>OY720193.1:0-4800000 GCA_963082885.1 Parascotia fuliginaria
CTAAACCTAACCTAACCTAACCTAACCTTAACTAACCTTACCGTAACCTTAACTTAACTATAACTCTAACCTAAACTTAACCTAACCTTAACCTAACCTATACCTAACCTATAACTAACCTAACCTAACCTAACCTAACCTTAACTACTAACCTTAACCTTAACTAAACCTAACCTAACCTAACCTAACTTAACCTAACCTAACCTAACTAACTAACCTAACCTAACCTAACCTAACCTAACCTAACCTAACCTAACCTAACCTAACCTAACCTAACCTAACCTAACCTAACCTAACCTAACCTAACCTAACCTAACCTAACCTAACCTAACCTAACCTAACTTAACCTAACCTAACCTAACCTAACCTAACCTAACTACTTAACCTAACCTAACCTAACCTAACCTAACCTAACCTAACCTAACCTAACCTAACCTAACCTAACCTAACCTAACCTAACCTAACCTAACCTAACCTAACCTAACCTAACCTAACCTAACCTAACCTAACCTAACCTAACCTAACCTAACCTAACCTAACCTAACCTAACCTAACCTAACCTAACCTAACCTAACCTAACCTAACCTAACCTAACCTAACCTAACCTAACCTAACCTAACCTAACCTAACCTAACCTAACCTAACCTAACCTAACCTAACCTAACCTAACCTAACCTAACCTAACCTAACCTAACCTAACCTAACCTAACCTAACCTAACCTAACCTAACCTAACCTAACCTAACCTAACCTAACCTAACCTAACCTAACCTAACCTAACCTAACCTAACCTAACCTAACCTAACCTAACCTAACCTAACCTAACCTAACCTAACCTAACCTAACCTAACCTAACCTAACCTAACCTAACCTAACCTAACCTAACCTAACCTAACCTAACCTAACCTAACCTAACCTAACCTAACCTAACCTAACCTAACCTAACCTAACCTAACCTAACCTAACCTAACCTAACCTAACCTAACCTAACCTAACCTAACCTAACCTAACCTAACCTAACCTAACCTAACTAACCTAACCTAACCTAACCTAACCTAACCTAACCTAACCTAACCTAACCTAACCTAACCTAACCTAACCTAACCTAACCTAACCTAACCTAACCTAACCTAACCTAACCTAACCTAACCTAACCTAACCTAACCTAACCTAACCTAACCTAACCTAACCTAACCTAACCTAACCTAACCTAACCTAACCTAACCTAACCTAACCTAACCTAACCTAACCTAACCTAACCTAACCTAACCTAACCTAACCTAACCTAACCTAACCTAACCTAACCTAACCTAACCTAACCTAACCTAACCTAACCTAACCTAACCTAACCTAACCTAACCTAACCTAACCTAACCTAACCTAACCTAACCTAACCTAACCTAACCTAACCTAACCTAACCTAACCTAACCTAACCTAACCTAACCTAACCTAACCTAACCTAACCTAACCTAACCTAACCTAACCTAACCTAACCTAACCTAACCTAACCTAACCTAACCTAACCTAACCTAACCTAACCTAACCTAACCTAACCTAACCTAACCTAACCTAACCTAACCTAACCTAACCTAACCTAACCTAACCTAACCTAACCTAACCTAACCTAACCTAACCTAACCTAACCTAACCTAACCTAACCTAACCTAACCTAACCTAACCTAACCTAACCTAACCTAACCTAACCTAACCTAACCTAACCTAACCTAACCTAACCTAACCTAACCTAACCTAACCTAACCTAACCTAACCTAACCTAACCTAACCTAACCTAACCTAACCTAACCTAACCTAACCTAACCTAACCTAACCTAACCTAACCTAACCTAACCTAACCTAACCTAACCTAACCTAACCTAACCTAACCTAACCTAACCTAACCTAACCTAACCTAACCTAACCTAACCTAACCTAACCTAACCTAACCTAACCTAACCTAACCTAACCTAACCTAACCTAACCTAACCTAACCTAACCTAACCTAACCTAACCTAACCTAACCTAACCTAACCTAACCTAACCTAACCTAACCTAACCTAACCTAACCTAACCTAACCTAACCTAACCTAACCTAACCTAACCTAACCTAACCTAACCTAACCTAACCTAACCTAACCTAACCTAACCTAACCTAACCTAACCTAACCTAACCTAACCTAACCTAACCTAACCTAACCTAACCTAACCTAACCTAACCTAACCTAACCTAACCTAACCTAACCTAACCTAACCTAACCTAACCTAACCTAACCTAACCTAACCTAACCTAACCTAACCTAACCTAACCTAACCTAACCTAACCTAACCTAACCTAACCTAACCTAACCTAACCTAACCTAACCTAACCTAACCTAACCTAACCTAACCTAACCTAACCTAACCTAACCTAACCTAACCTAACCTAACCTAACCTAACCTAACCTAACCTAACCTAACCTAACCTAACCTAACCTAACCTAACCTAACCTAACCTAACCTAACCTAACCTAACCTAACCTAACCTAACCTAACCTAACCTAACCTAACCTAACCTAACCTAACCTAACCTAACCTAACCTAACCTAACCTAACCTAACCTAACCTAACCTAACCTAACCTAACCTAACCTAACCTAACCTAACCTAACCTAACCTAACCTAACCTAACCTAACCTAACCTAACCTAACCTAACCTAACCTAACCTAACCTAACCTAACCTAACCTAACCTAACCTAACCTAACCTAACCTAACCTAACCTAACCTAACCTAACCTAACCTAACCTAACCTAACCTAACCTATCTAACCTAACCTAACCTAACCTAACCTAACCTAACCTAACCTAACCTAACCTAACCTAACCTAACCTAACCTAACCTAACCTAACCTAACCTAACCTAACCTAACCTAACCTAACCTAACCTAACCTAACCTAACCTAACCTAACCTAACCTAACCTAACCTAACCTAACCTAACCTAACCTAACCTAACCTAACCTAACCTAACCTAACCTAACCTAACCTAACCTAACCTAACCTAACCTAACCTAACCTAACCTAACCTAACCTAACCTAACCTAACCTAACCTAACCTAACCTAACCTAACCTAACCTAACCTAACCTAACCTAACCTAACCTAACCTAACCTAACCTAACCTAACCTAACCTAACCTAACCTAACCTAACCTAACCTAACCTAACCTAACCTAACCTAACCTAACCTAACCTAACCTAACCTAACCTAACCTAACCTAACCTAACCTAACCTAACCTAACCTAACCTAACCTAACCTAACCTAACCTAACCTAACCTAACCTAACCTAACCTAACCTAACCTAACCTAACCTAACCTAACCGACCTAACCTAACCTAACCTAACCTAACCTAACCTAACCTAACCTAACCTAACCTAACCTAACCTAACCTAACCTAACCTAACCTAACCTAACCTAACCTAACCTAACCTAACCTAACCTAACCTAACCTAACCTAACCTAACCTAACCTAACCTAACCTAACCTAACCTAACCTAACCTAACCTAACCTAACCTAACCTAACCTAACCTAACCTAACCTAACCTAACCTAACCTAACCTAACCTAACCTAACCTAACCTAACCTAACCTAACCTAACCTAACCTAACCTAACCTAACCTAACCTAACCTAACCTAACCTAACCTAACCTAACCTAACCTAACCTAACCTAACCTAACCTAACCTAACCTAACCTAACCTAACCTAACCTAACCTAACCTAACCTAACCTAACCTAACCTAACCTAACCTAACCTAACCTAACCTAACCTAACCTAACCTAACCTAACCTAACCTAACCTAACCTAACCTAACCTAACCTAACCTAACCTAACCTAACCTAACCTAACCTAACCTAACCTAACCTAACCTAACCTAACCTAACCTAACCTAACCTAACCTAACCTAACCTAACCTAACCTAACCTAACCTAACCTAACCTAACCTAACCTAACCTAACCTAACCTAACCTAACCTAACCTAACCTAACCTAACCTAACCTAACCTAACCTAACCTAACCTAACCTAACCTAACCTAACCTAACCTAACCTAACCTAACCTAACCTAACCTAACCTAACCTAACCTAACCTAACCTAACCTAACCTAACCTAACCTAACCTAACCTAACCTAACCTAACCTAACCTAACCTAACCTAACCTAACCTAACCTAACCTAACCTAACCTAACCTAACCTAACCTAACCTAACCTAACCTAACCTAACCTAACCTAACCTAACCTAACCTAACCTAACCTAACCTAACCTAACCTAACCTAACCTAACCTAACCTAACCTAACCTAACCTAACCTAACCTAACCTAACCTAACCTAACCTAACCTAACCTAACCTAACCTAACCTAACCTAACCTAACCTAACCTAACCTAACCTAACCTAACCTAACCTAACCTAACCTAACCTAACCTAACCTAACCTAACCTAACCTAACCTAACCTAACCTAACCTAACCTAACCTAACCTAACCTAACCTAACCTAACCTAACCTAACCTAACCTAACCTAACCTAACCTAACCTAACCTAACCTAACCTAACCTAACCTAACCTAACCTAACCTAACCTAACCTAACCTAACCTAACCTAACCTAACCTAACCTAACCTAACCTAACCTAACCTAACCTAACCTAACCTAACCTAACCTAACCTAACCTAACCTAACCTAACCTAACCTAACCTAACCTAACCTAACCTAACCTAACCTAACCTAACCTAACCTAACCTAACCTAACCTAACCTAACCTAACCTAACCTAACCTAACCTAACCTAACCTAACCTAACCTAACCTAACCTAACCTAACCTAACCTAACCTAACCTAACCTAACCTAACCTAACCTAACCTAACCTAACCTAACCTAACCTAACCTAACCTAACCTAACCTAACCTAACCTAACCTAACCTAACCTAACCTAACCTAACCTAACCTAACCTAACCTAACCTAACCTAACCTAACCTAACCTAACCTAACCTAACCTAACCTAACCTAACCTAACCTAACCTAACCTAACCTAACCTAACCTAACCTAACCTAACCTAACCTAACCTAACCTAACCTAACCTAACCTAACCTAACCTAACCTAACCTAACCTAACCTAACCTAACCTAACCTAACCTAACCTAACCTAACCTAACCTAACCTAACCTAACCTAACCTAACCTAACCTAACCTAACCTAACCTAACCTAACCTAACCTAACCTAACCTAACCTAACCTAACCTAACCTAACCTAACCTAACCTAACCTAACCTAACCTAACCTAACCTAACCTAACCTAACCTAACCTAACCTAACCTAACCTAACCTAACCTAACCTAACCTAACCTAACCTAACCTAACCTAACCTAACCTAACCTAACCTAACCTAACCTAACCTAACCTAACCTAACCTAACCTAACCTAACCTAACCTAACCTAACCTAACCTAACCTAACCTAACCTAACCTAACCTAACCTAACCTAACCTAACCTAACCTAACCTAACCTAACCTAACCTAACCTAACCTAACCTAACCTAACCTAACCTAACCTAACCTAACCTAACCTAACCTAACCTAACCTAACCTAACCTAACCTAACCTAACCTAACCTAACCTAACCTAACCTAACCTAACCTAACCTAACCTAACCTAACCTAACCTAACCTAACCTAACCTAACCTAACCTAACCTAACCTAACCTAACCTAACCTAACCTAACCTAACCTAACCTAACCTAACCTAACCTAACCTAACCTAACCTAACCTAACCTAACCTAACCTAACCTAACCTAACCTAACCTAACCTAACCTAACCTAACCTAACCTAACCTAACCTAACCTAACCTAACCTAACCTAACCTAACCTAACCTAACCTAACCTAACCTAACCTAACCTAACCTAACCTAACCTAACCTAACCTAACCTAACCTAACCTAACCTAACCTAACCTAACCTAACCTAACCTAACCTAACCTAACCTAACCTAACCTAACCTAACCTAACCTAACCTAACCTAACCTAACCTAACCTAACCTAACCTAACCTAACCTAACCTAACCTAACCTAACCTAACCTAACCTAACCTAACCTAACCTAACCTAACCTAACCTAACCTAACCTAACCTAACCTAACCTAACCTAACCTAACCTAACCTAACCTAACCTAACCTAACCTAACCTAACCTAACCTAACCTAACCTAACCTAACCTAACCTAACCTAACCTAACCTAACCTAACCTAACCTAACCTAACCTAACCTAACCTAACCTAACCTAACCTAACCTAACCTAACCTAACCTAACCTAACCTAACCTAACCTAACCTAACCTAACCTAACCTAACCTAACCTAACCTAACCTAACCTAACCTAACCTAACCTAACCTAACCTAACCTAACCTAACCTAACCTAACCTAACCTAACCTAACCTAACCTAACCTAACCTAACCTAACCTAACCTAACCTAACCTAACCTAACCTAACCTAACCTAACCTAACCTAACCTAACCTAACCTAACCTAACCTAACCTAACCTAACCTAACCTAACCTAACCTAACCTAACCTAACCTAACCTAACCTAACCTAACCTAACCTAACCTAACCTAACCTAACCTAACCTAACCTAACCTAACCTAACCTAACCTAACCTAACCTAACCTAACCTAACCTAACCTAACCTAACCTAACCTAACCTAACCTAACCTAACCTAACCTAACCTAACCTAACCTAACCTAACCTAACCTAACCTAACCTAACCTAACCTAACCTAACCTAACCTAACCTAACCTAACCTAACCTAACCTAACCTAACCTAACCTAACCTAACCTAACCTAACCTAACCTAACCTAACCTAACCTAACCTAACCTAACCTAACCTAACCTAACCTAACCTAACCTAACCTAACCTAACCTAACCTAACCTAACCTAACCTAACCTAACCTAACCTAACCTAACCTAACCTAACCTAACCTAACCTAACCTAACCTAACCTAACCTAACCTAACCTAACCTAACCTAACCTAACCTAACCTAACCTAACCTAACCTAACCTAACCTAACCTAACCTAACCTAACCTAACCTAACCTAACCTAACCTAACCTAACCTAACCTAACCTAACCTAACCTAACCTAACCTAACCTAACCTAACCTAACCTAACCTAACCTAACCTAACCTAACCTAACCTAACCTAACCTAACCTAACCTAACCTAACCTAACCTAACCTAACCTAACCTAACCTAACCTAACCTAACCTAACCTAACCTAACCTAACCTAACCTAACCTAACCTAACCTAACCTAACCTAACCTAACCTAACCTAACCTAACCTAACCTAACCTAACCTAACCTAACCTAACCTAACCTAACCTAACCTAACCTAACCTAACCTAACCTAACCTAACCTAACCTAACCTAACCTAACCTAACCTAACCTAACCTAACCTAACCTAACCTAACCTAACCTAACCTAACCTAACCTAACCTAACCTAACCTAACCTAACCTAACCTAACCTAACCTAACCTAACCTAACCTAACCTAACCTAACCTAACCTAACCTAACCTAACCTAACCTAACCTAACCTAACCTAACCTAACCTAACCTAACCTAACCTAACCTAACCTAACCTAACCTAACCTAACCTAACCTAACCTAACCTAACCTAACCTAACCTAACCTAACCTAACCTAACCTAACCTAACCTAACCTAACCTAACCTAACCTAACCTAACCTAACCTAACCTAACCTAACCTAACCTAACCTAACCTAACCTAACCTAACCTAACCTAACCTAACCTAACCTAACCTAACCTAACCTAACCTAACCTAACCTAACCTAACCTAACCTAACCTAACCTAACCTAACCTAACCTAACCTAACCTAACCTAACCTAACCTAACCTAACCTAACCTAACCTAACCTAACCTAACCTAACCTAACCTAACCTAACCTAACCTAACCTAACCTAACCTAACCTAACCTAACCTAACCTAACCTAACCTAACCTAACCTAACCTAACCTAACCTAACCTAACCTAACCTAACCTAACCTAACCTAACCTAACCTAACCTAACCTAACCTAACCTAACCTAACCTAACCTAACCTAACCTAACCTAACCTAACCTAACCTAACCTAACCTAACCTAACCTAACCTAACCTAACCTAACCTAACCTAACCTAACCTAACCTAACCTAACCTAACCTAACCTAACCTAACCTAACCTAACCTAACCTAACCTAACCTAACCTAACCTAACCTAACCTAACCTAACCTAACCTAACCTAACCTAACCTAACCTAACCTAACCTAACCTAACCTAACCTAACCTAACCTAACCTAACCTAACCTAACCTAACCTAACCTAACCTAACCTAACCTAACCTAACCTAACCTAACCTAACCTAACCTAACCTAACCTAACCTAACCTAACCTAACCTAACCTAACCTAACCTAACCTAACCTAACCTAACCTAACCTAACCTAACCTAACCTAACCTAACCTAACCTAACCTAACCTAACCTAACCTAACCTAACCTAACCTAACCTAACCTAACCTAACCTAACCTAACCTAACCTAACCTAACCTAACCTAACCTAACCTAACCTAACCTAACCTAACCTAACCTAACCTAACCTAACCTAACCTAACCTAACCTAACCTAACCTAACCTAACCTAACCTAACCTAACCTAACCTAACCTAACCTAACCTAACCTAACCTAACCTAACCTAACCTAACCTAACCTAACCTAACCTAACCTAACCTAACCTAACCTAACCTAACCTAACCTAACCTAACCTAACCTAACCTAACCTAACCTAACCTAACCTAACCTAACCTAACCTAACCTAACCTAACCTAACCTAACCTAACCTAACCTAACCTAACCTAACCTAACCTAACCTAACCTAACCTAACCTAACCTAACCTAACCTAACCTAACCTAACCTAACCTAACCTAACCTAACCTAACCTAACCTAACCTAACCTAACCTAACCTAACCTAACCTAACCTAACCTAACCTAACCTAACCTAACCTAACCTAACCTAACCTAACCTAACCTAACCTAACCTAACCTAACCTAACCTAACCTAACCTAACCTAACCTAACCTAACCTAACCTAACCTAACCTAACCTAACCTAACCTAACCTAACCTAACCTAACCTAACCTAACCTAACCTAACCTAACCTAACCTAACCTAACCTAACCTAACCTAACCTAACCTAACCTAACCTAACCTAACCTAACCTAACCTAACCTAACCTAACCTAACCTAACCTAACCTAACCTAACCTAACCTAACCTAACCTAACCTAACCTAACCTAACCTAACCTAACCTAACCTAACCTAACCTAACCTAACCTAACCTAACCTAACCTAACCTAACCTAACCTAACCTAACCTAACCTAACCTAACCTAACCTAACCTAACCTAACCTAACCTAACCTAACCTAACCTAACCTAACCTAACCTAACCTAACCTAACCTAACCTAACCTAACCTAACCTAACCTAACCTAACCTAACCTAACCTAACCTAACCTAACCTAACCTAACCTAACCTAACCTAACCTAACCTAACCTAACCTAACCTAACCTAACCTAACCTAACCTAACCTAACCTAACCTAACCTAACCTAACCTAACCTAACCTAACCTAACCTAACCTAACCTAACCTAACCTAACCTAACCTAACCTAACCTAACCTAACCTAACCTAACCTAACCTAACCTAACCTAACCTAACCTAACCTAACCTAACCTAACCTAACCTAACCTAACCTAACCTAACCTAACCTAACCTAACCTAACCTAACCTAACCTAACCTAACCTAACCTAACCTAACCTAACCTAACCTAACCTAACCTAACCTAACCTAACCTAACCTAACCTAACCTAACCTAACCTAACCTAACCTAACCTAACCTAACCTAACCTAACCTAACCTAACCTAACCTAACCTAACCTAACCTAACCTAACCTAACCTAACCTAACCTAACCTAACCTAACCTAACCTAACCTAACCTAACCTAACCTAACCTAACCTAACCTAACCTAACCTAACCTAACCTAACCTAACCTAACCTAACCTAACCTAACCTAACCTAACCTAACCTAACCTAACCTAACCTAACCTAACCTAACCTAACCTAACCTAACCTAACCTAACCTAACCTAACCTAACCTAACCTAACCTAACCTAACCTAACCTAACCTAACCTAACCTAACCTAACCTAACCTAACCTAACCTAACCTAACCTAACCTAACCTAACCTAACCTAACCTAACCTAACCTAACCTAACCTAACCTAACCTAACCTAACCTAACCTAACCTAACCTAACCTAACCTAACCTAACCTAACCTAACCTAACCTAACCTAACCTAACCTAACCTAACCTAACCTAACCTAACCTAACCTAACCTAACCTAACCTAACCTAACCTAACCTAACCTAACCTAACCTAACCTAACCTAACCTAACCTAACCTAACCTAACCTAACCTAACCTAACCTAACCTAACCTAACCTAACCTAACCTAACCTAACCTAACCTAACCTAACCTAACCTAACCTAACCTAACCTAACCTAACCTAACCTAACCTAACCTAACCTAACCTAACCTAACCTAACCTAACCTAACCTAACCTAACCTAACCTAACCTAACCTAACCTAACCTAACCTAACCTAACCTAACCTAACCTAACCTAACCTAACCTAACCTAACCTAACCTAACCTAACCTAACCTAACCTAACCTAACCTAACCTAACCTAACCTAACCTAACCTAACCTAACCTAACCTAACCTAACCTAACCTAACCTAACCTAACCTAACCTAACCTAACCTAACCTAACCTAACCTAACCTAACCTAACCTAACCTAACCTAACCTAACCTAACCTAACCTAACCTAACCTAACCTAACCTAACCTAACCTAACCTAACCTAACCTAACCTAACCTAACCTAACCTAACCTAACCTAACCTAACCTAACCTAACCTAACCTAACCTAACCTAACCTAACCTAACCTAACCTAACCTAACCTAACCTAACCTAACCTAACCTAACCTAACCTAACCTAACCTAACCTAACCTAACCTAACCTAACCTAACCTAACCTAACCTAACCTAACCTAACCTAACCTAACCTAACCTAACCTAACCTAACCTAACCTAACCTAACCTAACCTAACCTAACCTAACCTAACCTAACCTAACCTAACCTAACCTAACCTAACCTAACCTAACCTAACCTAACCTAACCTAACCTAACCTAACCTAACCTAACCTAACCTAACCTAACCTAACCTAACCTAACCTAACCTAACCTAACCTAACCTAACCTAACCTAACCTAACCTAACCTAACCTAACCTAACCTAACCTAACCTAACCTAACCTAACCTAACCTAACCTAACCTAACCTAACCTAACCTAACCTAACCTAACCTAACCTAACCTAACCTAACCTAACCTAACCTAACCTAACCTAACCTAACCTAACCTAACCTAACCTAACCTAACCTAACCTAACCTAACCTAACCTAACCTAACCTAACCTAACCTAACCTAACCTAACCTAACCTAACCTAACCTAACCTAACCTAACCTAACCTAACCTAACCTAACCTAACCTAACCTAACCTAACCTAACCTAACCTAACCTAACCTAACCTAACCTAACCTAACCTAACCTAACCTAACCTAACCTAACCTAACCTAACCTAACCTAACCTAACCTAACCTAACCTAACCTAACCTAACCTAACCTAACCTAACCTAACCTAACCTAACCTAACCTAACCTAACCTAACCTAACCTAACCTAACCTAACCTAACCTAACCTAACCTAACCTAACCTAACCTAACCTAACCTAACCTAACCTAACCTAACCTAACCTAACCTAACCTAACCTAACCTAACCTAACCTAACCTAACCTAACCTAACCTAACCTAACCTAACCTAACCTAACCTAACCTAACCTAACCTAACCTAACCTAACCTAACCTAACCTAACCTAACCTAACCTAACCTAACCTAACCTAACCTAACCTAACCTAACCTAACCTAACCTAACCTAACCTAACCTAACCTAACCTAACCTAACCTAACCTAACCTAACCTAACCTAACCTAACCTAACCTAACCTAACCTAACCTAACCTAACCTAACCTAACCTAACCTAACCTAACCTAACCTAACCTAACCTAACCTAACCTAACCTAACCTAACCTAACCTAACCTAACCTAACCTAACCTAACCTAACCTAACCTAACCTAACCTAACCTAACCTAACCTAACCTAACCTAACCTAACCTAACCTAACCTAACCTAACCTAACCTAACCTAACCTAACCTAACCTAACCTAACCTAACCTAACCTAACCTAACCTAACCTAACCTAACCTAACCTAACCTAACCTAACCTAACCTAACCTAACCTAACCTAACCTAACCTAACCTAACCTAACCTAACCTAACCTAACCTAACCTAACCTAACCTAACCTAACCTAACCTAACCTAACCTAACCTAACCTAACCTAACCTAACCTAACCTAACCTAACCTAACCAAAACGAAAAATTTTATTTTAATTTTATTTTAGTCTCATTGTTTTATTGACCTTTGTGTGACTATTGTCTTAACAATTTTATTATTATTTTATTAATTGTGTATTGACAATTTTATTATTTTAAAAAATTTATTATATTGACAATTTATTAATTTATTAACATTTTATTGACCATTTATTCTATTATTAATCTTATATAATTTATTATTTTAACTTATGGTTTATTGACCATAAGTTACCTAGGTTAATTGTGTTGTGTCTGCTATTGCATTTTAATTGTTTAATTGTTTATTATTACACTAATCATTAAGTTTTAATTATTATTATTATTTAATCACCAATTTTCATTATATAACTTATACAAACTTTTATTTTAATTCTGATTGTTCATTTGTCAAGTTAGGCTCACCATGTTCGGCTTCCGTACTCCTACTAAAGAGCCCAGCACGTCGCAGACGGCGGCTCCTGTGGCGACCGGTTCCGGAGTAGCGCAGGTCAGGCGTAGCATAGGGGAGATCGAGTCGAAGCTGAGGTCTTCGACGTCGCCTCCCCTAAAAACCGCTGCGCCGAAAAACAAGGCTGCCCCGGCTCCGGTCGTCAAGGAGTCAAAGCCTAAATACCCTAGCCGTCTTGCGGAGGCCAAGGCGTTGTTGATGCGAGCCAAGGCTCAAATCAACAACAGCCGAAACCTCCGCACGGACATCAAAAACGACGTGCTGGAGGCCGTCGAGCGGCTATACAAAATTGTAAAGGAGCAGGCGGCCGAGCATGGTGAGAGGGTAGAGTCTGTGGCCAAAGATCCTATGGTCGAGCATAGACAGGAGGAAGGACCGAATGAAACAGCACTCATCAGGAAAATAGAAGAACACGGCAGGCTGTTAGAAGAAAATAGGAAGGAAGTGGCAGGCCTTCGGGAGGAACTGCGCAAGGCACCGGTGTCTTACGCGAGTGCAGTGGCCGGTACCCCAAAGCACCAAGCTTGGGGCGCGTCGGCCATGCACTCGATTATAATTAAATCGACAGACGTAATGGACACCGGTGACCAGGTAATTCAAAAGATAAGATGTGCTGCAGATGCCATCAAGGAGGGTGCGCAAATAGACAGAATAAGGAAGGTAAAAGACCAAAGAGTGATACTGGGTTGTGCATCGGCAGAGGAGCTGGAGCGTATTAAGACCAAGCTCCAGGCGAACGGCAAAGACCTGAGTGTCGAGAGCATTGCAGGCAGGGACCCGCTGATCGTCCTAAAGGACGTTATGTCCTACAACACCGACGAGGAGGTGCTGAGGGCGCTTAAGGCGCAGAACAAGCACCTCCTCAAGGACATCAGCGGGGACGATGACCGGATGGAGGTCAGGTATCGGAAGAGGACCAGGAACCCGTTGGTAGCCCACATCGTGGTGAAGGTGTCGCCTCGATTGTGGGGCTGCTTAACGGGGGCCGGGGCCGTCCATATTGACCTCCAGCGGGTCAGAGTTGAGGATCAGTCCCCCCTGGTGCAGTGCTCTCGGTGCTTAGGTTACGGACACACAAGGCGGCTGTGTCAGGACACTGAGGACGTGTGCAGCCATTGTGGGGGGCCGCATCGCAAAGACGCGTGTAAGGAGAAGCTTGCGGAGCGGCCCTCCTGCTGCAACTGCACGAAGGCTGGGTGTCCTGACACAGCACACAACGCCTTCGACACACAGTGCCCAGTCAGACGCAAATGGGACACCTTAGCAAGGTCAGCAGTGGCCTACTGCTAAGGTGGCCCATTGGAGCGAGGCTGCCGGTGCACAGCCCAGATGCACAAGCTTGCCGTGCGTTGTCCATTTGTGCATACTGTACAGACCGCACTCTACATCCACCAGCACCGCACCACGGCGCAGTCCAGGACCTGCACGGCTCTGTCTCTTGGACAGCATTATAAGAAATGCATGCCAGAGAAGAGTACCGGTAGCAGTCTCCCTCCGTTTCGAGGGAGAAATTGGCAAAGCGCCGTGGTCGGCCCCCAGTGTTGGTCTGTGCAGTGTGCACAGTGGAGGGGTGATTGTTGTGTCTTTTCGTATGTTGGCCTTTTTGATTATGTTTGCGCTGTCTTATTTGTTGTGTGTTTTCTGTCCTTGTCTCGTGTGGGTATTTATTAATTGTTGCGTCTATATTTATAAAGTTATGGTTGAGATCTGCACTACAGTGCAGCGGCGGCTTCCAAACTTGCAAACTAAGATTGCACTGTTGCAAACACGCCCTGCACTGTGGTGCAGACCCATAGTAAAATATATGTACTAAAAAGTAAATTTCTTAAATTAAAATCATACTTGTAAATAAAAAAATAATGTAAAATTAATGTAAAATAAAATAGAATTAGGCAAAAATGTTGTAAATAAAAATTGTAAATAAAATAAGTAAATTGGTAAAAAGTAAAGAAAAATTGTAAACTCCCAAACTTAAACCCACTACAAAAGCAATGAAATAACAACGGAAAACAAGAGCTCTGACTCCGTTAGAGGATCCATTGGCCGACCGCACTTTAAGTGCGGTCAAAAAAAAAAAAAAAAAAAAAAAAAAAAAAAAAAAAAAAAAAAAAAAAAAAAACCTAACCTAACCTAACCTTTTTTTTTTTTTTTTTTTTTTTCGTGGGAAACTCATTACGAGTACGCACCCGCCTGGGCGAGGCGGGGGTTATGTCGGACTCTCCGGCCACAATGAGACAGCGACCGGCATACCGACTAAAACCCACGGTGTTCCTCCAGACGGCCAGAGTGCCGGGGTCACGGGAGACGCTCGCGCATTCATCCGCGACCCCGACAGGCCACAGCCCGCTCAACGTGAGCGGGCCCCGTCTGATTTGGGGGGCCTAGCCCCCCTTCCTCCATCGAGAGGCGTTCGTGGAACACGTACGCCGCCTTCTCGGGCCTGTGCTGTTCGAGCGGCGATTGCCCAATCGCCGCCCGCAGGCATCCTCCTACGGTGGCTGGAGATCCCGGAGCGCCCCACGGCGACGTCCGGGGCGGACGCGACGGGCGGGGAGCAAGGTGGTCAGCTCCCTCTCCCGCTCGGCCGCCTCCTTGGCGAGCATTACCTGCTCGCAAAAGGAGGCGACCCCCTCCCAAGCCCTCTCGCTGCGGACCATGGACAGAACCACGGCCGGCAGCGAGAGTTGGGCCGTCGCGAGCGCCGCAACTAGGTCGCGGCGCTGGTCCGCCCACGCTGGACACTCCACGAGCGTGTGGAGCGCCGTGTCACGCGGGCAGACCCCGCAATGGTGGCAGACGGACGTCTGCTCCCGGCCTATGAGACACAGGTACGTGCCGAAGCACCCGTGACCGGTGAGTACCTGTGTCAGCCGGAACGTGAGGACGCCGTGCCCCCTCTCCAGCCACTCCTCGAGGACGGGACTTACCGCCACCACCGTGGCGTGCCCTGCAGTTGGTCGCGCAAGTCGCGCCTTCCACTCCGCCACTAGGACTGTGCGGAGCTGGGACCGCTGCGCCTCGATTTCTCGAGGCAGAGGTCGCAGGTCCCGCTCCGCCGCCTCCTCGCGCCATCGGAATAACGACGCGAGGACTTCGGCCTCCAGGTCCCAGGGCGGGGATCCGGCCAATAGGGTCGCAGCCTCGAAGGAGATCGTGCGGTAGCCGCGCACCATGCGCACGGCCATGGCCCGTTGCGGCCTCCGCAATACGGCAACGTTCCGGGCTGCCAGGTTGGCAGCCCATACGGGCGCTCCGTATAGGGCCATGGACCGCACGATCCCTCCATACAGTCTCCGGCAGGTTGAGCTGGGCCCCCCGAGGTTGGGGAGCAGCCTCGCCAGGGCGGCGGCGGCGCCCAATAACTTGGGCGCCAGCCGGCGGAAATGCTCAATGAAATTCCACCGGCTGTCGAGGACGACGCCGAGATATCTCAGCGTCGACTCGACGCCGATCCGTACGCCCCCAACAATGATGTGGGAGCCCTGAGGTGGCCCCTTTCGGGGACCGTGAAAACAAACGGCCTCCGATTTGGCCAGGGCCACCTCGAGACCCAACCGCCGGATGCGACCCACGACTTGCGCGACCCCAGCCGTAGCTGCGATGGCAGCGCGCCTGTAGTCCTTCCCCCGAGCCGTGACGAGGGTGTCGTCGGCATAGCACGTCACGACGACACCAGGGAGAAGGACGCCTCGTATGACCCAGTCATAGCCGATGTTCCACAGGAGCGGACCGAGAACCGATCCCTGTGGAACACCGCAGGTCATCTCTCGCCGACCGAGAGCATTGCGACCCGGGTAAACTACCGCTCTATCACTAAGATAGGCCCCGACAATTCGGCGGAGGTAGGTCGGCACTCGATGGTAGACGAGTGCCTCCCTAACGCAGCTCCAGGGCAAGGAGTTGAACGCGTTGGCGATGTCGAGCGACACCGCCAACACCACCTCGCCCCGGGACAACGCGTCCTCCGCCAGACTCCTCACGCGCATGATGGCATGCACGGTGGAGCGCCCGCGGCGGAAACCAAACTGGTTGTCCGCCAAATCCGGCCCCACTTCCCTGAGATGCTCGACGAGGCGGCCAGCGACGATACGCTCGAAGAGCTTAGCCACCTCGTCGAGAAGCACTATGGGCCGGTAGGCGGACGGAGAGTCCGCCGGGCGCCCCTCCTTCTTGAGGAGGACCAGCTTGCCGGTCTTCCACAGCAGCGGAAATCGGCCCTCCTCAAGGCACGCACTGAGGAGCCCTAACAGTCGGGGCTCGAGCTCCCGAAGGGCCAGGACCCACGCACGGCCTGGAATGCCGTCCGGTCCTGGCGCGGTGTTTTTGGCTTGAAGCCTCTTCACCGCAGCTCGAAGCTCTACCCGGGTCACTTCGGGTACGTCGTCGTCGTCCGCGTTGGGAGCCATGGGAGGCAGAACCATCAGCGGAGGAGGGTGCTCCGCCCTCTGAGGGAACAGAGCAGCCACCACCTCCTCTAGCAGCTGTGGCTGGAGACTCTGGGACAGTGGAGGCGCCCACGGGCGAAGTTTGCCCCGTACCAAAAGGTATGGACGCCCCCAGGGATCACGGTCCAGAGTCTCCAAGAACTGCTCGCGGGCCTGATCTTTAGCCCGCGAGATGGCCACTTGCAGCCGTTTTTTGGCCGCTCTGTACGCCTCGTACAGTTCTGCCTCCCTGGCCTCGGCATCGGGAGGGCGGCGACGCCTCCTGCGGTGTCTGGTGTACTGGCGGCGCGCCGCGACACAGTCGCGACGCAGTTGCGCGATCTCCTGCGACCACCAGTACACCTGACGCTTCGCGGGTCTGCGTCGGACCCGCGGCATCGCCGCGTCGCAAATTTGCGACATCGCTTCCTGGAACCACTCGGCCTCCATCTCGATGTTCTCAGGCCTGTCCGGTGCTCTCACCCAGGCCTGAACGATGGAAGCCTCCAGGAGCGCCTCCCGATCCAGTTGTCTCAAAGACCAACGCGGACTGTTCTCTCCCGGGGCCGCTCTGGCCGGCGCGCCATGGTTTTCGGCGGAGACGTCGAATCGGATGTATAAATGATCCGACAGAGTCTCCACCTCCTCGATGACGCGCCAGCCTACGACACGGCGGGCTAGTGCGGGGCTGGCGAAGGCGAGATCGACAATCGACCCGCCCCGCTGACGCACGCACGTGTTAACGGCTCCCCGGTTGAGAACGAGTAGGCCGTGTGCCACGGCCCACTCCTCGAGCACCTCACCCCTGACGTCCGTGGCCGGGGAACCCCAAGCCGTGGATTTGGCGTTGAAGTCCCCGAGGACGAGAACGGGGTGAGGGTGGCTTCGAGCGACGACGGTACCCACTAGGGCTAAAAAAGCCTCAAAGTCGGCGAGAGGGCGGTTGGGGGAGAAATACACCCCAACCACCACGAGACTATCCAGGCGCGCTGCCACAAAGCCCTGGCCCCTCGAACAGCAAACGAGGGGCACTGTGGGCGACGACATGATGGCCACCGAGCCATCCCCGTCCGACACCCAGTCATCCCGGGGTGGAACGTGGTACGGCTCGGCGACCACCGTCACATTTATGTTCCACTGCGCCATGGTCTGCAGGAGGAGGTCCTGAGCCCTGGCGCAGTGGTTAATGTTCCCCTGGAGGAAGCGGAGTGGGGCCATCACTGGCAGTCCATCTCCGCTCCCTCCCCGGGACAATCAGGTTTTTTGCCGCCAGCCGGTTTGCTGGCTGGCGGTTTGGCCACGGCTTTTGGCCCTTTGCCCTTCTTTCTGGCCGGCCTGTTGCAGGCCCTGCCGACCCGGTGATCCGCTGGCTTGTTTGCCGCCGCACACACCACGCAGTGCGGCGCGGCCTCGCAGGTGCCGGCCTTATGACCGGGTTGACCGCAGCGGAAACAACAACCACTGCGGTCTTCCGCCTTGCAGCCAGCACCCACGTGGCCAATCTGCAGGCACCGGAAGCACCGGGTCGGCCTGGCCTCCAACAGCCTGACCTGGGCGGAGACCCATCCCACCAGCAGGCGTTTGGCGTCGGCCAGTTTCTTGGCCGCCGCCACGGGACAACTCACTAGGGCTGTGCCCAGCCCGCTGCGGTCCGGCTTTACTTCGCCGGACTTCACGAGCCCTGGGGCACAGCCCCCAGCCCTTGCGACGGCGGCGACCAATTCGCCAGCCGCCACGGAGTCATCCAGGCCCGAAACGCGAAGATCCGCGCATTTGACGGGCCTGGAGACGCGAACGTCCTCCGCCGGAAACAGCGTCCTCAGCTTTTCGGCGAGGACGTCCGCTTTATCGCCGCTGGTGGTGCCGGGTATCTCCAGCAGACGGGCTCCAGTGCGGGTGGACTTGCACCGGAGACCCGCCGCTATACCCAATTCGGCAGGGTTTATTTGGGCCTTTGCCGTGGCCAGAACCTGGGCGTACGTCGCCCCCCTCTCGACGGCCGCCGGCTGCAGAGTGAGAACTACCGCAGCCGAGCGGGGGGCGCGTAACGCCGCCTGTTTTTTGGCAGCCTTCTTGGCTGCCTTTCTTTTATTTTTCTTTTTCTTCGCTTTGGCTCCCGCCGTCTCCCATCCGCCCTCTCTGGGCTTGGGAGCGGGAGCCGCAGCCTGCGCTGGTCGTCCTTGCTTCTTTGGCGCAGGGCCTGGTCGAGCGGCAGCAGGGGCAGTCTGCGAGGGCAGTGCCGCAGGCGGTGCCGGCCGCGAAGCCACAGGCCTGGTCGAAGGGCCAGCTGCCACTGCCGCAAATGTCCTTCGATCCGCCGCAAGAGGGGGACGCAGCACCTTCCCCTCTAGCACGGAGAAGCGTGCGCCCAGCTGCTTGATGAGCTGGAGAAGATCCGGCTCGCCTCTCCGTGCCGCCGCGTCCTCCGGCGCTGGTTGCTCTCGGCGGATCGCCGCGAGGTCCGCCCGCAGTGCCTGTTGTTCGTCCTGCAGCGCCCGCATCTGGGCAGCCATGCGGGCGTTCTCTGCCCGCAGCCGCCGGACCTCTTCGTTGGAGGTCCTGTTAAACAGGACCTCCGCCACCTCAGCGATGGATGTCGCTGCATCCTTCAAGCCCTTCTGGCTGGTGCCCTTCAGGTGCTTGGAGATCTTGGCAATGGTGCGAATTGCACCTACCGCGACCTCCAAGCGCTCCTTTAAGGCACCAGCCGAGAGCTCTTCCACGTCGGAGGGGTCCGCCAACGCCTCCGACAGCCGGGATGCCCTGTCAGCCGTAACCCGCTGGGTGACCTCGGCGATACGGCGGTCCGAGTCAGCCTCCTCAGCTTCCTTGGCCGCCGCGCGCCTGGCCTCTGCCGCCTCCTTGCGGGCCTGGCCTACACCGACATATTTCCCGTGGGTTAGGGCACCCTGGCCCCGTCCGCGCTTTGAGGCTCTGGTGCGCGAGCCAACCGGCGCCTCCTCCGAACCCGAGGCCGAATCCGACCCCGGGTTGCTCTCGTCGGTGTGGGAGCGCTTCCTCCAGAACTCCCTGGATGAAGCGCCACCCTCGGCGACGATCATCGGCTCGCTGCCCGAAGACAGCGCGCCTAACTCCTCCATACTACACGACTGTGTACTGCCCGGGCGCGCAGGACTGGGCGTGCGCAGCATCTCCGGGTCTTTTGGTTTGCTGTTACGTGCTGAAACAGCAGGACGATCAGTTGCCCCCCCCAGAATACGATGGGGGCTGACCGGCAGGACTCCGCCGGTGTGGGATTCCCCGTCTGCGGAGCAGACGGAACCCACCTGGGTACTACTTTTACTTTTCGTCTTATTCATTTTAATTCTACTTTTATTAACGAGGGTGGGTTCCCTCGAGGGTTTTTGAGAACCCGAAGGAACTCAGGGCGGAACTCACCCTGAGTTCCCTCGGTGACGCCTTGGGACCGAGTTCCCCTCGGCCATGCAGCCCCTGGCCGGCGCCAAGCTTGAGCTTTGGGTAATTTTTTATAGTGGTTTTCTTCCACGCGGTCCGAAGACCCCCATCCCTGTCCGTTCAGGATTACGGGTCGGGCCGAACGGTTGTCTGCATCAGACAAATCCGTCGCCCCTGACACGATGCCCGGCAGCACGGATGCATGCCAGGCCCGCCAGAAGGTAATTTTTTATAGAGGTTTTCTTCCTCGCAGCCCCCACCCCGGAGGGTGGCGGCCCTCGCCCCCAACACCGCTGGGTCGGGATTACGAGATGAAGTGCCTGGCAGCAAAATGCATGCCAGGCCCTTCCTAGGGTAATTTTTTATAGAGGTTTTCTTCCTCGCAGCCCCCACCCCGGAGGGAGGCGGCCCTCGCTCCCGACTCCCGCGAGAGAGTCGGGCTTGCGAGTTGGCAGAACAGTGCCGGAGAATCCGACACTGCCCCACCCTAGACTCTCCACAATGCTCTCTGCTTAACAGAGAGACATGTGGAAAGCGGGGGTAATTTTTTATAGAGGTTTTCTTCCTCGCAGCCTATACCCCTAGAGGCTTCGGCCCTCGCTCCCGGCTCTCGCGAGAGAGCCAGGTCTACGAGTTGGAGGTCTCCGAGGAGACCCCTCTGAAGGACTATTCGCCATCTGCCAATGAATTCCAGGCCTGAAACCAAACCTGGAATTGATTGACAGACGCCCAGGGCACACCGGCCTGGACACATGCACTTCCCACCGGACGTATCCGGATAGGAACCACGGCATCCAGGCACACGGGGAGGTTGTCCTTATAGTGCCCCAACCTAACCTAACCTAACCTAACCTAACCTAACCTAACCTAACCTAACCTAACCTAACCTAACCTTTTTTTTTTTTTTTTTTCGTGGGAAACTCATTACGAGTACGCACCCGCCTGGGCGAGGCGGGGGTTATGTCGGACTCTCCGGCCACAATGAGACAGCGGCCGGCATACCGACTAAAACCCACGGTGTTCCTCCAGACGGCCAGAGTGCCGGGGTCACGGGAGACGCTCGCGCATTCGTCCGCGACCCCGACGGGCCACGGCCCGCTCATTGTGAGCGGGCCCCGTCTGATTTGGGGGGCCTGGCCCCCCTTCCTCCATCGAGAGGCGTTCGTGGAACACGTACGCCGCCTTCTCGGGCCTGTGCTGTTCGAGCGGCGATTGCCCAATCGCCGCCCGCAGGCATCCTCCTACGGTGGCTGGAGATCCCGGAGCGCCCCACGGCGACGTCCGGTGCGTGCGCGACGGGCGGGGAGCAAGGTGGTCAGCTCCCTCTCCCGCTCGGCAGCCTCCTTTGCGAGCATCACCTCCTCGCAGAAGGAGGCGACACCTTCCCAAGCCCTCTCGCTGCGGACCATAGACTGAACCACAGCCGGCAGCGAGAGTCGGGCCGTCGCGAGCGCCGCAACTAGGTCGCGGCGCTGGTCCGCCCACGCTGGACACTCCACGAGAGTGTGGAGCGCCGTGTCACGTGGGCAGGCCCCACAATGGACGCAATCGGACGTCGGTTCCCGGCCGATACGACACAGGTACGTGCCGAAGCACCCGTGACCGGTGAGTACCTGCGTCAGCCGGAACGTAAGGGCGCCATGGCGCCTCTCCAGCCACTCCTCGAGGACGGGACTTACCGCCACCACCGTGGCGTGCCCTGCATTGGGTCGCGCAAGTCGCGCCTTCCACTCCGCCACCAGGACCATGCGGAGCTGGGACCGCTGCGCCTCGATTTCTCGAGGCAGAGGTCGCAGGTCCCGCTCCGCCGCCTCCTCGCGCCATCGAAATAGTGACGCGAGGACTTCGGCTTCGAGGTCCCAGGGCGGGGATCCGGCCAAAAGGGTCGCAGCCTCAAATGAGATCGTGCGGTAGCCGCGCACCATGCGCACGGCCATGGCCCGTTGCGGCCTCCGCAGCACGCAGACGTTGCGGGCATCTAGATTGCCCGCCCATACGGGTGCTCCGTATAGGGCCATGGACCGCACGATCCCTCCGTACAACCTCCGGCAGGTCGGGTTGGGGCCCCCAAGGTTGGGGAGCAGCCTCGCCAAGGCAGCGGCGGCACCCATTAGCTTGGGCGCCAGCCGGCGGAAATGTTCAACGAAACTCCACCGGCTGTCGAGGACGACGCCGAGATACTTCAGCGTCGACTCGACGCCGATCCTTACGCCCCCAACAATAATGTGGGAGCCCTGAGGTGGCCCATTCCGGGGACCGTGAAAACAAACGGCCTCCGATTTGGCCAGGGCCACCTCGAGACCCAACCGCCGGATGCGACCCACGACTTGCGCGACACCTGCTGTCGCTGTAATAGCAGCGCGCCTGTAGTCCTGCCCCCGGGCTGTGACCAGAGTGTCGTCGGCATAACAGGTCACGACGACGCCCGGGAGAAGACCGCCTCGTATGACCCAGTCATAACCGATGTTCCACAGGAGGGGACCAAGAACTGATCCCTGTGGAACACCGCAGGTCATCTCTCGCCGACCGAGGCCATTGCGACCCGGGTAGATAACCGCTCTATCATTCAGATAGGCCCCGACAATGCGGCGGAGGTAGGTCGGCACTCGATGATAGACGAGTGCCTCCCTGACGCAGCTCCAGGGCAGGGAGTTGAACGCGTTAGCGATGTCGAGTGACACCGCCAACACTACCTCGCCCCGGGATAACGCGTCCTCCGCCAGGCTCCTCACGCGCATAATAGCGTGTACGGTGGAGCGCCCGCGGCGAAAACCGAACTGGTTGTCCGCCAAATCCGGCCCTACTTCGCTGAGATGCCCGACGAGGCGGCTCGCGATGACACGCTCGAAGAGCTTCGCCACCTCGTCGAGAAGCACGATAGGCCGGTAGGCGGACGGAGAGTCCGCCGGGCGCCCCTCCTTCTTGAGGAGGACCAGCTTGCCGGTTTTCCACAGCAGCGGAAATCGGCCCTCCTCAAGGCACGCACTGAGGAGCCCTAATAGTCGGGGCTCGAGCTCCCGAAGGGCCAGGACCCACGCACGGCCTGGAATGCCGTCCGGTCCTGGCGCGGTGTTTTTGGCTTGAAGCCTCTTCACCGCCGCTCGAAGCTCTACCCGGGTCACTTCGGGTACGTCGTCGTCGTCCGCGTTGGGAGCCATGGGAGGCAGGACCATCAGCGGAGGAGGGTGCTCCGCCCTCTGAGGGAACAGAGCAGCCACCACCTCCTCCAGCAGTCGTGGCTGGAGACCCTGGGACAGTGGAGGCGTCCACGGGCGAAGTTTGCCCCGTACCAAAAGGTATGGACGCCCCCAGGGATCGCGGTCCAGAGTCTCCAGAAACTGCTCGCGGGCCTGATCCTTGGCCCGCGAGATGGCCGTCTGCAGCCGTTTCTTGGCCGCTCTGTACGCCTCATACAGCTCCGCCTCCATGGCCTCGGCATCGGGAGGGCGGCGACGCCTCCTACGAAATCTGGTGTACCGGCGGCGCACCGCGATGCAGTTGCGGCGCATGGTCGCTATCTCTTGCGACCACCAGTACACCTGACGCTTCGCGGGTCTCCCACGGACCCGCGGCATCGCCGCGTCGCAAATTTGCGACATCGCTTCCCGGAACCACCCGGCCTCCATCTCGATGTTTCCAGGCCTGTCCGGTGCTCTCACCCAGGCCTGAACGATGGAAGCCTCCAGGAGCGCCTCCCGATCCAGTTGTCTCAAGGACCAACGCGGACTGTTCTCTCCCGGGGCCGCTCTGACCGGCGCGTCATGGTTTTCGGCGGAGACATCAAATCGGATGTAACGATGGTCCGACAGTGTCTCCACCTCCTCGATGACGCACCAGCCTTGGACACGTCGCGCTAGTGCGGGGCTGGCGAATGAGAGGTCGACAATAGACCCGCCCCGCTGACGCACGCACGTGTGCACGGCTCCCCGATTGAGAACGAGTAGGCCGACCGCAACGGCCCACTCCTCGAGCACACCACCCCTGATGTCCGTCGCCGGGGAACCCCAAGCGGTGGATTTCGCGTTGAAGTCCCCGAGGACGAGAACAGGGTGAGGGTGGCTTCGAGCGACGACTGTACCCAGTAGGGCAAGAAAAGCCTCGAAGTCGGCGAGAGGGCGGTTAGGGGAGAAATACACCCCAACCACCACGACGCTTTCCAGGCGCGCTGCCACAAACCCCTGGCCCTTCGAACAGCAAACGAAGGGCACTGCGGGTGAAGACATGATGGCCACCGAGCCATCGCAGTCCGCCACCCAGTCGTCCCGGGGGGGAACAAAATACGGCTCGGCGACTACTGCAAGATGAATTTGCCACTGCGCCATAGACTGCAGGAGGAGATCCTGAGCCCTGGCGCAGTGGTTTAAGTTCCCCTGGAGGAAGCGGAGTGGGGCCATTAATGGCAGTCCATCTTCGCCTCCTCCACCGGACGTTCAGATTCGTTACCGCCAGCCGGTTAGCTGGCTGGCGGCTTAGCCACTGCTTTTGGCCCATTTCGGCCCTTCTTTTGGGCCGGCTTAGTGCAGGCCTTTCCCACCCGGTGATCCGCCGGCCTGCTTGCCGCCGCACATATTACACAGTGCGGCGCTGCCTCGCATGTTGCGGCCCTATGACCGGTTTGACCGCAGCGGAAACAGCAACCACTGCGGTCTTCACCCTTGCAGACCGCACCTACGTGGCCGGTCTGCAGGCACCGGAAGCATCGGGTCGGCCTGGCCTCTAGCAGCCTAACTTGGGCAGAGACCCAGCCCACCAGCAGGCGTTTTGCGTCGGCCAGCTTTTTGGCCACCGCCACAGGACATCTCACTAGGGCTGTGCCCATTCCGTTGCGGCCCGGCTTTACTTCGCCGGACTTCACTAGTTCTGGAGCACAGCCCCCAACCCTTGCGACGGCGGTGACCAATTCGCCAGCCGTCACGGAGTCGTCCAGGCCCAGAACACGAAGGTCTGCGCACTTAGTGGGCCTGGAGACACGGACGTCCTCAACCGGAAATAGTGACCGCAGTCTCTCGGCGAGGACATCCGCCTTATCGCCGCTGGTTGTGCCGGGTATTTCCAGCAGACGGGCTCCAGTCCGGGTTGGCTTGCACCGGAGACCCGCCGCTATACCCAGCTCCGTTGGGTCTATTTGGGCCTTAGCAGTGGCCAGAATTTGGCCGTATGTTGCCCCTTTTTCTATGGCTGCCGGTTGCAGCGTAATAACCACTGCAGCCGACCGGGGAGCTCGCAGCACAGCCTGCTTTTTGGCAGCCTGCTTAGCTGCCTTCTTTGCTGCCTTTTTCTTCTTCTTCTTGGCTCCCGCCGTCTCCCATCCGCCCTGTTGGGGCTTGGGAGCGGGAGCCGCAGTTTGTGCTGGCGTTGGAGCATCCTCTTTCTTCTTTCCCTCCTTTTTCTTCTTCTTGCCCGATTTAACGGCAGCAGGCAGAACTGCTGCCGCCTGCGTTGGCAGCGCTGCAGGTGGTGGTGATGGTACCACCTGTGAAGTCGCAGGCCGGGATGATGGACCCGCAACTACAGCCGCGAAAGATTTGCGGTCTGACGCGAGGGGAGGGCGCAGAACTTTCCCTTCTATCACCGAGAACCGAGCGTTCAGTCTCGCTAATTCTTGTTTGAATAGCGAGACCAGCTCGGTCTCGGTGTCCTTTGGCGCCGCAACAACGGCAGGGCGCTCGCGCCGGATCGTTGCGAGGTCTGCCCGTAGCGCCTCGTGCTCCTCTTTCAGGATCTGAATTTGAGCCGCCAGACGCGCATTTTCGGCCCTTAGCTTCTGGGCCTCCTCGCTAGCAGTCCTGTTGATAAGGACTTCCGCCACCTCAGCAATTGTAGCCGCCGCCTCCTTTAGCCCTTTTTGGCTGGTGCCTTTTAGGTGCTTCGATACTTTTGCAATGGTGCGAATTGCACCCACTGCAGTCTCGAGTCGCGCCTTCAAGGCACCAGCAGACAACTCCTCCACGTCCGAGATATCTACAGATGTCTCAGATAGCCGAGACACCCTGACCGCGGACACGCGCTGGGTGACCTCAGCTATTCGGCGATTAGACTCCGCCTCCGCCTCCTCCTTTGCAGCCGCACGCCTGGCTGCAGCTGCCTCTTTCCGGGCCTGGCCTATTCCCACGAATCGGCCGTGTGTTAGTGCCCCTTGGCCTCTTCCGCGCTTGGCAGCCGTGTTGGTGGTGCCAGCCAACGCCTCTTCGGAACCCGAGGCCGAATCCTGGCCCGGGTTATCCAATGCTGAGCGTGAGCGTTTCAACCAGAATTTGCTGGTTGCTGCACTGCCCACGCTCATTGCACTCCTGGTGCTCCTTACAGAGACCAGGCTCGACGTCTCGGAATCCGAGGACATCTCACCCGCCTCCTCAACACCCGACTGGGTGCACTCCGGGCGCGCAAAACTGGGCGTGCGCAGCCCCTCCGCAGGCAGTCGCTGCAAAACAACGACCGCTGCCTTCTTCTCTCCTACGTCTACGTCAAGTAACCTAACCTTTTTTTTTTTTTTTTTTTTTGGTATCGGGTTGGAAAATCCTCATGGAGACCCTCCGCCCTGGGGGAAGGGCGAAGGGTACTGTCAGACTCTTACTGACTAAAAACCAACCCGTGTTCCTCATGTACCCGTGTGTCGGAGGGCGGGTATCGCCGAAGCATTCGTCACTACCCCCCGACGAGTATTGGCCCGCCAGTTGGTCAGGCGGGCCCCGTCACCCACTGCAGCCGTCACCCCGGCCGCAGGACTCCACTATGAGGCGCGCGTGGAACACAACGCCGCCGCCTCGAGGCCTGCTGCTGGTCGGACGACAAGACGCCCCAAGTCTGCCGTCCGCAGGCCACGCCCTACGGTGGCCGGAAGTCGGCCACCCTACGACGCCCAGTGCGTCTGCTGCGGGAGGGGAGAGAGGAGGCAGCCTCTCGTTCCCTTTCCGCCTCCTCCTTTGCGAGCATCACGGCCTCGCAAAAGGTGGCGACGGCACTCCACCCTGACTCGCTCCCGACCATGGTAAACACAACGTCCGGAAGCGATAGGTTTCCCGCAGTACCTACGGCCGCGACCAAGTCACGGCGCTGCTCGGCCCAAGCTGGGCATTCCGCCAACGTATGCAGCGCCGTATCGTCGCGACAATCACCACAATGGTGGCACTGGGACGTCGGCTCCCGGCCTATGCGACACAGGTACTTCCCGAAACACCCATGTCCGGTAAGCACCTGCGTCAGCCGGAAGCTGAGGGCGCCGTGGCTCCTATTGAGCCACTCCTTCAGAACTGGACTTACTGCCGCTACCGCGGCATGCCCCGCCGTGGGTTGCGCTAAGCGCGTCCGCCAGTCCGCCACTAAGACCTGGCGGAGCTCCGCCCTGCGTGCCTCAACCTGTCGAGGCACCAGGCGCCCGCCCCGCTCGACTGCCTCCGCGCGCCACCAATAGAGCGACGCGAGGAGCCTTGCGTCGAGGTCCCAGGGCAGGGATCCGGCTAGGAGGCTCGCTGCCTCAAAGGAGATCGTACGGTATCCCCTTATGATCCTGACGGCCATCACGCGCTGCGGCCTTCGCAGCGCGGCGATGTTGCGGGCCGTCAGGGCGTCCGCCCACACGGGTGCGGCGTATAGCGCCATTGACCGTACGACCCCCATGTAGAGCCTCCGGCAGGAGGAGTTGGGCCCCCCCAGATTGGGCAGCAAGCGCGAGAGCGCAGAAGCGGCGCCCAACAACCGGGGGGCGAGCCGTGTAAAGTGCGGCTCGAAGTTCCACCGACTGTCGAGGACGAGTCCAAGGTACTTCATCGTCGACTCAACAGCGATGGAGACCCCTCCTACTATGATGCTGGACCCCGGAGGCGGCTTCATCCTCGGCCCATGAAAACACAGGGCCTCAGACTTGTGCAATGCCACCTCTAAGCCCAGCCGTCGGATCCGACCCACGACGTGCGCGACACCAGCAGTCGCTCGAATGGCCGCCTGCCGGTATGACTTCCCACGCGCTGTAACTAGCGTATCGTCGGCGTAACAAACGACGCCGACGCCGTGGAGAAGCGCACCGCGCAGAGCCCAGTCGTACCCTACGTTCCACAGGAGCGGCCCCAACACCGAACCCTGCGGAACGCCACACGACGTCTCTCGCCGACCCCATCCTTCTCGACCCGGGTACACCACCGATCTTTCCGACAAATAGGCCCCGACAATGCGTTGGAGGTAGCGCGGCACCCCGTGGTACCGGAGTGCCTCTCGGATGGTACTCCAGGGCAAGGTGTTGAAAGCGTTGGCGATGTCGAGTGACACCGCCAAGACCACCTCGCCCCGGGCGACTGCCTCCTCCGCAAGGACCCTCACGCGCATGATCGCATCCACCGTGGAGCGCCCCTGGCGGAAACCAAATTGGTTTTCCGCCAAATCCGGGCCCACCCTGGTCATGTGCTGGGCGAGGCGACTGGCGATGATTCGCTCAAAGATCTTACACACCTCGTCCAGCAACACGATTGGCCTGTACGCAGATGGCGAGTCTGCGGGGCGCCCCTCCTTCTTGAGCAGGACCAGCTTTCCGGTCTTCCACCGGCTTGGAAACTGGCCCCGCTCCAAACATGCGCTTAAGAGCCCCGCTAGTCGGGGCCCAAGAGCCCTAATGGCCAGGACCCATGCACGACCTGGAATGCCGTCGGGCCCTGGGGCGGTGTTCCTGATGCGAGCCACCGCCACTCTCAACTCTACCCGGGTCACTTCGGGCACGTCGTCGTCAAAGTCTTCTTCCGCGTCGGGCACATTGCGAGGCGGAACCATAGCCGGTGGCGTGTGCTCCGGTCTGAACGGAAACAATGCACACACCACCTCCTCCAGCAACTGTGGCTGGAGACTCCGGGACAATGGGGGAGCCCATTGGCGCAATTTGCCCCGTACCATAAGGTAGGGGCGTCCCCATGGGTCTCGGTCCAGAGTCTCCAGCAGCTCTTCGTTGGCCTGGGCCTTTGCCCGGACAATGGCCAGCTGGAGGGCGCTCTTCGCCTCTCTATAGCGGTTGTATAGTTCCGCCTCTTCCTGTTCGGCCGCCGCTGTAAAGGGGCGGCGGCGTCTTCTTCGGCACCTTGCGTACCGGCGTCGCATCCGCACACAAGCGATGCGCAACTGCGCAATCAACTGCGACCACCAGTACACTTGGCGCCTGGATGGTAACGGCCGGACTCGGGGCATGCCAGCGTCGCAGATGTGCGACATGCTCTCCCGGAACCACTGCGCCTCCTCGTCGATGTTGGTTGGCCTGCCTGGAGAGTCCAGCCAGGCCTTGACGATAGAGGCCTCCAGGAGAGCCTCCCTGTCCAGCCGCTTCAGCGCCCAACGCGGGCCGTCTCCAACGCCCACCGGGGCCGCTTGGACCGGCCCAACCGAGGTCTGGGCGGAGACGCTAAATCGTATAATCGCACCGATAGGGCTTGGGCGCTAGGAGCGCGACCTGCGCAGAGACCCATCCGACTAGTAGCCGCTTGTCTTTAATCTTTTTGGCCGCCGTTACGGGACAGCTGACAAGAATTGTCCCGAGACCGGCGACACCCCGGCGTATCGTGCCCGCCTTGACTTGATCCGGCGGGCATCCTCCGGCCTTGGAGATGGCAGCGGCGACCTCTTCCTGTGTGACGGAATCGTCCAAGCCCGAAATGCGCAGATCTGCGCACTTGGTTGGCCTGGACACTCTTACGTCATCCGGGCCTAGAGACGCTCTGAGTCTATCGGCGAGGGCGTCTGCTTTGGGACCACTAGTGGTTCCCGATATCTCTAGTAGGCGGCCGCCGGTAGCAGTTGTTTTGCACCGGAGGCCCGTTATGCCGAGATCACTCAGAGAAATCTCGGCTTTCGCCTTTGCCAGGATCCCGGCATATGTGAGGCCCCGCTCCTCCGCCCCTGGCTGCAGGGTGAGAACCACCGCTGTAGAGCGGGGGGTACTGAGCCTCGCCGTCTGGCGCTTGGCCGCCGCTTGTTCCTTCTGGGCCTGCTTTTTGACCTGCTGGCGTGCCTTTTTTGATTTTTTGGCGGCGCCCGCAACCGTCCACTCTGCCTCGGGTCTAGTGGCGGGTTCGCTCGTTACTGGCGTAGCAGATTGTGCAGGCGGAGCAGCCGTAGCACCTGACTTTTTGGCCAGTTTGACCTCTTTTTTTAACTGCCTATTAGATTTAGGCCCCGCAGTTTTCTTTTGCGAGGCGGCAGTTGGATCAGTCCCCTTTTCGGCGGCAGCCGCTTGTGCCGGTTGGGCGGCACGGGGCGCTGCGGCTTGGGCCGCATATGTCGGCGCGGGAGTACTGCGTTTGTCTGCAGCTAGGGGGGGACGTAGAATCCTCCCCTCAAGCACCGAGAAGCGCGCGTTGAAACTCGCCATCTCCTGTCGGATCAGGCGAGCCAACTCCGTCTCCTGTAACGACGGCTGTGACAGCAACTGCGATTGCGGTTGCGGCGTTGCGTGCGGAAGGTCTACCTCCCGTCTCAGGTGCTCGCGGCGGAAGTTGATCATCTCCGCTTTGAGTTCTTCGTGCTCCTTGCGGAGCTCCGCCACTTGCGCTGCGAGCTTTGCGTTCTGGGCCCGCAGCAGCGCCGTCTCTTCTGTTGTGGTGCGGGTCAAAAGCACCTGAGCACTTTCCAGAATGGAGGCCGTGGCCTCTTTAAGTGCTTTCTGGCTGCAGCCGCTAAGCCCCTTCGAGACCTTGCTCACCCTTTTTATGGCTGCAACCGCGTCGGCCATTCTTTGGTTTAGGTCGGAGGCAGGTAGCTCTTCTGCCTCAACTCCTATATCAGAGACGGCAGATGACTCCGACAGGCGAGTGACTCTCCCTTCCGTCACCCTTTTCGTCAGAGCCGCAATCTGACGCTCGTCCTCGTCCAGTTTTTCGGCGACTGCTGCGGCCTTCATTGCAGCCGCAGCCTCACGCCTGGATAGACCGATACCGGCATATTTGCCGGTAGTAGCGGGCCTACCTCTCCCTCCTTTTTTGGCACCCACCTTGGGGGCTGGCACCGTTGTGTCGCTCAGGGCCGAGTCCGACCCTGAGTCTGCACCCTCTCTCGGGCGTTTGCGTAAGCGTTTTGAATTTACGCTTACCGCGCTCGCCACACTCATATGGCTCGCTGCGCTGTCAGAATCCGACAGCACACCAATTCTCTCAATTAGTACCAGAGGTACTTTTTCATCCACTACATCATTTTTTGTTTTTAATTTAAGGTTCTCCATATTAGTCCCACGAGTATAAAGCAAAAACAGGTCAACCCCGGGCAGAGGCTTAAGTACCCGGGTAAGCCTACATACTGCTGGGGGCGGCAGGTACCAGCAGGTGGGAGCGCTAACGACCGTACACCCAACGGCCATTCATCCCCTGGCCGCGCTCTCAAAACTTGGGATTGGGTGGTTTTTTATCTTAGAGGTGTCCTTCCTCTGGGGCCGGGCGATTAAGCCAAGCCCCCCGACGGCGGCATTCAAGCATGCCTCCGTCCGCTGTCCGAACAACCCGACTCAGCAGACCCGCCGAAAAGTTTGCTCCTCAATGAATGAGAAGACAAAACGAACCCCGCTTAGATGCGCCTGCACCCAAGCGGGTGTGGTCGCGTCTTCACCTAATCGACTACGTCGATGAGGCAAGAGCGACCCCTCCAGGGTAATTTTTTATAGAGGTTTTCTTCCTCGCAGCCCCCACCCCGAAGGGTGGCGGCCCTCGCTCCCGACACCGTTGGGTCAGGATTACGAGATGAAATGCCTGGCAGCAGAATGCATGCCAGGCCCTTCCTTGGGTAATTTTTTATAGAGGTTTCCTTCCTCGCAGCCCCCACCCCTAGAGGTGGCGGCCCTCGCTCCCGACACCGTTGGGTCAGGATTACGAGATGAAATGCCTGGCAGCAGAATGCATGCCAGGCCCTTCCTAGGGTAATTTTTTATAGAGGTTTTCTTCCTCGCAGCCCCCACCCCTAGAGGTGGCGGCCCTCGGTCCTGGTTCTCGCAAGAAAACCAGGCTTACGAGTTGGAGGTCTCCAAGGAGACCCCTCTGCAGGGGCGGCACAGTGTCTGGAGAAACTCCGACATAGCACCACCCCGTAGGACTATCAGCCATCTGCCAATCATTTCCAGGCCCGAGATCAAGCCTGGGAATGATTGACAGACGCCCAGGGCACACCGGCCTGAACACATGCACTTCCCACCGGACGTATCCAGATAGGAACCACGGCATCCAGGCACACGGGGAGGTTGTCCATATTAGTGCCCCAAGTAACCTAACCTAACGTAACCTTTTTTTTTTTTTTTTTTTTTTTCGTGGGAAACTCATTACGAGTACGCACCCGCCTGGGCGAGGCGGGGGTTATGTCGGGCTCTCCGGCCGCAATGAGACAGCGACCGGCATACCGACTAAAACCCACGGTGTTCCTCCAGACGGCCAGAGTGCCGGGGTCACGGGAGACGCTCGCGCATTCATCCGCGACCCCGACGGGCCACGGCCCGCTCAACGTGAGCGGGCCCCGTCTGATTTGGGGGGCCTAGCCCCCCTTCCTCCATCGAAAGGCGTTCGTGGAACACGTACGCCGCCTTCTCGGGCGAGCATTACCTGCTCGCAAAAGGAGGCGACCCCCTCCCAAGCCCTCTCGCTGCGGACCATGGACAGAACCACAGCCGGCAGCGAGAGTTGGGCCGTCGCGAGCGCCGCAACAAGGTCGCGGCGCTGGTCCGCCCACGCTGGACACTCCACGAGCGTGTGAAGCGCCGTGTCGCGCGGGCAGACCCCGCAGTGGTGGCAGACGGACGTCTGCTCCCGGCCTATGAGACACAGGTACGTGCCGAAGCACCCGTGACCGGTGAGTACCTGTGTCAGCCGGAACGTGAGGACGCCGTGCCTCCTCTCCAGCCACTCCTCTAGGACGGGACTTACCGCCACCACCGTGGCGTGCCCTGCACTTGGTCGCGCAAGTCGCGCCTTCCACTCCGCCACTAGGACTGTGCGGAGCTGGGACCGCTGCGCCTCGATTTCTCGAGGCAGAGGTCGCAGGTCCCGCTCCGCCGCCTCCTCGCGCCATCGGAACAACGACGCGAGGACTTCGGCCTCCAGGTCCCAGGGCGGGGATCCGGCCAAAAGGGTCGCAGCCTCAAAGGAGATCGTGCGGTAGCCGCGCACCATGCGCACGGCCATGGCCCTTTGCGGCCTCCGCAGGACGGCAACGTTCCGGGCCGCCAGGTTGGCAGCCCATACGGGCGCTCCGTACAGGGCCATGGACCGCACGATCCCTCCGTACAACTTCCGGCAGGTTGGGCTGGGCCCCCCGAGGTTGGGGAGCAGCCTCGCCAAGGCGGCGGCGGCGCCCAATAACTTGGGCGCCAGCCGGCGGAAATGCTCAATGAAATTCCACCGGCTGTCGAGGACGACGCCGAGATATCTCAGCGTCGACTCGACGCCGATCCGTACGCCCCCAACAATGATGTGGGAGCCCTGAGGTGGCCCCTTTCGGGGACCGTGAAAACAAACGGCCTCCGATTTGGCCAGGGCCACCTCGAGACCCAACCGCCGGATGCGACCCACGACTTGCGCGACCCCAGCCGTAGCTGCGATGGCAGCGCGCCTGTAGTCCTTCCCCCGAGCCGTGACAAGGGTGTCGTCGGCATAACAAGTCACGACGACACCAGGGAGAAGGACGCCTCGTATGACCCAGTCATAACCGATGTTCCACAGGAGCGGACCAAGGACCGATCCCTGTGGAACACCGCAGGTCATCTCTCGCCGACCGAGAGCATTGCGACCCGGGTAAACTACCGCTCTATCACTCAGATAGGCCCCGACTATGCGGCGGAGGTAGGTCGGCACTCGATGGTACACGAGTGCCTCCCTGACGCAGCTCCAGGGCAAGGAGTTGAACGCGTTGGCGATGTCGAGCGACACCGCCAACACCACCTCGCCCCGGGATAACGCGTCCTCCGCCAGACTCCTCACGCGCATGATGGCATGCACGGTGGAGCGCCCACGGCGGAAACCGAACTGGTTGTCCGCCAAATCCGGCCCCACTTCACTGAGATGCTCGACGAGGCGGCTAGCGATGACACGCTCGAAGAGCTTCGCCACCTCGTCGAGAAGCACGATGGGCCGGTAGGCGGACGGAGAGTCCGCCGGGCGCCCCTCCTTCTTGAGGAGGACCAGCTTGCCGGTTTTCCACAGCAGCGGAAATCGGCCCTCCTCAAGGCACGCACTGAGGAGCCCTAACAGTCGGGGCTCGAGCTCCCGAAGGGCCAGGACCCACGCACGGCCTGGAATGCCGTCCGGTCCTGGCGCGGTGTTTTTGGCTTGAAGCCTCTTCACCGCAGCTCGAAGCTCTACCCGGGTCACTTCGGGTACGTCGTCGTCGTCCGCGTTGGGAGCCATGGGAGGCAGAACCATCAACGGAGGAGGGTGCTCCGCCCTCTGAGGGAACAGAGCAGCCACCACTTCCTCCAGCAGCTGTGGCTGGAGACTCTGGGACAGTGGAGGCGCCCACGGGCGAAGTTTGCCCCATACCAAAAGGTATGGACGCCCCCACGGATCACGGTCCAGAGTCTCCAAGAACTGCTCGCGGGCCTGATCTTTGGCCCGCGAGATGGCCACCTGCAGCCGTTTCTTGGCTGCTCTGTACACCTCGTACAGTTCTGCCTCCCTGGCCTCGGCATCGGGAGGGCGGCGACGCCTCCTGCGGAGTCTGGTGTACTGGCGGCGCGCCGCGACACAGTCGCGACGCAGTTGTGCGATCGCCTGCGACCACCAGTACACCTGACGCTTGGCGGGTCTGCGTCGGACCCGCGGCATCGCCGCGTCGCAAATTTGCGACATCGCTTCCTGGAACCACTCGGCCTCCATCTCGATGTTCTCAGGCCTGTCCGGTGCTCTCACCCAGGCCTGAACGATGGAAGCCTCCAGGAGCGCCTCCCGATCCAGTTGTCTCAAAGACCAACGCGGACTGTTCTCTCCCGGGGCCGCTCTGGCCGGCGCGCCATGGTTTTCGGCGGAGACGTCGAATCGGATATATAAATGATCCGACAGAGTCTCCACCTCCTCGATGACGCGCCAGCCTACGACACGGCGGGCTAGTGCGGGGCTGGCGAAGGCGAGATCGACAATCGACCCGCCCCGCTGACGGAAGCACCGGGTCGGCCTGGCCTCCAACAGCCTGACCTGGGCGGAGACCCATCCCACCAGCAGGCGTTTGGCGTCGGCCAGTTTCTTGGCCGCCGCCACGGGACAACTCACTAGGGCTGTGCCCAGCCCGCTGCGGTCCGGCTTTACTTCGCCGGACTTCACGAGCCCTGGGGCACAGCCCCCAGCCCTTGCGACGGCGGCGACCAATTCGCCAGCCGCCACAGAGTCATCCAGGCCCGAAACGCGAAGATCCGCGCATTTGACGGGCCTGGAGACGCGAACGTCCTCCGCCGGAAACAGCGTCCTCAGCTTTTCGGCGAGGACGTCCGCTTTATCGCCGCTGGTGGTGCCGGGTATCTCCAGCAGACGGGCTCCAGTGCGGGTGGACTTGCACCGGAGACCCGTCGCTATACCCAATTCGGCAGGGTTTATTTGGGCCTTTGCCGTGGCCAGAACCTGGGCGTACGTCGCCCCCCTCTCGACGGCCGCCGGCTGCAGAGTGAGAACTACCGCAGCCGAGCGGGGGGCGCGTAACGCCGCCTGCTTTTTGGCAGCTTTCTTTGCCGCCTTTCTTGAGGCCTTCTTTTTTTTCTTTTTGGCTCCCGCCGTCTCCCATTCGCCCTCTCTGGGCCTGGGAGCGGGAGCCGCAGCCTGCGCTGGCGTTGGTCCTCCTTTTTTTTTGGCCGCAGGGCCTGGTCGTGCGGCAGCAGGCAGAACTGCTGCCTTCTTTGCAGGCGACGCAGGTGCCAATTGCCAACTGGCGCCTCGTACGCCGCCTTCTCGGGCCTGTGCTGTTCGAGCGGCGATTGCCCAATCGCCGCCCGCAGGCATCCTCCTACGGTGGCTGGAGATCCCGGAGCGCCCCACGGCGACGTCCGGGGCGGGCGCGACGGGCGGGGAGCAAGGTGGTCAGCTCCCTCTCCCGCTCGGCCGCCTCCTTGGCGAGCATCACCTCCTCGCAAAAGGAGGCGACTCCTTCCCAAGCCCTCTCGCTGCGGACCATGGCCAGAACCACGGCCGGCAGCGAGAGTTGGCCCGTCGCGAGCGCCGCAACAAGGTCGCGGCGCTGGTCCGCCCACGCTGGACACTCCACGAGCGTGTGGAGCGCCGTGTCGCGCGGGCAGACCCCGCAATGGTGGCAGACGGACGTCTGCTCCCGGCCTATGAGACACAGGTACGTGCCGAAGCACCCGTGACCGGTGAGTACCTGTGTCAGCCGGAACGTGAGGACGCCGTGCCTCCTCTCCAGCCACTCCTCTAGGACGGGACTTACCGCCACCACCGTGGCGTGCCCTAACCTAACCTTTTTTTTTTTTTTTTTTTTTTTTTGTTTGCGCTGGGAAAAAATGCAATTACGCATACCCACCCATTTGGGGGAATGGGGGGTTATGTGGGGCTCCCCGAGCAAGCCCGGTATACCCACTAAAACGACCCAGCGGCATTCCCGCATCGTCTGACTGGAGGGGAACTGGGAAACCGGCGTAGCCTTTACGTCCAGTCCCCCTCCGACGATCGCCCGCCTTCACGGCGGGCCCTTCACGCCCTCCCCATGGGGGGAGGGTCGGGAATGTCCGGCGGAGGTGGTGTGGAGTGCAATGCGGGCGGAGGCGCCCCCGCGCCTATCGCCCGCCCATCACCACCGCAAGGAGGGAGAAGATGGCGTCTTCTCCGACCTCTTCTTCGCCTTCGGAGCGGCGCAGCGAGAGGGTCGTCCTCCCGCGCACGCTCCGCCGCCTCCTTTTGCGAAATGACGTCCTCGCAAAAGGAGGCGACCGCGGCCCAAGCCCTCTCGCTCCCCAGCATGGAATGAGCTACGCCGGAAAGCGAGAGGTCCTGGCCGATCTCCGCAATAAGACTGCGGCGCGGCTCAAACCAAGCCGGGCAGACCTCGAGGGTGTGCTGCGCTGTGTCCTCCGCCGCGCCGCAGTCGTGGCACGCCGGGGTCTCCTCCCTCCCGATCCTGTGCAGGTGCGAGCCAAAACAGCCGTGCCCTGACAGCACCTGCACCAGACGAAAAGAGAGGAAACCGTGCGACCGCTCGAGCCATTCTCGCATAACTGGCCCGAGTGCGTCCAGGGTACGGCGGCCAAAGGTGGCGGTAGCGAGGTCGTCCGTCCAGTGGACGACGATGGCGTCCCTCGCCTCCCGCCTCACGGCGTCCCTCTCCTCCGCGACGGGGCACTCTCCGAGCGCCTTTCGGCGCGCCGCCCACTCGTACACTCTGGCGAGCACCCACGCCTCGAGCTCCCAAGGAGGTGTGCCCGCCAGAGCGCATGCCGCCGAAAAGCCCACTGAGCGGTAGGCCCTCGCCACCCGCTGTGCAATGGCCCTCTGCGGCCTGCGGAGAGCGGTGGCATTCTCCCGCCTGTGGAGACAGTCCGCCCATATGGGGGCCCCATATAGGGCCATGCTCCTCAGGATTCCGGCATACAGACGCCGGCATCGTGCGCTGGGCCCTCCCAGGTTAGGGAGGAGCCACGAGAGGGCGTCAGCGGCTTTCAGCAGGCGCGTCGACAGCCCACTGAAGTGCGGGCCGAAGCGCCACCTGCTGTCCAGCACGTCAATGGTAGACCGGCCCTGTCGGAATCCGAACTGGGCGTCCGACAGGTTCGGCCCCACTCCCCGCAGATGGCTGTTGAGCCGGCGGACGATGATCCCCTCGAACATTTTACCGACCTCATCGAGAAGAACGATGGGCCGGTATGCCGAGGGGGAATCGACCGGGCGTCCCTCTTTACGGAGGAGGCACTGGCGGCGCGCCGCTACACAGTCGCGACGCAGTTGCGCGATCTCATGCGACCACCAGTACACCTGACGCTTCGCGGGTCTGCGTCGGACCCGCGGCATCGCCACGTCGCAAATTTGCGACATCGCTTCTGATCGAAAGATCTGCGATCCGACACGAGAGGAGGACGCAGCACCTTTCCTTCAATCACCGAGAACCGAGCATTGAGTCTCGCTATCTCCTGCTTAAATAGCGAGACCAGCTCGGTCTCGGTTTCCTTTGGCGCCGTGTTAGGAGCAGGGCGCTCGCGCCGGATCGCACTAAGGTCAGCTCTTAACGCCTCGTGCTCCTCCCTAAGCTGCTTTATTTGGGCCGCCAGGCGAACGTTCTCGGCCCGCAGCTTCTGAGCCTCTTCGCTGGCGATCCTGTTCAACAGGACCTCGGTCACCTCGGCGATGGTAGTTGCCGCATCCTTTAGGCCCTTCTGGCTGGTGCCCTTCAGATTCTTTGAGATCTTTGCGATGATGCGTATAGCACCCACCGCGACCTCCAAGCGTTCTTTCAGGGCTCTAGATGAAAGCTCCTCGACGTCCGATGAATCTGCCGACAGCGCCTTCGACAGCCGAGACGCCCTATCGGCCGACACCCGCTCGGTGACCTCGGCGATACGGCGGTCCGAGTCGGCCTCCTCAGCCTCTTTGGCCGCCGCGCGCCTGGCCTCCGCAGCCTCCTTGCGGGCTCGGCCGGCGCCGACATATCGGCCGTGTTTAAGGGCGCCCTGACCCCTTCCGCGCTTTGCGGCACTGGTGTGCGTGCCGATTGGCGCCTCCTCCGAACCCGAGGCCGAATCCGACCCCGGGTTACTCTCGGCAGTGCGAGAGCGCACACCTCACCACGGCAAACAGCTTGTGTTAGGGGTTTTTTACAGTGGACTCTCCACGCAGCCCCCACCCTTCCACCGACCAAGGGTGGCGGCCCTCGTTCCCGCCTTATCATGACGGGGTTACGAGTCGGCCGAACGGTGGCCTGTACCAGACCATCCGTCCGCCCATAGCGGCAGTGGCAACGAGGTAATACCTTATTGCCCGCCCAGCAGCAAAAAGCACACTAGGCCTGCTTGAGGGTAATTTTTTATAGAGGTTTTCTTCCTCGCAGCCCCCACCCCGGAGGGAGGCGGCCCTCGCTCCCGTCTCTCGCAAGAGAGTCGGGCTTACGAGTTGGCAAAGCAGTGTCGGTGGATCCGACACTGCCCTACACTGGACAATATACGCTTGGAGTGACTCTAAAGTTACTCTTAGCTGGATCCAAGGTAACCCAGACAAATGGAAGCCTTTTGTATCAAATAGAGTAAACAAAATCACTAGCGTTTTAGCGTCGGAGGTATGGCATTATGTGCCAACTAAAGAGAACCCCGCTGATTCGGCAAGCAGAGGCCTATCCACGTCTCAATTGAAAGATTGTTTACTGTGGTGGCGAGGGCCAGCCTGGTTATCAAACGCCGACTTTGAGCCTAAGCAGGAGCTACAAAAATATACGACAGATCAAGAGATACGTAAACAGCTCGTAAACGTACAGCAATACGATTCTAAAAATAGCATTATTATTTATTTATTAAATAAACATAGCTCATTCATAAAGATAAATCGTATTGTTGCATGGTTATTACGTGCACTTACACCGAAATGTAAGCCGAAACCGTCGTACCTCACGTTACATGAGCTGCGGAAAGCAAAGCTAGTTATAATTAAAGTAAAAATTACAGCGTATTGAGTTCGATTCCGATATTATAGATTTATTACAAAATAAACAGCTTAGGTCTAATAGCAAACTTTTAAATCTTAATCCGTTTTTAGACGAAAATGGTATTTTAAGAGTTGGAGGACGCCTTAAAAATGCTAACATCAGCACGGATATGAAGTATCCAATTATAATTTCATATAGTGGAAGGTTAACAGAGCTTCTTATACAGCAAGCACATGAGCTCACCTTCCATGGTGGACCTCGACTCACTTTATCTTTGTTGAGACAAAGTTATTGGATAATAAAGGGTAATCGAGCTACCAAAAAACAGCTTCGTAACTGCGTAACCTGCAAAAAACAAGAACCTAGGAAAATGCACCAAATAATGGTTACATTTACCCGATTTTCGGTCAAATCCAGCATCACCTTTTTATCATACCGGAGTAGATTTTACCGGATTTGTTCGAGTGAAATCTAACAAAGGTAGAGGTATATCAACAAGCAAAGGGTATATTGCTTTGTTTATTTGCATGGTTACAAAGGCAGTCCATATAGAATTAGTTTCCGACCTTAGCAGCGCGTCATTTATAGCAGCTTTACGTCGTATGTCAGCGCGACGAGGCGCCCCAAAACATATCTATTCCGATAATGGAACAAATTTTGTGGGTGCCAACAAAATTTTACAAGAAGAGCAGCAACAACTAGAGCATATATTTAATGATAAATTTTATAGAGAAATCACTGAGATGAGCATAGAATGGCATTGGAACTGTCCTTCTTGGCCAAGTGCTGGAGGGATATGGGAACGATCCATTCGAAGCCTAAAGCAGCATTTAAAACGTGTTATTGGTGAACAAGCCCTAACATTCGAGGAATACAACACCTTATTATCGCAAATAGAAGCTAGCCTTAATACCAGACCATTATGTCCAATATCTGAGGATATCGATGACATGGATTTCCTGACCCCAGCACATTTTCTAACAAGCCGTGCGGGGCTAACAGTCATCGATACAGCTCAAGATGCTAGAACTAGATGGTACATGGTAAATAAAATGTTTCAGGATCTGTGGAAACGTTGGAAAACTGAGTATCTCAGTCAGTTGTCCATACGTACGAAATGGTTAAAAGCGCAAAAGAATATTGAAGTAGGGGACATGGTCACTATTCATGACGACAACATCCCTTCTGGTAAATGGCCAGTCGGTCGAGTGGTAGAAGTCCACCCAGGACAGGATGGAATCGTCAGGGTAGTAACATTAAAAACAAAAAATGGTTACATTAAACGTCCCATCCTAAAATTATCGATTTTACCTATATCTAGTAAAGAAGCGAGCAAGCAATGTCAGCAAAATGTCGAAGCGGTAAATAAGCAACAAAGCAATATTATAATAGAAAATAAAAGCAAGCAGACTAACAGTTACTCATCTATATTTAGCTTAGCACTATCGTTGTTACTATTTATGAATATCGTACCATCTTCTGAAGGATCTTTTAATTTAACATCGTTTGGCAATAATCAAAAATTATACTTTGATCCTTTTGGCAAAATGCAGCTTATTCGTGATAAGTGGAAGATCGTGACTTATTACGAGATGTCTCCGTTCTGGCAAGGAGATAGCGCTGTAACAAAATTTACTAAATATCTCGAGCAAACCTGCGATAAAATTAAAAATCAAAGTCATTGTCAGATCATTACACTGCAAATTCAACACGAGTATAACGAACTACAATATTATAATCAGCTGTTATTAAATAAACATGTAAGAACTCGACGCGGACTTATAAACGCAGTAGGTTCGTTATCTAATACTTTGTTCGGTATACTTGATCAGGATTTCGCAGAAAAGTACCAGAGTGACATTGACCTAGTACGTAGTAACATAACACATCTCGCCCAGTTATATCGGAATCAAACATCAGTCTTAGAAGTAGAATACAATATATTATACTCAGGCTTCGTCCTCGGGATTAGCAAATAATACTTGTAGTACCGCCTAGCGAGTCGCCAGTCACGCACTTTATTTGAGGGTATTTAAAAAATAAATAACCAACTGTTATAAAGGTGGGAGATTTACTTATTTGTGTCATTCGCTTTTTAGTGCTCGCCACGAACGCACGTCGTGTCTTCCCACAGTTATTTAGATTTGTTATATATATTATTATATATATATATATTTTTTTTTTTTTTTGGTGTTTGTGCAATATGCCTAAACGTAAAATCAGTGATGAATATGATAAAATAAGGAAGAAAATCAAGAAATTAGAGAAACGATTGCGGCGCAGGCGTCGTAGTGAATCAAGTTCGAGTACATCAAAATCAGATGTTTGTTTTCAAGGTTAGTTAAAATAATATTCTTAACTGCTAAACATTATTAGTATAGTGTTCTGCTGGGTTTGCGTGCTTCTCATTGGAGATGTTACTACCCGTTTTTATTAGTTTTGCGAACAGTACATTGGGACTGTTTCTTAACTAATGAGCAGATATACTGGCTTACGTAATTATAATTATTTTAACATATTACCCCCTTGCAAAGCTAAAACATATTTTGTTTATTTCAAATGACATTTCTCTGCTGGGTTTGCGTGCTTCTCATTGGAGATGTTACTACCCGTTTTTATTAGTTTTGCGAACAGTACATTGGGACTGTTTCTAAACTAATGAGCAGATGTGCTGGCTTACGTAATTATAATGATTTTACCAGATTACCCTCTTGCAAAGCTACAATATATTTTTTTATTACAAATGATATTTCTCTGCTGGGTTTGCGTGCTTCTCATTGGAGATGTTACTACCCGTTTTTATTAGTTTTGCGAACAGTACATTGGGACTGTTTCTTAACTAATGAGCAGATGTGCTGGCTTATAATGATTTTAACAGATAACCCCTTTACAAAGCTACAACATATTTGTTTATTGTAAATGATATTTCCCTGCTGGGTTTGCGTGCTTCTCATAGGAGATGTTACTACCCGTTTAATTGTTTTTGCGAACAGTACACTGGGACTGTTTCTTAACTAATGAGCAGATTTATTGTGCTAACTTACATAATTATAATATTATAACCTATAATGTTAGAGGTTATAACCGCAGTCGTTTGTTGTGCTGTATTTGAATGCCTTTTCGTGTTTTTCTACTCTTTCCTTCTTCATCTTCAATTTAGATTTAATAGGGCAATCAATCGATTTCAGACCAATTGGATTATGATAATAACATATCTGAGCTACTTGATGGATCCCCCAATGTTGAGTTTCATGCTAATGTTGAAGACGACGACCCGGAGGTTACCATAGAGCACACTACCGCACCCACAACTGTTATATCAACAGTCACCATTCCGGAACATTCTAGCAATGCGGCGTCTACTGAGAATATTGGTCAGGTTACTTCTTGTATGGAATTAGAATGCACTGATGTTATCTCGGACAACATGTTAGAAATTTTAGGGGAAGATCCAACAGTTTGTAACAATTACGGGGCTGATATTCACAAAGATCTGGCAGTGAGACTTGAATATTCTACCACACATGGACTAACAAAAGAACTTCGTAAAGAGTTAATTGGAAAATATTTAATACCTAATAATTGCAAACTTATAAATGCTCCCATGTTAAATGCGGAGATAAAAGCAGCTATGACGGATATGAACCTCAGACGTGATAGAAATATCGAACAGCGGCAGAAACAGATGTCTTCTGCTATCTCTTGCCTAGGCCAAGCAATAAATAAACTTATTGCCAACAAAACCCAAGACACAGAACTAACAAAGATGCTAATGGACTCGGAACGTATTTTATATGACTTGCAGTACAATGATTCGATCGTTAGAAGAAATTTCATTCTATCGTCTTTAAAAAAGGATATGAAGGATCAATTGCAACACACTCAGCCGGATGACTTATTGTTCGGTCAAAACTTATCGGAGACGATAAAAACAGCGAAAGCAATCAACAAATCTGGTGCTGAATTAAAAAATTCAATACCTAAGCCTCCGCCAAGTAATAAGAAACAACCCGCGACGGCTAGCACATCCAAGAATTTAAACTGGAAAGGCCCCAACGTTACTCGGAGGCAGCAGAGTCGTCTGAAGACGAAGGGGCCTACTGCGAACAACCAGCATCCCAACTCATTGAAACACTCACGGCATCAACAATCAACGCGCAACCGTCGCTAGATGTGGTAAAATATACTGGTAGATTACCCTTATTTTTTAAACAATGGAAATTAATCACTGACAACCCTTTGGTACTCTCGTGTATTCAAGGTTATGAAATTCCATTTACGCGTTCAGTTGTCCAATTAACTCCTCCGATCGAAAAATCATACTCATACACTGAAAATTGTTTATTCTATAAAGCCATAGACAATTTGATAACAATAGGAGCTATTTCTCAATGTCTACCTACTGAAGGCCAGTTCCTGTCAAGTATATTTTTAGTACCAAAGCCAAATGGAAAATATCGTTTTATTTTAAACTTAAAAAATTTAAACCAGTTTATTCAAACTCAACACATTAAAATTAAAGATCTACGTACCGTATTAAAATTAATAACAAGAAATTGTTTTATGACTAAAATTGACCTAAAAGATGCTTATTACATGATAAAAATACATAGTAATTCAAGGAAATATTTAAGATTTCAGTTTAAACAGAATTTATATGAATTTAATGTATTACCATTTGGCTTAAGTACTGCACCTTATATATTCACCAAGGTGATGAAACCTATAGTCCGCTTATTACGGTCTGCTGGACTGATATCGACCAATTACTTGGACGACTATTGGTTAATGGGACGTTCTTATAATGAATGTTTAAATAACACTATAAAGACAAAGAAGGTGTTAGTCAGTCTCGGCTTTATAATTAATAAGGAGAAAAGCTCCATGATACCAAACAAGATATGTACATTTTTGGGTTTTGTTTTGGACTCCAAAAATTTTCAGGTCACGTTACCTATAGAAAAAATAAAACGTACTAGAATTGAAATTCATAAGTTTTTAACTATTGAAAGATGTAAAATACGTGAATTTGCTCAATTTATTGGGTTGTTGGTTTCAATTTGCCCGGCTGTTGAATACGGCTGGTTATAGACGAAGTTATTCGAACGTGTTAAATATCTAAATCTAAAATCAGATGCTAACTATGACAAATTTATGAATTTACCAGTGGCAATACAATCTGATTTAGAATGGTGGTTGCACACTATACAGAAACCTTTTAGTAAAATAAGAGTAGATACACATGACCTGGAGATTTTTACGGATGCCTCAACAACGGGATGGGGAGCTGCTTGCGGGGAAGAGAAGGCCAGCGGACTATGGGGTGTTCAGGAACGAATCCAACACATTAACTATTTAGAAATTCTTGCTGCCTTTCTAGGTTTAAAAACATTTGCGAAAGATTTAAGTAACTGTCAAATTTTACTTCGTATCGATAATACAACGGCTATTTCTTATATCAACAGAATGGGTGGCATTCAGTTTCCTCATCTTACAAAAGTTACCAAGCAGTTGTGGCAATGGTGTGAATGTCGCAATATATACGTCATGACATCCTATATTAGATCTTCAGATAATAAGACGGCAGATACAGAGTCTAGGCGCGTTCATCCAGACATAGAATGGGAGTTAGCCAGTTGGGCATACCAGAATATAGTCGAGTCATTCGGCACACCTCAAATAGATTTATTCGCTAGCCGAATAAATAAAAAATGTCACAAATACATCTCCTGGCATAAAGACCCCGATGCATTTAATATCAACGCTTTTACAATTCCCTGGGGGAATTATTACTTTTACGCCTTTCCTCCATTTTCAATCATCTTAAAAATGTTGAGTAAAATTATCGCCGATAAAGCAAGAGGCGTGGTGGTAGTGCCCCTGTGGCCTACACAGCCTTGGTACCCTCTCTTTAAAAGCCTCTTATTATCTGATCTAATTTATTTTGAATCAAGTAAAAAACCAATTATTTCCTTTTATTCTAGCAACCACGACATACACACCAAGATTACCCTGGTGGCAGGAATCTTATGCGGACAGCGTGGTTGAGACGAAGTGTGCCTCCTTCTGCAATTGAAGTTATGACAGCCTCTCTGTCTGACAGTTCGTTTACCCAATACGATGTCTATTTAAAGCGTTGGTTCGTTTTTTGTAACAAAAACAGTGTTGATTTGTATAATGCATCGATACCACAGACAATCTATTTTCTCAATAAACTTTATGAAGAGGGTTATCAGTATGGGACCTTGAATTCTTGTCGATCGGCCTTATCACTACTAATGGGCAAAAAGTTAGGAGAAGACGATAGGGTTAAGAGGTTTTTTAAAGGTATTTTCCGACTTCGACCTCCATTACCGAAATATTCTGTTACTTGGGATACTTCTCAAGTTCTTAATCATATGGCCAAATTATACCCTAACGAATCACTGACCCTTAGTAGTATTTCAAAGAAACTGGCTACTCTCATAGCATTAGTAACTGCTCATCGGGTACAAACCTTGTCAAAAATCAATATAAAAAATATCGAAATAAATCCATCCAAGATAACTATAAAGATTCCAGACTTTTTAAAAACAACACGTCGAGGTTGGAAGCAACCTGTTTTAGTATTACCTTTTTTTGAGCAAAAACCTGAAATATGCCCAGGAAAAGCTTTAATAGTATATTTAGAAAAAACTAACCCTCTTCGAAAAGATATTGATTCTCTCTTTATTAGTGTCAGAAAACCACACAAGTCAATTGGTCCCCAAACCCTAAGTCGATGGATCAAAGAATCATTGAGTGATAGTGGTATTGATATTAACATATTTACTGCGCATAGTACAAGGCACGCAGCTACGTCTACAGCCTATAATCTGGGTATCAGTTTGGATCAAATCAGAAAAACAGCAGGTTGGAGCGGTTCTTCAAACACATTCTACCGATTCTATAATAAAACTATAAGTAACGTGGATTCCAACAATGAAGATTCTTTTGCTAGAGCAATTGTTATCGGAAATTAATGTAAAGGTACCCTGTACACTCATATAAATATAAAGTAGGGTTAATAAATAATGATTATATAAATAATGATTATATGCCTTGTAAAAATAATGTAAACACTTTCAGTATCAAATAAATATTTTTCAATAATATTTCACTTCAATCTCTAAATAACTACAAGTATTATTTGCTAATCCCGAGGACGAAGCCTGAGTATAATTTATGATTAAACGAACTTACCTGTACGTGAAGTTCTATCATAATTATGCGAAGGCTTCGTCCGAAGGGATTAGCAACCCTCCCTCCCGATTACCCCAATTACGTGAAATATTTACTATCCTCTAAACTAAATGACACAAATAAGTAAATCTCCCACCTTTATAACAGTTGGTTATTTATTTTTTAAATACCCTCAAATAAAGTGCGTGACTGGCGACTCGCTAGGCGGTACTACAAGTATTATTTGCTAATCCCTTCGGACGAAGCCTTCGCATAATTATGATAGAACTTCACGTACAGGTAAGTTCGTTTAATCATAAATTAAAAAGAATAGAGGCGACAATTGAAAAACAACATAAGTTCATTAACAAACATCTTAATTATTTAGACAGCTTCACAAACACATTACAGAAAGAAATCGATATAATGTCTGTTCAGCAAGACTTCACCTTAGCCGCATTTGCAACCAACAATATGATACAGAACTTAAAGCGAATACAAGATACGTTACTAGACACAATGACAGAAATCACAAGACGAAACGAGAGGAAACCGTGCGGCCGCTCGAGCCATTCCCGCAGAACTGGCCCGAGCGCGTCCAGGGTCCGGCGGCCAAAGGTGGCGGTGGCGAGGTCGTCCGTCCAGTGGACGACGATGGCGTCCCTCGCCTCCCGCCTCACAGCCTCCCGCTCCTCCGCAACGGGGCGCTCTCCAAGCGCCTTTCGGCGCGCCACCCACTCGTACACTCTGGCAAGCACCCACGCCTCGAGCTCCCAAGGAGGGGTGCCCGCCAGAGCGCATGCCGCCGAAAAACCCACCGAGCGGTAGGCCCTCGCCACCCGCTGTGCAATGGCCCTCTGTGGCCTGCGGAGGGCGGTGGCATTCTCCCTCCTGTGGAGGGAGTCCGCCCAGATGGGGGCCCCATATAGGGCCATGCTCCGCAGGATGCCGGCATACAGACGCCGGCATCGTGCGCTGGGCCCTCCCAGGTTGGGGAGGAGCCACGAGAGGGCGTCAGCGGCTTTCAGCAGGCGCGTCGACAGTCCACTGAAGTGCGGGCCGAAGCGCCACCTGCTGTCCAGCACCAGGCCCAGATACTTCATCTGGGGCCGGACCCCTATGCTGACGCCCTCCACGACTATGTGGGCATCAGGAGGGCAGCGCTGCCGAGGCCCGTGAAAGAACACGGCCTCTGTCTTGTTCAGCGCTACCCTCAACCCAAGGCGTCGGATCCTCCCTGCCACCAAGGATCCGCCAGCCGAGGCCAGATTGGCCGCCTCCCTGAAGTTCCTCCCCCGGGCAGTGAGGAGAGTGTCATCCGCGTAGCATATGACACTCGTGCCCGGGAGGAGGGCCCCCCGCAGGAGCCAATCGAACCCAATGTTCCAATGTTCCACAGGGTGGGCCCCAGTACCGACCCCTGTGGAACGCCGGACTCCGCGCAATACCGCCTCAACCTGGCCGTTTTGTCTACAAGGAGGACCTTGCGGTCCTCCAGGTAGCTGGCCAGAAGGCCCCTCAAATACTGGGGCACCCCGTGATATCGGAGTGCCTCCAATATAGTCGAGTGGGGCACGGAGTTGAAGGCGTTGGCTATATCGAACGACACCACCATCACTCCGCCCCCTACCTCAACCGCCTCCTTCACCTGGTCCCTTAGTAGGGCCAGTGCGTCAATGGTAGACCGGCCCTGTCGGACAATTCGGCGGAGGTAGGTCGGCACTCGATGGTAGACGAGTGCCTCCCTAACGCAGCTCCAGGGCAAGGAGTTGAATGCGTTGGCGATGTCGAGCGACACCGCCAACACCACCTCGCCCCGGGACAACGCGTCCTCCGCCAGACTCCTCACGCGCATGATGGCATGCAAGGTGGAGCGCCCGCGGCGAAAACCGAACTGGTTGTCCGCCAAATCCGGCCCCACTTCACTGAGATGCTCGACGAGGCGGCTAGCGATGACACGCTCAAAGAGCTTCGCCACCTCGTCGAGAAGCACGATGGGCCGGTAGGCGGACGGAGAGTCCGCCGGGCGCCCCTCCTTCTTGAGGAGGACCAGCTTGCCGGTTTTCTACAGCAGCGGAAATCGGCTCTCCTCAAGGCACGCACTGAGGAGCCCTAACAGTCGGGGCTCGAGCTCCCGAAGGGCCAGGACCCACGCACGGCCTGGAATGCCGTCCTGTCCTGGCGCGGTGGTTTTGGCTTGAAGCCTCTTCACCGCAGCTCGAAGCTCTACCCGGGTCACTTCGGGTACGTCGTCGTCGTCCGCGTTGGGAGCCATGGGAGGCAGAACCATCAGCGGAGGAGGGTGCTCCGCCCTCTGAGGAAACAGAGCAGCCACCACCTCCTCCAGCAGCTGTGGCTGGAGACTCCGGGACAGTGGAGGCGCCCACGGGCGAAGTTTGCCCCGTACCAAAAGGTATGGACGCCCCCAAGGATCACGGTCCAGATTCTCCAGGAACTGCTCGCGGGCCTGATCTTTGGCCCGCGAGATGGCCGTCTGCAGCCGTTTCTTGGCCGCTCTTTACTCCTCGTACAGTCCTGCCTCCCTGGCCTCGGCATCGGGAGGGCGGCGACGCCTCCTACGAAATCTGGTGTACCGGCGGCGCACCGCGATGCAGTTGCGGCGCATGGTCGCTATCTCTTGCGACCACCAGTACACCTGACGCTTCGCGGGTCTCCCACGGACCCGCGGCATCGCCGCGTCGCAAATTTGCGACATCGCTTCCCGGAACCACTCGGCCTCCATCTCGATGTTTCCAGGCCTGTCCGGTGCTCTCACCCAGGCCTGAACGATGGAAGCCTCCAGGAGCGCCTCCCGATCCAATTGTTTCAATGCCCAACGCGGACTGTTCTCTCCCGGGGCCGCTCTGACCGGCGCGCCATGGTTTTCGGCGGAGACATCAAATCGGATATAACGATGGTCCGACAGTGTCTCCACCTCCTCGATGACGCACCAGCCTTGGACACGTCGCGCTAGTGCGGGGCTGGCAAATGAGAGGTCGACAATAGACCCGCCCCGCTGACGCACGCACGTGTGCACGGCTCCCCGGTTGAGAACGAGTAGGCCGACCGCAACGGCCCACTCCTCGAGCACCCCACCCCTGAGGTCCGTGACCGGGGAACCCCAAGCCGTGGACTTGGCATTGAAGTCCCCGAGGACGAGAACAGGGTGAGGGTGGTTTCGAGCGACGACGGTACCCAGTAGGGCAAGAAAAGCCTCGAAGTCGGCGAGAGGGCGGTTAGGGGAGAAATACACCCCAACCACCACGACGCTATCCAGGCGCGCTGCCACAAATCCCTGGCCCCTCGAACAGCAAACGAGGGGCACTGTGGGCGACGACATGATGGCCACCGAGCCATCCCGGTCCACCACCCAGTCGTCCCGAGGGGGGACAAAATACGGCTCGGCGACCACTGCAATATGAATTTGCCACTGCGCCATGGTCTGCAGGAGGAGATCCTGAGCCCTGGCGCAGTGGTTTAGGTTCCCCTGGAGGAAGCGGAGTGGGGCCATTAATGGCAGTCCATCTCCACTTCCTCCACCGGACGTTCTGATTCTTTGCCGCCAGCTGGTTTGCTGACTGGCGGCTTAGCCACTGCTTTTGGCCCATTTCGGCCCTTCTTTTGGGCCGGCTTGGTGCAGGCCTTTCCCACCCGGTGATCCGCCGGCCTGCTTGCCGCTGCACATATTACACAGTGCGGCACTGCCTCGCAGGTTGCGGCCCTATGACCGGTTTGACCGCAGCGGAAACAGCAGCCACTGCGGTCTTCACCCTTGCAGACCGCACCTACATGGCAGGTCTGCAGGCACCGGAAGCACCGGGTCGGCCTGGCCTCTAGCAGCCTAACCTGGGCGGCGACCCAGCCCACCAGCAGGCGTTTAGCGTCGGCCAGCTTCTTGGCCACCGCCACAGGACAACTCACTATGGCTGTGCCCATTCCGTTGCGGCCCAGCTTTACTTCGCCGGACTTCACTAGTTCTGGAGCACAGCCCCCGACCCTTGCGACGGCGGCCACCAATTCGCCAGCCGTCACGGAGTCGTCCAGGCCCAGAATACGAAGGTCTGCGCACTTAGTGGTTCGGAGACACGGACGTCCTCCACCGGAAATAGTGACCGCAGTCTCTCGGCGAGGACATCCGCCTTATCGCCGCTGGTTGTGCCGGATATTTCCAGCAGATGGGCTCCAGTCCGGGTTGGCTTGCACCGGAGACCCGCCGCTATACCCAGCTCCGCTGGGTCTATTTGGGCCTTAGCAGTGGCCAGAATTTGGCCGTACGTTGCCCCTTTTTCAATGGCTGCTGGTTGCAGTGTAATGACCACTGCAGCCGACCGGGGGGCGCGCAGCACAGTCAGCTTTTTGGCAGCCTGCTTGGCTGCCTTCTTTGCTGCCTTTTTCTTCTTCTTCTTGGTTCCCGCCGTCTCCCATCCGCCCTGTTGGGGCTTGGGAGCGGGAGCCGCAGCTTGTGCTGGCATTGGCGCATCCTCTTTCTTCTTTCCCTCCTTTTTCTTCTTCTTGCCCGATTTAACGGCAGCAGGCAGAACTGCTGCCGCCTGCGTTGGCAGCGCTGCAGGTGGTGGCGATGGTGCCACCTGTGAAGTCATAGGCTGGGATGATGGGCCTGCTACTACAGCCGCGAAAGATTTGCGGTCTGACGCGAGGGGAGGGCGCAGAACTTTTCCTTCTATCACCGAGAACCGAGCATTCAGTCTCGCTAATTCTTGTTTGAATAGCGAGACCAGCTCGGTCTCGGTGTCCCTTGGCGCCGCAACAACGGCAGGGCGCTCGCGCCGGATCGTTGCGAGGTCCGCCCGTAGCGCCTCGTGCTCCTCTCTCAGTACTTGAATCTGGGCCGCCAGACGCGCATTCTCGGCTCTCAGCTTCTGGGCCTCCTCGCTGGCAGTCCTGTTGATGAGGACTTCCGCTACCTCAACAATTGTGGCCGCCGCCTCCTTGAGCCCTTTTTGGCTAGTGCCTTTTAGGTGCTTCGAGACTTTCGCAATGGTGCGAATTGCACCCACTGCAGTCTCAAGCCGCGCCTTCAAGGCACCAGCTGGCAACTCCTCCATGTCCGAGACATCTACAGATGTCTCAGATAGCCGAGACACCCTGACCGCGGACACTCGCTGGGTGACCTCAGCTATTCGGCGATTTGACTCCGCCTCCGCCTCCTCCTTTGCCGCCGCACGCTTGGCTGCAGCTGCCTCTTTCCGGGCTTGGCCGATTCCCACGAATCGGCCATGTGTTAATGCCCCTTGGCCTCTTCCGCGCTTGGCAGCCGTGTTGGTAGTGCCAGCCAACGCCTCTTCGGAACCCGAAGCCGAATCCTGGCCCGGGTTATCCAATGCCGAGCGAGGGCGTTTCAGCCAGAATTTGCTGGTTGCGCTACCCACGCTCATAGCACTCCTAGTGCTTCTCACAGAGACCAGGCTCGACGCCTCAGAATCCGAGGACATCTCACCCGCCTCCTCAACACCCGACTGGGTGCGCTCCGGGCGCGCAAAACTGGGCGTGCGCAGCCCCTCCGCAGGCAGTCGCTGCAAAACAACGACCGCTGCCTTCTTCTCTCCTACGTCTACGTCAAGTTTTAGGTTTTTAATTTTATCCATAATTATTCCCACGAGTGGGGGAGAACTAAATGTCCACCCGTGCAGAGATCCCCCAATACACGGGCAAGTCTAAATTTGTGACCCAATACGGAGGGCGACAGATATCGCGACGGCGGTGACCAATTCGCCAGCCGTCACGGAGTCGTCCAGGCCCAGAACACGAAGGTCTGCGCACTTAGTGGGCCTGGAGACACGGACAATATGTCGCTGTTTAATAGTTCTGCTACTTGTGTTTAGATGGCGTTACTTGATGTTAGTACCTGATTTCATTAGTATTCATAGCTATGTATAGTATAGACAGCCGCAGCGGTAGTTAATAGTTATGCTAACTGTGCGCCAGAATAAATAAAAATAAAAATTAAATTAATCTGTGTTTTAATCGTCACAGATCAACCTGACAATAATGTACATCTCACTATGATAAACTAAAATGTAGAACAGAAGACCTGTGCGTCATCACTCATCATGATCACCACTACAGCCAAAAACGAACATTGCTGGAGATCTAGCAAGCGTCACGTTAAACGGGCTTGAGCTGTTCTCATAATATATCGGTTGTTTGCCACATAGTGGTCACCATGCCTAATCTGGTTTGTCTCGACCGCCATTAGGTCTGAGAGTAATGTCCTACCCATCGCTCTTTCAATAAGGCAACTCAATGTGGGCCAACCGAAGTGGCTGTCATAGCCACTTTGGTTGGCCCACTTTGAGTTGACATAGCAAGCCGTGTTGCGTGTTCATAGACGGAAAGTTAGGGACCACAATAGACCACAATATTTGCACCACGCACAGTGGGTCACTCGGTGTCGTTCCGAGGCATTGCGGTCGTGCATTGAGGTGTACGATTTAGCTTCTTGCAACCTTTCTTAAATTAAGACTTACTTATTGGAATCATACTTCGAACGTACCTACTAGTTCTAACCATATTTAATATTATCTAATAGGAGTGCGTGTAACATGTACCTACACAAGATCATGACTTTATTGTACCGATTGAGAGACTATACAGCGTTGTGTTGAGGTCTTCCAGCAGTTTCGGATGATGACTTTTGGAGTGGTGGCCACCACTCCTGGATTCCACTGTCTGCTTACCATCAGGCAGTGTAGAGTCACTTTGGTAGGCTAATTAAAAAAAAAGAAATTGTCAGCCTGAGTGATGCGATATAGGTAGGTAACCTATGTTCTAATTCAGAATTTGTATACATATAAGTAGTGTGTTTAGTGCAGCGGTATCAGCAACAGTGTAGTAGACAGCTGCAGCTGGACAGGCTTGGAGACTTGCTGACCGCCGCCGGGGGAGAAGGGGAGGGAGGGAGGGAGGGAGGGAGGAGGCACAGTAAATAAAAGATTAGTCAGTTGTTAGTCTTTATTACAAGACGATCGTATCGCATGTAAATGCAAAATAGTCTGGTAACGTGCCGCACCGTGCCGCACCGTGCCGCACCGTGCTTACCTACAAGTAGTATCTAGTCCGATATCATTACTTTCATTACACTAGGTACTTAACAATTTCGTTCTACATAATAATAATAATCTATCGCCATAACTACCAACTTATAATAAATTCATCATTTCAAGAGTTAACAGTTCGACCTCACGTAGAACAGTGGCGCGCGTCGGCTTCGTCGCGTCGCCACCGAAGTAAGTAGGTACATATATTATACTCGTACCTCACCAGTACATACAATACGTACAGATAAATCTACAACGAAATTGTCTTACAATAGGTAAACAATCTACATAAACACTAGCGCTGAGCGCTGCACTCTCGACTGTTTGCTAGTGATCGCGAGACCTTTCACGATCACCTTCGCCACGCCTTCACTCTACGACGCGTGTCCGTCCGCCGGCGCCGTCCGTTCTAAACTTTAATCATTAACTAATCATACTTAGGTACCTATTTATGTACGATAAAATGTGCATAATTAGGAAAAGTGAAGAAGAATAACAAGTATCTTTACGTTAAGATCAAAATAGTATCAGACTGCATGAAAAAAGTGAATTAATTTTTAAACATGAACTAGTAAGTACCTTCCTACGGTCTATTGACCAAACCTACTCGGCCCGAAATTCAATACAAAATTTAATTAAGTATTAGGAGGGATAAGAGTTTTGCTTCAAACTTCGGTGAGTGTAGGTAGGTAAGTAATTAGTACAGGTTATGTACACTGACTGTCAGTGTGACTCACTGTCATAGTGTCTTGTCTGTCAGTGTCACACTGGAGCACAGAACGTCGTATATGTGTCGATCTCGTAAACGTAAAAGAAAACAAATTCGCACTAGGCCCTCAGAGTGCTTACTGTGAGTTTGTTTTACGTTAAAAAAACACTACGAAGGTTATTATTATTATTATAACAATGACATTTAAATCATCTTGACATAATAAGCTATTTATTTATTAAAAATCTAAACCGTGCTCTTAATTTTAAACAGTGAACAACTTAATTACAACATTGTACAATTACCTATTTTAATCAAATGTAGTTCTGCGCGGGATTTCTTGTTGATATTAGTTAAGGTCAAAGTCTTTTCGTTCCATGTTAAGTAGAAGGATAAAAACTAGAGTTTTCGTGCTTTCTTGATTTTAACGTTTTACTAAATAAATTGTCGACATGGCCCAGTGGATAAGGCACCAGATTCGTTAACACGAGGTAGTGGGTTTGAATCCAGGCAGTTACCAATGTAATTTCTCAAATCATAAAATGTACTTTCTAAGTTTATCTGGACATTTCTGACAGACGGTGAAGGAAAACATCGCGAGGAAACCTGGACTTAAAAGTCAGAAATTGCCAATCCGCCTTGAGCGAGCATGGTGGTTAATACTCATAGCTTCTCTTTAAGAGAAGAGTCCTTTGCCCTGCAGAGAGACAATAAACAGGCTGGTATTATTAAATAAAATAATATAGCTGGTTTTTATAATATATTGCATTTGCATTTATCGTCATTGTTATTAAAACCGATACGTAGTCATCACTATTCGCTGTCAAATAAAATTTATTATAGAAACTTGTTTTTTTTTCTGGCTGTACTAAGCAGCTACTATGAATAGGCAGTTTCCGAAACGACAGAGAAAATAAAATAAAATTTAAAAGTGTCAATTCGGCCACTGTGTCCGAACATATTGTGTCCGAAACGTCAGCGACCCTTGTTCTCTACTTATTCTGTGATTATAGGTTCATGATACATACACTTTTTTTGAAGTTATAGGTACTTCTTTTGGCGCGATTGGGAAAAATTATAGAGTGAATTTTTACGATGCGCGTGCACACCGACAGAAAAAAGCAACACCCTGAAGGTAGTAACGAACCTTTTACACCCTGAAGTTAGTTGCGAACCTTTGTATGTCGTATACAAATAATCAGTGTGAATAAATAAAAAATATATTGGCGTTTATATCAATTCAATTATATTTATGACGGTGATAGATATTATTTATTGATCATTTATCAGTAAAAATATTTATTTTGAATATTAGTGGTAAAAGTGGTTTTAATATACTGTTTTAAGTGCATTTATAGATTTGAGGTTAACTGTTATGTATGTATGCGTTGTGTTATTATTTGGTATTTTTGGATTGTTACGCTAAAGAAGTATAACTTCTTACGTGCGTACATGAGTACACATGAGTACACACACTCTTTTTTTTTTAATTTTGGTGGTTAAAGCTAATGCCCTTGTTGTTTTTATTTCATCAGGCCGGGCCTTACACCACAGGTATAATGACTTCACTTTAACATAGAGTACACTAATAAGAAAGTTGTTCAAATAGACTAAACTCTAGTTTGACAGATTATTTATTTTGTCATTAGTTTGTAGTAGTTCGAGTGACTAGTGAACGAAATGATGCAGGTAACAACCAAACAGTTAAAATCTCTGGTAACAACAAAGTATTTAGTAAATTAGAGCTTAGTAAAATAATTGCGTCGAATCCTGGGGCCCGTATATTATTGAAAGGGTTATTGTTAGTGATTAATGTAAAAGAATTGATACCAGGCAGCCGGTGCGGAGCCCATCGGCATTAATGGCGCATTTGAAAATGCAATAAAGTTAAAGTTTCCGCCGCGGCGCCGCTCGCTCTTGGTATTTATATTTAGCTATATTATTAGGCGTGACCGCACTAAGAGGTGACTACGTCACCGGTCAGCGATCACCGACTCACGCTTATCTTTATTTTCGACAGTAAGTACCTATATACACCTATGTGTACCTATGTACAAACAAAATAAGGTACAAGTCACGCACACAGTTTAATGTTAAAAGTGGTACCTTATCGTATTTGTCGAGTGTACATGCACCGCGTTGGCGTGCCACTGCATGCATCATTTTATCCAATATGTGTCAAATCAATTACTCAATACTCTACAAATAACATACTTAATTACACAATTTTATGTTATTGCTTATACGTTTTGTTTTAATGTAGGGGTGCACTAACTCTAACTAATACTACCGACCTGTAGACTAGTACATACAGTACCTATGCGTTAATATAATTAGCGGTAGTAATTGTCGCGTAATACATTATAGTGTAGCATTATTCAGTACAGGATATTCTTAAAGTCGTTGATGCTCGTACGTATTAAATTGCACACAAATAAACTAAAATGTATACTTAATTACATAATGATAAATATACGTAACATCGGGCATGTTCGTGCACACTCACACTGGTCGGCGGTGGCTCGTGGACGACACAACTTGTTAGTCGTTTCTGTACAAAGGGCCTAGACAAGTGGCATAGATTTCTATTTAATTCATAAAATAAGTAGACTAAAATGTATGTGATTGACATAAGCTAACGACAATGTTACTGGCGTTAGGTTATGTCAATCCCATATATGTTAATCTATAGAAATCTATGCCACTTGTCTAGGGCCTAGGCTGAAGAGTTCGCCAATAACATCTCGGTTGGATTGTGACAATCCGGCGGCGACGGATTCCGACGGAAGGATACACTGTGCTCTCCCCACTGCTACACCACTTGACCCCACTCGAGGAACAGAGCGCAACGCCACGCTCACACACCACACACACACACACACACACACACACATACACGTACTGAGCCATACACACACCACATATGTATACACAGAATATATTACAAATATCTGTACAAGTTAGCGTTCCACTAAAGTACCGAGTATTGAGTCGTTCCCACGTACATGTGTATACCTGGGTAGGTACAGACTACAGACCGCCGATTAAGTCTATGAGGGTTCGTGACACTAGCGTTTGCTAATTCGATATAAGTATGTAAATATGCATATATTACACGACAACATTATGTACACGTAACTAGGAGCACCGAGCTGAGTGCCGACTGCTGACCGCTGAGCGTCGAGGAGTGCCGAGGAGGTGCGTGCGGAGTGCAAGGAGGTACGCAGGTATACAGTGTGTATGTATACAAGGATAGTGCGTGCGGAGCCGGCTACTTGTTCTCCTCCAGCAGCACGAGGTCGTCGGCCACCACGTCGGACACGTGCAGGTACACGATCCAGTACATGAGGTTGAAGCATACGAAGCACACCGGAAACATGATGCGCGAGTACTTGTCGATATCCGACGGCGTCATGCCCAGGAACTTGCCGATGTCCTGTCGAAGTGAAGTGGTCAAGTCAACAGTGTAGACGCGGTTACAATCACAACTGGCCGGCTATAGTACAGCTTACCTTGCCACCGTGCAGCGCCTGCAGCGGCGGCGCGGGGCTCTCCTCGATGGTGCTCTCGAGCGTGCCACCCTTGGAGTGCGCCTTGGGGTCGCGCACCTTGTAGCGCACCTCCTGCAGGTGACGACCGCAGCGCTCGGCGTGGTGACGGCCGTGCGGCGGCGGGGGCGGTGGCCCGCTCACCGAGTGGCGACCAGGGGGCGGCGGCCCGCAGCGTCCCAGACTGCCCCCCTGCCGCCCGCCGAGTGCGTGCGCCTCCCACGCGGGCCCACACTCCGCCGGCACGTTCGGCACCGCCGGCAGCTTCTTCTCGGACATTATCTTCTGTATTGCGACGAATCTCTGTTTCCGCATCTGTATTCGCTTAGACATGTAACCCACAGTGGCGTATTCTGAAAACGTTAATGGAAATTTGTTTTACATCGCTAATCGCACGACTTGTGAGTCGATAGGAACGAGGAAAGCGGCGAGAACTCACCGAGCAGACTGGTGAACACCATTACGAAGCAGGTACCGAGGTACACGTCGATGGACTTGACGTACGATATCTTGGGCAGGGCGGCGTTAGTGGAAGACATGAGCGTGGTCATGGTGAGCACCGTAGTGACGCCGAGCTGCACGCGAGCCGGCGTCGCGTTGCGGTTCAACCAGAAAGACACCCAGGAGATAATGACGATCAACCCGGACGGTATATAGATCTGGATTAAGTAGTAGCCCATCGAGCGCACGAACTGGATCTCGCACGCCAGGCGCGAGTAGTTGCCTGCGATCATTAAACACCGACTGTTGAGACTGACACTCGTTATGTTACTGGCATCGTATACACCGTTACAGACGCATAACAAAACTATTTACAAATTGTACAAGTATAGCTTATGGCTCATCAAAACAAGTAAACGGTTCGCACCTGTGGTCAGTGATATTTCCATGGCGCGTTGGCGATGTCCTAGCACCTTGAACTGCGGCAGGGACACTTCATTGGAGACGCCCACCGAGTTGGGCCCCTCGTTCCACTTGTAACGGATGTCGCGCATCGTGTATCCGACTGTGACGCAGAGAACACGGTCGAGGTGGTGCCACGCGTGGCGGACGCCGCTGTCGTGTCGCGCGGTACGACACGGCCGAAGTCGCGGGCGGGTCATGGGCGGGACGCGCGGACGAGCGGACGCGGACGCGGCGGGGCGTGCGGCGGGCGGACGTGGCGCTACTGGCATCGATCATTACCTGTGGTGAGCGCGACGACGGTGGCGCGCTGTCGGTGGCCGAGCACTCGGAACTGCGGCAGCTGCACCTCGCTGCTCATGCCGACGCTCGAAGCGCCGTCTTTCCAAACGTACAGAATGTCGGTCATCGTGTATCCGACTCCGGGGACATGCCAAACACAAAACGCTATCACTCGCGCCCCGAAGCGCGACGAGACGAGCCGGGCGACGCTCGAGTCGGCCGGCGGCGATGATAGAAAAATATCATTGTAACTACGGTGCGCGACTATGTGTATGGTGGTGAGTAGGTGAGGCGACACTAGTGCTACGACCCAAGAAGCGCATGCACAATGAGGCGAGTACGGGCGGAAAGCGTGGTACGTGCTACGTGCAGAGGAGTGGGGGTGGGGTGATAGGGGTGGGGGTCGCGGTGCCCCGTCGCGCCCGCGGCGGCGACGTCTCAGTGTCCGGCGTGCGCTGGCGGCGCTCGGCCGCGCGGGTGCTGTATGCGGCGGTCGCACGACTGTCGGTGCGGGTGGCGCGCGACACGACAGCAGAAGCCTGGTGCGCGCCTCGTGTACACACACACACGGCTCGACGCTTGTTCCGTGAACACAACACATAGGTACACCGACATTGGTGTTCTCATTAACGTACGCTTCTATTTTTCTATCATCTGTGAGACGTTAGCTTCTTACGAGTTTAACCATTAAGCAATCTTTTAAAGTTTATCAATTTTGCATAACTATGGCACATAATATTTGGGTTTAATTAATCCGAATAGTCTCGTCGCCGTCGTCTCACCCACGCGGTTGGGTTTTAAACAAAGGACCTTCAATTAAAACATTATGTAATTAACATGTTTAGTTAATTGGGTACCGGCTGAACATAGAGCATATATAAATAATAAGTAGGTACACTTAATGTGTATACGGTTTATTGATGCCAAACTATGTGCAGCACGGCGGCACGTACACAAGATGTTACCTACGCGCTGCGAGTCGACTGTCGGTAGACAGTTGGGCTCATAGTGCGGGTGTATACGGTGCACACTTACAGCTCTCGATCTCGATGTGACACAGCTGCCGGTCCATGGGGAAGTACTGCAGGTTCATAGGACACGAGGCGGTGATGGTGAGCCTGCAACAGTGTGCCGGCCCAGTCACTGTTTAGATACTGTGTGGTTAGTACTGGAGGACTGTAAGAGGACAGAGAGGGACGCGCTCACCTGATGCTCCGTGTAATGGAGCCCGAGTGGTGGATGCGGATAAACTCATTGCTGGTGGTCGCCGAGTGAAAGTATGACTGCTTCTCGTTGACAAAGAACGTGTCCGGCACCCAAATGTTCCGAATGAATTCGGAGCCAACAGAAAGTTGCTCCACGCCTGCACGTTTCTTGTATGCGAGCCGCGGATCCGTCCAAAACTGTCTGAAGTAAAAATCCAACGTGAAGTCCTGGGGAAACAGACAGGTCACGTTACTGCGCTGATAACAGATGCGAGCGGCGGCGAGGGACGCGTGCGCCACGCGTGTTCCCCTCGTTACCACTTGCATCTCACTCTCGAACATACACTAGAGACAACAGCCGCGCAGTGCACGCCGAGCTCGCGTGGACAGTAGTGGGGAGCTATTCAAGTGCAACATTGTATTATTAAATAGATATAGGTACTTACTATACTAAGTTAAACACTGCACAACATCGAATACACAGAACAGAGCGACAAGCGTCAGTAATTAGTTTGAAATGTTAAAAGTGAAAGTGAACGCACAGTAGTAAGTATGGCGTTAACATTTTACTGTGTAGATAGGTACTTAAACACATACGTAACGCTTTCTAGACCGCAGAGCCCGTCGGCGCGACGTTGACAGCGATCACTCACTAACTACAATCTACATTTTGTTACTATATTTTATTTAAGAAGAATGGGATTTCTGACCCAGAAGCAAAGATTTAAATCGTTACATGCGTCCTGCGCTTTCAAATTATATCGACGTTTTAAGTCTGTGTGCCAAACTTGCGTGAGATGTCCGCGCACACGACATCGACAATGCGCGCGCAACGACCACTGACGACGAAAAATGACACAGCAATAATATAAGTTTTGCTCCCACTTAATGTATTGTAATCATCTGCTCTCTTTCATACGGAAACGAGTCGGACACCATTTTATACAGAAGATTTGAATGAGAAATTGTGAAAATATTCACTTAGATTTGTTTGGGTTTCTTGTATTATTAGAATATTTTCAAAGGCGCAGGAAGGCATAATTAATACCTACACTTAGTGGCTTAATTTCCAAAAACAAAGAAATGTAAACAACGTGCACCGTTCACTGCTGCTAACAAGTGACTATAAAGGAAAGAGTGAGCTCACTCTTCCCAACGATGACACGTTTTCGTGCGCGCCCCTTACCCTTAGTACCCATATAGGATGATTATAAAAAAATTAAAAAATGAAAAGAAGAATTATTTTTTATAATTTCAAACCAACAAAATAACAACAAAGGTAAATATTTCAGTTAAGTACTGAATTATGAATGTTAATGTTTATCAGCATTCATCATATTACTAGTAATTCTTATTAGAACGTTTTGTTCTTAGACACTATATCTAAATATAAACAGTCTTAAATCATATCAGAGTTATCTGTGAATTGTCATCACATTTTACAACAATTTTTAGCTAACCGTTGATTCTTCTTTTCATTATTTTATAATATTATCCTGCTATTGTAACTGGTTGGCAAATTACTAATAAAAAGTTCCCATGGAGTAACAGTGTGACTGGTTAGGATTTTTTTATTAAAATTTTCCCAACCAGTCACAGTGTCACATATGAGAGTGTGACTCGTTGGGAACAAATGGATACCGAATCTATCTACATACCAATTTTCATCGAAATTGGGTCAGCCGTCTAAGTGCTGAGTAATAACAAATACACATACACACAAAAACAGAAACTTTTGCATTTATAAGAATTAGTAAGATAATTTTCATTCTTTTACATTTTGGGCCCAAAATGTGTGGAAAGATATCTTTCTCCTTTTATCGGCTCGCCAAAGTATTAAGAGTTATGTTAATTTTGCCAAGTCATTAGTCGTTAGCAGAAAAGTCGAGTAGCCACTTACGGCACTTACTTATATTATTTTAATGAGAATAGAAGTGATGGTTCCTTGTAACATTTAACTTGTTCTGTGTTACACCACAGTGTATTGTTTTATTTAGATTACTTAGGTGATGACTTGATGAGTCACGGTATAATGGCTAATAAGTTATAGTCGCGCCGAGTCGCTAGAATGAGCTGCGGTCAGAATGAGCTAGCGTGTTGTGTGAGACTTGTCAATAGTGCCAGTACTGGTGTTGAGAAGAGACTAATGCCCAAATACACAAACGCCACTTCATTTTTAATTTTTGTCTCTTAAATTCATAGAAAAGCGAAGGAGATAGCATGCGAGTCAGGGCAGTGACGTTTCAGTATTTGGAGGTAAGACAAATAAAAGGTGAGCGAGGCGAACACTAGTGTGCGTATAGTGCGGGCGCGCCTCGTCAGAGCCGCGTACGACGCTTGTCGCGTGCTGTACGCACACGCGCCGGCCGCAGCGGTCGCGCCCCTGTAGCGCGCCGTAGGTACTCACATTGAAACATTTAACAGTCACGATAATTATACACATACGGGTATGTCCAGATAACTACCTATACAGACAGAGACAGAGAGTAGACACTAACACAACGTTATAGTTCTAAGCGAAGTTAGTACGAGTGATCTAAAACTGTACGAGTAGGTAGGTACCTACGAGAACTCGCTGCCGAGCTGACAGCTGCCACCTCGAACGACACGATACAAATATGCACCACCACACACACTCCCCCCTCCCCCACCACCTAGTGCGACCGTAAGGTCATCGTTATAACAAATTAAATGCATTAAATGTGATCACGATTTATGGACTTATTTTATGGAAAATGTAGTAACTGCTTACCTACTGTAAGAGCCCCAACAAGTTAGGAATAAACCTTCTCATTTAGTGTAGGTAGACCATATCATCCTCTACAAGTTCTGCTCCGAGCTAGAGAACCAGTCAGCAACTCTTATAAAGTCCGGCAAATTCGGATTTAGCTGCGCTAAGGTGTCACCCTCCCAGTGGACAAGTCTCCAGCGACACCTCCAAGCGACGGTACAGGTAACAAGTGTATTGCTGAGAAGTTTCTGAACATGATCTAAGATCTCTTGATACAGTTTGGTTAAAGTCTTCACTACTTTTCAAAAAATGTAACTTGGTGGCTTCTTGGTGACTCGGTGGCACTTCACAAACCAAACCTTATGAGATTTATGTATGGTTCGTACACCAGTAGTACACCAAAAGTGTGCTTCACTAAACGTCTCCTCATTTAGTGAAGCACACTTTTGGTAAAATGGTGATGGAACGTGAACTGACATTCGTAGAGTGTGAACCTCGTGAATCATATACGTAACATAAGTACAGCCTACGGGCGTCAGAAAGTCAGAATGCACCAGGTATCGATCGAAGACCGGCAAAAATAAACAGTTGACTGAAAGGTGGTTGCGTAAATTAGCGCGTTTTGACTTACTACGTAGTCTATGTATCATCCATCATTGACAAAGTCGGCGCCATAGCTCATTACTTATGTCGCAATGACTAATAATAGAAACAGTACAGCAGGCAATACTTACTTATGTAAGTACATTGACATGAAAGTATGTCGTAGGTTCAATGTTGGAGACACTATTCAATCACCTATTGTAGGCAATATGGTGGGGTCGAAGTGGCAGCTGGCGGGCGGCAGCGCGCCGGTCCAGTCAGTGGCGGCACAGTCAGGACGAGCGCTACCAGTCACATTACAAGATCACTATTAACACAACGAACGAGTAAGCGAACAGCGATCAGATCCATGAAACGCGGACATGCTCGCAGCCTCGAGTCTGGGGCTGCTCGGGCGCGTGCGAGCAGACTGGGGCGAGTACCATGAGCACTTCCGACACGGAGCTGATAGAGAGCACATACATGGTGACGCCCACTTCCACCGGCGGACCTGCAAGCAAGCCCCGACATGTAGTATGAACGGCGCGACCGGTGCGATCGGCGCGATCGGCGCGACCGGTGCGGCCGGCGCGACCAGCGCCACCGGCGCGCCCACGACTGGTGGCGCGAGTGCTACGACGTGCGGTGCGCGCGTGCGGCGTGCCGTCGCCGCTTATCGCCACTGCCATCGGCGGGCAGTGGCGACGCGGCGCGGGCACGTCACATCAACATTACGTTACTGCTAGGTAGCTACCATTTGCACTTCGGACAGAGAGCTGATGGACAGCACGTACATGGTAACGCCCACTTCCACTGGCGGTCCTGGAAACGACACAACATACAGAACACGACTACGCATCGCATCCACAGTTGCCAGCTGGCGCAGCCGGCCAGTGCACGCAACGTCACCATCGGCATCGACCTCGTGCTAGGTGTCTACAGCCAGTCACAGGCGTCCGCCGCGCAACCCTCGACACTGTCAAATGATCGCAGGCAACTAGCTCGCGATAGCATTATTGTCAGAGGTTATTATTGTCTCGTATTCTGTTGCAATATGGGAACTTAAGTTTAACTCTACAGTGTGATTGATATTATATATATAGGTACTGAACAATGATGCCTGTCAATGTGAAACAGCCAGAACAGTTGACAGTGTGATAGGCGTGCGCTCACTCTATAAAGTTTCAAGTTATATTATATAGGTAACATAGGCATATACCTACTACTGGCCTAGTCATAGCGGCAATCTAGCCGAGGTTAGGGTTTCAAATTGTGATTAATAAGTAGACAGTTTGCCGATGGTGACTTTTAATGCACTCGAGTCGTAATATGCTAGATGAATGTAATGGAGTCAGGTGCCGAGCTCACGGCACATCGTCGAGAGGTGGGCGAACGGATGGCGACACGAATAGCGGAAAGTGGAACGATGGAGTAGGACCCACTCACCTCCATAGTTTGGTCTCACTCTTTTGTCGTAACTTATGCTGAAGGAGTCCAAAATAGACGAGATATTGACGTCCCCAAACATGCTCCCGCCGCCGCCGCCGCCGCTGCCACATGAGGAAAATAACACATCTCAGAGAACTGTGGGCGAGGGGCGAGCGCCCGGGCCCCGGGCACCGCAGGGGCCCGGCGCGCTCGGCGCGTGCATGCGGAGGTGGTGCGCACACTGGGCGGTACTCACGCGACTCGGTCGGCGTGCGGCAACAGAGCGACGGCGAGCGCCAGCAGCAGCGGCGCGCGGCGGGCGCGCTGCCGGAGCGCGCTCATGGCGCCTGTGGGGCGTGCGGCGGGCGGCGCGGCGGGCAAGCGCGGCGCACTGCCGCCGCCAGAGCCCCGTGCCCTCCCCGCACCCACCCCGCCCCACGCCGTCCGCGCGCGCATCGATCCGCCCGCGACACGCACGCCGCACGACCCTTGCCAAACTTCGCCCGCATCTTGCAACTGGGTGGCCTATTCCTTTTATATTGTAAATTAAAATACTTATTAAACAATATTAATAACAAGACTCTAAACTACGCTCTGTCCGTCTATTGATAAAAAATAATATTGTTACCCTTTTATACTTATTAATAATTTATATCTACGCGCATTCGACATTCTCTTTGTTTTCTTGCGTCTACTCGAAATATAGGCAAGTACGTATGTAGATAGAGGTATCTAATATTTAACAGTGATGATAGGTAACGCTGCATGGGCGATATCTCGGATATCGTGTGGCTAAAACTAAACTAGCTGGCATTATAGAAAAAAGAAACAGCAACTTGTCGATAAGTAACTTTCCCTTTCCTCTGTTCCAAATAATAAACATGGTTGGAAGTTGCCTGTGGTGGTCTAGGTACAGTACAGGCGCGGCGTAGTGTTCTGGGTTTGGACCTCGAACCCGTGACTCATTAAAATTGAGATGAGTGACTTAAATTACAAAGTAGACGGGCTTGATAGGTGGTGCTAAGTCTGTTCAAGGGTACAGAGGTACACACACTTATCTGCGTAGGTAGTGGCGTCGCCGGACAAAACTGTGGCTGATATAGACTGCCTCGAGGTTTAGTTTGACCTCGGCTGACTCTGCTAATTTGTGGATAATGGAAGTAGGATTTCGAAATATATTTAAGACTTAATTATTCTTAGGAACGTTAAAAATTACAAAATCTCAGTTAATTAACCTACAGCCAGTTCACTGACGTGAGGGTAGGGCCATGAGAAGAACTGGCAATAAACTCAGGCCACTCTTTTTAATCGCCAGGTTATTACAATTTTTGTAAGTCACAATTTTAAGTAGCATGCAAAGTGACGCAGGAAATACACTTAATTCTAGCACCTAAGTAATTACAGCTTTCTATTCTATGTTGTAAAGAAAAAATTGTGCTTTACAGGTTGCCTCAATTTGCATATTGCTACAAAAAAAGGTAAAGACAACATGACACATGTATTGTGAACTGTGCTAAATGTATATTAGTTAAGTAGTTGTTTAATATTTGCTAATTAAGTATAGGTAAAGTAAAATTGAACTTAATTTACCACAGGAGTTCAAAATGTAGGTAAATACTTACCTCTATTTCACAAATCACAATCCTATTAATATTATAGATGCGAAAGTTTGTGTGTGTGTATGTGTGTGCTTGTTACCACTCACGCCTAAACGGCTAAACTGATTTAGATGAAAATTGGTATGCAAATAGATTCGGTGCCGGAGACGGATATAGGCTTTTTATCCCGAAAATAGGTCTGGTTCCCGAGGGATACAACAAAACATATGTTACGAGCGGGCAATGCACAGCTAGTTTATAATAATTTTAACATTTTTTTTATACTTAAGTAAGTACCTAGTAAGTAAGTACGAAAATAGGTATGTACATAAATAGATTCGATGCTGGAGACAGACTTGATAGGTACATTAAATAAACAAATATCATTTCCGCGTAAGTGAAGCCGTAGGGCGCAGCTTGTAGGTAAATAAAACATTGAAACATGTAAGAAGGTAGGTACTTAACTTAAGCCGGTCCTTTTTGTACTCAACAGGAAAAGATGAGTTAAACCTAAACGGTGTCGTCATTTACGTACCTAGTAGATCTTTTGCCTGTTTCACTGCGTCAATCTGTCGGTAACTATGATTAAATAACAGAAAATATTCAAATTCCTGTCTCCGTTGTCATTAAGTCTTAAGTTACTACATATGTGAAGCGAGGCAGGCGGAGCGCTAGTCTATACCAGTCCATACTAATTTTATAAATGCGAAAGTAACTGTCTCTCTGTTACGGTTCCACACCTAAACTTCTTAACCTTAACCACCAACTTAATGGGTATAGAATACACTTTGGAGAACAACATAGACTATATTTTATCGCGAAAAAGTGGCTTGAAGGGGTTGAAATAGAGGATGAAAGTTTGTATGGCAAATACGTTTTTATGCAATGACGTTCACAGGGGTGGAGCTGCGGGCAACAGCTAGTATACAATAAAGCTGATTAAATTTGTAACCAACTCGAAACAAATACTTAATATTATTAGAAAATTGTTTTCTTTTTTATTTCTATTAGAATGGATATATTACTATTTGAAGGCATAAAAGAATTAAAAATAAAATAAGTTACCTTTTACAGTTAAGAAGGTACCTACCAACCTGGTCGTCGAATACTTATTTAAGCCTGAAGTTAGATAAAAGACCAGTCAAATTAGTTAATACGCATATCGACGCTCCCAAGCAATAACTCAGTCATATTAGGATTTTTTAGACAATAATAAATTATCTTTTAAATTTCATGACTGATGAAAATTAATAAAATACTTCTTGTTGTTGGTGGCTGTAAAATAATTCTTGTTGTTTATTGCAGTGAAATAATTATGAGGCAGATTTTTTCGAGATTACTTACCTTTAAAGCAAAAAAACAGTTAAATAAAGAACTTTACAGTTCCTTAAAAAGTTGGTCAGATAATCCAGTAAATAATCATTGGTGTGTTATTAAATTTGGAAAAAATACCTCAAAAATCTCGTAAGTGATATTACTAAATTCATCCGTAAGTAAGTTAGGTATAAGTAATTCAATAAAATAAGATCCGAAAATACTGTTAAAACCTCAGAACAGTGAAGTAAGAGTGTTCTGTGGTTAAAACATTATAAAAACATTTTACATTAGTATTTTTATGTATTACACAAATATTTTAATACCTATATATTATCATGTAATTCTAATACTATAAGCTGATTCTTTAAAAAAATAACTAAAAACAGAAAATATTTTTTACTGTCAAATTTAAGTTTTGCGATTATTGAAAATGAAAATATATTCATTCATTTAGGTTAATTAAATTAACACACTTATGAACGTGAACGTTAAAATCATAAAATGTCAGCCAATTAACCTATAGCCAGTTCGCTGACGTAAGGTAGGGCATGAGAAGAACTAGTAAGGAACTCGGGCCACTCCTTTTAATCGCCAGGTTATTAGGTAATTTTTTTTTGTAAGTAATTATTAGTCGGGGAAGTCGGGGAAGACTGCACCGTTGGTCTAGTGGTTAGTGTAACTGACTGCGACGCCGGGTGTCGTGGGTTCGATTCCCGCGGAAGGCAAATATTTGTGTGATGAACATTTGTATTTGTCTTCAGTTTGGGTGTTTTCTATGTATATTAAGTATGTATTTACAAAAAAAGTACGTATATGTATTATATTTCAATTATCTAGTACCACAAGCTCTGCTTAGCTTGGGACTAGATGACGATGTGTGATAGTGTCCACATATTATTATTATTATTTCCTTTATTTAAATCAATTCTCAAAATTACATTTTTAAATATAAGTATATAAAAAAACACATACATTTAAAAATATAAAAATTCGAGACACACCGGCATCGGGTACAGGGACCAAGCTACCGGCGGTTAGGACTCCAGAGATAGGAACCTCCTCACAATGCGGGCCGTGTCAAGCAACACCGCCTTCTGTATGTGGCTCTTAACCCAACCAGCTAACGCGAGCCTCTTAAGATGTTGATCGAGGCTCTTAGCAATAAGTCCATTCACTGTAACCACTATCAGAACAATGATCGCCGAATCCACATCCCACATGTCAACAACCTCGTGAGCTAAATCCAAATACTTGATCTGTTTGTCTTTATCAGCTTTTACGAGATTATCATCATGAGGGATGGTGACGTCGATGATCATTACAAGGCGCTCTAATCGATCTATCACCACTATGTCAGGCTTATTGGCAACAACAGTCCTGTCAGTGATGATAGATCGATCCCAGTACAATGTCGCACGACCATTCTCGAGAACCGGCTCAGGATTGTACCTGTAGTAAGGCACTTCGGCATCCACAAGTTTGTACCGCAGAGCAAGTTGCTGGTGGATGATCCTGGCCACTTGGTTATGTCTGTGCAAGTACTCTCCGTTAGCAAGACGCGAACAGCCGGAAACGATATGCCTGAGAGACTCACCTGGGCGATGACATGCACGACATATGTCGATAGTGCCGTCTCTCAAGATATATTTCCGGTAGTTGTTCGTCTTGATAACTTCATCAGCAATTGCACAAACAAACCCTTCGGTTTCTCCGAAAAGATCACTGAAGCGTAGCCAGGCCACGGAAGCAGTTCGGTCCACATCTGGACCGTGTAAAGCTCGGTAGAACCTGCCGTGGAGCTCCTTGCTCTGCCATACCACCCGGCGGTCGTCGACGCCAAGCACTACAGGCTTGTGCCAGTTCTGCTTAGCCAAGGCAAGCGGGGTCAGTCCACTGCGACAACATCACGATGCAGAGCCCCGTTCGCTTTAAGAAAATAATCTCTAAGGTTGCATATCTCGCGATTATGAAGGGTTTTGGCATTTAAAAGACCGCGACCACCACACTTTCGCGGGATATACAACCTCATGACAGACGAACGTGGATGATGCATTCGGTATGAAGTCAACAATGTACGGACTCTCCTGTCCAGGGCATCTAACTCAGTCCGAGTCCACCTAAGTATGCCGAAAGAGTACATAAGGAGTGGCATGACCCAACCATTACAGGCCCGTATTTTGTTGCCGCCAGATAATAAACTATTTAGTACTTTTTTAAGGCGGCCTTTAACGTTCCTGTAATGATTGTTTCAATGCCTCTTCCTTTATACCTAAAGCTTGCGACATACCTAGGTACTTATAGGTGTCAGTAACTAGAAGCGATTTAAGCTGAATAGAATCAGAGAGTTGAATGCCCTCAGATTCTACTATCCCACCACGCTTTACATGCATGACTGCACATTTGTCTACACCGAACTCCATTCTGATCGAGTTACTAAATTTTTCCGTTACCTTTAGTAAATCTTTCAGCTGGATATCAGTAGGCGCAATTAGTTTCAGATCATCCATGTACAGCAGTTGGGATATGACTTGACCACCTCTACGTAACCTGTAACCTAATTCTGAACCCTCTAGCAATGTACTGAGAGGATTCAGAGCCAGGCAAAATTATTATTATTATAATTTATTAATATTAATCTGGTCTATGCTATGTGGTTCCCGCCTTTATTAGTAGGTAAGTAACACAGATCAAGTAGAGATGCTACGCATCTAAATAAGTACCTATATTATCTATTACCTTGTAATGGTTATTGTTATTTTATTTTTATGTCCTTTTCGTTTAATTTTTTGACTGCCTCTGTGGGTTCGGTGGTACTGTGTATGGACTGCCATGCAAAGGTCGTGGGTTTGATTCCCGCTCAGTACAAGATGGCGTTGTGTGTAGTTGTTGAAATATTAATAATATTAATGCTGTTTTTTTTTTTAATTTGTTCATTAATTTTCATTTGTTTGACCTACTTATTTGATTAATAACATTAGTTATTAATTTTTTTTTGACATCGTGTAGGCATAAGATTTTAATTGATTAATGGGGTTGGCCGGTTAAAGCTAATCGCAGATGGCGCCAGCATAGATAGTACACAGTTCACTGGTACCTAAATGTCAGCCATTGTTACGTTGTGAATTATTAACAAAAACAAACTGGTTTTTACGCCAATTGATGACTTGAATACGTTAATATTATATCCTTATACTTTGTCTATTAGGCATTATGTGTTTTCGCTGGCGAATCAAGAAATTGAAAGATGAACTTATAAAACGTACTTATGCAAAAAAAAGCAGATCTTGTTGTTTAAATTTCAGTCGTGTCTATCGGTTATTATGATGAAATTATAGAACCTGAGACGTAATTAAGTACTAAGAGAGAATCTTATTCGGACTTTAATAGTATTTAACAGCACTCTGCCACTCCCGGCCTGGATATGACAATGATAACGCATTAATCAGTATAATACTAGTGCAAGAACGTTTTATCAATAGTGAATATAAATTTAATAAGTTCACAACCTGTGTTTAAAACTGGATAATATTTTTTTCGAAGTCACTTTCTATTAAAATGCCTATGACATAACCTCAAATTAATTGTTGGCGATGAATGGCTTACAACCAGGCTCACAATTTTTTATGTGTTTAGGTAGGTATACGATGTACTCCGATTTCATAACATTTTGATACGATACAGAGTGTCATTTTAATTGCTGTTAAATATTTTTTGATTTTCTTCGTTTAAAATTGCAAGGTACCAACTACGCTAGCGCCACTTTGACAATTCCGAACCCCATTGATATTTGTCTCATAATTGTTATTATTTTTAATAATATTATTATAATTTACTATTATGTCTGTGAAGTGTACTTATTCTTTATTGAAGATCCTAACGAAATAAATAAGTAAATAAATAAATCATTAACACCATCATCAGTAACATCTAGGATTGTCCGCTTTAAATTTTTTTCGATTAAAATGAAAATTGTACAACAAAATTTTTGACTACATAAGTAAATGTGCTCAATTGAAGATACTGATACCCTAAATATCGAGTTATCGACGCCGCGCGTATGTGAGTAACTCTGGTGGCAGGCCAGGCGGGGCCCACGGCGGGCTACCAACAAAGAGATTATCTTTTTACTTAGGTAAGTACCTACATAATTTACATCCCACAACGCAAACGCGACGACATCACGAGAGCGAAGCGAACTAGGTCATTTTTATCTGTCACAATATGTCAAAATTGTACACGGACGGACTGGGACGGACAGATATCAGCTGTCAATGTCAAATTTGTCAAACAACAAAATAAAAACAGTGTGCGGGCGGTAGCAGATCAGTGTGTTTTGTGCAGTGTCAATTGTCGCGTGGCTCGTCCCCGGCAGTTAGCAAAATGCGTGCTCTGTAACAGTGCTGAAGGCTGTGCACAGTGCTACAAGAGTGAGCTTGCACGGGGCGCATCAGGTGGGTTTGTTTACGTCGCCATGTGACCGACGTCGAGTGCGCCGCGGCCTTCGTCCGCCGCGGCTCAGCCACGTGCCGGCACCAGTGTAATCCAGTTAGCAGCGAGGCCCGCTCGCTCACCGCGCTCTTGTGTCGCAGGTGCAGTGCGCCGCGACCCGCCCACCGGACTGCGACAGCGCTGGCCCAGCCATGAAGCCGCAGGACGACTACAGGAACGGTGATGGTGAGCAACTTACTACACACACACACACACACGACACGACCGCTAACTTTGACCTTGAGCACCGTCGACGATCGACGCTTGTCTACACGACACCGTCATTATCTTTTGTCAATGCTAGTAATTACCGTCGAGGACGACATCGACACTAACATGTAGTTAGATGTTGCGTAGTGGAGCTCGAGCTGCGGCTCTCCTGCTGCCTGCTTTGCTAAACAATTATTGAGGGTTGTTATGGCATAATTCAATTAACATGACATGATGTATTGATGTAGTTCTACCTCCATTCTGTTTTATAATACTTTATTCCTAGTGAAGACGGCAATCACGCCTAGTCTGAGGCAGGGACAAGTAGCAAGCAAGTTTTGATTTGGAAGCAATTGAAGTAATTGGCAATGACACATGTTTATTGGGGCTCATTGTTACTTGTTAGTGGTGGGGGCCACTGATGGGCACATTCACTGCGCTGTACACATGTACAAGTGACCCACTAATACTTACACAACATGCTCTTTGAACTAGGTAGTTGACTTGACTCATATTTGATTCTACCAGGCACTATTGTGAGATGTGAACACACGTCAACACACGCAATGTCAATATTAGTTGGAGTCATGTGTCAACTAAGTATATTCTAATTTAGCTGTATAATTTATCTGACATTACTACATACATACATAATTTCACACCTGTCTCCCAATAATGGGGTGAGCAGAGAATATAGAACACCATTTGTTGTGATCCAAACACACCTCATTTGACTCTTGAATATTCATTAATGACATTACTACTTAAACAAGATAAAATATATTAAATTGTCATTAAATACAAAAGCAATGGCTGCAGATAATATAATAATATGTTAGATGTATGTTACACATGTTGAACCATCAGTGTGCAGTGTTGTGTTGAGTGCAGGTACCAGGCAGCAGTGCCGGCCCAGCTCTGATAACAGGCACTGTGCAAGCCAAACATGCCTCACAGCTGATAGTGACGCTGCACACAGCACTATCTCTCTGATAATGATTGTATTATTCAGTATAAACTTCATTAATCTGTATGGAAAAATTCAATGGTATTAAAATGTTGCTCATTAAATGTGCAAGTCATTCAAGTGACTATGTCACAAGGTGTCAGCAGTGGTGGGCTTGTACATTGAACAGTACAATCATGTTCATATTGAATGTGATGGGTGCTTTGATTATTCATTTACATGTACATCCTTACATTACTGTCATTACATAGTAATTGCACGAGCAATACAATACTTTCCATATTGATTTTATTGTGATAGTATGACTGATAGTGTTAGTGTACCTACTGTACTATACATACACTATTGCTAGGCTGTAGTACTTTGTACGTAGGTAGGTAGTGACATTTCTTTTGCTATTCCTTAAAACCTTTTTTATTGTCCACATATTTTCCGTAATAAATTTTAAACATTTACAAATTAGTCAACTTTTGTTTATGAGATAGCGCCAGTGTGCAAGCTTTAAGGCCTTAATAATGTTGTTCAATCATAACATACTATTAGCTACTGTTTTTATTGCTCAGAAAACTTACAACAATACTGAGGAATAATCTCGCGACAAGGTAAGCCAATTACGACTGTTCACCTAGATGATACGTATAATCGACGCGGCCATAAGTGTTTATATGCGAAGCGTGCGCGTGTGCAGAGGGCGCGAGCGACGAGGACAGCTCGGGCTCGGAGGCGGCGGCGCTCGAGGAGGAGCTGTCGCTGTGCGACGAGGGGCTGCCGGCGCGCGCGCTGGCGGCGCTCAACGCGCTGCGCAAGTCGCGCCAGCACTACGACACCGTGCTGGTGGCGGGCGGCGCCGAGGTGCCCGCGCACCGCGCCGTGCTGGCGGCCGCGTCGCCCTACCTGCTGCAGGCGCTGCCGCCGCCCGCCGGCGCCGCGCCGCTCGCCTACCGCCTGGAGCACGTGGACGCGGACGCGCTGCGCGCGCTGGTGGACTACGCGTACACGGGGCGCCTGCGCGTGCGCGAGCCGCGCGCCGCGCGCCGCCTGTACCGCGCGGCGTGGCGCCTGCGGCTGGAGGCCGTGCGCGGCGCGCTGGCCGAGCGCCTGCTGCGGCGCGCGTCGCCCGGCGACTGCCTGCGCGCGCGCGCGCTGCCCGACCTGCCCGCCGCGCCGCGCGCCGCGCTGGACGCGTACATCGCGCAGCACTTCGGCGCGGTGTGCGCGAGCGGCGCGCTGGCCGCGCTGCCGCTGCTGCGGCTCGACATGCTGCACGGCGCCGGCGAGCCGCCCGCCGCCGACCAGGCGCTGGCCTGGCTGCTCGACCACCACGCGCCCGACGTCGATGTGAGTCCTAGTGCGACACGATCTAGTCTCGAGCGCGAGCGCCCGATAGGACTGCGCTTGCTCTCACTTAACATTATTTATAGCAAATGCATACTTAAGAATTTGTCGACACAGATTGCATGTCTTGCTGTTCAAGAAGTGCTTGCTGCAGTTTAAAAATAATAATATAATGTTGAAGAAATAAAAATAAAACTACGAATATATATTCGTATATCTCTTTTCTTTTTAATTTCAAACAATGAAATTCAAATGCATTTGAGGAATCTCTTAAAATTATTTTAATTACAATTGCAGCATGTGGATAGTAGCCACTTTTACGCAAAATAGACAATGGAAATGAAATGGTTAATGATAGGCTATTTTTTTCTTTTTTATACGTACTACTAAAAATAAAAAATAAATGCAAAATGGATTTTATTTTTGGATTTAATATGAAGTATGTGTATGTGATGGGGCTAATCTAAAGTATGAGACGGTCGGTGTGTCAGTTGGCGGAGCTGTGCTCGCGCACGCACCTGCTGTACGTGGACGGTGCGGGCGCGCTGCGGGACTGCGGCGAGCTGCCGGCCAGCAGCGGCGACGCGCCCGAGCTGCAGGAGTACCGGCGCGAGGCGGAGGAGCGGGGGCGCGGGGGGCGCCGGCCCGCGCAGCCGCCCCCCGCGCCGCCCCCCGACGACCTGGCGCCGCCCCACGCGCTGCAGCTGGGGGAGCGCGCGCCGCGCGGGGACAGCGCCGTGCTGGCCGCGTGTCGCGTCGAAGGTACGTAGCGAGCGCGCGGGGCGACCGTGTGTGTGTACCCCGCTACAGTGTGTGTGCGCGCAGGTGGCACGCTGGCGCTGCTGGTGCTGCGCGGGCGGCTGGTGGCGGCGCGCGTGAGCCCGCGCGGGGCCGCGGCGGGCGGCGCGGGGGAGGCGGAGGGCCGCGAGCGGCGCGCGCGGCTGGCGCGGGGCCGCAGCGCGCTGGGCGCCGCGTGGCTGGGGGCGCGCCTGCTGGTCTGCGGCGGGTACGACCGCGCGCGCGTGCTGCGTCTCGCCGAGCTCTACGACCCCGCCACCAACCAGTGGACGCCGCTGCCGGACATGCGCGTGGCGCGCGCGCGCTTCCCCGTCGCGAGCCTCGACGACAAGCTCTACGCCATCGGCGGCAGCGACGGACACACCGAGCTGGACTCGGTATGTATCGAGCGGTACGGGTACTTGTGCGTGTACAAGGTATGGTGTAGTGTAGCAAGCGTCGTCGCACCGCGCAGGTGGACGTGTTCTGCGACGGCGTGTGGCGCGCGGAGACGCGGCTGCCGCTGGCGCTGTCGCACGCGGCGGCGGCGGTGGACGGCGCGCGGCGGCGCCTGTACGTGATCGGCGGGTGGGCGGGCGGCGCCAGCGTGCGGCGCGTGCTGTGCTACTCGTGCGACGCGCGCGAGTGGAGCGAGGCGCCCCCGCTGTCGGCGGCGCGCTCGCAGTGCGGCGGCGCGCACTGGGCCGGCGCGCTGTGGGCGCTGGGCGGCTGCGACGCGTGGCGCTGCCTGGCCAGCACGGAGACGCTGGCGCTGGGCGCGGAGGGCGCGGGCGGCGGCTGGGCGGCGGGCCCCGCGCTGCCCACTGCGCGCCGCTCGGTGGGCGCGGCGGCGTGGCGCGGCTCGCTGGTGGCGGCGGGCGGGTCGGACGGCGCGGCGTCGCTGCGGCGCACGGAGTGGCTGCTGGCGGGCGCGGACGCGTGGCGGCCCGGCCCGCAGCTGCGGCGGCCGCGCGCCGGCCCGGGGCTGGCCCCGCTGGACGATGCGCTGTACGTGGTGGGCGGCTACGACGGCAAGGAGTTCCTGGCGTGCGTGGAATGTCTTTACGAGCCGGACGGCGAGTGGACCACGCTGTGCGCGCCGCCGGCACCGGGCGCACCTCTGTCCCCCGCGGCGCCGGCCTCAGATGCGTCGCTGTCCCCCGCGGCGCCGGCCTCAGACGCGTCGCTGTCCCCCGCGGCGACGGCGTCAGACGCGTCGCTGTCCCCCGCGGCGCCGGCGTCAGACGCATCCCTGGCCCCCGTGGCGCCGGCCTCACACCCGTCGCTGTCCCCCGCGGCGGCGGCGTCAGACGCGTCCCTGGCCCCCGTGGCGCCGGCCGCAGACCCGTCGCTGTCCCTCGTGGCGCCGGTCTCAGACGCATCGCTGGCCCCCGAGGAGCCGGCGCCGGACAAACCCGGAGGGCCGGGTGCCGTGGTGGCGCAGTAACCACGTTCACTACTACCTCAGCCGTGTCGATGCCTTCAGTTCGCGTGCATTCACACGTTAGATGTACGCGACGGGACCGTACTTTGCGTACTTCGCTTGCCCGACGAGGGTAATATTGTTACATTCCTATTTTGTAAGATATTTTCTATGAAGCTTAGGAAGTCGTTGTGTAATGTCGTATAGAACTTAGTTGTTCAATGTAAGATTATAATTATTATTATATATGGAAGTGTATCGTGTGTGTTCACCTCACGTTTACTGTACACTCGAGGTACAGGCGCACGCACAGTATCGCGCTCGCACTACACTTTTATGTTAAAAATATATGAGTTGTATCTCTACTATGTGCGTTTTATTTTACATGTCTACAACCTATACAGGCAAAAGGAACACCCTTGAGTATGGAATAATTATGGTAAGTAGAGTTAGTTCTAATACGAAATAACATTAAAAAAAAATACCTACTCTTTTAGAAGGTTCTCCGCTCTAGGCTCGCCGCTGTCATCCAGTTTGAGGACTTGGGTTTTTTTTATATTACCCTACCAGTGACTTTACCCTGCCTGATGGTAAGCAGGCAGTGGAATCCAGAAAAGGTGGACACCATTGTTTTCAAACTGCTGGTACGGTGGCCTCCACTATGGCGGCTGCGAATGGGGTACGTAAAGGGGATAAAGGAGATAAGGAAATGGGAAAAATAGGCCTCGACACGCAATAGTATGAACAAGGAAGTCTTAACTATGCTGGGGCAGGCTACCTAAGAATTTGGGGCCCTATTCAAAGTAAAGAAGTGAATTAGGATTGAACCACATCTGACGGCAAGGAACCGCATTTTCTATGTTTCTATATGTACTTTTCTGTCACTCAGAATCGTCATTTGTTACGAGTTAGAAACGCGCCTGTTAGTGTCGTAGTCTCTTAGAAAATCTTGACGGAGAGTGCATGTCACAACATTATTTTACGAGGGAAAAAATCTTTATAACCTCACTGTACGGGACACAAGAGTTTTTAGGGTGTAAGGATGAAGTCAAAGTCAATAGGGTCAAGGGCTACAAGCTGGTATCCAGGTGCTCCCGCCCAAAGAAGGCAGTAGTACTCCATGTGGGGACGAACTTTGGCCTTGTAAAGCAATAGTCTTTGCCCCGCAGTTAAGTACCGCTTCGCCCTTTTAACACACCAAGCTTTTTGGATACCAACTTGGCTTCCTTTTAGTAGTTGGTGTCCATTTCTTTATTTGTCTTCTTCTAGATACGTCTATTTCCGGATTCGACAACTTTTTGCTATGACCAGGTGGTAAGAGGTCCATTGCCTGGTATGACCACTTTTTTATCTGCCCACGCTTAGTACGGTATACAAAATCCATTCTATACTTAATAATAATAATAATACCAGCCTGTTTACTGTCCCACTACAGGGCAAATGCCTCTTCTCATAGAGAAGGAATGAGCATTAAGGACGCGTTTACAATTCTATCAAAAATAACCCCTTTTTCGGTTCATTTTAAAAAAAATGAAAGTTAAGTAGGTAGTAACAGTATTCTAAAATAACATAAGAAAGTTAAAAGAGATGTGGGCACAGAGAAAACAAAAAATAATTCGCTTGAAAATAAAATTAATCTTCTTTTGTTGAAAAAGCTTGTGCTTTTAATTATTCTTCTCTAAATTCGTTAAACTATTTGAACTACAATCACTTCTCATTACACATCTCCACCCTTTTTTATTTGAATAGGCTATTTAACAAATTTTGAAAATTAGTTTAAAATTATTGTTTATGACTTAAAGTCATAATAATTATACTACATTAATATTACCGAAATATTTTTACTGTTTTAATAATACAAAAACAATATTAAAGTTTGATTTTACTAAAACGCGCCAAAAAAACTGTTTCTGTAATGGCGCCAGTCATATATTATGTGACGCGTGACGTCACACGCCAGTAAACAATGTGCCTAAACATTGGGTTTATCAGTGCAGTTGAAGTGTATGTTACTTGCGTGTGACTAGCGGTGGGTTGTAGCGGCTTTTTTGAATAACGAAACGAAACTATCTATCGAATATCAATAGCGGCTTTTGAAACACTCTATTTTAATAGCAGTTTCAATAGAGTGTTTCTCGAACGTAGCGAATGAAACGATGACCGTTTCACGAGAAAACTTGATTAGCTTGTTTGGAGCTTGCAATTTCGTTAAGATTACTGATATTGAGATTTTAGTGTAAAGATTTAAGTTTATTACAATGAAATTTCCTTCAGGCTTTATCCAGGCTTAGGACTGGCTGGTTACGAGTTAATTATGTAACAATTAATACTTAAGTTAAATTTTAAATAACGCAGGCGCATTTAAAAGTTTCAAGGGTCAAGGGCACGCAAATTCATGCAATTCGAAAATATTTTTCGTTTTTAGAAAAACATGCACACTTAGTTTCTCATTTCTAATATCGCATCTATATGGAGGTAATAGAGTCATAGGTCAAATGCATAAAGCAAGGTGTAAAAGAGACAAAACGTGTCACCCGCGCTCACTCGACATTCGAGAGCCGGCCTGTGGTACTTACATACTTCAACAGCCGAAGCAGTTGCCGATGCGTCGCGAAATTAGCCATAAACGATTTGTTACATTTTCGTTACGTTGGTGATCGTAAATCGTGTGAGTGTGAAACTATCTATTGTAAATAGATAGTTTCGTCGGACTGCAATAACCCGCTAACCGCTATTGTATGAATAGATAGTTTCATTAACTGGTTACGTTTCGTAACGACCACTCCTACGTGTGACTTCACCGGAGCTGCAACCTCGTGACAGACCGTTCACATACCAGATGAAATTTAGAAAATTATACATCATTTATTTTGTTCATTTTTCAAAAAATACACATTTTATAACAAAATAAAGTGAAATATATTTTTTTACGCTATTTACTTTTTTAAGGATGACCACAATATGGGTCCGTTTCGGACGGGTATGATAAGCGAACGATAAGCGGACGGCGAAAGTTTGTTCCGTAATTTATACGCCATAGTGGCCATAGTAGAGAGTATCGTGTTGCTTGCCGCTCTCGATACATACAGTCGTGGTCAACTAATTAGGGACATTCAATATAGTGAAGAGCAATAACCGGTTACATATAAATATAAAACCTTATTGATTTCTCAGCACCTATTATTTGCATAATTTGGTCCGATTATAATTCTATAAATGGCAAAAAAAGTATTTACCTAATATCAAAGGTTAAACATGTATTCAATTTTAAGGTATAATTCTGTAACTGGACATTTAATTAAGGACAATAAAGTGTAATGAAAATAGAGTTAAGCAAAACTAATAATCTGCAGTATTATAATATGAAAGAAAGAAAGAAAGAAAGAAAGAAGAAACAAAGAAAAAAGAAAGAAAGAAATCCATTTTATTACGTGTAAAATCAGTACTCAATAGCAAAACCCGTTTGTTAGTAATTACCGCTTAACACCGATTTGGCATAGTCATTATCAGTTTCTGGCATGTTTCGACAGAAATGTTTGGCCATGCCTCACATAAAGCTTCATTAAGTTCATCTAAAGTTGTGGTACGATAAGTGGAAACTTTTTTCTTGATTTCGTGCCAAAGGTGCTCGATTGGGTTGAGGTCCGGGTTATTTGCTGGCCAATCTAGCACCGATACTCACTGACTGGTAAGAAACGACTTGACTGAACGGGCGGTATGTTTCGGGTCGTTATCAAAAATTGTAAAAATGTTATTTTGGTATATGTACCTACTGTATGTATATTCATATACATGTAGTAAAAACGGTTATTTCAATGTTACAAACAAACACTCCAATTTTATTATATGTATAGATGAATTTTTCCGCCTTTATAAATTTCAGTCGCTTAATTTTAAGCCGCTGCACTCTAATTTTCTTTATTGTTCTTTTATTTGTTATGAATTATCTTAGATGTAGGTATGTATGTCCGGATTCCAAAAACTTTTGTTCAATCATCCGTAGATTTTCAAATGGTGAACAGCCCAATAATAGCATAGCAGCCACCTTATATTTTTAGGAATTTGGTTAAAAATTTGGATACACATATTATAACTGTTCTTCTTATATAAAGCAGTACTTGTTTTTGTGACTACTAATTTGGTTTGGTCTCTACTGTGATATGCACTGTTGTCACTTACTTTTTCAAAAAGGTCAGGGTATCTTTTAACAAATATACCAATTTCCAGGACATACAAAGAAGTTAGGGTACATACATTTAACTTTCTAAACAGAGGCCTACATGAGTCGAGTGGGTCAGCACCACAGATTGCTCTAATTTTTTGATTTTGAAAGCAATCGGTTTAAAAACAACAAAGTTCAAAATGGTGACTGCTTTATTTATAACGGGTGGCGCAAAAGTAAAGACCCTATTTGGTTCAGCTATAACATTTTTTCTAAATTAGAAAACTAGATTTAGATTTTTTTAAATGTATATTTGTGCCATTAAATTTCGTACCATTAGGATTTAAAGATGATGTCTTTTAAATGGTGACCTCCAGAGTTGATACACATTTGAGCCCTATTTATGACATTTTGCATAACTTGCCGTAACACTTCCTGCGATATGTTCGTTATTTCTTGACGAATGTTTTCTTTTAGAGCTGCGAGAGTCTGTGGCTTGTTCACATACACCCGAGATTTCAAAAAACCCCAAAGAAAGAAGTCTGGACTGGTCAGATCGGGTGATCTTGCAGGCCAAGGCAAATCGCCAAAACGAGAGATAACTCGGCCTGGAAAAGCGTCCCTCACTAAGTCCATAGTGTCGCGCGCTGTGTGTGCCGTAGCGCCGTCTTGTTGAAACCAGATGTGCTCCAGCCCCAATTCGTCCAAACTGGGTATCAAAAACTCACGTAACATGGTTCTGTAGCGTTCTCCAGTGACAGTAATCGCATTGCCTCCAGCGTCTTCGAAAAAATAGGGTCCGATCACTCTGTCAACACAGATGCCACACCATACAGTAACTTTTAGTGGGTGTAGAGGTGTTTCTTGAATAATGCGCGGATTATCAGTGCCCCAGAACCGAGTATTCTGCTTATTGACATGCCCTGAGAGATGGAAATGCGCTTCGTCACTCATAACCAATTTTGAAGGAAAATCATCCTCTTCAAGGTTGAGGTTTATGACGCGCTGGCAGTAATCTAGACGAGCTCGGTGGTCAGCAGGCAGCAGCTGATGAGTCATTTGAGTTTTATACGGAACATCTTTAAGTCTTTCACCAAAATACGCTGCAGGGTCCGTCTGGAAATGCCCAATTGCGTGGCACGTCGCCTCGTTGATGTTTCTGGACACTCTTCCACATCTTCGCGCACAGCATCGATATTTTCAGCTGAACGGCCTGTTCTTGGTCTCCCAGACTTAGGTCTATCCAGTGTGAGCCAGTTGCTTCAAGGCGTGTGGCAAAGCGTCGAATTGTGCGACCAATCGGTGCCGGACGGTGGGGAAATCGTCGACGAAATTCACGTTGTGTTCTTATCACTGATGAATTATTCCGTAAGAACATTGACACAATTATTCCACGTTCTTGGGGAGTAAAACGGTCCATGTTTATTTTCAGTGTATTTTACATTTGTTCTCTACACAATTTTCAACAACAGAATGACAGAAAATGTCATATATAAAAAAAAAAGTATTTTCTTTAGTGCCAGTACTTTTGCGCCACCCAGTATTTGACTTGAGATTTGTGTTTGGTCATCGCTAGGACACTCAGATATCGATTTTGAATAAAATTGGTTCTTTAACAGCAAAGTTCAAAGTGACGGCTGCTTCTATTGAATTTGACTAAAGACTCGTGTTCAGTTATCACTGGGGCATTCAGATATCGATTTTGAATACAATCGGTTCAAAGACAACGAAGTTTAAAATGGCGACTGCTTTAATTAAATTTGACTTATGATTCTTGTTTGGTCATCGCTGGGGCACTCAGATATCGATTTTAAAGCAATCGGTTCAAGAACAGCAAAGTTATTCAAAATGGTGGCTGCTTTTAATAAATTTTACTTAAGATTCGTGTTAAGTTATCGCTGGGAAACTCGGGTATCGATTTTGAAAGCAATCGGTTTAAAAACAGCAAAATTCAAAATGGCGGCTACTTTATGTAAATTTGACATAAGATTCGTATTCGGTCATTCTTGGGACACTCAGATAACGGTTTTGAAAGAAATAGGTTAAAAACAGCAAAGTTATTCAAAATGGCGGCTGTTTTTATTAAATTTGACTAAAGATTCGTGTTCAGTCATCGCTGGGACACTCAGTTATCGATTTTGAAAACAATCGGTTCAAAGACAACGAAGTTCAAAATGGCGACTGCTTTAATTAAATTTGACTTAAGATTCTTGTTTGGTCATCGCTGGCATACTCGATATTGATTTTGAAAGCAATCGGTTCAAAAACAGCAAAGTTCAAAATGGCGGCTGCTTTTATTAAATTTGAATTAGGATTCTTATTTAGTCATCGCTGGGAAACTCAGATATCGATTTTGAAAACAATAGGTTCAAAAACAGCAAAGTTCAACGCAAAAGTCTTTCGCGCGAGTGTCTTTCTTGCAAATGTCCATTCACGCAATGTGTGACTCCATGCCCACCAAAACTAATTCTAAGTATAAAATAAAAAACATACCTACTACTAGAAATTTCAAAATACAATTCATTCCAATTAAACAAAATAAAAATTTATTTCTAAAATATCAACGTTAGTTTATTTTGCGTTGCGTGAGACGTGCTCCTTTGTTTGCGATATTGTCTATATGCTCGCGACAGTCTAATTTAGTGTCAACCACAACTCCTAGATCCCGTATGCTAGAGACTTCGGTGATTGAGGAGTTAAGGATGTGATAAGTGGCGGGTAAAGGATTGCGCTTTCGCGTAAACTTGATGTGAATACATTTCGAAGAATTTATTGACATGCCGTTTGAAGAACACCATTCGCTTATTGTATTGATATCATTTTGGAGAGAGCTTATATCACTAGAGTTAGAGACAGTCCTGTACAACTTACGGTCGTTCGCAAACATCTGGTAGCCAGATGTTATGGTCAAACATAAGTCATTGACAAATATTAAGAAAAAGACAGGACCCAAGTGTGATCCCTGGGGCACGCCAGATGGTATTGCTATCTCTGCAGACTTGTAGGCCCTGAGTTTCACAAGTTGTGTTCTGTTCATGAGGTAGGACTCGCACCATCTTAGCAGCGATCCACATATGCCTGCGTGTCCCAATTTTCGCACCAGTAGGCTATGATCAACAATGTCGAAGGCTTTTGAGAAATCGGTGTAGACAGCGTGAACTTCTATCGATTCGTAAATGTTTGTCACGTAATCTAAATGTTTGACGTAGTCGACCGGCCCGGTAAAAACCGTGCTGGTTGATGTTAAATATGGATTTTAAGTGGAAGTTAATTTTGACCTGAACCAACTTCTTAAAAACCTTCCTCATCGTTGATAAAATTGATATGGGTCTGTAATTCGAAATATCGCACCGGTCTCGCCTCACTGGGCATTTTAAATAAGACGGAGTGAATCGACCGGAGCCGATCATAATTAATAATAATTCTTTATTTTCTTCTCACAATCACAACGTGCAATTTTAGACTCGCGTAAGGGTGTAAGGAATGAAAAAAGAAATAAAACGAGGTTCATTATTTTATAGCGTGTACTTTTATAATTATCATATAACAACGCGTCAGAGGTCGGCCTCGTGCTCCAGCAGCAGCTGCGCCAGCGAGTGTCGCGCGCCCAGGTCCAGCGCCGCGAACTGGTCCCGCGCCGCGCGCCGCGCGCACGAGGCGTCCCCCCCGCCCCGCGCGTCCCCCCCGCCCCCCGCGTCCCCCCCGCCCCCCGCGTCCCCCCCGCACGGCGCGCGGCGCGGCGCCAGCACCAGCGCGGGCTCGGGCGCGCGCACGGCGTGCAGGCGCGCGCGCGCCAGCAGCGCGGCGGGAGGCGCGCGCGCTGGTCCGCGCCACTCTACGGCCGCCGAGTCGTAGTCGCTGCGGTAGAACGAGGCCGCCAGCTGCGCGCGCACGTTGAAGCGCCCCGTGTTGGTGGCCGGCTTGCCGCCGCCCGGCGCCACGAAGCGCGGGTTGGCGTACAGCGAGTAGCGCGCGAACGCTAGCGGCAGGTACCACTGCGAGCCCGCGATCGTGTTCATGCGCACCTGCATCCCACAATATATATTATAATGTAATCAAATATATATAAGTATATCTCGGTGGAGCCGGCCGTCAATACTGATCGCTCACCCTGTTGAGGAAATCCTGATTGAACTCTGCGTGCGGCGGCATCAGCAGCACCAGCGCGTCGCGCGACACATACGGCAGCGCCGCCTCCAGCGCCGGCCGCTGCGCGCGCACTAGCAGCGCCGGCTCTGGCTCCGGCCCCGGGTCGTCCGGCGCCGCCGCGTGCAGCACGTGCAGGACGGCGCCGACGTGGCGCGCCACCAGCGCGTCGGCGTCGGCGCGCAGCTCGTCGGCCGCCACGCTGGCCTCGGCTTCGGCGCCCACGACCACCAGCACGAGCGCCGTGTTCTTGTCCTGCGCGAGGCACACGCTCTCGTAGCGGCGCAGGAAGGCACGCGCCTCCTGCACGTGCAGCGGTGTGGGCGGCACGGCCAGCAGCAGCGTGACGCGCGCGCTCTCAGTAACGTAGCGCACGGGCACGAGGCGCGCGGCGCCCAGCGGCCGCAGCGCCTCCACCAGGCGCAGCTGGTGCGCGGCCTGGCCGGGCGCGCTCAGCCGCAGCAGCAGGCGGTAGCGCAGCGCGGTGGCGGGCTCCCAGCGCAGCGCGCCCTCCACCAGCCGCGCGCCGCCCGCCGCCGGCCAGCGACGCAGCGCCCACGCGTAGGCGCCAGACAACACCAGCTGCGGGAAGCGAGGAGTCAGCGGACCAGTGTCAGTGCTGCACTATAGGTACAGTACGGTGACACTCACGTCCAGCGCCTGGCGATGCGCGCCCGCGATGAGGGCCACCTCGTGGTGGTCGTCCGGGAAGAACGCGTGCGTCTCGTTGAACGACACCCAGCGCAGATGGTCGAACCTGCACGGGAGCGACTCGCGGTTAGACTCGTCGCCAATATGGCAGTATGCAGAGCGCGCGTGCGAGGACGTACCTCGAGTCGGGCAGGGGCGGCGCGAGGCCGGGGTCGGCGCGCAGGCCGCCGGGCCACGTGCTGTTGCGGCAGTGCGGCGGGTGGCGGGCGGCGGCGCGCCACAGCTGCGCGCGCAGGCGGCGCACGGCGCGCTGGTCGCGGCGCAGCTGGCAGCGCGCCACGTACGCGTGCAGCGCCAGCAGGTCCGCGGCGCGCGCCACCGACGCCACGGTGACGGCGTCGACCAGCGCGGGCCGCAGCGCCGGCTCCCCCGCGGCGCGCTCGCCCGCGTACTGCTGGCCCTGCAGGCGCGGGGTGCAGGGGCGGCGCGCCGCGTGCAGCACGCAGCGGCCCACATTCTCGTGGTGGTGCGGCGAGTACGAGTTGCGGACGCACCAGTCCAGCTCTCCGTGCACCGCGCGCAGCACAGAGTTGGACAGCAGGATGCCGCCCTCTACGGTTACACGAGAGACACTCGCCTTCACATTTCAATAGTACATCGAGTACGTGACGTCAATTTGCCGTCTCACTCGCCCACTGTCTGACCAGTACTTAAGTATGAGATATATTATGTGCCTTCATGTGTTGTTTTTTATGCAGAATGCAAATATATGTGAAATATTCTGAAAGGCAAGAAGCACTTCCCCAGTCTGTGCATACCTTAAAGTCCCAAATTTTACATACAGTAATGCACTCACTGAGTATTAGTGAATAGCATGGGCGGCATTGTGCAACAATATAATAATGTGAATCAATTGTGAAAATTAATATATTTAATGTACATATTATATTCCAAATCATTTGGTATGTCAAAAATTGTGCTTACAATTACTTTTTTTAATTAAGTAGTATTGCTAGTTATTTATTTTATAATTATTATATTAATCTGGTACCAGTATAGTATAGTACATTTCTATCATGAAGTCAATTATTTATCGCATCCCTCAACATCTAAATCTATCAAGCCCATATTAACCTATCAAAGTGACTCCCTTATGCCTGATGGTAAGCAACCAGTAGAAACCAGAAGTAATGGCTACCATTCCAAAAGCAATCATCTCAAACTACTGGTACATATCTCTCTGGTATCTTTCGCTTACAAAGCCCTCATAGTAGAGGCTACCTTACTATGGAGGCTTTGTAAGTGAAAAATAATATTTATATGTTTAACAATAAAGTGAATACCTAGTGTACAGTAATGGCTGTCGTCGTCGGCTACCACTCCCATGTACACGTCCTGGCTGACGCTCAGTCGTGAAACCAACTGCGTGAGGCGGCGAGAGTTCACGTAGCTGGTGTCTGATACCAGGAAGAAGAAGTCATATTCCTCCAGGTAGTTGTCGGCCAGGTACTTGAGCGCATGGAATGGCTTCAACATCTCACGCGTGTCTGTGAAGCCCACCACGTTGGCCAGACCCGGCACAGAGCTCATGGCACTGGCCGTTATAAAGAACTTCAATGCGGGCTGCAACCGGGACATTGTTTGATTCAAAGCAGCTATTTGACTCTTGAGTGCTTCTTCTGAACTTAGTACTCCAGTGAGTAGAGACCCTGCAATCAACAAGCAACATGAGTCACTACAACTATTATAGCATGCAATACTGCATTATATACGTACTCAATTTATACAATTAAATGTACAGATCTATTGCCAAATAGTATTAAGGTTTTCTGTATCAACAATTGTGGTCAATATCCTATTATATACAGCAAGATACGCAGGCGAGATACACAAGACTTGACACAGTTGGTGAAGCATTAATAATTAGAGTGAATGGTTAGCTGGTGTCAGTACCTCTCATGCCGAGCTCTGTACTGTAGTATCGAGGGCGCTGTACGCTGCGGCCCGCGGCGTGGCCCGCCGGCCCCAGCGGGCGCTCCTCGCGGTGCGGCTCATACTCGTCGGCAGCGAGAGCAGCGGGCGCCAGCGGCCCGCCCGCGCACGCAGCCGGCTCCTCGTCCAGCGGGATGACGGCCAGCGACACCCACAGCCCCAGTGCCAGCCCCACGAGAAAGTATGAGTTGTGCTTCACTTGTGACACCACGTAGCGGGACAACATCGCGACACTTCACCGACACACACTGAACACTCACTCCGTGACTCCGACTCAACCTACTTACCGCTCGCCTGTCACTAACTTATATCTCAAATCCACGTAGATGATAATCGTCAATTAGTAAGCTTTATCTCGAGGCTAAATCTATCACCAAATTCATTGTTTCAGATTTTAATCGCTTCAATTACATTTATTTAACGGATGTTGTCATCAACAGTTTCTGTCAAACAAAAGTCAACTCAACAACAGAGTCTATTAAAGTTGTCGACGCGTTCCGTTGATTAAAATTTCGCTATGAATTTATTACCGTACATTTTTATAACCAACAATAATATTTTTTGTTATGCTTTAAAAACACAAGAAAATAAAGGAAACCATTATAATTAGTAATTACACACATAAAACTATTTTATGTAAGTACTTTAAACATTTAGTACCGAGAAAATTTACATAGAAATAAAAAAAACAATGTAGTTTACATTATAATATTACACTTGGATTTTATATATTTTAAAGTAAGTAGCGTTATTTAAAAATTATGTTTAGTATTAGCAGGTATTCGGAACATCTCTTTGTCACTGTCAAGTCAAATTATGATTTGAAGCTGCAGCGGCATCTAGGTGTTACGACTGTAAAAGTGTGAGTGTATGTTACATCCGGGCCAAGGTCATTGACCAGAAGGTTGTTCACTTGGCGCTTGTGACACTCACAAGACAGCTGTATTTATTAAACATAATAAGTTAGTCCATCTTTTGTTTTCACGGAAGATGGTTGTCATTTAATTTCATCCATATTTTTTCTATTTTTTATCATTGTAATATACCATTAATATCATCAACAAGAATATTATTCTAAACTTGACGCTGGCAGAAACAGCTGACACAATCGTCGGCTCTGTTGCCAAAAAAAAGAAGAAGAAAAAACATAATAAGTAGATTTAGCTGGTAGTCTTATTTATTACAGTTGTCTATAAACGCATGTTGCATAACTAAGTACCTATATTATCATATTATGGTTGAGTCGAGTACCAACCATTAACGCTGCACACCAAAACGTGGGTACCTGCGCAGGTAGGTAGGCAGGCTGCCATATTTACTAGGCACATGGATTGGTAGTTGGTACTAAACATACAATAAATTAAAATATTACTATGATTTTCTTTCATTTTGAAACATTTCAAATTTACAAAAATATAATTTAGGTGTTTCAAGCCGCGTGTGTGCGATTGTACACATCGATACACTTTAAGTGGTTTGTGTCATGTCATCACATCACTCATCACTTCACTAATCGGTAAGAACGTAAAACGACATCTCGTGTACTTTTATTATCTGTTATCTACACCACAATAATCGTGTTGAGTTACTTGTGTAGTCGTACTTACTACAATAGATACCTATGTATTCAGAGCAGATTGTTGATGATATATCAATACGATCAATATTAAGACCTGGCGTAGCCTAGGTAGGTACCTATGTATGATGGCGTTACGTGCTTATTCACTTAATTCTCTCGGTTCTTTCTATGATACTTTCTAGTTACACTAATTCCCACTTTCTGAAAGGCTGATCAACGAAAAATTAACTAATCACCTGTTATATCTCATGTGAAGTACCTAAAAGCATGGATAATTACTTAGTTGAATTTGATCTAGTTATTTACTAATTATATCAAATTAAACTAAATATTCATGCTTTTAGCAACGCAATTGGTACGTCACATGAGATTTAACAGGTAATTAGTTAATTTTTCTTTGTACAGCCTTTCAGAAACTGGGGGTAAAGGTTACCACTTAACATTAGGCAGGATAATTGTTAATCTGCTGCTATACAACTATACTCTATAGAATATTAAATTAAGTAATAATTTATTTTAGTAAGTAGGTATAATTCCTCTCCAAATATTCGGTTAACAAACGGCAGTAAGTACGCAGTACGTTTATCTGCAATATTATTAAAATATGACTAGATCAATATTGCAGTCTGTACCTACTTAATGTATTGTGACAAGGCCAGGACGTCTAGTTTAACTTAATACCTATATATTTATTTTTTATCGAACATTATTAATCGTACATCGTACCGTAGGCATGTCGTTGTCGTCCGCCACGCGTGGGGTTGAAATAAAACGATTGTAAAATTGTTTACAGTACCCAACACGACATTCGTCGAATCAATCTTACGGTGCAGCGCAACGAGCACATGAGTAGATAAACGGCTTATCTTATGTGGCAACGAGTGCTCCCTGTCTTTGTGTTAGTATCCACATTCATTAACAATATAACTATCAATTTTAAGAGTCCCGGAGGTTTAATTTCTTCGCTACCTTTTTCCTCGCCCTCCTCGCAGGGTCCCTTGCATCGAAGAAATAAGCACAGCTACTAAAAAGCTCTGGAGTAATCTAAGGGCGATTTAAATTTAATTTTAATTTTAATGCGCACTGCGCACTCTTAACCTGGTAGCCAATCGTACAGACTTGTTTGGTTGTGCACTGAGTGAATTCACCAAGACTACTTTGTACATAATATGTTATGTAAATATAAAATAATAAATCTGTTATGTTACTCTATTGCATTGGGCAAAAAACCTGTAAAAATAGATGTAAGTTTGGAAATAAATAAATAAATAAATAAATAAATTTTATAATACTTAGTCGATAACTATGTCGTGAGGTGTAAAAGGCGTTACGTGTATGTTGGGTATCAGTCGTCATAGCAACGGCAATCACGTCGATATCGCCAGTGACTGCCACCGATTACAGCGAATCTTGAATATAAACTAATAATAATTAGGAGCTTGTACTCGGTACACAGCTGAGCACTCAGTACACGGTCTGTATCGTACTACGCTCATTGCGGGTGTTGACGTTATACCTGGTGTGAAGTGGCAAGTGCACGATACTTATTTGCTGTGACTAGTATTATGTAAATACAGTTTGGTGAGTAACATTAAAAAGAAAATAGTTTCATTGCGTTGTAGTGATGTTGTACGCGCTCGCTGTAGCTTGCAATTCACTGACAGTGTAAAATAGGTAGACAATATAGTTACTAGAGTAAATACCATAAAATAATTTTTAGAAAAAAAATGAAAACCGACTTCAAACAACACCTACATGTTTAATCCTTAACTAAAAAGTAGAAAATAATATTTTAATTACTTCATAGCAAAGAACATTAAAGGGGACTCAACGCAATCCTTGATACCTATAGTACTTTACTATTTATAGTTTTTAATTAGTTATTTTGGAGTCGGTGCCAGCCAAGAAGGATCTTTAATTCTGTCTTTGCAACAAACTTTTGAAATGCACGGGGCGGTAATGGCACGCGGGGGATATGCCTGAGTGGACTACCCGAACGCGGTCATACTCGCAGACGTCATTGATAGTTGTGTTCAGATATACATAAAAATTTGAGGCGCACTTATCTGATTCCGTTCGATTTCTTGTATTAAATCTATATTATTCATTCATATATTAATAGATTAATCAAGAAGGTTTTTTTTGCTAGTAGGTAGGTTATTTTTATGAAGGTCATTATGATCCTTCTTGGCTGGCACCGACTCCAAAATAACTAATTAAAAACTATAAATAGTAAAGTATTATAGGTATCAAGGATTGCGTTGAGTCCCCTTTAATGTTCTTTGCTATGAAGTAATTAAAATATTATTTTCTACTTTTTAGTTAAGGATTGAACATGTAGGTGTTGTTTGAAGTCGGTTTTCATTTTTTTTTCTAAAAATTATTTTATTTTTAGACTTTTAGTGGGAATTAATTGTGTATAAATATATTCAATATGGGTAGACCTACTAAACGTGCTGCGCAAATGAGACAGCGCCGCGCCGTTTGAAAGAAAGTAGACACGAGAGGTAAGATTGTAAATAGATATATAATAATAATAATAATAATAATAACTGTTCAGACTTTACATGGTCCATATTGCACATTACATTGAAAGAACAAAATAAAAATATTACACAAAAAACAATTTACAGACATTAATACAATACTTAAATAATATGTAATTGTATCCATTTTAACATCAATGGACAATCCATGTCCATTCTAAAGGCAATTAAATGCAGGAAACTGTTGGAGCTGCCACGCAACCGCCCTATCAGGGAAGCTGTCCGCTTACGCAGTATAGCCGCAGTCATCTACGCCGGCATCCGCGAACATACCCGACGCGCTACAGTAGCGTGGCAGCCCCATCAGTGCCCTGAAACTATTATTGTATTGGATACGCAAGGCATTGTAAGCTGCTTGCGTATACTTGACCCATAGATTGCACGTGTAGAAAGATTGGCAATAAGCTCTAAATAGCGTTATCTTTACTTCAGCGTTGCAACGTGCAAATCTACGGGCCAGCATATTTGACCTAACACACAATGCCCAGCGCTCCCATATAAGGTCCTTGTCAACACTTTCTCGATCGCTAAACCCTGAATCCCAGAAACCACAAGTCAAAACAAAAAATTGATGATCTACCAACAATAAAGAATCATCAAAAATCATAATTTAACTGACCGAGCAATCGCTTAATAGATATACAAAAAATAAACAGTGGTGCTGTAAAAGCAGGTTTAAGGGCGCCAGTTGCTGTTGTAATTTCTTACGACCATAAGACCTCCAACTTGGCTTAACGACTACCTAATTATAGTGATGACCATAGTCTACTGCTTCTAAAGAATGAAGACGCTGAAAATGAAACAACACAAATGGTTACTTATCCAGGGCCACTTCGTTTCTAACAAAAAATGAAAAAAAATCACTTCGCACTTGTAGCATGGACATGTCAATGTCAGAAAATTCGTCGCAAAAGACATCGACGTGTTGCTTTACACATCTTCACTTCTGGCATACGTTTTGTTACAAAATATAAAATTGAAGCCAAACCACTAAACCATTCTTTATAAAAAAAAACATGGAACCCCATTTCAGAGTATACCCTTTCAAATAAAAGAAGAATTTTCAAAATTGGCTTATAAATGACCGAGTTCTGTTGTAACAAACATACAACCACTGAACCATTTCTTATAATAAATAAAAAAATGGGACCAATTTCAGAGTATACCCTCGCAAATAAAAAAAAATTTTTGAAATCGGTTCATAAATGACCGAGATATGAGGTAAAAAACATACAAAAAAAAAAAAAAAAAAAACATACGACCCGAATTGATAACCTCCTCCTTTTTGAAGTCGGTTAAAAAGCGCTGTTCAGTATTAGTACAATGATGTTGCAGTAAGTAGTACTCAACGGCGGTGCGATGGGTCTGCTGGACAAGCTGTCGGTGTGGCTGGGGCGCGGGCGCACTGAGGTCACGGTGCTGGTGCTGGGGCTGGACAACAGCGGCAAGAGCACGATGCTGCAGGCCCTGCGCGCGCCCGAGCAGCGCGCCGCGTGCACCGTGCCCACCGTCGCGCTGCAGCAGGAACACTTCCAGAGTATGACATACTGTGTATATACTAGCTGTCTAGAGGTGACATAGCATAGAGTTCACACGTGTGTTGTCTGTGGCAGGCGGCGGCGTGTCGTTTAGTGCGTGGGACGTGTCGGGCGCGGTGCGGCACCGCGCGCTGTGGGAGCGCCACTACCGCCGCGCGCACGCGCTCATCTTCGTCGTCGACGCCGCCGACCATCTGCGCCTCGGTGGGTACTTGTTATGTAGCGAACACAAACACTTAGCTCACACAATGTAGTTGTCCTGAACTAACACAGACTCATTAAGGATGTCCCCGAAATAATCGACGCGAAATCGGCTTAAGCCGAGTGCGTATCATTACATTACTCGGCTCGCTAATTGGCCGACTCCTCCGTACGGCCGGGCCGTTACGACGACTATTCACTTGTGTTCGACAGTCAACTCCTCCGAACAGCCATCAATTTCTCCGGTCGACGCTTTAAAGCGGCTGTCGATTCCTCCGATCGACCGTTGCGACCGCTGTTCACAGGACAGTAGCAACGAGCTTGCTTACGACTGATAGACTTAACGTCATTGGCTGCGCCTAGGCGTCTCATGCACTCGGAACGGTTCAACGCCGTTCGGCCTCTTCGATGCCGTTCGGCTGTCGATGGAGTTGAAATTATAGAAACGACTTCTGTCGGAAACTTCAACGCGTTGATGTGGACGTTCGGCTAATGCTCGTTTCGCCATCAGTCATATCGTCCGAGACAAACCGATACGAATGGTGTTTACGACATCCTTATTTCGTTGTAGTAAAAATAATGATCCCGCATCGAATTAAACTCAAACCATTTATTTCATTAAATCATAAAATATAATTCTTATGAACGTCAAAATTACAAGAAGTCAGTCAATTAACCTATACCCAGTTCGCTGAAGAGGTAGAGCCGTAAGGAGAACTGGCAGAAAATCAGGCTTCTTTCGGAATTAGTTTGGTTACTCCCTAAATTGTCCATATATCTCAACGATGTTCCGGTATATGTTGCAGTGGTGGCTCGCGAGGAGCTGGAGCTGTTGCTGGCGCACCCCGACATGTTCGGGCGGCGCGTGCCACTGCTCGTGTTCGCCAATAAGTCGGACGCGCCGCACGCGCTCGCGCCCATGCAGGTCGCGGCCGGTACGTATATGCCTCACTCACTATATGTATGTAGACAAGTAATGTATTGTATTATGTAAATGTATTTGTGTTGTATGTTGCAGCGCTATGCCTGGAGCGCGTCACGGACAGGCCGTGGCACATCTGCGCGTCGTGCGCGCTGTCGGGGGCGGGGCTCGCCGACGGCGTGGCGTGGCTCGCGCGGCAGCTGCGCGACTCGCTCGTGTCCGCTCAACATACATAGACTGCTGGACCCCCGCGCGCGCCAACCTAACACATACTTATGCAGACATGAGATGCATCACGGAACAAGGCCACGGATGTCTTTACCTTATAACATTCTTAAAAGTGTAAGAAATACTGTAGGGGTAACGAACTTCACTACCTGTGGTGGTCACTTATAATTAGGTACACCGTCAAAACGAAAGCGAGTTTGTAATTCGTTGATATTATATTATCCGTCTACTAAACTAAGATCGACACGTGCGGGATTAAAGTGCCACCCTTTCACAGTAGAATCTAAGGGGTCTCAAACCAAACAATTCAGCACTTCATACTTTTGTCGCTCAGTTAAAGCCTGGAACTCTTTGCCAGCGCATGTGTTCCCATCTAATTTTGATCCCGGGTCTTTTAAGCGGGGCGTGAAAAAGCATCTAGTAGTTTGGCTTTTGGAATGGTGTCCGCCACCTCTGGATTCCACTTACTGCTTACCATCAGGCAAAGCGGAGTCACTTTGGTAGGACAAAATAAAAAAAAATAAAAAAAAGATCATCTGCTGAACTTAAAATACAGTGTTGTGTTGTCCTCATGTTTCTCGAATACGTACTTATAAATGTATATTTAGTCACGAAATTGTAAATATAATTAACTACAGTTAAGTACTTTCTTGTAGATTAGATTGTTTAAACGTAGTTTAGATTAAACAAAAGATATGAACAAAACAAGGAACACTTGGGTACTTACTTAATTAATAAGTTGTAGACACACATAATTTTGTGCCGAGGCCTGGGTAGCGATGTGAGCCATTAGTGTACATTCAGTGCAACTGCTATATCAACCATAAACCGGCCACTTCACAGTGACTGTATCGAAGCTAACAAACATTCGCCACCGCGGCTAGGCTGTACATTTTAAATTCAGGTCCAATCACTACACATACCTTTTTTTTTTTTTTTTTTTTTTTTTTATATATATTATAGCCTACCAAAGTGACTCCACCCCGCCTGATGGTAAGCAGTCAGTGGAATCCAGAAGTGGCGCCACCATACCAAAAGCCATCGTCTTAAACTGCTGGTATGGTGGCCTCCACTATGGCGGCTGGGAATGGAGTTAGGGGAAGGGAATGAGGGAGGTGAGGAAAGAGGAAAGGTGGGAAATTGGGCCTCCGGCGCTCTCACTCACCGAACGATCTTCTATGAGAGGGTAGTACTTCCCCGGACGATCCGGCCCATTCATGCTGAAATCAGCGTGGACCTACTACGATGTTGACGTTGCAGACAAAGTGAATCTTAAGATTATTAAATTAAAACCTTTAAATGTTTTTAGTTCTGCTTATGGACTGTAACTATTATATTGTTATGTTTGAAACTGAAGCACACAAAATTTCTTCTAAGTAGGTACCTAAGTAATTCATATTTTTATCTTATTTAAATGCTTGTATCATTTAATCTTAGATCAGTGCGATTCCATTTCTTGTAGTTATATTTATTGTACACACAGTTTTCCTAGTTTCTTTTTCCTTTGTCGGCTATAACAACAATGTATAATATGAGTATAATTAACATACCTAGCTAATTTTAGGAGTAAATAATCTACAGACTATTTTCGGGACAATCCCACCCACATGCCTATCACTGTGACTCCTGTAAGCCAGGATTAACAGTGATATCCAAGAAGAAACACCGAGCTTTGACACTCGGGAATCCCGGGGACTACTAAACCTATTGTCTTGGAACCCGCAACGAATTTAATCAGTAGGAGGAGTTGGAAATAAAATGTCCACTTCCCTCCATTGCAAAGCGGGAGACATATTTAATCTGTATAGGATTATGGCCTATTAAAATAGAGCACCACGGACAAGTAATATTAAGAGACCTATGTGAGCTACATCTGATTCCAGTTATATGTATGGCAGAAACGCTTAAACGCACGGAAATTCAGATTCCATAATAAAAACAATTCTAAATGACACAAGATCCTCATAATAAACTGGTCCTGATGTAACTTGTACTCTATTTAGACTGGCTGTATATATATGACTGGCCTGTTGGTCTAGTGGTTATTGAACCTGACTGCTAAGCCGGAGGTCGTGGGTTCGATTCCCACCCAGGACAAATCTTTGTGTGATGAGCTTGATTGTTTGTTCTGTGTCTGGGTGTAATTTATCTATACATATAATAAAAATGTAACCGATCGCTGTCTGTACATGGAAGATATATGAGAAAAAAAATTATTGGGGCCTTTATCAACGCAAATAGAACCCAAAACAATGGTTGTTACAATTTTTGTCTGTTTGTCTGTTTGTCTGTTAGTCTGTTAGTCTGTTTGTCTGTTTGTCTGTTTGTCTGTGCGTTTGTTCACGCTAATCTCAGAAACGGCTTATCCGATTTAAATATGGTTTTCACTAATACATTGTGGTAAGCTTCACTTAACATTTAGTGTTTATTTTATGTCAATCGGTTCATAAATAAAAAAGTTATGCCAATTTAAAGAATCACGTCGAACATTTTCTGATATAAACAGAGACTTTAACAGGTTACGGAATAGCTGATAGCGTTTTTATTTTTCGGATTCCTCTCATTCTAAAACAATCTTCCGTTTAGTTTTAAATGAGTCCAGTTTCCAGTGAGCCTATGTTTCGCGATGACAATTAATAAAGCCCAAGGTCAGACACAACTAAAAGTTGTGGGCGTGGATCTAAGTATTAGCTGTTTTTCGCACGGTCAGCTTTATGTGACTCTATCACGTGTTAGCATTCCTGCATTCCTAGCAGCCTGTATGCTTTGATTCCCGATGGCTATACGTCTAATCCATACATCCATACACCCATACATATTATATAAGGCTTTGTCCTGACTGACTGACTGACTAACAGACAACGCACAGCCTAAACTGCTGGTCGTAGTGACTTGAAATTTGGAAGGTGTGTTTGTTTAAATGTCTAGAAGTTATACTAAAAAGGGATTTTTAAAATTTAATTCCTAAGTGTGTGTAAAGGGATGAAATCAATTGTATGAATCTTCTTTATTTTTTAACTTACAGTTTTGAAATATTGTTTTGGAATACTTCTATTTAAATAAAAAATATCCTTATAATTTTATTTTAACAGGGGTGGATTTAGAGGGGGGAAATTAGGGATGAAATATTCTATATATCTTTAGCTTTTGAAACTAGCGACATGAAATTTACAGGGAGGGGGAGGGAGGAAAAGGAGGAATTGAGGAGAAGGAGGAAGGGAGGGGAAAGTGAGAGGGAAGTGATGGGGAGTGAGAGGAAAGTGATGGGGAAGTGAGGGGGAAGTGAAGAGGAAGTGTGGGGGAAATGCGGGAGAAGTGAGGGGAAAGTCAGGAAGAAGTCAGGGGAAAGCCAGGGAGAAGTGAGGGAAAAGTGGGGGGAATGTTATAGGAAAGTAAGAGGAAAGTGAAGAGAAAGTGAGGGGAAAGTGACGGAGAAGTAACGGGAAAGTGAGGGGGAGGTGAGGGGGAAGTCAGGGGGAAGTGAGGGGAAATTGAGGGGGAAGTGAGGGAGACAGTAGAGGAAGGGAGGGAGAAGGAACGCGGAAAAAAAGGAGTTCTCGAATGGTGGAAAAAGGGAGGGGAAGGGATAGGAAGCGATAGGAAGGGAGAGGAAAGGAGGAAAAGAAAGGAGAAGGAAGGGGGAAGAGAGGGGAAAACGAGGAGGCAAGCTGGAGGAAGTGGAGGAAAGGGCAAGAGATGCTGGAGGTGGGGCAAGGGATGCTGAAGGAGGTGAAGAGGAGAAGGGGGAGGGGAGGAGAGAAAGGAGGAAACTGTGGAGAGTGGAGAAAAAGTGCAATAGGGAAGAAGGGGAAAGTTATTGTAGTGAAAATTTACCTTTGTGTATTGTATAGGTATTGTTTTTACGCGGGATATCTTTAGGTAGGTGAAAGAGGATTTGTATGAATGGGAGATTAAAAATAGTATGAAAAACAGTATTTAAACAATAAAAAAATGTCTATTGAAAAAAACGACATTCAAGCGAGCGAAGCCGCGGCCAAAAGCTATCTATATACATAAAAGTAAAAGGTCACTCACTCACTTATCACGAAATCTCAGAAACAACAAGTGCTTGGAATCTCAAACTTTGCATTGTCGTTCCTATTAGGTGTAGGTGTATTTAAGTGCTCACTTACACGGAATTTTGCGAAATCCATCCCCTAAGGGGGTATAAAGGGGTGGCAAAGTTTGTATGAAATTTCTATAGTTTTTATAGTAGTATTACCAAATTACTAGAAAATACTCTTTTTTAATATTCAGAAACAACCCTTATTAAATGGGCAAATAAGAGTCGCAAGTTTGTGTGAAAGTGGTTTGTCAGTTTTAGCGGTAGCGGGCTTAAACTGGATTCGCCATAGAGACGGATAATACAATGTACGATTGCCATAAAATCAGGCACGCAATATTCTCATAGAGGCACCCATCTGAATTTTCACGCGAACGAAGTCGCGGGCAACAGCTAGTCTATAATATGTATGTATTTACAAAATAAAATTGTATATAAGTAGTATATCAGTGGTTTAGTACCCATAACACAAGCAAATATAATTGCTTAATTTGGGGCTAGATGGCGCTGTGTGAATGTGGTAAAATATTATATATTATATTATATTATTTTATTATATTTAACATTATGTCGCGGTCTTTACGCCAAAGACTACACTCCCAAAGATACATTTAACAAATACTTACAGACTATTTATTAAATGTATCTAAATTAAATTAAATATAATAGACTTATGTATGTTTACAATCAATAAGCAAGAGTCGATATTTAGGTAGGTAAGCGATACCCCATAGTATTCACGTAGTTATTGTTAGATACCCCGTATCTAATAATAACAACGTGAGACACGTGATACTCGCGGTGACATTTGTCAGCAATACTGATATTACATATTAATAAATAAATTATATTCATCGCGTATTTATTTTCTCCTATACACTGCATTACTATGAAAACAACGAACTACATCTATCAATCACAAGTAGTGTAACAGCGAGGACAATGACAGTCAGCGTTGTACTGTACGGACTGCACCATTCAAAACGAATTGTTAGACTAGCGATAGAATATTCAGTGCAACAATGCTCCTGTACATAGATCAGTCATACAATGACAGTGAGGACTGTCGGCGCCAGTTACAAAAACACATACACTGCATTATATTGCACCGTTTACATTAAACTAGTATAACGAGGTTTTTAGGAGACTCAGATTGTTAAAGTCCGACGTAGCAAGTATCTCTACAAAGGAAGAACACAACATTATCTGCGTAGTGTGTGACCCAGATTATGACGACTTCTGTGGTTTGGTCATTTGGTGGTACTTTATATGGACTGACGCAGAGGTCGCGGGTTCGATTCCTGCTCAGTGCAAATATTTGTGCTCATGAACATGTCTATTTGCATTGGTCTTGGTGTTTCTATCTATACATATAATAAAAATGTAACCTATCGCTGTCTGTACATGGAAGATATATGAGAAAAAATACTATTGGGACCTATAACAACACAAATAGAACCCTAAACAATGATTTTTAAAATTTTTGTCTGTTTGTCTGTTTGTCTGTGCGTTTGTGCACGCTAATCTCAGAAACGGCTTATCCGATTTAAATATGGTTTTCACTAATATATTGTGGTGTGGCTTCACTTAACATTTAGTGTTTGTTTCATGTCAATCGGTTCATAAATAAAAAAGTTATGCCAATTTAAAGAATCACATCGAACATTCGTTAATTTACTACGAAATCTTATAGAAGCAGATATTTTAACAGGTTGCGGAATAGCTGATAGTGTTTTTATTCCTCGGATTCCTGTCATTCTAAACAGTCTTTCATTTAGTTTTAAACGAGTCCAGTTTCCAGTGAGCCTATGTTTTGCGATGACTAATTAAAGTAATTAATTAATTAAGTAATTAAAGTAAAGGTAAGACACTAAAAGTTGTGGGTGTGGATCTAAGTATTAGCTGTTTTTCGGTCAGCTTTATGTGGCTCTATCACGTGATAACATTACTAGCAGCCTGTATGCTTTGATCCCTGATGGCTATACGTCTAATCCATACATCCATACATATTATATAAGGCTTTGTCCTGACTGACTGACTGACTGACAGACAACGTAAAGCCTAAACCGCTGGTCGTAGCGACTTGAAATTTGGAGGGTGTGTTTGTCTTAATGTCTAGAAGTGTACAAAGAAACCCTTTCTTAAAAATTCAACCCTTAAGTGTATGAAAAGGGATGAAATCGATTGTATGAAACGTCTTCATTTTTTAAGTTACAGCTTTGAAATTTTGTTTTGGAATACTTTTATTTAAATAAAAAATACGCTCATATTTTATTTTTTACTGGGGTGGATTTATATGAGTGAAATAAGGGATGAAATATTGTATGGAAAGATCTTTGCTTTTGAAGTTGGCGACTTGAAATTTGGAGGGAGGGGGAAGGGAGGGGGAGGAAGAGGAAAGGAAGGGAGAAGTGAGGGGAAAGCGCGGGGGTAGTGAGGGAGAAGTCAGGGGAAAGGAAGGGGAAAGTCAGGGGGAAATCGACTGCCTCTGTATTTCGGTGGTACTGTGTATGGACTGTGAGGTCGCGGGTTCGATTCCCGCTCAGTGCAAATATTTGTAGCATGAATTTAAATAACCACGTCATAAATGTGGTATGTATATAGCTTAGCTTAGTTTGTTTTTAAGTTAGGTTAACACGTCTTATTTCTTTATTAAAATGTAAATTAAAATGTAAATACTTTATTATTTAAAATGTAAATACAAGTTAGATTTATATTTTCTGGATTTATTTTATTTTTTATTTTTTGTGATAAAAACATGTTTGTTAACACGTTTCATTACGGAATAGGTGGAATTGAAGTGAATTACGAAATAGTAGTAGTCGATTTACGCTGGTTTCAACATGAATGGGTCGGATCGACCAGGGATGTACTACTCTCATAGTTTTCGACGTAAGAGTAATAGTATCCATATTATTGCGTTTCGTTCGGTAAGCGCGAGAGCCGGAGGCCCAACTGATGCAGAGATGACAAACCTCGCAGCATGTGTGGGACCAGCTGAGTATCCGCGGAGTCATTGTGTGGGTGGTGTGGGTCAACCCGCCGGCCAGGGAGACCCGTATAAACGGTGGTGCCGCTGGCCGCCCGCGGCATTGTACAAGGGCCCAATTAGACCTAACCAAAAAAAAAGAGACTGCCCCACCAGGTTGCGCATAATCTCGGAGTGGTTCGTCGTGCAGGTTGGTGACCGGATAGTGGGACCCGGCGACCATTTTCGAGACGGTACGGGGGCCTTTTGCGAGCAGTCCGTATCATGGAAGCCCGGAGGCCTAAGACCCTTGAGCCTTTACAGCTGTGAAGAGACATCGCCTCCTCAACGGTCGTCTTCTGTCGCCTTTACCACGGAGAGTCTTCTCAACAGCTCTTTAAATTAATTCTACCCTCTCTCTTTTTATCCAGAACGACACGTGCGGGACTGAAGTGCTACCCTTTCACAGTGCAATCTAAAGGGTCTCGAACCAAACGGTTCAGCACTTTATACTTTTGTCGCTCAATTAAAGCCTGGAACTCTTTACCAGCGCATGTGTTCCCACCTAACTTTCATCCTGGGACTTTTAAGCGAGGCGTGAAGAAGCATCTCACTAAGCCGCCATAGTGGAGGCCACCATACCAGTAGTTTGGCTTTTGGAATGGTGTCCACTACTTCTGAATTCCACTGACTGCTTACCATCAGCCAGAGTAGAGGCACTTTGGCAGGCTAATATAAAAATAAAAAACTTATAGCGTTTTTATTCCTCGGATTCCTTTCATTCCAAACAATTTCCCGTTTAGTTTTAAACGAGATCAGTTTCCAGTGAGCCTATGTTTCGCGATGACAATTAATGAGTGTGGATCTAAATATTAACTGTTTTTCGCATGGTCAGCTTTATGTGGATTTGCCACGTGTAAGTAATCCTAGCAGCCTGTATGGCTTTGATCCGCGATGGCTATACGTCTAATATTGTAGATAGAGAAGCATTTACTGTAAAGATTTTTCTTATTCACCTAAACGAAGATGTATATAATTCAAAAAAACCAAAAGATATATCCAAAAAATGCTGCCCAAAATCACTATTCCACGCGGACGAAGTCGCGGGCACAGCTAGTGTATAATATGATGTATTTACAAAAAAAAGAAAGTATTTAAGTATGCATTCTAGAACCCATAAAATAAGCTAAATAAATATGCTTACTTTGGGTCTAGATGGCGTTGTGTGTAGTTGTTGTGATATATTATTATATTATAATGTCGTGTGCTTTCTCGTATTCTTACTAAAATACTGTGCCTTATGTGCAGAGTTTTGAGTGTGTTTGTGTGTCCTGTCACACTCACGTCTGATCATCCCCTTCTCCGTGGTCGGCAACGGCTTGGTTGTGTTTTATAAGCATTGTATCTGCAATTCCTGAAACACTCAACCATCTCTATAGGTTCCGCGTATCACTTACCGTATTAAAACCGTCATTACCAATTAATATTTTCTGTATGGGTATAATCTTAGGATTCCAGAGCATTCTTCTGTGATGTCGGGAGGTTCGGGTGACGAGTGAAACGATCTTTGTTTGATTTTAGACTGATTTATTCTATCGATTACACATACTTATATTCTATTACTTACTTACACCACTACACCTCCGGGGGTGAAAGGAAAAAAAAATCTAATACATTGATTTTTTTTTTATATAAGAATAACATTGTTAAATGAGTTTTTATTATTATATAGAATACACATGTTATGACTATCTTAACGAACTAAATACAGTCGATAGCAACTATTAAGAACGAAACAGTTTCGTTCTGTCCTTATGAACTAGCTCAACTTTATTGTTTTTATTTATCTTAACATTAGAACCCATATCATCTAAAACACTATAAGGACCTTCATAGATATTGTCCAATTTTTTGGAATCTTCATTTTTCAATAAAACTAAATCACCAATATTATAACTAATAGGATTACATTTCATATCATATTTTTGCTTTCGCTTTACTTTACTACAAATTAAATTACTTCTAGCATCCTTAAGAGCAACCTGTAACCTATATCTTAAATCTAGAGAATAGCGATCTGGGTTATACAATGGAACAATTTCAGCAAATATTGATTTTGGTATGTTACACAGTCTACCAAAAATAAGCTCGAAAGGTGCGTACTTTGTTTCAGTATGAACTGTATTATTATAACTGAAACACCAAAACGGTATCCAGTGAGACCAAGAATAACTATTATTACTACAATAGGTTCTTAAAAATGAACTTATAAATCATAAATGTATAAGTCATAAATGAATCTGGTTTCTGAAATGAGAAATTTAAATAAACAATAATAAAGACATACCTACTGATGGTTTATAAATATATTCTAATGTTCATTTTCTTCATCAATTAATAATTTTCAATTTATTATCCAATTTAATTTTAACATAATATTTTTTTTTTTTTTTTTTTTTTTTTTTTTTTTTTTTTTTTTTTCCTAATTATTGTGTATTTAATTGTGTTCAAAATGAAGATAATTTACAGATAATTTTAAGGTTTGGAGTAGTGTGACTGAGCTGTAAATGTGAGTTTCTGTCTGCTTTCATTAATACATAGTGTTCTCACTTTAATAACCTAAAGGAGTGGCTATGGTATGGATACCTACGCTAAATATTGTTAGATAAAATTTGCAACCTAAAATTTGTAGTCATGTAGGTACATTCTACTTTGCAAGAATAAATAAGTTGATAGTACTTACCAAATTGTAACAGCTTTACATAATTATGTCTTTTTATCAGCTAAATTTTCAAGACTGCCCATGCACCTGTGGTTTTTTCGAGTGTTTACTTTCTCTTCGACATGTCTTTCATATTCTGTGTATTTGCCTAATAACGCTTACGTTTTCATATACACAAAACTCACTACACTCACACTATACACAACACTTTGACACATAATTTCAAACTGCACTTACTACAAATTTGGAAAGTTTTGAAAACGGCAGCCATTAACGACCGACGCTGCGCTGACGCCATTGCCGGGGTTTTCACTGAAGAGTGAAGACTGAAAACCGGACAGTTCCGGAGCGGAGACGGTAATGTGTTGCCATATTATAAATAAATAAAATATTTCTATAAATTAATTTATCTATAAAATATACATAATTGTATCGTATTTATTTAACTTATATATGTAGCTGATGTAATATTTACTTATATTATATATATTCATTTAATTTTAATTTTTATTCAACTGTAATGCTTGGCGTCACTAGTCACACGGGGCTGTCGCTGAAAACCAGCGCTGTTGCGCTTTGAAGCGCCTCAGCATTAAGCTGAGTGACGGCCAGTTTTTCGCGTGGACGTGGCGCACATCTGCACGCGAGCTTGTGTGAAGTCCAGTGCCATGGTACTCTGTTTTTTTTTATGTCAGTTTTATGTTTTTGTGTTTTTTGACTGTGGCTAAACATTTATTTTTACTTCTTGTGTGTGTCACCTTCATGTGAAAAATAAACTGTTTTTCTTTCTTTTCTTTCTTTCTAACTTAAATGCTTATGCGCATTTTCTAGAGATCCGATTGATTGATGATGGTATGCTGTGGATGTTAATTTTTCTATTTCTAACAATTTGCAAACCTCTACCATGGTTGAAGAAATAAATTCAGAACCTCTGTCTGTAGCAATCGTTTCAGGAATACCAAACCGTAACACAAAATTTTGTACAAAAGCTTTTACAACACTTACCGCTTCTTTATTCTTAATTGGGTACGCTTCAATAAATTTGGTCAGCTCACATTGTAAAGTTAAGATATAACAGTTTCCATCCTCGTCTTTGTCCAAAGGACCAACTAAATCTAAATAAATTTTTTGAAAACCGTTTGATGCCGTTGTCGAGATTGTCATTGGCTGTTTCGTATATTTACTGTACTTTGTCTTTTGACACTTAGCACATTTGCTTACAAAATCATAAACGTCTTTTTCAAGTGTTGGCCAGTAAAATTGTCTTTTTATGTTGTTAGTCATTCTGCGCACGCCAGCATGACCACTGGTAGGCAGCAGATGAAAATCATGTAGAATAAATTTCCTACTTCTATCGTCATCTATTCTTTGTACACCTCTTAATATGTATAGTCTTGGACCAGTCCATTCGTTTAATGTCTTGAGCTCATTACAAATTCCTATAATAAATTCTACATTTTCTTTATTTTTAATTATGCATATTTCTTCTATATTCACTTTCTTACTAAATATCTCTAACTTATTCACAAATTCGGCTCGCGAGAAGTGTGCCCTAAAGTTGAGATTTACACCTAGTATCATTTTGCTTGGAATATAAACAAAACAATCTTCCTCCTTACTAATTAGATTATCTTTTCTATATTTATCTACTTTATCCTTTTCCATTAAAATCATTTCTACCAAATTGCACGGTTTCCTTAATATCTCCACGAATCTTGGCTGATCAGACCCGTCAACGGTGGGTTTACTAAGTAACGGCGAAGGATTCTTATTATCTTCATTCAGTAGTCTTTTTTGCGCCCTAGTTAACACATTCATATCCGAAATTGCCTCATTCATACTCTTTAACTCGTTCGATGTTATACACACTCTGGATAAAGCGTCTGCAGCCACGTTATCCTTTTCTTTTATATACACTATCTTGAAATCATACTCCTCTAGTGTCAAACGAAACTTTAACAGTCTACTTGAAGGGTCTTTCATCCCGAACAAATATACTAAAGGCTTATGGTCTGTCATTATTGTAAAATGTCTACCGTATAGGTATGGCCTAAAATACTTGACTGCCCAAACTATAGCTGTAAGTTCCTTCTCTATAGTTGGGTAGTTCGATTCACCTTTATTCAATGGTCTGCTAGCATAAGCCACTGGCCTTAAATTTTGGTTACATAAAACTGCGCCAATAGCTATACCTGATGCGTCAGTCTGTAATATAAATTCGTTTGTATCAGAAAAATCTGGATATCGTAATATTGGGGGTTTCATTAATGATAGTTTTAGGATTTCAAAAGCTTTTTGGCACTCTTCAGTCCATGAGAAATTTACATTTTTCTTACATAATTGGTTTAAGGGGAATGTGATTTCAGCAAAGGATGGGACAAATTTTCTATAATAGTTACAGAAAGCTACAAACCGTCTTACTTCGTCTACGTTTTTTGGAATTGGGTAATTTTGTAAAACTTTAGTCTCTGCCGGATCGGGCAAAACACCATCAGCAGAGACAAAATGCCCTAAATATAAAATTTCCTTCTTTAAAAATTGGCATTTATCTGGATTGAGTTTTAAATTAACTTTTCTCAACCTTTCAAGTATAGATATTAGATTTGAGTTATGTAGTGTCAAATTACGTCCAAATATTACTAAATCATCCATATAAATAAAACATTTCTCATAAGTCAGCCCAGACATAGCTATTGACATTACTCTACTAAAATTACTGCAAGAGGTCTTTAAACCCATTGGTAAACGTTTTAATTGATATTGACCAGTGCTAGTAGTAAATGCAGTATATTTACGGCTTTTAGGACTAAGGCTCACTTGAAAGTAGCCTTGATTTAAATCGAGATGAGAAAAATAAATAGAACCAGAAAGAGAGTCTAAAATGTCTGTAATGTTTGGTAGTGGAAACTTATCATCAACGATAACATCATTTAGTTTTCTATAATCGACTACCAAACGCCATTTTTTTAATCCATCTGATCTTTTTGGTACTAAGAGTATTGGACTAGACCACTCGCTTGTAGATTCTTCAATAATATCATTTTCTAATAACTGTTTTATTTGTCTGTCGATTACTGGCTTCATAGATTGTGGTAATCTATAGGGCATAACATAAATAGGACTAACATTTGGTTTTAACGTTATAGATTGTTCATAGACGTTTGTTGTAGTCAGCCTATCTCCCGGCATATAAAACACGTCCGAATATTTAGAACAAATTTCTTCTATAGACCTTTTCTCCTCAACATTTAAATGATTTAATTTCAATAAGGAAAGCAAAGCTTCAGCTCTATCTACGCTAGCTTTTGTTTTCGAAAAAGAAAAAGCATTATATTCATTTAAAAAAAATACTTTTGGAACAAAATTAAATAGTCGAACTTCTTCTTCCTTTACATTAAGTATTCTAACTGGTATTCTGCCACATTTTGGCTTAACAATCGTTCCTGCTATGAAAACATCTTTCTCTATCTCTCTCGCGCTAACAATACAATCATCATTCACATCAGTATCTAAATAAACGTAATGTATAGATTCACTACGCGCTGGTAAAAGCAAATTATTAGTAAAATCAGGTTTATCTAAGAGAGGTACATACAATTTACTGTCTTCACAGTTAACAGTTAATATATTAGAAAGTAAGTCAATATTACAACCAAAGGTTGAAAGAAAATCTAAACCTAATATACCACTCGATTTTAGCGGCAATTTTTCAAAAACATGAAACTTATGTAATATTGTGTTATGATTTAGTATCGTAAGATTTAATGTAACCTGTCCTGATGAACTAATTTGACCTCCAATTCCATTAATTACCATATTATCTTTATGTATATGTATGCTTTTAGGTAATTTGTCCTTTTTTTATAACTGATATTGAGGCTCCCGTATCTACTAAAAATATGTAACTTTTATTACCAATATAAAATGATACGAATCTACTTTGTCCATTGTAAGAGAAAATATACTCTTTAATCTCGAAAAAACTGATTTGTTTGCGATTTATCAGAAATTCTAGTATCTGGTGAACTATTACTTGTGGTTGCACTATTAACTTCGGCCTGTTGACCAGAAAATACATTCCTATTGCCACGCCGATCACCTCGACCGTTATATCTACCAGAATAACTAGGTCTTCCTCGGCTAGAATTTGAAAATGTCCTACCACGAGAATGAAAATTGTTATAATTATGACCACGTTGACCATGAGCTCTTGACCCCGAAAAAGATCTGTACTTACCTCGAGATCTTCGTGAGTACTGCATAACGTCTGACCTGGCAGGAACGGAAGTCGACGATGACTCTTCGTCTTTGGCCACCTGTATCGCGTCCTTGAGACTGCTGCAGTTACGCGCGGCAACTATGGTGCTCAACCTGGAATCCTTTAACCCATCTGAAAATTTCTTAATGGCCATATTTTCATTTATTGGCTTTAGGACAGAATACTTAGCAGAATCACCTTTCGCTTGAGAAATGGTCAGTTCAGCTTCTCGAGCTCTGAACCATACTCGTCTATAGACTTGTAACCTTGATTAGTACGTAGAAGTCGCGTCTGGATCGCTGTGGAGCATTTACGAGGTAACAATTGATTTCTCAAATCATCAACGAGGTCAGAAATTGTTAAATAATCATTTGACAGACGTAGCTTTGCGCTTTCAGAAAGTCTGCCCTTCAGAACAAATTTAATCAAACTCTTTTTACCCGAGCTGTCTAACATTTCCGCATACATTTCTACAGCATCAATCAATCGTTTAGTCGTGTCCTCTCTTCCGTCCATATGGGGGATCAAACTACAAGCGGTACGTAAATCGAACTCCATTTTATTATCTAAAGAATCGTCAAAGGTACACAGTTCAGTAATTTCTAAAAATAACTCCTGTATTCTATCATATGTAGAAGTCAAAGAAGTGACTATTTCCGACTTCTCATCGCGTCTTAGTTCGGATAAAAGTACTTGCGACTGCTTGTATAAAGATTCAGCTTCTATTAATTTTTTCGAAGCAACAGAACCCTTATACCTACTTTGTCCTTTCTTTATTAAATATTTCCTAATCAACAGTAATTCTTCATATAAACTTGTAAAACTTTGTGTCATATTATAATTATTAAATAAAGAATAACAAGTGATTGCATTACTTCATTGCATCACCTCATAATAAGATTGTTTCTAAGTTCGCCGAATAAGGATAACTATTTCAACGTATTCCTTATACGTCGTTGGGTATCATGTTCGATGAGTCTCGACGCACGATTTACGAACCACTTACAAATGTAATGAATAAAACTTTAAATTATTACCATGACATTATAGATTTTTTTTTTTGACATTATATATATATATATTTATACGAATAGGTAATGTAATAGCAGTATAAAACAACATAAAGTGATACACCTATACTGATTTTATATTTATACGTGTTAGAGTAAAAAAAAAAGAAAGAATACCTTTATATCTTCTAACATAGTTCGAGTACAATTAAGTTACTGAATTGTTCCGCATTCCACTTTCCACTGAACATACTGTCCTCAGTACATTATAGTCAAATTCTTCGTAAAAAAAAAATAACAGTTTTTTAATCGATAATTTTATATCTACGCACTGTTACTCGATCGTGAATTTTACTCGCGTTTTACTCGTAAACACTTTACACTCGACTTTACAATCACTTTACGCACAACGCTTACACTTGGTCGTCGCGAGGAACGTGACGTTTGTTGAAATACACCGAGGCCTCTCTGCGGCGTAAAGAACGACGATTCATTTGTCTATCCATCCATTTCGTATGCAACTTCTTGTAGAAAAAACAAAATGCATAACATGATGCAGCCAGCATGACGATTACGATGACCGTGAGCAATATATTTGTAGTTCCGATGCTAGAGTAGCCCGTTTCCGAATCTGCGTTATTTTTCCCATTACCGGCGGCGGTCTGTGCGATGATAGTTTCTTCCTTTGAGTAAGTTTTACCCATTCTCGCAAATATCCGTGAAATTATAGATAAAGGAAATTTTAGCGTTTAATTTTTGTGTGCACTTTATTACATACGCGGTTCAAGAATGCGCGATGTGCCCATATTTGGCACTGGCAGGGTCGCCATGTGATGTCGGGAGGTTCGGGTGACGAGTGAAACGATCTTTGTTTGATTTTAGACTGATTTATTCTATCGATTACACATACTTATATTCTATTACTTACTTACACCACTACACTTCTACTCACGATAATACACCTCATTCCTATTGCAGCAACGACTAAACAAAGAAAAAAAGCGTCAAGAGCGCTTGAAAACCTCCGATACAATTGTTCGTAGTCAAGTTTAAATGGAAGAACAAAACTATAAACTGATCTAAAATCATCTGAAATATCAGAACAATGTAAAAGCACAATACAAACACCGCCGTCGGTGAAATGTTCAAAGAAACAAGTTTTGTATATGACTCAGCATTATCGCTTACCTACGACTTGGTTCCGCAGCATTTTACTAGACTACGAGCGTGTTACAACAGACACAGAACAGAACACTGTAACTTCTTATTCTTACCTAGTAAAGTTTGACGATTTTCTCGAGTTATGAGGTTGCTCTCATGTATACTCCAATAGAAATGGCGCCATCCTGCCATGCTCGTGCACGATGGAGATGCTCTACTATTATGTATTCGTAATACGACACGAATTTGGTGTGATACAAAGTCTTAGTCTTAAGTATAATACCATTCTGTTTTACTGTCCCACTGCAGGGCCTCTACTCATATAGAGAACGCATGAGCATTAATTACCACGCTTGCTCAAGGTGGATAGGCAATTTCAGACTTTTAAGTCCAGGTTTCCTGACGATGTTTTCCTTCACCGTAAGTCAGAAATGTCTAAGATAAATTTAGTACATACTTATGATTTGAAAAATCATATTAGTACTTGCCTGGAATTGAATCCATGACCACTTGTTTACAAAGCGGGTGCCTTATCCACTGGGCCATCACGAATTACTTAGTATTAACTTAGTTGTAATTGGAGGTACTATACTCAGAGGAGCGTAGGTAAGGATAACGTGTAATTATTATGTCTCGGATCTCTCTAACATAATAATATATGTTTTACGCAAATTTGATACGTGAGAATTTAAACGAGAGAAACTTCTGCGAAATTTGCCTTGTAAAGTAATAAAAAAAATCTACCATGTATTATACTTTGTTCTTCTTTTATATCTATCCGACAATGTCAATTTTAAAAAAAGTCTTAAAAAACACCCATTGAAATGTTAAAAATAGATTTTAATTACGAAACAAAATAAGAAACTTATTTCGTCTGTTTTTCGTAAAAACGAAAGATGTAAAAACAAATGTATTTAAAGGGATAGTTCGAAAGTTAGTGAACGTATTTCAGGCACATATTAAACCATAAAGTAAGAGGTAAGGCAATTTAACCCGTTCCCGTACATTATGTAGTTTAGTTTTATGTATTCGAAAATAGACCACACATTTGCATAATATCTTTAATTTAAATGAGTTGGAGATACGTCATGTTGATAATTTGGAATATCCGATGCGCTACACTATTAGTACATTATTAAAAAATATCGTAAGAATTAATAGTATTTTTTGGATTCTGTACTTCAAAAGGAAAAACGGAATTCTTATAGGATCACTTCAATGTCCGTCTGTCTGTCTATCACAGGCCTTCTTATAAGTGATGTAAATTAAGTTACAAATGGAACGTCTCGCAGTGCTCTACTTTATTCACTCCTGAATAATATAGGTCACTGACCCTTCAACATCGACAGTTGTAATGTACTGGCCGATAGCTCCCTGACAGTATTTTGTACAAGTTCTTGGAAGTAATAAACGGAATATTGTAACTGGAATTGCACAGTATTAATGTATAATGTTATCTAAACTATTATTATGAAGAAAAAAGATTTGATTTTTGTATGTTTGTTTGTTTCCAACGATTAAATTAAAAATCTACGTTACCAATTTGAAAAATGAAGAAAAATTTAAGAAATTAATAAAGAAGATGATTACATAGGCTATATTTTATTATGTTTTAACATATTATTAAGCAATTGACTGGCCTGTTGGTCTAGTGGTTAGTGACCCTGACTGCTAAGCCGGAGGTCGTGGGTTCGATTCCCACCCAGGACAAACCTTTGTGTGAAGAGCATGATTGTTTGTTGTGTCTGGGTGTAATTTATCTATAATATGTATGTATTTACAAAAAAAAAAATGTATATAAGTAGTATATCAGTTGTTTAGTACCCATAAGCATAACACAAGCAAATATGTGCATGTGGTAGAATATTATTATTATTAATTTTCAAAATTTTAATATTTTTATATTTGCAATACAAAAGACAGCAAAAGCAAATTTGCAGTATAGCAATAATATCAGACGTAGGTAATATTGCGATCATATCACGTAGGCGTTTCTTGTGAGACCGAATGAATCTTTCGATACCGAAGTGATGACCGATGTTTTTGCGTAATAAGTGTTCGTTAGTTATGGTGACTGATGAAAATATTTAAAAAATATCTCAAATAAATATATTTTCAACTCTATCAAGCACCTGATAAATTTTTACACTTCGTCATCCTACTTATCAGACAAATAATGCTTTTACAGGCTGTACATAAGTACCGATATCAGCGACCTGATAGATGCTATCACTGGCGTTGTCAAACGCTATCTATACTATTATATAAAGCGGAAGAGTTTGTTTGTTTGATAACACTAATCTCTGAAACTATCAGTCGCATTTGAAAAAATCTTTTTGCTTATGATAGCTCAGTTCTTGAGAAAGGTTATAGGCTATGTAACATCACGCTACTGGCGATGGGAGCAAAGCAGTAAGCAAAGTCGCGGGTAAAACCGCGCTGCAGAAAGCTAGTAAAATTATGTATAATATTGAAACGGTTCTGTCAAATTTAAACTTTAACGATTAGAGTAAATCAAACGAAAACTACTTTTCGTAGTTGAATTGACAATGGATATTTGGTCATTTTGTTTTTGTTGTATTTTAGCTTGTATTGTGCTATGAATGAATAGAGATTGGTATCGTCGTTTTATATCAATACTGACATTTTCATCATCAAAGTACGTCAGTGAAACGCCTTTTCATCAGTGCGGTCAATGATTTACTTTATTATTTAATTATTGCTACTATCTTTGTTTAATGTCTGGAACATAGCTTCTTGCTTTTGTCGGAGGTGAATAGGCTGTACAATAATGACAAATTATATTTTACGGTAGTAGATCCACGCTGATTTCAGCATGGATGTGCCGGATCGTGGAAGTACTACCCTCTCATAGAATATCGACGTAAGAGTAGCAGTATCCGTACTACTGCGTTCGGTGAGTTAGAGCGCCGGAGAATTTCTCCCCTTTCCTATTTCCCCACCTCCTTCATTCCCTTCCCCTACCCCATTCCCAGCCCGCATCATAAACTGCTTGGATGGAGGCCACCATCCAAGCAGTTTATGACTATAGCTTTTGGTATGGTGACCACCACTTCTGTATTACACTGACTGCTTACCATCAGGCAGGGTGGAGTCACTTTAATAGACTAACATAAAAAAACCGCTCTACAATGAATTTAACAAGAGACCCATGATTGAATCCTCTAATGAAAACCTTCAGGTGTTGGTGGAAACGTTTGGTACATAGCACATTTATACATAACTTCACGCCTCTCTTCCATTAATGGGGTAAGCAGAGACTATGCAACGCCATTTGCTGCGATTCAAACATACCTTCTTTGACTCTTCAATATTTATTAATCTTTTTATACAAACGTCGGTTACGGGTTCTTGTAATTGTGCGTTTTGTCAATACATCTCCTATTTAGTCCGCGTATGTTCGTCTAGGGTGACCCCTACCAAGTTTTCCAGTCATTTCCGCTCCATAAATCTCTTTCGTTATTCTACTTCCATCCACCCTTTCCACATGTCCAAACCACCTTAACATACTCCTTTAATTTTTTTGTCACAATACATTATTCAATCCACATTCTTCTTTTATCACGCGTTTGTTAATCTGAACACTATAGCATTTATTGAAAGAGGCGTCGATTAACATTACTATTCGTTAAGTCAGTAAAATTTTCCGTGAGGTCTCACCAAAGGTCTGGATCTGTCAGTAGATATAATAGACAGGAGACTATTTATAACTAAAGGACAACTCCATAGTTGTTAGCAGAGAGAAATGAAAAAAGTTTATATTAATATGTTGTGTTCGCAATAGAAATATCTCTATTTGCCGACTTATGGTGTGGCTAGTTGAGTACCTCGCTGTCGGGTAGAATTACCCACTATTTAGGGAAATATTACACATTAATTTTAGAATTTTAGAAGTAAAATATTCATTCAATATTAATATCAGGTTTTTCCTAAGGCTTGTATTATTCTTATTCATTACGTAAATATAATATCGTTGTCTCTTAATAGTATTAAATATTTTATCTAATAAAATAACTAACTTTAAAGTCAATAACTATAACATGTCTATAATAAATTTAAAATAACAAAAATTTTAACTTAATTTTGGTAAATTGCCATGTGGAGTGTTGCAACCCCGTGAGTTGAATGGGCGCCAGTCGGGTGCCGGGCGTGGGTCGACGTAGCCGACGTCTCGTAGCGCGTCTACGGCGTAGCGACTAACGTAGCGGCGTAGCGAATAGAACGTGCGCGACCTAACAAGTGGCTGTTACCAGCGCGCGGTACTATTGTCAACTTTATTCTTGTTCTCCCTGTTTTGTCTAAATAACATTATTAGTTGGCCTTTGTTTTGTTTTTAATTTCTAACACAATTTGTGTTTTGTTTTGTTTTATTATTGCTTACCAAAACTACACAGTCACATTTAATTGCTATTCACAAAAAGTGCTTAAAGCTCCCATACAATACGTATATTATATTGGTGAATGATTGTGAATCTACTAGTAGTTAATTTAAGGAAGTGTACAGTACACTCGGAGAGAGGACACCCCAGTTCAATCCCGCTGTTTACCCACAAACAGCGCCGCAAAGTAAATAAAATAGATGTTTATTTGTTGTTCAATTACAAGGTTTGAGACTAATTTCAAAATATTTGACTAACTTATAAAGTAATAGCAAACACAATACATATAAAACTGAAACTTAATTATAAATAATAACAATATTATCTAATTTCTATCAATCATTTACATTCATTACTGAGCTTTTATAACTAGCTAAGAACAAAGATTTATTTCTCGATTCATGTAGTAAACTGAACCTATATTAAAAGTCAACGAAATATATATATAAATTTTAAATTTAATACAATATTACTTTTTATTGTTATAATTTATGCGCTGAAATCCAATTAAATAATGCTATAAATTAAAAGCTTACAATAATACCCGCACCCAACCCTTTGTATATAATTTACGACATTTATTATTATTTCATTTAATTATGAGTCCAACTCGACATCATTACTTTTGCAGCTTTCAGTGAAGTGAAAAGAACTTGTATATAGCGACTTTAGTAAACTTTTGAGTGCCAACGATGCAGTGGAACGTGCAGTGACAGTGAGTGACGGTACTTAATGCTCAATGTACGACGTACAACGCAATAGTGTCAACAGTTCGTGTAGCTTCAGTCGAGTTCTGGTATGTTCGGTGTTGATCACTAACTATTTAATTACAAAGTACTTAGTGGACAGTAGGAGCTCACTGAAGTGGTCCTGCACAGATTTACGGCGTACTGAGCCAGTTTATACGGACAGAATGGAACGAGAAAATTTGAAAATATCGTTTCTGCTTACTAATATTATAAATGCGAAAGTTTGTGTGTGTATGTGTGTGTTTGTTACCACTCAGCGCCTAAACGGTTGAACCGATTTCGATGACAATTGGTATGTAGATTAGATTCAGTGCTGGAGACGGATATAGACTACTTTTCATCCCAAAAACACATTTTAGTCTCCTTCACCAATCAGTGATTGATCAGTGAGCGTTACTGGTGTCTGCTGTAACAATACTTCGCCTGCGAGAGTAGTACGAGAAAACATGACACTAAGTTCCAGTGGCGAAGGGTCCATATAGCCCGATTCCTACCGGCTTCCCTTTGAGATAAATCACAAAGACTATAATATTTATTATAGTGTAGAAATAGACCATACGTCGTGCTTCAAGGTAAGCAATTTTTGCGCCGGCTTCCCTCTTACAAAACGTCACTCTTCGCCACTGCTAAGTTCTTTCTGTTTTCGTCGCGTACACTATCACACAAGTACTTACCTTTAGTTCTGTGCTGTTTATAGAACGTTTGTGTTCATGACAACGCGCTGGTGATGTCACATGTCGGTAAATTAATACTCCCTAATGAACGTGTGGATATTATAAACTATTTCGATGACTCATCGTGAAGAATATTATTAAGTAAATATTTTTTTTTTTTTTTTATATTATAGCCTACCAAAGTGACTCCACCCCGCCTGATGGTAAGCAGTCAGTGGAATCCAGAAGTGGCGGCCACTATACTAAAAGCCATCGTCTTAAACTGCTGGTATGGTGGTCTCCACTATGGCGGCTGGGAATGGGGTTAGGGGAAGGGAATGAGGGAGGTGAGGAAAGAGGGAAGGGGGAAATTGGGCCTCCGGCGCTCTGACTCACCGAACGAAACGCAGTAGTACGGATACTACTACTCTTAAGTCGATCTTCTATGAGAGGGTAGTACTTCTCTGGACGATCCGGCCCATTAACGCTGAAATCAGCGTGGTTCTACTACCGTATGAATTGTAACACTACGTGTTGTTTTAGTTAGACATATATTAGTATTCAATATGTTACTGGGATAGGTGTAAATTTACTTTGAATTAGAAGACTAGAATTTTGTAGAATCTCTCAGTGTTTTGCATCACAACTTTCCATTGTATTTGGCTAACTCTAATATAAGACTTGTATTTTATTCTAAAACCTTCCTAGTACTTCAGGATCTGAATAAGTTTTAATTTATGTATCAACTATGTATTTGTCTCGAATGTCAATTAAAATACCGACATTATGCGTGATAGTGAGTTCACCACCTAAATCACTAACCTCGATTCTTGCTTTTAAACCAAAAACATCCTATATCTCAACATAAAGTTTGTGCAAACAAAGTTACAATATAGTAAAATATGGTTGTGCAAAGTTTATGTCCTGTTCGAATGATTCATTACTTGTTTGTTGTTTATGATTATATTAGTTAGTAGTGCTCGTGTATACAGGTCGCAGTGGGCGCTCAGGCGGAAGGTTCCACTGTTGTATTTTCCATCGACAATCACGTATCGTCACTGGAAGAACTGTACGATACATATTTATTATCGATAATGGTCAATAACTCGAGTGACGCCTGTCGTCGTCAACGTCTTATAACTATCAATACAAAGTCTTCCGCCCCTCGTCCAAAACAAGGCACTATTTTTCATTCCTACATAAGCTCTGAAATTAATTAACTAGCTTCCACGACACAGGGAATCCTAGTGTGGAGGCTAGTGATATTTATATGTAAAATGTAAACTTTTCTTTGGAACAATAAAGTATTATTATTATTATTATTATTATTATTATTATATTATTAAATATCCGCTAAGATGTTTTCAACTTTCTTTCTCCAAGACAAAAAGCTTTTACGGTAGCAGCTTAGCAAAGCTTCTGGTATCACAGAAGTTCATTACTGTGTGGACTACACTGGCTCATTTTAATGTTTCTACCACTAACAATAGTAAAGCCTTTATAATTTCTACTTTTCTTTAATAATAGCTATCTTCTCAACAAGTAATCGATACATTTATAGATGTGACCTCGTCTACTTGCAAATAAACAGGATTCAACCAGAGCGCTACCTCGTAGGCGGGATAGACGCGACGATGCGTCGTAGCGTTGCGTCACGTCGACATAGAACATTGTGTTGTGACTTGTGAACGCCGCCGAACCAGTTGTAGCATTGAAAAGTACCATTGATTGTACTATTGGCACTGAATAACGTCCTGCTAGAGTTGCTCTATAAGTGAGTGAGGTCAAAACAAAATGTAATCTCGACTGCGGTTTGATTTTGACAATTCTATTGTCTGACATTTTGCCTTGATATTTTCATTTATGTGATCTAAGGGGATCCACACACTACGTTGCAGGGTGCCTGGCGAAGAAACATCTAAACCGCGCGTGAATGCGTTTTCAATGTGTTGCACCGTGTGTGATTTGTATACAAAGAGAGATACTTACAAACAACGCAAAAACACGCACGTACGCACTACGCTCCGTGATCAAATCAAATCAAATCAAATCAAATCATTTATTTATTCATTACATTTTGGGTATCATACTGGTTCACATATTACAAATAGGTATCACCAAAATCTGCCCGGTTGGGCGTATGAATATAGTAATAATTAATTTATATAATAAAAAATTTAGAAAAAAAAATAAAAATGTCAAATCAAATATCATTAGATAGAATTAGAAAAGATAGTAGATGTCAAAAAGTAAAATAAAATAACAAATTAATTAGTCATGAACAAAAATAATACAGACAATTATGATTATGTAGGTAAATAAGGTAAATGTCAAAAAAAAAAAAAAAAAAAAAAAAAAAAAAAAAATATTTAAGTAAATATAGTAAAATGTCAGAAGTAATTCATGTCGCAGAGATATTATTATCATTCAAAAAGTCACTAATATTGTAATAACATTTTTTGGATAAGATAGCCTTTAGCTTATGTTTAAACATTACAATATTGAAAAGGTGCATGTCATGAGGTAATTTATTATAAATTTTTGGCGCTAAGCATAACAAACTTTTGCTCATTAAAGTCGTTTTTGCACTGTACACACACAACCTATGATTATTGCGCCTGTTACGTTGCACAACGTCTGATATTCTTTCGAACAAGTGAGGATTCTTGTGTACAAATAATGATACCTCTAATATGTACAGCGACGGAAGTGTCAGGATTTTGTGTTCGGTAAAATACGGCTTACAACTGTCTGTTGACTGCAAACCAAATATCGATCTTATGCAGCGCTTTTGGGCTTTGAAAACCATTATGCTATTCGTTGAGTTGCCCCAAAAGATAATACCATAGCGTAATAAGGATGCCGTAAGACTGTGGTAAGCAACTAAGACAGAATCTGTATTTACAATTAATGAAAGTTTGTAGAGAGCATAAGATGAACTACTTATTTTTCTACATAATTCTTCTATGTGTCGTTTCCAGTTTAGCTGTTTATCAACTGTTATTCCTAAAAATTTTGCAGTGTCTACTTCACGTATGTACTGATTATTATAACCCACTTTAATTTGATTTATCTGGGGTCTTTGGCTAAAATGCATTATTTGAGTTTTAGTTAGATTTATTTTTAGGTTATTATTATTTAACCAGCGAATAATTGATAACAGGCATTTATTAACATCATTTTCATATTGTTCTTTTATTTTACATTGAATAGTCACGGTACTGTCATCAGCAAACAAGGATACTGGATGACTCGTGCATTTAGGCATATCATTAATATAAAGAATAAATAAGAGTGGTCCTAGCACGCTGCCCTGGGGCACACCGTATTTCACAGAACGTATTTTAGATATATATGTTTCCTCAAATTTTGTAGATTTATTAATTTTGGAAATGCTGGTTACTTGAAATCTGTCTGTGAGATATGATTTTATTAAATTTAATATATTCCCTCTTATACCATAAGTCTCTAGTTTATTTAATAAGATACTATGGTCTACGTAGTCAAACGCTTGCGTCATGTCGCAGTATATAGCGCAAACAGGGGACCTATTGTCAACACTGGTAATGACTGACTTATAGAAATCGAATATAGCTAGATTGATGTCTTTATTTTGTCGAAATCCTTTTTGTTCTGGACATAGTAGCTTATTTATCTCTAGATATGTATATATTTTGTTGTGGATATATTTCTCAAATATTTTTGAGATAACAGGTATAAGTGCAATGGGCCTATAAAACTCCATTAATTCTCTGTTCTCTTTTTTAAAAAGTGGTTTTATAATTGTTATTTTCAGATTATCAGGAAATACTCCACTACTTATACATAAATTTAAAATATAACTTAAGTGATTGCTGATAAATGGATTAACAATTTTAATTATTTTTGTCGAAATGTCATCAAATCCTACACTATTTGTATTTTTTAGTCCAGATATTATTTTTTGTATGTCGTTTGGAATACTAGCAGTCATAAAAATAGAATTAATTGTACTTGTAATTTTTGAAGTAACCTTATTGCCACAACCAGATAGAGGTTTAATTTTTTCAATGAAATAATTATTGAAAGCATTGGCAATTTTATTGTGATGCCGAGCAGTGTGTGAATCGTCTGAATGTATTATTAAGAGTTTAAGTTTGAATAAGTTTACTCACGCCTACACGCAACTGACCAGTTGTGTATGTATGTAAGTTCATTTAACTTCCTTTCTACATTATTTTTTTTATTTAGGAACAGTTATAATACTTATATAACGATACAATAATGCTCACATAATGACCTCAGAGTTTAATAAGTTTTAAATTATGAACATAATAGTGAACAAATAACAATGTAATATTAATATTAAACATATTTTTCAAATTTATAATTACACATAATGTAAATGTATCGTATAGCCGGCACTAATTTGGTTTAGAAGTTGATTGCACATTTTTTTATATACAAATATTCCATTCATAAATATATCTACATCAACAAACTTAGAATGATAAGTATCAACACTGCGTCGAAAGAAGTTATTACAGGTGTAAACAGTTCTATAGAAGGGAACAGAATATAAATGTTGTGGACTAGAGCCTGGTCTTGGTAGCGGTAAACTGCCGTGTCATGAGATTCGTCAAGTTATGGTCTGTGTGTATTCAATGTGTGATTTAAATAATTATCAACACACAACTCTACAAACAAACGCCATGTCTAACTAAATCAAATAAGTGAATCTAATTTGAAACATTCAGATTGAATCGAACGAGGATTATATATATGTACTAGCGACCCACCCCGGCTTCGCACGGGTGCAATTCTGGTACTATATTTAGTAACAGCATTGCCCGTGCGAAGAAAAAAAATGCTGTGAACGCTGTATTTACACATTCTGTAGTATGTATATTTAATTTTACTACAGAATGCCGGCCCCCTGCCGCTATATCCCTCCCTGCATTTTTAATCTGTAATATCTTTGAAAATATTTATTTAAAATACATGCTCAAAAGGGCATTATTGATTTATATTAAATGCACAATGTATTTAAGGTACTTAATTTGATAAGGATAAATGATGTATCGCTTCGAAAAAAAGCCATTATTTCTCATAAAATGTAAAGGATAAATATGGTTATTGTGGGTTATCCCTTAGATATAGTCATATACTATCGAGGACTCTTTTGTAGACCTTTTTAAGGTGTACAATGCTGTAGTACATTATTTTGATCTATCTTGTAAGGTTTAGCCAGCGTTGCAATGTAAGCGCAAAAAATTTGTTAATTTACGACATCACATTAAAAGCATCTAAATTTATCAATATTTCTCTACTATATTATGCATGATATATACATATAAACTTTACTCTTGAATCACCTTATCTATTAAAAAAACCCGCATCAAAATCCGTTGCATAGTTTTAAAAATCTAAGCATATATAGGGACAGACAGCGGGAACCGACATTGTTTTATATCATGTAGTGATGATATGGTGGTTCAGTATCTTAAACTTTCTAAATCACCACGCAATTTTCTTAGTTTTCTTGCATAAGAACCTTCTCCTGACAATAACAAACACAACAAAAAAAGAATTAGCGAAAATGATCTAGCCGTTCACGCGTGATGCCATGACCAAGGGAAAAAGGGATTCATTTTTATATATATAGATTTACAATTCGGTGTGTAATAGTAAACCTTTATAACAACTAACATCATTATAATTATAAAACATATAATTGACCTTAATTTATACAGAAAAAGCACGCTTAAGTTATGATTAAGGCCACGAATTCTTTAAGGCAATTTTTTAAGATATATTCTATTCTAATAATAGACATGTTATGTACTTCCAGAGATAGTTTGTAATTTATCCAAATTTTTTATTTTTATTAGCCTACCAAAGTGTCTCCACCCCGCCTGATGGTAAGCAGTCAGTGGAATCCAGAAGTGGTGGCCACCCTACCAAAAGCCATCGTTTAAAACTGCTGGTATGGTGGCCTCCACTATGGCGGCTGGGAATGGGGTTAGGGGAAGGGAGTGAAGGAAGTGAGGAAATAGGAAAGGGGGGAAATTGGGCCTCCGGCACTCTCACTCACCGAACGAAACGCAGTAGTACAGTAGGACACTACTACTCTTAAGTCGATCTTCTATGAGAGGGTAGTACTTCCCTGGACGATTCGGCCCATTCATGCTGAAACCAGCGTGGATCTACTACCGTAAAACAATATGAAAATAAAACAATATGAAAATTAATGTATATTATTTTATTTTAATCGCATTGTTAAGAGGTAACTCTCATGTACAAATAGACTACATTTGTCTCAATATTGTGTCACGTATAGAAGGTATCGTCGGCCACCCTCTAGGATGGCCGATGTAGATGTCGTCGTCCTGCGGGTGAGCACTGACCAGCCTAGTCACATACGCGCAGTACACAGACACAACTATCATTAACAATACGGTATACTTCATCTTGATGCTAAGTACGATGTAGTCATTCTTTTTCACTTGCCAACAATATATATAGAGAGCGGCACTAATAGGGATGAAATTGCACGATTGGTTTCAAATGTATTTTTAATTTGTATTCTATTAAAACTAGTCACAGCGTGAAAAGGCTGCACGTGGTCTATTTGCTGCTGTAAGGCGATTTACACACTGCCCCGCACTACACAGCGCGTAACGCGTTTTCTGTGTGTTGCACTACGCTTTTTTAAGACACAGAGAGTTACCTTACAAGTAAAGTAAGTACACGCACTTCCGTGCTACGCTCTGTAATGTGAGGGACTGATTACAAACTGCCTCTCGAAGTTCCTATCATGTCTATTATTATAATAGCCAGAGTTAGCGTGCTTTTTCTAAATTAAGGTCGATTACTTATATGTAGTGTGCGAAACACCTTGTCCTACTAATATTATAAATGCGAAAGTTTTTGTGTGTGTGTGTGTGTGTGTGTGTGCGTGCGTGCGTGCGTGCGTGCGTGCGTGCGTGCGTGCGTGCTTGCGTGCGTGCGTGCGTGCGTGCGTGCGTGCGTGCGTGCGTGCGTGCGCGCGTGCGCGCGCGTGTGTGTGTGTGTGTGTGCGTGTGTGTACGTGTGTGTATAGTCCATTCCAATTCTATGTAAACAATCCTCCATATTGCCATTGTCTATGGTTAGGGCTCTCAATAAGAAAACAATAAATGAGCATTATCCCCTCCCTAGAATCGATGACCAACTAGATAGTTTGTCTGGTTATAAATACTATACATCTTTAGACCTTATGTCAGGATACTACCAATTATGTATGTCTGAAGCGTCAAAACCCCTGACGGCCTTTATTACGCCGGATGGGCATTACGAGTTTAACAGGATGTCTTTTGGACTTGTTAATGCCCCATCTAATTTTCAACGAGCGATTAACAATATATTAGGTAGCGCACGCTTTAAAGAAGCATTTGCTTACATGGATGACGTAATAATACCGTCTAAAACCATAGAGGATGGCTTCGATAAATTAAAAACAACTTTGAAACTATTTCGTTCAGCTGGCCTAACACTTAAGCTATCCAAATGTAATTTCCTAATGGAGTCTATTGATTATCTTGGATTTGAAGTTAGCGCGGAAGGTATAAGACCAGGTCAAGCTAAAATTAGTGCCGTAGATGCATTCCCTCGTCCAACTGATCAGCACAAAGTTAGGCAGTTCTTAGGTCTTTCAAGCTTCTTTCGTAGGTTTATAAGAGGATTTTCCTCCATAGCTCGTCCACTTACTCAACTTTTAAAGAAAGACTCAAAATGGCAGTGGTCGGACTGTGAGGAGAATGCTTTTAAAACTTTGAAGCAAGAATTGGTTAAACCGCCAATTCTAGCATTCTACAATCCTGACTTTGAAACCCAACTTCATACAGATGCCTCAAAAATTGGCATTGCTGGTATTCTCCTACAAAGAAGTAACAAAGATGCGCCTTTTAATGCTGTAGCGTACTATAGCCGTCAAACCTCACCAGAGGAATCACGCTTTACTTCGTATGATTTGGAGACATTAGCAGTTTCATGTTCAATACAACGGTTCAGAACTTACCTATTAGGTATACTATTCACAATAGTCACAGACTGTAATTCGTTAAGAGCCACTTTTGAGAAGAGAGACGTTTTACCTAGAGTGGCGAGATGGTGGAACATTATGCAAGAATATGATTTTAAAATTGTGTACAAGGCAGGTTCCAACATGTCCCACGTAGATGCACTCAGCCGAAACCCAATTGAGCCTACATATGTCGAAGTAAGATGCGTCGAAACAAATTGGATAGCCACGGTACAACAAAACGATCCCGAACTTCAGCGAATAATTTCCATATTAAAAGACAAAGATACAGATAACATTTTAGAAATTAAAAATAATTTTGTGATCAAACGAGGATTATTGTATAGAAAAACCGAAACCGGGGATCGCTGGGTTGTACCAAAAGGTGTTGGATGGCAAGTGTTGAAGGCCAATCATGACGATATAGGACATTATAGTTTTGACAAAACATATGATAAAATTAAAAGTAATTTCTGGTTCGCTAAAATGAGGCGGTTTATAAAAAAATATGTTGATTCATGTTTAGAGTGCGCTCATACAAAGGTTCCGTCTGGTAAAAAGGCAGGTGAGCTCCATCCGATACCTAAAGTTAGTCGTCCATTTCATACCTTGCATATTGACCATTTGGGTCCTTTTGTGAGAAGCAAGAAAAAGAACGCTTATCTTTTGTTAATCATCGATGCATTCACGAAATATATTATATTAGTACCGGTCAAAAACACAAAATCAGTTAATTCTATATCTGCTTTAAAAACTATTTTCACACATTTGGTGTGCCCACACGAATAATTTCCGATAGAGGTACATCGTTTACTTCGAAACATTTCCAAGAATATTTAAGTAATTTAGGCATCAAACATGTCATGAATGCGGTAGCAACACCACGCGCCAATGGGCAAGTGGAACGCTACAATCGTACTGTCCTTGCTGCTTTAACTGCAACTAATCACAATAAGCCAGAAAATCGATGGGATGAATGCGTATCCGAAATACAGTGGGGCTTAAATAACACGCTTAATAAGGGAATCGGAAAGACCCCAACACAGGCATTATTCGGTATCGACTTAATCGGCACACCCAACTCTCTACTAAATCTAAATATTATAGACGATCCTGAGGAAGTAGATGATAGTAACGTACAAAATATTAGAGAAGATATATTGCAGCACGTGCAAATGAATCAAATGAAACAGAAGAAACGATTCGATAAAAATAGAAAGAAAATTACTTTTAAGATCGGTGGTCTAGTTCGGGTAGAAAGAGAAATCCCTTCGACAGGGAAAAGTAGGAAATTAGTCTCAAAAATCCGTGGTCCATATCGCGTTGTAGAGGTCTTCGATAATGAAAGATATAAAATAGAAGACACCCCATTATCCCGTAAGGGAAACAGAAACTTTTCCGGCATTTTCTCTTGTTGATAAGATCCATCCATGGTTAGTATACAATAGAAATACTGATAGTGATTCACAATATGATGATGATAATGATGAGTGATCCGCATTCTTTAATGGGTGGCGACAGGGTATATACATATGTGTCACTAATAACAATTTACCATAATTCTTAGAATTCAAATATTTAAATTAAATGAACATGAACAGAAATAATAGTGATTAGTAAATATAATAGTAATTAAAAGTTCGAAATTAAAATTTAAATATTTACAAAGTTTTAAGTTTACAATTTACATTTATAAAATTTATTAAAAGTATAATAATTATTTATTTACACAATACTTTACAATTTACTAACATCTATACAATTTATTCATAATGTAATGTTGATTATGCTTGAAGTGGAATATTATTATCAATTCACTGTAATACATATTATTAAAAGTCATTATTGTTTATATTAAGCAGACTGTAGACATGCAGGGGCTACTGTTTGCTAGTTAGAAGTTATTATGGATATGTAGAGGCCATGATAACTTAGGCGTAAAGCATATCGCTTACAGTTACAGTTGCGTTATGGACATGAAGGGGCCATAATAGCACATTGTGATTATTGTCGTCATGAGACATCAGATTAAGGGCGTTCCGTCACATATGACCTTGAGCGTTTCGCTTCCTCACCACCCCGCGCCTCACCCGAAAAAAACATTGCGTGCGAGTTCGCCCTCTAGCGGCAAGTACCGTAGCACAACTATAAGACAATGACCTTACTTGTTCGAAACCGCAGAACTAAAATCTGATAGACGCGCCAATAATGAATTATTTTTTTAGTATCTTTTATTATTTCGTTTAGTAAGTATGTATATTTTTTAGTATATATTATTTATATATTTATTATTTATATAGTAGCGAAAGCAAAGATAAGTGTTTAGAATCATGACGTTTGTTAAATATGTAGTAGAAATAAAAATAACTACTGTGGGTTAAACCAATAAACTCAAAACCCAGCTGCTGTGAAATGTATTACCTGATCAAAAAAACCGTTTAAAACGATTTTTATGAATTAAATATTAATATAATATATATATATAATATTAATATTTTTTGAAGTCGCTTAAAAATTAAGTCCCAATGACAATACACCATTGTGATAAATTCCTACAATTGACATGATGTGTATTCTTCAACTAATACTAGTACACTTTAGTTTAGTAACCCTGCCGAGTTTATACTTATTTAGTTAGAGATATATATATATAACGGGTGGCGCAAAAGTAAAGACCCTATTTGGTTCAGCTATAACATTTTTTCTAAATTAGAAAACTAGATTTAGATTTTTTTAAATGTATATTTGTGCCATTAAATTTCTCACCATTAGGATTTAAAGATGCCACACCATACAGTAACTTTTAGTGGGTGTAGAGGTGTTTCTTAAATAATGCGCGGATTATCAGTGCCCCAGAATCGAGTATTCTGCTTATTGACATGCCCTGAGAGATGGAAATGGAAACGCAGGAAGTGTTACGGCAAGTTATGCAAAATGTCATAAATAGGGCTCAAATGTGTATCAACTCTGGAGGTCACCATTTAAAAGACATCATCTTTAAATCCTAATGGTACGAAATTTAATGGCACAAATATACATTTAAAAAAATTTAAATCTAGTTTTCTAATTTAGAAAAAATGTTATAGCTGAACCAAATAGGGTCTTTACTTTTGCGCCACCCGTTATATATATATATATATATATATATAGGTTTTTTGTACATGAACAAACTAAAACATTTAGACTGCTTCTGTGGTTCGGTGGTACTGTGTATGGACTGCCACGCAGAGGTCGCGGGTTCGATTCCCGCTCAGTGCAAATATTTGTGTGCATGAACATGTTTATTTGCATTGGTCTGGGTGTTTCTATGTATAATATGTATGTATTTACAAAAAAAAAGTATTTAAGTATGTATATCCGCATTCTAGAACCCATAACACAAGCATATAATATGCTTACTTTGGGTCTAGATGGCGTTGTGTGTAGTTGTTGAAATATTATTATTATTATTACTTAAAAATGTATTAACATCCTATTAATATTATAAATGCGAAAGTTTGTGTGTGTGCACGTATGAAACGTATGCGTACCTCATCTTCATTTATATTTTTACTATTTGCAATAGTGTCGCTAGTATCATGAAGCCGCTATGCTAGCAGTTTGAGATAATTTCTATTAAAATAGTGTCTTTCACTTCTGGACTTCATTGGCTGTTTACCGTCAGGCAGAGGAGTGCGTTACCCCAGCAAAATGTTGATAAAAATGTGCTTATAAGAGGTGAGAGTATAACAGATTATTAGTGCGTCGTAAGGAGTAATTTGTTTGCCTATAGCAAAATTTGATTGCATTATAGTTTTAAAGTTATTCGGAAAAAAACAGATTTTGCTGGGTTAACGTTTGAAACATTACCCCAGCAAAATGTCTTTTCTTTAAATTATCCAGGCAGAGTCACGTTGGTAGACCAGTATGAATAAAATAACTGTATCAATAGTACTAGTACATGACTTTTTAAAACAATACTGAAAAATTCAATCTTTATTTATGCCCGTCTGATTGTTAAGTGTTCAAAATTAGCTCTTACAAAAGTCAAGAGTTTTCATAACTTTCTAACTCCACTGCGTCTTCATGGACTGATGATATGAGGCCCTGCATCAATAATAAAAAAGCATCTCATAAAGACCACCTAGCCAGCAGTTTGAAACAATGGCCTTTGGAATGGCGGCTACCACTTAGTCTTTTTGATCCCACTGACTGTATCATAAGGCAGAGTGAAGTCACTTCGATAGGCAATTGTACGGCACGGTTATATTGATGTATGTAAAGTAAGGTTTTGTGCAAGACAACTTTTTCTTGGTTCTGTAGATACGTACCGCTACCAAACTCGAGTAACAAATCAGACTACACTTGTGCATTGTCCTTTCAATTCGGCCTCTATCATTAAATGGCAAATCTTGCGGAGTGTATAGGCTTGGAGCCTATTAAATGCAAAACAATTTTGAAGTGCTACAGACTGTGGACCTCCTAAACACTATTTAATTTCATCAGCCTCAGTCCACGAGGTAGGAATAACAGGCACAGTCTGCCGAAAATGAACACAAAATAGTAGGACTGTGATAGCCACTCATGAGTTGGTGTTGTCTGATATCTGGTCCACTGCTTTTAGCGCTTTACAGTTTGCCATAGTAAACTCATCCTTTATAATAAGGCTTCTATCGCGCAGCCAAATCAGTAGAAGGATTATCTACTCTACGAACACGAATCTAATCGAAACAAAACGCTGTTCTGTCTCGAGCAAAGATGTATACAGAATATTATACTAAATGATTCATAATTTATTTCCATCCTGTAATCTCGCTTATTGATACATTTTGACATAAAATGTTTTTTTTTTGTATTATATATGACATAATGCCCGAGCCATAATTGTACAGTTAAGTACACATTTTGTATTGTTTTGTTAAAATTGTATACTTAGTATTATTAAAATTATACATTGTGATTTATGAAATAGATGTTCACAATGTACATTGTGAACTCCTGTGGTAAATTAAGTTCATCTTACTTTATACTTATATCGAATATTAACAGTTTATATAATACTTACATAGAAACATTTATTACAGTTCACATGTTGCCTTTACCTTTTGTAGCAATATGCAAATTGAGGCAGCCTGTAAATCACACATTTTACTTTTTATTTTTTCTTTGCAACATAGAAAGCTGTAAGTATTTAATTACTTATAGAGTTAAGTGTATTGCCTATGTCACTTTGCATGCTACTTGAAACTGTAACTTACAAAAATTGTAATAACCTGGCGATTAAAAAGAGTGTCCTGAGTTTCTTGCCAGTTCTTCTCATGGCTCTACTTTGTCAGCGAACTGGTTGTAGGTTAATTTGCTGACATTTCAGTTCATAAGTGTTTAATTAACCTATATGAATTAACATATTTTCATTTTCCTTATTTATTTTCGGTTCATCTGGATATCACAAATATAACTTCAGTAAATCGTTCTGTTTATTGTATAGCCAGCAAACATTTTACGGAAGTAGATCTTTTAGAATAAGCGGGACGGTTTGGCTGGAGATGTGCATTTAACATGTACATAACGACGTAAAGTGTAAGTTTTGTCTGTAAATCAGTGGTCCGAAGGCATAGTTACCTCCTCGGTCCTCTTTATTTCCTTTTTTCACTGCACTGAATTTGAAACAGCACCATACACCAGCAAAACTGAATTCAAATGATGGAGCTGATAAGGATTTTCAGTTACACATGCTTTAAACAAAGCGTCATCATTCCTATGTTGATTATCTTCTAGTAAGTGCCCGTACGTAAGGTACACAATATCATGTACCCTTAGCAAAATAAGTGACACGAACAATTGCCAAAGTAGACGCATTGTACCCACAGTTTGAGTGATTTGGATGTACCGTGAAAATTACCTCGCTAGAGATTCATTATAAGTATAGATTACTGCAATATGTACATACAAATATATGTGTACATACATATATTTGTATGTACGTACATATTGCAGTATTTTAAATGTATAATATAATGCAAAATCGGTAAAGTAGAACTAATGTAATATTATCGCTAAGTAACGGATCCATGCGGACGACGTCACGGGGTAGTTTTACAGTACATACACTTATATAATATTAATATAATATAATAAAGATACATACATACATACATAGAGTGCTAAAACATAATTCTTTTGCCTTTACCTAGTTAGGTAAAGACTGTACAAAAAAGAGTAGAATTCTTTATACTGTGCCACCGTGCCGGGTCTATTACTTTCTACATACACCTATCACTCGAAAAATACGGTATTAGTTTTGTTATGTCCAGTAGGCACTCAACAATATACTATTTAATTTTAGGATTAAAAATTCATATAGTACGATAATAAAGGAACAGAGAGAGAGTAGGATTTTTAATTTACCTAATTGTGATAATTTCAGTCTTCAAATATTTTAGTTTGGTTAGAGACTAAGACGTTTTGTAAAGCCTTTTTTTTTCTTCCTTTCTTGCAATCAAATAAATAACTCAAAATAAGATGCATTGAAAGTAGAAGGGTAGGTATTTACTTTAGCCTAGTATCTTATCACTGATTTTATCAGCTCATGAAAAAAAATCTAACGAGGTAAATACTTGAATATTTTATCGGCATTACTTACCGGTAGAATATTCAAGTACACACCGTATGTATATATAGAATGTATAGGTATTTATGCTCGTGCAAGATAACGTAGATAGTTAGGTACCTAACAGCAGCGTGTATGGTTGTTTTGTGTAGGTACCTAACTAGGTCGCAAACCGACGCATGTCACGTATAATCATTGTAATTTGAGTTCTATGCTAGTTGTACGACCGACGCCGACGTTCGTGTTCCGACCGAAGCACCTCGTACCTACGCCGGCGCCGGCGTTGCCGTCGTCGCGTCGGTCGGAATCGGAAAGCGCCCTTGCCACATGAGTAAATATCCAAGTTAGATATTTTACTCATGTGCCCACTAACCACACACCTAGTTCGAAATGATAGTAGACATAGACAATATTGTAGCAAGCTCATATTCATATCCCTAGGGTATATATTATAACAGCAGAAATTTACTGATTCTTGAGGCCTGGTGTTGCCTTCATCTTATCACGAGCGACAAAAAAAATGTATTTAAGTAGTATATCAGTTGTTTAGTACCCATAACACAAGCAAATATAATTGCTTAATTTGGGGCTAAATGGCGCTGTGTGAATGTGGTAGAATATTATTATTATTATTATTAATAGGCTCACCGCCTGCTACCTAGTTTACGTGGAACTAAACATATTTAAAGGATATCCTAGGTAAGTATCTCAAAAAAGGTATTTTACTAAAAATATGAAGGTAGGTATATACCTACTTACAGGATATTCATGTGTTGAAACTTTTGCATTTGTATTTGTTTCAGTCGTGAAATTTTAGACATTTTGATGAAAAATAATAATAAATGTAGGTAAATACCTACGTATTTAATACACTAAAAAAATCTAAATAACTAATCTAATTTATTTGCAACACTAAATCTATCCACACAATTTTTTTTTTTTTGATATTATTCATTTGCAATTATTGAATTACGTAAATAATTTTTAAAAAAACCGCATACGTCCGTCCGTCAGAAGGGCTTGCGCCGCTCTGCCGCTCTGCCTCCCGTCGCCCGCGCAGAGCCCCTGCGACGCTGATTCAGCCAAATTATCAATAACTATTGAAACATTGTCCTGATAAATGAAATTAATCTACAGAGTTGACATTTGGTTTTTTTTTTTTTTTTTTTTTTTTTTTTTTTTTTATATTCTACCACATTTACACAACGCCATCTAGCCCCAAATTAAGCAATTATATTTGCTTGTGTTATGGGTACTAAACAACTGATATACTACTTATATACATTTTTTTTTGTAAATACATACATATTATAGATAAATTACACCCAGACACAGAACAAACAATCATGCTCATCACACAAAGATTTGTCCTGGGTGGGAATCGAACCCACGACCTCCGGCTTAGCAGTCAGGGTCACTAACCACTACTCCACTAGACCAACAGGCCAGTCTAACGGTTTATTCCGGTTGATTCAATATAACTTTTATATTTATAACTATAGTAATTACAAAGTAATATTTCGATATAAGTGAAATCACGTTGTTTTAATATCGATGGTTTATGTTATATAATCAATTATTGTAAATAATTCTTCTACTATTCTAAAGTTCATGAATCAAAGTATATTGTAGGCAAAAAGAAAAAAGAATAAATAGCATTAAAATCTACTAAATAACGAGATGAAAGTCGCGGATTTCGGCGAAATTTCGTCGGAACCACCTTAATGTTATTTATTTATGTTGGTGTGTTGTGGACATGCAGGGGCCGCAGCATACCGGAATTACCATGAATATGTAGAGGTCATTGTAATTCCTTTAGTATTACTAATATAATATGCATAATTACAATATTGTTTAGAACTATGTAAAGCTAACTATGATTGTTTAATAAGCTGCAAAGCTAGTGCTTTGGCAATATTTTGTTTGATTCAGTATATTGTATATTACAGTATTGTATACTATTATGAAGTAGATATAACAAACGTAAAGAAGTAGTGTAAATTGACAAATAAAATCAAAATATTATTGCAATTTTTTTCACGAGACGTGAAAGCGTCAGGAAAGGCCGACTGTTAGCATTTAATAGAAAACTAGGTACAAACTCTTTATATTTTATTCTAAATATTATTACTTACATTGTCATACAATTTAAATGTGCGTATTTGCATATACAGATAGTCTATTGACCTATTGATCTCTTATACCTACTCTAACGATTCATTCGATCGTACAAGGTTCGTTCGTTCGTTCGTTCGTCCACTTTTGAAAATCAGACATGCAAATACGCTCATTCCTTTTCTGCGCTTCGCGAAGTAAACGTCTACTGTTAAAGTAAAAGTGTGCAAATATAAGTTATTTTCTTCAAGAAGACTGTGTTCTCATTTCTGACCTTTAACAATATTATTCAGTACCTACGTAGTACAATCTTTATCCTAATGTTACGTGTCACGATGGGGTTCGATGTAAAATGCCAGTTACGCGATAATGAGCTTAATCAAGACTCACACAATACACTAACAGTAACAAAATAAAGCATTAAACACTTATACTGCACTATAACGCTTCTTATATCGCTCGTCGTAAGCTTCCGTATCACTTAGATGTTCGCTCGAGATCGCTGTATTCACAACTGAACGAAGTGCCGACGTTCGAATCCTTTTTATAGTCATTCAATAGATTTCTAGAACCTTCCTGTTATTACCACAAAGTTGCCGACAATTCTCGATAACAAAACAATGAGTGTAGGTACTTAGCTGCGACGCGTAGGTATGCCTACCGCCGATGAGCTATTGTTATACGTGTATGTAGGTACATGCGAACGTTCTAGCGTAGGTATTTGTCGTATACGTGTAGGTAGGTACTTGCGAATGTTCTAGCGTAGGTAATCGTCGTAACACTAATATGGATATTATTTAGAATTTGTAGAAGTCAAGCTGATTTCTTAATAGGATAATATTATTGTTATTGGTGAGTTAAATAAGTGAGTTAGTTAAGCTTGCACTTGTACATAAATTGTATTTGTATTATTTGTTTTTTTTGTTATTCTTTGGGAAACAAACAGATGCTACGTAACATAAAAACTATCACCATACCGGTAAAACATAATCCTAAGCAGTTTTCACACATTACTTTACAATTTGTGACGGATATTAAAATAGTAATAATTAAGAGATATTTGTTATTTTGTATCTTTCTGTGTGTAATAATTATAATCATTACATTATTTATTATTGTGTACAGAATTTGAATCTGGGGTAGGCTTGCGTAGGGTCGGGTAGGTACCAAGGTAAACACTATAAGTACATAAATTTTTTAAAGCATGCAGATACGTCTGAAGGGCGGGATTTAGAGCCTCCTATCCTTTTTTTCCCATTTAGATCCGCCACTGTCACAGTCATTTTGAAATAAGGTTTTTGAATTATAATAACTCAAATACAAACCTAGAGTGAATAGAAACAGGCGCAGTCAACCAATCAGTACTCTTTCGATTAGCGAATTCTGACTGAGTTGGTTAACTAAATTAGACTTATATGTAGTAATAGATAGATACCCACTATATACTGACACTTATTACCATAACAATTGCAGAATTCGAAGTATTATTGTATTAGCTGCAGTAAACGATGTGTGGACAAATGTGTGAGGTTTATATTGGCATAAACTATGTTATCCACATGTAGTCGAAATGGTTCAGGGGATAAGGCACCCTTCGGCAGGCTTCGTAAACACGAGGTTCAAATCCGGGCAAGTACCAATGTGATTTTTCTAATCATATGTACTTTCTAAGTTTACCTTGGACATTTCTGATTGACGGTGAAGGAAAACATCGTAAGGAGACCTGGACTATGTTTGAAATTGCCAATCCGCCTTGAGCAAGCGTGGTGATTAATGCTCATACCTTCTCTATATGAGAAGAGACCTTTGCCCTGGAGTGGGACAGTAGTAGACTGGTATTATATGTTATCCCCACCGAGACTCGCTCGGTGATCTTACGTAACATTTCAATATGTGACGCCATTTCGAGCGTGTCTATTAGACCGATAGCGCTAGGCTTTTTTGGGGTCATTAGTTACAAAAATTTTAAAGTTGCTTATTTTTTGCCTGTGGATACAGACATACATAAGAAGCCTAATATTAAGTTTTGTGTCACATCTGCCATTTGCATTTTGAGCAATACGATGATTTGTGATTGATTCTTTTAATTTACATCAAAACTGGCAAAATTAATTTAAAGTTAAAAGTAATTATGGTATCATGTCTAGGATAGCCTACGGAGTGTGCAAGCCTAGTTTGTGTCATCTTTGTCCAGTGCAATCTGATATAGGGTCAGGAACTAAAAACGGTGCTAAAAAAAAATTATAATTGATTAAATAACTATCTCCTATTTTAGATCACTTACATATACCTTATATATTTAATATATTAAATTTGTGCCTAATTAGTGCATGCAATTTTAAGATTTTTAATTATTTTATTTTTCCAAGCTACAAACGCTTCAAAAAATTATTACAATCATTAGAGTTCACATATATAATAACATAAATGTATAAAAAATCGATATTGTAAATTTGTGTCATTTTCATGCACGATAATTAACATAACACAAAAAAATAATGGTTGCGGTCCAAGCTGGCTTGCGAGCGGACGCGCGGCGGCACCGACGCCGCCTTTTCCTACGCACGCACACCAAATTCGTTCGGTACCTACGATTTCTTCTAAGCGAAGCGTTGTTAATAAATTATATTAAAATTAACGTATATTTTATTTTTACACTACGCTATCTGGTCCCAAAATAAGCAAGGCATAATACAAATACATACTTCTTTTATAAGTACTAGCTGCTTCCTGCGGCTTCGCCCGCGCGGTATATGGTATTATATTTAATTATGTAACTCGGGAACCAGACCAATTTTTGGGATGAAAAATAAAAAGTATCCTATGGGCTATGTCCGTCGCCGGCACTTATGTACGTACCAATTTTCATCAAAATCGGTTCAGCCGTTTAGACGCTGAGTGGTAACAAACTATAACATAACATTTATAATATTAGTAGAATATAAGTAAGTACATACAATAAATTATTATTTAAGAAACTCCTAGACTCAAAACAAACTGTATGTGTTTATTCACAAAACTGTTTGTCTCTTCACGGTTGGAAACCAGCCTTCCAACAAAGGTCACCTTGGCGGGAGCTTGGTTCCAATCCGCGGTTTGTGTTGCGTCTAGATGGATGCAAACCACGCAAAAACCACGCACTAACACGCTCGCGGGCTGCCACCTTCTGCCAACGGAAATCTAAACTAAAAATTACAATATAGCGAGTAACTTGGGATATTTTTTTTAATTGCTGTTATTTAGTTATAAATTTTAACTAACCATATTTTGTATAAAAAAAAAATATTTTTGTTTTGTACTACACTTGTATAACTTTTTAGATATCAATTTTAATATTTGTAAATGAAAATAAATGATGCAATACCATTGAAGAAGTGTTGCAATTATATTTTATATAGGCGTTTGTTGTGAGACCAAATAAACCGTTTACATTATTTTGAAGTTTATATGGTGTTGAACTATTATATAATAAGTTAAAATTGGTACATAAACCCGTGGGGGAAAAGCCGCTTGCAATAACTATATTATATATAGTGAAATTATTGATATTTATATAATACTGTACTATTTATAATCAGTTATTTTTGGAATCGGTGCCAGCCAACAGGATATTAATTTTGCCTTTGCAACAAACTTGAACTGCACGGGGCGGCAATAGTACGCACGAGCGGGGCGCATCGCGATAGCTTGGTAGCACAGGACGGGATGCGCGGGATGTGCCTTAGTCACGGTCGGACGCGGTCAGACGTATGAGAGCAGACGTCGTTGACACTTGTGTCTAAATACATTAAAAAAATTATACGTAGTTCAGATTAGGTTTCGTTCGATGTCTTTTATTAAATCTTTATTTTATATTCATAAATTAATAGATTAATCAATAAGATTATTTTTGCTAGTAGGTTATATTTATTAATGTCATGTTTGCTTCAGCTGGCACCAACTCCAAAAATAACTAATTATAAATAGTAATATAGTAATAAATATAATATAAATAGTTATATTGTATAAGTATCAATAATTTCGTTGATTCCCCCTTTAATGTTCTCCTTTGCTTTGAAGTAATTAAAATATTATTTTTCTTCTTTTTAGTTAGAGATTGTAAATGTAGGTATAGTTTTGAAGTCGGTTTTCGTTTTATTATTATTTATTTAATTTTTAAACTTTTAGTGGGTAGTAATTGTGTGTTGTTAATATATTTAATATAAAAAAGTAGTGATGAGAGGAAAGATTGTAAATAGAGATTTAAAGTCCGTATCAAAACTTTTGCTGATCTCTGAACCCTGAATCCCGGAAAACACAAACCTAAACAAAAAAGTGACGACCTACCAACAAAAAAGAATCATCAAAAATCATAATTTCACTCACGGAGTAATCGCGTAACAAATATACAAAAAAAAATAACCCTTAACTAAAAAGTTGAAAAAAATATTTTAAAAAGCAAAGAACATTAAAGGGGAATCAATGAAATCATTGATAGCTATATAATACTTTACTATTTATAATCAGTTATTTTGGAGTCGGTGCCAACCATTAACTAATATTAAATATATATTGTTAATATATTTAATATGAGTACTAAACGTGCTGCGCAAATAAGACAGCGCCGTTTGGCGCAAAAAGTAGTGACGAGGAGGAAGATCGTATAATTCGAAATAAATGACTACTACTACTACTATTATCAAAACTTTTGCTGATCGCTGAACCCTGAATCCCGGAAACCATAAGCCAAAACAAATTAATGAAGACCTACTAAAAAAAAAAATCAAAAATCATAATTTAGCTGATAAACAGTGTTGCTGTAAAGGCAAGTATATGGCCCCCGCTGTTGGAATATCAAAAGAATTTATGGCTTGCAACTTGGCTTAACGCTTACTACATTATAGTCACTAGTGATAATCAGTATTTACTGCTTCTAAAGCATGAAGACGCTCAAAATGAAATGCTAGAAATGGTCACCTATCCACGGACACGTTGTATTTAACAAAAAAAAAAGAATTTTGAAATACAGTTCACAATAATAATTATTGTAGCATGAACATGTCCATCTCAAGGTCAGAAAACTCATTACAAAAGACATCGACTCGTTGCTTTACACCTCTATTCCTTGTATAAGTTTTTATTACTAAATATAAAACGAAACCAAACTAGTAAGCCATTTTTCATAAAAAAAAAAGATATATGACCAATTTTAGAGTTTACCCTGCAAATAAAAAAAAACATTTTTTAATTTGGTTCATAAATGACAGATTTCTGTGGTAACAAACGTAAAACATATTTGAAAACCTCCTCTTTTTTGAAGTCGGTTAAAACCAGCAAATAATATAGCATTTTTGGGGAAAGTATGATATAGGGAACATTGACGTCTTAGCGACGAGGTCGAGAGGGAGGTGCTTTTTAGCAACGGTTCTCTTAGTGACTCTATGAAAAGGCGTAACATTTGAATTAGCGACAAAAATAGTATTTTGCATACTCACTATTTTTTTTTCAATAATATTTAGTACCTGCTGTCATGTTCATCGTGTCCTTCTAGCACTAGGGATAATTTGAAAACTGCATCGAGTTCGTGTGCGTTCCCATTGAGGGACCATATCTGAATTTTAAGCTTTTAAATGCGTCAGCCTTTAGTAAAAGTTCTCAAACGATTGTAAATTCAGTCTTTCTTTTTTTTTATCAGCTGAGTAAAATAAAATATGATTAAAATTTATACAAGCAAACGGTCATTAGTTTTTATTTATCCCAAAAAAAAACCTGCTGTGTGGTCACCCCGATGTTAGATTTCTTAGCAGGAATTTGATTGTTGTTCAAAGCAAAATTTGTAGGTTTTCGATATTGTTTAGTAAAGTAATCGTTAGTAAAAAATATTTACTAAAGAATAGCCAGTAGCAATGTGCTATTTGATTTCCGAATGCTACGTAAATTGATTGTTTCTTATGGGAAGCGTTTCGATTGAGGGACCACCTTTCACCTGTTGTAACTTTTTAAGGGCTTCTTGCACAAACTAGAGATTGAGTTTGCAACCGTTTAAATACTTTTACTAACGCTAGAGCCATACGAAATTTCCAAATTCCACTGTGGTCTCCACTTATGTGAACTTATGGTGATCGATTGAGGGACCACCTTCTGCATGCTAGTTCTTTTTATATAATGAACCGGCAAGGCTGATATTTAATAAAGTAGTGTAACAAATCTTTTACTAAGAGTAGTCATTAATAGCAGTTGTAAATTTCAATAAGGTTTTGAGATATGGATGCCTGTCAGCCACGATTGAGAGACCACCTTTGACCGCTTGTAACTTTTGAGTGCCTACTTTTACAAATGAAAGACTGAATTTACAATCGTTTGAGAACTTTTACTAAGGGCTGATGCATTTAAAAGCTTAAAATTCAGATATGGTGCCTCAATGGGAACGCACACTCAAGTTCTGCGTTGGAAGTTGCAAACTATTGATCTAAAACTGTATAAATATATTTTTCCAGTCCCAAAAATACTATATTATTTGCTGTTTTTCAAAAATATATACAGCTATTGCAAGCGGCTTTGCCTGCGCGAGTACATATGTATTATATTATTTTTCCACACTGTATAAACTTCAAAATAATGTAAACTCTTTTTGGTCCCACAACAAACGCCTACATAAAGTTTAATTGCAACACTTCCTTAATGGTAGATATAATTATAAGTATAATTTTAATATTTGTAAATGAAAATAAATAACGCACATTTATTTTCATTTACAAATATTAAAATTCATAACTAAAAAGTTATTTTACCCCAAGTTACTCGCTTATATTGTAATTTTATAATGCAAAGTCTTTTTTAAATTGTTTATGTAGATTTTGAATTTATCCATAACAAACAAATATACAAACAAACATACGAAAAATTAAATCTTTTTTTCTCTATAAGATTAGTTTAGATTTCCGTCGGAAAAAGTGCCAACCCTAGTGATCTCACGCCGGAGACGAATCGCTCGGTACTGACTTGCGAGAGTTTTGGCGCGTGGTTTATATCTATTTAGACTAGACGGAACACAAACCGCGGATTAAAGCACCCGCCAAGGTGAACTTTGTAATAAGGTTGGTTTCCAACCCTGAAGATCGTGCTTAATAAATCAATCAAATCGAATAACTCACACACTTGTCGCAGCTTGCACCGAATACCGAATGTAAACAAACAACACGTTACACGCACCCGTCTGCGCGTCTGGCTAACCGGGGCGCCCGCGCCGCCTGCACCCACGCTCTTCCCCGCGATCGCCCTTCGTGCGAAGAAATCGTTTTTTTTACAAATATTAAGATTTCGTGGATAAAAACAACACAAATTATGAATAGGGTTTTGTTACACCATAATAATCAAAAACACGTAATCTCTAATAACTTGCATTTTCTTTTGTGGGGTTTACAGCGTGTTGTAATAAAAGAATAAAATATCTATAAATGCCGTGGATAAATTTGACACAAAATATTTTGAACAACAGACAACTGAACTCTAAAACACGTAACAACTTTATAACAAATTCTAATATTTTTTTAGAGGTAGTTGGGCGACGTATTAGGTACTGGTTAAATATCACGATTCTCGTGGACAGAGATGACACAAAAAGCCTATGTACATCAGTTACTACTTTGTTATTATCATGGAAGTAAAATTTTTATCTTTAATTTTCTTTTCGTCCAATACTGAGCGAAAAGACAAAATACCTAAATTTCTACCTATGCAAGTACCTAAGATGACACAAACTAATGTTTTAGGCTAGACTAACGGTCAAGAAACTATATGCGAAAAATAAACAACTTTAATATTTTTGAAACCTCAAAACCTAGCGCTACGGGTCTATATTTTATATGTCTAACTGTGGATAACATCGTTTGTTCCAATATAAACCTCATCATCACATTTGTCCACACATCGCACACTGCAGCTAATACAATAATACTTCAAATTCTGCAATGTTATGGTGATTAGTGTTAGTAGTATATATAGTGCGTGTTATGGTATTGTTGCCAATGTTCGTGCAGAGCTCGCATTAACATGAAGTCTATCGTAGTATTGTGTGTGATCGTGGCTGTTTACTGTCTGAGCGCCGTCAGTGCCGCGCAGAAAGACGAAAACTCCATCAGCGTGTAAACTAAAAAGATAATATGACAAATAATGTCTCAAAGAAATGACGGACTGACTATGTAATAACTAAACTTGAACATGCTTTGCTTATAAATGTGACGTCATGCATAAGAAATTGTAAATAAGTATTTCAAATTAAATTACGTTATTACCATGTTCGTCTTTCAATTTTCAATACCAACAGTAGTAGGGCGCAGTCGTTATGGTACCTGAACGTGATAACTTGAGTATGTCGGTAAGCGATGGGTCGAACAATAGATCTATTCAACTATGATCACCTTGACTATAGCACCTGGGTCAGCACAGGCGACTGTTTAGTGTTAGAACACGCACTTTATCTTTTTAAAGCTGAAGCCCATCGGACGAGCTTTGGTAAAGCCTCGTTCGGTGATTTCTCCCTCCCACCTGATAATATTATGGTCTACCCCGTTCTAGACAAATAAAACCATATGAACATTCCCTATGACATGTACAGGGAGCCTACTACCACCACCTCTAGCAGTATTATTTTAAAGTTACTATGTGTTTTGTCATTTTCTTTTGTACCATTAAAAACAAGGATGGAGACAAAGTAAGATTATAATAGGTTAGGGTAGGGTCCCTGGTTGGCGTTCAATACGCTAAATTACATACTGTAAGCACTGTACATTATTTTCTGGCACTATTAAAGTGTCTTCCGACGGGAAGTGTATAAATTTATTTATAAATTTTAATTATTACTTTATGTACTACTAGCATTCCGCAGCGCGGTTTCACCCGCGTCTTTGGTTGTACTCTTCTGCTTCCGTCGCCATTAGCGCGATGTTACATAGCCTATAACCTTCCTCAGGAACTGGGCTGACTGGTATTTGCAGAGATTAGCGCGTTCAAACAATCAAATAAACTCTTTCAGTGTGTTGCACCGTGCGTGATTTGTATACAAAGAGAGATACCTACTTACAAACAACGCAAAAATACGCGCGCTCGCACTACGCTCCGTGATACGGGGGAGTGTGTGAATCGTCTTAAACATGACTTTTATTTTTTGACTAGCTGTGCCCGCGACTTCGTCCGCGTGGAATAGTGATTTTGGGCAGCATTTTTTGGATATATCTTTTGGTTTGTTTTGAATTATAAACATCTTCGTTTAGGTGAATAAGAAAAATCTTTACAGTAAATGCTTCTCTATATACGATATTAGATGTATAGCCATCGGGCATCAAAGCCATACAGGCTGCTAGGATTACTTACACGTGACAAATCCACATAAATTTGGTTCGAGACCCTTTAGATTGCACTGTGAAAGAGTAGCACTTCAGTCTCGCACGTGTCGTTCTGGATAAAAAGGGAGGGGGTAGGATTAATTTAAAGAGCTCTTGAGAAGACTCTCCGTGGTAAAGACGATAGAAGACGGCCATTGAGGAGGCGATGTCTCTTCGCAGCTGTAAAGGCTCAAGTGGCCTCCGGGCTTCCGATGACACGGACTGCTAGCAAAGGGCCCCCGTACTCTCTCGAAAATGGTCACCGGGTCCCACTATCCGGTCACCAACCTGCACGACGAACCACTCCGGGATTATGCGCAACCTGGTGGGGCAGCATCTTAGGGTGGTATTTTTTTTTTACTACCAATGTGACTCCACCCCGCCTGATGGTAAGCAGTCAGTGGAATCCAGAAGTGGTGGCCACCATACCAAAAGCCATCGTTTTAAACTGCTGGTATGGTAGCCTCCACTATAGCGGCTGGGAATGGGGTTAGGGGAGTGAGGGAAGTGAGGAAAGAGGAAAGGGGGAAATTGGGCCCCCGGCACTCTTACTCACCGAACGAAACGCAGTAGTACGAATACTACTACTCCTACGTCGATCTTCTATGAGAGGGTAGTACTTCCCCGGACGATCCGGCCCATTCATGCTGAAACCAGCTTTGATCTACTACCGTAATACTACGGTTAGGTCTAATTGGGCCCCTGTACAATGCCGCGGGTGGCCAGCGGCACCACCGTTTATACGGGTCTCCCTGGCCGGCGGGTTGACCCACACCACCCACACAATGACTCCACGGATACTCAGCTGGTCCCACACATGCTGCGAGGATTGTCATCTCTGCATCAGTTGGGCCTCTGGCTCTCGCACTTACCGAACGAAACGCAATAATATGGATACTATTACTCTTACAACGATCTTCTATGAGAGGGTAGTACTTTCCTGGTCAATCCGACCCATTCATGCTGAAACCAGCGTATATCGACTACTACTATTTCGTAATTCACTTTAATGCCACCTATTTCGTAATGAGACGTCTTAACAAACATGTTTTTATCACAAAAAATAAAAATAAAATAATTCCAGAAAAATATAAATCTAACTTTTATTTACATTTTAACTGATAAAGTATTTACATTTTAATAAAGAAATAAGACGTGTTAACCTAACTTAAAAACACACTAACCTAAGCTAAATACATACCACATGTATGACGTGATTATTTAAATTGGCATAACTTTTTTATTTATGAACCGATTGACATGAAACAAACACTAAATGTTAAGTGAAGCTTACCACAATGTATCAGTGAAAACCGATTAGCGTGAACAAACTCACAGACAAACAGACAAAAATTGTAACAATCATTGTTTTGGGTTCTATTTGCGTTTATAAAGATCCCAATAACATTTTTTCTAAAATATCTTCAATGTACAGACAGCGACCGGTTACATTTTTATTATATGTATAGATTTTCACTAAACTCGCCAATCATATATTTTTGTTACAACTATACTCGTGTAATTTAGGATATAAATTAAACTTGTATGAACCTACATTATTTTTGTCTTATTATATTTTTACCTCCTTTTATTAGTAAACATGCGGTTTAGCTCGCAGGCACTAACAATTTATATTTATTTTATTTTTTTAGGTGGAACATATTTTTTGTTTTGAATAACATTATAGTCATTGAACGATTAAACATCATAAAACCGGGATGGAATCAAGATTAGTTGTGTGCAAACTACAATATACTGCCATAGATTACAGATGACACTACACACTAACACTAATAGATTTAACAGCAGGTAGATGCTATGCGTAGTGGCTAGAGAATAAAGGTGAAACCACCGTGACCATTCAAGTCACTTGTCACGATAAGTGTATCTAAGTATTTGATAAATTTGAATTATGTATAGTGGAACAAACAGTGTTATACAATAACAAGGCGTACATCACGCTTGTATTACTCTGATAAATTTAAACATAAAATAACATGATGAGACCAGGGGACCTACTATAACCTCTTATAGCAATCGTATTATAACCTTAATTTGTCTCTATCCTTGTTTTTAATGGTACAAAAGAAAAAGACAAAACACAAAGTAATATTAAAATAATCCTGCTAAGAGAAAATGTACTTAGATATTATAAGGGCCAGAGTACGTCTACATACCCTTATATTTTACATATTTTCTCCACTTTTTTGCATCACACCTACAGAGGCTAATTTGGCTACTGAGATAGTCGGAAGCCAAGAAAATTTTAAATATTAAATAAATAATACCACAACAACCATACAACGCCATCTACCTAATACGGGTTCTAGAATGCGGATAAACATACTTATAATACTTTTTTTGTTAATAAATTATTTAAAGAAACTCCCATACCAATGCAAATAGCCATGTTCATGCACACAAATATTTGCACTGAGTGGGTATCGAACCCGCTACCTCTGCGTGGCAGTCCATACACAGTACCACCGAACCACAGAGGTTGTCTTAATAATTTTTCTAGCAACACTTTCTTTTAGGAATTTGGCTACTAAAAATTAGCTAGTATTTGAGCAAGTATGCGACACAAGCAAGAAATAACATTTCTAACTTGTTATTATTTGAATTTGCATTGCAACAGGTCTTTTTGTATGTAATCAGTGGATTCAAGTGCTGGTCACGAACTTCGCCAAGTGATCATAAGTACTTTTACACACATTTAGATTCATACATTTTGCTTGTAAAGTACGAATTGTCATTTTAACCGTAACATTTTATTATAATTTCACATTAGCTGCAACATAACTTAAGTCGAAGATATTTTATTGTAATAAAATCGTATGTTTTCTAATAAAACATCCTTTTACATACTTGGCTTCACACAGGAATTAAAATTGAAGTTGTGCCTGCAGAGAGAGCTTAAACCCAAATTAAACGCCAGAGATGGACATGGTATGTTGGTGATACATTACGTGGCGACAGTTAGTATAATAGACATAATTATGTAGATAGTTATCATAATTTTATTGTTCTTAGAACGACATAATCGCGCCATTACAAGGTAGAGTTGTATCTTACAAATTATACTCGTTACGCTCAGATTACACTATTATACAGTAAAAGTACGTAAGACGTAAGGTATTAGGTACTTACACTTAATATTTAATTAACTTCTTTATACTACTAAGGTAAAAAACAAGTAGGTAGGTAGGTATACGGCCCGCATGATGGTAAGCAGTTACCGTAGCCTATGGACGCTTGCAAAACCAGGAGCATCACTAGCGCGTTGTCGACCCTGTTAAAAACATTTAAATTTAAACTTCTTTTTTAAAGAATTCATGATGTAGGTAGTTTCTCGAGAAAAACGCCGCGACAAGCTCTTAACAGAATCTTTTTGTATCTACGTGGGAAAAAGTTAACTTAATCTGATTAATTTGGATACGACATAATGATTTTGTAACAGAGCATACCTATTTGTAAGTATTTTGTGTAAAATACAATATACCTAGATAGTAGGTAGGTAACTATTGTGAGTGATGTCGTATTGACTCATTGTCTGTAGGTGATTATGTGCCTACCTACTACCATCCTACCCGTTTTGTAGACTAGATTGAAATGAAATGAAATTAAATGAAATGAAATATATGGTTATTCATATAGGTTAATTAAATTAACACTTATGAACGTCAAAGTTTACAAAATGTCAGCAAATTAACCTACAGCCAGTTTTAAATTGTAATGTCAACATAGCGATTCAGACTGTTTGTTTGTAAACTTTATCGTAGTACCTACCTACCTACATTCATTGTGCTACGCATACAGATGTTTACGGTCCTATCTGCTGTATAGCACAAAATAAATTTCTTAAGTAGGTAGGTAAATAAAATGACACGCCAAACATGAGTATTATCAATTATCACATTAAGTGAAATAAATGGGTAGGTACCTACTTACCTACCTACCGAATCATACGTCGATAAACCTAAGAAAAATCTGCTTAGTGGTTTGTAAATAAAACATAATAAGGTATCGACACAAATTAGATCACAATTAAAATAAGTAGGTAGGTTATACAATATTCACTGATCATTATCATTTCACTGACCTGAAGAAGCAGCGCGTGACGTCACGTCGCGTCGCGTCTGCGGCGTCACCGCGTCGCGTGAAGAAACGCGCGCGGATAAACACTTCACTGTCACACTTCACTGTATTCATATTATTTCAATAATAAATAACACAAGTTAAAAAGTTGATTTTATAAAAAAATAACTGTCCTAGTAACTATTTCTTATCAAGTTATCACTTAAACACAACAATAATAATAAGAATCGCGGCAATTCGGCGCGGGCGGCTTTTTTGCAGCACCCGTCGTAATCCGAACATGCACTATGCACTATTCGCACGATTCGCACTATTATACTTTATTATAATTATTATTTATTAAATTAATACGAGGGAAACTCTCCCTTCGAAATTCAAAGTGTGTACAATCCATGTACATAATCAATACAATTACTCTTTATGAACTTTTAAAATAATGTAAGTAGTTCGTGCTTTGTAAAAATTCAAAAATAGGTCTTACATTCGTAGAGTTAAATGGCGTTATCCGCAATAAATCAGTTTTAAATAGTTACGTATTTTATTAAATACTACTATAGTAAAGAAAAAATGGCGCCACAAAGTGCTTTGAACGACAAGTCGGCGGCAAGGAGCAGTTCCTTACAAAGTGTTACAAAGTAACAAATTATTTCTTTGTAATCGGGTTCGTTGTGAATGACCTTTCTTTTTCTGTTTACGTTGACAGTGATAATTATTGACCTTATTATTTCTGCAATACGATTGATTTTGATTTACAATAACTTATTCGTTGTTTTAGTTTTAGGTAGTAGGTACTTATTCTGTAGTACAGGCAAAACTACAAAATTCAATGTGGGTTTTCAGAGGTTTAATATGAAAACATAATTCAAATCGTGTGCCTAAACTACTGAACACATTTTGTGCATGTTTATTACACCGTCAAAAAATAAGTTGTTGTATCCATTACGCTTAACTACAGTTTGGAGCCCAGCTGATGACTACATAGCAGGATCACACAGGAAGAACTGAGCACTCATTGAACGACTGAATCTAAATGGCGGCAAATTGAGAATGGTAAACGGGAGACTGCCACAGCCTGAAACACATAACTGAACCAGAAATGAATTATCTCTAGGTACCTATATAAAACAAAGTAAGCGCGTAAAAAGTGGTCCAGTGAAGCGACGAACAAAGGGGACAGGCGGCGTGTTGATATATAACCGTCTGTCGACAAGACTTGCTCCAGGCTGTAGGTAGGTACTTACACCGGCTGCCCTCCACACTCCACACTGTAGTGCACTTGGCACTCGATGAGAGCGTATCAGCAAGATATCGAGAGAATTTACCTACCAAGAGAGCCTTTTTAACTAGTCCCTTCATAAAGCTTACGTTGCAGAGTTACGTGGCTACTCGAACTCATTCATTGTCACGGACAGACTGCCCGCGGTGCAGTGATTCTGATTGACAAAAAATTGTGTGACTCATAAATATTTGTATCGTCTAAGGTATTTTGGTAAAATAAGCGGCATATGTAGATAGGTAATTTCGTGCTAAAATTTTATAGTAAGTAGATATTTGATATTACAAAACCTCGCTTCAATTAAACAGCTGTTGCAGCTGGTAACTACCTACCAGCATACCTATATAGTATTTTATATTTTCATACGGTAAGAGGTCTTTCTGGCTTGGCACAGCACAAGATCGGCATATATGAGATTCATTTAGGGAGGCCTACATCTAGCGGTGGGTACGTACAGGCTGTGAATGATGATGATAAGTAGAGCCTCGTTGGTTTCAGCATGAATGGAAAGAAGTACTACTCTCTCATAGAAGATCCACGTTTTATGAGTAGTAGTAGGTATCGATACTATTAAGTTTCGTTTGGTAAGCGAAAGCGAGGCAGTTAGGCAGCGGCCTCGCAGTCTACTAACTATGTAAGTAATAAATAATAGTACCTACCTACTTACTAAAATCAAACGGTGGTGTCCCGATATGCAGCGGCTCCGAGGCCCTGGCATTATAGAAGTTCATGAGCGACAGTTACCACTTACCATCAGGTAGGCTGTAGGCTTGTCAGCCATTTCAGGCAATAAAAAAAAATGCATTGAATTTCAAAACGTGTTTAAAATACTATTTGGCGTCATATTTGTCTAACTGCATTTTATAATTTATTATTTAAATACGAAACTATGTAAAACTGATTTTATTACGAATAATGCTATTTGACTCTTAAACTAAAACACAATTTTGTATGTTTATACGAAAACTATGAACAAATAGGGAGATGTTTATAAAGAGTAACTGCATTGATATACTGCACTGATTTGATTGCGAACGGCGAGTTACTACACTGTTAGTTGTTAGAGTAGGTAGTTAGTTTAGTGCAATGCAAATACTTTGCTATGTTTAAGATACGACAGGTGCTGCGAAAAAGCCGCCCTCGCCGAATTACCGCGATGTATTGTTGTTATAAGTGATAAGTAATTGTGATAGGACAGTGATTGTTCCTTGGAGCTAGCTTGCAACGGACCGCGTCGGTACATGACAATGTTGCATCGGCCGCCATGTCGGCGCGCTTCAAAGGTTAGTGAATCAAACTCTTTATTTGGTTTTCTCATAATTGCCGTAAAATTTAATATTTAGTTCCTTTAAAAATCATGTTTTATGTTGTGTGACCAAATACGTGTGGCCAAAACGTGAGCCATGGTAACTATTTACCTAGACAGGTACCTTGGTATTAGAAAGAATAAAGAAAGAAATGCGATCTCGATAATATTTTTTATATATAAGTATCAAAATCTTAACTCGATGGTAATGGTGTCAACGAGGTGCCCCAGGTGCCCCATAATAACAAATTGGTACCCATGATGTCTATTAGAGTTTTGGTGGTTGAACCACTTATTATTATTCTGTAAGTATGCACTTTCTTATGCTTCTAATGGCTTCTATCCACTTCTATCCCTAGAGTGCGACCACGCAGCGCTGCGCCGCACTCCCGCTCTCTTTCTCCCTCTAGCAAATCACGATTCTTAGTATCAGAAAAGGATAGAAATAAAATAGAAGGAAGGACAGAATAAAGCTCAGCTCTCGTTTAAAATTAGAAGAAAACGCATGCTCTGGTTAAGTGTTCTAGATTTAAATTGCTGATGAACAAATGTGTGGTTCAATACTTCAAAGGTCTTCTTAAGGTCTAATAATTCGAGACCAAAGAGTTTTTAAAAATATATCTTCCTAGTCAGTTTATGGTGAATAGCATAATACATAAAATAACTACTTACCTAAATAGTAGGTATTAGCTACAATCTAGATAATTAATAAAGCGGAAGAGTTTGTTTGTTTGTTTGAACGCGCTAATCTCTGTAACTACCAGTCAGATTTGAATAATTCTTTTTGCGTAAGATAGCCCAAAGCTTGGGGAATCTTACAGACTGTGTAACATCACGCTATTCCCGACGGGAGCTTAGCAGTAAGCAAAGACGCGGGTAAAACCGCGCTGCGGAAAGCTAGTATCTTTATAAACAGTTGTAGGTAGTTAATATTCACTCGACGCCTTTGCCCTACAGGCATACTGTACTGATGGGCGTCGCTTCAACACCCGTCTCTTTACATAATTGATGTGTGATTTAAATTGATGGACATGCAATAATATTGAGTGTTATTGATTTAACTGTGTACTCATCGATCATATTCACGTCGCGTCTATCAATCACGTACAATTTATGTACATAAGAGTGCTACACGCATTTTGTTTTACCGCGCCGCCAAGCTCGGAGAACACAGATTATAAGTATTAAACTTTGTTCATTATTTAACACTAGCGTGTGTTATATGGCAAGAACAAAACTAATCTTTTTAAAAACTAATTTACTTATTTAATAACTAGAAATAACACAGAGATTTAGAGGATGCTTATTACACAACAGTTTGGAATAGAGTGACTGTTGGAAGGAATTAATGGGGTATGTATACAAGAGTGAGAGAAAACACATTATAAACTATACTAACTAATGAGCTTATGACTAAAATATCATAATGATCCTTGTGGACATTAAACAGAACAAGTACTTAAATAATAACATTTAGTTAAAAACAAGATGATTAAGAAATACAATCACTACTACTACATTATTTTGAATTTTACATTACATTAGAGCATTGAATGTCCGCGGTGAAAGAGCACCTTTAGATACATTCAGAATTTTTGCTTATACCAAACGCTGTAAAATATTTTAATACCTTTAAACAAGAACACAAGTCATGCGGGAACGGAGTTACTAAACTAAACAAGTAAACCTTATTTACGAGCTGAGTAAAGGCAGACAGACGTATGGGATCAAAGGGTCTCTCAAATCAAATCATAAACGGGACAACGTCGTGACGTGACACCACTGGCTGATCAAGTGCCCACTGTGTACTTTACAAGTTTATATTCTACTTGGTAGGTCGCTATAAAACTTTATCTATTAAGATTTCTTGTAACAAGCAAGACATACATTGCTCTACAGACATACAGTGGTCCGGTGGTATATTATAAAAACCTCACATAGAGCTAAGATGTTAATACACAAAATATTGCAATAGATATGTTAGTTTGGGTTCAAGTGTTTCGTCCGTAGGCCTGTGTGTAGGCAGGTGTCTAAATTCAATCAGATGATAAATCATAGTATGTGCGGCTACATAGCCAGACAGCCTTCAACCAAATTGTGTATATTTCTGTTGACATCGAATACTTGAGGACACTGTTAAGTTTTTTCTGAGAGATATCTATATTCGGCTGGGTATCCTGTAAGTTTATACAAGTCCAAATTCAGTTTCGTTAATGCTTCTTAATAATTTTATTGGGTGTCAAAAGTTTATTTTTTAATTTGCAGATTTCAAAATTTATATCACACAACATAATATTACTAGGTATATAACAAACTACGACATACTTGTATATATATGACATACGTTGCAACGAAAGTGGTGTACTCGTAGCTTCATTGTTTATGAATGAAGTGTTCGTATTCGTACCCTTCTACGACAAGCGGTCCTATTTGTTATACAACACACTAAACAAATCAAATGTACTGGACCCTGACGAACAGGGTAATCTGTATACATATGTATACTTGAGGACATTGTAATGCTAAATAGCTTCAACACTATGAGGTTTATATTCAACGGCTTCGCAAATAATGTTTTTTACGTTAATATAACAAATCTCTCTGTTTTCATGCATTTTCTCGGTTTTACTTATTGTATGAAATCATTTAAATTTTCAAGGAAAAAATCTTTGAATCATAGTGTAATTTAGTGTTAAAATTCGTTGCGAAGTAGGTAACAACAACGATTTTGTTTTATACTATTTAATTTTAAAGTAGATACGTTGCTTACTTCAAAGATCGCATTCAGACAGCAGTCCGTTTTACAGGTTTGTTTTATCGTATACGTTTTTATTAGACGATGGCGTATTTAGTTGTAAGAGTGAGTTCACAGACACGACTGCATTTCAGATCCAGTTAAAAATACCGAATCGACAAAATCAGCGCGCCGCCGCCGCTCCGTTTCCATATTTATACCTAAACGATTGTGAATATTACCCCCCAGTAGTTATGTATCCGTTGAAACTGATCTTGAAAATTGTGTGAACGCGCCGTAACGCTTCTAACAATACTCTTTGTAAATATTCATTCACGTCCATATTAAAGTTTTATAATTTTTAAATCCAATACGATGACATTGTACGTACTTGTGAGCGCGATACTCAAACTTTTTGATAAATTGCCTCCGTCTATTGAAAACACAATCAAATCAATCTATCGTACGTCGTAATTTTATTGAACTTTTGTGCTTAGAAATACATTAAGTCTCGTAACTTTTTCTCTTGTATCATTAGTTGTAAGATTGTTCTACTAATTACTTATAACATTTATAGACTTAAGTGAGAGCATGGCAACTCCCAAATTAAGCAATTATATTTGCTTGCGTTATGGGTACTAAACAACTGATATACTACTTATATACATTTTTTTTTGTAAATACATACATATTATAGATAAATTACACTCAGACATAATACAAACAATTATGCTCATCACACAAAGATTTGTCCTGGGTGGGAATCGAACCCACGACCTTCAGCTTTGCAGTCAGTCACTAACCACTAGACCAACAGGCAAGTCATTACTACATCATTATTACATGAACTGTTTTAAATATTATAATGTAATTGTTACATAACCTCAATATCCATAATTATTATTTACGTCAGATCCTTAATGGTTTTAGATCTTAATGAAAAGCACGGATACTGCTGCTTATTCTTGCTTTTTTGTGGCAAGTGAATTACTATCTCCTCTTTCCTCTAGCTACTGTTTCTTCTTCGTCACGGTCCGCAAGTTCTTATTTGTATTGTGGTAACATTGTCTTTATATTAGCTAAAGAATATGATTACCTACAAAGACGGCGATATTACTTGCCACGGGCTCAACGCTTGTTTAATTGTCCTCGACCGAAGCAGAGTGATAATTAAATTCAATTTGAAACTTTCATTTCGGATCATTTTTTTTTACAATCCATATAAACTAACATACATATAATAATATAAACCTAAAACGAATACGAGTGTATTAGCTTACGACGGCTTCATATTACGCTGCGCAGTTTGAGTAACCTCCCAAGATAATGCCGATACACCATACCTTTCGGCCAAAACTCTTCATTGAGGAAAACTTCAAATTGACAAGTCAGCACGATCTCCACCGCCTTCGTAGAGTGATGCAATGTCTACGTTAAGAGGCCTATGTCTGCACTTTATCGCTCTGATACTTTACTCACTACTATTAGCCTGATGTCTTATGCAAAGGAAGGAGTAGGAGTGATGACCACAGCATGGTTCGTAGTAGTAGTGCCCGTTACATGACCTTCATAAGTAGGTATATATATTATATGTTTCTATGAAACTACGGTTTCTTACTTACACAGCCGCAATCGGCACTTTTTACTAACTAAATTATTCATAGATAATCTCATAGCACAAGTTGTTTATATTCATAACTTGTTATTTATTATTTACTAGCGATATGTCTCGGAGTCGCGCTAGTGTAGGTACAAGTAGGTTACAAGTAGGTTACAAGTCTTTAAAATTCCTAACTTTTACTACTATAATATGCATGCACGTTGTCAGCTTTCTTGTGTGACAGATTTTTAAGCAAATATCTCGGCAGTTCATATTGCGTGCGTTATTAAAGTGTAAAGAACAAAATTCGTGCAATCTACGATTCGGTGATCGGCTAATTAGCGAATAATTAACTTGTATAACTGATGCCTTTAGTTAATAAAATATCTATAATTTGAGTTGTAGAATTCAAATTACTGTTTAAATTGTCAGGGACAGTTATTAGGACAAAAATGTTGATATTGCGTTCCAAATCTGTAATAAAATGTGTCCCAATAGTGAACAGTATACAGTAACCAGGCGCTATCAACCCCGCCATCGATGAATGGCGTCCGGTACAGCGTCGAACATTATCTATTATTTCAGTTTCACATTAGTAGCTGACTTGACGGTAAACATCCTGATGTCCAAACAAGCTCCTCCACACGTGAACGTATTAGTGAAATGAATATTATTGTTAACTATGCTTACATTATATTACAAGTTATGATGGACTGTGGATACGGTAGCTATCAAGTAACTTAAAAAATTACCTGGCAGTTTTCCATTATTATTTTCGTTAAGAAAACTAACATCAAACATTCCAAGGTTAGTTTAAACTAATGAAACAGTCCCAATGATACGAAAAATATAAAAAAGCCGTAGTTATGCCCATGTGGGATGGCATAAATGCAAATACTTATACAATGAATAAGCCTTCACAATGTCACTATATTTCCACTAGGTACAGGTGACCTTGTCTCATTCCGAGGAGGCACGCTTCCTCAAGTGTATCGTTTAATTATAGGTACATAACATATACGTACTTAAATATATATTATTATTACTCTCTTCAAAACCAAACGTAGAACTAATAAATATTGCCTTCGGCATTCATTCCTTGTACCTTCTACTATGGACGGCATTGCGTCGCGTCACATCACGTCGCTCGCTCTCGATGGTAGAGGCCAACTAGAGGGAGGAACTGTTGCATGTTGTTGATATTGTGGTTGTGGACGAGGAGGGAGGACATTATGAATACGTTATTTGTTACCACTGTTTATTGTGGCTCTTTATTTTATGTGCCCAAAACTGTTGAATGTTCAGTGGTCTTTTATATATTGTGTGTTTTTCTTTCGTGTATTCATACCAATCCAATCGTTGCAGTACTTGACCTAAATAATATATGATAGAAGAGGGAAGGGTTTTGTATGCCCTATTAATATAGAATACGTTTATGATAGTTTTATGGCCGTGATGGTATGTTACAGTGTCCGCATCTCTTGAGGTAACTTGTGTATGAGTAAGAACATTATACTTATATCTATAATGAATTGATGAGTTCGATACCGAGTACCCGCTGGCGTGACTTACTTTAAAACCGTATAAATAAATGTACTTTCTGTTGATATACAGTGAATGAAAATATTGTGACTAAATATGGAATATAACACAAAAATGTTTAAATAAAGATTTTAAAGTCAAAGTGCTTTAATATGGACACAGTCCACATTAAATGTAAAAGCTTTGTCGCCTCAATATTTAATGCGTACCCTCGTTAGTTTTATGTACGTCGACAGTCGTAGGAGATAACAATGTAAATTATTAAATAGATTCCATTTATGTTTGAATTGTAACTTGTTGTCCGAGTTCCATTAGCATCATGATCAGTCCTGGACGGAGGTTTAGTGTCGAATAGCGTCTGTTCACATTACAGCCTGTCGGGGCGTCCGAGCGCGCCCGGACGCGTCCCGACGGCGTCCGGGGTTTTGTATTGCGACAGATTGAATCAATTTTAGACGAACACATTCATTTGAATTGCCATTTGTGTAATCCGGCTTTTATTTATTGAATTGATTGGTACGTACAGATTGACCTTTTATGGATTAGTAATCAATGTGTACGGTGTATTTATTTCAAGATTCAAACCTTATTTTTGTTACATTTTATATTGTTTAGTTATTTGTTTCACCTAACAGTGAGCATTGCAGTGACGAATGCTCTGACGTGATCCGGACAGGTTAACTACAAACTTTATTATTTCTTCTAGAGATTTAAATCTCTGATTTATGCCCATGAACCAGTCATATAGCGGCTATAAATTTGTCATTGAGTATAGCAATTACTGTTCACTGATTACATGCGGACAGAGTGAAGTTTTGGCGAATAAAAACCATAATGTAAGAGTCAGAATTGGATTTTATAGCGCAGGGTTAATTGTTGGTGGGCTCGTTGTCCGCAGTTAGACCTGTTACTTCTTTTCACGTCCGATTTGGCTGGATTATTTCATTAAACCCAGCTTCGCCTAGATGCGCAGAAGTTCTTGGAATCTTCGCTTCGCAGGCTCTGCGGAGAGACCTCTGGTTGCCGAGGATTTGCGTCCGATGTGATATCATGCCCTCGCATTCTACGATTACGTGGGCGACGGTTTTTATCGTACTTTATGCGTGGTCTGTGCAAGGTTAATGCACAAAATTCTACGAGAAAATAAAATAAATATTTCATATTTATAGTAAATCTCTTCCGTTGTTGGCTGTCAGTAAATAATGGCAGTGTGCAGTGTGCCATCAGATTTGTAAAGGGTTTGTCTCCCTAAATGATGCTAAGTGCACTAAGCGGTCGTCAATAACGTTCTTCTAAGGAGACATAAGTTTACGTACAGCTTATTTTGCAAATTATACATACACAAAATAAGTAAGACAAAATAAGCTGTCTTTACAAAAATGTAACAACTGACGTCAATACAACAACGTTATAAACAAATTATTCGCTAAACCAAGCTTGACTACCAGTGTGTGTATTGCCTTTGCGTTGCATCAGGTGTCGTGAGTTCGTTTTCGACAACAAATATGGTCGACAAATATTTGGTTTGAAAGTCTGGATGTAGATAGATAAATAATGCTTTATTGTACGCCACATATTATAAAACAAATAATAAAACACACGTGACCATTGGCAGTCTTACGTCACACTTGACTCAGCAATGATATAGTTTTGTAACATTTTATACATTATTCAGTAGCAATAAAACTTTCTAAGGAACTGTTCGTCTACGTCATTTCAACAACCAACACAGCATCCTAAAAACTTGGAACACATAACAAACAACAACACTGTTGGGATACTGCCCCAACACGATCTCTTCCAGACAAACTTTAACATAGATATAAATTGACCATTAATTGTATGTTTGCAAAGTTATTTTTAACTTTATACGGTAGTAGATCCACGCTGATTTCAGCATGAATGGGCCGGATCGTCCGGGGAAGTACTACCCTCTCATAGAAGATCGACTTAAGAGTAGTAGTATCCGTACTACTGCGTTTCGTTCGGTGAGTGAGAGCGCCGGAGGCCCAATTTCCCCCCTTTCCTCTTTCCTCACGTCCCTCATTTCCTTCCCCTAACCCCATTCCCAGCCGCCATAGTGGAGGCCACCATACCAGCAGTTTAAAACGATAGCTTTTGGTATAGTGGCCGCCACTTCTGGATACCACTGACTGCTTACCATCAGGCGGGGTGGAGTCACTTTGGTAGGCTATACTATAAAAAAAAAAAAAAAAAAAACTAACCTGAACAGATCTTAGACCAGAACTTTATGTTTTTAAGCATTGGGAGTATGGAATAAGGGGCACATTTATTTATTTATTTATTTATTTAATTCAACTGCTCACTACACTAACAGTTTCCCAAAACGTGTAGTGAGCCACTACAAAATATTTTATTGCATTATATACATTACATTTGAATTCTACATAGATACATTTACAGATTATTAATTACAAATTTATATACACATAATTACATGATAAATAAATGACACAAATTTTTAAAAACATATTCATTTTAGTAAAAAAAATATCAGCGTCTGGGTACTGAGCAACCAGAGAGTTGAGCAGTGCAACTGCCTGACTCGTGGGTGCGTATTTAGATGTGCACATTCGTACCTGTGGTACGGCAAGCAAGGGGCGCGAACGTAACCGCAGGTATTGTCTTGGTGCCGACAACGAGCAACGCGTTAACGTGTTTGCATCATCAATTTTATTATTTAGTAATAAATAATAATGCATGACTATGGCACACTTACGCCGTAACGCAAGCGTGTCAATACCTACCATGCCAGACACGAAAAGAGACGGATATAAGTACGGATAGAAGCCATACAGCTTGTTATATAAAAATCGTGCAAATTTCCTTTGCACACGTTATATCATTGTGCCATACTTAGCCTCGTGGGGATCCCAGATTACCGAGTTGTACTCCAAAATACTACGCACAAAGGCAAAGTATAACAAAATGATAGGACGCCTGTTCTGAAACGGCACTGACTGCCTCATCACAAAGCCCAGTGATTGGAAACTTTTCTTACATATAGTTGTGATGTGCATGTTAAATGTTAATCCCGTGTCGAGAGTTAAGCCTAAGTTCCGTATTTGTGTAACACGCTCCATGTGTACACCTGATACTACATAATTGTGTGCATGGGCGAGCGTGATCGAGAAAATGTTATTGTTTTGCATTTAGACGCATTAAATTCTAAGTGGTTGCGCACACCCCAGGCCACCACACTATCAATATCTCGCTGAAGAGCTTCACAGTCATCTGTGCTGGCGATACCCAAGAACAGTTTCAGATCGTCCGCAAACATGAGACACTGAGCAGAACTGACAACATTCGGCAAGTCATTTATCATTATTAAAAACTGAGTCGGACCCAGCACGCTACCCTGACTCACACCAGAGCGAGTGTCATATGAGTCAGATCGGTAACTACCAAGCTGAACGTACTGAGTGCGATTTGCAAAGTAACTGGCGAATAACTTAACAAGTTTAGGAGTGAAACCTATAGAGGCAAACTTTTGTAAAAGCACATCATTATGGACTCGGTCAAAAGCCTTTTTAAAATCGAAACATGCCGCGTCTACTTGCTTATTACAGTCCATTTCAGGCACACAATAATCAACAAAGTTAATCAAATTAGTAGTAGTCGACTTACCAGCTCTGAACCCATGCTGACACTCGCTCAGTTGCTGTTTGATCTGTCTGCTAATGTGACTATTTAAAATGTGTTCAAATAACTTACCGAATGCTGAAAGCACGGCAATAGGTCTATAGTTTGTGACCTGTGACCTAGGTCCGTCCTTAGGTATCGGTGTAACTCGAGAAACTTTCCATATAGCGGGATAGGTCGTAGTTTTTAACGCTAAGTTAAAAATATATTTCAGTGGTTCCTGTAGTACTCCGATGCAGTCCTTTACAATATAGGTGGGTATACTATCAGGCCCAATCGAAAATTCAGCCTTCAAGCGCTTAACAGCTTGCAAAACGTCATACTCAGTGATGCAGTCGACACTGATGCGTGAAGAACACAAATTATTATTCATGCCATTTTGAGTGACACTAGGTGACAAAGTCGACTCATCTGTTAGAAACACAGATTTAAAATAGGTTGCAAAAGCATTGACAGCTTCGAACCCAGAACATTGCCGTCATATTCGAACTCAGAACAGGAGTTCCGTGAAGAACGCTGGGCTTCAACAAACTTCCAGAAAGACTTAGGGTCCTTCCTTATATCCTCCTCCGCTCGGGCTATAAAGTCAGCATAGGCTAATTTTATTAGATCTTTCGTACGTTGCCTGTAAAATTTAAACATTTGCATATTATAATCGCAGTGTAATTCTTTAAATCTTTTTAAATGGAAATGCTTATTTTTTATATTTTTACTATTTCTGGGGTGTACCATGATGCCAAAATGATGTTCTATTCTACGAGAGCGTAGCATGTCGTATAGATTTACTACATCAACAATACATAACATTTAACGAACGTATATAACTGAATACTAAACTACATATCAGAAAGAAGTATTTGTAACTCAATAGAATTGTAAGAGCGTGTCTTAATAAAACTTTTCTTGAATTAATACGAAGTTTATTCGAACAGTCCCCGGGTGCGTGTGTGAACACGTGATACCTGTTGTTATTTGTTACCCCCGCCCCCTCGCCCTCCCCCGGATTACCGCGACGTCAGGTCGATGATCTGTGAGCGGTGAGAGCGACTGAACATGTACACATCAGCGGTAGGGCTGTCAATAAACTTCCAATACACTTTTAATAGTCACTATTCAAGGAATAGGTACTTTAATTTTAAGTTTAGCCACTAATGGCTCTCGCGTTTTAAATAGGGAAAGCAATTTTGCTCTGAAATCGACATAATTTCATTATGTGACTCCACAAGCAAACTTCTTCTACCAATAAAATTGTGTTCGTAACAGGTGAAGAAAGAAGAGAGAACATTGATTTTATCAGCAATAAAGTTTGTAAAAGCTTTTTGTTTTCATGATGGTAAATGTGATAGTGGTTGTAACTGTTCTTCTGGTGTGGTTCATTTCATCGTCATCGCATGATCGTTGCCAAATATTATATTGTAAGTAGAATATCTTCACGTAATATTGACGAAACAATGTATTAGTTCGTTTTTTTCAATTCATATTCATCATATCAGCCAAAAGACGTCTATTGTTAGACAAAGGCTTCCCTCAATTTTCGCCACCTAAACCGGCCGTTTCCACTTAGTGGTAGCCCTACGTAGGTGGAAACAGCCAGATGTCGGGTGTTGGTGAGTTAAGTGCAGGCTCACAGGCGAGCGCGCGGAAATGAGCTACTACTCGTGTTTACACAGATCACTGCATTCAGAACTGCTGAGGGTTCACCGGAGGTAGAGGGCGGGGAAGGCTTTATTTTTGATAATTGAAATGTTTGTTATTATCACGGTAATACTATCTATCAGTAATCCATCTTCATACAAACGGACAAAGCGCGAGACATGCCTAGGCGCCTCGAACTCGGCATGGGCTCGGCATGTAGACAGTCGCGACTGTGCAGCAGTGATCAACGGACGGTGTGTTGTTTTTTTAACAATAAGCGCGCGATTTTTTACTTAAAATAAGTTCAAGTACATATTTAATATGAAGTATGAAAGTAGTAAGTATGAAGTATATTTAATACATATTTAATATTTAATGTACGTGTGTGTTAAAACCTCCGAGCATGTTTGTTTTTTTTGTTAGTTTGTATAATTCAAAGTAAAGATAAGGTATTTTATTATTAATAATAGTTCTTTATTGTACTGTGTGTATGAATAATACAAGAAAAAATAAATTTCCAATCAAAAAACAACACGCATTTTTATTGAACACTTCCGGTTAAATTCACAAATAATTTTATTTGTTTATATAAAAAAAGTATATTTACAATCACAAAACTAAATGGAAACACAAAGTAGGCAAATGTGTTTTTCATTAAAGTGCTGGAGGCGGGCAGCCCTATCGCATGTTTACGTACCGCGCAGCTGTAGGCATTTATTTATAAATAGCTGTTGCCCGCGACTTCGTTCGCGTGAAAATTCAGATGGGTGCCTCTATGAGAATATTGCGTGCCGGATTTTATGGCAATCGTACATTGTATCAGTAATAAATATCAGTATTATCCGTCTCTATGGCGAATCCAGTTTAAACCCGCTACCGCTAAAACTGACAAACCACTTTCACACAAACTTGCGACTCTTATTTGCCCACTTAATATGGGTGGTTTCTGAATATAAAAAAAAGAGTATTTTCTAGTAATTTGGTAATCCTACTATAAAAACTATAAAAGTTTTATACAAACTTTGCCATCCCCTTATACCCCCTTAGGGGATGGATTTCGCAAAATTCCGTCTAAGTGAGCACCTATATCCTAACAGGAACGACCATGCAAAGTTTGAGATTCCTAGCACTTGTTGTTTCTGAGATTTCGTGATGAGTGAGTGAGTGACCTTTTGCTTTTATGTATATAGATAGCTTTTGCCCGCGGCTTCGCTCGCGTGAATATAGTTTTTTCCAATAGACATTTTTATATTGTTTAAATACTCATTTTCACACTATTTTTAATCTCCCATTCATACAAATCCTCTTTCACCTACCTAAAGATATCTCTCGTAAAAACAATATACAATACACAAAGGCAAATTTTTACTACAATAACTTTCCCCTTCCCCTTCTTCCCTGTCGCCCTTTTTCTCCACTCTCCACAGTTTCCTCCTACCTCTCCTCCCCTCCCCCTTCTGCTCTTCACCTCCTTCAGCATCCTTTGCCCCTCCTCCAGCATCTCTTGCCCTTTCCTCCACTTCCCTCTACCAAGGAAGGGAGAAGAGAGGGAATAGCGAGGTCTTTCCCCTCCCTCCCCCTTTCTTATCCTTCCTTTTCCTCCTTTCCTCTCCCTTCTTATCGCTTCCTATCCCTGCTCGCCCCTTTTTCCACCATTCGAGAACTCCTTTCTTTCCTCGTCCCTTCCCCCTCCCTTCCTCTCCCGACTCCCTCACTTCCCCTGCACTTTCCTCTCATTCACCCCTCACTTCTCCCTCACTTCCCCCATCACCCCCTCACTACCCCCTCACTTCCCCTTCACTTCCCTCTCACTTCCCCCTCACTACCCTCTCATTCCCCTCTCACTTCCCCCTCACTTTCCCTTCACTTCCCCCTTACTTCCCCGTCACTTCTCCGTCACTACTCCCTGGCTTTCCCCTGCCTTCCCCCTGACTTCTCCCTGACTTTTCCTTCACTTCGCCCGCATTTCCCCCACACTTCCTCTTCACTTCCCCCTCACTTCCCCCTCACTTCCCCATCACTTTCCTCTCACTTCCCCATCACTTCCCTCTCACTTTCCCCTCCCTTCCTCCTTTCCCCCAATTCCTCCTTTTCCTCCCTCCCCCTCCCTGCAAATTTCAAGTCGCTGGCTTCAAAAGCTAAAGATCTTTAATTTCACCCCTCTAAATCCACCCCTGTTAAAACAAAATTTCAAAACTGTAAGTTAAAAAATGAAGAAGATTCATACAATCGTTAATCCCTTTTCACACACTTACGAATTAAATTTAAAAAACCCTTTTCTTTATACAACCTCTAGACATTTAGACAAACACATCCTCCAAATTTGAAGTCACTACGACCAGCAGTTTAGGCTGTGCGTTGTCTGTTAGTCAGTCAGTCAGTCAGGACAAAGCCTTATATAATATGTATGGGTGTATGGATGTATGGATGTATGGATTAGAAATATATATAGGAATGCTAACACGTGATAGAGTCACATAAAGCTGACCGTGCGAAAAACAGCTAATCCACACCCACAACTTTTAGTTGTGTCTGACCTTGGGCTTTATTAATTGTCATCGCGAAACATAGGCTCACTGGAAACTGGACTCATTTAAAACTAAACGGAAGATTGTTTAGAATGATAGGAATCCGAAAAATAAAAACGCTATCAGCTATTCCGTAACCTGTTAAAGTCTCTGTTTCTATCAGGTTTCGTAGTAAATTAACAAATGTTTGACGTGATTCTTTAAATTGGCATAACTTTTTTATTTATGAACCGATTGACATGAAACAAACACTAAATGTTAAGTGAAGCCACAATGTATTAGTGAAAACCATATCTAAATCGGATAAGCCGTTTCTGAGATAAGCGTGAACAAACGCACAGACAAACAGACAAACAGACAAACAGACAAAAATTGTAATAATCATTGTTTTGGGTTCTATTTGCGTTGATAAAGGTCCCAATAATATTTTTTTCAAATATCTTCCATGTACAGACAGCGATCGGTTACATTTTTATTATATGTATAGAAGATAAAATACGGCCGAGTCACAATACTGTAGATAGTATTACCGTGTTATTATTTCATCTGTAACTTCATTGCGTTTTGGGTGAAAACAATATTTATTATGAAGCTATACTCAAACGTTAGCAACGAAATTATCTTTATCTTTAAAATTAGCAGTGATTAGTACCGTCTTCACGAATTTGATATCAGTTCAAAAGTCCTAGATCATGAAAATAGGGCACACATTTCTTTTGTACTATTTTATAACAATACTAAGACGCCGTTTAATTAAAAAAAAAATTCAGTTATCGCGTTAGTTAAATAGACTCTACGTCGCAGTGATTTTATAAATATTTGAACTGTTTTGAATATGATTATTACAAGTATTGTAAGATAACAACAAGCTCGAACGCTATACAGTTACTCTAGGTCTACTCTAGGTATTTGTACGGTAGTAGATCCACGCTGATTTCAGCATGAATGCGCCGGATCGTCCGGGGAAGTACTACCCTCTCATAGAAGATCGACTTAAGAGTAGTAGTATCCGTACTACTGCGTTTCGTTCGGTGAGTGAGAGCGCCAGAGGCCCAATTTCCCCCTTTCCTCAGTCCTCAACTTCCTCATTCCCTTCCCCTAACCCCATTCCCAGCCGCCATAGTGGAGGCCACCATACCAGCAGTTTAAGACAATGGCTTTTGGTATAGTGGCCGCCACTTCTGGATTCCACTGACTGCTTACCATCAGGCGGGGTGGAGTCACTTAGGTTGGCTATAATATATCAAAAAAAAGGTGCGGTATACACGAGCGAACGGATCGCCGCAAGGAGCGCGGGGCCGCCACCTGTTGAGTCTGATTAAATAATTAACTGTTTCTGTCTATAGCGTAACGTTCGTACTCCAAAACTACGATTATAAAAGGAATTCACTCTTTTAATGGCCATCATTCTAGAGTGAGCTTGTGACCGCAGCCAAGAAACTTCAAGCGAAAACAAAATGGAAAAAATACCTAATGCATGATCGGGCAAATTTCCATTTATAATTCAAATTTAATCTTTCATAGATGATTAGATACGCTTTTGCTATGATAGTGTAAAGATATTAGTTTCAAAAAGGCTGATCAACGAAAAATTTACTAAAATCTCATGTGACGTACCAAAAAGCATGGATAATTAGTTTAGTTTCATCTAATTCGTGAAGTACCATTTGGGTTGCATGAGATTTAACAGGTGATTAGTTAATTCTTCGTTGATCTGCCTTTCAGAAAGTGGGGGATAGTGTTTACATAATATTAGGTGCTAAGTAAGTTTAATATTAGGTAGAGAGCAGTTACGTTAGGTATTAAACGTGAAATAATATTTATTACAATATATAAATGATTGTTTAGAGCCGTGGCAGTGTGTGCGACTACTATGCAAAATTTTATGGGTTCGGTTCCAAAACAAACATAATGTGCTTCATGAACGTTAGTACCGCCAAGTCTGAGGGTACCTACTTTGTGTGCATTTATGGTATTGCAAAATACACCGCATTACTGAGCTTGTTCCCTAGTGCGAAGTTGTCCAAGAAACTTTGTTCAAGACGCGTTTAATTGATCACGCCGCCTTTTTCTGGAATGTTCTCGACGCGGCTTACGTCCTTTGGATATATATATTGTGTAAACTTTGTTCTCTGGTTCAAATCACTGATTTTGCTATTGAGAAATTCCTTCTAGTTCAATCCCTTTTAAAAATTTATCTCTTTAACAATATTAAAAAAATATCTTAACGTTACCCATATATGTATGTACCCATATAGTATATATATATATGTACATTGTATGTGTCTATTTAGTTATTAAAACCCAAACATATCATAACATATTATATCAGGAGGGCCACTAACCGGTTAGCATTTAAGCTGAAAGTATGGGCTCTACTCTTCGAGAAATTGTTGGAATTATCATGTTACTTGTTTTATTTTCGTACATATTTAGTGTACCTATGTAGTAGTATATATATATAATATGTTATGTATGTTATTGTTAATCAGTATAAGTATATACTTATTTATGTATTTTTATGTTTTTGTGTTGTTTTACTATAGGATGTAATTCTTTTTTAACATATTTCATATTATGATTTATTTACTGCGCCTACTTCGTATATCCCTGCATCACCTAAGTTGACTGGCAGAGAATGCTTATAGCGTTATAAGTCCGCCTATGTAAGTACCTGCGTGCATTAAGTTTAAATAAAACTCCGTAATCAAGAAGAGAACATAGATTAGAATACGAACTAAATAATCTATACATTACAAAAGATATATTAAAACACGTTCATTTTTTTTAGTATTTTGTTTTATTTCGCTTGCCACACAGCAGAGATGACACCACCAACTGTATCACACAACGATGTGTGACATTACCCTCACCTCTCATTGACGCGATACGTGACGCCACGCCGCGACGTCAACATATAAAACAAAACAAAACATACAAACACATATATCAAGAAATATCCTAAAGTAAGCAGTAGGTAGGTATGGTCATACGGTGGTACGTAGTACGTGCTAAGCCTTAGCTATTACTTTTATTTCGTCTCGTAGCAATTTCAGAAGAAATGTAATAACAGTTGGCGACAAGGAAAAAAACTACACCGCGACTCCAAAATATAAGAATTGTGGACACTAATAAATATAATTTAGAGAAAAACTACATAATATATTTATGTTCATATTTATTTTCAACAATACGATACATAATGAGCACAGAACTAAATAATAGAATTAACAAAATGTTTAAACCAAGGAACTATGTAAATTTTAAGAACTTTTGCACTAGGCATAAGGATACAAGAGAACCTTGTATAGCCATATCAAGGCGACTCCGAACATGCATTAAAAATAATAAATAGATGCAAGTTTGGAAATAAATAAATAAATAAATTAAATTATTACACAATATACTCGTATATGTATAGATCACAAAGTTTTGTATTGTATGGGAATCGAACCCACACAACCTCTTACACATTTTCAATTGATTTTTCATCTATAATAATAATAATAACTTAAGCAAAACAATACATAAATCCACATGACTGTATCGTTAGCTAGGCGGCTGCAACAATAGCCATCGAGGCAGTCCTCCCCAAGCCCGTGCTAGTTAAGAACAGTGTTACAGGTAGGTTAAGGATAATCCCAACAGCGCAGTTACAGCCGTCGCTTACCAGTAATGAACTTGTGGCTTTTCGAGTTACTGAACTCCCAAACTAGGCACTGCCTATTTCTATGAGGTCATTTTATCAGGTTGTAAGGTATGTTTAAAGAAATTGAAATGAATAATAAGTGCCACATTAATAGGTGTGAGTGATTTTGTTTGTGAGTATGTATATGTAGTGTATGTTTATTTTGTTTATATACAACAAACCGTACGCATATAATGTTCTTAAACATTTTACGTAAAAGTTTCATATCATTTAATTATATCTCATAATTTCTTTATTAGCTCAAAAATATCAATTATTTCTGTTAAAAAAAAAAAGAGAGCTCCTCTGTGTTCCCACAGTAATGTTTTAATAATAAGTGAGATTACTTCGTAAGAGATACTAAAAAGTCCTGCTGTTATGTTTTTATTAAGGTTTTCTTTCTTTACTTTTGCATTTTTATTTGAATCAAGAAAATAAAACGCCACAATGGACTAATCATACTGATACTTACCCGTCTTTCAACATCGAGGTTCTTTCTTCCCATTCATTCGTACTCGTGGTCTTTGAAGTTACCAGTAACATTATTGACAAACTGAGACCTTATTTGATACCATCTACAAAAGAAATTTTAACGCCCTCAGCAATGTTCCTGTTGTTGTTGTTTGTGGCCCTGCTGGTAAGTAGTAGGTATACATAGATACTATACATAGTGGATCTTGCTAGAAGTACAATGTCTTTCTTTTAACATGGCTATAGCGATATCAGCACATAGTGGCGGGTACAAAACTGTTAAATTGCTAAACATTTACTGACTACTGCAACCCACAGTATTGTCTTAATAGCTGCGCTGTGTCAGCCAGTCATACTTTAATGAAGCAAGTACGGAATGTGATTTGTATTCCGTAGTGCATAGTGACAGGACTTAGTGACCTCACAACTACAATAACACACAGATTATGTCCGCCGCTGCGGCTAAACCAGGCTAAACACACCCGCTCGTAAGATTTCTAGTGCTACACAATACAGGAACGCTAGTGAAATTAGTTTTACGAAATTAATTGTATGGTAATGGAAGATTTATACTGACTTAGCTGGAATAGGTAAAGTATACAATTACTGGTCCACAATTTTTGTTATAAAATAAACAAAATGTATACAATGACATAACTCCTTCCCTATTACATTAGCATACATCTATTTGTAACAAAACGCATCAAGACAAAAGATTTAACATAAAAAAGTTACAAATTGCACACGTGCTCGTAACGCTTGACTCGAATCTTTCGTCGACACAAATTACAAACCTTCTGTTTTTCTATACGCAATATTTGCGTGTTGTTATAATTAATGCAAATGGCGACCTTTTTCCTGTGTTTGTTAATTTTCTTTAAAATTGCGCCCGTTATATAAAATTTTAATACGACACAGTGTGCTCTGAGCCGTGATTTAGAGATTTGTACCTACTTGGGTAGTCTTAATAAAAATGTTTATTAGTTTCCTTTTAACAATTACTTCTATCATTGTTATAAATTTGACATTAGGTACTAAATTCAAGCCTTAATATCCTGTGTTATATTTTATATAACTATATGTAAGTAAAAAGATTGAAACGTTTGAAAAGATGTTGTTTGCGTAGATCTCGGAGGAGATATGGTAGATAAAACTTCGTCTGCTTATTATAAGGACGTCCGGGAAACTTAGTTTCCACTTTAAACTGGTGACACTAATCCAATCGAGTTACTGGGGACTGTTAGTAAAACAGTCCCTTTTAGAAATATTGATGGCAATTGGAAAATCTATTAATGCTGAACTGTATCTTTATAGCCAGGGGACGCAATAGATATTGGATGAAGTAGGTCAGAGTGACCAACTGATCTCTGCAAAGCACCAAACAGACTACAATTACAGTATTTTCTCTGACCGTAAACACAAGCTTCACTATAAGCACCTGTTAGTACCTACAAACAATCGTCTTTGACAAGTTTAGAAGACGTCCTGTTGACAACAAAGGAGGCGGTGTTATTAAAATACTTTTGTCAGCAAATTAAGGTTCCTACTTAAGAGTTTTATAAGTTCACACAAATTCTTCACAAAGGAGGACAAGATTACTGGCGCCCGTAATACGATTATACAAATCTAAAACTTTTATTTATTTTATTGTTTATCTACTGTGCTTTGTAACCTTAGAAATATATATTGAAATTGCTAATATACTAAGTATATTTATGTCTGTTGTTGTCGCCTCCTATTTTATTTACATACTGTATAGCTTTAGCTACGTGTTGTCATGACAACAAGTACAGGTAAACTGCCACATTTTTTTATAATCCGTGTTTTTGTCTAAAACAAAGGAATTCTTAAAGGAAATAATTGAAAGAGGAAAAGCAAAAAGAAGGGCCTTTAGTGCCAAACGCACCGAACAAAGCCCAATAGCTTCAATACTATCACTATTACATATCGATTCCACTCGGTTTGTTCGGCACGGGATCACACTAAATGTTGCTTAGTACAAATGCGTCCAATATGTAACGCAATAAATAACACTAGGCTATTATCTCTCACTGACACGATCACATTATACATTCATCAAATTTATGGCCGTTTCACTACGGAAATGTGTTCACATAAACTGATTTAGATTTGGTTTACAGCTTGTTACATTTTACCATTGTCTATAGCTGTAAAGGCTATAGCTAATGGCAAAGATGTAAACCACTGACTACCGTAATTTAGTGTTAGAGTTTAAATATCTATGAAAAGCGTTAGAAGCGAAACGTGCGTCAATTTTGCGGTGTAGAGCACAGATAAATGAAGTCATGTCAATACGTAGTTACTAAGAACACTTCCAGTAAATGGAAAGAAAAACAATTTAAATCAGCCTATGTAACATACAAAGAGCGAGATCTTGTACTGATGTAATGCCTGCAGCCTAGCCGTCAGATGAATCATCAACGATTTGGACAGTTCGTCCTAAGTGTTCAAATTTATCAAACGACTCCCAAATTGAACTTTAAAAGTTGATCTTGATTTTTTTTAACATTATATAATATAATATAATATTAATAATATAATAATATAATATTCTACCACATTCACACAGCGCTATCTAGCCCCAAATTAAGCAATTATATTTGCTTGTGTTATGAGTACTAAACAACTGATATACTACTTATATAATTTTTCTTTTTTTTGTAAATACATACATATTATAGATAAATTACACCCAGACACAGAACAAACAATCATGCTCATCACACAAAGGTTTGTCCTGGGTGGGAATCGAACCCAAGACCTCCGGCTTAGCAGTCAGGGTCACTAACCACTAGACCAACATTGATATATTTTGTTTTATATCTCGTTCTAAAATTAAAATTCAACACTGTGATTTTGTCGGTAGTATTATCTTTTTTCTTTTTAAATAGAACTCTCAAATACGCATGTCCTTTTTAGAAATGTGAACGTTATTCAAAATAAGAACTTCTTGTAAAGCAATTGGAGTATAAGACAGCGTGACCGCAAGTCGTTACCGTTCGCTTACTCCTTGAGTGTCCCCTGGTCGGTGATATACATTACGATTTCATTACGAGATGAGTCGCTTCGTTGAGAACTCATCTGGACTTCACTATGAACACACATTGTCAGTTTAATAATGAGAGCAAAACGCTGAATGTGCAGCAGATTTATTGAAAATTTTTATTAGTTGAGTGTTACTTTTAATAGTTAAGGGTCGTGACGCATTATCCATACTAGATATTACGTGTGCTATTAAATTTATATATTTATAAGTCATTTTTTTCTCGTGTTTTACGTGGGTTCCTATATTTTTCACCTCAGGTATATTAAGTTAAAATTGTTTAGGTGCAGTATTTATTTATTTATTTATAAGGTACATTTACAATATACATATACAAATATTATCTCATAACTTAGGCTACATCTATTTCTTATACGTATATCAATTATATAACTCATAAGACATAACATTTTATTATGGTTCTTTTTACCACCCATGCCTTGCATTGTCATGCTCACTAAAATGTCATGGCTTGTGGTGTCGTATTGGCCGGGTCATCACCTTCCCTCTAATATGGCGAAGGTGATGATGGCTGGTCTGTGCGTCATGCTCGTGAACGGGTGCTACCTGGGATGACTGGTCAATCTTGGCATGGCATATATTTAATACTTAATTCAATATTACCTTGTAGTTCAATATGACTGAGAAATGCATTTACTATTTTTTAATTTTAATTAAAATACGTAGTCAAATTACCATACTAGATGAGACTAAATAATTGTAATCCTCTATTTTCGTTTCTTATCTTTTCTTTTTTCAAAAATGTTATTAAATAATTAGTTATTTTGTAATAATTACTTTGTATGGTTCTTTGGTTGCGTTGATGTGTTAAAATTGTTAACTCATACAAAAAATTGTAATTATCTGGCGATTGAAAAGAGTGGCGTGAGTTTCTTGCCAGTTCTTCTCACAGCTCTACCTCGTCAGCGAACTGGCTGTAGGTTAATTAGCTGACTTCATGTAATTTGACTTTTCATAAGTATCATTCTGTGATCAAAATGAAATAAATACTTTGACTTTGACTTTGACTTTGACTATAAATGTACACATCATTTGTTATTAGAATTCAAATTAATATATAACATTAAACAAAATTTTTATCATACAAATTTAAAATACTAAATCAAATTAAGTTCGACAAAAATTAAATTATAGAATATTTTATACAGTATAAATACGTGACACTGCTATAATGAGGTTAACTTGGAGTTTTAAATCGCCCGTTGTCAAAAATACTTATTTTATTTATTAATTAAAAAACGCTATGTAACAAACTTTAACATTAAATTGTTTAGTTATACGTATAACAGTTTTCAATATTTAAAAGCCAGTCTTACAACACCAGAGGGAGAACAAAAGCTGAACTAATTAAATTTGAACGTTAGAAAGGCTCCTAATTGCAAAACCGTGGTGATTTTAGTGAATGTCGGGTGCGTCAGATCGCCGCGTCATCTTAGTGCACACCCTCGTCAACGAGAGCAGAGACAGTCCTTAATGTCTGAGGCACACTGATGATATACGACTCGAAAATGTATTGAAATTTAAGTTTAACTGTGTGCCTTTGGTATGGTATTGTACTATTATTGTTGTTTTAAATAATTTACTACACGCGGGTAACAACTGTTACTGCGGTGATGTTATATTTATTTATTTAAACTTTATGCACTACGTGTACATAGGAGGGCTTAATGCCAAATGGCATTCTCTACCAGCTAACCTTTAGGTGATGCAGAGATGATTGTGGTAGGTGCACGTTTAACCAAACAATTACAAAGATAACATAAACATACATAAATAAATTTGTATTCATATATTATACCAATATGTATGGTATAATATATGAATACAAATTTATTTATATATACTTAATACACACTATAATATATAACTATACTATAAATATATGTAAATAAATAAATATATACATATACATAACCTTATTAACATGAAAGTTAATGATGTGATGACTCTGCCAATCTGTCGAATAGAAGTTCCCGAACTTTCAACTTGAACTTGTAGCGATCTGTAACCATCCTGACTTCGAGAGGAAGCGCATTCCAAAGTAATACCTTGTGGTCTAATTACTTTGGGTCTAGATGGCGTTGTGTGTAGTGGTGTTATTATTATGTTTCTTTATTACGGGTAAATCTCTTCTATATTAAAAAATGTATACACAGTCCTTTGGAAAACTTACACGGGGACATAGGTCTAACGTGGAGAATTTGAATGTAAATTGGGATTCCAAATTTAGGAATTATTATTAATATTATATAATAATACCACAACAACCACTTAACGCCATCTAGACCTAAGCATAAAATAATAGCTAGTGATATGGGTTCTAAAATGCGAATAAACATACTTGTATACTTATTTTGTAACATCTATAGCTATCATCAATCAATCAATCTATACATATAATAAAAATGTAACCGATCGCTGTCTGTACATGGAAGATATATGAGAAAAAATACTATTGGGACCTATATCAACGCAAATAGAACCCAAAACAATGAATTTTAAAATTTTTGTCTGTTTGTCTGTTTGTCTGTTAGTCTGTTAGTCTGTTTGTCTGTTTGTCTGTTTGTCTGTGCGTTTGTTCACGCTAATCTCAGAAACGGCTTATCCGATTTAGATATGGTTTTTACTAATACATTGTGGTAAGCTTCACTTAACATTTAGTGTTTGTTTCATGTCAATCGGTTCATAAATAAAATTATTATGCCAATTTAAAGAATCACGTTGAACATTTGTTAATTTACTACGAAATCTGATAGAAACAGAGACTTTAACAGGTTACGGAATTAGCTGATAGCGTTTTTATTTTTCGGATTCCGCTCATTCTAAACAATCTTCCGTTTAGTTTTAAATGAGTCCAGTTTCCAGTGAGCCTATGTTTCGCGATGACAATTAATAAAGCCCAAGGTCAGACACAACTAAAAGTTGTGGGCGTGGATCTAAGTATTAGCTGTTTTTCGCACGGTCAGCTTTATGTGGCTCATCACGTGTTAGCATTCCTAGCAGCCTGTATGCTTTGATCCCCGATGGCTATACGTCTAATCCATACATCCATACACCCATACATATTATATAAGGCTTTGTCCTGACTGACTGACTGACTAACAGACAACGCACAGCCTAAACTGCTGGTCGTAGCGACTTGAAATTTGGAGGGTGTGTTTGTCTAAATGTCTAGAGGTTGTACTAAAAAAGGGTTTTTTAGTACAACCTCTAGACTAGTATTTAGCTTAGGTTAGTGTGTTTTTAAGTTAGGTTAACACGTCTTATTTCTTCATTAAAATGTAAATACTTTATCAGTTAAAATGTAAATAAAAGGTAGATTTATATTTTTCTGGACTTATTTTATTTTTTATGATAAAAACATGTTAACACGTCTCATTACGGAATAGGTGAAATTACAGTGAATTACGAAATAGTAGTAGTCGATTTACGCTGATTTCAGCATGAATGGGTCGGATCGACCAGGGAAGTACTACCCTCTCATAGAAGATCGTTGTAAGAGTAATAGTATCCATATTATTGCGTTTCGTTCGGTAAGTGCGAGAGCCGTAGGCCCAACTGATGCAGAGATCACAATCCTCGCAGCATGTGTGGGACCAGCTGAGTATCCGTGGAGTCATTGTGTGGGTGGTGTGGGTCAACCCGCCGGCCAGTAAGACCCGTATAAATGGTGGTGCCGCTGAACGCCCGCGGCATTGTACAGGGGCCCAATTAGACCTAACCGTAGTATTACGGTAGTAGATCCAAGCTGGTTTCAGCATGAATGCGGGGAAGTACTACCCTCTCATAAAAGATCGACGTAAGAGTAGCAGTATTCGTACTACTGCGTTTCGTTCGGTGAGTGAGAGTGCCAGGAGCCCAATTTCCCCCTTTCCTTTTTCCTCACTTCCCTCACTTCCCTAACCCCATTCCCAGACACCATAGTGGAGGCCACCATACCAGCAGTTTAAAACGATGGCTTTTTGTATGGTGGCCACCACTTCTGGATTCCACTGACTGCTTACCATCAGGCGGGATGGGGTCACTTTGGCAGGCTAATATATTTTAAAAAACCTTATAGCGTTTTTATTCCTCGGATTCCTCTCATTCCAAACCATTTCCCGTTTAGTTTTACGAGTTCAGTTTCCAGTGAGCCTATGTTTCGCGATGACAATTAATAAAGCCTAAGGTCAGACACTAAATGTTGTGACTGTGGATCTAAATATTAGCTGTTTTTTGCATGGTCAGCTTTATGTGGATTTGTCACGTGTAAGTAATCCTAGCAACCTGTATGGCTTTGATCCTCGATGGCTATACGTCTAAAATCGTATATAGAGAAGCATTTACTGTAAAGATTTTTCTTATTCACCTAAACGAAGATGTTTATAATTCAAAACAAACCAAAAGATATATCCAAAAAATGCTGTCCAAAATCACTATTCCACGCGGACGAAGTCGCGGGCACAGCTAGTACATATAATAAAAATGTAACCGATCGCTGTCTGTACATGGAAGATATATGAGAAAAAAAACTATTAGGACCTTGATCAATGCAAATAGAACCCAAAACCATGATTGTTATAATTTTTGTCTGTTTGTCTGTTTGTCTGTTTGTCTGTTTGTCTGTGCGTTTGTTCACGCTAATCTCAGAAACGGCTTATCCGATTTAGATATGGTTTTCACTAATACATTGTGGTAAGCTTCACTTAACATTTAGTGTTTGTTTCATGTCAATCGGTTCATAAATAATAAAGTTATGCCAATTTAAAGAATCACGTCGAACATTTGCTAATTTACAACGAAACCTGATAGAAACAGAGACTTTAACAGGTTACGGAATAGCTGACAGCGTTTTTATTTTTCGAATTCTTCTCATTCTAAACAATCTTCCATTTAGTTTTAAATGAGTCCAGTTTCCAGTGAGCCTATGTTTCGCGATGACAATTATTAATAAAGCCCAAGGTCAGACACAACTAAAAGTTGTGGGTGTGGATCTAAGTATTAGCTGTTTTTCGCACGGTCAGCTTTATGTAACTCTATCACGTGTTAGCTATACGTCTAATCCATACATACATACACCCATACATATTATATAGGGCTTTGTCCTGACTGACTGTCTGACTAACAAACAACGCACAGCCTAAACTGCTGGTCGCAGTGACTTAAAATTTGGAGGGTGTGTTTGTTTAAATGTCTAGAGGTTGGACTAAAAAAGGGTTTTTTAAAATTTAATTCCTAAGTGTGTGAAAAGTGATGAAAACGATTGTATGAATCTTCTTAATTTTTTAACTTACAGTTTTGAAATTTTGTTTTGGAATAATAATAATAATAATAATACCAGCCTGTTTACTGTCCCACTGCAGGGCAAAGGCCTCTTCTCATAGAGAAGGAATGAGCATTAATCACCACGCTTGCTCAAGGCGGATTGGCAATTTCAGACTTTTAAGTCCAGGTTTCCTCACGATGTTTTCCTTCACCGTCAGTCAGAAATGTCCAAGATAAACTTAGAAAGTACATATGATTTTAAAAATCACATTGGTACTTGCCCGGATTCGAACCCACTACCTCGTGTTTACGAATCGGGTGCCTTATCCACAGGGCCATTTCGACTATAGTTTTGGAATACTTCTATTTAAATAAAAAATATTCTTATAATTTTATTTTAACAGGGTTGGATTTAGAGGGGTGAAATTAGGGATGAAATATTCTATACAAAGATCTTTAGCTTTTGAAGCTAGCGACTTGAAATTTGCAGGGAAGGAAAAGGAGGAAGGAGGAAGGGAGGGGAAAGTGGGAGGGAAGTGATGGGGAAGTTAGAGGAAAGTGATGGGGAAGTGAGGGAGAAGTGAATAGGAAGTGTGGGGGAAATGCGGGAGAAGTGAGGGGAAAGTCAGGGAGAAGTCAGGGGAAGTCAGGAGAAAGCCAGGGAGAAGTGAAGGGAAAGTTAGGGGAATGTTAGAGGAAAGTGAGGGGAAGTGAGGGGAAAGTGACGGGGAAGTGAGAGGAAAGTGAGGGGAAAGTGCGGGGGAAGTGAGGGGGGAGTAAGAGATGAATGAGGGGAAAGTGAGAGGAAAGTGAGGGGGAAGTTAGGGAGACGGGAGAGGAAGGGAGGAGGAAGGGACGAGGAAAGAAAGGAGTTTTCGCATGGAGGAAAAAGGTAAAGTCAAAGTCAAGTCAAAGTCAAAGCATTTATTTCATTTAGATCATAAAGTATGATGCTTATGAAAAGTCAACATTACATTTTGTCAGCCAATTGACCTACAGCCAGTTCGCTGACGAGGTAGAGCTGTGAGAAGAACTGGCAAGAAACTCACGCCTCTCTTTTCAATCGACAGATAATTACAGTTATTTGAATGAGTTACAATTTAAACACTCAACGCAACCAAAGAACCATACAAAGTAATTATTACAAATTAACTAATTAATATGATAAGATTAAAGAAAGAAAACGAGGATTTCAATTATTTAGTTTCAACTAGTATGGTAATTTGACTACGTATTTTAATTAAACTGGTAAATGCACCCCCTGGTCACATTGAACGACAAGGTAATACTGGTAGAGGAAGGGATATATAATGGGCGTTTAAAAATAGTATGAAAAACAGTATTTAAACAATATAAAAATGTCTATTGGAAATAACGATATTTACGCGAGCGAAGCCCAAAAGGTCACTCACTCACTTATCACAAAATCTCAGAAACAACAAGTACTAGGAATTTCAAAATTTGCATTGTCATTCCTATTCGAATATAAGTGCTCACTTAGACGGAATTTTGCGAAATCCATCCCCTAAGGGGTGGCAAAGTTGTATGAAACTTCTATAGTTTTTATAGTAGGATTACCAAATTACTAGAAAATACTCTTTTTTTAATATTCAGAAACCACCCTTATTAAATGGGCAAATATGAGTCCCAAGTTTGTGTGAAAGTGGTTTGTCAGTTTTAGCGGTAGCGGATTTAAACTGGATTCGTCATAGAGACGGATAATACTGATACAATGTACGATTGCCATAAAATCAGGCACGCAATATTCTCATAGAGGCACCCATCTGAATTTTCACGCGAACGAAGCCGCGGGCAACAGCTATACATAATAAACATAGAAACATCCAGACCAATGCAAATAGACATGTTTATGCACACAAATATTTGCACTGAGCAGGAATCGAACTCGCGATCTCTGCGTGACAGTCTATACACAGTACCACCGAACCACAGAGGTTATTAGTATTATTATTGGAGAAGTTGGCTGGGAATTATTCCCATAGGACGGGTAATAGCGCTTTGATAAGACTACTACCGTGCCATTAACTTCCTAAGCGTGGCGATTATGGCAAGTACTTCCTACTTCTGTCTACGCTTTTTGAACTATAGATAAGAGAGTATTTACGCTACCAGATTTTAAAACCAGGTTTTGGCTTCGAAGTACGGCGTCCTAGTACGACCAGACAATACTTGCAAGTATGAAAGTGCTATAAAGCGAACGAGCGATAGCAAAGCATTTCCCTGCTTAGTCCTATACAGTCTAGGAACCTCCAAACATATATAAAGCGATGTAACACAAAAGTGTATATTTTGACTAAAATTATCTTTCAGTTTTTATTTTATTTTAGTTAAGTTATGTTTTTATTGTTTTAATTTTACTAAGCAAGTATTGATTAAGGACGCGTTTACAATTCTATCAAAAATAACCCTTTTTTCGGTTAATTTTGCGGCAAAACGATAAACAATTTTATATATCTAGCAGATACTACAAATAGAATGGTTCTTTATCTTGTGATGGGACGTGTTTTTTTCTAATAATATTTATTTTCAATGTAGTAAAAACCGTTGTTCTTTGACTCTTAATCCAGAATTTACGAAATCGTGTTGATTTCGAGACCTGTTTTTTCTTATTATATTCAAAATATTCTAAATTTAAAAATACCAAAAGTTAGCAAATATCTTCAATTCATACAATATCAGACTATTTTTTTAACATTTTACAAATTAACACGAAAATCAATGAAAAATAATATCGTCGTTTTCCATACATTTTGCTATGCAGCGTGAATCTTGATGCATTGTAATAAGACTCATTTTGTTTGGTAGTTGTTTTCATCGCATTGAACAGAGCTTTGTGAACAAGAATCAGTCCGCGCTCGGCGCCCGTCGTGAGTGGACCTGTGTCGCTTATCGGAAGCTGCTCGACTCGTAAATTTCGTTGTATAAACACAATGTAGTTGACAATACTAGATTTGATACTTACAAGAGTTGCAAGCATTTTATACGAAATAGTTGTCAAGGTATTATTGTTTTTGCTATAACTACCTAAGTAGGAGTTAACCTAACCGAGTAGGGGCTCGTTATGTTAGTTATGATGAGACCTTACCACCGGACAAGATGGAGTGACCTGAAGGTCTACTTCAGTAACTGCTACTGGAACTAGCTAACGAGTACAGCTAGGCGTACCGAGTAGGGGCTCGTTTTGTTAGTTATGATGAGACCTTACCACCGGACAAGATGGAGTGACCTGAAGGTCTACTTCAGTAACTGCTACTGGAACTAGCTGATTAGTAGAGCTGGGTGTACCGAGTATGGGCTCGTTTTATTAGTTATAATGAGACCTTACCACAGGACATGTTAGAGTGTCCTGAAAGTTTAAATTTCAAAATGGCGGATGCTGTCATTAATTTGACTTAAGATTCGTGTTTGAACACTCAGTTATCGATTTTAAAGGCAAACGGTTCAAAAATAGCAAAGTACAAAATGGGGGCTGATCCATTCATTTTGACTAATGATTCGTGTTCAGTCATCGCTGGGCCACTCAGATATCGATTTTGAAAGCAATCGGTTTAAAAACAACAAAGTTCAAAATGGCGACTGCTTTATTTATATTTAACTTGAGATTTGTGTTTGGTCATCGCTAGGACACTCAGATATCGATTTTGAATGAAATTGGTTCTATAACAGCAAAGTTCAAAATGGCGGTGAAGTTCAAAATGGCGACTGCTTTTATTAAATTTGAATTAGGATTCTTATTTAGTCATCGCTGGGATACTCAGATATCGATTTTGAAAACAATAGGTTCAAAAACAGCAAAGTTCAACGCAAAAGTCTTTCGCGCGAGTGTCTTTCTCGCAAATGTCCATTCACGCAATGTGTGACTCCATGCCCACCAAAACTATATCTAAGTACAAAATAAAAAACATACTACTAGAAATTTCAAATAAAAGTCATTCCAATTAAACAAAATAAAAATTTATTTCTAAAGTATCAACGTGAGTTTATTTTCATATAATCACCTAAGTTAGGCTGACCTATGTATGTGTGTGTGAAATTTGTTTATGTATTGGTGCGATTCGATACCTATGACTTTTGAGAACGCGTCCTTAACAAAAAAACATTTAAAACGTTTTGTTTTGTTTAAGATCGGTGAGGATTCCGTCCGTCAGCACAAGTAAACATCGCAGAGCAGTTTTGGAATACTTCTGGTAAGTTTCGCATTTAACTTAGTGCTGATAATAGTACAACTAACTTAATGGAAACTTTTGAATATATTAAAGTACTTTATCTGTTAGTTGTACATGATATCTCAACAGAACTCCTCACAAATGTTTTTTATGACATAACTTCTACAAATCTTTAAAACTCTCGACTTCCTTAACGCGACTTGGACGTGACTTGCCCCTTTTTGAAAATTCTATATACAGTGAAAACTTAAACGACAAGTATCTAGTCTATTTATAACCCGTTTCGCAGTTTAGAAAGTTTTAAGTAACATATAGAAGAAAGATTGTTCAGAGAATAAGTCTGTCTGTTTTATAATAATTATTGTTTGTTTGAACGCCCTAATCTCAGGAACTACTGTCGAATTTAAATAATTCTTTTTTGCGTTTGGTAGCCTTGTTCTTGAGGAATGCAACATCACGCTACTAGTGGAGCAGAGCAGTAACCAAAGATGTAGCTTAACGCGGGTGAAACCGCGCTGCGGAAAGCTAGTTTTGAGATATACTACTATTTTTACGGTAATAAATCCACGCTGGTTTCAGCATGAATGGGCCGGATCGACCGGTGAAGTACTACCCTCTCATAGAAGATCGACGTAAGAGTAGTAACATCCGTACTACTGCGTTTCGCTCAGTGAGTGAGAGCGCCGGAGGCCCAACTTCCTCCCTTTCCCCTTTCCTTACCTCCCTCATTCCCTTCCCCTAACCCCATTCCCAGCCGCCATAGTGGAGGCCACCATACCAGCAGTTTAAGACTATGGGTTTTGGTATGGTGGCCACCACTTCTGGATTCCACTGACTGCTTACCATCAGGCGGGGTGAAGTCACTATGGTAGGCTCATATTAAAAAAAAAATATAGGACTCAAGTTATTCATACTCGATCATAAGCCGTATCGCGCTTACGCAACTATAACAGTCCTCGATAACTGGGCTATCATACGCAAAAAGAATTTTTCAAATCAATCTGGTAGTTCCAGAGATTCGCGCGATCAAACAAACAAACTTTCGCTTTTTATAATAATATAGATTTTGATACGTATCTATGTGTCCTTTATAATGTTTTTGAAGGTAGTCGAAGTAGGTATAAGGTATATACAATAGCTTATTATCACCTTACGTACCTGTGTATAGTCAACTTTCACCAAAAATGTAGTATTAATATAAAAAAGTCGCGGGGCAGAGCTCGTTTGTTAATACAAGATGTTTGCGTCGCGGTCTGTTTGTTGAGGACATTTTATTAGGTGCGTATTCCTAATGGGAGGGAGGAAGGGAAGTGAGTGGAAACGTCGGTGATTTCCCCCGAGGACCGTAAGACTCGCCACAACCTTGCCTTAACTGCTACTTTAGAACAAACAACATGAAATAAGTAATAATCTTGATGATGAATTGTATCGCACGTTGTGGGACTTACCAGTTAAATGTTGGCGTAGATAAATAGATGGAATTAATCACTGTGTACATTATTGTTGTTGTTTCAATATTAATCAACTAGCTGTTGCCCGCAGCTCCGCAAGCGTGAATGTCGGTTATATCTCTGTTTACGTTGACGATTTTTTATACAAACTCCCATCCTCTATTTCAACCCCTTTAAACCATTTTTTCGCTATGATAGATAGGTTATGTTGTTCCCCAAGGTCTAATCTATCTCGATACTAAATTTAATCAAAATCGGTTACAGACAGAGATGCTTTCGCATTTATAATATTAGTATGGATAATATTGTAATGGTCACACTATTCGTTTGAAGAAGTCAGCTGTTTGACAATAAGGAAGTGACACTAGGTTACAGATATAGGACTAAGCTAAACTATACAATTTTCTATTTTACGACTTATTAATTATTCTACAGAAATCGATATTGTATTGTGATTTACGGATTACGGATTTGTGGATCTACATCCACCCTGATTTCAGCATGAATGGGCCGGATCGTCCGGGAAAATACTAGCCTCTCATAGAAGATCGGCGTAAGAGTAGTAGTATCTGTACTACTGCGTTTCGTTCGGTGAGTGAGAGCACCGGAGGCCCAATTTTCCACCTTTCCTCTTTCCTTACCTCCCTCATTCTCTTCCCCTAACCCCATTTCCAGCCGCCATAGTGGAAGCCACCATACCAGCAGTATAAGACGATGGTATAGTGGCCACCACTTCTGGATTCCATTGACTGCTTACCATCAGGCGGGGTGGAGTCACATTGGTAGGCTAATATATATATAAAAAAAAACTTTCCACTTTCAACTTCCGTTTAAATTAGTCCATTTAAATTAGATATATAGTTTTTAATTTTAGGTTTTTATAAAATCGTATTGTATTTTTTATCAGTGTTAACACTGTAAATACGTTCTCAATAAATTGAAAAATAAATTTTGATTTGGACATTTTTTCTTAGTCAAATGAGTAATAATTTGTCGGTAATCACACTTGGCAGTAGGACTGGTGACCACAGTGGGGGTAAAATTAAGTACATAGATTTTTGAATTCTGTCTACTATTCCTGAACCCCCCTGACTGCTCTCCACTGCGGAGTCACTTTGATAGCTAGACATACAAAAACACATCTACCAAACAGTCTTAAGTGATTACAACCATTAAAATATTATCATCATAAATCTTAATGGTTAAAATTATATCAATTACTTTAAATCTCGACACAACTATTTGGCTGTCGCGGCATCGTTTCAAGTGGCTTCAGGCCATCCTCTATAAAATATTATAGTACGTGCAAAATAGTCAGATCGGTTCATAACGGAGACTATTTGGATCAATTTCTTCACATTATTTGAATGTGTTCAACAAAAGGAGGTGGAAAAAATATAAGTACAGTACAAAACGCTGCTATCTTGTTGTATGATTTTTCTAACCCCGCTCATAATAATAATATAATATCACAACAACTACACACAACGCCATCTAGACCCAAAGTGAGCATAAATTATAGCTTGTATTATGGGTTCTAGAATGTGGATATACATATTTAAATACTTTTTTTTGTAAACACATACATATTATACATAACAACACCCAGACCAATGCAAATAGTCATGTTCATGCACACAAATATTTTCACTGCGCGGGAATCGAACCCGCAACATCTGCGTGGTAGTCCGTACACACTACCATCGAACCACAGAGGTAGTCAAGGTACTAATACTCTTATGACGATTTTCGATGATTATCATAACTCGAACTGGTTGTGCTATTGTAGTATATCCACGCTGGTTTCAGCATTAATGGGCCGGATCGTCCGGGGAAGTACTACCCTCTCATAGAAGATCGACTTAAGAGTAGTAGTATCCTTACTACTGCGTTTCGTTCGGTGAGTGAGAGTGCCGGAGGCCCAATTTCCCTCCTTTCCTCTTTCCTCATCTCCCTCATTCCCTTCCTCTAACCCCATTCCCAGCCGCCATAGTGGAGGCCACCATACCAGCAGTTTAAGACGATAGCTTTTGGTATGGTGGCCACCACTTCTGGATTCCACTGACTGCTTACCATCAGGCGGGGTGGAGTCACTTTGGTAGGCTAATAAATATAAAAAAAAAAAAAAAAAAAAAAAAAAGTATATCGTGCTACTAAACCTATGTTTACTTCTAGTTGCTGGTGCACTATATACTGCACTGGGGAGCGGGTGTAGTATCACAAATTACAATACCTCAACTTTTTTTTTTTTTTTTATTTATATTGTAGCCTACCAAAGTGACTCCACCCCGCCTGATGGTAAGCAGTCAGTGGAATCCAGAAGTGGTGGCCACCATACCAATAGCCATCCTCTTAAACTGCTGGTATGGTGGCCTCCACTATGGCGGCTGGGAATGGGGTTAGAGGAAGGGAATGAGGGAGGTGAGGAAAGAGGAAAGGGGGGAAATTGGGCCTCCGGCGCTCTCACTCACCGAACGAAACGCAGTAGTACGGATACTAATACTCTTAAGTCGATCTTCTATGAGAGGGTAGTACTTCCCCGGACGATCCGGCCCATTCATGCTGAAATCAGCGTGGATCTACTACTTGTATAAACTTCGCAACTTACCTCACTACACAAGTTATTTCATGGTGGTACTTTGAAAAGTTAGTAAATTCGAACTCAGTACAACAGCAACAATGTGATATTTTGCGAACAGTACGTGTTCACGTGCTATTAAAGTTTATAAGTTGACTTATTGCCCAGTTGCGAACTGGACTAAAGTTTATTATAGGTGCTTCAATTGTGAGTACAATACGCGATAGTAAGTTAAATAGAGCATCACACATAGAAGTATGGAATACACACCATACCAGCAGTATAAGACGATGGCTTTTGGTATAGTGGCCACCACTTCTGGATTGCACTTACTGCTTACCATCAGGCGGGTAGAGTCACTTTGGTAGGCTAATAAAAAAAAAAAATCGAACTCTACGTTGACATTATCCATTTTTTGTAAGAAAATTAAAATTATAACATCTCAATTGTAACCTCGACTAAAATTGCTGTGTTTCAATTGCTCAATAAAAACTTATCATTTCTAAAATAGCACTTTTATTTGAACCCCACTTCTTTGTAGAACAATAAATACCGCCGAACTTGAAGCTATCTCAGCGACATCAAAAACAAAGTCGTACATAAATCATAAACTAACATAAATCTGATCTACGACCGCTACGCATCGTAGCCCCTCTTCCCTCGTAGACCGTCTACGTCGTAGTTCATACTCGCTTATCAATGCGCTATTGATATAAATCGCCTGTATTTGCATGTAGATGAGGGGGCACACTAATATGCGCCGTACGCAAACGTGATAAGGTTTATAATGAATGGCTGTGTCGCACGTACGTGATAACGCAGTATAATGAGCAGTACTCGGTATGAACATACCTGCGGTTCTGAGATGACGTCACGTATTGACCTCTCATTCATTAGAGAAGGAAGGAATGCAAGAAATTTAGATTCAACGCACTTCAGCCTCAGATAAGAGACTGGTATAGATTGTAAATTAATGTTTTAATGAATAAAAATTTTTTGTTTGAGATGTCATTCTTTTTTTTTTCATATTTCAAATACAAATTATAAGCTAACAAAGTACTAACAGCGTTATTCTTATTAACTTAGAATAGTGTTACACTAACCTCCAGTTTCTGAAAGGCTGATCAACGAAAAATTAACTAATCAACTGTTAGATCTCATGTAAAGTACTATTTCGGTTGCTAAAAACATGAATTATTAATTAAATTTGATTTAATTCGTAACTAATTAGATCAAATTAAGCCAAATATTCATGCTTTTAGCATGATTTTAGGTACTTCACATGAGATTTAACAGTTGATTAGTTCATTTTTCGTTGATCAGCCTTTCAGAAACTGGGGGTAACTATATGAAAGAGAGTAAATTTGTTGAAGCCCTAAAGAGCCTCGTTACAAAAATTAATTTGTGTAAAATCTATTTTACGAGTTGTGTGAGCCATGTATTCTACATATTATCACTTTTTATGGTTTTTTTAACTAACATGCTTCAAAGTATTCATCTTTCACATCCGAATATGATAAAACAGTAGCCTATTCACGAGTTATTGACGTCAGATGTCAAATAATGAGCTCCTAGAGTGACGACACTTGACGGCGACTTCGCGAAACAACGAACTCTCTCCAACAAAAATATAAAATGCTCACGAAAAGTTGAAAAAGTTAAATTTAACAAATTTATGCACAATCTTTTTGTTACTCTTATTAACTTTATGAAGTCCAGATTTTTCTCGTAATTGATGTGCGACAGAGACGGCAATTAACACAATTATATCACGAATTAAAAAACAAAAATCGAATCAGCATTATTAAGCTACGATTTTTTTAATGCTTCTTTATCTGTGGAACAAAAACAAAATATAAATAATAAAACGAATTTTATATACAAAACTCATAGCTGCCTGCAATAATGATTGCAATAAAGCCCGTAAAATATACCTAGTAATGTGCAATTTTGACATAATTAAACTAAGCTTTATGAAACATTGAAAATCTCGTCCCCTGTACAGTTCGGTAGTTAGTTAGTTAGTAGTAGCTAGTAGGGAAGCTGTGACGTCTTACTTCTCGTTTATGATCACAATGTTTACTGCCACCATTCCGCGAAGAGGGTGACTTTGGCCCATAAATCGGAATAGTTGGCGAGTTGTTTGCAAACACTGTTTGCTTGGTGTCGGTTTAATGACGCAGTGATTTGATAAAGTTGTAACAACTACTGGAAACTAACCTTGTCGTTGTTGCACATGAGTAACTTTATGTAAATAAAAAAATATATGATACCTAATAAATAAACCTATTATATTTCAAACAAACTCGCTGTACTACTGACGCATCATCATACACATCAAGATTAATTTATCATGTTTATCGTTGTTAACAATATTTGTACATTCTGTTTGTAATGAAAATGAGTTTGTTTGTGTTGTGTGCGTGACTGTGCATTTGATGGCTCTAGGGCTGATCAATTAGTGTGAACAAACAGATGACAGATATGAATAAACAGTAATATTGATTGCATTGCATTTGGTTTATCGAGGTAATACAAACATTGATTTTTATTATAACGTATTTGATAAGAACGACCCGCCAGTCACTAAAACTAACCTGATGTAATTTTCATACTTTGGGTGAAACACGAACACATAACGTGTAGCTCATAATGCTACTTCTCAATATCAGTTGATTTATTAAATTATAATTTGAATTAATTATATATTATTATTCAAATTTCTTAACCATTACAATAAATACTTAACATAATAGTAATACCTAAAAGCTTGAAGGACTTAATTTGTGTATTGAACATGAGTGCACAGTTAATAAGCGCAGGTACAATCGTCGTAGAACGCCGGGAGGTATCAAAGTGAGCATTTACATCTTTAATTAAAACTATTACAAGTATTCTCTTGTCTAATCTCTATTCGTCTTGTGGTGCCAAATGTAGTTTAAAAACGATGTTTTGCGAACTGTAACCTTGACTAGATGAAAATGTCAGTTAACATTAATTTTATAAGTTATTATTTTTTTTCTTTTCTCCCTCCCCGTGTCGCAGGGAACTATGGACCTGACTTGGAACAAATATTTATGGATCATATAATAAGTTTTATTCCGTGTGGAGATCGAACCCACAACCACGTGCATAGCTTGCGTGCCACACAGGCAAATATGATTCAGATGACCCAAGTAAATAAAATGTACCTATTTGACTTTTATTCACAGGCTTCAGATTGCTCATAACTATTGACAAAGAAGGTTGGAGTCAACGGTTAAATATGCTCAAGTTGCATTTTTTGCATTTTGACAATAATACTTTTTTTTTCGATTTTCAAAAAACTTAAACTCTTACTGCCACTAAAGTTATAAAAATATTGCAATAAAAATATGAATAAATTTGTCTTGTGTGACAAAGAGGACTTTACAAACACTCAATAATAATTCAAGAACACAAACAACACGCAGACTCTGAACAACGGGTCACAATAAATTTTAGTTCTGATCGATCTACGACTATGACTCACTTTAGGACATAGAACTTACGCCAAATTTGTAATGAAAACGCAGTGTTTTAACTTTGTTAAAATGTTCACTCTAAAGTGATTACAAGACCTTATTGCTTTTCGAGAACTTATTTAGAATTGAATACTATTAAGGGTTTATAAACATTTTGTAACTGCTACACGTATTACATTTGCTGTCACATTTCTGAACTGTAAAGATCTACTAATTTCTGTGGTAAAGATACTTGATACTGAGTGTGTAAAAAACAAAGAAATGTAATTTTTCTGTTGTTTGTCATGTCAAACGAACCAGTGGCAACGAAGCCACCAAGAAAACAGAAGAACACTTTTATTTTATTTTTTGTTTTAAAATGCATAGCACGTGAATTCATTGAATTGCGAGGTTAAGCTACTCTTGAATATGAAAAACCATCTTTTAAACCTAATTAAACCATTTCACAAAAAAAATATTAAGAAAATGACAGTACAGGTGACAGTATCTACGGCACGATCTTTTACCATTACTCACGAACAGAACCACTGCTAAGGTAGTGTTGCTGTCTTCGTCAATCTAAAAGGCTTCTCCCAGGAGAAATCTGCGCCGTATGTGCCCAAAATATTTTGTTTGAGTCATATTTTTTATAGAATTGCACGATAGAAACGAAATACAGTAAAAATATATGCTTTTATGAATATTTTCTTTTACCCGATCGTTTGAGAGAAATCCTATGTGTATATTTATGTGGGTCTATACTTCTTTGTTGTTTTGTTGAAGGTAATTGTATAAGTATTCGGTAACTTATTGTATAATAATATTTTATTGTACCTAATGTACTGCGAAAATAAAATCACGCGAATCTTTTCAACATTTAAATAATTGTTTGTTTTTTGTTCACTCTCTTACAAAACAAGTCATCGACCTTTGGTACCTCTCAGGCGACGGTTTTAAAAAATACCAGTATCAGCTTGATATACTCGCACTCTAATATTAAGAGGTTCAAAGATCGGAAATGTTTGCTAAGGTTTGTGATTGTCTTAAATTAACCCTAATTATTAATAATAAATAATTATATGTGGACAACTCAGTTTCTTTATTTCTTTCTCCTTTCTGGTTCCTTCCGATTACAGCCACATCTCTATATTTACCACTTACCTTAGTAGTAAAAGCTAAATTTTGGTTAATCTTTCGCTATAAGTTCAAGCTTTTCATACTGCCTTCTACGTAATATCACAGAAGTATTAATACGACAGGTGTGTATGTACAGGTACACATGTCGTCGCTATTCGTCGACATAATACGTTCATCATTCACCGCAACAGGTGGCCGCCTCGCGCCTCACTCAACACCGCGCTTCGACTCACGACACTAATAATGCCTTATAGATTTTACACGATAATGAACTAACATTATTAAATATCGTAGATTTTGGCTTTTATCATATATACGTTTTTGTTATAAAAATTGCATTTAAGTACTTATTAAACTTGGGTAGCAACAATAACCACTTATCGGCGTAACAGGTAGATAATGGCGGTAGTGTTGGCCCAAGCAATACAAATATTTGTGTGATTCACAAATAATTTGTTTGTGCATGTTGATAAGATGAATATTTTGTTTAATAACAATTTAATTCTTTATAAAAGTAATAAAATGTAATTATTTAATTTAGCAATCATAGAAAGTATTATTATTTATTTACCGTTGGTAATGACTTCACAAAAGTAATTAATAGTTTTATAGTTCTTGTTTTGGGTCGGTAATCGAAACATTCTTCAAAATTCGAAACTTATTAACTTTATTAATTTGATATTTCAAACCATAAAGATATGATAATTAAAATAAACTACGCATTAAATATCTACAACAAAAAATATATAAGTAAATTTATAAACACTACTGCTCTAAATAACTGTAATTGAGTTTAAAACTCAGTAATTGACCTCGAACTACTTATCTATGTGATATAAATATAAAGAGTGGACAAAACATTCTCTTAAAAAGTATCAAGTTATTGTTTTAGTTGCAAGAATTCAGGTCAAAAAGTGAAACTCGTTTTGTGTTCTAATTTACGATAGCTGTACTAATTTAATACTTTATTTTGAATCGTTGGATTTACATTTTCTCAGTATAATTTAACAATAGGTACTTATTTTATGTATAGTATATATTATTATATATAGCAGAAGAGTTTGTTTGTTTGTTTGTACGCGCTATTCTCTGTCACTACCAGTTGGATTTGAAAAATCTCTTTGCGTATGATAGCACAGTTCTCGAGGAAGGTTATAGGCTATGTAACATCACGCTATTGGCGACGCGAACAGAGCAGTTATTTAATATTTTTAATACACAAAAAAATACCAGCAGGCTGATGTTGTTAAATCCTTCAAATTACCTCGATGTTGTAATAATAATATCAATGTTTAAAATTGAATAAAAAGATTTGTACGCTTGGTTACCACACATAATGTATATACATGATACAATTAACAGACCCAAAGTTCATCCAAACTTACAAAGCTAATCTCTACTTGTGAGTTACGTAAATATTTGTTACGATTGGCTAAACGAATTTATGTTTTGTCATGCTTTATTATCAATCAGGTGTTTTAAATTACTTATTAAGAAAACTTCTATTTCAAACTAGCTGTAGGTTATATCTCTGTTTACATTGACGATTTTTCATACAAACTTTCATCCCCTATTTCAACCCCTTTAAGCTATTTTTCCCCGAGGTCTAATCTATCTCTATACAAAATTTTATCGAAATCGGTTCAATGGTTTAGGCGTGAAAGCGTAACAGACGGACAGACAGACTGAGTTACTTTCGCATTTAATATTAGTATAAATAGAACCACACTTAAAATCATTTGATCAATTACAACAGTGAGCTCTATCGTAGTACAACAACAGAGCAACAGTGTAGTTAGTGTACGTGCACATAACTAGCAGCTCACTTCCGTTCAGCTCAGCCGAGTGTGAACCAGCACTTAAATGTCCCACACCGCTGTGTACACTAGGGCTGTCACCGTACCATTTTAATGATATTAGAGACTTGCTTTCTGAAAGTTGATCATAAGGAAAACAAGGATCAAAGGCGAATATTGAAAAAGATTAAACAGCCTAAAATATCAGTAAAGATTAGCAGAAGGCCTAGTAGTTATCCAGATAGGATGTGAATAAAAAAGCCAAATTAAAAATACTCGTAATCGATTCGTAAACGTGTATGAGATTAATAAATGTAAAATTATAAAAAGTATCAGTGCTTAGGGATAATATACTTTTTAATAGGTGAAAATTAAAAAAATCGGATCAGTAGTGTTAAAATTACAATACGTCACCGAACAAGTCAAATAAACATTACTACCAAAGCTCATGTGTGACAGCCCTACATATCGACCGGTGTATGTTACTGTGAGTGGTCACTCAACGCCACGTGAAGAGATCAACAACTACTCGTCAGGGGTGATGCACAACAATAGCATGTAGAGGGAAAGGGGGGGAGAGGGCAAGACCTCGATACTCATAATTACTGGGTTTTATGACGAGTTTCGCATGAAATGTTATTTTATTAGATGTATAGGGAAAACCAACAGTAGTAATATACATAACTAGCTTTCCGCGGCGCGGTTTCACCCGCGTCTTTGCTTACTGCTCTGCTCCCGTCGCAAGTAGCGTGATGTTACATAGCCTATAACCCTTCTCGAGAACTGGGCTATCTTACGCAAAAAGAATTTTTCAAAACCGACTGGTAGTTCTAGAGATTAGCGCGTTCAAACAAACAAACAAACAAACTCTTCCACTTTATATAATAATATAGATTATATCTGCTAGCTGAAAATGATGTAGTTTTTCTAAACTTAAAGTATAGAGATTTTTTTTCATTTTTTTTTATGTTTGTTTGCAACGATTCACCAGAAAATCTAAGTTACCGATTTGAAAAATTCTATCACCTTTAGAAATGAACCAATTCAGCGGATAACTTAGGCTATATTTTATTATGTTTACCATATTTTTTTCATTCAGTTTTAGAATTCTCGTTATACTAAATGACTTTGAAACTTTGAAAATCGTAATGACGACTAGTGCATTTGTTATGTTTTTTATTAGGTATTTTAAGGCAATACTATTTAGGGAAGGTTTGGAGTCGATCTGATGATGGAGCCATAAGAAAGTCAATACTATAAGATTCTTACTAAAATAGCAAATCAAGATTGATAATATCTATACCTAGTAATTGTTTTACTTGGCACCAACTTCAAACGAATGGGTACTTTTGTTATCCCGGGGGTCGAATGGGTACTCAAACTAAGAAAGGGTAAATCTTTAGGATCGAATGGGTTCGTAGCCAAATTATAAAATACTTGTTTAATCATTTCTGATTAACTAAATTAAAATACGAATTACTTTGTGTTAAGTAAATTTATTTTTAACTTTTTAGTTTCCTTCCTGTTTGAAGTCGGTTTATTTTTTGTTCAAAATTGTTATTGTACACAATTACGGAAGGTCACAAGTGCCTGTTAGATGTAACGTGGCTTTAATTAAGACACCTTTGTATCAATATCAAAGAGCACTAAGTAAGGCGACAGTCTGCGGTTCCCCTCACTGCAGTCAACAGTGTCGACACTGACAGGGTTACGGTAAACTAATTAAGTTGTCTAACAGCTGTAGGGTGTTGTGGTAAACACTGTGTATACGTAGAGCTACTAGAGATCTGACGGCGCTATGAAGTGCCCCTCAATAGATACAAACTAGTACACAATATAGTAATACGTCAAACAATGATGACTATTAAACTATATAGGAAGGGCTTTTTTATATTCCACTCTGCCTGATGGTAAGCAGTCAGTGGAATCCAGAAGTGGCGAAAGCCAAACTACTGGTATGCTAACCTCAACTATGGTGGTTTAGTGAGATGCTTTTTACGCCCCGCTTTAAAGATCCAGGATCATAATGAAATGGGAATGCATGCGCTGGTGAAGAGTTCCAGGCTTTAATTTAGCGACAAAAGTATAAAGTGCTGAACCGTTTGGTTCAAGACCCTTCGTTTTCTGCTCGAGAAATTTCATTAAACGACGCGCCTCGCTCTAACAAGTAGGTATTTGTGTAAATAAGAATCAATCTCACCACGAGCCATCGACCCGATTGTGATGAGGATTCGTTCTTACACACATCACTAATGGGAATTACATCTTGTGGCACTTTTAGCACTTTTACTTAGAGCTAAGCTTCTCATTTGTATCTTGACTCTTCATCATCTATTCAAAGGACAAAAAAATAATCCGTTAAATATTTATTTTATTCTGTTTTTTAGTATTTGTTGATAGCAGCAACAGAAATACATCATCTGTGAAAATTTGAAATGTCTATCACGGTTTATGAGATACAGCCTGGTGACAGACGGACAGCGGAGTCTCAGTAATAGGGTCCCGTTGGGTAAACCTTTGTGTACGGCACCCTAAAAACAAGCAATATGAAAGTAAAATAATAGCTACGTCGTAGCACGTGTATCGTAGCTTGTGCTACGACGTAGCAGTTTTAAATTCACTATCATGATTGCAATCTCGTACGTAGTACATCGTTGTGTTGTCCTGCGACTCTTTTACACTAAGTTTCTTTGGACCCCTGTTGCTCGTTCCACCACAAACACTTTATTTACTGCCTCTGTGGTTCGGTGGTACTGTGTATGGACTACCACGCAGAGGTCGCGGGTTCGATTCCCGCTCAGTGCAAATATTTGTGTGCATGAACATATCTTTTTGCATTGTTCTGGGTGTTTTTATCTATAATATGTAATTATTTACAGAAAAAAAAAAATTAAGTATGTATATCCGCATTCTAGAACCCATAACAAAAGCTATAATATAATAATGCTTACTTTGGGTCTAGATGGCGTTGTGTGGTTGTTGTAGTATTGTCATTATTATTTTTAACTGTTTTACAAATTGTCGTACAAAATCATCAGAACATTCCGATAAGTACGTCTGTTATTTGTGCCGCACACAAGTTATATCAGACCACCGTTTCAACCGCGTCTTTGCTTACTGCTCTGCGCCCGTCGTCAGTAGCGTGATGTTACATAGCCTACAACCTTCCTCTAGAACTGGGCTATATGTTGAATCATTCAAAACCGACTGGTAGTCCCAGATATTACCGCGTTAAAACAAACAAACAAACTCTCCCACTTTATACCTATATAGATATTACTCTTGATTTTCAAGACAGTTGACCTTACAGTATAGACGAAACGCCAGCTGATGAATAGAGGGGGTGTGGAGAAAGAGGTAGGGAAAGATGGGAGGTGTGTAATAATGTCTGATTAGTTCAGATCCATTAATTATGGACGCAGACAGCTGACGCTGACGTTGCGTTGTGGGGCCGTTGCGCTGACAAGAACCTTTCGCTCATCATTAGTTATATTTGACAGCGATATGTTATCGGGTTATACAAATAATAAAATTGGAGTGTCTGTTTGTAATATTGAAATGACCGTTTTTTACTACATGTATATGAATATATATACTGTACATACACCAAAATAATTTATTTACAAATTTTGTCTGTTTGGCTGTTTGTCTGTCTGTTTGTTCCAGCTAATCTCTGAAATGGCTGGACCGATTTTGACGGGACTTTTATTAGCAGGTAGCTGATATAATAAGGAGTAACTTAGGCTACGTTTATTTTAGAAAAAATCTTATATTTAAAAAAAATAAAGTTATGTTGATCGACTGTTACGCGGAACGAAGTTCGCCGGGTCAGCTAGTTATTTATATGATAAGAGTAGGTTAGTGAGATAAAAATTGTAAAAATCGTAAAGTTAAGTAAAGTTAGGTAAAGTTAGTCTTTAACTTTAAGTTAACATAAATGTAATAGTTTAAATAGCACTAACAGTAGACTCATTGTCTTGCTGTACAAAGAATCAAACGTGAACTATTGCTCTTATTTTATAAACGTGAATTAGTCTTTAATTACCAGTACCAACGAACGGCCTTATTAGTAGAAAATTCTAATGGTACTCAGCAGATAGCGAATAAATAACTATGATCTCTGAATTTAACATTTCAGTCACAGAAACTAAATATCAAACATTTTCCTCAATTCCAACAAGTTTGTGTACGCGTTATATTATTAATGATTAGCTTAAACCATACTTAAGTATTCTCTAAGATACTCGTGAAAGTTTACCACTCAAGTTAGAAGCACTTACTTAGTTACACTTGTTTAGCGACAAGTTGTACTTATTAGTCGCCACTGACGTTTTTGTATGTATTTTGAATTCAAGTTTTACTTGCGTTAATTAGTTGAATCTATAGCTCTTGTGATACTTCTTATTTATTCATTTGACTACCTCTGTGGTTCGGTGGTACTGTGTATAGACTGCCACGCAAAGGTCGCGGGTTCGATTCCCGCTCAGTGCAAATATTTGTATGCATGAACATGGTTATTTGCATTGGTCTGGTGTTTCTATGTATAATATGTATGTATTTACAAAAAAAAGTATATAAGTAAATATGTTTATCCGCATTCTAGACCCATATCACAAGCTATATGCTTATTTTGGGTCTAGATGGCGTTGTGTGGTTACAGAACAGCAGTGGAGTGTCTGTTTGTAATATTGAAATAACCGTTTTTTACTATATGTATAATTATGAATATATATATGGTACACCAAAATAATTTTTTTTTACAATTTTTGTCTGTGTGTCTGTCTGTCTGTTTGTTCCGGCTAATCTCTGAAATGGCTAGACCGATTTTGATGGGACTTTTATTGGCAGGTAGCTGATGTAGTAAGGAGTAACTTAGGCTACGTTTATTTTAGGAAAATTCTTTTATTTTAGAGAAATAAAGTAATGTTGATCGACTGTTAGGCGGAACGAAGTTCGCCGGGTCAGCTAGTTATTATATAAGTATCGTCTGTTAGTGAACGTTGATACAATTATTTATTGGCTTTTTCACATTGGCCTATCAAAATATCTTCCTTTTGTTTAATATTAAGCTGTTAATGGGTTCTAGAAGGTAGATAGCTGTTAGTGTTATCACACTTGCTTGAAATGCATTGTCAATTTAAGACATTTTTATAAGTCCACGTTTGCTCACAGAGATCTCATTTTCTGCCATAGTTTTAAACTTTTTTCCTGTTTTTATTCCTTTACGACGTGACCTGACCTGATGAAATGAAATGAAAATATATTTATTTATTCAGGTTAATTAAATTAACACTTATGAACGTTAAAATTACAAAATGTCAGTTATTAACCTACAGCCAGTTCGCTAACGTAGGGTGGGGCATGAGAAGAACTGGCAAGAAACTCAGGCCACTCTTTTTAATCGCCATTTATTAAAATTTTTGTAAGTTACAATTTCAAGTAGCATACAAAGTGACACAGACAATACACTTAACTCTATAAGTAAGTAATAATGGCTTTCTATGTTGTGAACAAAAAATAAATAGTACAATGTGTGCTTTACAGGCTGCCTTAATTTGAATTTTTGCAATTTGCAAAATCTTTAGAAACATTACTTTTGTTTACTAATATTGTTAAACTGAAAAAGAAATATGCAATATTATTCACGTTTATTTACTTTAAAATATAATGTTTATATTTCACGGGTCAAAAGTCGGTAGTCTTTATCATTCCAATGTTGAACAAAAGTTTATTTTAAGGAAAAGGTAATTGGAAATTTCAGGTTTATAACACTAGCTTACACAGTTTCTCTTCATCGTATGACAATGTATAAACATGAAAAGTGATACAGAAAGCATGACGTCATCACGTTTTACTTAACTAAGGTCGATACTTATCCCTTTGGGGGACGAGAATGATGTTATATTACAACACGCAGTCATTTATTATCATGTTTACGCCTGGGACTTCTGCATATACTATTATATATTTTAAAGCGAAAGAGTTTGTTTGTTTGAACGCACTAATCTCTGAAAATACCAGTCGGATTAAAGAAAATATTTTTGCGTATGATAGCTCAGTTCTCGAGGAAGGTTTATAGGTTAAGTAACATCACGCTACTGGCGACGGGAGCAGAGCAGTAAGCAAAGACGCGGGTGAAAGCTAGTAGGGAATAAAACAATATCCACAACTAGACATAAGCTTTTCACAATTTTGGCTATCACCGTCAGTGAGCCACATTCATCGGTTGCCCGCCAACCTTATCATCAGCCCACCTCAAATATATCATGTAACCAAATGCTTATTTAATACTCTGCTAACATTAAGACATCTAAGCGCAATGATATGTTAAAAACCTCAGCCGACGCCGACGTTTGCAATCTCGAGCGTGATTCACCCGCTACTAACGTCTAAGTAAACATCGACGTTTTCACGTCAGGTAACACAGCGATATTACCATCTGTGACGTCAAACAATGACGTCATCCGCACTGCACGATGTACTCTTTCAAATGAAGTCGACTCAAAGAATGCAAGGTTGCTTTGACAGAACTGTGAAATAGAGGTACATTGTGATATAGCAAATATTAACAGTTTATATAATACCTACATAGAAACATTTATCACAGTTCACATGTTGCCTTTACCTTTTGTAGCAATATGCAAATTGAGGCAGCCTGTAAAGCACACATTTTACTTTTTAATTTTTCTTTACAACATAGAAAGCTGTAAGTAATTAAGTATCTATAGAGTTAAGTGTATTGCCTGCGTCACTTTGCATGCTACTTGAAACTGTAACTTACAAAAATTGTAATAACCTGGCGATTAAAAAGTGTGGCCTGAGTTTCTTGCCAGTTCTTCTCATGGCTCTACTTCGTCAGCGAACTGGCTGTAGGTTAATTTGCTGACATTTTGTAGACTTTGACGTTCATAAGTGTTAATTTAATTAACCTATATGAATAAACATATTTCATTTCATTTCATTTCGTTTGAACGATACGCTTGCAGAATACTGGAGAATCTTGATTTAACTTTGGTGTAGTTATTTGTGTGATTAGAACCGCAGTCCAGACATTGCTAATTTTATATGAATGATGGAGGACTATACATAATATATAATTATACTGTTTAGTTCATTTTAATTGCGACGACCTCTGTGGCGCGGTGGTACTGTGTATGGACTGCCACGCAGAGGTCGCGGGTTCGATTCCCGCTCAGTGCAAATATTTGTATGCATGAACATGGTTATTTGCATTGGTCTGGGTGTTTCTATGTATAATTGTAAGTATTTACAAAAAAAAAATTAAATATGTATATCCGTATTCTAGAACCCATAACACAAGCTATATAAATATGCTTACTATGGGTCTAGATGGCGTTGTGTGTGGTTGTTGTGATATTATATTATTATTTATTATTATTATTCTGTATTTATTTTCAAACTAGACGTCCGTCCTTGCTTCACTTCGGTATCAAAAGTTTCATTCGGTCTCACAACAAGCCCCTACGGAAAATATCATTGCAAAGTGTCGTATTGTCATTCAGATTTACAAAGGCGCTTAAAATATTAAATTTTATAAATTATAGCGTAAGTTACCAGTCTTATTTGTAGCTTTCTAAACGTAAAAGATTTTTTTAAATTGGCTATGTAAATCTTGATTTAAATCAGAACAAACAAACAAATATATATTTATAATATTAGTATACATGTATATAGATTTAATATCTTTATTTTGCTAACCTTCAATCGTATAAAATAAAACCGCTGTTTTGTTCTGACAGATTCGACACTTCTTAAATAACCCACGCAACGAACTTGGATATGGTTTTTACAATGGTTTATAGATTTTTTGAACAAGCTTTATATGTATATGCACTTTATAGTTGAAAAAAAAAACGAGAATTCTAAAGGCTTGTATTCATGTTATAACAACTTATTAGTACTTTTATTGGAAAAGTTAAGCTTAAATAACATAAAATTAGATAGTAGCTAACAGTACCTAATTTAATTCACGATATTCAGTTATAAACTTCATACGATGTTGTCGTGGCCTAATAGTTACAAATACGTGTCTATTACACGCGAAGTTTAGTGTTTGAAGCCGAGCTGATGTAACTTAGTAAAGTTAGTACTTAATCTAACAAAGAACAAAAGATCAACGCTCGAAGTGCCCTCATTAGGAATGAAACTAACCATTAAACAAAGTATTTAATCCACAACATTAACCTAATTAATTAAATGTGGTTTATATACCTCGATACTAAATTACTCAATAAAATACCAGTCTTTCTTATCGTATGTGTAGTGGTCAACTAAGTGTCAGGATTTGTTATTGTCGCCCATATTTTATTATAGAGGCGCCCGCCTTGATCAGCCGGGCCGACATTTAACGTGCACTGCAAAGCACGGAAATGCTCAGATCAAATACCACTATGCGGTCACCCATCCATGGGTCAGTCGCACTCTTTGTTACTTAACCCACTGATTGTTCCTAGTCCGTCCGAATACTATATCCAAATACCTGTTTCACTCAGTCCACCTTTTCTCAACCATATTATGATAAGTTCCATTACTTGGTGAATGTGATCTACGTAATCCACAACTGGTCAATGTAAAGTATGTAGTATCTAGTCCTTGCATGATACTCGACTACGTGTACATGCGAGTAATTCCAAAAATACTAGGTTTTTTTTTTTTTTTTTTTTATTGCCAACTGTGGCAGACGAGCCAACAGCCCACCTGATGGTAAGTGGTAACTGTCGCTCATAGACTTCTGCAATGCCAGGGGCTCCGCGAAGCCGCTGCCTACCGTGATATTAATGCTCTCTTTAAACCTCGTTTGAAGAAGGACATGTCATAACGCTCGGGAAACACCGCAGCTGGTAGTTCGTTCCAGAGCCTGCACGTACGTGGGAGAAATGAACGCTGAAAACGAACCGTGCTAGACGAGATCGTGTCCAGGTAGTATGGATGAACTTTGCTGCGATGTCGAGTGCTGCGATGATAGAAAGGAGACGATGGCACCAAGTCAAACAGTTCCTCAGAGCACTCTCCGTTAAACATACGATAGAGCACGCATAGAGAGCCAAAGTCCTTCCGCTGCTCCAGTGACTCCAATTTGTCAGTCAGATTGGGATCGTCGACGATTCGAATAGCTCGCCGTTGGAGAGAGTCAAGTGGGTCGAGCTGGTATTTGGGGGCTCCTTCCCACAGGTGAGAACAGTACTCCACGTGCGGTCGGACTTGTGCTTTGTATAGCACGAGCCGTTGAGATGACGTAAAGTACCGTCTGGCTCTGTTCAGGACGCCCAGCTTTTTGCTCGCCAGTTTGGTTTTGTCTTCCAAATGACTCCCAAATTGGACCTTGCTGGGATATTTGAACGCCGAGGATCCCAATGTCATTGGAAATACTAATAGGAGAGAAACTCCTTGGAACTGGCGCCATAACAAAAGGGTCCTTCTTCGCTGTGAACGCGCATACTTGTGTCTTATATATATATATATATATATATATATAATTAGGTGGATCAAGTATTTCGAAAATTAGAATAGGTGCGGCCTAGACTTGTAAAATACCTAGCGCGCGGATTTGTTCTAGTAAATACGTCTAATTTCTATTTCTCTTTCCTCGTGGTTCTGTTTGTTCCTCTCAGGTTTGACAAAGATATAGTTCTTGTTTCTATAATATTGAGAGAACACGATTTATGTTTTATCTTACCAATATATTGTAGGCAGTTTGTTGTGGCAGTGGTAAGGGCTTTACTATGATTTTCTAGAGAGATACTTTTTTACGTCTAATATAAAAGATTCAAGATTCAGTGTACGAAATGCAAAACCGTTAAGTTCAAAACCTTTAAGCTGTTAAAGGATGACATTTTATTCCTGCACATATTTTTTTTATTGCTGACAGTGGTAGACGACCTAATAGTACACCTGCTGGTAAGTGGTAACTGTCGCTCATGGACGACTGAGAATCCATGGCATTGCTCTAAAATGCCAAAGACTCTGCAAAGCCGCTTCCAACCGTGAGGAAAGTGGGGTAGGTGAAGAGATTGAGGGAGGTGAGGAAAAAAGAAAGGAAATTGGGCCTCCGGCGCTCTCACTCACCGAGCGAAACGCAATAGAATGGATACTACTACTCTTACGTCGATCTTCTATGAAAGGGTAGTACTTCTTCGGTCAATCCGGCCCATTCATGCTGAAACCAGCGTGGATCTACTACAGTATTATTCATGATAGAAAGAAACAGTATAGGAGGATAAAAACAAGATGTCATTACCATACAAAATATATATGTTGTAGTCGACAAGACATATTCACATACGATACTTCACAGAGACAGTAAACATAAAGTGCGTACGTACTCCTCGTACGTAAGGGCTATAACTGTTTTAGGTTTATGATAGTTTCTCAACAAGAATATAAACCTTCCTCCATGAATACTGACGACCTACTGTATATTGTACTAGTATATATATTTATATACGAAGGACTTTCCATCTTTAAATATATAAAAATCAAAGTTTGTCTGTTTGTCTTCTATGCGTGCCGAAACAATTATCAGATTGTGATTAAATTTTGCGAGGGTATTCTGGGGACGGCTGAGATGATTCCTAATCCTAACCCAAAAAAATATATAATTTTTGTTATATAATTAAGTGTCTACAATAAATGATACATTTCCTTATTATATTCTTTACTAGCGACCTGTCTCTCCTGTCTCTACTTTTATGCTTTTTACGATATATGATTACAAATTGTAACTGTAATATGCATGTTTTAAGAGCTAACTTTTCGAAGAAATATTTATGTTATCTCTAAGGCCTGTCGGCGTCTTCTAAGATTTTTTTAAGATAAACGAGTTTTCCCCCTCAGGGGGGATTTTCGGGGAGGATTTGTGGAATAAGCCGACTCCTAAGCGTGTGTATGTCGCAGAAAAATTTAATTAATCGGCCGTTTACAATCTGTCTCCGCATATTACATAATGCTGGATAGGTTACCAGAAATGTGTGTACGTAATTTAGGATGTTTAAACTAGTTTCACTACAAATATGATTCGTTTATAGGAGGGGTCACAGTTCTAACCTAACCTAACCCAATCTGCTTTCGGCATATTACATAACGCCGATGACAGCGAGCGTTTACTTAGGTAAACGTCGGATTTATTCAATTTGCCTGCGACATGTACATGCTCTTTGTTTCACTATACAAAGATAGAAATAACGGACAGACGTACACACTTGCACTGTGTCACCGCGGCCGTGAGTCTTGTAATTTGTGTCTGCTGATTGTCTCTAATCTCGCCTTACACAGAACATGTTCCATAATGCATTAGTAATACCACTTACATTACAACTAAAGCTAATACTTCATTCAATATAATAAAATGTGCAGTTATAACTCAATACGTCGTGGTTTCATTGTCCCCGTTGTGTGCCTGCGTATTATCAGTATTACAAATAGTTTCTTTATCTGTTTGTCAGTGGCCGTCTTTTGTACGGAGATTGTATACGTCGTACGTACGTATACCATATACTGGTCTATCTTAAAGGATCACGCGCAAGAAAATACAGCTTGTTTATGTAAAACACGAGCTTATGTAGTGTTTACGTCGCGTCGTCGTATCTTACGCACCGCCCGATACTTCTGTTTGAATGTATTCACTCTGGACTATTGTGATTTTATATTGCAGTTATTTAATAGTGAAGAAGGTTAAACATATTATTTTGATATTTGAAGAAAGAAAAATATTAGTTAGTGGGGGTCGGTGTTGACAAAGGGCCCAATTACAAGCACAAGTAACCGACGCTGTGTGTCAAAAGATTAATGAATGTTGAAGAGGCAAACGAGGTATGTTTGGATCGCAGCAAATGGCATTCAATAGTCTCTTATTGCCACATTAATGGGTGACAGGCGTGAAGTTATTTAGTCAAGAAAAAGTCAAAGATATTTATTCATTTAGGCTAATGGAGTTAACACTTATGTATGTATGTGGCATTTATTATGTGAAGTCAAATTCCCGATTCCCGCACAAAAGTTCGTGTTGAAATGTGTTCACAAAACCCGCAAATATTTACTTCATCTCGATGATTAAATAAAATGTATAAAATTAACAGTTTATTACCAACCAGATCGCTGTTTGTAACTGAGAGTTTAGTGTATACTTATCAGAGCTTAATTCGAGGTAGTCGCGAGTCGCGTCTGATCCGCGATGATCTCACAGATCCCTACGAAGGCACCGAGTTAAGGTTTTATACCCGACGCGGAAACAGAATGTTAATGTTACCCCTTACCCTACGCGACGGCCAGGCGCGCAAACGTAGCCGTGTAAACTGTGATTTGATTTGGAAGAGTTTACGATGTTGAAAGCTTTGTGACGTCATCTATCTGGCCAATAATGACACAGAGAAAATGCAAGTGAAGACGACGACTACGAGTTTACAGCATAGAAATCAAATATGGCGCTGTCAACAAATATAGACCTCTCCCATACAAGATGTATAGAAGCCTAAATCGCGATATTAACATTCTCACACCAACTAACTATATATACAAGTCCCGACTACCAACTGTCGGGCAGTAACCCGCCAGACACGATCCCCTGGCCTGGTCGGAGGATCCTTTGGTTGGAGGTATATAGTGTGATACCTCCAAAGCTTCATACAAGTATAAATAATAAGTATTAGCTTCTGCCTGCCCGACACTTCGTTCGTAAGAAATTACAATTTGGAGCAAAGAGAAAAATAAATGAAAAATTTATATGTAAAATATTGATGAATAATTATGCTTTATTACCGTAAACTTTCATTAAAATCCATTCAATAGTTGTTGAGTAAAAGATTATCAAACATCTATACATCCAAACAAACTTTCGCGTTTATAATGTTAATAGAATTCGTTGTTTTTCCATTACTATTTGTTGTGGTGCTAATAATGTATGGTACGATGAGCATTCATGTCAAGGATTTCACAACACTTGAGGATGTTTGCGACCTTGTTGGAAGATTTCTTGCGTATTATGTTCTTGATAGTTATATAATTTTGCCAAAACATTTTGTCTCCGTTATTCCATTGTGGATTGTTTTACAATCCAGGTTTTACAATTTAAAATATTTGAAATTATTTTACTTTACCTCAACGCTCAGGACAAAGTGTAATGGCAAAAATTTGTATAATCTGTCGTCGAAACATTGATCAACGAAAAGTAAATGTGGTATGGATGCACGGTTAAATTCCACGTGTAAAAGGGTAAAAGGGTGCCACTTAGTGTAATGTAACTGAAATTAAATCATCCCTACAACATGACAATGTCGACGCACTGGAGTGTAGACGTCAGTTTTTAATTTTGGCTTGTTATCGAAGTGACTTGCCATAAATCCCAATTAATTAATTTCTGGGCTCCAAATCTGCTGGGTTAAATAACAAAACGCTGCGTTGCTATTGTCGGTAGTCGGTAATTTGCACTAAATGCTTTTGCTGCTGCAGAGATTTAAACGCTACGACGGCGACGACTTGCTTTATGCTTGTTTGCAATCTTAGTTGTTATCATAACACTACTTCTTCTTTGTCCAACTTCGTTCCCGGTGTAGCCGAAGTTAGGTCTCCTTGTACGTTTGCGCCAGAGCGCTTCTCTTTCTCTTGTCTGTGTACTCAGGTCCTCTTATGAATCGCTTTGTGCATATTTAACAACCAGGTCAAAGTTCCAATTTAAAACAAATAACGATAGTTTCTTAAAATTAACAGTGTTCATACACCAATTTAGGTTTTTTAGTACCCTGAACTTTATCATTGTACTCTTATTCTCAGTGAAGTCTCTGTGTGCGAGCTCGCGACGGATCGTGTGCCACTTTGCCGCGGTTCGACACTTTACGACGTCCAATTAGTTTAATATTCTAAAGTCGCTTCAGATTGGTTGATGCTGAATATAACATCAGTTCGAATTCGCTTGTTTTTATTGAGCATGGCGGGGTGAGCTGTGAGGTACAATTAAAGTGTTGTTTGTAGTGTACATACGCCGGAATCGGTAGGTGCAGGCGAGTGTTCACGCGAGAATCAGAGGCGCATCTATCAACACGCGGCCGCGTGGCGTAGACGTTTATGTTGTAAAATAGTCTACAAATATTACTTTTCAAGTTTTACCTTCTAACCTAACTTTATCCTTCTTTTATTAAGCATCTTATTTTGTAATAATTTGTACAGGTAGATATTATATTACATAGTCGAATATAATTTTGTAGTATAATAATCATTCTTTAGCCGCGGCACATTTACTGTCTATCCAAAGGATGTCTGAGAATTTGCGTTCAGCGATAAGGGTACAAACTTATTGTAGGTATATGTAATGCAAAACAATTAAGATTTTTCTTATTTTTTTTTTTTTTTTTTTTTATAGTATAGCCTACCAAAGTGACTCCACCCCGCCTGATGGTAAGCAGTCAGTGGAATCCAGAAGTGGCGGCCACTATACCAAAAGCTATCGTTTTAAACTGCTGGTATGGTGGCCTCCACTATGGCGGCTGGGAATGGGGTTAGGGGAAGGAAATGAGGGACGTGAGGAAAGAGGAAAGGGGGGAAATTGGGCCTCCGGCGCTCTCACTCACCGAACGAAACGCAGTAGTACGGATACTACTACTCTTAAGTCGATCTTCTATGAGAGGGTAGTACTTCCCCGGACGATCCGGCGCATTCATGCTGAAATCAGCGTGGATCTACTACCGTAAGATAGATAGTAGTTATTCTATTAGTTTTTTGTTCGTTGTGTAAATAACGAGCTATTTTAGCTAAGCTACAGAAAATAACAGTGGCCAATTGGATGTGAGTTTTCTCATCTTTGTCTTTGCGCCTATATAGGTAGTCTGAAAATTTCTATTTTGATTTTTTCAAATTCGCTATCACCGATTGTTTACCAACCATATCGTGAAAAAATTTTTCGGTAGTAGATCCACACTGGTTTCAGCATGAATGGGCCGGATCGTCCGGGGAAGTACTACCCTCTCATAGAAGATCGACGTAAGAGTAGTAGTATCCGTACTACTGCGTTTTGTTCGGTGAGTGAGAGTGCCGGAGGCCCAATTTCCTCCCTTTCCTCGTTCCTCACCTCCCTCAATTCCTTCCCCTAACCCCATTCCCAGCTGCCATAGTGGAGGCCACCATACCAGCAGTTTAAGACGATGGTATTTGGTATGGTGGCTACCACTTCTGGATTCCACTGACTGCTTACCATCAGGCGGAGTGGAGTCACTTTGGTAGGATAATATAAAAAAAAAAATCTTAAAACACAATGTGCATGTACATTTTACGTCCAACGAAATGTGTTACTAACGCAACATAACGGTTACTTGTAGTACTATTAAGTACACAGTTTAAAGTGTACTGTACAAAGCTGCAAGGCTTTGAGGGGAGGGGCGGGAAAAAGGGAGAGGTGAGGTAAGGTTCGAGCGTTTCACCACTTATAACTGGTAGTTAGCGTACAGTTATACTCGTAACTAGGACTAATAGTTTCCGTTGTGCAACGTAGCGCCACAATAACCTAATACCTACTTGTACGACCGATATACAACCTATATTACTTGCTTTCAGTACTGGTATTACCTTACTAACAATAAAAAAAAACCTACTGAAGAAATTAAAAAAAAGAAACTTAATAAATATGTATTTCTTGGTCTAATTTCTAAAAGCCTGCTTTTTTTATTAGCGGAGTAATATAATTTAATACTTTTTCCTGCCAGTAATAATAGTATATACAAAAAGAGCAGATAGAATTAAAAGTGAACCATAAATAACCCGCAAGTTAAAAAAATACACATTATAAGGTATTTTACAAAATAAAATGTCATTTTCTGATATTTTCTGTTCATTACAAGTCCATTTAGAAGAATTTAATTTGTCCCTCTCTCCCTTTCCCGTTGCGTCGCCATGAGCGAGCCATAAACAACCACAGACTAGAGCAATTAGAATTATTGTACCGCAACATTAAATTGTTTCCGAGCAACGTTTTAATCTCAATTCGAAAATAAAATGTTAATTCTACGAGTGCTTCTATTATTTATTTTTAGTAGAAGCAGAAAAACGCAAAATTGTTGCTTGTGGACACGCTAATATAAGGGACGATGCACGATGCAATGTACTCTTATCCATTCTTAATATTAAAAATGCAAAAGTAACTATCTGTGTGTCTGTCTGTCTGTTACGCTTTCACGCCTAAACCATCCGATTTTGAAATGAAATTTGGTATAGGGATAGACTAGACCTTCGAAAACAACATAGGCTATATTTTAGCTCAAAAAAATTGGCTTGATGGGGTTGAAATACGGGATGAAAGTTTGTATAAAAAAATTGATATAACCGACATGCACGCGGGCGGAGCTGCGGGCTACAGCTAGTAAATGATAAAAGAAAACCTGATGCCTGAACTCTGCATAGCAGTCCGTACAAAGTACTACTTCTTCTTCCTATCGAGTGATTAGTAAATCTAGTTAGTCTAATAATTTATACACCAAAAGAGTCGTAGCAGTAATTTTAGAATCTTAATAGAGAATTATTACAATGTACACAAAGTGTAGCTAGCAGTAGAAATAGTAAACGCGGAAAATAAAATCACAACGTAATGACCTTCACTGTCGTTAAGTGCTACAGCGGTACTAGTTCTATCATTGTTAAATATTTTGTACGAGATTTATTTCAGTAAATGCCAAGAACACTGTTCATTTTTACATATAAATACGTTTGCTCATAGCAGACAAAAATATTTACTGTGATTACTATTCATAAGATAGATACATTTGCGGGTTTACAGTGTCTTGCCAGTATCACCATTAAAACATGAGTTTGAAATTCAAATGTTTTATGCAAATTAGAATAAAGTGGGTTCATTCTAATATATCGCAGTTATAACAAAATTTTCTAGGTAAATGGCCTGGATCTATGGAGCGGGCTATGTTAGGCGTCTCCCTGCGCGATCGTTTAAGAAACTAAGAAATCCGCAGGCGAACCAAGGTAACTGACATGGCTCGCAGAGTTGCTTCTCTGCAGGACCCAAAGCTCGCAGAACTGACGGCCGTTGGGGCAGAAAGGTTCTGGAGTGGCGACTACGAACCGGAAAACGCAGCGTGGGCAGATTCCTTACAAAGTGAACGGACGACCTTATAAGGGTGGCGGGCAATCGATGGATAAAAGCAGCTCATGACCAGCCACGCTGCTGTGTGGAAAATCGGGTGAGGCCTATGTCCAGCAGTGTACGTTTCTAATATGATGAAGGTGTGCCTGTTAGTAAGTGGTAGTTATAGTGTTCCTCAGAAGCATTATGTATTATTAGCAATTATGAGTTCGGCAAGTTTTCTTTTATTGCATAGTAGCACTGGCAGAAAATGTGTTTCTTAGGCGACAAATGCCATTTTATGACCTCAGCTCGCATGTTAACATACATTTTCTTGTAAATAGCCGATACTATTTTCATGCAAATCGGTCTATTTTTGACCGATCGTTACTCTGTAATGGGCAGGAAGTTTAATGGCGATTCGTGTAGCAAACGACCAGGAACTTCCAAATAGAAAATAGTAAATTTACTACCTCAGGTTGTGTTATCAACGTTATATCAGAGTTTTATATTAGAGAATTTAAAGGGCCTCTAACCAAATGATTTTACTCATAACTTATTGCTCAGTTAAAACAATGCACGTATTTCCTTTGTATTTTTATTTAGTGGGGAGTAAAATAAGCATCTCATAAAGCCGCCATAGTGGAGGCCACCACACCAGCTGTTTAATACGATGGCTTTTGATATGGTGTCCACCACTGACTGCTTACCATCAGGTAGAGTGGAGGCACTTCAGAAGACTATTATAAAAAAGTATTTTTTTAAGTCTAATAGTTTTACATTATGACTTTTACATTCGAAAGTGTGTAAATATATGTTTAAAAAACAAAAGAGATTTACGTATATGTACTTTTTCAAAGTAATTAAGACAGTGGCTTCTATGGTGGCACGTAGCATTCGAGAGAACCCTTTGTCTATATAGAATACTTGATTAGTTGGTCGTAGATATTGTGAGCTGATTCCGTAATGTGTGTACGTTTATGTATTATGCGTTTCTTCTATTGTGTTTATTCAAAAAAGTATATTATAATTTTTAGGTAATCAGTTAATTTTAATAGTAATTCGAGGGTGAAAACGTAAAATAATTTTAAAAGCACTGCTCGTTTTAATGCTATTTTATATTAAAAGTTTTTGTATTACTTTATTATGTTCAATAATAGGTACAAAAGCTTTAAAATATTTTTTAATTGCTAATTATTAAGGAACTTTGAGTCTGTAGTAATAATATAGAATCAAGTAAACATTTGCGGAAGAACAAAACTAAACAAAACAGATAAATATTGCATTCAAATACTTTTCTAATTCTATTTACGTCCATATTTAAATTTATCAAATCCTATATTAACCCTTTTATCTTAGAAAAATAATAAAAAGCCAGCAGCTTACACGACCTCCTCTATACACATATGGTATATAATATATCTACACATAGAGTTTATCAAATGAAGATACACGAGTTCGCATCTCTACTCAGTTTTTTCATAAGGCACCCCTAGCTCGGCTTCAGCGTCGGCTTCGGCCTCGGCGTAAACTCGTAACCCGACGTAGAGTCGTAAAATTACTTTGTACATAGATTTGCCATATAATGAATTGTAAAAGAGATATTGTTTATACGTTTTGTTTATTAAACTTGGCTTAAAGTTTACGACTTTATTTAAGAGCTTATGTTTTTAACGTCTTCGTTAAAATGAAAATGAATTTGGAATCCATCTTTTAAAGTACTTAAGGATGGAAGCTTCCATTATAACTTGTACTCGTACTTCAAAAGACCTACTATACCATACCAAATATTTATGGATCACATTATAGGAACCCATTTGTGTTGAACTCAAACCCATGTTTCGCCATTTATGTTTATGTCTTATGTATTAGGCGAAGAGTCTGTGTGCCCGCCTGAGTGTATAAAATAATGTATAATAATATGAAATGAAATGAAATATATGTTTATTCATATAGGTTAATTAAATTAACACTTATGAACGTCAAAGTTTACAAAATGTTAGCAAATTAACCTACAGCCAGTTCGCTGACGAAATAGAGCCATGAGAAGAACTGGCAAGAAACTCAGGCCACTCTTTTTAATCGCCAGGTTATTACAATTTTTGTAAGTTACAGTTTCAAGTAGCATGCAAAGTGACGCAGGCAATGCACTTAACTCTATAGATACTTAATTACTTACAGCTTTCTATGTTGTAAAGAAAAATTAAAAGTAAAATGTGTGCTTTACAGGCTGCCTCAATTTGCATATTGCTACAAAAAGGTAAAGGCAACATGTGAACTGTGATAAATGTTTCTATGTAGGTATTATATAAACTGTTAATTTTTGGTATAAGTATAAAGTAAGATGAACTTAATTTACCACAGGAGTTCACAATGTACCTCTATTTCACAAATCACAATGTAAAATTTGAACAATACTAAGTATACAATTTTAACAAAACAATACAAAATGTGTACTTAACTGTTCAAATATGGGCATCATGTCATTTAAAATTAATTTAAAATTATTAAAAATTATAAAATTGTGTTAATTATTTTAGAACACAAAATTATCTCTAATCTGTCTGGTGGATAGCAGTCACTGGGACAAATCTGTTCCATTATATAAAGCTAATCTCTAGAATTACCAATCGGTTTTGAAAAAATATTTTTGCGTATGATAGCCCAGTTCTCGAGGAAGGTTATAGGCTATGTAACATCACGCTACTGGTGACAGGAGTAGAACAATGAGAAAAGACACGGGTGAAACCACGCAGGAAAAAGCTAGTGTGATAGACACCATCTCAATTGCTTTAGTGTCAAACTATGTGTACAAAGTTTTCTATTCTATTTTCTTATACTACTTTGACTGCACCGTTGGTCTAGTGGTTAGTGTAACTGACTGCGACGCCGGGTGTCGTGGGTTCGATTCCCGCGGAAGGCAAATATTTGTGTGATGAACACTTGTATTTGTCTTTAGTTTGGGTGTTTTCTATGTATTCTAAGTATGTATTTACAAAAAAAAAAAAGTACGTATATGTATTATATTTCAATTATCTAGTACCCATAACACAAGCTCTGCTTAGCTTGGGACTAGATGACGATGTGTGATAGTGTCCACATATTATATTATTATACAATGTAAAGGTTTCACTATTAACTGCAATCTATAATATAAAAATGAATCGCTGAATGTGTTGCTAAGCGCAAATCTCGAGAGCAACTGAACCGATTTCGCTAATTCTTTTTTTATAATATTCCTTGTATTACGAGGATGGTTCTTACGGAGAGAAAATTTAAAAAATTGCCTGAAATAAAAACACTTTTCTATATTCCTATGTAACATCACGCTACTGGCGACGGGAGCTAGTTTTGTATAATTATGAAATGGATTCCAATTCGGTAGTTAACATATCGTACAAAGGTCATTGCGATACTATTTGCATACTATTGTAAACGATAAATTTGTAGAAGTTTGAACACTCGTATGTATAATACTTGGTGCTGCCCGCAGGTATGCTCGTTGATATGTTGATACAACGTGGCCTTTGTTACTTGCCAATAGTGTAGCCGTCAATTCAGTTTGAAGTTTGAGAATAGTGCTTTGTTTTATTTGTGATTAAATTTAGTTAAAGTCAAATATGTTTATTTTAATTTTTCGAAATATATTATGTACTTTCCATTTTGATTTAGGGTCTAGTAAGTTGGGTGTGAAAAAACACCGTGGTCATGTCAGCAGTTTCAAAAGATTACTTTTGTTATGGTACACAGTAACTCAGCATTTCTGAAACTCGGTAACTTCTTACATCACTAGACATGGAAGACTCATTTTGGCAAAATTAGGGCTTTATAATAAACTAGCTGTTGCCAGCGGCTTCGCCCGCGTGGGTAGACATATTACAAAAAATATTACCTATATTACTCGCTTATATTGTAGCTTTCTGTATGTGAAAGAATTTTTTAAATTGGTTAAGTAGATTTTGAGTTTATCCATAACAAACATTCAAATAATAAAATCTTTTCTCTATATTTTATTAGTTTAGATTTAATTTTATTGGGTACCTAATTTGAAAATCTTGTTTTTCATACATTTTACCGTAAAGTAGTTGTTTTTCTGTTGCTTTTCATTCAGTGCGTGAAAGCTCCAGAGGCCCAAATAACATCCTCAGCTCACATCGTCTTCTCGGTCGGCAACTTGTTGCAGTTTCTTACGACATGATCAAATTTGTAACTAGCAAAAAAGTACTTAGCATTGATACCCGCTAAAAATATTTTATAGTTGGATATAAATATACGTTTAGTTAAAGCTCATAAAATATCAGTACTGTGTTTAACGTTGACCTAAAATGTTTTACGACTACAGCTTAGATTAAAATAAATTAATAGCTACCCGAGTCCATAAATACTTTGTTGTACCTAGTTGTATGTAAGTATACGTTAAATAAATAGTGTTAGGCCTTTTATAACGTGTAGCCAGCCAGTTATAGGGTCTACAGTAATTACAAATTATATTTGTGCACGCTAGTCGTTAAGTCTAGTTAGAATTTGTGGAATAGAAAATAAAATGAGTATTTAATCACGAATGATGTAATATATTTATAGAAATAATATAATAATTATGATGAATTACACTGTCTTAATTATAATAGTCACTTACCTATCAGCGTATTATTCTTCTTTTTCTTTTCGCAAGTTTTCATATACATGAGCTTATATATTTACTCAGTAGTTTCCCGCGGCGCTCTGCACCTGTCGTCAGTAGCGTGATGTTACATAACCGAAAAATTTCCTCAAAAACTGGGCTATCATAAGAATTATTCTAATCCGACTGGTAGGTAGTCCCAGAAAAACAAACAAACAAACTCATCCGCTCAATCTCGAAGGGCATACACAAAATTGTTCATTATGAATCGCCCTATACTAATAATCTAATCCTAGTTAGTAAAACATTTCGTGTACTCTCTCTCAAGTAATCACACTTGAGTATCTTAGTTGTGCTGCAGGTTTTTTTTTTTTTTTTATATTATAGCCTACCAAAGTGACTCCACTCAGCCTGATTGTAAGCAGTCAGTGGAATCCAGAAGTGGCGGCCACTGTACCAAAAGCCATCGTCTTAACTGCTGGTATGGTGGCCTCCACTATGGCGGCTGGGAATGGGGATAGGGGAACGGAATGAGGGAGGTGAGGAAAGAGGAAGGGGGAAATTGGGCCTCCGGCGCTCTCACTCACCGAACGAAACGCAGTAGTACGGATACTACTACTCTTAAGTCGATCTTCTATGAGAGGGTAGTACTTCCCCGGACGATTCGGCCCATTCATGCTGAAATCAGCGTGGATCTACTACCGTAATATAGTAGGTCACTTGTCTGTACACCTTGTCACCTTGCATAAAACAGATTGCCTACAACTAGGTCCTCATAGCAGTCGTAATGACCCGATGGTGAAGGCACCTGCTTCCCAAACACGAGGTCAGGGGTTCAAATCCGGGCAAGAACCGATGTGATTTTACAAATCATATGTACTTTCTAAGTTTATCTGCCTTACTGACTGACGGTGAAGGAAAACATCGTGAGGAAACCTGGACTTCTGGAGAGTCTGAAATCGCCAATCCGCCTTGAGGAAGCGTGTCGATGAATGCTCATAGCTTCTCTGTATGAGAAGAGGCATTTCCCTGCAGAGGGATAATCTTAGGCAGACATGAAGGTCTGCATTAATTTTCCGATATATGAAACCTGTTGCTTAATAGTAGCATGAAAACTATGCCCTACTATGTTTGTCATAGTTAGTTAAATACTGAACAAGGGTGGGTACCTTTTGAGAGTTATAATCTTAAATAGGTAAGTCAACAATGCGTAAACAATGCTTTATGTAACAACTATTATGTTATACATTAGGCACATTAATAAGCTTGCTTGTAATTATTTATGTAAATAAAACGAATATATATTATATAAGTATATTTACTTGTTTTTAACAGACTTTAAACAAGGTTTCTTAATTCGACCTTATATTTTTTTTATGTGTGTTCGCAGATAACTTTGTCGTTAATGAACTGATTTTGATGATTCTTTTTTTGTTAGAAAAGAGATATACTAAGAGTGATACCATGATAAGGAAACCAGGATCTGATCATAGCATCCTAGAGATTTTTTTTGTTAAAAGTGATTAATATCATCGTTTCAAAATAATGCCTGATGTGTGTGTGTGTATGATTCATTCACCGTTTAGCAATTTTCAGAATTTCAATATTTGTAAATTTGCAATACAGTAGATAGCAAAAAGAAGTAAATTTGCAGTATAGCAATAATATTTCGCAGACGTAGGTACTGTTACAATCATATCTTATATAGGCGTTTCTTGTGAGACCAAATGATACTTTTGAAACCGAAACAAAGCGAGGGCAGATGGCTAGTATCATATAATAGAAGATCATAAAATTCTATTGTTCCCGTTTTGTAAACAGAATCCTAAAACGAAATATTCAATTACCAGTGAACGGTCGATTAAAAGAACATTAGCGTTGTTATGCATATTAACTGGCATTACCCCTTCCCTTTCGAATGCCTTTCATGGCTGGGAGTAGAGATGTAAATTATTATTTGTTATTTGCCCTACTTTACTCCTCTGCGCGACCTAGTCAATTGATACTCAAGGAATATTTGAAAACTGACAAGCCATACAACCAGAAAATACAAGTTTTTTTATTCATTACATATTATAAAAGGCTTTGTCCTGACTGACTAACTAACTGACTGACAGATAAACGTATAGCCTAAACGGCGGATCCTAGAGACTTGAAATGTGTTGATTGTGTTTGTCTTAATGTCTACAGGAGTACTAATAAAGGTTTTTTTTTAATTCAACCCCTAAGTGAGTAAAAAGGGATGAAAACGATTGCATGCAACTTCTTTGTTTTAAAAAAATTGTTTTCTGTTTCTTATTAAAATAAAAAATATTCTCATCTATGTTTTAGACAAAAATTACTTTAGAAGGGTAAAATTTGGGTTGAAATGTTAAATAAAAAGATTTTTGTTTATGAAATTATCGTTGTGCCAATTAGTATTGGAATACATAAAAATGTTTTTTTTTTAATTTTTGACAGGGGTGAGTTTAGGGGGTGAAATATTAAATAGATAATTCTTTGTTGTTGAAGTTATATTTCAGAAAAATTATATTTCAATGCCTTAACAAAAATTAATAATACGTAATGGTGTTTCAAAATTTTTTTTTTACAGGAATATCGCTGGCTATATATAGGGGTGACTGATCATCTTCAGTAATTATTTTAACTGGTATAGCGGCCTCCACTATGGCGGCTTAGTAAGATGCTTTTTCACACCCTGCTTTAAAGACCCAGGATCATAATAAGATGGAAACACATGCGCTGGTAAAGAGTTCCAAGGTTTAATTGAGCGACAAAAGTATTAAGTGCTGAACCGATGGGTTTCCCTTTAGAATCCACTGTGAAAGGGTGGCACTTCAATCCCGCACGTGTCATTCTGGATAAAAAGGGAAACGTTGGTATTAATTCAAATTCAAGTTCTACGAGTAACTTGTATATATTTTTTTGTATATATCTTTGTATATAATTAGTTCGCGCCCCTCTGTCCTGTAGGAAGATCTTGTGTTACAACTCCGTTACTTGACTTAACATTGGTTTTGATAAATAAACCGCAGAGCCTGAGAGTCGCGGTAGCATCAAATTTACAACTGTTACGCCATTATTTACGTCTCAAGTGCTTGTCATCGTATTTCACCAACTTAATCTCTTGTACAGAATTTTTAACAACCACTCAAGACGGTTTTTTGATAAAATAAATCACGAAGTTCTACATTGATTCTTTATTCATGTCGGCTATTGTTTGAGTTTGTTTTATTTCTTTTTATTTCCCATAAAGAACTTCTGCATAAGGAATTATAAATTGTAGTCTGCCTGTTATTATGCTATTAATTTTGTAATAAATAAATAACAAAATAATAATAATAAGAAAGTACTTCATGTGTAAATTAGAACGTCATCAAAACCATGTTTATTTTCATATTATTTTTATAAAAGAACAGAAATACATCATTTTACAATAATATACACTATATAAACTAAGCTCATGAAAATAAATGACTATATTACAACGTGCTTTGTTATTATAAGGTTAAGTATCTTTTTACCCGGCGTTTGGTTGTATTACACGGACCGTGGTCACACTGGTCACGGTCTCACGGCTCGCAGAATGACTGATGGCCAAACGTCGAAAAGCGCGGGATTCAGCAACTATCCTTATTTTATCTTTATGGTCTTTATCTTTAAAATGGAATATGTGGTATCCGTCTTCATTGTGATTTCCTTTTGTCGTGCTATTCTTCTACTTTTTATCACAAAACATATTTTACACGCGGGCATAGCTAGTAATAAATATATACCAAAGAAATTTAGTAGCCTAAATCTGCGAAGAAGACGCCTGGCTACACCAGTCATCCGGTAACCGGTCGGTCGGTGTAAGTCAAAACCGTCAAAACGTTTTGTTTTGGCACGAAGTTTTTTCATAATAAAACATGATTCAGGACTACTACAATACACTGCTTTCCGCAGCGCGGTTTCACCTGCGTCTTTGGTTACTGCTCTGCTCCCGTCGCCAGTAGGATAATGTTACATAGTCTATAACCTTCCTCAAGAACTGGGCTATCATACGAATTATTTAAATCCAACTGGTAGTTCCATAGATTAGCGCGTTCAAACAAACAAACTCTTCCGCTGTATATAATAATAAAGATAGATATACATAGTAATATGTGTACAAACCGCGAAAATATGTACGTAGGATTGAATCAGAAATATAGAATTTATTATGAAATATCAAAAATACCCTGTCATTACATATTTTATGATGAACAATCGTAAAAGTTAGTAAACCATTTCAAAGCCTTAAAAAGATATGAGTTTTGCCAAAATGCTAAATGTTTTTATAGCATATTTTAGTATAAACGAAATACAAGTAATAAGTAAATAGTATATTTTTTTTTTTGTTGCCTTTTACTGAATGAGCTAGACTTCCTTTGATTTTGACACACCTCAATATAATAAACACTCAATCTTTAACACATACACGTACACACGCACACACACACGCGAACATACATACACACACTCAGATACACACTTATACTCATTTTAAGTTAATTATAAAAACTGTTTAAATATCTCCACAATAACAATGTTTGTTCTGTAATACTTGTGCTTCAGACTAGCCGCGGGGAGTGGCCTGGTTTCCTAACCAACCTACCACCTCTCACCAATATGGATTTGACCTTTGTGATGAGAAATAAACATTTTATTTATTTATAGATTATTTCATTAATTATTTTCTAGCACTACCTTAAACATTTTTTTTATAACTTTGGTGGCAAACAAGCATGACAGTGTTTTTCATTGTAAAAATTATGCTTGGAAAACACAACCAAGCCGTTAGGCGATCATGTAAGTACCGAGAAGAGGTTGAGGAAGGAAAAGGAAAAGGGAGCTATTTCTCGTGGTGCGCCACAAAAGTACACTAAGCTCCTTTTTGCCCGACTGACGCAGTCAAGGAGAGTAATGTTTTTGGAGCGTATGTTTTTTTTTTTCTTTTTTAATATTATAGCCTACCAAAGTGACTCCACCCCGCCTGATGGTAAGCAGTCAGTGGAATCCAAAAGTGGCGGCCACTATACCAAAAGCCATCGTCTTAAACTGGTGGTATGGTGGCCTCCACTATGGCGGCTGGGAATGGGGTTAGGGGAAGGAAATGAGAGAGGTAAGGAAAGAGGAAAGAGGGAAATTGGGCATTGAAAAATGTATGTATGTATAAGAGTATGTATGTTTATTTCTTTAGCAGGCTCTACAGCCAAAATGGCTTGATGGATTTTAACGTATGAAGTGGCAATAGATTCGTATTGATTGTGGGAATGACATAGGGTATATGAAATGTCAATGTAGCGTCAGCACGAGAAAAAAATGGATCTCTTTCTTTTCACTTAGTTCTAGGCAGGCGGGGTTACTGTTTTTAAATAAATATGTATTGCTTGTTTTGAGCCGTTACTTAAAAGTATTTCATCTTTTCTTTTCTTCATTTTAATAAAACATTTTTGTGTTATTCCAGGTACTGAGGAGGCGTTGCAGTTCGTAAAGTTTGATCGCGGACTATAAAACGTAAACAGTAGAATTATGATAACGGTGAAGTGCTCTGTTTATGTTCGAATAAACATTTATACCGCAGGCGATAGCTGTCTTTACACATTATAAATGTTTCTATTTACAAGTATCTATGAAAATGTCAAACGTTAAAAACTATTGCTTGTGAAAAAATTAGTCAAAGTGCATTATTTAGAACTAGAGTTAATTTTCAGACATTTAGCTTTGCTAATTTATTGTTGTATGAAACTAAGTAAAACTTTATAAAACTGTGTGTTTTGCTATATCTTTGAAAATTTACGGTAAAACCATGACATTTCAAAGACATCTCGAACGTTCTCATTGCCAGTGAGGGTGTATAGTGACTACCAGTGAGTTAAGTGTGAGTGTGTACAATGCAGACTAACGTGCAAATCGACACAAAAGCGCTGCGGCACTCGCCGGACCACGGGAAAGGAGGGAAAGGAGGATCCAGGTTTACAGCCGAGGTAAGTCTCACCCCCAGTTTCTGAAAGGCCTGATAAACGAAAAATTAACTAATTAACTAAATCTTATGTGAAGTACCAATCAGGTTGCTAAAAGCATGAATATTTAGTTTAATTTGATCTTATTAGTAACTAACTAAATCAAATTAAACTAATTATACATGATTTTAGCATGCTTTTAGGTACTTTACATGAGATTTAACAGATGATTAGTTAATTCGGAAACTGAGGGTTATTCTTATATTTTGCTTCTTCTTTTGTGTGTTTTACAGGTGTGAATTAGCAATAATCATAAACTATAAGGTACACCAACAGCATACATAATAAAATTTACATTAAATAGAATAAGGTACAAAGTGTAAGGTTTTATTATACCAATTACAGATATACACAACATTTAGGTGCCGCAGAAGCAGACAATTATAATAATACAAACTAACTTAAAAAGAAAGAGAAAAAAACAATAGGTATCTAATTTTTTTTTAAGTGTCACAAACCGAAGTTTCAATTTCGTATAAAAACAGCAATAGTGATCCTAAAAGATAGTATAAAACGACCGAGGGCACTTCGTTATCGACAGTCGACTGTAATAAACGTTAACGACTGTAATAAGCATTGACTGTAATCTTACAAGATACTCTTAATTACTAGATAGCCGCCAGCTACCGTTCTTACATCAATCAAAAGTAATACAAGTTCCACTAAAACTGTAATGCTCAGCGCAGACAGAGAGGAGCGCAGCACAAAGGATTTTATTATAGCACACGAAAGTCAACTTAAAAGTTATTCAATTAAAGTGCATAATATATATTTCCGCGTATTTTTGAGGATGCGCGTGCATTTATTGTCGGGTTCAAGCATATATGCGCTATAATTCAATAATTTTAAAGTTGATTTTAGATTGCCTTAATAAAATCCTATCCGCTCCGCTCCTCTGTCTGCGCTGAGCCTAATTCGGCAGTTAGTAAGGGTGGTTTCAAACTAACGTATTTTTTGCGCGTTTAGGGTCGTATTGTTACTCAAGTTCACGAGCTTATTCGCTCGAATCGGTAGTAGTGAGTCAGTATTAAATCTCGCTTAAACCAGCTTATAAGCGCATTAACGCTTGTACAAGTTACGTATGGTGTTGTTTGCTACACCGTCTAATATAAAGTATCGAACGGCCACCGAGACTTCATATCATCGCACCGCCCGCCATTGGCTGGGAGTTTATCCTCCCACTTTAGAACATCTAGAGTCCTGTACAGTGAGGTTTCAGGGAAACTTTCTTACCTGTACGATAAAGTGGGATGAGCTCTCCGTCGAGGTTTTCCCTAGATACTACAACACGGAGTTCTTCAAGAAAGGAGTTAAAAGGTTTTTAACAGGGTCAGCAACGCGCTAGTGATGCTTCTGGTGTTGCAAGCGTCCATAGGCCACGGTAACTGCTTACCATGGCGGGCCGTATGCTTGTTTGTCACTTTAGACATGTAAAGAGATGCTCTTGTACGAACCTATTTACAAGCTTATACGCCCTAAAGCAGTAATTCTTCTTAGCATTTAACTATAAAGCTAATTAAAGCTATTGTAATTTTACTACAGTTGGTTTCTCATTAAGAATTTCCTCTACTTTGTTGTTGTAAATATTATCGCTTCGTTACATCGGAGCACAAAGCGAAGGCTTTTATTTACCTCTTGTTTATTCATTACGGACTTTCTCTGCAATATTAGCGTAAATTCAAACATTTATTTATATTTTACAACATTAAAGCTAATAAGACCATTTAAGTATAAAGTAGGTGAATATAACAAACGTAGAACATGGTGTACATAAACACATAAATCTGAATGATCATTTTAATCTAAACTAATATTTAAAAAAAATATATAATTGTTTGTATGTTTGTTTGTTTGCAACGATTTTACTAAAAATCTACATTTCCGATTTAAAAATTCTTTCACTTTTAGGAATCAGCGGGTAACATAACCTATATTTTATTACGTTTAACATAATCATTTTCAGTCATTTTCAGAATTTAAATAATTTTAAGCGCCTTCGTAAATTTAAATGATGCGATACGACACTATGGCTATATTCAGTAGAAGTTCTTTGTGAGGTCGAATGAAACTTTTGATACCAAAGCGAAGCAAGGGCGGATCTCTAGTATAAGATTTATAATACTATAGATCCGCCCTTGCTACGTTTCTTAATTTAAAAAAATATATGTTATTGTTTCTTTTTCTTTTATATAAGTACCTATACATTAATCGATATGATCAATAATAATTCCATGTTATGAGTAATATGTGGTAAATGTCGTTGGTGTCACAATTATTCACCAACTGTAAAAATCGTACAAACTATCAATTGTGTCACTGTTTGTTTACCTAAATTATTAAAAAAAAAATTAAAAAAAAAAAAAACGACAGCACTGACAACAAAACGCGGAGTTGGTCGAGTCACATATTATCTTCTACACTAAGGTGTAGAGTCAGAGGTTATATAGGTAGGGCGTGTAGAGTTAGAAGAATTCTATAGATCTGATAACTTTTTGACAATGCCAGCCATTTGCGTCTTGGCAACATTATACATAAAAATGTTTTTGGTATAATTATAGTATGTAGTATGTTAAGGAAAGTGCCACAAGTAAAAGTTAGAATAAAATTGTTAGTTTGGTATGGATATGTGATGCGGAAAGATGAACCGCAAGAAAAGATAGGTATTTTACAAAGAAAATATTTTGCGCTGATCTCAAAAATATGGAATCAGTAGAAAAAGATGAACACTTCAAAACATTCTTATTTAAATTTTGAGGGTCAAAGTACTGTTGGTTTTATGTCAAAATCTCGCTCAATAATTGATTTACGTTGTGTTTGAGAAAACGAAATCGCTTTAAGAGTCTCAATCTAATTAAAATACGTAGATTAACAAGAATTATGTTAGTTATCCTCGTAAGTTACTCCAACATCTAATTACAGACAAAGTTTAGATATGATTCGCTCCAAATTAACTATCTGCTACACTAGTTTGAGCAGATTACTCGTTGCCATGGCAACCGTCTAATGATCGCCAATCAAATCAGATTAGCTGTGGTCTCCGGTCTACGAGACCTTAAGTAGCTTAAAATTTAAATTATTATTTTCTATGCAAACCACTAAATTATAATTTTTGATACGCTAATAAATTTTCATTTTTATTTTCATTAATTATGTTTCACAATGTTGCTTTAGCGATCAAGAGGCACTTCAAACTCAAACCTCATTGTATCCGTTTGACACTTAGGAACGTAAAATTACAAAATCAAAATGTCAGAAAATGAACTTAGAGCCGTCAGCCAGTTCGCTGACGAAGTAAAGCTGTGAGAAGAACTAGCAAGGAACTCAGGCTATACTTTTTAATTTCCAGAATGTTTAACATTGCTAAAGTGATTACATTTTAGCGTGAAGTGACGGTATGCTTTAGTATTACGCGTTTTTGTAAGTCGCGTATTTACATTATTAACGCTAAAACATTTCAATTATTTGTTTGCTCTCACGGAACTCCGAAACCGTTGAATAATTGAAATACGCCGCGTGGTTTTACATCAGTACTGCGACTTAAAAATGTTTAATCGTGTTAATTGAACAAAATATAGCTCACTTGCCTTACGGTTTCTTTTTAATTGCCGACCTGTTTATTATCAAGTCTTTTAAATAGATGATGAAGAGTCAAGATACAAATGAGAAGCTTAGCTCTAAGCAAAAGTGCCACAAGATATAATTCCCATTAGTGATATGTGTAAGAACGAATAATCATTACAATCGGGTCAGTGGCTCGTGAGATTGATTCTTATTTGCACAAATACTTGTTACATGAGTTAGGCTCGCTCTTTACGTTTTGTTACGTGCCGCTCAATGAAATGTCTTTTTTTACTGGCGACAATAGCAGACGTGGCCACGTGATGGTAAGTGGTAACTGTCGCTCATGAACGATTCAGAGTCCCTAGCATTGCTCCTGCAATGCTAGAGACTCTGCGAAGCTACTGGCTACCGTGAAGGGAGTGGGGTAGTTGAAAGGATTAAGGGAGGTGAGGAAAAAGGAAAGGGTGGAAATTGGGCCTCCGGTACTCTCACTTACCGATCGAAATGCAATAGTACGGATACTACTACTCTTACGTCGATCTTCTATGAGAGGGTAGTACTTCACCGGTCGATCCGGCCCATTCATGCTGAAACTAGCGTGGATCTAATACCGTCGCAGCTCTAGCTGCAGCTATAATTATATAGCTCGCAGAGTTGATGACTTTTGAGGCAGACTAGTTTTGGAGTGGTAACTACGAACAAAACGACGCAGCGTGAGTAGACATTTTAGAAGGTGTAGACCTAATATGGGTGGCGGGCAACGGATAGATGAGAGCGGCTCTATACCAGTTACAGCAGTGATACTTGGAGGAGAACTACATACGTACGTCCAGCAGTGGACATCTGTGGGCTCAAATGATGACTCAGTTGACAAATAAATCAACCAAACATGATAATGTAATGGTTTCTACTCGTATTTAGTAAGACGGATGTCACGCGCTTCGCTTCGGTATCAAAAGTTTCATTCGGTCTCACAATAAACGCCTACATCTTCTTCTTTGCCCTCGCCTTTTCCCGTTACGTGGGGTCGACTTTCCTAATCTTTCGGCGCCATTGACTTCGTTGGTAAGCATCCTCTTTTGTTAGGCCAAGCTTTTGCATGTCCTTCCGGACATTTGTCATCCAGGTAGTTTGCGGTCTACCTTTCCCCCTCTTCTCTGTAGCCATGGAAAGGCACTTCTTCACGATATGGTCTTCGGGTCTGCGCATAATGTGCCCGTACCACCTTAGCCTGGACTCTCTAATCTTGTCTGTTATAGGCGTTATTTTGAAACTCCCCCTTACGTGCTCGTTACGTACTTTATCTTTGAGAGTGACTCCACCCGCCCAACGTAACATGCGCATTTCAGTAGTATGGAGTAATAAACGCCTACATATAATTGCAAAATTACCTACATCTGCATAATATTATTGCTATGTTACAAATTTACTTTTGCTGCCTTCTGTATTGGAAATAAGCAAATATTGCAATTGTGAAAATTGCTAAAAAATATGTTAAACATAATAAAATATACCCTATGTTACTCGCTTAATTTATTGATTGCTATAGGCGAAAGATTTTTCAAATTGGTAACTTAAGAATCAAATCTTTTCTCTTTTTAGTTTAGATTAAGACAATATCTCTAAAGTGCACATTAATTAAATGTGTGGTAAGTTGTGGGTAGTTTACGAGTACGAGGCTGTATCACAGCTACCGCTATAAATAAAACATAGGATGTAATCTCGTAGAAGGGTGCCTTATTATCCTTATTCGTAGTACTGAAGACAGTCTCACAAATCACGACTATACTGAGTAAATATATATTAACAATTCCAGTATAGGTGTAGTTTTTTATTCTATTATATAATATTATACTAGCTTCTGCCAGCGACTTCGATCGCAATAAATTAGGATTTAGTTTATAATTTTAGAAAATTTACATAATATCTTTACAAATTATAACCTATTTCTTATTCTGTAAAGTTTCATTAAAATCCACTTAGTAGTGGTATTTGACGTAATAAGTAATGAACATCCATACATCCACACATCCATACAAACTTTTGCATTTATAATATTAGCAAGATGTTATTTTAAAACAATAATATCCGTTTCATTCTAGGGTTAAACATACGCCTCTCTTTAAAGAAATAATATTTGAATCCAAATTAGTTTCTTTGTAGTTGTAAATTTTTCCGTTCTTTAAGTTTTTCGCTCATAGCTCGTTGCGCTCACTGATCGGTAAACGATTAGCGGGTTAAGCAACACACAGCATAGTGGCATTTGATCTGAGCGTCTCCGTGCTCAAAGCACGGACAACCGGAACCTACTTTTAACGTACCCCACGTTAAAAGTAGGTTCCGGTTGTTACCAAGTTGATAACAGTCGTAAGGTCAAGTCGGATGCCTCTATGGGCGACCTGAACAAATCCTGACATTAGGTTGTCCACTAACCACTGGATAATGGATTTGAGTTCTTTAAGTTTTGTTTTATTTATTACCTGCATTATAATTATTGTCCTTCTATTTTTAATAAGATGTGTGAGAGGCCCAATCAATTACAATAATCTAAACATTCGTTGGAGATCCACTCCAACTGAAATAAAGTGAATGTTCGCAATTATTCGCAGCCGTCAGTAACAGGATGGATGGAGTCTTAATTTGATACTAAACAAGCTTCGGTGACACTATCAGCGATTTACATTAACACAAATTTATAATTTTAGGTATAAATTTTAGAATGATAAAGACGTACTGATTTACTTACGCGGCGGTCGCAGCCGCCTCTACACAGACATATTAATAATAATGCACACATAAAGAGAATTTAATACCTATTATGTGTCCCTTCAATATCTATGGTAAACTTAGAGCATTAAACCAACAGGAGTGGACACGCGCTCTATTTCCCTTGCGCAAAAGTCTGCCACTTTCGGCGGGGGACGGGGTAACGCGAGCAACGCACACTAATTACAATGTTAACTACTAATGCATTTTTAAATCGCGTCGTTATACACGCACACAATAAAATTATTACACACTAGCTTAAACTAAACACACACAATCACATTCACACACAGTGACATCTATCAGTTTACGCTTCCTTAGCATAAAACAGTTAGAGCTTGACTCTGTCGATATTTAGTATCGATGTAAACATCGATACTAAATAATTAAATCTTTCGCGTATATTCGTACCATATAAGTATCGCGTTTCATATAAGTACGCGAAAGATTTAATTATTTTCATGATTATTATGTTTGCTTATTAAAATGAGCATTATCTTATATTATATAGAACAGTTTTAGGTAATAATAATCTATTATAATTTTAAGGTTTTTTTTTATTTAAGCACTTTGAAATAGATGAAAGTAAAGTAAATAGTTCATAAACATGAATTAACTAGAAGTAATTCTGTTAATTCATGTTTATGTCAATATTACAGGAAGAATAAAACAGTGTTCCTAACTAGCACACTTTTTTGTAATTATTATCAAAAAAGCCCGTCATACGGTCGGGCTAAATTTATTTGTTAAACATTGTTTGACAAACAAATCTGGTTATGCGGTCGGGCTCTCCTACTATGTTTACTAATGTTTATTCAATACTTCCGATCCCTGATAGTACGGAACCCTCGGCGCGCGAGTCCTACTGGCATTTAGCCGTTTTTTTTGAAGTTATACTTTTTTTGCGCGATTGGGAAAAATTATGAAAGTGAACTTTTACGATGCGCGCGCACACCGACAGAAAAAAGCAACACTGAAGTTAGTTGCGAACCTTTTACACACTGAAGTTAGTTGCGGATCTTTGTGTGTCGTATCAGTACAAATAATCTGTGCGAATAAATAAAAAATATATTGGCGTTTATATCAATTCAAATATTTATGTATGTATGCGTTGTATTATTATTTGGTATTTTTGGATTGTTATGCCAAAGAAGTATAACTTCTTACGTGCGTACATGGGTACCCACTCTTTTTTTTTATTTTACTACTGCGCACATAGATGTATGTTCAATAACCACCACCTGTTGAAATTTGTTCTAGTGTGGATTAAAGATTGTAATTAATTATTACGTGTCAATTTTACGTGTATTATTCCTAAGTATGTATGTATATTCAAACCAAATAATACTTTGAATTAATTGTCTGTTGCTATTAAATTTCGTTCCAACTAAGCAGAGCTTGTAATTGGAGGATTTTGTTCTGATTACATAATAACAAGACACTGACATGAGAATGTATGAGTAGATTTTTATTAGAGAGATATTTTATCTGTTCAGATAACAAAAAAACAACAGAACATATTTCAGAAAGTCTTTATTTAAGTAGGTATAATAAAATACTGAAAAACTGTGCAATTTAAATTAACCTTATAAATCTAGTTTAACTAATCCTAGGTAATGCAATAAGAGGAGGTAGCGCACAGCGAGTTTACTTGCTAAGAACTGAGCTCTCCGCCGCTTGGGGGGTAGGGAGGAGGTAGCAGTGCTGGCAGCACAGAAGGCTTTGTCTTTTAAGCTGTTAGTCAGATACTTGTACGCTTAGGAACCCACTTATATGGTTCCTACAATATTGGACCCAAGCGACTCGAGGCGCTGCTTCTTTTGAAAATCTAAAACAAACAAAAAAAAATAATTTAATACTGGAAAACCAATATCGATATTTGTGATTAAACTGTCTCATCTCTAATTATGTTAAAGTGTGACCAGTTTCTTAAAAATAAATACGCTTATTTTTGTAAGAAATGAGCAATTATCTTTCGGAATAAAGTGCACTAATCTTGTATATTTGGATTTATAATCTCATTTTACTTGTTCATTTAATATTATTTTGTGCATTACTTGGTAAAAAAAACATTGGTTTTAATTAAAAATAAATAAATATGGGAACGGTGACACAATAATGTACATCCAAAATGAAACTTATTAGATATGTCAACAAGGCGAGATATAAAAAAGGAAAGGTTAGTTTTTATGTTAATTCAACTTAAAATATTACCCCAGATTGGAGTATTGATGATAAGCCTGGCAACACTTGTTGATTAGCATTTTATTTGGTTAAATTGCTAATTTAATGCCTTATTTAATAATATTAGAACAAAATAATACTTACAGGTGGAATGTAATATTATCCTTTTGTAGACTTGATGTCGCTGAACGCTTTTTACACCAAAATACACTGCAATTCGGCATTTCTATTGAGACGCTATTACGCATGCACTGATAGGTGACTTATGATGCGGAACGCGCGTCAACTAGTTTTATATAACGGGTATGACCGGTGGGCTGGTACCTTTGGCAGAGGGGTACGCCTGTCAGTGGCCTCTCCGGTTGGTTTAATGCTCTAAGATGGTAAAGGTTGACAATGGGTAAAAATCTAGTGACTTTACAACTTAATAAAAACATGTTTATGTAGTTAGTTTATATTATTTGTATTAAAATACAAGTCAGTAACATTTATTACAAACTAGCTGCGTCCCACGGCTTCATCCACGCTTAAAATGTGCTTTGTCTTCTTCGGGAACCACACCGATTTATGGGATAAAAAGTACTTCGTCTCCGGCACCGAATCTATCTACATACAAATTTTCATTGAAATCGGCTCAGCCATTTAGGCGCTGAGTGGTAACAAACACACAAACATACACAAAAACTTTTGCATTTATAATATTAATAGGATGATAGGATTCCTCATTTCATAAAATTTATTTTTAAGATTATTTAATTAGTGTTTTGCAAAATTTCTAGTTTCACTTCTGGTGTGTTTTATGCGATGTTTAGATTGTATTGCTTTTCATATAACGAAAAAAGAACTTTCTCCAAATTATACACATTTGTAAGAAAATTTCCCTTAATGTGAAATAATTGATAGTAAATATTATTATGTCTAAATAAAAGTCACTGCCGATTGATTATTGAGTAACGAAATCGCTGCCCGCATTCAGTGTGACAGAGCCTCCTCAAAGTGGTCTGTTTGAAATGAAATGAAATATATGTTTATTCATTTAAGTTAATTAAATTAACACTTATGAACGTCAAAGTTTACAAAATGTCAGCAAATTAACCTACAGCCAGTTCGCTGACGAAGTAGAGCCATGAGAAGAACTGGCAAGAAACTCAGGCCACTCTTTTTAATCGCCAGGTTATTACAATTTTTGTAAGTTACAGTTTCAAGTAGCATGCAAAGTGACGCAGGCAATACACTTAACTCTATAGATACTTAATTACTTACAGCTTTCTATGTTGTAAAGAAAATTAAAAAGTAAAATGTGTGCTTTACAGGTTGCCTCAATTTTCATATTGCTACAAAAGGTAAAGGCAACATGTGAACTGTGATAAATGTTTCTATGTAGATATTATATAAACTGTTAATTTTTGGTATAAGTATAAAGTAAGATGATCTTAATTTACCACAGGAGTTCACAATGTACCTCTATTTCACAAATCACAATGTAAAAAAATTTAACAATACTAAGTATACAATTTTAACAAAACAATACAAAATGTGTACTTAACTGTTCAAATATGGCTCGGGCATCATGTCATTTATAATTAATACAAAAAAAAAATCATTTTATAAATTATGTCAAAATGTATCAATAAATTAATGTCAAAAAATTATTTGTTAAAGCATGTCATTCATAATAATCATAAAAAATGTCATTCATACAATAATTAACAAAAATATGTCCTTTAAAGTATAATGTCATTAAAATTAAGAGTAAAATTAATTTACTCCTTCGTCAAGCGAGCATCCCATGACTTTTATCGTTCAGATACTCATTAACAGTGTAGTAACCCTTAAGTATTAAATGTTTTTTGACAATTTGTTTAAATTTGTCTAAGGGTTTATCCATTATGTCGATAGGTAATTTATTAAATAAACGTACACCAAGTCCCGTAAACGAATTATGGACTTTATGTAAGCGATAGTGTGAGCCAACCAGTTTATGCTTACACCTGGTGTTAATCTCATGCACATCGCAATTCCTAGTATATAGACTAATGTTACTCTTAACATAAACAACATTAGCATATATATATTGAGATGCAACTGTCAATATACCTATCTCTTTGAATCGCTCTCTCAGGGAGTCTCGTGAACCTAGGTTGTAGATAGAACGTATAGCTCGTTTTTGAATAATAAAAACGGTTTCAATGTCAGCAGCCCTACCCCACAACAATATGCCGTAAGACATAACGCTGTAAAAATTAAAAAAAATTAAATTAAAAAATTATTTATTTCATCTACACAAAGTTCTGTACAATAACTTAAAATAAGTACTTACTAACAAAACAAAGTCATCACAAAACTTTGTGAGAGTCTGGTGCATGTTGTAGATTTATCGCTAAATCTGTGTTACACGTCACCAGGCCCCTCTCGCGGTTTGTATGGTGGTAACAAATTGGGTAGGACAGTTTTAGTTATGTTGTAATTATTGTATCTTGCCTAAGCCATTGACAAATATGCATAAGAGCAAAATATTGTTATTAATATAGTAATTACAAGATATACCAATATACCAGTGGTGTGTGTGTGCGTGTGTGCGTGCGTGTGTGTGTGTGCGTGTGTGTGTGCGTGTGTGTGTGCGTGTGTGTGTGTGTGTGTGTGTGTGTGTGTGTGTGTGTGTGTGTGTGCGTGTGCGTGCGTGTGCGTGTGCCTGCGTGCGTGTGTTTGTGTGTGTTTGTGTGTCTGTGTGTGTGTGTGTGCGTGCGTACGTGTGTGTGTGTGAGCGTGTGTGTGTAATTTTGAGCATATTTATTGACAGGCAAGCGGCTGAGGATGTGTGTGTTAATGCTATGTAGGCGCAATTGGATATAATGTTACAATTTGGTCGGAGAAAGTAGGTTCTCTGTTTGTTGGTAGTCTAGCGTCTTAAGAAAGTTTGTCACCGTGATCTTGCAGCGAGTTTTGAGAAGTGGATAGATCTTTAATTTTGTATTTAATTGATTGTATAGAAAGGGTCCTAGGAAGCAAGAAAATTTGTTAGAAAAGGCGGTTTTGAAAGACTGTGTCTGACAAACCTTACCCTTTCTGCGTTTATCACTATTTAATCCATGACTATAGGGCAATGAGGTGTGGGTCTTTTGAATGGTGCGAAGGACAAAAATTTGTCGGACAGTAAGTACACCCCAGTCCTTGTAAAGTTGTGTAGTAGTGTATCGGAATGGAAGCCCAGCGCCAACCTTAAGGATAGCCCTTTGTGCTCTCTCCGCTTCAATTAGATGAGTTTTAGCTGCACCACCCCAAGAGGTTATGCAGTACTCAATTAGGGACTGACACAACGAAAGGTAAAGCATCCTGATGACCCCCTTGTCTGCCGCATGTCTCATAGTTTTAAATATGTATATAAGTTTACGCAGTCGAGTCACCAGTATTGCTATATGCGGTTTGAAAGTCAGCGTTTGGTCTAGTGTTATGCCCAGGTACTTCAAGCTATCCATCCTTTGCAAGCCAGTACATGAGCAAGACGTAGTGGAAAGGAGGCAGTCGTGTGCTATTATACTAAAAGATGTACTCGGTAGCAAGTTAACCCTATGTGCAAAAACCATGTACTTAGTTTTGTTAACATTAAGTGAGAGAACATTATACTTAAGCCAATCACATATTCGGTTGAAGCCGCTTTGAGCTGTATAAAATAACTCCTCCCAGGTATTACCTGAAAATAGGACAGCTGTATCGTCGGCGTAAGTTATTATTTTGCCTTGATTAAGTTGAAGTTGGCACAATCCGTTTATGTATACCAGGAACAAAGTAACACCGATCACGCTGCCCTGTGGTACACCAAATTTGACCATTAGCTCGTCACTCACGAAGCTACCAATCTTAACCTTCTGGTATCTGTCTGCTAAATAGTCCTCTAAGAGTTTCAGGGGTGTGCCCCTTATCCCAATGGAGCTAAGTTTTTTTAGCAGAAGTGGAATTGACACTGTGTCGAATGCCTTTTTTATATCAAGGAATACTGCCAATGACTTTCTACCACTGTCCAGGTTATTTACAGCGTGATTTAGGAGTTCATGGACAGCATCACTGGTAGATTTGCCACGCCTAAAGCCGAACTGTGAAGATGCTAGAAGGTTATTATTCTCCAGGTAGTTGACAAGCCGAGTATTTATAATGCGCTCTAAAATCTTTGACAGGGCTGGTAGAATCGAAATGGGACGAAAATTATCGACACAGTTCTTTTCTCCTCCCTTGTGAATTGGCTTAATAACAGCAATTTTGAAACACCTAGGAAAGACACCAGTCTCCAGAGCCAGGTTGCAGACATGCGTAATTGGTGCAGTGAGAACATGAGCGTATTTCTTTATAATTTTGGTGGAAATTTGGTCACAACCCACTGCACACTGGTCCTTTAGGTCCTGAATAAGGGCGAACACCTCCCTTTCGTCTGTGGCGAGCATAGCCATTGAGTTGAGTGAAGTTATAGCAGGGGAAAAATTCAGATCAGTCTTGTAAGCTATTGATAATAAAGTTTGTTCGGCTATGTTCTTACCACTATTTGTAAAGTAGGCATTAACTCTATTGATGTCGTCTTGCGGGTTGCTATCTCCCAAAAGACAGCTGGAATAATCTGAAGGCATGTTGGTACCACTAATCCTTTTAATGGCATCCCATAGTTGCCGTTTATTGTGTTTGGCATTCTCAATCTCCTGTCTCTCATAACTTCTTTTAGCTTTTTTGATTATATTGTTGCAGAAGTTGCGGTAACGCTTATAAGTATACTTTATAATCTCATTCTCCGGATCACGTTTGACTTTTTTATGCAACTTATCCCTGTTCTTCATACATCGTAAGATTCCCTTGGTGATCCAAGGCTTGTTGCTTCGTTGTCTGTTAGGAATTTTCACAGTGCACGTGTTGTTTGTGATTGCGGTAGCAAGGGACGAGACAAGCAAGTCTGCTGCCTCATTAGCATCAACGCAATCCAGTACTGGCTGAAAATCAGTATTGCTTATTATGACGTCCAGACCCTCAAAATTAAGACGGGAGATGTGAATGTTGCAACAGTCAGTACTGGCGTGAAAGTCAATACTTACAGCTACACTCTCGTGATCTGTGATTGAGGACTCTATTATGATACAGTTAGTCTTTAATTTAGTTTTGATAAACATATGGTCCAGGCATGTACGCCCATGTGTAGGAACAGTGTGACCAGGTAACATGCCATGACTTGCTAGGAGGTTTAAGTACACATGGGAGCGATTGTCTGACGAGCTAGAAGCAATATCGATGTTGATATCACCGCATAAGAATATGTTTTTATATCTGCTCATATTCGAGAGTAGAGTATCTAGTGAGTCAATGAAGTCAGTAATATTTTGTTGACTTGGGGGGCGGTAGATGCCAATAATACACGTGTCATTGTTTAGTTTCAAGAGAAGACAGTTGGCGTCATTGAGAGTGACCTCTTCATGTGTTACCTTAAGATCGTTTTTAAAATAAATAACAACACCCTCATTTTGAGTTTTGTGAGCAAGTGTTGAAACATGACTGTAGCCATCAATAGGTGTAATAGTCCTGGAAGACTTCAACCAACACTCAGAGAGGACCAGAATATCCCAAATTGTATCCGATCTTTGTAAAAGCGTCAGGAAACTTACTAAATTACAATTAATACTACGTATATTTTGAGACAAGAGGTTGAGAGAAGAGCCCTTATTTACTATATGACCTGATACATCCTCTACGTCGCAGGTAAAGGTTTTAGCTATATGAATCGCATCCAGTTCCAAATTTATTGTCTCAATTGTTTGCATTATATTATAAATTTAGGTAGAAAAAAGGTCACGATGAATACTAAAATAACTAAAGTAGACTAGTCTGGCGGTTGCCACATCAGTAAGTTGCCTAACTTTCCTGATAGCAAAAGCCGCTGAGCTGAGTTTACCTGCGAGACACGAAATATGGGCTTCCCACTGAAGTTTGCAATCTAAAGTTAAGCCCAAGAAAACTGTGGACTCTACGATTGAAACTGACTCATTATTTAAAACCAGGTTTATACCTGCACTTTTGACATTTGGCATAGAAAATTTTATACATTTTGTCTTCTTGGAATTAAGTAGAAGATTGTTTACCGTGAACCAGTTCAGGACTTGCGCGAGCGAACCATTTACAACGTCGAAATTAGGGTCTTTACGGTTAACTTTAAAAATAAGAGACGTATCGTCTGCAAATAGCACTATATCGCAGAAATCCTGTACAAAGTACGGCAAATCATTTACATACACCAAAAATAGAAAAGGACCAAGAATGGAGCCCTGTGGGACGCCCATAGCAACAGGTAACCCTAAGGACCTATTTCCATTTACATCAACGTATTGCACTCAATCACTTAGATAGGTGGAAACTAGATTAAGTGCAACATTCGTTTGTTCATATTGTGAGTTGTTCTGATATTGCTCAGTTCCGAACGCTCAACACAAACTGTCTATCATCACTTTAATTGTTTCTTTTTATTATTAATCTACAAGTAAAACTTGATAACCAATTATTATCATATCTTCACTTGTGTACCTACGATATGAATCTAAATAGCTGATAGAAGTTGGTTCGATTTTGTGTTATAATAAATAATATAATAATACCAGTCTGTTTTACTGTCCCACTGCAGGGCAAAGGCCTCTTCTTACATAGAGAAGGAATGAGCATTAATCGCCACGCTTGCTCAAGGCGGATTGGCAATTTCAGACTTATAAGTCCAGGTTTCCTCACTATGTTTTCCTTCACCGTAAGCCAGAAATGTCCAAGATGAACTTAGAAAGTACATACATTTGATTTGAAAAATCACATTGGTATTTGCCCGAATTCGAATCCACTACCTCGTGTTTACGAATCGGGTGCCTTATCCACATGGCCATTTCGACTTTTTAATAGATGATGTGATTTTGTGTTAGTGTTACATAACTCTTTCGCCCACTTAGCCATTCTATAAGTAACCTTTGTGTCATATATATACGATGGCTTTTGGTATGATGGCTACCACTTTTAGATTCCACTGACTGCTTACTATCAGGCAGAATGAAGTCACTTTGGCAATTTTCACTCTTTCTATTTTCCTGACCTCCCTCAATCCCTTCACCTACCCCACTCCTTTCATGGTGGGCAGCGACTTGGCAGAGACCCTGGCATTCCTTGAGCAATGCAGAGACAGTTACCACTTACCAACACCTAGGCTGTTTGTTAGTCTGCTACGGTCGGCAATAAAAAAAAAATGATTTTAATAACCTAGAACGATAAGTTGAATTTGTTTCTATCATAGAATAGTATTTATTTTACACAAAGTGTTGTCCTATGATCTCCAATTTATACTAACATATAAAGCAGTACAGTTGTTTGATTGTTTAAAAGCGCTAATCTCTGAAACGGGTTGAGGACACCGAGTTCTTGAGGAAGGTTTATAGGCTATGTAATATAACGCTATGAGCCACGGGAATAGAACAGTAACCAAAGATGTAACTTAACGCTGATGACAGCTAATCAGTGACAATCATAAATGGCAGTCGTATGCACTCCTATTGCGCCCCTGAGCAAGTCAGTCTAGAAATATACATATATGTATGTACTACAATGATATTCTATTTAACAGATATGTTATACACTTACTTTATACTTATACCAAAAATTAACAGTTTATATAATACCTACATAGAAACATTTATCACACTTCACATGTTGCCTTTACCTTTTGTAGCAATATGCAAATTGAGGCAGCCTGTAAAGCACACATTTTACTTTTCAATTTTTCTTTACAACATAGAAAGTTGTAAGTAATTAAGTATCTTTGTGAAAACAAATAATCATCTTAGTTTATTTAGTAAAATCAATTTTTTACCTTATCATTTAAAATATAGTGATGTCTATTATATAAGTTTTACTTATAAAGTGCTGACAAGGCTATTTATTTACGTTATATTATTAATAACTTTAAATATAAATTTGTTTAAGAGTCATAATGCAATCAGTTATAAAATTTTTCTATTAAGCTTAACACATCTATTACATTCATACCTTCTACAATATTACTATACAAAATTGAATAAAAATAATTTATTTACACATTGGAGTCAAAATTATAATGTTATATTTTACATTGAAACTATTTGCATATAAAAATGGGTAAACAAAAAAATTTAAAAGTTGGCCTATATAATGCTGGCTCTTTAAGTACACGTCATGAGGAGTTTTTAACAGCTATGGCTGCCGTTTCAGCAGATATCATGGCAATTAATGAGACCTGGTTGCGTGAGGGGGAGGAGAGCCGGGCACCCATAGTGCCCGACTATCGTCTGCGTCACGTGCCCCGACCTAGCACGGTGCGCGGCGGGCGCGGCGGGGGTGTGGGCTTCTACGTGCGCCGCGACCTGCGCGTGCGCACCGCGCCGCACCCGCCCGCGCAGAATGTTGAGCAAATGTGGCTCAAGCTCACTGTCAACACCTGCACACTTGTTATCGGTACAGCATACCGTCCGCCCTGGTTGGATCTGACTGTATTTCTGGATGCACTGACGGATTCCCTCGCATCTTTTGGTAATATTGACAGGTGTATTCTACTTGGCGATTTCAATGTGAATATGCTTGATCCTGACGATGGCAAAAGCAAGCAACTCAACAATTTTCTTCATATTTCAAATTTACAGAATTATATTACTACACCTACCCATTTCACTGATCATAGCGAGACACTAATTGACGTCGTGTGCACGGATGCTCATGTGATATCGGCAACGGTATCATACATTCCTGATCTTGGTCATCATGCCATGATTTCGGTGGAAATTACCATTAAAGTTGATAAACCATTGCCACAATGGGTTACTTATCGACCAGTTAAGGATTTTTTACTTGACTATTTTAACAATGACCTAAATAAAGTAGATTGGAACTATATTGTTACGATGTCAGACCTCAATTCAATGGTGCAAACATTTAACCACTGCATTATAACTCTTTTTGATTTACACGCCCCCGTTAGAAAGGTGCTGATAAAAGAAAAAAGCTATCCTTGGATTACTTCTACAGTGAAAGATATGATGCAACTACGTGATAGGGCTCATAAGAAGTCTAAATTAACAAAATCTGACAGTGACATAATAGCATATAAGGACCTAAAATATTTAGTGAGGACTGCGTTAGACAGTGAGAAAAGTGCATATTTTAAACAAAATATTGACAAAAACATTAAGACACCAAAAAAACTTTGGCAAAATTTAAAATCCACACCAGCCATAAACAATAAAGGAAATAACAATTTGCCTAATTTTTGTAAAGATGTCGAAGCAGTTATGAGACACTTCATGGATATCCCGGGAAGTGATGAAGTTTCGATCTCTGAACTTACAAGATTTGAATTTGATAGATTTGGTAGTAGTACGTTTAATTTTAGACAGGTAAATGAGGATATGGTGCTGAAAATCATTCGCAGTCTGAAGTCGAATGCATTGGGTTCTGACAGCATATCTCTTGACATGCTTGTTCTGACACTCCCGCAATCACTAAGGGCTATTACTGCCATAATTAACGAGTCACTACGAACCTCCTCTTTCCCTGAGCTTTGGAAAATAGCTATAATCAAACCCATACCTAAGAACTCTAACCCATCTAGTCCTAAAGACTTAAGACCAATCAGTATACTCCCTTGTATTTCTAAAATACTGGAAAGGGTGGTCTACAATCAGTTGAGTGACTATCTGGAGCATCATAATATTTTACCATCTCATCAATCCGATTTTCGAAAAGGGCACAGCACAACAACAGCTCTGATAGATATTGTGGACAATGTTTTGGAGGCTAGGGATTGTGGTATGGGGACTATGTTAGTATTACTAGATTACTCCCGCGCATTTGATTGTATTAGTGTCTCACTTCTCCTATCCAAGCTTTCATATTATGGATGCGATCCAGAGGTGATAAAATGGTTTCATAGCTACCTGAGCAACAGGTACCAATATCTACAGGTCCCATGTGACAAAACTGGCAATAATATCACATCGTCACTGTGCTCGGTTAAGAGAGGAGTTCCACAAGGGTCCATTCTGGGCCCGCTTCTATATATCATTTACACTTCAGATGTTGTTGCTTCTATTCACCATTGCAAATTTCTCCTCTATGCTGATGACCTCCAAATATATTGTCACGTCCAACCACGCAATTGCGGCGTAGCTGTAAACGATATGAACAATGACTTGAGTACTATCACAGAATGGTCCAAGAGAAATTGTCTTGTTATTAACCCAAAGAAATCAAAATTTTTACTCATTGGGTCTAAAGACATGCTCTCGAAATTAAATGGATTAAGCCTAGATATTGCAATACAAGGTAGCCCAATAGAACAGGTAAAGGAAGCACGTAACCTTGGAGTAGTTTTTGACAATCAAATGCAGTTTGAAACATATGTGCTTGAAACTGTACGCAACTGTTTTTATCGCCTTAAGCTACTCTATCGTATACGCCCATACATAGGTCTAGATACGCGCATCATGCTGTGTGAGTCACTTATACTCAGCAAACTAAATTATGCTGATACCCTATATAGCAGCTGTTTGCTGAGTAGAAGTAAAAACATAATTCAGCGCGTGCAAAATGCCTGCATTAGGTTCTGTTTAAATATCCCACCTCGCTCTAGAATAACTCCGTTTTTAAACAAGCTTAAGATGTTGAACATGGTCTCACGTTGTAAGCTGCACTTGGCTACTTTATTGTTTGGTGTTGTACTGTCTCAGCGTCCAAAATATCTGTTTAATAAGCTCACCTGGTCAAGAGACTATAATAAGTACAAGACTAGGGCTTCAAGCTTTTTATTAATTACTCCTCAACATTCGTCAGCTGCATTTCGTGGGAGTTTCAGGTTTGCCGCCAGCCGTTGCTGGAATGATCTTCCACCGCCATTACGCGCTCTGAAAACGTTGAATAATTTTAATAAGCTATATAAACAGTACTTGCTATGTCAACAACTGAAATAATAAACTTACCTACGACATTGCAATTTTATAGGTATAAAAAAAATTAAAATCATTGAGGCGCCACGTTTTGTTTATTTTAGCGTTTTTGCCATATAATTTGCACTTCATTAAATTCATATCTTATAAACCAACACTATACACTTTCTTTTCCACATCACTTTATACGTATAATAAATGATATAAATAAAACATTTACTATGTATTTAATATGAAATAAATTTGGTAAGTTTAGCGTCCTTTCCGTCCATGTCTTCTTCTTCTTCTCCTTTTTTTTTGGCAACAGAGCCGACGATTGTGTCAGCTATTTCTGCCAGCGTCAAGTTTAGAATAATATTCTTGTTGATGATATTAATGGTATATTACAATGATAAAAAATAGAAAAATGTGGTTGAAATTAAATGACAACCATCTTCCGTGAAAACAAAAGATGGACTACCTTCCGTCCATGTCATGTTTCTACCTTTTTGTCTAATTTGACAGATGACAGCAAAGTGACAGTTGGGTCTGTCAAATGAGACCGATGAGACATGATCACCATAGATTATACAAGTTAATTGCATTATGTAAGTTAAGTTATGTTCATACATTATTATTTTATTTTTTATTTTTTATATATATAAATACTTATTGCATATTTTTGTTACGTCTATTCTTGTGTAAGGCATAATTTTATTATTGTTAGCTTAGTTGTTTAGAAATAAAGACATCTATACGTCACATCAAATAGGCCCATTTGAAAACCAGCGCCGTGCACTCGTGCTCGGCATTATGCTGAAATGGTGCCTATTTGGTACAGTCATGAGACTGCTTTTTATTTGTATCTTGTTACTTGTCCTGTCTATACCTATAATTGTTAATTAGTATGTCTCGTGTTATGTACCAAATAAACGTTTTCTTTCTTTCTTTCTTTCTATCTATAGAGTTAAGTGTATTAGACCGTAGCGCTAGGTTTTGAGGGTTCAAAAATATTAAAGTTGTTTATTTTTCGCATATAGTTTCTTGACCGTTAGCCTAGCCTAAAACATTAGTTTGTGTCATCCTAGGTACTTGCATAGGTAGAAATTTAGGTATTTTGTCTTTTCGCTCAGTATTGGACGAAAAGAAAAATAAAGACAAAAATTTGACTTCCATGATAATAACAAAGTAGTAACTGATGTACATAGGCTTTTTGTGTCATCTCTGCCCAAGGGAATCGTGATATTTAACTAGTACCTAATACGTCACCCAACTAGCTCTAAAAAAATATTAAAATTTGTATTAGAGGTGTTATGTGTTTTAGAGTTCGGTTATCTGTTGTTCAAAATATTTTGTGTCGAATTTATCCACGACATTTATAGATATTTGATTTTTTTATTACAACACTCTGTAAAAGCCACAAAAGAAAATGCAAGTTATTAGAGATTACGTGTTTTTGATTATTATGGTGTAACAAAACCCTATTCATAATTTGTGTTGTTTTTATCCACGAAATCTTAATATTTAAAAAAGAAACGATTTCTTCGCAAGAAGGGCGATCGCGGGGAAGAGCGCGGGCGCAGGCGGCGGGCGCCCCGGCTAGCCTGACGCGCTGACGGGCGCGTAGAACGTGTTGTTTGTTTACATTCGGTATTCGGTGCAAGCTGCGATAAGTGCGTGCGTTATTCGATTTGATTGACTTATTATGCACGATCTTCAGGTTTGGAAACCAACCTTCTAACAAAGTTCACCTTGGCGGGTGCTTCAAACCGCGGTTTGTGTTGCATCTAGTCTAAATGGATATAAACCATGCGCCAACACGCGCGCGAGTCAATACCGAGCGATTCGTCTCCGGCGTGAGATCACTAGGGTTGGCACCTTTTTCCGACGGAAATCTAAACTAATCTTATAGAGAAAAAAAAACTTTTTAGTTTGTAATATTTGTAAACGAAAAAAATGTGCATTATTTTTTTTTTCATTTTTGTAAGTGAAAGTAAATAATGCACATTTATTTTCATTAAAAATTTTACTTATAATTATACCATTGAACAAGTATTGCAATTATATTTAATGTAGGCGTTTGTTGTGAGATCAAAAAGAGTTTACATTATTTTGAAGTTTATACGGTGTGGAAAAATAATATAATACAAATACTTGCGCAGGCAAAGCCGCTTGCAATAGCTATATATATTTTTGAAAAACAGCAATATTATAGTATTTTTGAGACTTACAAAAAATTTATATACAGTTTTGGATCAATAGTTCTTCAACTTCCAACACATAGCTCGATTCAGTTTTCAAATTATCTCTAGTGCTAGAGGGACACGATGAACATGACAGCAGGTACTAAATATAAATAAAAAAAAATTGTGGGTATGCAAAATAATATTTTTGTCGCTAATTCAAATGTTACGCCTTTTCATAGAGTCACTAAGAGAGCCGCTGCTAACAAGCACCTCTCCCTTGCCCTCGTCGCTAAAACGTCAATGTTCCAAGAATTATCAAAAATCATAATTTAACTGACGGAGTAATCGCGTAACAAATATACAAAAGATTAACAGTGTTGCTGTAAAGGCAAGTTTGTAGCCACCCGCTGCTGTTGGAATTTCTCACGATCATGACACCTCTAACTTGGCATGAAGTGATAGGAGTCTACCACTACTAAAACATGAAGACGCTCAAAATGAAATGCCACAAATGGTCATCCATCCACGGACACGTTGTTTCTAACAAATAAAGAATTTCGAAAATCAGTTTACAATTGTCAGGACGCATTGGTCAAACACCTTGGTCTTTAGGGTTTGCGGTATGGGCGACGTAAAAACTTGACGGAGTTTGTGAAATGCTGCCCAACCCAACTGAATCCTCCTGTCGATTTCCCTCTCGAAGTTGTTTTTATATAGTTGTAGTGTTTGTCCAAGGTAGACATAGGATTTAACTTCTTCGAGAGATACATCATCAACGATAATCGGTTGTGGCGTAACGTGATCATTGAACATGGTCTTCGTTTTGTTCAAGTTCATCCGCAGACTGATTCGTTGGGAGGACTCATTTAAATCGTTCAGCATAACTTGGAGCTCCTGTGGGGTCTCAGCCATTATGACAATATCATCGGCAAATCTCAGGTGCGAAATGTGTTCCCTGTTTATGTTTATGCCACGTCCTTTCCAGTCTATTGTCTTAAAAGCATCCTCCAATACAGCTGTGAACAGTTTCGGGGATATGACATCCCCCTGTCTCACTCCTTTGTGTAGTTGGATAAGCTTTGTCGGACGACCCTGTACTTGGACGGACATTGTGGCGTTGCTGTATAAACATTTCAGCACACTGATATATCGCCAGTCAACTTTGCAAGGACTCCATGACAGACCAGATCTCGACAGAGTCAAAGGCTTTTTCATAGTCCACGAAGACGAGACAGAGAGGGAGGTTGTATTCCTCTGTCTTTGGTATGACCTGCCTGATAGTGTAGATGTGGTCTATGGTGCCAAATCCTCCGCGAAATCCGGCCTGTTCCGGAGGCTGAAACTCGTCAAGTCTTCTAGTAAGTCGATTCGACATGATCCTTGAGAACAGCTTATAGACGTGGCTCAGGAGTGAGATGGGCCTGTAGTTTTTCAAAAGAGTGTTATCTCCATTTTTGAAAAAGAGTACTACAGTACTCCTGCTCCATGCCCTTGGGGTTCTCCCGCTATGAATTATAGAATGAAATAAGCGTTGGAGCTCTTGCAGCACGGGTTTGCCGCCTGACTTCAAGAGCTCCTTCGTAACACCGTCCTCACCTGGGGCTTTCCCATTTTTCAGCTGTCCAAGGGCCAACTCGATCTCTTCTGGGCTGGTATCTGGCAGTTCATCGGTAAAGTGGCGGGTCAGGGTGGCTCTCGGGTCTTGGTGAGATGGCGAAGGTGGTGCGGCGTTAGAGGAGTACAGGTTTCCGTAGAATTCTTCGACTCTAGCGAGAACTTGAGTTTGAGACAAGTGGATTTGTCCATTCTCGGTTTTTATCTGTCTTAAATGGCTTCTGCCAAGCTTTTGTTCGAACACTTTGAGACCTTTTTTTCGCTCAATTGTGTTCATAATGCGTTGCATGTTTGAGCGCCTTAGGTCCCTCCGTATTGATTTTTTGATGAGCTTTGACAGAGCCATTCGGTCTGAGGAATGATGTACCATTTCACGTCTCTTACTCATGAGTTTTAAGTCTCAGCTGATAGTCGCAAATCTCGGCCCATACTTTTTCGCTCACGAAACCGTTTGCCCATATCCCTAATGGTTGTAACCACGCTGTCTAGGTCCTTGTCAATGTCCTGTGTGTTTTCAAGTTTCAGGGCATCAAAACTGTTCTTTAGCTCCAACTGAAACTGTTCAGAGCCAGCTGTGGTTTGTTGCAGAGTTGGTCTCAATATGGACCTCACCGTGTGGTTTCCCTCAGCTCTGAAGACTATATTTAGGGTGCCCCTTACCAGTCGGTGATTGCTTCCGGTGTTAAACCTGTTGATCACAGAGACATCCCTAAATATGCGCTTTTTGTCCGTCATGATGAAGTCAATTTCATTTTTAGTGATGTTGTCGGGGCTTTGCCAAGTTCATTTTCTTTGGGGTTTCTTTTGAAAGAAAGAATTCATCAGAAATTACTTTAAAGAAAAGATTACTCTATGAATATATGAATGTAAAATAAAGATTTAATAAAAGAAATCGAACGAAACCTAATCTTAACTGCGTATTAATTTTTTTATGTATTTAGACACAACTGTCAACGACGTCTGCTCTCATACGTCTGACTGACCGCGTTCGTCCGCGACTCAGGCACATCCCGCGCATCACGTCCTGCGCTACCAAGCTATCGCGACGCGCCCCTGCCCGTGCGCACTATTGCCACCCCGTGCAGTTCAAGTTTGTTGCAAAGACAAAATTAAAATCCTGTTGGCTGGCTCCGATTCCAAAAATAACTGAATATAAATAGTAAATAGTACAGTATTATATAAGTAGGTACCAATAATTTTGCTATATAAAATAATATATATATATACACAAGCAAATATAATTGCTTAATTTGGGGCTAGATGGTGCTGTGTGAATGTGGTAGAATATTATTATTATTATTATATTATTATAATATAGTTATTGCAAGCGTCTTTGCCCCTGCGGATATTTGTACTAATTTTAACATATTTTATAATAGTTCAACACCATATTAACTTCAAAATAATGTAAACGGTTTATTTGGTCTCACAACAAACGCCTATATAATATAATTGCAACACTTTTTCAATGGTATTGCATCATTTATTTTCGTTTACTAATATTTAAATTGATAACTAAAAAGTTATACAAATATAGTATAAAATAAAAACAAAAAATTTAATACAAAGATAGTTAGTTAAAATTTATAACTAAATAGTCACGGTAGTAGATTCACGCTGGTTTCAGCATGAATGGACTGGATCGAATGGGGAAGTACTACCCTCTCGTAGAAGATCGACGAAAGAGTAATAGTATCCGTACTATTGTGCCTCCCTTTTTCCTTTTTCCTCTCCTACCCCTCTCCCTTCACTGTAGGCAGCAACTTCGCAGTCCCTGGCAGTAGCAATGCTAGGGACTCTAATTCGTCCATGAATGACAGTTACCACTTACCATCACGTGGGCTGTTTGCTCGTCTGCCACTATCAGCAATTAAAAAAAATTTATCTGAAGTTACTTGCTTTATTGTAATTTTTAGTTTAGATTTCCGTCGGAAGAAGGTGGCAACCCTAGTTGATCTCACGCCAGAAGAGGAGACGACTCGCCCGGTACTGACTCGCGAGCGTGTTAGTGCGTGGTTTATGCGTGGTTTAGATCCATCTAGACGCAACACAAACCGCAGATTGAAACCAATCTCCCGCCAAGGTGACCTTTGTTGGAAGGCTGGTTTCCAACCGTGAAGAGACAAACAGTTTTGTGAATAAACACATAGAGTTTGTTTTGAGTCTGGGAGTTTCTTAAATAATAATTTATTGTATGTACTTACTTACATTCTACTAATATTATAAATGCGAAAATTTGTATGTATGGTGTTTGTTTGTTACCACTCAGCGTCTAAGTGGTTGAACCGATTTTGATGAAAATTGGTACGTACATAGGTGCCGGAGACGGACATAGCCCATAGGATACTTTTTATTTTTCATCCCGAAAATTGGTCTGGTGCCTGAGTTACATAATTAAACATAATACCATATATCGCGAGGGCGAAGCCACAGCGAGCAGCTAGTAGTTATAAAAGAAGTATGTATTTGTATTATGCCTTGCTTATTTTGGGACCAGATAGCGTAGTGTAAAAATAAAATATACGTTAATTTTAATTTAATTTATAAAGAACGATTCGCTTAGAAGAAATCGTAGGTACCGAACGAATTTGGTGTGCGTGCGTAGAAGGAGGCAACGCCGCGCCGCCGCGCGTCCTCTTGCGAGCCAGCTTGGACCGCAACCATTATTTTTTTGTGTTGTGTTAATTTATCGTGCATGAAAATGACACAAATTTACAATGTCGATTTTTCATACATTTATGTTATTAAATATGTGAACTCTAATGTTTGTAATATTTTTTTGGAGCGTTTGTAGCTTGGAAAAACAAAATAATTAAAAATCTTAAAATTGCATGCTCTAATTGGGCACAAATTTCTTTAATGGGTATATGTAAGTGATCTGAAATAGGAGATAGTTATTTAATCAATTATAATTTTTTTTTAGCACCGTATTTAGATCCTGACCCTATATCAGATTGCACTGGACGAAGATGACACAAATTAGGCTTGCACACTCCGTAGGCTATCCTAGACATGCTCCCATAATTTTTGTTAACTTTAAATTAATTTTGCCAGTTTTGATTTAAATTAAAAGAATTAATCACTAATCATCGAATTGCTCAAAATGCAAATGGCAGATGTGACACAAAACATAATTTTAGGCTTCTTATGTATGACTGTATCCACAGGCAAAAAATAAGCAACTTTAAATTTTTTGTAACTTATGACCCCAAAATAGCCTAGCGCTATCGGTCTATATTGCCTGCGTCACTTTGCATGCTACTTGAAACTGTAACTTACAAAAATTGTAATAAACTGGCGATTAAAAAGAGTGGCCTTAGTTTCTTGCCAGTTCTTCTCATGGCTCTACTTCGTCAGCGAACTGGCTGTAGGGTAATTTGCAAACATTTTGTAAACTTTGACGTTCATAAGTGTTAATTTAATTAACCTATATGAATAAGTCAAAGTCAAAGCATTTATTTCATTTAGATCATAAAGTATGATGCTTATGAAAAGTCAACATTACATTTTGTCAGCCAATTGACCTACAGCCAGTTCGCTGACGAGGTAGAGCTGTGAGAAGAACTGGCAAGAAACTCACGCCACTCTTTTCAATCGCCAGATAATTACAGTTATTTGAATGAGTTACAATTTAAACACTCAACGCAACCAAAGAACCATACAAAGTAATTATTACAAATTAACTAATTAATATAATACTAAGATTAAAGAAAGAAAACAAGGAATTCAATTATTTAGTTTCAACTAGTATGGTAATTTGACTACGTATTTTAATTAAACTGGTAAATGCACCCCCTGGTCACATTGTATAAACATATATTTCATTTCATTTATATATTTCATTTTTATTTCACTCACAAAACAACTGAAAAAGTGTTCCGCGCGGAGTTCATTAGAACAAGGAAATTACAGCTTTTGAAGGGCGCTAACTGAATATAAGCCTGAACTCAACAAATGTCAGAAGCGCACCACAGCTGCTAAGGAGGGTACACATCAGAGAATTTTATGACGTTGGCGCCGATAAAAGCCACATCAAGTGAAATATATCCGTCGACAAAAAACGCCCTAAACTTTTATTTAATACTATAAAGTAATGAAACCTCAAGTTGCCGAGAGAGCGGCTCGTGCTGACGTGTTTATGAAGGTAGAAGTACTTCGGGCTGGACTTCTTATTAGTAATCTTGGCGAGAGTTCAATCCTCAGCATTTTGCAGTATACCTACACAATTCTGTGGTCTTCACACTAGGCAAGCCTGTATCGTGAAGATGATATCCTATTAATATTAGAAATGTGTGTGTGTGTGAGTGGGTGAGGGGGGGGGGGTTGAGGGGAGAGGGGCGGGGGTATGTGTGAGTTTTTAACCACTCAGCGCCTAAACGGCTAAACCAATTTTAATGAATGAAAGTGTACGTAGATAGATTCGGTGCCGGAGACGGACATAGGCTACTTATTATCCTGAAAATCACTCTGGTTCCCGAGTTACATTAATTAAACACATACCAATTTCAGCGCGAGCAAAGTCGCAGGGTGCAGGTAGTTACTTCATAAATTTGAATTATTCCAGTCTGATCCCCTATATTGATTGATCCCTCAGGGTATCAGATTCAGGGGATCAGACAGGGTATAATTAAATTTAGACAGATAATCGCCGACAATGCTGTTACGCAGATGTAATCTGACCTAAGTTATAACAATGTACCATCTACATACATAATATACATTGTATAGTACGTTGTTACTCAGTTTAGTTCACGTACGTACTACAATACATGTTAATCTGCACTATAAATTCTATTGAATGCCACAGTAATAAACAATTATAGTAATGTCTTACAACGGTATCGAATTAAAGCAACGTTATACATGTATTGAAAAACCGAATTTAATATACCTATATTAAAGTTGAATTTTAGTGATATGAGTATGCATTACCAGTGTTAAAAGTGTCGTGTATCCAGGGCACAGTTTCTTTGTGTGTCCAATTACTTACAAATTCTTTCAACGGGTTTTTGATCGGATAACAAACGAACAAAATATATTCACAAACTTTTGGTTAAAACAACGCAACTTTGGTTTTGCTTTTAATTGAATAGTTATTTGAGCTTGAATTCTTTCAGACTGCCTCTGTGGTTCGGTGGTACTGTGTCCCCATTACCACGCAGAGGTCTCGGATTCATTCCCCGAATGGGTAAAGGTTTTTCTGTCGAAACATTCTCAGTATTCGCTCGGAGTCTGGAATTGTGCCCGATAAATGGCAACAGGCTCGCCCCCTGATACATGGGATCTACAATATAAATGGCGAAACGTGGGTGGTTAAACACCTCTGCCTATCCCTTCGGGGGTAAAAGGCGTGAAGCTATGTTCTCTCAAATAATTCACAAGTATTTTTTTTATAAAATACCTAATGTAACAATAGCAGTCTTTGGTCATAATTATTTTGCCTCAATTACTGAAAGTTGGTGTCTTGTTCTTCTGGTTTATTTTTTATAATAATTTATTTACCCTTTCCGGTTTCTTTTTGCTTTCTAAAACCCCTAAATACTTTCACATTCACACTTTTGTTTCATCATTCCTCATCACGCGTCATTCGCTCACTTGTCTCTTTGCTGTCAATAAATGTTACTTTCAGATGACACGTGGAAGAACACGTATCTTGTTAATGTCTCAACAAAGAAAAAGTATTTGATATACCTTGAAACGAAGTCTCTAGGAGAAAACATAACATTGTTGTTTTCAATAACATAACATCACGCCTTTTTCTCCGAAGCGATAGGCAGAGTTATATAAAACCCACGTTTCGCCAGCTTTGTTAAGTCCAGTGTAATAGGGGGAGAACCTGTTGCTATGTACAGGGCGCATCCCGACTAAGAATTATTTGTCAGAAAACTCTAGATCACTTTACTAAGGGATTGAATGTAACACCTCTGCGTAGCAGTTCACCCACAGTACCGCTAAACGAAACGCATAGTTTACATATTATTTTACTTAAATCTGTTACTATTATTCTGTATTAGAACAAAACGTTATATAAGTCGAGTTCCCTTTAATAACAAGACGATACAACTTGTTGATCCTTTTCATTTCGCAAGGCAAGCGAGAGATAGCCGTGAAGCTTCCTACAACACGACGCTTATCGGCACCCATACAGTTAACGTACCCAGTGAGTGTAAACATTTTTCTATTCGCGATCAAGGTTCATGTATCATTTTATTTTTATATTACTTTTTATTTACATTCCATTTCAGTGTATTTAAAGGTATATCAAAGGTAAAGATCAAACAAAATATTCTATTAAATGTTAACTTTGAAATGTTTTTTGATTTTAATATTAATAAGTGTTTTGGTTTCAATTAAAATATGAGCGTTCACACATAAGAGTGTCAACGTTGCAATTTAGTGACATATTTTAGTAGTTTTAAATTTTTATCATTTAATTGGATCTATAATTTTTATACAGCTTTCACGTAATTCTAAAAGTATTCTGAAATCATTATTAAAATATAGCTCTAAAAGAATACGATAAAAATTGAAAACCACGAAAATATGTCACTAAATTGCGACGTTGCTACTCTTATGTGTGAACGTTCTAACGATTAACTGTTTTTAGTCCCAATAAAAAATAAATAAAATAGTTTCGGTTCAGTGGCGCTGTGCATGGACTGCCACTTTTTCGATCACAGAGCGAGGGTGGTTTTGTGTTGAGATGTTCTTAGTTAGCTCGCTGGTTTGTGCTTGGTAACTGGGAACAGGTTCACTCTTTGTTACGTGAGACTCAATATAGTCGGAGTAACGTGAATATTATACTATCTACCTCTCTGGGGACTGAAAAAGGATGAGGAAATGTGACGAGTTATATTATAATAGTTCTGATTCCACCATTACAACACCAGGTAGGTAGTACAACTGAGGGTAATATTTACACATAATACTGTCACTAGTACCATTGATGGTACAAATTACAAATCAATAAGGGCGATAAACAAGTTCTTCTTCTTCTTCTCCTTTTTTTTTTGGCAACAGAGCCGACGATTGTGTCAGCTATTTCTGCCAGCGTCAGGTGTAGAATAATATTCTTGTTGATGATATTAATGGTATATTACAATGATAAAATAGAAAAAATGTGGGTGAAATTAAATGACATCCATCTTCCGTGAAAACAAAAGATGGCACCGATAAACAAGTTAGTTAAGCAATGAACGAAACTGTCTAAAATGACTTGCAATGTCAAACGCATCAGTAACAAATTCAAAAAATTCTGTGTATGTAATGATGGTCTATGAACTGGCGTGAGATCTGTAAACAGTAAAAGCCTTTACTACTTATCTTCCAACCATCGAGTGCGAGAATTACATAATCGACAAAACGTAGGTGTAATATCTTTCTACCCTTCACGGTACGTTGATTCGATTTTGATGAAACAGCGCCTTGGTATACAAGTATAGTACGATATTTTATTGCCGATAAAATATGACGCGTCGACGCATGAAATATTTAATGTGTTTGTTTACTGAACTTACGATTTATCTGTTGTGTTGGCTATCAACGCCTCGGTGGATGCTTTTGTTGAATTTGAGTCTTAATGACTTACTTAAGGCAATCTGGATTCTGTGGTCGCGCTCTAGAATAAAGAATCATCAAATTTTGCCTGTGGTGTTCATAACGGGCAATCTGTCTACCAAACTGCTCCCTATAGGCGAGACTATGTTCAATAGTTATCTTTCTTCTTCCAATAGTATTTACTTTGTTTTCTTGAATATTGTTTTTATTTAATTAGTTTAAATAGTAGATATACCATTTTTAATGACTTAAAATTAGTACAAAAAGGATAATAATAAATTGAAATTACATAATATTGCTTTGAGTAAATACAAATGAAATGAAATGAAATAAAATATATTTATTCGTGTTAAATGTATAGTGCAAATATTACATTCGTTGTGACCAGGAAATCTACCTATGTTACCTTATTTTGAATGAATCAATTTCTGGTAAGTATGATATTAAAGAACTATACTTTAACGAAGACATGTCTTAGTTTGACGTAATGATTACGGTAAGACGACTTTGCATACGCATCATCTACTGAGAAGAAAATATCAAATAGCATTGAAAACAAAGGCGGTTACACAAATCTACAACCTCGAGTTGACGGTGCCGTGTAACCACAGCTTAAAAGTCAAAAGTCAAAGATATTCAATTAGATTAAATTCTATTAATCTAATTGAATATCTTTGAATTCTTTAATCCACGTGTTAGTTAGTCACCATATATCACATGCAAAATGAAATTTGTATAATTATATCTCGTTGAACTAGCTGTTCCCTTCTAAGCTTTGGTTTGACAGTCGCGCCATCTCTCGACGGGCACACTACTCTGGGTATTTACAAGCTCTGAGTAAATACCCCGTTCTCACAGAGATAATAATTACCTATCTAAGAACTTTATTTAAGTTTGAGTTGATAACTTTGTAAACGTTTAATTGAGTTACTTCAATTATGGTAATCCTTTTGGGATACTTTTCAAATTACGTCTGCGGTTTTCAAACTTTAAAGTTTGTCGTGAGGTGTCTGTGGAAATTGCGATGAAGTAACTAGTCTATTATTTGGAATTACCTTAATATAAATCCGTGTATTTGCTACGGTAGTGAATTCTGTCCTTAATAATCCTACTTCTCCTTCCTGCTTGCGTGAACGCTTTGAGTATCTTGTACCCTGTGGTAAACCCTGTCGATCATCATCTTCTCTTCTACTTCGTACTCCTCTTCATAGTTCTAGCCGTTACGACGGTTCTTTTACTGTTCAGGCGGTTAGGTTGTGGAATTCTCTTCCTCATGTCATCCGTGAAAGTACTTCTGTGGATGTGTTTAGGAGAAGAACAAGAGAACATTTCCTGTCATTGGTTCATTAGTATACTCGTATTTATTATCGGTCATAATTAATGTATGTAAGTTTATCAATTTTATATATCATTATTATATTATTATGTGTGTATTATTAGTATGTAAGTTTATTTGTTAAAGTATACACTATAGTATACAAAATAAATAGTTAAGTCTTAGGTTAATAAGTCTATCTCTTTTCATTTTTATCTTTATTTCAGTTGTACACTTCACTCGTTCTCACACTAATATTTTTCCTCTACACTCTGGGTTTGCTGGTAGAAAACTCATTACTGAGTTAAGCTCGCCTTTGTACATCAACAATTTGTAAACATTATGTAAATGATTTTTTGTGTGTACAATAAAGAATTAAAGAATTAAAGAAAATTTATGTAGTTTATCAGTTATTTAGTACCCATAACACAAGCAAATATAATTGCTTAATTTGGGCCTAGATGGCGCTGTGTGAATGATTTCGACACGAATAATATCTATCTCCTTGATCCTTTATTTAAATCTAAACTAATCAATAGAAAAGATTAGATTTTTTGTATGTTTGTTCCTATTAAACTCAAGATCTACGCAACCGATTTAAAAAAATCTTTTACCTTTAGAAAGCTACAAATAGGACGGGTAAGATAAGCTGTATTATTTATGTTTAAAATATTTTTCAGTCATTTTCAAAATTTCAATATTTTAAGCGCCTATATAAATCTGAATTTGCAATAATATTTACTGTAGGCATTGTAAGACCGAATTAAACTTATGATACCAAAGTGAAGCGAGGGCAAAGTTTAGAAATAAAAGAGAGGATTCCTTTTATTTCTACTCCCTCTATTTCTTCTTTCAGCGAAAATAAACTGGTTGTGTTCTTAATGTTTCTGCAAAGCTTACGTAAAGAAAATGTTTACTGGTTACGGTAACCACGTAACATAATAAAAGCTGTATTTTGGTTGTTACATTACATAAGGCAGTACATTAAAATGTATAAAATACCAGCTTTCTTCACCCTCGACTTTGGTTACTGCTCTGCTCCCGTCGTCAGTAGCGTATACCTTCCTCAAGAATAGGGCGGCTATCATACGCAAAAAGAATTGTTTAAATCAGACAAGTAACTCCATATATTAGCGCGTACAAACAAACAAACAAACAAACTCTTCCTCTTTATATAATAGTATAGATGTAGGTACATAATCTATAAATATAATAAAATTGGAGTGTCTGTTTGTAATAATTAAATAACCGTTTTTTACTACATGTATATGAATATATATACGGTACATATACCAAAATATTTTTTTTACAATTTTTATCTGTTTGTCTGTTTGTTCCGGCTAATCTGAAATGGCTGGACCGATTTTGACGGGACTTTTATTGGCAGGTAGTTGATGTAATAAGGAGTAACTTAGGCTACGTTTAAAAATCTTTTATTTTAGAAAAATTAAGTATTGTTGATCGACTGTTAGGCGGAACAAAGTTCGCCGGGTCAGCTAGTTTATTAGTATATATGTAGGTACATAATTCACTATAAATGCGTAAAGCTACTATAAAATATGTAAATGCTATGTTTATTACGTACTCGGTTGGTTAATATGCATGAATATACATTAATTTATGTTATTCTAACCGTGGGAAACGGCAACTTTTCAGATACAGGAGGGAAATTTACGAGTCAAACGCTTAGACAACTGAGGCTCGTATATAAAAACGCATCTCAGGTATTGAGTTGAGTACGCGCACTTGAATCATACCCCTGTCTCTATCTAACTAGAGGCCCGAGACCGTAGTTAGAAAGAGACGGTATTAAGTACGCGTACTCAATATCTGAGTTTCGTTTATAAATACTACCCTGAGTCTTCCACGAACTACTAAATATCTATGGTATTGTCATTGATGTATTATTATTATTCCTTATCTTATATTAATCTATCTACAGTGTAACGTAAAATATTATACAAATGCTAGATTGCAGTATTTAATACCTAATATTATAAAATCATTACATTACGTTAATACAAGAAAAAGATTGATAACATTAATAAAAGAAAAGGAAATAACTTCCTTTTTGACTAACCTACTTATTGTAAAAACGAACTAGCTAGTCAAAGGGGTGGCTGAAACATTACTTAGTTGTGCTATTCGCCACTAGATGGAGTGCACAAAAGCTTTCAAAGACCCGCCCTCTATTTCAAATAAGTTGAACGTTGATATAGCTTAGTTTAGCTACCTACTCACAGATGGCGTTGTGATGTGTAATTGAGGAGAATGAAATCTTTTTTTAACTTTGCGAAAGGTTACTTTTGTTGAATTACTGATAGGTGTTGGCTATTATTAGAAATTGGCCTTGAATGTAGGTATTTATATTGTGTAAACAAGTTATATGTTATGGTCCTTTAGGTCGAACAGATCTGGTTTTTTGAAAACAGTTCTTTAGATATTTTTACAACGCCATAACTAGTACTTAGTAGTTACCATGGCATATGAGGTTGTGAAAAGTATCTATTGCCAAAAAATTACATAACTAATAAGTCGGTGGCTACTGTGAAGGAAAAGTAAAAGGACAGAGGAAGTATTACGACTTCATAGAGCTCTTACTTACCGAATGAAATTAAACTAGGATAGATTAAGACCATTTATTCTGAAACCAGCAACATTCTCTTTACTCTTTAGTTAGGTGTTAAGTATATATCGCGTAATATATTTTTACTAATCATGAACAGGTTTATCAAATCAACACACTAGCACCATCTATTTACATACAGACTGTGCTAGTGTGTTGAATATGATCCTACTTGTACGCTAGCTGACAAAAACGTTCCAATTACTATGATCATGGACAAAATGAATCACATGTAGTTATTATACCGTCATATATGTTCTTCATATAAAATGACTCACACATCTATGATCATATTTCTATGGTAGTCTATTAGCGACCTAGAGAGTAATGTACTATTTTTTACAGATTAAAATAAAATAACGGTAGTAGCCGTAGTGTCGCATCAGCAATTATTTAATCCGTGTGACCCTGTCCATCTGACTTTAAATCAAAGTTATACGTCTATAAGACAGGTAGTACGAGATGAGCTCGTGCGATACAGTGGGCTGGGGTCACGTGCACCAATAACTAAGGGGAGGGTGGGGCGCACGTGATCTTGTCATATCGACTTTGTACTGAAAACGATCAACTGTAAGTAAACACTACTAAAGAGGTAACTGTACGTTTTAATGGTTTGTAGTTTTTGTTGTAGTTTCATATATGTGAACCTATTTTTTTATTTCTGGTTAACAAAATATTGTAACAGTCACTTTTTTATTTATGACAACCCGTCGTAGGGTTCCTAGATTTCTTTATGCCAAAAAATATTCTTCACCTCACTTCAAAATAAATCAGGCTTCTTTAAGACACAGGTTTTTTAAAGGACTTTGATTTTTAATCAATTGATTGCCAAGAGATGCAATGTAGGTAAGTAAGTACGTGTGACTGATTTGAAAGACTTGTTGATTATATTCCCACATAGGATAAAATGTTGCCTGGTCCATAAATTTTTGTTCTGAAGATTAGGCGTGAATTTAAAAAAAAGGCTAAAAAACATTTTGGGTAATATTGTAGAGTAATGCTCTAACTCCCAGTTTCTGAAAGGCTCATCAACAAAAAATAACTAATCACTTGTTAAATATCATGTGAAGTACCAATTGGGTTGCTAAAAGCATGCATGTTTAGTTTGATCTAATTAGTAACTAACTAGATTAAATTAAACTAATTAACCATGCCTTGATCATGCTTTAAGGGCGTTCCGTCACATATGACCTTGAGCGTTTCGCTTCCTCACCACCCCGCGCCTCACCCGAAAAAAACATTGCGTGCGAGTCCGCCCTCTAGCGTCAAGTAGCAGTAGCACAACTATAAGACGATGACCTTACTTGTCCGAAACCGCAGAGCTAAAATCTGATAGACGCGAAAATAATGAATTATTTTTTTAGTATCTTTTATTATTTCGTTTAGTAAGTATGTATATTTTGTAGTATATATTATTTATATATTTATTATTTATATAGTAGCGAAAGCAAAGATGAGTGTTTAGAATCATGACGTTTGTTAAATATGTAGTAGAAATAAAAATAACTACTGTGGGTTAAACCAATAAACTCAAAATCCAGCTCTACCGTGGTATAACTAAAATGCCGTTAACTGCCAAAGTCGAGTTTTGAGTAAACACTCAAAAAACGCGGCAAAAATTGAAACCGTTGTCACTTACAAATGACAACAATTATTTGAGATTTAAAGGTACCAAGATATAGATCAAATGAAATACTTTCAATTTATTCTCCTGTCAGTTTGTAAATATAATTAAATTTTATAATAAAACGTTTTTTTGCGTTTTAGTATACCATTGGTGTTACAAAAATCTAATAAATCAGCGGCTAAAATGCCACTACGCTTAGCGTAACGGCATTTTAGTGTCTCTATTTCATAAAAAATATTATTTGTTAAAAACCTAAAAACAAAAGAACTTAATTGTAACTAAAATGTCGGTATAGCACATAATGTCAATTTAGCTTATCATTAATACTTGTGGAACTACCTCATGTTAAACGTGGTTAACGTCCGTTCACTGCTTTTAAGTCTGGTAGTCTATAAATGTGTTTAAATAAGAGTACAAAACTTGATTCATTGTTACGCTTAAACGCGGTTAAACTTAAAACCTTATAGTTTAACGGCATTTTAACGCAATAGAATTATAAAGTATTAGATCATTATCGATCAAACTGAAGTTAAAAGTTATTAAAATACACTCATTTTTTAAACTTACAACTAACACAAAACTTCCCTTAAAACAAGATTATAGGTATCGCATCAATTATTATAAATTTAAAACATGGTTTTTATAAAATTTAAATTGACTTACAAACCACTTTATAATAAAAACAAATGTAGATACTAATAATAAAAATCACAAGTAAGTTTAACTTACACTTTAAACTAATAAGCATAAAAAAACAATTGGACCTACTTATGCAAAAAGGAACCAATCCACACATATGCCAAAATTGAGATAATTAAACAAAAAGCATAAAATGCACCTTATAACTATAATATAATAATAATATTCTACCACATTCACACAGAGCCATCTTAGCCCCAAATTAAGCAATTATATTTGCTTGTGTTATGGGTACTAAACAACTGATATACTACTTATATACTTTTTTTTTTGTAAATACATACATATTATAGACTAGCTGTTGCCCGCGACTTCGTTCGCGTGAAAATTCAGATGGGTGCCAGATTTTACGGCAACCGTACATTGTATCAGTAATAAATATCAGTATTATCCATCTCTATGGCGAATCTCATTTAAACCCGCTACCGCTAAAACTGATGAACCACTTTCACACAAACTTCGACTCTTATTTGCTCACTTAATAAGGGTAGTTTCTGAATATTAAAAAAAGAGTATTTTCTAGTAATTTGGTAATCCTACTATAAAAACTATAGAAGTTTCATACAAACTTTGTCACCCCTTTATACACCCATAGAGGATGGATTTTGCAAAATCCCGTCTAAGTGAGCACCTATATCCTAATAGGAACGATCATGCAAAGTTTGAGATTCCTAGCACTTGTTGTTTCTGAGATTTCGTGATGAGTAAGTGAGTGACCTTTTGCTTTTATGTATATAGATAGCTTTTGCCCGCGGCTTCGCTCGCGTGAATATTGATTTTTCCAATAGACATTTTTATATTGTTTAAATACTGTTTTCCATAGTATTTTTAATCTCCCATTCATACAAACCCTCTTTCACCTACCTAAAGATATCCCTCGTAAAAAAAAAATACAATACACAAAGGCAAATATTCACTACAATAACTTTTCCCTTCCCCTCATTCCCTATCGCCCTTTTTCTCCACTCTCCACAGTTTCCGCTTCTCTCCTCACCTCCCTCTTCTCCTCTTCACCTCCTTCAGCATCCCTTGCCTCTCCTCGAGCATCTCTTGCCCTTTCCTCCACTTCTCTCTACCTTGCCTCCTCGCTTTCTCCTCTCTTCTCTAGCACTTCCCCATTTCTTCTCCTTCGTTCCCCTCATTTTCTTCTCCCTTCTTATCACTTCTTATCCCTTTCCCTGCATTCGAGAGCTCCTGCCTTGTCCCTTCCCCCTCCCTTCCTCTCCCATCTCCCTTACTTCCTCTTCACTTTCCTCTCACTTCCTCCTCATTTACTCCTCACTTTTCCCTCACTCCTCACTTCCTCCTCACTTCCCCTCACTTTCCCCCTCACTTTCCCCTCACTTCCACTCACTTCCACTCACACTTCCCCTCACTTATAACTTCCCCTAACTTCCCCCTCACTTCTCCCGCACTTCCACCTCACTTCTCCCTCACTTCCCCTAACTTCCCCGTCACTTTCCTCACTTTCCTCTCACTTTCCTCTCACTTTCCTCTCACATTCCCCTCACTTTCTCTTCACTTCTCCCTCGCTTCTCCCTGGCTTTCCCTTGACTCCCCTTGACTTCTCCCTGACTTTTCGTACTTTTGTAGCAATATGCAAATTGAGGCAGCCTGTAAAGCACGCATTTTACTTTTTATTTTTTCTTTGCAACATAGAAAGCTGTAAGTATTTAATTACCTATAGAGTTAAGTGTATTGCCTGTGTCACTTTGCATGCTACTTGAAACTGTAACTTACAAAAATTGTAATAACCTGGCGATTAAAATGAGTGGCTTGAGTTTCTTGCCAGTTCTTCTCATGGCTCTACTTTGTCAGCGAACTGGTTGTAGGTTAATTTGCTGACATTTTGTAAACTTTGACGTTCATAAGTGTTAATTTAATTAACCTATATGAATTAACATATTTTCATTTTCCTTATTTATTTTCGGTTCATCTGGATATCACAAATATAACTTCAGTAAATCGTTCTGTATATTGTATAGCTAGCAAAAATTTTACGGAAGTAGATCTTTTAGAATAAGCAAGAATAAGAATAAGGACGGTTTGGCTGGAGATGTACATAAATAACGACGTAAAGTGTAAGTTTTGTCTGAAAGTCAGTGGTCCGAAGGCATAGTTACCTCCTCGGTCCTCTTTATTTCCTTTTTCTCCCACAGTATCTTTACTCTGTATGGCCACCACTGCACTGAATTTGAAACAGCACCATTCACCAGCAAAACTGAATTCAAATGACGGAGCTGATAAGGATTTTCAGTTACACATGCTTTAAACAAAGCGTCATCATTCCTATGTGTATATCATTATTTCTATAGAAATTGATATTTTTCAATGTACCCTATCAAAATTCAAGGATGTTGCACAAAAATGTATAGTATTGGATAAGTAGATATATTTATTTAGTAATTAGTGTTTTTAATTTTAGGTTTTTTATGATATCGTATTGGGTTTTTATCTGTAATGAAGTAATGATATTGTAAATACTTTTTCAATAAATAAATAAATGTTGATTATCTTCTAGTAAGTGCCCGTACGTAAGGTACACAATATCATGTACCCTTAGCAAAATAAGTAACACGAACAATTGCCAAAGTAGACGCATTGTACCCACTGTTTGAGTGATTTGGATGTACCGTGAAAATTACCTCGCTAGAGATTCATTATAAGTATAGATTACTTCAATATGTACATACAAATATATGTGTACATACATATATTTGTATGTACGTACATATTGTAGTATTGTAAATGTATAATATAATGCAAAATCGGTAAAGTAGAACTAATGTAATATTATCGCTAAGTAACGGATCCATGCGGACGACGTCACGGGGTAGTTTTACAGTACATAGACTTATAATATAATATAATAAAGATACATACATACATACATACATAGAGTGCTAAACCATAATTCTTTTGCCTTTACCTAGTTAGGTAAAGACTGTACAAAAAAGAGTAGAATTCTTTATACTGTGCCACCGTGCCGGGTCTATTACTTTCTACATACACCTATTACTCGAAAAATACGGTATTAGTTTTGTTATGTCCAGTAGGCACTCAACAATATATTATTTAATTTTAGGATTAAAAATTCATATAGTACGATAATAAAGGAACAGAGAGTAGGATTTTTAATTTACCTAATTGTGATAATTTCACAGTCTTCAAATATTTTAGTTTGGTTAGAGACTAAGACGTTTTGTAAAGCCTTTTTTCTTCCTTTCTTGCAATCAAATAAATAAATCAAAATAAGATGCATTGAAAGTAGAAGGGTAGGTATTTACTTTAGCCTAGTATCTTATCACTGATTTTATCAGCTCATGAAAAAAAATCTAACGAGGTAAATACTTGAATATTTTATCGGTATTACTTACCGATAGAATATTCAAGTACACACCGTATGTATATATAGAATGTATAGGTATTTATGCTCGTGCAAGATAACGTAGATAGTTAGGTAGCTAACAGCAGCGTGTATGGTTGTTTTGTGTAGGTACCTAACTAGGTCGCAAACCGACGCATGTCACGTATAATCATTGTAATTTGAGTTCTATGCTAGTTGTACGACCGACGCCGACGTTCGTGTTCCGACCGAAGCACCTCGTACCTACGCCGGCGTCGCCGTCGTCGCGTCGCGTCGGTCGGAATCGGAAAGCGCCCTTGCCACATGAGTAAATATCCAAGTTAGATATTTTACTCATGTGCCCACCTACCACACACCTAGTTCGAAATGATAGTAGACATAGACAATATTGTAGCAAGCTCATATTCATACCCCTAGGGTATATAACAGCAGGAATTTACTGATTCTTGAGGCCTGGTGTTGCCTTGATCTTATCACGAGCGACAATAGGCTCACCACCTGCTACCTAGTTTACGTGGAACTAAACATAATTAAAGGATATCCTAGGTAAGTATCTCAAAGAAGGTATTTTACTAAAAATATGAAGGTAGGTATATACCTACTTACAGGATATTCTATTATTGAATCCTTTGCATTTGTATTTATTTCAGTCGTGAAATTTTAGTCATTTTGATGAAAAATAATAATAAATGTAGGTAAATACCTACGTATTTAATACACTAAAAAATCTAAATAACTAATCTAATTTATTTGCAACACTAAATCTATCCACACAATATTTTTTTTGATATTATTTATTTGCAATTATTGAATTACGTAAATAATTTTTAAAAAAACCGCATACGTCCGTCCGTCAGAAGGGCTTGCGCCGCTCTGCCGTTCTGCCTCCCGTCGCCCGCGCAGAGCCCCTGCGACGCTGATTCAGCCAAATTATCAATAACTATTGAAACATTATCCTAATAAATGAAATAAACCTACAGAGTTGACATTTGGTTTATTCCGGTTGATTCAATATAACTTTTATATTTATAACTATAGTAATTACAAAGTAATATTTCGAAATAAGTGAAATCACGTTGTTTTAATATCGTTGGTATAAGTTATATAATCAATTATTGTAAATAATTCTTCTACTATTCTAAAGTTCATGAATCAAAGTATATTGTTGGCAAAAAAAAAAAGAATAAATAGCATTAGAATCTACTCAATTATCGAGATGAAAGTAGCGGATTTCGTCGAAATTTCGTCGGAACCACCTTAAGTACTTAAGGTATGTAGATCCACGCTGGTGGCATGCATTCAGCATGAACGAATCAGATCGTCCGGGGAAGTACTACCCTCTCATAGAAGATCGACGTAAGAGTAGTAGTATCTGTACTACTGCGTTTCATTCGGTGAGTGAGAGCTTCGGAGGCCCAATTTCCCCCTATCCTCCTTCCTCACCCGTTCCTTTCCGTTCCCCTAACCCCATTCCTAGCCGCCATAGTGGAGGCCACCATAGCAGCAGTTCAAGACGATGGCTTTTGGAATGATGGCCACCACTTCTGGATTCCACTGACTGCTTACCATCAGGGGGATGGAAAAAAAAAAACTTCACATGAGATTTAACAGGTGATTAGTTAATTTTTCGTTGATTAGCCTTTCAGTAACTGGAGGTTAGTACAATAAGACTAGCAGTTTTAGTAACGCTATTCTTTCACTTATAAATTTATGCCTTCTGGCTGCAGCAATTGTGTTGGTAAACTTATTGCATATTGTATTTGTAACTACTTAATGCCAGAGGACAGTTTATAGCCAATCCTGTGACATAAAATTGATCAAATTCAATTTAATGTGTTTGGTATACGATTACTAAAATAGCCATTTACGACACTGAATTAAATATTTACTGTTGACGCATCGGTGTATAAGAGAACAGAGGCCTTAGACAAGTGGCATAGATTTCTATTCTATTCATAAAATAGATAAAAAAAATATGAGATTGACATAAGCTAACAACAATGTTAGCGTTAGCTTAAGTCAATCCCATACATTTTATAATCGATTCTATGAATGAAATATTTATCTATGCCGCTTGTCTAGGCCTCTGTTTATCAATTGTTAAATTAAACTGGTCTTTTCGTTAAATAATTTTCGTAGGTGAAAATATCTTCTAGGTTTGATTTTCATAACCTTTATTCATTCTTCAACACAAGAACTTGCAAATGCTAAAATAACCGCATACTATAGCTTTCTACAAGCATTGTTGCCTGTACGCTAATTGTTTCAGAAAATATTTTTGTACTTTCTAATTTATAATTTAAATTATTCTTATTTATAATGTTTCCTACATTATACAAATTAATAATATGATTACTAATTATTTCTATTCTTATATGGTGAATAATAAATATTAAATAAGTAAATAAATTAAATAGGATACGTACTTATAGATAGTGTAGGTATATAATAGTGAGCGAAAACATTTTAACCTGTAAAGATGCTACGTGACAAAGTCCAAACACCATTGTTCGATGAATCGCATTCTACTACACAATGCGAGCTATTACTCGCCAATATGCTGACGACAGACAAAAGTGGTGATTCTGTATAAATCACTGAACTTATATTGGTTATTTTAGGAAGATAAAAGGCAATGAAGTGGCACGAATAGCGAAATGTATAGAGGTTTCACTATTATCAATGTTTATGAAAGTGGCTTCAGGTTCAGACTTGCTCTTTTCGTGGATGTACTTAGTCAGCGAAGTGGTTGTTGACATATTGATTGTAGTTTTCGTATCTTTCGTTAATTGTATTACATTTATGGTAGTAGAATCACGCTGGTTTCAGCATGGATGGGCCGGATCGTCCGGGGAAGTACCCTCACATAGAAGATCGACGTAAGAGTAGTAGTATCTGTACTACTGCGTTTCGTTCGGTGAGTGAACGCGTCGGAGGCCCAATTTTCCCCCTTTCCTCTTTCCTTACCTCCCTCATTCCCTTTCTCTAACCCCATTCCCAGCCGCCATAGTAGAGGCCACCATACCAGCAGTTTAAGACGATGGCTTTTGGTATGGTGGCCACCACTTCTGGATTCCATTGACTGCTTACCATGAGGCGGGGTGGAGGAGTCACTTTATTAGGTTAATATATAAAAAAAAACATGTCACATCACAAAATCATTCATCTAAAAACGTCCAATGCTGGCCATACTTCTCTTCTGAAGAGAGTAGCTTGTCATACTTACTGCGCTTGGCAGTCTGCGGAATGAAATACGGTGATATTTAATACACAGATAACGGTTCTGCCTGTCACCGGGTATATCCTTTTACGGCATCCAATAAAGAAATGGGCTGGTTTCATAAACACAGCCTGACACTAAATGAATTATTAAGATTACTTTTAAAAATATCAAGTAACATTAATCTCAATAGTTATGAGAATGAATAAACGTGCCTAACAGTTAGGTTCACTGAGTTCCAAATGTAGAACACTAAACAGCAGGCAGCGACCTTGCTCCCAGCTCCCAGAGCTCCGTGAATAATCTTTAAGGCATTTTTACCTCCCAATAACGTACGAGCATTTGAATTACAAATGAACACTTCAATCGATAGCCACGTAACACTTCACTTCATTCTCTTATCCCCGTATTTGTTATAGGTACATATATTTTGTTACACTATTTTTTAAAAGACACCCCAATGGTTCGACAAAAATGTGTAGGTCTCGGGTTCGATCTCTGTGTGAGCTAAAGTGATATTGTTTTTGTCTAAAATTTTCTGTATTACAGTCTGGCAGCATACAGCGACAGGTTTGTCCTCTGTTCCATGAAACAACGTAAGTGTTGTACTCTTCTGCCTTCCCTTACAGGTACAAAAGTAAAATACGTTCTAAAACATTGTAAATCTTTTAAAATAGAAAATTATAAAAGCCCAATATAACCATAATAAATCTATATTATCTCTTGTTATATGACAAGCGCGCTAAACACGACAGACAATAATGAGATAAAAAAACGAGCCGTTGTTAAAATTTTCTCTTTGTAATCTTGTCACGTTGTATGAAAGTATACCTTATTTTTAAATTGTTAAGGTGCTATATAGACAATATTGACCTCATATACTGTAATAGTTTTACAACTCGCCAGCTTAGCGCGAATTTAATAGCAAATTAATGATGAAATGTGGAGTTAACGACAATTTTATATCTCAGATACCTTTATTTATATAATTATATAAAATGTACTCGCATTTATAAGATTGGTACAATAAGGTAAGGTTTATATTTGAATTAGAAAGAATCGTCCTAGCCTAATAAGTGTCCATAATAAAATGAAAATATATTTATTCATATAGGTTAATTAAATTAACACTTATGAACGTCAAATGTCTGCAAATTATCCTTCAGCCAGTTCGCTGACGAAGGAGAGCCATGAGAAGAACTGGCAAGAAACTCAGGCCACTCTTTTTAATCGCCAGGTTATTATTTACAATTTTTGTTTGTTACAATTTCAAGTAGCATGCAAAGTGACACAGGCAATATACTTAACTCTATAGGTAATTAATTACAGCTTTCATAGCGCATCTATTGACATATATTTGCCACTTTTCATACAAAGAAGTGAATTTAGAGAAGCTACTGTAATAGTAAGTATGCTTCATAATACCACAACTTTCCATAACATCGTATCGGCCCATTATTATCCCACTGCATGGAATGATCTCACTCTTCTCATACAGAGAAGTCCAGGTTTCCTCACGATGTTTTTCTTCACCATAAGTCAGTAATGTCCAATAAACTTAAATTACATCTTTAAATTCCTCCTTCATTCCCTTCCCCTAACTCCATTCCCAGCCGCCATAGTGGAGGCCACCATACCAGCAGTTTAAGACGATGGCTTTTGGTATAGTGGCCGCCACTTCTGGATTCCACTGACTGCTTACCATCAGGCGGGGTGGAGTCACTTTGGTAGGCTATAATATAAAAAAAAAACATTGGTACTTGCCCGAATTGGAACCCCCGACCTCGTGTTTACGAAGCGGTGCTTTCACCACAGAGCCATCACGCCTTACTTTCTATATATGCTCGTATTACTTACAAATAAGTTAGCAGGTCTTTGAGCAGAGAAAATCTAACAAAATAATAATTTCTATAGAATGTGTATGTCTGGGCTACTATATTGGTACATAATATATCGTTAATATCGTACTCAGATATCAATAAAGGATATCTAAGGAATTTTCATCGTAATAAATATTTATTGAAAACTTACAATTATTTATTTGTAGAGAAGATATATAATAATGTCTACCATTATTATACTAAATGAATGAAGTCGCTGTTTTTGTCGGTCTGTCACCGAGTTTCTGAAAGTTGATCAAGAAAAAAATTACTTATTACCTGTTAATTTATATAAATTAAGATAGTTGTTGAATTTATTATTATATTATTATTATTATTATTGCTCGGCTACTATAGCTGATAGGTGAATGTTATATATACTTAAACCTTTCTGGCGATTGAAAAGAGTGGCGTGAGTTTCTTGCCAGTTCTTCTCACAGCTCAGCGAACTGGCTGTAGGTTAATTAGCTGATTTCATGTAATTTGACTTTTCATAAGTATCATTCTTTATGATCAAAATGAAATAAATACTTTGACTTTGACTTTGAATTTGACTCTCGAGAAAATCACAATATAACAGTGAAAACCAGATCCAAACCCTTTGGTTTGTTCTCGAGATTAGCGCGTTCAAACAAACAAACAAATTAACAAACTCTTCCGCTTTATGTTAGGGTATAATATTTATATATATAAGCAGAATAGTTAGTCGGATTTAGATTTCTTTTTGCGTATGATAGTCCAGTTCTTGACAATGGTTATGCTATGTAACATCACGCTACTGGCGACGAGAGCAGAGCAGTAACATAAGAGAAGCCCTTAAAACCGCGCCGCGGAAAGTTAGTATTGAAATAAATATCGAGAATTTTAACAATGTTTTTTTTTTTTTTTTTATATTAGCCTACCAAAGTGACTCTACTCTGCCTGATGGTAAGCAGTAAGTGGAATCTAGAAGTGTCGGACACCATTCCAAAAGCCAAACTACTGGTATGGTGGCCACCACTATAGCGGCTTAGTGAGATGCTTTTTCACGCCCCGCTTAAAAGACCCAGGATCAAAATAAGATGGGAACACATGCAGTTTATAACGAGGCATTTTAACAATGTGTAATCATGTCATAAAATCAAGGCCGAGTTACTAATTCATTATGAATAAATATCAGCTGATGTTTTATTTTTAGATACCTCATATATTATTTTGAATAAAGGTTAACATAGTCCGATTGTTAACACCTGACAGTTCACATCACTACTGTACTTACCTTAGGCTGCAGTCGAATAGAAATAAAACTTAATTGAATGACTATAAAATTGAAACTTCAATGATTTGCCTAAGGACGTTGCGGTATACCTTAGTAATACTATGGCATAGTTGTCTTCAGAGTGTGCTTTCATGTAGTGATGCCGAAGAATCTCCTGTCGGACGTGCCGCCAGTGTGCGCAGGCTTTTAGAATTTTGTATTAATAAAATTACAAGCGTTGGAATATTTCATTCAAAAGCGATAGAGAAAGCTATGAAGGTGTTTAGAAAAATTTTGCCACCAGTTAGCGCCACGTTCACTGTCACATTGGGCCAATCGGGGTTTAATTTCATGACTGGCCTGTTGGTCTAGTGGTTAGTGACCCTGACTGCTAAGCCGGAGGTCGTGGGTTCGATTCCCACCCAGGACAAATCTTTGTGTGATGAGCATGACTGTTTGTTCTGTGTCTGGGTGTAATTTATCTATAATATGTATGTATTTACAAAAAAAAACAAATGTATATAAGTAGTATATCAGTTGTTTAGTACACATAACACAAGCAAATATAATTGCTTAATTTGGGGCTAGATGGCGCTGTGTGAATGTGGTAAAAGAAAAAAAAAATCTAAAAGCGCTTGACAGCTAGACCTGACGCTTCGGTGGTGCCACCTCGTGGGCGCTATTTCAGAAAACCCTCTCAGCAATTTTCTTTTGTCAATATGCACGTGAATTATCCATTTTGGAAATTAAACATTAAAATTTCCGAAATGAACACTGAAAAATATTTGTTTTGATAGCACTGTCAAAATGGAAGACCTTTTAACAAAGTGGCGCCAACTTGTAGCAAGAATTTTCCTAAACATTCTCATTGAAAATCCTTTAAAAAGCTTTTCTATGAGTTTATTGCTAGTTCAGAGTTCGTCATGAGGTCAGCACACTGGCTTCATGTGGTTTCTATTATTCTGACGTTCATAAATGTTATTTGTGTGATGTAAATAAATTAATCAGTATGTGTTGAGATTGATATCAAATGATCAACACTGTGAATACTATTTTTATTTTATTAATAACTAGCTGACTCGGCGAACTTCGTACCGCCTAACAGTCGATTCTTTATTTTATTTTTCACGCAATTTTTAAATTTTTCTCTTCGTAAGAACTATCCTCGTACTTCAAGGAATATTATAAAAAAAGAATTAGCGAAATCGGTTCAGCTGCTCTCGAGATTTGCGCTTAGCAACACATTCAGCGATTCATTTTTATAATATAGATTTAATATAGTTATAATTGTATTGTCTGTGTCATTTTGCATGCTACTTGAAATTGTAACTTTAAAAATTGTAAAAACCTGGGGATTAAAAAGAGAAGCCGAGTTTGTTGCCAGTTCTCATGCCCTACCCTACGTCAGCAAAGGTTAATTGGCTGATATTTTGTAATTTTAACGTTCATATGTGACAAATAAATAAATGTATTTGACTTTAACTATATATTATTATCAAATATAAAATTTGATTCCATTAAATTTTGTAAGTATATAAAATTTTATTTTACAAGTTAATGTGATTAGATATTTGGTAACTATTTTAGTAATATTTAATTTTGGTTTCTTTTATCACAGAATTTGCTTAAATTATTTTCAAACAAATCGCACAGCCTACGCAATATTTCACTTGAATGGTCACGTGACGCAAACACTGCCTCGTGTTTAGCTCTACACCAGCCGTCTCTAACGAAATATGACAGCCTTATTATTTGTAAACAGTGTGATACAAAATGAGCTTTGAAATTTTCTGTATTAGAATTTATTAATATGTTTAATCAATGCATTACTTTACTGATTAATAGAATGCTTACTTAATCATGTCAATACAAATATTATAAAAATGCTTTGTAAATTACGCTTAACGTACTTAATTATAAAACAAGAGATTATCTTTTAAAACTAAAACATCTTTCGTAACCCGTAGACATCTACGAGATCTCGTAGACGTCTACGTTATTCGTAGACAGTCCGTCGGTTGTCATTCATTGAGGAGTAAGTTGGTCCTGTCAGCTGATCAGGTTGAGAATCTCGCGGGAGCGCGGCAGTCGTCGCCGGACGCGCGACCGTGACGCGTCCTCCTCGCACATGCCACGCGACTATTTCACTATTTTTATAGACTATTTATACACCCCGTAGTGTAGTGTACTAGTGTAGTCAAGTGTAGTGAAGTGTCTTATTACGTGGTATCTTTTTATTTATAGTAAGTGTGAAAATTGAAAATTTATGATGTTGTCGTCGAAGTCTGTTTGAATTTGTTTTCGGAGGTCTCATAAATAAATATTTTGTAAAAGAATACAAATCGATTGTTGTTTGTTTGAAATAACTGTAAGTACGATGAATTTAAACGTCTTCAAAGTTTTGCAAATATATTTGTTATGATGAAATCATATATACATGGGCAAGGAAGGGGTTTTTTTAAATACGTTCTTAAAGATACGTTGAATAAAATAAAGTTTTATTGTTTGCAACGTACACTATTTACAAGTGTTTATGCAAACCATTAACCTAAATACAAACTTTAAAACATCTAGAGACGCAACAAAACAAACTTTGACATTACAATTTTACATACATATATATTCCTGCGACGTTCCATTAACATTTATAACGTGCTCATACGAAATATAAAAACAATACGGTATCGACTTGCAAATAAAAACATATATGAATATTTTATTAGTTACGAAAAACGAAACAATATAGAAAGTAAATATTCTTTCCTAAATCTTATAATCGAAAAATCTTAAGTATTTATGAATTGAATCGTAACAACGTATGATATCAAAATAATACATAATAATAGACACCTACACTCAGAAAGGTGTTAGGGCTTTTTTGTTACTACCGAAGGTGCTACTTATATTATGACCACTACTACTTAAAGTATTTAACTGCAGTTTGCCATTAATGATTCTTGAGTCATTTTTAAGTGTACATATCTATTACTCTGTATTTAAACAATTAATTAGCAGTTCGTTGTTAAGCATAGGTCGTCTTCTTGGGTCTGTTTCATAGTTGACTTTTATAACCCTCAATCCTTATCACATATTTATTAATATTTATTATATTATATTTAATATTTAGTAACCATATCATAAAAAGTCATGACTGAAACGTTGTCAAATAAACCAATGTACAGTGGGGTATAATTGCAAGAGCCTTCAAATTAAATCACACTTAATATACAAGTTTATGAATCGCAAAATTTTAATGAAAATGAAAATATATTTATTTTTGACTGCCTCTATGGTTCGGTGGTACTGTGTATGGACTACCACGCCGAGGTCGCGTGTTCGATTTCTGCTCAGTGCAAATATTTGTGTGCATGAACATGCCTATATTTGCATTGGTCTGGTGTTTCTATGTATAATATGTATGTTTTTACAAAAAAAAAAGTATTTAAGTATGTATATCTGCATTCTAGAACCCATAATACAAGCTATATAAATACGCTTACTTTGGGTCTAGATTTCGTTGTGTGTAGTTGTTGAAATATTATTATTATTATTATTCATATAGGTTAATTATATTAACACTTATAAACGTCAAAATTTACAAAATGTCAGCCAATTAACCTACAGCCAGTTCGCTGACGAAGTAGAGCCATGAAAGGAACTTGCAAGAAACTCAGGCCACTCTTTTTAATCGCCAGGTTATTACAATTTTTGTAAGTTAAAATTTCAAGCAAATAACTAATTACAGATTTCTGTGTTGTAAAGAAAAATAAAAAGTAGAATGTGTGTTTTACAGGCTGCCTCAATTTGCATATTGCTAAAAAGGTAACGGCAACATGTGAACTGTGGTAAATATTTTAGACGAAAGCAAACCCACTACAATAGTTGCATGCATTACTACGCCATAGAGGCAGTCAAATGCTTAAGATTTTATTTCCATATAAAACGATTCAATTCAGTTGCATATATTTCAAAACAAGATCCACCATCTTCAATAAATCACTGCTTCCACAATTTCCAATAAAATATATAGTAACTAGTATACATTCTTGTATATGAACTTCAGACCTTTGATCCGGGCTGTTGTGCCTACGGCCATGAAATACTGTACTTTCATGTTCTATTAATTATATTGTACAGTTATAAACTTTGTCGCTGCTGGCTTTGTTTGTATCTAAAAGATAGACTGTAGATTTATTTATATTGAGTTTGTCTATTCAAAATAAATACTACCTAAAATAATTGGATAAGCGTGGGTATCTTTTCTTTTGATGATCTAGGGTTGTGTTAAATAAAAATTACTTCTGGCAACGATGGTAATAGATTACCGTTTTTAACAGACTTCAAAAAAAGGACGACGTTCTCAATTCGACAATATTTTTATTGTGTTTGTTACCGTCAGAACTTTCGACTAAGTAAACCGATTTTGATGATTATTTTTTTATTTGTAAGCTTATGTTTCCGTGTGGTTCTTTAATTTGGTTCAGTTCTGATAATGGCATTCATGAGAAAACAATACAAGTCATAAGGTTTCTTTTTTTTACTTTTTAGTTTCCTTCCTGTTTGAAGTCGGTTGTTTGATAAAATTACTATAAACATAATGTAAGTAGAAACACGTTCCTCAATGGATAATGGCCTGAGTTTAAGATTTTTGCTACAATTGCGACGCTTGGCAGGTTTATCGGCGATTGCAGTCGTGTCAGACTTATCAGATGACGCTAATGCTCGTTCTATGTTGAATGATATATTTGGTACTCGCCCCTTTTACTTTTATTCTGCTCCCTTATTTCCTTGTATTGTTTTTCAGTGGTGGATTTACACATTGATAAATATTTTAAATTGTAATATTTAAACGCTATAATATTTTTAAAACTCATAATCACAAAACTATATTTTACAAAGCGTTTAGTATTTTTTCATTAGACGTTAGAGTATTTAGTATAGTACTAAAATATTGTAATTTTTTGTAAATTATCGAAGCTTGTTTTCTCCGTGTGTATAATGGTGTTTTTTTTTCATTTTAGTTATATTAAAAAATAATTTTGAAACGTATTTTTGCAATGCATAGAAAACAACCGCTAGATAAATCATATGCTTGCTTGTCATAAAATTCAATCTATTTTTAACCGACTTCAAAAAGGAGGAGGTTATCAATTCGGGTCGTATGTTTTTTTTTTTTTTTTGTGTGTTTGTTACCTCGGTCATTTATGAACCGAATTGAAAATTTTTTTTTTTATTTGAGAGGATATACTCTGAAATTGGTCCTATTTTTTTATTATAAGAAATGGTTCAGTGGTTGTATGTTTGTTACAACTGAACTCGGTCATTTATAAACCAATTTAGAAAATTCTTCTTTTATTTGAAAGGGTATACTCCGAAATGGGGTCCCATGTTTTTTTTATAAAGAATGATTAAGTAGTTTGGCTTCAATTTAATATTAATTTTGTAACAAAACGTTTACAAGAAGTGAAGACGTGTAAAGCAACACGTCGATGTCTTTTGCGACGAATTATCTGACATTGACATGTCCATGCTACAAGTGCGAAGTGATTTTCAAAATTCATTTTTTGTTAGAAACGAAGTGGCCCTGGATGGGTGACCATTTTTGTCATTTCATTTTATTTCTTCATTCTTTAGAAGCAGTAGACTATGATTATCACTATAATTTGGTAGTCGTTAATCCAAGTTGGAGGTCTTATGGTCGTGAGAAATTACAACAGCAACGGGCGGCCTTAAACCTGCCTTTACAGCACCACTGTTTATTTTTTGTATATCTGAGCGATTGCTCTGTCAGTTAAATTATGATTTTTGATGATTCTTTATTGTTGGTAGATCATCACTTTTTTGTTTTGATTTGTGGTTTCTGGGATTCAGGGTTTAGCGATCGAGAAAGTGTTGACAAGGACCTTATATCTCTATTTACAATCTTACCTCTCGTCTCTACTTTCTTTCAAACGGCGCGGCGCTGTCTCATTTGCGCAGCACGTTTAGTAGGTCTACCCATATTGAATATATTTATACACAACTAATTCCCACTAAAAGTTTAAAAATAAAATTATTTTTAGAAAAAAATGAAAACCGACTTCAAACAACACCTACATGTTCAATCCTTAATTAAAAAGTAGAAAATAATATTTTAATTACTTCATAGCAAATCTGATCTGCTTATGAGATAATATATAAGATATTTCGAACGGTCGGTCTCTTTTTCGTTCTATTAAATGACGATTCTGAGTGACCGAAAACAACAAAAGCGTAGGAAAGTTCAATTTCGTGCTGCTGCAGATGTGATTCAACCCTAATCCAGCAGTTATTAGTAGATCCACGCTGGTTTCAGCATGAATGGGTCGGATCGACCGGGACAGTACTACCCTTTCATAGAAGATCGACGTAAGAGTTGTAGTATCCGTACGGACGGACGCGCATTTCGTTCGGTGAGTGAGAGCGCCGAAGGCCCAATTTCCCTCCTTTCCTCTTTCCTTACCTCCCTCTTTTTCTTCCTCTAACCCTATTCCCAGCCGCCATAGTAGAGGCCACCATACCAGCAGTTAAAGACGATGGCTTTTGGTATGGTGGCCATCACATCTGGATAGAGACACTTTGGTAGGCTAATATAAAAAAAAAACTTGATTTTCTGTATGTTTCTTGGTTTGCAATGATTTAACTAAAAATCAGCTGGTACCTTCAACTCAATTATAAATAATGTAATGAACCTACCTACGTATTATAAACTACTGTATGTACCTTACATAGTTCTTAATTTTTCTGTTTTTTCACATATGTAAGGAAAACTTAATATTGTGCCTACATTTTTTTAATTTACCTTTACATGTTCCACTAGTTCTACATTTAGCGGATAACTGTAATTGGCTAAACGACGTTATTTAAACTATGTAACCTAATTTATTTGTAACAGCTGTTGTTATTTCATAAATAAATAAACGTTACCGATTTCAAAAATTCTTTCACCTTACAAATCTATAAATTGAGCTGATAACATAGGCTATAATTTATTGTTTAACAATTTTTTTATTTATTTTCAGACTTTAATATTTTAAGCGCCTTCGTAAATCTGAATGATGCAATACGACACTATTGCTCTGAAATTTTCCGTGAGTTTGTTGTAAGATCGAATAAAACTTTTGATGCCAAAACGAAGCGAGGGCGGATCTTTAGTTTAAAATAATTTAGATGTCAAACGACGTGATGACTCTTCTGCCCCACTATAACTTAGCAATAGTACTAGCCCCAGCAGTCAAGCAAATGTTGTTGGTCAAATTAACACATAAAAAAGGCAGGAAAATTATTAAGAAGTTAGGAAATTAATTAAGTCTGAACACCGAGTTATCACTAAATCGTTGAGAGTTCCTTCGACTGTCTATGGTCTCCATCGTCAGACCTGTAATGGTACTTTTAACCCATATGGGTGCAAAGTTCTCATCAATAGAAATGAATTAAGTCCAAACACCAAATAATTGCTGTAAATCGTTAAGGAGTTCCCTCAACATCAGATCGACTCCTATCCTTCATTATGTAGTAGTGCCTTAAAATACTTAATGAAAAAAAAAAAACATTAACAAAAAGAAAACCGACTTCAAACTGGAAGGAAACTAAAAAGTAAAAAATAAATGTACATAGCACAAAGTAATTCGTATTTTGATATAGTTAATCAGAAATAATGAAATAAGTATTTTATAATTAGTATTTTACTTTGGGTCTAGATGGCGTTGTGTGTAGTTGTTAAAATATTATTATTATTATTATTATTAAAATTTTGGAGTTGGTGCCAAGTACATACTCAAAAACTAAATATTATAAAAACCTTACTATAATAGCAAATTAAGATTGATAATACGTATAAATAAGTACCTAGTTATTATTTTACTTGGTACCAACTTCAAAATTATAAAATACTTATTTTACCATTTTTAGTGATGGGTAGACCTAAATCTTACATAGGTATTATTTTTGTATACACTAAATATTTTAGCATATTGAACCGTATGAAGTAAGCCTGACATGACTGCTGTTCAGGAATTGCCTCGATTGTCTATGGTCACCTGTAATGGCACTTATAACCTATAAGGGAGTAAAGTTCTCATCATTAGAAATGAATTAATTCCAAACACCAAGTAATTGCTAAAAATCGTTAAGGAGTTCCCTCAACTGTCTTTGTGCATCATCAGATCAACTCTAAACCTTTACTAAATAGTAGTGGCTTAAAATACTTAACGAAAAACATAACAAATGCACTAGTCGTCAATACGATTTTCGAAAGTTCCCCCTCGATTTCTCTGGGATACCATCATCAGATCCTGGTTTCCTTATCGTGGTACTACCCTTGGGATATCTCCTTTCCAACAAAAAAAAATCATCAAAATCGGTTCATAAACGACGGAGTTATCCGCGAACACACGTAAAAAAAAAATATATATATACGGTCGAATTGAGAAACCTCCTTCTTTTTTTGAAGTCGGTTAAAAATAACAAATGAACTAGTGGCCACTACGATTTTCAAAGGTTCCCCTCGATTTCACTGGGTTGCCATCATCAGATCCTGGTTTCCTTATCATGGTACCACTCTTAGAATATCTGGTTTAAACAAAAAAAGAATCATTAAAATCGGTTCATAAACAACAAAGTTATCCGCGAACACATAAAAAATATATATAACGTCGAATTGAGAAACCTTCTCCTTTTTGGAAACGGGCCGCATTGTCCTTTCGTTTTCAGTGCGATACAATAGGAGTCAGAACTGAGGCTGTATTACACAAACAGCTTTTGAGATAAAGTATTCACTTTATACCATTTGCATAAACCTCTTGATACTTTACCTTAATGTAAAGTGAATTCAGCAAATATTGTCGAAGTTAACGAACAAACTTGTACTAACTTGTGAATTATTGTTTATTACCGACCTAACAAACAAACGGAACCTTCTTTGTAATGTTATACCACAGTTTATAAAACTGCAGCTATTGCCTGTACATAAAAACAAACGGCGAGTAAATATAGAGATGCGATGTGCTCGATTGTACAAACTAGCCACCGCGGATATGACAGTGTCCATCGGTAACACGGAGTTATAAATTTCTTTATTTATTAAGAAAACAATTATAACGTCATTAGTTCATTACAGATAATCTTAATTATGTACATAAAATAGAAATATTCTATACTATTATATAAAGCGAAAGAATTTGTTTGTTTGAACGCGCTAATCTCTGAAACCACCAGTCAGATTTGAATAATTCTTGTCAAAGCCCAGTTCTTGAGTAAGGTTATAGGCTGTAACATCACGCTACTGGCAACGGGAGAAAAGCAGTAATCAAAGACGCAGATGAATCTGCGTAGCGAGAAGCTAGTATAACTAATAAAATAATTTAAACACAGTTTATTTATTTATAGCCACACCAACAGTATACATATACAACACTACTGAGCATATTTCGCTCTAACAATTTTCTTATATGTAAACCTTTAACAGGTATGTACAGAATACACCAAAAAAATTTTTTGACTAGTTATACAGTTCTAAGTTAACAAAATATAAGTTAAAATATATACATATAATGCAAACAAAACTATTATTATTATTGGTTATACTATATAGATCTAATAGTCGGCAGTCTACGCAAATGACTTCAATATTTTATCTTTAAAACGGCAAAAGAATCATGAAAAATATTTAAGTGTTCTATTTTACTGTTTGTCATATTGTATTCGTTGCACGCTCGCACCAATGTTCGCAATCGCAGTTAACCCACTTTGTTTTTCTGCAACGTTTCTAAATTTCGGCACACATTGAAAAATATTGACTTCAGTAGCAAATACGCTAATAAGATGTATGACGCACGATACAGGGACGAATTATAAGCTTATGTATTCAGTCAGTAATTTAAGTTGTATTTTAATCTAATCCTGAATACTCTTGTAATGAAATTTTATTATTATTATGACATATTATATTGACATCTGAGGGCCGAGTGCGAGTTTGTTTTACGATAACGCGATCGACATGTTTATGACTTTCGGTGCTCCCATTGGTCCGCTCCAAGCTCTTAACTAATCAGAGAGCCAAACGCGGTAAACGTTTCGATCGCGTTAACGTAAAAACAACTCGCACTCGGTACCCAGTAATGCTGTACCTATACACACTCTATAACAACTAACAACAAATAAATAAATTCTATTCTATGCCATTTAAATTGGATCGTTTTTACCACTGGGACGCGGTAAAATGAGTCATTTTGCTTAAAGGTTCAATTTAGCTGCTGCTGATAAAATACACCTACCTCTTCTAAAGCCTAAGTAAATTCGACTGAACTAACTGATTGCTACTAAACTGTGGCTCTCTATAAGGCATTTTTTACAAGGAGTGTAAATTTAATATTTTTTTTTATTACTTATAAAGTTTGTAGATTGAAGATACGCCATTGTTGTTGCTTGTTGATTTGTTTCTTATATTCAATCAGAATTAGCCAATTACAATCAAATCAATGGGTATATTTCATTGATTGTGTTTTTTTGTTAGTTTTATGGCGAAAGATCGTTGTTGGCTTCGGCAGAAAAACACTAACTACTCCACAGCTGGAATGCAAATACAAATACGTAGATATATGTGATAAATAGAATATTCACCGTCTCGACACGAGAGACTGGACACGCGTGTGTTCACTTGGTGACATTCGAAATTAGTATCACTTATTATTTTGTCACCTGGACAAACCAACATTTTTAGGGGTGAAATTAAATTACTTTTATGTTTTCGTCTACTATACATCTTTTTTTTGCCACCGATTTCTAAAAAGGCAAATGTTGTGGTACCGTTTCTTTATTTCATTTATATACGGTAGTAGATTAACGCTGGTTTCAGCACGAATGGGTCGGATCGACCGGGGCAGTACTATCCTCTCATAGAAGATCGACGTAAGAATATTAGTTTTCATGCTAACGTGTTACGCTCGGTGCAAATACCCCCTGGGTCCTCTTCCTTTTTCCTTCCTCATCTCCATCTACGTGGTTGGCATCGGCTTGGTTGTGTTTTCTAAGCATTATTACTTCTACAATGCTTAGAAAACACAGCCATCTCTATAGGTTACGGTTACCACTTAACATCAGGTGGACCGTATGCTTGTTTACCACCAAAGTTGTATAAAAAATAATATATTACAAAATGTGTTCTAGTTGTCTTTGCAAAAATGAATAATAGAATTATCTACCATACTGTAGATCTATTTCAGTAAGCAGCAATGAAATAAAAACCCTAAAGCCTGAACTAGATCTACAAAGTATACGAACGAGAATAAGTTTCAGGATAATTAATTATTTGTTAAACTTAAATTTAGAGTCCAGCTGGGTAACTAAATATAGAGACTTTATTTAAACGATATTATATTACTTTTGTATCTGTGCAGTGTTCGGGCTTTGCCGAAGGTGTCTTTAGATGCCGCCAAGGAAATACCATGCTAGTAAAGGGAAAGACCTATTTCCTAATGATTTGTTAATGTGTTTTGTAGTTTAGTAAACTCTAGGAGATGAAGAACGCTGCGAGATTCTCTCTATTTGTAGTTCTCATAAGTGCCGTGTTTTACTATAACACAACCAATTGATGATGCTTTTTGGGACCAAAATTTCCTATTACGTCAGATGAACCATCTTCCTTCTTTCATTTAATATAATCTTTCTTCACTAGACTTGAGTCGGCGGAGTTAATGTTAACATTTCGCTTTATTTTTTGACCGACCCTTTCAGGGAAAAGAGTGTGATGCTTTAAAATATCACGACTGCGCAATAGATACTTTGTCTGCAGTAAGCATGACTAAATTAAATATATAATTTGAAACTAATAATATAAATAGTAATATAATATGTATTATTTATAAAATGTTATTTTAAAATTATGTGTGAGAAATCGTGTACCTATACTTATTATATAAAGCAGAATAGTTTGTTTGTTTGAACGGGCTAATCTGTGAAACTATCAGACGTATATAGAAAATTCTTTTTCCGTGTGATAGCCAAGTTCTCGAGGAAGGTTAAAGGCTATGTAACATCACGCTATTGGTGATGGGAGCAGAGCAGTAAGCAAAGATGCGGGTGAAACCATGCCGCGCAAAGCTAGTAATATATGACGACCGTGACGGTCTGCGCCAAACAATAGCAACAGCAATGCACTTAGTTATCAAATAATAAATAAATAAATAAATAATATGTAGACACTATCACACATCGTCATCTAGTCCCAAGCTAAGCAGAGCTTGTGTTATGGGTACTAGATAATTGAAATATAATACATATACGTACTTTTTTTTGTAAATACATACTTGGAATACATAGAAAACACCCAAACTAAAGGCAAATACAAATGTTCATCACACAAATATTTGCCTTCCGCGGGAATCGAACCCAAGACACCCGGCGTCGCAGTCAGTTACACTAACCACTAGACCAACGGTGCAGTCAATGTTTATAATTGTATTGTATTTATTAAACTACAGCTTAGATATAAACAGATATACGGTCTATCTGCTAATAGGTAAGTAATTTTAAAAGTGTGTATAAATAATGCGATTTTCACTTTCTTACGCATAACAATGTAATTTGGGAGATAGTCATCAATTTTATTTTAGTAACATTATATAAATATTTAGATTTGTATAATGTGCGGCTTTATAACTAAAAGCAATTTATTTCCAAAAGCTTTTAAATGGAAAGTTTAAGATAAAACGGAATGTATAAATATTTATATAGAATAAATACACATATTCGCATTTTAAATCTTTTTTTATAATCCTTAGCATGTTATGATCGGTTCAAAAAAAATGTAGAAGATATGCTTACTGGGTATTTTTTTATTAATTTTACATAACCATATATACATATATAACTACATAATTATGTTATTTCGTTTCGGCAATGTACTAAGGATCGAATTCTGATCGTGGTAGACCAGGCTATGTAGGCGGTATAAATAATGTTACTACATATTCATTTTAATGGCATAAAATTGTCCAATTCATTACATACTTGGCGTTACAAACGCATGTTTCCTATAATGTTGGATGATCGTTATATTATCAATCACACATAGGCTCAGGTGCTATTCCGATATGGAAATAATTTACCAATCGTTGATAACTTATTAGGAATGGCTGATGTATCAATCACACATGGACTCGGGTGGTAATTCGGTATCGAAATAACTTACCAATCGTTCATAATTTATTAGGAAGGGCGGATATATAATAATAATAATAATAATAATAATATTCTACCACATTCACACAGCGCCATCTAGCCCCAAATTAAGCAATTATATTTGCTTGTGTTATGGGTACTAAACAACTGATATACTACTTATATAAATTTTTTTTTTTTGTAAATACATACATATTATAGATAAATTACACCCAGACACAGAACAAACAATCATGCTCATCACACAAAGGTTTGTCCTGGGTGGGAATCGAACCCACGACCTCCGGCTTAGCAGTCAGGGTCACTAACCACTAGACCAACAGGCCAGTCATATTAATCACACATGGACTGGGGTGGTATTCCGGTATGGAAATAATTGAAAAAATCGTTGATAACTTATTAGGAATGGCGGATATAAAATACTTTCTTCACGATTTCAATGTCTTGTGGTTCTCAGCAACAAGGACAAAGTCTGTACACGTGAAGTTTTTGTGTCAATTATAGTAGAGTATAGCCTTTAATTTCAAATATTTGTAATAATGTGTTAAAAAACACCTCGTTCTAGTCTCATCTGAAGCCGGAGATAGTCGCTAATACATTATATGTCAGCAAAGTTATTATAGTACTATAATATTAAATAATGAAGCCTGTTTACGTAGTACCTAAAATATTAAAATCTTCATAGTCACTTGATTCGCACAACCACTTCTTTTTTAAAAATATTATTGGTAAAAAGAGTGAAAGAACAGATATTTGATTAATATTGTATCCACGTTCAAAAAGTTTTCGCAATAAAAATGGTCTATAGAAAAACTTCTATGCAATACATCATCATATAACAAAAAAAAGTTTTCTATATGAGGAGTCAACACAAACATTCACGACATAATATGAAATATTATGTTGCTGATGAATGGAACATGTTCTTTAACCGAACGATTTCATTCCGAATGTATTCTGAACTTGCTAAACTGTAAATTTTATAATATATGTCTGTGAGAAGCGTTTCAAATATTGATATTTTGAAAATGACTTAAAAATATGTTATAATAATATATAATAAATATAGCCTATGTTGCCCTTCCCATTTGTAGCTTTCTAATGGTTTTTTTTAATAGGTTGCGTAGATCTTGATTTAAATCGGAACAAACGAACAAACATACAAAAAAACTAATCTTTCCTTTTTATAAATTAGTTTAGATAAAAATGAACAGCGCCCCTGGTGCTTAATCCGAAATTTAAATTAGCGCATTGTAAGATGGCAACTCGCCATTATTAACCTTACATTTTGTTTCTATGGTACTTAACGTCAGCAGTTAATTACATTTGTATTGTAACCTAGCAAACAGCATTGTTTTACATACCTTTAATAATAATAACAAACAATCTATATATATAAAAATTAATCCCTATTTCCCTTGGTCATGGCATCACGCGTGAACGGCTAGATCAATTTCGTTAATTCTTTTTTTGTTGTGTTTGTTATTGTCAGGAGAAGGTTCTTATGAAAGAAAAACTAAGAAAATTGCGCGGTGATTTAGAGAGTTTAAGAATACTTAACCACCATATTAAATTTAAACCGCTAAACCGATTTCGATGAAAATTGGTATGTAGATAGATTTGGTTTTCGGGACATAGGCTACTTTTTATCCCGAAAATCGCTCTGATTCCCGAGTTACATTAATTAAACACATAGTTTAAAATAAAACCATTGTATTTAAAGTGAGATGTAATTTATTTCATAAATGAACTGCCACTGTTTCTTGGGTGGTTAGGACACAATCTCCTGAAACAATTGAATATATGAATTGTTTTATATTCGTCTGTGGTAGTACTAGACATGCTACTGATTCTAGTGATTACACTTAAATATTAGATAAACTGGCAGTGTAAGTTGTGAAAACTCCAAGTTATTCATTAAAGTTGAAGTTAAACTTGATCTCGATGATTTAAATACGTTAATAAGTATTTATTATACATATTACACAATTTACTTTTTTATTATTAAACCAAGGTGAACTCATGTCATCATGGAAAACCATTGGCCTCCACATTATGGCAACTTTACGAGTTCTTAACATACATACATAAATACATAACTTCTCGCCTGTCTCCCATTAATAGGGTAAGCAGAGACTATAGAACGCCATTTACTGCGATCCAAACATACCTCCTTTTCCTCTTCAACATTCATTAATCTTTTCATACACACGTCGGTTACGGGTGCTTGTATTGTAATTGCGCCCTTTGTCAACACATCACCTATTTGGTCCGCGTATGTTCGTCTAGGCCACCCCTACTAACTTTTCAGTCAATGCCGCTCCATAAATCCCCCAATTCATGGAGCGGCCCAATTTCCCCCCTTTCCTCTTTCCTCACGTCCATCATTTCCTTCCCCTAACCCCATTCCCAGCCGCCATAGTGGAGGCCACCATACCAGCAGTTTAAAACGTGGCTTTTGGTAAAGTGGCCGCCACTTTTGGATTCCACTGACTGCTTACCATCAGGCGGGGTGGAGTCACTTTGGTAGGCTATACTATAAAAAAAAAAAAAAAAAGCTTCCAAAAGCCTAACTACTGGTATGGCGGCTTAGTGAGATACTTTTTCCCGCCCCACTTAAAAGACCCAGGATCATAGATGGGAACACATGCGCTGGCAAAGAGTTCCAGGCTTTAATTGAGCGACAAAAGTATGAAGTGCTGAACCGTTTGATTCGAGACCCTTTAGATTCCACTGTGAAAGGGTGGCACTTTAGTCCCGCTCGTGTCGTTCTGGATAAAAAGAGAGAGGGTGGCATTAATTCAAAGAGCTCTTCAGAACACTCTCCATGGTAAAGGAGATAGAAGACAACCATTGGTTTAACAATATAATAAACACTTACGTGATTATAAATTTATAATCATACGGGAATTAACGCGATCATGCATTAGGTATTTACATACCTTATTTTGCTTGACGTTTCGACCAGGTTACACCGGCCGTGGTCACAAGCAAACTGGTGAGGCGATGTCACGGCTCCGTATGTGAAGTACTTACGTGATTATACATTATTATGTCCTAATTTTATCCAAATTTTTCCTGTGCGAGTCCAAGACAATACTTTCAGTTGAAACATATGCTTGTGGATCAGGACTGGAATACACGCTCGCACATAGAAGAGCAACGACCAGGAACAGAAATATGAAGAACTTCATGTTGCAAACTGTACTTGTGCACTGAAAGTAAAGTACCAAGACATGCAATATATAGTGGCAGCACAAGAACACGACACTAAACGATTAGTTTCAATTTAATTTATTAGATATGGAATTTAAAAATTCAAGGATATCACCATATCTTTAAGTTTACAACATTTTTACTGAATCCATACTTCCATACTTAATAAAATGCGAAAGTAACTCTGTCTGTCTATCTGTTACTCTTGCATGCCTAAAGCACTGAACCGATTTAGACGAATACAAAGATAAAATAGATCTTAGGAAAATAAAAGATACTGAAAAAAAAATGGCTTGAATGGTTGAAACAGGGGATGAAAGTTTATATGAAACATTCGATTACCGATATTATATATAATTTCACTTGTTTCTATAACTCTTAGCAAGTGTGTTGCATAAAACTTAAATGGCTGTCGTATCTCTAAAATCCTTACACTTTTTTAATAATTATAAAGCCAAGATTATTTAAATAAATACAAGTACGTACGTGATTCTCCTCCATTTGTCCAAATTTTATTAAAAAGTTATAGTGCAAAAGTTATACATATCGTCAGTTAAAATATAGGTAATAAATGTTTGTGGATAGTGACTTAATATATAATGGCTAAAAGTTGGTGGTTTAACACCTCAGCCTACCCCTTCGGGGATAAAAGGCATGAAGCTATGTATGTTTGTATGCATGTATATGTTCTAATACACTCTTGCACTTAGACGAACAACAAGCATGAATGTAATAAGGATGTTTAGGTAAAAATTTTCGCCACCAATTGGCGCCACTTTCACATTCACAATGGGCCAATCAGGATTTAACTTTTTAGCGCTTGGCAGCTAGACCTGACGCATCGGTGCTGCCACCTTGTGGGCGCCATTTCAGAAAACCCACTCTGCAATGTTCGTTTGTCCACATGCATGTAATAATAATAATATTCTACCACATTCACACAGCGCCATCTAGTCCCAAATTAAGCAATTATATTTGCTTGTGTTATGGGTACTAAACAACTGATATTATACTACTTATTTACATTTTTTTTTTTTTTGTAAATACATACATATTATAGATAAATTACACCCAGACAGAACAAACAATCATGCTCATCACACAAAGGTTTGTCCTGGGTAGGAATCGAACCCACGACCTCCGGCTTAGCAGTCAGGGTCACTAACCACTAGACCAACAGGCCAGTCAATTATCCATTTTGCAAAATAAATATTAAAATTTTCGAAATTTCTCAAGGTCTATAAAATGTACTCTATGTTTTGTACTGACGGACAAATTATGCCAAGTCACGTAATATATACCTAGTGGCGCCACACATCAGGGGTCTACCACAATCTCTGATAGCTTAGATATTCTTTTAATCTTATTTTGTGTATTGTCTTTTTCTTTTTACCATTAAACTTCTGGATTCCACTGACTGCTACCATCAGGCGGGGTGGAGTCACTTTGGTAGGCTAATATATTAAAAAAAAAAAACAAGGATAGAGACATAGTAAGTTACTATAAGGTTGCTATAAAAGGTTGTAAAATTATATGTCAAGAAAAATTTGAATTATTTGGCGATTAAAAAGAGTAAAAGTTTCTTGCTAATTCTTCTCACAGCTCTACCTTGTCGGCGAACTGGTTGTCATATTTAGACGTGCATGAGTATCATAAACATAAAAAAATATATACATATATATATAAGGTCAAATTGAGAAACTTTCTTCTTTTTTAAAGTCGGTTAAAAATTAATAAAAAGGTTCGAGTTCACATGGTGCTAAACGATTAGTTCCAATTTAAATTTTCATTTTTATTAAATTGTATATATTTTATTGCAATTAGCTTTGCACAAGTATTTTTATCACATAAATTTATTAAACTTTTTTTTTCGTTTCACTAAGAGAGATTTTTAAAGAAATAGGTATTCTGACGGTGGCGTCTCAGTATATCTTCGCCAATATTATGTTTATCAAGAAAAATATAGACTTGTATTCCAGAAACTGTGACATGCACTCTGTGAATACTCGAGGTAAACATAAATTAGTTGGTACATATTATCGCCTACATAAAGTAAACAACTCATTTGCGGGTCTAGGTGTACGTTTCTATAACAAATTACCCATTGACATTATGAATCTACCCCTACAAAAATTCAAACAAACTGTTAAAAACCGCCTTATTCTAAAGGGTTATTATACTATTAATGATTATTTAAATGATAAAGCAGCATGGGTATAGTTGCTCGTTTAATGCAAGATTAATGTTATATTGATTATTATTGTTGTAGCTTTATTGACTATTATTATCATTAAGTATATTGATATTTTTATTATTGTACTTATATTGACTATTATTATCATTCAGTATATTGATTATTATTATAGTAATTATATTGACTATTATTGTAATTATGTTGACTATTGTAGTAAAAGTTTAATGTGAAGTGGATGCATATCATGATCATTACGAGTTCGTAAGGCATAATACATTTTATTAGGGTTCTTTTACCACCCATGCCCTGCATTGTCATGCTCACTAAAATGTCATTGCTTGTGGTGTCGTATTGGCCGGGTCATCACCTTCCCTCTAATATGGCGAGGGTGATGATGGCTGGCCCGTGCGTCATGCTCGTGAACGGGTGCTACTTGGGATGACTGGTCAATCTTGGCATGGCTTACATTTAATATTCAATCCAGTATTACCTTGTCGTTCAATGTGACCAGGGGGTGCATTTACCAGTTTAATTAAAATACGTAGTCAAATTACCATACTAGTTGAAACTAAATAATTGAATTCCTTGTTTTCTTTCTTTAATCTTAGTATTATATTAATTAGTTAATTTGTAATAATTACTTTGTATGGTTCTTTGGTTGCGTTGAGTGTTTAAATTGTAACTCATTCAAATAACTGTAATTATCTGGCGATTGAAAAGAGTGGCGTGAGTTTCTTGCCAGTTCTTCTCACAGCTCTACCTCGTCAGCGAACTGGCTGTAGGTCAATTGGCTGACAAAATGTAATGTTGACTTTTCATAAGCATCATACTTTATGATCTAAATGAAATAAATGCTTTGACTTTGACTTTGACTTTGACTTAAACTATTTCAACACTCGAAATAGAACTCGAATAGTAGTTGGTAGTGCGTTAGAACGGTATCTCGAGACGTTCGTTTTTTTTAATTTATTTCATACTAGCGACCCGCCCCGGTTTTGCACAGGTATAATGCTGATACTAAATATACCACAGAATGTCTTTTTAAACACCGTTCACAGCTTTTTTGTCATTAAATAATACAAACATGTTTTCTTTAGAGTATATACCGCCGCAACCGCTATGTCCCTGCATTACATCAAACCTCTAAAATTACCAGTATTTCTCTACTATATTTTGCACGTATTATACATATAAACCTTCCTCTTGAATCACTCTATCTATTAAAAAAAACCGCATCAAAATCCGTTGCGTAGTTTTAAAGATCTAAGCATACATAGGGACAGACAGCGAGAAGCGACTTTGTTTTATACTATGTAGTGAAGTTTAATTGCAGTGACATAGTTTTTTTAAACTACACTGTCTCAATGGTGAGCAAATGGTGCAAAATAGTGTTCCACACCTCTCTATTCGATGACACCGATATTCAGTTTCTTGCATGCCCGTGCTATTTGTAATGATTACTATTATTAGGGACAGTTGAAGTCCTTTGACGCAGTTGAAGCATACGTTAACACCATTTGCACGATTTATGCCCAAAAAGAATAACGTCCAATAATACGAATGTCCAAAAGCATGTCTAAATGATAAAAATACCCAATCATAAGTTAAAACACATAGCCGATGTGTCGATCGTTTGTCTGTGATTGCCTACACCTTAGGTATACCGCACTAGGTATACTTGACGCCTCACAACGCTTGCACTGAACACTATCAAAATAATGAAATCATATAGTCGATAATAGAGCATTATGGCAACGTCAACGAATACGTAGCTTAGTCGTTGTGCCGAATTCGTAGAATATTATAAACATATACAATAGGCATAGGCACTAAGTTTCCCGAAAACAATATTAACGAAATATTATATTTATCGCCATTATTACAATATAGTCGATGTCGACTCTAAGAAAGCAAAGTAAAGTACTTTGCTTACTATTTATACGGAACAGAATATAAAGGTAGCTCAGAACTATTCGTAACCTTAGGGCTAAGGCTACCCTGGCCCCTGCAGTTTAGTTATTCCTCTGTTAGATCCAGTCGTTAGCTCAAGTCGGATCCCTATGTATAAATTTCTAGCTGTTGCCCGCTTGAATGTCGGTTATATATTAATGATTTAACAGAAAATGACTGAAAAATATGTTAACCATAATAAAATATAGTCTATGTTATTCGCTTCATTTATTGATAACTAATGTTGAAAGAATTTTCAAATCGGTACCGTAGATATTTAATTAAATCGTTGGAAACAAACACAAAAAATCAAATCTTTTGTCTTTATAATGTTAGTTTAGATGGGCGACCTTAACAAATACTATCAGGGTTATTTCTTTTTACTTTTTTATCAGGATTTGTAGGTTAACTAACCAAGAAGAAGATTTATGTATATTTTCTTGAATATGCGTCGTTCTATGTGTGTGTTAAAGGCACGAGGGTTCTGGTAGGCGTTTATTAGGCAAACAGTATTTTAATATCATCATCATCAAATCTATTTATTATGATTAAGTGCCACCAATTGCTTTTTATAGCTTAAGAGCTATTATGATATAAGAGTACACTCCACTAGTTTTTATTAGCGGTAAAACAGATTACTCTTATGCAAGATGCCGCGGGTTTTTTTTTGTGTGGTGTGGGTTAGCCTCTGATGGCTTCCACAACCTTACTCTCGAAGACTCAACCGTTAATATAGCAGAACACGGTAGCCATTTTCTTATACATATAGCACTATTTATACCAAGCCACACATACACACGTACACTGTGCTGAGTGTGACTGCGTCCCAATGCCGCCCCTAGCAACGCAGACGGACACGGATTTATTCGAAGTGAAACGTGAAAAGTAACAATATGATTGAATATTTGTATCAAGCAGACAACTGCAGAATAATTATGACGATTTTGTTATTGTGTAACGCTCTTGATTGGTCAACAGCCAAAGTCCACTCATTAAAAACAACTAAAAAAAAAATATATTAACCGGTTATTTTTGTAAATAAATATGTACAGTCGTCTTTTGAGTATTATTCTTCACTACTTATTAGCTACAGTACGAAGGTGGAAACACTGGGCCGGTCTAAAAGTAGCTCTACAACACAGTACCTAGTCAATTAGCTGATACAGAACATCAGTAGCGAATAATCACTTTTCCGAGTATTTAAGCCGGTGGGACTAAAATACCTTGAGTTTTGGAAGGCCAGTTAGACTTTGAGTAGACACTCAAGCAGTGATAGGTATAAGGAGGTCAGGGCATATTTTTAAAAGGGAAGCCGGCAGGAATCGTGTTATATGGACGCTTCGTCACTGCAGAACATAGAGAAGTACCTCGGCCATTAACCCTTTTCACTTACCAGTAATCAGATGATACAGATTGTTAGAAACAGTACCTACCTACCTCGGTCGTTGACCCGCAGTACCTACAAGCAGTTTCTCGGTTGATACAGTACATTAGGGATAGTACCTACTACAGCTGTTTTCATAAGTACATAGTAGACATACCCCTACATTGGTGACGTAATTTGAACATGCAACCATCTAATTGTACTTTAAGTTGATATTCTATTGGAGAGTATATTCTTGCCTATATTTGCCTTACCTTCTGAATTTTATTATTTTTTGTGTAAATTTGCATTAAAAGACAGCAAAAGTAAATTTGCAGTAAATGACAATTACAATCAGTCTAACCAAGAGTCTGTTTTGTCTTTTTTGCTGTAGAAAAGTAAAGGTTACTTATAAAATACCATTTATTTAAAAAATAAATTGACTGGCCTGTTGGTCTAGTGGTTAGTGACCCTGACTGCTAAGGCGGAGGTCGTGGGTTCGATTCCCACCCAGGACAAACCTTTGTGTGATGAACATGATTGTTTGTTCTGTGTCTGGGTGTAATTTATCTATAATATGTATGTATTTAAAAAAAATATATATATATTTAAGTAGTATTACAGTTGTTTAGTACCCATAACACAAGCAAATATAATTGCTTAATTTGGGGCTAAATGGCGCTGTGTGAATGTGGTAAAAAAAAAAAAAAACGTTCTATAGGCTTTTTAAAAGATTATCAAATCAAATAAATCTCGACACTTCATTGAATTTAGTACAATATCCCCAAGCGCTAACCATATTCATTCAGCACACAGCATCATCACAGCTATACCATGAACTTCATCTTGAGGTACTTGTTGGTTAATGTTAGTAATAATTAATTACATGTGAACTAGACACTTCATATGATTCCAGTGATCAAAGCGTTAAAAATGATTCTGTGTATATTTGCAAAATGCCTCCTTTAAATTTACTAACCGACTAGCTGCGTCCCACGACTTCGCCCATGCCTAAAGTGTGTTTTGACTCCCTCAAGAACCGGAACAATTTTCGGGATAAAAGGTAGCCTATGTCTGTCTCCGGCACCGAACCTATTTACATATCAATTTTCATCGAAATCGATGTAGACGTTTAGGCGCTGAGTGGAAATTAACATACACACACACAAACTTTTGCATTTATTTAATAGGATGAAATAATAATTAATCAGTTCTTAATAAACAAAATATTTACGTTTCCGTAGAGCAAGAACAGTCACAGAATAGGTTCCACAAAGTACTTGACGTTTTATCGTTCTTCTTGGAAGATCTTCCTGTCGATTCGGCAATCTGTTTAACGCCATCCAAATGTCCTGTATTGATTCTGTAGGCGTCATTGTCATTTATATATAGAGTAGTTAGTGTATCTGTCATGTCTTCATAATAAAGTTGTTGTATATCAGTGATGTTGCATCTGTTATAGAACTTGCAACGTTTTTAGGTTCGAGGCTCCAAGGATTATAAAGTACGTTTAAATTTTTAGTTAAATATTTTGTATCTTTTCATTACATTTATTTAGTTAAGTCAAAGAATTTTTCATTTGGGTCACGACTTCTGGCAAATAGATTAGGGTATCGGTAAGGGGAATTGTCGGGGATGTATACCAACTGTCGGTACTCGGCATCGATGTCATGCGGTTGATATCCGTAGTTGCCTGGGTCTGACGATGATAGGAGCAACACGATGGCTGCATTGACACAACACATCGCTGCGAACAGAACTAGCACGATACACTTCATCTTGATGCTCAGTGAGTGAATACTGAGGACAAATGGACGAGGTGTACTATATTTTATAATAAAACCACTAATTGGCATAAAATCTTTCGATTAGTTCCAATAGTTGTAATAGTAGATGTGTGGTTCTGCTTATTTATATGTTCATATTTATGTAGTAGATTCTAACAGATTTTAGAAAGAACAGGCAAACTAGACCGAGAAGTATCGGTGTTCCCTCTCAGAGAAACGTCGTAATTATCATCACCAGACCAGGCAGCCCACTGCTCTGGCAATAAGCCTCTTCCAAAGCGCTCCATTTTTCCCTTTTATCGCTAGCCGTTGAAGATAGTCATTGTATCTAGTGGTGAGCGTCCCACTAGATACAATGACTATCTTCGTCTTCACTTCAGAAACTTTTGGCTCTAGCAATTGTCAGTTTTCAAGAAATTTGACCAGTCCATTACCATTTTGTGTGTAGTTGTTGAAATTTCGAAGAGCTATTCAACTTTGGTTTGCCGTCGAATCGGAATTGCCTCATTACGGATTTTGTTGATCAGACGAACACTAAGCACCATGCTCGCGGAGCTCATGCCATAAAAATATCCAAGTAAAATATTTGAATGGGTTTCTCTTCGCGGCCTTCACTTCATAAACTTTTGGCTCTAGCAATTATCAGTTTTTTAACAACTTTGCCCAGTCCATTGCCATTTTGGAGTGCTAATTCGGAGAGCTATTCAACTTTGGTTTGCCGTCGAATCGGAATCGCCTCATTACGGATTTTGTTGATCAGACGAACACTAAGCACCATGCTGCCGGAGCTCATACCAGAAAAATATCCAAGTAAAATATTTGAATGGGTTTCTTGCCTTAAAAAGTATTTAAGCTCCAAAAATAAAACAAAGATAATTTATGCTATATATTTATTTTTTAACTGTGCCAGCATCTATTTCTTAAACAAAAAAAACACCAGACCATACCAAGAAACTTCGTGAGATTTTCGATAACTAATTATTACCTTTGAGTTCATTTAACAGCGCAAGGTTAATTAAATCGAAAAAAATTGTCCATCTTGAATCTGGTATTATTGTAAAGTAAGTGTTCGATCCCGGAAAACACAAACTGTGCTGTGGCGGTGCACAGGATGGTGAACAAAAGTATCATGATGAACTGCATGGTGGACTGCATAGTCTGATCCATGGTTGAATACTGATGCAAATGTATTATTTTGTTATATAAAATACTATCGAAATTGATCGACGTTAAAATTGGAGGGGTTAACAAGGTAATATTGTGAAATTGATCAGATTTACTCATAACCCTGAAGCAAAATGGTGTTGAAATTTTTAAACGAATGTAAAACTTAATAATTAAAATATAATGAGATTTTACGGTTGTTTAAAATTGTATTTCAGTATTTGAAGATATACCTAATGGGATAAATACGAGTAAATTCACAATTTATTTAGAAAAGGTTCATGGTTTTAAAGCATAATTTTAATAAACTAGTTGTTCTTGTCATGGTGTAAAGTTATTTTCTTCACGCGTTCAATCATGACTACAACAAATGGCGATTTGGGACATATTCTAAATTATAAATTGGAATGAATTGTTAGCTTAAACATGAATAATTTAAAAAAAATAGTACGTAATAAAACTGTAAATTTATACTTATGTGTAAAACATCGATTTCGAGTACATAATAATAGCTAAAAACGATATTTCACTTACTGAGTGCCAGTCAGTACCGTCAGTAAACGCCATTAGGCTTTAATTAGTTTACTAAGAAGAAAATGAAAATAAAAATGAATATGAAAATATGTTTATTCATATAGGTTAATTAAATTAAAACTTATGAACGTTAAAGTTTACAAAATGTCAGCAAATTAACCTACAGCCAGTTCGCTGACAAAGTAGAGCCATGAGCAGAACTGGCAAGAAACTCAGGCCACTCTTTTTAATCGCCAGGTTATTACAATTTTTGTAAGTTACAAGGACATAATATATTAAATTGTAATGACCATGTACTAGATTGTTTCGGTATTTGCTAAGTTTACAATGGATAGTAATGGATACTACCGATATACGGGCAGAAAAACATCGTAAGGAAACCTGGACATACAACTAATTAAATCGTAAATTTGATCGCCCTGATGAAGTGACAAAAAAAACTGAAAACCTGGACTTCTGATGATGTCAGAAATCGCCAATCCGCCTTGAGCAAGCGTGACGATCAAGGCTTATACATTCTCTGTATGAGAAGAGCTTTTTCCTGCAGTGGGTTGTAATGGGTCGATATGATGGATTGATCAAATAATACTTCTCTGTAGATGATGAAGTTCTATTTCATGTTTAATTGTTAAAAACGTTAATCTTAGTAAATATATTTTTTAAGAATAACAGTTAGTAGTTCTTTGTATGACTTCTATGGAATAAATTGTAGGTTCTGTGATATACTATAAATAGTTGTGTTCTGAGTAGAGTTATACCTTTAATCCAATAATAGCGTTTGTTAAGTACTTTAAGACAAAGCTTGTCACTTTATATATTTTAAAAAAAGAAATAAAGGTTTGTTATATTAGACACCACAATTATTGACAGTAATAAACCAATAAAGTGAGAAGTCAGATTTTATAAATCACTAGCGGCCCGCCCCGGCTTCTCACGAGTTGACAATTTTTTAAACATTTTGGAATAAATAAAGATACTTTTGTATGGGAATATAGATAAGTTTCTTTCTTTTCAGGCAATTTTTTAAATTTTTCTCTCCATAAGAACCATCCTCGTACTTCAAGGAATATTATAAAAAAAAATAACGATATCGGTTCAGCTGCTCTCGAGATTTGCGTTTAGCAACACATTCAGCGATTCATTTTTATATTATAGATTACAATCTGTACGATTCACACAAAACAAGAATAGGTAATTGCGTTTATATAAAGTCTATCCTTTTAAAGAATAATGAATGTACCGTTCTGCAGTAGCTAAACGAAATAAAAGGGGCGGTCGTACCTGGACAATTATAATTTATGACGGTAAAACATCTGCCAGCAAAATATTACGTTATTAAGTTTTAATGTTGTAACGGCGATCTAAATTATGTAATTGAACTGTCTTTCGTGAGTGCTTGTTAGAAAGGTCAAATAACTTCTACAATATTAGACTTTTCCAAATGAACACGCAGTCGTAAAAGTTCGTATCTGATAATTATAGGTTATTAATTAGTACATTTACAACACTGATACTAACATATACAATACAATACTTGTTAGGTATAATACTTCATGTTTATAAATAATACCTACCAGAACAATCACACATCCACCATCTACTTTATAGACCTAAAGTAAAATATAGCTTGTGTTATTATGATATAAATCAACATACTTAAATGCATTTTTTTTTGTAAATCTGTACTATATTGTACATAAAAACACCAATGCAAATACCAATGTTCATGCACACAAATATTTGCATTTTTTTTTTTATTATTATTATATTAGCCTACCAAAGTGACTCCACTCTGCCTGATGGTAAGCAGTAAGTGGAATCCAGAAGTGGCGGACACCATTCCAAAAGCCAAACTACTGGTATGGTGGCCTCCACTATGGCGGCTTAGTGAGATGCTTTTTCACGCCCCGCTTAAAAGACCCAGGATCAAAATTAGATGGAATTTAGCGGAAATCGAACCTGCGACCTCTGCGTGGCAGTCTGTACACAGTATCACCGAACCACAGAGGTTGTCAAAATTTGATATGCACATTTTGGATATAAAAATATGAGCTCAGACACGGACGTTTAAGGTACCGTGTGGGTTTCCTGGACCAAGTTTTTGACATAATTCAAATTATACACCAAACATTTTCTCTGCGTGTTACTTCCATATAACATCGTAATTGGTTAAATACGTATCACACACGAGATGTAAATGCCATTATAGGAAAATAAAAGATATAAAAATATAAGTTGTACACAAAATTAAATGCACATCTCAGCTGTTTTAGTAACTACATATTTTAAGTACACAACCTGCGTCACTCTATTTTATGTTAATAAATTATTATTCCATTACATTCCACAATTGAATTTGAATAATTTTGACTTGAATAAAACTCGAGAAATATTACAATTTTAAATAAATTTTATATTATTTTAATAATACAATTTTTAAATAAATTTATATTATAAAACACGATAAAGGAAAAATTGTAGATTCTTCAAGACCCTACTCAGTGACACTTGTCAGCACCATTGTTAGTATTGTTACAATCACATCCTTACAAAAAGTGGTCGAATTAATGGTTTCTATGAGAGAATCTGTATCATTAATGACAGAATAGTTGGGCAGAATGCAGGATTGACCACCACTGAAAGTCTTCGCTGAATTTTGCCTAGCCTTTGCGGATTTCCTATGCTTATTTTTGGGTCATGTTTTTTTTATTTCGCTAATTCATCATTATAAATTTGTCCTTTAGATTTAAATTTGAACTCGAACCTAGTACATACATAACAAGTTGATTTACTTATTCGTCTAACATTGACTCAAACTATACTAACAAGTACACGATAAAATTAATATACCTATTATGTATAGACGACCATAAAAATGTTTTACCACCCATAGAGTAAATACAGTTTGTACACAAAACAATAATGTCTATTTTTGCTTGCAAGTTACCTCAGTACAGTGACAGTTGTCATTGTCATAATGAATTTTAATTTTGATGAAATTTTCCTTAAAAACGGTAAAAGAAATATATGTTCGATGTGTATCAATCTGCTTACAAAACTCCGCTTAGTTCTTGTTCAATCAAAAAAAACATTGAATATATTTCAGTAAAGGCAATATCAATTATGTACGATTTATTGAAACGTAATACATCAATTATTTTGGCATGATGTCGCACAATTGAGACAAAGGGTGTGAATGAATTATACTATTTGCTGGTCATGTTATAATATTGTATAAGGTACAATACAGCTTGTAGAGAGGAAAATATTGAAAGTTGAATTTGAATTACGAAGGTATGTTTGGATCACAGCAGGAGCTGGAGGTATGCTTATAGTTTCTGCTTACCCCATTAATGGTGGGAGGCAGGCGTAACATTATGTACTTACGAAACGTCCACCTTCGCTATCAAAAGATTCATTCGCTTCACAACAAACTCCTACGGCAAATATCATTGCAATAGTGACGTATTGCATCATTCAATTTACGAAGGCGCTTAAAATATTGAAATTTTGAAAATGACTGAAAATATATGTCCCCTTCCTATTTGAAGATTTTTAAAAGGAAAGACTTTTAAATCGGAACAAACATACCCAAAAATCAAATCTTTTCTCTTAATATTGTTAGTTTGGATGTATTGGTTTTGCAAAGAGTGTTAAAATTCTGTTATGCGTACCAAAAATTCTCTAACAAAAAGTCGGCTTACAAGTAGTAGGCTTTGGAAAGTAGGATATTAAACAGTAGCTTTACCGTGAGATGAAATGAAATTTAATAACGTTCTATATAAAACTGAACAGCGCTCCTAGTATTTACTCTGAGAACTGTTTTTCTGTTACCTAGAAAATATTTTTGACGTGACCTTGAGAAAAATAGGCATTATCTCGTAGCAGCAACTGATAAGATTTTTCTAGATTTCATTGTTCAAACAAAGTAGTACTCTAGAGTTTAATTAATCAGTGCTTTGTTGCTTGCTAAATAGAATAAAAAAAATATCCGAAGAAAAATACTTTCATTTTTAGAAGTCACAATGGTTATCATTGTGGCTTTTTATTTTATCGAAATAAGTATATTCACAAAGCTCGTCAAACCGACTGAAACGTTTCGAGACAAATCGACACTTATGAGGTGTATACATAATTATATTCTTATACCTGTCAAATCGTCCAAAACGTTTTAAAGGATAGGAACAACACTTAGGGGTTGTATCTCTACAAGTCTCTTCAAAATGTATACAAGCATGAGTTTAATTTGATATTCATCAATTCATACAAATAAGAACATAGTTATTCGTAAACTTAACACGAGACTGCCGAGGTTTCTATTAAAACCCTTCCAAGGTCGATAGTTTATTAATTAAATCGGAAAGTAACTTACCACTTGATCGAATTATGAATAATTTAATATGCTAACGTATTTTGATGTTTGGTTTATTTTATTGTGTAAAAAATATTTATCAATACTTTTATTATAATGAATATTCATTTACGTTATTTACGATCTATTTACATAAATTAGGAGACAAAAGATGGATTCGTTAAAACAAATGAGTATTTATTTAATTCCACACATATTTTGTAAAAGTTTGTCAATAAATTATTTTTATTCGTAAAAAATAAAACAAAAAGATTATTTCATAAAATTTATTTTAAATATTTGTTATTATTTTTAAATTAATTAAATTTAAAAAATATTAAATTTCGTAAGATATTTATATTCCATGTAAATAGTAAGTAAATGTACTGGCCTATATCATTGTAATAACACGTATGTAGGTGTGTGTCCACATTTAAACAAATAAATTTATTTCATTTCAAAAATATCTATAAAATAAGTAATATCTTAATGTCGTAAAAACTTCCTTCCTGTATGACTTTACCCTTGAATAAAGTCGATATCGAGATATAGCGGTAGACACTTGTATAGCGCGAGATCGATATCAGACTAAAGTTACCTAATTAGCGACGACGGACGGCGACAAGAAACAGGACTGGCCCTTGCGACTGTAACTTAGCAACGAAATTTATAGAAAACTCTTTAGTGAACAAACATCAAACGCGATTTTAACATTACTTATAAAATTATTATCTGTACTATTTATAGCACATTCATCATTATCATCATATCAGCCAAAAGACGTCCACTGCTGGACATAGGCCTCCCCTGATCTTCGTCAGCGTAGCCGGTCGTGAGCCGCCCTCATCCATTGGTTGCCCGCCACCCTTATAAGGTCGTCAGTCCACCTTGTGAGGGGTCTGCCCACGCTTCGTCTTCCGGTCCGTGGTCGCGACTCTAGAACCTTTCTGCCCATTGCCACTTCAGAGAAAACTCTGCGAGCTACGTCAGTTACTTAGGTTCGCCTGCGGATTTCTTCGTTTCTCAAACGATCGCGAAGGGAGACGCGTAACACTAAGGCACATTGTAGAGACTTAAACATGATAAGTGACGAATGAACACGATATTAAATGCTCGACCTACAAGTAATAGTCATTTTTGGTTTATTTAAATCCAAAGAATCTTTACATATTTCGACTTTTTTGACATTTAATGAGTACAGCAAATTTAATTAAGTATATTTTAAAAGGTCACACGATTATACATGTTATATATTATTTTGTTTGTTGTCTATAAAATCGGTTTGCGGACGATAATTTTACGTGATAACGTTCTTGCGTCACAAGCCGAACGCTTACGCCGATCGTGCCTCTATATCGCTTGTTTCTCGATCTTCTCGCTCTCGATTGCACGCGGAACGTTACATTTTTTCGTGCGTGCAGTAGGCGTTCATCGAATTATTTATTATCACGTCAAAAACATTATCAGAATCTGTTAGCTAATGACATACGAGTTTGGTGGTAGCAAGTTGTGTGGTTTGATTGAGCTATAGACTGTAAGTAAGTGTACCATCGTCCAATAAACTTTAATCAATAAACAATTAAACCAATCAAAGAAAGTGGACAAGTATATACGTTTGAGTTCACTAACTTAAATTGATTTTATGGAAATATATAATTTACCTTTCATTTCAAAGAAAATAATTAAAATTATGTAAGAAAAAGTTGTAGAATGAACCTTGGAGCTGAATGCAACTTTTTGCTTTCACAAAATTACTAAGTAAAATTAACATTTGTGTGTGCCTGCAAACTACTCAAACAACTTTTCACCAACGGAGATAGTTGCTTAGTTGCTATTAATTTCTTATACCTTTAAATTCATTATTATTAGGCAACTAAGCACCGGTAGGTAACCAAGTAAGACTTGGGTTAATTTTTTTCATCTTAAGAACATTAAACGTACTAGAAATATTAAACGAATACAAACCTATCCACTTAATTATACTTAATTCGATCCAACATGAATGTGACACGCAAAGTTTTGATACTTAAGCTAGTAGTAACGGAAACACTATTAAAATTGTTATTTTTCTTTATTAAGATTACTTCAATTGACTATTGTATATCTGGTGCAAATGTTTTCAGGTAAAGTGATACTAATTCAATGCACCTGTCTCAAGAGAAATGTAGCCGTAGAAGTTTCATGTAAATAAATAATACAACTGCAACTGGGACACTCATATTTTATAACTGTAAGCCTGCAAAGCGCTTCAGTATACAGCCGTGTGAGCTTTAAAAGTAACAAGAAAGCCGCAGGATAGATACATTTAAAGTTAAATATTTTTAAAATAAAAAGATACCACTGTAATATTATATTATAGATATCAATATACCAGTAACAGAGGTCCAAAAACGAATATTGTTTTCATTTTATTCCTGAACCAATTCAAAAACGAACAGTGAAGACTGAAACACCAACGGGATCAAAACAACACGAAACAATATTGTGCGTTAATAAAAACAATCTTAATAAAAAAGTGAGTGAAATAAAAATGCAATTAAACATTCAACTATAATAATATTCAAAAGACAATAAATAAAATCCATATCATTCAAACATTTAAAAATAAATCGTCAATTTCATTTCAATTTTGAATAAATATTATTTGTAAATTATCAAAATAGAAAACAGATTAATTTCAATCAGCAATACAAATTAAAATAATTTTGGAAGTGAAAATAAAACATTTTAATTGAAACAAGACGAACACAGAAATGAGAATAAATGAATTTTGTGAACGTTATTATAAATGAGTGGTGCGTTTATTGTGATAATCGAAAGTGTACTTTACTAGGACGGCGTAACGTATATTATGAAGATAACACGAGTTTTTAGTGTAAACTTTTTAAGAATTTGTAGTGTTCAACGGTAAAGCTGAAACTGGTTAAAGGATTTTGTGTTCTATAGTGTGAAGGATAAAGTATAAAAATGAATGTGTCGATGAAGGGTGGGCCCGCTCCTACGGTGGCTGTGGTCCCCGTGCCCGAGAGTGAGATGGACGCGTTGCTGCTCGGCAGGACCGCGGTGAGGACCTTTGATCAGTACGTCAGAAATGTATGTATTTAATTTAACTACTATTATTAAAAGAGATCGATAATAGCGATGGTTCTCACTAAACTTTAGCCTGTAGATATAATTTTTTTGATCTTCAATATTAGGGAACTTAGTCCAATACACATATATTATTATGTATGAACTGAATTGATAGTATTTCATAAAGCAAGTTCTCCGTTGCAAAGTATTTACAAAATGTAATAGTAGTAACACAAACTAAGCACACTTAGAAACAAATAAGTAGGCTGATCCCAAATAATAAAGTAAAAAGAAACAAATATATGTAGTAATTCTAGAACATAATTACCAACAGCCTACCTAGCCCGAGAATGTCGACGTTTAAGAGATGTTTTTACTGTAACTTAAACATTCATTTACTTTGTTAATCATGTTACAATCTAGAAAAACATAACAATAAAACCCATTTCTACTTTTCGAAGAAAAATAACCTCAGGAGTGGCGAAAGTGTTTCTATCAGTCTTATGTCGTAGAAACGCCTCGAATTTAGCAGAAAATTCCTTCCTATATTTCATCCGACCACATCTGAACGGTAAATACTTATCGTGCATATTTTAAAACGCAATAAATCAATGTATAAGTGATCGACCATCACTGCGATCGATTTCCGAATGCTTGCGGATTTACTCGGTTTACGGATTTACGTCCAAAGAGATCATCAGAGGTAAAAAGGCATAAGACGAATAACATCACGTTGGAAATTCGATCTTCTGTTAACTGTTACTGAGTTCAATATTGCATTTCATTTTATATCAGTTTGACCCTGATGGTGCGATGTATCAAAGCGATTTACTAAAGGGATAATAGCAATCTTTGACCGTCGAAATAAGCAATTTATACAATGTAGCGAACGTCACGCGGTTTCACCCGCGTGGTTCACGTTCCCGTGGGAGTACGAGGATAATATATAGCCTATGTTACTCAGTGATAATGTAGCTTTCTAATGGTAAAAGAATTTTTGAAATCGGTCCAGTAGTTTTTGAGTTTATTCGTTGCATACAAAAATACAAATTTAGCCTTTAGATAATATTAGTGCAGATTTAAATTGTGAGTGTATGTAATTACATATATTTACTACATAGGTACTTTGTATTGTGTGTTATGTTAGTACACGAGTAGTTATATATTATTGTATGTGATGCGAGTTTCGTAAATTGCCTTCGATCCCAGCACTTTAAGGGCAAGATTCACAGACCGCACTTTGACTTTACTTTGATGCAAAGATCTACTTTGTACCAAAAATATGTTTGAATATGAAGTTGAAAGTAATCTTCGGCAATACAAAGCTTACTTTGCGAAGGTGCCTTTGCTGTAAAGTAAAGTCACGATTGTGAATCTGGGCCTAAGAAACATATTTTTGGTACAAAGTAGATCTTTGCATCAAAGTAAAGTCAAAGTGCGGTCTGTGAATCTTGGCCTTATATTTTTGATTATTAAATATATAGGCTGTCCGTTTTAAGATCTATGTAAATAAGAATTATGTGTCTTTGTAGTAGTGTGTACATTATGTACTCGAGTACTTAGACTAAGGTTAAGAAATCGAGAAATGGAAGGCTATTTGTTTGAAGCGACATTTTACAAACTTTGCAGGAGAGCCAGTTAAAGATTAAAAATTAAAAAAAAATATATTAAAAAAAAAATCTAAGTAATCTAAATAAATAAACAGTTTTAAGTTCTAAGATAAATGCCGCTTAATACAAAATGATCTATATCGTCTTATTTTTAGAGTAACGAAAAATTATTTAATTTCCAACAGTGCAACTGATTAGTAGCAAAAAAAATGGTTTAAGTGACCTTACAGTGCTGAAAGAGCAGAAATCAAAATGATTGAACCAACGTTACTTATTTATATTAGAAACTAGCTGTTGCCCGCGACTTCGTTCGCGTGAAAATTCAGATGGGTGTGCCTGTATGAGAATATTGCGTGCCTGATTTTATGGCAATCGTACATTGTATGAATAATAAATATCAGTATCATCCGTCTCTATGGCGAATCCAGTTTAAACCCGCTACCGCTAAAACTGACAAACCACTTTCACACAAACTTGCGACTGTTATTTGCCCACTTAATAAGGGTGGCTTCTGAATATTAAAAAAAGAGTATTTTCTAGTAATTTGGTAATCCTACTATAAAAACTATAGAAGTTTCATACAAACTTTGCCACCCCTTATACCCTCTTAGGGGATGGATTTCGCAAAATTCCGTCTAAGTGAGCACCTATATCCTAATAGGAACGACCATGCAAAGTTTGAGAGTGAGTGACCTTGTGCTTTTATATAAATAGATAGCCTTTGACCGCAACTTTTTTCCAATAGACATTTTTATATTGTTTAAATACTGCTTTTCATACTATTTATAATCTCCCATTCATACAAATCCTCTTTCACCTACCTAAAGATATCCCTCGTAAAAACAATATACAATACACAAAAGCAAATTTTCACTACAATAACTTTCCGCTTCTCCTTCTTCCCTATCGCTCTTTTTCTCCACTCTCCACAGTTACCTCCTTTCTCCCCTCCCCTCCCCCTTCTCCTCTTCACCTCCTTCTGCATCCCTTGCCCCTCCTCCAGCATCTCTTGCCCTTTCCTCAACTTCCCTCTACCTTGCCTCCTCGCTTTGCCCTCTCTTCCCCCTTCCCTCTCCTTCCTTTTTCTCCTTTCCTCTCACTTCCTATCGCTTCCTATCCCTTTCCATTTTCCACCATTCGAGTACTCCTTACTTTCCTCGTCCCTTCCAGGGGGAAGGGACGAGGAAAGTAAGGAGTACGGAAGTGAGGGAGACGGGAGAGGAAGGGAGGGCCCTTTCTCTTCCGTCTCCCTCACTTCCCCCTCACTTTCCCCTCACTCCGCGTCACTTCCCCCTCACTTCCCTCTCACTTCCCCGTCACTACCCCCTCACTCCCTCCTAACTTCCCTCTCACTTCCCCCTCACTTTCCCCTCACATTCTCCTCACTTCCCCCTCACTTTCCCTCACTTCCCCCTCACTTCCCCGTCACTTCTCAGTCACTTTCCTCTCACTTCCCCTCACTTTCCTCTCACTTTCTTCTAACATTTCCCTCACTTTTCCCTCACTTCTCCCTGGCTTTCCCCTGATTTCCCCCAGACTTCTCCCGCATTTCCCCTACACTTCCTCTTCACTTCCCCCTCACTTCCCCATCACTTACCTCTCACTTCCCCATCACTTCTCTCTCACTTTCCCCTCCCTTCCTCCTTCCCCGCAATTCCTCCTTTTCCTCCCTTCTTTCCCTCCCTCCCCCTCCCTGCAAATTTCAAGTCGCTAGCTTCAAAAGCTAAAGATCTTTGTATAGAATATTTCATCCCTAATTTCACCCCTCTAAATCCACTCCTGTTAAAATAAAAATTATAAGGATATTTTTTATTTAAATAGAAGTATTCCAAAACTAAATTTTAAAACTGTAAGTTTAAAAATGAAGAAGATTCACAATCGTTTTCACCCCTTTTCACACACTTAGGAATTTAATTTTAAAAAACCTTTCTTAGTACACCCTCCAAATTTGAAGTCACTACGACCAGCAGTTAAGGCCGTGCGTTGTGTTAGTCAGTCAGTCAGTCAGGACAAAGTCTTATATAATATGTATGGGTGTATGGATGTATGGATTAGACGTATAGCCATCGGGGATCAAAGCATACAGGCTGCTAGGAATGCTAACACGTGATAGATCCACATATAGCACCGTGCGAAAAACAGCTAATACTTAGATCCACACCCACAACTTTTAGTTGTCTGACCTTGGGCTTTATTAATTGTCATCGCGAAACATAGGCTCACTGGAAACTGGACTCATTTAAAACTAAACGGAAAATTGTTTAGAATAACAGGAATCCGAGGAATAAAAACACAATCAGCTATTCCGCAACCTGTTAAAATCACTGCTTCTATAAGATTACGTAGTAAATTAACGAATGTTCGACTGACTTGATTCTTTAAATTGGCATAACTTTTTAATTTATTAACCGATTGACATGAAACAAACACTAAATGTTAAGTGAAGCTTGCCACAATATATTAGTGAAAACCATATTTAAATCGGATAAGCCGTTTCTGAGATTAGCGTGAACAAACGCACAGACAAACAGACAAACAGACTAACAGACAAACAGACAAACAGACAAACAGACAAACAGACAAAAATTGTAACAATCATTGTTTTGGGTTCTATTTGCGTTGATAAAGGTCCCAATAATCTTTTTTCTCATATATCTTCCATGTACAGACAGCGATCGGTTACATTTTTATTATATGTATAGATAGCGTATTTTGTATAACTGCCAATTGGTTGGCAAAATGACATAAACGTCGGTGAACATTCTAAATGATGAGTTACCTATTTGATGTCTCGAAAGGATTTTATTAATCATGGTTATATACATATATAGACAGATAGATACACGATAATCAAAGCTGAAAAATTCGCTGAATCTGAATATGTATGTAACTTCATAGATTGACTGACAGTGAGTACTAACTTCGATATTTGGTTTAGGTGTCATAGTCTATAAAAGGTATAGAGATATTTTAATATTCTGTAGAAAATGGTGATCAAATTGATGAATGGTCTCGACTAATTTTGCTACTCCAGATGACATTGTAGATACCAGTCGGTAAGGAGTTAATCGTGTATGACGCGATAACAGTTTCAAATATATGAAAATTGCTCTCAAGCTCGTGTACTGAAGACTAATTTTCATATATCAGGATATATATATCGGCGCTGTTTATTTTAATAAGTGTATGTGAATTTAGCTCCTTATTGAATAAAGTAACTTATTTTAAGTGAGATATTTAATTAACTAGAATTTACTTCATACTCGTAACTACTGAAGCAGTAGTTACGTAAGTTTATTGTGACTTAATTAGTTTATAGACGAAAAACATAACGGCGCTGCCGCAACGCCAAAAAGGCGGCACAATATCAAGGAAACTTGCCTGAAATTGAATTGATTAAAACAAGAGATTGCTTAAAATTTGATTTATTATCTTTATGTGTTTCGTTCAGCTCTTACACCCAGTTTCTAAAAGGCTGATCAACGAAACTAATTAGATCAAATTAAACTAAATATTCATGCTTTGAGCAACCCAATTGGTACTTCACATGAGATTTAACAAGTGATTAGTTAATTTTTCGTTGATCAGCCTTCCAGAAACTGGGAGTTAGTTTACCACACATTTGGCAAGTAGACAAAACTATATTTATAATATATAATAAACTATATTTTCGCAAATGTCATTTGTTAAAAGGCTTTATTTACTCTTACCTTCTCTTTTGCAGAGTAGTCTTTAATTTTTATCCTCAACTTGCTTTCTGCGGCGCGGTTTCACCCACGTCTTTGCTTACTGCTCTGTTCCTGTCACCAAAAGCGTAATGTTACTAAGCCTATAACCTTCCTCGAGAACTGGGCTATCAAACGCAAAAAGAATTTTCAAATCCGACTGGTAGTTCCAGAGATTAGCGCGTTCAAACAAACAAACAAACAAACAAACAAACAAACTTCGCCTCTTTATACTTATATTAAGTATATTTATCCAATCATTATCACCATCCCAATATTTATTATATCTCTGTATCGTGTTTCAACGACAGAGTCGTAGAGATTAATTTTGATGCTGTAACTAAAATATTTTTTATATTTGTTAGTATACAGGTTAAAGTGGCTATCTATGCTCCTGGTATTTCTATGATCCAAGAGCAAGTATTATCGCTCAATGTCAGGTGGACCTGACGTGACGATAATAAGCCACCAGCATTTTACTATCCTCTTGTTACTCCATCGTGTCATTAAAGGTGCGTTTCCATCGACGCGGAGATGGGTGGAGTGGAAAGGAGCGGACCGTAAATTGGTCAATAACAGTGTTGAAAATCTCCACTACGCATCTGAAGTGAAAATGCTGTGACTGGCCAATTCACGGTCCGCTCCTCTCCTCTCCGCCTAGCTCCGTGTCAGTGGAAAAGCACCCGGTGTACCTATTTATACTAATAAATTATTTGTGTTTTGTTCACCACGTGTTTCATAATAAACCTAAACTAGAACTAAGTAAAAGTGAAATTACCTCTTGTATTATTCACAGCGCATCGCTCCCAGTATTCATTGTTTAGAGTAAGTTCAGTGAAAGTTTCTCCAGAATATAAATAAAATATAAGTGTGTCTAAAACTGGACAACGTCTATCTAAAGTTGGTGTAGTAAGAAACTAGATCACTAAAGCGGTAATCTTTACTATAATATAAAGTAGAAGTGTTTGTTTGTTTGTTTGTTTGTTTGTTTGTTTGTTTGAACGCGCTAATCTCTGGAAGTACGAGTTGGATTTGAATAAATAATTATTATTTGAAATCTCCGTTTTTGAGGTAGGTTATAGGCTATTTAACGTCACGTTGCGCTGGCGACGGGAGCAGAGCAGTAGCCAAAGACGCTGGTGAAACCGCGCCACAGGAAGCTAGTCTGTAAATATTTTTGTATTTTTATAATTCATATTAATATGTTACAGTTTTTTGACCCTTAGAACTTTAATGCATTAAATTTCTCTTGACAAGCATGATTTAGTATGTTCACATTATTAAATAACGTACCTACCCAAACAGATACACAGTGTACAGAGTGCTAAATACATCTAAATAATGTTTTTGAGTCAGTATTACCTATATAAACGATGTCGGGGAAGAGCCAGAAGAAAATGGCGGTATGAAATAGACACTCACACAAGGAGTGTTCACAAAAACACTTGAACATAGAGTAGAGTAGTAAAAAGCCAGTAGAGAGCCAGAAAGATATTGTTTGCAAAGATCACTCGGAATCAAGATTTATGTTTTCGAATAAGTTCTACCCATTTTTAGGTCCATTTCTTTATAATAAGTTAAATAAGGCCTTATCTATATATGACCACAACTATCATAAATGTAAGATGTTAATTCATAATTATATATACAGAATTTGTCCTATGAACAAACTGAACAAATGTTAATTGTACTTAAGTAAGTCATAACTAATTTATTCTAAATATAGTTTAATTATTTGTTTATTTTCTATATTATACCTAAGTCAGACTGAGAGTTTACACATGTTTTCATGAACTCACACCGCCTGTGGCACAGGTTTTATTACCTAGTATAGGCATCCTAACACTGTATACCTATTTATAAGATATTATTTAAGACCTACATTGTTAAAATGACTTTCATGACCCAATAAAGATTTTATTATTATTATTATATTATTATTTATTATTTTGTTCTGCAGAAGGATTATAAGGGCTGAAAATAAAATTAATAATAAAAAGAACCTATGAATAGTGGCTACAACTATGTAAAATTGACCAGCAGTATTTTCTTTATTTAAATTATCGTTAACATGTGTGCCATAAGTCAAGGACCCCACAAAACGTGACACAAAAGATTTAAAGTAAAGAATCTATTTAAAGTTACAGCAATATCACAGTTGATCAGTTTTCAATTTAACAGTTTATACGGCCAGAGTGGAACAAGTGCTATTAAGACGAGACCTAATCTTTTGCATTGTCATAGTAAACAAACCGCCAATTCCCCTTTCAATCAGGTTTTACTAATTTATATATGCCGTAAGCAAAATTAAGTTGCTAAAACGACACGTACTGTAAAGCCCTGTCGAGTTGGTCTTACTCGACAAGCCTCTTGTGTAATCCGTTACGTTTGGACAAAGTTTAAAGGGTTTATTTTGTACGAAAATAAATATAATCTTAGATTTATGGGCACTCTAAACACTTAAATAAATTGCTAACTCCTAAAATGCAGACAGATACAATTACGAATTGATGTAATACTTAATCTTAGTATTTCTTTTTTATTGAGACCTGCCCTACCTTTCTAAAGAAATTATATAATATTCCATTTCAAACTGATATTAAAATACAGATTCTTGTTAATGCTAAAAGCCTCTAATTATTTAGAGATTTGGCCAAGATCACAGTAACATTGCCGCCAATCTAAGATGCGCAAAGCAAAATCTATAACTATTATATTAAGCGGAATACATTGTTTGTTTGTTTGAACGCGCTAATCTCTGTAACTACCGATCAGATTTGAATAATTATTTTTGCGTATGAGTCCAGTTCTTGAGGAAGGTTATGGGCTATGTAACATTACGCTACTGACGGCGGGAGTAGGGCAGCAAGTTAAAACGTGGGGGAAACCGCGCCGCAGGAAGCTAGTAGATACTGAATAAAAATGTATAATCAGTCATATATTTTTGAAGATAAATTATTAGTTTCTGACTAAACTTAATAATATTTAAGCATATTTTTTTTATGAAACTTACACAGAATCTGAAAACGGTCGAAGTACATTATGATTTTATGTGAGTCATTTTGAAATATTAAAGCTAAGGTGAAGAATAGCACTCCCGAAGTTCAAAATGTACAGCTTTTTTGTTGTACAGAACAGCCTGGTTATACGATAAAAAAGCTAGAGTAAAATATTTCGTCTATGATAGGACTAACTTATTTAAGGCCTGTTGGTCTAGTGGTTAGTGACCCTGACTGCTAAGCCGGAGGTCGTGGGTTCGATTCCCACCCAGGACAAACCTTTGTGTGATGAGCATGATTGTTTGTTCTGTGTCTGGGTGTAATTTATCTATAATATGTATGTATTTACAAAAAAAAAATAACTTTAGTTTATAATAATAATAATAATAAATAAAAAAATATATTGTAAGTAGTATATCAGTTGTTTAGTACCCGTAACACAAGCAAATATAATTGCTTAATTTGGGGCTAGATGGCGCTGAATGTGGTAGAATATTAAATTAAATTATTATTTATAAAAACAACTCGTATTTAATGCTTAATAATTCTCTTTCATATATGTTAATAAATGTCAAATTAACTACTCATTCTAAATAATATATGTGGGACTACTAACCTTAATATATCGAAGATACATTTTAAAAATAAAATATAATTTATCATAAATCATACCTCTATTTGTTATAATATTAAAATCTCCTTTGTTGAGATTATTTATTTTACGTGACAGTTTATTTATTTATAGTGCGTGCAAGTATATTACTAATTAAGATAACTTCTATTTTAATAAAATGTCAAGATTATACGTAGTCATATTGTTTATCGTCTAAACATTAAATTGCCAGAATCGTCCATTATAACAATTCAAGTAATAGACGCACGCTGTTGGATCTAGGTCTCAAATGTTGAGAGAATTTACCAATAATCGCTGCGTGATAGGCTTGGCATTCTTATTACAAGGCGTCGTATGCCTGCCGATTTTACGGTATGTTGGACTGATGTATTGTCTCTAGTCTGGTTTTTCACTAGGAAATCAAAATAATAATAATAATAATAATATTTCAACAACTACACACAACGCCATCTAGACCCAAAGTAAGCATATTATATATGCTTGTGTTATGGGTTCTAGAATGCGTATATACATACTTAAATACTTTTTTTTTGTAAATACATACATATTATATATAGAAACACCCAGACCAATGCAAATAGACATGTTCATGCACACAAATATTTGCACTGAGCGGGAATCGAACCCGCGTCCTCTGCGTGGCAGTCCATACACAGTACCACCGAACCACAGAGGCAGTCAGAAAATAGATAGTTAAGTTTCATTGTCATCTAAGAGCTACTTACATTAAATTTATTGTAGCTTCATCATATCAGCCCGTTTCTATCCCAATTCTGAGAATGACTTCTTCTCAAACAGATGGCATGAGCACTGATCGCCATGCTTGCTCAATACGGATTGGCGATTTCAGTCTTCACAAATAATATTATTAAGCTTAAGAGCCTTTACGCGTCATGGGTAGCAACGTCACAATTTAGTGACATATTTCGTGTTTTTCATTTCTAGCATGTTAGCAGAACATATTTTAAAATATAGTTAATATGAAATGATAAAAATTGAAAACCACGAAATATTATGACACTAAATTGCGACGTTCTCACTCATGAGTCATGATGACACGTAAACGCTCTTTGTACTTAAGATAGGTACGCCTTGTTTTTATTCATTGCACTGTGACCTGTCTTAATTACACTTAACTTCTAACTAAATTCACACTTTGTTTAACGAATATACTAATAATAATAATGTATCCTCTTAGGCCAAAGTAACAGTAACTTATAAAGTATGCCGCACCTGGTTATGTTTCATTACTAAGTCACTTAAAACGCTGTACATGTTTAATATCTGCTGAAATGGCGCTAAGTTACCGGGAAAGCTTTCTTAGTTATCTGTGGAAGTCTTCGTGATAAGCGACATAACGTAGAAGTGATAGCTAGGTAGGTAAGACTAAATATAATTGTAAACAAAGTACTAAAAACGAATAAAATAACATTACAGTATGCACTATAAATACTACTCTTGTATTTGTACTCTTTGTGTTCAAATTATTAATGCGGGCTTCGATCAAAGTTTGGATTCATCGATAACTCTATGAAGAGCAATAGTCGGTTGTTAACACAGTATAGTAAATGTAGTTTTTAATAAATAAATTGACATACCTACATATAGGATACACAAAACACAGCTTGAACCTGAACAAAGCTTTGTCTGAACAAAGATTTTACTGTGTCATTCATTACATTTTTATGCACTTCTTTGTGCTACTAAAGAATAAAATAAAATAGAAAATCTTTTATTGGACATACTTTTTACCTTATTCATACACTTATTTATGTACAATTGGCGATCTTATTACTAAAAGCAATTTTAGCAACCTTTCGATGGATAGATTCTAACCAAAGCATACAAGTAACAACATCCAATCTAACATTTATTTAACAAATAAAGCTCGTTCCATCTGCGTTTGTTTTGGCACAACGTGGACGGCTCGGCTTACGGACAAACAAACTGTTTAATAAATGTGACGTCATACATAATGATGACGCAAACATCCAAAAAGTACCATAGATTTGTATTCAATAGAAGCGAATAGTTTAATTTATTAAGTGATGACCCAGTGGTTGTTAACTCAGCGGTGCAGAGTCCCTTGCTTTGAAAAAGTTCATGAGCGACAGTTACCACTTACCATCAGCTCCTCTACCACTGTAGGCAATAAAAGAAAAAAAAACTTAATCGCTTAGTAAACACGAGATCGTGAGTTCAAAAATGGTCAATTACCAATGCGGCTTTTCAAATTCATGTACTTTCTTAATTTATATTGGACATTACCGACTGACGGTGAAGGAAAACATCGTGAAGATATCTGGACTTATAAAGAAGTCTGAAATCGCCGACCCGCATTAAACAAGCGTGGCGATCTATGTACAAGCTTTTTCTAAGAGAATAGACGATTACCTCCAGAGGGATAGCATCGGGCTGATGGGAAGGAATGAATTAAGGTTTTATTTTTATTGCTGACACTGGCAGAGGAGCAAACAGCCCACGTGATGGTAAGGGTAACTGTCGCATAAGGGCGGCTCAGAGTGCCTGACATTGCATCTGCAATGCCAGGAACTCTGGGCCGACTGTGCGAAGCCGCTGCCCACCGTGAAGGAAGTGGGGTAGGAGAAAGGAGGGAGGTGAGGAAAAAGGAAAGGGGAAATTGAGTTTATCTGATCGTTACTCTTGTTTGTTCTAAAATTTTCATCCTCAAAATTTCATAGTTTATGTTATTAATTGAAATTAATATGTTAGTTAGGATAACATGTCTATTTTTGGTAATGTTTGTTGTTTGGTTTGGTGCTTCAACCCTTCAAACGATCGAGATTTAATTTGCAAATTTTAGATCAGAAGGCCTGGCGCTAGCATCAGAAGGCCTGGTTTATACAGGTTTTATTAAATCTACCTCGGGCACCAGTCTCTAACAATGTTACGTTTATATCTGTCACATCAAACAACTAGGTATGTTTAGAATTAAGGTATCCATTTTAAGAAGAAAATAAATAATTTATTTATTTATTTCTTACTTTATCGGTTACTTAATTAACCAAAACAGTGCTCATAATTTGTATTAAGGGTTTCTTTTTCTTGTTGTGTTTCACGGATTTTGTAGCTAAGTTGGATGCATTTTCATTTATGCTTACGACATACATTTATATTTTATATAAATCTATTTAAGATCTGAATTATCAAACGTAGCACTTTTACATGCAATCATTAGCATTTAGCATTTAGCGTACAAACTGAGGTAGTAAATAAAATCAGAAAATCTGGTACATTGTACTTTATCGATATATCTATCTTTTTATTCTACGCTAGCTTTTGTCTTTAAGTTCCCTTGCCTTTTGCATTGCATATTTAATAAAATCATGATATAATTATCGACCTTTCGCAATCATTGACCATATCATCAGAATGTACCTCCTATTATTCACTCTCCTCGGCTTTGTGCATCGATGCGCTAACTACTGATAGCCCGATACAAATAGAGCTTTGACCATCGAATGTACACCTTTGAATATCCCGGATTATCTGTTTCTAGTTCAATTCAAATATACAAGAGCGTTCCATTGAAATAGGGTAGTATTTATATCGAGATTATCGGAATAATAAGTCATTGGATTTTTGAATGATAATTGAGCTCAAGGTTCTTCAATTGTGATAAGTTCTTGTAGTACTGTGTATGGATTACCACGCAGAGGTCTCGGGTGCGATCCCCGGGTCGAGTAAAGTGATATTGAGTTTTTCTGTTGAGAAACTCTCAGTATTAGCCCAAAGTCTGAAATTGTGTCCGATAATGGCAACAGGCTCGCCGCCTGATACATGGGACCTAATATAAAATGGCGAAACGTGGGTGATAAAACACCTCTGCCTACCTCTTCGGGGATATAAGGCGTAAAGGTATGTATGAGGAAATTATGTTTTGACTAAAGTTAAGCTAGGAGACTTTACATCTTACTTACTGCCTTACCCTACACTCAGAAGAACCAATTGCGTGTTATTCATTCATTCATTTAAGCATTCATCGAATAAGGAAGTCATGAGAAATAGTATTTAAATGAGATACTTTCTTTATCCCGAATGGTAGCTAAATGAGAACTATACAATTATTGTTTTAAAAATTCCTTGTTACAAAGTATAGTATGGAGTGGGCAATTTGACAACACGCAATATGTCCGCCGGGTAAAGTATAGGCACCGTTTTGAACACTAAGCTTGTGTTAAAAACGGTACTTAAGTTTACAGACCTAGATATTGTAAATATTTTTGAGTCAAAGTCAAAGTCAAAGCATTTATTTCATTTTAACCATAAAGTATGATGCTTATGAAAAGCTAACATTACATGAAGTCAGCCAATTGACCTACAGCCAGTTCGCTGACAGTAGAGCTGTGAGAAGAACTGGCAAGAAACTCACGCCACTCTTTTCAATCGCCATTATCGCAATTTAAACATTCAACGCAACCATAGAACCATACAAAGTAATTATTACAAATTTGCATTACCTTTTTCTGTTACTTTACATACATTTATACATTACTTAGTGAATATAATGCTCCTTTAAAAGAAAACGACTCGTTCCTTTTAATCTACGTCAGTGAGCGTTAAGTCTACGACATATTGTTATTTGCTTTTAGTTTTAATATTTGATTGTATGTACTAGCAAAGAGAATTGTCTAGACACATAAGTTTCATTACAGAAATAAAAGTTTAATTTGAGATGACATTTTGTATGGAATATCGAAATTGGGAATTGTTGTGAATAGCAACGTTTATCTTAGGGGCTACTAAACAACAACCCTCATACATTTTCTAAGCAATGAAGACAAAGACGTAAACTGTGGATAATAGAGTACGTATTTATTTGTTGGTTCGAACAATATTTCGAAAACTAATGAAAATTAGCTTGATAGACACAATCATTTACAAAGTAAAAGTAACACATTATAATATTTACTCATTGAAAAGTCTAGGATAGCTTCATAGTTTTTTGAACGAGAATTTTCTAAAAGAAGTAAAAACCAAACAGAGTAATATATTTAATAGACTTGACTCGCTTGAATTGGTCGTTGTTACAGTACCCAGTTAATTTTTAAAACTTTCCCCAATACCTAAAAAACATCTGAGGCTCTAGACAAGTGTCATAGATTTCTATTCTATTCATAGAATAGATTAAAAAATGTATTGGTTTGACGTATGCTAACGCCAACGCTTATGTCAATCTCATACATTTTTTATCTATTCTGCGAATAGAATAGAAAACTTTGACACTTGTCTAGGGCCTCTGATTACTACCCAAACTACGCTATTGATCCAAAAGGCACATGATAAATTTAAAGATTATCACAACACGAGCTTGCCGCGGCGCGGTTCCACCCGCGTCTTTGCTTACTCCTCTGCTCCCGTCGCTAGTAGCGTGATGTTACATAGCCAATAACCTTCATTGAAAACTGGGCTATAGGGCTACTACTACTGGGCTGGGCTAACTCTAATAGTGCCAGAGATTAGCGAGTTCAAACAAACGAAGAAACTCTTCTTCTTTATATAATAGTATAGATGACATCTACAGTATGACTAACGTATTTCTTTTGTCATATTCTTTTTTCATTAATAATAATACCAGCCTGTTTACTGTCCCACTGCTGGACAAAGGCCTCTTCTCATATAGAGAAGGCATGAGTATTAATCACCACGCTTGCTCAAGGCGGATTGGTAATTTCAGACTTTTAAGTCCAGGTTTCTCAAGATGTTTTCCTTCACCGTCAGTCAGAAATGTATAAGATAAACTTAGAAAGTACATATGATTTGTAGAATCACATTAGTACTTGCCTGGATTCGTGTTTACTCAAAATGTAATTTCCCTTCAAAACACTTTTTGTTTGACGAAATGAAGAAGAGTTATATATTATTTACTGCTATAAAGATTTTAGTGTGAAATAAAAGTGGGCTATCTGAACTGATTCAAATAGGTTTATTGTGGGGTCGTAAAGAAGCCATTATATGTGGCTGGCCGATAATGGAACCTCACGTGATAGGTGATGTAGCTATTAACTGAAGTTATCAAAAGAACAATTTTATTTCAGCTGGGTTTTTGTTTCTCTTTTCTTTAAGTTTTTTTTCAAATTGAGTTCTCACATATTCATTTCTTTATTTAGACCAAACTGACTTCCAAATATGACATAATGTAATTTTTTTAGCATACAATTATTTTAGTGCATTTTACAGCTATGAACACACCTGGACTCTCCGAACATGCTTATTTTGTGCAGTTTATTTTTATTTTAAAACTAGACATCTGCTCTCGCTTCGCTTCGGTATCAAAAGTTTTATCCGGTCTTAAAACAAACGCGATTTACAAAGGCTCTTAAAATATTAAAAATCTGAAAATGTTTGAAAACATGTTATAATAAAATGTAGCCTATGTTATCCGCTTCATTTATTCATTTCTATTATTTTACGAATCGGTTACGTAAATTTTAGTTAAATCGTTGCCAACAAACAAACAAACATATAAAAATCAACTCTTTTCTCTATATAATATAAGTAATACACGACGTTATTTCAATTTAATATTTAATTTAATATTATCCTTAAACAACCTTGATTATTTTGTCATAAAGACTGTTATCTCGGCAAGTTTATGTTAATAATCTTACGTTTTACTTTCTAAAGTTAACCTTACTTTTTGACACACCCAGTTGCAGATATTCTATATATCTAAGTGCTCAAATTACGTATAATATAAGGTCACCGTTAAACCAGCAAGTAATGTGAGTGCGGGCGCGGCGCGAGTCTAATTGATTGATGACGCCCTATACGTCGCGGTCACTCAATTCACAGATCATATTATACTGTGTAATACAATTATATAATACAATGACGTATTATTAAATAAGTTTACTTTTTGTTTGTTTTATTTTATCACACACCGTCATCTCCCAGCCTGTTATGGGTACTAGATAACTGAAATATAATAACATAACATATACATAACTTTTTTTTGTAAATACATACTTAGAATACATAGGAAAAAAACACCTATAAGATAGTGAAAACCGTATCAAAATACGTTGCGTTATTTAGAAATAAAAACAGACAGTAAAACAACGACTTTATTTACAGACTAGCTTTCTGTGGCGCGATTACATTCACGTCATTGCTTACTGCTCTGCTCTCGTCAATAGTAGCGTGATGTTACATAAGCTCAAACCTTCCTCGAGAACTGGGCTATCATATGTAAAAAATATTTTTCGTTTCTATCTAACTTTTCGATTTCTATTTTTTTACAAATTTGTGCTTCATTAACGACAAATGTAAAATAAACGAGTGGCCTTTGTGATGTGTTACAACATTTCAGTTATACGATATTATGTTTTAAAATGATTTATTCAAAGGCATGTACACTACTTTATAGCGCTGGCATGAGATAAAGCATGTTTTTATCACCGGTGGCAGCGGGAAATATTTTTATGAATAATGAACAGCGCCTCTGGTATTTTTTGTAAGATCAAATTTTTGTCGTGGTACAGAAAAATATCAGTAAAGCACTTACCATACTTGTTAATACCCTATCGCTCGATATTAAGTGGTACTGTAGCCTGGTACTTCATCACCGCAAACATTCACCGCAAACATGTTAATTTTGAGCATTACATTACAAAACTATCAGTACAGGTTCAGTACTTTAGGTGTGAAAGCGTTGCAGACAGACAGAGTTAATTTCGCACTTATAATAAACATCACCATATCAGCCGAAAGACGTTCACTGCTGGACATAGGCTTCCCCTAATTTTTGCCAACTTAGCCAGTTGTGAACCGTCCTCATTCGATGGTTGCCCGCCACTCATAAAGTCGTCGGTCCACCTTGTGAGGGGTCTGCCCACGCTGCGTCTTCAGTTTCGTGGTCGCCACTCTAGAACCTTTCTGCTCCAACGGACGTCAGTTCTGCGAGCTATGAGCCCTGCCCACTGCCATTTCAGAGAAGCAACTCTGCGAGCCACATCGGTTATCTTGGTTCGCTACGATCGCGCAGGTTATAATATGTGCATTTATAATAGTATGGATTGTATCACCGAGTTTGCAATGTAATGCTTGGACCTGTAAAGTTACATCACAGATGAATTCCCGCAGAAAGCACCTTAGGGCTAGTTTTTTTAAAACAAAAACTATACAACCAATTCATTGCCGACCGTGAAGCAGAAGGAAATTTGTTGAGCTTTTAGCTTTTTGTTAAACCATACATAAACACAAGGTCATGTACCAGTACATTTAAGACCTACTGTCTCGCCTGTGTAAAAATAGCTTTTAAATCTGAGGTCATTATGTCAGCAGAGCACACACTGTGTACTGACCCTGCCCTCAACACACACATTATCTTATGTATCAATGCTCGATGTGTAGAGCGAACAATTATATTCAGAACGGTATAAAATGAAAATGATGGAAAAGTAAGCTGAGTTCAGTCACTAGGCAGAGCATGATTCTATACTAATATTATAAAGAGGTAATGTTTGTGAGTCTGTGAGGTTGTAGAGGGTAATATGTGGATCTACTGAACCGATTTTGAAAATTATTTTTGCGTTTGAGAGCCTAGTTCTTGCGGAAGGTTATAGGCTGAGTGTTATGAAACATCACGCCACAAGCAACGGGAGCGGAGCAATAACCGAAGATGTAACTTAACTGAAGCCGCGCCGTGAAAAACTGGCGCGTATAGACTTACGAAATGTATCACGCAATGTAACACGGCGCTCACGAACCAAGCATGAATGTACTCGTATCTGTTTGCGGCGTGCGCGCGAACATGAAACGAGCATCAAGAGTACCCTCTCCGTAGCTGTGTTTTCTTCCATGGCAATGGTTCGCGCTCGGTTTGTGCGCGTTCCGCAGTACAGACATACACAAACGTCCACACTGCACACACCGCACTCCTCTTTGTGTGCGGCGAAAAATTGCGGATCGCGGCGAGCACGAGTTGAAATGCTCTGTTCGTGCGCGTAGTGTGCGCGGTTCGTGCGCGCATGGCGTCTACACTATGGGAATTCTATCATTGCATGATACATTGCATGTGGCATTTCGTAAGTCTGTATGCGACAAGATAAATTGTAAGAAAAATTCGTGAAGTAAAATTTTTATTTCTTTTTAAGTCGTGATGTCCTTGTACTCGTTTCGTATTCTGTAGTTTTAAGTTTATCTTAGGGTATCTAACTTGAGGTGAAGGACATCGTGAGAAAACGTATGAAATACAAAAAAGCCTGATATTACCAATCCTGATATTGAGCAAGTGTGGTAATTAATGCTCATACTTTATTTAAAGAAGACCCATTTTACCCTGTAATTTTTATTGTTAGAAGTAATTATTATAACACAAATTATTTTCGTCCTGAAGGCAATTAAGGGCACGAGCATATGAGCAATTCACCTTGATTAGTTCGTTAGTCGATCTTGTGGTTACTCCTTACCACGAATTTCAATTTATGATCACCGCTATATGACCTTTCTTACTAATTGGTTATCTAAGAGCAATTTACGCTTTAGCTTATTAACGCTTCCATATATTATCCTACACTGCTGTCCTGAAACTATATATTTGTAACTTTGTGTTTGATAACTAACTTTAATTATCTGGCGATTGAAAAGAGTGGCGTGAGTTTCTTGCCAGTTCTTCTCATAGCTCTACCTCGTCAGCGAACTGGCTGTAGTTCAATTGGCTGACTTCATGTAATGTTGACTTTTCATAAGCATCATACTTTATGATAAAAATGAAATAAATGCTTTTAGTTTGAGTTTGATACGGGATTAAATTTATATTGATTATATTGATACTAATATTTAAAACGGAATAGTTTGTTTGTTTGGACAAGGTAATTTCTGTAATGAAGAATTAGGATTTCAAATACAAAAACAAGACTGTTATTATTTTTGTATTTGATATCCTAATTCTTGAGGATGATTATAGGGTATGTAATATCACGCACGGAAGCAGTGCAGTAACCAAAGTTGTAATTTAACGCGAGTGAAACTACGCTGCGTACCGCTAGTAAAGAATATAACCTTACTAAATAGGTTTAAGGTTGAATGTGCCTTGTCTTTACATGAATAAAGTGTCAATGAGCATGACATCAAAAGGTTTAGTGTGTTTTAGCAATGTGAAATACAATAAACACTCTTTGAACAGCGATTGAACACTTTCTGATTTACGGTTTGAAATTATGAACATTTTTGAGTCGAAATGGCTCAATGGATAAGGCACCCGCTTCGTAAACACGAGGGAGTGGGTTCGAATCCGGGCAAGTACCAATGTGATTTTTCAAATCATACGTAAATGGACATTTCTGACTGACGGTAAAGGTAAAAATCGTGAGGAATCCTAGACTTAAAAGTCTGAAATTGTCAATCCGCCTTGAGCAAGCGTGGTGATTAATGCTCATGCCTTCTCTATATGAGAAGACGCCTTCGCCCTGCAGTGAGACAGTAACAGGCTGGTATTAATAAAAAGCAAGCTGATTGAGTAACTAACTTTATTCATTTTGCTTGAAGCTTATGCATTACTTGTTCTTACTTCTTACGAAAGATCATACTAATATTTGTTTTTTTACACTCTGTGTGGTGGAAGGCAGTGGCATCTAGAACTGATATACACTATCTCAATTGTCATCATGACAAATTGTATTGTATTATATTCATTACTGTGGCTTCGTGTGATACTTTTTAACGAAAGACTCGGAATTAAAATTAATTAAAACGAAACACGTGCGCCTGTAATTGGATCCAGGTTATAATTTTAATTTATTATGATCCTTGGGTATAATATGTCTTATTACGCGACGTCTGGCAATATTTTAGATTTTCTAAAGTGTATAGGACTAGATATTGTGTATAAGGTGATTTCAAAATAGCTAAATGCAAACAAAAAAATAAAAGATTCCGTTAAATTTTAAAATTATTTAATATGTTTGTTTGTTTCTAAAACTTCAGTTCTCAAGTTGGCACGATTAACATATTCGTACGTGCGAGCTTTGAGCAATTTTGAAAATTATGACGTCACATTTTGTGCAGAATTTCTAAAGTTCTCATCGGGTGTTCCAATCAGCTCGTGAATGGTTTCTATTATTCGTTCGGTCGTTTACATTCATTCATCCCTTTTCTGTTCAATACGGAGTAATCATGGGAATGTTATCTTGATAGATGTTAAATTGTTTCTTTATGATAATTTTATGCGGCTGTTTAATAAGTCACAGTGACGCGACTTTGGAACTACAGATGAACTGCTGTAGGTAGCCAAAACTATGGTCCTCCTCTTAGATGTTTAATTTTACATTTATTAAGGACACCATAGTTCCAATGGTGCCATTCCTACGGAAAAGCGCTTTAGAGTTTGTATATTATGAATCAGATTGTGCCTGTTGTAAACTGATTGCCATATTGCATAGGCTCATCTTGGTGAAAAAGAAATTGATCGTTTGAATTTGTATTTATTATCATAAAGGATACACAAACTAGGTACTTTTGTCCTCGAAGGACGAAAATCCCTGAATCGTCTAAAAAACTTGCACCGAGTACTTGTCAGTTGTCACGTACTCAACGCATAGCGTACCCTATGGAAGTTCGTCGTGTGCGTTGTTAATTAGTTACGTTAGTTCTATTTTTTTTCGGGCACTCCCTCGTAGTTTTGTCCAGTCTGGGCTCTCGCTTTCCGCGACTTTTAGTTCTTCGTGTGCGTTATTCGATACAATTTATAAGAGATCTTTACCTATGGACAAAAAAATATCCGAGGGAGGACCTCGTCTGTGCAGGACTTAATCTTATAAACTAAAAGATGTCCATTGCGGGACAATATTTGCCAACTTGGCTGGTCGTGAGCCGCTCTCACCTATCGGTTGCCTGCCACCTTTCACCGTTATCAGGTCGTACAAAATTGCCGACGTCTCAATTTTGCTTCCAATCGCAATAAAAATCCTCGATTTCAAAGTATATTGGTAATTTGTTTGATAAATTCAGATGTAGGAACTATGCTTCAAGCTATCTCTTGACAAAATTAAAAATACGTTGAAAATACCAGGATACCCTGGTACTGACGAATTTTCAATTTTGTCAAGAGATTTTTTTATTTCTTTGTATAGTCAGTACAACTGCGTATGGCGTTTTCTATGCATATTGTTCTATTGTTCAATTTCCTCTTTGATTAAATATCTGTTCCATCATGTCGCACCGTAGCGCGTTCCATGTCGCCTGTACCGCGCACACTATCAGCACTCAATGCTCTCCTGTGTGCCAATCCTAACTGTGATCTGTTTGCCATCCATCCGGATGGCAGAAAATATTTTCAGAGTGCTTGCGGTTCTGCGAGCGTGATGCATGAATGTGTTTTATCATATCATTTTTTTTTTGTTTCCATTTTATTCCTTTTTATCTGTGTTTATTGTTTTTAATCGTATATGATTAATAATTATTGTAATTGGTAGTAATTAACCGTATTATTTTTAAATTAATAAATAAATAAATAAATAAATCGATATTTATTTCTATTTAATAATCTATCCAATTTCTAAAATTATGATTTATTTTATAAAAAAAAATTGTTGATTTTTCTTATAGAAGAAGCATTGTGGCATATCAATAATATGGTATCTAATAACTTTATGAGCGTAGAATATGGACTTCTAAATATCAGTTTGTATTTCTATCAACAATTTTCAGAAGGTAGGTAGTAATTTTCAAATTGAACTGTTCTAATATAAACAGCAATGGCCTGAATTAAAACTTTTTATGATACTTCTCTCTCATTAAACCTAGAAACTAAATATTTTAAACTCACACGATTTGTACACATAATTATATTTATAAAACGGGTCTACTCGACCGAAACGTCGGGTAAAGAGGTATGACACCTTATAATAATTTTCTAACACGAGAAGACCCGTTTTATAAATATAGTTATGTAAACCTAGAAACATTGTTAAGTTAACCCAACCCAATATCTAGTTAGGTCGTGACTAAAATCTAGACGGTAGTAGCAGCGTCTGCCTTTGAGTAAACCAATTAGATGTTCCCCTCCGATTAGATTCTAATCTAAGAAGAAAACGAACGAATCGACGCTGTTGTTGAATAGATGAATGGAAATACAAAGGGCAAGAGGTTTTTTGCTTGTAGTTTGATAAGTTTGTTAGTAACCTTAAGCAATCTTCAATTTGCTATTATTGACCGTATTTTGAACATTTTTCTAATAATAGAAATTTTTAAAATATTAAATCAAATCAAATCAAAAGATCTTTATTCACTGAATTAACACTTAAGAAAGTCAAAAATTCCAAAATATCAGCCAATTAACCTACAGCCAGTTAGCTGACGTTAGGGTAGGGCCATGAGAAGAACTGGCAAGAAACTCAGGCCACTCTTTTTAGTCGCCAGGTTATTACAATTTTTGTAGGTTCAATTTTAAGTAGCGTGCAAAGTGACGCAGGCAATTCACTTACCTCTCTAAGTAAGTAATTACGGCTTTCGATGTTGTAAATAAAAAAATAATAAGTAAAATGTGTGCTTTATATGTGTGTAAAGCACACATTTTACTTTTTTGTGTACTTTTACATTATGTATTTTCTACATTAAGGTTTTAATTAGTAGAATGTTTATAAATATTTTTATGTTGATTCGGTTGTGTGGTAGCTCATATTCAAAATATAAATTGCTAACTGTTTTTCAGAATAAAGAAGAGTAGCTTATGTTTCTTGCCAGTTTTTACCACGGCATTGCCTTCGCCATATTCGCTGACAAAAGACGAAGCCGTGCAAAAGACGAAGATGGTGTTTATAAGTATCATGCGCATAATATATAATATAATAAGTTAGTAGTTAAGTAGATGAGTTTGACTTTGACATCTAATTTCATAAAATAGTCTTTAATTAATTAATCCGGAGTGGCGATGGCCCAAATACCGCCTCGATCCTCTCCCTTTTCCTTTCCCCATTCTACGTAGTCGGCAATGGCATGGTTGTGTTTTCTAAGCATTATTATTTCCGCAATACTTATAAAATACAGCCATGTAGGTCTATAGGTTGCGGTTACGACTTACCACCAAGTGGGCCGTGTGCTTGTTAACCACCAAAACACATGTAATTCAATTTCTTCACACAAAGATATTAGAATTTTAGAGGTAATTGACAATAAAATTTATTTATTATAGTATAAAGTTGATGTGTAATCCTCTTAAAAGGGTTAATTTATCGCTAGGGTCAGTTTCTTAAGCCGTTGATTGAAACCTTGGTATTAGTGGACCTTAATTGGAATATTAAATTACATCAACCTGTGGGATGGTAATAATAACCAAGGAATGTAATCACTAGCTTTGTCGTGGCCTATCCTTTATTTGACCCCTTTTGCTGTAAACCAATGCAGTGATAACGTAACTTTTTCATAAAAAAAGGAACAGCGCTCCTAGTGTTTACTTAGAGATTTAAATTTCAAATTCAACCGACGCGACGCGACATTAGGAAAGTGTTTGTGTTTTGTTAACTAAATTTATTTCGTTTCATAAGATGGCACACATTTAAATAAAGAAAAAAAAGGGTTGAAAATGATTTGAAATGTTTATTCTCGTAGGTTTCCTTAATTGCTGACTAAGAGGCCGCCTATTTGTCGTTTATCAATTCAGTAGTGTCTTTGAAATGCTTCCTTTAATAGTTCAATCAATACGACTAGGCATCAAGACGTGCACCGCTCTAAACAGAATTATGAACAAGCTGACGTAGGTCCGTATTTGAAAGTAAAATTATTCAATATGTGCACAAATCAATACTATAAAAATATGTTTGTGATCTTGGTTCTAGAATATGAAACCACCGTGTCTCTTTTCATTACTGTTACTATACATGACTACAGGGGTAACTGGGTAACGGCTAACTGTGTTACTTGCATACTGAATTATAATCTTACTGCAGACACCAATCCTGGTAACCATGGTGATTATAGCAAACAATGATTTTTGGGAAAGGTCGATACTCTGCAGCACCACACCACATCAAACCAGACCACACCACACCACACCAAACCACACCACACCACACCAAATTAAACCACGGTTTAATTAGTTATTATTACGTAATTCATAGTTTTATGTAGTTTGCAACAAGATATGGAAGAGCGAGGTCCCTTAATACAGACTTTGTTTGTCTAAAAGAAAGCTCCAACTACAATCCACTGTATAAAACTTTATTTATAACTTACAAAAATTTTAATAACCTGGCGATTAAAAAGAGTGGCCTGAGTTTCTTGCCAGTTCTTCTCATGGCTCTACTTCGTCAGCGAACTGGCTGTAGGTTAATTTGCTGACATTTTGTAAACTTTGACGTTCATAAGTGTTAATTTAATTAACCTATATGAATAAACATATTTCATTTCATTTCATTAAGAACAAATAAACTATTTAATTTCATTTTGCAGTAGATATTTTTGGGCTGATGGTGAAGGCATGTTTTGCTAATATTATTGTCATTTTTAAACTGTATCACACGTATTGATATATATATATATATTGACTGGCCTGTTGGTCTAGTGGTTAATGACCCTGACTGCTAAGCCGGAAGTCGTGGGTTCGATTCCCACCCAGGACAAACCTTTGTGTGATGAGCATGATTGTTTGTTCTGTGTCTGGGTGTAATTTATCTATAATATGTATGAATTTACAAAAAAAAAAAAAGAAGTATTTAAGTAGGTATATCCGTATTCTAGAACCCATAATACAAGCATATAATATGCTTACTTTGGGTCTAGATGGCGTTGTGTGTAGTTGTTGAAATATTATTATTATTATTTATTATTATAAGGAAAATAATCCATTAAGAATTATTCTCATATTATACATGCTTGTATAACAATACAATTCGTTTACAATAAAAAAACAGTCTTTAAAGCATTTCCCAAATGTCTCTTACCTACCGACAAAGCGATAAAAACAAAAAATCCTATTTCTCAAACTTTTACTATTCAACCTAAAGTTAGGTGAAAATATACCTTTTGCATGCATTTGTATTTCAAATACCAATTCAAAAGAGAACAAAGGGATTACAAATTTTCCCCGTTTGCTTTATGCCCCGTTTGTTTCTTACAAAGTCAAAAAATAACTAGCTGTAGGTACATACTTTATCGCACCACAAAATTTAACAGAGTGATTACAGTGTATCATTACATCAGCCAAATGACGTCCACTGCCGAACATAGGCCTCCCCCAATTCCCCTTAAAAGGTGGACCGACGACCTTATAAGGGTGGCGGGTAACCGATGTATGAGGGTGGCGAACGATCGGTTACAGTGTATGTAAAACAATAATCATCATACACGTTATATGCTACTAGAAAAGACCTTATTTCAAACAAGCAAGTCGTGCGTATCTCGCGTCTATTTTGGCACGCTTGCTCGTGGCAGATCGGCATTTTCAGATATTATTTATAAGTCCAGATTTCTTTACAATGTTTTCCTTCAGCCTAATCCAGTAATGCTTTCGGTAAAACTAGAAAATATGAAGAAATACTAAGTTACAATAAGACTTGGTTAGATTACCATTGTGAGACATGAATGACAAGTTAATCAAAATAAGATGTCGGTCAATCTGCCTCCGGCGAGTTCGTTTACAAGGGTAAACAAGAACTGGCAGAACACTCAATCCATTCTTATTTATTGCTACAAAGAAAGAAAAATACACAACTTTGATAGCAAACAAGCATACGGTCCATCTAATGGAAGTGGCAACTGTAACCTATAGTCATAGCTGCGTTTTTCAAGCATCGCAGAATTAATAATGCTTAGAAAACACAACCCAGCCGTTGCCGACCACGGAGAAGGGAATGAGGAAGGAAAAAGGAAACGAAAGAGGACCGCGAGGGTATTTAGGCTGCCGGCGCCCTCACTTACCTAGCGAATTACATTAGCATGAAAGCTAATAAGTGAATCTACTAGCGTGAGAACTTCGAACGCAATGCAAAAATAAAAGTATATGAAGTAAAAATAAGTTGATATTGGTTTATATGATGTGAATTTTACACATTGTGTACATAAAGTATATCAAAAATACAAATATATTTATGCTTGTAATTTAAGTGTGTTATTTGCAAGCAATCCCACATACTATGCGTCTCTCTAAAGTTATTATAAGAAACAATCAAAGAAAATTGTGTACATATTTCTGAATGTAAACGATGTAATAAAGTAAATCGTAGCAAACGAGATGTTCTTACAAGTCTTTGACCCTAGAAAGTAATTGATAAGATTAAACAAAACAGTTGCAGTGGTAGAAGTGTTTCTTTTAAATTAATGTTTGAAGAGTCTGTGGCTCAATGGAGAGCGAACGAGATGAAATGGGGCTGTTGGAGATGAATTATTTAATACCACTTGTAAAGTTATGATTAACTTCAGTCTGATGAGGTGTACTTGCACTTTAAAGGAAATTTATTTCAATGTTAATTGTTGTTACATTACCTACTGCTAGTTTAACTATATTGAAGGGCTAAAATTATAGTGAAAGCGGTTAGCAGCGAAGTAGGTAGCATCATTCATAATCCTAAAACAAAAAACTCTTTAGATTTCAGTTCTAGCTAAAGGCTGATAGAAATTTTCTGGATATGAGGCCCATTTTCCTCCCTTTCCTTTACCTCGCCTTTCTCAAGCCTTGCACCTTCCCCACTCCCTTCACGGTAGGCAGCGGCTTCGCAGAGTCCCTGGCATTGCAGGAGCAATGTCAGAGACATTAAGTCGTTCATGAGCGACAGTTAACACCCATCACGTGGGCTGTTTGCTCCTGTGCCACTGTCAGCAATAGAAAAAAGATTTAAATACAAACTAAAGGATCAGAAATATAAGAGATGAGTAAAATACAAGAATACTTACCAAACATTAAAGTTACATAATTAATACAAGCTTATTTATTTACTGTTACTTAATGCGTAAGTAATAGGCAATAAACAACGATAAATTATGATAAAAGCCCATTAAACTAGATTACTTCTTCTTCTCCTTTTTTTTGGCAACAGAGCCGACGATTGTGTCAGCTATTTCTGCCAGCGTCAAGTGTAGAATAATATTCTTGTTGATGATATTAATGGTATATTACAATGATAAAATAGAAAAAATGTGGATGAAATTAAATGACATCCATCTTTCGTGAAAACAAAAGATGGACCCAACCAAATGTTAATAGATTGCTAGATTACTTATTAAGCTGTGAATTAGCATAATTAACATTAAAGAATAGCTATTAAAATGTAGACACTAACATGTTAATAAACAAAATTATTTTGTCAAATGAGGCCGAGTTTGAGATTTTAAATCTCTATTGAAAGTAGAAAGCTTTTACGTGACGTATTATTTAACATATATTAGAGAGAAAATAAATGTACTTAAATGGGTTTTATTTTAACTAGCATTCCGTGGCGCGGTTTCTCTCGCGTCTTTGCTTACTGCTCTGCCCCCGTCGCCAGTAGCGTGATGTTACATAGCCTGTACCCTTCCTCGAGAACTGGGCTATCATACGCAAAAAGACAAATAAACTTTTAAGATGTAGATTTTTATTATTGAACTAGTAAATTTCGAAGAAGCCGAGGAAGTTAGTCCTTTTACTACAAGTCCATTAGTAAATATAGGAGTAAGGTAAACATCATAAAATAATATGAAACGATTGTTTTTATTATTTTACTTACTAAAATAATTAGGATGTGCGGTACAAGAACTACATAATATATAATAATAAATATTCCAACAACTACACAACCACGGTAATACTATCTATTACCGTGACAAAACACCATCTAGACTTAAAGTAAGTATATATTATTATTGTATTATGGGTTCTAGAATGTGGATATACATACTTAAATAATAATAATAATAATAATAATAATTTATTTCGAAATAAGTACAACAAATGCATACAGTGATACATAAAAGCAGACAGTACAGTGACAATGATTAATGGGATATAATACATAGGTACTCTACTGTAGCATTAGTACATAACAATAGTTATATTACACTAGTAGTTGTACATTTGCAAGTTATGGAGGATTGCACACTGGTTTCCAAACTGAGTTGATCTCGTATTCTGGAAACCAGTGGTTCTCTATATTAGTTACCTTAAATACTTTAATATAATATGGTCAGAGTTCCTTATTTCACAAATAAAGCTACACAACACCGCGCAGCGAAATATGACGCCGAAATAATTCATGTTATTTAGTTTTAGTTTATATAAAATATGTATTAGTTTATAATTTTTCTTATGTATGTATTGGCATGTTATGGGCCTTAGATGCCTGAAATAAATGATTTATTATTATTATTATTATTATTAAAGCTGCAGCAAACTCGCACAAGTGAGTGATGAATCCACATCGTATGGTCTGTTAAATAAATTAGATTGGGTTACCCGAGATGAACCTTGCCTCAAGGGGTTACGTGAAACCGTATCTTCACTCAATCCATCTTGAGCATGTGTAAAGATTGTTACGTAGTAGTGAACAGACTAAATAATTCTACAAAGGTATCCTCGAATTACACGCTCAGCAGAATTATTCGTATTGGAAGGTCAGACAATTAGTTATTACATAGTATTTGGTGAGGACAGTCATCTATGACACTGAACCTTGTTAAACAAATGTAAAAAATATTTTTGACCGAATACGAACTCATGCTTTTACGTTTTAACTAAGTGCCAATGTAGCCTTTCACAAGGTGGATCGACGACCAGGTAAAGGTAAGGATAGTTCGAGATAGCGGTGATTCAGAAAGGGTCAAAAAGAAAATGCTTGGAAGAGACGTACAATACGATGATAAAAATCTCGATAAAGATTTAGCGTTTTCCGAACACTGGCAATCTATTCGTATACCTATACTAATATATAAAAGGAAATTGTTTCTTTGAACGCGTTAATCTCTGGAACTACTATTCAGATGGAAAAATTGTTTGATAGCCCAATTCTTAAGGAAGGTTATAGGCTATGTAACATCACGCTGCTGGCGACGGGAGCAAAGCAATATTATTATTATTATTGTTGGGCTAGAAGCCGTCAGCCGGCTCTGCTACCTCGACCAGAATTGATCTGTTGTAGCGCCCTTGTTATTCATAGTTCCCTGCTTAGTCCTATAGAGTCTTGGAACTTCCAGATTGTCTGAGCAGAGAGAGACTGTATATCACCTAGTTATGCTTGGTCCTGTCTTAAATGGATGCTTCTTTTATGCAAGCCAGTAATAAAGGAATAACTTAACGTGGGTGAAACCGACGAACCGACGAAAGCTAATAGACCAGCTTTCGTCATAAAAGCTTTCTTGAACTCTGAATGTTTTTGCAATACTATAATGTCGCACAATTCGTCATTAACTAATGAACAATAGAAACGAGGACGCATATAAAACTAATTTAAAGCATCCATTACGGGTGCTTATTCATAATTATTTGGTTTTAATACAAATAATATTGATATGTTTCATGTTTAATAATTAATGTGACTATGATTCAGTAGCATTTATCATTAATTTATTTCATCCTACTAATTACGTATATGCGAAAGTTTGCGTGTATGTGTGTGTATGTGCGTGCATGCGTGAGCCCGTGCGTGCGTGCGTCCGTGCGTGCGTGCGTGCGTGCGTGCGTGCGCGTGTTGTGTGTGTGTTACTACTGAGCGCCTAAACGACAACCAATTTTGATGAAAATAAGGAGACGGACATAGCCCTTTTATCCTGTATGTAATTGATTTTTCTTGTTTTAAACTGTTGATAAACCTTTTAATTTAGGAGGGATTGGCACCGTAGTCGCTGGGTAACAACTTTCTCAGATGTAAATATAGATGCTCTTTAAATTTGCTTTAGACAAAAAGTCGGGACTTACATTGAAAGTTTCTTGCCAGTTCTTTGCAGGGTTTTACATCTTAAGCGAACTGGCTATAGATTAGTTAGCTGACTTCAGGTAAGTTTAACGTTCTTATACATCATATCTTATGATCCATGTGAAATAAATGTTTCGAGTTTAAGTTTAATTGTCAATCTGCCTTGAGTAAACATAATGATTAATTTTATAACGCTATAGTATGGAAAGACGCCTTTGCTTTGGCCAATAAAAGAGTCACATGTATACTACAAAGAGTAAGATACATTTTTTTTTATATTAGCCTACCAAAGTGACTCCACCCCGCCTGATGGTAAGCAGTCAGTGGAATCCAGAAGTGGTGGCCACCATACCAAAATACCATATTTGAGATCGCAGGAGTGTTGGTGAAACTAACGTCCAGTAGACCCTGCCAGTGAACTGGCTGTAGGTTAATTAGCTGACTTCATGTAATTTGACTTTTCACATAAGTATCATTCTTTATGAACAAAATGAAATAAATACTTTGACTTTGAACATCTTTCAACTGATATAACAATAGATCTTTTGTTTTCACGGAAGATGGTTGTCATTTAATTTCATCCACATTTTTTCTATTTTTTATCATTGTAATATACCATTAATATCATTAACAAGAATATTATTCTAAACTTGACGCTGGCAGAAATAGCTGACACAATCGTCGGCTCTGTTACCCACAGAACAAGTACTAAAGCATAGAAGGAGTGGTAATCACCCTCATATAGTTGTCCTATTTTTCCAAATAAGCCGGATACATTGAAAAGAAAGAGATAAATAATTTTGCTAAGGACGGCTGGTGTACACTGTAGAAACGTCAATGTGGTTACCTTTGGTTACCTTTGGATGCCGAATTAAAAAGCGAACTAATGTCAAATGTTCCAACTTGTCAAGGCCTTTAGACAATTTTGTCGGATTATACCGCCACTCGTAATTTTCATTGTTGTTTATCTGTTTTGTGAAATAATATATGTTATTTAATAATTACATAGTGCTATTGTGAAGTAATATTAAGCCCATTGGATATGCAATGTCCTGCGTTATTGTAGGTTGTAAATTACATTCTTTTCGCAAAGAATATCAAGTTTAAATCGTCAACTTCCATCGGTGAGTAGATAACAAACCAATAATATATACTAAAAACCTATACTTAAGTGCAAAATACCTAATTGGTTTATACTTTACTATACTGTAATCATATTATAATCGTCTGTTTGCCATTCGATTCCGTAATTATTAAGTATTTTACATTTTTACCAATTTGTGTAGTCATGTTCAATAGTGTTGTGACTTGTGCTGCATATTTTATCGATGACAAAAATATTACTATATTTTGTAGTTAACGATTTTGTGGTATCTTTGTACCTTTCATAGTATTTCATACATTGTGTTCTTTTGCAGGTTTCCGAAAGATCAGACCGGAAGATCCATGAAGCAAATTAAGAGAGAATTATGTTATATATTATATTGTTACACGTTTAACGTTCCAGCGGTGAGGACGAATCTACTCAAATTTGCTCCATTGTCACGTGCCATACGACTTATTAATATTATTTCTATAGAAATTGATATTTTTTAATGTACCCTGTCAAAATTCAAAGATGTCGCACAAAAATGTATAGTATTGGATAAATAGGTATATTTATTTAGTAATTGTTTTAAATTTTAGGTTTTTATTTATGATATCGTATTGGATTTTTTATCTGTAATGATATTGTAAATACTTTTTCAATAACTAATAATAAATAAAGAAATAAATGTTCTAGATGACTACAGAAATTTATTGATAAAATTGATGGGGAAATATTTCTAAAAGTAGGTATCAATTCATAACATTACAAAAAATATTTCTGCTTATGCACAAATAATCAGGACATTCTTAAACAAAACTGCAATTTTAAGGGGCAGTAATAATGTGTTTCAATATTATTGGAAATATAAACATACATTTGTGACATGAATCTTACAGCTGTGTTTTATTTTTACCTTGGGGTATCTGTTTCGATGCTATACTAAGAAAGTCAGAAAAGAACTGAGGACCGATACTGGTATTTTGGTGATCCACACACTGCACCGCACTACGCTGCGGGAGCGTGGCGACGACGCGGCGACGGTGCCACGCGTGCAGATGCGAGAGTACTGGTCTGCATCATCAATCAAGCACGTTACTGCAGAACTCGGTGTCCATACCGTCTGGCCCCGAACCCACGCGCGTGAGTACGTGTTTCTCTGCATGTAAGCGTGTGATCAGTAACACAGCGCTTAAATGCGTTTTCAGTGTGTTGCACCACGCGTGATTTCTATACAAAGAGAGATACTTACAATTACAAACAATACAAGAACACGCACGCTCGCACTACGCTCCTTGATGCGAGGCAGTGTGTGGATCGATCATATATATTTCAATTTTCAATTTATTTAATTTATTCATATACAGTTTACATTGTGTTTGAACTTACAGCATGAAACATGAATATAAACTTCAAAATTATTTCACATTGAAAGTGCTCCTGGCGCCGCTGCCGGCCTATGCCATTCCGGTGAGGTGTAAAACGGCCGTTTGTTTCTTGTAGTTCGTTTACGAGAGCTTTTATGCAACCAGACCTCATTTGATATTAGCATGTCTGTTAATTTACCATAGCCCATAGACAAATTTCATCTATCGATATCGATAAACTGTCAGAAGGTATCGTAGCACTATTAAACTTCTATTTGTCTCTGAGTGTGTACGCTTTATTCTCCTAATAGTACTTCTATGCTTAGTACTTGTTCTGTGCTGTTACCAAAAAAAAGGAGAAGAAGAAGAAGATATAACAATACTGGTGATAGTAAAAACAAATTAGCAATTGACTGCACCGTTGGTCTAGTGGTTAGTGTAACTGACTGCGACGCCGGGTGTCGTGGGTTCGATTCCCGCGGAAGGCAAATATTTGTGTGATGAACATTTGTATTTGTCTTCAGTTTGGGTGTTTTCTATGTATATTAAGTATGTATTTACAAAAAAAAAAGTACGTATATGTATTATATTTCAATTATCTAGTACCCGTATCACAAGCTCTGCTTAGCTTGGGACTAGATGACGATGTGTGATAGTGTTCACATATTATTATTATTATTATTATTATTATTATTATTAATTACGTCAACCGACATAAAGGTTTCATTTTAAAGCTTTAATTCATTAACGTGTGACCATAGAGTGCATTCATACCGCGTGACGATATCCAACGTCCAGTTATCAAAGTTTTCACGGCTTTTTTTGAACAGTAGAATCCAATTACGGTTTGACTGGACTTGTGGGACAAAGGATCGTAGCGTTTCGCTCCAAATTGTTCCTACCTTTGAGGCTTCTATTAATGAAACATGGCAGTTTGTAAAGTTGATTAAAGGCTTTCTGATTGGCAAAAGTAAGTGTGAAATGTATATAAGGCAATGTTAATATCTGAAATTCATGTAGGCCATCTGGAAAAGTAGAATTTTGAGGTAGGTTTATTTTTAGTGGATTTATCGAAATATTCCCGTGGTCGCTAGTGCGATGTTATATTATGATATCAATAATAATTACTCAAATTCGACCAAAGTAGCTCTAGAGATTAGAGGGCTCAAACAAACAAATTCTTTCGCTTTATGTATAAGTATAAATAAATAATTTAAGTACTACCGATCGTTGTAGGATTGTACAAATAACAATATTTTTACAACATCATTCTAAGTCCGTTGCATAGTTTAAAATAAATTAGCGTAAAAATTATCTTTTTACTATTCAAAGACTAGCACTCTATGTACCTATCACAAATACAAATGTTGATACTTTGATCCTTGCCTGACTGCAGAAGTCAAGGGAGGGTAATGCTTTCTATTACTTTCGAAAAAACTAAAAATATACAATAAGATCTGATAAATCAGAACTACAGCCTGTAATATTACCTCTTTTAACCTTAAAGAATGTAATAATCTTTCATTTCGGTGTCGAGTTCTATTCGGCTAGCGTTTATATTTAACTAGTTTTCCACGGCGTTGTTTCACCCGCGTCTTTGCTTACTGCTCTGTTCCTGTCGCCAGAAGCTTGATGTTACACAGGCACTAATCTTCCTCGAGATCTGGGCTACCATACGCAAAAAGAAATTTCAAATCTGACTGGTAGTTTTAGAGATTAGCGCGTTCAAACAAACAAACAAACCAAAAAACCCTTTCGGTTTTTTTAATAATATAGACTAGGAGAGAATAAAACAAAACACACAACCGAGCGTTCTGTAATAAATTCTTAAACAATAGCCAAACACTAATACCTACAAAACAACCTCTCTACGTGTTTCTTTATTAGATTTCGCAGTTACCTAGAGGGTCGTAAATACAACGTTCAGTTGTGAAAAGTGCTTAGTGCTTATCGGCAAATTGTATGTGTTAGGTAAAATAAAATGCAACTTAATACTTGAGGATATGTAACTAACATTAAAGACACGGGTGGAAAAAATGAAGATAAATTCAAAAAGAAATGCATTTATGAAAAAAAATATAAATTTATAATCATACGGGAATTAACGCGATCATGCATTAGGTATTTACATACCTTATTTTGCTTGACGTTTCGACCAGGTTACACCGGCCGTGGTCACAAGCAGACTGGTGAGGCGATGTCACGGCTCCGTATGTGAAGTAGATTCTAGATCTACCCTCACATTTTTGTCTTTCCACGTACTATCACAAAACACACTGACAGTGTCCCTATTCTGTATGCCGTCCGTATTCCGAGCGTTAACCGACTGCGCAAAGCGAGGTTGCGTAATTTGAATCACTGGATTCCACGTAGCCGAGAGCTTGAAGCCGTCTTCCCTATTGAAATTTATGTGTTTCTTAATTTCAATAGCTTCTCGTACAACCCGAGAGTAATAGGTACAATCAGTGGAGAGGACTTGCGTACGATGAAATTCAATCCAGTGATTGGTGTCCGTTTGAAGAATATGTTCGGCAATCGCTGATTTGCTGGTCTGTCGATTCTTTACAGCGGCGATATGTTCTTTGACCCTTTCAGCAATAGTCCGCTTAGTCTGACCTATGTACGAACTACCGCAGCTGCAATTGATCTTGTAAACGCCCGGTGTTTGTAGGGGCAAAATATCCTTTGGCGTGCCTACCATGCTGTTTACTTTGGCCCCAGGTGTAAAGACTGTGTTTATACAGTATTGTTTAAGCAGGTCTCCTATCTTATCAGTCACACCTTTAATGTAGGGCAGAAAGGCAGGTTGTCTGTCGACCTCTGGACGTTTGACCCTTTTCGTTGGCTGCCTACGTCGCCGATTCCCTTTATATCCATTACGACTAAGTACCTCCTGAACATGATCTAGTTCTTGCTCTAAATGCTCAGGGTCACATAGATCGTAGGCTCTGTTCTTCAATGAAGTCATAACGGACTGCAAGTGACGAGGGTGGTGATGCGACGTAGCATGTAAGTATCTGTCCGTGTGTGTTGGTTTGCGGTAGACACAGTGTGATAAGGACCCATCTGTTCTCGCACTCAATTTGACATCTAAAAATGACAACGATCTTTCCGTTTCCATTTCGTATGTGAACCTTATATTTGGGTGAATGGAATTTAGGTATACTATATATTGATCCACTTCCTGTTTACCGCCCGTTACTATACTAAATACGCCTCACCAGTCTGCTTGTGACCACGGCCGGTGTAACCTGGTCGAAACGTCAAGCAAAATAAGGTATGTAAATACCTAATGCATGATCGCGTTAATTCCCGTATGATTATAAATTTATATCATGCAACGCGAAAGTTTAAAAGTAAATAAAAAATATAAATTTTAAAATTCGACATCATCATACTGAATTATAGGTACATTATACTATCATTTAATTGTAAATCTGTATTCATTTCAATGCATATAACCTAAGAAGCTGAAGAGTTTGTTTGCTTGTTTGTTTGTTTAAACGCGCTAACCTCTGATGGCTATGGCGTATTTATAGCCTATGTATAATAATTTTATTATTATTAGTTATTTTTATTATTAGTTATTAGTATTTAAAATTAAACTTAATTGAAGTTGCCAAAAAGTAATTAAAAACATAAACCACTTTACAGAAGCATTTTTAATATTGCTTGTTAAATTGTTGAAAATATGAATAAAGTAACGAATACATTGGTATTAAACTTATTTTAACTTTATAGACAATGGCTTATAACGAAAACTATTTAATTAAAAATATTTTTTAACAAAAAGAAAACCGACTTCAATCAGGAAGGAAACTAAAAAGTAAAAAATAAATTTACATAGCACAAAGTATTTCGTATTTTGATTTAATTAATCAGAAATAATTAAATAAGTATTTTATAATTTTGAAGTTGGTGCCAAGTAAAACCATAACTAGGTACTTATAGGTACCTAGTATCAATCTTAATTTGCTATTGTAGTAAGGTTCTTATAGTATTTATAATCATTATATAATATAGTCATTGAGTATTTATTTAGTCGGTTAAAAATAAAATAATCAGCCAAATATATACTTTTTGCAGACATGTCGTTGTAGAACAAATAATAAAAAAAAAACTCTTAAATTAATTATTTTGTTTGAATTTATACATCTACACCGGCAAAATTATATCCCAGAAACTTACAAAGGCTGATAACAAAATATACAGCTCGGCAATGCTCCATAAAAACCATTCAATTGTGTCGACAATTTATTTACGTTTAAAACACTTCTATTGAATCAATTATGTAGATGATTTACAAATTCAAAACAATTTTAATTCAAAACAAAAGAGTGAAATATATGTCTTTACTGCGATCATAAAAAATGCAATCCGAATGCAAATACACGGCTCCGCGCACCGCCACGTTAGGCGGTAAAGCGGATCTCACCCGACCGCGCGGTCGGTTCCAAAGAGATCAAGGCCTACCGCGGCGGTGCGCGGTGCTGTGTGATAAAGATGGCGCGCCTTGAAAGAGGCCTACGTCCAGCAGTGGAGTGTAGTTAGGCTGATGGTAGTTATTATACAACGACTTTACCTAACTTATAAATGTAACGAATTATTGTAAACTTTATCTTGTTTCTGTCCAATAGCCATTGCTTGTAAACCTTAGACGGTCTATAAAAACTGTTGGCGTGTGACAATTTATTTTGATTTACTGTGCATTACACTAACCACGTTATCCATAGCGGCCATATTGAACACCAGTTTAAGCTAGTATCAACCAAATTTATTTAGTTTCAGCCTGTTAAATAAAGATTGTATTTTAGGTGCTTAATGTAGTATTTATGTGAATTATGTAATGAAAATTATTATAATTATTTTGTGTTAATTTAATACAGTTAGCGTAATAGTTTAAGTAGGAATTTAAGTGTTTATTGAGTGTGTTAATCTCCTAATACATCTGGTTTTTGAATTTATAGTAATTATTTTAATAGCTGTATTATTCATGCTCTAAATAGGGGTAGACAGACTAGACTACGCAGTCGGCAGATGTAGCTAGTGTTCCACGTTTCGCTAGCTATGTTTGCTCTTACTTGAAGGTCCTTCGATATGACCGAGAGGTGCATTTACCATCTTATCAAATACGTTGTCAAATTATTAGCATACCAGCGTGGTGAATAGGCTCATTTCTTCTTTGTATAAGAAGCGGCGTTTATCTGTGATTATATTAAATTTGTTATTTTTTTAACATATTATAATTAGGTTCCACACTATTGCATTAGGGAAACCTGTAATGATAGTGAGGTTGAAGCAATAAATAAATAAATAATAATAAAAATAATTACCATATTACCATATTACCATACCAGATGAAATTAAATAAATAATTAAAAATCCTCTCTTCTTTTCTTTTTTTAATCACGGTAATTATATTAATTGGTTGATTTGTAATAATAACTTTGTATGGTTTTTTGGTTGCGTTGAGTGTTAACATTGTAACTCATACAAACAACTGTAATTATCTGGCGATTGAAAAGAGTGGCCTGACTTTCTTGCCCGTTCTTTTCACGGCTCTACCTCGTCAGCGAACTGGCTGTAGGTAAATTTGCTGACTATATGTAATTTTGCCGTTCATAAGCATCATACTTTATCATGAAATTAAAATAAACGCTTTGAGTTTAAGTTTTAGGTGAGGCTTCCTAAGCATAACTTTACGATCAATAAATAAACCTTAATATCATACCCATAACCTTTATTAAACGCTAACGTTTATAGCTAGACACTAAATAGTACATAAAGGTGCAATATCAACATTAAGCTAAGGCAGCTATAATTTATAGCACATTAAAGGATAACCTTTATTAACCGATAAAATAAATATAATTACGATACTTCTTGCATTGATTTAATTTATGACCTCAGTAATAAGCTGGCTTTTAGAGGAGTTTATTAGACTCGTGATTTTATTAAGTCTTTATAAAGTAGCTGTTTTTCTCTGTTAACTCAGTCTAAACCGCTTAGAGGATTTAGATACCTTTTTCACTGTCATTTAGAGCATTTTCATCCAAAAGGTTATAAGAGTAGTACCGTGTTATTATTTAGTGGTTAATGGTCAACCTATTGTCAAGATATCCTGATACTAGGTTGACCATTAACCATGGAACAACATATTATTATGTTCAGGTTGCCCTTAGATTATTATAGAGGCCGCCGACTTGACCTAAGAACTACAACACGGTGACCGTCACAACCGACATAAACATGCCTTCTAAAGCATGAAGAAGCTCAAATCAAATATCACTATGCGGTCACCCATCTATGGGCCAGCCGCACTCTTGTTGCTTCACTCACTTGTTTACCGATCAGTGAGCGCAACGAGCTACGAGCGCTCAATAGAAGCTAAGTAACTAAGAGATTCTCTAATCAACAGATGATTTCTTTGCACTGAAGCGTCAAAAACGGTAACATTAATCCAAAGTGGATTAAGTAAAGAGCCAAATGTCACCAAAATTTAGATTACATTATAATTTGCAAGATTGAAATTACATGAAATGGCTATCAACGCGGTAATATTAATATGAAATGTTATCTGGTAGGATAAATTTATTACAGTGTGTTTACTGAATCAGAAACTCAGCAGTTTTAATCCAATGAGGCGTGAATGTATCTATTTTTTAACAATATTTTGTAGTTTTAATGTTCAGTTAAGTATAATATACATAGTTAACACTACAAAATAATATGCAGTATTTCGGCCGAGTTAAAGAAACAATATAACAAAAGTAAGGCATACAATTACACGTTAACTTATTAATAGTCTATCTTGAGGCAAGAAAATAAATAGATGTCTTATCGTTTTAGTTCAATTGATAAATTATGACTCTACTAGCTTTCTACAGTGCTTTTTCACCCGCGTCTTTGGTTACTGCTCTGCTTCCGTCGCCAGTAGCGTGATGTTACATAGCCTATAACATTCCTCAAGAACTGCGCTATCATACGCACAAAGAATTATTTTATTCCGACTGGTAGTTCCTGAGATAAGCGGTCAAACAAACAAACAAACTTTTTCGCTTTATATAATAGTATAAATAGGTGTTTTTATTCTGTTCAACCGAGAATATTCCCCCTATTCCATATAGTCAAAAAAAAAATCAAGTATCCTTACCAATGGGGACATATTAGTAAGGCCAAGGTATAGAACCTGTATTCGAACCTTGAGAGGGAATATTCTGAGGTACTCTTTGTAATAATTCCATCATCACGTTTTTGCTCAGAGAAGTTCACCAATAAATACTTTACTTCTATCACAAACGTGTAGACTCTGAAATGTGCTTGAATATGACAAGCTTTAAACAACGCTAGACAGCAGTTCAGCTAAGGACCTGGTACTTAATAAGTGGAAATTATGCCAAAGCACGCCTTGACTATAAGAGAGACTTGATAATTTTGAATATAATATATACTAATAATAAAATCTAATAATAATAGACTGGCCTGTTGGTCTAGTGGTTAGTGACACTGACTTCTAAGCCGGAGGTCGTGGGTTCGATTCCCACCCAGAACAAACCTTTGTGTGATGAGCATGATTGTGTCTGGGTGTAATTTATCTATAATATGTATGTATTTACAAAAAAAAAAATGTATATAAGTAGTATATCAGTTGTTTAGTACCCATAACACAAGCAAATATAATTGCTTAATTTGGGACTAGATGGCGCTGTGTGCATGTGGTAGAATATTATTATTATTATTATTATTATAGAATAGGTACATACTCTTACATCCTTGTAATATATAAATACATAAAATTGCTATTCCTTCATTAAAACACTTCCTCTATCGTGGGCGGGAAAACCACAATAACTTCATATCTGTATGTTTCTCGTGAACGCGATTTCATATCCGGAGCCGGTACAAAAGCCTCTGCTAGGATATTGTTATGTTTAAACCTTGTAGATAATAGTTATAGTAATTTCTTTGTTTTCGGAATAAGTTTGAGATAGTAAATCTATACTATTATATAAAGCGTAAGTCTGTTTGTTTGAACGTGCTATTCTTTGAAACTACCAGTCTGATTTGAATTATTCTTTTTGCATATGATAGCCTAGTTATTGAGGCAGATTGAGATGAGATTTATGTGTTTTCGTCTGAAAATATCATATAATCCAAAAAAAACTACATTAACCTTTGTCGAAAATTTCACATCCAGCCTCTTGTAAATAGAAGTCGATTAGCCGACTGTTCCTTTTTGTTAAAAATATTATCTAATGAAACTGATTGCCCTGACCTTTTGCAAAACTTCACTTTAAAGTCCTTAATAGATCTGTTAGATACTACCCACCGATATCTGTGCCTTTCTCATCATCAAATTATAGGCAGAATTCATATATTGTGCGTGCGAGTAGCGATTTTAATAACTTATGCAAGGAGTGTTCCGTTGATCCTTTCTTACCTAGGTTTGTCTTGACCTAGTGGTTAGTGACTGACTGCTAAGCCGGAGGATGAGCATGATTGTTTGTTCTGTGTCTGTAATTTATCTATAATATGTATGTATTTACAAAAAAAAAATTATATAAGTAGTATATCAGTTGTTCAGTACCCATAACACAAGAAAATATAATTGCTTAATTTGGGACTAGATAGCGCTATCATATTGCCTCAACTTGCGTCTTTCGTAAATTAAACGTTTTATAAAAACAATTATCAAAACCTTGGTACATGTAATTTGAAGTAAAATTTCGAGTACAGTCATCACTAATTTACTCCGCCCTTCGCAATAACTCCTGATGCAATCAACTTACTCTTTTTATCGCTAACAACTTTATTACTGCCAAGTGAGAGCCATTTGTATTTTAAATTTACCAACTGTCTTCTATACTAAGCATAACACAAAATTATATAAACTGGAAAAGTTTATTTGTTAGAACTCGCTAATCTCTGGCACTACTAGCCAGATTCGAAAAATCTAAAAAAAACGAAAAATCGTTTGATAGCCCAGTTCTCGAGGAAGGTTATAGGCTATGTAACATCACTCACGCTACTGGGTACGGGAGTAGAGCAGTTATCAAAGACGTAGGTGGAACCGCGCCGCGGCAAACTAGTACAATATAAAGGAGTATACCTATTGTGTACTTTTTAAGTACACAATGATGCATTATGAGTGTCTGGCACTTATATTGCGTCATTATCAGTATCTTACCCCCAGATTTTGAAAGGCTGATCAACAAAAAAATTACTAATCACCTGTTAAATCTCAGGTAAAGTGGGTTTGAGTCAAAATAAATGTAAATTTTTCACAGGTCTCTTTTGAGTAACGTTTCTCACATTTCTTACAAAGATGCGTTCACATTAGTATAAACCCAAACAGTTTTACTCTTGATTAAAAATATAGGAAATGATTCAATTGAAAAGGTCAGAAAAACGCTATGTGGATAGTATTGTATTTATTAAAGCAAAAAAACAAAGTTAAAGTATTTAAAAACAGTCAGTTTCTTCATATTATAAGATTACTTGACCTTTTGACTTTTTCCGCAACCGGTGTTGGGCAATCGTCTTCACTTAATTTATCTGAAATGTAAAGAAAATGAATAAAACAGTTCAACGGTTTTTCTAAAGTATAAAATAAATGAATTAAATATGCACATAAATACTTTGACCAAATCTCATGTGAAAAAGATAGCCAGTGTAAACGAGCCTTACTTGTTCGAATGTTTCTCACAGGCACGCCAAAATACGTACTTACCTATGACTTTGATCAAAATATCACCCAAAAACTTATGGTGTGTTGCAATTGCATTACTAGCAGAATATTTAATACTAATAATACTTATCACAAAATAATATATTATTTACCTTTCTTGATACTGCGTTTTTCTCAGGACTTTATGCAAAAAAATATGGACGGCATACTTAAAATTCCGCCAACTTCAGCACAGAGAATGATGGTGGCTTTTTTTAATAGTGATGTTTGATGTCACCAGCTTTAAAATATGCAATAAGGTGATAGTTTCTTTCTACAGGGGTAAAAACAACGTTTCTCACAATTTGTTTCTCATAGGTAAAAAACAAGTACTTACTTATGTTTTAGTGATATTTACTTACAAAATATATAAGCTAGTGGAACAAAATCTCATAAAAACTTAAGCTTAAATCTAATCATAATGATTTAAATGCAATTCTTTTGTGCGCTGCAAATTTTAACTATTTTCTCGAGATATTTACTTTTAAATTTTCGTGTTGCATGATATAAATTTAAAAACATACGGGAATTAACGCGATCATGCATTAGGTATTTACATACCTTTTTTTGCTTAAGGTATGTAAATACCTAATGCATGATAGCGTTTTTAAATTTATTTTCTCGAGGTCGTAAGATGGACATATTCAGAATGTATGGACAAAGAAAGTTGAAAATTAGAAAACATTTTTAAAAATTCAAAGTTTTAATGTCAGAGCAAATTTATATCCTGCAAAAGTATGTTTATAAACCATGGCAATTACCAAAATAATTAAAGCTTAATATAACGCTAGAAATATAGGCACAATCATCATGGTAATGTGATGGACACAATATTTTTATATTTTATGTATACATTTATTTTGGCTTAAACCCAAGTACCAATTGGGTTGCTAAAAGCATGGATAATTAATTTAATTTGATCTAGTTAATTACTAATTAAATGAAAATTAAACTAAATATACATGCTTTCATGCTTTTAGGTATTTCACAAGAGATTTAACAGGTTATTAGTTAATTTTTCGTTAATGAGCCTTGCAGAAACTGGGGTGACACAATTAATGAAAAAGTATCTTAATCCAAAATATATTATTTTCATTTTAAATTCATGACTTAAGTACTAATTTGGGATATATATTTTTTTACGGTCATAAAGTCTATCTACTATAGGTATTATGCTACTACTAATAGTTTATAATAGTTTCACGGTGTTTATTACAATATTTATACGCAATAAGGTCGGATGTTGAACATATTACGCTATTTGTAGTATATTAAAATGAATTGAAACTAAATAAATAATGTATCTTTTGATTTCACAGGTAAGTTCCGTAGAAAACATAGATTGGTAAGTTTTAATTTTGTTTAAAAAAGAAGTACATACTACCTATTATTTTACATATATTACACATCAGTACTATATGCAAATCTGTTTGCAAATACTCTCTATCTACGTAACCTAATAGCAAAGGTTCCTGTAATTGTATTCGTATCGCTGAAGGGCAAGGTCATTGCCCCTGACGACAGTAAGGTGTGTGGGCGTTACCGGGAACTACGGACGTCACACTTACATAGTTTATTGGTTTTACTTCGAAGTTATTGCGCTATCAAGTGTGTCATTGTGTTAATTTGCTTCTGGAAGGTTCAGTTTATGGCCCTACATTGTTTAATACATCGTCAACTGCTTCGGTGGTTCAATGGTACAGTAAGTCGGACTGCCCCGTAAAGGCACTGTGCTAACTGCCACGTAGAGGTCTCAGGTTTGATTACAGGATCATCAGAGGCCCTAGACATGTGGCAAAGATTTATTCATAGAATAGATTATAAAATGTATGGGATTGACTTAGCTAACGCCAAAATTGACGTTAGCTTATATCAATTTATAGCCTTACTTACTATTTTATTTACTTTACACAATTTTTGATTTGAGGAAAATGGTGACATTGTCGGTAAGCATAAAGTGCGTAAACCACACAATAGTTTTAGTCCAATTAGAAATATCTAGGTATGCTATTTCATTACCGTCTTTTACGCGATTGATAACGTTTTGGGTATTTCAGTTCATAAACTTTGATAATCACTTAACATAAAATAAGTTTAACCAGAACTAAAATATAGAATTGCTTTAAGAAATAAAATCACAATTAATAAACCTAAGTCATTATTTTCCATTTCGCGTTCGTTAGACACTCTACTTTGATGTATCTGCACCATTGGAGAGGGATGAAGAACGCGGTCAAGTGCGAGACGGCTCGTCAAGTGATCGCGAGGTCAATGATGTGATCGACTGTGAACGTTATTAAGTAGACGGTTCTAGAAGTTTACTATTTAATATTTTGAATTTTACTTATTATATGGGGTAAGGAAAACCAATTCTCATGAACAGAATCGGCGTTTAATTAAACGGTAGGTATGATAACATTATTTCTATTGCTGTAGCCCAATTATTCTTCTTTTTATTTTCAGAAGAGACATATTGACATGATCATACCATAATCATGCTTTTACAGTTTCAAGAACCCTGAAATTCAACAATAATAGGCGAGTACCTACATATTATATTTAATTATATAAATAGTAGTCGAATAGCTCCAGTGGATAAGGCAGCCGCTTCGTAAACACGAGGTAGTGGGTTCGAATCCGGGCAAGTACCAATGTGATTTTTCAAAACATATGTACTTTCTAAGTTTATCTTGGACATTTCTGACTGACGGTCAAGGAAAACATCGTGAAGAAACCTGGACTCAAAAGTCTGAAATTGCCAATCCGCCTTGAGCCAGCGTGGTGATTAATGCTCATACCTTCTCTATATGAGATTAGGGCCCTTGCCCTGCAGTGGGACAGTAAATAGGCGGGTATTAATATTATTATATAAATCTTTCTTCATGTTAATATTCGCACACGTCATATACATAGAAGCGGTACATACCTCTTGTATTCACTACTAAAGTATGCCCTCGCTTCGCTTCGCTTCGGTATCAAAAGTTGCATTCGATCCCACAACAAACTCCTACGAGCTATAGCAATAGTATTGCATAATTTAAATTTACGAAGGCGCTTAAAATGACTGAGAAAAATTGGTAAACATAAAAAAATATAGCCTATGTTACCCGCTCCATTTATTGATTTCTAAAGGTAAAATAATTTTTGAATTGGTAACTTTCAAATCTTTATATCTATAGACTTGTGAATATAAAGCTCTAAAAAAGTGGAGACCGAACTCTGAAACCATAACTGACTACTCTAATAAAGAAAGTAGTGTTACTAATGTACGTCTGAATGTAGACTAATCAAGGCGTGTAGTTGACGCGACGAGTCGAGCTACAAGTGTAGTTTGTAATGATTTACACTTTCTATAGACACGTCTCTGCCGTAAATCAAGCAAAATGCAAGAATGAATGTGCTTTTAAAATAAAACCTATGAAAATGAAAATGTATTTATTCATATAGGTTAATTAAAATAACACATATGAACGTTAAAATTCACAAAATGTCAGTCAATTAACCTACAGCCAGTTCGCTGACGAAGTAGAGCCATGGCAAGAAACTCAGTTAAACCTTATGTTTTATCAAGTAAAAGCTTCTTTTGTTATTTGCCAGCATACTAATAAATTATTGTACTCAGGTTATCTTCTCGTGTAGGTGTCATATATTATTATTACGATAGGAGGGTACATAACAATTGATATTCTATTATATCTCTCGTGAGACAGTGAATAAGTAAACAAACATTACAGTATTGCGCAGTTAGTAGAGGTACAAGTAGAGGGTTTCGATAGATACCTACATATTTAGTTAACGTTGCTATTGGACCATATTATTATTATTATTATTATTATAGTCTTTCTTTTCTATTTTCTCCCTTTTTGAGGGGACAATACTCTACTCACACGGGCCTTAGCCAAGCGTGAGTAGCGGCTAAGTGATTGTGTAAGCTGATGAAATTGATGATGTATTTTTTTATTTTATTTATTAAGGATAACAAACAGCTACAAAATGGAATGGTAACATAAAAAAATAACAACTATTATAGTGAGATGTAGTGAGAAACTTTCTGGTTAATCGACAAGTGTTTAGAATTATGGCTTTCTGGAGTGCATACTGTACATATTGAGGGATCTGTATGATATCAAGACTGCGTTGTCGGCTTTTTGGTATGACTGCTGTTGCGGACAATACTATGGGTACAATATGAATAGTTTCTGCTCGCCACTGACGTTTCAGTTCTATTGCGAGGTCTTGGTATTTAGTCACCTTTTCTGCAATAGTAGATTTAAGATTATGGGTATTTGGGACAGCTATGTCAATGAGATGTATAATTTTGTCGATTTTGTCAAATAGAACGATATCAGGTCTGTTATAGTGGATGGTTTTGTCTGTGATAATAGTTCTGTCCCAGTATATTCTACAAGCATCATTTTCTAGTATGGTATCTGGTTTGTATTTATAATACGGCACCTTCTTTTCTATGAACTTATATTTATGTGCCAAATGTTGGTGTATGATGGAAGCTACCTGATCGTGACGGTGTTTGTAGTCGGTTTGTACTAGAGATCTGCAGGCTGATGTGATGTGTTGTATGGTTTCGGGGTTTGATTGGCATTGTCGACATGTATCTGTGGGTAAATCGCGTCTGTGCATTATGTACTTCTGGTTGTTACGGGTGTCAATGACTTGGTCCTGAATCGCCAGCATAAATCCTTCGGTCTCAGGGAAGAGATCACCACGCTTTAGCCAAGCGTTCGACGCTTGTTTGTCGACGTATGGTAGCTGCAGGTCGTGATAATGTCTTCCGTGTAGGGACTTCTGTTGCCATAAAGTCATTTTTTCTTTTACGTCAACAATCCTTTCGTTCCTTTGTGGGTTTCTGTTATGAAGGTTTAATGGTGTAAAGTGTTTATCAGCTAGTGCTATTGTATCGTGTAGTTTAGACCGTTCTGACTGCTGGTAAAAATAGCGTCTAAGAGAAGAAATTTGTTTATTATGCAAGTTTACAACATCTATTACGCCTCGGCCACCCTCAGCCCTAGAGAGAGTCATCCTTTGCACGCAGGATCTAGGATGATGTTTCCGGTGGTTTGTAAGGGTTTTATTTATTACACGATGTATGTTGTATAGTTCACTTTGGGTCCAGTTTATTATCCCAAATGAATATGTCAGAGTAGGAATTGCATAACTATTAATTGCTTTACACATATTTCGTGAGTTGAGCTGTGATCTAAAAATAATATTAAGTCGGTGTTTAAATTTCCTTCTACTATCTTCTTTTGCTCTTTTCTGATCTATCTGTCTCGCTTGGTAAAACCCTAAATATTTATAATAATTGTGTTGTTCTAAAGGTTCAACTGTGTCGCCTGATTCTAAGGTATAACTGTTTGTGACTATATTCCCTTTTTCTACAGTAAAAGTTTTACATTTGTCGATCCCAAACTCCATATGGATGTCATTTGAGAAAGTTTGGGTGAGGTCTGCTAAGTAATGTAAAGATTGTGAAGATCTGCTATATAGTTTAATGTCGTCCATGTACATGAGATGAGTAAGTTCTGTGTTTTTATGTAAAGCAGTGATACTAAAACCTGAGTCTGATTTATTAAGCATATGAGAGAGAGGGTTTAGTGCAAGGCAAAACCATAACGGGCTGAGTGCGTCGCCTTGGAAGATACCTCGTCGTATTGGTATTTGTAATGAATCTGTAGAGGATTGAGGTGTTAATTTTAATTTGGTAGTCCAACGTTGCATAGAGCTTTTAAGGAAATTAATAAGTAATGGGTGAATTTTATACCGGCGTAATACATAAAGTAGCCAGCTATGTGGCACGGAATCAAAGGCCTTTCTGTAATCAATATACATAGTACTAATATCCTTTTTTAAATGTATTGCTTGTTTCATGGTTATGGAATCTATTATTAACTGCTCTTTGCAACCTTGGCTATTTTTTCGACAGCCTTTCTGCTCTTCAGCAAGTATATTGTTATCAGTAGTGTGTTGGTATATGAGTTTGGCTATGCATGCTGTTAGTATTTTATAAATAGTCTGTAAGCATGTTATTGGTCGATATTTGGCCGGATTTTGGTGATCTGAATCTTTAGGTATCATATAGGTGATCCCTTGTGTAACATAGAGAGGTAATATTTCGGGATTTTGGATGAAATCGTTTATGTGATTATGGAGTAATGGATGGAATGTAGTAAATTTCTTATACCAGTAATTATGTATATGGTCACTACCAGGCGCTTTCCAGTTATGGGCTTTTTTAAGCACGTGAGTAAATATATCTACAGGTATATACTCAAAAGCCATCGGTGTTATTGCATTTATCTCATCGTTATCTAATTGTATCCATTCGGCGTTCATGTTGTGTTGTACTGGGTGTGACCAAATATCGGACCAAAAGCAGTGTAATAGGTTAGTCGGTGGAGCTGATGAGTGTTGCGATGTGCTACCTAAGTTGTTGTCTGTATTTGATGTTAAGTTTCTGTAGAATTGTTTTTCATTATTTATAAACTGAGCATTTTGTGTCTTTCTAAATGTACAATTAAGGTACCTTTTTAATCTACTTGAAGCTGCGTTGAGTTTTTGTTTGAGGGTATCAAGATATTGTTCATTAATTAGGTTTGGATTTTCATGTTGTGAATGTATTCGATGCTTATTTTTAATGACTTTTACTAATAAAATTAATTTATTGCTTCTAGTGCCCCTCATATATGCTGTCAGTCTGGCAAGGTCTCTTCTAAGATCTCGTATCTTATTTTTTAACCGCTTTTGCCAAGGTGGAATTCTCTTTTGATTTGTATTTTGTGAAGTGGTTGTGTTTCTAATTTTTGACCCATTGCAGGTGACTGCTGTATATGCTGCGCAGTAAATAATGGTTTGAGTGTTTATAAAACTTAACTCTTTGCAGGTATGATGCGGAAGTATTTGTGTATTTATGTAGTTGACTATTTGAACAAATTTTCTTGAAGATTTTTGTTTTGGCAGGGACAGTCGCGTGCATGGGTCATTATTTTGGAATTGACTCAAAGCTCTATTGAATTGCTCTTCAATATTTTCAGTATTTACTGTTAAATTTTGCTGAATGTGTGATGATAAATTAGGTGAACTAGTTTTAGTATTGTTTTCTGATAAGTTTGCTTCATTGTTGTTATTATTATTATTATTATTATTATTATTATTGGACCGAAGAGCATGGAATTTAATAATGAAAAGAACCTTTTTTTTCTAAAACAGACAATTCTAACGAATTCTCGTGATGCAAGTATTATTATTTATACATTAGATTTGTTAGGTACAAATAATGAGTTACACATTTTTTTACGTGTGTGAATCAAAACTACAACTTTTTGGACAGCAGTCTCACAAACTACTGTACAAAGATAGCTAAAAGGTCAGTTGTGCCTACTACTATTATATAAACCGGCAATTTGTTTGTTTGTTTTTTGTTTGAATGCGCTAATCTCTTGAACTACCAGTCGGATTTGATATTTTTTTGCGTATTCCTAGTTCTCGAAAATCACGCTACTGTAGACGGGAGCAGAGCAGTAAGCACAAGCGCGGGTGAAACCACGCCGAGTCCCGAAATAAAACTACAGTTACTGTCATCCTAAATCATCCCACAGCTGGGCAAAGCCCCCATGACTTCCATTAGTTTTTAATAATAATAATAATATTCTACCACATTCACACAGCGCCATCTAGCCCCAAATTAAGCAATTATATTTCAATCAATCAATCAATCAATTTATTATTAATAAAAATAAATTACATACAATATACAATATAAGTATTTCCCTTTGGTCCCAAACTAAGCCAGTGCTTGTATCTTGGGCACCATCAGGATTACAATTAATAAATATAAATTACATACAATATAGGTAGGTTCCCTTTGGTTCCAAACTAAGCTAATGCTTGTATCTTGGCCACCTTCGGGATTACAATTGTTTTATACATATTTTAAAGACTATCTACATACTTATAATATAGACTAAATACGATTTAAATAAATTACAAAGATAAATTTCATACTTATACAATAATTGTCAAATAAACAATATATTTTTTAAATTATTTGTGCAGTTTACATTACAAAGTCTACTAATTATCATATATGATATACCAGTAAATCTGAGAGGTCAGCAATATTAAAATCTAGGTTGGCACATAAATCACGTACGAAATTAATATGCAAAAATGCTAAGTCAGAAATACCTATGTTGGCGACAAGATGGCTGGTTAATTAATTTGATTATCTACGCTAACTGATTTTATATAATACAAATGTTATCTAATGCTATTTTATATATAACTACAAATAAAAACAACACAGTTAGGTACACTCATAATCTATGGAGTTGATATACCGGTGTTCTGCGGCCTTTTTAGCAGGACATTCAGGGTCTCCCGTTTTGTGGTCGCTAGGTTTTTTAAAACGTGAGCATGTTGCACACTTCGGTGGTTCTGCTTTCTTTAGACATTCAGAGATAGAGTGTCCCGTTTCGCCACAATGTACACAAGTAAGGAGTGCTTCACGGCATGATTTTGCTGCATGGCCGTACTGATGGCATTTGTAGCACCTTGTTACCAGTGTGTAGTCTCGAACTGGGCAGGATGTCCAGTTTATAAAGATCCGATTTTGATTTATTAGGTCTTTTCGTATGTTAGCTGACACTTCAACAATGTAGTTACAGCTTGGAGCGTCTTTCTTGCCAGATTTGTGGCTGAGCTTAAATAAGGTCAAAAAGGATTCAAAGTCCATCGATGGATATTTGTCTGCTATATTTTGTTCAAATATACATTCGAAGACTTCACGTTCAGACATATTAGCAGGCACTCCTATGATCACTATCCGTGGTTTGCGTTTGTACGGGTCATCGGCAATAAGACCTGAAGTAGAGACTTGGACTGCATTCTTCAGTTTCTCTGCATCAAGTTTCGTCTCTGTACTAATGATGACTCCCCCTTTTATCGTTTTACGTACGCCTCGTACTTGCAGCTTCATTTGCTCTGGGCGTATGATTTTTTGCACGAGATTTTTAGTTTCGTCACTAGTCTTAATGTTATCCTTGGGATAGATGGCTACAGAGCTTAAATTAAGAGGCCGTACGAAACTGTTTGAGCCCTTTTTTACCATGTCGGCAAATGAAACATTTTTCGAAGTACAGGACTCTTTAATTGTCTGCTTAAGGTCCGAGATGTGTTCTATTAGGTCGCATTTCTAGGTCTTCTATGGAGCGCGACGCCTGTACAGCCTTTTGTTTTAAGGACTGATAAAGAACAGCCATTTGAGATGATCCATGTCCGATTTTGCGACATAAATTAGAAATTTTCATTTTCTGATCAGAGTTTAGTTTACCCTCAGAAGCAATGGAGCAGACTTCATTTAAATACGTGTCAATGGTCGACATCCATTTCTGGATCTCAGACGTGGAGACAACTTCCATGGAGTCACTTTCTAGGGCTGTGTTTTTCAAAGATACCTTCGCAGGTGAATTATACGGACTTCTTTCCATCTTGATTTAAATAATTCGTCAACTGTTAACTTTTCATTATTTACTAAACTACACACTATGCAAAATTAAAAGTACATTAAACGTAAATACGTTAAACTAGGTCACAATTACTTATACGTATTTAATAAATATTGTTTATTGCATAAATAGCTAAGTGCACGTCTGTTTACTTTGAAGGCTAAAAATTCGACTGAAGCAATTATATTTGCTTGTGTTATGGGTACTAAACAACTGATATACTACATATATACATTTTTTTTTTGTAAATACATACATATTATAGATAATTTGTAAACCATTATTATATCACTAAAGTAAAGTTTTAAGCTACCTATTGTGTACAAATCAGTTACATACAGTTCCTAAACTACAAACAATGCTAAGATTCAAAATCCGTTCTGTACGCTAAAGTTTCCCTTTAGAGCGGTGGCGGTATGAACAAAACCCACAATAGTATTAGTGCAACCTCAATTTTGTGCAAAGTTGGAGAGAAATGGTCCAGATTAGAGGCTGGGCTTCTTTGTGGGTCAGCCTAAGGTTGAGTTTGATGTTGTATTACAAACATTTTTTTCTTTTTTTTTATATTTGTCTACCAAAGTGACTCCATCCTGCCTGATGGTAAACAGTCAGTAAAATCCATCGTCTTAAGACTGCTGGTAATGGGGTAATAGTAATAATAAAAATATTCTACCACATTCACACAGCGCCATCTAGCCCCAAATTAAGCAATTATGTTTGCTTGTGTTATGGGTACTAAACAACTGATATACTACTTATATACATTTTTTTTGTAAATACATACATATTATAGATAAATTATACCCAGACACAGAAAAAACAGTCATGCTCATCACACAAAGATTTGTCCTGGGTGTGAATCGAACCCACGACCTGCGGCTTAGCAGTCAGGGTCACTAACCACCAGACCAAGAGGCCAGTCAAGGGTAGGTAAAGGGAACGGATTACAGTGATTTTAAATGTAGTAAATTTAGAAGAAAGCCTGGTTGTAGCTTTGAGTATGTGTGCACAGATGCTCCAGATATGAGGGATAGTTAGTACTAATGAGTGTTGTGTTTTTCAAGCTATGATGTGCTTGTAGTAACTATAACTCTCCAAACTGTATTTTAATGTTGAAATTATGCATTTGGTTTTTATGAGACTGGTTTCAAAAATGGCGAAGTGTATAAAAATGTAGTAGGTAAAATATAGCTATACTGTGTCACTGTAGGGGTGCCAACTGAAAACCAGCGCTGGGTATTATTATGCCCAGCAAATGCTGAGTTGGTGACCGGTTTGATATAAACACGCCGACAGCATACCTAGTACTTTCAATAAATCTAAGTTATGTGCCTAGATTTTGGTTGTTTGTTACTTTTTTATTATTATTGTGTATTGTGCAAATCTATGTGTTGTTTGCGGCTTATGTCAAATAAATGTATTTTCTTTCTTTCTTCATTCTATAGCGCCATATCGCTAAGAGACAATGCCATCTTAGTTAACTGCGGCACATTGACGTCACATCTTACATCTAGAAGTAAAAAATTACAAAGAATAAGTTGGATTAATTTCACCTAATTCGCTGATTGATTTAATTGAAGAGGTAGGTAAAATCTTAAGCAAAAGCGTTTAAAAGAACTAACTACAATAATTTTTTTTATTACGCTACCAAAGCCTACGTACTTTTATAATAATGAAATTTACGATTATTATACAGACGTAAATTATCAAAAAGTAACCGAAACCAGTATTTTAGTGAGGTTTAAGTATCACTAAAAGTCTACATAAGTGTAAGCACATCACTAGTAAATGATTAAAACTCTTCAGTGTGCGCTCAAAGGATGTCTTTGTTCGTCGCCTTATAAAAGTTAGCGGTTTAATGAAGTTATTTCCGTCACTGTATGCGCTGTACGATGTGCTTTTACTTTGCTTCACGAATAATTTTGTAATAGTACCAAGTTTCGTGAAACAAAGTAAAAGTTTAGTATAAAAGTAGTGCTTACACTTAATTACATAAATTATTACAATTTGGAGTCTAAAGAGTCTCCTATTAGATGATACTGATATTCCTGTCGCTCAATTCAACCCTGGTTAATCATAATCTAAATTAGCGCATTATAATTATGACATTTACTTCCATTTTTCCCGACTGCCAAAGTCAAGGAGGGTAAAGTTTTTCGATCGTATGTATGTATATGTATGTATTTTTTTGGCACGCTCTTCAGCCTAAATGGCTTGATGGATTGCAACGTATGAGGTGTCATTAGATTCGTATTGATTGTGGTAGTGACATAGTGTATATAAAATATAGCGTCAGCACAAAAAAGACATGGGTTTCTTTCTTTTCACTTTGTTTTAGGCACGTGAGCTTTTTTGTTTTTTAATAATTTAAATTGCTTGTTGATTCCGTTTCTGTGAAGCAAAGCGTCAAAAAGCATCTCTTAAAGCCACGATAGTGAGGGCTACTATATTGGCAGCTTGCCATGATGAAAAATGTGGTAGTGTTCATTACTTCAGAGGTACCTGGTCTCTGCTTATATTATCTGTCATGGTGAAGTCATGTTTAATAGGCTTTTAAAGGATACAACTACTTCAATTAAAGCTCACGTTATAAGCATTTTTGTCTGCCTCTGTGGTTCGGTGATACTGTATACGGACTGCCACGCAGAGGTCGCGGATTCGATTCCCAATCAGTGCAAAATATTTGTGTGAATGAACATGTCTATTTCCATTGTGAGTGTGATTCAAGTATGTATATCCACGTTCTAGAACTTGTGACACAAGCTATAATATATGCTTACTTTGGGTCTAAATGACGTTTTGTGTAATTGTTGTGATTTTATTATTATATTACTTTTATAGACATAAAATCTATATTAATATATAAAGCGAAAAAAATGGTTTGTTTAAACGCGCTAATCTCGGAAATCTAACGGAACTACCACTCGGATTTGAAAAATGTTTATTTCGTATAAATAGCCGAGCTATCGAGGAAGGTTATAAGACTATGTAACAAGGGTTGGCAACCCTTGTTACATAGTCTTAAAACCGTACTATAATATAAATAGTATTATACTATATTTCTAATCTGCGTACTATATATATACTTTGACTGGCCTGTTGGTCTAGTGGTTAGTGACCCTGACTGCTAAGCCAGAGGTCGTGGGTTCGATTCCCACCCAGGACAAACCATTGTGTGATGAGCATGATTGTTTGTTCTGTGTTTGGGTGTAATTTATCTATAATATGTATGTATTTACAAAAAAAATGTATATAAGTAGTATATCAGTTGTTTAGTACCCATAACACAAGCAAATATAATTGCTTAATTTGGGGCTAGATGGCGCTGTGTGATTGTGGTAAAATATTATTATATTATTATTATTATACTGTTGAAGTAATAAATAGTACACAAAAATACTATATTTTCAACATCGAAATCCTACAAAAATATTCATAATTAAAAAAAAAAACAATTAAATATAGATTTTATAAAAATAAATAAGTAGATAACAAATTTATTATTGTCTCTTTTTAATATTTCCATAAAATACTATAAATTTTTAGCTTATTTTGAAAAATACTATATTTCGCCGAAGAAATGTTGGCAACCCTATATGTAACATCACGCTACTGACGCGAGAGCAGAGCAGTAAGCCTTTGCTTAGGGTGAAACTGCACCGCGAAAGCTAGTTTCATTTATCACAGTTTACATGTTGCCTTTACCTTTTGTAGCAATATGCAAATTGAGGCAGCCTGTAAAGGACACATTTTACTTTTTAATTTTTCTTTACAACATAGAAAGCTGTAAGTAATTAAGTATCTATAGAGTTAAGCTTAAGTTAAGTTAATGTATTGCCTGCGTCACTTTGCATGCTACTTGAAACTGTAACTTACAAAAATTGTAATAACCTGGCGATTAAAAAGAGTGGCCTGAGTTTCTTGCCAGTTCTTCTCATGGCTCTACTTCGTCAGCGAACTGGCTGTAGGTTAATTTGTTGACATTTTGTAAACTTTGACGTTCATAAGTGTTAATGTAATTAACCTATATGAATAAACATATTTCATTTCATTTCATTTCATAGTATAGTACTCGTATATTTATTAGTCATAAGTACCTACTATCATAGAAAGTCATTATAAGAGCTAAAAGTGACGTCACAAAGCATAGTTGTGACGTCACTTATCACATTGGAAGAACTGCCCCGCGCCGATGCCTTTTATTTCCTTCGTTTAACAACTTGGTATATAACTTACATCTATATTTTACAAATTGTTACCTTTGTGACTCAGTACGTGACATGCTTGCCAAAACTTGTTTGAAGTTAATATAAAGGTAGACTATAATACAGCTAGCTTTCCGTGGTGCGGTTTCACCCGCGTCTTTACTTACTGCTCTGCTCTCATCGCCAGTAGCGTGATGTTTCACATCCTATAACTTTCCTCAAGAACTGGGCTATCATACGCAAAAAGAATTATTTAAATCTGTATGGTGGTTTCTGAGATTAGCGCGTTCAAACAAACAAACTCTTTCGCTTTATATAATAGTAAGATACAATTATATTATATAATAATAATAATAATAATATTTCAACAACTACACACAACGCCATCTAGACCCAAAGTAAGCATTTTATATGCTTGTGTTATGGTTTCTAGAATGCTGATATACATACTTAAATAGTTTGTTTTTTGTAAATATATACATAATATACATAGAAACACCCAGACCAATGCAAATAGACATGTTCATGCACACAAATATTTGCACTGAGCGGGAATCAGACCCGCGACCTCTGCGTGGCAGTCCATACACAGTACCACCGAACCACAGAGGCAATCAAAATATATGTGTACTAATGAAGCAATAGAGTTTGTTTGTCTCTGACAATGATAGTCTACTTCTCGAGATTATAGAATTGAAAAGCCAAGGATTCGATATGAAAGTAAACACGAAGACTTTTCATAACTCACAATAAATTATGACGTGTTTCCTAAGTATAAGTATCTTGAATGTTACTTGAAATGTTACCTTATCGTAATTTAACTTAGAATTTGTAGGTATTTATTTATCTTATTTTAGACATAAACCTATTAAAAATATTGCCTACATAATCACTATATTGATAATTCTAAATAAATAATTTAAATCTAAACTAATATTATAAAGAGAAAAGATTTGATTTTTTTGTATGATTGTTTGTTTGATTTTAACTAAAAATATACATTACTGATTTGAAAAATTATTTCACCTTTAGAAATCAGTAGCAATACTATTTAGTAAACAATGTTGCTATCGTATTTAAAGAAGGCGTTTGTTTGAAAAATATGCTTTTGATATCTATGCTAGTTATGATAGTTAACAACTAAAATTATTGTTTTACAGCAGTCGTTTCTTGCTATTTCCCAAATGAAAGAACACGAAATACATAAAAATATCCAGTAGTATCTAGCTATTTTAGAATATCGACGTTAAATATCGTCTAAAATATCTTAGAATTACTATAGAGCAAAGTTTTCTTTTTGAGATTTAAAACTTTACAAACATTTGGTATTCTTAAAGTATAATTTATGAAAACTTAAGAACACCTGAGACAGTTGGTATGAAGGTGGGGGCGTACGGGGTGACAAATGCAAGTAATAGAAAGTAGGAAAGCTTTTCGCGGCTTTGAACAGTGACCTACGACGCTACGAGGCTACGCCGTAGAGCATCTACGGATCGTAGCGCAAAAAAAGTTACATGTTTTCTTATGTAGCCTACCGACTAAAGATGAATACTTCGTCAGAATATCATGGGTTTGAATCCTTATAAAGCAATAATTGTTTGATCCAAAATTACTAGTACTTGCTTCGTTTCTAGAACTTATACCAATACAAAAATTAAAATAAATGTAAAAGCGACATAACATGTAAGCAAACCCACGTACAAAACAGAGTTCTAATTTAATTTAGTTTATACGTGTGAACATAAAGTTTACCCGGCACAGTTTCAAATTGCCTAATAAAAAGTTAACGTACCGTCCGTAACTATTTTAATTTGTGAAGTCTGCAGGAGTGCTTGAAAAATAAACCTGAGCTCATGTTTTAGGAATACGTAGGTAAGGAAACAGAGTGTGAGAGAGCTACTTTTTTCTCTCTCTTTCCTCTAACAAATATTGTTATTCGTAGAGCCGCATATCCACTTGTATAGCTTCTCGACGAGCTGCCCCATTGTGATCGAGCCGCAGGCTGCGGAAAGTTTGTATGTCTTCACTTGAGGCATATAATGGGCCACCAGCAGATAGTCTCTGCCCGTGCCACGACGATTATCTTAGTTTCGCGTCTCGAGCACACGTACAGCTATCTCCACTAAACACACGGCTCATACTGAGGCGTCTTCGACCAAGGTATCTATTTAAATATATACGAAATTATGAGTTGAATATTAATAAAATTTGCATGCAAGTAAGGTAGATCAAGGAGAACAATATTCAATGTACTGTTAACACCACTGTATACCCTTGACCTGCAAATAAATGATTTGATTGATTTGATATGAAGGACATTTACTGACGACGGAAGATTTCTTCGGTTAGACTCGCGGCACGGTCTTCTCTTGCTCAGCCGTGGGTCGAACATTTGCCTCGACCCATGTTATCTCAATTGCTCTGGTTCCTTTTCTCAAGTGATCGCAGACGAACTACGAATAATCGATATCAAGATTCAGCGGAATACTTTCCAATAATCGATACTAAAAGTAAAAGTATCAGATCTACTGCCACCATAAATTTACCGCTCCAATAGGAACGATAAAACTTTATAGGTGCGCACCTATTCTGAACCCGCGTTCTTTTGATAATAGATGTAGATAAAAACACCTGGCTTTTAGTTTTGGTATATTATGTAGAAATCAGAGTCCCAATAATATGTGCAATAAAGAATATTCTATTATATCCTTAACATTTTCTAATTTGTTTTTTTAGTAGGAAAGAGTAAAGGACATAGCATCACTTTACTCAAACTTTAAGTCTTCATGTGAAACAGAGATAATAAACATCTTATCTTTGTATTATAATTGACTCCTACATTCAACCAGAGAGTGTTGCCACTGATCTCAAATATTGACAATATATAATAATAATGTCCAAGAAATTTAAAAGATGTATTAACAAAATATTTATGTTCTATTTTTGTAGTGTAACAATTTTTTAAATAACGTACCTATCTTTTGTATACAAAAGTAATATGAACTGTTTGATTATAAATGATACAAAATCTCTTTAAATATAGTATCCACGTATGACAACTTAGAATAAGGAATAACATACCTGATCACTTTTAACGATGTGCACATTTTACTACCTGTACGTTTCACAATATGCACATTCTGTACTACCTGTACATTTCACGATCTGCACATTTTACTGTCTGCACATTTAGCAACTTACATATAATGCTATGGTACCTAAATAATGGGTAGTATGTAGTTAAAGTATCAAAATAAAAGTTGCGAACTTTAGACACTCAACAGTTTCTTATAATTCAATTTTCCAATTCTCAGAATACCATCACTTAAGAACGAAACTATTTCAAATGGTCAATTTTATCGAAATAATCAGACGCTTTATGATTTATCTTCACCATTTTGTTCCTAACTATCAAAGCTGTACAGCGATTGTCAAACGTTCGGGAGTTTAAGAATGTGAGGAAATAAAGTTTTAACAGGACTTTGTTGGATGTATAGTAACTGTGAAGTGCCTCCCCCACTCATGCTTCGGTAATCGTTCGACAATGTTGAGCAACCTCGATTCGATAACTTTTTTATTTTGTTGGACGTTCGTACGCTTCAGGAGACACTTGAGGGCGTCGGGCTTTGGACAGCTATCGTCACAAATCTTCATGCAATAAAATGTTACTCACGTTTTTTCGCCACCTAGAATCACTGATATTTACTGTTATTTAATGTTTTCTAGTATTTATGGCTCTACTTCGTCAGCGAACTGGCTGTAGGTTAATTTGCTGACATTTTGTAAACTTTGAAGTTCATAAGTGTTAATTTAATTAACCTATATGAATAAACATATTTTTATTTCATTTCATTTAAGTATAATAATTGTCATTTATTTAAGCCACCATGGAAAAGTTTGGAAATAAATTATTTTTATTTATAAATCTGAACTAAAATATAAAGAACTACTTAAAAGTCAATAAAGGTATTGATTTTTTTTTTGGATGTCAAATGTCACAAATAATAAATATCACTGACCTTTATAAAGTCGTCATTTCTTATTTATCTCTTAATATTCAGTCACTAAAGGATCAAAATACAGTGTAGATGTCCAATTTGTACTCATTTATTCTTAAATGTTTACTTATATTTTGGTTCATTGTCATATCTATCGCCTAAATAAAGGCTTACAACAAAAAAATATAAGTGTGAAACTTTTAAACCTAAATATTTTCCAATATTGAAATTAAATAGAATTTGAACCCATCTAGACAGGAAAATGCTTTCCACAGCTTGAAAGCGCGAGGAAATATTTTTCGACAAGCTATTTTAAATCTCTATCTGAGCATAAAAGAGTTAAAGTGAATTTGTGGTTTAAATATAGAAAACTTTATTTTAAAACTGGCTTTCCTCGGCGCAGTCTCACCCGCGCGTATAATATGGTTTGTTGTATCCCTCGGGAACCAGACCGATTTTCGGGATAAAAAGTAGCCTATGTCCGTCTCCGGCACCGAATCTATCTACATATAAATTGTCATCGAAATTGGTTCAGCCGTTTAGGCGCTGAGTGGTAACAAACACACACACACAAATGAAATGATAATTTATTCATATAAAATAGAGTTACATAGGTTGTTAGTCATGTTATTTTTACAGTCCATCTATTTTGCCAATTAATATTTTGACATGTGAATATTGTTAGTGAATTATTAATGAATTACGAATTATAATGTCAATCAAAATTAAAATGCAAGTCAGTCTCATCTATGAAAGAAAATAAACCTAATTAACAATTGTCAAGTAAACGATTAAAAAAATAAAATATGATTAAGTATGTCCGATCAAATTACATTTTTTTTTACCATATAAAATTACAACAATTTATATTTATAATCATATCAATGTATTTTATTAATTACTTACACACTCACACACACACGCATATACACATACATACACACATACAAACTTTCGCATCTATAATTATTATATAATAATAATAATAATAATAATAATAATATGTGGACACTATCACACACTGTCGTCTAGTCCCAAGCTAAGCAGAGCTTGTGTTATGGGTACTAGATAACTGAAATATAATACATATACATACTTTTTTTTTTGTAAATACATACTTATAATACATAGAAAACACCCAGACTAAAGACAAATACAAATGTTCATCACACAAATATTTGCCTTCCGCGGGAATCGAACCCACGACACCCGGCGTCGCAGTCAGTTACACTAACCACTAGACCAACGGTGCAGTCGAGTTGATAATTAATATTTATATATATATATAAATATTAATTAATATTAATAGGACTTCTGCATTGTGAAAGAGTCGTGATGGCCCAGATGCTACGGCACCCGCTACGTAAAACGAGGTTGTGGGTTCAAATCCGGGCTAGTACTAACGTGACTTTTTCAAATCATAATGTACTTTCTATGTTTAATTGCTTATTTTTTACGAGAACATCGTAAACATTGACTTTACCTTGATGAAACGTGAACAGTAGTGACATTATTGACTTAGACGGTTGGCACACTGACCCGCAATACGCAACGTAGCGCAAGAGCGCGTGCTCTTACGTTGTTTGTATGTATCTCTCTTTGAAATCACGCGCGATACACTAAACACGCATTCACGCGCTTTGTATATGATCCATGGCCACGCACCCCGCAGCGTAGTGCGGGGCAGTGTGTAGATCGTCTTGCAATGTGAAAACATCGAGAGGTATCCAGGACTTGTAAAAATGTTTGGAATTGGCAATTGAGCAAGGGCAGTGACCAATGCTCATGCCTTCTCTGTATTAAATAAGGCTTTTACTTTATATAGGGAAGATAATTGGCTGAGACGAAACCTACTGTACCTAAACGGTATACATTTTAAAACAAAATTATACTAGTTTGTCAGTATAAAACGCTGTAATAAATATTTATATAAATTTTAATATACGATATAATATAAGTTAAAAATACTTCTGTAGCTCAAAAGAACGAGAAGATACAAGGCATGGACAAAATCTGCTATAGAAAATTTTCCGTTTTAGGTATATTTTTATACTCATTTATTGAGACTTGTTTGAAGCCCTTTTTTCCACGGGACAATCACACCCACATGACATAGTATTTTAAGCTCTTTGGAAATTCATCATGTTTTTTAAGTGTTTTTTTTTATTTACACATAATATTCTTTGTAATTACGTTTCAACGTGTGATCCTCAAGATGTGGTGTAGTAATGAAGAAAAGCAGATTTTTCGGCCATTGAAAGGTTTCCTCACGGAACAAATTTTACCTCTTGCTTGCTCACTTAACGCTACGGAAGCAATTATCTTCTTAAAAAGTCCCCATACTATCACTGAATAACGTTACTCACTTTCTCTGGTTTTCAAGCAATTAATGTTTAAAAAATAAAATAACATTTATTTCAGATAATATAAAAATCCATATCTTGTCACTATACAAAAATCTTAAAAATTATGTTAGTGTAATTTATATTTTCTTAACTACAACTACATTTTGCACACAATTTTTGTGAAATACACCTACAGACAAAATGAGCCATGATAGAGGAATCATACCGTTCCGCTATCACCCTCAGAATAGAGTTGGAGCTAGCCCGCAGTCTACAGAGCAACGAGACAGTCTTTTAACTTTTTTTTAATGAAGTTTCGTTACTGCCTATTAAACTTTGACAAAAGACTCACTTATTAAAAGTACTTTAGAGTATCGTTACATATTCATTACCTTCTATAAAGTTGGTATTAAACTTCAGCAAATTGCAATCAGATATTGAGTACTTTGAAATGTTTAAAAGTTTTTGAGGTATCGAATTTTGCTGATATTGCTACCTATTTTAGAGAATAAAAAACCTTTTCTTTATTACTAGCGATCCGTCCTCGCTTCGCCTCGGTATCAAAAGTTGCGGTTTACTATTATCGTAAAAAGTTAATTTATTATTTTACCAAAACTTTCTTGAAAAATGGACTATGTAACAGTGAAAACTGTATTTAAATCCATTGAGTGATTTTTAAGATTAGCGATTTTATACAGACAGACGCGTTCCAGCGTCTTCCTTTTATGCTATGTAGATATAGTACATTTTTTTGCCGTTTATCAACAAGGAGTAAGCAAACGTGTGATACATACACGTTTAGCTAGTTTATATTATGTCCTATGTAATCACGGCTTATTGCCATATACAAGCCCAATTTATCTCCAACATAATTACCGAATCGTACTTATATACACCACCTAAGAACTTAAAACACTTTACACGGTATTTAATCTCTTTAAATAAGGTTTATTATCGTGAATAGGTTCGAGTATGTTTCATAAGGTTTTACAAAATACCAATAAAATTTGTTAGGACTAAACTGCATATTCTTTGAATGTGTTTAATCTTTTATTAAAATCTTATTATCATTATATTATTATACATATTCTTCACAAACTGATTTAATCTTTAAATAGCATTGTCATCTGATTACGAAATGAGATGATAAAATGTATTATCAATTATTAATTATTATTATTATTCGTATGTTTAATAGACTGTATTATAATAAATCACCATCCAGCTGACTCTTTTTATAAAAACACGACCCAAATTGAGTACCTTATCCTTTTTAATAATCATTTCTATTGATGCCTATATCTGGCAGTTATATTTCGTTCTGTATTACACCCGGCGGCTCGTCTGGCGGTGTTCCAAATTGTGTTAAAGTACTAATATGATGCCCAAACCGTGTTAGCTCCGTTCGTATCTGCTAGCCTGTCGGCTAATTGACAACTGACTGCTAGTTTTGAACGAGAACATAGTCACTTTAGTATGATGACGTAAACTGTTATTTTCTAAAGAGATTATAGTCAATTTTTATTTATCTGTTAGTTTATGCGCACACATAATATTTAGATACAAGAGCATTAAGGACCTGCTTATTTCATTAGAAATTTCTTTCAACAGACCAGCGACAGGCAAATTTAATAAAAGATATACACAACGTGTAAACTAAATGAAGTTAGATTAAAACTAATATAAATACCTACCTAAGTATAAAATATATCGGTACACCTACATTAAAAATATACATGAATATATAATACATAAAAATAAACATAGGTAAAGCATTTTAAATCTATACATATAATAAAAATGTAACCGATCGCTGTCTATACATGGAAGATATGTGAGAAAAAAAATTACTGGGGCCTTTATCAACGCAAATAGAACCCAAAACAATGATTGTTACAATTTTTGTCTGTTTGTCTGTTTGTCTGTGCGTTTGTTCACGCTAATCTCAGAAACGGCTTATCCGATTTAGATATGGTTTTCACTAATACATTGTGGTAAGCTTCACTTAACATTTAGTGTTTGTTTCATGTCAATCGGTTCATAAATAAAAAAGTTATGCCAATTTAAAGAATCACGTCGAACATTTTCTGATAGAAACAGAGACTAACAGGTTACGGAATAGCTGATAGCGTTTTTATTTTTCGGATTCCTCTCATTCTAAACAATCTTCCGTTTAGTTTTAAATGAGTCCAGTTTCCAGTGACCCTCTGTTTCGCGATGACAATTAAAAAAGCCCAAGGTCAGACACAACTAAAAGTAGTGGGCGTGGATCTAAGTATTAGCTGTGTTTCGCACGGTCAGCTTTATGTAGCTCTATCACGTGTTAGCATTCCTAGCAGCCTGTATGCTTTGATCCCCGATGGCTAGACGTCTAATCCTTACATCCATACACCCATACATATTATATAAGGCTTTGTCCTGACTGACTGACTGACTAACAGACAACGCACAGCCTAAACTGCTGGTCGTAGTGACTTGAAATTTGGAGGGTGTGTTTGTCTAAATGTCTAGAGGTTGTACTAAAAAAGGGTTTTTTAAAATTTAATTCCTAAGTGTGTGAAAAGGGATGAAATCGATTGTATAATTCTTCTTCATTTTTTAACTTAAAGTTTAGTAATTTTGTTTTGGAATACTTCTATTGAAATAAAAAATATCCTTATAATTTTATTTTAACAGGGGTAGATTTAGAGAGGTGAAATTAGGGATAAAATATTCTATACAAAGATCTTTAGCTTTTGAAGCTAGCGACTTGAAATTTACAGAGAGGGGGAGGGAGGGAAAGGAGATAAGAAAAGGAGGGAGGAAAAGGAGGAATTGAGGAGAAGGAGGAAGGGAGGAGAAAGTGAGAGGGAAGTGATGGGGAGTGAGAGGAAAGTGATGGGGAATTGAGGGGGAAGTGAGGGGGAAGTGAAGAGGAAGTGTGGGGGAAATGCGGGAGAAGTGAGGGGAAAGTCAGGAAGAAGTCAGAGGGAAGTCAGGGAAAAGCCAGGGAGAAGTGAGGGAGAAGTGAGGGGAAAGTGTAGAAAATGTTAGAGGAAAGTAAGAGGAAAGTGAGGGGAAAGTGACGGAGAAGAAACGGGGAAGTGAGGGGAAAGTAAGGGGTATGTTAGAGGAAAGTAAGAGGAAAGTGAGGGGAAGTGAGACGAAAGTGACGGAGAAGAAACGGGAAAGTGAGGGGGAACTGAGGGGGAAGTGAGGGGGAATCGAGGGGGAAGTGAGGTGGGTGAGTGGGCAGTGAGGGGGAAGTGAGAGGGAATTGAGGGGGGAGTGAGGGGAAGTGAGGGGGAGTGAGGGTTAAGTGAGGGGTGAATGAGGGGAAAATGAGAGGAAAGTGAGGGGGAAGTGAGGGACACAGTAGAGGAAGGGAGGGGGAAGGGAGGGGGAAGGAACGCGGAAAAAAGAAGTTCTCGAATAGTGGAAAAGGGAGGGGAAGGGATAGGAAGTGATAGGAAGGGAGAGGAAAGGAGGAAAAGAAAGGAGAAGGAAGGGAGAAGAGAGGGGAAAACGAGGAGGCAAGGTAGAGGGAAGTGGAGGAAAGGACAAGAGATGCTGGAGGAGGGGCAAGGGATGCTGAAGGAGGTGGAGGGAGATAGGGTGAGAAGAGAAGGGGGAGGGGAGGAGAGGAAGGAGGAAAATGTGGAGAATGGAGAAAAAGTGCAATAGGGAAGAAGGGGAAGGGGAAAGTTATTGTAGTGAAAATTTGCCTTTGTGTATTGTATATTGTTTTTACGAGGGATATCTTTAGGTAGGTGAAAGAGGATTTGTATGAATGGGAGATTAAAAATAGTATGAAAAACAGTATTTAAACAATATAAAAATGCTATCTACATACATAAAAGCAAAAGGTCACTCACTTAATTTTATATTTGTATGCTTTTTAGCAAAACATGGAAGAACTATTATGCTTAATTACCATCATGTTGTACCTATGTTTACAAATAAAAACTTTGACTTTGACTTTTGACTTATCACGAAATCTCAGAAACAACAAGTGCTAGGAATCTCATACTTTGCATTGTCGTTCCTATTAGGATATAGGTGCTCACTTAGACGGAATTTTACGAAATCCATCCCCTAAGGGGGTATAAAGGGGTGGCAAAGTTTGTATAAAATTTCTATAGTTTTTATAGTAGGACTATTTTTTATTATTCTGCAACCCCCCTTATTAAATGGGCAAATAAGAGTCGCAAGTTTGTGTGAAAGTGGTTTGTCAGTTTTAGCGGTAGCGGGTTTAAACTGGTTTCGCCATAGAGACGGATAATACTGATACAATGCACGATTACCATAAAATCAGGCCCGCAATATTCTCATAGAGGCACCCATCTGAATTTTCACGCGAACGACGTCGCGGGCAACAGCTAGTAATACATATTTATACATATTATGTAAATATATATGTATATTTATTACCTAGTTTAAGGTTAATAAGTACTAGGGTATTTGTATTCTGGTTAATAGCAATAACAATTCATTTGCGATTATTTTTGTGCGCAGATAAGAAGTATCATACGCCAGAAACATGCAAAGAAATAAAGTCGAAGCATGAATGTAGCGCTTAGCAGCGATAATAATGAGCCTTCTGCCTCTAAAATCTAAAATCAAAAAATTTGAGACGCATCTCCAATAAAAATTTAGATAATTCTTTCAGCAGACTATTATATATCTAGCGTTACGCATAGTAGGTTACTCGCGCAAAAAGAAAGAAAACAATTCTTTTGTCCTGTAGACAATATTAAAACATTGTCTACAGCACTCTTTTGTTTCTGATCGCCTACACAGGTAATCAGAACGGAAAAGAAATAAAAATATAAATAAACTGATCTTATAGGGTATGAGATTCAGGGGATCAGACCGGAATAACTCCTGTTTATTTCCCGACTGACAGTCAAGGAGTGTAATGTTTTCCGAGCTGTTATATATTAATTTACCATATAATTAATGTTTACTAAGCACAATGTGCATGACTGCATCTTTCCATAGCCGCTTCAGCATTTTATTGTAATACTTGTTCTATAATAAAAATCGAGTTAGTAAGATTCTGAACGTCGCGCGTCACGGTGATCGGTAGTTTCCTTAGTCGCAATTGTGTGTGCCGAATATTGTAATAAGTTCTTAATAAAACTTAGTGTCGGTATAATTTGCGGTTTTTTTAAAAAGACACCCAGCGAAGCCCTCCTAACAGAGCGTATGTATATATGTCTGTAAGTATGTATATATGTATTTATGTCTATTTATTTGGCACGCTCTACAGCCTAAATGGCTTGATGGATTTTAATGAGGTGTCATAAAATTTGTATTGATTTTGCGAGTGACATAGGGTATATTCAATTTTTATGTAGCGTCAGCCCAAGAAAAGAAAATAGGTTTCGTTCTTTTCACCTTGTTTTAGGCAGGCGGGCTTTTTGATTTTAATAATATATATTCCTTGTTACTAACATAAAATATCTATAGTAAAAAAATTGCTCGATATTGACGCATATAGTCAAGATTTATTTATTTATTTATTTATTAAAAACTTCATATACAAAGTATATTGGCGGACTTAATGCCTAAGATAAGATTCAGTTCATTCGTTTTAAACATTCGAAATTGAAATGTTTCGAGCTGAATGCAAAGAAGAAGAACTCAATTTACAAGTGACGCGACTCGTGCCGCTGCATTCCTTTGGCTACACTTTAATAAATGAATTTATATTTTTCTCTTCGGATAATTTCGTTTTAAAATCACTTTCAACTGTCAACGTTCCCGAAGTTACACAACTTTTTTGTACCACATCCAGATGTATTATACTTATTGAGTGGCGAATTATATACTTTGACTAGTATCATGGATGAAGCAAGTGATAAGATGACAACAGTCAACTGGTGTTGTGAAATCTGTACTATTATATAAAGCGGAAAAATTTTTATTTGTTTGAACGCGCTAATCTGTAGAACTGCAAGCCGAATTTGAATAATTATTTTTGCTTAGAATAATAGCTCAGTTCCTGACTGACTGACTGACTAACAGACAACGCACAGCCTAAACTGCTGGTCGTAGTGACTTGAAATTTGGAGGGTGTGTTTGTCTAAATGTCTAGAGGTTGTACTAAAAAAGGGTTTTTTAAAATTTAATTCCTAAGTGTGTGAAAAGGGATGAAATCGATTGTATAATTCTTCTTCATTTTTTAACTTAAAGTTTAGTAATTTTGTTTTGGAATACTTCTATTGAAATAAAAAATATCCTTATAATTTTATTTTAACAGGGGTAGATTTAGAGAGGTGAAATTAGGGATAAAATATTCTATACAAAGATCTTTAGCTTTTGAAGCTAGCGACTTGAAATTTACAGAGAGGGGGAGGGAGGGAAAGGAGATAAGAAAAGGAGGGAGGAAAAGGAGGAATTGAGGAGAAGGAGGAAGGGAGGAGAAAGTGAGAGGGAAGTGATGGGGAGTGAGAGGAAAGTGATGGGGAATTGAGGGGGAAGTGAGGGGGAAGTGAAGAGGAAGTGTGGGGGAAATGCGGGAGAAGTGAGGGGAAAGTCAGGAAGAAGTCAGAGGGAAGTCAGGGAAAAGCCAGGGAGAAGTGAGGGAGAAGTGAGGGGAAAGTGTAGAAAATGTTAGAGGAAAGTAAGAGGAAAGTGAGGGGAAAGTGACGGAGAAGAAACGGGGAAGTGAGGGGAAAGTAAGGGGTATGTTAGAGGAAAGTAAGAGGAAAGTGAGGGGAAGTGAGACGAAAGTGACGGAGAAGAAACGGGAAAGTGAGGGGGAACTGAGGGGGAAGTGAGGGGGAATCGAGGGGGAAGTGAGGTGGGTGAGTGGGCAGTGAGGGGGAAGAGAGAGGAAATTGAGGGGGGAGTGAGGGGAAGTGAGGGGGAGTGAGGGTTAAGTGAGGGGTGAATGAGGGGAAAATGAGAGGAAAGTGAGGGGGAAGTGAGGGACACAGTAGAGGAAGGGAGGGGGAAGGGAGGGGGAAGGAACGCGGAAAAAAGAAGTTCTCGAATAGTGGAAAAGGGAGGGGAAGGGATAGGAAGTGATAGGAAGGGAGAGGAAAGGAGGAAAAGAAAGGAGAAGGAAGGGAGAAGAGAGGGGAAAACGAGGAGGCAAGGTAGAGGGAAGTGGAGGAAAGGACAAGAGATGCTGGAGGAGGGGCAAGGGATGCTGAAGGAGGTGGAGGGAGATAGGGTGAGAAGAGAAGGGGGAGGGGAGGAGAGGAAGGAGGAAAATGTGGAGAATGGAGAAAAAGTGCAATAGGGAAGAAGGGGAAGGGGAAAGTTATTGTAGTGAAAATTTGCCTTTGTGTATTGTATATTGTTTTTACGAGGGATATCTTTAGGTAGGTGAAAGAGGATTTGTATGAATGGGAGATTAAAAATAGTATGAAAAACAGTATTTAAACAATATAAAAATGCTATCTACATACATAAAAGCAAAAGGTCACTCACTTAATTTTATATTTGTATGCTTTTTAGCAAAACATGGAAGAACTATTATGCTTAATTACCATCATGTTGTACCTATGTTTACAAATAAAAACTTTGACTTTGACTTTTGACTTTGACTTTTGACTTATCACGAAATCTCAGAAACAACAAGTGCTAGGAATCTCATACTTTGCATTGTCGTTCCTATTAGGATATAGGTGCTCACTTAGACGGAATTTTACGAAATCCATCCCCTAAGGGGGTATAAAGGGGTGGCAAAGTTTGTATAAAATTTCTATAGTTTTTATAGTAGGACTATTTTTTATTATTCTGCAACCCCCCTTATTAAATGGGCAAATAAGAGTCGCAAGTTTGTGTGAAAGTGGTTTGTCAGTTTTAGCGGTAGCGGGTTTAAACTGGTTTCGCCATAGAGACGGATAATACTGATACAATGCACGATTACCATAAAATCAGGCCCGCAATATTCTCATAGAGGCACCCATCTGAATTTTCACGCGAACGACGTCGCGGGCAACAGCTAGTAATACATATTTATACATATTATGTAAATATATATGTATATTTATTACCTAGTTTAAGGTTAATAAGTACTAGGGTATTTGTATTCTGGTTAATAGCAATAACAATTCATTTGCGATTATTTTTGTGCGCAGATAAGAAGTATCATACGCCAGAAACATGCAAAGAAATAAAGTCGAAGCATGAATGTAGCGCTTAGCAGCGATAATAATGAGCCTTCTGCCTCTAAAATCTAAAATCAAAAAATTTGAGACGCATCTCCAATAAAAATTTAGATAATTCTTTCAGCAGACTATTATATATCTAGCGTTACGCATAGTAGGTTACTCGCGCAAAAAGAAAGAAAACAATTCTTTTGTCCTGTAGACAATATTAAAACATTGTCTACAGCACTCTTTTGTTTCTGATCGCCTACACAGGTAATCAGAACGGAAAAGAAATAAAAATATAAATAAACTGATCTTATAGGGTATGAGATTCAGGGGATCAGACCGGAATAACTCCTGTTTATTTCCCGACTGACAGTCAAGGAGTGTAATGTTTTCCGAGCTGTTATATATTAATTTACCATATAATTAATGTTTACTAAGCACAATGTGCATGACTGCATCTTTCCATAGCCGCGTCAGCATTTTATTGTAATACTTGTTCTATAATAAAAATCGAGTTAGTAAGATTCTGAACGTCGCGCGTCACGGTGATCGGTAGTTTCCTTAGTCGCAATTGTGTGTGCCGAATATTGTAATAAGTTCTTAATAAAACTTAGTGTCGGTATAATTTGCGGTTTTTTAAAAAGACACCCAGCGAAGCCCTCCTAACAGAGCGTATGTATGTATGTCTGTAAGTATGTATATATGTATTTATGTCTATTTATATGGCACGCTCTACAGCCTAAATGGCTTGATGGATTTTAATGTATGAGGTGTAATAAGATTTGTATTGATTTTGGGAGTGACATAGGGTATATACAATTTTTATGTAGCGTCAGCCCAAGAAAAGAAAATAGGTTTCGTTCTTTTCACCTTGTTTTAGGCAGGCGGGCTTTTTGATTTTAATAATATATATTACTTGTTACTAACATAAAATATCTATAGTAAAAAAAATCCTCGATATTGACGCATATAGTCAAGATTCAGTTCATTCGTTTTAAACAATTCGAAACTGAAATGTTTCGAGCTGAATGCAAAGAAGAAAAACTCAATTTACAAGTGACGCGACTCGTGCCGCTGCATTCCTTTGGCTACATTTTAATAAATGAATTTATATTTTTCTCTTTGGATAATTTCGTTATAAAATTATTTTCAACTGTCAACGTTCCCGAAGTTACACAACTTTTTTGTACCACATCGAGATGTATTATACTTATTGAGTGGCGAATTATATACTTTGACTAGTATCATGGATGAAGCAAGTGATAAGATGACAACAGTCAACTGGTGTTGTGAAATTTATACTATTATATAAAGCGGAAAAAATATTTATTTGTTTGAACGCGCTAATCTGTAGAACTGCAAGCCGAATTTGAATAATTATTTTTGCTTAGAATAATAGCTCAGTTCCCAAAGAAGGTATAGCTAGGTAGGTAAGTAGGCTATGTAAAATCACGCTATTAGTGACGGGAGCAGAGCAGTAACCAAAGTCGCGGGTGAAACCGCGCCGCAAGAAGTATAATATGTGGCTTTTTTTGCCTATTTGTTTTATTTTGTGTATTATAATTATGTCATTTACTAACATTACGATTGCAAAAATTCTTACTAAGGATTTGGTAGTTTATGGACCTGGTCTGAAATAGATGATTAAATTTCTACACTGAAAGGTAGTTAAAGTCACGGTTATTTGTCCTATTTTATTACATAAACCGACAGCCAATTCACTGACTAAAATCATTTCATGAAAAGATTTAGCAACATTCTTATAAAACACTAGTTACATATTTACAATTTTGAAAATATTTTACTGTTAGACGTAACGCCTCAAACTTCAAATACGCAAAATTTCAAAAACTTTAAAACGTCGAAATAGCAAAATATGATCATGATCACAAAGTCATGAAATATTGCAGAGCGTCTTCTTCTTCTTCTCCTTTTTTTTGGCAACAGAGCCGACGATTGTGTCAGCTATTTCTGCCAGCTTCAAGTTTAGAATTATATTCTTGTTGATGACATTAATGGTATGAAATTAAATGACAACCATCTTCCGTGAAAACAAAAGATGGACTCTGCAGATCGTCTTATATCGCAAAACGTCAAACAAGCACAATGTCAGGTACCAAGTGGAGTATAAATTATAAAACAAAACAAAGTTAATTGTATTGAATGGAATAAAATATTAAAGCGTAATAGAAAACTTATCTCTTATTCTGATAGCGATATAACTTTATAGGTAGCTATTTTTGTATGCCGCTAACTTAAAGCCTTCATATAAACTTTCTCGCTTTAAGTGCCAAGTTAGCTGCGAACTTTTTGCGAAGTTATGAGTCTATCATTTTATTGAAACAATATAACTTAAATAGACATGATTTGGCAGAAAATATAGGAGTTTCGGACTAAGTTCTTATTTTTTATATACTAGACCTCCGCCCTCGCTTCGCTTCAGTATCAAAAGCTTCATTTGATCTTACAACAAACTCCTACGGAAAATATCATAGCAAATATAGAAATTCTGAAAATGACTATAAAATATAGCCTATGTAACCCGCTCAATTTATTGATTTCTAAAGGTGAAAGAATTTTTGAAATCGGTAACGTAGATATTGAGTTAAATCAGAATAAACAAGCAAACATACAAATAATCAAATGATTTCTCTTTATAATAATAGTTTAGATTTTAGTGACAAACAAGCATACGGTTCACCTGATGGTAAGTGGTAACCGTAACCCTTGGCCATGGTTGTATCCTCTCAGCATCAGCATTTTTTTCTGTGGGAAATGCATTACGCATACGCACCTGCCCGGGCCAGGCGGGGGTTATGTCAGACTCTCCGACCGCACTCAAAGCACGGCCGGCATACCGACTAAAACCCACGGTGTTCCTCTAGACGGCCAGAGTGTCGGGGTCACGGGAGACGCTCGCGCGTTCATCCGCGACCCCCACGGGCCACGGCCCGCTCACCACACGCGAGCGGGCCCCGTCCGATTTGGGGGGCCTAGCCCCCCCTCCCTCGAGAGACGCTTGCGGAACACGCGCACTGCCATCTCGGGCCCGTGCTGTTCGGGCGGCGACTGCCTGATTGCCGCCCGCAGGCCACCTCCTAACTCGGCCGCAGAGGATAGGGAGAACGGCGCGTCGCAATACCGACACTCCTCTTCCCCTGCGGCCCCACCGCGTCCTCAATGTGGCGGTTGCGGCCCCGCCGAGGCCGCGGAAGGTAGGGAGAACGGCGCACCGTAATACCGGCACTCCTCTCCCGCCGCGGCCCCACCACTCCTCAGCCGCAGTGTCGCCGAAGCAACACCGCAGCCCGACCCAGTTGCGGTGCCGCCCATACAGCACCGCAATCCTCCTGAGCCGCTCCATCGTGGGCTTACCACCAAAGCCCAGAGGAGAGCCTCCTTGAGGTTCCTCTTGGTTCACCGTGGTTCTGGGTAACTACGGTTATTAAGCCCCCCCGCCGCGACAAGGCGAGAAGCTCGTTTGGGGGGGGAACTCAGTATCAGCATCACCGAACCATTGCTAAGATAATATAACCGAGCTGCTGTTTGACCTAGAAGAAAGTAAAATACTTATTCGTACATTCGTGTAACAAAACAAGGGTTTAAAATATCTTGAGAATTTGTCGTCTATTCCTCGCAGACCCCAAAAATGGGGCACTTAAGATCGCGTGACAAATTATCGAGGACGTTATATACCGACCCCAGAGGGTTTCCTACAAAAAATAGAAGCACAAACTTGTGGGAGAAAGACATATAAGTACTTGGTTGGGTCGTTACGGTCTGAATACCTAAAGATGGACGTGGGCCAACGCAATATTTTTGAGATAGATCTATAAAGCGCTATCGTATACTTTAGAATTAAACAAGATTGTTAAAATCTTTCTTTCATTATTTTCTAACTGTCCGCGCCTTTTGATTTTCACATTGTCGCGTTGTGCAGAATGCTTTATCAGACTTTCCACATGGGGTAAAGCTTTTTGTGATCCATGTAATCTATAAAAATGTATTTTGCATCCGTTAATTAATGTATAATTGATTAGTTCCTTGAGCTGTTGGTTTTATAGTTCAAGAGTTTTAGCTCGTAAAGGTGTTTACTTACTGACGTCCACAAACATATTGCTGCAGTTTACAAAAAATTATGCACATATTTTAAAATTGGAATTGTAGTTTACTAACATATAAGTTCTATTTATTTTTTCTACTTTATATTTAATCTGTTATTTATCACTGGTTGTCTATCTGCGGTTGGCGGTAAACTTTACGGAAGAAAAATAGTGACTCGTCAATGCCAGACGTTGTCAACATTTGTCAATGTCTTGCCACGTAGCGTTAGGGGTGAACTAACATTGTAGCAAGACTACATTTAGTTAATTTTTAATAAATTAGAATATTTTTAATGGGTTATATTTTAACAACAACTGATATATAATATAATATGCTCACTACAGAATCGCAGGAAGTATCTTGACCTAGTTTTTATGTACAAGTTATATAACGGCCTCTTAGACTGCAATGAGCTCACAAGCAGCTTATCAATAACCATTCCTTCACGTCTGCCTAGGAAGAGTTCCTATAACCTCTTTTTGGTACCCTTCGCCAGATTTTGATCTGGCGAAGGGTCATTGCAGTCTAAGAGGCCGTTATATAACTTGTACACAAAAACTAGGTCAAGATACTTCCTTGGACACTTTGCCACTATACCCAGACTTTGCAGACAATACAACCTCCTGTCAAAAACAAAAGAACTTGATTTCGGCATACCACTATCAAAATTTAAAACCACACTCAAAATTGCTATCAACTAAACTCAAAACTCAATTTTTATTTATTTTAATTACATAAATAGTTTCCTTTAGTAGTTAGTTATCTAATTATATGTTTTTTTTATAAGTTTTATTTATTCAAATATGTTCAATTTCTGTTAGTAATATTTTATGTAATACATAGATTTAATTAATTATTAATTATTGTTATCAGTATTTGCATGATGTGGTCTCCTCTAATTGAAGGAGTACATTGAAATATATTTGTGTCCTATTTACTTTTAAGTTACAATTGTGTACATCCTTTGTTGGAGATCCTTAAATATAAATAAATAAATAAATATTTTTCGATAACTTTGTGTAAGTGTACTTTGTACGTTATGTATGTGTAGAAGTTATCTAAAATACTTATTGCAGATAAATAATAACTGCGTCGTTGAATATTGTAGTATCTGTGCTACGTGTGGTGTTCAATATTGAACTCTTTACTTTTCACAGGCTTGTCACTACACGATATAGCTAGTATAAGAAATTGGTGCACCCGTGCACCACCACGTGTTACTTAATCGACGGTCAGGGAGCGACTGCTCTTTTATGCAAGCACCGGACAGAGAGTGAATACCCAATCTCCGCATGCATACACTACAAATATATTATTTAAAGACTCTATATAAATATAATATTAAAAATGCTTCTAAAATTAAAGATCAATAGAATTGAAACTTACTTACTAAATAAATTTATAGATACTTCTATTATTTCTACAATCTTACAAATATATTCAGGCGTAGGAAAACGAAAATAGTTCGTATATTGCCTATATATTCTGCACTAATCGTCAGCGTGCGACGGGTCAATTCTCCAGAGGCTAGTTGCCTTGATATTGAATCAATGTACGGAGATCACTCTCGAGAGCGACACCAAGGTAAATAAGGTGCATGTCAGGGAACTGTAGAATAATAGCAATGCTTCAAAATTCAATAAAGTTTTGCAAAACTAAATAAAGTTTCGCTCCTTGCCTTACGTTTGCAATTAAAGCTTTTGTAGGAAAATTATTTATGAGTCTGAAAGCCTTCATTGCTGAACTTACACCTAGTTTCTGAAAGGCTCATCAACGAAAAAATTAACTAATCACGTGTTAAATCTCATGTGAAGTACCAATAAAAGTTCTAATAATAATTCTTAGCTATGCAATCTGATTATCATTACTGGGATGTTACGTTAACATGTATAAATTTTTTTATTTTTTTCTGTTAAATAAAATGGTTGTCAAATCTAAACACAAGTACTGGTCGACACCAATAGTTCACCTCCCCCTGCTAACGCGAGGGTAGCGACCCTCGGTCGTCATCGATACGCACTCAACGCAAACTCGATAGCAGTGTGGACACGTATAGCCTCCGTCAATAACAGGATTATGTCACCGAGTGTAGACATAATCTATAGCTAGGTAAATACTCGTAGGTGATTCTGTTTTGAGTACATAGATCACCCACAGATTGTTCAAATAAGTATTTTTTTTAGACGTCTTTGGTGGCAAACAAGCATACGGCCCTGATGGTAAGTGGTAACCGTAACCTATAGAGATGACTGTGTTTTCAAAGCATTACGAAAGTAAATAATGCTTATAAAACAAAACTAAATCGTTGCCGACTATGAAGAAGGGGATGAGGAAGGAAAAGTGAATAAGATCAGAACCGAGGGGGTATTTTTTATGCCGGCGCTCTCACTCACCGAGCTAAACACATTAACATGAAAACTAATATTTTTACGTCGATCTTCTATGAGAGGGTAGTACTGCTCCGATCGATCTGGCCCATTCATGCTGAAACTAGCGTGGATCTACTACCGTTAATTACTATTTGCTTGCTCTCGCCGTTTTTTTTTTTTTACGTGGGAAATGCATTACGCATACGCACCCGCCCGGGCAAGGCGGTTATGTCGGACTCTCCGACCGCACTCAAAGCGCGGCCAGCATACCGACTAAAACCCACGGTGTTCCTCCAGACGGCCAGAGTGTCGGGGTCACGGGAGTCGCTTGCGCATTCATCCGGCGGCGACTGCCCGATCGCCGCCCGCAGGCCAACTCGGCCGCAGAGGAAAGGGAGAACGGCGCATCGCAATACCGACACTCCTCTTCCCCTGCGGCCCCACCGCGTCCGCAATCTGGCGGTTGCGGCCCCGCCGAGGCCGCGGAAGGTAGGGAGAGCGGCGCACCGTTATACCGGCACCCCTCTCCCGCCGCGGCCCCGCCACTCCTCAGCCGCAGTGTCGCCGAAGCAACACTGCAGCCCGACCCAGTTGCGGTGCCGCCCAAACAGCACCGCAACCCACCGGAGCCGCTCCATCGTGGGCTTACCGGCAAAGCCCAGAGGAGCGGCGCCTCCTTGGGGTTCCTCTTGGTTCACCGTGGTCCTTGGTAACCACGGCTACTAAGCCCCTCCGCCGCGACAAGGCGAGAACCCCGTTGGGGGGATACTGTCTATACCTAAATAATATCAACTAAAGCATTGTAACTCAATTATACAGCAATTTTAAAACATAAAAGTTAATTGCACATATTGTGTTCTTATTTAATTATGATCCTGGGTCTTTTAAGCGAGGCGTGAAAAAGCATCTTACTTTAGGCTTTTGGAATATGCGTCCACCACTTCTAGATTTCACTAACTTTACCACCAGGCAGAGTGGACTAGAGTGAAGACTTCAGTAGGCTAATATATAAAAATGTCTATAATACATAAAAAAATAATATCAACAATAAATTACTGGTCTATTGCAATATTGTTAAAAAGTTCTGGCCGTTGAGTCTTATAAAAGTGGCTATAAAAAATCTACAAGCTTACGTAATTTTTATAGCCACTATAACTTTTAAAGCGGACAATACCCGTACACTATTGTGGTCAATCGCTAACGACATGGCCGGTCTACGTAATAAATAGTTTCTTTCTATCACGCCGTAAATACCTACAGGACAAAAAAATCATTGCGTTGTTGCTAAGGTAACTAAAGCTCTAGGCAGCCTTTGCAAAAAGCAGCCTCTCTGCATTAAATGAACATTCCACAAGATTGATGTGCAACCGACGCGTCTACTTTCAACCCATGTCACACAACTAACACATTTAGGAAAATAACGCAAATAAGATTAACTATGTATTTCACTAGACATGCTTCCGAAACCTCATCCAGTTCAGTTGTTAACAGAGTACTGCTATAATTGACAATTATACGATACCTTAATTTAATAATTTCAAGTGAAATATAATTAAATGTTAAATGATACTAATTTTGATGAAAAACTAACTTGGTAAAAGCAGACACCTTAGAAGCATCAGAATGATAAATGGCCTCCTAGAGCAAAAAAGAAACAGACTGCTTTTAATCGAGGAAGAACCTTTGCCCGACTGTTATGAAGTCAAGGAGGGTAATGTTTTTCAACCGTATGTCTATTTCTTTGGCATGATCTATAGCTGGAAGATTTCAAAGAATTGTAGTTTCAAAAAATCGTTCATCGATTCAAGTTTCTGAAGCACATCGCATTAATCAACACTCATTAACATTACTGAAAACCATTGTAATCAAATATTCCTCTTGTATAAAACTCATCGCTAAGATAAGAGCTCGTCAAACTCAAGTTAGATGCAGTCTCATCAATATTCTGAATAATTAACGAGCAATTGTTCTTAACTTAAGTGTTCAACACACTTTGTACAAGTTGTTAATGGTTTTATGTTTGAAATTAAGTGACAGATACGTAAAATGTAAAGATTTTAATAAAAGCTTTTTATTGATTTGGATTAAAGTTGATCTCGAATCTGTTCTAGGTTTATTCATTTTAAGACTACGACGACCGATGATCCAAATGATCAAAAAACTTTACAATTTGCTTCCATAGAAATATTAGAATGGCCTTCACCATATTCTCCATCGACCTCCTTGAACTTTATAATAAGATATGAAAAAAAAATCCTATACTAGCTTGCCGCTGCGCGGTTTCATCCGCGTCTTTACTGCTCTGCCCTCATCGCCAGTAGCGTAATGTTACACACCTATACCTTCCTCAGGAACTGGGCTATCATATGCAAAAATAATTATTCAACTCCGACTGGTAGTTCTAAAGATTAGCGCGTTCAAACAAACAAACAAACTCTTCCGCTTTATATATGTATGAATAACTTATAATGTCCGTAAGTGGCAACTGCGACACCCGGACTTATACACTGCTTGAAGCTTCAAATTGCTGCCTATAAGAAGTGCTTTTTTTTAACTCAGTTTGCAGGCAGCTTATACGGTAGTAGATCCACGCTGATTTCAGCATGAATGGGCCGGATCGTCCGGGGAAGTACTACCCTCTCATAGAAGATCAACGTGAGAGTAGTAGTATCCGTACTACTGCGTTTCGTTCGGTGAGTGAGAGCGCCGGAGGCCCAATTTCCCCCCTTTCCTCTTTCCTCACCTCCTTCATTCCCATTCCCAGCCGCCATAGTAGAGACCACCATACCAGCAGTTTAAGACGATGGCTTTTAGTATAGTGGCCGCCACTTCTGGATTCCACTGACTGCTTACCATCAGGCGGGGTGGAGTCACTTTGGTACATGGTCATAGCACAGTGTTAGCACACTACTTTAGCAATAGCATACATTTTCGAAGGACAAATAAATGGTTTAAGTGCATTACATGAAACAGACACCAACACAAACCATAATCAACTTAAAAGTACATTCGTTACTGCATCTATCATTATATTTATATCATTAAATTTTGCCACCACTTTGCTGTTTATTTCCCACAATTCGAAGCTCTCTCGAGTCCGCAGAGGTTTCGAATAAGAATAACAATGTCAAAGGGGACAAAACTACGTAGTTAAACTATAATAATACCTGGGAGATACCGGTTAAGACTTTAAATTGTGTAAAGATTAACTCGATGACACAATTTGTACATCGTTTCAGTACTTAGTAGTATTTGTACAACTTGGGAAATATAGTCTTCATTTAATTAAACAAACTACAGTAAAAAATTTTAAACTTATTTTTTACTAAAATAATAAATAACTTCTTCATAGTAAGCGGTTAGTGGTCAACTTAGTGTCAGGGTTTTTCAGGACACCCTTAACTAAAATTAGAATACAAATAATGTAAATCACTACCAAAACACAATTACTTGATAATCATACATACATAGCTTGACGCCTTTTATCCACGAAGGGGTAGGCAGAGGTGTTTAACCACCCACTTTTTGCCATTTTTATTTATTTTTATAGGGGCGAGCCTGTTGCATTTATCGGTCACAATGTCAGACTTGGAGCTAATACTGAAAATCGACAGAAAAACCCAATATCACTTTATCCGACTCGGGGATCGAAACAGAGACCTCAGTACCACAGAACCACAGAGGCAATCATAATAATTAATTCATAAAACTATGTTAAGGTGTCTTGTATAATATACATTTTCCGCTAGTTCATATCTTTAACATTTTAACCTATGAATATTTCCTTGAAGTCAGTCGATCAGTCATTTTGTCATACGTGTTATTGATGTAGTCTGGTCCTAAACCGTCAACAAAAAATATTACGACCATCTATCACTAGCTAATTTCTTACATTCTCGTCCGAGCCTTTTTCTACAGATTGATTTGACGCCCAATATTGCTCGATGAAACGAAAAGATAGTGGAAATACAAGTATATTTTTGACTGGCCCGTTGGTCTAGTGGTTAGTGACCCTGACTGCTAAGCCGAAAGTCGTGGGTTCGATTCCCACCCAGGACAAATCTTTGTGTGATGAACATGATTGTTTGTTCTGCGTCTGGGTGTAATTTATCTATTATATGTATTTACAAAAAAAAATGTATGTAAGTAGTATATCAGTTGTTCAGTACCCATAACACAAGCAAATATAATTGCTTAATTTGGGGCTAGATGGCGCTGTGTAAATGTGGTAGAGTATTAATATTATTAATACATTATAACTAAATGTTCGTTCATTCGGAAAACAAGTATTGACGAAGCAGTCTTCCAGAGCTATAGATTCTTTAATTATTTTATGGAAGATTTACTTTTGAGTCGTTATAATAATAAAGTTTTGCAATAGGCTTTAATGTGATTAATTATTTTTAGTGTATCCAGCAGTAGGCGACTGTTAGACGATAGGGGACTGCAGAAATGTTTTATTCAAATAACGCTGCTTGTCTGAGGAAAAAAGTGTATAGTAGATCTCACTAGGCATTAGTGAAAAATATGATATTATGTTTTTCATGCAGAGCAATGTATTTGATTAGTCACACCATCGACATCAGACATCGACAGCGACATTTTGCAAAGTAGACATTATGATCGTTGAAAAGTCTTATCAGAACCTTTATGTTAAAAAAAAACATTTAGCGGCATCATCAATCATTCAATGTTTTAAAAAAACTTCTTCTTTTACCTACTGTCTTTTTTGGATCGCGTATAATATTATTCGTCAATTCGTATAAGTCATTTTGCGTAGACTTCACGATGTGTCATTTCGCGTATGAGAATACGTGTCAATTCGCGTATGTCATTTTGCGGAAACACCATGTGTCAATATGCGTTTGACTACTATATGTGTCATTATGCGTGTAACCCGATGATAGATACCTTCCGGGCGACCTATATCATTCTAAAAACGTCAATTACCTACTCGAATTAAAAATTTCTTACTATGTATTACTACTTGTTCATAATATTTTAGAGGTAAGATATTTAAGTTTTTTAAATTGTCTTTTATTTTAAATGTACGTCGTGTATTTTTTTGCACAATAAATGCTTAATCTTACTTTATTACATAGGTTTTCTACGACTGCTTTCGTGTCATTAATTTCTCCCTAATACTACACCAGTTTGCTATGGCTGCCAGACTTAGAAAGCAGGTTAATGATTACACACCCAGTAAGGTGATATTTATTAATCGCGGTACATTACCCAACAGATTAGGTGGGATTTTCCATTTCCTAGACCCGATCTCACATTGCACACTGTCCCTTCTAACCTAAATATGAAGACGTAGATAAACGAGCTATTAATTTAACAAATACTCCAATTTCCAAGCTTCACACAACATGACCTACATAGATTACATACAGTGCTCACATATATGTATATGTAATACATACGGGCGTAGAGGTTTAGATTACAGACCACCTCTCAATTTGCACTGAGCTGGCCATCTGTCGAAGAGCACCCGACACGGGTAATTTGTTTTACAACGCGTGGTGTAAGTTATAGACTTAATAATGTAGCACAGATAATTTACCTACAACAGGAAATTTTACTAGAGTATTTTTCTTTATTTTAGCCTACCAAAGTGACCACTCTGCCTGATGGTAGGCAGTCAATGGAATCCAGAAGTTTTGGTCACATTTCCAAAAGCCATATATTGAAACTTCTGATATGGTGGCCTCCACTATATGGCGGCTTCAAAAACCCAGGATCAAAATTAGATGGGAACAGTGAAGGAAAGAGCACATAAGCTTTACTCCCAGAGCTGTCTTAAAATTGGTTAAACAATTTATACTTCATAATGTACCGTCTGAAATTGATATTAAATAAATGAATACTTTGTTCTTTGTTACTTGAAAAGGAAAATGATACTACAAAATACAACATAGGATAATGCGAATTGTTTCTTTTCGATTTTGTATAAAGGACTTTAGTCATGAATGATGTTATTTTTATTATAAACTAGCTGTTGCCCGCGACTTCGTTCGCGTGAAAATTCAGATGGGTGCCACTATGAGAATATTGCGTGCCTGATTTTTTGGCAATCGTACACTGTATCAGTAATAAATATCAGTATTATCCGTCTCTATGGCGAATCCAGTTTAAACCCGCTACCGCTAAAACTGACAAACCACTTTCACACAAACTTGACTCTTATTTACCCACTTAATAAGGGTGGTTTCTGAATATTAAAAAAAGAGTATTTTAAAGTAATTTGGTAATCCTACTATAAAAACTATAGAAGTTTCATACAAACTTTGCCACCCCTTTGTACCTCCTTAGGGGATGCATTTCGCAAAATTCCGTCTAAGTGAGCACCTATATCCTATTACGAACGACCATGCAAAGTTTGAGTTTCCTAGCACTTGTTGTTTCTGAGATTTCGTGATGACAGTGAGTGACCACTGCTGCTGATTGCTTTTATGTATATAGATAGCTTTTGCCCGCGGCTTCGCTTGCGTGAATGTCGTTTTTTTTCAATAAACACTTTTATATTGTTTTCATACTATTTTTAATCTCCCATTCATACAAGTCCTCTTTCACCTACCTAAAGATATCCCTCGTAAAAACAATATACAACACAAGGCAAATTTTCAGTACAATAACTTTCCCCTTCCCCTTCTTCCCTATCGCCCTTTTTCTCCACTCTCCACAGTTTCCTACTTCCTCTCCTCCCCTCCCCCTTCTCCTTTTTAACTCCTTCAGCATCCCTTGCCCCTCCTCCAGCATCTCTTGCCCTTTCCTCCACTTCCCTCTACCTTGCCTCCTCGCTTTCCCCCCTCTTCCCCCTTCCTTTTACTTTTTTCCTCTTCCTTCGTATCGCTTCCTATCCCTTCCCCTCCTTTTTCCACCATTCCAGAACTCCTTTCTTTCCTCGTCCCTTCCCCCTCCCTTCCTCTCCCGTCTCCTTCACTTCCCCCTCACTTCCCCGCCACAACTCCGTCACTTTCCCCTCACTTCCCCTCACTTTCCTCTCACTTTCCTCTAACATTCCCCTCACTTTCCCCTCACTTCTCCCTCACTTCACCCTGGCTTTACTAGGCTTTGCTAGGAATGCTAACACGTGATAGAGCCACATAATGCTGACCGTGCGAAAAACAGCTAATACTTAGATCCACACCTACAACTTTTAGTTGTGTCTGACCTTGGGCTTTATTAATTGTCATCGCGAAACATAGGCTCACTGGAAACTGGACTCATTTAAAACTAAACGGAAGATTGTTTAGAATGAGAGGAATCCGAAAAATAAAAACGCTATCAGCTATTCTGTAACCTGTTAAAGTCTCTGTTTCTATCAGGTTTCGTAGTAAATTAACAAAATGTTCGACGTGATTCTTTAAATTGGCATAACTTTTTATTTATGAACTGATTGACATGAAACAAACACTACAAACAATGTTAAGTGAAGCTTACCACAATGTATTAGTGAAAACCATATCTAAATCGAACAAACGCACAGACAAACAGACAAACAGACAAAAATTGTAACAATAATTGTTTTGGGTTCTATTTGCGTTGATAAAGGTCACAATATTTTTTTTTTCCTATATCTTCCATGTACAGACAGCGATCGGTTACATTTTTATTATATGTATAGATAATATGCTGCGTCTGCCGATTCACAGTCTCAACTCCAGTACTTTTACTTTTCTACGCAATGGCCATTATACCAATCTTACAAATATTATCCAAAAAACTAATCGGATAAACCAATCCAATTTTAAATTTCTCAAATAATCCAAGCAGTCCTGAATAGTATAGAACTTCTTAACGGTTTCGGGTCTTACGAAACTCAATTAAAGTAATTTTATTCGTACGAAAAAAGTCCAATTAAGGCTTATTCTTTCAGCTGACAAAGGGACTGAACGGTCCCACTGAATTCGAATTTCAAATAATATTTTCAAAGATGGCAGAGTGATTTTATGTATCTGTTTATTTTTATATTTTCTTTGGATTTGAAATTAGATTTAGTGAATGAGAGTGAAACACTTTGGTAGGAGGAGTAATGTGTAAGTTTCACAGATTCTATTATTATGACGTTATGTTAAATGAAATGAAATATATGTTTATTCATTTAAGTTAAGTTAATTAAATTAAATTAACACTTATGAACGTCAAAGTTTACAAATGTCGGCAAATTAACCTACAGCCAGTTCGCTGACGAAGTAGAGCCATGAGAAGAACTGGCAAGAAACTCAGGCCACTCTTTTTAATCGCCAGGTTATTATAATTTTTGTAAGTTACAGTTTCAAGTAGCATGCAAAGTGACGCAGGCAATACACTTAACTCTATAGATACTTAATTACTTACAGCTTTCTTCTAAATAATAAAAATAATATCAATGAAATTGTCATTGAATGATAATGTAACCACTATAATGTATGTTGTTCCTTTACGGCGATATCGTCGCTAAGCGACAAAGCTCTTTATAATAAATTTTAAAAAATCTATACATATAATAAAAATGTAACCGATCGCTGTCTGTACATGGAAGATATATGAGAAAAAAAAATATTGGGGCCTTTATCAACGCAAATAGAACCCAAAACAATGATTGTTACAATTTTTGTCTGTTTGTCTGTTTGTCTGTTTGTCTGTTAGTCTGTTTGTCTGTTTGTCTGTGCGTTTGTTCACGCCAATCTCAGAAACGGCTTATCCGATTTAGATATGGTTTTCACTAATACATTGTGGTAAGCTTCACTTAACATTTAGTGTTTGTTTCATGTCAATCGGTTCATAAATTAAAAAGTTATGCCAATTTAAAGAATCACGTCGAACATTTGTTAATTTACTACGAAATCTGATAGAAACAGAGACTTTAACAGGTTACGGAATAGCTGATAGCGTTTTTATTTTTCGGATTCCGCTCATTCTAAACAATCTTCCGTTTAGTTTTAAATGAGTCCAGTTTCCAGTGAGCCTATGTTTCGCGATGACAATTAATAAAGCCCAAGGTCAGACACAACTAAAAGTTGTGGGCGTGGATCTAAGTATTAGCTGTTTTTCGCACGGTCAGCTTTATGTGGCTCATCACGTGTTAGCATTCCTAGCAGCCTGTATGCTTTGATCCCCGATGGCTATACGTCTAATCCATACATCCATACACCCATACATATTATATAAGGCTTTGTCCTGACTGACTGACTGACTAACAGACAACGCACAGCCTAAACTGCTGGTCGTAGCGACTTGAAATTTGGAGGGTGTGTTTGTCTAAATGTCTAGAGGTTGTACTCAAAAAGGGTTTTTTAAAATTTAATTCCTAAGTGTGTGAAAAGGGATGTAATCGATTGTATGAATCTTCTTCATTTTTTAACTTACAGTTTTGAAATTTTATTTTGGAATACTTCTATTTAAATAAAAAATATCCTTATGATTTTATTTTAACAGGGGTGGATTTAGAGGGGTGAAATTAGGGATGAAATATTCTATACAAAGATCTTTAGCTTCTGAAGCTAGCGATTCGAAATTTACAGGGAGGGGGAGGGAGGGAAAGGAGAGAGGAAAAGGAGGAACTAAGGAGAAGGAGGAAGGGAGGGGAAAGTGAGAGGGAAGTGATGGGGAAGTGAGAGGAAAGTGATGGGGAAGTGAGGGGGAAGTTAAGAGGAAGTGTGGGGGAAATGCGGGAGAAGTGAAGGGAAAGTCAGGGAGAAGTCAGAGGGAAGTAAGGGGAAAGCCAGGGAGAAGTGAGGGAGAAGTGAGGGGAAGTGAGAGGAAAGTGACGGAGAAGTAACGGGGAAGTGAGGGGAAGTGAGGGGGAAGTGAGGGGGAGTGAGGGGGAGATAAAAATAGTATGAAAAACAGTATTTAAACAATATAAAAATGTCTATTGGAAAAAGCGACATTCACGCGAGCGAAGCCCAAAAGGACACTCACTCACTTATCTCAGAAAAATCTCAGAAAACAACAAGTGCTAGGAATTTTGCGAAATCCATCCCCTAAGGGGGTATAAAGGGGTGGCAAAGTTTGTATGAAACTTCTATAGTTTTTATAGTAGGATTACCAAATTACTAGAAAATACTCTTTTTTTAATATTCAGAAACCACCCATATTAAATGGGCAAATAAGAGTCGCAAGTTTGTGTGAAAGTGGTTTGTCAGTTTTAGCGGTAGCGGGTTTAAACTGGATTCGCCATAGAGACGGATGATACTGATACAATGTACGATTGCCATAAAATCAGGCACGCAATATTCTCATAGAGGCACCCATCTGAATTTTCACGCGAACGAAGTCGCGGGCAACAGCTAGTAAAAAATAAAAATGGAACGGCAACTACGGGCTCTTTTAGTTACGTCAGTTATTTTTCGTCGTTTTTTTACTTTTCAAGGACGATGTCGTGGATAAACGAAATGGAGAAAAACATTAGGAAGTCTGACCCCATTACCATGTGGGATAAATAGTCAGGAAGGGAGAGATTTTTGCTCAGCGGCAGAATTATTATATTATACTAGCTGCGTCCCAGGGCTTCACCCGCGCGTAAAACGGCGTGATTTTCGGGATGAAAAGTAGCCTATGTCCGTCTTCGGCACAGAATCTATCTACATACCAATTTTCATCAAAATCGGTTGAGCCGTTTAGGCGCTGAGTAACAAAATGTACCAATAATGAAAGTGATGGATGTAGATAAAATTGAAAAATGGTAGCTATGGGTAATGGGTTCTTATTTGTTGTGCCGTGGTGTCTTGTCTGCTAAAATGTATTATTTTATTTTAAACAACATATCTAAAAATAATCTCTATTAATGAAACAATAGCACAAAACGAAATAAAAGTACCTACTCCAGACGAATCTTTAATGTGTGTTTTTGTTTGTGAAAATAGAGTTAGCTATTTTAAGATAGTAACTATCGAAATATCATAAGGTTAAAGTTTAAATTTAATTTTGTAAACGCTTAAGCGTGGTTTACCGCTTGCTCAAATAGTGTAATCCCTGCTGACCTTAATATATCTACTCGTATGAATTGTTTATTAGACGTACAAGTGATAAATGGTTGACTTACTAATACTAGAGTTAATTGCGGTTACACTGAAAGTCGTAAACAGCGTCATTAATTTTATTGAAGAACTGAGTTTTTTTTATACTCCTTTGGTGGCAAACAAGTATACGGCCGACCTGATGGTAAGAGGTAACCGCAACCTATAGAGATGGCTGTGTTATCCAAGCATTGCAGAAGTAATAATGCTTAGAAAACACAACCAAGTCGTTGCCGACCACGGAAAAGAGGATGGGGAAGGAAAAGAAAAATGGAAGAGGTTTGAGGGGGTATTTGGGCTGCCGGTGCTCTCACTCACCGAGCAAAATACAGCATGAAAACTAATATTCTTACCTCGATCTTCTTTGAGAAGGTAGTACTTCCCTGGTCCATCAGGCCCACTTATGCTGAACACAGCGTAGATCTACTACCGTACAAACAAGTATTAATAACTTAAAGATTGTTATTATTCTGAAAGTGTAAAGGGATTTCGTATCGTAGGGAATTTCATTAGGTTTTCGATGCACATTTAGGTAGATCTTTTCAAGGTTAATATTTCACGATTAACTGGTCGTTAAAATGAATCTAATACAACTAATTTAGTAGAAATTTACATATTTGGTAAGCGGTTTGGCAACGAGCTGTTTTCAAACAAACCCAAAGTCGAAGCCTAGTATCTAAAAGTAATACTTAAATTTGTAACAAACTCAGAATGTGGACTTTTACCACAGACACACAGTCGTGACAAACAAACAAACTGTGCTAATTGTTTGACTTAGCGTTCGCGACGACTCTCTGAGCAAACTTGCTTAGAGTTTTCTGTAAGCAAAGGGGCACAGAGTTGTTAAATACAAACATGATACTAATTTATATAATCTCGACTTTAATGCCTACGATCAGTCATCTAAACTAATATTATAAAGAGAAAACTTTTGATTGTTTGTGCGTTTGTTTGTTTGTTTGTTCCGATTGAACTCAAGATCTAAGTAACCAATTTAAAAACATTTTTTCACCTTTAGAAAGCTACAAATAGGACGGGTAACATAGGCTATATTTTATTATGCTTAAAATATTTTTTTAGTCATTTTTAAAATTTCAATATTTTATGCGTCTTTGTAAATCTGAATGATGCAATACGTCGCTATTGCTATGATATTTTCCGTAGGCGATTATTGTGAGACCGACTGAAACTTTTGATACCGAAGCAAAATGAGGGCGGAGGTCTTATTAATGCTCTCTTTAAACCTCGTTTGAAGAAGGACATGTCATAGCACTCGGGAAACACCGCAGCTGGCAGTTCGTTCCAGAGCCTGCACGTACGTGGAAAGCATATTTAAATTGTATGTCCATTCTTTGACTTTATATACTCTTTGACTCTATTGACTTAAGCGTTGTTAGTTTAGGCCTTTGTCACACCGCTATGTACGAATTATCCACGATGAATTTGTGTCCGACGTACAGTTTCATTTGCACTTATAGACTTCTTGTTTCGTTATGTGTATGTATTGGAGATGTATTATACTGAGCAAAATATTTGATGTAACTAATAAGTCTTTACGGGCGGCTGAGGACCGGCTAAGGTGGTAAAAATTGGTGGAGGCTAAGTACAGCAGTGGATCTTTTGGTTGGTATCATGATGGTTATTGCTGATATGTCTTTTCTTCATCATAATTCACAGTCTGAATCTATTTACTACTGAAAATATGCCTATATTCATTTCGCTCTCACCCAGTTCGAGCTAAGGTCCACACTCGCAGAGTTGCTTATCTGAAGTGGCGATAGGCAGGATACATAGCTCGCAGAACTGACTGTTATTGGGGAAGAAAGTTTCTAGAGTGGCGACCACAAACCGGCAGACGCAGCGTGGGCAGTCCTCTCACAAGTGAACAACCGATGGAAGAGGGGGTCGAACGACCGACCGAGGTAGCAAAAATTAGGGGGAGGCCTATGTCCAGCAATGAACCTCTTTTGGCTGGTATGATAATAATGATGATGAAAGTCTGCACTTTATGAAGTCTTAAATAACACTAATAGTAGGGATTGGGAGAATCAAATTAGTCATATTTTGTTCACCTTTCTTAACTTTAACAGCCTAAGAACGAGCACTGTAGGTTATAATGTATACCCCTCCCAGAAGAAAGAAATTGTTAAAGTCGCTACGCATGGCAAGGAGATCACCGAACGAAACGCAGTAGTACCGATACTACTACGTCGATCTTCTATGAGAGGGTAGTACTTCCCCGGACGATTCGGCCCATTCATGCTGAAATTAGCGTGGATCTACTACCGTTAAGCTTGGTTATGACCGTTATGATTGATGATCATAGTAAGTTGATACCTAGTACAAAGGTGCTGTTGTCTTGTCTGTTACCTGTTATTTTTTTAGTCACATCTAATAACACTTACGAGAAGTGACATTCTATGCTGGAGGCCAAATGATCGTACTATCGGACCAAGTGAATCAAGAACCACCATAATAATTATGCTTATTTTGACACATCTAAATACAAGTAGGTCGAAATTCGCCTAAAGACAGATTTCCTTGCCAACAAGCTTCCATATCATTTTATTAGACACTGACATTTTATTGAGTACATTGTTGTTATGTTAGTAAGTATTCAAAACGTCCCAAGTATATTATAGATAGAAAAGATAAATAGAATATTCTTTATTGTACACCATTTAAATGTTTGCATAACATTGGACGATACAAAACATAGTAAGTATTTGTACAATGGGCGGTCTTATCGGTAGAAGCAATCTCTTCCAGACAACCTTTGAATGGACTTCGGGGTTGAATACTGTAGATAGTAGTGTAAATATGGTAGGTGACATAAAACTCGTACGGAGAGATAATTTATATACAGTGTAATAAATGTATAATGGTTTATTATAGCGTCAAATAATAAGTACTTGGCAATTATATTTTTGAGAACGTTCAATGATTAGGCTTTTCTTATTTTCAGCGGCAATGCATTTCACAAACACAACAGAATTATACACGATAGATCTTACAAGTTTGATAGTTAGTGAAATATCAGCAAAATGGTTTATGGTTCAGCTAGTTCGATAGTAAATTATATTATTATTATTTTGAACTACCCGTTTCATGTGCATCGATATTTATGCATGCTTAGTAAATAAATACAGTTGGTAGTATTTTTTTTTTATTGCCGACAGTTACAGGCGTGCAAAGGGCCTATGTGATGGTAAGTGGAAACTGCCGCTTATGGACGACTCGAGAGTCTCTGGCATTGCTACCGCATTGTCAGGGACTCCGCAAAGCCGCTGCTTACCTTGAAAGGAAGCGATTGAGGGAAGTGACGAAAAAGGAAAGGGGGGAAATTGGCCCTTCAGTGCTCTCACTCGCCGAACGAAACGCAATTATGTCGATCTTCTATGAGAAGGTAGTACTTTGTAGGTCGATCCGGCCCATTCGTCCTGAAACCAGCGTGGATCTACTGCCGTACAAACTTACTCTTGCTTGAAATTGCAAGCATGTACACTCTCGTGTAACGTATAGTTACGAATACTGATTGTGCATACGGGAGTTAACTTAAATCGATTAGTAGCTGCGGTTGCGGACGTTTACTAAGTTGACTACTAGACTAAGCAAAACTGTTTATGATTATGTTGTTATGTATAGGAGGTTAGGTTAGGCAAGGTTGTGAGTTTACAGACAAGAACAACTTTGAAGCTAATTACAGTTTTGCTAACAAAGTCCTTGCTGCAAAAGACGTGAAATCGTGAACTTAATCGACACAAAGCACATACGGACTTCTTAAACAACAAACTTTTTTGAATGACACAAATCGTTGTCTGTGGTGATAAAACACAAGCAGTAGTAAGGCTTTACCCGGTGGACCACATGTTAATTTATTTATTTATTTTATTGGCACAGTTACAGAATACAGATTAAGCAGTTAATCAAAAGATTACAAATAAATCCTACTTTAATTAAAAACGAGCACTTGTACAATATTTTTAAACTGTCCTGCTTTAAAAAAACTGTAGTAAATAATAGACAGGGTTAATCCTCGTTCTGAAATTGAAAAATAAATGACCGCTGACAGATTCAAATTATGGGAAATTAATTACTTGTTCCCGAACGATGTTTAATGAGGACTGAAATATGATTGATCGACGACCGCCAGGAAAACGTTTAAAAATAATTCTTCTACTTAAAATTTTAATTAAAAATAAGCGACATGATTGTTTTTAAATATTTACGAAGTGTTTTTATATATTTTAGTGAAGATTAAAAAGTTGATGAAATGTAAAATTTATTTTTAATTATTCTAATTTCAAACACTATGTTAAACAACGTAGATGATAAACAATACGGTCTATTTAATGTTTTGTAGATACAAGTAGTCGCCAATGCAGAAACTATGAGCTTATGAATAAAATTTAAGTAAGAATTAATTTAAAATGGTTCTTATAGGTATAGTACGGTAAGAACTTTTTGATAACTGTTCCACCTCAATACCACCTTCTAATATCTTAATAGTTTACAGTAAAATAGTTCTACCATACTTAAAACAATAAGTTTTACGATAAGTAGCATAGACACTAACATTAACGATATGATATTGACTATCGTTAACACAACCTTTATTGTATCACCGCCTTGTGCTGTAACAATACGTAAAACATTTTATGTTCACAACGTGAAGTGATTATGAGACAATCAAGTAGGTTCCTTATTTAGCAGTTACTAGGGTTTATAGCTACTGAGTAATAATATTGTCTTTACCAGCGCATGTGTTCTCATCTAATTATGATCCTGAGTCTTTTAAGCGGTGCGTGAAAAAGCATCTTACTAAGCTGCCATAGCGGAGGTCACCATACCATTAGTTTGACTTTTAGAATGGTTTTCGCCACTTCTGGATTCCACTGACTGCTTGCCATCAGGCAGAGTCACTTTGGTAGGCTAATGTAAAAAAAAACTGCCTCCCGTACTACCTACGTAACATTGCATGAATGAGAGACAGGCGTAAAGTTATGTATGTATGTGAATATGCTACTGGTACATACAGTATCGCCTTAGTGTTTTAGCAGTCCTTACTCAGTACTACTCAAAAAACATAATATGCAAATGTAACATCTAAGAAACCATACATGTTTTGAGAACACTAACGCAACATAGTCTTAATTAACATGCGTTATATACGACGGTTTTATACTCTTCTGCCACAATCTTGTGATTGTGTTTGTTAATACTCGTTGCATATGCATTTATGTGTAGTTAGCGACATAGTGTTCACTGATCTGTTAACAAAGTAAGGTGTCGAAGGTACATATGAGAGAGCTGGGTTATAATAAGAGTCTAAACTTAAGAATTAATGCGGTGTATCAAAAGAAAATACAGAGTGCCGGAGGCCCAATTTACATCTATTCCTTTTTATTCACCTCCACCCCACTCCCTTCACGGTAGGCAGCGGCTTCGCAGAGTCGTCCATGAGCGACAGTTACCATATAAATATATAATAATGCTAGAAATTAAGACAAAACTTCGTGTAATCCAAAAATGTTTGTTTCGAGGTTTCGAAGGGTGTAGTTTGTTTGTAAATAATTGTATTATTGTAAAGTAATTTGTTTCCTAGTAGAAGAGTTGTCTTGAATAATACACACATGCATTGTTATTGTAAATGGTTAATAGTAGGTTTTTTTTTTTGGTTACAGGTAAGTAGCGGCGATTACAACTGTGAACATCGAGGGAATAGTAAGTTTTAATACTGTAATATAAAATATAATGTATACTTCTATTCTCTATACGAGTTTGTTTGTTTGAATGAGCGAAACTCTGGCACTACCAGTCGGATTTGAAAAGTTCTTCTTGCGTATGATAGCCCAGTTCTTGAGGAAGGTTATAGCCGCATAGTGGAGGCCACCATACCAGCAGTTTAAGACGATAGCTTTTGGTATGGTGGCCACCACTTCTGAATTCCACTGACTGCTTACCATCAGGCGTGATGGAGTCACCAAAGTGACTCCATCCCAGGCTAATATAAAAAAAAAAAATGTTCGATCGCAACTAAGTACATATGTATTTAGTTTATATTTATTTTCGGTATAAAGCTGAATATCTCGTTAAATACTTTAACAACTTGATACTTTATTATTTAAACTGTTTCAAATATTTATATCTTTGTAAGTTCTACTGTCAAAGTTGTGAATAAATCAATCAACATTCATATACCAAGCTGAGCCGATTGTGGAGCAATAAAATATTCTTCAAATAAATTTTCTATAAAACATGTTTAAGTATTTTTTTACTGACCGAATTCAAAATAAACGTAAGCCTTTGATTCGATCGAGACCTGGGCTGTGCTGCAGTCTCTCCAACGGTGCCATATTGACTATCGATATATCGAAGTGCTGAAGTGTTTGTATGAAAACGCCACTATGTCAGTACGAATTAATGGTCAGAGCTCAAGGCCTATCCAGTTGCAGCGAGGAGTACGACAGGGAGATGTTATATCTCCGAAACTGTTCACCGCTGCACTGGAGGACGTGTTCAAGCTTCTGACCTGGAATGGACTTGGCATCAACATAAACGGCGAGTACATCACTCACCTTCGATTCGCGGACGATATCGTGGTCATGGCTGAGACCGTGGAGGAGCTCAGTGCAATGCTCGATGACCTCAGTAGAGTCTCTCGACAAGTGGGCCTAAAAATGAACATGGACAAGACTAAAGTCATGACCAATGTCCATGTTACACCCACTCCTATTACGGTCGGAGGCTCGATGCTCGAATTCGTTGACGAGTACATATACCTGGGACAAACAGTCCGATTAGGTAAGTCCGATTTCGAGAAAGAGGTCACTCGTCGTATCCAACTCGGCTGGGCAGCGTTCGGGAAGCTACAACATATCTTCTCGTCCGCACTACCGCAGTGTCTCAAGACCAAGGTCTTTGACCAGTGTGTGTTGCCAGTGATGACATACGGAGCAGAGACGTGGTCGCTAACTATGGGTCTTATCCGAAGGCTCAAAGTCGCTCAGAGGGCGATGGAGCGGGCTATGTTAGGCGTCTCCCTGCGCGATCGTTTGAGAAACGAAGAAATCCGCAGACGAACCAAAGTAACTGACGTGGCTCGCAGAGTTGCTTCTCTGAAGTGGCAATGGGCAGGACACATAGCTCGCAGAACTGACGGCCGCTGGGGCAGAAAGGTTCTAGAGTGGCGACCACGAACCGGAAGACGCAGCGTGGGCAGACCCCCCACAAGGTGGACCGACGACCTTATAAGGGTGGCGGGCAACCGATGGATGAGGGCGGCGAATGACCGGCCACGGTGGCGAAAATTGGGGGAGGCCTATGTCCAGCAGTGGACGTCTTTTGGCTGATATGATGATATGATAAAACGAATAATAACATTTTTGTGAAGACAATTTTTTTGTGTAAGAAATGTTTCTTTCTTTCTTTCATTCTAAGAGATTACAATAAGCAGAAATTATTTAAAATATTTTATTACTTGCTTTGTACGGTCAAATTCCAGCGCTGATGCCTATCAAATTCCATGGACACTACCTACCGATCAAGGCTTCTCAGAATACCTATTAATGATTAATTGACTGGGACTGTTTAGATGCTCTTCAAACCGGGGTATTAGTTTGTTATAGAAAACTCAAATATTCAAGAATACTATAACTATATATTAGAAGTCCTCCAATAACAATTAAATTTAACATCAAATTTATTTAATTATTTTGACATGATCTCATAAACAATTGACAAATAATAATAAATTTACTTGACGTAATTAAATTCTCTAATTCTAATTCTAACACAAGACATTGCTTTTTTTAAGAATTTTGATTTTGACATTAAGATAACTGTGCTTTTCAAATGATCTACTTTAATATTATTTATGACATGTAATTAAAGTTATAATTAGGGAATATATTTATAAAATAAGAAATATTGCATGCTAATTGGCTGAATATGGAAGCACTTAACACTTTTGTAACACCTCTGTACCCTACCTATATTCGCAATAAATGATTATGATTTATGAACTTTCGGGAAAGTGAATCTAAAGGTAGACGTATTAGAATTGTTTTCCAAATAACCGCTAATTTACTTCCCAAATATTAATAATAATTTAATTAAATCTAAATATACATCCGTGTACCTAACTGTAAACAAGTTACAAGTTCAAGTAGGGATCAAAACTCTAATAATTCCGCATTAATTCCGTTAAGTGGCTTTTATAATTTGATTAGTTTTACCTAACTTACACATGAAATATATATTGTTAGGAGTTTGGGAGGGCGTTAGGTTCACGTAATAGGAAGGTTAATATTTAATGTTGTGGCTGAGTAGTAGAGTTCTTATTTTTAATGTTAATTATATTTGGTATGGTCTTAGCTGGTTTCGGCATGAATGAACTGGATCGACTGGGAAAGTGGTCCCTCTTATACTAAAGGATTCTGTCCACTACTACGTATCATACTATGACTGGATTTGTAACCAGTCAGGCGAAAAAATATTCTTTGTATTAAAAAGTATGAAACTATGCTCACTAGACCGTTCCGTCACCGACTAGCACCGTAGCGTGCCATGCACATGTGCATAATTTTACTATAGGCGAAAATATCAGGCGATGCTGTAGTGGACATAGTACTACTTATCATGTTGCTTTTCGACCCTGATACGTTCGTAGCACTGTCATGGCATGGTACTGTATAGTGGGCAGACTCCTTAATGCGTTTTGTTCGATTAGAGTGCCAATGTACCTTCATCCATTTTTCTTACTCGCTCAGTAATGACTTGGTTGTGGTTTCTTAGCATTGTTCCTGCAACTCTACAATATATCCACGTCTCTCGTATAAAATGAGGTCACATGCTTGGCTGTGTTGAAACTAAACACAATTATAAAGAACTATCTTTCCGCGGCGCGGTTTCACCCGCGTCTTTGCTTACTACTCTGCTTCCGTTGCTAGTAGCGTGATGTTAGATAGCCTGTAACCTTCCTTAAGAGCTGGGCTATCATACGCAAAAAGATTTAAGAGATTAGCGCGTTGAAACAAAGAAACTCTTCCGTTTTATATAATAGTATAAGTTGTAAATATACTAAGTACCTACTTCGTAATTTCTATGACCTATTTCAGAGCAATGTAGTTTATCGCACAGAACACGACACATAAATCAAAATTGGACACTAAACTCGTCGGTCGTTCCGTTTTAAATTTTAAAAGCACTCTTTACGAGTACATAAACTCGCAGTTTTATTGTGTAGATCTAATAGCGTGTAGCCAGTGCCGTGCAGAGGTTTAAATTGTCGACGTAAGCTTTTATATTAATGTTTTTACCAAGTCTAATATAATACTGGCCTGTTTATAAGCTTTGTGTGTGCATATAAATAAATAAATATGATAGTGGAATATTCCATTAATTGCAATATAAGTAACATTGTAACTACAGCATTAATATCTCATTAGTATTCAGTGAGCCGAGTCTGCAAAACGTAGCGGTACCTCGAGGTCCATAATTGGGATACGAGCGATATGTATCAACATTATATTTTTGCGAGGGTGACCGCGGTTAACATTTAAGGTTTTTATACATCAACCTTACTTATTTTATCTAAAGTGAGGTTGATGTATACGAGTGTGTCGTAAATCTAATAATGTATGTATTGTTGTAAGTACCTTGTTTCTGTCTCCAGAAAAAACAATGTCAAGTCCATTTGTTCGTTTGTTTCGTTCCAATGTTTCGTTTCATTTCTGTATTTTTACGATTTATTGCTTGTACGTCCTAAAGATTTGCCCCACATTCCAAAAAAAATCTAGTTTGTCCCACGTCACTATTGTAGTCATGCTTCGTCTGAAATTGCAAGTATGGCACAGACAATAAATAACATAGTATAAGTATAATTGTGATGAAATTTTTAAATCAGTCATTTAATACCTATACAAAATAAACACAATATATAAAGAAGTAGTGTAATTAATAACTTTGTTGATTATTAAAATTTGTAGTCAATAATCAATAATATTTATATATACCAGCTTTCCACGGCGCGGTTTCACCCGCGTTTTGCTTACTGCTTTGCTCCCGTCGCCTTCCTCGAGACTGGGCTATAATATGCAAAAAGAATTTTAAAACCCGACTGGTAGTTCCAGAGATTAGCGCGTTCAAACAAACAAACAAACTCTCCCGCTTTATATAATAGTACAGATTTATGCTTTGCAATGTTTTTAAATAATTACTGTGCCCTAATTTTATAAAGTTCTTATATGCATCAAGTCCAATCTTGTGCATGAGTTTTTGATTTATTTATAATGCTACACACACACACACACACTGACAAATCTTTTAAAACTTTTACTAAATTCTCATACAAAGCTTGAAGCCACGGAGCTAAGTAAATTAAAACAAAACCTGTCACATAAAATATTCCCCCGAGTTTTATCTACGGTGTGACGCGAGGTCGCTAAAGAATTCTAACAATAGCGCTCAACAATACACTTATTCTAATGTACCTGTCATCCTCTGTAATAGTATAGCTTAAAGACGTAATTAAATGACATAATAAATGTACAGGATAAACGCATTCATTTACCAAACTCGCTACGGAATATTAGCAATTTTGACAATTTCAAGAAAATTTTACATGACATTTTAGTTAAAATACCATTCTACTCAATTAATGAATAATAATAATAATAATAATAATAATAATAATATTATTCTACCACATTCACACAGCGCCATCTAGCCCCAAATTAAGCAATGTATTTGCTTGTGTTATGGGTACTAAACAATTGATATACTACTTATATTTTTTTTTGTAAATACATACATATTATAGATAAATTACACCCAGACACAGAACAAACAATCATGCTCATCACACAAAGATTTGTCCTGGGTGGGAATCGAACCAAATAAAAATAATATTTAAATAATAAACTAATATCTATGTAATTAGTATGTTAATGTGAAATCTTATTAATTTCAATTTATAATTATATTAAATAACTTGATATATTTGTATGCTTTTTAGCAAAACATGGACGAACTATTATGCTTAATTACGATCATGTTGTACCTATGTTTACAAATAAATACTTTGACTTTGACTTTGACTTTGACTTTGACTTTGACTTTGACTTTTATTTAAAACTAACTGTTGCCCGCAGCTCCGCCCGCGTGAATGTCGGTTATCGCATTTTTCATACAAACTTTCATCCTCCGTTTCAACCTCTTCAAGCTATTTTTTTCTTTCCTTTAGCCTATGTTGTTCCTCAAGGTCTATTTTATCTCTATAGAAGATTTCATCAAAATCGGCAGAGTAGAGCAAAACACTGTGTTCTTATAATAATAAAAATTATTCAGACTTGGTGTACTTTGTGTTCATTAATAAAAAGTTTTATATTTCTAAAGTATTATTTATCACTGTGTGCATTTACCTAGAAAAGACAAAGCTCGGTGCTACATTACATAAGTAGATACATTGTCAAAGCACAGATAACACAGTACTTTCCAAGTTAAACTGATCGTATTCCACGTTTCGCGGTTTGAAGCATTATTTACATTGTGGCTAGGCACTCTCGGATTTAAATGTGATACAAAGAGAGATAGTACGTACGTTAATATGTATGAGTATGTAAAGTAAGTAAATTTTATTCAAAAAAACTTTAATAGACAATAACTTATAAAACTAATAGTAAATAAAAATATTAGTAATTAAACGAAGAGGCTACCGTCCAAATATACTCCTTGATTAATTACAAATAAATGTATTATAAAAACGTTACGAAATATAGTTATATCAAATAACCTCAGTGTGTAAAACTTTTACAAATAATATTTTCTGTAAAGTAGCTGACTAGCTGAACAATATAAATATTTGTGTAAGTTACATAATTTCATTTATTTAAATGCATTTTACTAAGGTAAAGTAAAGTTTTGAGTCCGGTTTTGACCGTGAACGCGAGCGCAAGCAAGGTCACGTACCTCCGCTACAATAATGGATAACGTTTCAAAAAGACTTAAATGTGCTAGTTGTAACATAGTGATATGTGAGGTGTTAAGTTTTATCCAAAATAAATTGGATGTAATGGATGAGCAAAGCCTCGTTCAAATTTGTGAGAGTGCTTTTAGTACAACGGACATTAAAGTGGCAAAATCGTTACTGTTTGAATCATTAAGCAAGCGGCCGACAACACGAAAACGGGAAGGAAGGACTTTACGTGATTTGGAAGATATCATCTGTTTATTTAAGGAGACGAATCCTGAAGAGATTCCGATTTTTGTAGCTAGGAAACTAGAAAAGTTGCCGCCTGTTTCATTTGATCACATAGATGTTACCGCTCTGCTCAAAAAAATTGTTTTGCTCGAAAAAAGTGTGCAAGATTTTCAACATCATTATGCTACCAAAGGTGAATTAAATGAAAGGATTAGTGAATGTTATACTAAAATTAAAAGTACGTCTTTTGCAAATGAAGAGATAAATATCAATTTGCAAGGAGGAGGTAGATTTAAAACGTTTGATAGTGGACCAATGGCACTACCAACATTGTGCGATAATGAATCATACGCGGAGCACAATGTCTCAACAAACGCTCTTTCTCTTTCCCCCGAGCAATCGTCATCGCATAATGAGCGAGAAATAGGACAGAGCGCATCATCCGTTCATAACACGGAACTAACTTATAATAACACCTGTGCGCCGCGCGCGCCGCAGCTCATTAACGAAACAGCTGATCGATGTATACAAATTAATAATTTAATTGAGAAACGGCCGACTTTTTCTGAGATCACACAAAAAGAAGGTGAATGGAATGTGTCGAGGAATAATGAAGAATGGGTTTTGGTCCAAAAAAAGAGATATAGAAATCGTTTTATTACTCAAAAAGGGAGTGCGATGGTTAACGCTGAGGAAAAATGTTCACTGTTCAGAGCAGCGGACACCAAAATACCGTTATTTATATCTAATGTACATAAGGCGGTCTCTGAACAGGATATTGTTAACTACGTTTATGAAAAAACTCGTGAGCGAGTTACATTAGTCAGAATCAAAATGAAGCGGGAAAGAGATTATAATGCCTACAAACTTTTTGTAACAAAGCACAAAATAGATATATTTTTAGATGATAAGCTATGGCCTTCTGGAATATCGTTTAGGCGTTTTGTGCACTTTCATATGAGGCAAAAAAATGATGTAGTTGAAAACATAGATAGCAACAATGGACAGTCTCAGTAGAATAGTGAGTTTTAACTGCAAATCACTCAAGAGGTCAATGGAAGGAGTCAGAACCTTATGTCAGACAGCGGATGTGGTAGCCCTTCAGGAAACATGGCTGTTACCACACGATTTATCGTTACTCAGCGCGGTTGATGACAACTTCGGGTGCACCGGCACATCTGCTGTGGATACGGCGGCGGGCCTGCTGAGAGGGAGACCATATGGTGGCGTCGCGTTATTGTGGCGAAAGGATGCGTTTGAATCAGTGTTACCGATAAAGTGTGATAACGTGCGGCTATGTGCGGTCAGGATAATCGTGAGTAATAGATCTATAGTGATTTTCAGTGTTTATATGCCCACAAACTCAAATGACAATCTTGTCGAATTTACATCTTGTCTTAGCTCAATTCGTTCTATAATAGAAATAGAGGAAAATAAGGGAGTTGAGGCTTTTTATGTACTGGGAGACTATAATGCACACCCGAGTGAGTTATTTTATAACGAAATGATAAATTTCTGTGCGGATCAGAGTTGGACATGTGTCGATGTAATTATGTGTGACAGTAATACGTATACTTTTACGAGTGAGTCGCATGGCTGTAATAGATGGTTGGACCACTGCGTTGTCACTGAGTCTGCTCTAAAATCAGTTATTAGTGTAAAAGTACTGTATGACATGTATTGGTCCGACCATTTTCCGATTGTGGTCAAGTGTGATCTACATAAACTTCAACCCAAACTGGTTGATACATTTATAAATGAAAAACCTTCAAATCGTGTTATATGGGGCGATAGATTATCAGAGCAAATTAGCGAGTATCACAACCACTGTCATTCTGCACTTAGACAGATAAATATTCCTCGGGAACTAAGTGCTTGTTGTGACAGCTTTTGTGACAATAGTGAACATCAGTCGGTTCTTGATAAAATGTATCTAGATATTGTAGACACCCTGAGACGTGCCGCCGTAAAAACCTATAAAGACAAGTGTCAGAGGAAAGGTGGTTATGTAACTGGGTGGAACAAGCATGTCGCGGATGCTCACCGTGAAGCGAGGCTTCGATTTCAAGTTTGGACCATGGCTGGACGCCCGGCCAGTGGCCCGTTATTTTGTGAAATGGCAGAATCGAGGCGAATTTTCAAAGCCAAACTTAAATGGTGTGAGAACAGGCAAGATCAGCTTAAAATGGATTTTCTTGCTTCTAATCATAGCACGAAGAACTTTAAACAGTTTTGGAAAAACACAAACAAAATGAATGTGAGGCCGAGCCTCCCGGTGAGCGTTGGTGGTATGACTGATCACAAACTAATTGCTGATGCTTTTAGGGACCACTTTTCTGTACGCTCGCCCTTGAACTCAGGGCCTTCTAACGAGGGGTATGCTGAGACTATTATGACCGAGCGAGTTACTAAAATACCAGCCAAGACAGTTGCTAACATTATTTTCAGAATGCAACATGGAAAATCGCCTGGTCACGATGGTCTCAGTATAGAACATCTTAAGCACGCGGGAGTTCATTTGCCTAGAGTGCTATCTCTGTTTTTTACTCTGTGCCTCAGTCACTCTTATTTACCTGAACCGCTTATGCGGACAATAGTAGTACCGATTGTTAAAAACAAGACGGGCGACACGTCCGATATAAATAACTATCGCCCCATCTCGCTCGCTACCACCATGGCTAAGGTGCTTGATGGTGTGTTGAACGGCTGCCTTTCAGAACACGTTGAATTGAACATGATGCCCAGTTTGGTTTTAGGACAGGCTTGTCCACGGAGAGTGCCATACTTAGCCTGAAACACACAGTCAAGTACTATACCTCGAGGAGGACGTCGGTCTACGCGTGTTTTCTTGATTTGTCAAGGGCATTCGATCTCGTAGCCTATGACATGCTGTGGGACAAGTTGAGAGACACGGGTGTGCAGGCGGAATACACAGCGCTCCTCAGATACTGGTATGCTCACCAGACAAACCGTGTGAGATGGGTCGGTACTCTGTCTGATGAGTACACAATGGAGTGTGGTGTAAGGCAGGGCGGGTTAAGTTCACCTCTGTTATTTAATTTATATATCAACCAGCTCATTGAGCGACTGAGCAGCGCACGTGTCGGCTGTCACATAGACGACACTTGTGTCAATAATTTGAGTTACGCGGACGACATGGTGCTCCTCAGTCCATCAATGGGTGGGTTGAAAAAGCTACTATCGATCTGCGAGACGTATGCGGAGGTACATGGCCTTAAATACAACTCCAAAAAAAATGAGGTTGTGGTGTTTAAAACCCAAAAACAACAGCCCCGCCGTGTGCCTCCAGTATATCTCAATGGAGTAGTGTTAAATGTAGTTGATAGTTTTAAGTATTTGGGACATATTGTCACCAGTGATTTATGCGATGACAGCGATATAGAGAGGGAGCGCAGGGCGTTGGCGGTGAGGGGTAATATGCTCGCCCGCAGGTTTGCCCGCTGCACAGTAGACGTCAAAGTGACCTTATTTAAAGCATTCTGTCAGTCATTTTATTCGTGCGGCCTGTGGGTGACGTATACAAAACGAGCCTACAACGTATTGCGCGTCCAATATAACAACGCTTTCAGGATGCTGTTGCGGCTGCCGTGGCGTTGTAGTGCATCGGGCATGTTCGCTGAAGCTCGCACAGATGGTTTTCACGCAATCATGCGTAAAAAAGCGGCTTCCTTGCTGCAACGCTTACGTAGCAGTAGTAACGGCATTCTGAAAATGATCGTTAGCAGACCAGACTGTTCTATACAGCGGCACTGGGTGGAAGTAGCTATAGGTGCGCGTACATAAATATTTCATCACATATCAACTTAATAGCATCATGTACCTATAGTGCTTCCATACTGAGTCTCGTGGGCGTATTGTAACCGTTTTCACTTGTTTACTTACTAACAATACTAACATAGACTATAAGTACGCTTTGTTACTAACTCATTACTAAACAATTTATGGACTGTTCATGTCTGAAATAAAGATATTTTATTTTATTATTTTTATTTTATTTAAAGTAAAATGCTATTTCAATTTAATAAAATAAATTTCGTCCAAGGTGTTCATATTGTTTTTTGTTGATTTTAGTAAAGTTTTCCTCTAAAATACTAAATATTATTTACGATAACATTTCTGTCCAAAATAAAATCTGCAAAACCTTTTACTGTCACACTTAAAGATGGCAACACAAAAACTTCGCACTAACACACTAGGTGAAAAATTTTACTCGTAAATTCTACTTTAGTACACTGTCGCGCGACAGATGGCGCTCATTACACCGCATTCTGACATACCGTAGCGAGAGACACCATTTGTAAAAAACCTTCTTCACGTCGAACTACATTTTTTAGACCGTCTTAGAAAGTACAGCTGATTATAGCATGTTTTTTACCCTGAAGAAGTAAGCAGAGATGCTTATGGAATCACGTTTTGTTAGCTACATTATTCCCATGTAACAGAGGACGAGTGTGTTGCCATTTACCGGCCATAGTGACTGGCCTGTTGGCCTAGTGGTTACTGACCCTGACTGCTAAGCCGGAGGTCGTGGGTTCGATTCCCACCCAGGACAAATCTTTGTGTGATGAACATGATTGTTTATTCTGTGTCTGGGTGTAATTTTCTATAATATCTATGTATTTACAAAAAAAATATATATTTAAGTAGTATATCAGTTGTTTAGTACCCATAACACAAGCAAATATAATTGCTTAATTTGGGGCTAGATGTCGCTGTGTGAATGTGGTAGAATATTATTATTAGTATAGTATTACTATCAGACTCGGGGTTATTACTGGCAATTTATAAACAGAATGTCAATAACACTACCCGACGAGAACGAGACCTGTGTGATATTGCATGCAACTGATCCAACCAGATGTAATCGTTTATTTAATTGTTTGTATCTTACGAAATATATTTCATAATTTGCTAGGTAAGATCGTCAGTTAGTTAGCCGAATGATGGCCATTACATAAGAAGGTAAAAAAATTATCCAACACAGTGTGCGTAGTAAAGATTTTCTCTGATAAGACTAGCCATTGTGTTATTTAATCCGCCTGACAAGCGTGGTGATTAAGACAAAAACTCCCTAATGTATAGAAGAGGTTTGTACACGCCAAGTATCAGGCTTAAAATGATTATTAGGTTTCGCCTCGACATGATTTGGTAAAAAAAAATTGTACTTGTAAAACTTTCACAGCATATCAAGGTCAGAGTACCGAAGGACTATTGTAATATACAATTGATAAAAAAAAGTACACACATATTTTCGAAACAAAGATTTTTAGAACACACAAATACTTGTTTCGTGTGTAAACTGAATAGCTGATATTTAATTTAACGGTACGACATGAGTGCTAGACCACACATGGAGTTAAATCTCAATCATATATACACATTATGCCTAAGAGTTGCAGTGGATCTCTTTTGAGAAAGTTCACAGAACATCTGTAGATCTCATTGCACTTGCATGATTTGTACGTTTCTATCAAAAAGCTTATACAAATAATATATTTTAAAATGTTGTACTAAAATTAAAATGATAATACCTAAGTAAAACACCAGTACAACGTGCTACTATAATATTCTGCGTTATGGACGTTATGCAACTTGGGCAAAATACTAATAGGACGCGAGCCATGTCGCGTCTTGGTCAATTTGCGTCACTGGACATTTTGCTACATAGACGATTCGGTACTGAGCCTTTGAGTTCTATTATACAAACAAAAGTGATAAAATAAAAGACTGTGAAGTTTCAAAACTTTACTTAGTTTCAATGCTCCAGCCATCATCATAATCTGCTCTGGGATTCAATACTTTCTCTTCTGGAGTAGGTTTAGGCGTAGGATTGCTAGTAGTTTCATTCTCAACTTTTTTAGATTCAGTAACATTTTCTGTAGGTTCATGTGTTGTATCTGTATTTTCAATCCTGTAGTTAATTTTGCTGTCACTCTCTAATATAGGCTGTATTGAAATTCTAGTAGGCTGTTCTTGTACTGTCGACGTCCACGTGTTGAAGAACTCTTGAAATACAGGCATTGTTGTTGTAGTCGTTAATGCTTTAGATTTATAGTAGCTTGGCATCTGAAAATAAAGCAAAGGTAAACCAGCTTCATCATTATAATTTTAAGATTTAGGGACTTGTCGGTGAAACAACAATAATTGTTATTCTTAAGAGCGTTCACACAAAATAGTGGTAACATCGCAATTTAGTGTCATATTTTCCGTCCTGCACCCTTTTTCGTGCTTTCAGTTTTTATCATTTAATCAAATCCATATTTTATAAATGTTTCAGAACACTTTTTAGAATTACGTGAAAGTTGTACAAGTAACCATAATGCCTACAGTTATTTTACTAAGAAAATAACGCAATGGAAGTTTCCAATGTATTATTTGCATATAAACAGAACTGTAAGCATTAGTTACTTGCTATTTATACAGCTTGCACGTAATTTTAAAAAGTGTTTTAAAACATTTATAAAATATGGCTCCAGTTATATGATAAAATTTAAAACCACGAAGACATGACACTAAATTGCGACTTTGCCACTCTTTTGTGTGAACGCTCTTAACATTTACGTAGAGAAAATACTAGGAATGTCTAGAGACAAAACATACGTAGACTGTAGGCAGGATACAGCGATATTTTCACTCAAGTTGGAGTGACAAGAATTTGCACTATAGAGAATCGCAGTCTCAGCAATATGGCGACCTACAGAAGACAGATCAAAGAAGTCAGGTGGTCACTCCCACTTTAATTTAAGCGAGAAATCTCAAACGTACAATCATACCCTGGTAATTTTTCGGCGAACTAAACTTTTTATACGCACATTTTTATTAGAATGGCAAGTAAGTAAATTTTCGTAGAACCTCTACATAAATAAGCATGTGTTACCTTACGTCTGTGTTACCTGTACACACATGCCAAATGTACTCTCTATAACTAGAGTATTTCGATTATTCTTAGATGAATCTCAGTATAAAATAAGTAGGTAACTATAATATTGAACTACATGTAAATTATATTAGGTACGTTTGAAAACATCAGGTTATTTATTTTTGGAATACATACTGTTTCGTTAATAGTTTCGATCCAATCAGCGAATGCTCCTACGAGCGTAAATACAGTTGGTGCATTCTCATACCCACAGACGGCTGGTCCAAATGAAATGATGCCAACGAGTCGTCCATATAGAATTGCAGGACCACCTGCATCATGCTGTTCAAGTGGAAATTATAATATAAAAATAACTTCTAGATTTCATGCGAGTTTTTTTTAAATTAGTCTCATCTGACTCTACTCTGCCTGATAAGTGGGCAGTGGAATCCAGGAGTGGTGGCCGAAGAGACAGGCTTAAACTGAACCGTAATGCGGCTAAATAATGGTAATGAATATGTAAAAGCATCTCTTTTTTCTCTGATGTGATATCATGCCATAGCCATATTCGAACCTAAGTTTTGTCTTAGTAACCACACTTGGCGGCGATAGTTAGTAGGTTAACCGGGCAATGCTGCTTTGCATGCTTTACAAACTGTCTGGTATTTTTGTTGTCTTTTACGACGCCCACAGGAAGAAATGAAGTGGTTCCATACTCTAGACAGGAAACCTATTTCGCGTGAACAAATGAATTAGAATTTGAATTTGACCGAAGTTCACAATTCTCACATAAAAGTAGATCAATAGAAAAGAGTTTCATTCCCTGCAGTGGGATAATACCAGGCTGGTTTGATAATGATTAAATCCATCAGTATAATGATGTTGATAAAGTTGTAATATATATTTTGTATAATTTGTAAAACTTACATCACAAGCACCCTCCCCAGTACTAAAAGTGCCGGCGCAAAACATTTTGTCTGTTATAAACTTGCTGTAATAAAAATATAAATTAAAATTGCAAAGTAAAGAGAGACTTAAATTTTTACCGGTTCTCACGGCTTTATCATTCAGCAGAATGGTAATTAAATAATAATAATAATAATAATAATAATATTCTACCACATGCACACAGCGCCATTTAGCCCCAAATTAAGCAATTATATTTGCTTGTGTTATGGGTACTAAACAACTGATATACTACTTATATACTTTTTTTTTTTTTGTAAATACATACATATTATAGATAAATTACACTCAGACACAGAACAAACAATCATGCTCATCACACAAAGGAAAAAAATAGAAAAAAAAAAAAAAAAAAAAAAAAATAGACTGACATCTCTTTAGTTATACACGTTTATAAGTATACTGCAGATATACTTGATTGATTAAATGAGTTTTAGGGTGCTGAGTGCGAGTTGTTTTTAGGTTAACGATTAAAACGTTTATTGCGTTTGGCTCTCTGATTGGTTTAGAGTTTGAAGCGGGCCTATCGGAGCACCAAACTTCATAAACGTGGCCCTGAGGTTAACTAATGACCATTTCACTTCAAAGTCTGATTGGCCATCTCACTCACCACTGATTTACGAAATACAAGGAAATTCTACTAGAACTAACCAAAAATCGTGTAAATGCGGGCGAATATTCAGATCATACAAAATTTGACGTACACAGTACGTACAGAGTAACGTACACGTAAAGAGTATAAACTTTTGTGTGAAAGCTCTTACTTTTTATTAACATAAAATCCCTGAGTATTATCTGTAATCTATACCTTTAATATTTGATATTGTTACTTACTCTCCGTATACTTCTTTGCAGAATATATTTGGATATACAGGCAGCACTTTCTTTTGTAAGAATATCGGCTCGAATGCTAACTTTTGTGACATCTGAAACAAATAATGAAATGAAACAAAAAATAAAACCTTCATAAAATATGGCAACAGTATAAATGTAGGCAAAAGCTTTGAACTGCTTACGACTGGTCAAATTGGCAATTCTTGGGATCATGTTGATGAATACTGGCATTGGACATCTTTCAGCTAAAATTCAATTTCAATTCAATTCAATTTATTTCATAAATATAAATTACATTTTATTACAAATAAGTAGTTTCCCTTTGGTCCCAAACTAAGCTAGTGCTTGTATCTTGGGTACCATCGGGATTACAATTTTCAATATATATCTTACAGACTATCATACATACATTATAATATAAGTATACTACACACTATTTAAATAAAAGTTAATCAATAAATACCGTAACCTAAAATATATATTTAAAATAACTTAAATCTATGATGACACTTCTCGTTGTGCCTGTCGGTCGGTGTTAGTTCCGTCGTCTCGCAGCCTGCCCCGGAACCGCCGGAACACCACGCCCTTCGGCCAGAATTCTTCTTTGGTGAAGGTTTCAAGAGCCTTTGTCGGCACACGCGCTACGAACGACTTGAAGTTCACGCTGTGACGTGACTCCAAAGGCTCTACCCTCACGATGTAAGTGGCCTTGACCTTGATGTACTCCACGAGGTCCTGAGTCGTTGTGGAGTGATGCAGGCGCGAGACATACAGTAGCGTAGTGGGTACGGCAGGTTTCAACAGGAAGTTGGGCCCTGTGGGTGCTGTACCATACTTATTTCGGCAGGTTTGACTCCTACGTTGATGATTGAATGATTACAAAGATTAGTTTAAATTCCTTTATGAATACTAATATGTTTTATGCATTCAATTATATAATTGTTAGTCAAAGTGCGTACTGCGTCTTGCTGAAGATACGTATTTAATACCTTGGTGGAAATTGAGTTTTGGTTTTTGGAGAAAATTAAATATCGGTAATAAAATATAAAATATAAAATATAAAATAAAATATGTACGGTAGTAGATCCACGCTGGTTTCAGCATGAATGGGCCGGATCAACAGGGGAAATACTCCCCTCTCATAGACGATCGACGTAAGAGTAGTAGTATCCGTACTACTTTTGTACTGCGTTTCGTTCGGTGAGTGAGAGTGCCAGAGGCCTTTCCTCTCCAATCTCCCCTTTCCTCTTTCCTCACCTCCATTATTTGCTTTCGCTACCCCATTCCCAGCCGCGTTAGTGGAGGCCACCATATCAGCAGCTTAAGACGATGGCTTTTGGTATGGTGGCCACCACTTCTGGATGCCACTGACTGCTTACTATAAGGCGGGGTGGAGTCACTTTGGTAGGCTAATATAAAATAAATAATATCAGGCCAGAACTAGATTCGTAGTTTGTATATCGTTTCAAATTATAACATATTATCTAAAATAACAGAGCAATCCCGTGAGTGTAATATTCCTTTAACTATCTCTGGAATGTAAGCGGCATGTTATTATTTTGGAAATTAAGATAAAGTCAAATATAACGTAGAGAATTTATGAAACCCAAAGTGAATGTAACATTTTATGATAATAAAATGAAACTACATAATTACAAACAGCCGATAAACATCTTGGCCTTTAACATTTTAACAGCAGATTAAAATAAGCTAGCATCAACAGGTTACCATTTAATATTACTCACTGAGGAAACGTTTCTGCTTCGTGAAATTCCCTTTTAAAACATTAAGAAAATGCTTTCCAAAGCAACAAGTGAACTCTGTCTGCTTCTTGTTTCATTTTTTATTGGTGGTCAACGGTCTTGTTTTACTGTTTAAGTATTTTACCGCTAATTTGTATAATAATATAATAATAATACCAGCCTATTTACTGTCCCACTGCAGGGCAAAGGCCTCCTCTCATATAGAGAAGGTATGAGCATTAATCACCACGCTTGCTCAAGGCGGATCGGCAATTTCAGACTTTGAATTCCAGGTTTCCTCACGATGTTTTCCTTCACCGTCAGTCAGAAATGTCAAAGATAAACTTAGAAAGTACAATGATTTTAAAAATCACATTGGTACTTGCCCGGATTCTAACCCACTATTTACGAAGCGGGTGCCTTGTCTACTGAACCATTTCGACTTAAATAATTTGCATGATGTTGTTTAAATTTTTGGACGTGATTTTTGTTGTTACGAATGTAGCATTTGTAACGAGATGTGAATCAATTATTATTATTTTAAATTTTAATATTATTTGAATTTAATTGAAAATTGATTTAATAGGTTTGCGGATAAAAATCCTAACCTAAAGTAGAGTAGGTAAAACTACAGCAAAAAAGGAATTTAAAATGATCTAAACTAAAATTTAGTTTAGTAAATTATAAAAAGAATAGATTTGATTATTATATTTTCCGTAAGAGTTTGTTATGAAATCGAATGAAACTTTTGATACCGAAGTGAAGCGAGGGCGGATGGCTACTTTTTTATTATAAAAGAATAACTTTCAGTAACTTTTATGCAACTTAAAGCTTGAAGAAATGGCACACCATTTACTTTAAGTATTCCATAAAGTTTTATACTTTGTTTTCAAACAATGCAACCGACATAAATAGTATCATTGTAGTTTTGGATATGGTTTCTTGCGAACGTTTAAAAAGCAAAAACTTGGAATAGTTTTGTTTCAATCAATATCATACTATTGCTGATTAAAGACCTCTCGTCAGCTACGTTGTTCCATCTATCTTAAAATAAACAATACATTTATTTGATGTCTTAAAATATGTGTTAAATGAGACTAAAAATTTACACCAAGTCGGTGTTATGCGTAGTCAGTATTTTGTAAGTTGTATTTTCCAAATTAGGTGTTTTGCGTAAAGGTGATTTTTCGCGTATATGGTTTTATGCGTCGAAAGGAACTAAAATCTGAAGTTACAGTTCAATAATTACTGCAATAATTTTTTGTGACTGTTTCTATATTATCATTACCTATCATATCTGCTGAAAGACGTCCACGGCTAGGCTTAGTTCTCTCCCAATTTTTGCCACCGTGGCCACTTTCTCTATAGGACCAATCTAATTACCTTAGTAACACCCCATCCGAGCATCGTAATCTCTGTAGTAGTAGGAATACTGGACGGCAAATGGCTGATATCAATGATCCTTGGGATTCTGTATATGAACGATAAGTGTCTTCGCAGGCGAACCACTGCCAAGTTGTTGGCGAGAGTCCTTGGGCTGTAGCTAGGGTGGAAGTATACCTGAGGAATAGCAAGATATATCAAAAGATTTTTTAATCAAGAATGTTTTTAATAGATACTAAATAGTTTTTTTTTTTTTTTTTTTATGTTATAGCCAACCAAAGTGACTCCACCCCGCCTGATGGTAAGCAGACAGTGGAATCCAGAAGTGGCGGCCACTATACTAAAAGCCATCGTCTTAAACTGCCGGTATGGTGGTCGCCACTATGGCGGCTGGGAATGGGGTTAGGGGAAGGGAATGAGGGAGGTGAGGAAAGAGAAAAGGGGGGAAATTGGGCCTCCGGCGCTCTCACTCACCGAACGAAACGCAGTAGTACGGATACTACTACTCTTAAGTCGATCTTCTATGAGAGGGTAGTACTTCCCCGGACGATCCGGCCCATTCATGCTGAAATCAGCGTGGATCTACTACCGTATAAATGAACAAAATTTTTTAATGAACTCTCGAAATTTTAGGTGTTTTCTCTACGTTTTCAATTCTATAAAATATTATTTTAGTTAAATTATTTTAATTGCCAAACTTAAATGGGATTGAGCTGGACATGGCTGCAGCATATCAAATAAACTGTGGGCCAATATTGCTTAAAGTTGGTGCCCTTAGACAGTGCGAGGTCGCGGCAGACCGAGAAAGAGACTGATCTGGACAGTGTTTTGGGGAATTGAAAGTAGGAAGCACAAGATCGCGAAGAAGAAGGAATGGAGGGAGACCTTTGCTCAGGAGTGGGACAAAAATGGCTAATCACAATAATTTTTATTTTAGTTCTCCTACAGCAGTTGTTTACATGTTAAATGAATGGAACTGATTAACAGTTTTCATCACTCGAGTACCAGTCATGGATTCCACTGACCATTACCTAGTCATTTTGGTAGGCTAATATTACAAATATTGTTTCCACGGTAATTACTGAGCTTACACTTATGAAGTGTGTGATTCCACATGCACCCGTTCACTATAGTGATTGTTTGCTACCTGACCACAAACTCTTTACATACTTACTTCTATAACATCGATGGTTTCTCCTCCGACTCTGCTGTGGTTGCTACCCAATCGCACTGCTAATATTCTAGGATTTTCACGAAAGAACCGGTTGTTGTACATCCTGTTGAAAAATTTAATAAAAATTTCTTGTTTCTATATAACTTGACAACATAAATGAGATTAGATTCTCATCCCACCAGGCCCGGTTAAAGTAAAAATCTTGTAGGAGAATGTCCAATAATGGACGTGTTACAGCTCAAATGATGATAATAATGAACGGCTCTTCAAGATAGAGCTTGTTACCTAGTACAGATTTTTTTAAATCATCTTCATCATATCAGTCAAAAGACATATACTGCTGGATATAGGCCTTCCCGGAGTCTCACCACCATAACCGGTCGTCAGCCGCCGTCAATCATCGGTAACCAGCCACCATTATCAGGTCGTCGTCAATCTATACTTTATTTTATAAAGCGCAAGAGTTTATTTGTTTGTTAAGAATAATTCTTTTTTGAGTTTTGATAGCCCAGTTCTTGAGGAAGGTTATAGGCTATGAAACATCATGCTATCGGCAACGGAAGCAGACCAGTAACTAAAGATGTAACTTAATGCGGGTGAAACCGCGCTGCCGAAAGCTATTAAATTAAATAAATATAAGACTTACAGTTGCAAACATGAAGCTGATGTCAGCACCAGGTCGTGCCAGTACAATGCTCCGCCACACCAAAACCTTCCCATAATGTGAATAGAGGCCATGAATGGATATTCTCTGACGTTGGTGCGCTCCCCATTGAAAATTCTACGGCCGTTCTTTTTTGCTTCGTGGTATTCTTTCATATCTTCTAACTCGCCTTGAGGGTCTAAAGAAATTATTATGATAATAGATGAAATCGTCTTGAAAACATATTGGTTAGGTCTCTTATACAGGAGTGCGTGTTATAGAAATATCAAGATGTGACTTTTTAAAGGTCAGTTTCACCACTAGCTGCTAAAGTGTCTGATATATATCTAACAAATAAAACATCTTGTAGTCAAATCTGTCTTATATTTTAAAGAATTTATTAGTCAGTTAAGGTTATCAGGCACTTGTGGAACTGATTTTTGAGTACTATCTGTTAGTTAAGTTTCGAATAGGTTATCACGTACTTTATCAGCAAGTGGTGAAACAGGGCCTAAGACTTAAAACACTTTCTAAGTTTATACCCTGGACATTACAGCAGGAACTAACTGATGATAGTGAAACTACACATCAAGAGACGGCAACAAAGTCAAAAAAAGGAGGAGGTTCTCAATTCGACTGTATTTTTATATGTTCGTTACCACAGAACTTTCGACTGGGTAAAGCAATTTTAATGATTCTTTTTTATTTGAAAGCTAGTTCCTTGTGGACCCATTATTCTATTTCTGACAATGGCATCCATGAGAAAACAAAATATAAGTCATAAATTTGCATTTTTACTTTTTAGTTTCTTTTCTGTTTAAAGTCGGTTTTTTTTGTTACTGCCGCTATTGCGATTTTACCAAGCTTGTTGATTAATCTTTCCAACACTTGGAAGAGACATCAAGCAGTAGACATCTTTGAGCTGAAACGTAATCAACTTACCCCAATAAATACTTTGCTTAGCTTTCTCCTTGTGTGTATCTTTCGGTACTTCAGCCAACATTTTATCAACCACCTCGTTAATCTTCTCCACATCCATTTTTTTCTCTATAGGTTCCTGCATCATTCTTCTAACGGTCTTCATAAGTTTTCCTTTTTCACCTCTGGTCGCTAATATCTTTAACATATCGTCTCGAGTCATTTTTGACTTTAGTTTTAAATATAGGTTTTTAGTGTCATTACTCATAAAGGTGAAGGCATCTCTTTCATTCAGTGCTTCGAAGAAATTGGTTTCGTTGAGATCAGTGGCGCTGGTGACGTTGGTCAAAGCGAACGTGTTGTCCACCACGTAGCTGTTTATTTTATCAATTTTATGTTGAAGCTCTCTAATCACTCTGCTGGAGACACGAAACATTTTGATGATTTGTTCAGCAATTTCACTAATTTTGAGATTTTGGGCTATGAATGCATCTTCCTTGGTTAAAATTGGACAAATTTGTAATGTCAAATGTATGAAACACCATTGAAACACCACACAGGGCCTGACCATTGCTCTGAATTTATCATAACACTTTATGGTTATTGAATAATTTTATAGGTTGTAAAATTTTTATTGAAACCCTTATATTTGTTATTATAACTTCTGCGAATAAATATCAATCGGTTTTATAGCTAAAGTTAATAATAGAAGGGGTATAAATAATTTTACAAGCCAAACAAATTATATAGAGAAAATAACAACTTTATTTTCTTAATAAACTCTGTCAAATCAAAGTTGATATTATTTTAAACTATCGCACCGCCTTGGCTTTGCACGTGGGTACTAATAATTTATATTTTACGACATAGTTGCATATCGTTAAAATTCTCGGCTCCTCGTATAAGTAGGTACTATAACCATAATATATATGTATGTGTAGCTTTAATATGCATGTATTAAATATAAATCTGGAAAAATCTGTAAAATAAAAATCGCATCAGAATTTGTAGCGTGGTTTAGAAGAACTTAGCAAAGAAAAATAATAAAAGATTTTGCTGTATACTAATACTAGCTTTCATGCGCGTCTTGGTTACTAGTCTACTCCCATCGCCAGTAGCGAGATGTTACATAGCCTATAACCTTTCTCAAGAACCAGGCTATGAAACACAAAAAGAATTATTCAAATCTGAATGGTAGTTCCAGAGAAAGTGCGTTTAACAAACAAACAAACTCATCCGCTTGATAATACTTAACTAAGCCCCAAGAACTGTCTTGAGAAATGTTTTAAGCTCTGTAACATTACGCTACTGGCGACGGGAGCAGAATAGTACTTCACTTATCTATGCATCACCCTAAGGTAGACTGATAGGTAATGCCTTTGGAATAAAGTCCGCTTATACATGTGTTTTTGTGTATAAAGTCTTAATAAATAAATAAATAGTACCTATAGATTCTTTATAATATTACTATCAAGCTGATCAAACCAATTATAGCTAAATTAATCTTCATTTCGCTTCGCTGCCACGACGACATATTTTAATATACCTTGTATACTTGAGAGAGACTATATTGTCTAATATTCGACCTAATAAATAACGAACTGATTTGTTATTTTAGCGAGATTTAAAATAAATGAACTTAGAGAAATATAATTGAAACAAGTTAAAAAGATTTTGTTATAAATTTGTAATTACGAAAGAAAGTTATTTAATAAGTAATCTTTGTTAATTTATTTTTCTTTGTCAAAAGGGTGCCAGCGGAATCCAATTAATTATTATATAACTAGCTGTCGCTCGCAGCTTCTTCTTCTTTAAAAGTAAACAATAAAATTATGAATTTTAGCTTATGTCTTATTCTGATGTATGAGCTATATTATTGTAAAGTTTTACTTATATCCATTCAGTAGTTTTTAACTTGTTACGTGAAAGAGTAACAAGTATTCATGTCCATACAAACTTTTGCGCTGATATTATTTGTGAAATGGCTTCTAATGTCTGTTTGCTATCCATCCAACCGTTGGTTACAAGGCTTTATGTTTTATACCGTAATAAGTAAGTAGATAATCCTATTTGTGACAAAGTAACCCCCCCCAGTCTGAAAGGCTGATCAACGAAAAACCAACTAATCACATTTAGTTTATTAATCTAACTAGTAACTAATTAGATCAAATGAGACTAATTATCCACTGTTTTAGCTAGCATGCTGTTAGGTACTTCACATGAGATAGAACAGGTGATTAGTTAATTTTTCGTAGATCAGCCTTTCAGAAACTGGGGGTAAGAGTATATTTTACTAAAGCCGCTTAAACAAAAAACTATAAAAATAAAATGAATTAAAAAACAGTCAGTTTTTAATAACATTATAATCTATGTTCTAAATGTAACGTAAGCAATCATGTCACTATAGTATCAAAATTCCCATTCAACCAAAACGCCGTAAACATCGACATTTCCAAATTTAGATTCTGACCTGAACTTGACCTTTTTACATAAAATAGTGCACGTAGAAAATGTTACCAAATATTTATTTGATACGTTAAAGGAAACTTATGTCGATAATAAGTCTGGCGAAGTGGTCATCAATCAAGTAGATAGCACAGAAATATCTAAACAGGCAATCGAATTACAACCCAAGTCAGACCATCTGTCTAGAGTGTAGGTACCTACTTAACTTTTGCCAGAAAATGTTTTGGTGACAAATGAACCGTGAAATTGTGAGTAATCTTAGAAAAGGAAATAGTGGTGGAATAAGTCTAGACGAATAGGATCAATGCGATATGATTGTATTCGAAGAGAATATAAATATTTTCTTATTAATTTTGCAGTATGCATATTACTTTTTTAGGTTGAGAAGGTTGCCAGTGCTACTAGAGAAAGTACAGAAAACTGTCTTTGCAAGATTTTTGGTCTATAGTAGTTGTACTTAGCAGTATTTTCTTACTCTATAACTAAATAGTCATATTAACATTATTATTACGTAAAATATTCTGTTTCTTTTATAAAATTCTGTGTTTTGTCTCTTTCATTTATTTTGTTAATAGCAGCGTACCTTTAAATAATAAAATTAAAATTACTTATCAAAGACTCAAAGAAAATTGCTATCTCATATTCAAAATTAATAAAAACAAATTTTAATATTCTTTTCTCTGCTTACTACCTATCTGTAGTAGTCTTAACATTATGTATCGGGTCACCAATTTATCACGAACAATCAGTTCCACTACAGACAGCATGGAAGCGTTGTCTCATGGGAAATCTCAACAGACCATCATATCGAAAGCCCTAGCTTATACATTGTCTGGCTTTATTACATCTGTTACTTGGATTAGATTAAGTTAGTAGTAGTATTATTAGTAAGCAGTTTATGAATTCAAAGTAATGAATGTCAAATTGCTTAACTGTACTTTTACATATTTTCTTTCAAGTCTCTAACATTAATCTTAAATATCTAGACACAGAATAAAATTAACAGCAGTTGTGTAGCGTAAAACATTGTTTGTATGTAAAATTGATAAGCCAATATGGTGCTTAGGCTGCCATCTAGTGTTGAGTAGCAGTACTAAACTTGAAACATTTTATAAGCAAAACGGAACATGCAATTTTTGTTGATTAATATTTATAATAGTACCTTTTACAGTTTTCGGTTTTATTTTATTTTTTGTATATAATTTAATCATGTGAAAGGTAATTTTATTTTTAGTCGGTGGAGCTTAAATTACATAGTTTACCGCCATCTAGTAGTGAATAGTAAAACTGCAAGCGTACTTTACTTGCTATGTCTTAATTATGCAAGCACTTTGCTGATAGGTGGCGTTAGCACAAAGTTTTAAAGTTGAAAGTATTGTTCGAATAAAAATACAATTCAAACATATTTTGTTGGTTAAATTAACTTACTTTTTACTATGAATAGGGATCATGGCGAAAAAGATAATAAGTTTTGAAAACACATTGAACCTTAATAAATTGGACTATTTGAAAGGTTAAACCGATGAATGAGGGCGGCGAACGACCGGCCATGGTGGCGAAAATTGGGGGAGGCCTATGTCCAGCAGTGGACGTCTTTTGGCTGATATGATGATGATGATGATGATGATTTGAAAGGTTCATTGTATGAAACGTTATATTATTATATACTGTAATATACTAACTCAAATACCGCTACTAAATTAATATAATTTGGTTTTGTATGTCGTTCAGAAAATCTTTCATGTAAGTATTTTGGGCTTTGGGATTAGTATTTTTATAATATTGCGCAGTGTTTTACTTTGTCTATCTTGTTTAATTTTTGTAAAAGGACCTTCAGTGTTATCTGATATCCGTCTGAAAGATTATGTCAAAGATATACGCAGGACTACGTTCTGCATCAGGGTGTTTTATATAATAATAAATAATAATATAGTTGTACCTAGCCTTGCCGGACCACCTTTTATTTTTAATTTCCCCAATGTCTACGTGTATTGCACAGAACAAATAACAGTGTTTTTCCTGTTCCGTGGTGTATGAGTAATCAAATCTGTAAATACAAAGATAACTAGAAAATAAAAGGGTTAAAATAACAAATTGGAACTTTTTAGTGTAGGCGAGCGACATAACCACTATACCATCACCAGTGCCACAATATATGTGAGTTCACAATTAAATTGCAAGAGTCTAGAGTGGATTACCTCCCGTTTTATTAACGGCTACGCTGAAGGCTGTTTCTAAATGAATTCGTCAGTAATTTAATTCTGGTGTAACTCAGTTTGGGGCCCGAGGGTTCGAAAACGAGCGGACATGTAATTTAGTAAATAAGTTGCCGAGGTTAATAGTTTGTGGGGACTGCGGTAGATGGCTCTGTCCATAATTAGGTTAAGGAAAATCAAATATCTTTTTGCCCGACTGTCGAAGTCAAGAAGGGTAATGTGCTTTGAGCGTATGTGGTTATGTACCTATGTCTATTGCTTTGGCACGATCTACAGCCTAAATGGCTTGATGGATTTTTACATAGAGGTCTTAATAGATTCGTAGATACCTATTGATTGTGGGAGTGTCGGTACGAAAAAGAAATGGCTTTCTTTATTTTTGTTTTAGGCAGACGAGCTTTTTGTTTCGTACGGTTGTGTGATCCATTTTTGGTAAGAAATATTTTAGGTAAAAGCATTTGCGCTTGATAGTTAGCTAAATGGAATATAAATATCTTTTTTATTATTCTATTGCAGTACCTACTTTAATATAGCTTATTACACGTGAAACATGTTTTATTGTTTCAAAGAAAAGATGGTAAAGATAAAATATAATGAAAGCCACGACGAAGTAATACATTTCTGATGAACTTTGCCATAATGTCACACTTTAGCAGACAGATCACAACAACCTTATCACAGGTAACGCCAATTACGTAGACTGCAGACGGAGGTTGCAAAAAAAACCAATTTTCTTATTACAAATTTAATTAAATATAAAAGAATTACAATTTGAATAAACTATAGAGGTGATAATCGGACGATGTGAGTACCAAGAATGAAATTATATTTTAATAAAATGAATAACTATAATTCTGGAAACGTATGCTAAATTGAATGTGGCGTGATATTGCATCAGCCGCGTGGAATGTTGCAAAAGCCGTGTGAGTGCGATTTTGCTGACTGCGCGCCTCGTGCCTCCCGCGGTTGCGATGTGCAGTAATGGTGTCGCTTAACGTCAGCGGTCCGCCTGTTACACCGATGCGTAACACCTCCCCCCGAAGAACAGCAACTATTTGTTGAACGTAGTCGACAATGTTGCTGCTAGGCGATCTGAGTTGATTCTGACTTCATCTGGTCCAATGTTTCTTCTGGGTTCAATCTGTGCATAGATCTCCTGGGTATTATCTGATTGTGTAGTGCAAGCTCTTTCAACCTTCTTTCTCGCATAATATCGTCGATACGTTAATGTGAGTACGAGTGCACTTGCACCTAATAATATAAGGTATACGGGTATAGTAGTATGATAGATGCTTTCAGAGTTATCGTGAGACAGTTTTACTGGATGCTGTACTGAAATCTTCTGACGACTATTATGTAGATTTTCAAGATTAATTGAGTTCAGTTTGATTGATTCTTCTTTTCTTGGTATATCCCTCTGGTTTAGAGATGATTGTATTATCTTCAATATGTGACCCTTAATTCGATTATCAATGTTTGAGATTTCAAACTCTGGAGTGCGGATGAAACAATTCTGAGGTATAGTGGCCAGGTAGCTACCTTCAACAGTTTTGTATTGCTCTTGTCCACATGACGTCTTGATCTGTGTTGGAGTGGGAAAGGTGAGAGTGTAGTGCTTCTCATCTAATTGTTCTACGGCTGCTCGGTCCAGGGTGACAGATGTAAGTGTACAGGAACTAGTGTTCTGCTGCGCGATCAATTGTTGTATACAATCCGGCTTGTCTTGAATTTTGTAATTGATTTTGTCCTCGCAGAGGTACCACGAATCAATCTTCGGACATTCTGTCTCTATGTACATAGAATACGTTCCCTGAATTGCTATGTAAGGTAAGTTAGGTATAAGAGCTAGGTAATGTTTGTTAGGAACTATGGAAAGTCTGTATAGGGTATAGGTTTTAGGTAAGACAATCGGGAACTTTATAACTATAACTATGTTTTTATCGCTATAATACGAACCTACTCTTAAAACGTTATAGTATTCTCGAAGATCTATATCAATGATGTCTTCTTTAGAATACAATAGTTTTAATTTTCTTATCATATTTTTAAGATTGCCTAAACTAACCATAGAATGCATGGTGCTTGACGCACGTATAAAAGCTAACATTAGTTCTATCTTATATAATTCGTTAGATAATGTTTCAATGTTATCATTTAATATAAGCAGGTATTGGGCTAAATGAGCGTAACTGAGTATATCTGCCTGTCTTACACTATCTTGGCTTAATAAATCGTTAATTTTATCAGACATAAGTTTTTGATTCTCGCTTATTTTATTTAATACGTTCGAATATTCAAGCATCCAATCTTTAGTCAAGCTAATGTGATTAAGGAACTCTGATTGCAATTTATCTTCGTTTCCTTGTAAAACCTGGATGGCATCGTTATATTTAATAGCGTCTGTATAATCTAAGTTACCTGAAATACTTTTGATAACTGAACCTAATCCGTCTATGAGACCACGTTTGTTACGATTTGGCTCAAAACTTTCTAGTTGAGAAGATATTTCCTCTAATTTGTTACTGAGATAATTTATATGAGGTTCAAATAAAGAAGATGTTCTATTGTTAATTGAAGGGCTGTACTCGCTTAACTGCAGTTTTACTAAATCAATCTTTGACTGTATATCTTCTAAGTTAATATAAAGGAGGAATGAATGATAGTGCGATATTACTTTGGTTAAACCCAGCTTAAAAGGTAGTAATCCAGGTCCATTTTCAAGGGAATCAAGTGATATGTCCTCTGCTCGATTCAGATGGACCAGGAACATCAGTGGTAGTAGTATCCTGCAACAATTTCCCAGTGTTAGGTGTCCGCTTAAGGCGTGATTTAGCGACAGGACCACGTTTCTTTTTAGTATATATATGTATGGGCAAATCAGCTAATACAGTATCATGCGTATAACGTGGGGCAAGCTTTTGGCGATTGGCTAGTGGGTTTTTAACAAAAACTTGTTGATTGGGCTCATATTCCTTTTCAGACTCTCTATCTTTATTTCTATTCTCAATGATCTCAGTACGTTTGTGTAGGGATGTTTCATTGATAACCTCGTAAACTTTAGTCATCTTATCCCTATGCTCTTGCACGTATTGCTGAAGCAAGTGCACAGATAAGTCCACGTCTAAAGGGTCACGAGGGTCTGTGTGGCCTGTTATAATATCTAGTGGTCTGCATTTTGTGAAACTATGTATGCTGCTATTGTAAGCTAGTATAGCATATGACATAAGGTTAACAACGGGTTCATTACGATTTTCTAATCTAAGTAATCTAAGGTGTTCTAATAAAGTGCTATGTAAACGTTCTACCATACCATTATCGTTAGGGGAATGAGCCAAAGTTTTATGGTGCTGTATCTTATGTACTCGCGTAAATTCATTAAATAATTGATTATTAAATTCGGGTCCTTGGTCTGTAACTATAGTTATAGGAACGCCGTGATGGGAGCAAAATTTCAAAAGGGCTTGAATGACACTAACAGCTGTACCATCTCTGAGATGATAAGCTTGTGCATATTTAGAAAATGAATCGATAATCGTTAGGTACTTTTCATTCTGCGCGGTAAATAAATCTAAATGAACTACGTGAAACGGTTTAGATGGTGGGGGTACTATACAAAATCTCTGTTTAATTGGACTTCTGTCATATTTAGCCCGTCCACATACATTACATTGATTAATATATTTTGTAATATCATCTTTCATTTTAGGCCAATAGTACTTATGAGATAAAGCGAGATAACACTCGCTAATTCCACGATGGTTGGTTTTACCTTCGTGATATTTTTGAATGATCTCTTGCTGTCTTAGATATTCTTTAACATTTTCTAACTCTGTTTTTACTAGAACAAGATTCATAGATGAACTTTTAAACTTATCCTGGATTATGGGTATAACTTTATACATAGCTAGTGTTGGATGAATTATAATACCAGTTTTAACCTTAGGATTTATGAATCTTTTACTGAATTTATTATATCTTCCTCGAGGTTATTTTCTGATACTTGTATGGATGTGCGAGTGTGAGTTTCAAATGGCTTTGAGACAGTTGGTCGCTTTTTAATATCTCCTACTATAGTGTAACAAATCTGCCTGTTAAATTTGTTCAGAGGCTCGTCTGATATAGGTATTTCTAAAATTAGACTTTCAACGCTAGTATGAGCTGTAAGAGTAGTTGAATTTGATGAGGAATTTGGCCTATCAGATACATTTACTGCTATTGAGCTTGCTTCTTCGTTATTAATTTCTATGCGGGACAAGGCATCAGCATTTGTATTACTTTTACCTTGTTTATAAATTACTGAGTAATTATATTCACTCAGTTTAAGCCTCCAGCGAGTTAGTCTCGAATTAGGCTCTTTTAAGTTCATGATCCACTGAAGCGGTTTATGATCAGTAATAATTTTGAATGGACGTCCAAAGAGATAAGGTCTAAAATATTTGGTAGCCCAAACTATTGCTAAAAGCTCCTTTTCTATAGTGCTATAATTAATCTCACTACTATTTAAAGTACGTGAAGCATACGCTATGGGTTTGTCAGATCCTATGGGTCCTTGTGAAAGTACGGCTCCTATGGCTAAATTAGATGCATCAGTGGTGAGTAAAAATTCCTTTTCAAAATTTGGATATTGCAAAATGGGATCATTAGTCAATAGTGTTTTACATTTTTCAAAGCAATTTATATAGTTAACATCATTACAGTTTACTTTTGAGCCCTTTTTCAGACAATGTGTCATTGGTTTAGTAATTTTTGCAAAGTCTGGAATAAATTTACGATAATAGCCTAATAGACCTAAAAATCGCTTTATCTCTGTAGTTGTTCTGGGGATTGGAAATTTTTTTATGGCGTCAATCTTGTCGGGGTTTGGTTTGATACCATCCTTACTGATAACGTGCCCAAGATAAGCAGTCTCTAATTTTAAGAACTCGGATTTATCCATTTGTATCTTAAAATTAGATTCCCTGAGTCTTCTGAAGACTTTTTCAAGGTTTACAATGTGTTCCTGTAATGACGTGCTAAAAACTATGATGTCATCAAGATATACTAGGCAGATAGAGTTTTGAAGGTCCCTGAGGACATTGTCCATTACCCGCTGAAAGGTAGATGGAGAATTTTTAAGTCCCATCGGCATTCGCATGAACTCAAAGTGACCGTGCTCTACATTAAACGCAGTTTTCAGAATATCGCTGGGATTCATTTCAACTTTATAAAATCCACTTGCGAGATCAAGGGTGGTGAAATAATTACAATTTCCTAATTTGTCTAACACGTCATTAATATTTGGAATTGGGTATTTATCATCAATAGTTTTGTCATTTATTTTTCTAAAATCAACGACTATACGCCATTTGACTTTTCCTGATGCGTCAGCTTTCTTAGGGACAACCCAAATAGGGCTGCTCCAGGCAGATTCTGAAGGGCGAATTATTCCTTGCTCTAACATTTTAGCTATCTGTTCCCTAACTTCTTGCCTGTGCACAAACGGGTATCTATAGGTTTTAGTGTATACTGGTATTTCATCGGTCGTGCGGATGCTGTGTTTTATTTTATTTGTAAAGGTAAGTGGTTCCCCTTCAATATAAAATACGTCGGCATACTGAGATACTAATTTTTCTAAGTTAATACGTTCTTCGGGGTTTAAATGATCTGTACGTATGCGAGAGAGCACTTGTTCTACGCGAGACGACGGCAGTTGTTCGGTACGCGTGCACTCAATAATAAATATTTCTGCACTAACAGGCCTATCCATAGAAAAAATTATGTCGTTTGATGTCGGATTACATATTTCTAAATAAGCTCGATTATTATGAACGGTAGTAATACACTCGTTAATCTGGCAATTAGATATAATTTGCTCTGGGATGAATGCATCCCCATCATGAAAATTAACCGGTACTCTAACGACCTTTGATGAATTGGTTGGGATAATTTCCTCATAAAGATTACAGTTACGAGAATTATACATGACTATTGGATTTACTGCATATTTTGTTACTAACCTATTATTTTTTAAATCAATATTGGCCTCCCATTCATTTAATAAATCAAGACCGATCAAACCATCGAAATATTCATGAAACTTATAAATGAAAAATGTGACGTCATTAGGGTCATTAATTTCCTGAAAACAAGGTAAGTTAATAGAGTGATCATTTCGTGTGGTGGCATGCACATTGGTAACTTCAAATGGATCATACTTCCAAGGTAAGTGTGGATAATATTTTGTTACAGCTTCTGGACTTATAAAAGATTGATTTGCTCCAGTATCGATTAGAAGTTTCAGTGGAGGATCCGATATTTGCATAAAAGGTAAGTAACGCTGAGTTTGTAGATTAATTTCTATTTTGATTCGTTTGATTTCGGATCTTTCTGAAAATTTTTATCGTTACAGGATGAATCTTTTCTAGAAGGAGCTTCGCCGGATGCTGAAAGGCACATGTCTGGGTAAGTAGTCATAGCCTGTGTCATGTCTTCGTGTGTCAAGTCTACGTGTGCCATGTCTACGTGTGTCATGTCTACGTGTTCCGCCTGATCATAGCATCCGTCAGTATAGTTGTCTGGGTAATAATAGTAAGGATCGTAATAGTAACCATTATCATAGCATTCATTAAAGTTCATTTCCCTTGTCTGAAAATAATTTGATGGTGGTGGATTGCCAGATCTAGACCAATCATGCCCGCGTATTGGCATTGGTTTGGAAACGAAGTGAGATACGCCGCTCATTGGCTTGGGTGTATCATTCGTATTGTTAACTCTAGGTGAAGGCATTCTAAATGTACTATGTTGGGGGTTGATATTAACCGCGTTTTGAGGATTGTAGTTAGGAGGTCGCGCACCGAACATTTGATGGGTACGAGATAGACCACGATATTGTAGCGGTTGCGGTGGTAAATTAAAGTTACGATTCCACATTTGCGGAGGGCGAGCAGGCAACATCATCATGTTAGGATAAGGACGTGAAGGACCTGGCATGTTAACTACAGGTTTAACAGGTTGGGTTACACCTTTCTTTTCAGGTACGTTAAGGTTTTCATTACGCTGCTGAAGATATAAAGTATTCACCTCTTCCTGTACGTATTCTAGCGCCTTTTCTATGGTGTCTGGGCGCATGCACCTAATTCGTGAACCTAATGGGTCTTTAAGACCGCGTACATAAGATTGTAAGGTCAACTTTTTGTATAAGTCACGTTTAGAGTCGATAGTCGTTTGTATTGTCTCGTGTAGGGTCACATAGGTCATAATGGTACTAAATAAATTTTGGCATTTCTCATAATATTCCTGTGGTGAATTTGAACCCTGCGTTAACAAAGCTAAATCATTATAAAGTGACGTTTCGTCACGCTGGTCTGCGAAATTATTGACCAGAGCGTTACGTATACCACTCCATGTTTCTGGAATTCCATTTGAGTTAATTAAACGCGCCGCGGGGCCAGTGATTTTGTTTAAGATTCCGTTAATTAAAGTTAAATTTGCAAGTACATTATAGGGCTCTGGATTAACAAACTGTATGATCAGTTGGTCGCAAAGCTTAATGAATCTAGTTAAAACATTAGGGTTCCCATCGAATTCGGGGACAATGCGTAAGGCTTTGCAGATATCGTCTACGGAATGAATTGGAGGTACAGTCATTTTGTCAGACAAAGATGTTACTGAACGGTGTAAATTTGAGTCACTATTATTCCTATGTAAATCTAAGTCATTAATGTTTCTATATAAATCTAAGTATTCTAGTCTAGAATTTTTTAACCTAGAATTCCGCGATTGCCTGGGATGGAAAATCTTGGATGATTTAGGAGACACGTAAAAATAAGGAAAGCAACTCAGAACTATTCTAAGTACTTACATACACATCTTAGAATGGATTCTCTGCGGTATCGATGTCTGGATACGCCTCGTCTGTAGCTCGTACGTAGATTCTGATACTCGGGATTGCTTCTTGAAAGCCGCCCGGGCGACACGCGAACGCGGATATCGATGTGAGATGTTCCTAGATTCGCGAACCGGCCCGCGAGTATCCTACCGACTGCGCCAATTACGTAGACTGCAGACGGAGGTTGCAAAAAAAACCAATTTTCTTATTACAAATTTAATTAAATATAAAAGAATTACAATTTGAATAAACTATAGAGGTGATAATCGGACGATGTGAGTACCAAGAATGAAATTATATTTTAATAAAATGAATAACTATAATTCTGGAAACGTATGCTAAATTGAATGTGGCGTGATATTGCATCAGCCGCGTGGAATGTTGCAAAAGCCGTGTGAGTGCGATTTTGCTGACTGCGCGCCTCGTGCCTCCCGCGGTTGCGATGTGCAGTAATGGTGTCGCTTAACGTCAGCGGTCCGCCTGTTACACCGATGCGTAACACGCCTGTACCAGTAGTTACTTGATACATATTAAATAATAATAGGTAAATAGGAATGTCAATTACAAAGATACAGGTAAATTTGTTGATGGAATCACAGTTGGAGTTCATTTTAAATGCACCTAACCATTAAACAACTACAATTTTTTTACACTAGCCAATCAAAGTGACTCCGTCCCGCCTGATGGTAAGCAGTCAGTAGAATCCAGAAGTGGTGGCCACTATACCAACAGCCATTATCTTAAACTGCTGGTATGGTGGCCGCCACTATGGCGGCTGGGAATGGGGTTAGGGGAAGGGAATGAGGGAGGTGAGGAAAGAGGAAAGGGGGGAAATTGGGCCTCCGGCGCTCTCACTCACCGAACGAAACGCAGTAGTACGGATACTACTACTCTTACGTCGATCTTCTATGAGAGGATAGTACTTCCCATGACAGCGTGGATCTACTACCGTAAATATTAGTGAAAATAAAAACATAATTCTATACCATCTCTTGTCGTGGCTTCATCGCTGTGTGTTCATTAAATGTGTAAAATTAAGCATTTAGTTAAATGTAGGGTGACGCGGCAATGAAACCTGAGAAGATATTTTTACTTAAATAACGTTTCACTCAGACTACTAATGTTTAATTATTTTGATGAGGTTGCTCCAGGGTGACTAACTTTGTTTTTATAAGTTTACTAGCTGCGCGCCGCGGCTTCACCCACGTCGATGTTCAACTCGGAAACCAGACCGATTTTCAGTGTAAAAAGTATTCTTTATCCGTCTCCGACACCGTATCTATGTACATACCAATTTTCATTAATATCGGTTCAGCCATCACACACGCACACGCTCACGCACACGCACACGCACACGCACATGCACACGCACACGCACACGCACACGCGCACGCACACGCACACGCACACGCACACGCACACGCACACGCACACGCACACGCACACGCACACGCACACGCACACGCATATGCACACGCACACGCACTAGCACTTTAGTACAAGGAATTTGAAAACTTCATTTAATTATTATATTATTAATATTCAACAGTAAAATTATAAGCATAATGAGCGCACGAATTTTCTTCTTTTCTCCTACAGGCTAGTTAACATATTGTTTATGTTCCAGTTAGAGCGGCAGTTAAAATTCCTCTCGACTTATTAAAGTTTCCCAAAATGAAAAATACCACATTTATCTCTTGGTGCTAACGTGTCGTAATTTGTCCAGTTGAGCTAAATAATCCTACAAAGTAGGAAGGTAATGTTTCTTTGTAAAGATTATACATATCTACTGTAAAAGAGTTTTTTATTCACCTTTGAATACAAGCATAAAAGCAGATGGCCCAACTGATGGTAAGTGGTAACCGTAACCTATAGTAGGTAGGTAATGTTTGGTTGTAAAGATTATACCTACTGTAAAAGAGTTTTTTATTCACCTTTGAATACAAGCATAAAAGCAGACGGCCCAACTGATGGTAAGTGGTAACCGTAACCTATAGAGATGGCTGTGTTTTCCAAGCATCGCAGAAGTAATAATGCTTAGAAAACACAACCAAACCGACCACGGGGAAGGGGATGAGGAAGAAAAAAGGAAAAGGAGGAGAACCGAGGGGGTATTTGGGCTGCCGGCGCTCTCACTCAGCGAACGAAACATTATGTAGGATGAAAACTAATTTTCATATGATCTTCTATGAGAGGGTACTTCTCCGGTCGATCCGACCCATTCATGCTGTAACCAGCGTGGATGTACTAATGTAATACGAGTATATTAGATAGTCTTTCAATAGAGTGGTAAATTATTGTCCAACTCTGGACACTGCACATTAACTTTAACCCAATAAAAAGTATTTCAACAAAATGGAAGTTATTATCTTATAGTCGTATAGATGGGTGCTGCCCATCATAGGCATTATCCGTGAGTAGGTTCCTATATACCTATATAGGCTCTAGTGGACAGTGAGTTCGTAATTCCCGGCAATATATCAGCCAACATTAACTTTGCTGGGTAATATTTCATTTTGTAATTTGATATCGTAGTCCGTGATGTTGTCTTGTTGAAACTTATCTGCATTGGACATACCGCACTCGCAGTAGAATAGTGATGTAAAATTATAAGAGTGATTTAGCGGTTTTGAACTCTATGGCTATGACCAAAAGTTATATATTCTCGTGTGGCTGTATGTCGTCTAATGCTTCTAATAACAGAATGATACGTGTACGCACATATTTTACTCATGTAATGGACTATAAACCAACAGCACAATGTTAAAATATGCGCAGAAATGTTGACACGAAACTAATGTAAACAAAGCTGAAAAATGATTTTTATATTTTTTGTTGTACACAACAGAAAAGTAGATAAAAAATTTTAAATCCATGAAATGTGAGCTTGATTTATATTTGAGAAAACAGCAAAAAATGGTTTAAACACCATTCCATGATTGTAATGACTCGAGGCGAATTACCGACATTAGTTTAATTATATTATCACTAGTGCAATTATTGTATTGCGGCTTTTATAACACAGCGATATAACGTTAAACTACAAATACCTAAGCTGTAAATCAAACTGAACATAGCATTCGTGCAACGCCTGGGCATTTCGCCAGTCTTACATTGTACCTAGTTCACAACTTGAACATTAAGTTCGTATCTACAAGTTCACAGATCACTGCGTCTTCATTGCATTCGAGCACCATGTTTATTGAAATAGCCGAGTGTGTATTGCTTTTTTTGTTATTATCTTCACGCCTCTACGAGCTTATGGATCATACAGAAGCTTAAAATATAGTCTGCTTTGCTTTTATACAGTCGTGTGTTTGAAGGACATTACTTAGTCGTTCCAAAAAATTTAAATTTTTTCGTAAACGGACTTAATTTCTTAGAGAACTGTCAGAAGTTTTGTTCTAGGTTTGTGAATAGTAAACTTTTCTCTTATGTTATGGCAAAGTGCCCTTTGCTCAGCAGTGAGATTATAATCATTATCATCTTTTATTCTGTTACAATGCTTTTTCCACTACGTAAACTTCATATAAATATACCAATTCTATAGTTATAATACCGTATAAAGTTTATTTATTTATTTTACAGAAAACTTACAGACTTTAAGGGTAGAAGATCCACGCTGGTTGTCCAATCTGTTATGTACTACCTATGTATATTGATATGTTAAGCAAATCGTTTTATAATATCATAGTTAAGATCAGTCGCAAATAAAGTATTGAAAAGTAACCACGTCTGTTTGCATTAAAAACACTCCGATTCATTCATTATTAGAAAGTGAACCTTATTACAATAAACACTGGTTTCACCATGAATGAGCCGGATCAACCGGGGCAGTACTACCCTTTCATAGAATGTCGACGTAAGAATATTAGTTTTCATGCTAATGTGTTTCGCTCGGTGAGTGAGAGCACCGGCAGCCCAAACACTCCCTCAATCCTGATTCTTTTCCCTTTTCCTTCCTCATCCCCTTCTCCGTGGGCGGCAACGATTTGGTTGTATATTCTAAGCATTTCTACTTTTGTAATGCTTTGAAACCACAGCCATCTCTATAGGTTACGGTTACCACTTACCATCAGGTGGAACGTATGCTTGTTTGCCACCAAAGTCGTATAAAAAAAAATAAAAGACTAATAGGTTTTATACGTAACATTATATTTGTAAAGACATTTTTTGTGTGCTCGTGCAAAATAGATCGGTGTCTAAACGTGAAGGCAAACTATTAAAGCTATTACACCTCGTATGCAGAAGGCATTACGTCTATAGTTTGTGGTTGCGAAAGGTGTATCTAACAGTGGGTGCTTTCTTAAGTTGTTTTAATTTGTTCGTAGTTAAATTTCACTGAGTAAAGTTGCTGTTTTGATTTGTATATCGAATTTGATAATACTATAATATTTTGCATCAGTAATTGTCAAAGATTGTATTAATTACTTGTAAGCCTTTGCCGAGGGCACTTCTTTATCGATTATTGACTGTAATATAACTGCCGCCTCGCTGACCAACCATCGCAACATCCGAGCATCGCTGAAGTACCGTCGTTACAACTGGACGTTGGACAATGGACATAGGCATCACTTTCGGCACTTTAATCGGCCATGAGCCGTTCTACGACAAACGACAAAAATTTCTATTTTTCGTTGCGTTGAATGTTAACTTTGTAACTTATACAAAAAACTGTAATTATCTGGCGATTGAAAAGAGTGGCCTGAGTTTCTTGCCAGTTCTTCTCACGGCTCTACCTCGTCAGTGAACTGGCTGTAGGTTAATTGGCTGACTTCATGTAATTATGACGTTCATAAGCATCATATTTTATGATAAAAATGAAGAAATTTTTATCTAAAGAAATGTATTAATGTAACGATATCTCAGTACAAAACGTCCTCAATCACGCGGTTGATCCCGCGGGATCACGTTCCGATAGCGACGAGATAAGACGTGATCGACGAGAGCATTACGTAGGAGGTACAAGCCACTAATATATTAGGAATGAATGTTTGACTTTTTAGGACTTAAACGTTACAGATTAGGAGAAATGTTAAATTTTTAAGGTTTTGTTTTAGTTCATAAAATAATTTAAATCAATGTCATTTGACCAACATCTCTTAAATCATATAATGTAATGCCGATTTTAACTAGCGAAATTACATGTTTCATGCCCTCGGTCAAAAAATAATCAAAATTAATAATATCAGACAATAAGAGTTAAAATGTTATTATCACACTAGTTTTTCGTGGCGTGGTTTCACCCGCGCGTAGAATAGTGTTTTATGATTTGCCAAATATGTACGGTATTTAAAATTGCGCGAAAATTCAGCTATCTTACTAATTGTGTCAGTAAAATATTAAACATTATATGAACCCCTAATGTTTACTCTGAAAAGTAAACTGTAATGAAATATTTGACGCAATCACCGAAGACAACACGTAGAGATACAAGACGACCTATCCAAAGTAGGCACACCATTTAAAAGCCTCGCTTCATTATCAATGTCTTTCTAAGGTAGGCTCTATGTGTCATGGAGGCTAGCTCGCAGGTGGGACATAATGGCCCGCGAACACTGCCGGAAAAAGCGGCCATTGTGCCCGGTAATGACGTATTTCCGGTATACCGGCAGTTGGTTCAGGGCTGAATTTAGTTGTTAGTTTTTACGTGGAATAGTTCGGACGTTGTTTTTAAGACTAATTTTGCCTTCTTTCCTGGTAGGTAATGGATTACGTGTAAGCTCTAAAACCGGTGCTATAGCTAAATGGTTTGATTTTCAGTGTCCATATGCTGAGAACTGTTTCATCTTTTAATAATAGAAAAATATATTCCGCATCTTATCAAGATAAAAAATAGGACTCTAGCAACAGACATGATACTTTTGTCGCTCAATTAAAGCCTCGAACTCTTTACCAGTGCATGTCCCATCTGATTATGATCCTGGGTTTTAAGTGGGGCGTAAAAAAGCATCTCACTAAGCCGCCATAGTGGAGGTCACCATACCAATAATAATAATACTAAAACAACCACACAACGCCATCTAGACCCAAGGTAAGCATATATTTTAATACCTTGTGACATGGATTCTAGAATGCGGACAAACATACTTGTAAACTTTTTTTGTAAATACATTGATACTATATTTTACATAGAAACACATATAGTAGCTTGGCATTTGGAATGGTGTCCACTACTGCTGAATTCCACTGACTGCTTACCATCAGACAGAGTGGAATCACTTTATTAGAGATAAAGGCGACATTATTAATTTTACATTTTACTCTTTTATATAATTATTATTACAAAAAATGTAATTAGTCAAATATGCAATAATATACTTTAACAAAGGTTCGACCTTTCCCAGTTTCAGGTTAGATGAATCACGAACAGTTGCGATCTGATTAGCCTTCACCAAACTTTGTTATCCGACACCAGACAAGGGTATTCTCGGTTTCTCTTTGTCCTACCTCATAGATATAAAAAATATTTCAATTATTCTAGATTATAATTTTGAAATAATTACGAGGTTGGTAGATGAAGGTTCTATGACAGACTACGTATTAAGTTAAAGGTACATTACTTAGTGCTCGAGCTAGATAGCTCTTTAATAATGACTTGACTTGATTTTTTTATACAACTTTGGTGGCAAATAAGCATACAGCTCATCTGATAGTAAGTGGTAACCGTAAACTATATAGATATGTCTGTGTTTTCCAAGCATCGCAGAAGTAATAATGCTTAGAAAACACAATCAAGCCGTTGCCGACCACGGAGAATGGGATGAGGAAGGAAAGAAGGGAAACGAAAGAGGACCGAGAGGGGTGCCGGCGCTCTCACTCCCCGAGTGAAACACATTAGTATGAAAACTATTACTCTTACGTCAATCTTCTATGAGAGGGTACTTCTCCGGTCGATCCGGCCCATTCAAGCTGAAACCAGCGTGAATCTGCTACCATAAATTTGACAATCTTATATTAAATACCGGAACAATCATCAAATTAAAATATTGCCTATTAACGCCCAGCCCCGTACTAAAAGTGGTTGCTTGTTTCCCGTTTAGGTTACTATTAACGTTACTACTTAGCTCCTATAGCTGATAGGTTGATGTATTTTATACTTAAACTTTCCTCGATATAACTAACAGTGAAGCATCCAAATAGATTGAGTAGTTCTCGATATTAGCGCTTTCAAACAGACAGACGTCCTTTTACACTTTGTATACTCATATATAGTAGAGCCACAGCCTTAGTGAGTGTGAATAATTGTGTTAGTATGCAATATTGACCCAACATGTAGTAATAAATAAACATTACAAACTTTACGATCGTTCTGCGCCAGATGTAACAAACGCAGGATTGAATTTTATGTTTGTATGTAATATTAGTTTTGTTCAAAACAATATTCAATTTTGATATTGTATATACAATTGCAATTTATACTAGAAGCATAAATATAAATGTTATTCTGATTGTAAATAATTTTATCTGCATTTTTGAATACGCATGACAGTGTTTGCAAATACACACATTATGTTTTCAAGGGCCAACAAGCGTTAGTCTCTCATGAGCTTTCTTGAACATATTATTTAAACTAGGTAAATTAACGTTCATCGCCTGATTCATGTTCTTTGAAATTTCTTTCTCATTTTCATTGGATTTATATTATTATTTATTTAGATTTGAAAAAAAAAAACGGTAGTAGATCCACGCTGGTTTCAGCTTGAATGGGCCAGATCCCCCACTCCTCTTTCCTCACCTCCCTCATTCCTTTTCCCTAACCCCATTCCCAGCCGCTATAGTGGAGGTCACCATACCAGCAGTTTAAGACGATGGCTTTTGGTATAGTGGCCACCACTTTTGGATTCCACTGACTGCTTACCATCAGGCAGGGTGGAGTAACTTTGGAAGGCTAATATATAAAAAGAAAAAAACGAGTGAGCATGCCCACATAGCCTGCGTACTCTTCATTCTATAGTCAATGGAGACAATTTTTTATGTGTTCTACACAACCCATGCTGCACCTTTTCATTGGTCAACATTTGCAAGAAGTGACAGTACAAAATGGATCGGACTTTTATGCAAAAATTAAATGCAAAAACACAACCTACACTAGATTACATAAGGGACTATTAAAACATAGTTTTGATCGCTTATAAAACTTCCCTACAAAAACTAAAAGTACGTATATTTTGAGAGACACGAGGCAAACAAAACAAAATTAGTTCATCTTCTCACTAAAGAATTTAACAGTATCAATGGCTTCGTGGCCCATAATCGTCTCATTTACGTCGTCGACAATGGAGATAATTTGTCACTTATTACACTCATTACTCTCTCGCTTCCTCGCGAGACAATGTTGTAAAGGAAAACAGTATTTTTCTGCTGACTTTCCCTGTACGTTTCGGAAGTGTCTTAAATTTTACGTGGCAGTTCGAATATTTTACAAACATTTTTTTAAAGTGGCGTACTTGCAAAGTAAGTACTTAATATTTTAGCTGTTTTTATATTATAAAACGTAATTTTAATACGAATGCCTCAAAAAAAGCTTTCGTCATAAAAAATCTAATAATAAATAATAAAAATAATTTTGTATATGAAAATAATACTGATATTATTATTTTCTCGATATATGCAATTTAAAACCTTGAAGTGATCAAAGTAGAAAAGAAAAAATAAATAATTGTTTCTTGACTAGCTCATATAAGCAAGTTATCCAAATATCAGTTAACCCAATAATAGTATTATACTGAACTTGATAAAGCCTTTACATCGCCCATGCGTGTTCTATCGTCTGTCCCACGAAGAGTGCTCTGAAATATTTTTTGAAAGAGTGCTATTGTTATCTATCTATCATCGCACTTCTCAACTTTGGTACTCATACTACTGCTTCTCATACTACTGTCAAACGACTTGTATAACATGGCCAGCAATATATAATTTGAGTTCTGAAATTTTATAAAGCATATGCAAAAGGTACTACTCAATACTACTTAATGAGGGTTTTTAGAAAATTTTCGCCAACAGTTGGCGCCACATATGTGAAAGGTCTTCCAATCACGAAAATTCAAAATCGAAATCATTTTCAGTTTGCAATTAATAGAATCGTTCTCGGTTATCTATCAAAGACTCAAAGCGCTTTGACTGTGCCTTGACACTTTAAAAAACCCGCAATACATTTAAATAGGCATTTGAGAAAAGAAGTGTTTTAAGTCTACAATGACTCTAAAATGGAAGGCTTCAAAATGCTTAATTAGCAAAGCTGAAGTAACTAACATGTTTTTTTACGTTACTTTTCGGCTAAAAGAACAAAGACTTATTTATGTATATTCGTTGTATTGTGTACTAAATAACTTATGTAGAAAATTATTTTCGGAAACAATTTGCTAGTTCACTTGCTTAGAGTGGTTTAAGTGTACCTGTATTGTTTATGTTATGAGGACTGAAACATTGCTAACATTCACTAACTACTGCTTACTGCCTGCGGGTTTGCTTGCAATGTAGGATAAAATGTGCCTTTTTTGTACTTTAAACTCAAACTCAAACTCAAAGCATTTATTTCATTTTGATCATAAAGTATGATGCTTATGAAAAGTCAAAATTACACAAAGTCAGCTAATTAACCTACAGCCAGCTCGCTGACGAGGTAGAGCTGTGAGAAGAACTGGTAAGAAACTCACGCCACTCTTTTCAATCGCCTGATAATTACAGTTTTTTGTATGAGTTACAACTTTAACACATCAACGCAACCAAAGAACCATACAAAGTAATTATTACAAATCAACCAATTAATTTAATTACCAAGATTAAAAAAAGAGAAGAGAGGATTTTAATTATTTAGTTTCATCTAGTATGGTAATTTTGATTTGATTTTTGATTTTAATAAAAATATATTTGATTTGAATACTACCAACGCATTAAAACACGTAGATACAATTAAACAGATTTGCACGGTGGTAGATCCACGCTGGTTTCAGCATGAATTGGCCGGATCGACCGGGGCAGTACTATCCTCTCATAGAAGATCGACGTAAGAGTAGTAGTTTCCGTACTACTGCGTTTCGTTCGGTGAGTGAGAGCGCCGAAGGCCCAATTTTTCCCCCTTGCCTCTTTCCTCACTTTCCTCCTTCCCTTCCCAGCCGCCATAATTGAGGCCGCCATACCAGCAGTTTAAGACGATGACTGTTGGTATAGTGGCCACCACTTATGGATTCTACTGACTGCTTACCATCAGGCAAGGTGGAGTCACTTTGGTAGGCTAAAAAAAAGATTTCGTGATATTTCATTCCTTTCGCAGTATTAATACCTAAGTATAAACATTCTGAGTGCCTAGTGCGAGTTTGACGAACACTGTCGACACGTTTATGACATTCTGTTCTGGTTTTTTTTTTTTCTCTTTAAAGTGACTCCACCCCGCCTGATGGCAAGCAGTCAGTGGAATCCAGAAGTGGTGGCCACCATACCAAAAGCTATCGTCTTAAACTGCTGGTATGGTGGCCTCTACTATGGCGGCTGGGAATGGGGTTGGAGGAAGGGAATGAGGGAGGTGAGGAAAGAGGAAAGAGGGGAAATTGGGCCTCCGGCACTCTCACTCACCGAACGAAACGCAGTAGTAAGGATACTACTACTCTTAAGTCGATCTTCTATGAGAGGGTAGTACCTACTTCCCCGGAAGATCCGGCCCATTCATGCTGAAATCAGCGTGGATCTACTACCTACCAAACATATGGCCCGCTCCAAGCTTTTAACCAATCAGAGAGCCAAACGCGGTAAACATTTCGATCGCGTTAACGTAAAAACAACTCGCATTAGGCACCCTATACATGGTACAATTATTTAAACTTTTATATCATTTTTAAAAAATTATAAGTTTAAAATAAGTTGCAAATATATAGAAACGAATCCAAATAGGCAAGGTTACCCTATATTTTTATCAAATCAGAAACATACCTTTTGACTCGAATTAACTTCCAGTTATTTTTTAATTGTATTTCGCAGTGCATCCCTGTAGCGATATATCAGTATATTTACATGGTGAATTTAGTTTAGTCGTAATGACGAATTGTTTACATATTCATATTTTATTATTAACCTGAAACAGGGTGGGAATTCACTGTCGCGGGTTATTCTGTTAGCATACCTAATATTATTAATATATTTAGTAAGCATGTTGTAGTTTTAGCTTAGTAGTATATTCAGTATATTAACTATGTCTTTAAAATTTATGGAAAATTATTTTTTTGGAAATACTAGTTTATTTATCAAAGACCAGTATTATATTTACTTGTTACATCGAAAGCAAACAAACAGAACTAATGATGATTTTACATTAGATTATAAATAACTAGTTGTTGCTCGCAGCTCCGCCCGCGTGAGTGTCGGTTACCGCAGGTAATTTTATTTTCAGAATAAAAAAATACACTGCGATTTGTATGTCAATAAACAAATCGCAGTGTATTTTTTGCTTGCAATGTTGGATGAAATGTGCCTTTTTTTGTACTTGGATTTTATAACTACCAAAGTATCCAAACATGTAGAGACAGTAAAACAAATTTCGTGATAATTAATTTCTTTAAATAAAAAATACACTGCGATTTGTATATTGACTATTGATGCATACAAACTTTTATTCATTATTATTTTTTTGCAATAAAAGGTAAACTATGTTGTTGCCCAAGGTCTAGTGTATCTCTATACTAAATTTCATCAAAATATGTTCAGTGGTTTTGGCGTGAAAGCGTAACAGACAGACAGAGCTACTTTCGCATTTATAGTAGTAATAGTATGGATATGTAACTCTCTAACCAATAATGTTTCCAGCTATGTGTATACAGAACAAACCAGGATGGCAGCAGTCACATCTTTTACTCCCACAGGTCAAAGGCGACAGGAATTACTTGTGTGCTTATCGCCACGACATAAGTACATCAATGAATTTAAACGTAAAGTCTCATACATTATACTATCACATTCACTCTACAGTTGCATTCAGATGACGAAGACTTGACGGAGTTGCCAAAACTTCTGACTGAACTAATTAAATGATAAAATCTTTTGATCCCTCTTAACTTCTAAGGTATCATGAACTTTGATGAAGTTCCCGTGCTCCTTGATGTAATTACTCATAAAATTGCAGTAAAATGTTCGCAGATTAGGCATGTAAAAATTGAGTTGCAGAAGTCCAATTCATTGATTAATTGAGAATTGAAGATTGAAGACTTTCAAAGTTAATTAAGAAGAACATTGTGTTGAAATGCTTACTAAAATTTTTATATTTTTTTAAACTAGCAAAGTGAATCAAATCATAAAGAATATTGTTATTTATACCGATAAAGCGGTATAAGGAGCCACTATCACTCAGCTGACACGCGAACTTGACGATTGACCCTATCATTTTCAGTTTAAATGTAAAACTCGACCATAACGTTTAGACTTATTATTACACAAGTTTTACTTGCACTCTTTGCTTTTACTTTTTTATATGCTCATAATAATAAACTGCGTAACACGACGCATAGCCGGAGGGCACACAATATATTATATACGCTGCGTGTAATTTATCTCTCTAAAGCCGGACTCATACGTTGGCTCCAACGACACTCGTCCAACGTGTGGATCTAAAAAATAGTACTGCCAACGTTGCCTAAAATTGAGGCTAATGATATTTTCTAGATCCACACGTTAGACGAGTGCCGTTGGGATCAACGTGTGGATTCGGCCTAATACATTTTGTTTCAGCTTCGCTACACAAGCAAATTTTTTGTTTTTAAGCTCTTTTATAAACATACCACGACTGCTCGTAAAAATAAAAGACAGTTTAATTGCGATGTTTGTATAAGTTCTCTTATTTTGGAAGTTTAAATTACACTCGTGTAGACTGTTTGTTTTAAATATACGAAATTAGAAAATTATTACTGTTTTTGGTCGGTACGACATTAAGTTTCACAACCAGTTTTGAAGGACAATCTTTCTTCGTTTTTGACTAGTTGCAACTCATCTTTCTCCACACACTACGTCGGCGTCGTATAGTTTAGTGTCCCGATTATCTCTAAATGTATAAAGCAGTCGCTTTTTCCCTGTCTGTTCCACAGGTAACTTCTTACTACGCATCGTATTTTTTCATTATTATCATGTATAAGTTTGTATTCAAACTCAGTGTGGGTTTCTAGTACTTACTAAAAACTAGAAATACAACTGCTCTTTAAATTGAGTTGAAAGATATATAAGGTTCTATATAAAATTGCACGTACAAAGAACTTAACGTACTTAAATAAAGTATGTTGCTCTGTTCGCCGTATTTTAGTCTCACAGGTATCAACTTTAAAACTCAATTTAAATGCACTTTCAAAACGATTTATGTGGGACGTAGACTTAACTATCCTTTCAGATAAGGATTGGATACCCCTTAGAGCATTAATATTTGTTCTAGATTTGTCTGTTAGAAGCGTTCTCATATTTTTTTCAGACGCAAGACGCTAGGCCTTACGATATCAAAGATAATTGGGGCAGTACTACCCTCTTTTTTATATTAGCCTACCAAAGTGACTCCACTCTGCCTGATGGTCAGCAGTCAGTAGAATCCAGAAGTAGTGGACACCATTCCAAAAGCCAAACTACTGGTATGGTGGCCTCCACTATAGCGGCTTAGTGAGATGCTTTTTCACGCCTCACTAAAGAGATCCAGGATCATAATTAGATGGGAACACATGCGCTGGTTAAGAGTTCCAGGCTTTAACTGAGCGACAAAAGTATGAAGTGCTGAACCGTTTCGTTCGAGAGGTTCCACTGTGATAGGGTGACACTCCAAACGTGTCCTTCTATATAAAACGGAGTGGGTGGGATTAATTTAAAGAACTCTTCAAAATACTCTCCGTGGTAAAGGCGATAAAGGACTCTATTTATTAGTTGAATTAAATATTGTTACAAATGATCTGTGCCACCAAAGTTGAATGAAAAAATAACACTATAAAACTAGTCCTCACATAAGCGTGTCAATTTTATCTGGTCTTCCTCACGAATCGTTCTTCAACATTTTCCGGGTCTTTGGTTAATCATGTCAATATTTATTTGAATATCACCTGATACCGCAAATTAACATGCGCTTCTAATGATTTATTGCCTGACTAGTCCTAGTCATTGATATTAAACCCATCCGTATATACATACTTTTATACTCTGACACATGCAGAACGTATTTAAGTTTCACACTTACTAATAAAATTGTAGTGTTTCTAAAAAACTGTTTTGTTTTACAAATTAGTTTTCTTTTATAATTAATTCTAATAAAATACGACTTTTCAAAAGTTTTAAAATTACTTTTTAATTTATCATAATAATTTATACTAGTGTTTATTATATTGATTTTTTAGTATTAGTAATACTGTGTGCGGTCTGCAGAGATCCCGAAATCGATTTCCAAGTTGGATAAAGTGATATTGGGGATCTCAGTATAAATAGCAACAGATTCTGATTTCTTGCCACTAAATGGAACAAAGATACCATTTTCAATTAAGAGTCGAGTTAATAACTTGTTAATAGGTGTACCTGTTACTTAAATATAATCTACCTATACTATTATATAAATCGGAAGTTTGTTTGTTTGTTCGAGCGCGCTACTCTCTGGAACTACCATTCGGATTTGAATAATTCTTTTTGCTTATGATAGCCCAGTTCGTGAGGAAGGTTATAGGCTATGTAACATCACGCTATTCACAACGGGAGCAGAGCAGTAACGAAAGAAGCGGGTTAAAACTGCGCTGCGGGAAGCTAGTATATTACGTAACTGTATTAGTTAATTGCATTGCTACTGTGTTACAAAACAAACAAATAAATACTTATAGTACAAGTAGAACTGACCTACTTCAACCTAACTTGTACAGTGACAATACTAACACTATTAATCAACTCCACACTATACAACAAACACGCGACAGGTCGCCCTACTAGTCGCCCGACTAGTCGCTCAACATATGTGCAAAACAAACAAGTTTCGTACTGAACAGTTGGTAATTAACGGAAAACATTGTAATACGGGAATTACTATGTTTCCTTAGATTAACTTAGTTATTGTTTTGTTTTTATTGGTACTGTATTAGGAAACCTCCACTGCTGAACTGCCTTTGCTAAAAGAGGAGTTTAATAGTCACCTTAGTAGGCAAATTGGTAGAAAGGTGGTATTAAATACCAAGGTTACAGCATTAGTCACATTTCACGAAATTGACAAAAGGAAATGGCGTGGTTTTCTTTTACAATCTCTATATTCGTAATTGAACTTTCGTAGCCAGCTACGAACATAATAAGTTTGATTAGAATATAGTAATTAAAGGCACCATAGTAAAAGCTACCATGTCACTACGATGGAAAGAGAGTCGGAGTCCGCTGCTCTTTTAAACAACCATAAATCAAATATCGTGTGGTTAGTGGTCAACCTATTGTCAGAATTATTATATATTATCACTGCTTATTAATATATATTTATATATATTATCACTGCTTCATTTACTGCACCTACTTCAAATGTCTCTTCACCACCTTGGGTTGACTGGTAGAGAATGCTTTTAGCATTAAGTCCGCCGTTGTACTTTCGTGCATGAAGTTCAATAAATAAATAAATAAATAAATTATTCAGGTCGCCCATAAGTTATTATAGAGGCATCCGACTTGACCTAACGACTGTTATCAAGTTGGTAACAACCGGAACCGACTTTTAACGTGCCCTCCGAAGCACGGAGACGCTCAGACTAAATACCACTATGTGGTCAGCCATCCATGGGCCAGCCGCATTCTAAGTTGCTTAACCCGCTAATCGTTTTGCCTACAGTGAGCGCAATTAGCTATGACAACAATGCAAAAAAAAATATCCATATCGCATATTTTTTATTTATTTAAATAAGTAGTTTTTTAATAAACTTCATTCATGTACAGCATTAACTACCAGTCAACCTTAGGTTTGCAGATTTATATTTTTTACTTCGCTAATAAAACAATGATCCCATATTTTTTTGGGGCACGCAACTTGATCATGTCCGCTATAGAAACTACACTATTAAACTAAATTCAATTTAATTTGTTTTCATGGTACTTACATACCTATACGTTTGAATTCAAAGTCTATTCTATTATGTTTTGGTGAGCACTTAAACACCGTCATGAATAATTGTTCCGACGCGTTTGTGAACAAGGAACGTTAATGGAGCGGTAGCGTAACCGTCATGACTACATCGATTCAGTGCATTACAGCCATCAGTCTTGTGTGTAACGAATGGATGAATTGACAATGATTAATTTGAATTTTTTATTATTCCGTACCCAAAGGCTAAAACGAGAACCTAAGACTAAAACTCCGCTGTCCGTCTGTCACTAGGCTGTTTCTCATAAACCGTGATAGCTAGACAGTTAAAATTTTTACAGATGTTGTTTTTCTGTTGATAACACGAAATATTAAAAAACAGTATAAAATAATATTTAAGGGTCTCCCATACACAAATGCGATATTTTTGCTCGTTTTTGCTCGATATCAATAACGGCATCAGGTAGATGCTTAAAATATTCACAAAATATATTATTCACTTAAAATTAAAAATTAAATTAATTAAAATAAACCAAATATTTAAGTAGGGCTCGCATACAACAAACATGTTTTTTTTCTCGTTATTTTATATCACCCTACGAAAATGACTCCACTCTGCCTGATGGTAAGCAGTCAGTGGAAGCCAGAAGTGGTAGACACCAGTTCAAAAGTCATCTTTTTGAACTGTTGGCTAGGTGGTTTCCACTATGGAGTCTTTATGAGATACTTTTTTACACTCCTAAAAAGTCATCATCATCATCATATCAGCCACAAGACGTCCACTGCTGGACATAGGCCTCCCCAAATTTTCGCCACCGTTGTCGGTCGTTCGCCGCCCTCATCCATCGGTTGCCCGCCACCCTTATAAGGTCGTCGGTCCACCTTGTGAGGGGTCTGCCCACGCTGCGTCTTCCGGTTCGTGGTCGCCACTCTAGAACCTTTCTGCCCCAGCGGCCGTCAGTTCTGCGAGCTATGTGTCCTGCCCATTGCCACTTCAGAGAAGCAATTCTGCGAGCTACGTCGGCTACTTTGGTTCACCTGCGGATTTCTTCGTTTCTCAAACGATCGCGCAGGGAGACGCCTAACATAGCCCGCTCCATCGACCTCTGAGCGACTTTGAGCCTTCGGATAAGACCCATAGTCAGCGACCACGTCTCTGCTCCGTATGTCATCACTGGCAACACACACTGGTCAAAGACCTTAGTCTTGAGACACTGCGGTAGTGCGGACGTGAAGATATGTTGTAGCTTCCCGAACGCTGCCCAGCCGAGCTGGATTCGACGAGTGACCTCTTTCTCGAAATCGGACTTACCTAATCGGACTGTTTGTCCCAGGTATATGTACTCGTCAACGAATTCGAGCATCGAGCCTCCGACCGTGATAGGAGTGGGTGTAACATGGACATTGGTCATGACTTTAGTCTTGTCCATGTTCATTTTTAGGCCCACTTGTCGAGAGACTTTTATATTAGTAGATCCACGCTGATTTCAGCATGAATGGGCCGGATCGTCCGGGGAAGTACTACCCTCTCATAGAAGATCGACTTAAGAGTAGTAGTATCCGTACTACTGCGTTTCGTTCGGTGAGTGAGAGCGCCGGAGGCCCAATTTCCCCCCTTTCCTCTTTCCTCACCTCCCTCATTCCCTTCCTCTAACCCCATTCCCAGCTGCCATAGTGGAGGCCACCATACCAGCAGTTTAAGAGGATGGCTATTGGTATAGTGGCCACCACTTCTGGATTCCACTGACTGCTTACCATCAGGCGGGGTGGAGTCACTTTGGTAGGCTACAATATAAAAAAAAAAAAAAAAAAAAAAAAGACTCTACTGAGGTCATCGAGCATTGCACTGAGGTCCTCCACGGTCTCAGCCATGACCACGATATCGTCCGCGAATCGAAGGTGAGTGATGTACTCGCCGTTTATGTTGATGCCAAGTCCATTCCAGGTCAGAAGCTTAAACATATCCTCCAGTGCAGCGGTGAACAGTTTCGGAGATATAACATCTCCTTGTCGTACTCCTCGCTGCAACTGGATAGGTCCTAGATCAAAATTAGACGAGAATACGTGCGCTGGTATAAAATTGTAAAATGTTTTTTAAAGCTGTCATTGCTATCTATATCTACTATTATATAAAGCAGAACAGTTTGTTCATTTGTTTGTTTGAACGCGCTAATCTCTAAAAATACTACTCTGATTTGAATAATTCTTTTTGAGTATGATAGCCCAGTTTTTGAGGAAGATTCTAGGCTATGTATCAACACGCTACTGGTGACGGGAGCACAGCAATAAGCAAAGACGCGGGTGCAACCGCGCCGCCAAAAGCTAATTATTATTATATTCGAGGCCTAAAAATACACCCCGTCACAAGTCCAATAGCAGCTAAAGACTAAAATAAAATCGACGTATCATGCTTACAGTTCAGGGCAAAATTACTCTTCAATACGTCAAAAGGCGACGGCTATTACATCATAACAATCTCGTCAGAATATCGACGAGTCATCTGATTGATTGTGGTTGACAATACGTGTTTTAATGACACGGTTGTAGGCTTAACTGACGCCGTTATTGTTTCTATGCCATGCCATATAAAGTAGGTTTACCAATTTAATAATATAATAATATTACAACAACTACACACAACGCCATCTAGACCCAAAGTAAGCATATATTATGTAAATACTTAAATATTTTTTTTTGTAAATATTTACCTATTATACATAGAAATACCCAGACTAATGCAAATAGACAAGTTTATGCACACAAATATTTGCACTGAACGGAAATCGAACCCGTGACCTCTGCGTGGTAGTCCGTACACAGTACCACTGAATCACACAGGTTGTCATTTAAGTAAAGATGCACAATTTATAATTAAAGATGGTTGTTTTTGACATCATCTTTCCTTTGAGCACGTTCGTTTCCCAGATGAGCGAGATTTGTTTCCTTGATATTAAGTCAAAGTCAAAGTCAAAGCATTTATTTCATTTTGATCATAAAGTATGAGGCTTATGAAAAGTCAACATTACATGAAGTCAGCTAATTAACGTACAGCCAGTTCGCTGACGAGGTAGAGCTGTGAGAAGAACTAGCAAGAAACTCACGCCATTCTTTTCAATCGCCAGATAATTACAGTTTTTTGTATGAGTTAACAATTTTAGCTCATCAACGCAATCAAAGAACTATACAAAGTAACCAAAGAACCATACAAAGTACGAGAACTCAAGTACAATATTGCGATTAAGATGGGAGAGCTAGCTGTAGTAAGCATAAACATTGCTGGTTGATTCAAAGGTGTTTAAGAAGGGCTGGTGAATTATATCGGCTAATAAACAAAGCTAGAAAGGTTCTTCATAACATCAGCTGAAAGAGGTCCACTGCTGGACATAGACCTGCCCCAAATACCACCACTTGACCGGTTGTAAGCTGTCATCTTTCTTAGGTCGTCGGTCGACCTAATGAGGTCTGCCCACATGCTGCATCTACAGTTCGTGGCCATTGCTTCAGCAGGTACACTTATCTACAAAAACCACCATCAGTTCTGTGATGAATTTTACCAATATACACATATAACGAACTACCATCTGCGGTGTTTCCCGAGCGCTATGACATGTCCTTCTTCAAACGAGGTTTAAAGAGAGCTTTAATATCATGGTATGTAGCGACTTCGCAGAGACCCTGTCATTGCAGAAGTCTATGAGCGACAGTTACCACTTACCATCAGGTGGCCTGTTGGCTCGTCTGTCACTGTAGGCAATAAAAAAATAAATATTTCGCGAAAACGCTTAGTCACTTTCCTACTAAAAATTCTAAGCAGAACCATAACAGTGCTTGCTAAAAGCATTAATACGTGCCTTAGTGAACGAGGCAACCATTTTTATTCCTATTTGTAACTGATTTGTACGAAGCTTTATTAATTTACCTGTCCACGGCTAATATATTACATTTGTGTTTTATGAATATTTTATTAGCATGACCCTGATTTCTTTAGCAACAAATATAGGATCATAGTAGTCAAATGATGCTAGCCCCTAGTGTTATAGACATAAATACTATAATAGCTTGTCAAAAAGGTTCACATGTAGTGAGACGACGACGACTTCTTCTTTTAAACCTCCTACAAACATTACTTTTAAATTGCATCGCTTCTTGCATCATTAACAAGCAACATATATTATTAAAAACAACAGCCCGCCTGCCTAAAACAATGAGAAAAGAAAGAAACCCTTTTTTATTTCGAACTGAAGCTATTTTGAAAAATTATGTATCTTATTACACTCCCACAATTTAATACGAATCTAATGACACCTCATATGTTAAAATCCATCAAGCCATTTAGTTTTTAACCACTCAAACGTCAGGAGACACAAAGGTGACCAAAAAGTTTTTGTCATCTTACGCCCGGGTACACTAGAGTGTCATCTATAGGCAGTTATACAAATCAGCTTTATACGGTTATAATAAAGATCTTTTTTGCATATAGTCTAGTATTTAAAACGCGGAACTAAACGTAGATGGCGCCTATATATACAAACACTACATTTCTTTTTGTTCTGATTTTATACGTCAGTTTGAAGTTGAGTGATTTTGTGTGTGCGTTACGCTGAGGATTGTCCGCAATAATGTCGTAATTTGTTTTTTCATAATACTTAAATCGTATAGTGTATTATACCAAAACTTTTCTAAAGATTTGCTCCTTCCAATGATGTAAAAAAATCATATTTTTATTTGCATTATGGTTGAAAAATTATTTGATTACTTTAGAGATGGTCCATCGTATGTCAAATGGCTGCAAATTTTTGGTGATAAAACCTAAGTGAACACATATTTTGTGATTAAATTAATGTCATTACTTTAATTATTTTATGTAGATTAAGTGTAATAAATGTTTTTAATACAATCCACAGTATTATATGCAGATTCAAAGTAAGTAAATAAATCGATAGAATGCGCTCACGCAATGGAAACTGGAGTGTCCTTGGACGTTTACGTGTAAAAGGTCTGTGCAGACGAGATATTGGTGTCGGATTTTGTGTTTTAAATATTATTTTGTTTTCCTCTTTTACATGTCTGTTTATATTAATGCACAACAATGAAACAACTTTTTTACCTATAGGGTATTAATTTAATTCACTAAAATAGTAAAGTAGAACTGCAAAATAATTTAAGTAACATTAGAAAATCAAAGAAAGTATCTTGTCTGCACAGCCCAGGGCGGCCATTTTGCACATTCAGACATCTCGCGATTGCATCGAAAATCACGATAACCAGACCTCTTTTGTTTAATTTATCAAAAATAGTTATGATGCATAGAGCATAAATGTTTTGATCTCGTTTTAAAGCAAATATAGTCTAGTTTCTTTCACCATAGTTAAAACTGTTGCAGATTGCATGGTGTTTTTACAAAAAACTAATAATGTTGACATATGAGGAAAAATATCTGAAGTTCTCCATTTATTTTAAATTTTTCAATCTGGGCTTGGAGACTATACTTTAAATAATCATATTGTCTATACATTAAGCTATACTAAGGTATTTTTTAATTTTAATATAGGTCGTGTAACTTCCTTTTGACAAACGTTTTTGTCGGTAGACATACCGAGCGATTTCTAGCGCGAAATTAAACACTTTCATCGTGACGTTTCTGTGCATTGACGGTTCGCGGCGTGGACGTTTGAGTGGCTAAAGCGTGCCAAAGAAATAGACATACATACTCACATACATACATATATACATACATACTCGAAAAATATCTCAGTTCGATAAGAATTACCCTCCTTGATTTCGGCAATCGGGCAAAAACCCATTGCTTCTATGAATATTTGTTTTTTTTTACTAGTCGATCAAAGATCTGTCTGATGGTAAGCCGTCAGTCCAAAAAGTGGTAGCCACCATTCCTCTTTGTCTATGTTTAACGTCAACCTAGTAAGTTTGTACATGTCCTGAATAAATGATTTTTCTTTCTTTCTTTCATTCTAAAAATCACCGCCTCAAACTGTTGACATGGTGTTCCATTGTAGCGAGTTTATGTTTTAATCTTAATCTTACTTTATAGCAAATATTAACACATTATAATATAATACATAGAAACATTTACCACAGTTCACATGTTGCCTTTACCTTTTTGTAGCAATATGCGAATTGAGACAGCCTGTAAAGCACACATTTTACTTTTATTTTTTGCTTCACAACATAGAAACTGTCATTAATTACCTATAGAGTTAAGTGTATTGCCTGTGTCACTTTGCATGCTTCTTGAAATTGTAACAAACAAAGATTGTAATAATCTGGCGATTAAAAAGAGTGGCCTGAGTTTCTTGCCAGTTCTTCTCATGGCTCTATCTCGTCAGCGAACTGGCTGTAGGTCAATTGGCTGACATTTTGTAACCTCTAACGTTCATAAGTGTTAATTTAATTAACCTATGTGAATAAATGAATTTGACTTTTAATTTTTGCTTTTTATTCCCCGCTTACTAATATTAAAGCATAAATGATAACAATACTGATTTCAAATCCACCTTAATACATTGTTAACAATATAAGTGTAATACTACACATTTCTCCCTATATATTTCTTTCTTTTATGTTATCCTGTTATATGAACAGATATTACTCGAGTAAGTTCGGTACAGGTAATATGTTCCTTCATAACTAGTTACGTGAACACGCCGTAACTATGATACTTATGAAACTTTATACATCACACACTTATGTAACGTATCATTATTTTTTGTTCGGAAAACATATTATATTTCTTATTGTGTTGGTATTTGAAGAAAAGACATGACAAGTAGGTACTCTTACGTTTTTTATATCATGATTACCTATGTATGGTATTTTAATGATTGTAGTGTATTTTGTGCATTTGTTAAATAGATAAAAATTGTACACAAATAAAACAAATAAAGTGTCAATAAATTTTAAATTATTTTTCACTAGTTTCTTTTGTGATTATTTTTGTCGGCAAATCACTTACATGTTAGTTTTAAAATATATTTTTGTTGCAGGTAAGTGAAGGAGACGAAGACTCGTAATTTTAATGTAAATTGTCTTCTCGTGTGTGTATGAAAAGAATAATGAATGTATGGTATGTTTGGATAGCAAATGGCGTTCTATATTCTCTGCTTACCCCATTAATGGAAGACAGGCGTGAAGTTATGCATGTAAATATGTTGCCTACTCTATCTTTTGTAATATAATTTTAATAATATAATATGTGGACACTATCACACACCGTCATCTAGTCCCAAGCTAAGCAAAGCTTGTGTTATGGGTACTAGATAACTGAAATATAATACATATACATACTTTTTTTTGCAAATACATACTTATAATACATAGACTATGTATTATAAGTATGTAATGTGTAGTATGTAAATACAAATGTTCATCACATAAATATTTGCCTTCCGCAAGAATCGAACCCACGACACCCGACGTCGCAGTCAGTTACACTAACCACTAGACCAACAGTGTAGTCAAAGTTTGTGAATGACGAATTTTAAAATAACAAAACATAACTAGTGTCAATGAATTGTCGATAAATATTCTGTTTTAGGTTAAAACAGACGTAAAATGCTAAAACTAGTATAATTTTACCCGCAACTAAGTGTATACAACGAAATTATCGAAACGCCTAAGTATCTATTACCAGACTTGTACCTAGCTCCGTCTACAACAAATTTCTTTTTTTATCTTAAATTTTACTGGTTTTTACTATATACTCAATTCCACGCGAAATTATTTGCCCAGCACTGAACAAAGTAAGTAAGTACTATTGTTTTAATTTAATTTTCTATACAAACAACAAGTTTGAAACACCCAAACTTGTTAAATTTAATTTCTTCTGTACATTTAATACAAAATAATATATCCTGAGGTTTATTTTATAACTGTGGGCGTAGAAATTAAATGAAACGCCTACTGCTGCTACTGGAGGGTAAAGTTAGTGGGTGCAACTACTACGAAACGTATTACCTAGTAAAAGAAGAATCATATTTGGTTCTGTAGGATAAGAAAGATGAATTATGTATTTTGTTTCATAAATTTATAGATACACACATACCCGCAGCACGGTTTCACCCGCGTCTTTGGTTACTGCTCTGCTCCCATCACCAGTAGCGTGATGTTAAATAGCATTGACTGGACTGTTGGTCTAGTGGTTAGTGACCCTGACTGCTAAGCCGGAGGTAGTGGGTTCGATTCCCATCCAGGACAAACCTTTGTGTGATGAGTATGATTGTTTGTTCTGTGTCTGGGTGTTATTTATCTATAATAATTATGTATATGTTTACAAAAAGAAAATGTATATATGTAGTATAACAGTTTAATTATTTCAATTGAAAACTTTTATTTCTAAACATAGGTCTAAATGATTTTATTCATCAGTTACTCTTTTACCAAATTTTCGATACATCTTGTTGTACACTCCTTGTGCTTGTTCATGGTCGACAGATCACTTACCACAAAATAAATTTAACTTCGGCAACCCTTGCTAAATCCAACACGCAGTAATCAATTTTCGATTCCGAACCCTTGAGTTAACGCTACAATATTGCGAGAAACACGGTTCGTTTACTTAAAAAGGAACCTTCAGGGACGTTCTTATCATTCGTCAGGAAGGTCAAGAAGGTCAGGCAGGTAAGGCCGCAATAAAAGTAATACAGTTATTTGCATCTTGTCACATTTTGTTGAACAAATGGTCCGTGGCTAATAGGTTCTATAGGGCGATACGGGAACGAAGGACCATTTAGTATAACCTAGAAAATTTTATACTTTGAATACGTAATTTTTGTTTTATCCTTTAAAAGACTAAATTGTGCTTTAAGGGTTTTACTACACCAATCGATCGATCGTCGATTGTCGGCATCAAACAACGTCGATCGAAGTTGATCGACCGGTCTGGTAGCTTTAATTGATCGACAGATACCAGTTGACTAACCAATCGATCGATTGCCGGTCGATGGCATCAGTCGATGTTGACGGCGTCGATTAATCTACTCTACCATCGATCGATCAATTGGTATAGTAACACGCTTAGGAACAAGCTTTCTGTTGCGCGGAGAACTACAACAAATATAATACAGTACAAAGTACATACATTTTTTTTTTACCACATTCACACAGCGATATCTAGCCCCAAAATAAGCAATTATATTTGCTTGTGTTATGGGCACTAAACAACTGATATACTACTTATATACAATTTATTTTTGTACATACATACATATTATAGATAAATTACACTCAGACACAAAACAAACAACCATGCTTATCACACAAAGGTTTGTCCTGGGTGGGGATCGAACTCACGACCTCCGGCTTAGCAGTCAGGGTCACTAACCACTAGGCCAACAGGCCAGTCAAAACATAATTTAGATTTTTAAAACATAATTTAGATTGATTTTGTATAATAAACTGACGGACTCATAAACTGCATCAAAGTTCAGGATTACTTTGAAATTATTTTTTTAATAAGTATGCAAACTTTTTAGATTAAATTATATAAATATGGAGAGACTGGCTCTTAATCTTAAAAAAAGCAAAATTTAAAAATAGAACTGCAGTAAAACAAATGAATATAGCCGGGAAAAGAAAATTTACTCGTAGTATCAGATTTGCGTGATAATTAAAGCAAAGTTTTAAATTGATTCGCATTGATTTTTTATTCTTTTGTCAATTAAAATATTGTTACCAGCAGAATTGTTGGGTTAGTTTTTTAACTTATCGAGAGTTTTTGAACCATAATATGGATACTTCGTCCGAACAAGCGGCTCAAATTGTAGCACTGGTACGGGCTTGGATCAACAAACGATTGGTAGAAATTTAAATTACTACGGTTTCTAGAATATACAGAAGGTTTATGGAGACAGGTTCTTACAGAAGGAGACGTGGTACAGGCAGGACTCGAGCAACCACCGGTCGTGATGACCGATTTATTGTTACAACTTCCCTGCGAAATCGTTTCCCCACGTCAGTTAACATCAAAACAGAGCTTAATGAAGTGCGTGGAGTAAATGTGAGTGCACGAACAATAAGAAGAAGGTTAAAGGAAGCGGATATCACCTCTTTTAGACCAGCAAATGGTCCAAAGTTGTCTGTAGCTCACAGACAAGCTCGCTTAAGATTTGCGCGTGATCACCTAAATTGGACAGAAGAGCAATGGCCCTCTGTATTGTTCACGGACGAGTTTAGGACATGTTTATATGGTGCAGATGGTCGCAGAAGAGTCTATCGTCGACGTAGGGAGCGATATGCTCAAAGTTGCATTGAGGAGCGTGTTCCTTTTGGAGGCGGTTCGTGTATGGTCTGGGGTGGCATATCGATGAACGGGCGAACAGAACTTGTGTTCATAGACATGGTCCGTCAAAACAGTAATGAGGGGGTTTGACTGCACATCGCTACTTTATCGCAATTACATGGGATTCCTAGGCGAAAATTTTACTTTAATAGAGGATAATGCCCGGCCGTTTCACAAGTTCGACAATATTGCGAAGAGGTTGGGATACGTACAATGAATTGGGCAGCACGCAGCCCGGATCTTAATCCCATTGAGCATGTTTAGGACAATTTAAAAAGAGCTGTATATGCGAGAAATCCTGTGCCCAAGACAGTGGCAGCACTAAGAACAGCACTTTCAGAAGAATGGGAGAATATTCCGCAAGATGTTTTAATAACTCTAATAAAATCTATACGGAACCGATTAGAATCCGTAATAAGGGCACGTGGAGGTAATACACCTTATTAAAACATAAATAAACCCTTGCATAAAGTTTGTGTCTATTGTTAAAACCATTTTTTTTAATAAACCAATTTTCCTTAAATTTCTGTTTTTTTTTTCAAAAAAGTCTTAAGGTCCTTTCCAGTACACAAACTTAAACTTAAACTTAAGGATATGACCCTACGCTGTTTTAAAGTTCACGAACCAATCTAGAGGTTTCAATTTTAATCTGTATAGAAAGTTTGCATACTTGGGTAAAATATTTATTTCAAAGTCGTCTATTACTTTGATGCAGTTTATGAGTCCGTCAGTGTATTATTATATATACGGATTTTTGTTTTACTTATTCATTGTATAAAAATAGTCTAAAGGGATACATCATCTAGTTGTAATATTCCTATATGACAATTATTAAATGAGTTAGACTTTGACCGTGCCCTCATGTTACCTTGGGGCAGCGTGTGATTAAGACGAATCACGCTAAGCCATATTATTTAGTTGTGTAAATATGACTTAACTAAAAAGTCTGCATTATTTTATTTATTCTTGTGGTAAAGCTTGAAGGTTATACAACGTAATTAAAACTATGTAACCTTATTTATTTGATTATTGTTATTCCATAAATAAATAAACATTTATTAACTAATTATATGTCTATGTTGCTAATAACTTCTTCTTCTTACAGTAATGATAAACTTCTGTACTCGTCGGTACATACAAACACATCAAATCATGAAAGAGTGATCAGTATAACTACTGAGCAGTGGGGTTACTACAAAACAATTTATTGCTAGGAATACGTCGCAATGCTAGTGTATTTGTTTTAAAACTGTACAAACTTGCCAAAAAGTGAAAATACTTTAATCTTTTGGCTAAAGAACTAAACGCATTAGTGCTTCGCTAACATTTAGTAATTACTCTTAAGATGGTCGACTCCAACACGATGATTGATGAAACAATTAAAATTTATTACACTTTAGTACAGTAAATCTATGTTAAGTATAGCTCGGGTGTAATATTTTGTATTTATAGTATACTAGCTGCGCCCCACGGCTTCACCCGTGCGTAAAATATGTTTTATTGTGTTTCTCAGAAACCAAACCTCATCTAAATCAGTTCAGGCGTCTAGGCGCTGAGTGGTAAAAACACACAAAGTTTCGCATTCATAATATTAATATGATGAGTAATTAGACCGGTATTTGGTTCCAAGGTTCGTTAACCTTAATTTTAAATTATTCATCTACGGTGTACGGTACGGTAATATATTAATCTACGGTAGTAGATCCACGCTGGTTTCAGCAGCGGATCGTCCGGAGAAGTACTACCGTCTCATAGAAGATCGACGTAAGAGTAGTAGTATCCGTACTACTGCGTTTCGTTCGGTGAGTGACAGCGCCGGAGGCCCAATTTCCCCCTTTTCTCTTTCGTCATCTCCCTCATTCCTTTCCCCTAACCTCATTCCCAGCCGCCATAGTGGAGGCCACCATACCAGCAGTTTAAGACGATGGCTTTTGGTATTGTGGCCATCACTTTTGAATTCCACTGACTGCGACTGAGGCGGAGTGGAGTCACTTTAGTAGGCTAATATAAAAAAATATATATATTCTCATACATCTTTTTTATCTTTACAAGTTAAATAAACTCACTGTAGGACATAGATCTTTAAATACATTCAGATTATCCGTACTTGAGCCCTCATCTAATATGAAAATATGATACACGATATCGCGAGCATGTTCGCGCATAACACCTTCAAAAGGACCAGTCTGAACCCTTCAGCGTCAATTTGCGCGACCCATGTATACAAAAGAACCTTATTTATGCGTTTTCAAACCTAATAGATATATAGCAACTTATAGTACTGGTATTCAATTGGAATTCGATAGAACTAGAACACATTTTTTTTATATTTTGTTGCGTACTGCCTGATCATTTTATTTGAAAAGCTGGCTTGTGTTCTTTTATTCGTATTTTCTAGAATTGGAATCGAATACATACATACGAAATTACATTAAAAAAAGTTTTAGCAGACAAATATTGTATCATATTATGTGCTACGGCGTAGCTCATTTGCTACGGTGTAGCTAAATTTGCGACGGCGTAGCATATCTGTAGACAAAATATGAATTTGTACAAAAAATTGCAAGTTCGAACTAATCTAGTTTTAGATTAATTATTAACTTCAAACATATATTTAAATAATTAAATGATACTAGAGGCATACAAAAGCTACTGAATAATTACTTGATAATAACGTGGACTGTCGCCCTTAAGAGCCTCTGTACCTTCCTTACATGTTAATAGGTTGGATAACTGACTTATCTCGCAACCAACAAATTAACATACCAGTATGTAGACCAAAGCTACTATTTACGTACTAAATACGATATTTTGAAAACTACTTGATCTATAAAGCTGGAGTTTAGTTTAGCATAGCTATTTTTGTTATACTTATTATTTGAGTTTATAAACGACAATTTAAGCTATCATGATTCATTTTTCTCACCAAGTTCTCTTCATATCCTACAACTTAGCTTACAACAATTAACTTCATCAAAACGGAAGATACAAGACTTTGTAGATTCATGGCACAATTATTCATGTCATAAAATATCTCAGCTTTGTAGAAGGCTCGTAATATAATCTTAAAATAATACTAAAACTAAAGAGCAGCCAGTATTCTCGTATAAATTATTACATATAAAAGAATGTACGGACACAGACGAATGCACGTGCTAAGCTGAAAATACCTACAGCTGAGTTGTTTAACTAATTTCATTGTACAAGATCAGGTGAACCAGTTTCAAAAATAGCTCCCATGTATGTAAGTATCTTTTTAGAGTAACAAAAGTTTTATAAAAAATCTTCCCAAAACATACTATATATTTTTAAGCGAAACAAATAGCAGTTCAAGTAATGATTGGATTATCCACTTAAAAAAAGTACAACAATTTGGCAAACATCTTTGGAATCCATATTTCTGATAGCGCAGAGTCCCGGACGAGGTCCAGCGACTAGTCGACGCATCCTTCGAGTCCGCAGTATTGCCGGGGCGCCTCAGTAACTAACGCGACACCGCCCGGGCCGCGCGCATCACATACCTTCCAAAAAAAACTCTCACATAAAACTCAATCTCACCAACATGTATAAATAACATAAAAAAAAATAACACTTAAAAATATCACAACAAAAAAATTAATATATATCACATCTTAAATCTACAGGTGTCAGTCACCAAACATTCTATTTTAAACCTTTCACTCTCGTAAATAAAGCTTCAATTTCTATGTCTTAATATTCATAATATTTAATATAATAATGATAGTGTAACGAATTTAATTTAATAAATAAATACGTAATAAATAATTATAAGATAGTGAGTGTTTTAAAAAAATATAATTGAATTTTAAAATAAATATATATTCGTTATTTAATAAAGTGTGTGATTTTTTACAAATAAATTAATACACTTGATAATATCAGTGTTGTTTTGTGTGTGTCAAGTATTTTATAAGTGGCCTAACAACAACACGTGTGTACTGTGATAACAAATTATTCTCTGTTACGTGTGTTACTTTTGTGAAGGCTGTTGCAATAATATAGAATAATATTTTCCTTCTTTGCACTCAGTGGTACTGTTGGTTTAGGCGAGCTCAAAGAAAAAACGACCTTTGTAAGATTTCCTTTCGTTATCAGCCATGATAAGATTTTGAGTCAAAGGAATGTGAATGCGACATTGGAAGAATATCATCTCATTAAAAAGGGTAATTGTGAGTGAGAGAATTTTAAAATAAGTCAATATTTTTTGCTTTTTTTATTAAATTAAGTTCCCTGCCTACCGACTTTTGTTAAGCAGTGTAGATTATCTAAAATGCTCGAACGCCTTTTTAATAAAGAAAGCTTTTAATCTATAATGGTCCACAACAACGTCTTAATTAACAAAAGTTTTCCGTTAACAAGTAACAGCCGGCGTCTTTTACCCGCTGAAAATATAAGAGAGTTGTTTTTGAATCTTATCGATATAAATTGTAATTGTTGATAAATTGTTAGTATAATTTTGTTTTTTATTAAATTTATCGCGCTTAAACGAACTCATCAATTTTATATACGAGTATAGATAAAAAAATATTTAAAACATACTGACTTAATTAAAATTATTTAGTAAAAATACATGCAGAAATTTCCTAATTAAAAATTGATAAATAGTAAAAAAGATGGCATAATACTTTACTAGAGATAAATTAGGTGTTGAAAAACCTTTATTTATGGTCTTGATTTGCAATAAATCTAATTTGAAATTGCGGATCGTGACCCAACTTGACCTAGTACAATTATAAGCACCGTACCGTGGAAAACCTCAGGTAATTGAATAACAACTGCTTTGAAGATATTTTGACGCTCGTAACGAATAAACACGTACAATGTTTTAGATATAATTTAATTTTAGTGCGTAGTTGAATCTGCGGCTCAGCTTATCCTTTTTTTTCTAAATTGAAAGCTAAAAACCACAAAGAATTAAAACTGTTAAATAAATATAATAAACGTCTTTTTACTACCGACATTTTTTTATAATTTAATACACAAATATTGAAATACTGTTTAGCTGCGTTAAGTTACTTCTTTGTTTAGTTATTTGCTTAATATTCATTGGAATTATTGACATTGTTTATGTAATTATGTATTTAATGATAAATTGATGATGCATGCTATCAATTTAATTTTATATAATGTTTCTACACCAAAAATGGTAGTATATGTGACACCATATAAAAATTGTAATACCTCAATGTACCATATGGTACATTGAGGTATTACAATTTTTATATGGTGTCACATATACTACCTAAGAAATATATAAATAATTATGATAAAACTGACCGGTAGTTTCAGACATTACCACGTTAAATCAAACAAACTCTACCGCTTCATATATTAGTATAGAATTCGAGAAAATAAAGGCATACTACATACATTCATATTTACCAAATTAAAAATTCCATTAAAATATGTAGGCACACAGTTTGGTATGAGTACATTAGGCAAAAATAATATATTTAATGAGAAACGAATGAGAACGTACAAAACAAACAAACCCAGAATGCCCGACGAATATAAAATTATAATGTTTTTAATAATAAGGTAATTTACTCTTTATGAGAAAAAATCTAAAATAAATTATTGAGATAGCTTAGGCAAAAAGCAGTCGGAAAACATTAGTTTTATAAATAAAATAGCAAACTAAATTCTAAAATTAAATTCAAAGTTTCCAATTTTTTTTAATCTGTTTTTTAACAACAATATAAATTAGTCGCCATGTTAATACGTCATAACGCTGTGTAAACTTAAAGTGTCAACTGTCAACCATCAGCTGTAGATCATCATCATCATCATCATATCAGCCACAAGACGTCCACTGCTGGACATAGGCGTGCCCCAATTTTCGCCACCGTTGTCGGTCGTTCGCCGCCCTCATCCATCGGTTCTAGTTATTTCGTACCAAACAACGTTATTTTTGTTGTAATATTATCATGAAGGACGGTTTTGTTAAAGGAGACAGCACAAATTTACCAAGGCTAAACTCTTTGATGGTCAGTAAATTCTTTGCTGCAAATCCCGATTTCTGTTCTGCTGGGTTACGGAATGTTAAAAACTTCGATGTAAGTAATGCCTTCTTTTTACTATACCCATTATTTTATACTGTATGTAGTTTTCCATATCGTTTTCTAACTGAAATGTAAGTTACAAATAATTTAGCATCTTATTTACATACCTCTATAACCTCCAAATATAAACTTCAATTCAAAAATATGTAGGTACCTAGAGTTTCATGTAATCTATTGTGTAAGATATTTGAATAGGTAATGCGTATTACATACTTATATCAAAATGATCGTCATAATAGTATATGCGAGTTTTATCAGATAATAGTTCAGGATTCCTTCTCGCAACTTTATCATATTTAAATCAGACTGCACTTGAATTCACAATTTGTCCGGTGTTTTTACACTAGTATTCTTGCATACAGGAACAGCACACCAACGATAAGTAGAATAATAACTCATTTTTTAAATATAAACAATTAACTTAAATAAAACTGTGACATGACTGTTCTGTTATTTTGTTTGGTAGAGAATTAAATATTAAGGGTGCCATGTACAGACAATTTTTACGAAACAATTCTAAAGTAGGAACAGGCATTTTGAGACGCACATGTGTTGCTGTCCTTTTATTAAGATTTAACGACGGTTCGAACATCGACATATTATACCTAACAAACTTGGCCATTTCATAAATATAAATACATGGTACTGTGAGCAGCTTTTCCGATTTAAATACAGACTTACAAGATTCGTCCCAACACACACTATATATCGCTCTGATGCATTTCTTCTGTGCTATAAAAACTCCATTTAGTGGTCCATTAGCACAATAGAATATAATTGAGACACTTCAAAAATGGGTGTAATACCCTATTGTACAGCCTTTTCTCTTACACGACCTTTGGTATAACATTTGCTGGTAGAACACTAACTAGCTACATAATTAGAAGCATTTTTTTTCGTTTTCCTTGTTACGAAAAGAAGCAGTTTTTAAGATACGTCTTTATTCGTAAGGAGCGTCGATTTGGGTATTTTCCCATGGCTTACGTTAAACCTCTTAAAGGTTTTGTACACCTACAAGGAGAATTTTAATGATATTTATATTATGAGATATCCTTTCGTTTTCATGTTCATCAATTATACGGTTCAGAATGTTATAGACTATGCAACATCAAGCTACTGGCGATGGGAGCAGAGCAGTAAGCAAAGACGCGGGTGAAACCTCGCCGAGAAATAATAATAATAATAATAATAATAATAATAATAATAATAATAATAATAATAATAATAATAATAATAATAATAATAATAATAATAATAATATTCTACCACATTCACACAGCGCCATCTAGCCCCAACTTAAGCAATTATATTTGCTTGTGTTATGGGTACTAAACAACTGATATACTACTTATATACATTTTTTTTTTTTGTAAATGCATACATATTATAGATAAATTACAGACACAGAAATGCCAGTCTTTTTTTAAAAACCTATTTATAAAGATAAAGAGACAGTAATCGGTTTGTTTGGACATTGTCGATAAGTCTTTTTAATTGCTACGATACGGGACAATCCCACCCACATGCCCATCACTGTGACTCCTGTAAGCCAGGATTAACAGTGATATCCAAGAAGAAACACCGAGCTTTGACACTCGGGAGTCCCGGGGAGTACTAAACCTACTGTCTTGGACCCCGCAACGAATTTAATCAGAAGTAAAAGGAGGAGTTGGAAATAAAATGTCCACTTCCCTCCATTGCAAAGCGGGCGACAAATTTAATCTGTATAGGATTATGACCTATTAAAAGAGAGCACCACGGACACGTAATATTAAATACTATAAATTAAAAGTACATAAATAGATTGAAGCTCACTTATAATGAGCGCAAATCTATAGGATTGATAGAAATTGGATTAGAAGTATCTATTCCACATCCCACGGCCGCATTGAGGCCTCGGGCTGGATTATAGCATTAATACTATGCGCACAGATGATAGGTCTTTTATTGCAGACTGATAAATGTAGGTTTTTTAGTATAATGCACTGTATTTATTTATTTATATTTAGAGATCACAAAGGATGTACACAATTGTAACTTAAAAGTAAATAGGACACAAATATATTTCAATGTACTCCTTCAATTAGAGGAGACCACATCATGCAAATATTGATAACAATAATTAATAATTAATTAATTAATTATGCTGTATAATATGTATAACTGTATATGTCTGTGGTCTTAAATACACTACCTTTAAATAATATTAGTCAACTAAATGGTGGCGTTTAAATTATGCCATCATATAAATTTGGCAGGAAACCTTCAAATGCTGGTTGTCTGCCACAGTCGCCAATAAAAAAAAAAGATAAAAAGAGTAACGGCTTTCCGTAATAAGATTATCACCTTTGCAAACAGTAATTTGCTGTCGAGCATGGATATTATGTAAACCTTTGACTAAAATTATTTTAATCATAAAAATAACAACTTTTTTTATTTTATATGTGTAGGTACACGAAACAAAAAAAAACTTGTAGGTACATATTACTCGGCATTATTACTTTTTACATGAAAAATCAACTTCCTAATCAGACAGCAAGTTCTGTAACAGCGGCGAATTTAAAAAAAAACATACAAAAGGGACACAAAGTATCTACAAATTAATATTTATGTAGATTTTCACACAAAGTTTCTTCCGCGTGGGAATCAAACTCACAACCCCATACACACCAGTGGATTGCGCTCCCACGGCGCTATATAGAAGCAGTGATTTGTCAAAGGATTTGTCTAGTTAGGTAATTGACAGTAGTCAATATATTTTCATTTTGACAGAAACAGTTTGTTTTAATTAGTTGAAACTAGCTTATTAGAAGCACTAGATCACAAACACCTAATTATTACAGTTAACACCGAACAACCTAACACTTTGAGCAGTTAACAAACTAATTTACAAAACGCAATACATTTGTTTACAACATTCTTACTCGTGTAACATTTATCACTGACACAGCTCAACATAAAACTAGACACAAATACAAAGTTTATAAAAAGTGTGGTCAATTAATTAAAATTTATCAGACTAGTCTGTATTTTAAATGAGATAGATTATATGCATTTGTTAAGTGGCTATCTTGATTTGTTTGTGGTATGGAAAACAAGTGTTTTCAAGTTTTAAACTTTTTGTACTTTTAATATCTCAATCTATGTTTGGTGGACCACGTACATGTAGCAGGAATCCTCATTGATGAAGACGGAAGGCTATGGCCTTTATAGAACATGTTTGAAATGAAATTTTTATATAGATAAAGATATATTTATTTATCAGAATATAGTACGATCTTATTTTCTACCATTGTTAGTGAACAAATATTTTACATTTTTCAGCAAAAAAGAAAAAGAAAAGAAGGTAACAAACGTAGAATTACATATTTTTATTTTTTTATTTTACTTTTTTTTTTATTTGTTTATTAATAAATTAAATAATTTTCTAAATCTAGTGTTTTTATATAATTCGGTAATTTATTATAAATTAATAATGCCATACAAAATGAATCTTTGCTAATATAAAGCTCTGAGTTGGCTAGAAAATACTTATTAGAGAATCTTCCATTTCTATTAGTTGATATTTAATAATTCTATTCCAATCAAAACAAAATTCTGACTGAACGAAAAAAGAGAACCCGAGCTGATTTAGAACCACCACCTTATTTCAGAGCTCTTACTTATCAAGAGTTAGTATATTGCAACCTAAAACTTAGTTGTTAATTAATTGAACGTCAGTTTGTTACGAGAAACTTATGTTAAATTCATGAACATTTAGTTGAGATAATTTAATTGCAGACAACTTTATTAGGCTTTGTTACGTTGCTCTAATATTAAAGATTTACGGACATTTCAAATAGCTGTATTTTTTTATATTAGGTAATTAAATCTTGTATTTTAAGGTAGCTTTATTAAAATGAAGCCTGCTAAAGTGCTACGCCGAGTATCGTCGCTTCGATACTCGGGTTCAAATTTTGAAAATACTTTTTGTTAGTACAATATTCTATAGCGTTTTGTACTATGAACTAGTTTAATTAAGTAATAAGTATGACACTCAGCGACACCACCTTAGCTGCTTAGCCATACGGTTGGCTAAACATACCTATTTATTCATTAACTTTTGCAATGCAATACGTACAAGTACATACTATGTTTTGAGTAATTATATACTTGTGATAGATTGATGTTATCGCCAGGTTACTAAAGTCAATCAACCAAAATGTAAACACTTGAAAAATGATCGCTTGCTCCTATCTTGGACTTTTTCGTAGCGTGTTTTACCCACGTTAATTTACACATTTAGTTACTGCTCTTCTTCCGTCGCCAGTAGCGTTATGTTAAATAGCCAATAACCTTCTTCAAGAACTGGGCTATCAAACGCAAAAAGAATTATTAAAAAAAGACTAGTAGTTTCAGAGATTACCGCGTTATAACAAACAAATCTTTTCGCTTTATATATTGGTATAAATAGTAATATCTATAAACATGTTAACTTGTCTATAGTCGTGACGGGGCAGTGGTTAAGGCACCCGCTTCATATCCTAAAGGAGGCGATGGCTTCTCTGCATTGGCATAATGACGAGCTGATATAATGATGGTGTATAATTCCCCTTTAAGGTTTTCGGAAAAAGATATGTCCAAGAAGGGCTGACCAAAGGACTGTCAAAGATAACGTTCTTATCGACTCGACTAGATAAGTTTAAGTAGAGCTATCTAGGCAAAAGCAGCTTTCGCGTCGGTTCATAAAGGATCTTTATTTTTAACCAATGGTTATGGTTAATGCCAGGAATTCAATGAATCGCTTTATGATTATAGCCCTTATCTTTAAGCCTCTTAGAATCATGTCACTCGAGAACACTAATTATTATATTTATTGAATTTTTAATTATTTTTATCAGTACGATACTATTACATACAAAACTGTCTTATCGCTAACATAAAGTCTTTCAGGCAACCTTAATATAGGTAGTACTTGTAAAATTAATGACATGCGAAGCAATAAGCAGGATTCGAAAGCTTTTCTTTATGACATTGCTTTCTACTTTTAACATGTTCCTAAAATTTGTTCATCAAAATAGCACGATTTAGTATATGACGTCATAAGAAACTAACTAACTCGAAACGCCATCGCCATTGTCGACGCCATCGTAGGTCGGGCTCAGCAAATATTTGTAATAGGATTCAGCTCCGTAGGCGACCGACGCGTGGTTCCTACAGCTCGATATCTATACTATTAAATAAAGCGGAAGAGTTTTTAGTTTGTTTGAACGCGATAATCTCTGCAACTACCAGTTAGCCCAGTGCTTGAGGAAGGTTATAGGCTATGTAACATAACGCTACTGGCGACGGGAGCAAAGCAGTAAGCAAAGACGCAGGTGAAACCGCGTCGTGGAAAGCTATTATTTCAATATTTCCTAACGAAATTGTTACCTTCCTTACTTTGTTACTCAGTCTTATATAAACAAAATGTGAATATTGTTTTGATCTGCAAAAATTCAATCCAATTTTAATATTACCGTTGCATCAGCAAAAATACTTTGTAGTCATGCCTGGGTAAAAGTGAACAATCTTATTATACTTAACTTTAGTTGTACATTTTCTTATTTTATTAAAATTATAAAATGTCTGCATTATTGAATGACTAAAACATAATTATTAAAACAAGATAATAGTCTATGGCTACTATTTAATTTTTTGTAACAAGTAATAAATTAAACAGTAATAAAAAGATTATTATGATATTGACCTCGATCAAGCAAGATTTTTCAAATGTTTTATTAAAATGTTCTTAGAATCCTAAATCTATCAACACCACGTTACTTTATTTAGTTCAGTCGTTTTCTAATTATATTTTATTTATTTATTCATAACAATTATAACATTGTGTTAAATACATTTTATATAATATTAGCACTTACAATAATCAAAATAATAATTATTACAATCTTAAATAAATTTCTTAAAATAACAATAATAAATATTAATAACCAAATAACTAATAACACAATTATATATAACGAAAACTAAAATTAGTGAAGCGTAGCGTTAATACACTAGCGCCCCGCCTTCACTTTGCTTCGCTTCAGTATAGAAATACCTATCCTTTGTTTAAATCATTTGGTCTCTCAACAAACGCCTACATAAAATATTATTGCTTTATTGCATAATAAAGTCGCATTGCATCTTTCAGGTCCGACTTAATTTACAAAGGCGTTTAAAATATTAAAATTCCAAAAATGACTAATGTATATGTTGAAAATATTAAATTTAATATAGCAGTAACTTTCTAAAGTTCAAAGAACTTTTTAAATCGGTTACGTAGATTTTGAGTTTAATCGTAAAAAACAAACAAACATACAAAAAATCTCATACATTCTCTTTATGATATTTATTATTTAAATTAAAATATAGAGTGGTACGATTCTGACTCGTGTATCGAAGATTCCTTATAATATAAATTTGTTCATATTACATTATTCATGAGCATCGAGCCTCTATAATTTTTCCTGGCAATTTTTTCTCTTTTTCCTGGTACAAACATAACTAACTCTAATGAGCAGATATTTTGTTGAACTAAAAGAGAAATTTAACTTTTAAATTGTCCAAATGTTCTCTCTTTGCTTACTCTGTGCGCTTTAATCTCATTCAAAATTTATTATATAATGATGACAAGTTTTAATTTAATTACTTTGATTTCAAGAAATCAAATCAAATCAAACTTTATTTTGCGAAACATGGGTATGTATACAATAAATCTTTAATATAAAAATGAATCGCTGAATGTGTTGCTAAACGCAAAATTTAAAAAATTGATTTAAAAAAAAACACTTTTCTATTCTTTTCCTACAAAAGTATCTTTATTTATCCCATTGTTTAAAAAATGTCCACCTGTGCCAAGCCGGGGCAGGCTGCTAGTATTTAATATTTATTATGTGTAGTTTCATTAAATTCTACTGTTACAGCGATACGTAAAGTTAGTCTATAATAAGTTATAACAAAATTTGTAATGATAATGTAATAAAATTTAAATTTAAAATGTCGTGTGCATAATATCAAAGATACGGTAAGGTATCTTTGATATTATTTTCAACATAACTTTTTTCGTTCTTGAGAAAAGGAGTGACAAATAGGGGCACTACGAAATGACTCTGAAAGGGTTTTATTTTTTTGAGGCACGCATATACCTTTTATCTAAATACATGTACACTTACACGCATTCCAAAAATATCAAGTGCTTTCTACCTTTTAAGCAAAAATGTTGTCAAGAATTTTATGTACATGGGACGAACTTTGTTTATATTTTTCTTATAAAAGGTTCGAAATCGCCGAGCTATAAGTATGGTGTTAGTCGAACGCTGAGTTTCATTAATACACGTGTCAATTTCGACCAATTAGCAAGCTTCTTGTACTGGGTGGCGCAAAAGTACTGGCACTAAAGAAAATACTTTTTTTTTTTATATATGACATTTTCTGTCATTCTGTTGTTGAAAATTGTGTAGAGAACAAATGTAAAATACACTGAAAATAAACATGGACCGTTTTACTCCCCAAGAACGTGGAATAATTGTGTCAATGTTCTTACGGAATAATTCATCAGTGATAAGAACACAACGTGAATTTCGTCGACGATTTCCCCACCGTCCGGCACCGATTGGTCGCACAATTCGACGCTTTGCCACACGCCTTGAAGCAACTGGCTCAACATTGGATAGACCTAAGTCTGGGAGACCAAGAACAGGCCGTTCAGCTGAAAATATCGATGCTGTGCGCGAAGATGTGGAAGAGTGTCCAGAAACATCAACGAGGCGACGTGCCACGCAATTGGGCATTTCCAGACGGACCCTAGCGTATTTTGGTGAAAGACTTAAAGATGTTCCCGTATAAAACTCAAATGACTCATCAGCTGCTGCCTGCTGACCACCGAGCTCGTCTAGATTACTGCCAGCGCGTCATAAACCTCCATGATTTTCCTTCAAAATTGGTTATGAGTGACGAAGCGCATTTCCATCTCTCAGGGCATGTCAATAAGCAGAATACTCGGTTCTGGGGCACTGATAATCCGCGCATTATTCAAGAAACACCTCTACACCCACTAAAAGTTACTGTATGGTGTGGCATCTGTGTTGACAGAGTGATCGGACCCTATTTTTTCGAAGACGCTGGAGGCAATGCGATTACTGTCACTGGAGAACGCTACAGAACCATGTTACGTGAGTTTTTGATACCCAGTTTGGACGAATTGGGGCTGGAGCACATCTGGTTTCAACAAGACGGCGCTACGGCACACACAGCGCGCGACACTATGGACTTAGTGAGGGACACTTTTCCAGGCCGAGTTATCTCTCGTTTTGGCGATTTGCCTTGGCCTGCAAGATCACCCGATCTGACCAGTCCAGACTTCTTTCTTTGGGGTTTTTTGAAATCTCGGGTGTATGTGAACAAGCCACAGACTCTCGCAGCTCTAAAAGAAAACATTCGTCAAGAAATAACGAACATATCGCAGGAAGTGTTACGGCAAGTTATGCAAAATGTCATAAATAGGGCTCAAATGTGTATCAACTCTGGAGGTCACCATTTAAAAGACATCATCTTTAAATCCTAATGGTACGAAATTTAATGGCACAAATATACATTTAAAAAAATCTAAATCTAGTTTTCTAATTTAGAAAAAATGTTATAGCTGAACCAAATAGGGTCTTTACTTTTGCGCCACCCAGTACTTTGTTATTCGTGGAATCCAAGATTGATAAAAATTGTCGCAATTGTCATCATAGCAAATTTATACCACGATTGCTACCAATATGGCGGCTTTACAACCCGCCTATAAAACCGGAATCAAAATTAAAAGGAAAAAAATGTAAAAACTCTTTTGTGTTTTGTTCTATTTACATTTTTTTCATAATTTGTGTAAAGTGCCGTTAACGCAGAGTTGCTTCTCTAAAGTGGCAATGGGCTGGCCACATAACAAAGAAATGACGGCCGTGGGGGCAAAAAGGTTCTATAGCGGCGACCACGAATCTGGAGACGCAGCGTGGGCAGACCTCTAACAAGGTGAACCGACGACCTTATGAGTGGCGGGCAACCGTCGGATGAGCCACGGTGGCGAAAATTGTTGAAGGCACGTCCAGTAGTGAACGTGTTTCGGCTGTTAAAATGATTATGATGACCGTGCCGTTTCATTCAAGATCACTCCATTGCATTTTGGACCAGCATGTATTGTTTTGGTTTCATAACTTTTTTAACCGACTTTAAAAAAAGGTTCCTCAATTCGACAGTTTTTTTTATATTAACCTACCAATTTTATATTTTATATTTTTTTTATATGCTGTAACTATAGTACAAAGCTAGTTTCGATATATTTTTGTCATCTATCACAATCTTCACAGAAATCTCGGTACAGATTGCGGTATTGTAATTGCGATTTGAACTCATTTCGCTTGTTGAGCTTCGGCTACCATTCAACGACATTGATTGATCGTGGCATAAAGTAAGATGAGTATTTTATTATAGCAAAATAATGAGGATATTTTTTACAGATTGCTTTTTATTAAAATTGTTGAGTACCTTTCAAAATATACCTTATTCCCACATGCTTCAAAATTTATATTAAACCTTATTGAACTAAAATGAAATAGATACATAAGCCTATATGTATGTGTTCATAATTTGTGCGAACATTTTAGTGTAAAAATGTATTTATCTACTCTTTTGTTTTAAAATAGAACATTCTTCATTGCTGCAGCTTATCTTAAAAATATATTTATTTTTCTTATGGCTATAGGAAAGCAGATCTATAAGCATTTTTACCCTATAAGATTTCTTGTGCTATACTTCAGTTTTATTGTGACATATTTTGTTTCTTTTATTATTATTACGATCAGTGTTTATAGTCGAACGATACGTGAATTTTGAGGAATGAGTGAGACGTGTGTCATTTAGGTTAAGACTATTAAATAGATACATATATGATAACTAGAAAAAATAAATATCTTTATATATATATTATTAGGAACGGTTTTATTAATTTATAAAAAAACACAAACAACAAACCAAAATACTTATAATGACTTTATCAATTACTAACAACAGTTACATTAATCTATTTGAAAAACACAAATGCCAAACTGAAATACTTATAATGATTCTAACACAATAAAACTAAATACCTATAAATTAACTACAGCAAAAATGAAATGATGTGACACCGAGTTTCCTAGCACAACCGCGCGCTCCGACCGTCCGAGAAAAAGTGAAGCTCCGCTCGCCCGCAGTGTTGCAGCGCATGATCCCACCACAGCGGTGGCGCGGGAGTTTGCCACGCCCTCTAGGTGGCGTGATCTTGTTATAATATATATATTACGTGCGATTGCAGTGAAGCTGGTTGTAAGATTCATAAATATTGTTTTGAATTTAGGTCTGCTTTACGAACGCGAGAAAAATGTCCTGACATTTTCAGATCATTTACATTTGATACTTAGTGATTTTCTAAGTTGCATTGCAGACTACTACAAACCGACATAAACTCAATACCTAGTTTAGATAGAAAATTAGTGAATAAAACCTAAAAATTTCATCGTATTATCCTTGAACATTTTCTTTGTTCTTTCCTAATTAAGTCGGCGGTAACGTTGCGTGCAATACCGAGTACATTTGAATATTTTTATAAAAATAATGTAATGTTGACCATTTCTCACGTCGGCCGGCCATTAAAAACAAATCTAATTTCCTTTTACCATTATTATAACTACGGTGTAATTATATTACATGTCGTATCATTAAAACATTTTCGTCGCAACGGTTTCAAGTATTGCTTGTATATAATGTTATTTGGTTTAATTTGCATATTATTACGTGTATTAACGTAGGTGTATTTAGTACGATCGTACTTTACGGGGCGCGTTGTAATCTTACCTTTTTTAATTAGGGCTATCATTGGGTGTCCGTACTTGGTCAGGCTACTTTAAATGTTTAAGATTTTTTAAGCTATACACCTCTTTCAAAACAAATGAATATCGATTATAAAGCACGTACACCTAGACTCATAACAAGTATGGGTCACAAGTGATCGTAGTGAGTTGTGCCTAAATTGCACTAAAATTACTTAATACCTATTTAGATGCTTTGATATAAAGCTGGATATATAGATGTCTATACCGCCCATATTTCATCCACCTTACATCAAAATCTTAACAACACAATTGTTCGGGGTTGGGGTGAGATAAATTATAAACTCGAATAAAAGTCAATAAAATCACTATATTACGTGTAAATACACTGATTAAGATTTAAATACTAAGATGAGATGAATGGGACATGAGTCGCGTACACGGTAGGACGTATTATAGTGAATATTTCTACATACTTTTAATACAATAAAGGTAATGAATGACACCGGGCGCGTGTCGCAATAATGATGATCTAAGTAAAATGTGTTGTACGGTAATTGACCCGTACAACAATAAACGCAACATTTCTACAATCTTTAGCTCAACAAAACTTCAAAACGTAATCTCTAAGACTTACACAAAAGTGTTACACAAGTCTATTACTCACAGATTATCTGAAAAACTCATAAATTTTGTTGAGCGTTAGAATTTGGAGTGGAATTTAGTCAGTATTTCATCTTAGTGAGATGTTCACGTACAATAGTACAGAGGTAGTCGAGTATTGGAGTGAAATATCGTTACACATTTTGGGGTTTTATTAGCCTGTCAAAATTACACCACTCTGAAAGATGGTAAGCAGTCGGTACAGGTGTGGATACTATCTCAATGAGGGTGTTTAGGCAAATTTTCGCCATCAGTTGGTGCCACTTCAACTTGCACATGAGCCAATAAGGGGTTAACTTTCAAAAAAAGCTTGACAGCCAGACCTGAAGCATCGGTGCTGATATACATCGTAGCCACCATTTTAGAAAATCCTCTCCGCAATTTTATATTGTTCTTAACGCATGTGAAATATCCATTTTGTAAATCAAACATTAAAATTTCCAAAATGAACACTGAAAAATATTTGTTTTGATAGCGCTGTCAAAATATTTTTTTTTTTATAATATTTCAACAACTACACACAACGCCATCTAGACCCAAAGTAAGCATATTATATGCTTGTATTATGGGTTCTAGAATGCGGTTATACATACTTAAATACTTTTTTTTTGTAAATACGTACATATTATACATAGAAACACCCAGACCAATGCAAATAGACATGTTCATGCACACAAATATTTGCCCTGAGCTGGAATCGAACCCGCGACCTCTGCGTGGCAGTCCATACACAGTACCACCGAACCACAGAGGCAGTCAAAATGAAAGACCTTTTATCAAAGTGGCGCCAACTGGTTGCGAAAATTTTTCTAAGCATCTTCATTGCTATCTTGTCTGACAGGTTGCATTGACAAATATGCCAGCTTGTAAGTTCCTTTTTACACTACGCTTAAAAGATCCGGTAAGTATTAATTTTATTGTAAATTAGAGGTCCGTCTTCGCTTCGCTTCGGTATCAAACGTTTCATTCGATTTCACAACCAACTCCTACAAAATTATCATAGCAATAGTATCGTATTGCATTATTTATGCATCATTATTGCAGATTTACAAAGGCGATTTAAAATATTTAAATTCTGACAATGACTGAAAATAATAATATTAAACATAATACAATATAGCCTTCGTTACCCGCTGAATTTATGGTGAAAAAATGTTTCAACTCGATGACGTAGATTTTAAGTCAAATCGATGCAAACAAACAAACAAAAAATAAATTTTTTTCTCTTTATAATATTAGTTTAGATGCACGCTGATAAAGATCCAGGTCCTAATTCAGTGACATAAGTATAAAATTCAGATTTTTTTATATTTGTTATCGTGTGAATTCACATTCAAATGACTAAGATAAATCTGATTATTAAAATTAGCTTTGAAAAATATAACTAACTTTCAAAAATAACTTGTATTGATGACTTGATTTTGAATCACAAACTTTGAGTTTATGAGGTGAATTGCGTAACATCCCAGTTATCGTGACGTTTTTGTATTGAGTGAAAATTGAAGTCTTTTTGTCAAAGAGAAATTATGCAAATTAATATTCACAAAAAGGTTAATTAAATATCTTTTCTATGAAGTAATCGGAGAAAAAAATTAATTCCTTTATCGCAAGGAGCAGGAATCATAAAGATTGTTGAATTATTATTTTTGGGGCGAGATTATATTTCAATCTGCTTCTCAAGGGGATACTAAAGGTTCTGGATGAATAAATGTATTGTATCTGAGTGTTTTTAGAATCTGTTTATTATATAAAGCGGAATAGTTTGTTTGTTTGTTTGAACGCGCTAATCTAACTACCAGAATAATAATTTTTCGTCTGATAGCCTAGTTCTTGAGAAAGGTTATATGCTAGCATTTTCGCTACTAGCGACAGTAGCAAAGCAGAAGGCAAAAAAAAACTAAACTAGTTTTGTTATATGACCCAAGTCAGCCAAGTAGGTGTCTGTCTGTTTTAGCTTTCTTTCCACGTAATAGCTAAACAATGTTTATGAAATTGCTCGTGTGGATCGGCGATTAAGATAATCATTTCCCCACATTTGTTCATAACGTGTAATAAATCCTCGCCACAAAGAAATAAGAGTCTAATCCGTAAATTCCTTTTATTTTATTACACCATCCACATAAACTCCTTTTATTTGTATTGTAAGCCTTTAAGATAAACAGACGACATTGCTTGCACCAAATACCGCAAACCAGTCGACTGTACGATACTGCATGATATGCGGTCGTCTGATTAAAAAATAGGATTAGAATAGAAAGGACTAATTGTACGCCAATAAGCTTTTTGACAACATTCAAAATATACTACTAATTGTGGTAATCCTTAAAGAAAATAGCGTATAAAATATATTTTACTTTATTTTGATGTCAAGAATGTGTATTTTTTGAAGAAACAGTAACAGTGTTTTTGGCCCGTTTTAGTAAATACAAACTTCAATATTGTTTTTGTTTTATTAAAACAGTAAATATTTCGGAAATAATAATATAAATAATAATTTAAAACTGTATTTTCAAATTAGTAAAATGACCTATTTTTATTTAGGTGTTTGCAATTTAGAGACATCACTGACACAATGTTATAATGTTACTCAACTTAAGTCGCAAGTACGAATATGATAACTATTTACCACTAGCAGCGCTCCAAGGCTTCGCTCGCGCGTAAAATATGGTTTCTTGTATCCCTCGGGAACCAGACCGATTTTCGAGATAAAAAGTAGATTATGTCTGTCTCCGGTACCGAATCTATCTTCATATCAATTTTCGAAATATTCGAATTTTCGAAGTCGGTTCTACGGTATCGGTTTTACGCGCAGGCGAAGCCATGGAGCGCAGCTAGTTATTATTAAAATTTAAATCATTAAACGGTGAAAAGTGAAAAATATTACTTAGAATTTTCGAATATGTGTTCAATAAAAGTATCTACGTGTTTTGATAGTGTCTGTGTCCGTAATTTACAAGTAGGTATACAAAGTTCCCTAGGTCTTACAAGTCACATTCTTTTAACCTAGAAGCGCAAAAGGTTTCTGGAACTTTCGCAAATCGATCTCAGACTACCAAGCTAAGAGTCAAAATTGTTATTAATTATGTAAATAATTAAATTGTGTTTACTAACACAGAATTGTCTTTAATACAAATACAGGCGAAGTCGAAAGCTAGTAGCATTCAATATGATACAGAAATTTTCCAACTAATCACAGCTTATCCGTTCAACTAGTCAAAGTTTTCTTTGATCAAACATTTACGGAGTCATAGCCAAGTTATCACTTCACTTACAGTACTGAGGGCCTAGACAAGTAGCATAGATTTCTACTGTATTCATAGAATTAATTAACAGTTTACCAGCGGTCATCACGGACGAAAATGACAAAAGTAAATATAAAACTAAATTAAAGAAATACCTCATAGGCACGTTATCATAAGAACCTTCATTTGTCAACCTACCTGAAGTCGAAATGGCCCTGTGGATAAGGCACCCGATTCGTAAACACGAGATAGTGAGTTCGAATCCGGGCAAGTACCAATGTGATTTTTCAAATCATATGTACTTTCTAAGTTTATCATGGATATTACTGACTGACGGTGAAGGAAAACATCGTAAGGAAAGCTGGACTTAAAAATCTAAAATTGCCAATCCGCCTTAAGCAAGCGTGGCGATTGATGCTCATTGCTTCTCTATATGAGAAGAGGCCTTTGCCCTGCAGTGGAACAGTAAACATTCTGGTATTATTATTTATTACTAGCTGCGCCCTGCGGCTTCGCCCGCGCGAAAATTGCTATGTGTTTAATTAATATAACTCTAAAATCAGACCGATTTTCGGGATAAAAAGTAGCCTATGTCCCGAAACCAAATCTATCTACATTCCAATTTTCACTGAAATCGGTTTAGCGGTTTAAATTTAATATGGTGGATAAGTATTCTTAAACTTTCTAAATCACCGCGCAATTTTTTCTAGTTTTTCTTTCATAAGAACCTTCTCCTGACAATAACAAACACAACAAAAAAGATTGATCTAGCCGTTCACGCGAGATGCTATGACCAAGGGAAATAGGGATTCATTTTTATATATATAGATTACAACCTACCTATACCTTCTTACATAAGTTGATCCTACAGCCAAACTGTTTATACAGTTTTGTGGGACTTTGTGTTATCTCATAAGTTTATTATGTACTCTTTATTATATAATAAATAATAATAAATTAAAATGTATGGGATTGACATAAGCTAACGCCAACATTGTCGTTAGCAACATTGACATAAGTCAATCTCATACCTTTTATAATGTATTCTATGAGTAGAATAGAAATCTTTACCCTATGTTATACTAATTTGAATCGCGCTTGTAAATAGTTCAGATACTAGGTTTTATTATGTAAGAAGTAGGTAATATTATGACGATAATAATTGTTAGTGTGTGGGGCGAGAATGTTTAAAATTATCGGAAACAACAGCTTCAACACGCTGACCAATAATGACACATAACTACACGAAATCCGAACGGAATAACTCATTGTCAAACAACTAAATAACTATTAACTAATAAGTCACAGCCTTCCTGTAACATCACCACTTGTATATTTCGCAGAGAGTAACCGGCGAATACTTTTAAAATAAAAATTATGATGACAGAAAATGGCGATACCGCCTAGCTCCTTTATCTAAATGTATTAGACGACTCTGATAAGGTAACGCTAACGCCTATGTGTTAAACTCATGTTCGATTATGCGGTCGTGTAAATATAATATTGAGTTTTCTGTATGGGAATGTTTCTTATCCGTATAGTACGACATTGTGAACTTGCCTTTAGACTCGCCTCTTACCAAATAGAACCTAACATTTCTAGCGAAACATGAACCTGAAGTGCGTCTTCTCCTTTTGGTTTTTTTTTATAGTAGCCTACCAAAGTCACTCCACTTTACCTGATCAGCAGTCAGTAGAATCCAAAAGAGATGGTCACCACACCAAAAGCTTAAACTGCAGGTATGGTGATACAATTAAACATAGTAGGTACACACAAAAGAAATATTTAATTTTTGCAACGAAAATAACATAAACCTATCAAAAAATATAATATTTATAAATAAGCAACTGGAAATAAAACACAAACTTAAAATTATTATACAAAATTAAAGTATATTAAATGCATACGATTGCTTTACCACGCAAGAACAACGACGGTTTCAAAGCGAAATATTAAGCTCAAAGCACTGCGTTCATGCGAGACTGTGTTCACATATTGTCACAAATATTCCTACATTAGCATACTAGTATAATACGTAGACTGAGGATTTCGTTTGACATATCAAAACTAATACCCGAAACCCTAACGAACCATCCCGCTTAGTAACGGTACGAGAATTTTCGAGAATGTTCTCTGAATTCGGTAGAAGCACTTTTTGTTTAAGCTGGCTACCGTTTGGACTCGCAAATATTGCAATAAAGTGTCTTATATGTAGCTTAATAATATTTTGTTATATCCTACCAAATACGATATCTTTATCAAGTGTATCGAAACTAACGAATTTTCTCGTCACGCTTTCTGCTTTCTAAAAGAACATAGTAGATATTACAGATTGCTTATTGGTAACTAATCTATGCAAAGTCTGAACCCTGATCTAATCAAGTAAGTTAGTCTTAAAAGTAAAATGAAATGAATCCGGCAACTTTACTCGAAACTGGAAAGACGTCTAAAGGTAGGAATTGTAGGAAGCTAGATAGCTTTTGGAATAGTCGTCTATTTCGAGCAAGTCATCATTATCAGCTCGTTATTATACCACTGCAGAGAAAAGCGTCTCATAATATATAGAAGGCATGTGCGAGTAATGTTACCTGGTAATACCTTAGTCGTTTCTTCTGACAATCACGACAAGAGATGAGACGTTTTAATATTCTAGCCAAACAGCCCACACTCGATCATAAACATTAGGTCATGAAGCTTTTACTTGGGATTACATCATTATTACTGTCGGTAATACTCCTAGCAAACAAATATGGCGCCCAATTATCTTCATTCATTTTTATTATCAACACACAGTTAATCGCAATATTTGCTTTCATTACTTGTAGGAGTGATAAAATTGTGTGAACGTTTCATTGCCTCATTAATGTAGTTGCATAATACAAAGCTTTTAACTTAAGGTTACAGGTTGGGTGACTTGCAAGGAATATTACTCACATACATAAAGAATAGCATCATGTCAGCAGAAAGACTCTTCCAATTTTCGCCATCTTGGACGATTGTGGTCCGTACAGGTCGTCGGTCCACCTTGTGAGCGGTCAATTTAATTCTATGTAAAACATAGATCGATTTTACAGTAATACAAAAACAGTTCTTCTATGATTCGCTGAAAAGGCATACAAAAATTTAAATGTCAAATTAATTAGTGGGTTTGTCCACTCTGAGTCTTCCGGTTTATGGTCGCTACATTTTCACGTCAGCTAAATAAAGTCTATTATAGAAAACCTGCTATATTTATGCCAAAATAAAATATTTAGTAAAAATATTGTTATGTCAAAAATGAATGAAACACAAACACTGGTCTGAGATATGACTGAACAGTGTAAACGCGGTATGAATAAATTTGCTATAACTGTCACTATTTCATATACCATGTAACATTATGTAGACGAATAATAAACAACGTTGGCTCTCTTCAATTATTTTTTAATTACCATTATGTTCAGATTTAACTGTCGTGGTTTTTTTGAGGATTAAGGATGGAAACTAATATTTCTAGTTTTTGACTTTACGGAAGATTGTACCTAGTTCATCTTCTTCTTCTCCTTTTTTTTGGCAACAGAGCTGACGATTTGTGTCAGCTATTTCTGCCAGCGTCAAGTGTAGAATAATATTCTTGTTGATGATAATAATGGTATATTACAATGATAAAATAGAAAAAAATGTAGATGAAATTAAATGACATCCATCTTCCGTGAAAACAAAAGATGGAATCCTTGTACCTAGTTAATTGATAGCGGGAAAAAGAGCTTTTATTCTTCCGTCAAAATATTGACTTTATTTTAATCCACTATCCACAGCTTCTAAACTTAAAAAGAAGGTCTTTTCACTGTGAAATTTTGCATTGGAATAGAATATCTGCCATTGATGGTAACTGGTAGCTTTAGTAATCGAGCTGTGCTTTATAGTCGATATCGCAAGGATTTATCGCAGTAGACCCCGGTGACAGCTGTATGGCCTGCCGCAAAAGAAGCACTGAGTTGTAATGACCTAAATAGCCTGATTTACTATACGTATTTCGCATGAGGCAAGCTTTAACTTTCGTTGTTTGGTTTGTAGTTTAGATGCTTGTTTAGTCGTTTACGACTTTTTAATACGGTTAAGACAACAAACTTGTTTTGTAAATGAATGATCAGGGTTGATTTAGATATTTATTGACTGATGAAAGGGTATAATAAATTTTACAATATCGTAATTATAGGTACACGTTTTAAGTTTACCTTAAACATTATTTAAATAAAGAAGATTGATTACTAAAGTCTGAATTGAAAAAACGGGACTTAATGGACTCGTATTTTAATCGACAATTTTTTTTGTATTTATTTAACAATAAAATTTGTAATTAGTCGCAAAATAAAAGCAAATTGTTCTTCAAATAATGTCATTTATTATAATTACTTTGACGTTTCTATAATCTAGTGCCATTATTTCGATGTAGTAACTCAAAAGCTATCAAAATACTTCGTAACTTTTAGACAACTTATCTAAAGCGCATTCAATTTTTAATGCGAAATAGCTTCCATTGTAGTTTCGCTCGAACTAAACCGACAGTGATTACAGGTTGACTTGTATTAAAAATGCATCACATCGCAAACGATTCACATTTGCCTCGCGTGCTCAAATACAACCTTTTGTCTCTTTAATACATGCATCGTCAGGTTGTATTTGTTGTATTTGTTTCAATGGTTCTGTGATTTAGGTCGTATTGACTTGGATATTACTTAACGTGAATGGAAAACGTCGTGAAGAAATTTAGACTTTGAGTAAAACGTTATATACTAAAGTGACACCACTCTGCGTAACAGTAAGCAGTCAGCGGAATTCAGAAGTGTTGGGTACCATTCCAAAAGCTATTTTCTGAAACTGTTGGAGTGGTGGCCTCTACTTATGTGACAAGAATAAGAATCATGACTTAATTACCACAATAACATATTTAAATATCAAAATCAAAGTTCGAATCGAATCGAATCAGCAAAGTTTAGTCGTGTAACTATTTTTTATTTTGTTATAATGTGCTGGATGGAATAAAATTAACATTCTGCAAATAAAAGTAGCAAACGTATTTTAACATGTGTTTCATTATTCTAAACGCCTTTACTTAATTTTATTAGGGTCCTTTATCAGCCAGCTGTTTTTTAGTATTGACATATAAAACGTTTCTGACCTTTTTCTAACCTAACCTAACTCAATTACTACGAAATACAAATATTCGATGATTGGAACGGTAGGCACATTCCAAGGGACTTGACTGATATTGATGTCCTAGTAGTAACCACTCACTTTATATAGGTACGAGGCTGTGGGTATGTTTCCGAGAAGGACCAGTGTTACTTACAAATTTGTACCTATGTGGTTATAAAGTTTATCGGAAAGAAACCGGCATTCATAAAAAAATCAGATCTTGCGAGCTCTGTCTCGTTTGTATAATAATAGGTCAACAACTACACACAACGCCATCTAGACCCAAAGTAAACATTATATAGCTTGTGTTATGGGTTCTAGAATGCGGATATACATACTTAAATACTTTTTTTTTTGTAAATACATACATATTATACATAGAAACACCCAGACCAATGCAAATAGACATGTTCATACACACAAATATTTGCACTGAGCGAGAATCGAACCCACGACCTCTGCGTGGCAGTCAATATACAGTACCACCGAACCACAGAGGCATGGGATCAGACCGGAATGACTAAATATGCAGGGGATCAGAACGGAATTAAAGAATAATAATAATCTCAGGGGATCAAATCTGGGGGATCAGACCGGAATAACTCGTCTAAACCACAAAGGCAGTATAAGAAGTGGTCTTACGATTACTTCCCACAGCGCAGTTTCACTTGCGACTTTGGTTACTGCTCTGCTCCCGTCGCCAGTAGCATGATGTTACATAGCCTATAACCTTTCTCAAAAACTGGACTATCATACGCAAAATATTCAAAACCGACTATTAATACCAGAGACTAACGCGTTTAAACAAATAAACTTTCCGCTTTATATAATGGTACAGATAGGTAATTTATACTCGTATAATGATGTTTAAAAACAGTTACTCATTCTATACTAATCACAAAACAAGCTTCAGTAAGTTATAATAAACTATCCACGTGATGGTTTATTTATTTAATTCAATTCGATTCAATAGTTATTTAAATACCTTATTAATTTCTAAATAAAATATAACCTTCAAATAATTTACTATAATTTTAGGAATGTTATAATTAGTTCATTACAGCGCGCCTAATTAGTTTTAGGGTATTATATTAGCTTGTAACGAACAAACCAATTTAAATAGCTATAAATATGAGAATAGAGTAATGTTTATTGAGCAAAAAAATTACTTTACTTTATAAACGGCTTGCCATCACAAAACCCTGCGTGGTTTTCGGTTTGTGGCAAATATCTATGTAATATATTTTTGTGTGAAATAAAATAAATACAATACCATACTAAGAGCCTGTTTCACTACTAACTGCTAAAATATCTAACAGATGAAACATGTTCTAGTTAAATCTCTCTTATATTTTTAACCGACTTCAAAAAAAGAAGGAAGTTTCTCAATTCGACCGTTTATAACCCGATTTTGATGATTCTGTTTTTGTTGGAAAGTAGATATCCCAAGGGTGGTACCATGATAAGGAAACCAGGATCTGATGATGGAATCCTAGAGAAATCGAGGGGAACTTTCGAAAATCGTACTGACAACTAATGCATTTGTTATGTTTTTCATTAAGTATTTTAAGCCACTACTATTTAGTGAAGACAGTCGAGTGAACTCCTCAACGATTTACTGCAATTACTTGGTGTTTGGACTTAATTCGTTTCTAATGATGAGAACTTTGCGCCCATATGAGTTATAAGTGCCATTACAGATGACTATAGACAGTCGAAGGAATTTCTCAACAGCAGTCATGTCGGGCTTACTTCATACGGTTCAATATGCTAAAATGTTTAGTGTGTACAAAAATAATACCTAAGTAAGATTTTGGTCTACCCATCACTAAAAATTGTAAAATTAAATAATTTTTAACAAAAAGAAAACCGACTTCAAACAGGAAGGAAACTAAAAAGTAAAAAATAAATTTACATAGCACAAAGTTATAAAATCCTTATTAAATATTTCTGATTAACTAAACCAAAATACGAATTACTTTGTGCTATGTAAATTTATTTTTTACTTTTTAGTTTTTGAAGTCGGTTTTCTTTTTGTTAAAAATTATTATGTAGTTTAATTATTGTCAGTTAAGGTTATCAGAAGGAACTGATTTTTGAGTACTATCTGTCGTTTAGTTTTGAATAGGTTATCACGCACTTTATTAGCAAGTAGTGTTACAGGGCCAATATCACCTTTTATAATATAACTCAGTTCTTGTGGATGAAACATTAGGCACTTATGTCTTCTGTTTTTTTTTATCTCTTGATACAACTCGACTTTAAGATTTTCTTCGATTTGTTTTATAAACCTTCGCCTTGGTGTTCCTCCTAATGAAATTTGCCTTCCTTAAATGGCGTTTACAAAATTTGAGGTTTCGTGTAAAGTGGCTAAGATGCCTATTACATACAGTTCTCATTAACTCTCTACTCTTTTTCACCAGGTCTACTTGCATTTGTTATTTCACTACATTTGTAATTTGATTTTCACATCCTTCAGAACCACATCTCTATGGACGTCTTCATACCCTCAATGCCTTTCTTCAAAAAATTGCGCAACAGTTGCCTCACAATTTTTGTGGCTCCATATTAGCATTAGAAGGAGCTTGCGTGACTGACCGCAAATTGGTTTATGCAAATCTGTCAGTATGGGGAGGGATAAACGCCTCCACTCTATTATCTGTATCATTTATATTTCTATAGAGCCTGCGAATTGGGTCAATGTGTAGTTTTATTAGGTGTGTGTGGTCTAATAAAGTCTTTGAATTCTTAAAACATCTACTTTCAATCTTTTCAGAAAATCGTACAATTTCAAGTAATCTTATCTGAATCTTCAATTTAAATTAAATGCTAACTAAGCGAGTTTTCTTATTTCCCTCCTTCTTTCATTTCATGATTACCTCGTCGGTTCTGTGTACTCGTATGAACTGCTGTGCAGAGTTCATGGTTTCGATCCAATTCAAATTTAAATCATACCGGATTTTCCCGTAGATAAAAACTCAGTATTAATCTAGCAAATTAATCATTGCAATAGTGACGTATCGCATCATTCAGATTTACAAAGGCGCATATAATATTGAAATTTTAAAATTACTGAAATGTGCATATGTTTGCCGTTCTATTTGTAGCTTTCCAAAGGTGAAAGATTTTTTTATATCGGTTACGTATATCTTGAGTTAAATCAGAACAAACAAACCAACATACAAAAATCAAATCCTTTTCTTTTTATAATTAGTTTAGATTTATATTAATAGTACCTATCAGGCTGGTCTCTTAGTAAATAAAACCTAAACTATACTTTATTTCGCAAAACATGGTTTTTATATGCTCTGCCTACATTTTTGGAGAAAACAAGCGTGTAAGAATTCGAGCTATGTTATGTATTTTATTACTTAATACTGTAATTATATTTCATTATAATCGAAATCTCAATAATTTTATTTTCAACCTTATAACCTCTATATCGGTAAATAAACTATGCAGCACTGAGTATTCTTCGCATTCTTAAATCCTTGTAGTATCTGTGCTCCGTGTGGTGTTCAGTAATTGTTTACTGGCTCGACACTACACGATATAGCTAGCTAAGTTTAAGAAATTGATGTGACCGCGCACCACTACGTGTTACTCGATCAATGGTCAGGGAGCGACTGCTTTTTTATGCACGCACCGGACAGAGAGTGAATACCACTTCTTTTTTTTATTTTTTTTAAATATATGCCTACCAAAGTGACTTCACCCCGCCTGATGGTAAGCAGTCAGTGGCATCCAGAAGTGGTGACCACCATACCAAAAGCCATAGTCTTAAAACTGCTGGTATGATGGCCTCCACTATGGCGGCGAGGAATGGGGTTTGGGGAAGGGAATGAGGGAGGTAAGGAAAGGGGAAAGGGGGGAAGTTGGGCCTCCGGCGCTCTTACTCACCGAGCGAAACGCAGTAGTACGGATACTACTACTCTTACATCGATCTTCTATGAGAGGGTAGTACTTCCCCGGACGATCCGACCCATTCGTGCTGAAACCAGCGTGGATCTACTACCGTGAACTTCTCCGCCCGCATACACTACAATCTTAATATTATTGCAGTAGTCTTCACAAACCAGCTTTAATTTCACAACGTATGCAACAAGTGTGCCGTGAAATGACTTAAACAGTGCCTCACGTAGAAGTTGTCCATTTTGATTAGTTGGATTATATGAGTAGTGTTGTGTGTTGATATTTGTTAATATGAATACGGTACAAAGCTCCGGAGGCGGCCATGGAGGGTCCATGAAGAAGGATCATAAACATGAGGCGGTAAGTCATATAAATAATTCCATATGTTTTTTAAAATATGAATAAACATATTTCATTTCATTTCAAATTTCATTTCATTTCATAGAAATAATTCCATATGTTTTTTAAAATATGAATAAACATATATTTCATTTCATTTCATAGAAATAATTCCATATGTTTTTTAAAATATGAATAAACATATATTTCATTTCATTTCATATTTCATTTCATAGAAATAATTCCATATGTTTTTTTAGTTTTATAATATGTAAGTATTATTGGAAGTCATAAGAAAGCATCTCATGCAGTCGCTTATGTAGAGAACCGCTTAATGGATTTTAATGTGGGTTTCCTAAATAGTGCGTTTCTCGAAGAAGTTCTTGGTGTACTATACTAGCTGTCCGCTTTCGCTTTGCTTTGGTATTAAAAGTTTCAATCGGTCTTACAACAAACGCCTACGGAAAATATCATAGCAATAGTGACGTATTGCATCATTTAGTTTACGAAGGCGCTTAAAATATTGAAATTTTGAAAGTGACTGAAAAATATGTTAAATATAATAAAATACCTACTTTTATGTAGCTTTATAAATAATAAAAAAAAAAAATATATAATATCTTTATTTCAGACATGAACACATACATGAACAGTCCATAAATTGTTTAGTAATGAATTAGTACAAAGCGTACTTATAGTCTATGTTAGTCTTGTTAGTAAGTAAAAAAGTGAAGACGGTTACAATACGCCCACGAGACTCAGTGTGGAAGCACTATAGGTACATGATGCTATATTAAGTTGGTATGTGATGAAATATTTATGTACGCGTACCTATAGCTACTTCCACCCAGTGCCGCTGTATAGAACAGTCTGGTCTGCTAACGATCATTTTCAGAATGCCGTTACTACTGCTACGTAAGCGTTGCAGCAAGGAAGCCGCTTTTTTACTCATGATTGTGTGAAAACCATCTGTGCGAGCTTCAGCGAATATGCCCGATGCACTACAACGCCACGGCAGCCGCAACAGCATCCTGAAAGCGTTGTTATATTGTACGCGCAATACGTTGTAGGCTCGTTTTGTATACGCCACCCACAGGCCGCACGAATAAAATGACTGACAGAATGCTTTAAATAAGGTCACTTTGACGTCTACTGTGCAGCGGGCAAACCTGCGGGCGAGCATATTACCCTTCACCGCCAACGCCCTGCGCTCCCTCTCTATATGGCTGTCATCGCATAAATCACTGGTGACAATGTGTCCCAAATACTTAAAACTATCAACTACATTTAGCACTACTTAATTGAAATATACTGGAGGCACACGGCGCCGGCGGGGCTGTTGTTTTTGGGTTTGTTTGAAATGAAATTGAAAAAAGATAAAAATTCTAAAGATAAAAGATTTTTTTTTAATCGATGAGGTAGATTTTAAGTTAGATCGTTGCAAACTAACAAACATACAAAAAATCTTAGTTAAGATTAACGTATCACTTATAGAAGCCGTGCAGTAACATTAATAGTGCACCAAGCCGAGGAACTGCAACTTTTGATACCGATTCAAAGCGAGGGCGGGTTGTTAGTTTTCAAATAATGTAAAACAATATTGTAGCAATTATAACGTGATTATTATCATAGTTTAGTCACGTACGATGCTTAGTTTAACATAAGCATCGTACGTGGTAAAAGTACTTACATATTTACACGTAGGTGTAAACCAAAAATGTATTTTTTTTGTAACTCAAACATTTACTTTGTAGGTACCTAATTACGAACAAAAAACTTTCAGCTATTACAAAATCATACAACGATTTTAATAATGGTTCGTGTTCAAATAATGTGAATTTTTTACATCTGAACGTGAAGGACAAAAGAAAATAAATTTTAATTAAACTTTTTACAATGCAGTTATACTTTTCTAGTATTCAAAAATTATTATGAAAATACTAACATTTTTGCTTTAAAATTACACCTTTTGTTGCTCGTACCTACCTTTTTAAGAGCATATTTTTTTTAGTTTTCTTGTATATACGTCTTTTAAACAAATAAATAGCTGATATTTTGATAATACCTGTGATAATAAGAACCTGAATTTTGATATTATCAAGTTAATTATCTTGAAATGTTAGACTTTGTAAGTCTTCAAGTTTTTGTTTTTAAAGTGTAGGTATATTATAAGACATTTCTGTCATACAGTTAAGGAAAACGTGAAATACCAGAAGTTATAATTAATATAAGTAACTCTCAAATTGCCAACACTTTTTGTAAACATGGTGATTAAATGCTGTAGCTCTGATGTTATTACCGACTGGTAAAGCGTGTCTTGCGACTAAATTGTGAACAGACGAAGATATAGATTACGACAGGAACTTTTTTTTTATACTTCAATGGGCAAGAATCAATTTATTCTAAAATCCAAAGAATTTTATTTATGAGAAACTCCATAGAATTTTACACTCGATTGAAAACGTTATTCACGAAAATTTATTACTTTTATCTTTGAATAGCCGGGCGTGGGTCGGCCTATATATTAATACACTTCTATTATTGAACAGATAATTTTTGGTCTATCCCTGGCAATTTCAAAGAAAATTTAATCTATGTTAAAATACGACTATTTGAAGTGATAAAAAATGCAATTAGGCTCTCTTTCTCATCTTAGCCGTATCATAAATAGTTGTATTATAGAAAAAACCTTTCTAAAGTCCTTCCTACCCTTTGAAACTGTAAGCGTAACGTTGTATACTATTGTGCATAAACAGCCTGAAACATTTTATAACACAAAAAAAATGTAGTACTTAATCTAAAATAACATAGTGTCAGACATTTCAATTTTTTAAGAACAAAACCAGTTTTACATTTGCTTCACAACAAAATAGACGAACTAAATATTTCTTTTGTTTCGAGTAACCGAGCATACTGTTTCGCTTTTGTTTTAATCAAGACCAGCCTTACAACAACCTCCTATATCAAACTTATTAATAAAACCTTACTTTGTCTCTATCCTTGTTTTTAATGGTACAAAAGAAAAAGACAAAACAAAAAGTAACATTAAAGTAATACTGCTCTAAGAGGTTGTGTTAGGCCCCTTGAGTAGCAAAGTATAGTCTTGAAAATATTATTGTATGAGAAGAATGACATACTTCGTTAGATATTGCGCACTTTTTTTTTACTTAAACTTAAGCGGAATCCTTGTTAAAGCATCTTTCTCTCTCTTCAGGATCTGATTTTTTAAAGATAACTCACGTCTTAAGAAGCAAACATTCTTTTTTGAAGATTTTTATAGCATACAATTCACTCGCATATTATTTATATTCAGATTTTCTGAGACAAATCTCGGGTCGAAACAACATCTTCATGGTGGTCGGCATCAATCACTGTAAATACGTAGTAAATAAATATTTAGAGTGAAAATAGTATTGTAGAAAAGACAAGACAACCTATCGTGCAAAACATTGTCTTGTTAAAAACTTTTATTAAATAATAAAATTCGTAAACAAAAATACCACATATATGTAACCTACTTCTTGTTACCTATATTTCTGATACAACAACTCACAACAACTCGGAATCAAATCGACACAGATTAAATACTCGAAAACTCGTAAACATTTCTCAAAGCACATTAGCGCGACAGGTATTAAAATCTTATGTCACCATATAACAACACCTACACCGAGAGTCGAAAATAAATATGTTTCATTTATTTCATCACCTGACACGGAGCTGTTTCATTTGTCGAGAGAACGCAAATCTAACGACGGATCTATTAATCACGCCACGTTGCCTTTGGTGTAACAACTAAAGGAGACTGTATACTTATTACTTGGATAGAAAATTAATATGTTTCATTTTTTCGTTAAATCATTTTTGTGATTACTTACAAATCATTATATGGATTAGTAACAGCTGTCTTTTCGTTTAATATCAAACACTCGTATATACGTATGTATACTGATGTAGACATATTTAGGTGGATATAATCATCTAGTATTTTTTTAAATTAGAATAAATCAATGTCAACTATAGCTATATAAAAATATTAATAATTTAAAATAAAAGTACAACCTCTCAAACGTCGTATCTTTTATAAATTAGTAAAAATGTCAAGCTAGACTTGTAAATCATCATTATTGACGTTTATTGCTCGACAATAGCCTCCAAAAAAAACTAATTTTAAACTTGGTGGCTTAAAACTTTAAGAACTATAGCTGGCAGATTGCTATTGAAATGGCAATGGGCAGGACTCATAGCTCGGACGCAATATAATAATAATATTCTACCACATTCACACAGCGCCATCTAGTCCCAAATTAATCAATTATATTTGCTTGTGTTATGGGTACTAAACAACTGATATACTACTTACATACATTTTTTTTTTTTTGTAAATACATACATATATTATTATAGATAAAATTACACCCAGACACAGAACAAACAATCATGCTCATCACACAAAGGTTTGTCCTGGGTGGGAATCGAACCCACGACCTCCGGCTTAGCAGTCAGGGTCACTAACCACTAGACCAAGTATACAGTCCTCTTAACAATAGATTTATTACCTTCAGCGTTTTCAACGGAACCTTTTCTGATGGAAGCCGGTGACAGCTCGTAACGAGCTCTTCGTGTATTTGTCTGTCGAACCCCAATCTTTTTCGGAGACAAAATGCTCTAGTTTTCACGAAAAGTATTCACGTTTTTTATGTGGTTAGTGATAATGTTGTGATGATAGGTAAAATAGGAATAGTGGAATATAAATTCAATTTATTTCATGTTTTTAAAAGTTTTAAGAATAACATTATTTAAATAATTAGTAAGGAGGATTGTAATCACCTTAAATTATAAATATAAGTTGGGACAAAGTATAGCGTAATATCACAAGATAGACATGCAATCAGATGGTTAGGATTTGTAAAATTATTTTTAGAAAAAAAATGAAAACCGACTTCAAACAACACCTACATGTTCAATCCATAACTAAAAAGTAGAAAATAATATTTTAATTACTTCATAGCAAAGAACATTAAACGGAAATCAACGCAATCCTTGATACCTATAATACTTTACTATTTATAGTTTTTAATCAGTTATTTTAGAGTTGGTGTAATACGCCGATAATACGCTCTCAAATATAAAAAAAAATTTTCAAATCGGTTCATAAATGACCGAGATATGAGGTATCAAACACACAAAAAAAAAAAAAAAAAACATACGACCCGTATTGATAACCTCCTCCTTATTGAAGTCGGTTAAAAAATATAATGATTTTATCGAATAAAACTTATAAAACCATAATGATTTGTTAACTATTATATACGTAATTATTATATAATATATATATATATATATATATATATATATATATATATATATATATATATATGTATAATAAAAAAATAGACCTCCGCACAGTGTAATCTATTTATTGCTAGTAGTAGAAAAACCAACACCGCTCCGGATGACCAAAATTGTGTTAAGTGGGGGGTTTGTAAAAACGAAAGAAGTGAAGACGCATTACTCTTCGTAGACCACTCCCGCATCTAATATTTCACAGTTCTAAAAAGCGTTAACAATAACAATAAAAGCACTTATAAATATAAATAATCACCACAAAAATAAAAAAGTGGAGAAAAACATAATATTTAAATTAGCCTACCAAAGTGACTTTCTTCTGCCTGATGGTAAGTAGTCTTGCACTAAATTTTATATCTAAAAGGTCATGTCCTAAATATGGTCGAAAACAGTTAAATGTAACTATGATTTTAAATCATACCAATGCTAGAACTAAACTATCGCCAAACCACAGAAAACCTAGTTAAACCAGGAACATTAACGTGAAACCTAAAATTAGTAGCAGTAGTATTATGTATTATATTTTACTAATTCAAACTACCGCAGCTAGACCTTGTAAATGTCATACCAGACTCAATTTAAGTCAGCCATTATTAGTATTCATATAGTAGAATAATTATATTAGTGTTGCCAATGCTCAAAAACTGATATACGGTATAAATAGTCACGCGATTTTGCGCTATAATCTGTTCACTGCGCTAGTGATGGGCCATCGCGTGTTTCGAATAGTCGTAAACTATTAGTCGATTTATTGGTTTTGGGGCCACCGTTTTTATTGTTTAAAAATGAAGTGTGCATTTTTTTACTGAAAATTTTCGTGACCTTACTGTTTTATTGGTTAGTGTATATTTTATTGACAATAGTAACATCCATGTTGGATCATTTGCAAGTGAATATATTTTTAAAGTGTATTTACTTTTTTTGTTTTTCAATGAATTTCTACTACTAGAGAATAAGCTTTGTGTATTGTAACACTTTTTAAACTTACTAATACGAAAATTACGGCCACAAATGATTTTGGATTGCAAATAATGCTTCGGATAAGAATCGAACCTTTAACACTCAATGTAATGGTAATAACGCTGCGGCACGTGTAGACAATGCTATCGGTACCAATACTGAAAAAAACTTAAGAAAGAGCACATTTGCAACATACATAAATATGGAAAATCGAACTTTATCAGAAAGACTATAAAAGTACCTCATAACCCTTCAAACCGTCCGAATGGTATGAAATTCAGAAAATTGTATGCTAAAATCCCTCTGATATGTCGATAAAAGAATGAAACTCACATATCAAGGCACTTTTGATTCCAAGCACGTCGTGTGAATCCCCGGATAGAATGACTAACGTTGAACAATTTACGAAGTTTAGATGCAATTCATACTACTTCATGCACTGAATGTGAATGCACTTATTAAAAAATACGTTTTATCGGATATTAAAAGCGTTTCAGCAAATACCTGTTTGTTTTTGATGTAGCTACATAAAAATGGAACAAAATTATCATTAAAGTAATATTTTGACTATGCAAAAGGTTGTGGACTTGATTCTCGGGCACGCCACAACATTTTGTGTGATCCATAAAATATAATCTCAAATATGGTTAGATTTTAAACCCAATGATTATTTTTATTAGCATTAATTTCGATTTTTGGTCAGCCGACGCCATAAGTTTTAATTTTTTCAACTTCATAATTTTTTTTCTCACTCTTTAATTCTAATAAATTTATGTCTACCTTTGAATTATCATACTAATTTTTATCGACTAACTGGTCATTATAGTCGACTTACATTAGTTATTAGTACGTCTATTAGCTTCGGCTGTTTCGCCTCACTATAACGACTGTTCGCCCTGAAATACTGAATATGATGTCATAGCATTATGTATTTATTTATGCTAAGCTGAAAATATAAGTTTATGGAATGATTGATTGTTTCGTTTCGCCTAAAGTCTAAAAACGGCAGAGTTTGTTTCTTTGTTTGAACGCGTTAATCTCTGGAACTGCCAGTGTGATTAAAAAAAATATTTTTGTGTATGATAGCTCAGTTTTGAGGAAGGTTATAGTATGTAAAGCGATGGAAGCAGAGCTAGTCTATAAATATATTGTATAGTAGTTTTTTTTATTATGTCCAAAGTACTTTAAAAAGAGTACTCAAATTATCCCATGCAACAGCAGAATGGGAACAAAACAATAAGCATTTATAAATTTTTATGAGACAGTGGAGTAACTTAGGAATGAATGTATGAGTTTCTTATCTTTTTAGAAGAAAATAATGAAGTAGGTACTTTAGAAGTAACCCGTTTTTAGACGATAAAGACTGCTAATAACAATAATAAGCTCTAACGGTTAACGTGGTCACTTTGTTCTTACACTTATTGATTTATTTTTTATTTATACTATGCAGAAGAATCCATTCGTAAACTTAGTCCAGAAGTGAGTTCAAATTCCATTCAAGAAGAAAAAAGAAGGAGGATTCGGGGACTATCCAACTTATAGGTCTGAATATCACACATAATTATTATTATTGCATTATATTTTTCGTCTTGAAATGGCAATGGGATTTTAATGGCACAGCGTATTAAGAGGAGCAATGCATACAACAGAAAAATTAAATTTTTGATGCGTTTTATAAAATCCTCTTATATATCATTTATTATGTATTACACGTGCGGTTTTGTAGTCAGTGAGTCAGTGACGATATCAGTAACATGCCCTTTTGCAAATGAGGTTTAGAGTTCATTATTTTTTTAATAAATAGTGGTTTCTGGTTATAGTAAAAGTAGCAAGCCTAAGGCCGGTATTAAATTATCATGTTTAAATCATAAAAATATGATTTCATATCTATCAAATTCTATGATCATAGTTATATGATGACGTTCTTCTTTTTTACATATTACACTTATTGATCATATAAACGTCATATACCATCAAGCCGTGTTTTCCGTTGATATGGGTGCTACGTTTTCGCCAGTGTCACAGTCTAAATAAAGGATTCTTTTTGACAGCAAGCGTACAAGTAGGATCATAGCAACACACTAGCACATTCTATTTACGTATAGACTGTGCTAGTGTGTTGAGTATGATCCTATTTGTACGCTAGCTGTCAAAAAGGATCCCCTACCTATGATCATAAACAATATGAATCACATGTTGTTATTATACCGTCATATGTTCTTCATTTAAAAATGACTCACACATCTATGATCATATTTCTATGATAGTGTAATAGCGGCCTAAGAATTACATGGTAAAGGGAAAAAGTAACAAAAGAGCAAAGTCAGTCAGAATTTTCCCAATTAAATTGCTTGGTCTAAAACAATAATTGCCAATATCATAATGAGCAATATTGGTAATTAGTCAGATGTCAAGAACACCCAATACACACATGATTGGTCACTCACTGACTTGGCAAGATATAATTGGACGTGATTGGTCAATCGAAAAACGTGTGAACTGTGCCCGTTACTCGAGAATCACGTGTTAGTAGTATTTGTGTCGCAGTATGTTCATCCAAATTAGTTTCTAGACTGACTCCATTTTCAACCTTAACTTTATTACTATTACTAGCTGTGGCCCACAGCTCCGCCTGACATCATATCTCTGTTTATACATTGACGACTTTTCATACAGACTTTCATCCCCTATTTCAACCCCTTTGAGCCGTTTTTAGCAATAAAAAATATCCCACATTGTTTTCTAAGATCTAATCTATCTCTGTACCAAATATCATCAAAATCGTGGCAGTGGTGTAGGCGTGAAAGCGTAACAGACACACAGAGTTACTTTCGCATTTATAATATTAGTATGGATTACATAAAGGTATATTTTTATTTAGAGAGTAGAGCAGTAAGCAAAGACGCGGGTGAAACGGCGCCGCTAGTTATTGTATATAGTAACATCTAGATTTGGCTACCTTAGTAATGTAATATCTTCAGCGTTATATGTCATTGTCTGTACCAAAACTGCTGATATTTAATTAATTTTCATAATTGATGAACGAGCGGAGCAGTGTAAATGAATGAATTACTCTGAGAGAACAGCTCAGTACATACATCTGCTTACATCTTCTATCCATAGTATAAATGGAAGTCGCTGAAAAGCATGTATGAACACTCTGGCAAAGTAGACGGAAAAAGGTCTTGTGGACGGAGCCCAATACGTTGGTCCGACCAGATCCGCAACGCTCTAGAATCTACGATGCACAACGCCCTCCACACCGCCGGTGACCGAAATGAATGGCGGAAGATCGTAGGAGAGAAAGTGATGCACGACCCTCAGCACTAAGGAATACGACGCAAGGAAGGACCGGATGAACACTATGGATATGAATGCGGTTTCTCGAGAAAGGTTTAGGTAGATACATTAACCCTTTAAGTTTTTATTGTCATCACGGCCATATACGTTTACTGTCCCGGAAAGTATTAATCTATCGCCTATAGCAGCCGACCAGTAAGGTTAATAGTAAAGCAAGCGGCAAACGGGCTACAACTTTTAGTACTAATACGGAGCGAGGCGAAAAACCTTCGTTTTGATTGTAAAAATGGTTACAACACATTTATAGTAATAATTATTAACAATAATAAAACTAAGATTAACTACTCACACAGTAAATAAACAGAAAGTCGTAAATAGTACAGAATCAAATCGGTTTAACCCTTCGTGTGCTTAGGAGCAGATCTGCACGAGACACAATGTAATTTCTATTGTGTCTGATATTGTAGCATACGAGTGGTTAAGTGGTCCTTAATTTGATTAAACTCAAACTCAAAGCATTTATTTCATTTTGATCATAAAGTATGATGCTTATGAAAAGTCAACATTACATGAAGTCAACCAATTGACCCACAGCCAGTTCGCTGACGAGGTAGAGCTGTGAGAAGAACTGGCAAGAAACTCACGCCTCTCTTTTCAATCGCCAGATAATTACAGTTACTTGTATGAGTTACAATTTAAATACTATATGCATTTAAATACTATGCAATAAGAATATGCGGCCTTTTTTCAACGACTAAAGTAACAAACAAGCATACGGTCTGCCTGATGGTAAGCAGTTACCGTAGTCTATGGACGCTTGCAACACCAGGAGCATCACTAGCGCGTTTCTGACCTTAAAACTTTTAACTCCATTTTTGAAGAACTCCATGTTGTAATCGCTCGGGAAAACCTCGACGGGAAGCTAATTCGCTGATACGCTTGTCGAATGTAGCGAATATAGTAAAAACGTTTTATGTACCTAATGTTTGCGAGGAATCATGGTCCATCAGTGGAGGCCTTTTCATTTCAAAAGAAGCAAGGATATAGCAAAAGAGTATTTGTAGCTAAAAATCTCGTGTATATTTTTGGAATATTAAATTTGGCTTGGTTCTCTCTTTAACAGAATAATGCATAATAAATCTATACGTACTATTGTACAAAGCGGAAGAGTTTGTTTGTTTGTTTGTAAACGCTAATCTCTAGAACCACCAGTCGGATTTGAAAAAAATTTTTGCATATGATAGCCCAGTTATCGAGGAAAGTTATAGGCTATGTAACATCACGCTACTGGCGACGGGAGCAGAGCATTAAGTAAATACGCGAGTATAACCGCGGTGCAAAAAGTTAGTTAATAATATTATTGTTATTAACAGTAACTCATTATTAAAACTATACACAATGTACATAATTTTTTTTTTTTTTTTTTATACGACTAAGGTGACAAACAAGCATACGGCCCGCCTGATGGTAAGCAGTTACCGTAGCCTATGGACGCTTGCAACACCAGGAGCATCAATAGCGCGTTGTCGACCCTGTTAAAAACCTTTTAACTCCTTTCTTTTAACTTCCTTTCTTTCTCCTTTTTTAATAAACTTTATTTAATATTTAACAAGTGCTCGATTTACAATTGTATGTTCTTTATGCCTTGACGACGTGGTTGCAAGCTCCGATATCTGATAATACGACGTTTGCGCATAACAAGCTGAAAAGAAAAAAAAATATTGCTTTAGCAAAAACAATGTTACAACAAACAATAAAAAAACAATGCGTTGCGAAAAAAGTAGATATTTTACGGAAATGTAATTAAATTTTCGTGACTTTGACCAGCTTTAAAAAGCTTAATCCTCTAGCAGTCAATGTCTCGTATTCAAATAAATAAATAAAAATATTTTTATTGCCTTACTTTCATTTGGTTAACTGAACACACATAGGTACATACATATAATTGGTTAACTTAACACACATAGGTCTGTACATATTACATAATTATGGCAGTAGGGTAAAGGGGATGGTCTCAGCTGTATACTGATAAGAATACGTGCTTATACAGCGCTGGTTTTCAGACCATTCCACTTGCTCGTCCTTGACTGTAAGTCGAACGAGACCCAGTTGCAAGTGGGTTGTTCCAATATACACATTTACAATTAGGCTTTTGAAGAATTGACTCGTTTATCTTCCATGGATTCTGTTTTGTATGTTTTTCAGGCCCATTCTTTGGTGGTAGTCTCAGTAGAAATAGAATACCTCCGATTGCACGAAGACTACACTTTATGAACAAATTTTGCCTATAACAGCGACCGTATTAATTTTAGTAGGTAAAACTTACCAACAGGTATTTCGGTAGGTGATGCTATTAACTCCACAAACGGGCTGGTAGGTAGTGGGACAATTGCAAAGGTGATTACATTTTGGCACGTCACACTTTCCTGTGTGTTCTAATTTTACTTTTGCGCAGATCAAACTGAAAACGAAATATGAGGAATAAAGTGCAAATGGATACTAAACTAAACATATATTTTGGGATTTATTAATATCCAGCGGTAGTCATTATTACGTTGATAGACATAGACGGGGGACTTAGTTTTCTGCCATTATCACGAAAGCATTTAAAGCGCTTTTGAACTTAATCTATCCTTTGTCTGACGTAGTCTATCCAGAGCACACATTTCGACGAACACCTGCGCGAATAGCACCTAGCCTAGTCCACGTTGAGCACCTATCAATATATTTTTGGCAGGTGCTCTCTCTGTCAACAATATTGATAGATGCTCAACGTAGACTAGGCTTGGTGCTATTCGCGCAGGTGCTCTTCGGATGGGTGCTCTTCTGACGGGTGCTCTGTGGACGGGTGCTCTTCGGACGGGTGCTCTTCGGATGGGTGCTCTACATCCTCTGTCTTGCCATTGATCGAAACACAAAAGTATAGATACTATATTTTTACGTCGATATTATATATATAGAAGACAGATACTGTCTCGGTTGATTCTATTCATTATATATTCATTCGTACTGAAATCAGCAAGTATCTACTATTTTAATAATTAATTTAAAAAAAACCGACTTCAAAACTGTACCGATATGATCAAACGTAGAATTCTGCAATATAAATTTGCGTAAAAAATTATAAGGGACCACGACTGAAACATGACCTATCTTACAAAAAAAGAATTGGCGGAGAAATCGCGTAACCACATACAAAAAAAATAAAAAAGACCCGATTGAGAACCTTCTCCTTTTTAAAGTCAGTTAAAAACTATAAATTGATTAAAATGTAAACTTATTGACAACTTATTTCAAGTATAATATTCCCAAACGGCCGAAGCGTATAAATACATCGATATTTTCTTGCCAACTTTACTTTTGATGCCTACTTTTAACTGTTTTTGCCCGACTGATACAGTCAAGAAGGGTAACATTTTTCGAGCGTATGTATGTATGTATGTAAGTATGTATGTTTATTTCTTTGGCACGCTCTACAGCCTAAATGGCCTGGTTGTGGGAGTGACATAGGGTATATAAAAGTTCAATGTAGCGTCAGTACAAGATAAGAAAGTGGGTTTCGTTCTTTTTTCACTTAGTTTTAGGCAGGCAGACTTTTTGTTTTTAATAATATACATTGCTTGTTCTATACTTACAAACATTTATTCCTATAAGTGTTTCCATCGAACCCACACACAGGTTCATAGACGGACGGACAGGAGCACACATCGTTGCTCACAGCGTTGTACTGCATGTTTTGCTTATTCCTATTGCATGTGCCTGTGTAACGAAGAGACGAGCCGGCGCATAGCATGCTGCGGACAAATTCTACAATGATTAGGTGTCTTAAGCGAATATAATATTAAATGATTTAGTGTAATTAATTGAATAAAGAAGTCATAATAATAATTATTATTAATATTTTTTTATATCTTTATAAAAATATTAAAAAAAATATTAAAATTATTTTGGGTCTGCAATTTTTATATTTTAAAATGTATGTGTTTTTTATATAGCTATATTTAAAAATGTAATTTTGTGAATTACTTTAAATAAAGAAATCCACTAAACACCAAACCCATAGCTAAACTTTTTTGATTCTCATCAATAATTTTATTGTATTTATAAAACGGGTCTACTCGTGTTAGAAAATTATTATAAGGTGTCATACCTCTTTACGTAAACGTCGGGTAAAGAGGTATGACACCTTATAATAATTTTCTAACACGAGTAGACCCGTTTTATAAATATAGTTATGTGTACAAATCGTGTGAGTTTAAAATATTTAATTTTATTGTAAGTAGGTATTACATTAAAACTAACTTTCCGCGGTTTTCCTTTCATCCGCGTCTTTGCTTACTGTTCTGCTCCCGTCGCCAGCAGCGTGATGTTACATTGCCTATAACCTTCCTCAAGAACTGGGCTATCACCCGCAATAAGAATTATTCAAATGAGACTAGTAGTTCCAGAGATAGCGCGTTCAAACAAACAAACAAACTCTTCCGCTTTATATAGTAATACAGATTTTCAAAGGGCCACTGCACGTTATACCTGTGTCTACGTGTAAGCCTTCCAAAGGATCGAGTATTCCCTTCTCAATATTATAAAAGACATGTCCATGAGAGTGTTTTAATAATAAATTATAATTTTACTTCATCCTACTTAACACTACCCCGCTTGCACGAGAAACTGTACACATCAAAATATATAATTGTATTTATCTATACATATAATAAAAATGTAACCGATCGCTGTCTGTACATCGAAGATATATGAGAAAAAAATTATTGGGGCCTTTATCAACGCAAATAGAACCCAAAACAATAATTGTTACAATTTTTGTCTGTTTGTCTGTTTGTCTGTGCGTTTGTTCACGCTAATCTCTTAAACGGCTTATCCGATTTAGATATGGTTTTCACTAATACATTGTGGTAAGCTTCACTTAACATTTAGTGTTTGTTTCATGTAAATCGGTTCATAAATAAAAAAGTTATGCCAATTTAAAGAATCACGTCGAACATTTTCTGATAGAAACAGAGACTTTAACAGGTTACAGAATAGCTGATACCGTTTATTTTTCGGATTCTTCTTATTCTAAACAATCTTCCGTTTAGTTTTAAATGAGTCCAGTTTCCAGTAAGCCTATGTTTCGCGATGACAATTAATAAAGCCCAAAGTCAGACACAACTAAAAGTTGTGGACGTGGATCTAAGTATTAGCTGTTTTTCGCACGGTCAGCTTTATGTGGCTTTATCACGTGTTAGCATTCCTAGCAGCCTGTATGCTTTGATCCTTGATGGCTATACGTCTAATCCATACATCCATACACCCATACATATTATATAAGGCTTTGTCCTGACTAACTGACTGACTAACAGACAACGCACAGCCTAAACTGCTGGTCGTAGTGACTTGAAATTCGGAGGGTGTTTGTCTAAATATCTAGAGGATGTACTAAAAAAAGGTTTTAAAATTTAATTCCTAAGTGTGTGAAAAGGGATGAATCGATTGTATGAATCTTCTTCTTTTGTTAACTTACAGTTTTGAAACTTTGTTTTGGAATACTTCTATTTAAATAAAAAATTATCATTATAATTTTATTTTAACAGGGGTGGATTTAGAGGGATGAAATTAGGGATGAAATATTCTATACAAAGATCTTTAGCTTTTGAAGCTAGCGACTTGAAATTTACAGGGAGGGGGAGGGAGGAAAGGAGGAATTGAGGAGAAGGAGGAAGGGAGGGGAAAGTGAGAGGGAAGTGATAGGGGAGTGAGAGGAAAGCGATGGGGAAGTGAGGGAAAAGTGAAAAGGAAGTGCTACAATTTTTCATTAGCTTGTAATAAATGATGTATTAATGAACAACGTATATAAGTAAATGTAGTAAAGTACTTAAATATTTTTTCTTAGAGAGAAAGATAATTGTTATACTCACAAGCAGGCATTATTGTAGGTGATTCCATCGTTCCCACAAACTGGGTGATAAAAGGACGGGCATCGACAATATTTCTCATTGCGTATCACCTTGCACTCTCCCGGGTGTTCTTGTTGCACCCCGGCACATTTCAAACTGAAAATATTATCTCATATTATTATAGTAAACAAAACAGTCAGTAAAGTTGCTTAAGGTTAGATCCGCGCTGGTTTCAGCATGAATGGGCTGGATCGACCGGGGCAGTACTACCCTCTCATAGAAGACCGACGTAAGTAGTAGCATCCGTACTCCTGCGTTTCGTTCGGTGAGTGAGAGCGCCGGAGGCCCAATTTCACCCCTTTCCTCTTTCCTCACCTCTCTCATTCCCTTCGAATTTCGATCCAATCAGTGAGGAAAGAGGAAAGGGGGAAAATTGGGCCTCCGACACTCTCACTCACCGATCGAAAGGCAGTATTAAGGATACTACTACTCTTAAGTCCATCTTCTATGAGAGGGTAGTACTTCCCCGGACGATCCGGCCCATTCATGCTGAAACCAGCGTGGATCTACTACCGTCAAAATTATTTACGCCCGTTAAAGTATGTTGCCTTGAAAACAGTGACTTTTGCTTATTATAAAACCAGCTTACCGCAATCGTCGCTTGTAGCGTGATGTTACATAGCCTATAACCTTCCTCAAGAACTAGGCTATCAAACGCGAAAATAATTATTCAAATCTGACTTGTAGTTTCTGAAAGCGTTCAAACAACAATACGTTTTATAGCCTTCTTGAGAAAGGTTATATTCTAAATCACGCTACAAGCGACGGGAGCCGAACAGTAACGAAATATGTAACTTAGAGTAAGAGAAACCGCGCTGCAGGGAGATATGTTAATATAAATTAAAGTATTCAGCTTAATTACTTACAAGCAAGCATTGGCATAAGTAGTGCCATCTGAACCACATATAGGTTTGTATGTAGATGGGCAGATACATTTGCCAATAACATTGTTTACTGAGCCAGCTATATTGTTGCCACACACTCCCATGTAATGAAGTTGGACTCCTTCGCACGCCAAACTGAAAATATGAATAAATAACACAACAATTACACAACTATATACTTTAGCTTGTGTTATGGGTTTTAGAATGTGGATATACATACTTATAGACTTCTTATATATATATTATCTATACTGAAACACTAAGCCTAATGAAAATAGTCACATGGCTACTTGCATTACTCATGAAAATTCATGCACACAATTATTTGCACTGAGAATAGAATTCGTGACCTCTGTGTGGTAGTTCGTACACGCATAGTACTACCAAACCACAAAGGTAGTCATATCAAAACTCATTTAAAATTATAACATTAGATACATATATATATAATTACAAAGTCAAAGTCAAAGTCAAAGTATTTATTTCATTTTGATCACAGAATGATACTTATGAAAAGTCAAATTACATGAAGTCAGCTAATTAACCTACAGCCAGTTCGCTGACGAGGTAGAGCTGTGAGAAGAACTGGCAAGAAACTCACGCCACTCTTTTCAATCGCCAGATAATTACAATTTTTTGTATGAGTTAACAATTTTAACACATCAACGCAACCAAAGAACCATACAAAGTAATTATTACAAAATAACTAATTATTTAATAACATTTTTGAAAAAAGAAAAGAAACGAAAATAGAGGATTACAATTATTTAGTTTCATCTAGTATGGTAATTTGACTACGTATTTTAATTAAAATTAAAAAATAGTAAATGCATTTCTCAGTCATATTGAACTACAAGGTAATATTGAATTAAGTATTAAATGTATGCCATGCCAAGATTGACCAGTCATCCCAGGTAGCACCCGTTCACGAGCATGACGCACAGACCAGCCATCATCACCTTCGCCATATTAGAGGGAAGGTGATGACCCGGCCAATACGACACCACAAGTCATGACATTTGAGTGAGCATGACAATGCAAGGCATGGGTGGTAAAAAGAACCATAATAAAATGTTATGTCTTAAGAGTTCATAATGATCATGATATGCATTCACTTCACATCAAACTAGGTGCATTGATGGAGTTTAAATCTTTACTAATATAAAATGCTGAAGACACTTTTTTTCCTGTTTGAACGCGCTAATATTTAAAACTGCCAATCAGATTTAAAAATGATTTGAAGAATTTTCGTATGATAGCTCAGTTCTCGAGGAAGGTAGGCTATGTAACATCACGCTGCGAGCGACAGGAGCAGAACAGTAAACAAAGATGTAACTTAACAGGGTTGAAACTGCGCTGCAGATAGTTTAAATAATAATTATACTTAAATACTTATTTACTCGCAAATATTGTCATAGGTAACTCCGTTGTAGCCGCACACTGGTTCGTACAATTGCGGACATTTGCAACGATCTTTTTCGTACTTGCACTCCCCTCTGTGCGATACTGTTATTTTTGAACATCCAGCACTGGAAATAGAACATTGAAAGCTTTGTAAAATGGCCTGATACCTTAATTATTAAAAGTTAATTCAATGTGTGTCTTGGACTTTATTTTAATGTATTAGATCGGCGTCTGGAAATGTGCCCGATAAATACAGCAGGCTCGCCCTCTGTTACATGGGTTTACCCGGTGGTACCTCTGCCTACCCTTTCGGAGATAAAAGGCGTGAAACTATTTATGTATGTATGTAGAGAAAAAAACAGGAACGTATCTCTATCCTTCTCCGTTCTTTTCATTTAAGGAAGAAAACTGCAAAGTATATTGCATTATTTCAAGTTTAGTAACATTTGTCGTTTATGGACAGTTTGTAGTCAAAATTGAGACGATTCGATCAGCTATTTTAGACTACCTACGTAAAATCAAATTGTTTTATTTTTGAAATGGCAAGTAAATAAAGATACAAACAAGCACGCATTATTGTAGGTGTTGCCATCTTCGCCACAGACCGGATCGTAGTTAATTGGACAAGCACAGCGGCCGAGGCTTTTACGGTTATCGCACTCCCCAGAATAGTGAATATGTACTTCTTCACACGCCAATCTGTTATAACGAAATGTATAATAAATACAATTTACTCTTTTCTTCGTAGGCTCTTTCTAGGCATCTAAGTTAGTCCATTTATATTTGTTTTTATTTGCAAAAGAATGTACCAAAATGTGCATCTTTACATCTTGTAAAAAAATTACATTAATTACTTAAGAGATAAGATTACAGCTTCTTAAACATTGATGTCTAAAATAAAGTAGTACTGATTAGAGGATTTGTCTGAATTTACGTGTCTACCGTGTACACGACGTTAAATAAAAATACCTTCACTAAATTATATGTCCTGTCTAAAAAGTCACAAATAATGCTTTATTTTTCATTTCATTTTCTAACTCAAATAATAAAAGAGAATTATCTAAACACAAATCTAAACACATGGTGAATTTTGTATTTAAGTGAATGTCCTGTAAACAACACAACAATTACTAAATACTGTTCTGCCTATTTCATGACAACACATTATCTATCCGAGACTTTCTCTAAATTTAACTTATAAAAGCTTTAGTACTATAGAAATTGTATGAAATACTTGCTTGCAAACATTTTCATATGTCATGCCGTCGACGCCACACACTGGTTGATATAGATCTGGGCAAAAGCATCGATTGTTTTGAGAACGAAAAGCAAACGAGTTAATCACTAGCGCTGAGAGTAAAGCTGACACTGAAAAGAAAAAATCGGATAAAAGCCTTTTGTTGAAAAATTGGTAAAATTACTTCACAAAATAAGATGAGTCTGATTTTAGGTCATTTATTCTTTTAAAGTACTAAAAAATGTAAAATATGTAAAAAAAATATAGCATATCTTATCCCATCTTATATGGCAAGAGTGCATCATACAAATGTAAAATGTACGGATAAGTAAAAAACGTGCCTCAGTTCGTTTGCTAAGGCACATCAAGATTTTTGAAATATATTTTCCCTTGGAGACCCGAGTCGTCGTTATTACTGTACAAAAAAATGCAGTGACAATTATTGTGCCAAATAATAGTGTTCTCACAAACAAATAGTGGTATTCAGACTTCCTTCAAATACCACTGTATTAGCAGTAGAAATTGTGCTCTTGGCTGTACTTCGTTATACTTTTTTTTAATTGTGGCACTATGCTTCTAATCAAATTAAAAAGTCTAAGAGAATTATCACATACCTTAGAATCACCTTATTTGCCACTATTGGAAACTACACAATTTATAAACACAAGGTACACCCAGATTTTGAACAAACTATATCGGTGGTTAGAAAAAGATCGAACCCACTAGATATTCTATAAGATAGCGTCCATTATGTTTGCGGTCACAGCGTAAATATGAAAAGCACTCCTGGTATCTACGCTAAGAATCTCTCTCATCTGTCACTGTTAAGACAAACAAATGCATGAACTAACACTAGAGGAATTAGTTGATAGAGAGGGTATTATTTTCACGAAACTTACGAATAACAGGGTCCATGATTATTCTTGAAGATGATATAAACTACTGAGTATCTGAGGCATTTAAGTTATGCTTTATAGTTCATTCATTCGCGGACGTGCGGGTAATATTATTAATTTATTATAAACTGTGTTATTGTACACAATAAGCAATTATAGAAATATATATATTATGAAAAATAATAGCGTATAGGTATTGTGCGGTTGTAGAATATTCCTACTATGGCACAATGCGGCCATTGTTAGAGGGTGGTTTAGAAGAAAGCAAACAATGCATACGACCGCAGTGCTTCTTGTGTTCAGCTGAAGGTGAGTAGTGTCATGTTTCTTACGTTTTTTTTATTGTAAACATCTTTGTTATATGTGTTGAAAGCAAGTTTATTCTATGTTTTCGAGTGTGAAAATGTACTGTCGCAGTTAGTTAGCTAGTCTGCCTTTAGGATGGTTTTTCTTAAAGTATAGTACAACTTTTATGCATCAGGATTTCCGTAGTGTCTGAAAATTTAGATATAAAAGTAAAATTGAAAATATTAGGAATGCTGTAATATGATGAAAGACAAAATTAAAACATTACATTACGAAACACCCAAATACGTGTAAATCTAACTCGAGCACCGAAGAAAACTTGTACTCTTATATAAAATAGTGTCCGCCATGGAGAATCTGGATAACATTGGATTTACGTTTGAAGTACGGGATTATTCCCATCTGTCCCACTGATTTGTCCTTCTAGGATGACAGATGGGAAAAAAAGACCCATTTGTCCCCCCGTTGTTAACAGGGAGACAGGCAGTCTACAAGTTTGAGCTAGATACGAAATTAGCATTTGGTGTAACCTGTATTAAAATAAATTCGCATGGTAACGTTAGTTTACAATTTTAAGTTTCAGATATTTGCGGTTTGAAATTCAATTTTCGTTTTTCCAAAAAGTATTGCTGTGAAGAAAATATTCAGCTGCATGTTCAAAATAAGGATGTTTCACGAAGTTAGACTTCCTTCCTTAAAAGTACACGGTACTGTGCCTGAGATTTATTGACGTGTATCAATTCGAATCAGTGAAATAGAGTGCACCTCAGTTTGTGCACTATTTACACATATACATTTTTGCTTCGAAAACTTAAATACAACAACAATGCATGCTTGTTCCGTCTGTTGTCTCCAGCGCACTAAATAATTGTCCTTACTCATTGTAAAAAACAACCTGTTCTTTTAAATGGCCCCATAATCTTATAGTTATTCGATTTTAAATATTAAACACTACGATTCTTGGGTTTTGTTGTGCGTTATTGTATTTTATATTCTTTACTAAGTTTTAGACTAGACTGAACTGCCTCTGTGTTTTGGTGACGCAGAGGTCTCGGTTTCGATGCCCGGGTCGAGTAAAGTGATATTGGGTTTTTCTGTAGAAAAATCTCAGTATTTGCCCGGAGTCTGGAATTGATAATAATTTCATTAATGAATTCGTACGGTAGTAGATCCACGCTGATTTCAGCATGAATGGGCCGGATCGTCCGGGGAAGTACTACCCTCTCATAGAAGATCGACTTAAGAGTAGTAGTATCCGTACTACTGCGTTTCGTTCGGTGAGTGACAGCGCCGAAGGCCCAATTTCTCCCTTTCCTCTTTCCTCACCTCCCTCATTCCCTTCCCCTAAACCCATTCCCAGCCGCCATAGTGGAGGCCACCATACCAGCAGTTTATGGCTTTTGGTATAGTGGCCGCCACTTCTGGATTCCACTGACTGCTTACCATCAGGCGGGTGGAGTCACTTTGGTAGGCAGTAACATAAAAAAAAAACTTAATGCCTGGGGTATTTTCTACCAGTCAACCAGTACGGGTGATGCAGAAAAGAACAAAGAAGGTACATTTAAAGGTTAAAAAAAAAGAAAAAATAAAATACAGTTTTAAATAAACATACCTATACTATACATATACGATGCTATAATTATATATATTTATACCAGCGGCGAGGAGTGACGAAGAGTGTACGAGGGAAGCCGGCGCAAAAATTGCTTAGCTTAAAGCACGACGTATGGTTTATTTCTACACTTTAATAGATATTATAGTCTTTGTGATTTATCTCAAAGGGAAGCCGGTAGGAATCGGGTTATATGGACCCTTCGCCACTGATTTATACATATATGTATCTGCAATATATAAAATAATATATATATATATATATATATATATATATATATATATATATATATATATATATATATATATATATATATATATATATATATATATACAAACACTATGGATATAATTTATGGTATTTATGACGAAATTAATCATTATGATGAAGATTAGTCTGCCTTTTATTTAGAAGGAGATTTCGCACTCTTACCTTAAACATACAACGCAATTCATACTCCATATTTTTTATTTCTTTTATTTTGTAACCTACACGTCTAAGTCCAATTTTAAACCAATGATTTAAGTATAAGGATAACAATTAAAAACAATTTAAATCTAAAACGTTTAATATTTGAAACTTTGAAAATACAACATGGCCGATAGCCCCATCAGGGTGGTGAAGAGTTTAACCTAACATCAAAGAGAATCTGTACATGTTGTTGCCATAACTATAACCAGAGCCGTAGCCAACCCTGCATCGTTCATAATATGCCAATGGGACTCTTGCACATTGCAAACTGTGGAAAAAGAACAATAGATTAATGATACATGGTCATCTAAAGTCAGTCATATAAAAGTTCTTGGATATATATATGATATTAATCTATTCTACGGCTTCTTGAAGCATCATTTGATTCTGAGGTAGTTAAAAAAGGTTTAGATGATTTAGCATTTTTATATATTTTGTTATTTTATTATTGTTGCTAACCAATCTATAGAATATTTCATTTCGCCCGTGAATCAGTCATTACTCCCATTCAGAACAAAGATTTCAGTATATATTCCAAGTAATTAAATAGACAGATTATTTTCGACTGAAATGGTCGATTTAAGTATTTGGTGTTTAAAATTGACGACTAAAAATAGCTGCTCCCACGGCTTTAACCGTGCGTGATATTTGAAATAAAAAGTAGCTTATGTCATCGAAATCGATTAAGTCGTTTAGGCGCTGAGTGGTAACAAACACTCATATCACTATACATACACAATCTTTCGCATTTACAATATTCGTAGGATTTCTAGTTTACCTGTAAAGAACTTTACTAAACTTAAGTCATGAATACCATTACTATCAAAATATTTGCAAGCCAATCATATGGCAGAATATGTTGGAACATAATGTTATTGTAACTCCATTTTATCACCATATTGAAATAATTGATTTGATGTAATTTGATAACAATTAGGTACTTACTAGCATCTATTAACGTAGGTGACCATATTGAAGCCGCAGACTAGCTGCATGTAGCTCGGGCAGTAGCCGCTGCACGCCAGTGTCAAGTCGACCAAGGACGTCATGGCCAAAAACATGACTGTAAAACATAAAAATTAAATTATCATTAGTGTTTTGTTAAACAAACTACACTGCATCTGCGAAAATATTCCGGATTTTTTATAATATACGAAGTTATTTATGTCAATTTCTTGTATTCAATAATGGATGTGTGATACTACTATTCCTCAGGGGCAGTTCAGTAGATAGATTTTGTACTATCAAACTGAAAATGCGTATCACAATGATTAACAAAAATATGTACATTTTGACGTCTATTTCCACCTATTCTACTCAGTAGTTCTGTTGGCGTTTTTTTCCTCATTAGTTCTGTGCCTTTTTATTCTAATACAATTCTTCTGGAAGAGTTAATTCTTTTCTTTTTTAATCAACTTATGTACAATAAGCTAAAAGTGGCTTATCTAGCTTGTATTTACAGTAACGTTTTAGAATTTGTACAAGATTCGATTTCGTACAAGAATAAAATATAACCTATGTTACTCAGTGATAATGTAGCTTTCTAATAGTAAAACAATTTTTGAAATCGGTCTAGTAATTTTTGAGTTTATTCGTTGTATACAAAAATACAAATATTTCTTCATTTATAATATTAATATAATATATTATTATTATATTATTACAGCATTACTAGTCCATTTTTGCCCTACTGCAGAGCAAAATCATTTTCTCAAACACAAAAGTTTTGAAAAGTTTAAAAAAGCAACAATGTCTGGTTATATTCGTAGCTAAGATGGATGATAGATGGGCTAAGCTGGTAAGATGGATGGATGGATTGGATAAACTTTTAAACCATCACGATGTTTATTTAAAAAAAAAAATTATACCAAACATTTTTTTTAAATAAATTTATTAAAAAAATGAAAATTATTACTGAGGCTTTATGGTTGTAGCAATGGTCTATGGTTACGACTGAGCATCAAGGACTTCGAGCCTTGTTTTATATATGTTCTAACCAATATTAATTTTAATACATAAAGCGGATTATATACGTTTTAACCAATACTAAATTGTAATACATAAAGCGTAAAGTTTGTTTGCTTGTTTGAACACGCTAATCTCTTTAACTAACAGTCGGATTTGAATAATTCTTTTTGCGTTTGATAGCACAGTTCTTGAAGCAGGTTATAGGCTATTTAACATTAAGCTACTGACGACGGGAGCAAAGCAGTAACCAAAGACGCAGGTGAAACCGCGCCGCGTAAAGCTGGTGTTAAAATATTTATTTATTTATTTATTTATTTATTAAACTTCATGCACATAGGTACAGAGGCAGACTTAATGCTAAAAGCATTATCTTATTTATTAAAATATATAGCAATATCTATGTATAATAATTCATATGCTACTCTATTTTTGTGTAGTCAAGATTAATATGACTAAGTTTGTTGTTTGACACTGCTACGGTTACTATCGTGGATTCGATTTCCATAGAAGACACATTTGTGGCTCACACACACATTTATTTTGTAAGTGCGACTGTGTTTTGTTAATTAGTTTGTTTGTAAACTAATTTTCATGTTTAATGTTTGTAAACAAGTGTAGGTTCCTTTTATTTTATAGTACTTATGCGTGACGAAGGTAAAAGCAAATTTGCCAGTATATTTTTTTTTGATTATGATTAAGAGAAGTGTGAAAAAGCATCTCACAGGTTTTCAGTACCTACATGTGACAAAAGTAGTGTCTTTCCTGCCCACCTTTAGAGCAAAAGTTGTAATGTTATAAAGTATAATTTTTATACCATATTGAAAATTCAGTGACACGCACAACTGCAATATATTTAAAGAAAAGAGTGGTGTAAGTTTCTTGCCAGTTCTTCTCACAGCTCTATCTCGTCAGCGAACTGGCTGTAGGTTAATTGGCTGACTTCATGTAATTTTGACTTTTCATAAGCATCATACTTTATGATCAAAATGAAATAAATGCTTTGAGTTTGAGTTAGAAGTGTCAACTAAAAGCTTTATGTACCTATATATGTACAGAGTCTGGCTTAACGCATTGTCCGCCACTAGGTTACGTACCCGTGACATAGCACTTTTACCATTGTGTTTGGCATTGGCAATAATAGGTTTTGTTCGCTGGATATCCTGCGTGACTTTTAATATTTATGTTACAGTCGATTGTTTTGTCAGTCGAAATTGCTTTTAAATGACGAAAGTGTCTTTGACTAAGCTCGGTCATAGTAGTTTCTAATTCGGATATGTGCGTACCTAATAAGTTTGTTACCATCTGGGACGAGCAATATATATAATTAAAAAACAAACAGCTCGCCTGAATAAAGTGGAAAGAGAGAAATCCAATTGTTTTCTCGTGCCGAACTCTCTACATTGCAATACTATACCTGTTACTTCCACGATTAATACGAATCCAACGACTATTCGTATGTTAAAATCCATTAGGTCATTAAGGCTGTAGAGCGTGCCAAACAAATAGAAATATATACCCACATACATACACTCGAAAAACATTACATTACAAAGATGACTGAGGACAAGGCAGAGGACCGAGGGGTAATGGCGTCCGGCATTCTAATTTACCTATGTCATTTAGACAAGCAAACCTAAGTGCACACATATTTATTATAATACACTCATTAATTAAATTTACGTTTTAAATAATAAATAAATATTACCACAACAACCACACAACGCCACCTAGACCCAAAGTAAGCATATATTAAAAGCTTGTGGTATGGGTTTTAGAATGCGTATAAACTTACTTATATACTTTTTTTTGTAAATACATACATATTATATATAGAAACACCCAGACCAATGCAAACAGCCATGTTCACGCACACAAATATTTGCACTGAGCGGGAATCGAACCCGCGACCTCTGCGTGGCAGTCCATACACAGTACCACCGCGCACAGAGGTTGTTTTATGATTTACTTAATTAAATTTTTATTTTTAATTAAATAATGAAAGTAAATCAATTCTATTGCTATTATTTACGCATACCGGTACTACCATATTTACCTAAATACTCAATATATGTATTTGTAAATGTTATTTGTTATTATTATCATGAGTGGTAATTATTATTCCCCTTATTATTATTAATCTGTTATTATTATTAAAACTATCCTGTTTGTTTTGGATTTGCAAGAGACATAAATCAAATATTTTTATACCTACCTAATTTAATTTCTAGCTCGATAATATAAATAATGTACAATTGTTTGTGTTTTTAATTATTTTATAGGTTTTAAGTCTGATCAAACAACGAGGTTTTCAACTGAATAAGGACGTTTCGTCGAATGAACGAATTATTATAGACTGCCTCCATGGTGTAGTGGGAGCGCAAGCGACTGCTGTGCACAAGGTTATGGATTCGACCCCCACACGAAACAAACTTTGTGTGATCCATAAATATTAGTTTCGAGTTTGGGTGTACTTTGTGTTCGTTACATGTATGTTCGTATGTTCGTAAAATACCCCGCGACACAGGGCTTGTTCTCTAGTGCGGGATATGTCTTTAAAAACTTATGTATAGGTATATGGTTGCACTATGAAACAAGCCGTGTGCTGAGGGACTACATAATAATTAACGTACACTAAATACACAGACTCGGCACAAATATTTATGAAACAAACAAAGTTTTGTCACGTTTGGGAATCGAGTGTACAGCCTCGAGTGCAAGTACGCCACGGACAAAATCGTATCTAATTTTACATAATTTGCAACATTATACATGTTTGCGATTTAGTAATATAAATAATGCCTGGGAAAGTTGTAGGGGTCGCCTTAGACTTACAAATAGCAGATGTACTGACAAAGGGCTCAATTACAAACACCTCTAACTGACGTGTGTATGAAAAGACTAATGAATGTTGAAAAGGCAAAGTAGGTATGTTTAGATCGCAGCAGCGTTCTATAGTTTCTGCTTACCCCATTACTGGAAGACATGCGTGAAGTTATATGTATGTAATACTATAAACAAGCTGTTGTTTGTGGTAGGACAAAACAGTGTCTTATCTAACTATACTCTGTAATTCAATTAGTGATAATTACATCAATTATATTGTGATTAATCGTGTTGTGTGACATATGGTTGATATATTATTAGATTATCATAATTAATAATAATATAATAATATTCTACTACATTTACACAGCGCCATCTAGTCTCAAATTAAGCAATTATACTTGCTTATGTTATGGGTACTAAACAACTGATATACTACTTATATACATTTTTTTTTGTAAATACCTACATATTATAGATAAATTACACCTAGACACAGAACAAACAATCATGCTCATCACTTAAAGATTTGTCCTGGGTGGGAATCGAACCCACGACCTCCGGCTTAGCAGTCAGGATCACTAACCACTAGACCAACAGGCCAGTCAATTAAGGTGAATAAGCTAATAAACAAAATATTTATGTCGTTAGTGCCTGGTGGTTCAGTGGTATAGGACGCGGATCGAGTAACGTGATTTTGAGTTTTCTATCGAGAAATCAAAATATACTTATAAATGCTATACACCCTGCTGGGTAAAATTCTTGTAAACTGTGAACTGTCGTCAGCCTTGATATTATATAAACTTGGTAAAGCCTCGTAAAAGCCTTTCTACCAAAACTACCATCTTGCGGAATTCTCAAGGGATTTTCTTTACTAGTTTTCATAACAGCACTTTCAAATTTACGACGTAAAATTTTACGAGAGTAGTGGTTCAATCCGCCATTTCAACGTTATACCGGTATTGGCTAAAAGGTCTATCTTAATAGCTTCTAACTATACCTACTTAATGTAATTTTTATGATAATTTATATTGATAAAATCGGAAATTGAAAATATTTTTTTTTACTACAATATTAAAAGATTTTGGCAATACCCGTGGAGTTTGACGACCTTTGTGGTTTGGTGGTACTGTGTATGGACTGCCACGCAGAGGTCGCCGGTTCGATTTCCGCTCAGTGCAAATGTACGGTAGTAGATCCACGCTGATTTCAGCATGAATGGGCCGGATCATCCGGGGAAGTACTACCCTCTCATAGAAGATCGACTTAAGAGTAGTAGTATCCGTACTACTGCGTTTCGTTTGGTGAGTGAGAGCGCCGGAGGCCCGATTTCCCCCCTTTCCTCTTTCCTCACCTCCCTCATTCCCTTCCCCTAACCCCATTCCCAGCCGCCATAGTGGAGGCCACCATACCAGCAGTTTAAGACGATGGCTTTTGGTATAGTGGCCGCCACTTCTGGATTCCACAGACTGCTTACCATCAGGCGGGGTGGAGTCACTTTGGTAAGCTATAATATAAAAAATAAAAAATAAAAAATATTTATGTGCATGAGCATATCTATTTGTATTGGTCTGGGTGTTTCGTATGATATGTATGTATTTACAAAAAAAAAGTATTCAAGTATGTTTATCCGCATTCTAGAACCGATAATACAAGCTAATTATTTACTTATATGCTTAATTTGGGTCTAGATGGCGTTGGTGTGGTTGTTGTGGTATTATTTAATTAAAAGTTAAACAGATTCGTCGTTCTTTGAAAATGGGAAAGGAGCAATTGATACAAGATAAACTAATGTCATCTATTGGCAGAGTAATCTATATATATAAAAATAAATCCCTATTTCCCTTGGTCATGGCATCACGCGTGAACGGCTAGATCAATTTCGTTAATTCTTTGTTTGTTATTGTCAGGAGAAGGTCCTCATGAAAGAAAACTAAGAAAATTGCGCGGTGATTTAGAAAGTTTAAGAATACTTAACCACCATATTAAATTTAAACCGCTAAACCGATTTCGATGAAAATTGGTATGTAGATAGATTTGGTTTCGGGACATACGCTACTTTTTATCCCAAAAATCGCTCTGTTTCCCGAGTTACATTAATTAAAGACATAGCAATTTTCGCGCGGGCGAAGCCGCAGGGCGCAGCTAGTGAAAATATAAGTTATTTAGAATCTTTTGTTAATGAACTTAAAGTGACAAACAATCTTATAGATTACCTAATACTATAAAATGAATACCGTACCCTAACCCTATAATAATGTGTGTCTGAGTCTCTTCTTAGTATAGTAGGAACTTAGCTAATAAAATACAACGCCGTAAAAAGAAATAATTAAGGAAAAGAAGAAATATGGAAGCGATAAATGATATGATGAGGTATATGGTATGACATATTTTAAAATTTACGATTTATTTTGACTTTTCAAATTAACATTATTGGAATTACAAATTGACATTATTGGTATTACAAACTGACATTACTATTATCATAATTTATTTTTAACTTCTTAATTGTTGGTGTGTAACCTAAATAAAAATGAGAGATAGTGTTTGTGTATACTTACTAATTATTCTGTATATTGACGAAGATGGTATCTAATGTTAATATTGAATTAAAAGCATACATGTTAATTATATATATATTTATTTTCTAATATATAATTATCTATAATTAAATAAATAAATAAAATAATCTAATAATAATAAAATTATATTTATTTTATTATCTTTAATAATATTGTACGCCGCATGTTACGGCAAAGCATAGTAAAACTGAATTTATGAACAATATTAAACCTTTGTACCTATGTTTAACAATAAACTGATTGATTGAATGATTGATTGATTGATTGATTGAAAGGAATGGGACTTGTTTGGGACCTCGTGAGATATTCTGTAATCAAAAGAAACAAATTAAGATTTTGTTTGAGTTATACACCACAAAAATGTTACAAATAGCCAAGAATTTCAAAGAGCTTGAACGATATAAATAAAGTTTTTGAGCCAACATGACATCAGGTCATTGTCCTCATAAAGTTTAGTGACTAAACTGCTGCAGACATCAATATACGAACAAGAATTTCCATTTTCTATACGGCGTAGTTTAGGCAAAAATACTAAAAAAGCCATAAAATAATACAAAATGTTGTAGATACTAAAATAACACCACGACTTGTTTAGGCATTTTGTAAGCTATGTTGTCTCTATTTAATAAGGTACGAGCCTGTTGCCATGTACCTGGCACTAGTCCAAACCTCGAGCTAATACTGTATACATTTCAGGAAACCCATTATGACTTTTCCCGATACCTATGCCTAGTAGACTAGTACTAATACAGCACCACAGTACCAAAGCAGTCACAATAATAATACATTTTAAAAAAAGAAAATCAAAAACAGATTTCAAAACTATACTTCTATCTACAAATTAAACAAAAACTAAAATTAGAATTGCTCAATATAACTTGAACAAACCAAAACATCATCTATGTATATTGTGTACGTAATTTTTTTAAAACAGCTGGACCAATTGTCTTCATATTTATATGAAACATGACCTACCTTACAAAAAAAGAATCATTAAAATCTATTTATAATTGGCGGAGAAATCGCGTAACGAACATACAAAAAAAATATACGACCCGAATTGAGAACCTCCTTCTTTTTGAAGTCGATTAAAAATACTCCATACTGTCAAATCTTATTCAACAGAGTTAAGACGGTTTTCAGCAGGAATTACTTAATGAGCATAGCACCAACGCCAGGCGATGAAACACTTAGTATGCAACTCAGCGCAGACATGACAAGGTCAGACTACGCTTTCGGATTACGTTTAGAGTTGTAGTATTTTTGCAGACGACGGCAACTGCTAATTAATGCAACGAAGATAAATTCTCAAAATATCATAACGTTGCTCAGTTTTATGTGATTTCAGGACTATGCTGTTTCTGTCACTTTAGTATGAAGTTTAAAACAGAAAACCACAAGTCAAAGACATTAATTCATTTGGGTTATTAGAATGAACACTTACGAACGTTAAAATGACAACATGTCAGGCAATTGACAATTGACTGGCCTGTTGATCTAGTGGTTAGTGACCCTGACTGCTAAGCCGGAGGTCGTGAGTTCGATTCCCACCCTTGACAAATCTTTGTGTGATGAGCATGATTGTTTGTTATGTGTCTGGGTGTAATTTATCTATAATACGTATGTATTTAAAAAAAAATGTATATAAGTAGTATATCAGTTGTTTAGTACCCATAACACAACCAAAAATAATTGCTGTGAATGTGGCAAAAAATTATTATTATTATTATTATTATTAATTAACCTACAGGCAGTTCGCTAACGTTAAGGTAGGGCTATGAAAAGAACTAGTAAGGTCTTCGTCACTCTTTTTGGCTCTCAACTTAAGTTTAAGGCAACTCAAGGCTTAAGTCACTCTTTGTAATCGAAAGGTTATTACAATTTTTGTAAGTTACAATTTCAAGTAGCATACAAAGTGACACAGGTAATACACAAGTTTCTACTTTGTTACGAAAAAAAAAAAAAAAAAAAGTATAATGTGTGCTTTACAGGATGCCTCAATTTGGCATATTGCATTGCATCGAGCAATACCATGCAGTGATGAGATGTTTGTGTAGCTGTTTTTAAGAATTTATAAACAATGATGAAACGTAACAAAGTCGTTGTCAACCTAAAGAAGAAACTAAAAAAAGAAAAAAGAGAAAGATATTTAACCCACCTTTGCTCATTCAGGAACGAAACGCAAGGGGCGAGAATTATACTAATTTACATCGATAGTCTATAAAACAGTAGACACTTCGATCAATCTGGCTCATTCTACAGAACCCAGCGAGGTACAAGTAGTACCAGGGAGACAAATCAATAGACAAATAAGATATTCTAGTGAGTAAGCATCCTATACAAGTAACAGCTTTCCACGATACCTTTGCTGAAGTTTGCTAACTTTGTGGTATTTGTGCGGCACCATTTTGTTAAACCGAAGATTTACTTGCAAGTAACTTTTCAACTTACTGACTTGGTACGGCTAATATTATTATTTCGTTGTATTTTTGCTTCGATCTATTTGGTTTGCTCAATAGGTACCTTTACTATTTTATTTTTATTTCATGTATATTTTTTTGCGTTATTTTTGGCTGTGTACACTACAACTAAACATATTCGTTGCATTTTATAATTGTATTGTGACTCAAACTGAAAATTGTACTTAATTATTGTTATCTGGCGATTATCTGGCCTATCCCTCTCCCTTCAAGATAGTCGCTCGCTTGCCACTGTCGGCAATAAATTAAAAAGACTAGTCTGAGTCTCTTGTGAAATCTTTTAACACAACTCTACACTTTTAGCAAATTGATTGGAATTTATACGGTAGTAGATCCACACTGGTTTCAGCATGAATGGGCCGGATCTTCCGGGGAAGATCCTACCCTCTCATAGAAGATCGACTTAAGAGTAGTAGTATCCGTACTACTGCGTTTCGTTCGGTGAGTGAGAGCACCGGAAGCCCAATTTCCTCCCTTTCCTCTTTCCTTACCTCCCTCATTCCCTTCCCCTTACCCCATTCCCAGCCGCCATAGTGGAGGCCACCATACCAGCAGTTTAAGACGATGGCTTTTGGTATAGTGGCCACCACGTCTGGATTCCACTGACTGCTTACCATCAGGCGGAGTGGAGTCACTTTGGTAGGCTATAATATAAAAAAAATATAAAAAAATTGTACTCAAATTTGCTGACATCTTTTTGGTTACGACATTCTTATAGTATCATGCGAAATAATTAAAAAGAGTAAATGAGTTGACAAAGATCCTGAATCTTAATTTTAACATCAAATCTATAATTAAATAAAGCGGACGAGTTTGTTTGTTTGTTTGAACGCGCTTATCTCTGGTACTACCAGTCGGATTTGAAAATCCGTTTAGCGTATGATAGCCCAGTTCTCGGCAAAGGTTATAGGCTGTGTAACATGACGCTACTGGCGACGGGAGCAGAGCAGTAAGCAAAGACGCGGGTAAAACTGCGCCGCGGAAAGCTCGTTAATCATAATCGTGTTGTCGCAATTGAGTAACTCTCATTAATATTTATTTAATTCTTATACATATACATAAGCATAAAGTACTGCATTATATAATAGATATACATATTTCTTACCATTATTATATAATAATTGAGTATTGACAGTAATTGATAACAAGTATTGCCTGTTAATAAATAGTAGGCTGTATTACTCGCATCATTAATCTTCTAATTACCTACCTATATAACGAACAAAGAATCTACCATATATTTTTATAGTACATCTGCATAATAATATGTTAGTTTGCTTGAGACGTATTACCTCGATTACGGATGACAGCGTTTAAATTAATTTGGTATCATAAAATTATCAGCGCTTCTAGTGATTAGTTTGAGTACTAAATATTTACCTAACATTAGCTGTCATTGTACTCATGGTAAATGAACTGATAGTTTTTACGAAAAATAGGTGTCAATTTTTTTTCTATTTTAACGATGAACGGTAGTAGATCCACGCTGATTTCAGCATGAATGGGCCGGATCGTCCGGGGAAGTACTACCCTCTCATAGAAGATCGACTTAAGGGTAGTAGTATCCGTACTACTGCGTTTCGTTCGGTGAGTGAGAGCGTCGGAGGTCCAATTTCCCCCTTTCCTCTTTCCTCACCTCCTTCGTTCCTTTCCCCTAACCCCATTCCCAGCCGCCATAGTGGAGGCCACCATACCAGCAGTTTAAGACGATGGCTTTTGGTATAGTGGCCGCCACTTGTGGATTCCACTGACTACTTACCATCAGGCGGGGTGGAGTCACTTTGGTAGGCTATAATATAAAAAAAAAAAGATGATATTACTAATCCATCAACAAGGAGATTTACACTTGGCGCTGGTAAAACTAGCTGACTCAATTGTCGGCACAGTAGCTATAGTAAAAGGAGAAAAAGAAACTGATTGGCTTATGATGTTAAGCTCATTTAATAAATTACCATCATAAGTTCATTCAAAAGACGTTAATTTCTAGACATAGGCCTTCTCCAAGCATCTTTACTTTCATTGGTCTTAAGACGCTTTCATCAAACGGCTGTCTGCTACCAATAAACTAACTGTCTAAAACAAACTGAAAAGAAATAAACTCATTTTTTTTTTCTTGCTGATGCTATATTGCAATATTGTATACCCTATAATACTCCCACAATTAATACAAATCTAATGACACCTCATATGTTACAATCCACTCAGCCATTTAGACTGTAGAGCATGCCAAAGAAATAGACATACATACATACGCTCGTAAAACATTACCTTCCTTGACTTCGACAGTCGGGCAAAAATAGAAAAATAAAAAAATAAATTTTATTTATTTTTTTTGTTATCGGTGGCGAGTTATATGACCGTTATACGACCAGTCAAAGTGGAGTTTAAATTTTATTTTGAACTCATTTACATAAAAAATAACAAATCATCCAAATGTCTTTTCTTTTCTAAACCTATAATAAATTTTTATTTCGTTAACATTTTGTATTGTGATACATTTATGGCGAATATCCTAAAAGGCCAATAGACTTCAAGCGTGTCTGAAATTTTGGCGTCTAACCTTGATAGGCCTCGTTACGCGTCTGCGGTTCTAGGCATTTTATTTAAAATGTAAATTTTGTAAGGATACTTAATTTTAACTTGTACTTTGCCTGATTAGGTTTAGACTTTGATACCTACTTTGAGATTGGACCCGAAATAGGTATTGCAAATACTTCTAGTCACTAGTATTAAACTAGGAAGAGACAAGTAGGAAAAGAGGCACATGAACAGACATTGGCTTTACGTGCATATTAATATAATATATTTTCACTAATCATGAATTTGTAAATACATTGACGATTTTTCATACAAATTTTTATCATCTATTGCAACTCCTTCGAGCTATTTTTTATATGTTGTTGCTCAAGGTCTAGACTATCTCGACACCAAACTTCATTAAGATCGGTTTAGTGGTTTAGGCGTGAAAGCGTAACAGACAGACAGTTATACTTTTGCATTTTTAAAATTATTATGGATATCTGTGAATATATTTTTAATATCACAACCTAACCTAACCTACTTGCTATTTATTGAAATTTTCTTTTGGTTTTGTGTTGTTTGTTGACTAATTAGCAGGTACTTTTTATCCCTTGGGAACACGTGTCAAATTACACATCTTTCAGGCTTTTAGTACATTTTGACGAAATTTTTACAGTTTTTAATTTTTCCTTACCACTAGACCTATTCCAAATTCCTGTGAATCATTTGTTTTGGCTTGAGGACGGTGAGACCTGTCTAGAGATATCTCTGGATTGCTTCTGCACCCTCTGAAACACACAAAAATAGTTAAAACAGTGGTGTCACCGCATACTTTTCAGTAAATTTTTGAACAATGTCGCTGATAACTTTTGACCGTAAACCCGGTGGTGGTGTCCGGGATACTCTCGTCTTGTAGCTGGTGATCAGCCGCGTCTTTTGACACCCCTCGCGTCCAGATCGGGAAACGGAAAAATTAATATCACAACATAGTATCACATCAACTACACTTACTACATAACTACTACAGTAACGTTTAATGGCATAGTGATTCCGATTAGTAGTGACATCAGAGACCTTGGACTTCAAATTGACGCCACACTCAATTGGAGACCGCAAGTCATCAATGTTTGCCGGAAGGTTACGAGTGCTCTGCGATCCCTTTATTGTCTGAAGAATTTCCTATCGTCAGCAACCAAGATGCTCGTGCATACCTTAATTTTCCCTATGATTGACTATGGTGATGTATGCTATCTAGACCTGAATGCAGATCTACTAAATAAACTCGACCGACTTCTCAACAATTGCATTCGATTCGTTTTTAATCTCCGTAAGTATGATCATGTATCTACTTATCGATCCCAACTGCGTTGGCTACCTATTCGTCAACGTCGTAGTCTTCATGCGTTGACTACTCTTTGCACATTACTAAATTCTCCTAATGCACCCTCTTATTTAACACCTAATTTTCAATACCTCTGTTCAAGCCATAATAGGCATCTTCGCTCTACTAACAATCTTTTACTTCTTTGTCTCCCTCATAGCTCTACTCTTGTTCATTCTTCATTCAACATTCAAGCTATTCTTCTCTGGAATGCTCTCCCTCTCGAAATCAGGACGTCCACTAACCGTGAGATATTTAAGGCAAGAGTGCGACAGCTTTATGGCAAATTCCTGGCGGAATCTCAACATCTTAACTTTTTTACTTTTTATTTTAAATATAATATTAAGTTTATGTAATTATTTATATTTACTTCTATGTCATGTGTATATATTGATATATTTATTTACTTATTTATGTACAATATGTTGAAATATTTCATATATAAATATATATATATATTTTTTTTTATATTAGCCTACCAAAGTGACTCCACTCTGCCTGATGGTAAGCAGTAAGTGGAATCCAGAAGTGGCGGACACCATTCCAAAAGCCAAACTACTGGTATGGTGACCTCCACTATGGCGGCTAAGTGAGATGCTTTTTCACGCCCCGCTTAAAAGACCCAGGATCAAAATTAGATGGGAACATGCGCTGGCAAAGAGTTCCAGGCTTATATAATATATTATATTGATCTTTTATTTTTCTTTTATTCGTTGTTTACTATGGAATGCACCTACCTAGTTTTGTCTCTGCATCACTCAAAGGTTGACTGGTAGAGAATGCCGATGGCATTAAGTCCGCCTTTGTACATTTACATTGTATTTTGTGCAAGAAGATTAAATAAATTAAATAACTACACACAACGCCATCTAGACCTAAATTAAGCATATATTATATAGCTTGTGTTATGCGTTCTAGAATACGGATATACATACTTAAATACTTTTTTTTTGTAAACACATACATATTATATACTTACAGAAACACCCGGACCAATGCAAATAGACACGTAGACACTTAAATTATTGTATCATTTAATACCATTGCGCGAATATAGTAGCGTTTGTTGTTTCTAATACAACAGCTACAAAACAAAACGTACACAGAATTAGATAATGTTACCGTCGGCATTATGTTTAGGTCTCCTTGGGATTCTAAGTGTTGATATTCAATTGAAACCCTTGCTTGCTTACAATACAAATGTAAATTTATGTATAAGATATTGCGACAATCTACTCATAGATTTGTAAAACAATAGAATATAATAATAATAATAATAATAATAATATTCTACCACATACACACAGCGCCATCTAGTCCCAAATTAAGCAATTATATTTGCTTGTGTTATGGGTACTAAACAACTGATATACTACTTATATACATTTTTTTTTTGTAAATACATACATATTATAGATAAATTACACCCAGACACAGAACAAACAATCATGCTCATCACACAAAGGTTTGTCCTGGGTGGGAATCGAACCCACGACCTCCGGCTTAGCAGTCAGGGTCACTAACCACTAGACCAACAGGCCAGTCAATATACCTATATAAAATACATTTATCTGTGTAATGAAAAAAAAGTTTATAATCATCATCACATCAGCTGAAAGATTTCTACTGCTGGACATAGGCCTCCCCCAATTTTCACCATCTTAGCTGATCGTGAATCGCCTTAATTCATCGGATGCCTACCAGTAGCGAAGAGTCACTTTTCCGAGGATGGAAGCCGGTGGGACTAAAATCTTTTGAGTTTCGGAAAGCTAATTAGCAGTGACAGGTATTAGGAGGTCAGGACATATACATATAAGGGAAGCCGGCAGGAATCGTGTTATATGGACGCTTCGCCACTGATGCCTACTAACCTTATCAGATCGTCGGTGGTCCACCTTGTGCATCAATTTAAGCAAATTTAATCACCAGTTTCAATTTAAGTAAAATTCGTACTTCAACAAGTTACTGTGGTATACAGTGTATTACAGAGCTTACAGATCTAAGTTATTCTTCAACACTTTAAGCCTGTTAATACCGCCTTTCACTACCGAGGAACTTCGCTCTAGAGACTTAATTAGTTGGTTGTTATTTTCTAACTTCTGATGTTGATGACATTCTCATTAAAACTAGAATTTTATATAGAGTTTTTGAATTAACAGTCTTCCTTTTTTGCTTTCCTAATAAGCACGCACGCACGCACTCACGCACGCACACACGCACGCACGCACGCACGCACGCACGCACGCACGCACGCACGCACGCACGCAGGCACACACGCACGCACGCACACACACACGCACACACACACACATAGCTAAAAATTAAAAAATCTGTTAGCAACTAAGTACTTACCTATTTCTTGTTTAATTTAGTTATGTTTTTGTAGAATGTTTCTTAATTAACATTGTTCGTCTTCCGAGTGTTACTAACGTAGTATTGTATACAGTGTGCGCGAGAACGCTGGTACCCTAAACACAAGTTAAATCTTATCCTGGGTACCAGAGTTCATCGTAAATACTAAGTAGCATATTTGTGACGTTGGTTATGTATTTTTTGTGCCATGTTAAGAAATTAATAAATTATTCGTATTCTTATTCTTTAATTAAACATGCTAGTCTTGCTTTAATTGATACATCTGACATGCAGATATGTGATGGCAATGAGGGTGTATAGGCAAATTTTTACCAATAGTTGGCGCCACTTTAACTGTCACATTGGGCCAATCAGGGGTTAACTTTCAAAAAGCGCTTGACAGCTAGACCTGACGCATCGGTGGTGCCACCTCGTGGGCGCCATTTTAGAAAACCCGGTTTACGGTAGTAGATCCACGCTGATTTCAGCATGAATGGGCCGGATCGTCTGGGGAAGTACTACCCTCTCATAGAAGATCGACTTAAGAGTAGTAGTATCCGTACTACTGCGTTTCGTTCGGTGAGTGAGAGCGCCGGAGGCCCAATTTCCCCCCTTTCCTCTTTCCTCACGTCCCTCATTTCCTTCCCCTAACCCCATTCCCAGCCGCCATAGTGGAGGCCACCATACCAGCAGTTTAAAACGATAGCTTTTGGTATAGTGGCCGCCACTTCTGGATTCCACTGACTGCTTACCATCAGGCGGGATGGAGTCACTTTGGTAGGCTATACTATAAAAAAAACAAAAAAAAAAAAAACCCTCTCAGCAATTTTATTTTGTCCTTAAGCACATTATACATTTTGTAAATTAAACATTAAAATTTTCGAAATGAACATTGAAAATATTTGTTTTGATAGCGCTGTCAAAATGGAATATCTTTGCCAAAGTGGCGTAATGTTACATAGCCCATAACTTTTCTTAAGAACTGGGATACTATACGCAAAAGAAATTATTCCTTAGGATATTATCCAGAGATTAGCGCTTTCAAACAAAAAAACTCTTTCGCTTTATTTAATAGTACTAGCATTCCGCATCGCGGTTTCATACACGTCTTTGCTTACTGCTCTGCTCCTGTCGCCAGTAGCGTGATGTTACACAGCCTATAACCTTGCTCGGGAACAGGGCTTATTATAAGAAAAAATAATCATTCAAATCTGACTGGTACTTCCAGAGATTAGTGTGTTCAAACAAACGAACAAACTCTGCCACTTTATAATATAAGAAGTATAGATACCTATTATATGTAGTAACATCTTACCTTGTATTTAATGTTAAGGCGTCACTTTAGCATTTAGAGCCTGTCCTGTACGTCCGACATAATTACTGGTCCACTATCGCTTGCCGTCTGATTGGACACGGTGTGTTAATTGCTGTCACAGCCACTACGCTATTAATTCGACTGTTGTGACGTGTTATCTACACCATTAATAAAGCAGAAGAATTTGTTTATTTGTTTGTTTGAACGCGCTAATCTCTTGTAGTTGGATTTAAACTTATTTTTGCGTATGATAGCTCAGTTTTAGATGAAAGTATGAAAGGCTATGAAATATCACGCCACTGGCGACGGGAGCAGAGTAGTAAGCAAAAACGCGGATGAAACCACGCCGCGGAAAGGTAGTCTATTATATTATCTCATGTTCACGTGAGGTGCCGTGAACTGAAGCTGAAAGCGAATGAATAATAATAATAATAATAATAATAATAATAATTTATTCATAAAAAGTTACAGATCAACTTACACTTATACTAAATCTGTTTAAGTTTACTTAATATAATTTTTGAACTCTGGTACCCAAGGTAAGATTTAACTTGTGTTTTGGGTACCAGGCTCTCACACAATGTTTAAATACACAACAGATATAAGTACAGCATTACATAATATTTATTGGTATGTGTTTGTGTGTGCGTATGTGTGTGCGTGTGTGTGTGTGTGTGTGTGTGTGTGTGTGTGTGTGTGTGTGTGTGTGTGTGTGTGTGTTTGTGTGTTGTAAATTTGTGTAATTATACATATAATCCGTGTGTGATAAACTGATAACTATGCGTTGTAGTTTTTCAGAGTAGCGATAATTTAAGCATATCCTCTGTTTGTACATAACTTTTATTCACAAGCCAATTTGATGTCACTTTCTTACATTGAGATCTAAGTAGTGGATAGACCATGCAATTGCTATTGACCAAGTTATATAGATGGCAGCCCACTACTTTATAATGGCGTGCAGCCAGCATGGTCCTAAATCTTGGCGTATTACATATCTTGTACCCACGTCGTTTGTTAATGTAATCGCTGTCATATTCAAGTAACGCGTGTTTTTTGAGTACAATTTCAAGTACAAACAGCTGTCTTACAGTAAGTATTTGGCATTCTTTATAGAGTTGGGTGGTAGAGTATCTAAAAGGCTTGAATAACATTACCTTTAGTACTGCTCTCTGCGCCCGTTCTAGGGGTAAAATGTGAGTTTTAGCAGCTCCACCCCAAACGGACACACAGTAAGTTAAAACAGACTGACAGAGAGCATAGTACACTCTTTTCAAAGTACAGTCGTCCGCAGGGTGGCGTAATTTTTTAAATATATAAATCGTCTTGCGGATGCGTCCTATAAGACAGTCGATTTGTGGTTTCCACGTCATGAGATTATCAATGTACACGCCAAGATATTTTATATGACTAGATCTAGTTAGAGTAGAACAGCCACATGGTGAGGATGGGACGTATGGTGAGCAGATGTGGGCTTTGAGTGTGAACATGTCATGAGTTGGCTGGGTGGCGGATGTGAGGGAGAACGTGAGATAAAAGGTTTTACTAAGATTCAGTGTCAGTAGGCTTGTTGACAGCCACTGCATCACTTGAAGAAGGGCATATTCAGCTCGGTAAAAAACTTCAGACCAGCTTTGTCCACGAATCAGTAACGCAGTGTCATCAGCATACGCATAGATGGAGCAGCTGGGGAGTGAGAGTTTGCACAGAGAGTTTATGTAGAGTAGAAAGAGCGTAGGGCCTAACACTGAACCCTGAGGGACACCGTAATAAAGAGGAGCACTATCACTCACTAAATTATCTATTTTTACACATTGTTGCCTGTCAGTTAAGTAATCCTTAAATATCCGGTGGGCATACCCACGAATACCCATTCTCTCCATTTTTAGCAGAAGGTGAGGGACAGAGACGGTGTCAAAAGCTTTAGTGAGATCAAGAAAGATGCCTAGGCATTTTTCCCTGTTGTCAAGACTCTCCACTATGTCATCGACAAGAGACGCCACAGCGTTCTCTGTTGATCTACCAGCTCTAAAACCGAACTGATTAGGCGCTAAAATATTGTTACTTGACAAATAATTTTGCAGTCGAGTATTCAGTAGCCTCTCTAAGATCTTTGACAAAGTGGGTAATACGGATATTGGTCTATAGTTATTGACACTGTCTCTGTCCCCACTCTTGTAGATAGGATGAACAATGGCTCTTTTAAGGCATTTGGGAAAGATTCCCGTTGACATGGAAATATTACACACGTGTGTAATTACTGGGACTAAAATGTTTGAGCACTTTTGCAGTAGATGAGTTGGAATAATATCCCACCCAACAGCCACATCCCTACGTAACCCTTGAATAATTCTACTCACCTCTACATCATCCGTTTGCATCAATACAAAAGAGTTAGTAATAGCATCATCATCAGGTACAAATGTGTTGTTATATATTTGTGAGTTCTGTTTAATCTTTTCTGCTAGATAACTGCCCATTTCAGAAAAGTACTCATTAATTTTATTGATTGATGTCATTTTGTCAAGATCCCCGTTCAAAAGCTCCTTAGATGAAATTTTTGATGAATCAGACTGGATAATACTTTTTATAACTTTCCAGGTAGCTTTGGGATTGTTCTTAGCTTTCTCAAACTCATGAATTTCATACGCACGCTTAAGCCTTTTCAGTAGTTTATTACAAAAATTACGGTATTTAATGTAAGTTAATTTTAGGATATAATTATTAGGTTCAGTCTTTAAATTTCGTCCCATGGAGTCTCTATTACGGATACAACGTAATAAGCCTGCGGTGATCCACGGCTTTATAATTCTACGTTTGCAGGAGATGCGTAAAGGTTTTGAATGAGACTTTATAATAGAGGTTAAAGTTGTAACCAAAATCTCAGCAGCTGTATCGGGATTTGTTGTATTAAATATTTCATTAAAGTCAGTGTTTGAGACTTGTGAAAATACGGCAGGGTAATCTACTTTAATGATATTTGTGAGCCTGGTTGCAAATCTTTGTTTTAGTTCAATGTTTAGAAGAACTGGGAAGTGATCGGTTAATAATGTTTCAATTATCAGTGTGGTAGCTTTTAGGTTTGACTTTAAGAATATATGGTCAAGGCAGTTTTTATCCCGAGTAGGAAGAGTGTGTGTAGGTAGCAGACCATGGGAAACTGTCATATCAAGATATGTATGTGCTTGAGAGGTTAAGTTATCTGGCATAATATTTATGTTAATATCACCAATTAAGACTATATTCTTCCAACTAGACAGTGATGTGAGTGCTATGTCTAAAAGAAGAAAGAGTGTGCTGAATGGGGTGGAACGAAGATTAGGTGAATTTGTATATTATCAATTCGGAGTGGGTCGTCCTCAGAGCAAAATGTCCATGGCGTTTTGTCGTCAAACCTTATAGATATAACTTTTTTTCGGTTTTCATAATTGTCTCAGTCAAATAAATATTATTTTCTTAGTTTTCCTATATCATGGTCATGAAGTGTCGCAATTCCTGAGCTATAGTCATCTATTACCTCCATTTATTTCAAGTGTGCTTCATGTGTGAACGATATCAAGTTACTTAGCTTAGCCTAGCTTTTAGGCACTAAATTATTATACATAAACATGTGTGTATTCAAGTCGTAATGGCTCGATTGTAAAGGCTTCGTAAACACGAGGTCGGGTTTCGAATCTGGGCAAGTACCTATGTATTTTTTAAATCATTATGTACTTTCTAAGTTTATCTGGACATTACTAATTAACAGTGAAGGAAAACATCGTGAGGAAACATGGACTTCTGAGAAAGTCTGAAATCACCAATTCTCCTTGAGCAAGCGTAGCGATCAATGCTCATGTTTTCTCTGTATGAGAACAGGGCTTTATAAAAATATTGAATTTCTGCTAATCCAAATCATAACTGCTTCAATATTCGAATGAAATTTTAATTGTGTAATACATATTTGGATAAAACAGTAATTTTGTCCTTTAAAAATATAACATCGTCACTTAAAAAGCGTTCGGGCAAATTGTTTCACCTCTTAAAGATACATAATATAATATAGCATACGTATATTATTATGAAGATTCCTATTTATTAGACTTGAATATCGCCCGCATTCTGCACTCTGTAGAGTCCATTCATATTGAACAAGAGCATCGGCTATTCATGGCCATACCGGCGCTTCTATGCATGCATTTCTATGTTTCGATGTCGTATGCCTTTAAAAATTGAATACGTCGATAATATGTTAAATCATGTATTTTACCTTATAATGTCGCTTTTCAGATCTTCTGTAATATATATGTATAAATACAAAAGCTAATAGACATTCATTAACTACACGCAAAATAAAACTACAAATTTTGTAATAAATGAATGAATGAAAGTGTTTATTCATGGTAAATACCTAACCTAAGTTTTACAATATTTATACTTCTGCTAAACTGCAAGGCAGTTTGTTGGCAGACGTAGCTCCCGACATAATTGATTGCTTATACTATCAATGCACTTCATTATACACTTTCAAATAAAATAAAAAAATAAAAATTACAAAAATATAAAGATTAAAATACATCAAATAATTAAAATCATAAAAAATTAAAGATAAAATCACAAAATAGAAAATTAAAAATACTAATTATGTACCTATAATTAATTATAGGTAACCATAATTATATTAATATTTAACTTATGTATTTAATTAATATTTGAATTTAAATTATATTATTATTAAATCTATTAAGGAGAAACTTTGATGCTATGAATTTTGGCTATATGCTCTAGAATATTCGGGCCATACCAACTCTTCTCTTCTCATCTAGAGGCGACTAAGCAAAATACAGGATTACCACGTGCTTATTCTTGCTTGCTTGAAAGAAAATAATTGATAATCACTTGTTTTCGGTAACTTCTCGCTTTAGGGACTGATAAGTACATACAATAAATTAAACAACTAGATAGTTTTGCAGTAATACATTAATACAAACTCGTTTTATATAAACGGACTCAGCTGTTTTCATCGACGCTGTGGCGAGCATTAATCCAGTTTCAGTAGTCTACCACAATAAGTGAGCGATAAATGCTATAATAGCCCCGAGAAACAGTGATTATGATAATTTACGAAGAAGAAGGGACTTTATCCCCTAAGAGGGTAAATATGTTAATGCTTTAAGTTGGCAGTTCGCCAGAATATAAGGTATTGTCGTAGGTCAAGTTCATTTTACTATACACGAGCCCTTAATGTCGTAATATTGTACTGGAAGGGAATCGCTACCAAAAATGAAATGTGCTGGGTGTATTTTTATCATTGATTAAAATGCATTTAAAGGCCTTCCCTTTTTTGCCACCAGGCTGGTCGTGAGCCGCACTCGTTTATCCATAGACTGGTTGATTCATTTTTTTTATATTTACACACATTATGCTTGGCGAAGCCTCATACAGCGATGTGGAATAACAATATATTGTCAACAATTTTGAGTTATTTATTTATATTATTTGGCTGTAACCCATATCCTGGCTGGCACGCTCCGTGATGCAGATTTATGTAGTATGTCTGACTGAGCTGGTTTCCGCATCTCGTTAATTTTTATGAAATACAAGTAGTATTTCATAAAAACTTGGGTATAAACAATTTTATTTGCTTTCTTTACTTATTGCTGTAAAAATAATTTATAAATCTCAAGGAGCTAATAACCTGGAACCAACAGTCGGATTTCAAAAATATTTTTGTACTTGATAGTCAAATTCTTGAGGAAGGCTACAGGGTATATAACATCACGCTAGAAGTCACAGGAGCGAAGCTGTAATGAAAGTCGTATATTAACGTGGGTGAAACTGCGCTGCGGACAGCTGCCTATCTCAGCCAATAAACTTACATTTTTATACATAGGCCTTACAAGTACTTACTAGCACTTTGATTGGTTCTGAGCCATTATCCTTACATTATCTCATCTGGTCTGCCATCTATGTATAATATGTATGTATTTACAAAAAAAAAGTATTTATGTATATATATATCTGTATTTAGAACCCATAACACAAGCTATATAATATATGCTTACTTAGGGACTAGATGGCGTTATGTGTAGTTGTTGTGATATTATACTGTTAGTATATTATATATAAATATCTATTGATTCAGCTGATGACTCACAATCATTGGAAACGGCTGTTTTCGAATCCAAAAGGAGGGTTTAATTCATAAAACTGAAATCGAAAACTTTGACAGTTCTATCCGAAAAAGAGTTTCCATTATATATTTAATAAAAATATTGTATATCTCTCGATAATTAGAATTAATTAAGACAGAAACTTTATGAACGACTGAGATTGAGAACGTAATAGTAAAACTTATAGCTTTATAATTAGTAATATTCTTCGTCTAAGCACCAACATTATTAAAATTACTTACTTATTTATTTTAAGTACTTAATTTATTTTAAGTAACTTAATTATGTTAAGTATGTTAAATTTAAACTGTATTCGTTTTAACGTTAATTCAACATACTTAATATAATTAAGTAACGTGTATATAGTGAAATAAAATGAACAATTTTCATTAATTTCCCCTTGGACGGAAAAACTGACGCTTTTACGTAGGAAAATAGATTATGTGCTCATCCTTTTTTAAAAAATTATGACTTTGAAATAACGAGCTCTTTTATAAGTAAAGTGTAGTAATTGTGTTAAGGGATAACGTTATATTATGACTATGATTATGACCCGCATGGAGATCAAATTGTACTGTATGTATAAAGTGATATTTTTGTAATGCAGTTTAAACAAATGAAGATTATTATTATAAAGGGTCTCGAACCAAACGGTTTAGCACTTCATACTTTTGTGACTCAATTAAAACCTATAACTCTTTCCTTCTAATTATGAACCTGGGTCTTTTAAGCGGGGCGTGAAAAAGCAACTCACTAAGCCGCCATAGTGGAGTCCCTTTGGTAGGCTAATATAGAAAAAAAAGCATAGGAGTTTGCCGAATCGATTTACTGAATGAGATACCAAGTACCTACATCAGATTTTATTGAATCCATTATTTAAAGGACGCATACTGCTTCTAATTGATGCTTTTGTAAATGGATAGATTACTAAGATTATCTTTATGCCTTAAAGGTCAACAAGCAAGCATGCATGGCATTGTTTATATAATACTAATAAGTTACGGTTATCACATATCATTATGACGTTTAGCTTACCATCGTGGTTTTATAAAAAAAAAATCCATCGCTTTTACGTCTAAACCACTGAACCGATTTTGATGTAAATTTGGTATAGATATATAATAGACATAGGCTATTTTATTGCGAAAAAATGGCTCGAAGGGTATGAAATAAGGGATGAAAGTTTGTACGAAAAACCGTCATTGTCTAATCAGAGGTGTTTGTTTATGATTAGTTAAAATATATTAGGCGGTAACCGACATTCACGCGGGCAGAGCTCGGGCAACAGCTAGTACTTAATGTATTAACCCTTTCATGAACACTACTGTATACCCAATAGATGTTTTATTGTCATCACGGCCATATCCGTTTACTCTTTCGGAAAGTGTTAAATATATTTAAGTTGTAAATATATTTTTTAGTAAATTTTGATATCGCTTCTTTTACAAACGTGAACTGAACACATTGAATTAAACCACTAACACTTTTATAGAACCTAAAAAGATAACCGTGATCTCTCCTACATTTCTACACATAATTACCTGTTTCTTCACGTCATCCAAGCTTATCACGCTAGATGTCACGCTGCAAGATGCTGAATAGGTAATACATCATACTTATCTGGGCTGTGTTTAGAAACATCTCGACTAATAACGTATGATAGATGAGATGAAAGTTTTACATTCATCGTCGTTGTTTTATACAAAGAAAATGACAAATTTGGTGACGCAATGGCAGCGCGTCTTCTCTGCTAGAGGTTGTGGGTTTGATTCAACGTGACTTATAAAAATTTGTTCTGCAATAGAAAGTAGTAGTAGTGGCAATAGTGTCGTATTGCATCATTCTGATTTTCAAAGGCGCTTCAAAATGCCTGAATAATATGTTAAACATAATAAAATAGCCTGTGTTACCTGCTCCATTTATTGATTTCTACATATAAAATAATTTTTCAAATCGTTGTCGTAGATTTTTAGTTAAATCGTTGCAATCAAACATATAATTTACGGTAGTAGATCCACGCTGACATCAGCATGAATGGGCCGGATCGTCCGGGGAAGTACTACCCTCTCATAGAAGATCGACTTAAGAGTAGTAGTATCCGTACTACTGCGTTTCGTTCGGTGAGTGAGAGCGCCGGAGGCCCAATTTCCCCCCTTTCCTCTTTCCTTACCTCCCTCATACCCTTCCCCTAACTCCATTCCCAGCCGCCATGGTGGAGGCCACCATACCAAAAGTTTAAGACGATGGCTTTTGATATGGTGGCCGCCACTTCTGGATTCCACTGACTGCTTACCATCTGGCGGGGTGGAGTCACTTTGGCAGGCTATAATATAAAAAAAAAAAAAAAATAAAAAAAAAATATAAAAAATCCAATCTTCTCTCTTTATAATATTAGTTTAAATATATTTAAAATATCGATTTTGGGTTCACACGAGACTCAATTACTTGGTAGCACAAATTATGGTGTTCCAAAGTAATTAATCCAACACAAAGTCGTATGTCTTACAAGATACCAAACAAAAACAAAAGAAAACATTGTGTGTCGCTAACAAAAGAAACAGACACAGGAAAAATTGAGGTAATTACAACCACCGTGGACAACTTAAGGGAGGGTGTGTTTACTTTTTATTTATTTTGAAGAAATATGTACTGTTATTGTGACTCTAGAATCAACAAACTTCAGCACTTAAAAACAGACAAATGTGCAGCTCTTATGGGATGAATATAATTTATTTGAAAAATAAAAAGTTCTTCATTCAATACGATATAATTTTATTTAAAGAACATACTTTCCTAAGTGGTTATTAAAAAGTTAAAACATCTATGCTGCTCTATTAAAAAGTTTATTATTTTATTTTTTTATTATATTAGTCTACCAAAATGACTCCACTCTGCATGATGGTAAGCATTCCAGTAATCCAGAAGTGGCGGACACCATTCCAAAAGCCAAACTACTGGTATGGTGGCCTCCACTATGGCGGCTTAGTAAGATGCTTTTTCACGTCCCGCTTAAAAGACCCAGGATCAAAATTAGATGGAAAAACATGCACTGGCAAAGAGTTCCAGGCTTTAATTGAGCGACAAAAGTTCTGAGTCGCGAGGGTAGATTACTAAAGCGTCACACATTTTTTTATTGTAAGTCTCATGCCGTCTCTATTTCTTTAATATAAATTTTATGGTGCATTCATTTTAACGAACATTTCCAATTTCAAGACCAAATTTTATCCTTACATTTTGTTTTCTCCAGAAACCGTTGAAGCCTTTGTTTAGAACGATAATGAGATTAGGATGGTAATTTGGTAGAATAGCTTTGTTCTGTGTTAGTTTACTGTCCGGGCTAAGTAGGAATTTCACGCCCTTCGTTAGATTTAGGTATATCCTTTGCAATTCTAGCTTTCCATAGAATGATTTCTTTCATCGTCGTAGATAATACTTGCGTACTCGTATCTTAGTATAAATTTGAAAAAGTCAGAAATAAAAACCGCGATTTTTTTTTTAAATTGGTAACCTTCCAAAGTCACTCTACCCCACCTGATGAGACCCCACCTGATGAGTCAGTGGAATCCAAAAGTGGTGGCCAGCATACCATAAGCCATCGTCTTAAACTTCTGGTATGGTGGCCTGCCCACCTGGATTCCACTGATTCCAATTTCTCCAATGCAAGTCGGGATTGTCCCTATCCCGGTTTGAAGCGGTTTAATTCGGATCAATGTTTGATCAAATGTCGATAGCTTTACATTTCCTTCCGTACAGTTATGCCCGGGAGGTTTCATCGAATTTTACATTCAACCACAGATTAAGTAACACCTTTACTTTCGGTTACCGGGTTAAAAGAAGACTGACTTAATTTATTTGGCTTGTTTGTTAAATCGCTGATCTTTTCTATTCAGTTAATTTGTTAAAACTTAAACGTTAATATAAATAAATATTTTTAGTTGAATAGAATTTTAGGGCAACATTGTCAGCTGTAATTTTTTGTACTTTATGTTCCAGGTATTTTTTAAATTCCAGGATTTGTTACTTAATATAAGATACGTTCTTTTTAATAAAAAATTGATAAGCTTTTTTGTCAGAATTCAAAGGAAATTCTGTGAGCTTAAAAGAAAATCGTTCACTACAATTTGGAGAATTTCTTTGAAATCCAAATTGGACTTTAATCACAGGGACGAAGCTTTGATTAAAGACTGTTTTGAGTGTAGAGGGAGATAGGTAGTTCTGTTTTTATTTCATTTTGTTATTTACAGTTGCAACATAAAACTGTATTTAAGTATGCATCCGCATTTCTAGACCCCATAACACAAGCTATCTTTGGGCACAGTCTTAAGGTGCATTATAATACTGTGCTTTGGGTCTAGATGGCGTTGTGTGTAATTGGTGTAATATTTTTATTATTATTAATTTTAGCTTAAGTTTGGGTCTGTTTTTATATTATGTTTGAAATGATTTAACTATCGCAAAACTCACAATGTTTATTATTACAATTGTAGCGATGTAGTTAGCAAAAGTGGGTACATGCACCTCTGCCCTTCCCTTTTTTCTTCTCCTTTGTCCTACAAATTCAGGGAAATAGCGTGATGAAATGTTATATTATGTTAATAAATTGCAAACTGCAATTGCAAACTGAAGCAGTACTATAATTTACAAGGCTTATTATTACAATTATAACTTTTTTTGAAACTAATAAAACTTTTCTTTTGCAGGTAAGTGCTTTCACTATCAAAGGAAAATTCAGTAAGTATGTTAATTATGTTAGATTATTAATTCATTAAGTAAAAAAATTCAAAAGTTATGCTTAAAGTTGAAGGATTTTGGTCTGACAACGGAGCGTTGAGTATTCATTGCTTCTAAATGAGTTTATTCACTTTAGGAATACTTTAGTATCCTTGTTTTTATTGCGTTCGTTTATTTGTGTATATATCATGTGAATTAATTGAATAACACTCATGAACTCTAAAGTATCAGAAGTTTTAAAAATTTCTGCTGACTACAAGTTTGTTTTCTATGAAACTTGTTTCAAATCAAATCAAATAATTTATTTGCTGGTCAAGGGTATACAGTGGTGTTAACAATACATTGAATATTGTTCTCCTTGATCTACCATAATGGCATGCACATTTTATTAATATTAAAATCATAATTTCGTATACCTATGTAGTAGTAAATTTTAAATAAATATCCTAGGTATAAATTCAAGACTCATTTTAGTACAATTTCATAATACAAACAGTCAAGTATTCTAAGGTGTAAAATAATTAAATTCGTTTTATTGGGGTTATGTCAAATAAGAAATAAAAATTTCAATATGGCAATTATGTGTAAAATAATAAAAATGTTTGTGCTTTGGCTATACATAAATGACAAAATCGCCATTAAAATAGTATGACTAACAAATATGGCACCAATCTACCTCATATCAAATTATGGAATACCCACAGAGACCAAAAGTCTCTTTGCTGCTCTAGTCCAGTTATCAGTAAGATTCAAGACGAGCCAAGATCAGCTTCTGCAGAGTTAATAAGGTACTAGACCGTAATAAGACCACTATTTAGCGTACAGCCAAGACAAGATTTAAACAGCTAAAAAACTGTTTGTTGTCTGTGAACTTGGTGTACGGACTATTGTCCGTACACCAAGTTCGTACGTGATATCTAACGTCATAAGAAAAATTGATGAGAAATTGCATACTTTTATGAATTATAACTTGGCGATTGAAAAGAGTGGCCTGAGTTGCTTGCCAGTTCTTCTCATGCCTACCCTCACGTCAACGAACTGGCTGTAGGTTAATTTGTTGACTTTTTCTATTTTTTAACGTTCAATTATCCTAAATAGAATAAACATCTTTTGATTTTTTTTTTAATTGAATTGAATCATTATCACTGAATCATCATTATTTTGATAGAAAGCATACAAAGAATGAGTTTGCGTCACAAGCCGAACGCTTACGCCGATTGGGCCTCTCTATCCGCTTGTTCCGCGCTCTCGCTTGCACGCAAAACGTGACATTTTTTTGTGTGTGCATTTCATTTCATTTTTATTTCATTTATTTATTGAAATACTATATTTTACATTGTTTGTGAATACAATTTGATAATTACAGGGATTAGTTATCCACATGCAGCCAGCGTTCATCGATTTTTAAGACGTAGGTATAATGCAACATTTCAGCATAGAAAGCGGATTCAAGTTGAAATATTTACACCTCTTCGCTATGGTTAAGCTAAAGCCTGGCCAATTTGTAGCTTTAACTTTAGTAACTAATTGAGAGACTTAACATATCTCCTAGGTAATTACCTAATTACTAGCATTCTAGAAGTGCTTCACAGTATAAATAAATATATTGAACAAGGACCTTAACTTCTATATTTTGAATAATTTATTTGCAATAATGCGTTGTGGAATGAAACGGTATTTGATCTCCCTAATCATATTTGTTTTATTCTTACTTTCACAGAGTAAACGTCTATTTAATGATCAGAGACAAATCAGGCATTAAGGTTACTGTCTGAAAATACGTTTTCTTTGTTCGAAAGATTTAGATCTTTCGGACGAAATAGGATGTTGCTTTTAAACAAAAAGTTGCTACAATACCCTAAAATATATAACAATTTAGCAAACTCGCAACGGAATATTGGCAATTTTGACAATTTTAAGAAAACTTTACATGTCATTAGTTAAAATACCATTCTACTCAATTCATGAATATTTAAATAATAAACAAATGTCTATGTAATTAGTATTTAAATGTGAAATCTTATTAATTTCGATTTATAATTATATTATATGACTTGATTTTATATTTGTATGCTTTTTAGTAAAACATGGAAGAACCAATAATTCTCATTACCATCATATTTATGTTGTACTTATGTTTACAAATAAATACTTAAACTTTGATTTTGAAAAATTTTTGAGCCGACGAGATCTCGGCATCGAGTACTCCATATTCAACCCACACGTAAGTATACCACATCGGTGTGCGACTTAAATAAAGAGCTATTTAATAAATCAAGTATTATTAACTTAAGTTAAATTGCTTGTTGTTTCGACCAGCTTAACCATGACCAGAAACAACCACAAACAAACAATCCTGGCTTACAAAAGTCACAGTGATGAATTTACTGTTAGAAAATGGTTTTAAATTGGTGCGGTTTTGAATTGGTCTCATTTTCCTTTCAATCTATAATCTATACTATTATATAAAGCGAAAGAGTTTGTTTCTTTGTTTGAATGCGCTTATCTCTGAAACTACCAGTAAAAATTATTTTTGCGTGTGATAACCCAGTTCTCGACGAAGGTTTTAAGCTATGTACAGTCATGCTACTGGCGACAGGAGCGGAACAGTAAGCAAAGACGCAGGTGAAACCGCGCCGCGAAATGTTATTTCATATTCTTTGAAAGCATATCTACGGAAATGACCGCTGACATCAACTTCACGTCACTAATCACTATTCACTCAAATTAGCACATTGTCTATACATACTAATTAAAAAAGCGGTAGACTTTGTTTGTTTAAACGCGCTAATCTCTGATAGTACCAGTAGGATTCGATAATTCTTTTTGCTTTTATTAACCCAGTTCTTGGAGAAGGTTATAGGCTATGTAACATCACGCTACAGGCGATGGGAGCAGAGCAGTAACCAAAACAGTAACTTAAGGCGGTTGAAACTGCGTTGCGGAAAGCTATTTATTTTATATGCAAGAACATTAACAGACAAAGTTTTGATTAACTAGTATCTGCTTATTAGTTAAAGTAGTTGTTATTCATCGACAGGAGTCGCTCGTCGCTCGAGAGTTAGTAGTTCAATGTTAGACAACGGTTAAATATGTATTGTATAATGCATAGAATGTTTTTGTGGAATGACAGTATAGTCGTACTGTGTATATTAATTGACTTCTGTTTCAAGTTTCCATTTGGATAATATTAAGTAAAATCTATTACATATGGCGTTGTTTGACTGAAAAATCTGGCTACTAATACCTTATCGATTGTGGGGTTGAAGTGGTAGTCACTTGGAAATACATACAATAAGTCGTAATCACTTATGTCCAACAACTGAAACGCCAGATAACTTGAAGTTAAACATTTTTCTTTATTCGCAGTTCATAGAGAGACATAAGAATCATTTAAAATTGAGTGACATTCAATTTTGTTTTTTATTATTTTATTGCAGGCGAGTAAACAGCCGTAATGGTAAGTGATAACTGTCTCTGGTGGACATTTCAAAGTCTCTGGCGTTGCACATTGCTTCAGAAATGCCAGGGACTCCGCGAAGCCGCTGCCTACCGTGAAGGGAGTGGGCTAGGGGAAGGCATTGAGGGAACTGAGAAAAAAGGAAAGGGTGGAAATTGAGGCTTCGGCACTCTCACTTACCGAACGAAACAATAGTACGGATACTTTTACTCTTACGTCGATGTTCAAGCTGATTTTATATGTTTAGGATAAAACATTATAGCACAGGTGTGCCAAGTGGCTTTAAAATAAGCACGCGCTAGTAATAATTTACCGTAAATCCCCATTATTATAATATTTTAAGGAATGACAGGTGTGGGGTTTCCTATGGATAATGTAGGGTTGTGTTCTACATTAGACGAAAGTTGAAGTGAAAATTTTATGATGCTATGTTTCATTATTTTCTTGTGAAATTATAATCTAAGTTTACACTTAGATTATAATTTGTCACCAAAATACTTCTTTTATTATTTCATTTACTCAAATTTTCTTCATGTACGTGTTTTGTATTGGAAGAACGTATGCAACAAGTGTAAGCGCCATGTCAATTTCCGTTGGCGCCGTCACTTGGTCGAACACACGGTACTGTCCTCAGTGTAGATATTTATGTCTGTGTTAAACAATCGATGCGTTTCAAATAATTTTACTATTGTATATTTGTATATAAGCAATGTGTTGCTATGTAGGTACTGTTAATAAATAAGTTTAGTATTTCAAAGCCAAGTTCTACCAATTAATAAAAGCAAGAGAAACATTATTAAACAATATATATTATTGAAATGAAATGAAATGAAATGAAATGCATTTATTTGTTCAAATGTGGATACATATTGGTGTCATTACAGTGGAAGTCCAGCACATTTACCATTTCCATGGCATACAAATATTTATAATTAAATCTAAAATGTATATTCTTCATACTAATAAAATTTAAAGAGTCAAGTTACCATGTTGTTACATAAAAATGTCAATTAAATTCAGGATCAATAAATTCATGCATAATTACAATAATAAAATGTCAATCAGAATTTATAATTAAGGTATTCCTGTACAGAATAGAAACATTTCTCTACTAACCATCCATGCAATTGTTTTTTAAATTTACACAAATTTAAGTTCCTAAATTGTTGTGGAAGATGATTAAATACTTTTATAGACATTACATAACTATTTCTCTTACATAACTCTGTACGTATGGTCGGAAGGACTAGTTTGTCAGGAAAACGTGAGCTATATTTGCAAACTGTCTCGTGACGTGTATATATTCCTAAATTTGTTTTGACGAACATACACAGCTCAAAGATATACAAGGATGGTAGAGTTAATAGCGATAGCTTCCGAAATAAAGGTTTGCAACTATCCCAGGGCGCCGCATTGCAGATAGCTCGCACACACTGTTTTTGTGCTATAAACAAGCAGTTTAATTTGACTGAGTTGCCCCACAATATAACCCCGTACCTGAGATTAGATACCACAAAGGCATGGTAAGCATTTAAAGCCGTTTGTCTATTTGTGATTTTGGTTAGTCTCCATAAAGCGTACACGAACCTATTTATTTTTTTATTTACTAACTCTACATGTGGTTTCCAAGTACATGTTGAGTCAAGAGTTATACCAAGAAATTTAGTCTCATGTACCTCTGTCAAACATTGATCATCGTATTGTAGCTTAAGATCCTGTTTTTTTGCACCTTGGTTATAAAACTGCAAGAAGCTAGTTTTATTAATATTAACCTTGAGACCGTTGATCTTCATCCAGTCTATGACATCGTGAATGGCTTTATTTAATTCGTCAACATAATTTGAGTGTGACTTAGGAATTACAATAGAAAAATCATCAGCGTAAAGGTAACATTGGTATTTGGTGACGGAAGGCAGGTCGTTTATATAGAGTAGGAATAGGAGTGGACCCAGAATGCTGCCCTGGGGCACACCCAGCCTATTATCTCTTGTATTGGACTTAGAGACAACTTCCTCTTTGTTTATATTAATACTAGTTATCACGACATGTTGAGTTCTATCTTCTAGATAGCTCCTTAACCATTCGTTTGCACAGCCACGTATCCCATATGCTTCACATTTATTAAGGAGTATTTCATGCGAAACGCAGTCAAAAGCACGGCTCATATCGAAGAAGATACATGTAACGGGTATCTTCTTATTTGTAGAGTATATTACGTTATTTATTAATTTAAACACAGCCAGTGTTGTTGACTTACCTTTTTGAAAACCGTGCTGCTCTGGACATAATAAATTATATTTAACGATAAAGGACATGAGACGCTTATGCATAATTTTTTCAATAACTTTTGATAACACTGGTATTAGGGCTATAGGGCGATAGTTAGCAACTTCATCTCTGTTACCTTTCTTATATATAGGTTTAATAACCGTTGTTTTTAGCCTAATTGGATAGACTCCCTGTGAAAAGGAGAGATTTATTAGGTAAGCCAGTACTGCAGCGATATATGTATTACAAGCTTTTATCAGTTTAGTTGGCAAATTGTCAAAACCAACCGATGTTGTGTTTTTAAGAGAGTTGATCACTTTTTCAACCTCATCGGGGTCAGTTGGACTCAGAAATATGCTGTAGGTATTTTTACTGGTCCTAAATCTACTGTCAGTGAATACATTATTAACATTATTATTGGAATTCAAATTCAAAAAATAGTCGTTAAAGGTATTGGCAATTGCATTAGAGTTAGTGATAGAGATGTCATTTGATTTAATTTTGTTGATGTCAGATATTGAATTATTATTAGAGTTTAAATTATTGTTAATAACTTGCCACGATGCCTTGCACTTATTTTTGGCCTTACATATAAATGTTTCATTGCTGAGTTTTTGAGCTGTAATTACACATTTTTTGAAAAGTTTATTGTATCTACTGTATATTATTTTATTACCTGATGTCTTGGCTTTATAAAATCTGTATCTTAGTTGTCGCTTGTTTTCAGCTGATTTTCTTAAACCTCTTGTAAGCCAAGATACGTTTTTACCAGCGCTGCGTATCTTTAATCTACGAAGTGGAAAACAGAGAGCAAAGAATAACAGCAAAGTGTCATGAAATGTGTTGAAGGCCGAATTTACATTTGCCTCACAAAACACTTCAGACCACGATAGTGCTTCCAGACAATTTTTAAATATATTTATATTGCTATTACTTAAGTCTCTTTTATATTTAAACGTATATGAAGGTGACGTGTTCTTAGTATCCAATGGTATTGTTATCAGCTGTCCAGTGTTATGATCGGACAGAAACAAAGGCAGAATACTACATCGGACATCCAAAATATTACTCAAAATTTGGTCTAGACAGGCCTTCAGTCTAGTAGGTTCCTTTATGTGTGTAGAGTAATTGTAATTGCCAACTATTCTAAGGAATTCAGATAATGTTTCGCAAGGTTTTAAAAGATCTATGTTAAAATCGCCCGTTATAATAATTCGTTTGTTGGTTTTCGTTTTTAGGTAATGCATCAAAATTTCTAGTTTCTTAAGGAACACCGTGGGGTTGCAATTAGGTATCCTATATATGCAGATAACTATACAATTGTAGGCAGGTATTTCGATACCACACGACTCAAAAAAAAGTTCTGTACTTAATTTAGACAGAAACTTCAGTTCCACATATTCTAGATAGTTCCTACAAAAAATACCAACACCTCCGCGCTTTTGATTGCACCTTGAGTATGAGTTCGCCAGCTTAAAACCTTTTAAAGTGATGTTTAATTCATGGCCTCTTTTTAGGAAAGTTTCGCTAAAGCAAAGTACATCAATATATACACCATCTTGTAGCAAATTTACCAATGTCAGATCTAATAATTCTTTTTTACTTAGAATGCCCGCAATATTTTGATGTAGTACTGTTAAAGTTTCGCACTTATAGCTTGCGAAAAAGCTGATTACAACGATTACTACAGTTATCGATGTTCATTGTTTGAATAAGTGTAGGGAGGGTATTTGATTTACGACTGAAGTACTGTAAAATTGATTGCTGACGAAGTGATTTTTCGCAATTTATTGGTCCACTTTTCGCAGGTAAAGTATCCCGCTTTGGGGCAAAGTAAAACGGTATTGTACCTTTTTTACTAGCATTGAGACTAGGCAATGCACTAAAAGTGCGCGTGAGGTCACTGGAATGCGGCGGCATTATTTTATTCTGTATGTGATTTTTTATCTGTACATCACTTAATGTTTTTGTTGTCTGTATATTTAAAAGCTGCCTTTTATTATATTTCAGATACGTGTTATCATAATCATATTGGTTTATAGCTAGATTAATTAGTTTACAAATGTTACGTTGCTTATATCTAAGATTGGAAGTGTGTTTACAAGTGGTTAGATCAATATAAATACAATTTTTAAAATAATTAGAACTCGACTTTAGCATATTATTTAACATTTTTTCATTTAGATGTTTGTTCTCACATATACTTAAAATAAAAACTGTATGATTTTGTAGATGTTTCAATACATGACATAATTCTAGCTGGGTTTTTAAAGGGTCGTGATCATGTTCGCCAATAGACAGTATGATTTTGTCACTGGTTGCAAAGTCATGTGCATGACATGATCTTAAAATTTCATCAGCTTCTGCTCCTGGTTTCAGATATGAAGTTATTTGATATTTTTTATGCTGAGTGTATCTTGTTTGAAGTAAGTATGATGCTAGGTTTACACACTGTTGACCGCCGAAGATATAGATTTTATCTGTCAATGTTGTGTTCGATACTGTAGATTTTTGATCGCAATTTCCTTTTTCTCGATTAGTTTGCAAAGGAGTAACGGTCTCGCTTAGTAATTGCTCCCTATTATTAGATTTGAATGTCGCTACAGGCGTTGAAATTACGTTTATTTTTCTTGAGGTACTGGGCGTTTTATTAGTAAAACCAAAACGGCTGCGACTTTGTGATTTGGGGCTAGAACAGATTGTTTTCAAGGTCGATATTTGTTGATTTTTTATTGTTATGTCATGTTTTAATTGTATATTTTCTAATGTCAAATTATCTATTTCGTTATTAGCAGATTGAAGTTCACGCTTTAGCTTATTTATCTCCGCTCGCAACGATTCAGTCAGTTCAACATCGGGGCTTGTTGACAAGTCAAGACTTCTGTATTCATTATTATTAATAATACTCGAATCTAATGACACATTATGCTGTAGTGGTTCCCTGTTGAGTGATTCGTAAGATTTAACTCTGAATAGTTTTTTAGGTCTGAGTGTTACATTCTTATTGTCAGACATATTTTATTTTATTGTTGATAATAAATGTCAAATTTATGATGTTCGATAGTTGATGATTTACACCGCTAGATGTCGTTAGTTTTAATAATTATCAACTCATAGACAATATATCTGGTTTGGCAACACAATGCAAGGTGTCAATATTTAAATTTGAAATAGTTGACTCGTTATTTTTCGATGTAAACAATGTTGATATCTTGATAACAGTACTAAAAACAAACGCTCTTATTGTTTTCTTAGACCACCGACAGAAACACTAATTAATCAGTAACGTGTTTTTTGCTTCAATTGAGTAGCTAACGGGTTATCGATGCAATAACAGTTCAAATACTAGGTCAAAGTTTGTACTTGCGTTCTGTAGCATGTAGTTGTTCTTTACACTCACAAACATTATTCCTGGTAAATCACTACAGTAGTATTGTTTTCCAATATTACTTTTGATAAATATGATATGTCTTGTATTTATTTGAAAATTAAATAACAGAGTCACTGTTTACTTTGTGATGACAGCTGTCACTGTTCGATTTATTAAAAAATAAAAAGCTCGCCTCGCACCCAAAACAAAGTGAAAAGAAATAAATCCATTTTTTTCTCGTACTGGCGCTACGTTGAAATATTATGTACCCTATGTCACTCTCACAATTCATACGAATCTAATGACACCTCATATGCATCAAGCCATAAGGCTACTGCCAAAGAAATGGACATACATACTCACATACATACATACATACATACATACATACATACATACATACATACATACATACATACATACATACATATACATACATAGATACATACGACTACAACTCTATTTTATAAAAACATGATGTCTGCCTCGTGTGACTTCATCGCGCTCACAGAGACTTTCCTCAATAGCTCTGTATGTGATGCGGAATTATTTCCACCTAATTATTTAGTAGTTAGAAAAGATAGAACCGGTGATGTCGGATGGGGCGGCGTACTATTGGCAGTGAAAGACTGCTACAGTGTTAAGGTAATAACGGATATAGAGGGCTTATCCAATGATAAGGAAATATTGTTTGCTATTGTAACATGTAGAAATATTAAGTTACTTTTCAGTGTTGTATACCTACCACCAAACTACAATAACAAACAGTATTTGGACGTATTGTCATGTATTGAAAATGCAGTCTGTGCATATCCAGAATACCAGTCGTTAATTGTTGGAGATTTTAATCTAAAATCATGTACTCAGTCAACCAGATTGCGATTTGATATGCTATTAAATTTTTGTAATTTACGACAGTTTAATAATACTTGTAATGAATATGGGTGCATCCTAGATTTGGTTTTATCTACGTATGACGCTCTTAATATATATGTAACATCAGATACCGAAGCTCTTGTACCAGCTGATGCCTATCACCCTCCCTTGGAAATATATCTTACTTTACCTAGAAGCACATTAAAGGAAAAACAGTCACATATAAAGGAAAAACATATATCTAATAACCTTACCAATGAGTGGAATTTTCGCAAAGCCACTTTCACGCTTTATATTCTGACATTGCAAATATAGACTGGTCTGACCTTCTACAGCTGCAAGACATTAATGCTGCTGTTGATATACTTTATAGTAAACTATATACTGTTATAAATAATCACGTCCCCTTGAAAAGGGTATCATATTCTCAAAAATATAGATATCCACCTTGGTACATACGGTACATACGGTACATACGGTAGTAGATCCACACTGGTTTCAGCATGAATGGGCCGGATCGTCCGGGGAAGTATTACCCTCTCATAGAAGATCGACGTAAGAGTAGTAGTATCCGTACTACTGCGTTTCGCTCGGTGAGTGAGAGCGCCGGAGGCCCAACTTCCTCCCTTTCCCCTTTCCTTACCTCCCTCATTCCCTTCCCCTAACCCCCTTTCCTAGCCGCCATAGTGGAGGCCACCATACCAGCAGTTTAAGACTATGGCTTTTGGTATGGTGGCCACCACTTCTGGATTCCACAGACTGCTTACCATCAGGCAGGGTGGAGTCACTTTGGTAGGCTAATATAAAAAAAAAAAAAAAAAAAAGTACACAGGTGAAATAATACATTATATAAAATTGAAATATTTTAATCTAAAAAAGTTTAAGATGTATGGACTTCAATTTAATAAAGAACTATTCAAATATTATAGGACAAAAGTTAAGGAGCTTATAAGTAACGCTTACCAGAATTATTTAAATGAAGTCAGTAATAAAATAACCGTTCATCCCCAAACGTTCTGGCAGTTCGTAAGAGATAAACGAAAAAGTAGGCAACAGTGCAAAGATTACATATACAAGAATAGAACTGTTAAAGGCCAGGAAGCGGCTGATAGTTTTGCCAATTATTTTTATTCCGTATTTCATAGCACTTCTCCTAAGTTAGATCCTGAAACGGCAGAGCGTGATGCTATTGGGCAGCTTTTTATTTCCCAAATAAGTCTACCTCATATAAATTCTACACACTTAAGACGCGCAGTACAACGGCTCAAAGCATCGTCTGCCTATGGACCAGACAATATACCAGGTTTCGTAGTGAAGGATTGTTTATCAGCTATTGAAGAACCTCTCTTATATTTATTTAATCTTTCCTTTCAGTGCTGTTCTTATCCCACTAGATGGAAGGTTTCTAGGGTAACACCGGTACCTAAAACAGAATCGTTGTCTGATATCACTAACTCTAGACCTATTGCGGTACTATCAGTATTTGCCAAACTATTCGAAACTATTTTAAATAATCACATTTCTGTGCAAATCAATGGTCTTTTAGATAACTCCCAACATGGCTTTAGACCGGCGCGCTCAACATTGACCAACCATATTAGATTTACAGATTATGTAAAAAATAAAATTTCCACATGCTGTCAAGTTGATGCAGCATATTTTGACTTTGCAAAAGCATTCGATCTTGTCGATAATGACGTGCTTTTAATCAAGCTTTCATCTATAGGATTCGATAAACATCTCCTAAGATTTTTCGCAAATTACCTTGGCGATCGTCGGCAATATGTCAAGGTGGGAAATTATAAATCTCAAGAATATTATACGCGATCTGGTGTGAGTCAAGGGAGTACTTTGGGACCGACTCTATTTCTTATTATGATAAACGATTTACCTAAAGTTCTTTATAAGGCGGAGTGTATCTTGTTCGCAGATGATCTGAAGTTGTTTGCCTCTATTAAGAATGCTTCTGACTGTAAAGAATTGCAGCGTGATATTAATGCCGTTGTTGAATGGAGCAAGACAAATAAATTAAGTTTTAATATTTCCAAATGTAAAACGATTACATTTACTCGTTCCCGTTCTCCAATCTCAACGATATACGAGATGGACAGCATGCCCCTTGAGAAACTCACTGAGATACGTGATTTAGGGTTAACAATAGATTGTAAATTAAATTTCCATGACCACATTCGATGTGTTTAGTTTTAGAATTTTCGTGTAAAGAAAAACTTAAGCTGATTAAACTTGCTTGTACAGAACCGTCTTTTTTTATGTTTGGTAACCAATCAGAGCCAAACATCTCAACGGCTTTGGATAAATATTTCACGCAAACAGATCGTATTTTTTCAATCGAACCTTTTTCTCAAATAAACCGAAACATACAACCACCCATACAGGCCTAAAAAAACGAAATCTTGTTCTAAAATATATATGTAGGTAAGTTACTAACGACACGCCCCGGCTTTGCACGAATTACAAATTGTTAAAATTTTCAGCTTTACTATAATAATACTAGCTGCGCCCTGCGATTTCGCCCGCGTGGCAAATGGTATGTGTAAACACATATTAATGTATATTAATGTAACTCGGGAAACAGACCGATTTTCGGGATAAAAAGTATCCTATGTTTGATGATGATGATGTTATTGACTGGCCTGTTGGTCTAGTGGTTAGTGACCCTGACTGCTAAGCCGGAGGTCGTGGGTTCGATTCCCACCCGGGACAAACCTTTGTGTGATGAGCATTATTGTTTGTTCTGTGTCTGGGTGTAATTTATCTATAATATGTATGGATTTACAAAAAAAAATGTATATAAGTAGTATATCAGTTGTTTAGTACCCATAACACAAGCAAATATAATTGCTTACTTTGGGGCTAAATGGCGCTGTGTGAATGTGGTAGAATATTATTATTATTATTTATTATTATGTCCGTTTCCGGCATCTATGTATTTACCAAATTTTAACAAAATCTGTTTAGCCGTTTAGACACTGAGTGGACACGCACACAAACTTTCACATTTATGATATTAGTAGGATTGCGTGATTTAAAAGCATTTAACGAAGAAAAAGATACTAACACAGACTTTGCTTCATACTATTTAAAGATTATATTATTTGTTTGAAGAATTTTTTTCTCTATTATATTGTAGCCTACCAAAGTGACTCCACCCCGCCTGATGGTAAGCAGTCAGTGGAATCCAGAAGTGGTGGCCACTATACCAATAGCCATCGTCTTAAACTGCTGGTATGGTGGCCTCCACTATGGCGGCTGGGAATGGGGTTAGGGGAAGGGAATGAGGGAGGTGAGGAAAGAGAAAAGGGAGGAAATTGGACCTCCGGCGCTCTCACTCACCGAACGAAACGCAGTAGTACGGATACTACTACTCTTAAGTCGATCTTCTATGAGAGGGTAGTACTTTCCCGGACGATCCGGCGCATTCATGCTGCATTCAACGGCAGTTAAGTAAAAATTAAAGTGTCAAACTTTAAACTGAATACATTAAACCAGGGTTGTTTCACGGATTAAAATGTCAATGAAGAGTATTGCCTGCGTCACTTTGCATGCTAGTTGAAACTGTAACTTACAAAAATTGTAATAACCTGGCGATTAAAAAGAGTGGCCTGAGTTTCTTGCCAGTTCTTCTCATGGTTCTACTTCGTCAGCGAACTGGCTGTAGGTTAATTTGCTGACATTTTGTAAATTTTGACGTTCATAAGTGTTAATTTAATTAACCTATATGAATAAACATATTTCATTTCATTTCATTTCATTTCAAAGGTCGTGGTTTGTGGTCTACAATGCAGAACCACCCTATTTAAATCCGTGAATATTTTATGAAGCGATCAAGCGATTACCAAAAAATAGGCAGCGTTGTTTGTACTAAATATTTGTATGACAGAAAAAGCATGAAAGAATAAATGCAGGCGAGATGAGAGCACTGTAAAGCATGTGTGGAATTAATCTATCAGATAGACCAAGGAATAGCGTGTTATGAGAAGAATGAAGATTGAATGATGACGTAGTGATTAAAATTGAAAAGAGTATGTTAAGGTGGTTTGGACACGTAGAAAGGATGAATGGAAGTAGGATAACGAACGAGATTTATGGAGCGGAAATGACTGGGATAGTTGGTAGGGGTCGCCCTAGATGAACATACGCGGACTAAATATGTTTTGACAAAGGGCACAATTACAAGCACCCGTACGGTACGGTACGGTTACGGTAGTAGATCCACGCTGATTTCAGCATGAATGGGCCGGATCATCCGGGAAAGTACTACCCTCTCATAGAAGATCGACTTATGAGTAGTAGTATCCGTACCGTACCGTAGAGTGAGAGCGCCGGAGGCCCAATTTCCCCCCTTTCCTCTTCCCTCACCTCCCTCATTCCCTTTCCCTAACCCCAGCCGCCATAGTGGAGGCCACCATACCAGCAGTTTAAGACGATGGCTTTTGGTATAGTGGCCGCCACTTCTGGATTCCACTGACTGCTTACCCTCAGGCGGGGTGGAGTCACTTTGGTAGGCTATAATATAAAAAAAAAAAGAAACGAACTGAGGGGTAATTAGGTAGTTATACCTATCCTTATACGGTACTTACTAAAAATAAGATCCTCTTAAAATAAAACTCAATAAGTTACTCGCGGTTATTTTTACGAGTTATTCAGGTCTGATCCCCAAGATCTGATCTTCTAGGAATATTATTATTCTTAAATTCCAATCTTATCATCTTGAGTCTTTTTGACAGGTGATTATAGTCAAGAGAAAAGCAGTTTATGCAATAATTAACGAAAAAAATAAGAATAAAAAACGCAGTTGTACAGTCTCTGCTTACTCCATTAATGAGAGACAGGAGTATAAATAATAAAACATAGTTATTTTCTTCTATTATATTTCTATTCGGTTTTAGAAAATTCAAAGCTAAAATTAGCATATTTATGACAAGACCCGTCGAATAGGCTTCTGACTTCTATTTTATGACATTATGAATAAAACAACATATTTCACAGAATATATGAGCTAGTTCGTGGCAGTGCTCCAGATAGTATTCTTTACTTTGTATACAACAGTCTACATGAATTTCATAGTTAAAAAAACGACAGAAGACACAAATGTCTACTGTTGGATATATGCCACTTCACATTTAAGCTATGATGATCTTTGCACCGGTCGTATAGCCTTCGATCCTTTTAAAGTGTATGAACCAAGCCTTTAAAAGGCGACTAAGGAAATACTAGGTAACAATTTAAGAGCTTTACCTACATATTTAAGACTAGACATCCGCCCTCCCTTAGCTTCGGTACCTATCAAAAGCTTCATTCGGTTTCATAACTGCACTGGGGTCCATTCCCGCGGAAGGCAAATATTTGTGTGATGATGATGAACATTTGTATTTGTGTTCAGTCTGGGTGTTTCCTATGAAATAAGAAATAAGAATAAGAACGTTTATTTGCTCAGAGTACAGGTGAAACCAGGTGGCTTAATGGTAATAAAAGTACATACCTTAATCTGCCTAGAAAAGGCATGCAAATGTTACAATAGGTGAGTATTGATCTAAATTATAATTACCATCAATCTAAAATAATGTTACATCATTCATCATCAATATTATTATCATTACATTATTGCCAACACATCATTTATATCATTTGAATATTATTACATTATTATTAATACACTGTCACTACAATTATTAAATTATTATTATTACATTATTATGTTTCCTATTTATTCACATTTATTCACGTATTCATATATTCTTGTACAGAGTAAAACGAATTAGCCATTAACCATTTACGCAATTTAATTTTAAAATATTTAAAAGGAAGCTCCCTTATTTCCTTTGGAATTTTATTAAAAATTGTAATACACATGTGATAAATGTTTTTTTTATGGAGTGTTGTTCGACAGTATGGTATTATTAACTTTGTAGGATCTCTAGGTTTATATTTATTGTCGCAATGATCGTTTTTCGATTTAAATAAATCATAATTTTTCTTCACAAAATTTGCTATTTCTAATATATATATTGATGGTAATGTCAATAAATTTAATTTTTTAAATAAAGGTCTGCATGATTCTAGTGGCCCTGCACCACAAATTGCCCTAACTAATGTAACTAAATGTATTCTAAGTATGTATTAACAAAAAAAAGTATATATATGTATTATATTTCAGTACCCATAACACAAGCTCTGCTTAGTTTGGGACTAGATGACAGTGTGTGATAGTGTCCACATATTATAAAAAAAATAATAATAACGCCAATGGAAAATATTATAGCAACAAAGACACTTAAAATATTAAAATTCTGAAAATGTCCTAAAAATTTTTTATACCTATTATAATACTTAGCCCATGTTACCCGTTCTATTTGTAGCTTTCTAACAGTGAAATTGTTTTTTTAAATCGGTTACTTTTATTATGAGTTAAATCGGTAAAAACAAACAAGTATACAAAAAATCTAATAATTAATATCTAAAGATAATTTGTTCACGGATCATTAGTATTAAATAAATACAAGTATTGAATTAATATTCGAGTCGAAATGGCCCTGTGGATAAGGCACCCGATTCGTAAACACGAGGTAGTGGGTTCGAATCCGAGCAAGTACCAATGTAATTTTCCAAATCATATGTACTTTCTAAGTTTATCTTGGACATTTCTGACTGACAGTGAAGGAAAACATCGTGAGGAAACCTTTACTTAAAAATCTGAAATTGCCAATCCGCCTTGACCAAGCGTGGTGATTAATGCTCATTCCTTCTCTATGTGAGAAGAGGCCTTTGCCCTGCAGTAGGACAGTAAACAGGCTTGTATTATATTGAATTAATACGTATATCTAACCAATTTATTACTGCTAGTTGCGTCTTCAAACAAACAAAACTAGTGGAATTATCCAATTAGTAAGTACAACAATGTCGTAAACATTCAACTGAGCTAACTGAAACTGTTTAATGTTCTTTATTACGTATTCAATCAAGTATTTAAATGAAGATCGTAATTAACGTTAAACAGAATTAAGGGTAACCAACTTTGAGTTCATTTTGGATTATTATTATAATGGTAGTTAGGCTCTTATTGCCACTAAAGTATCTACCTGTTATTTACATTCTGCCGCCTAACAACAAATTATGAGAGCCCGTTTGCCATTAATAGGGTAAGCAGAGACCATAATACGCCATTTACTTGTCGAAGAAGAGAAAAAGTATGTTTATTTTTTCTTTTTATATTAGCCGACCAAAGTGACTCCACCCACTCTGATGGTAAGCAGTCAGTGGAATTCAGAAGTGGTGGCTACCATACCAAACCATCGTCTTAAACTGCTGGTATGGTGGCCTCCACTATGGTGGCTGGGAATGTGGTTAGGGGAAGGGAATAAGGGAGGTGAGGAAGAAAAAAGGGAGGAAATTGGACCTTCGGCGCTCTCACTAAACGAACGAAACGCAGTGGTACGGATACTACTACTCTTACGTCGATCTTCTATGAGAGGGTAGTACTTCCCTGGACGATCCGACCCATTCATGCTGAAACCAGCGTGGATCTACTACCGTACATATGTACGAATATAACATTAATTACTCTTTACACACACTTGTCGTACACAGGTGCTTCTAATTTGAATAAAGGCCATCAGTTCTATGAGTTATGTTATGCCACTTTTGGTAAAGCCTCAACGAGCTTTAACAATCACTTTAGTGAATGCGGCTTTCTCGTTTTTTATATTATCTCACGTTTCGCTTAAAAGACCTAGGATCATAATTAGATGGGAACACGTGCTGGTAAAGAGTTTGATTAAGCGACAAAAGTTTGAAGAGCTGAACCGATGGTTCGAGACCCTTTAGATTCCACTGTGAAAGGGTGGCACTTGTCTCGCACGTGTCATTCTGGATAAAAAGTGAGAGGATGGGATTTATTCAAAGAGCTCTGCAGAACACGCTCCATGGTAAAGACGATAGAAGACGGCCATTGAGGCGACGTCTCGACGCAGCTGTAAGGGCTCAAGGGTCTTAGTGGCCTCAGGGCTTTCGATGATACGCATTGCCTGCCGCTGCAACCTATCGAGTGCATTTAGTAAGTACTGTGCAGAGCCATCTCAAAGATGAGGGCAGTACTCCACGCAGGAACAAACCAGTGTCTTACAAAGAAGACAGAGCTGCTCGGGCGTGAAGTATGATCGGGTTGAGATCTCTGCTGACGTCCATACCCAGGATACTGAGGCTATCCTGTAGACGTGGTAACGCTGTGTTCTAAAGAGAGGAGAGAATGCGCACACCCGTGTTGTCTTGGCATTGGACTTGGCATTCGTGCGTGTGTCTGTTACCACTCAGCGCCTATACGGCTGAATCGATTTTGATTACAATTAATATATAGATAGACTTGGTGCTACTTTTTATCACGAAAACCGTTTTCTCTGAGAATAGGGAGAGGGTAAATAAAAAAAAATAACCAATATAAAAAAAAGAGTTATTTTGTTGCTTCAAACTTAGCCAAATTTCATAGCAGGTCATTCTTTCGTATAGTGGGGTTAATGTTTAGCTAGAAATTCTGTAAACTGTATTAACTGTAAGTAATATAGTAATACGAGTGTTGTATATTATTATTATACATTATACAATACTCGTATTAACATATTAGTCAGAGACCCAAAATTTACGATTTAATACAGTATACTACTTAAAAGTTCACTGAATTTATAGCTAAATAATAACCCACCAGCTAAATGAACAAAGCTAAGTTTCACATCGTTGTTCGACCCTAAGCAAACGAATTACTGTGACATACGTTAATCTAGACATCGACGCAAATTGGTCTAAACTTGATGTCAAAGTCAAAGTCAAAGTCAAAGCATTTATTTCATTTAGATCATAAAGTATGATGCTTATGAAAAGTCAACATTACATTTTGTCAGCCAATTGACCTACAGCGGAGCGAGTGATTGCAGTTACGGTTCAGAAGTCCACAGTGTGAAGTAAACGGCAGATTGTAATGCGATTTATAAGTCGTACCTAGCAATATTTGAAATGACTTCTGTAGTATTAAGAATTTCATTAAATTTGTCATTTATATTTTAATTTCTATATCCTTGCCCATAAAGTTCAGAATAGGTAGTATTGCTTGAGCTTTATGGGATTAGTGTTTTGTAAATTAAAATGTAGACGATAGTATATTATCATATTTCATTTTTCATTTTATCTTCCAGGCTAACTAAATGAAATTTGATCATATAATTTTAGTATTTAGTATGGTTATAATGCTGTGTAAGGATGAGTCTCCTTCGATATGGATTAAAAGACAATTCTATAAAAATACGAATAATTATATCTCTTTTGATCCTATTTAAATACTAGTAATAGTGCAAAACACATTCTACCAACGCAAAAATTAACCAAAACTAGCAACTCCTTCGCAACAAAAAGTAGCTCGACTGCTTCAAGGTAAGACGTTTTAAATATTTCACAGTAATTTGTAACAAAATCAAGGTACTTACTTAGGATAAATTTCATTATTCTCTTGTTAATATAAAATTTGACTTTTATTAGAAGAACCTGAAATATGTTTCGAGGAAAAAGAAAGCTCCAGGCTTTATTACAATAATAAATAATTTATTAAGGCGTTATTTATTATATTTTCAGATAAGTAGGTATGTAAATTTATGAATTGCGTTACTTTAATATTATATAGCTACTTATAATTTTTTTTTAATCTTTCGACAGAATACCCATTGTAGTTTTACTCGGCTTAGGGATGGAACTCCAGACCTTTGAGTAGCAGTCCGTAAATGTATAAGGCAGAAAATTATATGGCATAAACACAATTTTATCATAATAAACACCCAAAGATGTTGTTGTTGGCGGCAACCACTTGTATAAAAATACCGCATCCATTCCTTCAAGGTGGGACCAAAATTGGAAATAATATTTATGACAATGGGTTCTAGGATAGATACATTTTTCAAGCAATAACTTACATGTAGAATGGAGCTTTTATATGTTAGCTGATGGCTTTATAAAGGGAATGAAATCTAAATGGAATAAAATTATTTTATTTTTCTCACAGTAGATAAACTTTTTGTTTGAAAATAATGACTTTTATTTATATTAGCCTATCAAAGTGACTCCACCCTGCCTGATGGTAAGCAGTCAGTGGAATCCTGAAGTGGTGTACGCTGGTATGGTGGCCTCCACTATGGCGGTTGGGAATTAATGGGGTAGGAAAAGGGAATGAGGGAGGTGAAGAAAGAGGAAAGGGGGAAATTTTGCCGCCGGCACTCTTACTCACCGAACGAAACGCAGTAGTACGGATACTACTACTCTTACGTCGATCTTCAATGAGAGGATAGTATTTCCCCGGTCAATCCGACTTATTCATGCTGAAACCAGCGTAGAACTACTACCGTAAAAACCTGCCTTCGCATTTTTCAGCCACGGTGCTATTGTTGGAGACATGCACAGGTTATTTTATAATTACCATATTTAGACTACATTAAAACTAACTAATAGGCATTTATTAGTTTAAAATTTTAATTGAATTTTAATATTAATCTATCATATGATAACGTCCTTCACTTAAGGCCTATATGCCTATGCGAGGAGCTGGATGAGGCTGGATAACAACACGTTGCGTCAACAATATCTATTCTAATTTCACACTCAAATAACATAAAAAATCGGCCAAGTGCGAGTCGAACTCGCGCACGATAAGTTCCGTACCATTGTCTATAAAAAAACACATTTGTTATATGGGAGCCTCACTCAAGTATTCGTTTTATTTTAATTCACTAAATATTCTGTGAATATTTCAAGCGTCTACTTGTTGCCGTTATCAATATCAAGCAAAAACAAGAATATTATGTTTTTTGTATTTGTTGTTACAGCGGCAACATAAATACATTACCTGTGAAAATTTTAACTGTTTAACTATAACAGTTCATGAGATACAGCCTGGTGACAGACGGAGAGATAGACAGACAGACGGTCCCGTTTTACAATTTGGGTGCGGAACCTTAAAAACGAGCTGTTGGTAATTTACTTGTATCTAAAAAGTTCGACACGTCAACGTACTCTATGAAAATAATGTACTGAATATAGCGAGAAAGGGTCCTTAATAATAAACATATATTATTCACTATTCTATATGTTGATAAAGTTGATAAGGTGAAGTGTTGGCAGAACGCCACTACACGAGAAAATCTGTTACTGTTCATAGTAATACACAGGTCAATAATTGTTTCAAAAGTTTTTGGTAGGTACTAACATAAAATTATTTGTTTTAAATTTTATCTTACTTGTAAGTCAGTGACACTTTTTACAATCGAATTTAACTAAAATGGTCAAGTTCCGCTGAATGAATGTCTGATGTACCTCAAATATCTCCACGTTCGCAAGTCTTGTAATTTCAATCATAGGTTGTCAGTAATTTTCGCTATAGCTCCTTTATTTCGCGAATTTTGTTACTCAGATCAAAAGAGGCTTTTCATGAATTTTATTTCATAAACAAAAGTAAAAGAAAAAGCGAAATGTAGAACAAATTAGTGTTTACTTCACCAACAAGAGTCCGACTGACACGAAAATAATACCTGCAAACTATGTAGATGACAATTTTTCCTTTATAGGTAAATAAATAACAAACTACAGCATGACAGTTATGTAGTAGACAGTTTTCAGTACCTGTAGTATGCAGTTTATTTAGTAAATGCTTTACAACATGTTGTACATATTGCCAAATTTAGTAGCTCTGTTGTCATGATTTCTAATTATTAAAAGTATCTGATTTGACTTAAAACAAGTTGTACGTTTTATATTTCTATTGTTAGCATATTGAACTGAGTGCCTATTTTAAATAACAATATATAGATACAGATTTTTATACCGTCTGTACTTTATACGTACTCGCGAAAAGGAACGAATGGGTGCTGCTGTTATTCCAGGGGTCGAATGGGTACTCAAACCAAGAAAGGGTCAAATCTTTAGGGTCGAATGGCCTCATAGCCAAATTAGTATTGTTATTTTATAAATACATTCTTATAAAAAATAATAAATTTGAGTAATTGATTTGTAATTAGCTAAAGTTCTTCAATGTATATAAAAATTAAAGTAATGAATACGTTACCTAAATTGTATGATATAATATTAATTTTATGTGTGAATTAATTTTAAGAATTTGGTGACAGAACGATAACCGGCCATATTGCATTTTAAATAATTCTGGTCAAATGAGTGCCATAGATGTTAGACTGTAACTTTATGATAGTGAGTCGTCGTTTGGTTACCAAGTAGAAAGGACGTTCTAAGAAAGTACCTCGAAATTGTAACTTATTGTAATTGTAATGTAAAATTTCTTTCCATTGTCCTACGCTACGTCGACGAACTGGCTAGTGTAAACTAAGTCAAATTAAACAGGTATAGAAATGAAGTATGTGTTATTTTTAACACTGTAGAGTCGATGTTTCAAAAAGAACGAACAAACAATGTAATAATTAACAGTCCTTTTTGATTTTAAAATGCAATATCGATACAAATTCTTATTCATTAATGTTGTAGGGTCTTTCTCTAAGCGTGTTTAAAGTAATATCAGCAGATAAACACGCTGCTGTGGCTTGCAATGGCCGAGGTCTTTCATGATCATAAATCACTGGGGTCTTTCATGATCATGAATCCAGTCATCGCAAGGTACAGCATGTTTTTCGGCCATGAGTGATGGAGGGCGATCTTATTTAGAGAAATCCATACCCATACCTACGAGTAGTTTAATACATTTAAAGTAAGATAACAAACTATAATAACAAATTTTGAAATAATTTGTACCTCTATTGTTAATTTGCTATAATTTGAATATGTTATAATGAGTGTAAATAATGATACATTAATTACTAATTAACAAGTTGACACCGGTCCAGATAATGCTTGCAATAATGGCGCCCAATACTGCATTATGTCGTTTATTAGACCTATTTGTTTCGTATAATTTTATTTAACAAGGCAATTTGATCCTGTATTATTTTTTATACAACTTTGGTGGCAAACAAGCTTACGGCCTGATGGTAAGTGGTAAACTGGTAACCGTAACCCATACTGAGAATACTGTTTAAAAACACTCTTCTGATACTTCTGTGCTTGCCATTATGCTATGGTGGCAATCAAATTACTACAACACTTACATACGCTTAACTTGAGCGTAGGTACTTGTTCTTAAGCGGCTCGAAGACACTTACGCCAGGTATTATAGGTAGATAACCTAAATCCATATTCCAAGTAGCTCTTATCGCGGCAATATTCTAATTAAACCATTAACTAAATCAATATCAGCTGATTTTACCCTTAATTTATCCAGGCCCGCTAATATCTGCTGGTTCTCATGGACGGCTATATCCAGCAGGCGGGGTGGCTCTAAAGGTCTCTTAAATTAAAATGAAAAAGTATTATTACAACCTCAAAATATAGGCAGAGAATTAGTGATTAGATAATACTGTAATAAAGAACTTTGATGAAAATGTAGACCGAAGCAGCAGGTGTAGTCTAGCGGTTAATATAGTCGTTTTACTGTTACGTCAAAATAATATCGGGAGTTCGATTTTCAGGTTCACACAACACATTATAAATTACAAATACTCAGTAGAAATAGAACAGAAAAAAATAGTGTAAATATAATATAGTTTTTATTTAATTTATTAATTAAAATTAAATGAAAATAAATAATATTATATAAAAAACTGAGTGACTAGAGTCTTCTCGTCCCAGTTTGTTTATATTTTAAAAGCCTTGGCTCAAAGTAAAAGTTGTTGACTTAGCCTTCGCCTCTGCTACCGCGGCTAAATTACTATCTTTAGTGGGACCTTATTAATTCTTAAATTGCAATATCTTCTGTCATTTTGATCAAAAAATACAACTTTCATAATAAGGAATAAGGGCCTGTGAGGGGCTTTTAACATTTTTCTTCTTTTATACTACTAAGTGACGAAAAATAAGATACGTCCTGCATAATGATAAGTAATTACAGTAGCCTATGGACGCTTGCAACACCAGGAGCATCACTAGCGCGTTGCCGACCCTCTTATAAACCTTTTAACGCCTTTCTTGACGAACTCCATGTTGTAGTCTCTCGGGAAAACCTCGACGGCGAACTCATCCCACAATCTTATTGCACGAAGAAGAAGTGTCACTCATTGTGCCTAAGAGGTTCTAAGGTGTGAGGATGAACTCCCAGCTGATAGCGGGAGATGCGATGATTAAAAGTGGCCGTTCGCACCATAAACCCGTAGGTACGTACTGTTTCAAATTCTTACTTTATACTTGGCTTACTTGAAACTTAACCTATTCACACTGAACGCTAGTATATACAGTAACCACTTAAACTAATTTAAGCTCAAGCCCAAGTTGGTGTTTGCAATGAAATTTAATTGAGCGACTTAGCCGCAACTTGAGAGCAACTCGTACAAGCTTAAGTTACTATTGTTATGTGAATTTGTATGTGCATACTGCATACTAATGTTTTTCATATAATCGAAACTAACATTATAAATAGAAAAGAGTTAATTGTTTGTATGTTTGTTTGTTTGCATGATTTTACTAAAAATCTACATTATCGCTTTAAAAAATTCTTTTACCTTTAGAAAACTACAAATAGAACGGGTAACATCCATATGAATATGATACTAATCCATGCTAATATTATAAATGCAAAAGTAACTCTGTCTGTTTGTCTGTCTGCCCGTCTGTCTGTTACGCTTTCACGCCTAAACCACTGAACCGGTTTTGATGAAATTTGGGATAGATTAGACATTGGAGAACAACATAGGCATGTCTTGCGAAAAAATAGCTTGAAGGGGTTGAAATGAATGAATGAAAATGAAATGAAAATATGTTTATTCATATAGGTTAATCAAATTAACACTTATGAACGTCAAAGCTTACAAAATGTCAGCAAATTAACCGCACATTCACGTGGGCGGAACTGCAAACAACAGTTAGTAGGCTATATTTGATTATATTTAACATTATAATCCATTTTTCAGTCATTTTCAGAATTTCAATATTTTAAGCGCCTTTGTAAATATGAATGGTGCAATACGACACTGTTGCAATGATATTTTCCGTTGGAGTTTGTTCCAAGACCGAATAGAACTTTTGCTACCGAAGCGAATCAAGAGCGGCCGTCTAGCATTGTCTAAACTCGTAGGTTTGAAAACATGCAATCATATTTGTATAATTTACTATACTTAAGTGGGCTATGTCCAACAGTGGACGTGTTTCGGCTGATATGAAGATGACTAGTGACCCGCTCCTGCTTAGAACGCGGGTACTTGTATGCTTTTACGACATGATTACAGATCGTTAGAACTCTCAGCTCTTCTTCACTACTACAATGTACCATGTATTATACTTAAAAACCTTCCGTAAGAAATGTTCTGAACAATAGTGCACACTGTGTTAAAATGTATTACGTGGTTTTAAGAAATTAGCGGAGTAACGGACAGAAATAAGCATAATATATTATTTGCCTAAAACAAAGTGAAAAGAAAGAAACTCAATCACTCTATCACTCTACAACGATAATTTATAATCGGGCTCGTCAGGCTGGGAGATGTGGTGTTTCCAGAGAGCATTATTTTTACATTATTTTCTGATTTTAGTTTTTGATAATTTTTAGTTTTACCTTTGTATTAATTTAAATGTGTTCTGTTTGGTGTACAAAAATAAATCTTTTTCTTTCTTTCCTTTTTTTTATTACCAAAAAAAGCATTTACAATATTGTACAAAGTATCCATTGGCCCTACACTAGGCAAGACTGTCCTGTGGGTGCCTTGTTACGATTTTATATGAAATACAATTTTGGCTCGGCCGAAATCAACAAATGAGAAAGAAAAACATATAAGCATACATGCATATACTACATACATACTATGTCATACTATTTCACTCCCACAACCAATACGAATCTAATGACACCTCTTATGTTAAAATCCATTACGCCATTTATTCTGTAGTGCGTGCCAAATAAATAGACATACATACTCACATACAGTTATATATCATACAGTTGCTCAAAAAACTTTACCCCCTTATCTTCGGCAGTCTTGCAAAAAAAATAAAATACATTTTACAGAGTTTTAAGTCATCAACACGCTACAGGGACTTTAGATTTATTTACTTAACTAGGAAACAATTAGGGTCTACTTAAAGTATTAATTAAACTTAATTTAAGCCGCCTTGGAAAAGGGTCTTTAAACATGACATTTGGACAACATAGCTATGTCACAAACGTTATTTAAAATGTTAAACCAATTGCGTAGTTAACGATATAATATCAAAATCTGTAAGTAGATTATTGAAACGATTTTGCAAACTCATCACGTATTTTTAAATGAACGCTTGTAAAGACTGGCCTGTTTGTCTAGTGGTTAGTGACCCTGACTGCTAAGCCGGAGGTCGTGGGTTCGATTCCCACCCAGGACAAACCTTTGTGTGATGAGCATTATTGTTTGTTCTGTGTCTGGGTGTAATTTATCTATAATATGTATGTATTTACAAAAAAAAAATGTATATAAGTAGTATATCAGTTGTTTAGTACCCATAACACAAGCAAATATAATTGCTTAATTTGGGGCGGAATGTGGTAGAATATTATTATTATTATTATTATTATAAAAAACACCTGGAGGCCAGCACCACTTCTTAAAGCAGTATTATTTTAATGTTATTTTGTGTTTTGTCTTTTTCTTTTGTACCATTAAAAACAAGGATAGAGACAAAGTAAGGTTAAGGTTACTAAGGTTGCTATACGAGGTTCTGTTATGGCCCTTGAACTTATAAAATACCAGGACACGGATTATTTATAATTATTGCACAAACATTCTTTACGAAACACCAATACGAATATTATACTAAAGTGATGTTAATCCTTACTTTATTGACAATATTGTGATGCTATATTAAAATATTTGAAATTGGTTTCTGTTGAATACGGATAGTTTTGTTAGTAGTTTTTTCTTAACTGAAAATATTAACTGTACTCTTATAGGATAAGTTTGCTGTCCGTCTGTCTATCAAGACCTGTGATATTCACTATTTATTTATGAGTGAAACAACATAATAATCTGCAAGTAAATGTGCGCTTTACCAGGACGTCCGCCAGCCACGCAGTGTACATACAGCCACGGATAGATGAAGAGCGAGAGCGAGACGTCACAGACAATCTTTGCGCTACATTTATTGTATACATCACAAGACCCATTCTTAGGGCTGAGGTTTTTATCAAACTACTAATATTTGACTGCCTCTGGTTCGGTGGTATTGTGTGCGGACTGTCATGCAGAGATCGCGAGTTCGATTCCCGCTCAGTGCAAATATTTGTGTGCATGAACATGTATTTGCATTGGTCTGGGTGTTTCTATGTATGTTATGTAGGTATGTATTTACAAAAAAAAAAGTATAATTTAGTAGTTCTAGAACCCATAATGCAAGCTATTAATGTATGCTTACTTTGGGACTAGATGGCGTTGTGTGTAGTTGTGATATTAATATCATAATATAACAACAAAATATATTTAAAAATGTTCTTCTTTTCTCTATATCGTCATCATTATAACAGCCGAAAGCCGTCCACTGCTGAACATAGGCCTCCCCCAATTTTCGCCAACTTGACTGGTCGTGAGCTGCTCTCATTCATCGGTTACCCGCCACCCTTTTAGGTCGTCGGTCCACCTTCTTTACTAATAATTATATACTTACACAATATCGTCGCTTTGTAAAAGTTGTCTGATAAGGGTGAAATGTCGCAGGCAATTGTATGAATTCGCCGTTTATAATCTGCCTCGGCATATTACCTAACACCGGATATGTTACCAGCAATGTGTATAGCTAATTAGTGATGTTTAAAATGGTTTGACAACAAATAAAAATCGTTGATAGCACTTGCCGGCCGCTGCCGCGGCATAAATTGTATAATATTTAATTAATTATTAAAGTAAAATAATATTTACACGTAGTTATTTACCTATACAAGTTACAATATCGAAAAGTAATGGCCGTGACGATAGCTTTAGGTAGATAATTATTCAATCATAGAGTAGTACAAACAGTTCCTTACGATAACCTCCAAAGTTAAACTATAACGCATAATTACCTACCATGAATATTCATATTCAACGTACCTGAGGCTCTAGACAAGTGTCAAACATTTCTATTCTATTCATAGAATAGATAAAAAAATGTATGAGATTGACATAAGCTCTGGCGTTAGCTTATGTCAATCCAATACATTTTATTATCTATTCTATGAATAGAATAGAAATGTTTGACACTTGTCTCGGGCCTCTGATATATAGTATGTGTCTACTAGCTTTCCACGGCGCAGTTTCACCCGCGTCTTTGCTTACTGCTCTGCTCCCGTTGCAAGAAGCGTGATGTTACATAGTGTATAACCTTCCTCGACAACTGGGCTATCATATGCAAAAAGAATTTTTCAACTCCGATTAGCAGTTCTAGAGATAAGTGCGTTCAAACAAACAAACAAACTCTTCCGCTTTATAAAATAGTTTACATTTTTTTTCCACATTCACACAGCGCCATCTAGCCCCAAATTAAGCAATTATATTTGCTTGTGTTATGGGTTCTAAACAACTGATATACTACTTATGTACATTTTTTTTTGTAAATTCATACATATTATAGATAGCTGTTGCCCGCGACTTCGTTCGCGTGAAAAATCAGATGGGTGTCTTTATGAGAATATTGCGTGCCTGATTTTATGGCAATCGTACATTGTATCAGTATTATCCGTCTCTATGGCGAATCCAGTTTAAACCCGCTACCGCTAAAACTGACAAACCACTTTCACACAAACTTGCGACTCTTATTTGCCCATTTAATAAGGGGGGTTGCTGAATAATAAAAAAAGAGTATTTTCTATAAATTTGGTAATCCTACTATAAAAACTATAGAAATTTCATACAAACTTTGCCACCCCTTTATACGCCCTTAGGGGATGGATTTCGCAAAATTCCGTCTAGATGAGCACCTTTATCCTAATAGGAACGACAATGCAAAGTTTGAGATTACTAGCACTTGTTGTTTCTGAGATTTCGTGATAAGTGAGTGAGTGACCTTTTGCTTTTATGTATATAGGTAGATAGCATTTTTATATTGTTTAAATACTGTTTTTCATACTATTTTTAATCTCCCATTCATACAAATCTTCTTTCACCTACCTAAAGATATCTCCTGTAAAACATTATACAATACACAAAGGCAAATTTTCATTACAATAACTTTCCCCTTCCCCTTCTTCCCTATTGCACTTTTTCTCCACTCTCCACGGTTTCCTCCTTCCTCTCTTCCCTTCCCCCTTCTCCTCTTCACCTCCTTCAGCATCCCTTGCCCCTTCTCCAGCATCTCTTGCCCTTTCCTCCACTTCCCTCTACCTTGCCTCCTCGTTTTCCCCTCTCTTCTTCCTTCCTTCCTCTTTCTTTTCCTCCTGTCCTCTCCCTTCCTATCGCTTACTATCCCTTCCTCTCCCTTTTTCCACCATTCGAGAACTCCTTTCTTTCCGCGTTCTTTCCCCTCTACTGTCTCCCTCACTTCCCCCTCACTTTCCTCTCATTTTCCCCTCATTCACCCCTCACTTAACCCTCACTCCCCCTCATTTCCCCTCTCTCCCCACTCACTTTCCTCTCACTTCCCCCTCACTGCCCCCTCACCCACCTCACTTCCCCTTCAATTCCCCTCACTTCCCCGTTTCTTCTCCGTCATTTTCCCCTCACTTCCCCTCACTTTCCTCTAACATTCCTCTCACTTTCCCCTTTCTTCTCCCTGGCTTTCCCCTGAATTCCCTCTGACTTCTTCCTGACTTTCCCCTCACTTGTCCCGCATTTCCCCCACACTTCCTCTTCACTTCCCCATCACTTCCCTATCACTTTCTCCTCCCTTCCTCCTTCTCCTCAATTCCTCCTTTTCCTTTGTATAAAATATTTCATCCCTAATTTCACCCCTCTAAATCCACCCGTGTTAAAATAAAATTATAAGCATATTTTTTATTTAAATAGAAGTATTCCAAAACAAAATTTCAAAACTGTAAGTTAAAAAATGAAGAAGATTCATACAATCGATTTCATCCCTTTTTCACACACTTAGGAATTAAATTTTAAAAACCCTTTTTTAGTACAACCTCTAGACATTTAGATAAACACACCCTCCAAATTTCAAGTCACTACGACCAGCAGTTTAGGCTGTGCGTTGTCTGTTAGTCAGTCAGTCAGTCAGGACAAAGCCTTATATAATATGTATTGGTGTATGGATGTATGGATTAGACGTATAGCCATCGGGGATCAAAGCATACAGGCTGCTAGGAATGCTAACACGTGATAGAGCCACATAAAGCTGACCGTGCGAAAAACAGCTAATACTTAGATCCACGCCCACAACTTTTAGTTGTGTCTGACCTTGGGCTTTATTAATTGTCATCGCGAAACATAGGCTCACTGAAAACTGGACTCATTTAAAACTAAACGGAAGATTGTTTAGAATGAGAGGAATCCAAAAAATAAAAACGCTATCAGCTATTCCGTAACCTGTTAGTCTCTGTTTCTATTAGAAAATGTTCGACGTGATTCTTTAAATTGGCATAACTTTTTTATTTATGAACCGTTTGACATGAAACAAACACTAAATGTTAAGTGAAGCTTATCACAATGTCATAGTGAAAACCATATCTAAATCGGATAAGCCGTTTCTGAGATTAGCGTGAACAAACGCACAGCCAAACAGACAAACAGACAAAAATTGTAACAATCATTGTTTTGGGTTCTATTTGCGTTGATAAAGGCCCCAATAATTTTTTTCTTATATATCTTCAATGTTCAGACAGCGATCGTTTACATTTTCATTATATGTATAGATAAATTACACCCAGACACAGAACAAACAATCATGCTCATCATACAAAGATTTGTCCTGGGTGGGAATCGAACCCATGACCTCCGGCTTAGCAGTCAGGGTCACTAACCACTAGACCAACAGGTCTATATAATAGTTTACATGTACTCGTACATATAAATACTCTATACAGTCAACTGTAATTAAGGCTAACACCCTGTACAAGACTTACAGTGATATAACTTACTAGTAAAATAAGCGATACAAAACCAAAATAACTAGAGTATTGCCCGAAACGCACCAGCCTGTTGGTAATGATATTGTTTAAAACACTAACCGGTGCGTTTCAAAGAATACTTTTGGTGCGTTTCAAAGTTGGTGCGCTTCGAGGAATATTCCAAATAACTATGTTCTTGGTGAACTTTACTACACATATACTCAGATGCAAGTAATATTTCAGTTAGACTGAAAAGATCCACCGCTAACATTCGTGCTGAAGTGACAGACATCGTGAGACATAAAGGTCATTTGAAATTGAGTGACGTTTAAGAAATACAGTAGTTTCAACAATTCAATTAAATGAAATTATTACAAAATAAAATTCGTTATAAAAATAAAGAAAATAAATTCTTCGCTTGCAACATGATTTCAGTTACGAACACGGATGAAGATAGTTTAAACTGCAAAATCAAAATGAAAATATATTTATTCATATAGGTTAATTAAATTAACACTTATGATCGTCAAAAATTACACAATGTCAGGCAATTAACCTACAGCCAGTTCGCTGACGAAGTAGAGCCATGAGAAGAACTGGCAAGAAAGTCAGGCCACTCTTTTTAATCGCCAGGTTATTACAATTTTTGTAAGTTACAATTTTAAGTAACATGCAAAGTGACACAGACAATACAATTAACTCTATAGGTAATTAATTACAGCTTTCTATGTTGTAAAGAAAAATAAAAAGTAAAATGTGTGCTTTACACGCTGCCTCAATTTGCATATTGCTACAAAAGGTAAAGGCAATATGTGGACTGTGGGAAATGTTTCTATGTAGGTATTATATAAACTGTTAATCCACTCCATCAATGCCACTTTAAGAACAGTCCATTTGCAGAATCGTTAATTAAAAATTTACGGTTAACCCGAATTTTTAAATTACAGACTCGTTTTGTAGAATTGCAATAAAGCACAACGTCAAAATGGTCATATTATTAAAATTTGTAACAAATAGAAAGGTTTTATGCATGTATTGCATAATGGTAATTTTACTCAACGTTTTGTATCAATTAACCTTGTAGTTGTGAAAATTTGTGATCATTTATTGGTCTAAATTCAACTAGAATATAAATTTAAGACAATAATAAAAATAAACATTTAAGAGTAACAAGAAACACATCATTCATGCAAACCTAAGACGATGAAGATGACAGCGTACGAAGAGTGACACTACATTAACAAACTAAACATTTAAACCAAGGCCAAGGCAGATATTTTTTATCTTTTTATATCTCCATCCACTACAGATCTTATAGTTTGGTGATCTAATTTGGGGTACCTATCCTCGAAGCGGACGAACTTTAAAACGTACCAGTTAGTACTAATATTTTTTGTTGTTTGTTCAAACTGGTGCGCTTCAAAAAATATTATTGGTGCGTTTCATATGGTGCATTTCATTTGGTGCGTTTCAAAATTGGTGAGCTTAGAGGAATATCGCTCTAAGCTGACGTTAAGAACGATTTTAGATGAGCTATCTCAGGCGGCTATAGACCAAGTTTAATAGCCCAAATTTTACTGACAGTTTACCATTAGGCAGAATGGAGTCATTATAGTAGGCTAATATAAAAAAAAAGTAGCTTAATAACAATTTGAACCTTGGCCAAGCAACTGTTCGAATATACGGACTTTAGAGTAAATTAAAACATATGTATAAATGAAAGAACATATGTCACGGAGACACGTCGGACAGGACAGAAACATGGCACTCACGGGGCCGAGCGAACAAGGTAACGTGTGACAGTGGCGTTTTCGTCCCATTCATGTCTAGTCCCAGGAATTATCTCGTTACGTATGCAACCTGGTACTGGTTAGGAATACAAAATAATTAAATTATAAAGAAATACCAAATGGTATTAGAATGTGGTACTGGTTGAGAATAGATCCCTTTATACACCTCTGCGTACCCATAGCGTAAAATTAAGTTATATAAAACATTATAGCGTAACGTAGAACCTTTGCTTATTAACTCGGAAGTGCAGTTATAACTTTAGTGTGCGTAACTCATGACCTTGGTACGCAATTACACAAGTCCTTCGTAAGTACTCAGGTAGAGCCGGGTTAATACCCTAGTATTACTTAACATCATACTTCATTGTTATTATTTACGCGCTACTTGAGGACGTTCCAATAGGGTGACCATGTATTCAAATTGCGCTGAGACAGTCCTTGTCTGTAGAAATAATAATATTATGCGTAAAAATGAAAATGACAGATGTTAAATTCCAATTCTTCATTTTGGACCAGCTCCAGCGTTCGTAACAATTTTCTTAATGTTATGTTAAAATAAAAACTAACTTGCAAAATTGTAAATAAAATGATCTGACATTCGTATTTCTTTTTTTATGATTGTTAAAAGATTCTAATAGTGTAATAGCGCTGTATATAATAGCGGTATATATAAATACTTTTAAAATATTATGGTGATGACTATATGGCCAAGCAATGGCCAAAGTCACACAAAACCGAGCTAAGCCCAAACTAACTTACTCCATCATAAAAATAAGCACAGTTTTAAAGTTACATTGTTCCTAAACTTTTCGCATAATGTAATTGTCTCGGTCGACAGAACAAGCTTGCATAATCTCAGATTACCATAATTTTAATAAATATTTCATAGCGGAAAAGTTACAATGATTTTAACTGCACTTAGTGACGGAATAATAATGATTTAAGTTTAAGTATTCTTAAACCACATTATTCATCTTTCAAAGGCAAAACTGTGTGCTGGAGGGTTCTACGCACATTTTACCGACACAAAGTACACTCGAAACAAATATTTATTGATCACATCACACAAAGTTACTGTTATATCATGAAAATTAAACTCACAACTTCATACACGACAGTTGCACACACTCCTGCTGCGGCATTTAAACAGTCAATAGAACAGCCAATCAACAATTATTAAGGTTCACTATTGGATTTTTTATAAATATTTTTTCACCCATCTCTAATTAATAACAATTTTATCAAGTAGAGAGTAAGCAAGTAATTTCACCAATCATGTTAATCACCAATATCCAGTAAATTCATTGTGCTTTCATTGACTTACGAAACAACAAATAATCTCTTTATCTGCGGACCATTAAACATTCAATATGCTTGCTTGTATCCTCATCGAGAGTTGGTAAAATAAACTCATTCGATGCTGGTCACGTATTTACAACACAGTAGGATACAACTAATCAATTACAATCCTTTATTCGGGTACAGAATAAATAACAAGAACATTCATGTTCCAGTATTGTAACAATAACTTTCAACCTAACGAATTTGTGTTTTTTTAAATTATGGTGGCCTACAATTATACAATTTGCTTTTATCTAACAGTTACCGTAGACTATGGACACTTGCAATACTAAAAGTTCTTAAGATTTTTAATGTACTATTTTTTTATGATAATATAAAAGTTCTTTCAATGAATCTTCAAATATTTCCATCTGACGGGGCCAAAAACTGTACAATTGTTTCTGAGCTACCAAGGAAGCTAAATTGCTAGTCCCGCCTCAACGATAAAACCCAAACTTTCCTACGGTCAACTTGTAAAAAAGTTTAAAAGTTTCACAGACAATAAACCATTGCAGTCGATAAGTTCTGTTTTCCTTTTGTGAAGTAAAGTTATTGAAGCGTGATATATTTTTAAAACCGCTTCTTGAAATATTGTACAAACTGAATGTTGAAAAGTTTGGTACGCTTTTGGTAGTCTTCAAAAGTTTTTGCATAAATGTTACAGAAAATAAGAGGCTATTTTTATTGATATTTGAGACGATAGTAAACACATTTTTTCAGTGGATTGCTGTTTAAGAAGTTTTATTCGTTTTATTTGATTCTTACATGTGACATGTGTTTCATACAAAAATATTTGTGCCGTGCCTAGAAATGTTTTTGTGTTTGTATAATTGTATGTATGGTAAACCTTTCGTGATAAATTATCATGAACACGTCATAACGCTTTCAAATAACTTTTTTTTGTCTTTTTTTCCGAATTGTGAATACAGTTTCACAGCAAATTATGTACATCCTACTCTGAAATTATAACGGAAGTAAAAACATTCCGCAATGCGGTTTGTGAGTCGTCCTCGTTTCGTCCTGAGACCAGTTGTTCCGGGACGAGAACGCACTCTTGTGTTCAGCATTTATGAATATTATTTTGTAAAGAGATGTTTGTTACTCATACACGCAATTGTTACAAGTTTAAAAGTTTAATGAGATTGTGAATAATAATAAATGTTAAGATAAAACTTTTGTAATAATATGCTGCTTATATTTGTTAATTGATTGGTTTGGTTAAACAAAAGCTGACGTCGTTGAATAGGTATGAAATTGCCGCTTTTGATTTTTTAGCGGACAGTTTCTTCGAGAGGTTTTCATTATCGTATCAGCCGAAACACGTTTACTGCTGGACATTAGCCTTCCCCAATTTTCGCAGCCGTGGCCGGTCGTGAGCCGCCCTCATGCATCTGTTGCCATCAGCCTTAACAGGTCGTCGAATGCAAATCAATCATTATATGATTATTGTAAGTTTGAAAATAAATCTAAAACAACTTCACGAAACGTTCAATTACGATTCACATGCATAAACTGATTACTAACAAATCAACGGTCCGTCGCAACAGATCTATTGTTTTCGGACTGATTGGGGCGATCGGGACGAAACAATTTCAGAAGATTGGTATCACGTTCTTTGATTATTGATAAAACATCGAGAGCTAATAAAAATACCTTAGCAAGATTAGATATTGTATTACTTTGGAACTTTAAAAGTACTTTGGCTTCTAATACCTGTTATCTATAAAGAAAATTATAATATTCGTAAGCTAATAACGAAGGAATTAGTAAGTAAGTATGTATCTTGCATGAAATTAAATGAAATTGAATCATAAACGTATAAAGAAGTTGTGCAAATGTGTGATCTGATTCTGTTACTATAAAGTCTATAATAAAGGTGTAAGTCGGGTTCAAGTTAGGAATAATAATGAAGAACTATTGACATCATCATATCAGCTGAAAACCTCTACTGCTGGACACTCTCCTGCAATTTTCGTCACCTTGGCCTTTCGCCCTCATCCATCGGTTACATCGACGATCCATCTAGAACACTGTGACTAAAATATTTTAGTATTTTATAGTGCGGTGCTTAAGTATTTGGTGAAACGTTCTCAAAGGTACAAGCATATCCTCGATATTACATCGGTTTTTGACTCAGATAAGTAGCTCTTTTTATAGTGTAAAACAGGTGTCACTGTAAACCTAATTAATATTACGTTAGTATCACGTATCACTGAATACTTTATACTTACTGTACTGTATTTTGGTATGATATGGTTTACACCTTACACGCTATAGTTTTTTTTGTTTATCTTGACTTTTTTAAGTGACATCTGTGACGTTTAGTAATGCTATGGTTATCTACTGTTAGAAAAAGAAAGAAAGAAAGTTAATACTGTTATTTGGCACAGACAAAAAGTTAATAGACGTCTCCACTCTAATGAATTGAACAATTGAATATTCATTTTATATTTTGAAAACATAGCCTTATCAAACGAAATATCGTAAAAACCTTTCCATCTCTGTTGGCCACCATTTTGTTTTTATCTTTGACAGATGACCAGCCCTAACAAAGTTATTTATTGTCCATTACACATGTACGCTGTCACTTATTTTATGATGTATAGCTTAAACAAATGGTAGGTGTCAGGTTTTTAGCAATTTGTGGCAAATTCAACGGTATTTTATCATTAGGTTTTTGATGAAATTTTTGACTTTTAATTATACTAATATTTTAATGATAGATGAAATATTTTGCTTTTTAAATTTTATAGTGACAGGCCTGTTGGTCTAGTGGTTAGTGACCCTGACTGCTAAGCCGGGGGTCGTGGGTTCGATTCCCACACAGGACAAACCTTTGTGTGATGAGCATGATTGTTTGTTCTGTGTCTAGGTGTAATTTATCTATAATATGTATGTATTTACAAAAAAAAATGTATATAAGTAGTATATCAGTTCTTTAGTCCCCATAACACAAGCAAATATAATTGCTTAATTTGGGGCTAAATGGCGCTGTGTGCGTGTGGTAGAAATTATCATTATCATTATAAATGACAGATGGATGAATTTTTTAAGTTTTTTGCCTGATTATAAATGCAAAAGTTTGTGTGTGTTTGTTACCACTCAGCGCCTAAACGGCTCGACCTATTTCGATGAAAATTGGAATGTAGATAAATTCGGTGTCGGAGACGGACAAAGAATAATTTTCATTCCGAAAATTGGTCTGGTTCCCGAGGGAAAAAAAATACATAAGCTCGTGCGAAGCCGTGGGGCGCAGCTAGTATTCAATACGATCGATCTGAATGCTAGGAAGCACTTAATGTACATAACTATTTTTTGCGAAAGGTGTTTGTCATTCAATTTACTTTATATTTTTAAGAGATGAATGAAACAAAATTTGACAAGTAACGAAAATATTCGAAAATTAATAAAAAAAATTACAAACTTACATTTTCAGTTAAGAAATTAAGCCTGACGTACATCGATGTATGGAAGAGTATTAATTTCAAACAAAACAAAATTTGTTTCTTTATACCCATTCGTAATCTAGTATATATATTTATGATAGGTACCTAAAGGTTGTAGCTTGCTGATATACATAAAGTAGGCATTCTATAGGGTTTATAAGCCTTTTTAAATCCCGCTTTAATTCACAAATTGACATGATACTACTAATTTATTTCTGAGTTACGACAGCAGTAATATAAAATAATGTTGGCACTAGAATCCAACCGTCCCTAGAGTAGAAACAATGTTGTTACAAATTATGTTTTCATTGCAGTTTCGAACAACGTACCTCAATAAAGATTTAAGTTTAAAACAATAAACCTTCATGTTAAAAGCTAAACACTTTATTTATAATCGTAAAGTTAAATTGTCTCGGGACAGATATCTAAACTTTATTGTGAACAATAAACGTAACTTTTACTTTTATATCTCGTGGTTAGTTAACGATATAATAATAATATAATATATAATATCACAACAACTACCACAACGCCATCTAGACCCAAAGTAAGCATATTTAAGCGTGGCGTGAAAAAGCATCTCACTAAGCCGCCATAGTGGAGGCCACCATACCAGTAGTTTGGCTTTTGGAATGGTGTCCGCCACTTCTGGATTACACTGACTGCTTACCATCGAGTGTCGTCAATATGGTAGGCTAATATAAAAAATATATATAGCTTGTGATATGTGAAGAGTCAATTCGTTTCTCATCTCATGTAGTCGGAATTTTATTTGTTGTTTGTTTTGCGTTCTTTTTCATATAAACCTAGCGATCCGTCTCATCTTCGCTCGTGTACAAATTACAAAATAATATAAGCTTTCAGGTGGATTTCTCTGAATGATATTATAAACCCCATTAAAATCCATTAGTGTGTATTTACTTGTGTGTTGTTGTTTGTTGACTATACTTTTAAAAAAAATTAAGCATTCGGACAGATTACCTATGTATAGATTTAAGTGGCAAACAAGCTAGCACCCATCTAATGTTAACCCACCATAAGAAAAATCATATTATTTATTCATTGCTTTCGTACGAAATAGCTAAAATAATTTGCTTGCTGATTTGTTTCTACTCCTGAAGAACTTTAAATTAATAATTTGCTAATATTCTAAAAAAAACTTGCTGTTATTGTAGAAGTGTTTTTTGTTATGTGATTTTTTTGTAACAATTCTCAAGATATTAATACAAATAGCTAATAATTCTTTAGATAATTTACCTAAAAAAAGTTCTATGTTGTTATAATAAAGATTTTATGGATAAATAATAATAACTTGTATCAATCCCATAAGCGGGCAATCACTATAGCGTTTACCCTATTGCGTAAATCGAGGCTGTATATTGCTAGAAATTGTTAAATCAACCTGTGTGTGAACAACAAGTGATTTATTGTTGCCGGTCGAAAGCATTGCTATTGTTACATTAAATGGTTGCTTGTAAAAGAAAATTAAGTACGTGTTCAATAATACTTTTAAAGTAATGTTTGTTCTTGTAATAAAATGGACCCCACTACTACTACTACTCGTACACTAATATAAAGGTAAAGAGTTTGTTTGTTTGAACGCGTTAATCCCTGGTAGGTATTATCAATCAGGTCTGAAAAATCTTTTTTAATTTAACAGCTCTTTAATTTCTTCAGAAAGGTTTTAGGCTATTTAATTTCTTCAGAAAGGTCATGCAATGTACCATAACGTTACACAGGAGCGAAGAAAATAGACTTATATTTAACGACAAAAATATCTTATAAATTTGTACCTACTTACCTCAGTAATTTCTCTTTTAACCGAAAAAACTTTTAAACCAAAATCGAATCCCTAAAAAATCATTCGATTAATAATAACGTGGGCTAAAGTAAATAAATAGGCACATGGGCCGAAGCGATTCTAACTGATCTCAACTCGATCTAACTTTTTCGATTAAGGACACGTCCACACCAGCATTTTATACGTATCTCGTCAAGCATCACTAGGTTAAATGTGAAAAAAACTTTATTTCAAAATTGAGATAATGAAGTGTGGATTTTGATTGACTGATTAATTTATTAATATAACAATATATATTGTGTGTAAATTATAAATAAATAATAAAGAATTAAATAAACAAAAAAAAAAGTAACTAGTCTAGCTGTGCTGTTTCCCACGGTTTCGCCCGCGCCTAAAATGTGTTTTGTCTACCTCAGGAACCAGACCGATTCACAAACACACCTAATACATACACACACACAACTTTCGCATTTATAATATAACTAAGCTGCGCCCTGCGGCTTCGCCCGCGCGGAAAATGGTATAGGTTTAATTAATATAACTCGGAAACCAGATTGAATTTCGGAATAAAAAGTATTCTAAGTATCGTCTCCGGCACCGAATCTATGCGCGTACCAACTTTAAAATCAAAATCGGTTTAGTCGTTTAGGCGCTCAATTGTAACAAACACACGCACATACACACACACACATACACACACACACACACACACACACACACACACACACACACACACACACACACACACACACACACACACACACACACACACACACACACACACACACACACACACACACACACACACACACACACACTCGCACGCACACACGCACACACGCACACACGCACACACGCGCACACGCGCACAGGCGCACACGCTCACACAAAATAAAATCAGTTTCACAGCTAAATGTTAGGTCTTATCTATGACGAAAATGCACTAAAAATGGAACCCAGCTCAATCCTCTCGGCCAGATTGGTTAATAAAGATTTTATGAAGGCAAGAGTGAACATCAAAATATTCAAGGCTTTTAATCTAGAACCTAACCTACCGTGATTTCTTTTTAGCTTTTGAACTTATTAACTTCAATGAATAAAGAGAATTTCTTAAATCTGTTTTTTTATGTTATAGTAGCTTCCAAGTGAATGAACCGATTTAAATGCAGATTTTTAGAAAATCTAAGATGAAATAAGAAAAAAGTGTGGTTGTTTTAATTCAAATATAATAAGAATCTGTTTAGCTGTTTTAAATTATAATAATGTTCTGTATGTAAATGTGTACTTTAGTGATTATATAAAATACAGGGAACAAAATAAAATATAAATTAGAACTATGGACAGCCATAACGGAAACAGTACATTCTAATAATAAGCAAACCTTAGAACGAATTTGAGAGAGAGAAACTCTGAGTCGTCCATGAGCGACAGTTACCACTTACTTGTAGCATCAGGTGACCAGGGACCTACCACCATCTCTTACAGCAGTATTTTTTAATGTTGATTTGTGTTTTATCTTTTTCTTTTGTACCATTAAAAACAAGGATAGAGACATAGTAAATTTATAATAAGATTGCTATAAGAGATGTTGGTAGGACCCTTGTTTGCATGTCTGAAAAAATGTAGATTAAAAAATTAAAGCAGTGTTTTACAAAAGTAATAAAACATTAAATCATCGAGAATCGAGCAGTATTTCTTTTACACACATTTTCATGTTCTTCCTTTAGCTCAGTGGAATTCCAACTAAGTACATAGGTTTCACGTACATTTACAAATGACCGAAATAGTAATAAATTTTCTCCATACGACTACATTGCACAGTAAAACATTTTTTTACAATTCTTTTCATAAAATATAAAGCTAAAAGTTTTACTCAAGATGTTTGTGATATAATATAGTGGCGTTAAGGATTATTGTACTATAGGTTCTCGGCAAAGATTCTAAGGTTTATTATTATAACCTGTGTACACATATGTGTACTCTTAATATTGCAGAAACAATTTCATCAAGAGAAATGAAAAAAAACCAACGCTCATGTAGCTATTAGCTAGTGCGAAAACTATCTATTCAAAGCCAAAAACTATTAATCTCAAGAATATACCAAAAATTCGCTTATAACAAAATCTTATTTGAAGACGTAAATACGATCGTGCTTACAATGCTTATATACCCCGGGGACTCCAATACGTAAGCGTTTGGATGGCTATTTGTATCATTTTGTATCATTTATGATACGATACTTACTGGAAGATGACGAAAAAAGTTTATGGATTTAAGTGATATGATTTTTGTTAGATGATTTTTTTGGAACTTTCGAGTAAGGCGAAGGGGAGAAGGCACAAGTTACACCCTAAAGATGACTTATAATTTGCAGATTTGGTCTAAAGGCGAATAGCTGGTCTGGAATTCTTAAATAGCTGCAAGACTGCTGACCACGGATAAACTATATGAATCAAATAAAAAACCCGTTCCATGGTTAGGTACTAAGCCTCCATGCCAGGGCAAGGTGGGAACCCCTCGTGGCGAAAGGCCATGTAGACCCAAAGTAAGCCTAATAATAATTATATTATTATTATAGCTTGTGTTATGGATTCTAGAATGCGGATATACATACTTAAATACTTTTTTTATGTTTATGCATACATATTACACATAGAAACACCCAGAACAATGCAAACAGACATATTCATGGCTACAAATAACAATTTGCACTGAGTGGGAATCGAACCCGCAATAATGAAAAGTGCTGAAGCCATGTCGTTTAAAAAGGTTAAGGAGATAGCTCAGCCGAGAGAAGTGACGGGAATTGCATCACTCTGGCTGATAGTAAGAAATCAGTAGCGTTCAGAAATAATGAACACCGTCTCAATTGTGGCAAACTACTAGCAATAGGATTCGTATCCACCACTTCAGGGGGCTTACCACCATCTTATACAAAACAATCTTACTTTAGGAACGTTTTATATCAAGATTACAATATGATTACTCAAATCCGTACCATGACCTTCATTGTACAATATTGTTTCATTCCTGCTTAGTGCTGGGAAAGACCGAATGATTTGTCTATTGCTTGCGATAGTGGAAAAGAAATATCGCTACATGAATTGTATCTCTCTCTTTCACTTATTTGGTCCGGAGTGCATTATGCGATTTATAATTCTGAAGCAAATATTAACATTATTTAACTCAAAATTTAATTATTTGCAAATAAATAAATCATAATGAGTAGTTTTTATAAAATGAGTGTAATTATTGTTTATTATTATTTATTTATTGCGTCAGAGTAACTTGTTTATGATTGCTAAATTTGACGTAAAAACAATATTGCTAATTGTCAAAAGAGACATCATGGTACGAATTGAATGAACTATTTTATGAAAACGTCACAAAACTGCTAAGAAAGTAATATTGTTATATGATTAAAATAGGCTTATTTTAAAGGCATCATGGTACGAAAAGACGATGTAATATTAAAGTAATACTGCTTTAAGAGATGGTGGTAAGCCCCCAGGGGGCTTACCACCATCTTTTACAAAACAATCTTACTTTAGGAACGTTTTATATCAAGATTACAATATGATTACTCAAATCCGTACCATGACCTTCATTGTACAATATTGTTTTATTCCTGCTTAGTGCTGGGAAAGACCGAATGATTTGTCTATTGCTTGCGATAGTGGAAAAGAAATATCGCTACATGAATTGTATAGCGCTCTCTCTTTCACTTATTTGGTCCGTAGTGCATTATGCGATGTATAATTCTGAAGCAAATATTTACATTATTTAACTCAAAATTTAATTATTTGCAAATAAATAAATCATAATGAGTAGTTTTATAAAATGAGTGGTATTATTGTTTATTTTCCTTTAATAAGTTGCAAGAACAATTAGTAAATGTTTTAAATGTGATAGTGCTAGGGTATGAACCGGAACAACAAAAAAATTATATCAACTAAAGCGCGAATGAAATTTGAAACTTGATGTGTTTTAGCGGGTTTTATATAAATATTCTAATGGCAATGGGAGCAGAGCAGTAAGCAAAAAGACGGGTGAAACCGCGCCGCGGAAAGCTAGTACTATTATATATAGAGTTTGTTTATTTGAACGCGCTAATCTCTAGAACTACCAGTTGGATTTGAAAAAACCTTTTTGCGTATGATAGCCCGCAAAATATTAGTGTGCATGAACTTAGTCATGTTACATAGGAAAACCCAGCCCGATGCAAGTAATCATTTACATAGGTCTGGGTGCTCCTGTGTAAGTATAATATGACTGTGTTTATAAAAAAAAATATCTAAGTATGTTTATCTGCATTAGAGAATCCTTATCACAAGATATTTATTAAGATAAATGCTTACTTTAGGTCTCTATAGCTCTGTCTGTGTAGTTGTTATGTTATTATTGTATATTAAAAACAAGGTTACTTAATTCAAGGATACTAAATAATAATACAGTAAGAAATATAAGGATATGTATATTAAATCATAACAGTAACTTAGGTCAAAATTATAAATTAGTAATAAAATAGGTGTATTAATAAACTTCAATTGTTGCACAGGTATATTAGCTCTATTGCAAATGTTATGCAATATGACACATGCATTTACAATAGAACCAGCTACTTCTGGTGAGTAATGCAACACTCTATGAACAAGCAAACAACGAAATCGTGCTTTGAGTAGCCCGATTGTGCGCTCGATGATGTTCCTGGTGCGGACATGCAAGTTCGTGTAGTGTGCTTCTGGTGAGACAGGTGGTGCGTTCAGTATTGGTGTCCTCATGCTCTTCCTTAATGGATATCCAGAGTCTCCTGATGATAAAATATACTTTAAATTATTATTAAGCAAAGAAAAAAATTTAAAATTAAAGACAAGTTTTAATAAAGATCAATGGGAAACCTACCCAGAAACCAAATACATTCTGTGTTACTAAGATGTTCCAAATGGGCTAAAAACCAAGAACCCCAGGAATACCAAATTTATTGTAGAACCTGTAATGTATATATAAATATTAATCATTTAAAATAAAATATGTATAATGCTATCATTTGTAAATAATGCATTCTGGAATATTAATCATGTAGGCATTGTAATAAAATACTGTAGGCATATGTAGGCATATGGCATATGTGCCTGTGGAGACGAAGAGAAGAAAGTAAAGCCAGTGGGCTTTACCTTCTTCTCCACAGGCAAGTCTGTAGATTTTCTTGAATTCGTCATCAGTGGCCTTAGTTCATCGCACAAGTTATGTGCCAGCTTCTTAGCGAGTCTGTACCTTTTTACAAATTCTACATTATCTACATTAAAAGGGTCACATTCCTCACGTAATTCCGCTCGACGACGCTTGCGCTCCGTGTTATATGCTGCATTATCTGCTTCGAGAAACTCAAATATTTCGTATGCATTCGCCATCTAGGTTGCAATCATAAAATGAATTAAAATCAGTAGATGCACAATCCATTTGAAAATAATATAAAAATAAATACGTTTTACTTACTTTATATAACACACAAAATTGATTCTATTGTAATTAAAATGAGAAAACAATAATAAATCCGTCGCGTCAGAGTAACTTTTATATGATTGCTAATTTTGACGTAAAAACAATATTGCTAATTGTCAAAAGAGACATCATGGTACGAATTGAATGAACTATTTTATGATAACGTCACAAAACTGCTAAGAAAGTAATATTGTTTTATGATTAAAATAGGCTTATTTTAAGGGCGTCATGGTACGAAAAGACGAAGTAATATTAAAGTAATACTGCTTTAAGAGATGGTGGTAGGCCCGCAGAACCTTTATTTCTCAACGGCGCGGGACGATCAGTACTAAACAGATTTTGAAAATTTCTTACTATTAGTTTCTCAATGAACAGATTTAAAAAAATCATTTCCTATGATAATCTACTTTATTAACGAATAACAGCATAGGCTACATTTTATCCATGGTATCGGAGCATATGCGGGTGTAATTTTAACCATATGAAGCCGGAGCGGACCACAATAGAATAGAATAGAATAAATTCATTTATTTGCAAAGAATGTAGGTATGAGTTACAATGAGGTGTTACATAATTAGGAATCCTTATACATTCTACCTGTGAGGCATGCAAAAATTGTTTAAATAACAGTTTAAAACAAATTACTTTGGCTAAATTGACTTATCAGCTAAAAAATCAGTAACAGAGTAATAACATTTATCAATTACAAAATTTGTGAGTAGTCTTTTGAAAATTCTGAAAGATTGGTTTTTAATATCATTAGGTAGTTTATTATAAACAGTCGGTGCCATACAAATAACACTTTTTCTTAACAATGCTGTATTATGCGAACCCGTACATAGAAGTGTCTGATATTGAGATCTCAAGCTAGTGGTTCTTTTTCTGGTGTCATTTAGAGAAGGAAATAGGTTCTTATTTGTTTTAATAAATATGGCTAATTCTAAAATGTGCAAACATGGAAACGTTAGTAACTTATAACTTTTAAAGATAGGTACACAACTGTCTGTGATAGCTAGACTGAACATACTTCTAAGGCATCGTTTTTGAGCTTTAAAAATTATTATTCTTTCACTATAATTACCCCAGAATATGATGCCAAATCTTAAATGAGACATAACCATGCCATGATAAGCAACAAGTAGTGTTTGTGTATTTACCATTTTAGCTAAGTTGTATAGGGCGAATGCAGATGTACTTATTTTCTTACATATATCCTCCGCTTGTGCTTTCCAACTCAATTGGCTGTCAATTAAAATTCCTTAAAACTTTGTAACATTTTTACTGTCTACTAATTGACCATTATTATGAATATTCATGTCTTCGGTATATAAGATTCGTTGATAGAAGTGCATAATTTTAGTTTTTTGAAGATTTATTATTAAATTATTATTATTTAGCAAATTTAAGTACCACAGTATGTTTATAGTTAGCCTGTTACGATATAAAAGTATAAGAGTAAATAATAAATAAATTTGGCGTTAAACGTATTAACTATGTTTCCTATGGATTTATGTAACTATACTATTAATATGAATAATCCTATTAATATTATAAATGCGAAACTTTGTATGTGTGTGTGTGTGTGTGTGCGTGCGTGCGTGCGTGCGTGCGTGCGTGCGTGCGTGCGTGCGTGCTTGCGTGCGGGCGTACGTGCGTGCGTGCGTGCGTGCATGCGTGCGTGTGTATGTACATAGGCTACTTTTTATCCCGAAACTTGGTCTCCGCGGACAGCTCGTATTATATAAAGCGGTCGAGTTTTTTGCTTGTTTGTTTGTCTGAACGCGCTAATATCTAGAATTACCACTTGGATATGCATAATTCTTTTTGTGTATGAGAGCTCAGTTCTTGAGGGAGGTTAAAGGCTATGTAATATCACGCTACTAGCGAAGGAAGCAGAGCAGAATTTTTTTTAATATTAGCCTACCAAAGTGACTCCCCTCTGCCTGATGATAAGTAGTTAGTGGAATCCAAAAGTAGTGGATACCAATCCAAAAGCCAGACTACTAGTATTGTAGCCTCCACTATAGCGGCTTAGTGAGATGCTTTTTTTACACCCCGCTTAAAAGATTATACCATCACCAGGATCATTATTAGATTGGAACACATGCGCTTGTAAAGAGTTGTAGAGAGTAAAAGTATGAAGAGCTGAACCGTTTGGTTTGAGACCCTATAGAATTCACTGTGTAAGGGTGTCACTTCTGGATAAAAATTGAGAGGGCTCTTCTGAACATTCTCCGTGTCAAAGGCGATAAAAGATGGCCATTAAGGCGATGTCTTTTCGCAGCTGTAAAGGCTTAAGGGTCTTAGTGGCCTCTGTAAGTAACCAAATATGTATCTTAGCACGTGTGAAACCGCGTCGCAGAAAGCTTGTTATAAATAAAATTGGCGATAAACTTATAAACATGGCTATGTTTCGTACGTTATTGGATACATTATGATAATAAAGATAATAAAAAATATGTTTCACAGAAAGAAGTATAAAGGTAGAATATATTCGTTCATTTTGCTTAGTCTTGCGTGTGTGTATTTATGATACCTACCTCATTTATATGAATCACTGGAGAATGAAGTACTAACGAGAATGATGTTATTTGTCTTGTAAGATGGTTAGAAACAGGTTTTATATTATATTGATGATAATGAAGGCTTGCATGATTCAATGTTATTTCTAGACTAGCTTACCGCAGCGCAGTTTTACCTGCGTATTTGGTTACTGCTCGGCTCCCGTCGCCAGTAGCGTGATGTTTCATAGTCTATAACCTTCCTCAAGAATTAGTGGTTTCAAACAATCAAACTTCCGCTGCATATATTAGTACTATCCACAATTCCGTGGCGCAGTTTCACCCGCGTCTTTTTTTTTTTTTTTTTTGTCTTTGCTTACTGCTCTGCTCCCGTCACCAGTAGCGTGATGTTACATAACCTAAAACCTAGCTCAAGAACTGGGCTATCAAACGTAAAACGAATTATTCAAATCAGACTTGTATTTCTAGAGATTAGTGCGTTCAAATAAACAAACATACTCTGCCGTTTTATACAATGGTATATATAGATTGAGCTTGAGAACTTAGTCGGATTCAATGCCAAGAGAACACAGGTGTGAAACACAAATAATCGGGTCCGTCACACTAGTCCAATCGTGTTGTGGAATAAGGATTTTATTTGCTCGGCCAATATTTTTTTTTTTTTTTTTTTATATTAGCCTACCAAAGTGACTCCACTCTGCCTGATGGTAAGCAGTAAGTGGAATCCAGAAGTGGCGGACACCATTCCAAAAGCCAAACTACTGGTATGGTGGCCTCCACTATGGCGGCTTAGTGAGATGCTTTTTCACGCCCCGCTTAAAAGACCCAGGATCAAAATTAGATGGGAACACATGCGCTGGCAAAGAGTTCCAGGCTTTAATTGAGCGACAAAAGTATGAAGTGCTGAACCATTTGGTTCGAGACCCTTTAGATTCCACTGTGAAAGGGTGGCACTTTAGTCCCGCACGTGTTGTTCTGGATAAAAAGGGAGAGGGTGGGATTAATTCAAAGAGCTCTTCAGAACACTCTCCATGGTAAAGGCGATAGAAGACGGCCATTGAGGCGATGTCTCTTCGCAGCTGTAAAGGCTCAAGGGTCTTAGTAGCCTCCGGGCTTCCGATGATACGGACTGCTCGCCGCTGCAACCTATCGAGTGCATCCAGTAAGTACTGTGCGGAGCCATCCCAAAGATGAGAGCAGTACTCCACGCAGGAACGAACCTGTGTCTTATAAAGAAGACAGAGCTGCTCGGGCGTGAAGTACCGCCTCACCCTGTTTAGGACACCGAGTTTACAGGAGGCGGTTTTAATGACGCACTCGATGTAGTTCTTGGGGTTGAGATCTCGGCTGATGTCCATACCCAGGATACTTAGGCTATCCTGTAGTGGTAACGCTGTGTTCTGAAGAGAGGGAAGGGGAAGGAACGGAGATTTTTTTGCAGAGAACGCGCACACCTGTGTTTTCTTGGCATTGAACTCGACCAAATTCTCACAACCCCATTGAGAAATGCGGTATAATACTTGGTCGAGCTCAGCGACAAGTTCTAGGCGTTTTGCCTCGATGTCAGTCTGTTTAGCCGCAGGATGTCCGAGATATCGCCCATGCACTGTACTATCATCTGCATAGCAATGAATGTTGCCAAGGGACAACATGTCATTGACATGCAGAAGATACAGAGTGGGCGACAGGACGGACCCCTGAGGCACCCCAGCGTTGACCTGCAAATAATTGGAGGCCGATCCGTCACAAAGGACTCTAATGCGGCGCTCACGCAGGAATGCGGCAATCCAGTTGCACAGCTGGGGTGGCAGACCATATGCTGGAAGCTTGGACAGAAGCGAACGGTGCCAGACTCTATCGAAGGCTTTGGTTATGTCAAGGCCGATGGCCAAGGACTTGCCTGTCCATAGCTTCACCCCATTGGTGCGTGATATACGCTAGAAGGTCACCCGTAGACCGTTTTGACCTAAAGCCATATTGTCGGTCACTAATTAACGAGTGACCCTCTAGGTAGCGGACTAGTTGGGAGTTTATTATCCGCTCAAGCACCTTGCAGAGAACTGAGGTGACAGCTATGGGTCGATAGTTGCCTGGCTCGGACCTATCCCCTTTTTTGGGAATGGGTTGAACATTCGCCTCTCTCCAAGCCTCCGGCACAATTCCCGAGGAATAAGATAGGCGGAATAGGCGCGTCAATGCAGGAGACAACTCCGCTGCGCATTTCTTAAGAACCACCGCTGGAATACCATCCGGTCCGCTGGCTTTCCGAACATCGAGCGACCTTAGTTCCGCACGGACATCACGATGCCTAATACGAATATTAGGCATAACGGAATCGCAGCCAGATATAGTCGGCGGGTGCAAGCCACGGTCGTCGATTCGGGAGTTAGCCGCAAAGAGTTCTACAAGCAAGTTTGCTTTCACTTGCGGCTCGTGGGCCAGTGATCCATCAGGACATTTCAAGGGGGGCAGCGAAGGCTTGCAGAAGTTGGATTGCACGGCCTTGGCTAGTCGCCAGTAGCTACGGCTACCCGTAGGATACGAAATGAGTTCTTGCCCAATCCGTGCAATGCGCTGGGCATCCGCTCTGATGTAAGCCCTCTTGCATTCCCTAGTGGCTTTGTTGTACGCTGCTTTTAGGCGATCCAAGCTAGGGTCGCGCCGTGCTCGGGCCCTGATCCAAGCGCGGTACGCCGATTCTTTTTGTTTAACAGTGTCGGCGCACTCACGGTTGAACCAGGGACGCGTTTTTCCGGCACTGGTGACATCTGAGGATGGAATGTAATATTCCATACCTAACAAGATCTCACCAGCGACAGCAGTAGCACTTTGCGATGGATCCCTGTCTTTGAAGCAGCGTAATGCCCATGGGACGGAAGCAAAGTAATCCCGCATACCGTCCCAGTCTGCTGACGAGTAGTGCCACAGTCGTCGCTTTACCTCCGAACGTCGTGGGGGAGCAACAAGAGGCACTGAGGCGCAGACCAAACAGTGGTCGGAATTACCCAGTGGGGCGTGGACCGAAACACTGTATTGGTCTGGGTGACTCGTCAGCAGTAGGTCTAGCAAAGAGGGCGCTTGACCTGGAATATCTGGTATCCTGGTGGGATGGATTACCAGTTGCGTCAGGTCATGCGTGAGAGCGAATGCATGGGCGGCTCGTCCCGCATGGTCTGTTCTGAGAGAACCCAACCAGGTCTCGTGGTGGGCGTTAAAGTCTCCCAGAAACACCAATTCCGCGTTCGGAAACCGCTCCTGCCCTAAGTCTGCCGCCTGACTCAGATGGTCAAAGAGTCGAGTTGTCTCCAAATCTCCGGAGTGGGAACGGTAAAGGCACGCGTAGACCCGGCTCAGAGAACCAAGATCAACGTGAAGCCAAAGGATGGGGTAGGATGGGTCCTCTAGGCAGCGCAGACGGCGAACGCAAACATCCGCCCTGACGAATGCGCATACTCCGGCCTTAGCGCGAAAGCGCTCCTCGAGCACATAGCCGGGGTAGTGCAGGTATGCCGTGTCGTCAGGGCGGCGTATTTGTGTCTCCGTTAGGAAAAGCAAAGCCAGCCGTGCCGTCTCGAGGTGTTGGTGGACGGCGTTGAGGTTTGAATGGAGTCCACGGATGTTAGTGAACTCCACCTCAAATAGCGGGGTGGTGGGGGAGGAAGATGCCGCTGTTAGACCTGCTGCTTTTTTGCGTGCTGCCATGTTGGAGGGTGAAGGGAGGGGCGTGGAAAAGATGACTGCCCTCGCAGCAAGGCTAGACAAGGTGCCGAGTATTGCTTCGTCATTTAACTGTGTGGCATGGTGGTAGCCGATCCGCCGGACGGAAGGGCCCCCGTACCCTCTCGGAAATGGTCGCCGGGTCCCACCATCCGGTCACCAACCGGCACGACGAACCACTCCGGGATTATGCGCGACCTGGTGGGGCAGCCTCCTAGGGTGGTTAGGCCTAGTTGGGCCCCTGTACTATGCCGCGGGCGGCCAGCGGCACCACCGTTTCTACGGGTCTCCCTGGCCGGCGGGTCGACCCACACCACCCACACAATGACTCCGCGGATACTCAGCTGGTCCCACACATGCTGCGAGGATTGCCATCTTTGCATCAGTTGGGCCTCCGGCACTCTCACTCACCGAGCGAAACGCAATAGTACGAATACCATTACTCTTACGTCGATCTTCTATGAGAGGGTAGTACTTCCCCGGTCGATCCGACCCATTCATGCTGAAACCAGCGTGGATCTACTACATTTTTACTACATTTAATATCTATTTTTTATACATTATATGGCTTAACATATTAATGGTATAGATTTCATACTGTACTTAGGCCGAGAGACTCTAAATAAGAACTTTTGCAGTAAGTGTGTGCACTTAAATCACGCTTATTAATTCAAAAAAAATATCTATAATAGGATTAAAAAACGATTTAAACGAACGGGGGAGATACAAATGTAGATCTCGGTATAGCGATCACGGCTGTTTAAACTAACTTAATTTTGACAAAAATCCGACTTACTGTAACTATGCTATATTGACGGCAGAATATACGGTTTATTTACACCCAGTCTACACTAAACTAACTTGCTTCATAGCAAGAAAATTATTATACAAAACTGAACTTTTAAATCACATACAGAGCTTCGTCTGCAGCACTCTAAACCAGAATTCGTGCTTCAAATACTTAAAGAAATCCGTATGTTCTTTCCACTTTAGTTATTCTCAATGATTGATCTGGCCACGCGCCAGAAACATTCAGCTCGCTCCGGACACTTGTACAACATTATCTGACGGTTTGGACCTATTTAGAGATTGTAGAGGGATATTTTAACGAATTTACATAGCAATGTCGTAAAGATAGTTGATTCGTGGCTTTCTTAAAGCAATAATATTTTGATTTACGTTCAAGGTTAAGGTCAATGATGATGAGTCTTGCCGCTCTCTTTATTATGTCTGCCACAATTTTCACGAAGTAAAATACCTACTTTCTTAGTTTATTTTGTACAAGCTTCGCCCACGCGAAAAATGGTATGCGTTTAACTCGGGATCAGACCGATTTTCGGAATGAAAATTATCCTAAAATCGCTTCAGTTGTTTAGGCGCTGAGTGGTAACAAACACACATACACTCAGCGCCTAAACGGCTAAAGCTATTTTAATGAAAATTGTTATGTACATATACGGTGCTGGAGACGGACTTAGGGTACTTTTTATCCCGAAAATTTGTCTGATTCCCGAGTAATATTATTGAAACACATACTATTTTCCGCATGGGCGAAGCCACAGGGCTCAGCTAGTAATATACAACGGACTAGGACACTTCTGTCTTTAATTAGTTACTTACCTTAAGTCTATGACAATTTCATGTGCACACTTGCACGGTCTTAGCTGTTCTTAACTAAGCAGGTTCCTCTGTCAATAGACGGCCACAATACGATCAGCTATCGTAGCCGAAATACAGCGGTTACTATCATTTATGAAAAGATGTTATCCCCTAAGAGGGTGAGTATGATAAGGCTTTGGCGGTATGCCAGAACGTGTCATTATGTAAGGTATTGTCTTAGGTCAAGTTTGTTATACAGAATGCCGGCGTTTTAAATACCGTTATAAATAATGTCTTATTCTTAGTAAAATGTCGTGGTAGCCTAATTTTCTCGGTTCCTACCGCGGTTGATAGTTGATGGTTTAATTCCATGAAAATATCAGTGTAATTTTAAAATTATACTTATGAGTATCTGGATAAAATGAAGATAGATAGGTACCTTATCTAATATCAACACACTGTCAAGTGAAATGTAACTTGAAATATGAATATTAGGTAGCCATTTTGTAAATAAAATGCCTTCAGTCAAGATTTTATTTTCTGTTTAAACTAAATTTTGTAAAGATGCTTGTGATGTTGAATATACTAAGTTTGTTCAAATCCAGCCAAGTACCAATGTGAACCAAATTATATTTACTTTCTAGTTTACCTGGACATTTCTGACTGTTGGTGAAGGAAAACATCGTGAGGAAAACTGGACTTAAAAGTCTGAAATTGCCAATTCACCTTGAGCAAGCGTGGCGATTAATGCTCATGCCTTCTTTGTATGAGAGCTTCCTTTGTCCTGCAGTGGGACAGTCAACAGGCTGGTATTATACTAAAATAATTATATGGAACGCCTTCCAACAACAAACTCTTATTTAAATATAAACTTGTTATTTAATGGTAGGGATTTATCACTAAGTTAACCGAGTTTACCGTAATTTGGAGCAACCAAACTGTCTGACAACATCCTAATCGACAAAGATAAAATAAAATAAGGAGAAGAACGAACTCTTAACGTTTTCTGATCGCCATTTTTTAGTTACAAGTTATTGCAATACTCAATGCAACCAATCACTATACAAAATAATTATAATCAGTATTATACAGACCCTGTCTTAAGATGTTCTTGAGTCTTAAATTTCTCTGGAGCGAACTGGCTTCAATTAAATAAGTTAAACAATTACACCAGCCAAGTTCTCCATTGCGGTATAATTTTGTTTCTCAAGTAAATTATGCGTTTAATTTTGTAATCAGCTTACAAGTTTTGATGTTTTATACAAATATTATTTTGTATCACTAATTAAAATTAAATGTCTTTACTTTATACTTACTTCACTCTAAAATAATTGCGTGCTGAATAAGACACGCTACTGAAGCTCACGAGTTCTTTGTATCAAAGTATTCAAATAGCAGCAGTTCGTATTGAACTGCTGCTATTTGAATACTAGCAACGTCAGGCCTTGAAGTAGGTAGAAGGGTGGAGGGCAACTGATGGATGAGGGTGTCTCGCGACCGGTTAAGATGGCGTAAACTAGGAGAGATCTATGTCCAGCAGTGGATGTCTTTTGGCTGAGTCCAAACGTGAGTCCTATGTCACCCGTTATTTTAATATGAACTTTAGCTTCAGAAACTAAAAGTTAAAAAACGTGTGCTGACTTTGGTTTAATTCGCTGATTCTATGTGCGTTTATGTATTTGCAAATAATACGTTGTTGTATACGAGTATAAGGTATTTTGTTATAGGGTAGTAGATCCTTATTGCTTTCAGCGAAGCAACCGAGGTAATCGACCTAGGTATTGTACATAGGTACTCATAAAAAGTGAAAAACCAAATTTAGTTACATCATACAGAAGTTACAAGTACAAATAATGATGTCCCAGAGTAACTTATCCTTATATATGTCTTATAAGATAACAAACAAAAACAAAAGAAAACATTGTGTTGCGAACAAAAGAAACAGACACAGGGAAAATTGAGGTAGTTACACCCACTGCGGACAACTTAAAGAAGGGTCTGTTATTTATTCATTTGTTATTTTTAGTTATTAGTATCCATGTTACTTATTAGCTCTACCACGTATAACCACACATACACATACAGGCATACACACACACACACACATACACACGCACGCACGCACGCACGCACGCACGCACGCACGCACGCACGCACGCACGCACGAACGCACACACAGTGGGTAATTGAAAATCAGTTATCAGCTTTCATACTTACTGTTAATCTAAATTTTAAGTTTTATTTAAGTCATAATATTTACTGTTTATAAATTAGTCATAATATTTTAAAAAGATTTTTATTTTTATTTATTTAAATAGAAGCAATTTTCTATTGGGCCTAACATGCGATGAACGATAATAATAAAATTCTTAAAGAAAAATATCTTAGGCCGCTATTAGACTATCATAGAAATATAATCATAGATGTGTGAGTCATATTATATGAAGAACTTATGACGGTATAATAATTACATGGGATTCATATTCTCTATGATCATAGTTAGGGGATCCTTTTTGACAGCTAGCGTACATATGTAAATAAACGGTGCTAGTGTGTTGATTTGAGAGAAGGGAAAGGATCTCATAGCAACGGAAAACACGGCTTGTCGGTATATAATATTTCTATGATCAATAAGTGTAATATGTAAAAATAATAATAATAATAATAATAATAACCATTTATTTCAGGCATTTAGAGCCCATAAAATTTCAATACATAAATAATAAAATAAAAACTATAAACTAATACATATTTTATATAATTTAAAACTAAAAACTACTGTATACGAGAGGTCGGCGTCGTGTTTCGCTGCGGGGTGTCAAGTAGCCGGCCGCGGAAACGGCGATATAAGACACCCTTCGGCCAGAACTCCTCCTTGAGGAAGGTCTCTAACTGTGAAGTTGGAGCCTGCACCACGAACGATGTAAAATTGGTTTTGTGGCGCGCCTCTAATTTCTCCACCCTCAAGGTCAGGTTTTCCTTCACCTTGATGTACTCCACGATCTCCTCGGCCTTCGTAGAGTAGTGTAGGCGGGACACATACAGCTGCGTCGTTGGTGTTGCAGCACGTAGCAGCATGCTGGGTCCTGTCAGACCTGTACCACACAGGTTGTGACGAGTAGGCTTCCTTTTCTTCTTTAAAAATGAAGAACGTCATCATATAACTATGATCATAAAATTTGACAGATATGAAATCATATTTATATGATTTAAATATGATAATGTAATACCGGCCTTAGACATAAACAGTGCTATCTACTTTTGATGCAACAAATCAAGTCTTTAGTGCAATCATGTTATTGTCGATAAACATTAAAACAATTTAAAACATGTCAAGGAGTGTTTTGAGTCGTAATCTTCAATAATGAAGGTCGTTTCTAGTTAGAAGTTTTACTGATTTCTTGTTGCACTATGCTTCTCCATATGTCTCTGTCTTCGACAGTGACAAGGAGTAGAAAAACTTTATTGTACTTAGTGGGTATACAAGACGTCTCATCTGTTATTTTTAATCCCCGACACAAAAACAACGGATTGTTTTACTAACGTCCATTATAAAATATAAAACCATATAGGTAGTCCATTAGTTTAAACTAGGATATGTAAGAACAAGGAGATTGGAACAATTTGTTTTTTACAAATACTATTCGCCAATCCCCTATGTCGGTTCAAAGCGGTTTAATCCGGATCAATGTAACATACCGATCGTTTTATATTTCCTTCCGTACAGTTATTCCCGGGAGGTTTCATCGCATTTTACATTCAACCACAGATTAAACCGCTTTTGTACTGTAACGGTGAAGGGCCACCTCGTTCTCTTTTTAATAACTGACATAGCTGAAGCCATGAAGAAACACTATCTTTGACGCTACGGAACCAAGTCAAAGCATCTTCTGAGAAAATTTCAAAAGCAAAAGGGAGTATTTTTTTATCGGGGATGCCCCTACTCGACATAAACTCGTTCACTCTTTGTATGAAAGCGCGGACACAAGATTTACCATTATATTTGAATTTAGACAAGTCAGAGAATAGTTTCCGCTCGTAAATGAATGAGTTGATTGAAGGGTCTAACGTTCCGTCCGTTAAGCAGTCCGTCTGTAATACACGCTCGGGTGGTGGAGAGTTTAGAAAGCTAAATTGCGCGTATAAGGAATGAAATTCGTTCCAGGCGACTTCGCCTTGACTCCTATCTGATAGGGCGTCTAGGTCTAGGCGGTTCAACCTATGATAAATATGGTGTAAAAGAGCCTCTGTCCTTAACAAAAAATTTTTGTCTAGTTTTGCCTTTAACATTTTGATATTGTTATTCGCTTTAAAGATTGAACTTTCGATAGCTTCGATATCTTCTTCGGGAGGTAAATAAGACATTGAGATGTCCTCGGAAGGAGAGGTTGGCGCAAGCTTCGAAATTTGTTTTCGCAACTCGTCGACGGTGTTAGATTTTACACCGCCTCTTAAGCAAACTTCATATTCTAGTTCCGCTTTATGTAAGCACGTAAATTTGATCTCGTAAGCCATTTTAGCCAAACGAAGTTTAGAAGGAAAGACCGAAACGAAATCTAAGTAGGTATTTAAGTATACCTAGGCAATTCACAGACACAGGCTAATATTAAATTAGAACGAACACGAGATATTGCGCGATTTAGAAAGAAAAAAAAGTTACGGTAGAAAATCGGCTAAGAATGTGTAATGCAAATAGTGATTAGTTAATAATTATGCGTGAGGGCGTTGTCCGTCTCGCTCACTCTCACGAGTAGAGGACGGCTAAAGGTTACCGGGCGACCGCGTGGTTGCAAATACCAGAAGGATTTATTACATGCGGTAATATTTCTGTTAGTGAGAAAATTTAAGGGCACGTGGTCTGTATATCGATATGGTCACCACTAAAATATATAATTAATTCACGTATAAAGAGAAAAAAAAAACACTTTCTTTGCCGAATTTCACACAACACAATATAAAAAAGACACAGAACACGCTACGAAATCTCCACAGCCTGTTTTATTGGGCGCCAGATGTAACGGTGAAGGGCCACCTCGTTTGTAGAACGTGGCGGCCAGTAGGGAATTTAGTTCAGAGAGGAATAAAAATACAAGTCTACCAAAATTTACATGAATGTTATATTCAGTATAATTTACATCGAAGTATAAACACTAAACGAGTTTGCCGCGGCTCATACAGAGCAAAAGAATATTTACAGGGCGTGGGTGCAACGTGTGAGATTTCGTAGGTGTCTGGCCAGGAACAAACAGGCAGACACTTAGCTCGGTTTGCAGGCTGGAGCGTAAGAGGCGGCTGCGACTGTTGCCGGCGTTTATATACCCCGGCGCCGCGCGGCGGTGGTAGGTTGGTGGTAGGGTTCGGAGCGGCGGAGGCGAGTGGGGTCAGCATCGCCACAGTACTTTATAGCCTATAAAAGTTTAATTGCGATCATAAATTGTAACATTTTAAGTTAATTATAAATATTTAGCTTTATATGGTCGAACTCATATCTAAAATTTATTACATAATCGCCTATCTATCAACCTAAAAACGTTAAACAATCTGTGGTATTTTATGACTATGCTTATTTAAAATATTAATTTGATTTAGCTTTAAGAGACCATTAATTTAATAAATGTTAATGTTCATGATAATTTTAGTTAGATACTTCAACGAGTATAAGAAAAAAAAAGTTTAAAAGTGATACTTAGGAGGACAACTAAGTAATACCTTATTGAAGTATGAAAGTCTAAAAAGTATCTTTTAAATTGCAAACCGAATCATATCTATATTGTTATATAAAGCAGCAGTTTGTTTGTTTGTTTTAATCTCTGGAAATACCAGTCGGATCTGAATAACTCTTTTTGCATTTGATTGCCTAGTTCTTGGGGAAAGATATGGGCTACGTAACATCACGCTACTGGCGACAGGAGCAGAGCAGTAACCAAAGATGCGGGTAAAACTGCGCTGCGAGAAGCTAATTACCTACTTCATATTAGTGTTAATATTCATAGTACTTTACAATAACCCGCGGCCTTTGCGAGACAAGGTCTACAACTAAAACTTGTGAAACTAATTAAATATTTCTTTTCCAGGTAAGTGCTTTAACTATCAAAGGAGGATTCAGTAAGTTTGTTAATTATATTATCTCTAGAATTATTCATAAAGTTGCCAATAGTGTAATAAGTATGAAATATTTACTCCAACAAAATTGAGTATTCTAAACGACCGAAAGACGGCATACGTACTCTTTAAACCTCTATGTTTTAACAATTTTTTTGCTGCTGGTCTGCTGGAAAAATTTCTAATAAAATAAGCAGTACCTTTGAGCACTTTTTACTTTAAGTGCTAACTTTATACGTTGTATGTTTGCATAGAAATGAATAAATTCAGAAATCTTTTAGTCAGTCGTCATATTTTGTCAACATTTTACTGTTTAGCATGAATCCCTCAAACTTTAATTTATTTTTTTATGCAAGTAGATAATAAGTAAGACAACAATATCTCAGTACCGAAGTCCTTAATAAGTTAAATTCAAAACTCTGATAAATGCTAGCTAGTTAGCAGTAACAAATTGTACGTACAGCCTGGAGACCGGAATTGGAAGACGTGCTAACACATCCCCTGGGTAATCACTTCCTCCTTGTCTTATTCGGAACGTTTTAGAAACGTTATATTGGACGATATGTCTCTTATGTATCAAAGGGTCAACTTTTAATTAGGTACTTAAAAGTGTGTTAGTGAGGATAGTTATTTGATCATGTTTTTACATAGTGCAAAGGTACTTTTTGCGAAATGATTTAATCCTTACATACATACATAAATAGCTTCATATCCCCGAAGAACCCGAACCCGTTAAAACCCCTTACCCCAATGTAAGCGCATAAAAATGTGTTTGTTTACAACATCACATTAGAAACATCTAAAATTATAAGTGTTCCTCTACCTCTCATGGCTCTACTTCGTCAGCGAACTGGCTGTAGGTTAATTTGCTGACATTTTGTAAACTTTGACGTTCATAAGTGTTAATTTAATTAACCTATATGAATAAACATATTTCATTTCATTTCATTTCATATCACTTTATTATGCATATTATATACATATAAACCTTCCTCTTAAATCACTCTATCTATTAAAAAAACTCGCATCAAAATCCGTTGCGTAGTTTTAAAGATCTAAGCATACATAGGGACAGACAGCTGGAAGCGACTTTGTTTTATACTATGTAGTGATAGATTTAAGATATAAACAGTGAGGCAATACATTTGACTGTCTATTTCATGAATTTTTTGCTGACTCTTTAAAGTCTAAATCTTTCTTGTTTAAAGTTCTAAGTTGACAAACTGTGATGGCTGATGGTAAGCAGTAACCGTAGCCTATGGACGCTTGATACACGCACTCAAACGTAAGTAATTTACAAAATAATTACATTCTACATTACTTAAAATTAATTACCAATTAAAATTGTTTTATTAACAGAAACATCAGAACATCGTTAGCAATAGAATTTTAGCGTCAGCGTTCAGTTAATGCTGCCCTTTCATTTAACAATTAGTACGAAAATTGGCAAATTTTGCTGATGCCGTATTAAATTAGAAAAACCGACCAAGTGCGTGTCAGGCCACGCGAAGTGTAGGGTTCCGTAGTAGTGTAATTGCGCAATATGCGTACCCTATAAGAAGTCAGTTTAGGTTAGGTTTTCCGATCGGATTAACTCGGTTTAGGTACGCTAAAAATTCTTTTAAGTTTTTATTAAACTACTTTGTCGGCGTAATGTATATTCATGGCAATTTTTAGCCTTTTTTATACAACTTTGGTGCCAAAGAAGCTTAAGGGCCCACTTGACATATAGAGATAAATGTGTTTTCGAAGCATCACAGAACTAATAATGCTTATAAAACACAACCAAACCGTTGCCGACCACGGAGAACGGGGTGAGGAAGGAAAAGAGAAATGGAAGAGGACTGAGGGGGTATTTGGGCGTAGCCAAGAGTCTCTGAAATAGGCCGTGAGAGGAAGGACGGATGGACGTGGCGAAACTTTAAGGGTTCCTTGTTGATTTCGGAATCCTAAAAACTGGCTAAGAAATAAATTTCTTTAGAATATAGATGTGATTGTGAGATTGCCTAAATCATAGATTTTTAAAAATAACTAGCTTTGCCCCACTTGCCCGCGTGTAAATTATGTTTGTATCCCTCGGAAACCAGACATATTTTCCGAATAGAAAGTAGCCTATGTCCGTCTCCAGCACTGAATCTATCTACATACCAATTTTCATCGAAATCGGTTCAGTTCTTTAGGCGCTGAGTAATAACAAACACACACACACATACACACAAAATTAAATAATATAGTTGGATTTAAATTGAAATACTGTCAATCAATTCAATCATCACAGTTATTTAGTTGTACTACATATTATTTCATTTAGGAAAGGACATCGAACTCGTACGAGTAACTACACAGGCAAAGCATAATAATGGGTTGTTCCGTATTCATCATTGTAATAATCTGGCGATTAAAAAGAGTGGCCTGAGTTTCTTGCCAGTTTATCTCATGGCTCTATCTCGTCAGTGAACTGGCTGTAGGTTAACTGGCTGACATTTTGTAAATTTTAACGTTCATAAGTGTTAATTTAATTAACCTATATGAATAAATACATTTTCATTTTCATCTTACGTTTCTGTGAAATTAAAACCTTAAATCAAACATTAAAATTCTGATAAACAAAAAACAAACTTATATTTGTCTAACAGAAATTAAGCCGTTAAATCCTTTTCCTCACCGTGGTTAAACAGATTATAGCGTCACTAAGCCTTAAAATACACCTTTGAATATTGTTCAAAATTAATAAAATAACAAGGTGATGGGTGGATACACACCCATAATTTATGAAATAAGGATTTACTTTGATAAAGCACGGGATCAATAGATTAGACGAAATTGGGTTAACTTAATATTAATAGCACCAGTCTGTTATTGTCCTACTGTAGGGTAAAGGCCCTTACTCATATAGAAAAACATGAGCTTTGATTACTACGCTTGCGCAAGCGGATTGACAAATGAAGGCTTTTTAATAAGAACTCTAACAAAAAATACATTAAAAAGTACATGCATCTCAAACCACAGCAGAATTAAGAGAAAACCACTATATAAATAACAAAAAAATACTTAACTTAACTTATTTCATTTATTTATTGAAATGAAAATGAAAATGAAATGAATGATAATGCAATTATGTATAGTATGTGACATTATAAAGCGAGAAAAAAATATCAATTAAATATCTTCAATAGTTTAGATACAGGACTAACATTTTTATTTTTTTTAATTTTAAACACTAAGTACGTCAAACGGTCACTGACTTTAGTCATAATCCACGTCGAAGGATAAACGTTGGCGCTCATTACAGGTCAGTAAACTTGTCATAATAAATGGTGTAGTACTTTGTTACTACTAAAATATTATTTATTTTGTTAGAAAATTTAATTTTTTTGTTTTTTAACAAATAATTTTTGTGATTAATTTGAAATTATTATACAGACTAGTAACAGCTGCCTTTTTATTTAATATCAAACCGTCGTATAAAGTCTTATACTAGGTTAAGTACTAGACTACTCACAATATGTGGGCACAGAGAGAACAAAAACAAAATTATTATTGCAAGGGTTAGTGTAAATGCTTTCTTATGTTATCTTTTATGCTATAATGGGTTAATACGGATTTGTAACGGGAGACATTAATTTACAAACAGATCTAAAGAACAGTAAAATAAAGAAGATGTCTTACGACTAACTTACATCAAATTGGATAGATTAAAAGTTCGAAGTCTCGTGTCACTGAACAACAACAATAATAAAATTTAAATGTTCTAATATCACTGTTGCTAGAAAGTTTGGCTGACTCAACTAAAACAGCAAGATCCTCAAATTACCAAACTTTTAAAATATGTTTTGACACAAAAGCAGTGGCAAATATACTTCTTTGTTGAAATTGGTTACATTTATGAATATAACTAAGTTTTTTATGAATTGCAAAGTAAAATTTAAGAAAACACAAATCAAGTTGTCGACCATATAATATGGTATAAGGGAGTAAAAATAAGAACATCAAAGAGGTAAATAGGCATTCGGCGTTCGTAGAAAACGAAACGAATTAGTATGATTTACTATACGTTGATATTCCATGATAGGGTACTATTTTTTCGGTAAATCCTGCACATTCTGAAATCACCAAAGATCTACTACAGTAAAAATACAATTTTACACATCGAAGTTTGTAAAATAAATGTCTTCTATTTCGAAACGTCAGCGATATTGATAGCACTAGAAGTTTTCAGGCTCTCTGATCAAATGTTACAAAAGTAATGGAATAAAGAACAGCTTTTGTCAATGTACTGATACAAACATGAGAAGTTACCTTATTTAAGTTGAAAAATTCATTTAGTATTCAGTTAAAATCTATGTCATATCTAGTACCATGCCATAAACACAACTAGTGGTACACACAACTAGTAATTCGTTTTATACCATTATGTTATTTGTCACATCATACTCATCATCTATCTATACTGTTAAATAAAGTGAAAGAGTTTGTTTGTTTTAATGCTTTAAACTCTGGAACTACCAGTCAGATTTTAAAAATTATTTTCTATTTAAATTCATGGATATCTTGTCTTATTTGACAAAAAATACGCATTCGTTTTGATTCTAAAAACGGTAGAAAAAGCTTAAAATAATCCTACAATCAAAATCAAATCATATTTCGTAGCATGCATGATATTCAAATAAAGGCAATGAGCGTATATTTGTTTTGTCCTTATTATAATTTTGAAATAAGAATCGAAGCCTTTTCAGAATATTTTGTATATAACGCAAATTACTGTTCGCTTATATTACCTTAACAAGACTGTTATCGATTTCTCGCGGGACAATTTCAATTTGTATAGTAATGTTCTGTAAACGTTGTTTACTAGAATATGAAATTTGGTTTTTTTTTTGTTGCCGCCAGTGGCAGAGCAAACAGCCCACGTGATGGTAAGTGGTAACTGTCGCGGCGACAGAAGCTGCTGCCTACCGTGAAGAGAGTGGGGTAAGTGAAATGATTGAGGAAAATGAGGAAAAAAGAAAGGGGAAAATTAGGCCTCCGCCTCACTCCATTTTATATTTTCATTATTATAAGAATAATAAATAGATGTGTTTATAAATGTATACTATTAAGAATTGTTTAATGAAAAGAATAAATGTTAAAAAATACGATATTTTACTGATTGTGAAACTAATTGACATGATATTGAGTATCGAACAAACTTAATATAATCGGGAGATATAAGCAGTGTGTTCATTACTTTAAGTATAATAAAACTCATTGTTCAATTAACTTTTGTAAATAACATTTTTGTTCAACGTAATTCACGATCGAAATGGTCCAGTGGATAAGGCACCCACTTCGTAAACACGAGGTAGTGGGTTCGAATCCGGGCAAGTACCAATGTGATTTTTCAAAATTGTATGTACTTTCTAAGGTTATCTTGGATATTTCTGACTGACGGTGAAGGAAAACATCGTGAGGAAACCTGGATTTAAAAGTCTTAAATTGCCAATCCGCCTTAAGCAAGCGTGGTGATTAATTCTCATACCTTACACAGACAGTAAATAGGCTGGTGATATTAATTCACGACAGCAAAGTAGGTAAATTAAACAGTCATCTTATCTGCTCTATATTGTCTCACTGTAGAAAAAGGACTCTTCTTTTAAAGAAAGCATGAATCGCCATGCTTGCTCAAGGCGGATTAGAATTGACTTTTTTTTTATTAGTCCAGGTCTGCTTACGATGTTTTCCTTCACCGTCATTATAGTCAGCAATATCCAAGATAAACTTAGAAAGTATATTATGATTTCAAAAAGTAAATAATAGGGTTTGTGGGCTACTAATCAATGGGCCATCACGATTATTGAACAATAATATTAATAAATAATAATATAATATAATAATAATATTCTACCACATGCACACAGCGCCATCTAGCCCCAAATTAAGCAATTATATTTGCTTGTGTTATGGGTACTAAACAACTGATATACTACATATATACATTTTTTTTTTTTATAAATACATACATATTATAGACTAGCTGTGCCCGCGACTTCGTCCGCGTGGAATAGTGATTTTGGGCAACATTTTTTGGATATATCTTTTGGTTTGTTTTGAATTATAAACATCTTCGTTTAGGTGAATAAGAAAAATCTTTACAGTAAATGCTTCTCTATCTACAATATTAGACGTATAGCCATCGCGGATCAAAGCCATACAGGCTGCTAGGATTACTTACACGTGGCAAATCCACATAAAGCTGACCATGCGAAAAACAGTTAATATTTAGATCCACACTCATTAATTGTCATCGCGAAACATAGGCTCACTGGAAACTAAACTCGTTTAAAACTAAACGGGAAATTGTTTGGAATGAAAGGAATCCGAGGAATAAAAACGCTATAAGTTTTTTTACTCTACTCTGGCTGATGGTAAGCAGTCAGTGGAATTCAGAAGTAGTGGACACCATTCCAAAAGCCAAACTACTGGTATGGTGGCCTCCACTATGGCGGCTTAGTGAGATGCTTCTTCACGCCTCGCTTAAAAGTCCCAGGATGAAAGTTAGGTGGGAACACATGCGCTGGTAAAGAGTTCCAGGCTTTAATTGAGCGACAAAAGTATAAAGTGCTGAACCGTTTGGTTCGAGACCCTTTAGATTGCACTGTGAAAGGGTAGCCCTTCAGTCCCGCACGTGTCGTTCTGGATAAAAAGGGAGAGGGTAGAATTAATTTAAAGAGCTGTTGATAAGACTCTCCGTGGTAAAGGCGATAGAAGACGGCCGTTGAGGAGGCGATGTCTCTTCGCAGCTGTAAAGGCTCAAGGGTCTTAGGCCTCCGGGCTTCCATGATACGGACTGCTCGCAAAAGGCCTCCGTACCGTCTCGAAAATGGTCACCGGGTCCCACTATCCGGTCACCAACCTGCACGACGAACCACTCCGAGATTATGCGCAACCTAGTGGGGCAGTCTCTTTTTTTTTGGTTAGGTCTAATTGGGCCCTTGTACAATGCCGCGGGCGGCCAGCGGCACCACCGTTTATACGGGTCTCCCTGGCCGGCGGGTTGACCCACACCACCCACACAATGACTCCGCGGATACTCAGCTGGTCCCACACATGCTGCGAGGTTTGTCATCTCTGCATCAGTTGGGCCTCCGGCACTCGCGCTTACCGAACGAAACGCAATAATATGGATACTATTACTCTTACGTCGAAAACTATGAGAGGGTAGTACATCCCTGGTCGATCCGACCCATTCATGTTGAAACCAGCGTAAATCGACTACTACTATTCCGTAATGAAACGTGTTAACAAACATGTTTTTATCACAAAAAATAAAAATAAAATAAATCCAGAAAATATAAATCTAACTTGTATTTACATTTTAACTAATAAAGTATTTACATTTTAATAAAGAAATAAGACGTGTTAACCTAACTTTAAAACAAACTAAGCTAAGCTAAATACATACCACATTTATGACGTGATTATTTAAATTCATGCTACAAATATTTGCACTGAGCGGGAATCGAACCCGCGACCTCACAGTCCATACACAGTACCACCGAAATACAGAGGCAGTCGATTTCCCCCTGACTTTCCCCTCCCTTTCCCCTGACTTCTCCCTCACTACCCCCGCACTTTCCCCTCACTTCTCCCTTCCTTTCCTCTTCCTCCCCCTCCCTTCCCCCTCCCTCCAAATTTCAAGTCGCCAACTTCAAAAGCAAAGATTTTTCCATACAATATTTCATCCCTTATTTCACTCCTATAAATCCACCCCAGTAAAAAAAAATTATAAGCGTATTTTTTATTTAAATAAAAGCAGGTATTCCAAAACAAAATTTCAAAGCTGTAACTTAAAAAATGAAGACGTTTCATACAATCGATTTCATCCTTTTTCATACACTTAAGGGTTGAATTTTTAATAACCCTTTCTTTGTACACTTCTAGACATTAAGACAAACACACCCTCCAAATTTCAAGTCGCTACAACCAGCGGTTTAGGCTTTACGTTGTCTGTCAGTCAGTCAGTCAGTCAGGACAAAGCCTTTTATAATATGTATGGATGTATGGATTAGACGTATAGCCATCAGGGATCAAAGCATACAGGCTGCTAGTAATGCTAACACGTGATAGAGCCACATAAAGCTGACCGAAAAACAGCTAATACTTAGATCTACACCCACAACTTTTAGTGTCTTACCTTTACTTTAATTACTTAATTAATTAATTACTTTAATAATTAGTCATCGCAAAACATAGGCTCACTGGAAACTGGACTCGTTTAAAACTAAATGAAAGATTGTTTAGAATGACAGGAATCCGAGGAATAAAAACACTATCAGCTATTCCGCAACCTGTTAAAATATCTGCTTCTATAAGATTTCGTAGTAAATTAACGAATGTTCGATGTGATTCTTTAAATTGGCATAACTTTTTTATTTATGAACCGATTGACATGAAACAAACACTAAATGTTAAGTGAAGCTTACCACAATATATTAGTGAAAACAATATTTAAATCCGATAAGCCGTTTCTGAGATTAGCGTGCACAAACGCACAGACAAACAGACAAAAATTTTAAAAATCATTGTTTTGGGTTCTATTTGCGTTGATATAGTTCCCAATAGTATTTTTCCTCATATATCTTCCATGTACAGACAGTGATCGGTTACATTTTTATTATATGTATAGATAAATTACACCCAGACACAGAACAAACAATCATGCTCATCACACAAAGATTTGTCCCGGGTGGGAATCGAACCCACGACCTCCGGCTTAGCAGTCAGGGTCACTAACAACTAGACCAACAGGCCAGTCAACAATGCAACCATTTAGAGAAACCACTATCAAACTACATTAATAAACCGCGATATTATCGACTGTAATTTATGTAAATAATTATCCATAAATTGTCAGCTTGACAACGGTTCAGATACTGCCCGCCACTACTCGACAGCGGTCCAGATATTGCTTGCTCGCAAGGCCTTTATGGCTCCCAAATGCAGCATAACGTTGAAAAGGCTGTTAGTTTTAAACCTTTTTGTTTTTTGTAAATTTTATTTAAAACCTTTGATCATTAAAAATGTAAACAGTAAATAAAATAATTAGGCTTATTAAATAAAGATTTAGAAAATTTTAATTAAGGAGGCTGTCATACTAAGGTTTATTAAAAAGCATTTTAAATTAAGTATAATACTATTAAGCAAAGCATTGCTAAAATTTGAAGCTTTTTACATATGTCTTGTAATTTTTAGAACCATAACTTTTTGCATAGTAGTTCCGTCTCTTATAGGGGTTGCCGGGTTGCCGTTATCCCGGGTGCTACCTGGGATGACTGGTCAATCTTGGCATGGCATACATTTTATACTTAATTCAGTATTACCTTGTAGTTCAATATGACTGGGAAATGCATTTACTTTTTTTTTAATTTTAATTAAAATACGTAGTCAAATTACCATACTAGATGAAACTAAATAATTGAAATCCTCTTTTTTCGTTTCTTTTCTTTTTTTTAAAATGTTTTAAAATAATTAGTTGTTTTGTAATAATTACTTTGTATGGTTCTTTGGTTGCGTTGATGTGTTAAAATTGTTAATTCATACAAAAAAATTGTAATTATCTGGCGATTGAAAAGAGTAGCGTGAGTTTCTTGCCAGTTCTTCTCAGAGCTCTACCTCGTCAGCGAACTGGCTGTAGGTTAATTAGCTGACTTCATGTAATTTGACTTTTCATAAGTATCATTCTTTATGATCAAAATGAAATAAATACTTTGAATTTGAATTTGAATTTGAATATACAAGGCATTTAATTACTTACTAAAATTATATTAATTATTTTTTTAAGTTAAATAATTACATACATACATGGCTACCTATGATGGCTTCTTACGTTTGCAAAGCCTAGGATTTTTTAAATACTATAAAACTCCTTGTAGCCAAGTAAGTTAATAATATTAATTAAATCTACAATTTCTCATTTCGCTTTTCAATATAGCTAAGAATTATTTTAAAGGCGGTAGCTCTTACCGCTGCAAGGCACTATTGTGTTAGAGAGGCTTCTTTGCGACCTGGCTTTATTACATAAACCCCCTTGAGAATATAATATACCTGGTTATAAATTATAAAGGTACCTACTTATTACATTTGAAGTTCGTAATTTTATATTGATATTTTAACTTGAAGATAAACATTTTTAATAATTCATTTGATACATACTAATATTTGAAAGAATTTATACACAGAATAATACCTTTCGTACATACACTTTCGTACACTTGTAATTTGGTAAACAAATAAACGGAATTTCGGTAAACACTTACAATACATTCTAATGCTTATTGTTAGTTATTATTCTAAGTATATTGCTATTTACAATTCGGCACTATTTGTCTATAAGTCTGTCTCATATTCTAGCACATATAAAGTTAGACTTCGTATAAATTCGTCTAACAAATGTTTATTTGTAAGATGAATTATAGGATATAGGCAATTTACACACTGCCCCGCACTACGCTGCGGGATGCGTGGCGAAGAAATATCTATACCGCGCGTGAATGCGTTTTCATTGTGTTGCACCCCGCGTGATTTGTATACAAAGAGAGAGATGCTTACAAACAACGCATGAACACGCACGCTCCCCCACTACGCTCCGTTATGCGGGGCAGTGTGTAAATCGTCTTAGGTATGCAACACGCACCGTCTAATCTACTTATACCTATTCTATCTTTTCTTATATACCTACCATCATCATCGTCATATCAGCCGACAGACATCCACTGTTTGACATAGGCCTTTACCTATTTTCGCCAACTAGGCTAGTCGTGAGCTTTTACCAAGTTCACTCTAATTTACAAATGTTCCAATACTTAGATATAGCTCACATAGGTCCCTTAATATAACTTGTCCGTGGTGCTCTTTTTTCAAATTCAAATTCAAATTCAAAGTATTTATTTCATTTTGATCATAAAGAATGATACTTATGAAAAGTCAAATTACATGAAGTCAGCTAATTAACCTACATCCAGTTCGCTGACGAGGTAGAGCTGTGAGAAGAACTGGCAAGAAACTCAGGCCACTCTTTTCAATCGCTAGATAATTACAATTTTTTTGTATGAATTAACAATTTTAACACATCAACGCAACCAAAGAACCATACAAAGTAATTATTACAAAACAACTAATTATTTTATAACATTTTTAAAAAAAGAAAAGAAACGAAAATAGAGGATTCCAATTATTTAGTTTCATCTAGTATGGTAATTTGACTACGTATTTTAATTAAAATTAAAAAAAGTTTTTAATAGGTCTTAATACTATACAGATTAAATTTGTCTCCCGCTTTGCTATGTAGGGAAGTGGACATTTTATTTCCAACTCCTCCTTTTTACTTCTGATTAGATTCAGCGGAGTCCAAGACACTGTCTTTAAACCTACTGGGTTTAGCAGTCCCCGGGACTTCCGAGTGTCAAAGCTCGGTGTTTCTTATTGGATAATACTATTAATTCTGGCTTACAGGAGTCACAGTGATGGGCATGTGGATGAGATTGTTCCGAAATGCGCCAATACTTTAAATAGCGAATACAAACTTTTATTTTTTAAACGTAATACTGGTGCAAAGTTTACAGTTATTTTATCTTGGACACTTATATATAGAACGTTAGACCTGTCCGCTCCGGAACACTCCCGACGAATCAAACGGATGCTGTATTGAAATATTTATTCCTTTATATTTCTTGTATATTTTATACAATTTATCATTTGTTTCAAAGGAGTGTAGATATTTCTGCAATTGAAGAGCTTTTCTGGTTTTATTGTGAATAGGTAAAGCATTGTCTGGGAAAGTACAGATACCAATACCTGTGTAAAAAAATTACGCCTGTGCCTAAAAAACATTTTACTTTATATTATAATTATCGTCTCAATACCACCCACAACAACGATAATAATACCAGCCTGTTTACTGTCCCACTGCAGGGCAAAGGCCTCTTCTTACATAGAGAAGGAATGAGCATTAATCACCACGCTTGGTCAATGCGGATTGGCAATTTCAGACTTTTAAGTCCAGGTTTCCTTACAATGCTTTCCTTCACCGTCAGTCAGAAATGTCCAAGATAAACTTAGAAAGTACATATGATTTAAAAAATCATATTAGTACTTGCCCGGATTCGAACTCACTACCTCGTGTTTACGAATCGGGTGCGTTATCCACAGGGCCATTTCGACTCACAACAACGATAATGACAGGCCAAAATTACCTTATCCATAATCTAAAGTTCATGGTCTTCATATAACCATTTTACCACACTGATACCCTATCTTATTCAATAATATCGTATAAATTACTCTTTTCAACTCAATATGAGGTTTCTTTATCGCAGTAGAGCCTCCACCTGCCGGATATAGCCGTCCGTGAGTACCGGATATTATAGCCCGGATAAAGTAAAGTAAGGGTAAATTCAGCTGGTATTAATTTGGTTAATGGTCTGATCAAAATAAGATAGATGAATTAAAAAATTGTTATTTTTCTTATTTTGTTACAAAACTAATAATAATAATACCAAGTAGGTATATTAAATTTATACAGAGTGTATACGACGGTTTGACATTAAATTAAAAAGGCAGCTGTTACTAGTCCCTATAATGATTTCAAATTAATCACAAAATGATTGCCAAAAAACAAAAATTTAATCTAACAAAATAAATAGTATTTTAGTAGTAACAAAGTAATACATCATTTATTATGACAAGTTCACTGACCTCTAATGAGCAGCAATGTTTATACTTTGACGTGGATTATGACATAAGTCAGTGACCGTTTGACGTACTTACAGGGTGTTTCGAATTAAAGAAATTAAAAAAGTAGTTCTGTGTCTAAACTATTGAAGATATTTAGTTGATTTTTTTTGTCTCGCTTTATAATGTCACATACTATACGTAATTGCATTTAATATCATACCATCGTATACACTCTGTAGACCTGCATTACTAGATCATAAAAACAAAAATTGTGACATATTTTCCATTGCAAAGGCCGCAGTATTATATTTCCGCCGTCGGTAGATTTTTTATGTTCATCGTCAAAATAGAAAAAGAAATATAAAAGACAGAAAATGAACTTCAAGAAAATACCTACTAGATCATTTTGCGCCTTCTTCATAGCGTCGCAGTTTGTATCTATATAATAAAAGGCTTCGCTTCAAAGTAGAAATTGTCCCCTCAAAGCAAAAGTTTGTTGGTTTAGTCTCCTGCTACGGTAGCGGCTAAATTGCAATTTACAAGTACTTTTATAATAGAGTGCAATACATTAATGTCTTATAAATTACTTCCTAATATTCTTTCTCACTCGTTTTTGTTTGCTATATACACATGTTTAATAATTATATGACTGGCCTGTTGGCCTAGTGGTTAGTGACTCTGACTGCTGAGCCGGAGGTCGTGGGTTCGATTCCCACCCATGACAAACCTTTGAGTGATAGCATGATTGTTTGTTGCGTGTCTGGGTGTAATTTATCTATAATATGTATTTACTTACAAAAACAAAATTTTTGTAAGTAATACATCAGTTGTGTAGTACCCATTTGGGACTAGATGGCGATGTGTAAATGTGGTAAAATATTATTATTATTATTATTATTATTTTGTTTTTTGTTTTTATTTTTCTCGGCTAGCCGGTAAAACTGATGGCACGGGCCTAAGCCAAGTGTACATCAGTATCACTAATGGTTTGTGTAGGATTAATGGGTATATCGTGTGGTGTTGGTGTGTTGTGTATGGGTGTGTTGTCGGCTGTGCACTGTAAAAATTTTCTAACTAATCTACACGTGTTCAGTATTACTGCTTTTTGTAGAAGGTGGTAGGTTTTAGGTGGAATGTTGAGAGTTTTGAGAGATTGGTGTAACTGTTTAGGTATAACTCCTGTTGCAGAGAGGACTATGGGAACGATTACTACTTTTTCAAGGTGCCAAAGTCGACTAATTTCATCTTTTAATTCTATGTATTTAGTTAATTTTTCTGCAATTGTTGTTTGAAGATTGTGTGTGTTTGTATATCCTGTAGTTATAGCTGTATTAGACTAGGTTTCCGGTACGCGGTTTCACCTGCGTCTTTGCTTTGTGCTTTGCTCCCGTCGCCATTCGATATAATACCGGGGTAATTATGCTTACCTCTTGTTACGTATAATCTATACTATAGGTATGTGTTATATAAAGTGGAATAGTTTGTTTGTTTGTTTGTTTGAACGCGCTAATCCCTGGAACTACCAGTCGGAAGTGAAATTTTTTTTTTTTTTTTTTTTGGACACTATCACACACTGTCGTCTAGTCCCAAGCTAAGCAGAGCTTGTGTTATGGGTACTAGATAACTGAAATATAATACATATACATACTTTTTTTTTTGTAAATACATACTTATAATACATAGGAAACACCCAGACTAAAGACAAATACAAATGTTCATCACACAAATATTTGCCTTCCGCGGGAATCGAACCCACGACACCCGGCGTCACAGTCAGTTACACTAACCACTAGACCAACGCTGCAGTCATATTATTTTCAAGTATGATAGCCTAGTTCTAGAAGACGGTTATAAGCCATGTAACTACACGCTACTGGCGACGGGAGCAGAGCAGTAGGCAAAGACAAGGCAAAGCAAGCTAGTTTAAATAAAGAAATAATTTTGTCATTTACAGTGTATAATGCCATACTCCGGGTTAAGATGTAAAATTAAATAATTAAAATTTTATCTTTCGTTTCTTTCTCTGATCTTGGTAATTATATAGTTGCTTGATTGGTAATAATTATTTTGTATGCTTTTTGGTTGCGTTGAGTGTTAAAATTGTAACTTATACAAAAAGTTGTACCTTATTATCTGGCGATTGAAAAGAGTGGCGTGAATTTCTTGCCAGTACTTCTCACAGCTCTACCTCGTCAGCGAACTGGCTGTAGGTTAATTGGCTGACTTCATGTAATTTTGATTTATGATGCAAATGATATAAATGTCGAGTTTAATACTGGAAATTTCTGCAGAGAAAAACTTAAAATAACTTTCCAAATGGGGGTCGAAGCTCGAACCCAAGAGCTCTACATGGCCATACACAGTACAACCGACTCAGTCATGTTTATGAACAAACTTCAAAATTAAATACTGTTTGATGTTTCGAACCCATTTCTAAGCACTGGTACATAAAGCAACTACTTAAACTTATTTAAGCTCAAGTCCAAGTTAGCACCGGCAATGAAATTCAATTGTGCGACTTAGCCGCAACTTGAGAGCAACTTGTTCAAGTTTAAGTTGAAGTAACGCCTATGATATAATTATGTTCGTTGGAGAGAATAACGCAATACTTGGGCACAATGTTTTAAGTTTGATTAGTTCAGATGTCAGTACTGCAGTTTTAGCGAAACATCATGAAGGAAATGAAATGAAAATATGTTTATTCATATAAGTTAATTAAATTAATACTTATGAACGTCAAAGTTTATAAAATGTCAGCAAATTAACCTACAGCCAGTTCGCTGACGAAGTAGAGCCATGAGAAGAAGTCTGAAGAAACTCAGGCCACTCTTTTTAATCGCCAGGTTATTAAAATTTTTGTAAGTTACAATTTTAAGTAACATGCAAAGTGACACAGACAATACACTTAACTCTATAGGTAATTAATTACAGCTTTCTATGTTGAAAAGAAAAATAAAAAGTAAAGGCAACATGTGTACAATAATGTAGGTATTGCTTATAGAAAAAAAAAATATAGTTTTCTTTTTTACATTCTTATTTTTACGATAGAGATCTTTACTGGTTTCATTGGATCACCTGGAAAATACTATCCTCTCAAAGAATCCATCTATGCATCCACAGCCTTTAGGTACTCACTGCTGGGTATAGGCCTCCCGGGAATCCAACTTGAGTAATTCAACATTCTTGTGCTATCAAAGAATATCGTCGTAAAATATAACTTTTTGTACTAATACGTTTTGTCCTTTTTGTTTTTTCTTTCTTATCCCCTCTCAACTTTATTTATACATTTTAACGACCTGGATAAATAATATTTATTATAAGAATAACGAGTCTGTTTTATAGCGTGTTAAAAAGATGTTTATGATGACAAATTTACTAGGCACGTGGCTTCGTTTACTTTAGAATTTGAGTTGAATTTGAATTTTAAAGTTTTTTCCTCTTAAAAGTCTAACAAATTTAGAATAGTAATACGGTTGAGTGACTTGTTATTACATACTATTTAACAAAGGTCATAATTATAAAAAATTCTAAAAGGCTTTGAAAATGAACAATATTTTTTACAACAGAATTTTTTTTTGTTAGCGAAATAGCCGTAGGCGGATTAAAATTTAGCTTTGAGTTAGAATGTGGGATAGTCATATTCCACTGCTTTATAAAGTTGTAATTTTATATTTATTTAATAATAAATAATATAAAGTAAAAGTAAAAGCAAGATGGGTGAATTACATCACAAACATCATGCGTAGAACAATCATGAATGAAGCACAAGAGCGTAGCGATTTTTACAATCTGAGAGAGGACTAGTCTCAGTCATTGATATACAAAAATGTATATCAATGGTCTCAGTGGATAAATTTGGGCTGTATAATGATAATGCTGATGATAATAAAATATAAAAATACTAGCTGCACTCTACGGTTTCCCCTCGAGAACCAGACCGACTATCGGGATAAAAAGTTGCCTATGTCCGTCTCAGGGCACCAAATCTATCTACATACCAACTTTCTACGAAATCGGTTCAACCGTTTGGGCGCTGGATGGTAAGAAACACACACATACATACATTTTTTTTTACTTTAAAATAATTTTAAAACATTATACATACACACAAACTTTCGCATTTATATTATTAGTAGGATTACAAAATACAACTTCGGTGAACCATTACAGTAAAATCAAACGTATAATAAGAAGATAAACAAGAATACGTATAAAATAACTATGAGCAGAAAAGTTTAGATTTTATTTAAATAATTATATGACAATTTATTAAATTTACTTGAGATGTAACTTAATTAAATTACTTATTTAAATTGAAGTAACGCGTTCTTTGGAAAAAGGGTCTTGAATCCTGATAGACGGAATAAAAGTGAAAGGTATTTCAAAGTTTAGAACAATAATATACCACAAAGATAGAATATACGGTAATATTATCTTTGTGTCACCGGTGTAAATTGTTTGTATGATAAATTATATATACTCTGCTCTTGTATATACCTAATCTAGGAACTTAATTCCGGCTATACATTTACCCTGAGGTTCAAAGATACTTTATTTCTCAAAAGAACTGCATGAGATACAAAGTTAATAAAAATAATAGTCATTATCCAATGTGTGTAGCTCTTATCCAAAGAAAATTGTAATAGTTATTTCATACATTTTGGTATGCACAATGCACAAGTTTTGTGCTTTTGTCCCACCGTGTGGTGAAACAGTAAAATTATGTGTACGAAATTATGTAGATATGTCACCAAGTTTTATTCAACTTTGGTTACAAAACAAAAGAACAACGTACTCTTTCTATTTTCAGCAACAATGCTGACAATAAAACAGAGTACGTTCTGACTTTCTCCATCAATTACCAACGGGACCAGTTTAATAACATTAACAAGTTTAAACAGTACAGTACAGTATACGGTAAAACCAACGATGGTATATGTTATACTGTTAATATAAAGCTAGCTGTAAATATCTATATATTTTATAAATAAATTAAAAAAAATAAACATTCACGCCAAGTCATCGATCGATGTTTGATATTTCTTTTATTTTTAGCCCAAACATCCATCCCCGATCTTCATAGTAGGGACTACACGATTTGAAGTACTATTTTATACTGGGAAACTTCACCAAACGTCTCGTTTCCATATTCAAGAAGCAAAGTTTTACAAAAATGATTTAAATCGTTGTTAAAAACGTTGTCTTTAAAGGTAATTATTTTGAGTAGTGACTCAAGATTGCGAAAGTGATCAGAGTTTCGTCAATGCAACTTTCCTTTTAATGTATATAAAAGAAAATCATTAATCATTAATGATGTCATTAGACAAGATAATTTAGCAATTTAATCGCCAGACTAGGTACTAAAAATTTTAGCCCATCCTGATAATACACAAAATTATCGTAATCTAACATTTACAAACCCAGATTCATGTCTAAAGACCGCGGTGTATGTAACAAGAGATCTCAGACAGGACGTAATCGAAACGGGTACGTCACTGTCTTGTTCGCTTAGCCCCGTGAGTTCATTCCCGTCTCTTTTATATACATTTTCATGAAACGATATTTTCAATATTTCCCATCCCATCTGTGTATAAAAACTCGTCATGTATGCCACGGCTTTTACTATTAAATCGCTCTTCCACGGTGCTATCCAAAATGTTTATCAGAATTCTAAGTTACGAAGTCAACTGAAACAGTCTTGTAATGTCAAATTACATTTTCATCAAACGAGCGTACGGTCACATGGTGTGCCACAAGGCAGTGTTCTGGGTCCATTATATTATTATTTAATATATATATTAATGACTTACCTAAATCAGTTGACCAATCTATGACTTTATTTGCAGATGACAGTACACTCACGGTAGCATGCAAAACATTGAACTTGTATGAAAATGACATAAATAAACCTTTATCTCAAATTATTTCATGGATCATGAATCATGAATCATGAATCATGATCATAAATCTCAGTAAGACACTAATTATGCATTTCAGCCAAAAACCTGTTTCGCAAAATAACCAGTTCTATATTAAATTTAATGATTACAATATTAATGAAGTAGATAACGCCAAATTTCTGGATCTTGTAATAAATAAAATTAAATTGGAAAGCACAACAGCTATCTAAAAAAATATGTAGTCGTACGTATGCTATCTTCAAACTAGCTCCGGTAGTTAATATAACTACATTGCTTACTGCGTACCATGGCCTTGTCGAATCCATACTCAGATTTGGTATTATGTTCTGGGGTAACTCAACCGACAAAGATATATTGTTCAAACTTCAAAAGCGGTGCGTTAGTTAGAACTATGTTTGGACTACAAGTCACAGACAGCTGTAGGCCTTATTTTAAACAATATAAAATCTTAACATTACCCTCTTTATATAGTTACTAAACAGTTGTATTCGTAAAAACAAATTCACAGTTATTTTGCAAACTGTCGGATAACATTAATCGCAATCGCCGTGGATAATCATAGAATGTGTATGCACACTGCAAAGACGGTGTTTCTGAGCATTTTTCTGTATGGCACCCATAATTTACAATAAAATACCTAATACATTTAAGAACCTTAACATCAATATTTTTAATCGTAATTTAAGGAACCTGTTAGTTAATAAATGCTATTATACTATTAATTACTTTCTAAACGATGGAAATTTAATGTAAATTTTGTTTACTAATTATTACCAGGATCTAACATAATTGACATTTAACCTTAATATTTGACATCCTAAATTATTGACATCCTATTTATTGACATTCTATTCTATCTACATTATTATAGTGACTTATTTATGGAAAATTTTAATTCATTAACTCTATTTAATATATCAAATTAAGATCGACATTATATTAGATCCTCGACAGCACTCATTAACTTATGTACCTACATTATAATACTTATGTTTTTTTTAATCCTTATGAATTTGAATGTCTTACGAGACAAAACATTTTATAGGTAGTAGATCCACGCTGATTTCAGCATGAATGGACCGGATCGTCCGGGGAAGTACTACCCTCTCATAGAAGATCGACTTAAGAATAGTAGTATCCGTACTACTGCGTTTCGTTTGGTGAGTGGGAGCGCCGGAGGCCCAATTTCCCCCATTCCTCTTTCCTCACCTCCCTCATTCCCTTTCCCTAACCCCATTCCCAGCCGCCATAGTGGAGGCCACCATACCAGCAGTTTAAGACGATGGCTTTTGGTATAGAGGCTTCCACTTATGGATTTCACTGACTGCTTACCATCAGGCGGTTGGCACTAAACTTGCTGTAATTTGTACACATGTTGAGACAAATAAAATTATCTTTCTCTATAGTCTCTTTATTTTTGGGAGCTAGCTGTTTTGAAATAAGCTGAGCTTTGTCATACTAAGGAGGACTAGAGCAATTTACAAGTCTCAGTTGTTAGACGCCAAGTTTGGCATTAATTTTTAGTTGATCACATTCATTTAATAATAATAATAATAATATGTGGACACTATCACACACTGTCGTCTAGTCCCAAGCTAAGCAGAGCTTGTGTTATGGGTACTAGATAACTGAAATATAATACATATACATACTTTTTTTTTTTTGTAAATACATACTTATAATACATAGAAAACACCCAGACTAAAGACAAATACAAATGTTCATCACACAAATATCTGCCTTCCCCGGGAATCGAACCCACGACACCCGGCGTCGCAGTCAGTTACACTAACCACTAGACCAACGGTGCAGTAAGTGTTGTGCCAGGTCTTAAATATTCAAACTACTTTCTTAAATTAATTAATAATTTAACAGTGTTCTGTAAATCTACACCGGCTTTATTCTAGACGTAGTATTTTCTTCACTTAAAAGGAGTATGACTTCATTAGTATTATTAAAAAAGGTTTTTAGGAACACTCGAAATTTCATACTTTTTTATTTAGTCTCGCCGCTACAACATCCGTACTTTTGTATCATCGTCAGCATCATATCAGCCGAAAGACGTCTACTGCTGGACATAGGCCTCCTCCAAATTTCGCCACCGTGGCCGGTCGTGAGCCGCTCTCACTCATCGGTTGCCCGCCACCCTTATAGGGTCATCGGTCCTCATTGCTATAATCCTCACTAAAAGGAACCAAGTTTGTTAAATAATAAAGAGCGCTAGTAGCCCTTTCCTCTTTCCTTAACTTCCTCGTTCCCTTCACATACCACATTCCTAGCCGCAATAGTGGAGGCCACCATACCAGCAGCAGTGTGAGAAGATGGCTTTTGGTATGGCGGTCACCACTTTTGGGTTCCACCGACTGCTTACCATCACGCAGTCACTTTGGTAGGCAATTTCCCCTCGTTCCTTTTTCCTCACCTCCCTCAATTCCCTTATCTACACCTCACCCTTCATGGTAGGCAGTGGCTTTGCAGAGTCCCTGGCATTACTCGAGCAATGCCAAAAACTGAGTGGTCTTTGAGCGGCAGTTACCACTAACCATCACGTGGGCTGTGTGCTCGATTGCCACTTTTGGCAATAAAAAATAAGTAAAGTTAACTGCTAAAACCATTACCCTCTCATAAAAAGTAAGCACAGTCTCAGCTTTATTGTACCGAACTTTCTGCATAATGTAACACTGTTAGATCGTTACCAGTACAATTTCTCAAATAGTCAATTACCCAAATTTCTAATTGCATAACCACTAAATTATACTTCCAGAACTCTTTATTGTTAAGCTACGAAATTAAAGTGATTAAAGAAATAACTTTTTGCAAGTTTTTTTTTGTATGAGGTTAAATCTTGCAAACTTTAGACGTTTAGATGCGTGCATGATATGTGAGGTCTTTCTCAATCTAATACACTGGACGCCCAAAGATGGTGACAAAGAAATACTTTTTTATGCCCTCTAAGCACTCTTTCTTTTTATGTACGTACCGTACTACTGCGTTTCGTTCGGTGAGTGAAACCGCCGGATGCCCAATTTTCCCCCCTTTCCTTTTTCCTCACCTCCCTCATTCCCTTCCCTTAACCCCAATCCCAGCCGCCATAGTGGAGGCTACCATACCAGCAGTTTAAGATGAAGGCTTTTGGTGTGGTGGCCACAACTTCTGGATTCCACTGACTGCTGACCATCAGGTGGGGTGGATTCATTTTGGTAGACTAATATAAAAAAAACTCTGGAAAAAGCTCTAGGAGGAGACCTAAAATAACCTGAACGAATGCGTTGCTGAGTGACATGCATGAGGAAACGCAACGTTTCCAAAGACGATATCGTGGATAGGGCGAGTTGAAGGAAAAACGTTATGAAAGCTGACCCCACCACTATGCGGAACGAATAGCCAGGAACGAATATTCAGTAGGATACAGTGTCATTCTTCCAGTTAGATTGCCCAGTTACATACTGCTAATTATTACAAAGATATTTATGAACAACAGACCATTAAACATTCAATATGCTTGCTTGTATCCACATGTAGAGTTGGTAAAACAAACTCATTCGATGCCAGTCACGTATTTACAACACAGTGGAGTACAACTGATCAATTACAATCCTTTATTCGGGTACAGAATAAATATTAACATTACTAATGAGACGGAGAGTGTGCCAGATATCTTCACTAAACATATGTTACACTAGCTGTTGTCCGCAGCTCCGCCCGCGTCAATATTCGTTATATCTCTGTTTATATAGATTGAAGATTTTTCATACAAATTTTTATCCTCTATTTCAACCTCTTGAAGCCATTTTTCGCGATAAAAGATAGCCTATGTTGTTCTTCAAGGTCTAATCTATCTCTGTACAAAATTTTATCAAAATCAGTTCAGTGGTGTGAAAGCGTAACAGACAGACAGACATACAGAGTTACTTTCGCATTTATAATATTAGTATGAACTATTTTTATGAGTTCAGATTTAGAATTTCCAAGAAAGTGGACACTACATTTGTATAATTAAGAGTTATATAAGAAAAAACGACAATTAGTATAATTTATTTTATTTTGCAATACTTTTCATGCACACAAGAGATGATGTGGCCATCTTTACTAACCAACCACAGTGATAAAGAGATAAATGAAGTAGATTAAATAAATAAAGTTACTTCGTTTTAAACAAAGTAATGAGTCTTATTTATAACTACAATATTGACAACTCTATTTTTTTTAGAATAAGGCATTTTATTTATTTTAAATGCTCAATTCACACTACACGTTGAGAGGTAAAACACAACGAAAAACCCATCACTGGTTCTCTCTTAGTGGAAAGAAGAATATTGTCCTTAACTTGGTCATCAATAACATTGGTTTAAAAGCCTTTTCAGTACAATAGACTTTATATTAAGTAGTTATTTTATGGACAATAAAGTGAGGACTACCGCAGTGCGACATTATATCGAAACCGGGGCCTAGGGACACATCAACAGAATGGACTTATATTCGATTATCCCTGGCCAGTTTAAAAATGAATATTTTGTTTTGAAGGCATTTAAAAAACGTGGTAATATGTAAAATAGCCATACAAATTGCGAGTTTTATCTAGCTGAAACTAATATAATACTATCACAACAACTAGACACAATGTCATCTAGACCTAAAGTAAGCATATATATTATATAGCTTGTGTTATGGGTTCTAGAATGCGGATTATACATACATAAATACTTTTTTTGTAGGTAAATACATAATATTATATATGAAAACACCCAGACAAATGCAAATAGACATGTTTTGCACACAAATATTGCAAACAGTACCACCGAACCACAGGTGGTCGTAAATAGGTACTAAGTTTTCTTTAAAATTACGGGATTCAATTATGGTAAGAAGTTCCGGGTTTTAATTAAGGAACATAAGTATTTTAGTAAAGGCTTCGATATGAGCACTGACTAACCGTGAAGGACACACAGTTAGTCTGTAACTATGCAAAAGTCACATTAGTACGTCTAAGGAGTACCCTAAGAAAACGCGTCACTTAAGACGAATCATCTATCTGATTAATCCTGTAAACCTGTAAAGATGTTCCTAGAACTTCTAAATAGCTGCAAACCATCAGATAATGTTGTACAAGTTTCCGGGACCTGAATATTCTTGGCGCGTCGCCAGATCTGTCACTGCGAATAAGTTAAGTGGAACTTGTAGTTTTAAGTATATTATGAAGCACAATTCTGGTTAAGACGAAGACGAATCTCTTTATGTGATTTTTTTGAGATTATATGTAACCATATTCGGATTTGTGTAAAGATTTTGGAACTGAGATTTTAAAAAGTTGTTAGGAATTGGCTTTAATAATAATATTTATTTCATTTAAAAATATCATTAATTTTAACACTCGTGTAAAATTCTCGTTTGTATCACGAGGTTGTTGTTTGTATAATTCTTATTTAGTCGTAAGCTTACTTTGGACTTGGATTAAAATAAGAAAAACGTCATCAGAAAACCAGAACTTTTAAAAAATATCCAAGATTATCAGATTTGGACAGAAATGATCCAGCACTAATATTTACGGTAGTAGATCCACGCTGATTTCAGCATGAATGGGCCGGATCGTCCGGTGAAGTACTACCCTCTCATAGAAGATCGACTTAAGAGTAGTAGTATCCGTACTACTGCGTTTCGTTCGGTGAGTGAGAGCGCCGGAGGCCCAATTTCCCCCCTTTCCTCTTTCCTCACCTTCCTCATTCGCTTCCTCTAACCCCATTCCTGGCCGCCATAGTGGAGGCCACCATACCAGCAGTTTAAGACAATGGCTTTTGGTATAGTGGCCGCCACTTCTGGATTCCACTGACTGCTTACCATCAGGCGGGGTGGAGTCACTTTGGTGGGCTATAATATAAAAAAAAAAAAGAAACACTCGGAAGTATTACATTTTATTTTAATTGGACATGACAGACGACATCTTCAGGGACATAGTACACTATTAAGTACCTCAAATGCTTTTGAGACATAGGTATCTATGATTATAGATCGTGAAATTAATAATTGCTGGTATTTATCTCCACTAGGTAAAGACTGAATTTATATTCAAAAAATTTTCCCTGTAAGATTTTACTAAGATGATACCGTTGAGTACCAACTTCTAATCGATAACTTAAAAAATAGGTTTAGAACTCAAAGGCATTACCAAAATCCGCACGTAAAAAAGAAGATAGATAAGTAAACTTTTAAATTCTTCTCCACGCGTAATCCTTAATACTTGACGGGACATCGATATAATGAATGTTGGTGTGGACATGTCCTTAATCGAAAAAGTTAGATCGAGTTGAGTTTGAATAGTTTACTCCATGTTCCGATTTATTTTATTCACGTAATTTTTTTAACTTTATGTAGGATTTTCTTCGATGACGGAGAAAATGAACTGTACAATTCTTTCTCTAATATTCTTTTTATTATTGCCTACAGTATCAGACAAGCCAACAGCTCACCTCATGGTAAATGCTAGCTCATGGATTTCTGCAATGTCACGGGCTTCGCAAAACAGCTACCTACCGTGTTATTAATCTATCTTTGAATCTCGTTTGAAGAAGGACGTGTTATGAGGACATAGGTATATTTCGTAAAGAGAACACATTTTTTTCACTGCAGAGATAATACAAGTAACTTGTACACACAATAAGGTTCCTACCATGGCTAATTAGTATCGAAGAGTTGTCACATATCAGTCGCTATATAAACTGCTCTACTGAACTGAGTTCATTGTTAGCTAACCACGCGATATAAAAGTAAGAATTACGTTCATTGTGTACAATAAAGTGTTTATATCTGTCCCGAGGTAACAATTTAACTTTACGGCTTTGAATAAAGTGTTAGCTTTCACTGTAAAGGTTTATTGTTTTCAACATCTTTATTGCTGTTAGTTGCTACAGTCGCGAGAACGTAATTTGAAACAATATTGTCTGTACTACATTTGGTGTTATTATTAAATTATTTTACATAATTAGACTTCTGTAGTAGCTTATGGTTTCATAAATAACTAGCTGTTGCCTGCAGCTCCGCCCGCGTAAATGACTATTATATCTCTTCTTATACATTAACGATTTTCATGGCAATTCAAAATCGGTTCAGAGGTTTAGGCGTGAAAGCGTAACAGACAGACAGAGCTACTTTTGCATTCATAATTAAAAATTAGAATAGATTATAATCATATGAAGTTATTTCCTATTAACATAAATATTATGTTTACTTTAGGACACTTTGGGTTATGTTGTATAGTTGCTATTATGAGTTAACTTTTGGATCATTAATGCACTCTATTTCTTGGATTTTTAAGGGCTGTTTTCATTGGTTAAAAATGAGGTAGCAGGACTTATCATTAATCTCACGAGCTTTCTGAAGACATGTATGCCATCAAGCAAAAACGGCACGAAAAAGGACCGAACTGTCGGTGCCGAACTCGGTGGCGCATTGGGAGTGTGTGCAACTGCTCTCTAACAGGTTGTATGTTTCCCATACAAAACTTTGAAATTCATTAATATTTGTTCCTATTTTGGGTGTATTTTGTGTCAGTTAATTGCATGTTTTTAGTGCGACAGTTGTTTTCTAAAGGAAAAATGTGAGTTCTGGACACTTTTCTAATTGTATACTTTAGCTTTAAAGACATACTTCGTACTTTATAAAAACTCCTTAGCATATCGTGTATCACCTTTGCTTAACAGAGGTTCTGGTTTAAAATCAATTTCGTATCCATCAGTATGATTGCCCGTCTGTCAGGGACCTCTTACGAACAACCGACAGCCTCTAAATCTGAAATTTAAAACTGTAAACAATCAACGTAAAAAATCTCCTCCGTAAATCCCTCTCATAGAAGATCGACTTAAGAGTACCTAGTAGTATCCGTACTACTGCGTTTTGTTCGGTGAGTGTGAGCGCCGGAGGCCGAATTTTCCCCTTTCCTCATTCCTCCCTCATGCCCTTCCCCTAACCCCATTCCCAGCCGCCATAGTGGAGGCCACCATACCAGCAGTTTAAGACGATGGCTTTTGGTATAGTGGCCGCCACTTCTGGATTCCACTGACTGCTTACCATCAGGCGGGGTGGAGTCACTTTGGTAGGCTATAATATAAGAAGAGGTCACCATGACCGAAATCAGTCGAGGAAGAATCATAATAATGATGATGGCGACAAGATTTTAAGTAATCTTTAGTAGGTACATGCGTATCGAAGATTTTAATATTTATACAGACAAATCTTAACCGCAGGTTGACAGGTTGACAAATATCACATAATTATATCTAGAGACTAGTACAAAATAAGTCTTGTAGTTTGGTACAAGTTTGTGAAAGCAAAAATCCTCAGGAAAGTGGGTAATTTGTCAAATGAAGTTGTTAAGGCTCCGTAATTCGGACCAACTAAAGTAGGTTTACTGCGATTTTGGAGTAGCGGAGCTATGAAGATAGCAGAAAAAGACCATAGAGGAAAATTAATTAATTGGGCAGTTGGCAGCTACTACTTATAGAAAAGTAGAAAAAAAAAGTATATTTCCTTAATCTTGAAAACATCAAACGTAAAATTATTTAGTTTTCTATATTAAATTTAATATTAGGACTTAAGATGCTTGACTACCACCTAATAGTTTTATTCTCATCAGTTCTTTAAAAACCTACCTATTCAGATTTATTTATTTATTTATTTATTTATTTATATTTAGATATAGTCAGTTTTCACAGATTTCTGTTAAGTCTCATTTTATCATTGACTAGTTGCACCCCACGGCTTCGTCAACGCGTAAAATATGTTTTGTTGTATCCCTCGGCAACCAGACCGATTTTCAGGATAAAAAGTAGCCTATGTCCGTCTCCGGCTGCAAATCTACATACCAATTTTTATCGAAATCGGTTCAGCCGTTTAGGCGCTAAGTGGTAACAAATACACACACATACACACACAAACTTAATATTATTAGAATGAATAGTATTTGCAGTGATACCCAATGGCATGCGTATTGCAGTGCATGCGACAGTCTTACCACAGGACTCTATTCTTTATTAAGTACTTACATGATTTTCCTTCCTCTCAAGTGATTGTGTGACCATCGCTCAGTGGGCTGATGTCACTACTAAAATAATATACGACGCTAGTTTGTATTTAATTCGTTTTGGCAGTAAATTTGTCACTTTCCGTTGTCTTATGGTAATTAGCATTGTTAATAGCAACACAGTTACTCAGAATAGGTCATTGTGTCGCGACGCAGGATACGAAACTACAGCAATGCAGTACGTAGTTACATAGTAGAGTCTCATTTACATATAAAGTAAAGAAAATAAAATATAAGAGTCGTGCGACGGTAACTTGAATACCTAAAATTTTACCAATAAATGCTATAGCGATAGAATAAATATTTAGTATATTGTCAATTTTTTAATTAAGTTTAAAAACGAAAGAGAATGAAAGAGATAAAACACGGCATGGCTAGTTCGTCGCTATTTTTTAATTCTTCTTCTTTCTTCTTGTTTATAACTTCTTATATAGAATACAGAATATGATGTATAAAGGCGGACTTAATGCCTGAGGCATTCTCTACTGTTTATCTGGCCCAAAAATCAAACCCGAAACTTCTGCGTAGCAGTTCTTACACCGTGACAATAGATAATCATTTATTTATGTAATAAAATACCAATATGAGAAACACTTAAATAATTTATTATAAAAAGTATTTAAAACGAAATAAAATAATAAAAACAACAATCATGAAATTTTATTATTTTGTACGGAGATGTAACCTAATGCTGACATCTAGCGGTAAAAAATTATAACTACTACCACGCCATCTCTTATCAACCAGGGTAAAACTTTACAAACATTCAACTGCGCTGCCATCTAACAAATAAATAAACAGACTTGAAGCAAGCGTTCATAGTACACCGCGGTGGAAAGATTTATAAAATTCGTCACTAGATGGCGTTACATAATGAAATACTAACCTGTTTGCTGGCTAGATGGCACTACTTGAAAACAAATCCGTATAAAAAAAAACATTTTATACGAATTTGTTTTATTCATCTGATAGTACTAATTAACCTTAATTTATTTTCTATATTTTTTTAATAAATATAACTACCGCAGGATTTGTTTGTTGTAATGCGCTAATTTCTGGAACTACCAGTTGTTTGTTTGCAGTAGGTTTATACCTACCTATAATAGCTTCAGGTTTATATTGATATGCTAAATTTTGATATCCAAACTGCGTATTTTAAAACTTAAAATACAACAGATCTGATGTACCTACCTATATTTATCGTTTTTCAAGTTTTCCTTCATTTCTTGTTGTTAAAAAGTTTGAACGAGGTAGATAAGTATTGTTTTTACAAATAACTGGAACCAAATGTTACTATGAGAAATAAAGGGTCAGGCTATTGTAAAGAAATGAAACTTTGTGAATAAGTAGGTACTAAGTAATTTAACTTTTTAAACATAAGACTTGCTAACCCACTAGATAGATAATAATTTGATTTTTGTGTTGTTCTAGTTTCATAAGTACCTAGGTAACAAACCAAAAGTAGCAAAAACGTTAAAAAGTTAGTAAATTCACCATTATTACGAAATACGTCCCTTTATTTAGTAGCCGTACCTACGTAGCTGGTATTCGTCTTTCTCCTGCGTTTCTAACTTAAGATTGGCGACGTAGATATTATGCATAGCAAGATTTCTATGCCATAAACATAGACTAACCTAAGCTACGGCAATCACTAGCCATCTTAGTTGTATGAAAAGGCCTAAATCTAAAACCTTTTATTATATCAATTGAAATATATACTTACGTATTTTTTAAATAGTATTTTCTACCCTATTTTAGTTACATTAGAGCCTAAATATCAGTATACGCACAAAACCTGTTTGACACTGTTTCGGTCACAAATAAAAAAGCAACTCACTCCGCAGCTCCGTGACGAATCATGTCAAGTATACAAAAAGGTCGCCCTGATACGGAGCTGTCACATTATTCGTATAATTAAATCCTGAATTTAATCCTTGTAAACAGATAAACAAAACCATCGTTTACGGGCTAAAGGTACACATTGTTTGCAAATTTCGTTAAAATTATTTTTAACGAAATTTGCAAACATCCATACCACGGTATAATTATCTATACAGTATTCCAACTTCATACAAACGGACGAAGCGCGAGCTATGCCTACGCGCCTCGATCTCGGTATGCGCTCGGCGTGTGTCGCAACTGTGCCGCAGTGACGAACGGACGGACAATAACCGCGCGATTTTTCCACTAAAAATAAGTTCAAGTATATATTTAATATGAAGAGTAGGATATATTGTGCTGTTATTGGTTGCATGAATTCGTCAATAACGCATCCAGAGATAACTTTTTTAGATTACCTGAAAACTCTGAAAGGAAAGATTATAAAATAATTTTACTTACTAGTAGGTAGGTACATAATGTGTGTCTTTTTAATGGATAAGTATTATCCTTTTATCTTCCGAAAAAAAAGATGTCTGAATTAATAAATAAAGTGAATAGAGTAAAGGAAAGTGATTGACACGAGTGAAATAGGTAGATATAAGGCGGTTCATGATTCATGATACGGTAGGTACGCTTGTCCCTCGGGGCATGTGTAATAATAATAATAATAATATTCTACCACATTCACACAGCGCCATCTAGCCCCAAATTAAGCAATTATATTTGCTTGTGTTATGGGTACTAAACAACTGATATACTACTTATATACATTTTCTTTTGTAAATACATACATATTATAGATAAATTACACCCAGACACAGAACAAACAATCATGCTCATCACACAAAGGTTTGTCCTGGGTGGGAATCGAACCCACGACCTCCGGCTTAGCAGTCAGGGTCACTAACCACTAGACCAACAGGCCAGTCAACAGATGTGTGTTTTGTTTTGTTAGTTTGTATAACTCAAAGTAAAGACGTGGAATTTTATTAGTAATAATAGTTGTTTATTGTACACACAGTACAATAAACAACTAGACTAACTAGAGAAACAATACTAGAAAAAATAAATTTCCAATCATAAAACAACACGCATTTTTATTGAACACTGCGTATTAAATTCACAAAGTAATTTATTTGTTTATATAAAAAATGCTGGAGGCGGGAAGCCGCGAGCCCTACCGCTATCTACCGCTCTCTACTGGAGTCTTTAATTTTACAGTTGTAACCAACCATACCAATTACGCATTTAGTGTAACAAAGTAATTCTATAGTCCTACGGAATCCTTAAAACAACAATAGTTCCAAACAATATATTTCATAATGGATTGTGGGATATTTGCGAAGGTAGTACGAAGGCGATACTTTATTCAAATTTTAGGTTAGCGCAGTTTTAGCAACGCTCGGTTTTGTATCTAAGCAAGTAAAGAAATTTTTCTTTTTACTCGCTGACAACGCACAATTTTTACAAGCAATAGTAACTGCTTATTCAGGTGGTCGCATGTTTACGTCACCCCTGTTTGTAGTTTTCTTTACCAGTAGTTAGTAGAAATTCAATATGAAGAAATCTTGACAGACTCTTAGTTCATCAGCTAAAAAGTTTTTAATAGAGGTCAGCAAAGCGTGGTAGGTACTGCCTGTAAGAAAGCTTTCTATACGCCACAGAAACTTTCGCGTTTATAATATTACTGGCTGCGCCCCAAGGCTTCTCCGCGCGTAAAATATGTTTTGTTGTATCCTTCGGGAACCAGACCGATTTTCGGGATAAAAAATACCAAATCTATCTACATACCAATTTTCATCGAAATTAGTTCAGCCGTTTAGGCGCTCAGTGGTAACAAACACACATACACACACACACACTCAAACTTAAGCATTTTAATATTAATAGGTACGTAATAATGTCCTAAATATGACACGTAATACATTATTATACGTGATTAGTTTCATTTGTTTTTTAATTAAGCTGTCAGCGATAGGCACTACATTATTTGGGAAGGCACTTTCAAGAGGTTTCCCTTTGTTTTTGTTGATAGCCTTATTGATCGCGTGAGAGCCTCTAACAAATGAGGTGATAATGTCGAAACCTACTTGTTATTATTGATCGTATGTTTTAGAAGCGAATAGACGTGTAAGGTATAGTAAAGTATGCCGTCTTATCCAATTAATATTATAAATTCGAAAGTTTGTGTGTGTGTATACCTACGTGTGTGTGTTTTTTACCATCCAGCGCCTAAACGGCTGAACCGATTTCGATGAAAATTGGTATGTGGAATGCTTCGGTGCCTACTTTTTATTTTTATTACGTAGGCTCCTTTTTATTCCGAAAATCGATGTTGTTCCCGAGGGATACAAAAAAACATGTTTTACGCGCGGGCGAAGCAGTGGGGCGCTGCTAGTTACTAAAATAACCTTTTAATTTTAGTTAAAACTGGGTATGAATCGGCAAAAGTTTCTCTAACAGCTATTAGTAAGTACTAATCATAATTAGGGTTGTGGAGACACAAAGTTGTGGGTCCGGTACTGGACATGAACCAATATAACTTTTAAATTTCATATTATGTATTTTTAATTTTATCTTGGACATCATTTACTGACTTGCGGTGAAACAAGCATGACGGAGGAAACCACTACTTAATGAGTGCTTAATCAATTTGCACCGAATCAATAAAAACAGACCTTCACCCTCAGTGGACATAGTATTTATTTATTTATTACTCTTAAACTTACATCTATCTTTACAGGCAAGCCTAATGCGACAGAGAATAATAATAATAGTAATAATAAGCTGGGGCGAAATTTAAGTAACGTTACATCAATAAAAATATAAAAATTCTATATGAAACCTGACGTAAAATAATGTAAAAAAAAAACGGAGAATCCGCGAAAAATTGCAAGCTTAAAATCACAAAGTACAACATTGAACAAATCTTGCTTAAGCCTGTCACTTCGCGGCTCAGAATAAACCTAATAAGGCTAATACTTCAAGAATTTTCGCTAAAGAAAACACATTAGTTACACCTGACTCTTGAGGTTTGAATGACGTCGATAAAAGCCGAGCCGGAAAAATTACTGTCATTTACATTACGAAGAACATTATTTAACAGAATAGATTAGGTACTACATTATGTGAATTAGATACTTGTTTTTATCTCGTACTAAAGGGAAATGTTTAGTAAAAGTGAAATACCAAATACTCTTTATAGCCTGCGCAGACGAGGGATTTTTGTCCGCGTACTTTTTTATCCGCTAAAATAGATCGCTTACAACTGTATCGAGTAACGCAAACGAGGGATTAAAAGTACCGCGTACAAAAAGTCGCCCGGATAACTTTGGGCATGCAGGGAGCGGACCGGACAAAAGTACGGGGGAGTCCGCGAATAAAATAGCGCTCTTGTGACTAGGCGAAGCAACGCACATGGGGGTCTTTAGTCCGCGTTGTGCGCTCGAGAGTGACGTACGTATGCACAACTGTATTTACAATTTCGGGCAACAATTAATGATCGCACGCCGTGTGCGTTGAGTTCGCGGTAAATCCGCGGCGAACTTTTTATTGGCGGAGCATACTTTTTTCTCTGCCGCGGAGGAAAATCCGTCGTCTGCGCAGGCTATTAGTATTTTGTTTACATAAACATGTCTATTTGCATTGGTCCGGGTGTTTCTATAGTACATCCGCATTCTAGAACCCTAAGCTATAATATTTGCTTACTTTGGATCTAGATGGCGTTGTGGGTAGTTGCTGTGATATATATTACTTATTATTTAAATCTAATACACTGTTCGAAATAGAAGATAACAAAGTGAACTATTATTTTACGTCAAAGTCAAAACTCAGTAGTTTAGTGACATTCTTCACAGACTGCCACGTAGATCGGGTCAAATAATATTGCTGTTTTCTGTAGAGGAAAGCTCATAAAAACCCGAAATCAAAAATTGTGTCTGGTATGTCAACAGACTTGCCCCTGTTACAGCTAACATAACTAACGAAACGAAAATTTAAATCTTTGCTTATCCTTTCGCGAAAGACAACGTGATGTTACATTATATGTCAGAATGTCAATATTTGCAAGGTAAGCGTATCATATCCATTTGCTAAACATTTTTAACATTAAGTTTGAATATACTGCTATTATTTTTAAGTTTCTTGGAGACGTAAACAGGTGACAGGTAGATTCACGGCATTTTTGACAAATTAGAGATTTATTTATAGAAGATCTACGTAAGAGTAGTAGTATCCTTACTACTGCGTTTCGCTCGGTGAGTAAAAGCACCGGAGGCCCAATTTCCTCCCTTTCCTCTTTCCTCACCTCCCTCATTCCCTTCCCCTAACCCCATTCCCAGCCGCCATAGTGGAGACCACCATACCAGCAGTTTAAGAAGATGGTATGATGGCCACCACTTCTAGATTCCACTGACTGCTTACCATCAGGCGGAGTGGAGTCACTTTGGTAGGCTAATATAAAAATAAATAATAATAACATAATTATAATAATGTAATTGAAAAACCACATTGGTACTTGTACTCGAACATTCAGCCGCATGTATAAGAGGATGGTATGAAAATCATTGATTGATGCCAACGTTGACGAATTCTGTAAACTACGAGTGACTAAAGAAAATGAGTGAGTTGGCTTTTCGAAATTGAATAGTTAAGAAGAAAATGTTGAAATCTGGTGAATTACATTATTATTTCACGGTAGTAGATCCACGTTGATTTCAGCATGAATGGGCCGGATCGTCCGGGGAAGTACTACCCTCTCATAGAAGATCGACTTAAGAGTAGTAGTATCTGTACTACTGCGTTTCGTTCGGTGAGTGAGAGCGCCGGAGGCCCAATTTCCGCCCCTTCCTCACCTCCCTCATTCCCTTCCCCTAACTCCATTCGGCTTATTCCAGAAATCCCCCCTGAAAATCCCCCCTAAGGGGGAAAACTGGAATCCAATTGCAAGAGTCTAGAAATCCCCCTTAGGAATCCCCCTTAAGGGGGAATACTAGAATTGAAAAATATACTATTCCACTTATCCCCCTTGAAATCCACCTGTAGGGGGGAAAAATGGAATGAAAAAAATAAGAGTCTAGAAATCCCCCCTAGATAATCCCCCTTAGGGGGGAAAACTGGATTCTAAAAAGGTAAACGTTCAAAAATCCCCCTTCAAGTAATAAACACATAAGCCGAAGTGTTTTATGGGCTTGAATGGTGACATGTTGCTTATTTCTTAGATGAGTATCATACGATTTTTATAAAAGCAAAGAGTTAGTTCGACCAAGGTGGCCAAAATTAGGGTAGGCCTATGTCCAGCAGTGGACGTCTTTTAGCTGATATGATGATGATGATGATGTTGAAAGAGTTTGTTCCACTATCACGGCTAAACCAATTCACCAATATTAAAGGTACTTAACTTGTATGAATGTGTTATTCTTATATTTTGTACTAATAAAGTAAGAACGGGATAAATCGATCACCTCATTTTTAAGATACCTTTTAGTCAAATGCCAAATACTAGTCAATCGTTGTATTTATGTGATTGTATTTTGTTTTATATTATACTAGCGACCCGCCCCGGCTTCGCACGGGTGCAATGCTGATCTATACATAGGTATAATAAAATTGGAGTGTCTGTTTGTAATGTTGAAAAACCGTTTTTTACTACATGTATATGAATATATATACGGTACATACACCAAAATAACATTTTTTTCAATTTTTGTCTATCTGTCTGTCTGTCTGTCTGTATGTTCCGGCTAATCTCTGAAATGGCTGGACCGATTTTGACAGGACTCTTATTGGCAGGTTGCTGATGTAATAAGGAGTAACTTAGGTTACGTTTATTTTAGAATAATTCTTTTATAAATAATAATAATATGCGATGTAACCGACATTTACGCAGGCGGAACTGCGGGCAACAGCTAGTACTAAATAAAGCATTAGCATTGCACCCGTACGAAGAAAAAGCGGTGTACGTTGCACATTGTCTATATACATTCTATAGTATACTTATTTTAGTCCGGGGCAGTGGTCCAACTGCTAAGAGATAGACATATACCATCGCGGACTTTTTTGTAGAACTTTTTAAGCTAATTACATTATACATTATTTTGATCTATCTTGTAGGGTTCAGCCTGCGTTTACAATGTAGGTAAGCGCAAAAAAAAGTGTTTATTTACGACATCATTTTAGAAACCTCTAAAATTATCAGTAATTCTCTACTATATTGTGCATGTTATATAGATATAAACCGTTCTCTTGAATCACCCTATCTACTAAAAAAACCCGCATCAAAATTCATAGCGTAGTTTAAAAATCTAAGCAGACATAGGGACTGACAGACAGACAGACAGCGGTAAGCGACTTTAATTTATGCTATGTAGTGATTTCATAAGCTTCATATAAACATACTAGAATTTAACTTTCAGAAAATTGTTGAACTTGATTTGTTGTTTTTGTTATATTTTATACTTAATTTAACTTTGAACTTTAAATTGCTGAACTTTAACTAACTGATCAACCTCGTCAATTGCTGTACAAAATGTATTGTTTTATTTTATAATTTGTTTTTCAATTTTTACCTGTACCTATACTTGATTATTAGTTTTCGCAAACTGCTGAAATTAATTAATTAGTAAACGTTCCAATAACTAGATAATGATACATCGATAAATGTTTTTTGTACCACATTCAATGTTTTAGTTAAATATTAACTGTGTAAAAAAAATACAAGTAATTTACATTAGTATTCAATTGGATTTATTTCCAAATCTGTATCACTATTGCCTTTGAAATCTGTTAAAAATAAACTCTGATTATACTTAGATATATTTAGTTTTTTATAGCTACACCATATTCAGTTCAGTTTATTACGTTACCAACATACTTTACCTAAATATTTTTGTTATTTAACAAAAGAGCAAATGCATAGGTAAGTACATTTATTCTCATACAGGCCCCCCTGTATAAATGGAATGATCCAAAAATGATAAGGGAGAATTCTGGATTAATTTTATATTAGAGTTCAGTTTTCCCCCTTAGCGGAATTCAGTCAGGGGGGATAAATGGAATAATCGAAAGTGACAAGGGGGATTTTTGGACTAACTTTACATTAAAGTTCAGTTTTCCCCCCTAAGGGGGATTTGCTCAGGGGGGATTTGTGGAATAAGCCCCCCATTCCCAGCCGCCATAGTGCAGGCCACCATACCAGCAGTTTAAGACGATGGCTTCTGGTATAGTAGCCGCCACTTCTGGATTCCACTGACTGCTTACCATCAGGCGGGGTGGAGTCACTTTGGTAGGCTATAATATAAAAAAAAAAAAAAAAAAAAATAGGAAAGTAGCCAATCCATGAAAACGACGAGTTACGAGCTAAGTCATTACGTGGAGACGTAACAACACAACACTATTTTAGTGATGTTACTTTTAAGAGCATTAATAAATATAATGTTATAGATTTTCTCTTATCAATCTATAGTATATACTATTGTATAGAGCGAATGATTTGTTTGTGTTTGTTTATTTGAACGTACTAAACTCTGGAACAACCAGTCGGATTTAAAAAAAATTTGCGTTCGATAGCCCAGTTCTTGAGGAAGGTTATGGCTATATAACATCACGCCACTGGCGACGGTAGCAAAGCAGGAAACAAAGACGCGGATAGAACGCGCCGTGGAAAACTAGTACTACTTATAGCCCAATCTTACCAACATTAGTGGTGTCTCGAGAAACTATTATATTTATTAGAAGTTTGTTAGTTTGCTTACTCGTTTGAGAAAACAATAAAAAAACTAAATGTTCGAAACGGAGCCAACATTAAGTATGTTGTATCGTCCAAGGTTCACAAGGTTTTTCCTGAAATAAATCAAACATAAAACTTTGAACCATTACAATGAAGGTATCGTGAAACTATTATTCTTGTTTATTTGGCAGAAACTGGCAAACTTGGCCAAATCATGATTAATATACAAACTTGTGTACAAGCTTAAAAATTTCCTAAGTAAATAAAAACTTGGGAAAGTTGAGAACAAAATGGCATCCGAACGTTCGCTGAAATGAGAAAAGTTTCGACAAACTTTCGTCAAACTTTGCGTATCGAGTTGAAATGCATTGTCTTGATTTCGGTTGTTTTAGTTTTCTTTTACTTTTTTAATTATTAACAGAATATTATTATTTTGACACGTGATTGAATGGGAAAATATTTATGTACCTACCTCAGATATTATTATCAATCTATTGAATGGCGTCTGTTTAAGCTCGCTTTCTATTAAATTGGACTAAGAACTGAACTTAGTCTAGTCTGGACTTAGATTTAGAAACTAGCGTGTGGTTACTAACCTCAAACTCAAACTCAAAGCATTTATTATAAAGTATGTTGCGTATTAAAAGTCAAAATTACATGAAGTCTAGCTAATTAACCTACGGCCAGTTCGCTGACGAGGTAGAGCTGTGAGAATAACTGGTAATAAACTCACAACTACAGTTCTTTGTGTAAGAACCATTTAAAGTAATAATTACAAATCAACCAATTAATATAATTACCAAAATTATTTTTAGAAAAAAAATGAAAACCGACTTCAAACAACACCTACATGTTCAATCCTTAACTAAAAAGTAGAAAATAATATTTTAATTACTTCATAGCAAAGAACATTAAAGGGGAATCAACGCAATCCTTGATACCTATAATACTTATTTATAGTTTTTAATCAGTTATTTTGGAGTCGGTGCCAGCCAAGAAGGATCTTTAATTCTGTCTTTGCAACCAACTTTTGTAGTGCACGGGGCGGTAATTGCACGCGTGGGGGATATGCCTGAGTGCACTACCCGAACGCGGTCATACTCGTGAACGCAGACGTCATTGATAGTTGTGTTCAGATATACATAAAAAATTTGACGCGCACTTATCAGATTCCGTTCGATTTCTTGTATTAAATCTATATTTTCATTCATGTATTAATAGATTAATCAAGAAGGTTTTTTTTGCTAGTAGGTAGGTTATTTTTATGAAGGTCATTATGAACCTTCTTGGCTGGCACCGACTCCAAAATAACTGATTAAAAACTATAAATAAGTATTATAGGTATCAAGGATTGCGTTGATTCCCCTTTAATGTTCTTTGCTATGAAGTAATTAAAATATTATTTTCTACTTTTTAGTTAAGGATTGAACATGTAGGTGTTGTTTGAAGTCGGTTTTCATTTTTTTTCTAAAAATAATTTTATTTTTAAACTTTTAGTGGGAATTAATTGTGTATAAATATATTCAGTAGGGGTAGACCTACTAAACGTGCTGCGCAAATGAGACAGCGCCGCGCCGTTTGAAAGAAAGTAGAGACGAGAGGTAAGATTGTAAATAGAAATATAAGGTCCTTGTCAACACTTTCTCGATCGCTAAACCCTGAATCCCAGAAACCACAAATCAAAACAAAAAAGTGATGATCTACCAACAATAAAGAATCATCAAAAATCATAATTTAACTGACCGAGCAATCGCTCAGATATACAAAAAATGCATATGGTCACTCATCCAGGGCTACTTCGTTTCTAACAAAAAATGAATTTTGAAAATCACTTCGCACTTGTAGCATGGACATGTCAATGTCAGATAATTCGTCGCAAAAGACATCGACGTGTTGCTTTACACGTCTTCACTTCTTGCAAACGATTTGTTACAAAATATTAAATTATTCTTTATAAAAAAAACATGGGACCCCATTTCGGAGTATACCCTTTCAAATAAAAGAAGAATTTTCCAAATTGGTTTATAAATGACGGAGTTAAGTTGTAACAAACATACAACCACTGAACCATTTCTTATAATAAAAAAATGGGACCAATTTCAGAGTATACCCTCTCAAATAAAAAAAAAAATTTTTAAATCGGTTCATAAATGACCGAGATATGAGGTAACAAACATACAAAAAAAAAAAAAAAAAAAAAAAAAACATACGACCCGAATTGATAACCTCCTCCTTTTTGAAGTCGGTTAAAAATGAAAAGAAGAAAAGAGAGGGGGTTATTTTATTATGAAACAGAAACCTTATTTCAAAGCACCAGAAGCAGGGCTGACTTTAACCGCAGCTCCTAAATCCCTGCTGCCACCATGGTAACGTCACACTGTAGTCACAATGAGGAATAAATACTTCTATTCCACACTGGTGTGATAAAATGGTGTAACGGCGAGTTTGGACCTTTCCAGTTAAAGTCGCAATCAGTACTTGAAAAAGATGAATTGGTTCCATACTTTATATAGACTTATCGATAAATATTGTACTTCCTACTTACGAATGATTTTCCGAATAACATTTCATGCTCAAAGAATACTACATACATACATACATAATTGTATGCTTGTCTCCCATTAAGGGTGTAAGTAGATATAACGCCATTTGCTGCGATCCAAACATCTTATGTCTCTTCAACATTCACACACGTCGGTCACGGGTGCTTGTGATTAAAGAATACTATTTCTAAAATTAGTTTTCACTCGGCCACGGCGAAGCAAAACGCATGGGTATGAATTCAACAGGCTATTTATATGTTAAATTAGTTTTTATCTGTAGCCAACTATTTGCTGAACCTATTTTGTGACTACATAGGGTAAAACATTTTACATTATTATGCAAAATTGTAGGTATCGAGGTCAACAGATGACACGCTTAAGCCTGCTGCCAATATGCCAATATAAAGTTATCATATAACTCCGAATTAGCAGCAAGTTTTTAGTGCTTTATTTGCTCTTGTGTGATATAAAAATGTATGTGAACAAGCGATTAACTTTATGGATAGGAAACAGGGAAATGTTAAAATGTTCTTGATTAAATTTTGGGTTAACAGGAGACAGACCGATCCAAATGCTTCATTTAGTACTTCATACAAATATCGCTTAAGTTGTGACACTTTAAACGTTTTAGTAAGGCAGTAGATCCATAATAGTTACGGCATATATGGGCCGCATCAGGAAAACATTTATTCTCTCATCTAAACTAATATTATAAAGAGAAAAGGCTGTCTTTCTCTGACTGTGGTTCGGTGGTACTATGTACGGATTACCATGCAAAGGTCTCGGGTTCGATCCCCGGGTCGGGTAAAGTGATATTGAGTTTCTTCGAGCCCGGAGTCTGGAATTGTGCCCGATATATGGCAACAGGCTCGCCCCCTGTTACATAAGACCAAAAAAAAAGGTCAAAAGTGAGGATGGAAGGCGTAAAATATGTATAGCTTGTAATATATAATAGCGTGAAAGCGTGAAGTATGTATGTATGTAAGATTTGTTTTTATTTTGTATTTTTGTTTGCAACGATGTATCTACGTTACTTTGAAAAATTATTTGGCCTTTAGAAAGCTACAAATATGACGGGTATATTTTATTTTTTTAACATATTTCTTTTAGTAATTTTTAAATTCAATATTTTAAGTGCTTATGTAAAATTGAATGATGCTATACGATACTGTTGCAATGATATTTTCCGTAGTTTTTTCGTGTTTGTTGTGAGACCGAATGAAAATTTTGATACCTAAATGAAGCGAGGTCGATCGTTTGTGTTCAAAACCACATAGTACAGTACAGTAACCATCAACCTATGTACAACCTACGTCAAGCTATATAGGTATACCTCTAATATTCAGGTGACATAAAACAACATAACGCAAAGCCTTCGCGAAAATCAATTAAGGGTTTTGTAGGTACAAAATTCATTTGTGCGTGAAGCGCCTCGACAATATTTAATGCGCGTAATTACAAAAATTTATTAAACCTGCGGGAGCAGACAATTTTGTCACAAGTCGCTTTATATTAAATACTTACGTTTATTAAAACGTACAGGTTTTGTAAGATAGCTAGATGCTAAATTTAATTTAATTTATGTGAAGTATAAAATACATAGAAACATTTACCACAGTTCACATGTTGCCTTTACCTTTTTGTAGCAATATGCGAATTGAGACAGGCTGTCTAAAGACACAATTATTATTCTATTCTATTTCTTTCTATTCTATTATTTAAAGCACACATTTTACTTTTCATTTTTTGCTTCACAACATAGAAAGCTGTAAATAATTACCTATAGAGTTAAGTGTATTGCCTGTGTCACTTTGCATGCTACTTGAAATTGTAACACACCAAAATTGTAATAACCTGGCGATTAAAAAGAGTGGCCTGAGTTTCTTGCCAGTTCTTCTCATGGCTCTACCTCGTCAGCGAACTTAGACATTTTGTAACTTTATTACTTCATATGTGTTAATTTAATTATCCTCTCTGAATAAATGATTTTGACTTTGACTTTGGCGGGCAACCGATGGATGAGGCGGCTCATGACCGTCCAAGGTGGCGAAAATTGCAGGAGGCCTATGTCCAGCAGTGAACGTCTTTTGGCTGATAATTATGATCATGCCCATAGTTGTCTCCGATATTATAGAGTTGAATTAGTTTCCCCCCAAACGGGGTTCTCGCCTTGTCGCGGCGGGGGGGCTTAGTAGCCGTGGTTACCAAGGACCACGGTGAACCAAGAGGAACCCCAAGGAGGCGCCGCTCCTCTGAGCTTTGCCGGTAAGCCCACGATGGAGCGGCTCTGGTGGGTTGCGGTGCTGTTTGGGCGGCACCGCAACTGGGTCGGGCTGCAGTGTTGCTTCGGCGACACTGCGGCTGAGGAGTGGCGGGGCCGCGGCGGGAGAGGAGTGCCGGTATAACGGTGCGCCGCTCTCCCTACCTTCCGCGGCCTCGGCGGGGCCGCAACCGCCACATTGAGGACGCGGTGGGGCCGCAGGGGAAGAGGAGTGTCGGTATTGCGACGCGCCGTTCTCCCTATCCTCTGCGGCCGAGTTAGGAGGTGGCCTGCGGGCGGCAATCAGGCAGTCGCCGCCCGAACAGCACGGGCCCGAGACGCCAGTGCGCGTGTTCCGCACGCGCCTCTCGAAGGAGGGGGGGCTAGGCCTCTAAATCGGACGGGGCCCGCTCGCGGTGAGTGGGCCATGGCCCGTCGGGGTCGCGGATGAATGCGCAAGCGACTCCCGTGACCCCGACACTCTGGCCGTCTGGAGGAACGCCGTGGGTTATGCTGGCCACGCTTTGAGTGCGGTCGGAGAGTCCGACATAACCCCCGCATTGCCCGGGCGGGTGCGTGTGCGTGGTGCGTTTCGCACGTAAAAAAAAAAAAAAAAAGAGTTGAATTAGTTTGATTCTGTATCTTTGTAACTTTATACTAGCCTATTATAGTTGAATCTTGAATCGAGAGCGTAGACAATTGCCGACCTATATTTTATAGATACACTTAGCTACATATTTATTTATATAAATACGGAAACCGCGCCGCGGCAAGCTAGTTATTATTAACTAGCTTGCCGCGGCGCGGTTTCCGTGTCTTTGTTTACTGCGCTGTTCCCGTCGCCAATACCGTGATTTTAGCCTATAACCTTCCTCGAAAACTGGGCTATCATACGCAAAAAGAATTTTCAAATCTAAGTGGTAGTTCCAGAGCTTTACGCGTTCAACAATAGTATAGATATTTCATTTATAATAATAATGTTTACCTTTTATTTGTTACAGGTAAGTAATGAACTGCTTAACGACAATAATCAAAAGTTTGTTGATCTTTACGATGACTACATCGTTCAATGAGTTAAAATATGTTAGTAAGCCGTCGACAATACTTAAAAAAATTAATATATTTTTTTTATTTTATAGAATACGGACTAAAATAATATTAGAAAATATTAACACATTAATATTAAATATTACCAATTGCAAACCTCCACATGTAGGTGTTCATATTACATCTATTTTGCATGCAAGATAATTAAAACTCATTATCAAGATGAATAGATCACGTAAAGAGGTTATTCCTAACCGGATCACTTTTTCTTTGGCTTCAATTGTAAGAAACGCAAGGAAAATAATTGTAATGGCAGCCTCTACTATACAACGGTCTTTTTAAAAGCTACAAGATGAATATTGCAAGGAAATATATTCGCTGTTAAAAGAATTCCCATAGGGAATATCAGTGATTGTGGTAAGGTGGTACTTACAAAGCAGATAATGCTGTGTCTTTTATTACCTGGTATCGTGCTTACTTGTCTTAGAAGAATACGGGTCACTGTAAACCGGACTCATACCACCAGTTTCTGAAATGCTGACCAACGAAAAATTAACTAATCACCTGTTAAATCTTATGTGAAGTGCCTAAAAACATGCTAAAAGCATGGATAATTAGTTTATTTTTATCTAATTAAACTAATTATTCATGCTTTTACTTTCTTTATTTTTTTCAACCCAATTGGTACTTCACCACATGAGATGTGATTAGTTAATTTTTCGTTGATCAGCATTTCAGGAACTGGTGGTAAATCACTCTAATTCGATTCAAATTAAGTTAATTCATTTTAAAATATATTGTTACCTTAAATACCCGTAGCGAGACATACCCATAATGATGGCTTTAACCCAAACGCAGGGTGTGTCGGGGCGTGAATATTATTTTAATGATTGTATGCCTTGGACGTGAAAAGAATAAACTAATATCCATTACCAAATAGCTCTGAAGTTAGAGTGAATAGAGGAACGGCATGTCATATAATAATAATAATATTCTACCTCATTCACACAGCGCCATCTAGCCCCAAATTAAGGAATTATATTTGCTTGTGTTATGGGTACTAAACAACTGATATACTACTTATATGCATTTTTTTTTTGTAAATACATACATACTATAGATAAATTACACCCAGACACAGAACAAACAATCATGCTTATCACACAAAGGTTTGTCCTGGGTGGGAATCGAACCCACGACCTCCGGCTTAGCAGTCAGGGTCACTAACCACTAGACCAACAGACCAGTCAATTAAAAATATATTTTCATTACACGTTTAGATTTTGTAAAAGTTCATTTGGTTTCATTATTTTTTAGTAAATAGAATAGGTACATCGGTCTGACTTCTTTCACTAGAGTTTGGGTTTTTACTAGCCAAATAATAACAAACATTTTTTAAAGTTTATTTTTTATGTACTGTACATTACTTTAAAAAAGCTCAACTACAAAGGCTGAAGATTATAACAAACCTACTTGAATAATAATGTTGGTGTGTAGGGTTCACTCATACAAAAAAATCATGAACGGTATTAATCGTTTACGTATATAACAAGCAATATATATTATTAAAAATAAAAAACCCGCCTGCCTAAAACAAAGAAAAAGAAAAAATCCATTTTCTTTCTCGTGTTGACGCTATATTAAAATTTTATATACCCTATGTTACTCCCACAATCAATAAAAATCTAATGACACTTCATACGTTAAAATCCATCAAGTCATTTAGGCTGTAGAGCGTGCCAAAGAAATAGACATACATACATAAATACGCTTGAAAAACATTACCCTCTTTGACTGCGTCAGTGGGGCAAAAATTTTAACTATCCGATTAAAAAAAGAAGACGGAGTCTTGTCAGTTCTTCTCAATGTTCAACCGTTATAATGGCAAATCGGCACATTTAACATTGCGTGTATTATTTTTAAAACTCACCCTAATTTAAAATGTATATTTCTTTAACTAATGTAGTTACAAGTCGTCTATCTACGAATCTAATTTGGAAAGTACTTTGAAATGATGAATTAATAATATTCATTCTATTTTTTCTATCAGCCAGACGATTTTTTTATTAAATTAAATATTAGTGATATGACTGTTTTACCAAAATTGATAAATTTTTGACGTCTAGTACTTTCTAAGTTTATCTTGACACTAGCTTGATGGGGCCCGGTTTCACTGAAAGGTTTCACACAAAGAGGAAAGGGGGGAAATCGGATCTCCGGCGCTCTCATTCACCGAACGAAACGCAGTAGTACAGATACTACTACTCTTAAGTCGATCTTCTATGAGAGGGTAGTACTTCCCCGGACGATCCGGCCCATTCATGCTGAAATCAGCGTGGATCTACTACCGTACATAAGTTTCTAAGTTTATCTTGACATTACTGAGTTATGCAAAAAGAAAACATCATGACGTAACCTGGGTCCCTCCCACAACCTCAATCAATCTTATTAAAAACTTATATTGTCTCTATCCTTGTTGTTAATGGTACAAAAGAAAAAGACAAAATACAAAGTAACAATAAATAATACTGTTAAAGGTGGTAGTGTCCCTGGACATAAAGTCTGAAAATGACAATTTGCCTTGTGCAAGCGGGGCAGAAGGGGCCTTCCCCTGCAGGGCACATAGCAGGCGAGTGTGATAATACTCTTTACACTAACATTGTTGTTTGCTTGCAGTGTCCCTGACCCCGTACATTTATCACACATGCACTCATCACATTACATTGATGGTCGCGACAGGGATTAATGGCATCGGTCTCTTAATTACATGCTGCCAGTAATAGGTTTGAGATAATGTTGTACTTAAATGTTTTGAAAATTTGTAATTTTTGTATTTTAATTTATTATAAAAATCGAATTAGGTTTAAGCCCCTGAATTGATAAATTGTTATTTTTAACTATACTTTAAGCTGTTGATTAGCTACAGATGAATACTTTCTGTACATACATAACTTCACGTCTTTTATCCTCGAAGAGGTAAGCAGAGGTATTTAACTATCGCTATTTTGTTGCGCGTTTAAATTAACGAATTCTTTCGCTTTATAAATTAGTGTAGATGTAATGTAATGTAATACTTAGATCACAGCAAATGGCGTGCTAAGTCTCTGCTTACCTTATTAATGGAAGACAGGCGTGAAGTTATGTAATTATGAGTATATATACAAACATAATTATGCATAGCGTCACGTCATTTTCACAAAGAGATAGACATAGGTGTTTTGTACCCCATTTCATGTCGGCTATATTAAGTCCCGTATAATAGAGGGCAGGTCTATTGCTATATTCCGGGCACAATTTCAAAGGATATACCTATATATAACAGAGAACGTGTTAGGACTATAACGTAAAAAAAAAATATACTGACTTAATGATCCAGTAGTTTGTGCATAAAATTCCATGCGAAAGTATCTGGTTCGATTCCCAGGTCAGGTCAGGGTACAGTAATATTGAATATTTGTCTCTAAACATATTTTCTTTTAACCCTAGCAATTGTGCTAGGTAACAAGCAATATATTATTAAGAAACAAAAAGCCCTCCTGATTAAAACAAAGTTAAAAGAACGAAACACTTTTTTATTTTTCTTGCTGACGCTACATTGAAATTTTATATACCCTATGTCTCGCCCACAATCTATACGAATCTAATGACACCTTATACGTTAAAATCCATCAAGCCATTTAGGCTGTAGCGCGTGCCAAAGAAATAGACATACATACATGCGTACATACATACATACGCTCGAAAAACATTACCCTCCTTGACAACGTCAGTCCGGCAAAAATCAAAAAGCATTCCCTCTGATACATATTATTGAGGCCAATATAGCTAACAGCCCGTGATTGATACACTTCTGCCTGCCTCTTCAGAGATAAAAGTCGTAATACCTATATTAAACTCTACTACTACAATTTCAATATATTCTAGTCAAATTATCACAGTGTACTTGTAGCTATTCATACATCGTAAAAAGTACAACAAACCTTATATAAATCGTATACCCAACTGGAATAACAAAGGCACAAAAATCACTTAAAATGTTACATTTATCTACTTGATTTATAATAATAATAATATTAATAATAATAATATTCTACCACATTCACACAGCGCCATCTAGCCCCAAATTAAGCAATTATATTTGCTTGTGTTATGGGTACTAAACAACTGATATACTATTTATATACTTTTTTTTTTTGTAAATACATACATATTATAGATAAATTACACCCAGAGACAGAACAAACAATCATGCTCATCACACAAAGATTTGTCCTGGGTGGGAATCGAACCCACGACCTCCGGCTTAGCAGTCAGGGTCACTAACCACTAGGCCAACAGGCCAGTCAATTTATTTAGTATATTTATACACTTAGGTGAAAGGTGAACTGAATTGTAAGCCATGTTTATTGTATTAAATAAAGCAGAAGAGTTTGTTTGTTTGAACGCCCTAATCTCTAGAACTAGCAGGATTTAAAAAAATATTTTTGCGTATGATAGCCCAGTTCTCGAGGAAGGTTATAGATTATACGCTACTGGCGACGGGAGCAGAGCAGTTAGCAAAGACGCGGGTGAAACCGCGTCACGAAAATCTGGTGTATTTGAATCTACTCCTAGTTTCTTAATATCAGACAGGCTTCTAAACAAACAGTTCTCAGGTAGTCATAGATTCGGATTTCAGCTGCGATAAATCAGCTGTTATACAATAGTATCCTACTTATATTATAAATGCGAAAGTTTGTGTATGTGTGTAAAATATTATCACTCAGCGCCTAAATGGCTGAACCGATTTCGATGAAAATTGTTATGTAAATAGATTCGATGCCGGAGACGGACATAGGCTTTTTATCCCGAAAATCGGAGTGAAGGCGTGGGGCGCAGCTAGTTATGAATTTAATCGAAAATTATATCTTATACCTCCTACATTCACTAAATAGTCTATTTTATACAACGTAATGTCCCATTTGCGTGATTAATTAAATAATACAAAATAACTTAATAAAGACAAAAAGGTCGTGGGATGAAAGGACCTTTAAGTTTGCTACGAACGCTACGAGTGCTACGAGAGCTACGAGAGCTACGGGGCTACGTGGAGCGGCCCGCCCAGGCCGGCAGTCAGGCGCCAGCCGCCCTCCCAATAGGACGTGTATAGCCTCCGCGAAATATATACGTAAAAACAAATATAATAAACAATAGTGTTGTTCGTGTAATAGTGTAGTGTAGTGCGTTGTAGTGTTGTGTAAGAATACATTTATCGATACTTAATACAATAATATGTTAATATCCCGGAACAAATCTGTATCTAAATATAATTCAATCAATTTTCTCTAAATAGGAGTTACATGCAAATATTTTGCAAAGATTTTTCATGACTAATAGCGTTATTCAATTCTATTAAACAAAATAAATGTAATATAATTTCAATTTAATAAAATACAAATTAATTTCTAACATTATTTTTCATACAAATTAAATATAAAGGTAACATTATTAAATGTTTATTACTACTATAAATAAAAATATATATAAATAAAAATAAATATTAATAAATATAATAATATTTTTATAAATCTAAATTAAGAAAATATTTATCATCCATTAAGGTTATCAAGGAAAATCATAAAACCCTTGGGTAGAAATTGAAGAACAAGGAAAAACTCTTAACATAATAAAGTATCAATTATTAATATTTTTATCAATCTACCTATATCTAAAGAGAAAAGATTTGATATTTTGTATGTTTGTTTGTTTGTGCCAGTTAACTCAAGATACGTAACCGATTAAATAAATTCTTTTATCTGTAGAAAGCTGCAAATAGGACAGGTAACATAGGCTATTTTTATTATGGTTAACATATTATTCAGTCATTTTAAAAATTTTAATATTTTAAACGATTTCGTAAAAGTAAATGATGGAATACGACTATTGCTATGATACTTTCCGTAGGAGTTTGTTGTGTGATCGAATTAAACTTTTGATACCGAAGCAAAGTGTGGGTTGTTATAAAAAGACTGTTGGTATTATTGCTATTAGTGACCTTCTCACCAGTCGAAAGAGGTTCAATGCTGGACATAGGCCTGCTTCAAATACTTCTTTTTTTTTATTACCTACAGCTGCATACGAGTCAACAGCTCACCTGGGGGCCTATCACTAATTTACAGCAGTATTATTATACCTTGTGTTTTGTCTTCTTCTTTTGTACCATTAAAAACAAGGATAGAGACAACGTAAGGTTATAATACGATTGCTTTAAGAGGTTGTGGTCTTAAATTCTATTGCCCACTTTTTTATCAGGCACTATTAGTATTATGGGAACCTTTATCTATACATAATAAAATTGGAGTGTCTGTTTGTAATATTGAAATAACCGTTTTTAACTACATGTATATGAATATATATACGGTACACCAAAATAACATTTTTTACAATTTTTGTCTGTCTGTCTGTTTGTTCCGACTTTTATTGGCAGGTAGTTGATGTAATAAGGTGTAACTTAGGCTACGTTTATTTTAGAAAAATTCGTATTAGAAAAATAAAGTAATGTTGATCGACTGTTAGACGGAACTAAGTTCGCCGGGTCAGTTAGTCTTGTATAAATGATTTTATGCCAACAAATAAAAAAAAATGATTTTTTTTTTTAGTGAATTGAAAACTACATGGATAGAAAACAAGTCATTATACCTATATATTTTGTTATCTTGTTGAATAAATGTACGTTGTCAGGTAAATGTAATACATTAAGAAGTAAGTCTATATACTAACTTTACATTAAAGTACTAGATTTCTACAGCGCGGTTTCATCCACGTCTTAGGTTACTGCTCTGCTCTCGTCGCCAATAGCGTGATGTTACGTAGCCTATAACCTTCCTCAAGAACTATGCTATCATACGCAAGAAGAATTTTTTAAATCCGATAGGAGTTCCAGAGATTAGCGCGTTCTTTTTTTTTTTTTTTATAATAGCCTACTAAAGTGACTCCACCCCGCCTGATGGTAAGCAGTCAGTGGAATCCAGAAGTGGTGGCCACCATACCAAAAGCTATCGTCTTAAACTGCTGGTATGGTGGCCTCCACTATGGCGGCTGGGAATGGGGTTAGAGGAAGGGAATGAGGGAGGTGAGGAAAGAGGAAAGGGGGGAAATTGGGCCTCCGGCGCTCTCACTCACCGAACGAAACGCAGTAGTACGGATACTACTACTCTTAAGTCGATCTTCTATGAGAGGGTAGTACTTCCCCGGACGATCCGGCCCATTCATGCTGAAACCAGCGTAGATCTACTACCGTACAAACAAACAAAGTCTTTCGCTTTATAAAATAGAATAGATATAGATTTGTATCCTTAAATATCTTATGAGATCTCGAGATAAGAATAAAAAGATTTAACATAGTATTAGTATTGATAACAGTAAGTATAATAATAATTATGAATAATGTCTAGTTATATAAGTTGCGTATTTTTATTAAACTAATTATTTTACACTTAAAAAAGACGTTAGGCTATATTTTTAAAATATTACTTATTTAAGCGTCATGAGCAGTGATCGGAGTAGGTAGATTGAAATAGGGTCATTGATCCGAAACGTATATATTAATATGGACATTCCTCCGGAATTGGTGGATTATTAAAAAAAAACCGGAACTTATGTAGGAATTTTATTCTGCCAGAGTGGAAGGAGTCATTTGATGATTAGCCATCCTCAAAAAAAGGTAGGAATTGTAATAAAATGAGCAATATTATTCTTTATTATTCTTCATATTTTTTTTAACGGCACACAGTCACGATTTGACTAAACCCAACGACCAATCAGAACAAAGGATCATGGGTGGTACAATAACCGGTTATCAGAACAATGCGTACGCCCGCCGACGACATGCCAGGTAGCTCACTCGTTTACTTCGGTTCGTAGAGTGCGCATCTTTGTTTGTTACTGTGTTGTGAAAACGTTACTTGACCCTGGCTTGTGTACATACTGACTTCTGGAATCTGCTCTAAACCACGATTTGGCTCGAATATACGGACTCAGATTTTTCACTATTGAATTGGATCTACATATTTAAACCAAGCTTTGGTAAGTAATATTTTACTAGTTACAAGGAGTATAAAGCATGTTTGGATGTAATATAAGAATATTTTTAGTATTGTGTTTGTTCGCTTAACCTGCTGAACATACCATGAGTCTTAATATTGTTAAATCTTTAATAGAGTATGAACCAGTGAGCTTAGTGCGAAACAAAATTATGATATTCTAGTAATGTAGTCGCAATTCAGCTAACTCCACTATTAACCGACATTTTACTGGAATCCGTATATAATTTGAATGCCCTGTGTCCTCTTGCAATGTATTGGTAAAATAAATTACTATAGGCCTTATCTACTTCTCTACAAAATATTCTACGTAACAAGCCCTTTCATTTGATACCCATATTGATGGAATTGAAAAAAAAATAAGTTGTCCGCCATCTTGTAGCGGCAGCCATTTTGGATTGACAATAATATTGAATATACATAATTGTATTGTCACCAGAATCAAAGGCGAATACCAAATTTTAGATCAATCGGTTGACAGAAAGAGGGTGAAATTTCAATGACTAAATTTGATCCACGAAAAATAAAACAAACGGAGTAAGCTAAATAAACTAAATAAAATGTAATTTTTTCATGTCTTTGTTTTAGGTGATATATACGAGGTTCCATCTCTAAAACAAAGTTCAGATATGGCAAACGTCAAGGCTGAAACTGTAGAAAAATGGATATCCGGTCATCCCGAACTACTTTACGATCACGCTAGTGGTACAATATACTGTTCAAAATGTGAAAGCAATTTGAAAACCATAAATAAAGGAAACGTTAAAAGACATATCGAAGGAGCAGTACACCAGGGAAAGTTTAAGTGGCCCGAAGAGGAATTTTATTTCGATCTTATAAAATTTCTCATTTTGTGCAATATTCCGTAGTCTCAGATGAAAAATACTACTTTTCAAGATTTCTTTAAAAAATATATGTGTAGTACCTATTGTTGTACGTGTACTAATCGTACTCTGCCAGATGAATCACAGCTACGGAATGTTTACTTGGACAAGTTTTTTAAGAATAAAATCAATTCGATTCGGCAAAATTATAAAAATGAGAAACTATGGATATCATTAGATGAAACGACAGACTTTTTAGGTCGCTATATAGTCCATTTTTTAATAAAACCATTACATCCTAGCAATTTGACTAGACCTTATTTGGTAGCATGTAAAATGCTAACTGTAGTTAATGGACAAACAATCACGCAATTTGTGTTAGAATGTTTGGAAAACTTTTGGGAAGATTCTTTTGAATCGAAGGTAGGTAACATTCTTGTCCTCTGCACTGATAGCGTTGCATATATGCTGTCTGCAGGACGAAATTTAAAACAATACTTACCTGAAATGAAGCACGTAACATGTTTGGCGCACTCTCTTCATCGCGTATCTGAGCAAATTAGGTTAGAATATCACGATGTTAACATTTTAATAGCAAATGTTAAAAAGGTATTTTTGAAAGCCCCAAGTAGAGTCAAAATTTTAAAAGAAAAATATCCAGATTTGCCGCTACCTCCCCAACCAGTTGTTACAAGATGGGGCACTTGGTTAGAGGCAGCATTTTATTACGCTCAAAACTTTGAAAAAATAAAAGAAGTATTATCTTGTTTAAGCAGCTCTGATGCGGTATCTATTCGAGAGGCAAAAAATATTATAGAAAAAGAAAATTTAAAAGAAGATTTAAATTACATTAAAGACAATTATTTTATAATTCATTTGTCTTTAAAAGAATTGCAAAAGCATAATTTATCGTTGACAGATTCACTTTTAGCATTTGACAACGTCAGAGATGCTATAAATCAGTGCATTTCAGAAAATATAAAAAATAAAGTAGAACGTGTTATGGAACGAAACCCAGATTTAGACACACTTAGAGAATATAGTGAGGCCATTGAAAAAAATGAAGCACATAATTTAATACCTTTTTTAAAATTTGCTCCTTTGACATCGTCAGATGTAGAACGGTCTTTTTCCATTTATAAATGGACTTTAGATGTTAAAAGAAATAGGTTGAAAATAGAAAATATAGAGAAACTCATAGTTATATATTTTAATTGTAAAGATCAGGATTACCAGGATGCTGACATTGTAATCGATGAAGATTAAAAATGTGAATAAATGTAAAATGTACATATTTAACAATAAACAATGTTGATTTTTATCTTTTTTCTTTATTCTACCCCTTTTTTTTGGTCCTAAAATCTGACTAAAATCAACCTGTTCCTTCGTATGCCCTTTACGTTTCAGAGTCGTGTAGCATCCTTAGAACAGTCTCACGACCCCAGCAGGCATTGGCCCTCTATGGGGCCCCGTCATTTATTCTACCCTTAATGCAAATTACCATGACCCCTATGAAAATATTTAAATTTAAGTGCAACAATTTATGTCTATCTATAAAAGTTCTAGCCATAAAAGGCTAAAAATAAAAAAATAAAAATTAAAGCTTCGATCAGAATTCGATTGTTTTTATTATTCAACAGATAAATAATGAATTAATTTAGTTTTGATACCTTCCTTTAAATTTTGAATTGAGTAGGAATAATATCACTACCAACATTAACAATATTTAATTGAATCCGGAAATACCGGAATTACTTTCCGGGAAAATGGCTTATCCATGTTATTGTTTCTGTGTGCATTTATGATACAAGTACCAAAAATCAATCTACCTACTCCGATCACTGGTCATGAGTGACAGCGTCGCAATTTAGTGTCATTTCGAGGTTTTAATTTTTATATTATTAATCTTAGCTATATTTGAAAAAATATGTTCTACTAGCATCTTAGAATTAGGTAAAATCTGTATAAAAAGTAAGTAACAGTAAAGTTTTATTTATTTGCAAATAATACATTTGAAACGTTATTTTCATAGTAAAATAGCTGTAAACACTACGGTTCAGCTAACTCTAAAATATTAGCAGAACATATTTTTTAAATTTAGCTCGTTAGAGATTGAAAATTACGAATTATGACACTTAATTGCAACGTTATCACTCATAAGGTGTAAACGCTCTTAAATTTAGCGAAGTCGCGGGTTATAAAGATTATTACCTAGTACAGCGGACTAGAAACTAGAAGTTCTTATCTCTTTTAATACTTAAATCAGTGCTTACCGAGGACTTATTAAATGAACAGTTGCTCATAAGTATAAATATATACTTATAATTTTCTCAAATTTAGTTCTGTTGTGATTATTACGCAAAACTTTGCAAACATAACTAACAAACCGTACATAGCAGAGTATTTTACACACATACATACAAAACACACTTGACTCGTAACAAACTTTAGAATCACACAAAGTTTTGTTGAAGAAGGAGTCGAAATCACAATTCGTGGCAAAAGGCAGCTTTTATATATCCCTAAGTCTATACTATTATATAAAGCGCAAGAATTTGTTTGTTTGTGTGCGCTAATCTCTGAAATAACAGTCGCATTTGAAAAATTTTTTTTGCGTATGATAGCCCAGTTCTCGAGGAAGGTTATAGGTTATTAAAATAATAATAATATTCTACCACATTCACACAGCGCCATCTAGCCCCAAATTAAGCAATTATATTTGCTTGTGTTATGGGTACTAAACAACTGATATACTACTTATATACATTTTTTTTTTGTAAATACTATACATATTATAGATAAATTACACCCAGACACAGAACAAACAATCATGCTCATCACACAAAGATTTGTTCTGGGTGGGAATCGAACCCACGACCTGCGTCTTAGCAGTCAGGGTCACTAACCACCAGACCAACAGGCCCGTCTAAATAAAATAAATATAATATATTACTAAAGTCGCTATTTGTTTTGTCTGTTTCGCCGCTAACTTTTTCTAAACCACACAACGGATTTTGTTACGGCTTTTACTATCATTTTAACCATTCCCTTCTAATTTTTTATAAAAGATTAATACATGCATGAATTTAAACAAACCATTTCCTTCTATTTTTTTATATAAGATTAATACATACATGAATTTAAAAATCTTTCAATCATGACGTAACTACATAAAAGTGCTCTCGTACGAAGCAGTGGTGAGTCTTTAGTTCATACTAATATTATAAATGCGAAAGTAATTCTGTCTGTCTGCCTGTTACGCTTTCACGCTTAAACCACTGAACCGATTTTGATAAAATTCGGTGTTGAGATAGACTAGACCTTGGAGATCAACATAGACTATCTATTTATCGCGAAAAATGATTCGAAGAGGTTGAATAATGAGGGTATGAAAAATCGTCAATGTATAAACGGAGACATGTTCATGATTAGTAAAAAATATATTATGCGATAACCGACATTCACGCGGGTGGAGCTGCGGGCAACAACTAGTGCTAGCATAATTTTAAAACTGAAGTTTTAAATAATTCTAGTCAACTACATCATTTCTATCATGTATTACTATTAATGTTGATGAAATACTACACTTGGAAGAAAACAAAGATAAAGTATTTGAATTAGTTTCGCTTTTTATATCGATTATATAAATCTGGCGCTATAGAGCTAAGATACGTATTTACGAGAGTCAGACATCTGATAAAAAATAAAATATAATTTTTTCTTATACTACTAGCGACCCGCTTTGCAAGACGATACTTTTTGATTTGATTTTTTGTATAATTGTTTGCAATGATTTAACTAATATCTACGTTACGATTTAAAAAATTCTTTCATTATTAGGAATCAATAAAATGAGCGGGTACATAGGCTATTTTATAATGTTAAACATATTTTTTAACAATTTTCAGAATTTTTATATTTGTAAATTTGCAATACAGAAAATTGCAAAGTAAATTTGCAGTATTGCATAAATATTTTGCAGTCGTAGGTAATATTTCAATCACATTTTTAGGCGTTTGTTATGAGACAGGATAAAACTTTTGATACCGAAGCGAAGCAAGGGCAGACGTTTTCGGACATTATCATTATAAATCTTTAAAATTTTTGAATTTTGTATTTTGTGTATTTTGGTCCGTTACGTATTTTGTTTGTAAAGTCTCCCGTGACACTGGGCTATTTCACTAGCGCGGAAAATATCTTTAAAGTAATGTCTTCCTTATCAACCAAGGAGACCTGTTTGTGACATGCAATATTTGTTATTGATCTGAATTTTAAAATTCTTTTACTATAGTTCTTTTTAGTTTATTTTAATGTAATATTTAAAACATTACGCAATAGTTCATCAAATTTCTCAGAAAATAATAATTATTCCCAATCAAACAATTGTCGAAGCTTCGAAGCAGCAAAAATCCTTTTACATTTTGCAGGCTGTCAAATTATTGAAGCACAACACAGCGTATAGCTGTTGTCGAAACCGTCTAAAGGTGATGAAAAATCGTACAAATAAACGTTTTTCAACCAAACAAAACCGAGCCATGAATTTCAATAGGGTTATTTTAGAGTTACGACACGGATGCGATATCGAGACGTAATCATAGTTATTAGCTCTCAACACAAATAAGATGACAAGTCCTACTTCGAATAGGACCAGGACCCTTTATTTAAGCTCTCGTATGACATAATATCAGACACAATAGAAATAACATTGTGTCTCGTGTAGATCTGCTCCTAAGCACACGAGATCACTTGTTTCACTATTGGCTTGAACGAGTTATTAATCGTATTGAAAAGATCTCGCGTTTAATAAATTAGAACTCATATATTTATGTATTGTTTGTTTTTTTTTGTTTTTTTTTTATAGTAGCCTACCAAAGTGACTTTACTCAGCCTGATGGTAAACAGTCAGTGGATTCCAGAAGTGGCGGACACCATTCCAAAAGCCAAACTACTGGTATGGTGGCCTCCACTATGGCGGCTTAGTGGGATACTTTTCCACGCCCAGCTTAAAAGACCCAGGATCAAAATTAGATGGATTTAATTGAGCGACAATAGTATAAAGTTCTGAACCGTTTGTAATATTTGCATAAAAATTGCTCATAATAGTATACTTTATAGAGTATCCATGACACCTGAATTACAAATTTGGAATACCCAACTAAGCGTGTGACTTTGATGCGTAATTAAACGGTTAAGTAGATATTAAAAATGCAATCTTATCAATATCACAACAACTACACACAACGCCATCTAGACTCAAAGTAAGCATATATTATACATATAGCTTGTGTTATGGGTTCTAGAATACGGATATACATTTTTTTTGTGAATACATACACATTATACATAGAAACACCCAGAACAATTCAAATAGCTCACGAATATTTCTATAATAGCTATACTCTGTTCATTTTCACGTTGACAGGGAAGGTCTCTCAGGTGAACTGATGACCTAGTAAATCTAATTATTAATTTGAACTATCGTACAGATATCGTACCTCCACATAAAAGCTCTCAATGTCTAAAAGGTTTTTAAACTCCACAGATATTTCACCATAAAACTGTGGGTCCCAATTCACACAGTTACCAGCGATATTGGTTCTATTGTCGCAAATTGTGGATCAAATTAGATTTTAAATTAGCTTTCTTATCCGTGTCCCATTCGTGAACGAACTTGGCAGCGAGCGCTTTTCTAAACCCTCTTTTCTTTAGTTCAAATTATCGATAAGTTTATTTTCGATGTGTTTTCTTTTAACACATAAATAGTTTTTATTGGTTACACAGTTTTTTTTATTCTGTCTTACTTTCTATGAATTTTAAAGATTTTTAATTATGTCAAAAACAATATTGGTGGACATACCATAGCAGCAAAACCGTGACTAATCTATACATATAATAAAATTGTAGTGTCTGTTTGTAATATTGAAATAATCGTTTTTTACTACATGTACATGAATATATATACGGTACATACACCAAAATTACATTTTTACAATTTTTGTCTGTCTATCTGTCTGTTTGTTAAAGCTAATCTCTGAAATGGCTGGACCGATTTTGACGGGACTATTATTGGCAGGTAGCTGATGTAATAAGAAGTAACTTAGGCTACGTTTATTTTAGAAAAAATCTTTTATTTTAGAAAAATAAAGTAAAGTTGATCGACTGTTAGCTAGTTTACCATAAACTTATAACATTTTTAACACCAACCTTGCAATGATTACATCTTTATAAAGATTGATAAATATAACAACATTTCAATTTATGCGCTAAACACGTGTTGTATTAAAAATATACACTCTAAAACTATACACGCTGAAAGAGCACACAAATTGCTTGATTATGATTAATTAAAACGTAAACTTCGGTCATGTTTGTTCGTCTAAGTACACGTTCACACAGAACTTCCTTTTTTACTAGATCAGGGGACCTAATACAACCTCTAGCAATTTTATTACCTTACTTTGTCTCTATCCTTGTTTTTAATGGGACAAAAGAAAAAGACAAAACACAAAGTGACATTAAAATAATACTGCTGTAAGAAGTGGTGGTATACGTACAGGTTTAACTGATACGTAGCTACTGGAGATAATGTTCACGCCGCATTTACAGGATCGTTTTTAATAGCTATGGAAACTGACCGCTGTTAATTTCGTCGGATTGCTAGTTTTACTAGATGTGGAATAGTCTTGTGTGTAAACTTGCTCGTATCTACATACGCTGATAAAAATAATTGCCGAATTAAAACGTATACTATAAAACGGACTCAAACTCAAAGCATTTATTTCATTTTGATCACAAATTAAGTTGCTTATGAAAATTCAAAATATGTAATTTTGAATTAAAGTCGAATTAAAACGTATACTATAAAACGGACTCAAACTCAAAGCATTTATTTCATTTTGATCACAAATTAAGTTGCTTATGAAAATTCAAAATATGTAATTTTGAATTAAAGTCAGCTATTTAACCTACAGCCAGTTCGCTGACGAGGTAGAGCTGTGAGAAGAACTGGCAAGAAACTCACGCCACTCTTTTCAATCGCCAGATAATTACAGTTATTTGTATGACTTATAATTTTAACACTCAACGCAACCAAAGAACCATACAAAGTAATTATTACAAATCAACCAATTAATATAATTACTAAGATTAAAAAAAAGAGAGGATTTCAATTATTTACTTTCTTATAATGAGATAATTCGACTACGTATTTTGAATAAAATGGTAAATGCACCTCCCGGTCATATTTAACGGCAAGGTAATAATGGATTAAGTATTAAATGTATGCCATGCCAAGATTAACCAGTCATCCCAAGTAGCACCCGTTCACGAGCATGACGCACGGACCAGCCATCATCACTCTGGCTAGCTGAATGCGCACTAATGTGTATGTACACGTGTTAACGATTATGGATTGAATCGACAGCTTTAAATAATGGATTGGAATTTTTTCATTATAACTTGTTTAGCGAACGAACCGGTCGTTTTAGAATTTTTTGAGTGAATTGGGCATACGAAAATAATAGTATAGTCTTGAGTATGGAACCACGGAAACTCTTTCCATGTCAAAAGCTGACTAACAGTGTCTTTCTATATACAATCTTTAATCCAAGATTCTTGAAAATCACGATTTTATGCAGTGGATCGTTCAACACTGAAGCGCAAGTGTAGTGAGTGAATTTGGCAAACACTTTCTTTACTATAGAGCTATGTGCAACAATGAACGTATCTAGGAATATTTAGAAACCTCTATGCAGATTGTAGTGTTTTGCTTTAAACTTGAAACCTCTGTAGTTCGGTGGTACTGTGTATGGGCTGCCACGCAGAGGTCGCGGGTTCAATTCGTGCTTAGTGCAAATATTTGTGTGCATAAGCATGGCTATTTGCATTGGGCTGGGTGTTTCTATGTATAATAGTATTTAAGTATGTTTATCCGCATTCTACGCCACATCACAAGCTATTAATATATATTTACTTTGGGGTCTAGATGGCGTTGTGTGGTTGTTGTGGTATTTATGTTTCCAATAATGCCCTTAAAAAATATTACTAATGCAAACGTATTTAGTTCGGTTCTATTGGCAGCTAACGTTGTATACGATGTTCGATTTCCACAGGTAACAACAAATTTAGTGATGCAATGTTTTACCAAGTCTGTGTGTATGTGGTTTTAATGTTTGTACTTACAGACTCTCGATGTAGGGTTTAATTACTAGTGCTTTGGCACTGATGTAAAGCGTATGTAAGCGCCATTATCCTCTAAAGTAAAGGCAACCGAAAACAGTCTTTGACAGAGATATATTACTAGCTGCGCCCTGCAGCTTCACCAGCGTGGAAAATGGTATGTGTTTAATTATGTAGGTAACTCTGGAACCAGATCGATTTTCGGGATAAAAAGTATGCTATGTCCGTCTCCGGCACCGAATCTATTACCAATTTTCATCAAAATCGGTTTAGCCGTTTAGGCGCTAACAAACATGCACACACACACCAAAAACTTTCGCATATATAATATTATTAGGATTAGTAGTATTCGTTTTGTTTTATTCTATACTATTAAATATGATTAACCAATAAAAATGAGCGAAATTGTGTGCTGGCGATTTGTTAAAAGAAATTGATATTTAAAAAGAACTGCCAAAAACAATGAACATGTTTTTTAATTACCAAAAAGTTAAAATTTTGTATGAGTTATACGCAAAGACGCAAATATTTAAATTCGAAAAAATAATCAAACAAATAATAAACTTCGGAAGAAAAGTTATATGTCCGTACATTCATTAACCTAACATAGTGTCGGAAATATCTGATTTTTTACTTAAATTCTAGTGCTGGAGATAATATTTAAATTAAATAATGTATACATTAATGTTGATTCCTAACAAAAAAATAAGGGTGTCATAATCCGACTCAACTAAGAAACATCAATAAGTGATTGATTCATTATGGGCACATTTGTATGTATAAAGACACGGTACCAGCTTCGGCAGTACATATACTAAAATTGGAACGATACTAATACCATTTGTGTCCGTAGCAAATTTAATAACATACGAGGTAATCGAATGGTTTCGATCCTCACATCGCTGTCCTCAATTCTGAGGGTTATTATATATTATAATGTCTTTTAGTGCTAGTTTTCCCTAGTAGAATTAGGACCATGCAAGGAAATGCCCTAATTCTTCAACATACGTATTATTTTTGGAGATAACGTAGGATTTTTCGTATAATCAAAGGGCAGACTAAGATTAAACTGCAAGTGCAGCTCACCTTTGTGACTGACTGCCTCTGTGGTTCGGTGGTATTGTGTATGGATTACCACGCAGAGGTCTCAGGATTGGTTTCCGGGTCGGATAAAGTGATATTGGGTTATTCTGGAGTCTTGAATTTGTCCGGTAAATGGCAACAGACTCGCTCCCATCACATGGGACCCAAAATAAAATGGCAAAATATGGATGGTTAAACATCTCTGCTTACCCCTTCGGGGATAAAAGGCGTGAAGATATGTATTATGTATATATGCAGTTCACCTCTCTGTGACGTGACAGCAACAAACTTCGACGTCAGTACTACACATAAATAAATCCTAGATATTTCCTGAATCCATAACTGCTTACTTACATCAAGTAGACTTTAAGCACTTATACAACATTCGTATCAAAAAAGCAATGTCCATTTCAAATCTAAAGTACAAAAACTTAATTTTTCAGTCGCGAAAGTATTTCAAACTTAAATTCTGCGCCAACTATAATAAAAGTTGCAGAAAGTCGCCTGACGAAACTGTCTTTGTTGAAACCGATTCGCGACGTTGGCAATAACTGAAATATTCTGATGGAATTTCTGCATCCAGATTCAATTCAGCAAACTGCATTCATATGTCTCAATTCGAAAAGCTTTCGAAGTGATCTGAAGCTGATATGAAGAGATAATGGTTTTTGTCTCAATGATTCCAATCAGAACCAATTGGAATAAAAGCTTGTGTGAGTTCCGTGCATTTATCGTTTGGTATCTAAACTATAAAGCAGAAGAATATGTTTGTTCAAAAAAATCTTTTTGCGTATGATAGCCCAGTTCTCGAGGAAGGTTATAGGCTATGTAGCATCACGCTACTGGCGACGGGAGCAGAGCAGTAAACAAAGACGTGGGTGAAACCGCGTCGCAGGAAACTAGTCTTTATATATAATGTAATTTAATTTAATTGATATTTTGCTTCAATAGTCGATTGCAGTGTATTTTGATAAAAATGTTGGAAAACAGCGCAGAATCTGCTTATGACAGAATTTCAATAACTCTATAGATTCTATTACACAAACAACAATAACTTGATAAGAATGTCAATTTTATCTCTTTTAGAGAGTATAATAGAAAACTTATTATCAATTTTATCTTTCTAACACTGGGATTACCATTTAATATAAATATGGGCCACTATTAAGTTCAAGTAAAATAAATCAATAGGTATGTATATTTATAAAAGCTGCAGAATTTTACAAAGTAGAGCTTGAAGAAGGTATTTGTCCAGCGACGTCAGTCGCTTCAGTCAGTCCCTTGGCTAAAACATGATGATTATCTCATCCACCATTGTACAGTTTTATGCATACGGAACATTTAAAATTTAATATAGAGTTTCGGTGGATTGTTCTGAATCAACAATCACGTCGTCTAAATAAAACATATTCGTTCTCTTACCGCTACAGAGCTTACAATTTGTATGCTCCACGCATTCCTAACATAAAGTTGGATAATTACCGCAATACCGACACTGTTATAATATACAGTAGTATAAGTCTATATAAAATAAAAGTGATGAAATAAATTATTAAAGTAATAACTGTCTCGTTTATGAAACTAAACATTTCTTTAATGTTCAATAATGTATTTTATATTTTATTTTATAGTAGATATGATGTCTTCATAGCCTTCAGAAGTATGTTTTAAAATATGTTGAACTAGAAAATTAAAAAAAAATGTTTTAATCACAACTTTAGTAAAACAAATCTGTATAAAAATTAAAAACTCAAAGTAATTTCTAACAAAAAACTGAATAAAGTGTTCTCAAAAATGTGAAAAATCCTGTAGTGCTAAATTGAGACAACCAATACCCACTGCTTTTCTACAAATAAAACAACAACTAAACTACTTTATTATACAAATTAATAATGTGAAAAATTAAAACAATACTTAAACCAAAAACAAAATCAAGTGTAATCTCTAGAAATTTAAAATGGCGTCATCGAACGGCAAAGAGAGTGGAAAAATGACTGCTTCAATCGATAGTTTAAAATTATCGAGCAAAAATACATCATTGTGCTCGTCGAAGCATGCTTCTTCCGAGTCAGTGTTATCAAGAAAAGACAAGGAATGCTTGCAAATGCAAGAATGCAAGAAAAAACTTCTTGCAATGGAGCCACAAATAATAATAAGGGATGAAAACGTGGTGCTAAGATCGCCGCCGCAGAAGAAAATCGTGATGCCGCCTACGATCAATGCGGAGGTAAGCTTTCAATATTTAAATAAGGCAATAAGCTGGGGTAATGGTTACGGGTCTCATCTAAAATATACGCTTAATACTTAACAAGTAAATGAAATGTAGTAAGGCGACGATAAATAGGTGATTGTAAGATTTCGTATTTGGTTATAATATTCAATTTTGTCACTAGGTTTTTAGCTTAGTGTCACTTTTGTGTTAAATAACATATAATTCAGCGTATACCTTAACTCTTGAAACAAATGGTGAAAATCCACGATTATGAAACAGCCACCACTGGACTAGTTTGACTTAAATACATATTTCAGATTTGTTAGGATTTGAAAGGAAAGAAATTTCAAGACGTAAATGACTGGATTGATGAAAGATAGTAATTAATATGCAAGTAAACTACTGCTTTTTCCGGGACAATCCCGCCCACATGTCCATCACTGTGACTCCTGTAAGCCAGGATTAACAGTGATAACCAATACGAAACACCGAGATTTGACACTCGTGAGTCCCGTAGACTGCTAAATCTACTGTCTTGGACCCCGCAACGAATTTAATTAGAAGTAAAAAGAATGAGTTGGAAATAAAAAGAAATCTCTTCTGTCCACTGCAAAGCGGGAGACAAATTTTGGACACCTTGACCAAACCTTGGACAAGAAATAATAATACTACTGCTTGTTCAGTCACCATTTATGACTCCCACGGGATGAGTCGGTTACATACTAGATCGAATACTACACTTGAATATGATCATTTAACGATTGCATGTGCATAAAGTGATTTAACTTAAAAAAATAATAATACTACTGCTTGTTCAGTCACCATTTATGACTCCCACGGGATGAGTCGGTTCCATACTAGATCGAATACTACACTTGAATAATATTTAGAAAAAACTACCAAGGCATTGCTGACCTTATAGAAGAAAAATTTAATTGAACTAAAATTTGTGTCCCCAAATATTAGTTCTGTATATATCTGCCAACTAACATTTTAGAATTAAGTATAAACTGTATAAAAAGTAAGTAACTATAACGTTTACAGTTATTTTACTGTGAAAATAACACAAGTTTCCAATGTATTGTTTGCATTAAGAACTTTAAGCGCAATGATTTCTTACTTTATAAACAGCTTTCACCTAATTCTAAAATGTTAGGAGAACATATTTTTAAAATATAGCTCCGATTATAAACGTTAGAAACCACTAAATATGACACTAAATTGCGACGTTCCTACTCGTAAGCTGTAAAAAGTCGCGGGTTATAAATATTATTACCTAGTACAGCGGACTAGAATCTAGAAGTTCTTATCTCTTTTAATACTTAATTCAGTGCTTACCGAGGACTTATTAAATGAACAGTTAGCAAAGAGCTTTTTCTAAAGTACTTAGTTTACTATCTGATTCAGCTCCAGAGTCAAATCGTGATCTAAGTTTTGGTCATAAATCAAGGACTTTTTCCGATATTACTAAGGTTCCGAAGCCTTGGGGAAATTGCTGACTTTGTGTGAATTTAGAGAGAACTCTTTCGCGTAAATTTCAATTGATATTCCGAAGTGTGAAAATTGGTCAGTTAAAAATTTCCAAATAAACTTTTGTATTTATTTTGGGCTCGAAAATGACATATTTATGGATTGGGGTTTCACATTTCCAGTTATAAGGTTATAGCCTACGTAACATCACGCTACTGATGACGGAAGCATAGCAGTAACCAAAGACGCGGGTAAAACCGCGCTGCGAGCAACTAGTATGGTGGTATAATTATAATAGCACACAAAAATGTTCTTAGGTCTAACGTTGTTATATTGTCAATAACTTTGAATGCTTTGAATATTAACGAATCACTAGTCTTCTTCTTTTCGAGTCGACAGCAAATCTTTTCATATTGTATCAACCCAAAACTTAGCTACGGCTACTGCATTGTCAGCAGCGTTCATAAAATCTTCCTGCGTGCAGTTGATCGAGCACGCAGGGCACGATATCAAGTGGGCCATTGTTTGGGGATTGACTTCACACTTGCAGTTTATATCGGAACTGTCATGGAATCCCTACCTGGACCAATTATCTTTAGTTCGGCCGACCTGTGTCCGAAGTCTGTTTAAAGATTTCCAAGTCGGCCATGATAAATTATGACCAGGCAGACGATTCTCCGACGGTTGGACGAAGGGCTTTGGGAGATTAACACGCTCTCGTCTCAATCTGCATCGCTCTTTTGATTTTTCTTCATGAAGCGGAAGCAAACACTTAACATAAACTTTACAGATTTTCAGCCTTTGTGGCACAAGGTTGTAATTAAAAAGTGGGTGCCTTGTGTCGTCTCGCATTTTATGTAGACCTTTCGGCGGAATCACTAGTGAAGCGATGTGTCATGATGCATGATGAGGCAGCCTGTAAAGCACAAATTTTAATTTTAATTTTTTTTCTGCTTCACAACATACTGTACTTGTAACTGTAATTACTTACCTATAGAGTTAAGTTTATTGCCTGCGTCACTTTGCATGCTACTTGAAATTGTTACTTACAAAAATTGTAATAACCTGGCGATTAAAAAGAGTGGCCTGAGTTTTTGGCCAGTTCTTCTCATGGCTCTCACGTCAGCGTTTAATTGGCTGACATTTTTTAATTTCTAACGTTCATAAGTGTTAATTTAATTAATCTAAATTAAATAAATATCTTTCGATTTTTTTTGTTTTGGTTGTTTTTCTTAGGCTTCATCGCTGCACCATTTTGCGTTGGTTCTAACCTCTATGCTGGTTGATTGAGCATTCATAACACAGAATCTAATCAGTCTCACTGTAATTAACCTATGCATTAGTCATGTTACTATCGCCCAGCTAGGTTCTGTCCGTATCAGTTTAATCAAATTCTAATGCAATCATGAGACATTTTGATTTTAATTATTAATCTATACTATTATATAAAGCGTAAGAGTTTGTTTCTTTGTTTGAAGCGCTAATCTCTGAAATTACCAGTTGGATTAAAAAAAATATTTTTGTATTTGTCGAATTCTCGAGGAAGAATAACAACACGCTAGGTGCCACGGGAGCGTAGCAAAAAAAACAAATATATAGTCGAATTGAGAAACCTCCTCCTTTTTTGAAGCCGGTTAAAAATAAATCTAGGTGTATTAACAGGAGTGAAGTCGCGTTACGGACTATTAGTATTAAATAAAGTAGATTTTAATTAACGAGCTTTCATAAACTTTGATGTAAGGTTAACGATTTTAAGAATCTTTTAAGCAAGCTTTAAGTAATTTTAAACTAAAATCTATTTGTAATTTTATCCTAAAAGTTTCAACACAGTAATGAACAACTTAGATTTAGTTATACTTAAGTTTGTACAGACGAGGTTCAAATAAGGGTCATATACATGACTTTGATTTAATTCAAGGTTGTTGAATTTATTAAGGCTGATTTATACAGTGCAATTTTTTATATTAGATTTGTCTTGAAACATAAGGATTTATCTAAAATATTCTGTGAGAAATTTATACTATTCATATATAATTTAAATTGCCAAATAAGGTTTCTATACATATAGGTACCTATCGGCTGCGTATAATGATACCTTGTATCCTACTAACCCTACTAATATTATAAATGCGAAAGTTTGTGTGTGTGTTTGTTACCTCTTAGCGCCTAAACAGCTGAACGGATTTCAATGAAAATTGATAATTTTTTATTTTTTTTTATTTTTATTTTATTTTTTTACCACATTCACACAGCGCTATCTAGCCCCAGATTAAGCAATTATATTTGCTTGTGTTATGGGTACTAAACAACTGATAAACTACTTATATACATTTTTTTTTTGTAAATACATACATATTATATATAAATTACACCCAGACACAGAACAAACAATCATGATCATCACACAAAGGTTTATCCTGGGTGAGAATCGAACCCACGACCTCTGGCTTAGCAGTCAGGGTCACTAACCACTAGACCAACAGGCCAGTCTAATAAATTATGTATATAGATTCGGTGCCGGAGACGGACATAGGCTTTTTTATCTTTATCTTATACCGAGGGTGACAAAACACATTTTAGGCGCGAGGGAAGCCATGGAGCGCATTAACGCTGCAAGCAACAACACAACAGGCTAAGATGGCGAAAATATGAGGCTTAAGTCCAGCAGTGGACGTCTTTTCGCTTATATGATGATAGTTATTGATTTGACTACCTCTGTGGTTGGGTGGTACTGTGTAGAAACTGCCACGCAGAGGTTCAACTCCCGTTCAGTGCAAATATATGTGTGAATGAACATGAATATTTGCATTGGTCTAGGTGTTTCTATGTGTAATAAGATTTATTTACAAAAAAAAAGTATTTAAGTATGTATATTCGCATCCCAGAACCCATAACACGAGCTATAAAATATGCTGCTTTGGGTCTAGATGGCGCTGTGTGTAGTTGTTGTGATATAAGTATTATACAAAGTACCTACATCTAGATTTGAAATAAATATTTATGGATCACAGTTTTATTACAAGTTCTAAACTATAGCTCGTCTGCCACGATTGTTCACAATGCCCTCGTGAACAATTCTGCACACGGTTCATTTTAACATTACCTATACGTGCCTCATCTAAAATCCCCAAGTAATTGTAAAGCCGTTCTTGTAAGTTAAACTCATTTACCATTTATTGTGTGATCCTAACTTAAATGACGTCACACGCAAGTTAAATTGTTAGACAACCTCTGAGATTTGAAGTTTGGATCTTGAATAGTTATATAGTTATGTATATATATATCTACATGTTTTTACTAAGAAACGTGAGGTTGTTTTTAACGTAATAATGTCTTATAAATTCGACGAACGCCGGCTGCACACATGAAAAAATTACATGTTCGGCGTGCAAGCGAGAGCGCGGAACAAGGGATAGAGAGCGTTCGGCTTGTGACGTAAACTCATTCTTTGTATTATACAAAATAATAATTATAATTTAGTGATAATAATTTAATTCAATTCATAAAAGTTTGCTATGTTTTCTTATGACATTATTACGTAATATTATCGTCCGTAAACCGACTTTACAGACAACAAATAGTTTTATTGTTATATGTAATTTCTGTTTTTTACAGTCGTAAACAACTTGCTTTTGTTAAACTAAAATATTTTGCCCTCCATCAGCTTTGGCCTTATATTATATACCAAGATGCTTAATTCTTTACAACATTTATTTGGTCTAATATAAATATGTTTTTTTTTTTTTTTTATATATATTAGCCTACCAAAGTGACTCCACCCCGCCTGATGGTAAGCAGTCAGTGGAATCCAGAAGTGGTGGCCACCATACCAAAAGCTATCGTCTTAAACTGCTGGTATGGTGGCCTCCACTATGGCGGCTGGGAATGGGGTTAGAGGAAGGGAATGAGGGAGGTGAGGAAAGAGGAAAGGGGGGAAATTGGGCCTCCGGCACTCTCACTCACCGAACGAAACGCAGTAGTAAAGATACTACTACTCTTAAGTCGATCTTCTATGAGAGGGTAGTACTTCCCCGGACGATCCGGCCCATTCATGCTGAAACCAGCGTGGATCTACTACCGTCGAATATGTTGACGGCATCAGCAACGATTTATCGACTAATGAAATATGACTCCATAGCAAAACGTTATGATTTATATCGAGGCTTGAGTTTGTTGGGTTTAAATTTTCCACATTGATTGATTTGATTAATTGTCTTTTTAGTATTATTTTGGCAAAACTTATTGAACTCAACCATATCCATGAGCTACAGTACTTAGATGCATGAACCTTAAAGATCACTTCCATCTTCGCTACCTAAGTTAAATAAAAAATATCTTTTCTTTCTGTTTCTGTTCTTTGAATAACTATAATAACTTTTTCCCTTATGATTTTTCAAGAAAATACACTCATGTTTCAGAACGAGTCTTAATTAATATTATATCAACTTTGTACGTATATATTAAATCTTTGTTAACTCTGAAGCACACAAAGAGCTTCATTGTGCCAGAAGTTATCCTAACTCACTTCAAGGCTTTGTATTAAGTACAAGTTTTAGAGTACTATAATTATATGAATCACAAAAGCGATAATTTTATTAAAATATAATAAAATTTCATTGACCTTGATTGAGTTATTTTCAGTTTTAAAAATATCATCTTACGGAACCACTGCGTTTGCATTGTATGCATTTCCATAAATATCGAATACTTGCGCTATACGCACAATAATCACACGATTTGATATGCTGTAGCCTAAAAACAATCTTGTAATAAAGTTAAATGGTATCCATATGCAATTTTTACATTGCGGTCTCGTTTTTGATTTGAGTAGTCAGTATTTAGTGAATAACATAGCGTACCTATATTCGACTGTGTCACACAATTGCTTGTTGCGCAAAAGCATAAATAATTAGTTTAATTTGACCTAATTAGTTACTTAATATCTAATTATCCATCCTTTGAGCATGCTTTTAGGAACTTCACAAGGGATTTAACAGGTGATTAGTAAATTTTTCGTTGTTCAGCCTTTCAGAAACTGGGGGTTATTCACTTAGCCTCTAATATAGTAAATAATTATCTTATACATAACAGTTAGTTCACAAAATGTAATTTCATCTGCTAGTACCGCTAGCAAAACGTCAATATAATACACCATTCCCCTTGCAGCAATGTGACGCTATTTCATACTTTATCATAATAATGCTGAACCACCTCAACATTCATCTTTATGTCGTAGGAATTTCTCTTTAGAGAGCTGTTATAAAGAACCTGCAAGTCCCATGTCCCGGAATTTCTCAAAGCTCCTTCAACTGTGCTGTAAAAGCCTTTATCGTATTTTGTGACTACGTTTTTTTCAGGGCTTCATTATTTTATATTGTGTGCGATCGAGGTAAATTGAATATTAATAAATTGTTATTTTATTGCATCGTTTTGTAAAGAGAAGTTAATGTCACTTAGTAATAATCTAGCTTTTTACTCTTTCTTTTCGTTATGAGTGATAACTGATCTAAAACTTGTGAATTGAAAACAAGTTCCATCCATTCTTAGTAAAAACAAAAGGGTTTCGAACCAAATAGTTCAATAATTCATACTTTTATCGCTCAATTAAGAACTTTTTACCAGCGCATGTGCTTCCTTTTAATTATATGAAAAAGCATCTCTTAAAGCCGTAGTGGAGACCATACCAAGACACTACCTATGAAAAGACGTTAGTGCTGGACACCATACTAAAAGCCATTGTCTCAAACTGCTATCGTGGTGACTAATATGGCGGCTTTATAAAATGCTTTTTCTCGTCTGCAAACGAACTGCAAACCACATACAGTTTTACGACAAGCAACTCAAGCTGTAAAAACAAAGCGCTCGCCTAATCGCGGTTTACAAAAGATATTAAAGCTCTCATTACCAAGAAAACGGCAACAAATTTTAAATATAAACTTAAAGCAGATGCACAATATCACCGTGGTGCGGTAAGAACCCACTGCAATAGCGTATTTAAGGATATAATATATGCTATAGAATAACGTAATAAATTGCAACTCTTAAAGAATTAAAATTATCTGGGGATTAAAATGAGTGGCCTGAGTTTCTTGTCAGTTTTAATCACGGCTTCACCTTTTTAGTGACTTCGCCATTGGCAAGTTACTGACATTTTTTTAGCTAGGTCGTTTAGATATCATGTAAGTTTAAAAAAATAAATAAGTCTATTAATTTCATGATCTTTAGGCTACGAAATCATGACAATTATTAACCTAAAAATAACTGAACTGTCTAATACTGTATCTAATAGGCCACACATATTCAATAACCAGTTACTACTTAATAAATCTCTTTTTAATTTAGTCGGTTAATATAATTGTTGATTATGGTAGCCATGGTGACGAAACAATAAATTGTTAGTTCAATTTCCAAGCAGGACAAAACATTAGTAATCCATAGGTACATATTTATTTCAAGTCTGGCAGTAAAATATCAAATGACAGCCTCTGTGATACAGGACTTGTTCCTTCGCAAAAATATATTGTTTTGATTAAAAGCTCTACAAAAATGGCTACAAACGGATATATAAAGTGAAATTGTCTGTCGAACTAGTATCGTTTCCGTATACCCACATCAAACTGTGTCCTAGACAAATAACCTGAAAGTAAGGCTAACTGCACATAAGCGCCAAAACTTTAATGTATATGCGTAGAATTATATGAGTAAACAAAGCTTTTGTACTTGAAAGGAAAATCTAATAAAATTTGCCCTTTAGTTTTATTAAAAGAAAAGCACAAAATGTATAATGTATTTTTATTAAAACTATTATTCATTTTAGGCCTAAAATAAATGAAAATGTATAACATTCTGTTTTATTTAATATCGTGTCGAACAAGTTGAAATTTTGTGTTGTTAGGATATTTAGGAACCTTTCTTTCTTTACATTGTTGTATTCAGTATGCAGAAAGTATTACCCCAAGTTACATTTTATTTTACTTCTTAATTTCCATCGGCCTTTAGGGTTATTTTCATTGAAGCTTAGCGGACCGTGAATTGGCCAATCACAATGCTTGAAATCTTCACTCCGCGTCAGTGGAAACAGTGTTAGCGGAGCTGAGCAGACTTTCAAATAAAATATACAAATAGGCGGCTAATATTTTACTTCTCTTCTCCTCTCCACTCTGCCCAACTCCACCCAGCTCCGCGTCAATGGAAACATTAACCACTTTTCACTGCTCTCATCCTCTTCACTTCGTCCCGCTTCTCCTCAGTGGAAACGCACTCTTACGGTCGACAGTGACTTGGTTGTATTTTCTTATAGATAATAGTCATTTCCATGACAATACAAACAAAATACAACAGTCTTCATGTAATACTGTTGCCAAAAATATACATCATAAGAAAACACCTTGACGGCTAACAGCAACATTTTATATTTTGACGTGTAATTCAAATTGTATAACAATCTTTTATTTATTATAAATATTATGTTTTACGTTTTATAAGTGGTATATTTTTTAAATAGATTGGATTTATTTACATTAAACAATATTTTATTACATTTTCTAAACACATGTGGTAGATACTACAGGGATTTTTTTATACAACTTTGGTGGTAAACAAGCATACGGTCCACCTGATGGTAAGTGGTAACCGTAACCTATAGAGATGGCTGTGTTTCCTAAGCATTGTAGAAGTAATAATGCTTAGAAAACACAACCAAGCCGACAACTGAGAAGGGGATGAGGAAGGAAAAGGAAAACGGAACCGAGGGGGTGTTTGGCCTGCCGGCGGCTCTCACTCACCGAGCGAAATACATTATGAAACTAATATTCTTACGTCGATGTTCTATGAGAGTAGTACTTCTTCAGACCCTGGCCCCTTCATGCTGAAACCAGCGTGGATCTACTACCGTAGATAGTGAAAGGAGTAGTGAACTCTTGAACTGGTATAAACATTTATGGCGATTCTATGAGGTGTTCATGTTCTCTTAAAAGATTTATATATTCCACTCCTTCCACCCACATCACTCCACCAAGACATACCAGTCAATAAGTAGCAAATTAATATTAGGAAAAGCCATTTGCTTATATATAGACTTCAAACCAGATTCTACATTTGCACATGAGAGAACCTTAAATATATTTTTTTTATATTAATTAGCCTTTAAAAATAACTCCATCCCGCCTGATGGCAAGCAGTCAGTGGAATCCAGAAGCGGTGGCCACAATACCAAAGCCATCGTCCTAAACTAAACTGCTGGTATGGTGGCCTCCATAATGGCGGCTAGAAATGTGGTAGGGTAAGAGAATGAGAGAGGTGAGGCAAGATAAAAGAGGGGAAATTAGGCCGTCGGCGCTCTCACTTACTAAACGAAACGCAGTAGCACGGATACTACTACTCTTAAGTCGATCTTCTATGAGAGGGTAGTACCTCTCCGGTCGATCCGACGCATTCATGCTGAAACCAGCGTGGATCTACTACCGTACATAACCTACGTGTTATCAAGTTCCTGCACGCACATTATGTATGTTACGATACAAGAACCTCGACGACAAATAATAACTTATTGTCACACGGTGCAACTTCGTGATGTCTCTTCATATTACTAATACTAGACGCAAAAAGTTTTATATCTACGGTAGTAGTATCGTTGAAGGTTATATCGGTGTATACTGTTTGACTAAATATCTTGTAAAGTTTTTCTAGAGATCTATCTAGGTCTAGAAAGGTTACAGTTTATTAGAACTCTAGTTTGCCGCGGCGTGGTTTCACCTGCGTTAAGTTACATTTTTGGTTACCGCTCTGCTCCCGTCGCCTGTAGCGTGATGTTACATAGCCTATAACCTACTTCGCGAATTGGGCTATCAAACGCAAAAATAATTATTCAAATGCGACGGGTAGTTTTAGAGATTATGGCGTTCAAACAATCAAACAAACTCTTCAGCTTTATAAAAGATAAATAGATAAGACAAAATACGTCGGCAGAGGTTACTTTTTTCTGGTTATCACAAAGATTAAAATTGGTAATAATATTTTTTTTGTCGAGAAATTCCCTTAGAGTTTTTAATTAAGCCTGTTAAATAGCAACAAATATATCACTGTATACTGTAAGTGTTTCAAGCATAGAAATCAAAGATGGCGCTGTCAACAAATTTAGACCTCTCCCATACAAGATGTATAGAAGCCTAAGTCGCGATATTAACATTCTCACACCATCTAACTATATATACAAGTCCCGACTACCAACTTTTGGGCAGTAGCCTGCCAGGCATGATCACCTAGCCTGTTCGGAGGATCCTCCCTTTGGTTGGAGGTATATGGTGTGACACCTCCACAAAGTTTATTCATGAAGTGGAATGAGTAAAGGTAGAATTTCTATGGTCAATAGATTTATATTTTTTTTTCCTTAAAATCTTTTCTTTATTTATTGCCGACAGTAGCAAACGAGAAAACTGCTTGGGGCCTAAGTCTGCTATCACAATAGTGTCAGAATGTTCGATCATTGATCTCTTATTGGTTGAAATTTGTCAAATTAACAGACTTAGGCCCCTGTTGGTAAGTGTTAACGGTCGCTCATGGACGACTCAGAGTCTGTGGCATTGCTCTTGGACTCTAGGACTCTTGGCTTGGCGAAGTCACTGCCTACTATGAAGAGAGTGGAGTACTTAGGTGATGAGATTGTGGAAATACGAAAGCGGGTGTATATAGCTGTTATGATGGTCAACTATACATGGCATTTATCTTACAACCGCTGCCTACACTTTAATATCTGCAGCCCTTATTTTAAGACCTAACTATGTACCTACTAACCTTTTTGAGAGAATAAATGAATAAATGAAAAAAAATATCTATGTGACTATTCATTATCGTTTTATAAAAATTGTAGATTAATCTATTTAGCCAGTTATTACTAATATTGTCAAATTATTGAGTTACGGTGAAGAAAACCATTGTAAGGTAACCTGAATTAAAAAAAAATATATATATTCGAGTTGAGAACCTCCTTTGTTTCGTCGGTTAAAAATATACGTAAAGCTGAAATCGCTAAGTGTTAATCGTGTTCAATGCTTATTACTTTGTTGCATAAAAAGACACTTTCACAGTGTGAATATAATGGCGTAAATAGCGGTTCTTTTGATAAGGTATAATTTTGTCTCTTTACGACAGATGGCGCGTGAACGGGAATTCTCACAGCACCATTACTGGCACTCTACTCGTTTAAATTAATGAACAACACTTGAAGTTTCTCATGCTGTGCATTTTTAAACTTTCAGGAAGTTGTTCCTTTTAATAATCCTACTAAGAATATTATAAATGAAAAAGTTTGTGTTTAAGTACCTCTGAGTTGTTGTACGGCTGACAGGATTTCGATGAAAATTGGTATGTACATAGAGTCGGTTCTGGAGATGGACATAGGATACTTTTTATCCTGAAAATCGGTCTGGTTCCCAATAATTAAACACATACCAATTTCCGCGCGGACAAAGCCGCAGGGCGCAGCTAGTATTTATATATACATTTTGCTATATTTTGTGTAAATAATACCTAACTTATTAAAGACTGACTAGTGTTTCATAAATTATAACAATCTAACATAACAGCAACTCACCTTTTGCCCTGAAGGGATAGACAGAACTGTGTAACACTTACATTGCACAAGTTTTGTTGGGTCCCGTGTAACCCCGTTACTATTTATCGGGCACAATTTACGACCACGCAGAATTTCTCTACAAACTTCAATAATACCTGATTCTGGCACTAAAGCTGGGTCTTCAGCATATCCTTACACAGTACCGATAACACTGAGGATCTAATCATCAAATTAAATTACAAAAAAAAACTAATCGGGTAGATTTAGCTACTTACTTAGGAATGAAATATTCCAGAATAGCACACTGAGCACTTCTGCTAGATTGTCGAGTTCATTTCAAACAATACTACCTTAATAGTGTTTTGATTACGGTTTTCGAACAACATTTCATGCCCAATCGTTAAGCTTAAATACTAGCAATGCAATTGTTAAAACACGGAACACGAGCGTTTTATTTTAGGATAATTCTTGTACAAAATTTATTTATTCATTTGATTAGTATAGTGGCCGTCACTTCTGGATTCCACTGACTGCTTACCATCAGGCGGGGTGGAGTCACTTAAAAAAAAAAAAAATATTACTTGGGGTCATCGTCAGTGCATTTTTTTTTAATACGTTACGCACAATTTTTTACACTGGTGAGTTTAAATACCATAGGTATGTTCTACCAGTCAACCTTCATGTTTGTTATGTTAGGTTTTCCCTTCCCTTTTTTAACTCATGTTTTACGCAACCCATAAATATTTTCTTTGCTCATTCTCTCCATACCTCTGCATTTATAACCATGGCTCTTTTCGTTCATCCCTCCTCATCTACAGAGAAGTATTAGTGACTTTATGTGTCAATGAAAAAGTAATAATTCGTGAAACACACGTATTAATATACACACACCCTCTGCATTAGGTAGGGGCTATCAGAATCGATACGAATTTAGATTAAGGACAGATTTATTACCGGGATAAGGGCAGGGGTCGTTACTTGAGGTATCTACTTATTGCTTCTGGTCAAGTTTTATAATCTAAAAGTGGTGACCTTAATATTTTTTAGATTTTATTTTAAATAACTTATTAAGACGTGATGTAATGATTGAAACAACGTTTTATACAGTTAAAGTGTTGAAACTTATTGCCAATGTTATTAGATTAGGGGTCAAGAATCAAAAGGCAAATTAAAATTTCCTTTAACAAGTGCAAAATATTATTAGAAATAGACAATACCTCTATCCCACAAAAGACCGCTATTACAACATTTCTACCTATCTTCCTAGATTGTAGCGTGAATGGTGGGTTTTTAGGCCTCTAAAAAGCAATGCAAAATATATATAGCAAAATATTCAGATATATTAGTAAACAGTTTATATAATACCTACATAGAAACATTTTCCACAGTTCACATGTTGCCTTTACCTTTTGTAGCAATATGAAAATTGAGGCAGTCTGTACACATTTTACTTTTTATTTATTCTTTACAACATAGAAAGCTGTAATGAATTACCTATAGAGTTAAGTGTAAAAAAGAGTGGCCTGAGTTACTTACCAGTTCTTCTCATGGCTCTACTTCGTCAGCGAACTGGCTGTAGGTCGATTTGCTGACATTTTGTAAACTTGGACGTTCATAAGTGTTAATTTAATTAACCTATATGAATAAACATATTTTCATTTTCATTTTTTCATTTTCGAACGAGCCTATTACCATTGCCATGCCTTATAGCATTATAATATTTCGAGCACAATTCCAAATAATTGATGTATTTTCCCAATACAAATCCGTAGTCTAGTCGTCTATAGCGCAAACAGAAAGTGTAATTATAATTTGATATAATAATAACTTATAAAAATTATAATATGAATGCCCATAGACTGTTAATTAAAGATGTTTCTTTATATTATACTTTATTTTTTATATATTGTAGTCTTAGGTTATTCTAATGATCTCATTTTATCTAATAATTGTAATTTCGTTTTCTGGTAGAAATATTTGTTCCAAATTTATTCTCTATCGGTAGGTATTAAAAAAAGTTGTTGAAGTTAGTTATATTAAGATTAAAATAAGCCATCATTTAAAGTCTTGTGGTGACTTACCTTACTTTGCGCTTCCGCTTGCATGAATATAAACTCCGGTAATATCATCTTTACTGTGTGTGATATTAATTCTGTAGCTATGTATTAGTAACTTCTTTTTACCTATGTATATTTTGTACCGTAATGTTAAGCAGTAATACATGCTGTACTCGTACAACATACACTAAAACCTTGACACCTTGTAACCATGATTAAAAAAAAACTTTATTCTTTATTCAAATTACTTAAATACATAAATGTATTTCCAATTGAAGATGAGTAGAGGGCAATAGAATATAAATTTATAACGATAGTCGAATTTACGAGCGCTTTGTGATTTACTGTGTTTAGTTAAGAGGCGATGGCTAAAGAATGGTTTGTGTTACTGTCTTGTGGTGAAGATTTGTGAATCGTATTGAAGGAATATTATATTGATGACTAGCTTTCCGCGGCGCGCCTCACCCGCGTCTTTGCTTACTGCTTTGCTCCCGTTGCCAAGAGTGTGATGTTACATAGCCTTTAACCTTCCTTGAGAACTGGGCTATCATACGCAAAAATCATTTTTCAGATTAGACGGTTCCAGAGCACATTCAAACAAACAAACAAACAAATAAAAAAAACTCTTTCGCTTTATATAACAATATAGATTAGATTGACTGCATTGAGGGTTTTAAGTGGAGTAAAAACTGATTTGTATTAAGTTTAAGTTAGTGGTTAAATCACCCGCTTCATATACAAGGTTGTGGGGAAAAAACTGGACAAGTAGGTACCTTGGCGACATTTTCAAATTAATTATGTGATTTCTACCTTTACCTTGGATATTACTGAACTGTGTTGACGATGAAGAAAAACATGGTGAGGAAACCTGGATTGAAATTGCCGATGTGTTCTAAGCAAGTGTGGCAATCAATATTATATGTGACCTTTTCCTTCAATAGGATATTTCAAAGAAAACGCTACAAGCCTGTTGTATCGTTATGTGAACATGCTTTTAAAATAAAATAGCTATATAACTACTCAAATGTTGTTATTATTAAAAAGAAAGCTGCTTTAAATATGAATAACCATAGTTTAGAGCGTTTGAGTCTTACTATATGAAAGAACGAAAGATAAAACATTTATTTATGCGTATCATAGTTTTTATGGTAGTAAATAACTGAATATAACCACTACTATATCACCTGCATGCGACGCACGAGATATCACGCGTACGAATTACGACTATTGATTTATATATTTGTCTTAACACGCACGCAGCAAAACGCAAATTTATTAAAGTTCGTAAAAAGTTACTATTATTTTTGAGTTACGCTTGTTTCGTACACGAATTGTATTTATAAATAATGTAACATTCTGTGTGCAATGAAAATAAAAGATTTTTTTTCCTTTTACATAAAATTCCAGTTATAAATATAGAGAAAATAATACACGAGATAGTTATCTCATAGCGCTTTAGACTAACAGCACTCATACATATATATTTGATTACAGGTACAGTCGCAAAGCGTCGATCTGTCCCATTTATAAAACCAACACGAATCGACTACTTCCCAAGTGGGCTTCAAACAAATTTCTTTAGCTTTACAATTATTATGATAAAAGCTTACTTGATTTAGCATTATTCATTTTCACGGCAGCAAATTATTTCCGATAGATGCCGCTGCAGGTCAATTGAAATACGACTATTTAATTTGAATATTAACGTTCGATGTTTGACTTAACGATTATTGGCGGCCATAAATTAATATAAAATGGCCGGTTTATAAATATTTTGTTCTGTAATAATTGGTGAGTAATTAAAATGAACGGCGTTGTATCTTTTGATTCCGTTGGCATAGAACTGTTTTTTTTTTTATAACTTTAAGAGGTTACAGACAAAAGTATTCAATATAAATTTCAGAAGAAAAAGATCTTGACAGACAGAGTATGGAGAACAAAGTAATCCTATACGGGTTCCATTACGGTAGGTATATAATACGGTAGTAGATCCACGCTGGTTTCAGCATGAATGGGCCGGATCGTCCGGGGAAGTACTACCCTCTCATAGAAGATCGACTTAAGAGTAGTAGTATCCTTACTACTGCGTTTCGTTCGGTGAGTGAGAGTGCCGGAGGCCCAATTTCCCCCCTTTCCTCTTTCCTCACCTCCCTCATTCCCTTCCCCTGACCCCATTCCCAGCCGCCATAGTGGAGGCCACCATACCAGCAGTTTAAGACGATAGCTTTTGGTATGGTGGCCACCACTTCTGGATTCCACTGACTGCTTACCATCAGGCGGGGTGGAGTCACTTTGGTAGGCTAATATATAAAAAAAAAAAAAAAAAAAATTTACCTTTTAAGGTACTAAAAAGAATCTAAATAATTATTGTTAATATCAATATTTTATAAACATTGGAATTAAAAGGTTTTGAACAAGGTCAGCAACGCGCTAGTGATACTGCTGTTGCAAGCGTCCATAGGCTACGGTGACTGCTTACCATCAGGCGGATCGTATGCTTGTTTGTGAAATTAATAGTATAAAAAAAACTTCAATGTATGCCTACTTTGGGTCTAGCGTTGTGTAGTTGTTGTGATATTAATTATGTTTTTATTTAAGTAATGCTCATCGTTTGAAATGTGTCAATAACATGAATTGCAGATAAATTTTATGCTCCTAGAAATACCTAAATAATAAAATATGGTGACAAACAAAATAAATAAATTCTTTATTCTTTTATTTATTCTTTATTTATTTATTTATTTAATAAACATAAATTACATAGATTATAGGTAGTTTCCCTTTGGTCCCAAAAGCTAGTGCTTGTGTCTTGGACACCATCGGGACTACAATTTTAATATATATATCTAAGAGGCTATCATACATATTTTATAATTATAAACTAAACACGATTTAAATAACTAATACTTAGTTTGCACGTTACTTCGGCGACGTGCTGCGCTGTTGCAAGGTATCAAGTAAATTCGATCATTATCTAAAGCAGGGCTGTCCAAACCAAGGCCCGCGCCGGGCCGCATGCGGCCTGCGGTTCATCTTTGTGCGGCCTGCAGTGTGTTTTTAATATTATAATGAAAGAATAAATTCTTCACTTTGCCTTAGCCTACAGGCTAAAGAAAACGCTATCGTATCAAATCATTTCTATAGAAAATGTGTTTATTTTTTATTTTTACGGCCCTTCAATCTATTTAGTAATTTGAAATTGGCCCGGGATCATATCCAGTTTGGACAGCCCTGATATAAAGCTTAGAACGAATTGTCAATATCTTTAAATGTGGTAGTAATCTTCTAATGTATGTGTAATGGGCTGGCATTGACGTTAATATTCTAGAGTTTAATAGCTGCAATAAAAGAAATGGCAAGGACCTGATGATGGAGTATTAACTGGTAGTATTTTAAGTAATCATTTACAGGGTATGGGTCTAATATAAGTAAAAAGTATTGATTTTGACTTTTACTTTAACTGAGATAGTAGATGGTTGTGTTAACTTCCCAAAATGGTTGTTCCGTAATTGGTGTAAAAATAATAGATACTACTATAATATAAAATAGAAGAATTTATTTGTTTGGTTTCTTTGTTTGAACGTGCTAATCTCTGTGAACTACCAGTCGGATTTGGATAATTCTTTTTTCGTATAATAGCCCAGTTTTTTAGGAACGTTATAGGTTATGTAACATCACGCTACTGGCGACAGAAGCAGAGCAGTAACCAAAGACGCGGGTGAGACTGCGCTGCGGGAACCTATTAGTATTTTATTATAAAACTCACAACCATTCTCTAGGTTACTGCGAAAAGAAAATGAGAGTGGAGAAGGAAAGTCACGGTGAATTCCACATCGTCTTTTACGGCATACATACTTCCATTACGCAAGCAAGATAGCCTATTATACCTAATATACTCATTACATCCATCCCCAGAAACATGTTGTACTCTAATTCCTATTTAAAACACTTTAAATTCTAAAACCTTAAATTCGGGTCAAATTATATTTTAGACACTGTCCAAAATGTACGATGTAGTCCACTAACAAATGTCACAGGTCATGTTATCCATTTGGAACTATGCCTAATAGCACTCCCTCACGCTGCAACATTGACGCAATCTATGGACTTATCGTGGAAGTGGAAATGGTCCAGTGGATAAGGCACCCGCTTCGTAAACACAAAGTAGTGGTCTCGAATACGGGCAAGTACCAATGTGATTTTTCAAATCATATGTACTTTCTAAGTTTATCTTGATTTCTGACTGACGGTGAAGGAAAACATCGTGAGAAAACCTTGTCTTTTAAATGTCTGAAATTGCCAATCCGCCTTGAGCAAGCGTGGTGATTAATGCTCATACGTTTTCTATATGAAAAGAGGCTTTTGCCCTGCAGTGGGACAGTAAATAGGCTGATATTATTATTATATGTACTTATCGTATGTCAGGACAGCATTCTGGTGAAATCAACTACTGACCTGGTAATAAACCTTTAGGTATCTTGAAATTTGTATATCGCTGATTCAAGTAAGACATGTCATCAGTTATGATTGTCCTCAATTCTTTGGATAAACTATTGTTTCTGTAACTACTTTACCCGAGCGCTTGTAAAAAATATGACAACTGAACAGCGCCCCTGACTTATAGTCTGAGAACTAAACACAACATTTTCTCTTATATTTCGGTCAGTAATGTCACGGGAAAATAAAATTTCCCTAGGCTCTACTGATATGAGGACAAGCAGAAGTGTCATAAATAAAGGTTTTTTTAAAATGCAAACGCACGCCACTCATATAGAATGTTTTCTCAATGAATTGTTAAAATATTTAAAAGATCTACGTACATTTTTACATAAAAATAATAATAAAACAGAATAAGTAAATATATTATTAATACTCCAGTCAATGAAGAATTATAGAGTGCGTGAGCGAGTAACTTAGCAATTTCTTCAGAAACGTGTTTAGGGTGATCAGGGAGCCCCCCCCCGATCGGGGTTCTCGCCTTGTCGCGGCGGGGGGGCTTAGTAACCGTGGTTACGCAGAACCACGGCGAACCAAGAGGAACCCCAAGGAGGCGCCGCTCCTCTGGGCTTTGGTGGTAAGCCCACGATGGAGCGGCTCTGGTGGGCTGCGGTGCTGTTTGGGCGGCACCGCAACTGGGTCGGGCTGCGGTGTTGCTTCGGCGACACTGCGGCTGGGGAGTGGCGGGGCCGCGGCGGGAGAGGAGTGCCGGTATAACGGTGCGCCGCTCTCCCTACCTTCCGCGGCCTCGGCGGGGCCGCAACCGCCAGATTGCGGACGCGGTGGGGCCGCAGGGGAAGAGGAGTGTCGGTATTGCGACGCGCCGTTCTCCCTATCCTCTGCGGCCGAGTTAGGAGGTGGCCTGCGGGCGGCGATCGGGCGGTCGCCGCCCGAGCGGCGCGGGCCCGAGACGGCAGTGTCCCCCCTCTCGAAGGAGGGGGGGCTGGGCCCCTAAATCGGACGGGGCCCGCTCGCGGTGGGCGGGCCGTGGCCCGTCGGGGTCGCGGATGGGTGCGCGGGCGACTCCCGTGACCCCGACACTCAGGCCGTCCGGAGGAACACCGTGGGTTTTAGTCGGTATGCCGGCCGCGCTCTGAGTGCGGTCGGAGAGTCCGACATAACCCCCGCCTTGCCCAGGCGGGTGCGTATGCGTAATGCATTTCCCACGTAAAAAAAAAAAAAAAAAAAGGGTGATCAGGGAGCAAACATACTAAAAGTCCCCTCTCCTAGGAGGTGAGCTTGAGGAAAGGGAGGGTTTAAAGTACCCATTTTTCGGTTTATCGATAGTATCTCAAAAACGGTGCGTCCTTGAGAAAAATATTTTTTTACTGAATGAAAACTTATAAAATTCTCTACAACTTTTATCTTGTGCACATTTTCCAATTTACAATAGTTTTTGAACTATAAGCTCTAAAAAAATAGAAATAAATAAAAACACCGCTTGTAAAATAAGATTATACGAGGGTACTTTTAAATTCGCAGAATGGACGGAAGGAGGTAAAATATTGACACAAATTCATTATTATTTTTTAAAATATTTACCTACAACACCAATAAATTCATCAGAACGATTAATTAATTTGTATACACTTTCTTAAAAATTATTTGTTTTTGTCTAAGAAACGCTGAAACGGTGTTCTTCAATTCTTCTTAGGCCAAAAATTTCATACGCCGAACCGTTTTTTTAAGTTTTGGTAACAGATAAAAGCAGCTTGGAGCTAGGTCCAAACTATAAAGTGGAAAAATAAAATATTTAATACCAATAAACAGCCAATAAAACTAGTAATTCGCTATACTATAACGGATTGTCATAAAAAAATTTCTTACATCCAAATTGTCCCTGTCAAAACATCATCTACGTAAAACAAATGAATACTGAATCAGTTTCATCTTTTATATGAAATTCCTTTTTGTCAAACACTTTCAAAAACAATAGAAGTATAACAAAATGAAAGTTATTAATATTCATGGCAGCTCGAGGCGACAAAGGTTTGGCATTGCCGAGCGGGCGAAGATTGTGTGAAAAGCTTTGTAGGAGACAGCTGTTGTACCGACGATTGAGTTACACTGAGGCGGTATTATATTGTTTAAGCGGTAAACTAACAGATTTTACGCAAAGATAAACAAAGATTAATAGATATAGATATGTCTAAATATGAAATCTTTAATATAATTGGAAATTGCTGAATGTGTTGTTAAGCGCAAGTCTCGAGAGCAGCTCAACCGATTTCGCTAATTCTTTTTTTATAATATTCCTTAAAGTACGAGGATGGTTCTTACGGAGAAGAAAAATTTAAAAATTACTTAAAAAATATATATTTTGCTTTATTCCTATGTAACAGCAATGCAGAAATAAAGGCGCAAAAACGCCTTCCGCGGCGCGGTTTCACCCGCGTTAAGTTACATCTTTGGTTACTGCTCCACTCCCGTCGCCAATAGCGTAATGTTATATAGCCTACCTTCCTCGGGAACTGGGCTATCATAAACAAAAATAATTATTCAAATCCAACTACTAGTTCTAGAGATTAGCGCCTTCAAACAAACAAACAAACTTACTTACTTACTATTGACTGGCCTGTTGGTCTAGTGGTTAGTGACCCTGACTGCTAAGCCGGAGGTCGTGGGTTCGATTCCCACCCAGGACAAACCTTTGTGTGATGAGCATGATTGTTTGTTCTGTGTCTGGGTGTAATTTATCTATAATATGTATGTATTTACAAAAAAAAATGTATATAAATAGTATATCAGTTGTTTAGTACCCATAACACAAGCAAATATAATTGCTTAATTTGGGGCTAGATGGCGCTGTGTGATTGTGAAAAAAAAAAAAAAATCTCTTCCGCTTTATATAATAGTATAGATAGACAGCCTACTTCATGCAAATGTATAATGACTGTGTATATCTAATATGAACATTATCATACGTTTATAGCACGAAATTGCTTCGTTATTTTAATTATATTAAAATATCTGCTACATAACTAAGTTTTTTTATGTACCTACCAGAGTGACTCCACCCCGCCTGATGGTAAGCAATCAGTGGAATCCAGAAGTGCTGGCCACCATACCAAAAGCCATCGTTATAAACTGCTGGTATGGTGGCCTCCACTATAGCGGCTGGGAATGAGGTTAGGGGAAGGGAATGAGGGAGGTGAGGCAAGAAGAAAGGGAGAAAATTGGGCAACCAGCGCTCTCACTCACCGCACGCGGTAGTACGAATACTACTACTCTTACGTCGATCTTCTATGAGAGGGTAGTACTTCGCCGGTCGATCCGGCCCATTCATGCTGAAACCAGCGTGGATCTTCTACTGATGAAGTTATCTAGCATTAAGTTTTGTGTAAAGGGGTGTAAAGACATTGTAAGACGACTTAAACCCGTGTTTAGAATAATAACCTACAATTTTCGGATCGTCTGTAATTTTCAGTTTAACACTTGAATGCTGGTGTTTATTTTATAATCTATAGATAGGGGATCTGGGTCTTATGTACCGTTATTTGAATTCCTGAAAAGTAATTACCCTCTCGATTTTATTTCTCTTTCTTTACACCCTTCATTTTTTTTTTTTTTTTTTTTTTTTATATTAGCCTACCAAAGTGACTCCACTCTGCCTGATGGTAAGCAGTAAGTGGAATCCAGAAGTGGCGGACACCATTCCAAAAGCCAAACTACTGGTATGGTGGCCTCCACTATGGCGGCTTAGTGAGATGCTTTTTCACGCTTACTTCACGGTCAGCAACAGTGTGTTTGTGTCGTGTTTTCTCAGCAATGTTATGTAGATATCCTTTTATGGTATCTAACTACTTACTATTAGATATTACTAATAGTATTAATTAGAGCGGTAATTTAATAAATATAATTATACCTATTTCGATCATATAAGCCTCCTACAACCTTCTGCTAGCTTAGTACTATTTCTAAAAAATATTGAAATAAGACTTTATAATAAAAATTACAAAATATTTCGATCATACACACCTCTTACAACTTTCTGCTAGCCTAGTACTATTGATCCACTGATTCCCTATTTCCATACCCCAGGGGATTGAAAAGCACTTCCTATTAGAGGGATACTCTGCGATTCTTCAGAGAATTCTTATGCACTCGGTAATGAAATCGTTCATTCGCTCTTTTAGTGTAAATTGGTGATATTTGCTACAGGTGAGGCAAAGGAGGTATGTTTGGAACGCAGCAAATGGCGTTCTATAGTCTCTGCTTACTCCATTAATTGAAAGCAGGCGTGATGTTATTGTATGTATTTTGTTGATAACTGTCTCAAAAATCTGTCAAATATATCTAGGGGATCAGACCGGTATAAAATATTTATATATATTTCTCTTTTGTTTCTATTCCTCTGCAAGGGAATCATAACGGAAAAGAAAATTAAATTAAAAAAAAACGATCCCCAGGGAATCAGATCTGGGGGATCAGACCGGAATAACTCGATATTATAAAGTGTGTATGTACTTACTTATATTGTTGTGATGAGAATAAAAAGGCAACGATGGATTTGTAAATGCACTTGTGAATAATTTAATTAATTTCATTGCTATGCAGACGACAGCACTGGGGATACGTATTACACATTTATTGTGGAGGAAAGTCGAAAAAGACTTGTGTCTGAAATCGAGAGCACTCTTAACAGAGTCTCTGATTGGGGACAACTAAATCTAGTCCAATTTAACCCCACCAAGACACAAGTCTGCGCGTTAACCGCTAAGAAAGCTCCATTTGTAGATACTCCGCAATTCGAAGACACAGCCCTTACAACATCTGAAAAGCCTTGAGATCCTTGGAATCGACATCTCCAGCAGCATCCAGTTCCGCAGTCATCTGGAGGCTAAAGCCAAGTTGGCCTCCAAAAAGCTCGGTGTGCTCAACAGGGCGAAGCGGTACTTCAGTGCGGGGCAAAGACTATTGCTTTACAAAGCTCAAGTTTGTCCCCACATGGAGTACTGCTGCCATTTAATTTTAATTTTTAATCAACTGTAATGCTTGGCGTCACTAGTCACACGGGGCTGTCGCTGAAAACCAGTGCTGTTGCGCTTTGAAGCGAGCATTAAGCTGAGTGACGGCCAGTTTTTCGCGTGGACGTGGCGCACATCTGCACGCGAGCTTATGTGAAGTCCAGTGCCATGGTACTCTGTTTTTTTTATGTCAGTTTTATGTTTTTGTGTTTTTTGACTGTGGCTAAACATTTATTTTTAATTAATTTTGTGTGTCACCTTCATGTGAAAAATAAACTGTTTTTCTTTCTTTCTTTTCTTTCATCTTTGGGCGGGAGCACCCGGATACCAGCTTGGGCCCCTTGACGCGGTCCAAAGGCGTGCTGTAAGAGTTGTCGACAATCACAGGCTAACAGGCGGTATTGAATCACTAGGTTTAAGGAGAGACGTTGCCTCCTTATGTGTATTCTATCGCCTGTACAATGAGCTGTGTTCTGAGGAATTGTTTAGAATGGTGCCAACGGCCACTTTTTATCATCGCACCTCCCGCCATCGGCTGGGAGTTCATCCTCACATCTTAGAACCTCTTAGGTCCCGTACAGTGAAGTTTCAGAGAAACTTTCTGCCTCGTACGATAAGGTTGTGGAATGAGCTCCCCGTCGAGGTTTTCCCGAGAGACTACAACATGGAGTTCTTCAAGAAAGGAGTTAAAAGGTCTTTAACAGGATCGGCAACGCGCTAGTGATGCTCCTGGTGTTGCAAGCGTCCATAGGCTACGATAACTGCTTACCATCAGGCAGGCCGTATGCTTGTTTGTCACCTTAGTCGTATAAAAAAAAAATATGCAATATTTATGCAACATTTTCTTGAGCTAATTAGCAACTTAGTAGCTTTATTACGTTGAAATAATTATAAGAAATCCTGGCACCCTTTAGTTTTGCAATGTACCGAATTGAACAGAATTAAACTGATAATACCGCCGTGTTTTTTATTACCTGGCTTAGAATTATTGGCTGCATTTACATACTAAGTGGTTTCTAAACAAATAATATCTTAACAGAGTCGTTGTTTTTACAATATTCAGTGTAAAACTTTAGTAAGGAAACTATGATTTTCGGTTTATGAGTATGTAATGAGTTGTACCGATTTTATAATAAGCTCATGTCGTCATTTTATTCGAAACTGCGGGATACAGCTACGAAATGTTATCTTCTCGTAGTTTTTTTATGTTTACTTCATGTTTACGTACGTACGGACGTACGTTATGGACGTAAGTGTAGTAGTATCTGTACTATTGCGTTTCGTTCGGGGAGTTAGAGCGCTGGAGACCCAATTTCACTCCTTTCCTTTTTCGTCACCTTCAATCCCTTCACCTACCCTACTCCCTTCACGTTAAGCAGCGGCATTTATTTTAGAGCAATACCAGGGACTCTGCGTCGTCCATGAGCGACAGTTACCACTTACCATCAGGTGGTCTGTTTGCTCGGCAGCCATTGTCAGCAATAAAGAGAGTAGTTTCGTAATACATGTTAAAGAAATAAGTTGGCATGTTTTTGAAAATAATAATTATTGGTATGTAAAGACACTTTCTTCTAAGATGTATTTGATTGTCCTCACAAGCTTTAAAACGTGTTTAAACTAACCTAAGTTGTCAAACCACACTACATTTAGTTTAACGGCTCCTTTGTGGAACACTATATCACTATGACTATCATAACACTATGACATGTCCTTCTTCAAACGAGGTTTAAAGAGAGCATTAATATCACGGTAGGCAGCGGCTTCGCAGAGCCCCTGGCATTGCAGAAGTCTATGAGCGACAGTTACCACTTACCATCAGGTGGGCTGTTGGCTCGTCTGCTACTGCAGGCAATAAAAAAAAAAAAAAGAACACCAGTAATATTAGTCTTGATTAAACCAAGTTGCCCAACTACTTAGGCTGTTCGATTAATGTGCGAAGTGAGTAGCAGTGAAGTGAACAACGTTAGCAATTTGTGTTTACAAAATATGTAGTAATAATTCCCAAAATAGTTCACTAACAAACTCCGCAACAGACAGACATCTACTTACAATTAATTAGTTACATTCCTGTATCGCAACTTTAAATGTGCCTTATGGAAGTTGATGGCTGACCTGTAAAATAATATGTAGATGTTGAATTGTAGATTTTATAATAATAAAATAACATTTTCCATAATTAATTATGACAAATGTGAAGAACTCACGATATTTTTTTCAAGTTTTGAAGTTTTCATTTTCATTTTTTCATTTTCACGTGTTTGTTTTTTGTAATTAAAAATTATAAAGGCATCGATTATTTATATTTTAAAATATATCTAAGATTAAATGATAAAAATTGAAAACCACGAAATATCACAGTAAATCGCGACGTTTCCACTCATGAGGCGTAAACGCTCATATCTAAAGAACTATAGAGACTGACAGTAAATCATTATAGGAAACAGCGGCTTAAGCAAATACAAGCCACGCGCTCTTTATGGCAAACAATGAGAACCATTAAAACCTCTTGAATTTGTAATAAATAAACTTTATGGCTATTTGTATCGATATCTGTGTTCAAAAGTTACTATTATTTGATATCTGATACTGTATTTTATAAAAATGCTTTCTGTTTTAATTTTTTCGTCTGACATTGAAGAAAACCTCTTGATATAATAAATACCGTTTGGTTAAGTTGTCGTAGTTTTTAATTTTTATTCTTAGAGCTACATGTTTATATTATTAAGGTGATGATGATAGCTAAAAATAACACACTAGTTCTCAGCAGTAATTGATCGAACTCCATAATAGTTAAGGCGGGTAATGTGTGTATGTATGTGGGTATGTATGTCTATTTCTTTGGCACGCTCTAAAGCCTAAATTGTTTATTGAATTTTAACATAACAGGTGTCATTAGATTCGTATTAATAGTGACATAGGGTATATAATTTTGCAATGTAGCGTCAACAAAATAAACAAAGAGTTTTTGAAGTTATACTTCTTTTGGCGCGATTGGGAAAAGTTATGAGAGTGAATTTTTACGATGCGCGCGCAAACCGATAGAAAAAAGCAACACCCTAAAGTTAGTTGCGAACCTTTTACACCCTGAAGTTAGTTGCGAACCTTTGTGTGTCGTATTAGGACAAATAATTAGTGTGAATAAATAAAAAATATATTGGCGTTTATATCAATTCAATTATATTTATAATAATAATAATAATAATATTCTACCACATTCACACAGCGCCATCTAGCCCCAAATTAAGCAATTATATTTGCTTGTGTTATGGGTACTAAACAACTGATATACTACTTATATACATTTTTTTTTCTGTAAATACATACATATTATAGATAAATTAAACCCAGACACAGAACAAACAATCATGCTCATCACACAAAGGTTTGTCCTGGGTGGGAATCGAACCCACGACCTCCGGCTTAGCAGTCAGGGTCACTAACCACTAGACCAACAGGCCAGTCAATTTATGACGGTGATAGATATTTTTTATTGGTCATTTATCAGTAAAAATATTTGTGGTAAAAGTGGTTTTAATATACTGTTTTAAGTGCATTTATAGATTTGAGGTTAACTGTCGGTATGTATAATTTATTTTTTACATTGTAAATTATAAATTATTACATTATTATCTAATAAATATTTTTTTTGTTTTCTTTTATTTTAATTATATTTTATGATTTTTCATTATTGTTGCATGCTATTTATGTATATATATATGTATGTATGCGTTGTGTTATTATTTGGTATTTTTGAATTGTTACGCCAAAGAAGTATAACTTCTTACGTGCGTACATGAGTACACACACTCTTTTTTTAGGCTTTTTGTTTTTTATTGTATTTTGCTTTTTGATCTTTAAACATAATATCAGTTAAAAACATCGCTATTATAACACATATACTTACAACATAAAATAAACAATACAAGTTATTGTTCGAATATTGTAACTAAGCAATATAATTGGACCTTTCCAAGACATTGTTACGTCTTGGAACAATGGTTGACGAGGGTCTTCGCTAAAATGTTTTACGATCAAACGTTAACATATAGAATAGCATATTATTATCGTTCTCTGGCAAACATTAAACACCTTTTGGTGATTAAAATTAAACAAAAGAGCTCGTCTTTTAGAGATTTAAAATCTTATTTAAATTCCAATATCACAACTACACACAAAGCCATCTAGACCCAAAGTAAGCATATAATTAAAGCTAGTTATGGGTATGAATATGGAACCACTTCATCTCTTCTTACTTTCAGCTCTTCTCGTCGCAGCGATATTTGCATTAATAAAGTATCAGCTTACTGTGGTCCCACCTGCAGAACGTTGTGATTAAGGCAAACACTATTTGTTTAAATTATAATTTGTAATCAGCGGATTACGTAGTGGGCTGTAATATTGTTAACTGTGTGTAGTTATATTGTCTTTGTAAACATTTTATATTGTAACTGTCTGTTGTCTTAAAAAAAAAAAATCTAAAAAGAAAAATTGTCGTGCACGAGGTTGCCCAACCTCGTGCATTCTATTTCTAAACGGAACAAAAAATTTGTGCTCTATAAATACTTGTCTGGAGTCTTATTTTTTCATTCATTTTAAAGTGTTTCATGTATATTTATGGCAGTACTTTACAATAATCGAAATCCTATATATCTATATATTATAAAAAGAAAAGATTTAATTTTTTGTGTGATTGTTTGGATGTTTGAAACGATTTAACTAAAAATCTACGATACCGATTTGAAAATTCTTTCATCTTTAGAAATCAATAAATTCAGCGGGTAACATATATAATTATTATTAAGTTTGACGGGCTATATTATATTAAGTTTGACATATTATTTCAAGTAATTTTCAGAATTTCAATATTTTAAGCGTCTTCGTAAATCTAAATGATGCAATAGGACATATTTTCCGTAGCAGTTTGTTGTAAGATCGAATGAAACTTTTGATACGAGGCGCGTCAAAAATCATTACACTATGCCGCTATAGTCCAATACGGCAGCTCTGTCTGATGGTTTTTGACCATCAGCAGTTTGACACGATGACGTTTGAGATGATATTTACCACTCTTGAACCGGGCCTGGGTTCGTATCAATATGTTCTAAAAAAAATTTCATTTATAGTAACAAAACTTTTAAACGTTTCATTGACACTTCTTATTTTTCATACTAGCTTTCCCCGGCGCGGTTTCATCCGCGTTTTTGCTTACTGCTCTGCTCCCGTCGCCAGTAGCGTGATGTTACATAACCTTCCTTAAGAACTGGGCTATCATAAACAAAGGAATTTTCAAATCAGACTGGTGATTCTATACGGTAAATAAAAAGAAAACAGCAACACCTTGTAGGATGTCACAAAAACAACGATTGCAACTACCGCAAACATCTAAATACGAGGAGGATCAATCAGCTCAATTAGTGGATATGATTGAAACTCAACATGAACAAAGAATTACCCAAAAACAGCAATCTAAATTATGTATAATAAGTAGCAATAAGACAAATAAGATATTGTCTATAGCACAAAGTACCTATCCAAACTATTGTATATGTCATTACCTTTCGCCGAATTGTGGAATACTTAAAGTTATAGATAACTTGGAATCTAAATTATCTGATTTAACTATGAAAGATTATTGTATGATATTCATAGGTGGTGATGACTTCGAAAAGACTTACAATTATTCGATTATTCCGAATTAATTTACGTGAAAGATTATTAAAAATAAATAACACAAATATTATATTATGTCTACCCACATTTAATTGTAATGAGTTTAGTGCTATGTTTAACTGGAGGATTGAAATGTTTAATTATTTACTATATCATGACATGCAAATATATGACTATGCAATAATATTTGACTCCAATTTAAACTTGTCCTACGATTATAGCATGTTTCACAAACATAGTGGAGTTCTTAATAATAAAGGAATGCTAAATATTTTTGAAAACTTAAAGTACTATCTAGAACAACCGACTTTAAATGATAATTTGACTATAAATAATCAATTTAGATTTAAGAATGTTGACAAATTTACTCAATGTGACAGGACCAGTGAATCTGACATGGCAAACTTAATAAATGATAAATTTTTTCGTAAGTAAATTTCTATATATTTTGCATCAAAATATTGCAGGCCTAATAAATAAAGCAGAAACTTTGCCTGTCTCATTGGCTGATCTTGCAGAACAAGGAAAACAAATAAATATACTATGTATAACCGAACATTTTATTATGTCGGGAGATGAATCACATCTGTATGTACCCAACTATATCCTAGCTGCTCATTTTAGTAGAACTACTAGTAAAAGAGGTGGGACATGCATACTAGTAAGAACGGGCCATATTTTCAAAGAGTTACCTGAAATTGCACTACTGTCTATTAGCGGTATTTTTGAGTGCTGTGCAGTGGAATTAACTAATTATAAAATAGTTGTCATATGTATATACAGGATACCAAATCTAAATAACTTAAATGTATTTTCCAGAAATTAGAACAAGTTTTAATGTACTTATGTAAAAAGAAATATGACAATATAATAATAGCTGGTGACTTTAACATTGACATTCTAAAAAATAATAGCGTGACATTAGAACTGAAATGCTTATTATGTAATTTTAATTTAACACTAGCTTTAGAACGTCCCACAAGATTAGTAAGTCAGACATGCATTGACAATTTTGCACATAATTATAAAAAATCATGGGAAGCTGACGTAATAGATTTAGCTTTATCTGACCATACGGCTCAAATATTAGAATGTCCAGTTCAAAACTCATGTATTTTAAAGCAATGGCGAAAAAACAAATAGATTATGCACCTGAAAACATAATGAAATTTAAAAATTGCATTGAAACCCTAACATTCAATGAAATGTATGACACTAATGACGCTAACACGGCGTTTACTTTATTTTTTGAACAATTTAATCTATTCTATAAGCTTTGCTTTCCATTGAAAATTGTAACTATTCAAGCTAACAAGAAACCCAAATGGATTTCGCGGGGTATAAAAACCTGCAGCAGAAAAAAAAGGCAACTTTTATGGCTCTCTAGAATAACACCAACTAGACGCAATAAATAAAACTATTTAAGGTATACAAAGCGTTTTAAGAAAATAATACAACTAACAAAACGAGCGCAAAACATTCACAAAATTAATACCTCTGACAATAAAATCAAATCAACATGGCAAATCATAAATAATAATAAACCTATTGTACCTAAAGAGACCATACAAAAATTAATAATAAACAATAAAATTATAACTGACCCAGTACTTATCGCTAATAGTTTTAATGATTACTATATAGATAAAGTCATACCAAATCCGGAAACAAGTATAAAAGTTGCCTCACCGATAGAACGTAAAAATAATTCAATGTTCATGGCGCCAAGTATACCTCAAGATATACTAATGATTATTAAAACATTAAGAAACACTAACGGTGTGGGTTATGATGGCATTTCCACTAGAATAATAAAATCTGTAGGACATCTTATCTGTAACCACTTAAGTCACATACTTAATCTCTGCGTTAGTCAAGGCGTGTTCCCAGATGATTTAAAAAAGTCTGTAATAAAGCCAGTATATAAGAAAGATAATAAAGAACTAGTGTCAAACTATAGGCCTATCGCGCTTATACCTATATTTTCCAAAATTTTTGAGAAATATATATATAAAGAATTATATAGATACTTTGAGACAAATAAAATTATTTGCGATGAGCAGAAAGGATTCAGACAAAATGTGTCAGTTAACATGGCTATATACGAATTTCTACATAGGACCATGCTAAACATGGACAAAAGAAATCCTGTCTGTGCTGTATACTGCGACATGACACAAGCTTTTGACCATGTAGACCACGGGATCTTGAAAAATAAACTGGAATGTTACGGCATCAGAGGAAATGTTGTGGATCTGCTCGTATCATATATATCAAATAGAAAACAATATACTACTATAACAGGGGTAAATTTTAAAGCTAAAAAAAAAATTACATTTTCATCAAACGAGCGTACGGTCACACATGGTGTGCCACAAGGCAGTGTTTTAGGCCCTTTATTATTTAATATATATATTAATGACTTAACTAAATTAGTTGACCAATCTATGACTTTATTTGCAGATGACAGTACACTCACGGTAGCATGCAAAACATTGAACTTGTATGAAAATTACATAAATAGATCATTATCTCAAATTATTTCATGGATGAATATTAACAACTTAAATATTAATCTCAGTAAGACACTAATTATGCATTTCAGCCAAAAACCTGCTTCGCAAAATAATCAATTCTGTATTAATTATAAAGATTATAATATTAATGAAGTAGATAATGCCAAATTTCTGGGTCTTGTAATAGATAATAAATTAAATTGGAAAGCACATGTTGAACAGCTATCTAAAAAAATTAGTAGCCGTACATATGCTATTTTCAAACTAGCTCCGGTAGTTAATATAACTGCATTACTTACTGCGTACCATGGCCTCGAATCCATACTCAGATTTGGTATCATGTTCTGGGGTAACTCAACCAACAAAGATATATTGTTCAAACTTCAAAAGCGGTGCGTTAGAACTATGTTTGGATTACAAGTCACAGACTGCTGTAGACCTTATTTTAAACAATATAAAATCTTAACATTAACGTCTTTATATATCTACGAAACAGCTGTATTTGTAAAAACAAATTCACAGTTATTTTGCAAACTGTCGGATAACATTAATCGCAATCGCCGTAATAATCATAGACTGTGTATGCATACTGCAAAGACGGCACTTCTAGGCAAAAGCATTTTCTGTATGGCGCCCAAAATTTACAATAAAATACCTAATACATTTAAGAACCTTAACATCAATATTTTTAAGCGTAATTTAAGGAACCTGTTAGTTAATAAATGCTATTATACTATTAATGACTTTCGAAAACGATGGACATTTAATGTAAATTTTGTTTACTAATTATTACCAGGATCTAACATAATTGACATTTAACCTTAATATTTTATTTACATTAATATACTGACTTGTTTATTGTAAAATTTAAATTCATTAACTCTATATAATATATCAAATTAAGATCGACATTATATTAGATCCTCGACAGCACTAACTTATGTACCTACATTAGAATGTCTACTTATGTTTTTTTTTTTTTTAATCCTTATATATTTGCATGTGTAACGAGACAGAACATGTTGGCACTAAACTTGCTGTAATACCTAATTGTACACATGTTGAGACAAATAAATTATCTTTATCTTTATCTCTTTATAGATTAGAGCGTTTAAACAAACTTTTTCGCTCTATATAATAGTATAATAAAGATTACGTTATAATTTCTGCTTCATTTTTTTAATTTCTTAAATTTATAAAATATTATTTATCGCAACTCCTATAATGCGCATAAAACCTTAAAAGCACTTAAAAGTCTCGTCTCATCAATCTGCGTGGGATTTAATTACTGGGTAAGTGACCCTTGCAAACTTGCCTTAAATAAAGCCTTCATCGTAAGTAACCTTATCTCGTTTGTTTACCCCTAACAAAACGACGATAATTTTCCCGTATTTCCCTCGAGACAAGCTATTCCAAGACAATATTGCACTTGATGTAAACTGCATTATTTCTGTTTACTTAACTTTGTTATCTATATAATATACTGTTAGCGGTAAATCCTGGCAATGAGTGCGTGGTGCCAGAGTGACGTCACACCGAGGCGTAAGGGGAGGGAGGGCGTTCAGTTGTGGCGGCGAGCGCATTTCATGGGCATTCCATTTCGAGTGTCGAGAGCGTTAGGACGTGTCTTTAGTTGCGTTGTAGCTTATATTCGTACTTTATAATTGCATTGTGTAATCGTGTAATTATTAGTCTCTTGGTATTAATATAATTGAGTTGTGTTTTGTCTTTTTTTATTGTGTTTGAACCCAGTTTGCTAACAATACTTTATTATATAAAGCGAATGAGTTTGTTTGTTTGAACGCGCTAATCTCTAGAACTACAAGTTTGATTTGAAAAATTCTTGCGTATGATAGCCCAATTCTTGAGGAAGATTATAGGCTAAGTAACATCACGCTACTGGCGACGGGAGCAGAGCAGTAACCAAAGACGCGGATGAAACCGCGCTGCGTGAAGCTAGTTTTGTATAACCATATACCAACACGCAAATAGATGATTTGATTTGAAATATCTATTTTTCTTAACATTTCGTTAGGTTAATCATAGTTTTAACCGATTAAGCCTTATTTTTAATCTATTTGCATTGGTCTGGGTGTTTCTATGTATAATATGTATGTATTTACAAAAAAAAAAACGTATTTAAGTATGTATATCCGCATTCTAGAACCCATAATACAAGCATATAATATGCTTACTTTGGGTCTAGATGGCGTTGTGTGTAGTTGTTGAAGTATTAAATATTATAAATATTTCTTTGTCACATCAATTTTTGTTTTCTCTCTCACGGTCAAGAACTATTGGTAGCTATTTTTGTAATCTATGTTTGTTTGTTTGTTCCGATTTAACTTAAGATCTAGGTAACCGATTAAAAAATAATTTACTAAATTTCAGTCATTTTCAAAATTTTAATATTTTAAGCGCCTTTGTAAATCTGAATGATGCAATACGACACTATTGCTATGATATTATTACTATATACTATACCCATTTCCGCAGGCGTTTGTTATGAGACCGAATGAAACTTTTGATACCGAAGCAAAGCGAGGACGAAGGTTCCATAGTCTTCGATTAACCACGTGTTATCAGAATTTTTTTACCAGGTAAAGTTTAATAACAAAAAACGTAGACCACCACGCCAGCTTTGTAAATCGGCAAACTTTAGAGATCAGTTTTATAACGAAAATATAAAAGCTAGAAACTCGTGTATAATACAAATAAATAGTACCATCTATCTTACATTGACGAAGATAAACACCGCTAAATATATTTGTACTAGCGGTCCCGGGATCGATTCCCGGAGCAATAAAAAAGGCAATCAAAGTCGTATTGAACACCTGTACGTACGTTTACGTAAAAATGTTATACCACTTTTATTGTTCTGTCGGTTAAGACTATCAAAATTACTTTTTTATTATCATTTATCAAAATCTTTCATTGTTTTCTCGTGTTTTTCAATGTTTCTTTGATCGTTATGGCGTCTATAAAGCTTTTATGTATTGTGTAATTGTATTATAATATTTTTTTAATTTGGCTGTACGTTAAATCTACTGAACAAGATGGCCGTCTCGCCACTATTACTACACCGAGTGACATTTTTTTTATGCCGGACTCCAATGTACCATTTTCGCGCTGCAGAACATAGACCTCTTCCAAACAGAGATTGTTGTTATAATCAGAACACATGACAGAGGGGTTGATCTTACCTATTATTTTCTAGCTCAATAAATATTAGCAAAAATCTCTTAAAATGTTAAAAGGCAAAGCATCATTACGTAAATTTTTGACATTCCAAATGAAAGAGACAGAAAAGGTCTTTTGCCCAGGTCAATGGCTTTTAGAGTAAGAATTATTTATTACTAGCAGTTCACAGCAACTTCGCCCGCATATTCTTTTTAATTCTGAATGAAGCCAAGTAATGGCTTTTGAAATCTTGTAGTACCAAACTGTCCTCCGAAAAACATAATAATATTATATAATATTAAATATGTTGGTGGGTTGTTTTCAAAATCCTAATATTGTTCTATCTCCCTTTTTACCTCTGATGTCTCTCTCTGGCTGTAGCCCTCGATTTTGTGACGTCCATTATGAATGTCCATTGTGAATGGAGATTAAGACGTGTAAGTTTCAGAAGTTAAAGAATTGCATAAATAGAGGAAAGTGGAAGAAACTGCACTGACAAAAGCAACTCACTCAAATAAAAGAAGAAAATATAAACAATGTTCAAACATCAATTCGCACCTCTATAAACTTCAAGGTAAACTAATATATAAATCACTTAGAACAGTCTCCAAAGCCCTGTTAATAAGTTATTCACAACAATACATCAAAACAAATTATTCAACAATTATCTTTCATCTACATGTGGTCTGCAAAACAGCACTCAAGGGAAATCATTGTCTGAGGTCACAAATGGATGTAATGCCCTTACTCGTAATGTTGTTATGAAGACTTACACAGTGTCCTGCGTGAGCGACGCGATGACGTGACGCTGCGAACGCGATCAAAACAACGCCATACCCTGCTTGCGGCCTATATTTATAAAATTCTGCGACGAGACGCAATGTAACGCTTTCCAGTATTAAAAAAGTACTCTGTGCGTAACGCGTACTTGTTTTGTGGGCGACCAGACGCGACACCACGAAGTACGAAATAGTTGATTCAGAAGCAAAAGTATTTTTACTTTTTTATACTGAACTTATCTAATTACTTGTTTACTTATTGTAAGCAAGTAAGTAGATAAGTATGAACTTTCAAGCAAATTGCACTGTATTTCCTCATGATTTGAGAGGTAATAAACAAAAATCAAGACAGTTGTCGCGTGTAGCATCGTGTCGCATTGCATCGTGACTTGTTGCGTCGCATCGCGTTGCGTTCGTCGCTCATGCAGGACACGGCCTGAGTGACGAGAGCGACGCGATCAAAATATGCTTTGTGGGCGACCAGACGCGACACCACGAAGTACGAAATAGTTAATTCAGAAGCAAAAGTATTCTTACTTTTTTATACATATAAAAGTAAAATAAGTAAGCAAATAAGTAGATAAGTATGAACTTTCAAGCAAATTGCATTATACTTCCTCATGATTCGAGAAGTAATAACCAAAATCAAGTAGGACAGTTGTCGCGTGTAGCATCGTGTCGCATTGCATCGTGTCTTGTCGCGTTGCGTTCGTCGCTTACGCAGGACACGGCCTTAGTCAATTTGACCATCACACATAATTCGTTAAATATTTATTACAAACTGTTCTAAAATAAAAACAAAACCTATTTACGAACTATCTGGGACAAGTGCGTTGCTGCGTTGTATATTGTGGATTCATGCAGCTATTACTTAGTTGCCAGCCCATCAAAAGTAAAAAAAATAGACATTATTATAACAGCACAGTTATAGAGAAAAGGCTTTATTTAAGCTTATATAATAAAAGTGGCTTTCTCACTTAGATGACGAAACTCATTTATGTGATAGAGATTCATTAACCTTGTCTGGTAGACACAGGTTTGCATATAATATAGAACAACGCCCTTATAAGGTCGTCGGTCCACCTTGTAGAGGTCTGCGCCTTACAAGGGTGGCGGACAACCGATGGGTGAGGGCGGCTCACGACCGGCCAAGATGGCGAAAATTGGGGAAGGCCTTTGTCCAGCAGTGGACATCTTTCAGTTGATATGGATGATGATAGAACAACAGAGCTTTCCGCGACGCGATTTTACCCGCGTTTTTACATATTTGGTTACTGCTCCACTCCCATCACAAATAGCGTGATGTTATATAGCTTATAACCTTCCTCAATAACTGGGCTATCAAACGCAAAATATAGAAATCCAACTGGTAGTTCCAGAGATTAGCTCGTTCAAAGAAACAAATAAGCAAAAATCTCTGCTGCTTTAATAACAGTATAGAAAGAGCGCTTATCAGATACGCAACAATATCCTTTATTAAATAGGTACCTATCTGTTTTAAAAGCAAAAAGAATAGCGAGGTATTATTATTTCTATGAAGTGCGTGAGGATTACTAATATTATAGTGAAATGTCTTCGCTCAAGGCTATCTTTTATCGACGCCTAAAGTTTGTCGCGGCATAAAAGACTCCCTAGAGACAACATTATGAAATAGAAGTAAACTTTTTTTATGATGTTAAACTTTAATTTATGTAATCTATCTACACAGTATAAAAGGAAGTCATTGATAAGCGTTTGTTTGTAGGAAATCGCGAATATTGAATCGCGTGATTTTGTACTTGGAAAGTTCAGCACATAGAAGGTTTTTGTATATAATAGGCATATCAATCTATCTATACTGTTATATAAAGCGAAAGAGTTTTGTTTGTTTGTTTGAACGCACTAATCTCTGTAACTACCAGTAGGTTTTAAAAAAATCATTTTGCGTATGATAACCCAGTTCTCGAGGGAGGTTATAGGCTATATAGCATCACGCTACTGGCGACGGGACCACAGCACTAAGCTAAGACGCGGGTAAAACCGCGCCGCAGAAAGCTAGTCACCTATAGGAACAGAACAGCAAACAGTAATAGTAAACCAAGCTTCAAAACCACAACATTTGATACTCATGTAAAGCGAAGTCGTTATACCGATAAAACATTTCAAAAAAAGTATTCGTTTAAATAAATTATACCTCACACAACATCAAACGAATTCCTCAGACATACAGCACTAGGGATAGCCACAAAACAAACGAAGAGAGAAAAGAGAAAGTATTTTAATTACATACTTATCCAAGCAATTGTGTATTATACTATTAAATAATGCGGAATAGGTTGTTTGTTGGAACGCGCTAATCTCTCGCTCCTGAATTACCAGTCGGATTTGAAAAAATATTTTTGCGTATGATAGCCCAGTTCTCGGGGAGGTTATAGGCTATGTAACATCACGCTACTGATAACGGGAGCAGAGCAGTAAGGAAAGACGCGGGTGAAACCTAAAGCTAGTTATATATATTTGGTGTTCGCCGTAGCCTCTCCGACTGACTTTACCAGTTAAAAACAAGATTTTTATTTACTTTTATAACTTCGATATGAAATAGCAAGTAATTTAAAGAGCATTTTCATGATGTGAAATTATGTTTGCATATAAAAATTAACTGTATTGAAGATCATATTATTTTGATCGTTTTCATAATTTGCAGTTTCAGAAAAAAGATTTAAGATTAACATAGCCGCCATATTGGACGCCACCATACCAATAGTCTGGCTTTTGAAATGTTGTCCACTACTTCTGGATGCCACTGACTGCTTGCCATCAGGCAGAGTAGCACTTTGGTTGGCTAATATAACAAAAAAAATTATAAGTAGGTACTAAGAACAAGTCTGTGTCTGCGCTTTATACGTCCAACTAATTTAATTAAGCGATTTGAATTGCAAAGGATCAACAATGTTGGGTTAGGTATATAAATGATACATAAGTGCTCATGTGATAAATAAGTCAGCTTACATCAGAAGAATTAATAACACATTAAAAATATTATGGAACTTTATGTGTATTCTATCGCCTGTACAATGAGCTGTGTTCTGAGGAATTGTTTAATATGGTTCCAACGGCCACTTTTTATCATTGCACCTCCCACCATTGGCTGGGAGTTCATCCTCACACCTTAGAACCTATTAGGTCCCGTACAGTGAGGTTTCCGAGAAACTTTCTCCCTCGTACGATAAGGTTGTAGAATGAGCTCTCCTTCGAGGTTTTCCCGAGAGACTACAACATGGAGTTCTTCAAGAAAGGACCTAAAAGGTTTTTAACAGGGTCGACAACGCGCTAGTGATGCTCCTGGTGTTGCAAGCGTTCATAGGCTACGGTAACTGCTTACCATCAAGCGGGCCGTATGCTTGTTTGTCACCTGTCGTATAAAAAATACCTAATTTCTTTTAGTTTAATTCTTCTGTTGATGCAGTTACTTATAAACGAGCTTACATTGACTGTGATTACTGCTGTAGCATATAATCATACACATATATATGTATAGTTACCTTTCTGTAGTTTTATTTTCCGTGGTGTATTTCAAAATACTGCCCGGAATATCCAAAAGAATAATCATTATTACCGTTAAGATAAATCAAGTAGGATATGAATTTCGTTCAATCTGATAACAAAAAGATAATTTAGAGGCCCTTTTTATCAAATTAATTTACAAGATTGTTCCTGCCACCGAGAGTTTAGAATTTAAGGTTGTTTTGACATTATATTATCTTTTAAGTAATTCACTTTGCAATACTTAAACATTGTTAAATTAAGTGGAAAATTTACTAGAAATATTGAGAAAATACACCTATAAGGTAAAAGGGAATGAGGGAAAAGAAGGAAAGGGCCTGAAGGTTTTAGGGGGATTTTGCCGTCGGCGCTATCATCTCACTTACTAAAGAAAATACAATAGAAGGGGTAGGTACTATTATATATTTAGGCACTATATATATATAGGTAGGTATAGGCCTACGACAATATTCTATGAGATGATAGACACTACTCGATCGAATAGGCCCTTTCGTGATCAAATTAGTAAGGATTACCTGTAAGTTATGAACATAATATGAAAGTCGTATAGACTTGCAGCAAGTGAAGCTTGAATGAACTATATAAAGTACGCAACAAGCAACAAAGAAAATTATAAATAGGTAGTATAAACATAAACCCCAGTTATTCGTAAAAACCATATACGCCTTTATGGTTCAAATGGGTTTTGTCTCTTTCTCACTAGTACAAATGTCAAGGAGACAGATAAAGTCAAACGAAATATAAACTTATTTTAGGTATTATACGCATAAAAGATGTTTATGAATAAGAAAGCAATACAGCGAGTAGAGAATAAATCGGAGTCATAAGCAGAGGTATCGCAAAATTATATCTGATGAGTATCTTGAGAGACGCGGCTTCGATTTCCGCTCAGAGATCGTTTTTTTCATATTCGTTTTAACAATTTAATAAAATAAAAGTCCATGTACCTCAAAAATATAAGGCATGTAGATAAACAAGAAAAATTCTGATCAAATTTAATGTCGCCAGTTTCTCTTTTTCACCAAAATTACAAATTGAAATTGAACAAGGCTATGCACATGTTAAAATAATTAATTAGAACCCAAAATAAAATTTTATTTATATCGCTAAATTCCTTTCCATCGCAATAATTTAATATTCATTGCAAAATAAATGCCTAACATACACAAAGCTTCAAAATTCCTGACGCTATGAACCAAAAACGTTCAAAGGAGAACAATGGTGGTTCTAATATTAATAAAGACAGAATTATGTCGCGAATTCATCACACAGGATTAGCTCAGAGCTGTTATTACGTTGGGTTATTGCGTCATCACTATGGCGTAAATAATATGTATGTGATATTGTATATGGCCTCATTATGGTGTTTAGTGACGGCTATTTGTATCGCCGCTTAGGGCGTGGACAATTTTTTTTTTATATATCATAGTCGATCACAATAACTACCTACTCTGCCTGTAGATAGTCAGTAGGTGTCCAGCAATGGTATATGCCTAGTTGTAACGCAATTCTTATTGAGTTTAAATTCACACAACTATATTGTCCATCATAAACAATTTTAACTATATTATTTTTAAAAGATTTTCTACTAAGATATAGTTAATTTTTTTTACATTGTGATTTGTGAAATAGAGGTACATTGTGAACTCCTGTGGTAAATTAAGTTCATCTTACTTTATACTTATACCAAAAATTAACAGTTTATATAATACCAACATAGAAACATTTATCACAGTTCACATGTTGCCTTTACCTTTTGTAGCAATATGCAAATTGAGGCAGCCTGTAAAGCACACATTTTACTTTTGAATTTTTCTTTACAACATAGAAAGCTGTAAGTAATTAAGTATCTATAGAAGTGGCCTGAGTTTCTTGCCAGTTCTTCTCATGGCTCTACTTCGTCAGCGAACTGGCTGTAGGTTAATTTGCTGACATTTTGTAAACTTTGACGTTCATAAGTGTTAATTTAATTAACTTAAATGAATAAACATATATTTCATTTCATTTAGTATCTACTATATACTATGACTAAAATATTTATTACTAGCTGACCCGGCGAACTTCGTTTCGCCTAACAGTCGATCAACATTACTTTATTTTTCTAAAATAAAATAATTTTTCTAAAATTAACGTAGCCTAAATTACTCCTTATTACATCAGCTACCTGCCAATAAAAGTCCCGTCATAATCGGCCCAGCCATTTCAGAGATTAGCCAGAACAAACAGACAGACAAAAATTGTAAAAAATGTTATTTTGGTGTATACCGTATATATATTCTTAAGCATGTAATAAAAAACGGTTATTTCAATATTACAAACAGACACTCCAATTTTATTATAATATAATTATGTATAGATAAGTTTTAATTAAACGATGTAATGGTGAGCGTTTTCTAGAATTGAAATTAAATTAAATCACTTTCTTTTCTTTAAAAATTATAATAAAGTTTCTTGCATAAAAACTTTACTATGTATGTTTTTGTTGAGATAAATAATTATTTTGTGATTTTAATAGAGTATATTTGATACAAAAACTTTAAACAGCTATAATTATATAATAGTATTGAGTATCTCCATGAGTATCCATGAAACTTAAAAGTTTCGGATCGAAGATTCGTGCAATTTTTACCATGAAACAAATGTGTTTCATACTAAGAATTGCACGAAACAAATGTGTTTCATATTAAGAATTGCACGAAAATTCGAGCCGAAACTTCGTATAATTAAGTTTCATGGTAGGCCCACTGGAAATAAGGAAGGATTCAATTGTCTTTATGACCTATTTAATGTTGGACGTCTACGGCTGAAAGGGTATATTCATTCTTTATATTGTTCTTCGGTGTTTAGATTTATCATAAATGGAAAGAACTACGATATAATAAAAAAATATTACTAATATTCAATGAATGAATACTAATTATTAAGCGATCTTTAGGTCATTGCTAACTAACCACAAAATTAATAGATATTATATTCATAAATATATTAGCAGAACCTGGTTCCAAAAAAGCCAAACTAATATATGAAATGGTGGCGGCGGCAGCGATGACCTCTTGTTCTTAATTATATTGTACGAGTATTTGTCTATTGTATAGCATTTCGTGTACATACTGTAATTTTTAACATCATTATTGTTGTTGTAGTACTCATAATATAAGGCTATGATGAGGCTGACATACCTTTGTAAGATAAAAGCCTCTATAAATAATAAAAGATAAAAAAAAATTGTAGGTATTTTGCTATCTTTGTCACTTTGTTAGGAATTTAGCGAAAACTTTTAAGTATTAAAGATATGATGTATTAGTAATAAGTCTACAAATAAATTAAGCTTATATAACGTAGTCCCCCACTATTTCCAAAGTATTTTAACCAATATCAATTTCGTCTAATTCATTAATGTTGTAAAATTGTTTTAAAATATATTTCCCTATTTTCAGGTAAGTAACAGAGTCCGACTGTGATAGCATCATCATGCGCTGCAAAAAACCACTGCGTCGAGTTCGATTCCAGCTAGTAAGTATTAATTTCATATTTGTTTTCATTTGTTGGTTACTACTGAGGGCCTTGACAATAAGTAGCATAAATGCTAATAGATTCGAATAGATTTGAAAACGCATGGGATTGACTTAAGCTGAGGACAATGTTGGCGTTAGCTTATGTCAATCCCATACAGTTTTTAATCTATTCTATGAATAGAATATAAATCTATGCTACTTGTCTAGGGCCTCTGGTCTCATAGATGACGCCTCACCGATATTAAATTACTAGCTGTTGCCCGCAGCTCTGCCCGCGTGACTGTCGATTTGTAAAGTTTGTATGAAAAATGCGATTTGATCTTTCATCCTCTATTTCAGCTCCCTCAAGCTATTTTTTTCGAGATAAAAGATAGCCTATGTTGTTCCCCAAGGTCTATACTATTTCCATAACAAATTTCATCAAAACGATTTAGTGGTTTAGACGTGAAAATGTAACAGACAGATAGAAAAACAGATAGTTACTTTCCCATTTATAATATTTGTATGGATTAGTATGGATTTTTAAAAAAGGAGTTTCAATTCCTTTATCAATTTATTTACTTAACCTTCTGGTGTCATAATAAATGTCATTATTATCCAAACCAAGTAACAAAAAACTTCAAAACTCTTTCTTCTATAACTCATTTGAGCTTGAACCCGTATCTTTGAACCTTTACAAAATCCAGTAAATGGTTCGGAAAAGGGAAGGATTCCTATAGATCCTTTGAGTTATAGTGACGTATTTAGATCTGTTTAAGGGTAAGTTGAGATAGGACTTCCTTATCACGTTGCGACGTAAATACGTGGTCTGAAATTCTTTGTAATATTTACATAATTCTACTTCGATGTCACGACTTTTTAAAGTAGTATTTTTCCAATAAAATTTAACTGTAATAGTTTAGTTTGATGTTTCATACATACATCGGTTAATTCGAATCTGAAACTTTTATACGAATCTAAGTATTATTTTCTAACTTTGAAAACATCTCATGAGCGTAGCGAAAAAGTATCTTACGAAGCCATCACGCCCAGATTCTATTGTCTACTTAATATCAGAAAGAGTAATCTTATTAAGAATATAAATGCGAAAGTTTGTGTGTGTATGTGTGTGTGTGTGTTTTTTGTGTTTGTTACCACTCAGCGACTAAACAGCTGAACTGATTTCGATGAAAATTGGTATGTAGATAGATTCGGTGCCAGAGACGGACCTAGCCTACTTTTTATCCCGAATATCGGCCTGGTTCCCGAGGAATACAACAAAACATATATTATGTGCGGGCGAAACCGTGGGACCCAGCTAGTATAATATGTGTTGTAGGTTAATGTAAAAAAATATTCTTTAACAGTTTTAAAAACTAATTTCACACAACAACATTCCATTTAACACTTCCTTTCAAGATTAAAAAAAATATGAAATAAAACAACATATTTTTAGCGCACTATTCACAACAATATCTCTATACGAGCGTATTTAATATATTGCACATATCTATATAGGGTAATGACGTCATTGTAGTAGCTGTGACGTCACTCTTCACAATTTGTGGTCCCGCACTCTGAATGCCAAGTGGTCCGTAACTAGAGGCATTATAACATAATACTGCTACTATTTTATTTAGTGTGTAGTACATGTATATTTAATGTGAGTGTATTATTTGCCTTGTTTAATAACGCCCTTATTACTTTTGATTGACAAATGTAAAATTTGTCCTTCGATGAGACAGTGCAACATCCCTGGATTTTGGCAACATTGATAAATATCAACTAAGCCCTAATACTAATAATACCACAACAACCACACAACGCCATCTAGACCCAAAGTAAGCATATTTAATAGCTTGTGATATGGGTTCTAGAATGCGGATAAACATACTTATATACTTTTTTTGTAAATAATAATAATAATAATAATAATAATAATAATATGTGGACACTATCACACACTGTCGTCTAGTCCCAAGCTAAGCAGTGCTTGTGTTATGGGTACTAGATAACTGAAATATTATACATATACATACTTTTTTTTTTTGTAAATACATACTTATAATACATAGGAAACACCCAGACTAAAGACAAATACAAATGTTCATCACACAAATATTTGCCTTCCGCGGGAATCGAACCCACGACACCCGGCGTCGCAGTCAGTTACACTAACCACTAGACCAACGGTGCAGTCAAATAAATAAATAAATAATAAATACATACATAATATACATAGAAACACCCAGACCAATGCAAATAGCCATTTTCATGCACACAAATATTTGCACTGAGCGGAATTCGAACCCACGACCTCTGCGTGGCAGTCCATACACAGTACCACCAAACCACAGAGGTATAAATAATATTAATGTTGAAAATAATAGAACGAAAAGATGGTCGTGGGTGGAGTAAAAAGTGACTATGTATTATTTACGCACTAAATAGGTGTGACATCATGACATGTTTAATAATACAAGATTTCAAATAAAAAGAAGAAAAATATAACCGTAGCCTGCGTCGCTTAGAGCTACTTAAATTGTAACTTACAACAATAGCACTAACCTGGCAATTAAAAAGAGTGGCCTGAGTTTCTTGGAAGTTCTTCCCATGGCCCTACCCTGTCAGCGGACTGGCTTAAATGGGTGACATTTTGTAATTTAACGTTTATAAGTGTTAATTCAATTAACCCAAATGAATAAATGTTTTTGACTTTCACTTTGGTGACATTGGATTCGGGTACAGTAGGTAATGTTAAAATGATGTTATAACAAAAAAAATCTCAGTATTAGCGCAGTGTGAAATTGCAGTTTCGCCATATTAATGCGTTTCAACATCGCTAAAGAAAAATGAGCATTATACACATCAGTCTGCCTACCCTTTTGAGAAAAAGGCGTAATGTTATATTTTCCAATCACATTAAAATTTTAAGACGCCATCTTAAATCGCGACAAACATTTATGATTGAAAAGTCTCGTATGACCAGTCTGTTTATTACGAGCATTACGATGGACCTTTTTGGATGGACATTTATTACCCACTCAAAATATAATGGCGACTGACGAGCACATATCGATATGTGTATTACGGTAGTAGATCCGCGCTGATTTCAGCATGAATGTGATGATCGTCCGGGGAAGTACTACCCTTTCATAGAAGATCGACTTAAGAGTAATAGTATCCGTACTACTGCGTTTCGTTCGGTGAGTGAGAGCGCCGGAGGCCCAATTTCCCCCCTATCCTCTTTCCTCACCTCCCTCATTCCCTTCCCCTAACCCCATTCCCAGCCGCCATAGTGGAGGCCACTATACCAGCAGTTTAAGACGATGGCTTTTGGTATAGTGGCTGCCACTTCTGGATTCCACTGACTGCTTACCATCAGGCGGGGTGGAGTCACTTTGGTAGGTAGCTATAATCTAAAAAAAAAAAAAAATGTCGTGGATTGCTCATTGAATAACGAGTGGATTGACTCAAACGAACGAATGCTAATCGGACTTTATCAGATTCTGTAAAACGATTTAATATTTTGAGTATTTTTGCCCTACTGCCGCACTTATGGAGGGTAATGTATGGATGTATGTAGGTATTATGTATGTCCATTCCTTTGGCACGCTCTACAGCCTAAATGGCTTACTGGATTTTAATATATGAGGTGTCATTAGATTCTTATTATTTGTAGGAGTGACATAAGGTATATAATATTTCAATGTAGCGTCACCACGAGAAAAAATATGTTTCTTTCTTTTCACTTTGTTTAGAAAGGCGTCCTTTTCGTTTTTTAGCAATGTTTCTAGTAATCATATAACATTACTACGTTTACAATGTTCTCTTTATATATCGTCACAAACTTGTGGCATACAAAATAATAGTGTTATTTTCAGTTTAGTAACTGAAACAAGAGAAAAGCTGCAGGCTCATACAGCAGCTGTCATATATGACAAGCTAGCGTGACAGCACAACTAAGAGAATAATAAGGCCGTGTCCTGCGTGAGCGACAACGCGATGTAACGCGACAATATTTCGAATCATGGGTATGTACAGTGCAGTTTTGTTTGAAAATTCATACCTAACTACTTACTCATTTTACTTTTATAAATATAAAAAGTAAAATACTTTTGCTTCTGAATCAACCATTTCGTACTTCGTGTCGCGTCTGGTCGCCCACAAAACATGTTTTGCTTGCGTTTGTTGCGTTCACAGCCTCGCGTCGCTCTCGTCGCTCACGCAGGACACCGTGAAAGTCATACACGTGTTTAGAATTCTATCGTTTCTGATACATTGAACGTAAGGAAGCGTGTGATGTCGAATTAAATAATACTCATAAGGCGTGATAAAATTTTATTGAATTATGTTATGAAAGCCAAGATTTTTGTTTATTAAGTGTTTACTTAATTATTTAGAGTAATGATTTTAATTATTAAGGTAATGTTGAGTATGATTTTCTTGTCATACGTTTTATTACTACATTGCTGTGCGAGGGCTGTATGTTATTTAGCCTATAGAATAAAACTGTCGCATCTCTTCCTGTGGACATCGTCAGTCGTTAAGTGTGTACACGGACAACAACGTTACTTACTACATGTCACAAGCGTGGTACGTGGTGCAACTTCCATGTCATTTGACTACTACAATATCGTAAATGAAAATTAAATCATTAATTCAAATTCAAATACTTTATTTGTAAAAATGTGGTTTACTTAGGTGATGAGTTATTTAAAAGTTTTAACACATAAGGTTCATGGCATAAAAATATTACAAGGTATTTAAACTAAATTACATAATATTGAATACTTTTTTTATTTTCGAAGAAGTAGGAAGCACGTTTTCAACGCGACATGCTATCTATTTGATTGTAACTACTAGTAACTGTCACCATTATTTTTTTAATAAAAGTACAAATATTTTAACACGCTTAGCACGATGCAATTTTGCAAATCACACTGATGAGTCAGCAATATCATTGAACCTATTACTCAATTCATTCAATGCTAATGGCGAGTGGCGGCACCCGTTAATTCCCTTCCCTTGCTTACGTCACAAGTGTACAACTGCCATAATTCCAAACAGAAGTCATCTGTGTAACGGGTGTTTCAGTCTTTGTTGGTGTGATATAGTAACGTACAAAGGATTGTTTCACACAATTCAGTAACTGGATGGCTATATTGTGTGCATTTGGTAATTCTTCTATATTAAGCCCAGTAGCTTTTACGTGTTAAGACTTACGTAAGAGTGTTTAAGAGAGGAGTAGGCGCAAGAATATTGTGTTGTCTAATAAAAGGGGCCTAGACAAGTGGCATAAATGCTAATAGAATAGAACAGATCAAAAAATGTATGGGATTGACATATGCTAACGACAATGCTGGCGTTAGCTTATGTCAATCCCATGCATTTTTTAATCTGTTCTAATCTATTAGCGTTTATGCCACTTGTCTAGGCCCTAAAGTTTCGTTTACACCTAATCCTTAATCGGCTGAAGTCTGCTCGGGCGACAACGGCCGAACTCGGTCGATTGAATCAAACTCAACACTTGTATTCTTTGAGAGCGCGTACTGAACAAGGCTGTAATCGTCAGCCAATGACGCCTGAACAAAGCGTTAGAATAGTAGACCGACAGGTCCGACAGAATGGGCATAGCCATAGTCGGGCGTTATCAGCAAAGAATTCAATAAACAGTTTTTGCTTTTGTAAATTTACCATCCAACGGGGTACTTCAGAGAGTGAGAGAAGGGGGAATAGTGAAAGCTGGCAGAATTAAAATTGTAAAGCTTTGGCTAGCTATATGATTTTTCGACCAAATCTAGCAATATACTCCAGTGTACTGCTGGATTTATAAAATTAAAATAAAATAAATAAATAAAAATAGCCCTTATTTTCTACTAGTGAACACACTGATTTGAAACTTAAGTTCTTTAGCTTATTATATAATTACTTACATACATGCTTACTACTCTCATTATAATATATTATGTTATTTTTTAGTTTATTATGATATAATATAACTGCTGGATTTACGTACTTATAAATGTTTACATCTATAATTACGTAAGTCATCATCAGAATCGGTTAGAGGTTTTAATTATAGCAGAATACTTAATAGGTATTACGCTAATGTTTTTAGCAATAAAGCACTTCTCTAAAACGGGTGCAGACGTAGCGTTTGATATAATATTTAGCTTGCACCCGTCACACTGACGGCACTCAGTTTTCAAGTTACAACCTTCCTTTGAGAACCACAAGTTGACTGAATCGGATAGTCAGCTGGCTTAACTGTTTGTCTCGACTAAATTGTAATATGAACAATGCATATAGTGTTGTTTAAAGTACAAATTTGAATTAGTGAAGCAGTAACAAACATCAATACAAAGTATTGATCCTGGTTTTGGTACAATATAACTCTGTGCTCATTATATCTCACACTAACTTTCCGTGTCGCGGTTTCACCTGCGTCTTTGCTTACTGCTTGTCACCAGTAGCGTGATGTTACATAGCCTATAACCTTCCTCGAGAACTGGACTATAATACACAAAAAAATAATTATAATTCGACTAGTGGTTCCAGAGATTAGCGCGTTTAAACAAACAAACTCTTCTGATTTATATAATAGTATAGATATATCTCTCTCTGAAGTTAAAATTACTCGCGTTACAACACGGGTAACTTTTCAATCAACAAACACAAAGTATACCCAAAGTTTTAAACAAATATTTGTTTTGAATGAAAAATGAACCCATTCGGTGTAATGCAAAATTAACTTGAGTATTATGATATAAATTCACTATGACAACTTTGTATTACAGTTTCAGACTGATAGAGAGAGAGGAGTGGAAAGGGGGGAGGAGGAAGTGGGGTATATAGGGAAAGAGAGAAATTGGTAAAAAGTTTTAAACACACGATTTGTACACATAACAATATTTCAACTTTTATTTTATTATTTGTCAGCCGGTGACCATAGTCGGTGTAATTCGACCGAAACGTCGGGTAAAGAGGTATGGCACCTTATAATAATTTTCTAACACGAGTAGACCCGTTTCACAAATATAGTTAAATGGTAAAAAGTCTAAATTCTTTGCTTACCCCATTAATGGAAGGCAGGCGTGAGGTTATTGTATATATTTTGTTGATATCTGTCTCAAAAATCTGTCAAAGGTAACTAGGGGATCCGATAATCCGAAAAATCCGAAATATTTAAATATAATTATTTTGTTTCTAATCCCCTGCACGAGGGATTAGAACGGAATAGAAAAGAAAATAAAAATAAACCGATCCCTCAGGGTATCAGATTCAGGAGATCAGACCGGAATTACTCAATAACTTTGAGTAGATAAATGTAGCTATTGACACAAATGTTTATTTTAACTATCTTACTGTGGCGCGTTTCAACTGCGTCTTTGTTTACTGCTCTACTCCCGTCGCCAGTAGCGTGTTGTAACATAGCCTATTACTTCCACAAAAAACTAGACTATCATACGCAAACATATTTTTTTAAATTTGACTGGTAGTTCTAGAGATTAGCGCGTTCAAAGAAACAAACAAACAAACTCTTCTGCTTTATACTTGCTTACTGCTCTGCTCCCGTCGCCAGTAGCGTGATGTTACATAGCCTATAACCTTCAACGAGAACTGGGCTATCGAACATAAAAAGATTTTTCAAATCCGACTGGTAGTTCTAAAGATTAGCGCGTTCAAACAAACAAACAATCTTTTCTGCTTTATTTATAATAAAATAGATTACCTACTGCCTACACCAAATTCATAATTAATAATAGAGAAACACGTCATACATACCTAATACGTATTTACATAGTGCTCATGTTAAACAAGCGTATCTCTATGCTAATTATGTCGAAGTAATTAGAACTGCAACCGCTACGTTTTACTTAGAAAATTGAAGACAAACAGTAAACGCAACCGCCTTATTTGAGGCACACCGCTTATACAAGTTTGTTTAAATATGTAATTAACGCGTCTTATACATTAATATATTATTTAGAAACTCAGCTAATAGAAACGTTGGAAACGTGGACCGACCTGATAAGGGTGATGGGCACCCGATGAATTTTAAACCTTAAAGATAAATATAAGATTTTATTGTATACTAACGACCCGCCCCGGCTTCGCACATGTATTATGCTGATACTAAATATGCTACAGAATGTCTTTTTAAGCAACGTTCACAGCTTTTTCGTCATTAGACAATACAAACATGTTTTCTTTAGAGGCGGGCGGCTCCCAGCCGGTACCGCCGCAACCGCTATTTCTCTGCATTACATTAGAAACCACTAAAATTATCAGTGTTTCTCTACTATATTATGCACGTATTATACATATGTCCGGGCAAGTACCAATGTGATTTTCAAATCATATGTACTTTCTAAGTTTATCTTGGACATTTCTGACTGACGGTGAAGGAAAACATCGTGAGGAAACCTGGACTTAAAAGTCTGAAATTGCCAATCCGTCTTGAGCAAGCGTGGTGATTAATGCTCATTCCTTCTCTATATGAGAAGAGGCCTTTGCCCTGCAGTGGGACAGTAAAACAGGTTGGTATTATATACATATAAACCTTCCTCTTGAATCATTTTATCTATTAAAAAACCGCATCAAAATCCGTTGCGTAGTTTTAAAGATCTAAGCATACATAGGGACGGGCGAGAAGCAACTTTGTTTTATACTATGTGGTGATAATGTAAGTACTTAACTTACATTTAAATAATTGGAGTCCAATACATTTAGTCGAGTACAACATGCAAATTATACAATACAATAAATTAATTAGCTTAAAATAATAATAAAAATTCTATTATTATAATATTGTCAACACTAAATTTATTTAAAGTACATATTGTGTAAAATGATTTTTGTATTAGCCATAATTTTAGTTTTTTACAAAATATTTTGATTGGGCGATTTTTAAATTCTCTTCTTCTTCTGTCCTTTCCTTCTGTAAGTATTCTTCTTTTGTAATATCTACTTACCCCTTTGAGCAAAGGCTTGGCGCTATGTACGAACGATCTAACGCTGTGATCATATCAAGCAAAAGACGCCCACTGCTGGATCCATATAGCCTCCCCTCCTCCCAATTTTCGCCACCATGGCCGGTTGTGAGCATCATCCATCCACATGTTGTGTTAAAATCTTACATTCTCTTCAGATAATTTGTTATTTTCGTCACCGCAAAAGTTTATTAAAGTTTGGAACTGTATTTCAATTTAAAATTTTTCAACCACAACTTAATAAATTTATGTTAACAAAACTTTAAGTGCAACATATTGAAACACAAGTTTTATTTTTAAAACAATCCACGATCTAAATTTAAAATTTGTAAATGAAAATGAAAATATATTTTTTCATATCTACAGGTTAATTAAATTAACACTTTTAAACGTTAAAATTTACAAAATGTCAGCCAATTAACCTACGGCCAGTTCGCTGACGAAATAGAGTCATGAAAAGAACTGGCAAGAAACTCAGGCCATTCTTTTTAATTGCCAGGTTATTAAGTTAAAAATAAGTTTTTAGATTAAGTTAAACGGCAAGTTAAAATCTCATTATACTAACATACATTCGAACAATCTAAAGTGCCGTAACAACAGAGTTCGTCAGATTATTGCTTTCTAACAGTTCCAATTATCATTAATACAGGTTATGATAACGCCGCCTGGTGGCCGATACAGTTACTAATAACGGACATCGCTGCTCAATTAGTTATGTTGTTTGTTGACGCTACATTAAACGATTTAGCTAGCGATGGGATTATATGGATAACGATATTAGTATCGATGTATTAAATAGTTTTTTTATCATTATCAGTAGCTTTTTCTACTGCGGTTTCACACGCGTCTTCTTACTGCTCCGCTCTCGTTCGCCAGTAGCGTGTTACATAGTCTATTATACATAGAACTGGTATTTCATACGCAAGAATTATTCAAATTATTCAAACAAACAATTAAACAAAAAACCTTTTCCGTTTTATATAATAGTATAGAATTCAGCTGAAAGTTTTTAAAAAAAATTACATTGTAAATATAAAGATTTTATTTAATACATTAATTTAAAAGTATAATTATCCTGTAGGCTTGTCACAATTTGATAGCTTAATTATTATAAAATTTTTAAAATATTTGAACAATTAAATACAACATTTAATACAGTACTTCACCGATACACTACCAACATTATTTTTCCATCTCTGCTTGAACGGATATGTAGTGTGATAATAGTGTTAACAATTATTTGCATCACAAGTTACGCAAAACTACTACTTTTGAAATCTTCAACAACTAACAATTACTGCTATAAATTATAAAAAAGAAATAAAAAAAAAAAATTACTCGTCAAAGAAATCACACATCTCATCACTATTCTACAACAGACATAACAAACATTCTATTGTAGTAAACTATTTAGGTAGGTCGGCTACACACGGACCTTTTGCACTAAAACCAGCTGATAGTACTGAGATTTGAGTTAAGGTCTCGTTTTACGACAGCCTTACGAATCTTATGATCAATAAAAAGGGTGTGATTTGATTGAGGTTTTAAATGGATGTTGGGGAAAAGGGTATTTTGTGATTGTATAGTTTAAGATTGAATTGTAGTTTTTGTCCGACTGACGCAGTCAAGGAGGGTAATGTTTTTCGAGCGTACGTATGTATGTATGTATGTATGTATATATGTATGTATGTGAGTATGTATGTCTATTTATTTGGCATGCTCTACAGCCTAAATGGCTTGATGAATTTTAACGTATGAGGTGTTATTAGATTCGTATTGATTGTGGGAGTGACATAGGGTATATAAAATTTCAATGTAGCGTCAGCACGAGACAAAAAAAAATGAGTTTTTCTTTACACTTTGTTTTAGACAGGCGGGCTTTCAGTTTTTTAATAATATATATTACTTGTTAAAGACGTAATAGACTGTATGTTCATTGGTTGCCTCGCATATCGTAAAAGGTATCTAAGGATACACTAAAAAACGAGAAGCATTGTAATTCGTGCTTAATCAACTTTTTGCCCGACTGTCGAAGTCAAGGAAGTAATTTTTTTTCGAGCGTACTTATGTATGTATGGCTAAATGGCTTGATGGATTTTAAAATATGAGGTGTCATTAGATTCGTATTGATTGTGGGAGTGACAATAGGACAATATACAATTTCAATGTAGCGCCGAGTGAACAAGGTGTGACGCTCCGAGGTTCTATCTCGATAAGTATGCCACGGTCTTTAGATGAGAAATTAAATTTTTAAGAGCCTTTACACTGTGAAACTTAATCTTAACGTGTAAAACGTTTGTCTTAACTTTATTATTTCTGTATACATTATTTAATGCATTAAAACGGCATCAAGTTTGTCACACAAATAAGAACTACCAAAACGTCTACTGTTGGACATACATAGGTCTCTCCAAAATTTTGCTACAATAGACTGTTTGGTTATTCCTAAAATCCCCCTTAGGGGCGAAAACTGAACTTTTACTGTATACGCTGGCCAGTTTGATAATCGATACATGCAAAATATATTCTTAAAATACAAAAAAAAAAAAAAAACAAAAATACCGTCCGTCTGCCTGAAACTAAAAAGGAAGAAACTCATTTTTTTCTCATGTCCACGTGAGTACCACGTTCTCGTCTTGCCCGTATCTCCGTGACATGTCCTCTTTCATTAATTTTATATGAAACGATACTTCCATTATATCCCGTCCCGTCCGTATGAAAACCCACGTACGCAGCGGCCTTTAGTTTCACCGTTCTATTCATCTACACCGTGTATTTGTATGGAGTGTGCCAAACAGTCCAGCTGCATATTAAACCAGTAGTTATATCTATTTATATAGAATAATAAACATGGCTGTATCTATAAATGTTTCAGCAATAAACCAGTACACACTGTAATGTTAGTTTCATGTCGACTTCAAACGTATTTAATGGTTTAAATACCGTTTTAATATTAATCATAATATTTTGTACAATCTAAAACTTTTAATAGTTTATTAGTGCTGTAAACTTGTAATCAAATTTGATTTAACATCTTAACATGAATAACACATGTTTTTTGTTTTTAACAAATGATTTGTGTTCAGAAGCGTTGGGAAAACATTAATAAAAAAGCGCATTCAAGACCGCATTACGATAGCAAAGGGAAGAGGAAAAGGAAAGGTGAAAATATAGGAAGAATCTCTTTCAAGTTGTAATAAACAAAGATCAGTACTAGTGATCCGGAGGTGTGAGGGGATACACAAGTACTTACAATATATTCTTAAAAGTAAGTTCTGATACCTCCCCACAAGGAGACGACAAGACTGAAATACCTGATGTCTTCATTAGGGTCAGAATCAGGGGAGACACGAGACCGAAGCCGATTCACTACTTTTTTTTGTTTTTCTTTTTTTAAAAGACTACTTTCGCACTAGGAAACAAGCCCTGTGTCGCAGGTGACTTAAAAACATACATTCAACGGACCCAAATGCACCCAGACTCGGAACAAATATTTATGGATCACACAAAGTTTTGTCCCGTGTGGGGATCGAACCCAAAACCTAGTGCACAACAGTCATATGCGCTCCTACTTCACCACGAAGGCAGTCAACTATATGAAGTTTCAAACATCAATACATCTTAGTTCCGCTCTCCAGCAAAGTGATTCGATGCCATTTTATTAGATTACATTATTTTCCTTTTGCATTTGTTCGAGATCGTTTTCATCTAGCGGATTTTATCTTCTCGTGGAATCGTTTTAAGACTACTACATGCGCTTTTTAGGATTCCGTACCCGTAGACTAAAACGGGACCCTATTGCTAAGACGCTGCTGTCCGTCCGTCTATCTCTCCGTCTGTCACTAAGCTGTACCTCATGAACCGTGATAGTTAAACAGTTGAAATTTTCACAAATGATGTATTTCTGTTGCGGGTATAACAACAAATACCAAAAAACAGTATAAAATAAATATGTAAGGGGGCTCCCATACAACAAACATATTTATTTTGCAGTTTTTATTGATATTTTGTTGCATCCCTCGAGAACCAGACCGGTTTTCGGTATAAAATGTATCATATGCCTGTCCCCAGTACCGAATCTATGTACACACATACTAATTTTCATCGAAATCGGTTTTACCATTTAGGAGCTGAGTGGTAACAAACACACACACACACACACATACACTCACAAATTTATAGAAACTATCGTGTGCGAGTCTGACTCGCTTAAAGAAGTCTAACAAAAATAAATATAACTAATAAAATAACTCCTGTGAAGTTAACACACATTTTTATATTTTCATATAAAACTACTGATAAAGACCGAGGTGTAGATATGAATAAACTTGCAAAATAGTAAAACGTGTTACATATTAGTTAGTGTATTTCCATCCTATATTAAAGTAAATCAACAGCAGCAGGTAGGTGCCATTATTTGCGTACTAACAGTAAAGGAATCTATTCAGATCTCGGTAACGCAAACTGTACGTTTTATAGTTGTCGTAAAACTGGCTGACTTTACACCGAACTGTAACATTGAATATTTACAAGCGGTAAATGCTTACAAAGTTCGAATCATAACAATGTATGAAACACAAGATATTACAGCTACTCCTGAATAATTCTTTAATTTTTGACCATCAGGCCACCTATCAATGGAGCTAAGTAGATTGCCTTTAAGTTCCAAATAAAAAAAACTTGAAATCTATTAAAATGAGGTTCTTTTCGGGAATAAAAAAGTAAAGCTTTCTAACAAACAACGTGCATTGATGCGAGTTATTCCGGTCTGATCCCCCAGATCTGATCACCTAGGGGATCCTAATGCCTAAAATGTGACAGATTTAATTTTAACTCAAAGTAATATTTCTTAAAATATATAAAAATAAATCACAATTTTCTTTTACTCATTTTTTAGACCAAAATAAATACGAATGAAATAAAGAGAGAAACTAAATTTAAGTAAACAAATAATTTTATTTCTCTATAGTATGAAAACGGTCATCTCATTACACCGATCTGTAACTTTAGTGCATATTTAATTAATGTTTAAAACTTGCCACAATTTGAAGAGAAAATAAGCTTTGTTGCACTTTTAAAAACCGTTTTTGTTTTTGAATTCGTTAAGATTGATGAATAAATTGTAGACTAAAGTATGGATATTTCATTTTGTTTTATATTTTTCTACCCGCCTTTTTTTTTTTTTTTTTTTTTTTTTTTTTTTATAGTATAGCCTACCAAAGTGACTCCACCCTGCCTGATGGTAAGCAGTCAGTAGAATCTAGAAGTGGTGGCCACCATACTAAAAGCCATCGTCCTAAACTGCTAGTATGGTGGCCTCCATTATGACGGCTGGGAATGAGGTAGGGGAAGAGACTTAAGGATATGAGGAAAAAGGAAAGGAGGAAATTGGGCTTCCTTCTCACTCACCGAATGAAATGCAGTAGTACTTGTACTCGTACGGCGATCTTATATGAGACGGTAGTACTGCCCCGGTCGATCCGGCCCATTTATGCTTAAACCAGCGTGGATCTACTACCGTAGGTACATGCCAATACCGATGACCCTTTGCCTTGGGAATTATAATTCTGCTTTATTTAAAAGCTCTGCTATTGAACGTAGAGCATTTATCACTTTTCGGTTTTCTGCCTTCATTTTTATCTCGGGAGCTAAACATGACACTAGTTGACTGGTAGGAAATTCCCCAGGCATTAATTCCACCAAATATACTGTCATGTATATGAAGATTAAATAAATAAAATGAAAAAATGAATAATGAAAATATGTTTATTCATATAGGTTAATTAAATTAACACTTATCAACGTCAAAGTTTATTAAGTATTTAAATAATGATTGTCATAAAATAATAAAATAATTGAATTAAAATAATTAAAAATTATAGAGAGCTCTTTTTCAACTGTAGACGCTTCGACTACCCTCAGCCGAAAAAACTGAACGAAAAAATGAATATATATATATATGGTACATACACCAAAATAACATTTTTTACAATTTTTGTCTGTCTGTCTGTCTGTCTGTTTGTTCCGGCTAATCTCTGAAATGACTGGACCGATTTTGACGGGGACTTTTATTGGCAGGTAGCTGATGTAATAAGGAGTAACTTAGGCTACATTTATTCTAAAAAAAATCTTTTATTTTATAAAAATAAAGTAATGTTGATCGACTGTTAGGCGGAACGATGTTCGCCGGGTCGGCTAGTTCAGTACACGTACGCTTTACCCCAATGACATATGCATTATTGATTGGTAAGCAAGGTTGTAAAGTCAAGCTGTTCTGGATTTTTTCATTATAAACAAAAATAGTAAACCTGAAAGTATCATCTCTCAAATAAACTTCACCCAACACCCAAGTGTATGATACACGTCATGTACTCGGTTAAGTACAACTAAACAAAACAATTGTTACGTTTTCAAACTTTTCTTTACTCAAATATACATACAACGTTTATATTTAATTCCACGAAGACCTTGTGACCTGGCTAACCCTGAACTAGACACCTGATTGCATGAGACACATATTTTTGTTAAGTGTTTCTCTGTAACCAAATTTATCTTTTTTTTATTTGTTAATTTTGGTATCAAAAACATTCATGAAATGAAATATATACTGCCAAAAATATTGATGGGTGCCCTGAGTGAACTAGGCTTGGTGCTATTCGCACCGGTGCTATTCGGATGGGTGCTCTAAGTGGACTACGTCGTATATATACATGTACTTACTAGAGATTTTAAGTAACTAAAGAAAGTAGAGAACTAAGAAGGAATAAAAACTAATAATAATAAACACAAGCTTCCTGCAGCGCGGTGTGGTCTCACACGCGTTTTTGCTTACTACTCTGCTCCCGTCGCCAGTAGCGTGATGTTACATAGCCTATAACCTTCCTCAAAAACCAGGCTATCAAACGCAAAAAGAATTAACAAAATTCGACTGGTAGTTCCAGAGATTAACGCGTACAAACAAACAAACTCTTCCGCATTATAATATAGATTACAAATTATTGTGTTGCCGAGGCGAAATTAATAACAATATATTTCCAGGTTTATTGAACTAATTTCCCATAACACATAACACTGTACCCCGGATGATTAGTATTATTATTAGCGCATAACATATTTTACTGTAAACCCCATATAAGTAACCCCCAAGCTTGGGTACGGGTTTAAAGTGTGGTGTTATATTGTAATTTTAATAATATCAATATATAAACAGTATAATTATAACATATAACTTATGTAGTATGGACTACACGGAATAAGAGAGAATATAAATTAAAAGATGGATGTTATTTGCGATCCGTTAACCATTATTTGTAATTATTTTAGCAATGAATTCAACATTATTATAAAGTAAGGAAAATAAAATAGCTACCGGCAATTAGTGGCGTGCACAGAAGTTTTTGTCAGGGTTAGGCATTATAGTTTTTTAACAGGGTAGGCATTATTTAATTATGTTGCTAAAATTGTGATTTCAAGCAAATATTAAGGTAGGCAGTGCCTTTCTTCTTACATGGAGTGCAAGCCACTGCCGGCAATAATTATATAAATAATAACGAGCGGCTCAAACATTCACAGACCGTATAACTCAAAAGTTTTGTCGTTTATCTGTTACAAATAAACCGGCAGTCATTTATTTAACTGGACTTGTAATAAAATATCAACAATTCATAGTATCACGCTGTTTTGCCCTGACAAGTTAGGCAAGGTGATAAATATATTTTCACCTTTAGAAATCAATAAATGAAGCTGATAGGCTATATTTTATTATGTTTAGCGAGACGCTCGCTAAACATAATAAAATACGTCGAATAAACGAGACGTTCGCGTCCCAAGCGCTGATAGCCGCCAAGTTGCTGAAGATAGACTTCATGAAGCTGAACGTGAGCGGTGGCGCGGTCGCTTTAGGGCATCCAGTATCAGCGACTGGCGCTAGAATGGCTACACATCTAGTTTATGAACTGCGGTAAGAAATACAATCAAATAGGTATCCGTGTGGTCTGGAAGATAAAATCTCATGTCATTATTTCTTCTTCTGAGCGTCTTTAGAGACTAAAATATAAGGGTTTTTGCAAGTTTCAGAATTTCAATATGTTTAAATTTGCAATACGGGAGCCAGCAAAAGTAAATTTGCCATAATATAGCAATAATATTTCACAGACGTACTTATTAAAGCAATCAATTATTGGCGTTTGTTGTAAGACCGAATGAAACTTTTGATACCAAAGCAAAGCGAGGGCGGACGCCTAGTCTAATATAAATAACATTTACCTCATTATTATTACGGGTGCATTGCAGAACCAAAGCATTTTCTAATAGAGAGAAATTAAAGCAATACAATTACGTCATTCCGTGTTATGACAGTATAGGTACGTAATATTGTTTGTTCTGTGTCTGGGTGTAATTTATCTATAATATGTATGGATATACAAAAAAAAATGTATATATGTAGTATATCAGTTGTTTAGTACCCATAACACAAGCAAATATAATTGCTTAATTTGGGGCTAGATGGCGCTGTGTGAATAAAAAAAAATATATATGCCATCAAAAACAACTTGAAAAAAAACCAAGTCTCTCAACTCAGTTCTTCTACCGTAAAAAGTTGTGAGATCCATGTAATACTAAGTCGGTTAATTTATTTAAAGCTTTTATGTTTTAAATAAATAGATTGACTTGACAAACACTAAACAATCGAATTTAATCTAATAGGTATAACTTGTGTGCTACATTGTGTTTTCAGGCTAGTACTTTTATGCGCAACGAAGTTATAGGCGGTCGAAAATGGTCCGAGCTGCTTCGAGAAAAGTATGGTACGACCGCCCGCTTTTTTTTACTTGACTTGGCGGGGGCACTGGCGTGTCGCTAGATATTCTGTCCCTAACGCTTTGAACGTTTATTCGTCTGTTGAAAAGAATATACTATCTTTGTGAAGAGAGCATGTCTTTATTGAATATTATAAAGGCCGCGACTTTATTTGTATTCATAAAGATTCTGTTACACACAATTGTGTCTCAGAGTGGCTATATTATAAGCTGAGGAAATATTTGACGAGTGAACATACGAATGATATGTAAAGCTTTTTTAGTATCGTAAAATATGAATTGTTTTAAAATTACTAGCTTTCCGCGGCGCAGTTTCACTGCTTACTTCTCTGCTCCCATCGCCAGTAGCGTGATGTTACATAGCCTAAAACCTTCCTCGAAAACCAGGCTATCAAACGCAAAAAGAATCTTTCAATTCCGATTAGTAGTTCCAGAGATTAGCGCCGTTAAACAAACAAACAAACAAACTCTTTCACTTTATATAATAAGTAAAACAATTTAATTTGTTAATCGTCCATCATCATGGTCTAAATTTACTCACTGCTGGACATAGACATCTTTTAGTTTATGCCATGTCTATACTTCTGTCTTCTTATCCATGTTCAACCCATGGTGTTACTGATGTTATCCGCCTATCTCATCATAACACAAGCAAATATAATTGCTTAATTTGGGAATAGATGGCGCTGTGTGAATGTGGTAGAATATTATTATTATTATCTCGCTGCTGCTGTACTGGCTGGCTTTGACCCTTTGAGAGCGCCAGAGGTCCCATTATAATTACTCTCGCTCCTTTTCCTTTTCTCCCTACAAGGTCGACAAGTTTTTGTGTTTTCCTAAAATTGTTTTTATAACGCTTAGAATTACGGGGCTATGGTTACTATTTACTATGAGCACTGTATGCTAGTTTGTCACAAATGTCCTATAAAAAATAACAATTTTTGGCCCAGTGGATAAGTCACCCGATTCGTAAACACGAGGTAGTGGATTCGAATCCGGGCAAGTATAATATGATTTTTCAAATCATATGTTGTACTTTCTAAATTTACATTGGACATTTCTGAGTGACGGTGAAGGAAAACATCGTGAGGAAACCTGGACTTAATAGTCTGAAATTGCCAATTCGCCTTGAGCTAGCGTGGTGATTAATACTCATGCCTTCTCTATATGAGAAGAGGTGTCTGCCCTGCAGTGAGACAATAAACGGCCTGGTATTTTCTTTTTATTATTATAACCATTTCTTGGACGTCACTCTCTAATGGTTTTACTCCACCTGTCATCCGTCTTAAATGTGTTAATTGTTTATAAATGTACACACATTTATGACTACAGGAGGGTGTGTGCGATAGCCGCTATGGTTGACAGGTGGGTGACCGCTTTAGTTTGCAGGTAACCCTTCTGCCTTTTAGTAGTAATTAATTATTTATTAGTAAAGATCTACGACCTTAAAATTTGTCTAGTAAGGCAAGAGACGTTTGAAAGAATTTTATCTGAGGTCGCTAACATTATTATAAATTGTAAGATAATTGGCTGACATTTTGTTATTGTTATTTTGAAGTTCATAAGTTTCACCGATGTGATCTAAGTGCGTCAAACGTTAATGTATTATATTCTAAAATTTCATAGTAATGTATGTAAAAAAATAAATAGATAAAGTGCTTTCTAAAGATGAAAATAGACCGACTGATGAATTCAATACCATTTACGACGCACCCCATTCTAAATGTAACGACGTCAATAAAACCACAAATGGCTAAATAAATTAATCTCCTTAAAAGAAAACCTACTGAAACTTCCATTGCATTACTTAAACCAAGACTAACTTTATGTAATAAAACTTGAAAGTTAGATCTTTCATAACTCCTTCATTACAACCTCATCCAGCTCTAGGAAGAATTAATGAACCTGATTCTAAAAGAACGAATGAAAGAACGACTTTGAATGAACTGAACGATATTAATACTGAAACTTTAAAGATTTCTACTTTGACTCTTGAAGTTGGTCGAAGTACAATTATCAAGATAGGATTGGTTGCAGGCCCCACTGCTTCGCTCACGCCAAAAAAAGGGGATTTTGTTTCCCTCGGAAACCAGACCGATTTTCGGGATAAAACGCCTAAATCCGTATCAGGCACCAAATCTATCTTCATACCAATTTTCATCGAAATCGGTTCAGTCGTTTAGGTGCTGAGTGGTAACAAACACACACACACACACACACACACACACGCACACACATAAACTTTGGCATTTATAATATTAGTAGGATTCAGTACTGAAACTTATAGCCATAAATAGGAATATTGACCATGAAGTTCTAGGTTATTCGATTTACAACAAAAAATCTTTGAAACTCGACTTTTTTTCCTATTATAAAGCACGTTAAAAAGGTTTATATTATGAACTTTTCTGAAACCTCTCTGAATGATAGTAAAAACCGTGTTAAAATGCATGGCTTATAAGAAGTTAGCGGGAAAACAGAAGGCATTAAATACCTTTATATTTGTTTATACAATATGTCATTATCGCATCAATCAATGGAAGAGTGATGTAAAACGATATAAGCCGTTTATTTATTTTAAACTTTATGGAGAAAAAGCCGGTTTGTCCATTTTATATTTTATGGCAAAGAACCCAAGATAAATAAAGAATAGAATAACGTATCTTAAGCCTCTTTTTGATAGTCCGATATTTTTGACGATTTATTTATTTGTCAGACATCTTGAACGATTGGATAAGCCTTTAGGTTCAATACAACTGTATAGGAGCGATTACGTATCGAGTTTATAGGGCGAGGAGAAAGAATAATGTATCACGTGGTGTTTCTCACGGAGCGGCGGAGTTAAAGGCTCGCTTTAGTTAATGGTGAGTGAATGAAAGAGTGAGTGAAGGTCGAGTTACTTATTGCGTCGCTGAAGGTTACAAATTTGTTTTATTTTTGTTGTTATATGAAGCTCTTTTTATTTTGTACAGTAAAAGTTATAGTAGAAGTATTGTTTTGAATTACATTCATAGACTTCCATTAAAGATAAGCATATATTTATGTACATAGGTCAAATTTTCTGCACAGATGTGACGTGCAAACATACCTCTATACATTATTTGTGTATTATCAAAGCTGATCAATTTTAGCTATTTTAAATGTTACCTTCTAGTGCAACAATAAGATTGGGTTAAGTTAAAAAGTCTTTTTTTAGTGCTTTGATGTAGTTTTCTGTATTGTTTTTGGGTGTCGTCTCTGGGCAGTAAATAAATACTTTTTCTTTCTTTCTTTCTTTCTTTCTATACACACGGATAAGATATTGAAACAAATACAATCTTATCAAAGATGGTTACAGTCAGCCTTTTGTTAGATGTTGATGCTACCTTGCAGTAGCGAAGCGTCACTTTGCCGAGGAGGGAAGCCGGTGGGACTAAAATACCTTGAGTTTCAGAAGGCCAGTTAGACTTTGAGTAGACACTCAAGCAGTGATAGGTATAAGGAGGTCAGGGCATATTTTAAAAGGGAAGCCGGCAGGAATCCTGTTATATGGACGCTTCGTCACTGCTACCTTGTATTTAATGATAATACTGCTATCGTTCTACTGGTTCTGGATGAAGAGCTATTTTCTAAGCGCAATATTTTAAGATCATTGCCATCTACTATATTGCTATAGCCTGTCCAGCTTTTTTCTATCTTGCTCAAAAAACTTGAAAATGAAAATGAAAATATGTTTATTCATATAGGTTAATTAAATTAACACTTATGAACGTCAAAGTTTACAAAATATCAGCAAATTAACCTACAGCCAGTTCGCTGACGAAGTAGAGCCATGAGAAGAACTGGTAAGAAACTCAAGCCACTATTTTTAATCGCCAGGTAATTACAATTTTTGTAAGTTACAATTTCAAGTAGCATGCAAAGTGACGCAGGCAATATACTTAACTCTATATGTAATTGATTACAGCTTTCTATGTTGTAAAGAAAAAATAAAAAGTGAAATGTGTGCTTTACAAACTGCCTCAATTTGTATATTGCTACAAAATGTAAGTAAAGGTGTGGTACTTTTTGTACCACACCTATTTCCCACAATTTTATGGAATGATACTGAGCCCTCTATGGCCTACTACGCCATATTACGTGTCTGAAGAGCATCAAGATACGGGATTGTACGACAAGGCATTGCTAAATATAGTATACTTGCCCTTATAAAATCCGCCCTGTCAAAACACTTTTTATCTATAGAATATTGGTGTACCTATAAATTTATGCTAAAAGGTTGACCTACTTAAGTAATTGGAAGGCTTTGGTTGAACGAACATTAGTGACAACTTTGGAGCTCTTGAAATATTAAATAATCGTTGTATACTTACTTAGCTATACGTAAAATCAAGATTGAAGGTGTTAGTAATTATATTAATAATTAAAAAAAAAAATTTAGGTGTGAAACGAACGAAATAGTGATTTAGAAATACTTAAATAAATTAATTTAGCATAACCGACTGCACAATACCACAAAAAAAAATATTTCTATGAAACTAAATAGAATTGAAATTCGCGTAAAATAAATTGTTCGAGCATTTTCCTATCAGCATTTGGTTTATTTACTAACTTTTTATTTTTCTTTCACTTCTAAGTTTCTATTCATCTACAAAAGAGTCCGCGATAGTATATGTCTATCTCTAAGGGATAACCCACAATAACCACTCTTTATCCTTTACTTTTTATGAGAAATAATGGCTTATTTTTAAAGCGATTTTAAGCAATACAGCATTAATCCTTATCAAATTAAGTACCTTAAAAACATTGTGCATTTATTATAAATCAATAATGCCCTTTGCAGCATGTATTTTAAATAAATATTAAAGATATTACAGATTAAACATGCAGGGAGGGATATAGCGGCAGGGGGCCGGCATTCTGTAGTAAAATTAAATATACCTACTACAGAATGTGTATATACAACGTTCACAGCATTTGTTTTTCTTTTCACGGGTAATGGTGATACTAAATATAGTATCAGCATTGCACCCGTGCGAAGCCGGGGCGGGTCGCTAGTCCCTTATAAAGGTGCCTATAAACTTAGTTAAGTAATTAAGTATAAACTTTATAAAGCATGCTGTAATTTAGTAGATATATACTTTTTTATGGTGACATGGTGTGACATCTTAAAATGTTGCAATAAGTATAAATTAACTGTATTTACTTTTTTTTATGTTATTAACAACCACTGATCTCCATCATATTATGAACCTGGTTAAATATTTGCTTCAAGTTAACGTTTGCTATATTAAAAAAAACAGTCGGAATTTCTAGCTCGTTTTCTCATGGCTGTACCCTCGTCAACGAACTGGCTTAGTACAAATTAATCGAAATCATTCTTTTTTCTTTTTTTTTATATATATTAGCCTACCAAAGTGACTCCACCCCGCCTGATGGTAAACAGTCAGTGGAATCCAGAAGTGGTGGCCACCATACCAAAATCTATCGTCTTAAACTGCTGGTATGGTGGCCTCCACTATGGCGGCTGGGAATGGGGTTAGGGGAAAGGAATGAGGGAGGTGAGGAAAGAGGAAAGGGGGAAATTGGGCCTCCGGCACTCTTACTCACCGAACGAAACGCAGTAGTACAGATACTACTACTCTTAAGTCGATCTTCTATGAGAGGGTAGTACTTCCTCGGACGATCCGGCCCATTCAAGCTGAAATCAGCGTGGATCTACTACCGTCAATATTCTTTCCGTTATCTTGTTATCGTGCGTGCTTACGCTTGCATTTCTTTCGTGGGAAGTGTGTTGTGTATGTCATAATCAGAAACATGCCTTACATGTAATATGTAGGTAGACTAACAATAATCCTAATTATAATTGTGAAATTTTGTGTATGTGTATTTGTTTTTCTGTACTATTATATAAAGCGGAAGAGTTTGTTTGTTTAAACGCGCTAATCTCTGGAACAATCTGTCGATTTGAAAAAATATTTTTGTTTATGATAACTCAGGTCTCGAGGAAGTTTATAGGCTATGTAACTCTCGCTAGTAGCGATGGGAGCAGAGCAGTCGCAGGTGAAACCACTTCTTGATTCCACTGACTGCTGACCATCAGGCAGAGTGGAGTCACTATTATAAAAAAAAGAATTATGAAAAAAAAAATTTGGTCTTTGATCTAGTTTATTTTACGTTTCAGTGTAGTTTAAAGTTCTATCAGGAGTAACTCTTCTTTTAAATTCCGACTAATTCATGAATATTTTAATCAAAACTTGTTATAAATGATATGATAATGAACAAGACGAACTTTATATCTAAGATATTTCTGCTAATCTAGCCAAAAGTTAGACTAATTATTTGATTCATTATCTGGTTTTAGAATAAGAAATAAAAAAACGAAATAATTTATTCAGATTTTACTAACATATTATTTTATTTAACGTAAACATAACCTCTTAGCAAACAAAACACAAACCAACTTTTGACTTGAACTAAACAAAATCTACAAACAACATGGCTACATCGTTTACTTAATATAAATGCGAAGTATAGTGTTTTTAACGGGACAATTACTCCCATGAGCCTAGCACAGAGTCCTGCAGGTCATAATTAACAGTAAAGTAAGTAAAGAACCCTTGGAAACTTCAAATTACACCACTGAGAGTTCCGAGAAATTGTTGTCTTGCTTTTTATTTTATTTTGTAACTAGCTTTCTGTGGCCAGGTTTCACTTGCGTCTTTGCTTAGGTCGTAGACGGGGTTTTCCAACGCCGCCAAGCTGTTTCGCCTTGCGAAGGGCAGATACATATATTCAAGAGCTGACCTTCTTGTTGGAAAGATTTTCGACTTCCGCCTTTGCTTCGCTTCGGTATCAAAAGTTTCATTCGGTCTTACAACAAACTGCTACGGCAAATATCATTGCAACAGTGTCGCATCATTCAGATTTATAAAGGCACTAAAAATATTGAAATTTTTATTGACTTAAAAATATGTTAAATATAATAAAATTGCCTATGTTACCTGTTCTATTTGCAGCTTTCTAAACGTGAAATAATTTTTTAAATCGTAATATGTTTATAGATCTCGAGTTAAATCGGCACATACAAACAAACATCCATAAAAACCAAATCTTTTCTCTTTTATTAGTATGGATCTATAAACCGTCAGATGACAAGCCTATAAGAAGTATTTATTTTAAATCTACGCAGATATTGATCGAGCCCGACGGGCGGGAGGCGGACTCTAATAATAGCGCCCTCATCCCGATGCTTATGGCAACAATCTGTAATTGTTGAGGTTATACAAAGGTTATAGTGTGTTATAAATGTGATAGCTATGTCGAAGAGATTCTACCTATCTTTTGTTGCCATTTAATTTCAATTAAATCAGCCGAAAGACGGTCACTGGACATGGGCTTCCTCAAAGTTCGCCACCTTGTCATGAACAACTCTCATGCGTGGGTTTTCTAAATTCATCCGAATTTCTTCTGTTTTATTAAAAAAAATACCGAGAATGTCAAAGATTTGTAATTATGACGTAAACATATATATGCACCATTGACCCGCACCATCAATTGTGCAGATGAGACTTATTAATATGAATACAACTACTTTAAAATACTTTCCTTGTCATCGTAAAATAAAAAATCAATTATGGCCGTATTTTGTTTATATTTACATTTATTTATATGTATAAACATCCAAAAAGCAACAACAATAATACATTTTACAAATAAATTTACAACTACGTCGTGTGATATTAAAAAATAATGACGCTTCATCGGTATTTCGCTTTAGTCGGTAGTAGATCCACGCTGGTTTCAGCATGAATGGGGCGGATCGTCCGGGGAAGTACTACCCTCTCATAGAAGATCGACTTAAGAGTAGTAGTATCCGTGCTACTGCGTTTCGTCCGGTGAGTGAGAGCGCCGGAGGCCCAATTTCCCCATTTCCTCTTTCCTCACCTCCCTCATTCCTTTCCCCTAACCCCATTCCCAGCCGCCATAGTGGAGGCCACCATACCAGCAGTTTAAGACGATAGCTTTTGGTATGGTGACCACCACTTCTGGATTCCACTGACTGCTTACCATCAGGCAGGGATGGAGTCACTTTGGTAGGCTAGTATAAAAAAAAATCCTTGAAACTACAAGAAACAGTCCCTTAGTCCACACATATATGTTAGAATCTTTTCGTAAACAACACGAATATTGGTTTTAATTATTAATATTGGTTTAATTTATTTTTATTACTTAGCTAGACGTCCGCCCTCGCTTCGCTTGGTATTAACAGTTTATTCGGTCTCACAACAATCTCCTACTTAAAATATAATAGCAATAGTGTCATCATGCAGATTGACGAAGGCCCTTATAATATAGAAATTATAAAAATTACTGGAAAAATATGATAAACATAATTTTCAACATTATTGATTTAAAATTTTCAAGTAGGTGAAGGAGATTTTTGTTAAACCGTTGCAAACAAAAAAACAAACAAAATACAAAATCTCTAATGTTTTCTCTTTATAATATTAGTTTAGATAAGTAAGTAGACTTGAGCAAAGCTGGGGCGGATCGCTAGTAATAAATATAGTACGTAAAGTTTTGTGCATTAACAATATACAGTTGTAATGAAATTGCAAAAAGTTTGGCCATTATCCTGAAAATAATGAAGCTTGCAAGGATTAAACACATACGGGTATAAGCTATTTTATGTTGTTTGCAATTATTTTACTGCTAAGCGGATTTCGAGATATTTTTGTATAAACATAGTTAAACGTTCTGCAATTTTGATAACTTTTATTGTGGGAATTTAACATGTGCAAACGACAAGCACAACTCATCAATATGTCATTCTCTCTGTTATTTTCCAACGACTTAACAATTTGAGCTTTTTTACAATCTCTGGTGTTTACTCTGGGAACTACCTTTTTTCTTTCTGATTCGTAATAACATCCCAATGTTTTATTAGAAAAATATAAGCGCCTCTTTTGTTTAAACTGTGAAGTAATATTCGAATCTCATACGAATTTTGACAGGTGTAAAAAAAAAGTATATAATCTATGAGTGACACTACTGCACGTATAAGTTTTTACAAAGCAATGAGTACCACCAAAACATAAACAAAAAAGATATAGCGTGTAAAATACTATCATCATAAACGCGTCGAAACTAAAATATAACAAAAGAAACCACATCTTTGACTTAGTAGAGCCAGTTCAATATCGAAGTAGAATAAAGGGATATATTACTTCGCGAATAGCTTGTTATACCACACGTACGTACTAGCAATCACCTGTGGCGATACGTGCTGTACGCCTTAATTAAATTAAGTGGAACATATTATTAAATAAATTTTAGGTAAAATTAAGCAAGATTTTAATTCGACGAAATTGTAAAAAACTAAAAAGGGTTAATTGACAATTAGAGAAAAACAGCACAAGACAACTGCATTTAATTGTTAAAACGTTACCAAACACTATGCTATTGCAAATAAGCCGTCCAGCAGAATAGGTAGAAAAAAGTTGTCTCTAGATGCCATCTTAAACAAAAACACATGAGGTACATTTTAATAAACTCATTTAGGTAACAAACAAAAGAATTATGTAAAATATAGATAGGTAGGTATAGTACAAATCAAAACGTTTAAGTACTAATACTGTTTGTGTTTTTAAAATACTAGCTGACCCAGCGAACTTCGTTCCGCCTAACAGTCATCAACATTACTTTAGTTTTCTAAATTAAAAGAATTTTTCCAAAATAAACGTAGCCTAAGTTACTCCTTATTACATCAGCTACCTGCCAATAAAAGTCCCGTCAAAATCGGTCCAGCCATTTCAAAGATTAGCCGGAACAAACAGACAGACAGACAGATAAAAATTGTAAAAAAAAATATTTTGCTATATATATATTCATATACATGTAGTAAAAAACGGTTATTTCAATATTACAAACAGACACTTCAATTTTATTATATGTATAGATATAGATAGGTAGGTGTAGTACAAATCAAAACGTTTAAGTACTAATATTGTTTGTGTTTATAAAATATTATACGCCTAATACGCCTTCGTTTTGCTTCAGTATCAAAAGTTTCATTCGATATCACAACAAACTCCTACGGAAAATATCATAGCAATAGTGTCGTATTGCATCGTTTAGATTTACGAAGCCCTTTTACCCGCTCAATTTAATGATTTCTAAATTTGAAAGAATTTTTCAAATCGATAACGTATATTTTTAATTAAATTATTGCAAACCAACAAACATACAAAAGAATAAAAATCACACACTCTTATAAAATTAATCCAAATTTGATTTTTCTATGCGCCACAAGTAGACTGTTAGATTATTTTTATTTTATGTCATGCCAAACATATTAAGCAGTTTTGCAACATATTTCTGTATAACTCATTATCTATCGACATTCAAAAACTAAAGCTAACTCAAGTTTAACATACCAAACCTGCTAATCCCGTCCAAAATCTCATCAAGTAAACCTTACTAATCGCCGTCGTATATAATCGTCGTATCGTCGGCGACTGCGGCCGCAACGAATGGATGTCGTTTATACACGTCAAATACACGCCACAGGAATAAAACAGCTTTACGTTATATAACTAAGTTCAGTGTTTTTACTTCAAGTTGACGGCTGTTGAAGTCAGCTGTTTTTGTAGCAAGTTCTTATTTGAGTGAGGATTGCTACCGATCCTCACTCAAATAAGTAAGTATTACGCATTGCAATGATTATAAATATTAAGTGATCGTCTATAGGAGCGTTTACCTCATATGAGTGGCAACATTGCCATTATTTTCAGTGTCATATTTCATGGCCTTTATTTTGTAGCAATTAATCGGAGCTATCTTTTAAAAATATGTTCTGATAACATTTTAGAATTAGGTGAAAGCTGTATCAAAAGTAAGTAACCATAATTAATTAATTGACTGGCCTGTTGGTCTAGTGGTTAGTGACCCTGACTGCTAAGCCGGAGGTCGTGGGTTCGATTCCCACCCAGGACAAACCTTTGTGTGATGAGCATTATTGTTTGTTCTGTGTCTGGGTGTAATTTATCTATAATATGTATGGATTTACAAAAAAAAAAAAAAAATGTATATAAGTAGTATATCAGTTGTTTAGTACCCATAACACAAGCAAATATAATTGCTTACTTTGGGGCTAAAATGGCGCTGTGTGAATGTGGTAGAATATTATTATTATTATTATTATTATTATTATTATAATGCTTACAGTTATTTTACTATGAAAATAACGCAAAGCAAGTTTTATATGTCATATTTGCATATAAATAGAACTGTAAACGCAATAATTTTTTAATTCTTTTATACAGCTTTCACCTAGTTCTAAAATGTTAGCCGAAAATATTTTTAAAATATAGGTCCAAATAAATGATAAAAATGAAAAACCACGAAATATGACACTAATTGCAACGTTGCCACTCATAAGGTTTAAATGCTCATATTACCAATGTTTGTAAAATTATATCAACAAAAATTATATTAATAGGTATATCAACAGTAAGCGAACCAAATAAATAAATAAATGATTTATAATGATATTTAGCACATAGATAACACTCTTGTCCGTTACCAGTTATTCTTGTAATAGCCAAGAAAAACTCAAAAATTATCACTGCATACACCAAAGCAGTCTGGTTAATAGAACAGAAAATCAGTGCATTTTTTATCTTGTTAACATTTCAATCAATATAACCTTTAAATAAAAACATTCAAGTTGATGTAAACCTAACAGCACACCCTTCATCCAATCCAACCTATAAATAACATCAACCCCTTTTAATTACCGGACAACGAGTAAATAAACTCTTTGAACGACAATTATGTCGACATCGATGAGTGATCAGTGAAATATTACGTAGTTAAATGAATGAATGACCAAATGAGTGAATGAATGATTTAAAATGGTTCGTGGTAATGATCGTTAATGGACGATGAATATAAAATTGTATTTACATTTTAATGTAACCGACATTTTTGTGACAAGGTATTGTTTATTAACCATTTTTTGAATTGGAATTTCTTGAATAATATTTTTGTAGCTTCTATTTTCTAAACATTATATAATGCTTTTAATAAGGTGATACTTTACAATAAACAGCGATTGAAATTGCTTCTAGTTTCTCTCAGAAATACAGTATTCACAGTAGAATAGATTGAACATATTTCAAAGGTACACATTATGATCCTAGGGCATTTCGTCTATTCACACCTGTTCTGTTGCGTAGTTCTGTTGGCAGAACTAATGGTAATTTTTTCCAATTCGTTCTGTCCATAAAACAAATGGGAATGCAATTCTTACCTGTTTTGTTGAGTAGTTCTGTTGGTTATTTTGTGGTCTATAAACGATGGCTACAAATTTTCTTCAGATGTCAAAATAACAGTAAAATAACTAAAATACGCGAGTTAAATTTTAATATACCCGACCGTATATCAGTCCAACCCCAAAAAAATTGCAAGCGTGAAATTATTTGCATCTCTATGAATAAGACGGCCGTCAATAGGTTGTCAACCCTCGTTCAAATTTGAGGTCTGAATGGCCTCTTTTATATGAAGTCGAGGATATTTACGTTGCGGGTTGAATAGAGACCGTATATATGTTTTTTTGAGTGACTGCTGTTTATTTTTAAACAACGGTTGAATGTTACTTTGGAGTGTTGAATTTGGTTTGAAGGGTTGTATTTCAAGGGGCATAAAGGTTTCTGTATAACTCTATAGGTATTTATTGATTTAATATTACTTTGGATTATACATGCCTTTATTAGGTTATAGTATCAGTGGTTTGAAGAATTTTTAGTTTAAAATAAATGTTGTTATCTAGTCAGCTGTGGCAGGAAGAATGGATGGTGCAGTGATTGATATATTCACTAAGCTGCATATCCTTAGAACACCCAGGTATTCGAAGGATATACAGCTCAGTGAATCTGTCGATCGGCGCCACCCCTCATCTCTAATTTGCAATACTTATATTTAATTTTATTATAATATGTATATATTTGTATAATTTTTTGTCATTATTCTTGTCATGTATTTTAAAATGTGTATGGATTTCTTTATCTGAAAATAAACGATTAATAATAACTAATAATAGACTTCTGCAATATCTAGTCTTTCAGTGTTTTATTTCGTCTTTTTATCAGTCGTACTCGAGAATCTTATTGCGACTAACATATATCAGCCAAAAGACGTCCACTGCTGGACATAGGCCATAGAGGCATATATTGCATATATATTGGCTTATGAGTCGATGACACTACATCCTGGAACTGTCAGTCGTATTGACCTCATTGCTTGACCCCAACCAGCGGCGGCCATCGGAAATGTGCATCACGAACTGATATGAGTGTCTCGACGCCAGAATGTTCGCTATAAAGAAGCTGAACATTCAGAAGGCGCTATTGAAATTTTCGATGTATTGAGCTACGATAATATCTTTAGAAATGTAGGATTTTTATTTTAACACTAACACCCACAATATTGAATGATGTTTATTGAGTAAAATGCCGAAAATCTTAAATAGGAGAAGAAACGTAAATCCAGTCGTTTTCAGAATATTTTTTTCTACACATTCGTCATTGTAACTCTTTTAAACAATGAAGAAAAGTTTAACGTAAATAACATTTTTAAGCACCAATTTAGACACACGGAACCGTCTGAGCTTCACAGACGAAAAACAAGTGAACTGGAGAAGGTATATTACGGTGTCATTTAGTATTTAAGATGGTGTCATTGGAAAAACGGCGGGACATGGCGGAATTGATTTTTCTTAAAAAAAATGTAACAGGTTATTTTTATTGTTCGGAGCTGCTTAGCAAGGTATCATTTAATTTGCCACGAAATTTACCTAGAAGCTCTAATAGGAAGCTTTTTTGTTTGCCAAAAAGTAATACCAATTTAAGGCAGCACAGTTCATTTTATAGAATGTATACTACATACAGGAACCACGAAACAGACATTGACTTGTTTCATACATCTGTGTCTGCTCTTAAGAAAATTGTGCTATCTGGTTGAGTACTTATAATATTCAGTTGTTTTATTCATCGATATATTAAATTGCTTAACCTATTCATCAATTTATATATATGATATGATAGGTCTATGTACCTATTAGTTTGTTAGCGCATAATTTAATGCATGCAGTGCTCTTCTTTAAGTAATGGGGCACTTAGACTTAAGTCGCATTGTATATTTTATTATGTAATGGTGTACTCATTGTTGTTGAGCCAAATAAATAAATAAAAAAAATAAAATAAAAATAAAAATAATGGTAATTAGATTGTGTGCAATCACGGCATTGGTAGCTTTTGCTGATTGTGATTTACATTTTAAGCTAGATGCACTTATGTATCAAATATTTGGCAATAACCAACTGAATAAAAATGATACTACTCATAAAACTTGGTATTTCAAGTATGTCAAGTGAAATATCACGTTAGGCGTAAACTATCCATTATAGGTTTCGGACAATAAATATAAGGCGGGACTCCATTGACGAATAAGAGCGGTTTCAAGGTACGGTTTTTTCTGAAAAGCCGCCATAGTGGAGGCCACCATACCAGCAGTTTCAGGTGACGACTTTTAGAATAGTGGCCATTACATGAAATGGAGTGGTGTGTCACTTTAGTACGCTAATATTTAAAAACGCGCTTACTCGAGCGCTTTAAAAAACCCGACTCGCGTACACGAGCTTATTCCAACGTATTCGCCTGAATCAATAGTGGTCAGTATCAACTCGCGCTTATACGAGCTTATAAGTGCGTCAACGCTTGTACGAATTGCGCAAGTTAAATTATTTTTGCATTCATTTTTGATTGAGCTTATCCAAACTAATATTATAAAGAAAAGGATTTGATTTTTTTATATGTTTGTTTGCTTGTTTGCAACGATTTAACTAATAATCTAAGTTACCGATTTGAAAAATTATTCTACATTTAGAAATCAATAAATTCAGCAGGTAACATATTATAACAGTCATTTACAGAATTTAAATATTTTCAGCGACCCCCTAAATCTAAATGATGCAATACGAAATACGACACTATTCCTATGATATTTCGTAGAAGTTTCTTGTGAGTTCGAATAAAACTTTTGATACCGAAGCGAAGCGAGAGCTTACCTCTATAGTTCCCTACATGATTACAACGCTGGTCTAAAAACGGCCTAAATCTATGGCGTCATTGGCTCACCACTGGATTGACTATAAACCTCCAAGCTTTACGACTTATGGTAGTAATCATCACTCTATTTGCCGTATTTTTATCAATAGAATACACATACGCAATTATGAACATTATACCGTCTTTAAATGGTGCAATTTGGATTGTGGCTAAAATAGTATTAAGTTGTTTTTATTATTGTGAAATTAATACAATTTCTCATTTATAATTTGATTGTAGTTATTCGTAATTGCAGTCATTTTACTTAATACTATGCATGGAACGAAAGGCTTTAGAAATTAAAGTTTACTCTGACTTAAATCGCATTATATTACATCGTTATCGATGGCATTTTCATGACGTAACATCAAAGAGTCCTATGTATTTGTTTTTAGCTTTTACTTTTGTCCTTCTTTTCGACACAACCTTTTCTATAATCTGTCAAATGTGTGCGTTTATATTAATCTATCGCAGCATAAAAGCGGAGGGTTACAATTGCCTTTGGTATAAGTCGCAATGGCCCAGTGGTGAAGGCACCCGCTTCGTAAACACGAGGTCGGGGGTTCGAATCCGGGCAAGTACCAATGTGATTTTTCAAATCATAATGTATTTTCTAAGTAATAAACTTAGAAAATAACAGTTTATTACATTACTGACTGACCGTGAAGGAAAACATTGTGAGGAAACCTGGACTTCTGAGTAAGTCGGGAATCGCCAATCCGCCTTATGCAAGCGTGGCTATAAATGTTCATACCTTCTAAGTATGAGAAGAGGCCTGCAGTGGAGTAATAATGGGTGGGCCGATATGATGAAAGACAATGGGACCCAATATAACTGAATACACACCTGCCTATCCCTGTAAGAACACTATGGGTTTAGTCAAATGCGTATTCGCAAAAAAGAAACGCGCAAAAATTTTTACAGTTCAATTCTTAACTACGAGCTGTAGTTAAAAAAGTATTAAAAAACTGTGACAATTATGTTCAATGGAATATCGACTTATGCACAACTGGTATGCATCCAAAAAGAGCGCGACAATTGTGAAACACGTTGTGGTTTGAACTCGGGTGAATCGGTCTAATTGGTGAGTCGAAGCGGTAGGCGACAGGCGTCGGTGCGTTGTCCGCAAATAAAACTATGTGGGATTTTGATATATGTATAGCCTTACAAAACAACAGCTGATGTTTGGTATTTTTAACCGACTACAAAAAAGGAGGAAGTTTCTCAATTTGACCGTATATATTTTGTTTTGCTTTTTTTTTATGAACCGTGTTTATAGTGTTTTTCTTTTTAAGTTTGACTCAAACTTTACTAATGGGATAAAAGATGAACCTATTGTTATAAATATAATGCATAAAATCTAAAGTTTTAATAATATTGGTAGGTATTAAGAACAGACAAAATCGTAAATTAAATTAAGTTAACATCGTTACTTAATGGGTCCAATACCTATCTCCAATTTCAGAGGTTGATTAGACAGAGAAATTTATAAATTCGTTTATTTCGAGAATAATAATGAAAAATCACAATTATTATTATTATATGCTTTTATTATGCGCTACTAAAATTTACTGTTTTTGCAGATGGCATATATTACCCTATAAAAGTAAAACAAATAATACCTTATTAAAATGCTTTATCAAAATATCTGTTAACTGTTCAAAAGCAAATTTTCTTCACACTTACTTTATGTATTACTAATGCCTGCGTAAAGTCGGTTATCGCATTTTTCATACAAACTTTTATCCTCTATTTCAACCCTTTCAAACCATGTTTTCGTCTTCCCTAAGGTCTATTTTATCTCTACACCAAATTTCATCATAATCGGTTCAATTGTTTAGGCGTGAAATCGTAACAGATAGACAGAGAGTAAGTTTCGCATTTATAATATTAGTGTAGTATGGATTAAAACTTTACTACAATTAAACAATAAGTCAGTGTTAGTTCAAGCTTTATTACTCACGTTAGATTAGAAAATTGCGTATACCCGGCATACCCGGGTAACCCAATAAGGTTATCCGGGCCCACTAATTGGTCAGTGTAGTGGCAGAAACGACGACGGTGGAATACTAAACGTTGATAAATGAACTCAGAGATGAACTGTTTCGACACGAGGGTGATTTAAGTGTGTAATAGGATAATAGGAGGGACGTTAAAAGAAATAATTACTGGGAATGCTACAATATAATAAACTAGTGATTCGCTTCGAGTTCTCATGAGGCTATATCTAGTCAAAATTGTTGTACCCTCGGGAACCAGTCCGATTTTTTGCCTATGTCCCTCTCCGGCACGGAGTCTATCTATATACCAATTTACATCGAAATCGGTTCAGCCGTTTAGGCGCTGAGTGGTAACAAACACATACTCACACACAAATTTTCGCATTTATAATACTAATAGAATTTGGGTTATTTGAATTAACACTTATCAACGTTAAAAATTACAAAATGTCAGCCAATTATCCTACAGCTAGTTCGCTGACGTAGGGTAGAACCATGAAAAGAACTGCAAGAAACTCAGGCCACTCTCTTCAATTGCCAGGTTTATTACAATTATTTGTAAGTTACAATTTCAAGTAGCAAATCAAGTGACGGAGGCAATACACATAATCTCTACACAACGTACAAATATAATATACGACATAATCTCTTCAATTCTTTGAAATTCTAGTCGTTTCTCTACTATAATATGTAAGTGTCCATACATAGTATAAAAGGAAGTCGTCGTAATGCGTCTTCCTGTTTGAAATCGCTAATCTCCAGACTCGAAAACCGCTTAAAATTGTATATATTACAATTTTACTTTAGGTCTAAATGGCGTTGTGTTTAGTTGTATTATAGTAACCCTGCCATTACGTAAGGCGTGTTTTCAAACTAATGATGACATTAATACATACATAAAAATTTTAACTAAGTGCTTACAGCACTTCATTAACAACAAAGCCTATCTATTTTAGGATTCCATCAAAAGTGAATTGGAATGTTCGGGCACATTGCTGCGTTATCTGGAGTACTGAGTTATGTAAAATTGAACTTTATTAACGATCTAATTAAACTTTACAATTATGTTGTCAAAGTTTTCGGGTCGGATGCAGTCCAAGTATGGAGTCCCATAAATTCTGGGCTGGACAAAATCTTGTTACGGCTATAAAACATGGTAAGATTAAATTCTATGATAATATCATAGACTTTAATCTTACCATATATACAATCCCTAACACTATATTATGTGTTAGGGATTGTAAATTTGAATTGACTGGCCTGTTGGTCTAGTGGTTAGTGACCCTGACTGCTAAGCCGGAGGTCGTGGGTTCGATTCCCACCCAGGACAAACCTTTGTGTGATGAGCATGATTGTTTGTTCTGTGTCTGGGTGTAATTTATCTATAATATGTATGTATTTACAGAAAAAAATGTATATAAGTAGTATATCAGTTGTTTAGTACCCATAACACAAGCAAATATAATTGCTTAATTTGGGGCTAGATGGCGCTGTGTGAATGTGGTAGAATATTATTATTATTATTATTAAATAAATAAATAAATGATATTTTACATGCGACAAAAAATCTTTGAAACTCTTATATACTTGTTTTGAATGTTGAAAGTTTGTTAAGTCCGCCGCCATAGGACTTGTGTCGTAGTGTAAAATTTTCTTTGAAATACATTTTAGAAATAATGCGTCTTTAACTTTAAAGTTAGATAAGTACAGCCCTGACATTATTACCTGGCCAGCAGCAAACTTTCTCGTTTAAACATTGTATTTATTCTACTTAATATTTTATATTATATCCAAACTGTCTCCGTGGTGCACTGGGACCGCAAGCGACTGTTGTGCACTAGGTTGTGTGTTTGATCCTCATTCGGGTCAGAACTTTTTGTGATCCATAAATATTTGTTCCAAGTCTGAGTGTAATTTGTGACTGTTAATTTTAAGTTTGTAAAGTCCTCTGTAAAACAACTTGTGCGTAAGTCGTCTAAAAAGAAAATTTTTATACATTTTTTATAGAACCTCATTGATCTGAAATGAATAGAAGGATCGAAAACAAAGCCAGCAGTCTACATGTTGATGATACGTTGAGCTATACCTAATATATATTCCATTAGCATTCAATATTGGAGTGGGTCCCGAACAAACAAATATTCGGCAAAAGTAAATATTGTTAGTGAACCGCTCATCATATTGAGATGAGAATTGGAATATTGAGTGGTCTCGAAATTAATATAGTTTTTTTTGGAAAGTTCAATGTGGAATATTTAGCGTTACTTGCGTACAATTATTTTTGTATAATTTACGAATCATCATCATCATTATATCAGTAAAAAAAATGCCCACTGTTGGACATAGGCCTTCCCCAATTTTGGCCACCGTGCCCGGTCGTTCACCGCCCTCATCCATCGGTTGGACGCTACCCTTATAAGGTCGTCGGTCCACCTTGTGAGGGGTCTGCTCACTCTGCGTATTCCGGTTCGTGGTTGCCACTCTAGAACCTTTCTGCCCCAATGACCGTCAGTTCTGCGAGCTATGTGTCCTGCCCATTGAGAGAAGCTTCAAAGAATCAACTCTCGAATAGTTTACGAATACTCAAACACATTTATTTATTAAGACGTAACAATTATTCACAATCCATACTAATTATAAATGTGAAAGTAACTCTGTCTGTCTGTTACGCTTTCACGCCTAAACCGCTAAACCAATTTTTTATGAAATTTGGTATAGAGATAAAATAGACCTTGGAGAACACATATCTTTTATCACAAAAAATTACTTGAAGGGGTTGAAATAGGGGATGAGTTTGTATTCAAAATGCGATATAACCGACATTCACGCGGGTGGAGCTGCGGGCAACAACTAGTGAACTGTACACCCAATATCTTATAACAACCAATTTGCTGACAGATAGAGACATGAGGAGAACTATCCAGAAACTCAGGTCACTCTGTTTAATTTGCAGATTGTAACATTCATGGGCTACAAATTTAAATAACATGCAATGTAACGGGTGTGGTAATCTTATTGGACATATAGCGCTTTGAAACAATTTCTGTTTGAAATAAAAAATCTCAGCAAAAGTAGGGTTGTGATTGGTCGATGTCACGCGATATTCTTTACACTCTCGAAATAAGGCAAGGGTTTGAAACCAACTAGTGCTAACGTTTGGCGAGCGATAAGCCTCGCAGTTAATCTGTTTATTCGTCTGTAAGTCTCATCAATGCTTTTTCGTTTCACAGGAGCTGGCAGCAGCCACACCAACCCAGCGCAACTGGCGGGGCATACTGATCGCGTTACTGGTGATAGCCGCAGTACTGGGTCTCATCGTGTTCAGCATAGCACTCCTCACGCCAGCGGGAGACGGAGGCAAGGTGCGCGGCAGGAGACCCACGCTACACGATGTGCTCAGCGAACATTACACGCCATTTAATGGGACCTGGCTTACAGGTAAGACAACTTTTTTGTTATATATAGATGCTGGTCTTAAATACTATTAAAAAGAAAACAAATTTTCAAGGTATACTTTCTTCAAAGAGAGACGGTACTCCATGATATGAGCTAGACCTGTATCCAAATTTGAAATCTGCGCAGATTGTGTGTTTTTTTTAACTTCCAGGAGACTTGCTGTTTATTCTACCCGGATTTTATGGTTAACCAGAACTACAGCCCGTTTAGCCCGCGTTTTCGAATTGCATTGATAATGTGGTTATTTTCAAATACAAGTATTGATTTCTGTTATTTTAGTATACTCAAATATGATCTCAGTAAATTCAATTTATTTGTCAGATTTTAGCCCGGAACACTAAAAATACATTTATGACCTGTTTTTAAATAAATAACTACTTTTCTAGACCGTCGAATGTCTTATAAAAGTAGAAATAAATACCAATAAATTACTCTAAAAGACCGTCTACTTATCATAAATTAATCTCAACAACATTTACGGTTCAAGAAATATAAATTAATTAAACAATTTTTGTCTTTTTCTCCATATTTTATGTATTTTGTTCAAACATTTAGTACTGTAAATACACCGATTAAATAATAAAATATTAAAATACGTCAACGTTTTCTTCAAATTTATGTCAATACGACAGGCAATAATCTCAAGATTGAGTAGTGTGTTAATATTATTATGCCATAGCACTTTGATCTTTAGGATCTTGGTATAATTAGGATATTAATTGCCCGGCTGCTATCTACTAAATCATCACGCCCTCCCAGGCAAACTTGCTTTTCTGTTTATTTTCCTATAGGCCTGATGGAGCCCAATTAACCACTTACAACCAGGGAAATTGGAGACATTACGATAGAACAATTTAAAAAAATATATCCAAAATTAAAAGCCGAGTTACCTTGTTAAGCTTAAATGTAGTTACGGGGTGCGTTCACGAAGTTGATAAGAGAATGTATGTTTGAGCTTCCAGTGTAAAGAAGTTAATTCGTCTACACAAAAAATACTGTAAATTTAAAAAGAAACAAGGAAACACAATACCCGAATAGAATATTAAAAAATGGCTTAATAACTCTGTAAAAAAATCCTAAATATCACTATAAAAAATTTACTAAAATGTTCTCAATTTTATAATTTTCAACGAGTGATATATTTTTTTTTTTTGCAAAAAGGATAGCTTATTTATTGTTCTAATACAATAACTGGTTGGATTTTTAATTAATCATACAGTATCAAGTAAAATGTACGTAATTTGTAATGATTTCGAGTTCGTCAACTTGCCGAAGTAATAATTAAACCTATGCGAATATCAACCTTAGGATAGACGTGCAAGTGTTCCAATCCCGCATTATAGTAAATTATGTGAACCGACCTCGCCTTAATACCTATTTTTATTTTTAGATAAGTTACTTTTCTCCATAATTAAGCACACATTTTAAATATTTAGCTAAACATTTCTTGTTTGTTCTTTTTTTTTTTTTTTTTTTTTTTTTTTTTTTTTATATATATTTTTTTTGTTATATTATTTAAATTATTATAATTTCATTTAACATTAACTGCATAATTCTATTAATTATTGATGTGACATAAAATATGTACTTTAATTCTATTAATTGCTTAGTGTTTAAAATAATTTATTAGACTCTGTAATCTTACTACGATGTTATAATTAAATTTGCATACCAAAATAGGTGAATTGTGTGAAACTATGTATATTTTTCTATCACAACTATCTGTACCACTTTTCTTGCAAATAAATGATTTTGATTTGATTTGATTTTGATTTGTTAATTGCTGTTTAAAATTATTTAAATAAAAACGTTAGTCTGTAAAACGTTACATTTCATAAAAAATAACCTCATCTCGCAACTTTATGAGCTCGTTACTCGTGAAATATGATGTAAATTTAAATATTTCATGTTACGTGTAACAACTACTTTGTTCGTGAGATTGTTTAACATTACAATGTTACGGTATTTCATCTGGTTTCAGTGGAAAAGTCAACTGGATTAAGTTTTATGGTTGGGATTGGTTATCTAATAAACGTATGTTATCGTCTATAGATCATGTTCTCTAAACATGTAACAGTTCTTATAATTCCTTGCAAATATGCCATTTTATTATCAAGACTAGCTTACCGCGGCGCAGTTTCATCCGCGTTTTTCTTTACTGCTCTGCTCCCGTTGCCAATACCATGATGTTACATAGCCTATAACCTTCCCCAAGAACTGGGTTATCATGTAAAAAAATAATTATTTAAATCCAACTGGTGGTTTTAGAGATAAGCGCGTTCACACAAACAAACAGACTAACAAACTCTTTCGCTTTATGTAATAGTGTAGATATTTAGATTTATTATTAAGTCAACCTATTGTTCAGAACCCATTGGTCTCCTATTCTTATCGAGTGGTTAGTGGTCAACCTAGTGTCAGTAAATAAGGTACTGCTTATCAGTAGCGTAGAGTCACTTTTCCGAGGAGGAAAGCCGGTGGGTCTAAAATACTTTAGAGTTTCGGAAGGCCAGTTAGACTTTGAGTAGACACTCAAGCAGTGATAGGTATAAGGAGGTCAGGGCATATTTTAAAAGGGAAGCCGGCAGAAATCTTGTTATATGGACGCCTCCCCACTGTTGCTTATACCTTTCAACATAAAAAACTGTAATAAATCGAGTACTAAAGCAAAGAACCCATTATCGTCTATCAATCCGAACTAGTACATCTAAATTTACGGTAGTAGATCCACGCTGATTTCAGCATGAATGGGCCGGACCGTCCGGGGAAGTACTACCCTCTCATAGAAGATCGACTTAAGAGTAGTAGTATCCGTACTACTGCGTTTCGTTCGGTGAGTGAGAGCGCCGGAGGCCCAATTTCCCCCCTTTCCTCTTTCCTCACGTCCCTCATTTCCTTCCCCTAACCCCATTCCCAGCTGCCATAGTGGAGGCCACCATACCAGCAGTTTAAAACGATAGCTTTTGGTATAGTGGCCGCCACTTCTGGATTCCACTGACTGCTTACCATCAGGCGGGGTGGAGTCACTTTGGTAGGCTATACTATAAAAAAAAAAAAAAAAAAAAAAAAATACATCTATGGTACTAAGTGCACTATCGCCCCATTAGAATCCATTAATTTAAAACCAGTCGCGAAGTGGCCGCGGGTCAATGACTGAAGGTCGAAGGCGGTCGAAGTAGTTCGTACTACAGAACTACTTGAATTTTTTTAACGCCCTGCGATTTTCTAGAATCTAAAACTAAATTCTGAAAACTTGCTAATTTTATTGTAAATTGAATTACTATTGTCTTTATACTTTATCTAAAGTGCTAGCTTTTTGTGGCGTGGTTTCACCAGCGTCTTTGCTTACTGCTCTGCTCCCGTCGCAAGTAGCGTGATGTTACATAGCCTATAACCTTCCCCAAGAACTGGGTTATCATTTACAAAAATAATTTTACAAATCCGACTGATAGTTTTAGAGATTAGAGCGTTCAAGCAAACAAATTCTTTCGCTTTATATAATAGTATCGATTACACATTTTGTAATACATTAAATTAATAAAGGTTTGGTTACAATTTGGTGACTATTTCACTAAAATCGTCTTATATTATTTCCATAAATACGTACTAAAGCGGACAAATTATTCAACCTTTTAATAGGCCTCTTAAGAGGCTAGGCTCTTTTGAGCTAATTGCATACGTCCCAATACTTTGACTGGCCTGTTGGTCTAGTGGTTAGTGACACTGACTGCTAAGCCGGAGGTCTTGGGTTTGATTCCCACCCAGGACAAACCTTTGTGTGATGAGCATGATTGTTTGTTCTGTGTCTGTGTGTTATTTATCTATAATATGTATGTATTTACAAAAAAAAAATTGTATATATGTAGTATATCAGTTGTTTAGTACCCATAACACAAGAAAGAAAGAAGAAAGAAAGAAAGAAAAACTTTTATTGTGATATAAAAGACGACGTACATAGATACCTATAAAAAATAAAAATACATTTTTAAAAAAAAAAAAACAAATACTTCATATCACTAAACAATTTTTTTTAAATAATTACGACCAATATGTCCAACAAATAATTTCTAATACAATTAAAATAGCAGTGGTAACGTGGTAACAATAAAAATGATTTGTGTTTTTGAACTGTGTCAAACTTTCAAAACTTGCATAATCTGTGCTGTCAAGTGTCAAATGAGATGCTATTGATGACTCATGTTCTGACTTTAGTTCAATACAATTGACGTGGCACCACGTGCTACATTATTCCAGAAATAAAAAAAAAAAAATGCGACAAAACAAAAGTAAGTGTGTACGCCGCAGTTATACACAAATTGGTTGGACACTCAGCAAACACTGGGATAAGAATAACCCAACCCAGAACTGATTTTCAGTGCCAACCACAAGGAGCGTCAGCCTGACGCAGACGCCGATAAGGCATTAACTTTTTACTTTTAAAACAAAAATACGATAATAATACTTTAGTATATTAAACCTACACAGTGTATTACTTATATGGTAAGTGTTTTATACATACATTTGCAATCAGACAACAAATGCATTTACAACTTAAAATGAGCAAATATAATTGCTTAATTTGGGGCTAGATGGCGCTGTGTGAATGTGGTAGAATATAAAATATATTATATATAATATTTAGAACATATGGAACAGCAAAAAGAATAAGTCGCTTACATTATGCTCGTTTAGCACATTTTCTTTTATAGCCTTTTGAAACAAGCTAGAAGGTTTATTCAAACAGGCCAAGTACGAGTCGGGCGCGGCGAGTATTCCATACAAACTTGTAGTTAATACAAATATCATAAACTTGATCTTTTCATTTCGAAAATTTTGATTTACTTACAGCTACAACAGGGTTTCAGACAACAGTATTCGATTTCAATATCATTTTCATCCCTCCACGCGTTACTGAGAAAATGGTAATGAGAGAGGTGAGGAAAGAAGAAAGGGGGAAAATTTGACCTCCGGCGCTCTCACTCACCGAGCGAAACGCAGTAGTACGGATACTACTACTCTTACGTCGATCTTCTATGAGAGTGAAGCTGAAACCAGCGTGGATCTACTACCGTCTAAAGCGATCTAGCAGATATGCGATATGCAACTTGCGCTATTTATTATAATCATTTTAAAAGTATCAACAGATATAGGTCTCTCTAAAACATCTTCATTTAAGTGATTTTAAGCCACCAGTATCACGAATTTATCAGTTCATCTTATGAGGTGTAAACCACACTTCGCTATATACTCGTAGGTTGTCATTCCAGAATGTTTTACTATATCTTTATTTGACTTATGACGAAGTATAGTTTATCGCGTTAGCAATAAAAACATAAACTCAAACTCATTGATTTAAATCACACAACTGACACTCAAATGAACTTTGAATGAAAAACAGCCAGTTAACCTACAATTAGCTGGCGAGGTAGCTAAAAACTAGCAAGAAATTAGACCACACTTTTCAACTGTCAGATTGTTTCAATTTTTTTTAAATATTATTTCAAGTAGCATATAAATTGGCACCGGTAATACAAATAAAGTTAGAACACTATCTAATATCCTTGTTCAAAATATTGAAAGTCAAAACAAGATAGAGCATTATCTGAAACGTTGTGAAACCAATCAATATCCTTAAAAATACAGTGTCAATTTTTCTAGTAAAAGTTCGGGTCTCTCGGAAACATTGACAAATAAAGTCGCGAATATATCGTCAGCTCCTACACAAATATTGTGGTAAAAGTTTTTATATAGTACGACACGATTACGATGCGTGGCGTCAAATGTTGCAATTTATAACCGGTTGACAGTTTGAGTTACTGATTGGTTGCTCTATTTGGGCATCCTAGCCACCACCTTGACCCTAGTATACCTTCTACTATGCGATTCAACCACAAATAGGTCTTGTCTGACGGTATACCTACTTCAACAGATTGGAATGGACCTAAATCTAGATAGACGTCACAAAATGATCAATTTACATAAATTGACATACTGCTTCATGGACCATTTGAAGTTTTGGACATTTTGCTACATAGACGATTCGGTACTGAGCCCCTGCAAAGACGGCTTTGTATCTCCTACAAGGATTCTGACGATGTTTACAGTGTTACATACAGTGACCTAGGGGATGCAGTTATTATTATATTATGGCAAAATTTCTGTTGGCGACCACAGTCGGCATTGTTAACCTTTTAACATTAACGTATGTAAGCTTCTTAATTCATAACAATAAAATACCTAATATAAATAATGCCATACCTCGAACATATTGTATTTATACAAACCTAGATAATAATGCTGATGCTTAAATATTACTAACTCTAGCTATGTACCTAAATAATTAATTACATCATCTGATTTACACAATATTGATTATTGAAATATTTTTTTACGCAAATTATTTTTAAGATTTACATGTATTCTTTTTATTATCTTTGTAATTTATTAAATCGTATTTAGTTTATATTATAAGTATGTAGACTTTAAAATATGTATATAAGAATTGTAATCCCGATGGTGACCAAGATACAAGCATTTGTTTAGTTTGGGACCAAAGGGAACCTACCATATTGTGTGTAATTTATATTTATTAATTGTAATCCTGATGGTGCCCAAGATACAAGCACTGGCTTAGTTTGGGACCAAAGAAAACCTACCATTTTGTGTGTAATTTATATTTATTAATTGTAATCCTGATGGTGCCCAAGATACAAGCACTGGCTTAGTTTGAGACCAAATGGAACCTACCATATTGTGTGTAATTTATATTTATTAATTGTAATCCTGTTAGTGCCCAAGATACAAGCACTGGCTTAGTTTGGGACCAAAGGGAAACTACTTATATTGTATGTAATTTATATTTTATTAATAAATTGAAATTGAAATTGAATTGAATTGTTCAACAGAACCAGCAGCAGGCAACATGCAAGGCCTAGAACGATTTTTGTTTTGCGAGCATTAACAATTCAGTAGCTAGTTCTATTTTAATGTTATGTTGAATTACTGTACAAATATATAATCCGTGTAGGCAGTTCAAAGAAACCTTTTGAAATACACGAATACAATATTTGCTCAAAGTTTTGACCTCTGTTTGACGTCATACATTATTCTTGGAACAACGTTACGTGGAATATTCTAGAAAAAGCCAGAATGATGTTCTATTGTTTGTGAATTGAGTTTGCAAGTTTTGTTTTCTACTAAAAGTAAAGGACTTAATTTTTGATTTATGGTAACTGACTATGAATAAATATTTATGCTTGTTTTCATAAATGTTATGGTAACATATAAAAAAAGTTTTTTGAGTTTGTGACACCCTCTATGGCGGCTTTATTAATATAACTGTTTCAAAGGCGCCATATTATTATCCTACATGTGAGTTTACAAACCTGACACTTTTACTAAAAAACATCTCATAAAGTGCAAGGTTTTAATCCTACTGAAACCGTTTGCTTCAAAAATCCTTCAGGTTTCACTGTGAAGAAGTGGTTGTCATAATTGACACGCTTAACACGCTCAAGCTTAGGCTTGAGATCTTTTAGAATTTGTGTAATTTTTATTTTTATGTTTGTAGTTTTGTCCAGTTTCGCCAGTTATTTTTATTACCAAATAAGAACGAGTTCAATGAGTATTAAAATAACTGTCCTAAATAAGTGAATAAAATGAATAAATCAATTTGACGAAACGCCATCTTTTGTTTTGACGGAAGATGGTTGTTTTAATATACCATTAAAATAATAAATGAGAAGATTATTTATTTACACTTGATGCTGGCAGAAATAGATGACACAATCGTCGGCTCAGTTGTCATTATATAAGGAGAAGAAGAAGTCTATTTGACTTCGAGTGTGTCATCTACAAGTCAAGCTTATACACAAACATAAATTGAGCAAACAGCAAGTGAGCACTCTGATTAACCAGTATTAACCACCGCTTTTGTACTTGAGAAGTGTCACGACGTACTAATAATAATAATAATAATATTCTACCACATGCACACAGTGCCATTTAGCCCCAAATTAAGCAATTATATTTGCTTGTGTTATGGGTACTAAACAACTGATATACTACTTATATACATTTTTTTTTGTAAATACATACATATTATAGATAAATTACACCCAGACACAGAACAAACAATCATGCTCATCACACAAAGGTTTGTCCTGGGTGGGAATCGAACCCACGACCTCCAGCTTAGCAGTCAGGGTCACTAACCACTAGACCAACAGGCCAGTCAAAACTAAAACTCCTACATGTTAAAATACTTAACAAAAATCAAGTCAATGACCCAAACAGTAATAAGGACAGTAACATCACAAACAAAGCACTTATTTTCAAATATATCTCGATCTAAACAACAATCCATTTCGCAGAACAAACATGGCCGACTGTCATGTAGCCTTCATGTTGGTTAGTGATTCGAAGCGTTGGTCAAAGATATCTATATTGAGTAGGTCTTGAATAAATTAATTTTGGAGTAAGTAATGTACTTTTATGTACTATTATATAAAGCGGTAGAGTTTGTTTGTTTGTCTGTCTCTCTTTCTAATCTCTAATCTCTGGAACTACCAGTCTGATTTGAAAAATTGGTTTTGCGTATGATAGCCTAGTTTTTGAGGAAGGTTATAGGCTATGTAACACCATGTTACTGGCGACAGGAGCAGAGCAGCAAGCAAACACGTGCCGTGGAACGCTAGTTATATATAAAGCGGAACTGTTTGTTTGTTTGTTTGAAAGCGCTAATCTCTGGAACTGTGATGTAACTTTACTCGGGTGAAATCGCGCTGCGGCAAGCTAGTTTAAAATATAGCTTACGCCATTTTTAACCTTTAGAAGTAGTAGATCTTGACACTCGAAAGTTGAAATTAAAAGAATATTGCTTCGGTGGTTCAATAGTACTATGTAGGTACGGACTGCGAGGACTCAGATTCGATACTTAAGTCTGGCCGAGTGTGAATGAGACATTCTCGGTATTAATCAGGAATTCAGGAGTTTTAAATAATACTCGGTACAACAGGCCCTCAACACGCCTCTGTTACATATGACACAACATATCTTACGAAAAAAGTATTTACACCTCTTCTTTCAGGTAAATAGGCGCTATGTTATGTAGATGTGTAAATTAAAAGCAAGATCTAAACATAATACCAACTACTTGACGGTTGGAATAATCCCACCCTACTTGTTAAAGGTAAGCAGACAGGTATACAGCTCCTCGTAATGTTTGAACAACATTAATATTAAAACCGTTGGCTACACACAAGGAGTTTCTGTTTGGGGATTATTTCAAGTTAACCCGTTTCGTTTGTATAAAGGAAATATTGTACTTGTTAAACAGTTTCTTCTAAGGTCGATTGTAAGACCTATGTTTGATTGCTGACTATAAAATAAGAATGTCTCGGTAGCACAGTGACGGCCATGTGTCTTCTGTAGAAGAAAGGTTTGATTCCCATACGATAATCTTTGTACTGACCATAAAAATGCAAGTGTTTTATTGAATATTTTGTGATAATGAAATTTACCTTAAAAATCAGTTACAAAACATCAAATAAAAATATATTACTTTAATTAATACTACACTACTTAGGTAGTGTTTAGTAATAACAGTTTAAATATAGACAGAAATATTTTCTTGTACACGCGACTAGAAATTTATTACATAAATCGTGTTATTTCCAACTTTAACAAATCTTACAAAGAATTTAATATTCGTCCAACCGGACAAGTGACGTTTTTAATTGGACGTTTTGTAGACAGATGGCGCTTTTGGCACAATCGCCGAGACAAAACGTAGGCCTTTCGTACTCGACTGTACAAGTTCCACTATTTGATAAGACTAAATGAGAGTTTCTTCTAGTTTAAGCCATTTCTTTTGTGTGCTAGTTTTGGAAAATCAATCTCCAAAACTAGCACAGCAAAAACTTTGCACCTCTTTTAACGAAAATTATGCGGACGGAGGAGTATGAAATTTTGCACACTTATAGTTTATATAGAGAAGGTGCCAAATGCTAATTTGGCACCTTCTCTATGTGAGATTTTTTTTTAAATTATGCATAAACAATGGTAGAATTTCGACCACTAGGGACCACTAAATATTATAAATGTTGCAATTGTCATCGTATTAAATTACAATGGCGTAAATAGTAATAATGTACTTAAAGGTATTATAAATTATTGCTCTATCAAGCTAGTTAGTTATTATGCAACTGCTAAATAACGATTGAGCTGACAAAGACTCTTTTCAGACAAAAAAGGAATAATATTTTGTGTATGTACGTAACTACTACCACTAAGCTTATTGGCATTTCGTTGCTGTTATTCTCCTAATCACACATTCGCTACAAAATATACTGCATCAGTCAGCTAAGAACAGACCATAGAAGCTTTCATTAGTGAGTCAAATCCCTGTGGTCGGAGAGAGTGAGGGTTAGATAAATTCTCTTCATCGCATAGATAAGATGGAATGGCTCCTCACCATCAAATATAAAAATTTTAAAAAATTAATCGGTAGTAGATCCACGCTTCAGCATGAATTGGCCGGATCGTCCGGGGAAGTACTACCCTCTCATAGAAGATCGACGTAAGAGTAGTAGTATCCGTACTACTGCGTTTCGTTCAGTGAGTGAGAGCGCCGGAGGCCCAATTACCGCCCTTTCCTCTTTCCTCACCTCCCTCATTCCCTTCTACTAACCCCATTCCCAGCCGCCATAGTGGAGGCCACCATACCAGCAGTTTAAGGCAAAGACTTTTGCTATAGTGGCCACCGCTTCTAGATTCCACTGACTGCTTAACATCAGGCGGGGTGGAGTCACTTTGGTAGACTAATATAAACTCAAAATGTTTTTCAACTCACAAAGGACTAACTTTTTACATTATACAAATACTTACTTTACGAAAAGTGTAAAGTATTTCCAATATAATTTGTGTAAATAAACAAATCACCCCCGTGGCCATCGCTAAGTTATGCGGGGTTGAACCGCGTTCAGGCTGACGCTATAACGTATTTCAACCCTCAAAGGTATAAATAAAACGAGCTTTTATTCCAAATATTGATTTTGCGGCTATTTTGTTTTTCTTTAGTCGCGGTTTCGGATAAACCGATCGCCGGACGCTAAGGTGTTCGCTCATTATGGATCTTGCCTCCATAATGCCGTAGAAGAACGCAGTAACTACATAATATACTTGAAGGAATATGAACCTTAGACAGATATCTTAAAATATGTTTTCCTGAAGTAAGAGTGTTGCTGTTAATTCAATCTTTATTAATAGGGCGATGGCGGCACAGGTGTGCTGTGTATAGAAAAATAAGTTGATCCTGCAATGATACGATTCTCGTTGCTGAAAAGATACAATTATTTTATACATTATCTCAATCTAATGACCAGAAGATTATTTATCGTTTCTTCACAAACTACCTATTACTTTGCTTTAAAAAAAAAATGTAACTGCATTAAATAAAATTTGAGAAAATGAATCTTAATAAAAATGCCTTAAAATCGTTTATTCAATCACTAAAGTCATGCACATACATCCTTCTTCCTTAAAAGAGCTATACGGTATAGTAGATTATTATATAAAACCTTCACGTTATTTCCTAACATAATACAATATTTTACTTGAAACTCAGCACACAATATCACAGCTTTAAAACACAAAAGCAAGCTCAAAGAAACGAATTGTGCCCGCGTCTTAAAAGAATTAATCTCACAAAGAAGAAGGAAAATATTGTTATAATGATGTAGATACGTAAACTAACAAGCTTTGTGCTGAGAATTTCATTTATTTTTTAATATAAAACTAATATAATATGTATATAACAGTCGTGTGATGTATAATGATTACACTCCCTCATATGTAAGAGATTGAAGGTTGGATTCAACAGTTATGACACTCACGAAAAGAGCCCAAATACCCCCTCGGTTCTGATTATTTTCCCTTTTCCTTCCTCATCCCCTTCTCCGTGGTCGGCAACGATTTAGTTGTGTTTTCTAAGCATTACTACTGTCGTAATGCTTGGAAAACACAGCCATCTCTATAGGTTACGGTTGTCACTTACCAACAGGTGGGGCTGTATGCTTCTTTGCCACCAAAGTCGTATAAAAAAAGTCTAGGTGTAGCGAACCACACACCTTACCCGTACCTATATCGTTCAAAATTATTAATCTTATTTTCAACTTTTAGAGCGAACTAAACATTACACGACATACAAAGCAGTCCACGCTCGAAGTAGAAATCGAATTTAGTTTGTAAGACTGAGGCGGTATCCTATGAGACGCGGTTTTGTGTCCTAAGCCAAAACATCATCTTTTCTATTGTTATAAGAATAATTGAACGTAAATATATAATAAACGTATACAAAAAATACAGTACAGTTACACTAATAATATTATTCTAGTTAAACACGTTTACCTACAACTATAAAAGTACAGTAACCTTACGTCGTGTCTCCGTAGCACATATATCAGGTACACGACATTTATTACCGTGTCGTGATCCCTTGTATGTGACTCGTTACGTTTATAAGTCCGGTCTACTAAAGATTTAGCTCTGTTTTACTCAGGATAAGCCAGTGAACATTGTTATTTATTACTAGAGGCATAGTTTTACTCAGACTTTAATATAAAATTATTAGGAGTATTTATTGATATTTATTAACGTCGTCTCAGCAGTATTAACATATTTTTACGACATGATTATCTTAAAAATTTCTAACATGAGTATTATCAATTACTTTCTGGGATTTTGTAACGTTGTTGTAATAATTTGAGACAATAAACGATTATATAATTTGATTAAAAGAAATCGTCCTTTTTAACCGACGTATAGATATATATAATTTTTTTATGTGTGTTCGCGGAAAACCTCGTTGTTTATGAACCGATTTTGGTGATTTTTTTTGTTGGAAAGGAGATATCCCAAGGGTAGTACCATGATAAGGAAACCAGGATCTGATGATGGCATCTCAGAGAAATTGAGGGGAACTTTCGAAAATCGTACTGATGTCTAGTGCATTTGTTATCTTTTTTCATTAAGTAATTCAAGGCGTAGTGCCTTTTGTTGTGTTTCCTTCCTGCTTGAAGTCGGTTTTCTTTTTGTTAAAAATTATTTTATTATTTTAAAAATACGATTGGCTATTATGGAACAACCCCTGTACAGTGGCAGATTTTTCTATGCATTCAATTAAACTAAGATACACACAGCACACTTAATTCGTACTTTTATTTTGTACGAATCGAACGCGGCTACTGTTTTATATAGTAAACACATCGAGTACAACAATAATTTTCAATGAATATTGTATGCAATTTTCTCAATTTTCCAACGTAGTTTTTCATTTTAACGAAACTATCCATTTTGTAGATTACTTAGTAGCTACTAGTAGTATGTATGTATCTACTTTTATTTTTCTTTAGTAGATTCTGCTAAAAAATATAAGTTGAATATATCTATTGAAGTATGTTTTAAACTATAAGGAAGTTTACTGAATATTTTCAAAGGTTTCCATTATTCATATAAAATAGACTATAGGTATACCATACATATCCTCTGCTGGACATAGTACTACCTAAAAAGGAAGGCGAATTTTCTCATAGTTGCTGTATATGTATCGCTAGGTGGCGGTACTTATAAGAAGATTAACTTTCTTCTTAAAGAAAACAGTTTACAGAGAGCAACATGCGACTGATACTTCTGATACAACAGTCCATACCTTACTGCCAATACTTACTTACAGGCTATCCGTATTCTTGTTTGGTAGACGAGCAAACAGCCCACTGGTAACTGTCGCTCATGGCCGACTCGGACTCTCTAGCACTGATCTCGCATTGCCAGGGACTCTGCAAAACCGCTGCCTAACGTGAAGGGAGTGGGGTATGTGAAAGGAATGAGGGAAGTAAGGAAAAAGGAAAGAGGGAAAATCTCATGCTCTCACTCACCGAATGAAACGCAATAGTACGGATATTACTACTCTTACGTCATCCTTCTATGAGAGGGTAGTACTTCTCCGGTCGTTCCGGCCCATTCATGCTGAAACCAGCGTGGATCTACTACTGTAAATATCGTAAATATCGTTACCTCACATGATTTTACCAATTACCTTCCAATATTAACTTCTAAACATTAGAGAACATGGCAGCATTCCAAAGCCTTCTAAAGAGTCCAATAGTTGGTGAAATTGTTGGCTTTATTGAAAAACTGGCTGCGGCCCGAGCCGCCCAAACGGAAAATTGGAAAATACGAGATGAACAAGAAATGAAATAAACAGAGTTTATTCACGTGGAAATTTTCAGTTTGCGTAATAGCTCTTCTTTACCGGAAAATTTGGCATCTACTATATAAACAATGAACACGATAAATTGTGTATATTCTCGTCAGCAAGAAGTGATCGCTGAAAAACATGAATTATTATGTAGTATCGACATCTCGGCGCAGTGCAACGTCACGCGTCGCTGGGAAGTGCGACCTTAGCGCCCATTAACAAAGTATAATATACAATCGCCAGGCTTGGCAGATGTGAGCCTTATTACAGCCTCATCATGCTATGTTAAATGTTTTTTTGTCACTTTCATGTGATAGTTTAATCATTACTCAGTACACTAATAAAATTACGCTAGTTTAGTTTAAATGCATATACTTCGCTAAGAAGCGGAGAAGTTCTTAATTTACCACATCTCATAAAACGAACAATAGTATCTTAATTCCAAAATCCCCATACTAAATCACATGATAATAGCAAGTTCTAAAGTTTTAATTAAGTCTAAATTTCATTACAAATTCCACTTCTGATTGGCTCAAAGGCCCAATTATACGCCGTGAAGTACTGACGTTCCGTTGACAAAATTTTAATTTACCTCCAAAACGGAGTCCATTAGAGTAATCTCAATCTGCCACAAGTAGATTACAGTGATGAATTAAGTTTCACTGTCGTAATTAAGTTCTTTCTTTTGATAAATTGGGATGAAATAAAAAGTGATTACTTAAGGCAAATATCATCTTTTTAAATTGTGTTTTTGTTCGTTGTGCTATGTGGCTACAGCTACTTTAACTGCTAATGCATTGGGCTTTGTCAGTAACTGGCCGTTTTGGTACTAATAACCAATGGAATCATAAACTTCTTAGACAAAGACCGTGGTCTCTATTATATCTTGGCGATCCCCATCCGAGTCAGTACATTTACTGGAAAGTGCAGGATAAAACATTCACCAACAAGATATACAGACCTGAATTTGGGAGAAGCTTCCAATTAGCCTCTATCAAATTAATAAGGTATGTTTCGGATTATCTTTCAGATTAATGCGCAATAGTGAAACACAATCTTAGCTCCGAATTCTATTTTTTATCGACTCATTATAACGTTATCGTAATAATCCAAAAATGTTTGTACTTTGTTATATTTCGCAGCTTCTCTAAACACGAAGGCGTTTTTCCTTGCTTACATTTGAACATTTGTTACTTTAAGTAGATCATTAGCATTTACAGAATTGGTTTTTTATCTTATAAGAAGTCGTCAAGGTCAACACAAACAATGAATTACATTCGGTTTAAAAAATACATGGCATTGTAAATGATAATAATATATTACTTCATTCGTACATAGTGCTGAGGTTTCATAACTGTAAACAGGAGTGTGTTCAATCAACGTTTTGAAATCTATGTTAGGATTTGATGTATTTTTCTAACCTATTCCTTTATTATAATCCTATGCCACCATATTGACCGAATGTCATAAATTTAAAGTTTTTTACCCAGTCATCACACAAGGTAATGTTTTTTTTTTTTATATTTAATGTATTTCACTTTCTTCTTCTAGGCACTTTCTTATTTGTTTGATACCCTAATTGTGTCTATTATATTGTTGATCTCTCTTCCATTATTCCTATTCATGAAATACACAATTTATTTTTATTACAAAACTACTCTTTATCAGTTCTACAAGTATCATTTAGATCAGGTTTTATGTAGAAAGCGAGCTATTTTTATGTGAATCAATCTATTCATAGATAACTTCTAGTCACTAGTTATTGATTATAGCTTTGTTTGTCGCTAACCGTAGTGAAAAAATTATTACTTTATCAAATGTATCTAAATTCATTGCAAATTCATTCGTATAGTCGACCATAAAACTGCTTTACCACCCTTAGAGTACCTAAATATCGTTTGCACATCACAAAACAATAATGTCTATTTTTGCTTGCAAGTGACCTCAGTAGTGACAGTTGTCACTGTCATAATGAGTCTTATTGAATTTGAATTTTGATGGAATTTTTATTAAAAGTGGTAAAGCAGTTACGTGGTCGACTAGATACTTAATTAATTTCTATTTCGCGTACAAACATTAATAACTAACACAAAGCACACAGACAAGACATTTAATATTAATTGAATCTCCTAAAGTTTTGTCCGAAACGAACGGTTGTAACCGTACACCCTATTACACAGCATTCGTAGGTAAGTTACCGAAGTAGCTTAGAACAGGACTAAAATCAACAAAGTCAGGCCGAAGTCATTACTCTTTTAATAATTATGTCATAAGGTATTACAAACAAAGTCCCAAACCAATTCATTATAATATCTCTGAGTCCCTTACGGCCCTCTTAACCGTAATTAACACACCATTACGGTTAATTACGACCCTTACACACAATATAATTATATCCGTATAGGTACTTAGGTTCATGTAGCGCAAATAAATATTTCAAGCCTAGGTAAGTTAAATGAATTTTTTTTCGTTTTAGTCATTGATTTTTTTTTTTATATTAGACTGCTAAAGTGACTTGACTCTGTCTGATGGTAAGCATTCAGTGGAATCCAGAAGTGATGGAGACTATGGCGGCTTAGTGAGATCCTTTTTCACGCCTCGCATAAAAGACCCAGATCAATATAATTTTACCAAAAAGGTGCATCTCTAAAATAGCGCAAAAAACTACTCAATGGGACTCAATATCTTTTTTTTTCTAGAATAAATAAGAACAACCATGTATATTTCTATGGTCACACTATACACTTATACAGCTCATTAAAGTAATTGCTACAGACATAAATATTTATCACTCTACCCTGCTATATCAGGGACGTTGTTCAAAAGTATATTGTACTGATGAAGTGTGAAAGTTCTCAATGTCGTAACGTTATATCGATATAGTATCGATTGTAGCATATTTAAAAAGGACCCGTATCAGTTGCTGTCGATACTCGATAATCCTTTTGTTCTTGGACATACCCATGTCAAAGTCGAAGATTTGCTAATATATAACATAGCAAATGTGGGAGCCGCTTTTTTATTCCTATTATGGCATGGCTATAAACTCATTTTCGGCGAATTTAATCGCATAGCAAAATATCAGTAAAATGAAATTTTAAATTACAGTATTCAACCGGTTGAAATTAACCAGTTATTTGAATTATGGTAACGAAGTAACGAAGGTGGTACCATTACCCAGCTACGAGGTTATAATAATAATAATTGCTTTTTATATAATAATAATAATAATCCCCGCTTGCCTTGGCTAAAGAGAATGGCGCAGGCCTGTAGTACTCGGTATTAATGATCGCCGCGTGGTATGGCAAAGCAAGGAGCTCCACGGAAGGTTCTTTCGAGCCTTACACGGTCCTGGTGTGGACCACTCTGCTTCCGTGGCCTGGCTACGCTTCGGTGATCTCTTTGGAGAAACCGAAGGGTTTGTTTGTGCAATTGCTGATGAAGTTATCATGACGAACAACTACCGGAAATATATCCTGAAAGACGGCACTATTGACATATGTCGGGCATGTCATCGCCCCGGTGAGTCTCTCAGGCATATTGTTTCCGGCTGTTCGCGTCTTGCTAACGGAGAGTACTTGCACAGACATAACCAAGTGGCCAGGATTATCCACCAGCAACTTGCTTTGCGATACAAACTTGTGGACATCGAAGTGCCGTAGTACAGATATAACCTTGAGCCGGTTCTCGAGAATGGTCGTGCGACATTGTACTGGGATCGCTCCATCATCACAGACAGGACTATTATAGCAAACAAGCCTGATATCGTGGTGGTGGATCGTTCCGAGCGCCTTGCAATGATAGTCGATATTACTGTCCCTCATGACGAGAATCTCATGAAAGCTGAGAAAGACAAACAGATAAAATATCTCGACTTAGCTCATGAGATTGTCGACATGTGGGATGTGGATTCAGCTGTCATTGTACCGATAGTTGTTACTGTAAATGGCTTAATAGCAAAGAGCCTCTTACTTACATTTTACGTACCGTTTTACATAATTCTACGTCTATATTGCTATTTATGTATAAATGATGACTTAATTCCTTTAAAGTTAAAAACATACACCTTCTCTTTTTGGTTCGGTGATACTATGTACGAATTATCACGCTGAGGTCTCGGGTTTGATCCCCGGGGCGGGTAAAGTGATATTGGGTTTTACTGTCGAATTTCTGGAAATGTGCTCGATAAATGACAACAGGCTCGCCCCCTATTACATGGGACCTAAAATAAAAAATGGCGAAAAGAGGGTGGTTAAACACCTACCTATCCCTTCGAGGATAAAAGGCGTGCAGCTATGAATCAATTAATGAACATACATCTTCCTTAAGAGTAGACAGAACTCTCCACGTTTCAGGAACATGGTGACTGAGCATTATTTAAAATTTGCTGTAAAACAAAATTTGAAAATGTGCTCGGAATTACCAAGTTCTTACCAGACAAAAATGTCAAATTTGGACCTACTAATTACTTTAACGATGGAAATTTAATCACACAGTCATCCCACATAAGCTTTTTACAAACCTAGCATTACACAACAAGTTCTTTTAATTATACCGCCTTACCATGTCACGGTTGTGAATATATATAATACCGTAATTGGGCATAACACGAACAAAAACACTTTCGTCACTACCAACATAACTTGAGCTGTCAGGGCATAGATGGCGTGGTATCTATAGTAACATTGATTTGTACCATCAATGGTACTAGTGACACTACTATATATATAAATATCACAACGCCATCTAGACTCAAATTAAGTATTTTTTATAGCTTGTGCTAAGGTTTCTAGAATGCATACATAGGTACTTAAATACTTTTTTTTTGTAAATATATAAACATTATATATAGATACACCCATGTGTCCTTAGTACCATCAATGTTACTATCGACAAGTGGCGTGCGCTCCATATAGGCTGAAAGGCTTACCTTAATAATTGCTTAAAATCACAATTTTGGCAACATAATTAAATAATGCCTACCCTGTTAAAATCTATAATTCCTACCAAAAATCTCTGTGCACGCCACTGCGACACGTGCTAGTCCCCAGGCGTCTATAGTATCGTTGATTTGTACCATCAATGGTACTAGTGACACTACTATGTGTCCTTAGTACCATCAGTGGTACAACCGAAACGTGCTAGTAGATTAACGTATAAAGATACTGAAATTATGCGAAATGCGCGGAACATTATGTAATTTTTTCATTTTTCTCTTCAAGATCAAGCATGCACTAAAATTCGAAAAAGAAAAAGCATCCTAAAGTCGCCATAGGGAGATATACCAGTTTCAGACGATGGCTGTTGAAATGATAGCCACTATTTTTGGAGTTCACTGACTGCTTACCACCGGGCAGAGTGGAGTCACTTTGCATACTACTTCAAATTGTATCTTACAAAAGTTTTAATAATCTGGCGATTAAAAAGAGTGGTCCGAGTTTCTTGCCAGTTCTTCTCATGGCCCTACCCTACGTCAGCGAACTGGCTGAAGGTTAATTAACTAACATTAAATTTTTAACGATCTTATGTGTAATTCGTGCGTGTTAATTCAATTAATAATAAATAATAATAATACGAGCCTGTTTACCCACTGCAGGGCAAAGGCCTCTTCTCATAGAGAAGGAACGAGCATTAATCACCACGCTTGCTCAAGGCGGATTGGCAATTTCAGACTTTTAAAGTCCAGGTTTCCTCACGATGTTTTCCTTCACCGTCAGTCAGAAATGTCCAAGATAAACTTAGAAAGTACATATGATTTGAAAAATCTCATTGGTACTTTGCCCGGATTCGAACCCACTACCTCGTGTTTACGAATCGGGTGCCTTATCCACAGGGCCATTTCGACTTTTTTAATTCAATTAACCTAAATGAATAAATAAATTTATATGCACCAACCGTAATGTCCGTAGTGAATTCTTATTAATTCTTATCCTTACAAATATCGGAGTCCGTTGCTCTGTAATGTGTAGTATATTAGTGCGTAATCTGTGTGTTAAAGTTATACACTCAAAAGAAATACTCCGAAAATATCCCCCGGTGTCGTGTCAAGGCTTTTGCTGAACTAGCGGGCTGTTACCACAAACTTGGTAATTGGATTCGAAAAGTTGATATTGATGCAACGGTTCGACAAAGTTTGCTTCGGCAAGTGTTGTTCAGTTAAAGGTTTATGGCTGTTTTTGTACTGGATTACTTTTGTTATAAGCTAATGGTGCAATCATTTTGATTTTATAATAATTTCAAATAAATTTCTTAGCGAAAGTTAGTTATTACTGCGGAAAACTATGATAAATCGTCGCAGTTTTCACCGAGCACTATGATACACAAATACCCTTATATAGAATGAACTTGGATATGAACAGAGTTCAATAGAACAATGCTTCGCCGAATTTACGAGTATACAGCATTGACTGCAAGAAGAAAGAGCCTTCTGGGACTCAGATACCAGATAACTTCACGTAGGACACACGATAAGCGCTATTTAACTAATAGTATTGACCCTCCTTTAAATTTATCATTGTTTTCACTGATAACATCATTTAGTTATTAAAATTACTTTACATTATGCAAGGTTTTCATTAATTTTAGCTAAATATCTGTACTCATTATCCTTAAGTAAACATAGAAGTACTTAGTCAAAGTTAAAAACATTAATCTATTTTGTTTCAGCAGTCGGTTAAAAAGATTTAATAGCAAAGTCACGGAACCATCTGTTCTTGACATTGTCACGTTATAAATGTCATACATTTTTATATTCTACTAAATTTTATGCATATTACGACTCTCATGTTTTGTTCTATTTATATGTATAAACTGTTTCTCTACATATATAACTCAAACTCAAAGCATTTATTTTATTTTGATCATAAAGTATGATGCTTATGAAAAGTCAAAATTACATGAAGTCAGCTAATTAACCTACAGCCAGTTCACTGATGAGGTAGAGCTGTGAGAAGAACTGGCAAGAAACTCACGCCACTCTTTTCAATCGCCAGATTATTACAGTTTTTGTATGAGTTAACAATTTTAACACATCGACGCAACCAAAGAACCATACAAAGTTATTATTACAAAACAACCAATTAATACTAAGTTTAAAAAAAAAAGAAAAGAGAGGATTTCAATTATTTAGTTTTATCTAGTATGGAGTTTGACTAAGTATTTTAATTAAAATTAAAAAAAATGTATAATAATAACTAGGTACCTATATTTATTTTCTCAAGAATACAGCTACAAACTACAATTCTGTTTACTTTAACAAGTTTCTCAAAAACTGTAAAACAAATTGAAGCATCGGTACTGCAGTGGCCTATATATTCAAACTTTTACCGTTCTGGCTCCTTACTTGTATACCTCTGCCTGGCACCTTGCCAACGAGTCGTGATATGCCTAACTTTCCCCTTAACCACATTACTTCCAACAAAATTCTGCTTGAAAATGCTTCTACTGCATTGTGAAGCCAAATAGGGCACATAGAGCAAAATTGTGGTATTCTATGTCGCTAATAATTTGAAAATATACTTCGTTTATAATATAAAATAGATATTATAAACCTTAAAAGCTAGACTATAAAGTTCATAAAAGGACAAATAAATGGCAGCTCAATTGGACCTCGATTCTGATTCTGATTCTGATTCTGAGTAATCTGAATATGACCTCGGAATTCACTCTATTGATATAAAAGCGAATCGGTATTTTGTGTATTGGAAGGACTTTATCTTCTGTGTATTAATATGAAATTAATACAAACACGATGACGACCTTATCCCCTTCGATTGGCGATTAAAAAGAGTGGCGTGAGTTTCTTGCCAGTTCTTCTCACGGCTCTAACTCGTCAGCGAACTGACTGTAGGTTAATTGACCGACTTCTTTTTGTAATTTTGATGTTCAAAACCAATATATTTTGTGATTTACATAAAATATAAGCTTTGACTTCTCCCTACATGGTCGCCAACGGCTTGGTTGTGTTTTCTAAGCACTTTTTTTATTGCCAATAGTGGCAGACGAGCTAACAGCCCACGTAAGTAGTAACTGTCGCTCATGGATAATAATAATAATAATAATATTCTACCACATGCACACAGCGCCATTTAGCCCCAAATTAAGCAATTATATTTGCTTGTGTTATGGGTACTAAACAACTGATATACTACTTATATACTTTTTTTTTTTTGTAAATACATACATATTATAGATAAATTACACCCAGACACAGAACAAACAATCATGCTCATCACACAAAGGTTTGTCCTGGGTGGGAATCGAACCCACGACCTCCGGCTTAGCAGTCAGGGTCACTAACCACTAGACCAACAGGCCAGTCAAGTCAGTCAATGGATGATTCTGAGTCTACCGTGGTAGGTGAAAGGATTGAGGGTGAGGAAAAAGAAAAGGGGTTAAAATGAGCCTCCGGCACTCTCACGCACCGAACTAAACGCAATAGTACGGATACTATTACTCTTACGTCGATCTGCTATGAGTATCGACCGGGGAAGTACGGTAGTACTTCCCCGGTCGATCAGGCCCATTCATGCTGAAACCAGCGTGGATCAAAACTTCAGCAATTCTTATAGCCATTTTACGGCTACCACTGATCATTCAGATGGGCCGTATGTTTATTTGCCGCCAATGTTTTATAAAAAACATACCATACATTGCCGATGCACCCTTTACCTGTTCAACTCAAATAAATAACCAAAGCAGTAAATTTAAAACTGTAATTCAATAATTATGATGTAATTTACCGTAAATAATTTGTTCGTTCCAGTTTATGATTACCTAACAATATTAGTTCCATTACATTTTAATGTGTAGTTATTAACGTAGGAATCCGTATTTATGAGACAAATGAGTAAACCAATAAGAGAATGAGTGGGTTTTAAACACTTCTGCTTACCCTCCGGAGATAAAAAGCGTGAAGCTATGTTATCTAGCTATATGTTCTGGTAGTGTCATTCTACGAATATTTTTTTTATTTGCTTACCAAAATGACCTCACTATTCCCAATGGTAAGCAGACAGTAGAGTCAGGAAGTGCTAAATTTTGTTCTATCTTAACTAACACTGCCTCTGTGGTTCGGTGGTACTGTGCACAGACTGCCAGAGCTGTGCAGAGGTCGCGGGTTCAATTCCCGCTCAGTGCAGATATTTGTGTGCATGAACATGTACATACGCATCGGTTTGAATGTTTCTATGTATTCACAAAAAAAATGTATAGCCGTGTTCTCGAACCTAACACAAGCTAATAATGTATGCTTTCTTTGGGTCTAGATGGCGTTGTGTGTAGTTGTTGTAATATTATTATTATAACATTTAAGCCTGCAACTAACAGATTGCGTTTTATTTTTGTTTTACGAGAAATGTATACATATTTCTCGCAATTAAAAAGCAATATATATTTAAGTAAGTATTTCTCGCTTGCTTGCCAGTTTTTCACATTATATTATCCATTATGATTTGACTAAAATGCCCATCTCAAACGAGGTTTAAAGAGTGCATTAATATGACAGTAGACAGTGGCTTCGTACACTTTGCAGAGTCCCTGCAGAAGCCCCTATGCGACAATTACCAACTTGCCAGCGCCAGCAGTTTAACTTTGACTATCATGATAATATACAGAACCAAAAGCAAGTTAACCAAGTCAAACTAACACATGGCAGTAATTGCCATTAAATTCCTAATTTGACTAATATGTACATATAACCTGTTGTAAATTATAAACAGTACTCTTAAATCAAGATGAAGTCCGTTCAATACATTGCTATACTTTGTTTATCATTAGTTAGTGCCTCACCTACCTATGTAGGAGATGACGACCTCCGTCATTCTATTGGATACGATATTTGGGGACATGGCTAATCTTACTAGTATTTAGTGTTGAATATGTTTGAATATAAAGCATTTGAACAGGTAACTTTGTTTTATTTCACCTCTAATGTTTTTTGTTTAGTGATAGTTAAGTATTCAGTATCTATACCTACTACTATTAAAAACGGAACAGTTTATTTGTTTGAACGCGCTAATCTCTTTTTTTTTTCTTATATTAGCCTACCAAAGTGACTCCACTCTGCCTGATGGTAAGCAGTAAGTGGAATCCAGAAGTGGCGGACACCATTCCAAAAGCCAAACTACTGGTATGGTGGCCTCCACTATGGCGGCTTAGTGAGATGCTTTTTCACGCCCCGCTTAAAAGACCCAGGATCAAAATTAGATGAGAACACATGCGCTGGCAAAGAGTTCCAGGCTTTAATTGAGAACTACCATTCGGATTTAAATAATTCTTTTTGCGTTTGATAGCCTTGTTCTTGAGGAAGGTTGTAGGTTATGTAACATCACGCTAATAGCGACGGGAGCTCGCAGAGATGTAACTCAACGCGGTTGAAATCACGCCGCGGGAAGCTAGTTCAAATATATAGGTTTTGTTTAAGTACTGCATAGTGAAAATATAATGTATTGATCTACAAGTATTTACAGGTCTTTGCGTCTATTGCAAACGATCTATGGTGGGTCTGCATATGAAACAGTTCTTTTCATGGCTGAACATGCCGATGCGACAGCGACATAGCATAATATAACTATTTCACTTATAATTATTATGAATTGTACTTTATAAAACAGGCTTATGGGTTACGAGCCCATATGTAAAATCTCACAAACTTATATTTATCTATTGACGGAACCAATCTTGCTGGGCTCGTAGCTGCTCTATACCATAATTTTAGGTTATAATATTTTTACTTATACAAGTTTTCTCCAGATTATAAACATTTAACGCTAAGCTGTGAAAATGAATTTTCTAGAATTGAACTTATTAAATAAACTGCTTCAAGCCGCGGTAGATACACGCGGCTTTAAAATTTGTGTGCGTATCTGTTTACTTTTGTGCGAGTTAATTTATTTTGGTATTTAATCCTAATGCAAATTTAAATAGATATTAATAAAAGTGACAGTTAATATCCGTCATTTGCTCAGAGTTTACTATAAATATAATTACGAGAAAGCATTGTTCCAACTTAGTATTTAGATTTTTATCCATACTATCATCATACAAAGCAGAAGATTTGTATGTTTATTTGTTTGAACGCGCTATTCTCTGGCAATACCAGTCGAATTTCAATCTTATTCTGCATTTCTGCTGCCGTGGTTAATCCACAAAACATGATACAAACAATTAAATATGCCAAGCTCCTATGAGTATTCAATTTAATAGCCCAATTTTTGAGAAAGGTTATAAGGCTATGTAATGTCAACCTACAAGTCACGGGAGCAGGGCAGTAACCAAAGATATATCTTCCGGTAAAACCGCGCTTCGGCAAGCTAGTTTGTGAATAACACAAATACTAGATTTCGACACTCACTTAACGTAATGGTGTAGAAAAGCGCCATTAGCAGTAATTGCAATTAATTAGTATAATATATCAATTAACTAAGTACGCAATAAATCAGAAATTAGGTTGTATTTTCTCCTTTCTATAACAATTTGAATTTATCGTTAATTCTTCGTCTTAATTTCTTATAATAATACGAGCCTGTTTTACTGTCCCACCTTAGAGCAAAGGCCTCTTCTCATATAGAGAAGGTATGAGCATTAATCGCCACGCTTGCTCAAAGTGTACTGGCAATTTCAGACTTTTAAGTCCAGGTTTCCTCTCGATCTTTTCCTTCACCGTCAGTCAGAAATGTCCAAGATAAATTTAGATATACATATGATTTGAAAAATACGTTGGTAGTTGCCCGGATTCGAACTCACTACCTCGTATTTACGAATCGGGTGCCTTATCCATATGGCCATTTCGACTTAATGAAACTTAAAACTTTTCTAAATTTCTTAAATAAGTCTTTTTGCTTAAAAATAAATTATCATAGTAAACGCTAAATTCTTAAACTCTTATAGCAATCCTAATATAACCTTAATTGTCTCTATCCTTATATTTAATTTAAAATTTTCTCCACACATTCTAAAAAAAAATCCTTGTAGTAAATCAAGAAATTAACGGTTTAAAAAAAAAAAAAAAAAACTACATCATAGTGATGTACAGAAAAGAGAGGGGTCTTTTCTAATACAGGTTTTTTCAAACTTAAAAGAAAAGATCCAAACATTCTAAAAAAAATCCTTGTAGTAAATAAATAAATTTTTGGGTTTGGTTTGGTTTTAATGATACAAAAGAGAAAGACAAAAAACAAAGTAACAAAATAATACTGCTATAAGAGGTGGTGGTAGGCCCCCTGTTTAGTAATTTAGACTCAGCGTAGACAGAGAGGAGCGGAGCGGAGAGAATTTTATTAAGGCAATCTAAAATCAACTTTAAAGTTATTGAAATAAAATGCATATTTGCTTAAACCTGACAATAAATGCTCGCGCGTCCTCATAAAAACGCGGAATATACATTATGCACTTTACTTCAATAATTTTTAAGTTGACTTTCGTGTGGTATAATAAAATCCTCTCCGCTGCGCTCCTCTCTGTCGGCGCTGAGTTAGTAAGGTACACGGAGTAAATCAGTTTGATGGTGCCTAAACGTTGTTGTGATGTAGAGGATCGATCCTGACGCAAAGGCTCTGAGATTCTTCGGCAACTCTTCGGAAACAATACAGTTTGATTTAAATGTTAATGTTATTGCTTTAATTGAATAATATCGAAACTAGTTACATGTATCGAGTATAATTTACGATGTGTTTGTTTCCAGAATAGTTAGATATTTTGTCCAGTTTGGTAGCAGCAGAGTATTATATCTCATAGTGGAATTTAAAGGGTCTCGAACCAAACGGTCCAGCAATTCATACTTTTATCGCTCAATTAAAGCCTGGACTTCTTTACCAGCGCATGTGTTCTCATCTAATGATCTGGGTCTTTTAAATGGGTCGTAAAAAAGCATATCTCTAAAGCCGCCATAGCGGAGGCCACCACACCAGTAGTTTAGACGATGGCTGTTGAAATTCTGGTTAAATTTGTTATATTTTTCTATTATTATTATTTTATTTTATTTTTTATAGTATATGTAACAGGTTCTGTTTGAAAATCCGCGCCAAGCATTAGCCTGGCATTATGCTGAACCAGATCCTTATTAGCAGCATCATGAGACCATACCACCTTGGTACTAACACACTTGTCTGTCTTTTGTGTTTGTTAAATCTACTACTAAATTAATAATGTACCTGCTCTTTGCCTTGTTTCTTTTTTCTTCATAATGTATCTCGTGTGTGTTGCTAAATTAAATGTTTTCTTTCTTTCTTTCTAATTCAAATAATTCGTGGCCACGCTAATATAATTTTTTTAACTCTTTTTCCTATTCTAGTTATTTTGAAACTATGTACAAAATAAGATATTATTTCAAACGGTTAAACTAAATTATATAACGGAGACCAAATAAAATTATTCCCAGGCTCAAAGCTCTTACAGCTTAGCACCTATAAGTCCCATTAATGCGCCCCCGTAGCAAAATGCTTACAAATAGCAAACGTCGCCGTCGTCCACAAGTAAAGAAAGAAAAACACATATTGTAAAAAACACGACGTAGGTACACAGATAATAAAAGTACTTCATTTAAAAAAAAAAGGAAATTTAGATCTGTCGATTTACCAAATTTCAGTTTCAACGGGCAAATAATATTATTTTAATTTTATTAATATAACATATCATCACATAACACCGCCTGTTTTCTGTAATTTTAATTTGATTAAGGCCCTGTTTCACCAGTTGTTGATAAAATGCGTGTTAACATATTCGAAACTTACCTGACAGTAGTACTCAAAATTGAGTTCCACAAGTCTGTCAACTCTTTAAAAATATAAGACTGATTTAACTAGAAGATGTTTTATCTGTTAGATATATATTATATCGGACACTTTAACAGATAGCAGTGAAACAAGCCTTCAGTATTCGAATATTATTGGCTCTTAATGCGTATCTTGTTCTACGGGAAAAAGCTTTAAGGAACTATTTGATATTCATTGCTCTAGTCAACACAACAAAGGACTCTTCTTTCAAGGGATTCTACCTAAATTTAATCGACGTTTTCAGTGTTATAGTTCTGGAACAAACTTCATCGAACGAAGTTTAAAGAGACCAGCACATCCACATTAAGTGGCTGCTGGCTAAGCTTCAAACACAAGCAATAAAGATATATCACATACAAACATACATAACTTGATGCCTGTCTCCCATTAATGGAGTAAGCAGAGACTATAGAACGCCATTTGCTACGATCCAAATATACGTCTTCCTTTGCCTCTTCAACAGTCATTAATCTTTCATACACAACATTTCATACAAAAATGTATCACCGGAGTAAATACAATTAAAGTTTTCTTGTTTACTTGTAGGATGGCATTTAATCCAATTGAAGCTATCCGGTTAATTTTTAATGAGTTCTAAATAGCATATGATGTGTACAATAAGAGGCTCGCGCAGCGGTATCTCCCGCGCGAGGAAGCGCAATCCAGTTAGCGTTAATGCGATGAGATGAGTGCAGACGAGCGGTTATAACAAGTAAATAATATTAAAATTGTCATGTTGTCTTGTACGTAATGAAATAGCATTGAAATAGATTTAGCATCTTATATGCATTACTTTAGGTCAATTTGTGAGTCCACAACATTATTTTTCTTTTTATAGAAACTAGCTGACCCGGCGAACTTCGTTCCGCCTAACAGTCGATTTATTTTTCTAAAATAAACGTAGCCTAAGTTACTATTTATTACATAAGCTACCTGCCAATAAAAGTCCCGTCAAAATCGGTCCAGCCATTTCAGAGGTTAGCCGGAACAAACAGACAGACAGACAGACAAAAATTGTAAAAAATGTTATTTTGGTCTATGTACCGTATATATATTCATATACATGTAGTAAAAAACGGTTATTTCAATATTACAAACAGACGCCAATTTTATATGTATAGATATATTAACGGTCATTTTAAAATGTTGCTTATAATTACGTACCTACTTCTGAATACAATTGTTTACTATAGAGTAGCGATTCCTGCTTAGTTCTCCCTCTTTAGTTGTTTGTTCTATCAGCATGGTTTAGTGAAAAGCGAAAAGCGGTAAGAAGCAACAGTGGAACCTTCCGCTGCCGTTTTTAAGTATCATCGCTCTTTGCTTGCTATATTCCCCCATGCTTTCTCCAGACATTCGCGCTACCGCTGACTGCAGCTGGTTCGGGCCATACTTATACCTTTTTCTTACTGATCCCTGCTTAGCCATAGCGGGAAGGTAGCCAAGCAAAATCACAAAATAGGAATTTATCTAAAGATCTATGAGGCTGTTACAAAAGCCATTTCAATTAACAAATGTCTATCGTCAATGATACGAGTACCTCATCGCTGGCATCGAGCCATTAACATTGCGATAGGTGCCAATGCCTATAACAGATCGAACATAAATTTCAGGACCATTTCAGTTTTGCTTACGTACTTGCGTATTTTAAGGTAGTAGAGCCGTATTGGTTTGAAAATGAATGGGTTAGATACTGGGAAAGTACTACACTCATAGTATGTTGGTATAAAATATTATTTTACATACTAATGTGTCTCGTCTGATTATTGAGAACGCCTTACCGACAACGAATTACCGAATTAATCTCAGTCTAATGTTTTCCCTCCTTGATTGTGTTCTAGCATTGTTTTTGTGATGCTTAAAAAATATAGCCATATTCTTGGGTTACGGTTACCACTCACCATCAGGTGGGCTGCGAGCTTGATTGCCACCCTAGTTGTAAAAAAAATATTCCAGCGGTTCAACCGCAACGTTTTACCCGCCCGTCTACTCACACAGTAGAGTGTGCAGCGCAGCCTTCAATCCGTTTAAGATAATGCTTTTAGCTCACACGACCTGGTTTTTATTTCTGTCTTTAATATCCCAGAACAATATATTTTATTTGTTCCTTTGTGATTGTCGACATCATTGTTTTATGAGAAGGTTATAAAAGTATTAGAGTCGATTTGTATGTTAGAAATTTACTCGGTGTATGAAAAAGGTTACGTTTAACTTTGCTAATAGTATAAGCAAGCCGTGTGGTCTACGGTCTATTGATTGATTAATAATAATAATAATATTTTTTACATTTTTAAATGTGTATTTAATTGTTTAATGTACCTATTTAAAAATCTAATTAATATGAAAAAATGTGAATCTTTTTCTTATCGAGTGATTTGTGGCTAACCTAGTTTCAGAATTTGTTCAGGTCTCCCGTAATTTATTTTACAGGCATCCGACTTGATCTAACTACTGTTGAATAAAGAAAATAATAATAATAATATGTGGAATCACACACCATCATCTAGTCCCAAGCTAACCAGAGCTAGTTATGGGTACTAGATAACTGAAATATAATACATATAGGTACGACTCAAAATAGGACCAAGAGGTCTAAATGCGGTCAACGAGCCCACCAACAAGTAACATATAGGTACATACTTTTTTTTGTAAATACATACTTAGAATACATAGGAAACACCTATGTATTCTAAGTATGTATTATGTATATAAGACTGAAGACAAATACAAATGTTTGTCACACAAATATTTGTCTTCTGCGGGAATCGATAGTAATCACTAGTCAACGGTGCAGTCAATTGGTGACTTACAAAATTTAGTTCTCGGGTTATGTACAAGAGGCGCTTTTTATATAATCATTTCTTGATAGAGTAACAAAATGTTTATTTCTGATCTGTAACCCAAGTAGATCCATTAATAAATCTGCCTTTGAAGTAACGTACGCGCTCTACAGGAAAAAAAATAGGACGAAATATTGTCCAATGAACATTTAGGTCAAGGCACTAGGGTTGTCAGGCGTACTGGGAAGATTGACCTCGACAGACAGTGATGGGTGATACGGACTATTATAGGCTGCAGTATTGATAAATAAATAATAACACAACAACTACATAACGCTATCTAAACCTAAAGTATATAATATATATAATATAAGTATATATGTATTATATCTTATATTATAGCTATAGGTAGTAGATCCACGCTGATTTCAGAATGAATGGGCCGGATCGTCCCGGGAAGTACTACCCTCTCATAGAAGATCGACTTAAGAGTAGTAGTATCCGTACTACTGCGTTTCGTTCGGTGAGTGAGAGTGCCGGAGGCCCAATTTCCCCCCTTTCCTCTTTCCTCACCTCCCTCATTCCCTTCCCCTAACCCCATTCCCAGCCGCCATAGTGGAGGCCACCATACCAGCAGTTTAAGACGATGGCTTTTGGTTCAGTGGCCGCCACTTCTGGATTTCACTGACTGCTTAACATCAGGCGGGGTGGAGTCACTTTGGTAGACTATAATATAAAAAAATAAAAATATATAAAAAATTGCTTGCGATACGCTCAGATCAAATACCACAATGTGGTCACCCATCCATGGCCAGTCGCACTCTATGTTGCTTATCCCGCTAATCGTTTACCGATCAGTGAGCGTAACGACCTATGAGCGCCTTTCTATGATAATACGGCTAACTTTAATATAAGTTCCGAGCTGATAATTTTCTTAATTAAAAGTATAGAAAGTTTAACAAAAAGGAGGTTTTAATAAAAAAACAACATGGCTATTATGAAAGAGACTGCCGTGGTGGTTCAATAGTATTTTTAACTGACTGCTACGCAAAGGCCTCGAGATCGAGTCGAGTAAAGTTATATTGGGCCTATGTCGGGAAACTCTCAATATTAGCCTGTAGTCTGAAATTCTGCCTAGTAAATGTCATTTTCATGTTTCATTTCATTTTCATTTTCTTACCAATGTGATTTTTCAAATCATATGTACTTTCTAGGTTTATCTTGGATATTTCTAACTGACGGTGAAGGAAAACATCGTTAGGAAACCTGGACTTATAAGTCTGAAATTGCCAATCCGCCTTGAGCAAGCGTGGTGATTAATGCTCGTGCATATGAGAAGAGGTATTTCCCTGCAGTAGGATAGTAATGGGCCGATATGAAAAATAATAACACTACAACTATACAACAACGCTATCTAGACCTGAAGTAAGCATCGACTAAAGTTATATTGGAGGTATGTCAAAAAAATTCTTAGTATTAGCCTGGAGTCTGAAATTCTGCCCAGTAAATGTCAACTAATATTATGTAGCCAGCGAAACAAAACCAATTTAAGAAATCAAAAAATAAACCATAATTTTACTGTCGATGTCGTCACGCCATCACATTTAATTGCAAATAAAGATTTTAAGTGACATCCCTAACTCATTCGGTCGTCAGTCGCATGTGAATATCTCGTATTTCGAGCTCCATTGCAGGATTACTGAGACGGGTTGAGATAACTGTCTCTGCAACCGAGCGATGGACGCTTAATCGATCGAAATAATCGTTTATTCGATTAGTACGGAGAATGTTTGTTGTTGTTTGATCGGGAGAAAGATTCGTGATAATGTACAAACAAACACTTGAGGCTAGCGCAAGTTGAGTCGCACCGCGTCGCATCGTATAACAAAAATCCTTCTACACATCAGTTTAGTAATTTTATATGAAGTATCGCATACTACAGGCGAGTCGCATCGAGCCGCATCGCAACGCACTGCTATACTACGACTACAAATCTCTGTTTGGGGAAAATTCTTTTAAAAGGAACAATTACTCTCCTGAAAAAACTAGGGACAAAACGCCATTCAGGAACACCGTTGATCGCCGATTGTCTTCTAGCCATTCACAAAAAGATGAATACAAAAACGGTTTTGACATTCCTTTAAAAGATCGAACTTTTTATAGACAGAGACAGTGTCTATAGAAGACATCAAAGAAAATCTCTTAGAGCTGAAAAAAGCGAAAACGATGATAGGAAAATAGGGGTATCGAGCTGTATTTTTTTACTTTAATGTTATAGCCATTTTATAACAAAAAGAAGGTTTTATATAAAAGGGAAACAAATAAAACGTTTTATAGGGACTTAAGAAGTTGGAACTAATCGAGTGGTTTAAAAACTCAATTTAATTTGGTGACGTAAGTCGTAAAAGGGACTGATGGAATACCAATCAACCAATAGTATCGTTGCTTGTGTACCAAATGTATCCTTATTTTTTGCGTAGTACCTCTAAACTCCGAAAATTTAGATTCCCTCCAGTCCTTGATATTTCCACTATTGATGATGATGTCTAGGAAGTACTCTATAATAGAAAGAAGAAGAAAAAGAAAGAAAGAAAAAGATTTATTTTTGTTCACCAAAGAAACACACTTAAATTATTACAAAGAAAAAAAATAAAACTAAAAAAGAAAATAAAGTAAAAAGTAAATATGCTCACTGGCAACACCACATCTCCCAGTATGTGTATGTTTACAAAACAAAAAGTCAGTTTGTCAGCGAGCAGATTTTAATTTAAATTTAAAATGAAAAAATAAAAATAAAAATAAAAAAGTAATTTAAATAAAGTTTGTAATGTGTGAGTGTGTGTCCCATTAGTGCCAAAAATCTGGACATCGCTCAGTTACGTTGCGATTTTTATGATTAACCGCAACACTGATATTCTGCGATATCCGATTAGTGACGCCGGCGCCATAGTTGTGTCTGTTTTTACTAAAATAATAAATGAAATTTCATGTAAAATAAATAATATTATGTAGGATAAACGTGTAAATAGGATATTATAAACATAAATACTAAGTAGTGTAAGTGTGTGGAGTAAATTGTGGACATTTGTGTCTAATTTTAAAGCAAGCGTCTGTTTGTACATGATACGTATATACATATAGGTAGCAACTATTGTTTGCTTGCGACCTATGCCAGCATTTCTAAAAATTGTGAACAAACAAATGCGAAGTGACATCGACAAAGTGAATTCTTTTCTTCTGAGAAGAAGGGCAGTTCGTAGTGATTGTTATTATATGACAAATTAGGTGAAAAATATTAGGTTGTAGTTAAGCAGTCTCACTCAATGCAGTTGTGAATCTAAATGTGGACAGATTCGTGTGCATCAGACACACTATAAGCAACACATTTGCCAAACAAATTCATAAAAATATGAGTAGAAACCAGATCACAGAGCTTGTCAACAGTGAAGGTAAGCAGTCAACAGTCATCTTATTTGAACATAAATAAACAACTTTGTTTGAGTAATATAACATTAATGAATAGTATTATATGAATATAAAATGCAATTGGAATTATAATTAACATAAATTAGAATAATTAATGATTCACATACATTAGAATAAATATTAGATAGGTAAAGGTAATAAAAAATAAACCTGTTATGTTACAGGACCAGAAGATGTATGGATGAGAAGCAAGACAGGACTTATGCCTGCAGCCCTGGAATAGAGGAATAGAGGCCATCATTTTCCTAGATTTGAATAAAAATTAAAATTTTAAATCTATATAGTACTTATTTTGGTGTAATGTGGTCCGATCACTTAACGGCCACACTAACAAAGACATAAAACAAACAAAAAAATATTATAAACTAAAAATTCAGGAAAATAAAACAAATTAAACAAATCGTCAACCCAAAACTACCTTAGGAAACCCATTCTATTACTAATTTTCTAATGCACGGGATCGTAATAAACCAACAGAAACAGAGGTATTGAATAGTACCCATTTTAATAACAACACAATTAACTCAGAAAGTGATTCCATTACGGAGGCCGCTATTAAAGCCTTTTTATGGTAATAGTCCACGCCCATGGCTACGATTACTAAGGCGTAGCTTAAGGAGTGCTACAGATTATCTGTTTCAGTGATGCGATTTTCATAGATAGGTAATAACAAAAATAATGAAATAACAGTGTCTACGAAGAAAGGTCTTTTTGTGTTTTTCAAAAAGATTTTCTCTCAATAATATTAATAGCAGTATTTTTTATATTTTTATGTACTAAAATAACGTTATTCTACCTGATGATAAGAAGTTTGATGAAAAAAATTGCTGTTGTGAAAATTAGGTAAATTAATTCCTATTTTTTTTTTTTTTTTTTTTTTTTTTTATGTTAGCCTACCAAAGTGACTCCACCCCGCCTGATGGTAAGCAGTCAGTGGAATCCAGAAGTGGTGGCCACCATACCAAAAGCTATCGTCTTAAACTGCTGGTATAGTGGCCTCCACTATGGCGGCTGGGAATGGGGTTAGAGGAAGGGAATGAGGGAGGTGAGGAAAGAGGATAGGGGGGAAATTGGGCCTCCGGCACTCTCACTCACCGAACGAAACGCAGTAGTACGGATACTACTACTCTTAAGTCGATCTTCTATGAGAGGGTAGTACTTCCCCGGACGATCCGGCCCATTCATGCTGAAACCAGCGTGGATCTACTACCGTATAAATCCTATTACGCTTAACGACTAATTTAACCTAAAACTCAGCACAACTAAGTTAGTATATTTTGATTTGACCTATTTCGATTATTATTGATCAACGCAACATTTTCTTTACACAATCCATACCATGTGTGACACTTAAATCGCCACTCAGACAAGTCGTATGATACTCCCCTTATACCGCGTATGCTACGCCGTAGCACAGATACGATATTGCTACGGATTATATTCTACGATATGTTCTACGTAGCGATGATTTCACTACGTGTGGGCACTACAAGTAGTTTTAATTAAATAGGAACTTTGTTTCTAATTGGTACTTAAGATGCTTAACCATAATAAGGGTTTGATTGGGAAACGGAATAATTAAACGGTGTACTTGAGTGTGTCTGGGTTAAAGTTCTTTTTCAATAGCCTGGTTTTAGTATTTTTGTAATAAAACGCAGTGTTGTGTAATAATAAGGCTAAACGAAATCCGTAAGTTCAGACTTTTATTTGAAATTTTCTTGCTTGATAATTACTATTCATGTTCCTTTATAATATATTGTTTATATGTAAGGGCATATATTATATTTTTCATGTTAATATTTCTATAATAACTGTATCAAAGTTTCTTATGGCCAACGTCTAATTAGGTGCAATCTTTTTCTACCCACCTTTAAGATTTAAGACGTCTTAATTTTAATTTTTCGAATTATATAATATAATAATAATATCTCAACAACTACACACAACGCCATCCAGACCCAAAGTAAGCATAATAATATAGCTTGACTTATGGGTTCTAGAATGCGGATATATATACATATATTTTTTTGTAAATCCTACATATTATATATATTTGCACTGAGCGGGAATCGCACCCGCGACCTCTGTGTGGTAGTCCATTCACAGTACAACCGAACCACAAAGACAGTCAGTCGTATACTCGTATATAACTATATATATAGTATATAACCACTACAGCAGTTAAAATCTAAATTTAATCAAATTAACAGTAAATAACATTACCAATTTTCAATATTTAAAAACCTCAAAACAACCAAAATGTTACACAAATAGCTCAATACAAATACTCCCGCTCTCCGTATCTAGTAATTGAATCAATTCAATAGAGAAGGAACGAGTTCGACGCAATCACTTTAATGACTCTTTTTCAATGAAACATGTTCAAATATGAAATGCGAAATAGAAAATGTTTTTCATCTATAGGTACCAGTAGCGAAGAGTCACTTTTCCGAGGAGGGAAGCCGGTGGGACTAAAATATTTTGAGTTTCGGAAGACTAGTTAGTCTTTGAGTAGACACGCAAGCAGTGATAGGTATAAGGAGTTTAGGACATATTTTAAAAGGAAAGCCGGCAGGAATCGTGATATATGGACGCTTCGCCACTGATAGGTACTATTATATAAAGCGGGACGTTTGAACTACCAGTAGAATTTGAAAAATTCTTTGCGTATGATAGCCCTGTTCTCGGGGAAGGTTATAGGCTATGTGACATCACGCTACTGGCAACGAGAGCAGTGGAGTAAGCAAAGACGCGGGTGAAACCTAGTTTGCATATAAATATTATATCTGTTATTTATCAAATTTACCAATCTTGGATTTTGATAGTTTAGGTACTTGGTTTATCCAATAAAAGTTTCCATAAAAATATATTTAAAAATCTAGATACTTTGTATGGTATTAATAATCATCCAAAAGGAGCGGCTGTACTTCTTAACACGGGTTTAGTAATAACCTAGCTAGGAATACAGCATATCGAAATTATATTATTGTAGTTTAATGCACACTTATTTCCATGTACTATAATGTTAGAAGAAGAATGGTCAAACTTTCTCTTTATTATTGAAAATGTTATACGATTCAACTCTAAATATGAAATCAATCAATTCTGCCTGTCACATATAGTTTAAAAAGTACGGTTTGCAATTAAAAAAATATATTAAGGTAGACGTTTGAAGTTTATAAAAACAATTAAACAATATTTTTAATCTGATTATAATTGGAAGCAGAAATAAGTTGACAAAATTATTTGTAAGAATGAAAACCTTTGAGTTTGCAAATACAACTACAAAAAAAGGCCCAAAATTCAAAATTAAACCATTAAAAGAAGAGCTAGGTATATGAATAAAATAGTCCATAAATAAAAAATTACAAACATTGACAGCAAAATAATCTAATAACAATTTTCCAAGTCTAAAATAATCACTCGTTTTATCACTCGAGAGAATAATATCTTAATTTCACAGTTGACATCTTCAATTATTGTATTACAAAACATTTCGCTCAAAGAATAAAAGAATAAGCTCATGAATACGGAGAATATTTTTCTCCTGCTTTTTATTTGTATTCCAAGGCGAATAATGAGACGGTAGATTATCTGTGAATCGATAAGGTTTTTAAACAGTCTAATTTAGATTATATGAATATTCAATAATTTTATTGTAAATTCGAAATGACCCAGTGGATCAAATTCGTAAACACGAGGTACTGGGTTCGAATCCAGGCAAGTACTAATGTGATTTTTCAAATCATATGTATTTTATAAGTTTATCTTGGACATTTCTAACTGACGGTGAAAAAAAACATCGAGAAGAAACTTGGACACAAAAGTTTGAAATTGCCAATCCGCCTGAAGCAAGCGTGGTGATTAATGCTCATGCCTACTCTATATAAGAAGAGGCCTTTGCCCTGCAGTGGGACAGTAAACAGGCTGGTATCATTATTATTATCATATTAAGTAAATTTTATTTGTATTGTAGATTTTTTACACGAGGTTGTGGACTCCAATGTGAAATGAAATGAAATGAAATATATGTTTATTCATATAGGTTAATTAAATTAACACTTATGAACGTCAAAGTTTACAAAATGTCAGCAAATTAACCTACAGCCAGTTCGCTGACGAAGTAGAGCCATGAGAAGAACTGGCAAGAAACTCAGGTCACTCTTTTTAATCGCCAGGTTATTACAATTTTTGTAAGTTACAGTTTCAAGTAGCATGCAAAGTGACGCAAGCAATACACTTAACTCTATAAATACTTAATTACTTACAGCTTTCTATGTTGTAAAGAAAAATTAAAAAGTAATAAGTAAACTTTTTCGAATATGGCATTTTGAATGTCAGTTTTTAAGGTAAACTTAAGTGATACTGTCTGAAAAGTCACAATAATCATATTATCATTATCAACATCAACATCAATTCTTGAACTAACAAAACAAATACAACAAACTCGTACTGTAACTATTACTTAGACAATTGCGACTTATAAGTTTAATTTACTTAATATAATTTTGTATAACCTGTCTTTTAATTAAAATGTTCGTTTATGCGTATCAACATTAAAGATTCTATTAAAATTGGAAAATACCAATCTCCTTTACTTTATAAAGTATTCCGTTCATGATGCAACGGACAAATTGACTTCCGGTGTGAGCACGCCACTACCGGCGCACCCGGATACTCTGCCATATTGTAATCCAAACAAAATGGCGACGATAGCAAATGGTGCTTAATGAAAAATATTACAGCGAGATATCAAAGTATCAAGAAGATTTTAAAATGAATGATCATTTTAAAATATGAGTTTTACTAAGTTTTAAACAATATGATATTCTAAAGTGTTAGATACCATAATAATGCGGTATTTTCTATGTCTTCCTCTTTTTCCTTTTCATTCCCTTTTTTCTACACAATAGTTAATCTTGATTAATATTACAGTAAATCTATTTTTTTATTGCCGACTGTGGTAGACGATCAAACAGCCCACGTGATGGTAAGTGGTAACTGTCGCTCATAGACGACTTAGAGTCTCCAGCATTGCTCCTTCAATGCCAGGGACTGCGAAACCGCTGCCTACCTTGAAGGGAGTGGGGTAGATGAAAGAATTGAGGGAGGTGAGGAAAAGGAAAGGAGCGAAATTAGGCCTCCGGCACTATCACTCACCGAACGAAACGCAATAGTACAAGTACTATTCTATAAGAGGGTAGTATTGCCCCCTTCGATCCGGCCCATTCATGCTGAAACCAGCGTGGATCTACTACCGTAAAATATTATATTTGTACCGTAAGAGTAAGCATAACACAGTAAAAATCTAGATATTGATGAAAGTATCTATAGAGTTAAGTGTATTGCCTGCGTCACTTTGCATGCTACTTGAAACTGTAACTTACAAAAATTCTAATAACCTGGCGATTAAAAAGAGTGGCCTGAGTTTCTTGCCAGTTCTTCTCATGACTCTACTTCGTCAGCGAACTGGCTGTAGGTTAATTTGCTGACAATTTGTAAACTTTGATGTTCATAAGTGTTAATTTAATTAACCTATATGAATAAACATATATTTCATTTCATTTCATTGCATTTCAGTGTCGCTAGTCTACTGAATATGGTATATAATATAACTAATATATTATACATAAATCGCTAACACCGCTAACTTAGGCTTCAGGTCAAAGTTTATCAAATATCCAATACCTATATATATATATATATATATATATATATACAGGATTTGGTTACCCTAACCGGTAGTATATAATTCGTTGAAACACTCATCTATCCGATGTATTAATATACGTTTTATTGTTTATTGTAGTTATCGTTAACCTATATCAGTTTTATATTATATTTATTTTAGCAGGCAGTTTAATTAGGTGCTTCTAACAAAATTCTTATAACAGGAATAGAATAGTAAAATTTTTATTGATATTCTATGAAAGAATAGTACTTCATCGGACGATCCAGCCCGTTCATGCTGCGAGGATCTTCTACTAAGGTTATGTTTAACAATGAAGGTCTTTAGGCTGAGAGAGAGAGAGACCTTTGAATCTCTTGTACTTTTTTCTTTCTACTATTTTTATTAGGAATATTTGTATTGGTCTGGGTGTTTCGATCTTAACTAATAAAGCGGAAGAGTTTCTTTGTTTTAACCGCACTAATGTCTGGAACTACTAATCGGAATTGAATAGTTTTTTTTTGCGTATGATAGCCCAGTTCTTGAGAAAGTTTATAGGCTATGTAACATCACGCTACTGGCGACGGGAGTAGAGCAGTAACCAAAGACGCGAGTGAAAACGCACTGCGGGAAGCTTGTATAAATGTATAATTAATGGGTCGCTGACGTTTCGGACACAATATGTTCGGACACAGTGGCCGAATTGACACTTTTAAATTTTATTTTATTTTCTCTGTCGTTTCGGACAATGCATAATCATAGTAGCTGCTTAGTACAGCCAGAAAAAAAGGTTTAAATAAAATGTGCATAAAAATCTTTTTACATTTTTTTACCTGTATAAAATATGTCGCATGCTTTAAAATATATTAGGCGGAAGAAAAGGAATTTAACATTAAGGTATCGCTGGATGTTTTCGTCTAACCGTACAAAACAGGATATTTTATTAGTGTCCGAAACGTCAGTAAAAACATTTAAAAAAAAATAATTTGTCGATTGGGTCAAAGTGTTCGAACATTTTGTGTCCGAAACGTCACCCACTCTAATTAATAGCTATTGCCCGCAGCGCTGCCCGCGTGCATGTCGGTTATATCGCATTTTCTATACAAACTTTCATTTCCTATTTCAACCTCTTTAAGCCTTTCTTTCTTTCTTTCTTATGTTGTTCTCCAAAGTCTATTCTATCCCTATATCAAATTTCATCAAAATCGGTTCAGTGGTTTATGCGTGAAAGCGTAACAGACGAGTTACTTTCGCTTTTATAATATTAGTATGGATGTACCTATTTACAAAAAGTAAGTATGTTTATCTACATTCTAGAACCCATAGGTACCATAGCATTGTGAAGTTGTGATATTATTATTTCTTTACTTTTACTACAAAATTAAAAGTTTCCCTAAATGTCGTTTACGGCCATAAATTATCAGACCGGGTGTGTCCGGAGCAAAATTCGGGTGAGAATACTTCAACAATTTTTTGAATTATAACCGAATACGAAGAGTAATTATTTAAGTGCCAGCAAAATGAGGTCAAAATGTATTATAAAACTTACTTTTTATAAAAAGGTTGCATTTAGACCTGTAGCTATTATTTCAAATGCTAAATAAAATTGTTATTTTTTGTGTACGTTTCTATTTGAAGGGAACGGTTAAACTTTTCCTTTTTAGTAACCCTATCATAAATTAACCTGAACCTGTCTCATAGGCGACAATGTAATAAATTCGTGGAAAAATGAACAGCGCCTTAGTATTTACTTTAAGAACTAAATTTTATTATACATACAATAAATTTACGCTGTCAACATAAGCCACACTCTGGTGATACTGATTTAATGGCGCCCTATAATACGTTGATATTTTAGATTAATAAAATGATTTTTTTCTTATACGGGTAACTACTACCTACTGCTATACTTGCACCTTGTATTGAAGCATTTGGACCTTGAATCCTAGTTTCACGATGTAAAAAATTAAACACTATTTGCAGTAGAAAGTTCCTTTCAGAAGGTCTAGATGACACTACTCACTAACAGAAACAAGATTCGATATAAATAGTGCTGCTATAACTGCAGTCAGTGGGCGAAACCAACTTGAGTGAAAAGTTTCCTAATAGAAAGATCGCTGCGCCCTCATATGTCTCATTTAATAAATAAACTCCATTTCAAACAAGGCAGTAGTATGCCCTTAAAATTATAATCGCACAGTACTGAAAATCCCGTAACAAAACGTTAGTATAAATAAAAAGGTTCGAAGCGAGTTGCGGCTAAACGTCGAGTATTTGCATCTAGTAGTACTCAGCTAGGGCTGTCAACATAAATTACAAATTCATAAAATAACGTTAGAACCATATGCAAAATTGAGCTGAGTCTTAGGGTGCGTTTATACTGACGCGGAGCTGGGCGAAGTGGAGCGGAGCGGCTCGTGATTTGGCCAAAAAAAGTGCTCGAAATCGCGACACATCAGTGGCAATGCTATGATTGACCAATTCACGGTTCGCTCCTGTCCACTCCGCCTAGCTCCGGATCAATGGAAATGCACCCTTAATACCGGCGAAACTGGAGATATTTGAGCAGGATACAACAGTAGTCTTTTGAGTGCTAAGTTTATGGATACAGATCGTTATATCCCAAAAAGGTTGCATTAAAAGGTGTTTTAAATATGATGATATTCATTGTAGTTACGAGACTCTCTTGAAACCAAATCTTAAGAATAGGAGTGCACGTTTATAGTAAGAACCCCGATCATAAGAGAGAAGGAAAGATCTAAATTTTTCAACCTATAACGACATTATTATATCTTTAAGGGCGTTCCGTCACATATGACCTTGAGCGTTTCGCTTCCTCACCACCCCGCGCCTCACCCGAAAAAAACATTGCGTGCGAGTCCGCCCTCTAGCGTCAAGTAGCAGTAGCACAACTATAAGACAATGACCTTACTTGTCCGAAACCGCAGAGCTAAAATCTGATAGACGCGAAAATAATGAATTATTTTTTTAGTATCTTTTATTATTTCGTTTAGTAAGTATGTATATTTTTTAGTATATATTATTTACATATTTATTATTTATATAGTAGCGAAAGCAAAGATGAGTGTTTAGAATCATGACGTTTGTTAAATATGTAGTAGAAATAAAAATAACTACTGTGGGTTAAACCAATAAACTCAAAATCCAGCTCTACCGTGGTATAACTAAAATGCCGTTAACTGCCAAAGTCGAGTTTTGAGTAAACACTCAAAAAACGCGGCAAAAATTGAAACCGTTGTCACTTACAAATGACAACAATTATTTGAGATTTAAAGGTACCAAGATATAGATCAAATGAAATACTTTCAATTTATTCTCCTGTCAGTTTGTAAATATAATTAAATTTTATAATAAAACGTTTTTTTGCGTTTTAGTATACCATTGGTGTTACAAAAATCTAATAGATCAGCGGCTAAAATGCCACTACGCTTAGCGTAACGGCATTTTAGTGTCTCTATTTCATAAAAAATATTGTTTGTTAAAAACCTAAAAAACAAAAGAACTTAATTGTAACTAAAATGTCGGTATAGCACATAATGTCAATTTAGCTTATCATTAATACTTGTGGAACTACCTCATGTTAAACGTGGTTAACGTCCGTTCACTGCTTTTAAGTCTGGTAGTCTATAAATGTGTTTAAATAAGAGTACAAAACTTGATTCATTGTTACGCTTAAACGCGGTTAAACTTAAAACCTTATAGTTTAACGGCATTTTAACGCAACAGAATTATAAAGTATTAGATCATTATCGATCAAACTGAAGTTAAAAGTTATTAAAATACACTCATTTTTTAAACTTACAACTAACACAAAACTTCCCTTAAAACAAGATTATAGGTATCGCATCAATTATTATAAATTTAAAACATGGTTTTTATAAAATTTAAATTGACTTACAAACCACTTTATAATAAAAACAAATGTAGATACTAATAATAAAAATCACAAGTAAGTTTAACTTACACTTTAAACTAATAAGCATAAAAAAACAATTGGACCTACTTATGCAAAAAGGAACCAATCCACACATATGCCAAAATTGAGATAATTAAACAAAAAGCATAAAATGCACCTTATAACTATAATATAATAATAATATTCTACCACATTCACACAGAGCCATCTTAGCCCCAAATTAAGCAATTATATTTGCTTGTGTTATGGGTACTAAACAACTGATATACTACTTATATACTTTTTTTTTTTGTAAATACATACATATTATAGACTAGCTGTTGCCCGCGACTTCGTTCGCGTGAAAATTCAGATGGGTGCCAGATTTTACGGCAACCGTACATTGTATCAGTAATAAATATCAGTATTATCCATCTCTATGGCGAATCTCATTTAAACCCGCTACCGCTAAAACTGATGAACCACTTTCACACAAACTTCGACTCTTATTTGCTCACTTAATAAGGGTAGTTTCTGAATATTAAAAAAAGAGTATTTTCTAGTAATTTGGTAATCCTACTATAAAAACTATAGAAGTTTCATACAAACTTTGTCACCCCTTTATACACCCATAGAGGATGGATTTTGCAAAATCCCGTCTAAGTGAGCACCTATATCCTAATAGGAACGATCATGCAAAGTCTGAGATTCCTAGCACTTGTTGTTTCTGAGATTTCGTGATGAGTGAGTGAGTGACCTTTTGCTTTTATGTATATAGATAGCTTTTGCCCGCGGCTTCGCTCGCGTGAATATTGATTTTTCCAATAGACATTTTTATATTGTTTAAATACTGTTTTCCATAGTATTTTTAATCTCCCATTCATACAAACACTCTTTCACCTACCTAAAGATATCCCTCGTAAAAAAAAAATACAATACACAAAGGCAAATATTCACTACAATAACTTTTCCCTTCCCCTCATTCCCTATCGCCCTTTTTCTCCACTCTCCACAGTTTCCGCTTCTCTCCTCACTTCCCTCTTCTCCTCTTCACCTCCTTCAGCATCCCTTGCCTCTCCTCGAGCATCTCTTGCCCTTTCCTCCACTTCTCTCTACCTTGCCTCCTCGCTTTCTCCTCTCTTCTCTAGCACTTCCCCATTTCTTCTCCTTCGTTCCCCTCATTTTCTTCTCCCTTCTTATCACTTCTTATCCCTTTCCCTGCATTCGAGAGCTCCTGCCTTGTCCCTTCCCCCTCCCTTCCTCTCCCATCTCCCTTACTTCCCCTTCACTTTCCTCTCACTTCCTCCTCATTTACTCCTCACTTTTCCCTCACTCCTCACTTCCTCCTCACTTCCCCCTCACTTTCCCCTCACTTCCACTCACTTCCCCTCACTTCCACTAACTTCCCCTCACTTCTAACTTCCCCTAACTTCCCCCTCACTTCTCCCGCACTTCCACCTCACTTCTTCCTCACTTCCCCTAACTTCCCCGTCACTTTCCTCACTTTCCTCTCACTTTCCTCTCACTTTCCTCTCACTTTCCTCTCACATTCCCCTCACTTTCTCTTCACTTCTCCCTTGCTTCTCCCTGGCTTTCCCTTGACTCCTCTTGACTTCTCCCTGACTTTTCGTACTTTTGTAGCAATATGCAAATTGAGGCAGCCTGTAAAGCACGCATTTTACTTTTTATTTTTTCTTTGCAACATAGAAAGCTGTAAGTATTTAATTACCTATAGAGTTAAGTGTATTGCCTGTGTCACTTTGCATGCTACTTGAAACTGTAACTTACAAAAATTGTAATAACCTGGCGATTAAAATGAGTGGCTTGAGTTTCTTGCCAGTTCTTCTCATGGCTCTACTTTGTCAGCGAACTGGTTGTAGGTTAATTTGCTGACATTTTGTAAACTTTGACGTTCATAAGTGTTAATTTAATTAACCTATATGAATTAACATATTTTCATTTTCCTTATTTATTTTCGGTTCAACTGGATATCACAAATATAACTTCAGTAAATCGTTCTGTATATTGTATAGCTAGCAAAAATTTTACGGAAGTAGATCTTTTAGAATAAGCGGGACGGTTTGGCTGGAGATGTACATAACGACGTAAAGTGTAAGTTTTGTCTGAAAGTCAGTGGTCCGAAGGCATAGTTACCTCCTCGGTCCTCTTTATTTCCTTTTTCTCCCACAGTATCTTTACTCTGTATGGCCACCACTGCACTGAATTTGAAACAGCACCATTCACCAGCAAAACTGAATTCAAATGACGGAGCTGATAAGGATTTTCAGTTACACATGCTTTAAACAAAGCGTCATCATTCCTATGTGTATATCATTATTTCTATAGAAATTGATATTTTTCAATGTACCCTATCAAAATTCAAGGATGTTGCACAAAAATGTATAGTATTGGATAACTAGATATATTTATTTAGTAATTAGTGTTTTTAATTTTAGGTTTTTTATGATATCGTATTGGGTTTTTATCTGTAATGATATTGTAAATACTTTTTCAATAAATAAATAAATGTTGATTATCTTCTAGTAAGTGCCCGTACGTAAGGTACACAATATCATGTACCCTTAGCAAAATAAGTAACACGAACAATTGCCAAAGTAGACGCATTGTACCCACTGTTTGAGTGATTTGGATGTACCGTGAAAATTACCTCGCTAGAGATTCATTATAAGTATAGATTACTTCAATATGTACATACAAATATATGTGTACATACATATATTTGTATGTACGTACATATTGTAGTATTGTAAATGTATAATATAATGCAAAATCGGTAAAGTAGAACTAATGTAATATTATCGCTAAGTAACGGATCCATGCGGACGACGTCACGGGGTAGTTTTACAGTACATACACTTATAATATAATATAATAAAGATACATACATACATACATACATACATAGAGTGCTAAACCATAATTCTTTTGCCTTTACCTAGTTAGGTAAAGACTGTACAAAAAAGAGTAGAATTCTTTATACTGTGCCACCGTGCCGGGTCTATTACTTTCTACATACACCTATTACTCGAAAAATACGGTATTAGTTTTGTTATGTCCAGTAGGCACTCAACAATATATTATTTAATTTTAGGATTAAAAATTCATATAGTACGATAATAAAGGAACAGAGAGTAGGATTTTTAATTTACCTAATTGTGATAATTTCACAGTCTTCAAATATTTTAGTTTGGTTAGAGACTAAGACGTTTTGTAAAGCCTTTTTTCTTCCTTTCTTGCAATCAAATAAATAAATCAAAATAAGATGCATTGAAAGTAGAAGGGTAGGTATTTACTTTAGCCTAGTATCTTATCAGCTTATCACTGATTTTATCAGCTCATGAAAAAAAATCTAACGAGGTAAATACTTGAATATTTTATCGGTATTACTTACCAATAGAATATTCAAGTACACACCGTATGTATATATAGAATGTATAGGTATTTATGCTCGTGCAAGATAACGTAGATAGTTAGGTAGCTAACAGCAGCGTGTATGGTTGTTTTGTGTAGGTACCTAACTAGGTCGCAAACCGACGCATGTCACGTATAATCATTGTAATTTGAGTTCTATGCTAGTTGTACGACCGACGCCGACGTTCGTGTTCCGACCGAAGCACCTCGTACCTACGCCGTCGTCGCGTCGCGTCGGTCGGAATCGGAAAGCGCCCTTGCCACATGAGTAAATATCCAAGTTAGATATTTTACTCATGTGCCCACCTACCACACACCTAGTTCGAAATGATAGTAGACATAGACAATATTGTAGCAAGCTCATATTCATACCCCTAGGGTATATAACAGCAGGAATTTACTGATTCTTGAGGCCTGGTGTTGCCTTGATCTTATCACGAGCGACAATAGGCTCACCACCTGCTACCTAGTTTACGTGGAACTAAACATAATTAAAGGATATCCTAGGTAAGTATCTCAAAGAAGGTATTTTACTAAAAATATGAAGGTAGGTATATACCTACTTACAGGATATTCTATTATTGAATCCTTTGCATTTGTATTTGTTTCAGTCGTGAAATTTTAGTCATTTTGATGAAAAATAATAATAAATGTAGGTAAATACCTACGTATTTAATACACTAAAAAAATCTAAATAACTAATCTAATTTATTTGCAACACTAAATCTATCCACACAATATTTTTTTTGATATTATTTATTTGCAATTATTGAATTACGTAAATAATTTTTAAAAAAACCGCATACGTCCGTCCGTCAGAAGGGCTTGCGCCGCTCTGCCGTTCTGCCTCCCGTCGCCCGCGCAGAGCCCCTGCGACGCTGATTCAGCCAAATTATCAATAACTATTGAAACATTATCCTAATAAATGAAATAAACCTACAGAGTTGACATTTGGTTTATTCCGGTTGATTCAATATAACTTTTATATTTATAACTATAGTAATTACAAAGTAATATTTCGAAATAAGTGAAATCACGTTGTTTTAATATCGTTGGTATAAGTTATATAATCAATTATTGTAAATAATTCTTCTACTATTCTAAAGTTCATGAATCAAAGTATATTGTTGGCAAAAAAAAAAAGAATAAATAGCATTAGAATCTACTCAATTATCGAGATGAAAGTAGCGGATTTCGTCGAAATTTCGTCGGAACCACCTTAACTGCCATATTAACTTTACAAATAATAAACCTACTACGCTTGTTTACAATTGCGTCCAAGGTATTAACAGTGTAACAGCCCTTTAGACTCAAGAATGCTGTAAAACATTGACAGTGGAATAAATTATGGTTCTTATGCTGTAAAACATCGACAGTTGACATATAATGGTCCTGACACTGACATTTTAATAATTGCTCGTAAATATAAATCATACACAATGTAGAGATAGAACAATGAAAAGTATTGAAGTTTTAATATACCGCAGGTGGTCTCTAAAACAACAGAATGCCAGTTATTATATGACAACATATAAATTGTTTTTGTTTTACTATAAATCATTGCATCAACGAGAACTGTAATAGCTGTGTAAACATCTTGGTTGAGGATCTCCTGTTACCTATAGTCTAAACTAACATTATAAAGTTAAAAAAGATTTGATATTTTGTATGTTTGTATGTTGCGATTTAACTCAAATTCTATTCAGACTGGCCTGTTGGTCTAGTGGTTAGTGACCCTGACTGCTAAGCCAGAGGTCGTGGGTTCGATTCCCACCCAGGACAAACCTTTGTGTGATGAGCATTATTGTTTGTTCTGTGTCTGGGTGTAATTTATCTATAATATGTAAGTATTTACAAAAAAAAATGTATATAAGTAGTATATCAGTTGTTTAGTACCCATAACACAAGCAAATATATTTGCTTAATTTGGGGCTAGATGGCGCTGTGTGAATGTGGTAGAATATTATTATTATTATTATTATTATTATTCTATGTAACCGATTTAAAAATATCTTTTACCTTTAGAAAGCTACAAAATACGGGTAATATAGGCTATATTTATTATATATAACATATTTTTTTAGTCATTTTCAAAATTTCAATATTTTAGCGCCTTAAATCTGAATGATACCATACGTCACTATTTCTATGTATTTTACGTAGGCCCTTTAACGTAGGTATTTTTGTGAGACCACATATGACTTTTGATACTGAAATAACCGAAGCGAAGCGGAACGGACGTCTAGAAATTAATGAAAAGCAAGTCACAAAGCCTAGAAACTTCTAGGAAACAACTGCACTGTGTTGACACAAAATAAACAAAGAATAAAACCAGATATTTGTGAATCAAAGACATGTTTGTATGAATTAAAAAGGGTGACAACCCTAACCATATGACCATACAAAATTACGAACTGCTTTTGAGGGCGCTGGTGGCCCAATTTCCCCTCTTCCCTCTTTCTTTACCTCCCTCACTCCCTTCCTCTACCCCGTTCCCAGCCTCCACAGTAGAGACCACCATAACAGCAGTTTAAGAAGATGGCTTTTGGTATGGTGGCCACCACTTCTGGATTCCACTGACTGCTTACTATGAGGCGGGATGGAGTCACTTTGGTAGACTAATATAAAAAAAACTGCTAAATTTTAGGAGGATTCTCATCTTTATAAATAACTAAAGCTGTGACGCAATTCTCACACCCGCATTGACAAAGACTCGGCGATGCCGTTGCCTACCGTGCTGTGCAGTAGGTGAATGGATTGAGGGCAGTGAGGAAAAAGGAAAGGGAAGAAATTGGCCTCCGGTGCTCATGTAAGTCAACCTTGTCCTGCGCATCTGCGCACACTGCGTCAATCCTTAGTCGTCCTAAGTACCTACTACTTTTCTTTACGAGAGCGCCGACACCCCAATTACTCCCTCGTTCCTCTTTCTTTACCTTTTCCAATAACTTTTGATAGAACATTTATGGTTTGTGTCTGACATAATGATTCGATCTTATTCTATTTCTTCCACATCCCTTTTATTATATTTTTTTTTAATACAACTTTTGTGGCAAACAAGCATACGATCCACCTGATGGTAAGTGGTAACCGTAACCTATAGAGATGGCTGTGTTTTCCAAACATCGCAGAATTAATAATGCTTATAAAACACAAGCAAACCGTTGCCGTCCATGGAGAAGGGGGTGAGAAAGGAAAAGGTAAACGGAAAAGAACCGAAGTTTGAGCTGCCGGCGCTCTCACTCACCGAGCGAAACACAAGTATGAATACTAATCTTCTATAAGAGCGTAGTACTTCCCCGGTCGATCCAGCCCATTCATGCTGAAACCAGCGTGGATCTATAGGGTCGGCAAAGGATTGGTTGTATTTTCAAAGTATTTTTTTTTTTTTAGCCTTCCAAAGTGACTCCACTCTGCCTGATGGTAAGCAGTAAGTGGAATCCAGAACACCATTCCAAAAGCCAAACTACTGGTATGGTGGCCTCCACTATGGCGGCTTAGTGAAATGCTTTCTCACGCCCCGCTTAAAAGACCCAGGATCAAAATTAGATGGGAACACATGCGCTGGCAAAGAGTTCCAGGCTTTAATTGAGCGACAAAAGTATGAAGTGCTAAACCGTTTGGTTCGAGACCCTTTAGATTCTACTGTGAAAGGGTGGCACTTTAGTTCCGCACGTGTCGTTCTGGATAAAAAGGGAATTATTTGTACAGTGCCATCTCTATATCTTACATTATAGGCCGTATACTTGTTTGCCAATAAAGTTTTATAAAAAAAAGTGACAAAATAATCCCTTTGTACTTACATCATTTCGTAAACAGAAAGTACGGCAATTAGTTATAGCAGAAATTAACAAGATATATTATTATGTCCATACTTTACGGTTATATCATCTGGTTTAAATCACAATTATAGAGCCATCGGTCTTGTTGGTGTAAACTACCAACATTAGTGACATACAGACACATTGTTCGTCTAATAAAGGAATGTAGAAAGTGTAATAGGACCCTGTCAAACAACTGCTATACTACAGGAGCGTGTATTAATTTTGGGATTAGAGAGGGAAACCAAACAACTTTTATGTTTAATTTTATACTTTATATAAAATTTTAATGATAGTATAGCAAAGAAATTTGATTTTTGCTGAACTGCCGAAGTTAAGGAGGGTAATGTTTTTAGATCGTGTGTATGTATGTGTGTATATATGTATGTATGTATATATGTATATTTCTTTGGCGGGCTCTAAAGTCTAAATGGCTTGATGGACATTAATTAATTCGTATTGATTGTGGGAGTGACATAGGGTACATAATATTTCAATGTAGCGTCAGAACGAGAAAAATATGGGTTAAAATTTTCAGTTTCTTTTAGGCAGACAGGCTTTTTAACCGAGTTCAAAAAAAGGAGGAGGTTTTTGTTTTTTTTTTAATATTGTATTTTGCTTGTAGCTTAGCTTATATTGTTTTAACTTAAAAAATAAACAATAAATGTTATCACCAGCATCATCTGTATCAGCATTTCAATAGCAAGATGTATTTTAGATTTTATTGATTTATAAAACAAATGTAATAGACAATTTTATTGATTTACTTTCATCTTTAGGTATCTGTTCTATTTGAAAGACCCGTATAAGTTTATATGAAGTTTTATGTTGATTTTTAAGAACAAGGGTTATGTTTAAACTACGTATATATATGAGATAATGTAAGTAATACAAATATAACTTAGTACAAGACGAAATACAGTAAAAGCTAATCAAATACATGTAGCATCACGCCGATTTTGATAAAAGTCGGTAGAGGTATGCTACGCGTACATTTCGACAACAAGATTACATTCCATGTAATAGAAGGCGAGCTTGCTCACGCACAATTACATAAGATTGATGTAGTCACCTTACATAATTATCCTTAGTAACCTTGTGTGACACCCACAGACAGAGAGAATGGCGGCTTAATTCATATCTGGTTAACTTGTACGAAGATTTTATATGAGACATAGATGATATACAAAATAAAATGTGTACCGTTTGTTTTACTTCTAATTCACCTTCCACAATGAAAATTTGGGCTCTCATTATTAAATTATCCTATTAATATTATAAATGCGAAAGTTTGTGTGTGTGTATGTGTTTGTGTGTGTTTTCGTTACCACTCAGCGCCTGAACGGTTGAACCCATTTCGATAAAAAATTATATTTATATAGATCCGGTGCCAAAGACGGACATTTATCTAGACTACGGCAAAGCCGTGGGACGCAGCTGGTACCTCATATAAATCGTAGCGTGATCACAATGCACTCATAATAATAATGAAACAAATATTATTTTTACAGACTTTATTAGAATGTAAACTAATCAATTCAATTATTCAAATTCAACTTTACAATATACTTACAACTAGGTCAGGTAAGTAAACTTGTTGTATGTTCTATCCCGCCGTATGCTCGTAACTAAAAGCCGTCTTGTGTTCTACCCTACTCGGTGATTGATTGAGGTTTCGCAACAAGCTACACCAATCTACTTTATATGTGGCCAAGCCCTTGTTTTCGAGGAAAACCTAAAAGAAAGGTCTACTTAATTCGAATATTTAAGCAAATTTCTTAACTAACCAGTGTAACTGTGACTGTGAATATAAAAGTTCTCTTTTCACTGGTTTTATTACTAATTATGGTTAAGTCCAGCGTTAAAAGAACTCGATACTAAAACAACGTTGTTGTGAAGACCTCGTTTTGCTATTTTCGACGTAATAAAGACTGTTCTCGAGTTTAGGCTACCGTTTTTGCAGCTTTTCGATTTTCGGGTTCAACTTGTGTTTAGATATGTATAAATTAAGTATAGGTTTAACTGTTGTACCTATACAAAAAGCAGGAACCCAACTTGTTCGGTAAAAGAAAATTAAATTCGCAACATGCTATAAGGGGTAAAATAAACAATTGTATAAAGAACAAATGTAGGTTTATACCTATTACAATTTTACTTAACTTTATACTCAAATTTAAAAATCCAGTAGGGCATTTGTAGTGCGCATTTGTTTTTGGGATAAAACCTTCTTTTCGAGGCACGAAAGAATCTAAATTTTCAAATTTTTTTTAGAATTCATAATTATACTTAACTAAGCGAGAGGCTCTGTTATGTTGAAGTGCTTATTGGTGAGAAAAGTCAACAATTGCTTGCTGTGTTTTTATGAGTTATTAAATTATTTTATATTATATTATTTATCATTTATAATATTATATAAAGCGCCAGAGTTTGTTTGTTTGTTTGAACGCGCTAATCTTAGGAACTACCAGTCGGATTTGAAAAAATCTTTTTGCGTATTATAGCCCAGTTCTCGAGGAAGGTTATAGATTATGTAACATCACGCTTGTAGCGGCGGGAGCAGAGCAGCAAGCAAAACGCGGTTGAAACCGCGCCGTGGAAAGCTAAAAATGTTCTATGTGATGATACTTCTTCTTCTTTCGTGGCTTGTCAATTTTATAGTTTAGATTTAACTGACCCAATTACCTTTTGATTTGATTATAGTATAGTTAACTGTAATTTTTCTATTTTCCCAGATGAGGAGCTCGTGTTCCGAGACCGATGGGGTGGGCTGACGCTGTTCAACGTCAGGAACTTCACCACGCGGCTGCTCATGAACAACTCCACATTCGTAAGTACATTGACTTTTTGTTTGTAGTATTAATAAGGTTAAAAATTTTTAACAAAAAATGTAAGCGCCGAAAAATGTTGTGTGTTAATCTGATGTATGAAATATATTATTGTAATTTTTTATTACAATCCATTGAGTAGTTTTCTTGAAAGAGTAACACACATAGTGCATAGTAGTCGCCAACAAACTGCTACGCAGTTTGGCGAAGTTTGTAGGTGTGTTGATATGTATTACTTTTTTTGATTAATAAATAAAAAAAAAAGCATCCATACATACATACAAACTTTCGCGTTTATAATATCAATGGAATTGTTGACAATGCAGCTTGAGCGTGATTTGATATTTAACTGAGGTCCATCTTTTGTTTTCACGGAAGATGGTTGTCATTTAATTTCAACCACATTTTTTCTATTTTTTATCATTGTATTATACCATTAATATCATCAACAAGAATATAATTCTAAACTTGACGCTGGCAGAAATAGCTGACACAATCGTCGGCTCTGTTGCCAAAAAAGGAGAAGAAGATATTTAACTGACCACAGAATCAAAATAGTTTATCATTTTGTACGTGTTGCTATGACTACAAAAGTGCTTTAACCGCTTTCCATTAAGACATTCAGTTCACTACATTATGTTTATTTCAGTAATCAATATCGAACATTTTAATTAGGAAAATTTTCGCCAGCAGTTGGCGCCATTTTAACTTTCACGTTGGGCCAATCAGGAGTTAACTTTCGAAAAGCACTTGACAGCTAGACCTGATTAGTCGATGCTGCCACCTTATGGGCGCCATTTTAAAAAACCGTCTCAGCAATTTTCCTTTGTCCTAGCACGAGAATTATACATTTTGTAAATTAAACATTAAAATTTCCGAAATGAACACTGAAAAATATTTGTTTTGATAGCGCTGTCAAAATGGAAGACCTTTTACCAAAGTGGTGCCAACTGTTAGCAAAAATTTTCCTAAATACTCTTAGAAGAAAAATATAACAAAAAGATATGAGATTTAAAAAATACGCCTTTATTGTGTTACCACTTAGACTTAGTTTGCCGCGATTTCTTTTGCGTTCTTCTTACTCAGCGGGGCAGATAATGCCTAAAGCATTTTATATACTTCTACATTTCAGTAGATAAATACGTAATAAGTTTGTTTTCTACTATCTAGCTATTACACTCTCATTTCCTGAGCTTGCTAATCTGTAATACGATTTTACGTCACAAGTTCAGTACGCTATTCCTACAAAAGATAAGGTATATCCAGCAATCTATTACCAAGGCAGGTGATATGTGTTTTCTTAATAGGTATATTATCTATACGTAAACTGCTATACCTACTATTGGCCTTTACGTCTTGTCAGACGATTTAAACAATGCCTCACATGACGCAGAGCACTTTTTTCGTGACTGTATAAGCATATACGGCAGCAACATATCGACACACTAGCTTTCCGCTGAGCGGTTTAACTTACTGCTCTGCTCCTGTCGCCAGTAGCGTGATGTTACATAGCCTATAACCTTCCTTGAAAACTGGGCTATCATTCACAATAAGATTTTTTTCAAATCCGACGGGTAGGTTCAGAGATTAGCGCGTTTAAACAAACTTCCGCTTTATAAAGTATCGACACATTATGTAAGTATACCATTTTTGAACAATTCTTCCTCACAAATCTGTTTGTCCCTTGAGCCTTTTTCGTCACAGACCATAAGGTCTCTTTTCATACAAAGAAAGCATGAGTATTGTTCACCACAGTTGCTCAAGGTGGGTTGATAGATTTAGGCATATTATTTATTGAAGCAAGAACATTGATAGAATATTATTACTTACATATCACTAAAAAAAAAATATTTGTGTACATATGTATATATTGTATAGTATATTAGTAGTATTATTCATTTTGTACTTATTATTACTCTCGTGAAATGATTTAAACCTCCTTTTTCTCATAACATAATATTATATAACTTCATTGCACCCACTTCGCTTGTCTCTGCATTACCTTGGTTGACTGGTAGAGAATGCCTTCGGCATTAAGTTCGCCATTGTACGTTAAGTGCATTAAGTTTTAAATAAATAAATAAATAAAAGCGATATCTTCCAGACAATCATTGAATGGACTTGAGGCAAACATTAATCAGCAGTTTATGGCGTACAGGCACATTATATAAGTGTTATTATTAGTGTTCTTTCTTTCTTTCCTATATTTCTTAAAGTTTGTGTTTATTTCTTGCGTTGCTTTATTTTGTTTTTTTTTTTTTTCCTATGGTTAATACGTGGATAACGTTGTGAGCTACACATTTACATAATATTATATATTTTATATGCTAGTTTATAAGTTGAATGTGTAACTGTTTGTTTTCCCTAAATAAATAAATAAATAAAGACGTGAGGCTATAAGTATTATCTGAATAAAGTTAAGCAATAATACCAGTCTGTTTATTGTCCCACTTCTGGGCAAATGCCTCTTCTTAACAGGAAAGGCATGAACACTGATCGCCACACTTACTCATGACGGATTGTCAAATTTAAACTGTTTTTAAGTCTAGGTTTCTAAAGTAAACTTGTGTCCAAGGTAAACTGAGAACGTATAAGCTATGTCATTTGTAATTAAGATATCTTTTCGTCGTGATAATGTCCTATAAATCGTTAAACTCCGGCTGCACGCACTAAAAATGTCACGTTCCGCGTGCAAGCGAGAGCGCGGAACAAACGATAGAGAGGCACGATCGGATTAAGCGTTCAGCTTGTGACGCAAACTTTTTTGTATTATACAAAATAATGATCAATGATAAAACTTCAATTCAATTCAATTCATAAAAGTATTATATTTTTATTAATGTTTCTCATAATATTATCACGTAAAATTATCGTCCGTAAACTGACTTTACAGAAAACAAACAGTATTTTTTTACCTAAGTGTATGCAAAACGCTTCTAAGTTAATCAAACCAAATAATTTATTTCCTGTTCTATCTGTTCAACTACCTTCAAAAGTCTTTGCGAATAACAAAATAAAGCTAACAAACACTTACAAAACCTCTCTTGTCTTATCAGCGAAGACGTACAGCATTCAAATCCCTAAAGTACTTTCTCATTGACAAATGTGCTGAAGTACGGAGTAGGGAAACCCACGATCGTATCGCTTCTCATAGTGACGTATCTGGCGAATATTTGTATCTGTTGGCGAAGTTTTGTTACACTGCAGCGTAATACAAGGATCTACTACGACACACTGTCAAAATTCAAAATATTAAAAAATATGAATGTCCTACTAATATTATAAATGCGAAAGTTTATGTATATGTTTGTTATCACTCAGCGCCTAAACGGCTAAACTGATTTCAATGAAAATTGTTATGTAGATATAGATTCGGTGTCGGAGACGGACATAGGGCACTTTTTATCCCGAAAATCGGTCTGGTTTCCGTGGGAGACAAAACTCATTTTACGCGCAAGCGACGCGGTGGGGCGCAGCTAGTAATTATGTAATTTTGCATAATATTATCATTTAGATAATCATTGATTGTGTACCTAATAGGTTTGTCTGGCAGGAGTACCTACATAAGTATTTTAAATTTATCAATAAAGCTGTTTTATTAAGCTAATATTGGGCAGTAAATCTAAAAATTGAGGGAGTTTAAAGCAAGGGGATTTGAACTGTATAAGCAAAAAATTGAACTTGTCGAGTAGACAGTAAAAATGAGTGTTTGCATAGCTTGACCAATATGCAGTTTTGACGAGTGTGCCCTAGATCAAATACAAGGTGGGTAAATAAATAAATAACAAAAGTAACGTTTATCTAAATATGATGATGATCTGTGGAGTTCGTAAAATAGTCTTTCATTTTATTTTAACCTGTCTGTCAGTAAGCAGTCAATAAGACCCAAAAATAATTAACAACATCTCAAAAACTATTGTTTCAAACTGATAACATGTATAATATGATATCTCACTATCTTAGATCAAAATTGAAGAAACACATGAGCTGTTCCAGAATTTAATTGAGCTGCAAAAGTATTAGGTACTGAACACGGCCATAGCTAGAAGGAGAGCATTGTGGGGCAATGCCCTACCTTAAAATCCCTTAAAAATACCAAAAAACTAAGGTAAATTATTATAATTTAATTGTTTGTTCATAGTTTGAGATAAACAGAATGGTAGCGATAGGTACCTATCTAAACTTTTCCGAACATACCACAGTTTGTGTCATTAATTTCTTATTATAATAATTCCATCAAGAAGAGGCTAGTGTGTTTAAAGCTTACTTGAGTCGTAACGAGGATAAAATAAAAAATACATTGCAAGTTTTGTACAGGCAACGAGAGGCGTTCAAAGATACATGTGAACTTTTTGCATCTGTGGCGACCGTCAGTGTGCGAATTTACATTTTCAACTTTAACTGCAATAGTCCTCAAAAGCTGTCAATGGGTCACGAGAGAATGGCTGGTATGGTATTTCTGGCCATTAAAAAAAAGAACAAACTCAGTTGATCTGAACGAAGTTCTTCGCATTTTTAATAACAAGGCGAATCGTAGAATTAAGCTGTTTTAAATATTTTTGAAGGTATACTTCTTTTGGCGCGATTGGGAAAAATGATGAGAGTGAATTTTTACGATGCGCGCGCACACTGACAGAAAAAAGCAACTTTAATTATATTTTATGATTTTTCATTATTCTTGGATGCTATTTATGTATATTTATGTATGTATGCGTTGTGTTATTATTTGGTATTTTTGGATTGTTACGCCAAAGAAGTATAACTTCTTATGTGCGTACATGAGTACACTCACCCTTTTTTTTATTATTATGTTAATTATTATAATAAGTGTGCAGAAACAATATGATCTAAAAGGTATTTTTGATCGTATCTATTTACTCGTATCACCCCACCCAACAATTCATTATTACCTCACTCAGACGTGAATCTCTACATTCAAATCTGGAAGTCTAACCAACTTGTTCGCTTGTTCTTCATCATTAAGGATTTAATAGTTCTTAGATTTATGCTCATGCTCTGTCACAGAAATTATTTGTCTACGAATAGCTATTGAATGTACATCACTGATCTAGAGGTTATATATATCATTATGGTGATTGATTTAGGAGCCCGTGCTTCGAGGTCAGATCAATTATGATATTTTTTTACTTTCGTCCTACCTATAACCAATGCTGCCCTACCTCAAATTTGATTCTAGCTACAGCCCTGGTACTGAACCGTTTGATTTGAGACCCTTTAGGTTCCATTGAAGGGGCTTATCAATCCAGCACGCGTCATGTCAGTCCTAGATGGAAAGAGTTGTATTCATGCAAAGAGTTCCTTAAAACAATCTCCTTAGTAAAAGCGACAGAAATCTGTTAATTTTAATAATTTTAAAATATCATGTAAGTTTACTTGTACTCGTATCTCTAAATAAATACTTTTTCGAGGAACAAGCGACTAACACAAATTCAGTGCGAACAAGCTTACTAAAACCGTTAATTCTTGAAACAGCAACAAGAGGCTTAAATATCAAAGTTTTAAAAGCTTTTATACAAAATAATGCGACCCGGCACATAATGATCTCGTTTTATATATTTGGTCTCAAAGTAACTGATAGCTGTGTACCTATATTTAAGTCTCAAAAACTCTTAACTTTTCCATGCCTTTATATCCTTGAATTAGCCATATTTGTAATAACAAACCGAAATTTATTTGCAACACTAACAGAAACAAGAAAACGTAGTACAGCTTTAAGACCACAGTATCAGAATTTACTATGCACAGGCGTATTTAAAACTAGCTTACTAAAAAAGAGTGTAATCTGTATGGCTCCTGTAATCTTTAATAAAATTCCTTATCAAATTAAAAACTTACCATTGTTAAAGTTCAAGAAATGTTTTACAGAATTACTTGTAGATAAGTGTTACTACTCCGTGCAAGATTTCTTAGATGATAAATTCTTGTAACCTACTTATTTGTCATTTATCAACTTTGTTTTATATTTGCATGCCAATAAGGCAGAATGTACTTGGATCTTATTATGTAATTTACCATCCCATTTTTATGTACCTACATTCTAAGCAAATAAAGACCTATTCTATTCTATTCTATTCTATAATTTAGATATTGTTTTATAGATAGATTTTTAATTTAGTCTTACGGTTTCTATGTTGACTTTATTATTTATTTATTAAAAACTTCAAATACAAAGTATATTGGCGGACTTAATGCCTGAGGCATTCTCTACCAGTCAACCATTACGGGTGATGCAGAGAACAAAATAGGTGTATCTGAAGACAGTATAAAGAGATTATCACAAGGAGTTACAATACTAAATAAACATACATACAATCATACATACACATAACACACAAGTACATAGTCTTACGTTCAAAAATATACCTACATAAATATAAAATATAAACATACACATATACATAAACTTAATAATATATATTTGATCTGAATCATTGTGATGAGTCTGCTTTTTAACCGATTTCAAAAAAAGAAGGAGGTTTTTAACCGACTTCAAAAAAAGAAGGAGGTTTCTCAATTCGACCGTATATATATATATATTTCTTTATGTGTCTTCGCGGATAACTCCGTCGTTTATGAACCGATTTTTATGATTCCTTTTTTGTTGGAAAAGAGATATCCCAAGGGTGGTACCATGATAAGAAAACCAGGATCTGATGATGGCATCCTAGATAAATCGAGGGGAACTTTCAAAAATCGTACTGACGACTTGTACATTTGTTATGTTTTTCGTTAAGTACTTTAAGGCATTACTATTTAGTGAAGGTTTGGAATCGATCTGATGATGGAGCACAAAGACAGTCGAGGGAATTTCTCAATGATTTACAGCAATTACTTGGTTCTTGGACTTAATTCATTTCTAATGATGAGAACTTTGCTCCTTTAAGGGTTATAAGTGCCATTACAAGTGACCAGAGACAGTTGAGGAAATTCCTCAACAGCAGTCATGTCGGGCTTACTTCATACGGTTCAATATGCTAAAATGTTTAGTGTGTACAAAAATAAAACCTAAGTTAGATTTAGGTCTACCCATCACTAAAAATTGTAAAATACTTCTTTATGTAAAATAAAATATTTTTTAACAAAAAGAAAACCGACTTCAAACAGGAAGGAAACTAAAAAGTAAAAAATAAATTTACATAGTACAAAGTATTTCGTGGTGCCAAATAAATACTCAATGACTATATTATATAATGACCATAAATACTATATGAACCTTACTACAATAGCAAATTAAGATTGATAATACCTATAAGTACCTAGTTATGGTTTTACTTGGCACCAACTTCAAAATTATAAAATACTTATTTAATTATTTCTGATTAACTAAATCAAAATACGAAATACTTTGTGCTATGTAAATTTATTTTTTACTTTTTAGTTTTCTTCCTGATTGAAGTCGGTTTTCTTTTTGTTAAAAAATATTTTATTTATTTAAAAGAAGTTCACGCACCTTCACCTTAAATGTAAAACGGTTAGTGGACATCCTGATTTCAAGAGGGAGCGCATTCCACAGACGGATAGATTGGACAGGAAAAGAAGAGTCTACTAGAGAGTTTTCTTGTATACTGTTTCAAACTAGCATAAACTATAGCTGCTGTGTATTTATTTGCATATTGAATATTGCGGTAAGACATGCTGTACTGTATACAACTTGTAAACATCCTGTTACCATGTATATTCTTTATTCTTATTGTTACCTATTATGAAAGGGTTTAATACCATCCTTGTTTTTCTGTTTTATTAAAATTATCGTTAACATTTGTTAGAATACCTAGATATGTTATGGTTTATAAGAGCACATAAGCCAATAATTCGTTTTTCTTAAATTGAATAAAAATTATATAAAATGTTCCTCCTTGTCAAAAATCTTGTTAATTGTATGTTTGTATGAACCGCTACAATACAGAAGATGCTATAATGCGAATTTTGGTAAAATACTATATACATGAGGGGTAACAGAGGCCTTCATCTTTTCGCTGGGACAAAAGCGATGTCCATAAGGAATGTCGAATAAAATACTCAAAGGTCACAGTAACAACAATGTTAACTTATTACCTACTTAATTACGGTAAGAAAACAAAATGTTATAATATAGGTATACCTTTTTGCTTCGGCAGTAAATAAACCCACTTTAGGTTAATTTCAACAAATAAGGTGGTACTACATATTTACTTTCTTAATTACTGTAGTTGTTATAAAAATAAATACAAAATTTGTGTCAAATACAGACGCCTATGTTCGTATAAAAAACGTGATAAATACCTATTATTTATAACAAAAGTGCCGGTTCGAAAGATGTCTTGTTTTATTTATTATTTGTGAACACACCTATTGTTGTCAATTTGCAAAATCATTTTCGTTTTTTGCAAACAATTCGCTAGAAAACTTCAGGTCAAGTTTGATGGTTTGGGAAAGACTTTTCTAATAATAACACAATCTCGGTCAGTTATGCTTTCATTACTTTTTAAACTTTTGTAAATATGTAGGTTGAAACAACGCGATTTTTCTTTACGAAACTTCGCTGGTGAATGAGTAGTTACTTCTACAGTCGAATTCTTTAGTGATTCATAGTACTTTAGAAAACCAATATCATAATTAACTAGCTGACCGCGGCTCGGTTTTATCCGGATCTTTCCTTACTGCTCTGCTCCCGTCGCCAGTAGCGTGATGTTACATAGCCTATAACCTTCCTCATGAACTGCACTATCATACGCAAAAGGAATTATTCTCTTTCGCTTTACACAATTGTATATTATATATTGTGTTTATTGTATGGAGGAAAAATTCATACGGAAAGAGAGGATGGAGAAGTAATACGTCACCGACGCTCCCACTACTCTCTCTCCCTTTCTCTCCTTTTCGCTATCACATTCTCTTTCTCCCTCCTTTACTATCTATATCGTACCCACTTTACGATTATTAGCACTCGTAATTAATAACCTATTTATAGAAATAGATAGGGCTATCTGAGATAGGTAGTTGCCAAGAATTTTTTGTTAATATGACCAAAATAACAACGGTTGCTAGGTAAGGAAATCATTATTCAATGCATTATTCTATCTCAGATAGCCCTATCTAGAGATAGGTTCTTAATTTCATCCGTAAACCGAGATGGCAGATAAAATAATCAAGTACTGATTAACAAATGAAGCATTACCAATCAAACTGTCGTCATTGTTGCCAAATTATCGCTTTAAAAATGCTACATACACTCATTACGGAAACAAACACGTAATTAAATGTTGTAATGATTCAGCGTGATGTAGTATAAATGAACAACCGTATATATTAATGTATTAATAATAATAATAATATTTGAATAACTACACACAACGCCATCTAGCCCCAAAGTAATATTATAGCTTGTGTTATGGGTTCTAGAATGCGAATATATCTACATACTTAAATACTTTTTTTGTAAATACCTACATCTTATACATAGAAACACCCAGACCAATGCAAATAGACATGTTCATGCACATAAATATTTGCACTGAGCGGGAATGGAACGTGCGAAATTAATTGTTAATTTAATTGCGGACATTATAGTGTATTATTAGATAATGTTATGTTGTAGTTTTATGTTTTGTAGGCTGTTTTTTCGCTAACCATTTCTTAACCACGCTACTGATTTTTAAAAGGTTTTCATAACTGTTTAGAACTTTTCTTCCGAAAAATTTATATGTATAATACATGTGTATTGTGTAGTAAAGAAAAGCTGAGAATTTCAACGATTTGTATAGTAAAAATATTATTGTACATACGTGCGAATTAGATGTTGCTAGTATTCCAATATTTTGTAATAATAAAACTGTTATACTATGGAAAATCTTTTCTTTTAAGTAGGTTCTTTAAACAATATGTTAAATAACACGGCGAATATTATTACTTATACTTTGTTTTCTTCGTCTTGCACTCAAACGATTTCGGTGTAACATACACTCGAGTTTTCTTACCGCGAGCATTCACATCATCAGTGTGGAAGGCGAAGCGAGCATTGCAGTGCGTAACTTGCAATGATACAATGTGTAATATGTATTTACAAGCGAATGCTCGAGTTATTCCGGTCTGATTCCCTATATCTGATACCTTGGAGGAACGGCGGCAGTCAGAGAGATAAAATTGTAATGTAATGCTCAAATACGAACCTGTAACATTACATTACAGGCGAATGTTCCTTTAACCTTTAACTTCAATATATCCATGAAACACTTTAGCCAGATTTATATCCTTAGCGAACAGCCTTGTGTACCTATTATAAGTACGTGTATTGTGTACTGTGTACTTTGTATTGTGTACTGTTTGTTTGTTTAAAGTCTTTTCTTGTTACGTGTTTTATGTGTACTTTGTACAAAGCGATACTGATATGTTTGTTTAGATTTATTAGAAGCTATTGTTTATATAAATGTTTTCATATATATTATCTGTAATGTAGACTATTTGAAATTGCGTAGTACGAATGTGTGTGTGATTGTTGTCTAGGAGGTATATAGATTCGATTCAAAATGGAAAGACACTTTATTTTAACATTAGTAGTGTGTTGTCTGTGGCTTATGTCGAATAAATGTATTTTCTTTCTTTCTAATATAGTTCTATACCTATCTAAGATAAAGAGTCCTTCTAGGCCTTTAATGGCTCTTTGAAGGCTTTTAATGTTATGTAATCTATAAATATTTTAGTTAGAGGTAAACTTAACGTCAATTATCTACCTCTGTGATTCGGTGGTACTGTGTACGGACTGCCACGCCTAGGTCGCGGGTTCGATTCCCGCTCAGTACAAATAATTGTGTGCATGAACATGTCTATTTGCATTGGTCTGTGTGTTTTCATGTATAATATGTACTTACAAAAAAAAGGTATATAGGTATGTATATCCACATTCTAGAACCAATCACACAAGCTATTAATATATGCTTACTTTGGGTCTAGATGGCGTTGTGTGGTTGTTGTAGTATTATTTATTTATTAATTAAGTTTGGTTTTTTGGCTAGATAGATAGAAGGCAGTTGCGACACGAATATTGAGAACAAAACAGATCCACCAACAGAGATGGATCATCCTGCGACTTCAATACTAGATAAAGTCAAAATCAAAAACATTTATTCATTTAGGTTAATTGAATAAACACTTATGAACGTTAAAAATTACAAAATGTCAGCCAATTAACCAATTAAGGGGTGAAGAAAAAATAAAAAGTAAAATATGTACTTTACAGGCTGCTTCAATATTTATATTGCTACAATAAACAATGCCCACATAACTTGTTTAAGCTATCTAAAAATATACGATGTAATATGTTACTGTCACTTGTAAATATATTGATAGCTATATTTTACCTAAAGTAGAAGGATGTCAAACATATCATTTCGAGAAACAAAGTTGCAATAAACAATACATTTTGCAATATACATCTTATTCGTATTGGTTTTTATTATCAATTTATCACACTGCAGAGTAAGGATTTCTTTTCTTATACAGAAGACATGAGAGACAACACTTATGTCTACTGTGGTTACACTTACTTTTGTGAATTTCTGCATTGAGCGAGCTAAGCGAGCGTGCCGTGGCAGCGGCCGGAAAGTGCTTTAAACAAATTATATTTGTTGTCAAACAAGTTTAAACATCCCAAATTAGGTATTTATTTCAATGATAACATATCCGGAGTTATGTAATATGCCGAGGCAGATTGTAAACGGCCGATTAATACAATTTGCCTGCGACATATATATTGCCGATGTCTTAACCACTAACTATCATGATTAGTCAATGCATATTTGATTATTTAAATTCGTCGTCAATTAAAAAGATTTATTCGAATGATTTTCCAAAATGTCCATGTCGATTTATGCCATGTGAAATAAATTCGTTCGATTAATTTCATTTCATTAATTTCCTACTGTTTTCAGCGACAATTGAAATCGTAAATCTTGACGTCAACATCGCCCATAGGGTCCAAACGAATTAGAGTGAAAAACATCGCCTTCATTCCTGACGCAATTCCATTTATCAATTAGATACAATATTTCAATTTAATTTAAAAATATGCTAACCAAAATTGGAAATTCATTATTATTTTTCGTCAATATTCTTGTTTGCAAAATAAGTTATGACTGGCCAGTATCTCATACATAAAACTTTTTAATTCGTAAAACATTCTGCTTTGTCGGGTACCTTAAATATATTTTGATTTTGATATTGACTTTTATGCATATTTTATTGACATAGAGTGCCTCAGAAATGCTCAGGTACACTAGCACAATTTGTAACTGACGACAACAACAAATGACGGCAGTCATACCTTAACTTGAAAATAGTTTTAAAATCATGTAACGCATTAGGGACAGCAGCGTTCTGTGATAAAACTGCTGTGATAAATCACCAATTCGCCTGCCAAATGTAGTAATTATAAAGCTAATTTGCTGATTAAATTACGGAACCTAAACCTCTTTTTAATCGCAAGCCATTTATAATTTTAAAAATAAGTTGCATTTTGGCACAAAGTAGAAAGGAACGTAGCCAAAATACTGAATAAAATAAAATTATATGTACTATTAAATTTCTTAACATTTCTACTGTGCGATAATACGAAAGGGTCTCTTTACTATATATGTATACAATTCTAACAGCGTGATATAATATATAACAAAAAAATCATATTAACTATCTACTAACTACTAATTCCTCATAATTAGTCTTTTAACCATTCTTTTGCAACGTGGCTGGCTGTATTATAAAGCGACTAGCTTCCCCCATCGACGTCTCACCCGCGTCTTTAGTTACTGCTCTGCTCCCGTCGTCTGTAGCGTGATGTTACATAGCCTACCTCCCTCAAGTCAAATCCGGCTGGACGTTCCAGAGCGCGTTCAAATAAACAAACTCCTCCGCTTAATATATTAGTGTAAATTAAATTCTAACAACACAGGCACGGTAATATTATCTTACCGTGACACAGGCCTCCCTCGTGTGGTGGTCACAGAGTACCTGGTACTTTGTGTCGGTTTGTATAGTCATCATGATTCGCGGCATTAGTAACATAATTTAATTAAAAATTTAGCCAACATGACCTGCCTATAAATTTAGACCGTCGAAAAGTTAAAAGGTGGCATTGTAGTCACATTTTCTACCCAAATATTTAGTTCAGTTTTATACCCATAACTTATTTCAGTATTAACAAATATATATAAATATAATATTAATTTCCTTATTCTACCTACAATATTTTCCGCAATCCATAAAGTTTTTGAAAATTTGTCCTTAGCCATTAGCAAAATTTCCTTGTTTTGTAACAGTTTTTATTAAGCAAAACTCATCGCCAACTGTCCAGAGTTGGCAACACTGGAAAGAAATTTTGGCGCACAAGTGTTGTAGACACAAACACGCGCACTGCATAATAAACTAGCACGATATTAAAACGGTACATTAAAATAGAAATAAACGAGCTCTGGCAACTTTGGATTTATATTTTTAACACGAATATAGCTTCAGTATTCTAAATTGTCCAAGTTTTGGCGTATGTTTCTTATATAACGGAGTCAATTACCAGGCACATTTCTCGACTGCCGGCTTAAACTGAGAATTACAAAATCCCTAAGAGGTATTATTTTATCCATACTTAGATCAAACCCGAAACCTCTGTGTAACAGTCTTGCATAACAGAATCATTTTTAATCTCACTACCTCTCGCTAAAAGCCGAATGCATTAATCACTACGACACTGCAACACCACTGACTACTAATAGCTTTCATTTATCCCCGTAAATAAAATCCGTATTTGGCACGAAATGCACTGTAACCAAAAAGTTATGTAAGAATTCGGAACATTTACAGAAACGTTAAAATAAATCCGCATTAAGGCGGGGTCCCACGGCCTGTATTATGACAGGCCAGGCCGGATCACAGGCGCGCCTATGAATATCTGTGCGTCTGATTGCTTCTCGCGCCGAACCATTCCCACGGCGTGTGTCGACCTGTGCCGGCCTGCCGTTATCGTCAGTCCAACATGTTGACCACACACACGTGTTGCTGTATGTGTGCTCAACATGAAAGAGAAATGAATGAAACGAAATGAAACCGATCCAGACGCGCTCGTACAGGCCGCGCCAGGCGCCGTCGCGCTGTGCCGTGCTGCGCCGCGCTTGTGATCTTACCGACTCCCGATGGATCAGACAGCATCGACAGGCCTCATCGGATGCTCACACGGTCTGTCGGCCTGCCGGGATGTGGTCTGGCCTGTCATAACAAGGGCCGTGGGATGGCTTTACGTGGACTGCGGATTAATTTATTCGAAAAGCGGTGACCTCACGTTTTATTGGAGTTGAAACTGATTGAGTGATGTTTTTTATTTGTACCGACCATTTCACAATGCGTAAAACATTGATGTTTTATGTTTGTTTTTCTTTCTGTGTTTTAATCCCGTTTTGAATACGAACATTTGTTTTGTGTTATGTACAAATTATGCTTATTTGTATACAAAGTTATTTTATCATAAAGTCAAGAAATGAGACATTGAATTCACTTATTTTTTGCGAAGTACCTAAGTTCAGGTGTCAATTTACTTTCAGCACTAATTTTTACATACATTTCGTATCTGCTATTAAGTAGTTATCTTAAAATACTGTTGTCTTTTACGGGCGCTATGACATAATAATTATTATCCTCTTTTAAACCTAGTTTAAGTAAGCTGAATCATGAATTAAATTCATGGTTTCTTAGATTTCCCGTAGCAGTCGCATGAATGGCGTTTGCCGAAGTTTAATAGCTCGGTGAGTGATAAAAAATTAGAAAAAGTTTATATAACACAACTGAAAAATACTCTTAAGAGCTGTTCTCTTCTTTTCAGTCTGCTAACTTCTTTGTCAGGTCCAGTCTCAAAGCTTCACAGTTTAATTAACCTTCGTAATAGTATTTGAAAAAATCTCCACACTTATTACACTTCAGTGTGGACATTTAGCGAAATTAAATATGAATGAACAATTCCGCGCGGCCTAAATGTTAACACATGGCGCAAATTGCAAAACTTTATTTGAATACAAGTGAAATTTTGCAAAATATGTTCAACTCTCGGTAGCTGGATGTAAAATGTATACTTTAGGATAAAAATATTTAATAAATTCATAATATATTATGAAAAAAATGGTATAAGTTGCATCTTAGGTTGAGTATGATCTTGCGTGTCAGATGACTTCGTAACTTAACAAATAGGTAGGCTTAAGAGGTCATTCGTAGCTAAGATAAGTAGTAAATGACATATTCAAATAATGTCAAAGGTTTGCGAAACAATCCATTTTTTAAAACAAACCGAATCAAAACTATTAAAAATCGTCTCAGGCATAATACCCCAGTCCTCTTCCCTTTCCCTTTTCCTTCCTCATCCTCTTTTCCGTGGTCGGCAACTGCTTGGTTGTATTTTCTAAGCATTATTTCCTGCAATGTTTGGAAAACACAGCCATCTCTATAGGTTACGGTTACCACTTAACATCAGGTGGACCGTATGCTTGTTTGCCACCAAAGTTGTATAAAAAAAGTTAATCTGTCACTCTCTTGCTCTATCTGACAACCAGGATTAAAATATAGTAGACTTTACATTAATATACTTACTGATGTTTAGTCACATCTGATCTAACTGCAAACCAAACTCAATATACCTATGTGGCAATATAGTTAAGAATAATATCTTGAGGAACCTTAGGAAATTCCAATTAATAACACACAATACAAATCAACCTACTTTATTAATTCTCATTTATAAAGCCTATAATGCGCCCATTAATTTAAATAACGCAAAGTCAAAAAAGATTAATTTACTAATTCAATGGCCTCTCGTGTTCTTTCATTTTATAATATAAGATGAATCTTTTTACTGTGACTGCAACGTCACGTTAAAAGGCAAAATTTGTTGCTGTCAAGTGCGGCAGTCAAGGGGCCATTAATTTGCCTCCGTAAAACAATATCCAGAGTTAATGGCTCGTGAGTTGCCGACAATTTTTACTTAAAGTAACCATCATGTAACATAAAAAAGTTGAGTGTTTTTTTTTCCTTGGAAACCATCTCAAAACATTATTTAAATAATGTTTTGAGATGGTTTTGTTCACAGTAAAAAAATATGTAAGACAAATTTTTTTATCTGTTTGGTAATTTGATCATATTACAGTATCAAAAGGTTTTATAAATACTGCTTAATGGTATGTCTCAGTTTGTATGTTTCTGCTGATGGTGCTGTTTAAATATATATTATCTTATGTCCTTTTTCTCCAAGATATGATCTAAAATATAAAATAATAGAGATCTGCCTTCGCTTCGGTATCAAAAGTTTCATTCGATTTCACAACAAACTCTTACGGAAAATATCATAGCAATAGTGTCGCACTTAGATTTACGAAGGCGCTTAAAACATACTGAAAATGACTGAAAATAATAAAATATAGCCTATGTTACTCGCTGAATTTATTGATTTTTAATAGTGAAAGAATTTTTCAAATCAGTAACGTTATTTTTAGTTAAATCGTTGCAAACAAACATACAAAAAATCAAATCTTTTCTCTAATATTACTATAGATGTAAATAATCACTCGTGATCGCGTTATACCTGTTTAATATCATTTTGCACGCAAGCGCGGCAGAATAAAAATTGCCGGGTTCTCTCCGAGCGGCCTTAGAGACTGTCGATAAACTTTAAATATGAATAAAGGTACAGCGGATGACGACGTGAAAATTTATATTAATAAATAATAAAGGATGAAAGTAGCATCAGTGACAGTTGAAGGGATGGAAAGGGTAGAGATCAAAGAAGTCTATATTATTATATAAAGCGAAGGAGTTTGTTTGTTTGAACGCGCGTATCTCTGGAACTAACGGTCAGGTTTGAATTTTTTTTTTTGCGTGTGATAGCCCATTTCACGAGGTACGTTATAGGCTATGTAACATCACGCTACTGGCGACGGGAGCAGAGCAGTAAGCAAAGACGCAGGTGAAACAGCGCCGCAGAAAGCTAGTAATAAATAATTTGCTTATTGATAAAGTTGACTGACATTCCTACAGCTCGTACGTCTGATAGTTTTAGGACCTAAGAGTTATGGAGTGAGAACACTAATCGGCAAAAGCAAGATATACGGGTTTATAATTATTATTATAGACCCGTATCACACTAACTACACACAAAGCCATCTAGACCCAAAGTAAACATATTATTATATTATAGCATTCTAGAATCCATAACAAGGGATTCTAGAATGCTGATATCAGTAGCGTGCACTCCATAGAAGCAGAAAGGCACTGCCTACCTTTATAATTGCCAGACATCACAATTTGGAAACTTAATTAAAAATGCCTACCCTGTCAAAAATCTATAATACCGATACCCTGTCAAAAATCTCTGTGCACGCCACTGGCTGATATACATACTTAAATATTTTTTGTTTTTTGTAAATACATACAAATTATAAACACTCAGAGTAATGCAAATTAGTCATGTTCATACATACGTACAATTATTTGCACTGAGCGGGCATCGAACCCGCTACCTTTGCGGAAATAGCTAGGGCGAGTAAGAGTAACTGATATTTAACAGAAGCTACAGATCAGTCAATGAGGAGATGGGCAGGGTAGGTCTAATTCTAGCAGGAATAACTTCAGTGATGAAGAAAAGCCTTTAAAGTAACAAGAGTCTACTCTGTATACTAGTATTAGTAAAAAAATATGTATTTATTTTAGTGTGGCGCTGGCGTCCCATCCAAAGCCACATTATTGTAGACTCCTATTAGTTATTAAAACATTACATTAAATTAGTTATTTTTATATTTACAACATAGTTAAAAATTCGATTCATCATAATATTACTTATTATCTCACTTCAGGGCAGAGGCCTCTTCTCATACAGAGAAGGCATTGCTCGATTGATTGCTCAAGGCGGATTGGCGATTTCAGACTGCCTTTCAGACAAAAATTCAATTGCTTAACCGGAGTCTAGTAAAGATTGGGACTTTCACAAGAGGCTATTAATTTTCTCGTAAAATAACACAAAGGTTTAATAGCTCGTAAATTATATCACGTTAGTTTTTATGAGGTCACTCGTAACATAAGAGAAAGTATTTGATCTTATGTTACACTATCACTTATAGATTTTATGGAATTACATAAAGTTACATACGTAGCTTGTGCTTGCTTAAGTATAAACCAATCCAAAACAACTTGAGTTATTTACTCTGGAATGAACTGACAACTGCGGTGTTTACCGAGCGCTATGACATGTCCTTCTTCAAACTAGGTTTAGAGAGCATTAATATCGCGGTAGGCAGCGGCTTCGCGGAGCCCCTGGCGATGCAGAAGTCCACGAGCGACAGTTACCACTTACCACCAGGTGGGCTGTTGGTTCTTCTGCTACTGTAGGCAATAAAAACTTATACTTAATCGTACGTATACGTATAAATATATACTTAAATGTATTACACTTATACTATCATTCTTAAGATATTTTGTGCTTTATTTGTTAGTTTCCTAAAGATGTTTTTCTTTACGGTACGTCAGTAATGTTTTAAATTCCTAACTTACTTTTAATAGGTATCTAAAAAAGGTAACACTTCAAAAACTCACATCGGTAATGAACAGGTATCGTAAGCATACATACATACATATATAACTTTACGCCTGTCTTCCATTAATGGGGTAAGCAGAGACTATAGAACGCCATTTGCTACGATCTAAACATACCTCCTTAGCCTCTTCAACATTCATTAATATTTTCATACACACGTCGGTTATTGGTGCTTGTAATTAAAAGTATCATAATCACTACAACATTTTTAATTTTATACTATTGACGAAATAACGGTAAATCTTTTAAAACTTCGGAATAGCAATCCTCTCAATATATACAATAAGGAAAAGTCAGCAAACTACATTGGAAATAGCTTTAGAGAAATTCGTAATACATAGGAAGGAATTGAAATCAATGGTAATCTTATAGAAAATGAGGGTATCATGAATACAAATATCTTTTACTGTACGTTCAACTAAGAAATGATACGAGAAAAAATCTCATAAATGTTCTTCTGGCACTTATGAGGTTGGTTGTACTCAATATGAGCCAGAGCTTTTTGTTTATTTTATTTCCTAACTAGCGATCCGCCTCGGCTACGCACAGGTATTATGCTGATACTAAATATACTACAGAAAGTCTTTTTCACAGCGTTCACAGCTTTTTTGTCATTAGACAATACAAACATGTTTTCTTTAGAGGCCGGCGGCTTCCAGCCGGTAACTATATACCGCCGCAACCGCTATGTCCCTGCATTACATTAGAAACCTCTCAAATTACCAGTGTTTCTCTACTATATTTTGTACGTATTATACATAAAAACCTTCCTCTTGAATCACTCTATCTATTAAAACAAACCGCATCAAAATCCGTTGCGTAGTTTTATAAATCTAAACATACATAGGGACAGACAGCAAGAAGCGACTTTGTTTTATACTATGTTCTGATAATAACTTCTACAAAAAAAAGTTCTGTGACGCAGATAATATTAGAAATACACTTTTAACGGACATAGTACACCAGTTTAGGTTCTAAACTACAAAAGAACTAAAGGATGAATATTTATGGCTCACACATAATTTTCTTCTGTGTGTGAATATAATTCACGACCTCGTGCTCAGTATTCGCTTGCACACCCACTGCACTAGAAGTAGTTATAATTACACAGTTAGCTAATATTATTACACTATTTAGATAGACATCTTTTCTTCAAACAGACGACAATCCCTTGAGGCATCAGATGGACTAGACAAGAGGCATAAATGCTTATGTCAATCCCATACATTTTTTAATCTAATAAATTCTGTTCTATTAGCATTTATGTCACTTGTCTAGGCCCTCTCCGCCCGCGTAAATGCAAAGTTATTATTATATTTAATTCACCTATAATCCAAGCGCTTTAAGTATACTACAGGCATTTGTCATACATACTTTCATCCCCAACGACTTCAAGTATTTTTTTCGCGATAAAACATAGCCTATGTTGTTCCCCAAGGTCGAGGACTCGACCCTGGGATCCTAATTCTGGGAATTTAAGTAACATATGGATAATTGACTGTACTGTTGGTCTAGTGGTTAGTTTAACTGACTGCGACGCAGGGTGTCGTGGGTTCGGTTCCCGCGGAAGGCAAATATTTATGTCATGAACATTTGTATTTGTCTTCAGTCTGGGTGTTTCCTATGTACTCTAAGTATGTATTTACAAAAAAAAAGTATGTATATGTATTATATTTCAGTTATCTAGTACCCATAACACAAGCTCTGCTTAGCTTGGAACTAGCTGACGGTGTGTGATAGTGTCCACATATTATTATTATTGTATATAACTAAAATCGTCAGTTCAGCAACAGGACCAATGATTTAAAGTGCTCAGTTCAAAATATTAATGATTTATTAATGTTGTCAACAGAGAGAGCTGAATGCCGTGGACTTCAAAGTATCAGCGGACCTAAAGTTCGTGCTGCTGATATCTGATGTGAGAACAGGCTGGCGACACGCGCGCCTCGCCAGGTACTACGTGTACGATGTTATTAACAGGTCAGTAAACTAAACAATATTTAAACTCGCGGGAACAGGCTCTTGACGACGAAGAAGACCATACAATTCCAGTTAATGATTTTGGTGATTTGTTCCTTCACCGTGTCGGCCGATATATGTCTACTGCTAGACAGTAGGTACAACCGGCGCAGAGCAAGGTGGGATTCAGTCATCGAAATCTATACCATTATATAAAGCGGAATTTGTTTGTTTGTTTGAACGCGCTAATCTCTGGAACTATCAGACGGAATTGAAAAATTCTTTTTGTTTATGATAGCCCAGGTCTCGAGGAAGGTTATAGGCTATGTAACATCACGCTACTGGCGACGGGAGCAGAGCAGTAAGCAAAGACGCGGATAAAACCGCGCCGCGAAAAAGCTAATATATTTATAAAGAAAGAAAAAAAAAAGGCGAATATGTATGAAAGAAATTACTTTTAGTCTTGTAACAAAAAGTAAAATGAAGAAAGAAATAAAACTCCTGCAAACGTATTCTGTTTTTAAAGTGGATCTGACAACCTGGTGAAGCCTCTTAATCTTGTAGAAGAGCATAACAATATCTAATAAATATTACCTATGTTTCTTAGTGGTTTAACTTATAAGTGCTTCATAAAAACAGTGTATTAACTGCATACTGACTGAAGCTTCATTTTAGTTGAGCAGTGACAAAAAATCGTATTCGTATTCTTCTCAGGAATAAAATCCCAATATCGCCAATAGAGGACGACCGCTCGGCACCATTGCTGCAGTACGCGGAATGGTCGCCAGTTGGAGCTACGCTCGTCTTTGTTCACGACAACGATATATACTTCAAACCCAAGGTCTTCAAGACGCTGGTCTGCAGGATTACTAATAATGGTGAGACTGACCCTCAGTTTCTGAAAGGCTGATCAACGAAAAATTAACTAATCACTTGTTAAATCTCATGTGAAGTACCATTTGGGTTGCTAGAAGCATGAATAATAAGTTAAAGTAATTTGATCTACTCATTCATGCTTTTAGCATGCTTTTAGGCACTTCACATGACATTTAACAGGTGATTAGTAAATTTCTGGTTGATCAGCCTCTCAGAAATTGAGAGTAATTCTTTTAGCTACTACTAAATTATAGTTATGCACAAAATATACACTACTGTGTGAAAATTGTGTACTAAACCATAGGCGCATACTAAGGATGGTGCAACTCCCCTGTCGAGACAAAATGCATAGAAAAGCTAAGATTTTTTTATGAAGTTAGTATAGGTGCACCTCCCTGAATGAAAACAATCCTGGCGGCAGGCCATGTATACGACAAAAAAATATCGGTTCTTAAATCTATTAGTTATAATTACGGTAATTAACAGACAAGTGCATTTCGTATGTCTGTTTACGGATCTTGTTAATTTAAAGTAATCATAATAATGAATAAAATTAATTATTCAAAACATTTAGTAAGCTGTATACATATGGGGAGCAAATGAGTTAACAGCTTACAACACAAACTAACATAAAATTCCTATCGTATTGTAGTATTTTGAGCAACTTTTCTTTTCAGGCATCCCGGGAGTAATCTTCAACGGTATGCCAGACTTCCTATACGAGACTGAAGTCCTACGTCTGGACAAGGCTCTCTGGTTCAGTCCTGACGGCCAGACGCTCATGTACGTCACGTATAACGACTCGCTGGTGCAGCAACACAAGTATCCCTGGTACGGGTTGGACCAGCAAGAGCCACCTGCTTACCCTACTATTAGGACGTTGAGATATCCGAAGGTAAAAAAAATCTACAGCAGTACAAATACCTCCAAATTTCCACGTCTCCAGTACCGCGTATATTAAAGGGACTCAACGCTCTGCTGGCGTCAAGTCATCGGCTTGAATGAAAATTGATCGTGTCTGAATTTATGAGATATTGCGAGACGTAAGAGTGAAATTTGTTATTTTATATATTTTAAGTTTTTTACTGTGTAATCAATCAGTGTAAATGACTGTAATTTTATCGTTCTAATTACAAATAAATAAATGAATATATCGACGCTACTGATAGCATAGTACTCATATTTGTATTTGTTCTGGTCTGACAAAATCTGCGATCGACATGTTAAGATTTCCAAATTAGTTATACTTAACTACACGAAGTACTATTAGTGGTTAGCAATCTTAGAAAAAAATTGATTGACTGCCTCCGTGGCGCAGTGGGAGCGGAGCGCAAGCGACTGTTGTGCACGAGGTTGTGGGTTCGAACCCCACACGGGACAAAACTTTTTGTGATCCATAAATATTTATAAATTAAACATACAATTAACAGATTAACATAAATTTACTTTGTGTAGTTAACTGTATGTTTGTCCCGCGATACAGGGTTTGTTCCCTAATGCGGGAGCTGTCTTTCAAAAATAACTTGAAGATACATTCATGATTATTCTTTTCAGGTGAACACAAATAATCCAGTAGTAACAGTGAACGTAGTGAGTGTGAAAACGCCTAAGTACCTATTCTCACACGCCATACAATTCAATCCACCGATTGACGACAGTAAGTATCCAAGCTTAACACATCTTTTAAGCGCCCAAATACTACAAGCCGACAGAGATATATCATGAGACTTAAAAAACCACTTAAAAGTACGGACGAATTGAGACTATGAAACTTTCTCATGCCTTTTGACTGATGTGATAATTTTTCAAAATATTTTTTTTTATATTAATTTTAAAAGTGAGCATACTTTTTACAGGTTGGTACGTTAGATGGACAGGCTGGACGTCAGAGAAACAATTGTCAGTGCTACTACTGAATAGGCCGCAAAACATTTCTATTATCAGTATCTGTAGCGCCGTGCATTTTAATTGTCAAGATGTAAGTAACACTTACGGTATCGGAAAGTTAGGACCTGTATACACAAACCAGTTGCTAAGTAGTACTACACTAGTGCCGCTAAATGATAGCAGTCACCTCATAAGAAGGTGCCAGAACCATGCAACATAAGACAGGCAGCAGCGTTATGTGTAAAGATCGTTAGTCGTTAATCCGCCGACGAGAGTACAGATTTACATCTTAGATGAAGAAAACCTGAAACATACACCCACATACACATATTTGAATACTAAATGCAAAAAGACGTAAGGTCTGGGTCTATTACACCAATCGATCGATTGTCGATCGAAGGCATCGATAGATGGCAGAATGGATTAGTCGACGCCGACACCCGCTGCAACGTCGACCGATGCCATCGACTGGCAATCGATCGATTGTTTAGTCGATTGGTATCCGACGATCAATTAAAGCTAGACCAATTAAAGGTAAACCAGACTAGTCGATTAACTTCGATCGACGGTCAATCGATTGGTGTAGTAACCCGTAGTAGTATAAATATTGTAATCTATATCTATACATATAATAAAAATGTAACCGATCGCTGTCTGTACATAAAAGATATATGAGAAAAAAAATTATTGGGACCTTTATCAACGCAAATAGAACCCAAAACAATTATTGTTAAAATTTTTGTCTGTTTGTCTGTTTGTCTGTGCGTTTGTTCACGCTAATCTCAGAAACGGCTTATCCGATTTAGATATGGTTTTCACTAATACATTGTGGTAAGCTTCACTTAACATTTAGTGTTTGTTTCATGTCAATCGGTTCATAAATCAAAAAGTTATGCCAATTTAAAGAATCACGTCAAACATTTGTTAATTTACTACGATACCTGATAGAAACAGAGACTTTAACAGGTTACGGCATAGCTGATAGCGTTTTTATTTTTCGGATTCCTCTCATTCTAAACAATCTTTCGTTTAGTTTTAAATGAGTCCAGTTTTCAGTGAGCCTATGTTTCGCGATGACAATTAATAAAGCCCAAGGTCTGATCCAACTAAAAGTTGTGGGTGTGGATCTAAGTATTAGCTGTTTTTCGCACAGTCAGCTTTATGTGGCTTTTTTTTTTTTTTTTTATATTATAACCTACCAAAGTGACTCCACCCCGCCTGATGGTAAGCAGTCAGTGGAATCCAGAAGTGGCGGCCACTATACCAAAAGCCATCGTCTTAAACTGCTGGTATAGTGGCCTCCACTATGGCGGCTGGGAATAGGGTTAGGGGAAGGGAATGAGGGAGGTGAGGAAAGAGGATAGGGGGGAAATTGGGCCTCCGGCGCTCTCACTCACCGAACGAAACGCAGTAGTACGGATACTACTACTCTTAAGTCGATCTTCTATGAGAGGGTAGTACTTCCCCGGACGATCCGGCCCATTCATGCTGAAATCAGCGTGGATCTACTACCGTACAATGTGGCTCTATCACGTGTTAGCATTCCTAGCAGCCTGTATGCTTTGATCCCCGATGGCTATACGTCTAATCCATACATCCATACACCCATATATATTATAATAATATAAGGCTTTGTCTTGACTGACTAACAGACAACGCACAGCCTAAACTGCTAGTCGTAGTGACTTGAAATTTGGAGGGTGTGTTTGTCTAAATGTCTAGAGGTTGTACTAAGAAAGGGTTTTTTAAAATTTAATTCCTAAGTGTGTGAAAAGGGATGAAAACGATTATATGAATCGTCTTCATTTTTTAACTTACAGTTTTAAAATTTTGTTTTATTTAAATAGAAGTACTATTTAAATAAAAAATATCCTTATAATTTTATTTTAACAGGAGTGGATTTAGAGGGGTGAAATTAAGGATGAAATATTCTATACAAAGATCTTTAGCTTTTGAAGCTAGCGACTTGAAATTTACAGGGAGGGAAAGGAGTGAGGAAAAGGAGGAATTGAGGAGAAGGTGGAAGGGAGGGGAAAGTGAGAGGGAAGTGATGGGGAAGTGAGAGGAAAGTGATGGGGAAGTGAAGAGGAAGTTTGGGGGAACTGCGGAAGAAGTGAGGAGAAAGTCAGGGAGAAGTGAGGGGAAATAGAGAGGAATGATAGAGGAAAGTGAGAGGAAAGTGAGGGGAAGTGAGGGAAAAGTGGCGGAGAAGTGACGGGGAAGTGAGGGGGAAGTGAGGGGAAAGTGTGGGGCAAGTGAGGGATGAATGAGGGGAAAGTAAGAGGGAAGTGAGGAGGAAGTGAGTGAGATGGGAGAGGAAGAGAGGGAAAGGGACTAGGAAAGGAGTTCACGAATGGTGGAAGAGAGGGAAAAGCGAGGAGGCAAGGTAAAGGGAAGTGGACGAAAGGTCAAGAGATGCTGGAGGAGGGGCAAGGGATGCTGAAGGAGGTGAAGAGCAGAAGGGGGAGGGGAGGATACCAAAAGCTATCGTCTTAAACTGCTGGTATGGTGGCCTCCACTATGGCTTCTGGGAATGGGGTTAGGAAAAAGGAATGAGGGAGGTGAGGAAAGAGGAAAGGGGGGAAATTGGGCTTCTGGCACTCTCACTCACCGAACGAAACGCAGTAGTAAGGGTACTACAACTCTTAAGTCGATCTTCTATGAGAGGGTAGTACTTCCCCGGACGGTCCGGCCCATTCATGCTGAAACCAGCGTGGATCTACTACCGTCAAAAATATTGTTTTTACGAGGGATCTTTAGGTAGGTGAAAGAAGATTTGTATGAATGGGAGATTAAAAATAGTATGAAAAACAGTATTTAAACAATATAAAATGTCTATTTGAAAAAACGATATTCACGCGAGCGAAGCCGCGGGCAAATACTATCTATATACATAAAAGCAAAAGGTCACTCTACTCACTCACTCATCACGAAATCTCAGAAACAACAAGTGCTAGGAATCTAAAACTTTGCATGGTCTTTCCTATTAGGGTATAGGTGCTCACTTAGACGGAATTTTGCGTAATCCATCCCCTAAGGGGGTATAAAGGGGTGGCAAAGTTTGTATGAAACTTCTATAGTTTTTATAGTAGAATTACCAAATTACTAGAAAATACTCTTGTTTTAATATTCAGAAACCACCCTTATTAAGTGGGCAAATAAGAGTCGCAAGTTTGTGTGAAAGTGGTTTGTCAGTTTTAGCGGTAGTGGTATTTTTTTTTTTTTTTTTTTTTTATAGTATAGCCTACCAAAGTGACTCCACCCCGCCTGATGGTAAGCAGTCAGTGGAATCCAGAAGTGGCGGCCACTATACCAAAAGCTATCGTTTTAAACTGCTGGTATGGTGGCCTCCACTATGGCGGCTGGGAATGGGGTTAGGGGAAGGAAATGAGGGACGTGAGGAAAGAGGAAAGGGGGAAATTGGGCCTCCGGCGCTCTCACTCACCGAACGAAACGCAGTAGTACGGATACTACTACTCTTAAGTCGATCTTCTATGAGAGGGTAGTACTTCCCCGGACGGTCCGGCCCATTCATGCTGAAATCAGCGTGGATCTACTACCGTACAAATTTATAATACTGATATTTATTACTGATATTTATTACTGATACAATGTACGATTGCCATAAAATCAGGCACGCAATATTCTCATAGAGGCACCCATCTGAATTTTCACGCGAACGAAGTCGCGGGCAACAGCTAGTGTTTAAAATAAACTTGAAAATACGTTCGTTTTACATTGGTATTGCCCGGTATAATATCTTGTACTTCGTAAGCATAAATTTATACTTAGATTTGGTTTGCATTCCGCAGATCTTCCGAGACGAATCCGACGGTTCACGCTGGTCAGGCCTCGGCTCCGAGCCCGTCGAAGATGACTGTGGGTGGTGCGGCAGCGCGGCGCTCGTGGGCAGCAGGGCGACCGTGTTCACCACCATGCCGGTGCTGGACCAGCAGCCGGGGGGCGCCGGGGGGGGGCAGTGGAGGCACGTCGTCAAACTCACGCATGACTCAAGGATGACGCTCACGCAAGGAAGCTATGAGATCACGCAGTTACTTGGATGGGATGAACGGAGAAGATTTTTGTAAGAATTATTTATTACGATGTATCAACATCGTACCAATCAGTTAATACCCACAGGGAAAGGCCCCTTCTCATATCCAAAATACAAGGTCATTAACCGCCATGTTTGCTCAATAGGCGATTTCAGACTTTTTATTGGAAGTCCAGGTTTCCTCAAGATGTTTTTTGTTGCTTGAGAATCAGATTATTTATTTGCTGGTGTTACAGTGTGTAATGTGTTATTACTATTAGAAGACTGCCATTTACATTTTATCTTGTAGATACATAATCGGCACAGCACCAGAGAAGGCTGGTGAGCGACATTTATACCGGGTCCACGTTCCTATAGACTCTGGCAGTTGGCCAGACCCACCTATGTGCCTCACTTGTACAGGAACTGACACTCAAACACCCGATACTACCGTGGAACCGATGGGTGAAGACTCGGTAAGTGTTCATTACCTCGTTTTCATCAAATTTTACTTAATTATATACTTACATCCTTTTATCCTTAAAATGCATATTACTGGAATAAAGACCCCAAAATATCTTACTATTAACTAAATTGTTTTAGGACCTGGAAAATTCTACATCATCACTCCCCGCCTGGCCGACGTCGACAGTTCTGCCGCACGTTGCTGACGAGAACGACACATTACCTATAGAATGTTTATACAATAGAATCACGTTCAGCAAAAACTTCTCCTATTATGTTCAGGTAAACTATAGTTCTGACAAATTAACCCTTAATTTATACTATCTGACGGAAAATTCCCAATTTTTTTCCGGCAGAAATAATACAAAATACAAAATATATGTTTTCAGGAATGTCTAGGTCCTGGTCCACCAGCTATCTTCGTATGTGCGCGGTGGGGAGCCAGACGCGCGGTACTATGGGACGGTCACCCCGTCAGCCACAAATTTGCTGGCCTCGCACATCCACAGGTCAAGGACTTTAGAGTTGAGGTAAGTTCATTTCCTCATGCAACCGTAGCTCTCGACTAGCTCTCTTTCTCAATTCTCGAACAGTCTAACCGCTAATTCCACAGCTATATGCTGAGTGATGGCCAGTTTTTATGAGATCGTGACGTACATATGTATATTTGCACGCATTCATGAATTTGTGTGCAGGTCCATTTTGTTTACAATTTTTTTTTTGTAATATTAAATAATTTTGTTTTTATTTTTTTTAAGTGTGTTCTTCATTCGCTTTTAAAAAATAAACTACTTTTTCTTCTATAAAACTCGTATAAACTGTGTGCTAGATGTAATATCAATAAAATAGGTAATATCGATGTTCTCAGGTACAAGCTTACAGAGCAGCTCGGGTCCGTCTGCTCCTGCCTCCAGGGTTTAAGGAAACAGACGATCTACCTCTACCACTTGTGTTACACGTGTAAGTATCAGTAACTTCTTCCTCATAATGTCTCTTCACCCCGGACTCATACGTTGCCCTCAACTAACGTTGGTTCCAGCGAGACTCAGCCAACGCGTGGATCTAGAAAATAGTGCTGCCGCCAATGCTATTTTCTGGATCCATTATTATTGAAGGTTGGCCGTTAGCCTCTTTTCAGGCAATTTCAATCTTATTTTATATAACTAAATCATATAAATGATGCATATATTGCATATGAACCTCATAATAACTAAAATGAGATATTTTCTAAGACATGCATCTGTGTAAACTTCATCTTTAGCTCTCATGGTTTTGGTCACAGGTCAGCAAAACCCGGTGGTCAATTAGTGACAGAGAGATGGAAACCTAGCTGGGGCTGGTATTTAGCAGCAGCAAGGAACTTCATAGTCGCCGAGATAGACGCCAGAGGGTCTGGTGGACAGGTAAAACCAAGTTTAGTTATATACTCGTAAAATTACTATGACAGTTAAATGATTTTACTTATTTAAATAAATTGTTTCTAGGGCGAAGAATTGAGAACTGAAATATACCACAAATTGCTATCTGTAGATGTGGAAGATCAAATAGCTGTGTTATCGTAAGTACAATAAATTTTGTATTTTGCTGGACTCAAAGAGAAGAGGAAAGAAAGAAAATATATTTATTTGACACAGATAAAATGGCACATAAATTCTTAGAAGGTCAACACAAGCACAAATAAAAATAATATTATCACAATAGCAGATATGCAATATATTTGCATCACACATTATTGTGTCTCACGGCTGCGTCAATTGGGCCTAGATCAGCAATATGCCAGACTACTAGTGTCTAAATTTGGTTTGTGCTCTCTATCTCTTAAAACAAGATTGGATTCGGTAGATTATTATCATTATCACACCAGCCCGTTATTATTTCACTGCAAGGAAAGGCCTCTTCTCATATAAAAAAGGATGAGCATTGATCGCCGCTGGCTCAACTCGAATTTCAAAGTTTTCAACGGTTGATTTACAATAGATTAGGTATTCGAAAGTATTATTATTATTGTTCATCTGATTAAAATGTCAACGCTGTCTGCTCTTATGTAAAAAAAAACTATTCATCATGCTTAATATCACTTAAGCCTTCGGTATAGTCTTGGCTTTTATCCAAGCTGCCCGCATTCAATCTACCATCTCAAGCGATCAACCGTGTAATGGATTGGTGTATTTCTGCATAAACGCTGCTTCAGAAGCCTTCACGCGGACAGTCTCTAAGTTTTAGCGATTTAGTATGTGTCAGGGATCCATCTTGTTTATTTTTCATATAAATAACCTATTTACCCTTGGGACCATAATAAGACCAAATAACTTTTGATGCAGTTTTAAGCGGGGCATGTGAAAAATCTCACAAAATTGCTATAGGGTCATCAGGATATCAAGTTCATACAATGCCAATAAACAGAATAAACCTAATTTTTAGTTTACAACATTATAATTTTAAAAAGAAAAGTCCAAAGGGAATCAGTGCAATCTCTGTGTCCGGACTTTATAAAGACACAATTAACGAATACGTAGTACACATTGCTAGCCTTCTTTTATGACAGTGAATGTCTGTCATAAAAGAAAAGGCTACTGACTGGCAGAGTTCAGGACTAGTAATGATATTATTATTGTAGTTAAAACTTCTAATTTTAATATTTTCTGGCTATCGCTTTTTGTCGCACCTTCCGTGTCGTCAGTTAAGAGCCTCAGAATATCAGCGCAATAACCATTGCTCAGTGCTGAAAAAGGTGTTTCACTTATGGTTCTTTATTCTTTTTTAATTATGTCAATTTGTATTTATTTGTTTTGAATTTTGAAAAAGACAACTTCCGCACTAGAGAACAAGCTCTGTATTCTCGGGACTTTATAAACAATTAACAGTCACAAATTACATCCAGACTTAGAACAAATATATGGATTACACAAATTTTTGTTCCGTGTGGAGATTGAAACCACAACATCGTGCACAGCAGTCGTTAGAAGATTTAGTGAGCACAGAATAATGTATTTCGTTCGTTTGTGATGTGCTTAGGTACCTCCGCGACAACTTAAAGATGGTGGACGGCAGCCGCGTGGGCGTGTGGGGCAGCGGCTACGGCGGCGGCGCGGCGGCGGCGCTGGCGGCCGGCGACGCGCGCAACGTCACGCGCTGCGTCGCCGCCGTCGCGCCGCTCACCGACCTGCGCCATCACAGTTAGTCACACTGTACCTTCTAATTCTTCACATTGGAAATGTTTTATCGTTCGCTCCGTGTTTGCTCAAATTTTACGAAAAAATTTATAAGTATAAAATAGTATAAAATAATATAAAAGCTGTAAAGTTTAAAAAAAAAAATTCTTGACAATCAAAAACAAAAAAAAATAACCGAAAAATTGGATTATTCCCATCTGTCCCTCTGGTTTGTCCCTCTAGGGTGACAGATGGGAAAAAGTTTCATCTGTCCCCCCGTTCTTAACAGGGGGACAGATGAAACTCAAATCACTCCTTAAAAGTTTTATCTGTTCCATCGTTGTGAACAAATGAAACTTTTTATGAGCGCTGAGACCTATCAAATGAAACATTGGTAACATTGTGTTCTGTAGAAAGACAAAAGAAAGAAGGGAGATTTTTTGGCAGAAAACTCGCACACCTGTGATTTCTTAGCATTACTCGACCAAGTTCTCACACCCCATCTGGAGATGAAAATATGTCAGAAAACCCGGTCAAGCTCAGCAACAAATTCTAGACGTTTGACATCAATTTCTTTAAGAATCTAGAAGGATCTATTAGCTATCCATTGTTGTTGATTATTACAGTTGATTATTTAAATCTTATGAGCACTGATATTTTATTAAGGCGGCAAACAATGTTTGAATAATTACACGCGATCGTCAACGCGGACGCGAGTCGCAGGCACAGATAGTCTTCGAATAAAATAATAATTATAATTCAACGGCTTTGTTTTATTTTGTAACCTTTTCCTTACTTTGTTGACAATATATTTTTTTTCAATGCTTCCAATGCGCTCGATAGTCGTTACGGCACGAACTCTGTGAATATTTTTATTATCCTACCAAAGTGACTCCACTTTGCCTAATGGTAAGCAGTCAGTAGGATCCAGAAGTGGTGGCCACCATTCTATTAGCTGATGCTGTTTCAGAGGTCCTCGACTCGAGGCAGTGTTGGCAAAAGTTAATTTGATTAATGATTACGATTAACAATTTAATCGTAGCTTTTACGATTAAAATTAAATTAATCGTAATGAAAATTTTGCTGAGTACATGCAATGTGTGAGTACACAAAATGTGTGTCATAGATAAGTGTAATAAATGTCACATGTGACATTGTCACACATGTGTTAATTGTCACGCTTTATGATATCTGTCACACATGTGACATTTTTCAACATGTGACATTTGTCATACATGTAACATTTATCACACGTCATTATTTGTCACTTATTTAGTATTTGTGACACAGGTGTTAATTTTCAAGTGTCTTTTTCAAATGTGTCATTTTTCTCATGTGATATTTGTCACGCATGTGATTTTATCACTTGTGATATTTGTCACACATGTGATTTTGTCACATGTGATATTTGTCTTACGTGTGATATTATGTTATGTGATTAAGTCAAGTGATATTTGTTACATAAGTAATATGTGATATTTGTCACACTTGTGATTTTGTCACACATGTAATTTTGTCACACATGTTACATTCGTCACACAATATGTGAAATTTGTTAGGCATGTGATTTTGTCAAGTGATATTTGTCACATGTGATAAATAGTTTCAAAGTTCCTTATTCTATCGAATGTCTTGTATGTTTGCAGACTCGTACTGGACGGAGCGCTATAGCGGGTACGGTGCCGCGCGAGCGGGCACCCTCGGGGCGCGCGCCGTGTGGAGGCGCGCGGGCAACCTGCCGCCGCGCCGCGTGCTCGTCGCGCACGCCGCCGCCGACCTGCGCGCGCCGCCGCACCACGCGCTCGCCCTCGCGCGCGCGCTCATCCGCGCCACCGCGCTCTACACGCACCAGGTGAGCACTGTGACACTGTGACACTGACACTGTGACACTGACACTGTGACACTGACACTGTGACACTGACACTGTGACACTGACACTGTGATACTGACACTGTGACACTGACACTGTGATACTGACACTGTGATACTGACACTGTGACACTGACACTGTGATACTGACACTGTGATACTGACACTGTGACACTGACACTGTGACACTGACACTGTGACACTGACACTGTGACACTGACACTGTGACACTGACACTGTGACACTGACACTGTGACACTGTCTCGCTTGCGTACGGCGTGATGCATGCAAACGGTATGTTAGCACCACCAAGGAACTGGCAGCAAGCGAGCGATGCTTTGAGGTTATGTCCCAGCCGTTGCCATGTTAATAATAATATAATATTTCAACAACTACACACAACGCCATCTAGACCCAAAGTAAGCATTTTATATGCTTGTGTCATGGGTTCTAGAATGCGGATATACATACTTAAATACTTTTTTTTTTGTAAATACATACATATTATACATAGAAACACCCAGACCAATGCAAATAGCCATGTTCATGCACACAAATATTTGCACTGAGCGGGAATCGAACCCGCGACCTCTGCGTGGCAGTCCATATACAGTACCACCGAACCACAGAGGCAGTCAAAATGTTGCCAGTACGTTACCGTTATCGAATGTATGTCGCCCTCATCCACCACATCGGGACTGGTCAGATCGGCGGTCGATATCGTGAAGGCTCTGCCCACGCTTCGTTTCCCAGTTCGTGCTCGCCACTCCTTAACATACACGTATTATAACCATAAAAATAATGTTCTAGGTGTATCCTGACGAAGATCACAGCTTCTCCCGCTCAACGATCCACCTTCACAAAACTATGGAGCAGTTCTTTGACGAGTGCTTTGGACCAGTAGAAGTGGCTGACTGGGACACGAGCGGGGTTGGCGGATTGTTCCCATTCAGAGACTAATTAGCTTATTAGAACACCTCTGAATGGTAAAAGTTGGCTGTCATCTTACAAAGAGCCATGGGTTGGCGGAAGACTATTTTAACCAATTGTTTCGGGAAGGAATAATGTCAACGGTGTGATGGTGAATCGGTCTTTGAATGTCGGTAGCCCATCAGATATTATTTTAAAATTTTAAAATGTGGCTGTGAAAATAATTCATAATTTATTTAAAAGAAAGAATGGTCCTTGCGTGTATAGTAAGATTAAGATGAGGAATGAATATTTGTACCCAATCAAGCGGTTGTATCATACTCTAGGAAGGTCCTTGAGATTGGTCTGAGTGTATTATGAACTTTATAACCATTATTTCTAAGTTCATAGTTTAATTGCCCGTGTATTCATGTATTCATTAGGTATTATTACTAGTTAGGTTCGTCTTCCGCCAAACCAGAAAAGAACAAGGAGTTCAAATGCTGTGTCAAAGATATGTCATCAGTAGGTTAGTAATAACACCAATTATTATTATGGCGATGTTGATTCAAATGATAAGACACAAAATTAAGACTATTTGAAGACCAAATCGTTAAGCTATCGTGGCACGAATTTGGTAGAACTTTGTGCTATTAGATACGAGGTGGCGTTAATGTTAAAGATTAAAAACGTATCAAGAAAAATAAAAAAAATTGATGATATTTGGGCAAAACTCGATGATATTATAAAATGCCAAATAATTGTTGGATATTTTTTTTTTTGTTGTGATGTTTCAAAATTCGAGAAAATCGTTGTACAAACTTATTTGAAGTCAGGACATTAAACTACGTACTTAATTCACATTACATTCAAAATGTACCTACATCAATGTTATTTTTTTCAAAAATTTATTTAAAACAAAGATATATTGTTTACAAAGAATTTAGATATACTTACCTTAAAAAAATTACGCCGTCAAAATTTTGAATGTGTGAAGTATAAAATGTAGCTACTCCAAATATTCGAGTTAGTAAAATCATAGGTGCTCGCCCGAGTAAGATACTTTTTAAATTATTGGTTATCTTTTAAAATGTGGGTGCAACTGCCTAGAGCAGTTAGAAAACAATTCATATTAATAAGCCTAAGTACAGCTAAATATATAAAGAACAAACAATAAATTTATTATAATACCATCGTTGATGTTTAGAAACATTATATCGTGTTAATTTTACTGAAATATAATTATTGTCTGAGAATTGTGAACAATTTTCTACTTAATTATTCACCATAATATAAACGCCGGCCAAAATAGGTAATAACAACGTTATTCGCGTACTAAATGTCTCTTTACCGCTTAGTTTTAAGTGAAACTGTATTTAAACGACGGAAGACAGAACGTGGACATTCTCTGCAGAAGTAACGTGCCACCGATGAGAGCGCTAAGTCGTCAGTGTGAGTGGAATTGCTTGACACCTATATTCTGTTTAGCAGTGAGTGATGATCGGTGATGACGATAAGAGTGAAGCTAAATAACTTACCTATGCATTATTTGAGTTTTTTAAGAAAAACAAATCCTGTCTAATTATCTAATATTTTGTTTAATTTTAAAATTACCTATGAATGTATCAAAAATTACTAGGTATACAGAAAATTGTTCACAAATTTAATAAAGGGATACAGGAATCCCTGAGAATTTTCTTATGATTACTATAAGGAGAATATAAATTTATTTTTAGTGTATAATGTATCAACTTTTATCTATCTATACCTATTTCTATGTCGCTTTCAATGTCAGAAAAGTAGCTTTAAAAGTATACTTAGGCACGTCTGTCTAAAGAGAATTATTAAATTTAGTTTTGACTATTCTAGACGTAAAATCTAGTCACTTAGTATCCATGTATTGTATAATTTTAGCACAATGTCTAACATTTTCTCAATTTAATTGCAAACTCAGCCCCATGTCATCTTTTGTACAATACAAATTGAATTGGGACGTACCTATTATAGTGAATATTTATCAAATAAAACAAATTATGTATCATCTTGGCTGTTTTATCTTACTAGTTGGGAGGTATAGCTTATTAATTATTGTAATGCATACGATATTAAATATTTGAATGTCAGCGATATGTTTTTCTGCACAATATAAATGGCAAATAAAGGCATACACTCGTCTGCAAGTATGGCGATTAACATAGCTTACAGAACACCACCCTAGAATACAGTCTGTGCTCTCAAAGTTTCTGCTATTTCCATATCAAAGAAAGAAACACATACCGTTTACCATTTAAGTTGTCTACAAAATCTAAATGTGCCGCTTTAGAGACACAGACAAAATTTTTAATTTAGCTATACATATTTTTAATTAAAACTATAATTTAATTAAAAATATAATTTAATTAAAAATATCACTTGTATAATATAAAATTATTATTATATTGGTCGCAATATACCTGGCATTCAAAAATGTTTCCTGCGCCTATCTTACCTAAGTTTACAGTTAAAAACTTTAATAGTTGTTATATTGTACATTATATCCTATTAAATTTATTTTTAATATTTTAAATAAATAGGTTAACATTTATTAAAATAAATAAATATTCGATCGATGTTGAGACTTAAATTATTAAGAATGTGATAGGTGTTTTTAAATAATTTTTAATATAATTCTAATAATTAATTGGAATTTATTAAATTTTAATTATGTATAACCATTTTGGCGGGTAAAAAGTAGTTATATGTAGGTTATTCCTACTTTGTGTCCAACAGTATTTTTGTAATTAATAAACAAATTAAATAAGTTTTGAATTATAAAGTTACAAGTTCAACTGACATGACATAAAGTTCAAGCAACGAACAAGAACATAATTGATATAAGAAAAACAGAGCTTAAAAACATAAAGATTAACATTGATTCTTCACCAAATAATCGGCTCCTTTTTTCCTGACCGTTTGTCTTTAAACGAATTACAATCATGTACATATCTACTTACCTAAACACTAAACCTACACTGTTTTCTTTGCTCAATAAAGAACTTGTAACTAAATAATGTCATATTGAAATTCTAAGTGATAGTAAAAATATAATAAATGGATGCACGTAGAGCCGTGACGTTACCCCCATAGCTGAGACATAGATGATACAAGCACGTTACGTGTAACGCTCAGTGGATGGATATTATGTGCATTGTTTATGTTAACACGTTGTTTTTATAAAAAAATATAGATGAAATTTGTTCCCAACTTTGTTTTATTTATCTTGTTGTGACCACGTCACCTCTTACTTTCCGTGGGTGCCTTAAACGGTAAAGGAATGTCATTAGTTTGTTTAATTTAATATAGTACTTTAATTTTGACGTAGGACATAATAATAGAGCATACACATCAGCTATAATTAATTTGCTCTCAAATTACACGTTTACACTAACGCCATCTATTGTGCGATAGTAACACTTCTTCTTCTTTTTTTTTTGGCAACAGAGCCGACGATTGTGTCAGCTATTTCTGCCAGCGTCAAGTGTAGAATTATATTCTTGTTGATGATATTAATGGTATATTACAATGATAAAATAGAAAAAATGTAGATGTAATTAAATGACAACCATCTTCCGTGAAAACAAAAGATGGCCCCCGATAGTAACACTTATCACACACAATTTATAACAGTGACATTAGTGAACTATATCAGAACTTTTCTTCTCCTTTTTTTTGGCAACAGAGCCGACAATTGTGTCAAATCCTCTAGGAAGAGACATTAGTCCAGAGGCCTAACTCTGCTAACACAATAGTGTCAGAATGGTCGATCATTGATCTCATAATGGTTAGTTTCAACCAATAGTAATGAAATTGAAATGAAAATAAAAATGAAAATTATGTTTATTCATACAGGTTAATTAAATTAACACTTATGCAAAATGTCAGCAAATTAGCCTACAGCCAGTTCGCTAACGAAGTATAATCATGAGAAGAACTGGCAAGAAACTCAGTGCACTCTTTTTTTTTATTAGGTATGAACCTGTATAGTTGTATATTGTGTAATAAATAAATTAATTAATTAATTGCCAGGTTATTACAATTTTTGTAAGTTACAATTTCAAGTAGCATGCAAAGTGACACAGGCAATACACTTAACTCTATTGATAGCTATCTATCTCTTGTGATAGCAGACTTAGGCCCCAGGAATGGAGGTCGTGTAATATAATGATGAAGATATCAATAAATAAAATACAAACAATGGAATTGATTGTTTATTATCTTACACAGATATTATAACTTATTTTACAATTTGTATCTACTCTAGCCCGAAGTATCCAGTGTTCTACAGGCATAGCACCTCCCCGTACCCTGAAATAAAGTAATATTATTAATATTATAAAATATTTTATTATTAAACTATCGGTTGAAATACATAAATACATACATATTAATATAATCTATTTAACAAGAATTAATTTAATATATTTAACAAACGATGGAACACCTTATGTCATGTTCTGCGTGCCCAAACACCTGCACTCTGCAGGCATTGTTCAACGCTACAGATAACGCAATATCTGTAGCTGAGTTCTGGTCTGACAAAATCTTATTGCCATCGACATGCTAAGAAGAAGGATATAATCTATATTATTATATTTTTAAGCTATAGATTTAAGGTTAGGCAACATTTTTTTATATTTAGAATCTACCCTTAGTAAGTGGGAAAAAAGTTGCAAGTTTTTGGGAAATTTCGTCAGTTTTAGTAATAGTGAGTGAATAGATTTAAATGGGATTCGCCATAGAGACGGATTATACTGATTATTACTGATACCATGTAACATCCGGCAATATTCTCATACAGGTATTTGAATTTTAACGCGAACGAAGTCGCGGGCAAAAGCTAGTCTATACTATTATATAAAGCGAAATAGTTTGTTTGTTTGTTTGTTTGAACGGACTAATCTCTGGAACTACCAGTCAGATTTGAATAAATCTTTTTGCATTTGATAGCCCAGTTCTCGAAGAAGTTTATAGGCTATGTATCATCACGCTACTGGCGACGGAAGCAGAGCAGTAAGCATAAACACGGGTGAAAGCTAAAACTTTTAGTTTGTATTTTATGGCCCATTTATGCTGTAAACAGAAATGATTTACTCTATATACTATAAATATTCTATTCTGGATTCCACTGACTGGAATAAGGCAGTTTGGTTTGGTAGGCTAATAAAAAAAATTACCTCTAAAAGTTTACTTCCAGCGGTTGTTTTCATAGTCCCATTTGGAAGCGAGACCGTCTACAGGGTTGACTTTGAGGTCCAACATGCGCTTGAGCTGTGCCTTTTGGTTCTCGTCACTTAGGGACTCGGGTAACGGGCTGTATACTGCAACATTCATTATATTATGTCAGAATACTAGAAACACCTTACAATGTGGCATGACCTAATAATAATGTGAAGTAGAGGTACATTGTGAACTCCTGTGATAAATTAAGTTTATCTTACTAGCAAATATTAACAGTTTATAGAATACCTACATAGAAAAATTTACCACAGTTCACATGTTGCCTTTACCTTTTGTAGCAATATGCAAATTGAGGCAGCCTGTAAAGCACACATTTTACTTTAATTTTTTCTTTACAACATAGAAAACTGTAATTAAGATAATACCCATAGAGTTAAGTGTATTGCCTGTGTTGCATGCTACTTGAAATTGTAACTTACAAAAATTGTAATAACCTGGCGATTAAAAAGAGTGGCCTGAGTTTCTTGCCAGTTCTTCTCATGGCTATACTTCGTCAGCGAACTGGCTGTAGGTTAATTTGCTGACATTTTGTAAGCTTTGACGTTCATAAGTGTTAATTAAATTAACATATATGAATAAATATATTTTCATTTCATACTTTACTGCTTTTACTGTATTTGCTGCCTTTACTGTACCACTGCAGAACAAAGGGCTCTTCTCAAATAGAGAAGAAGAATTAATCACCACGCTTGCTCAAGGCGGATTGGCAATTTCAGACTTTCAAGTCCAGGTTTCCTCACGATGTATTCCTTCAGCGTCAGTCAGAAATGTCTAAGATAATTTTAAAAAGTATGTATGATTTAAAAAATCACATTGGTATTTGCTCGGATTCAAACCCACTACCTCGTGTGTCTTATCCACTGGGCCATTTTGACTTACTTATAATAATGTATTCCAAGAGACGTCCACATCCAAAAAATGTCCACTGCTGGACATAGGCCTCCCCCAATTCTTGCCATCTTGGCTGGTTGTGAACCGCCCCCATCTATTGTTTTCATATCTACTGAATATCTGGTTACTGGGTCACCCACCAAGTATGGTAACAATGACTAACTCTCAGGCAAAGCTGGTTTGCATGCAGTAATTCAATTAAACCAGACACACAATGGTCCAAGCTCTCTGAGTGTAGACAACAACAATAAGTGACAAGTATGACTAACAAATAACGCCCTTGGAAGGGGTTTGCACCTGTGCGTAAGTTTCCACTGAAGCGGAGCTGAGCGGAGCGGAGAGCAGTGAAAACTATTGTAGCACAGTGGGGGCACCATAGTCCGCTCAACTCCACTTGACTCCGCTTGACTCCGCTTGACTCTGCCCGACTCCACTCGACTCCGCTCCGTCCGCTCAGGGCCGCGTATTAACATTTTTCATTTGAAAGTCTGCTCAGCTCCGCTTACAGTTTCCGCTGACGCGGAGTGGAGATATCGAGCATTTTGATTGGCCAATTCACGGTCTACTCCTTTCTGTTCCGCCCAGCTCCGCTTCAGTGGAATCGCACACTTATTTGAAAACATCTACACTACTTTTGAACTATATACATACATACACACATACATACATACATACAATGAAAATGATGAAAATATGACTTTACAACTGACCAAAAAGCTTCATAGCCATATAGACCCACACAGCTAGTGATACACCGACTAGAGACCAGCCAAGGACTCCCTTCCATTCACCACTGGGTGCTTGGAACTCAGCAAATGTCTGGCAGAAGGATGCACGGTACAGAGCTTTCTTCTCTTCTATGGTCAACTTGCGCCAGTCAGACTTCTCCTTCTCACGGAGGACCTGGAGAAAAGTTTAAATATAGATAAATTTGTTTATTTGCAAGAACAAGGTATAAAAAGTTCACACAATAAAACAGTAATAATACTTTTATTCTGGCATTTAACTGGAAATAAAAATAAATATAAATATCAACATGAAATATTAAATTATCCTTACAATTTATAATCTAAATACTTGTAATCTATACATATAATACACTATAAAAACGCTTATCGATCAATATTATTGTAACATATTCTTAAACTAGCTGCGCCCCAGGGCTTCGCCCGCGTCTAACACCCAGTTTCTGAAAGGCTGATCAACGCAAAAATTAATTAATAGCCTGTTAAATCTCATGTCAAGTGCACATTGGTTTTTTAGTTTAATTTGATCATCCTGTCAGTTGACATAGCTGTTAAGTTTGGCTCGAGGATCGTATGTTAACCTCAATAATGGGTTTCTGAAACGCTAGTTATGTAGTAATCATAGATCATACGTCGGTCAAAAGCTTTGTCAACTAATCGATGCTCGTCGGCAAATTAACTTGTGAATACAATTGATTTTTTATGTGAAACTAACACCCAGTTTCTGAAAGGCCTGTCAAATCATTGTTTAACTAACACGACTGTTAATTTATCATGGCTGTTAAATCAATTCGAGTTTCTGAAACGTTAATCAATGCAAAATTAACTAATCTACGATTATTTTGATTTGACATTAGGTTTGTATGAAAACCAACCGAATGTCAAATCAATTGGCACTTGACATAGGATTGTTAAGTTAATTTTTGTGTTGATCAGCCTTTCAGAAACTGGATATCATTCTCGTTGTAAAAGTTCGCGTCCTTTGATCACCATCACCGCTAAATGTTTGATACTCATGCTAATATCCGAAACGGATATGATTGTGATCCAAACAGGAACAATGTTCATTTATCAAGATTTGCAAAATATACACTTTTTTTTAAAGAAAATTAAATATTATAAATAATACTGCATTAGAAATATGTTTTGACTATAGGGTAGTCATAAGATAAATTTGAAGAAAAAACTGAGTTTCACATAAAAAATCAATGGTATTCACAAGTTAATTTGCCGACGAGCACCGATTAGTTGACAAAGCTTTTGACCGACGGATGATCTATGATTAATAACTAGCGTTTCAGAAACCCAATATGGAGGTTAACATACGATTCTCGAGCCAAATTTAACAGCTATGTCAACTGACAGGGTGATCAAATTAAACTAAACAACCATGCTTTTAGCAACCCAATTGGCACTTGACATGAGATTTAACAGACTATTAGTTAATTTTTGCGTTAATCAGCCTTTCAGAAACTGGGTGTAAGTTTTTCTTCGAATTTATCATAATAGGGTATGTCAAAACTTATTTATAATGCAGTAAGTATTATTTGTAATATTTTGTTTTTCTTTAAAAAAAGGTATATAGGATATATATGCACATCTTTAGACGGTAGTAGATCCACGCTGATTTCAGCATGAATGGGCCGGATCGTCCGGGGAAGTACTACCCTCTCATAGAAGATCGACTTAAGAGTAGTAGTATTCGTACTACTGCGTTTCGTTCGGTGAGTGAGAGCGCCGGAGGCCCAATTTCCCCCTTTCCTATTTCCTCACATCCCTCATTCCCTTCCCCTAACCCCATTCCCAGCCGCCATAGTGGAGGCCACCATACCAGCAGTTTAAGACGATGGCTTTTAGTATAGTGGCCGCCACTTCTGAATTCCACTGTCTGCTTACCATCAGGCGGGATGGAGTCACTGGTAGGCTATAATATAACAAAAAAAAAAAAAGTTTCTGAAAGGCTGATCAACGCAAAAATTAACTAATCAATCTAAGTCAAGTGCCAATTGATTTGACATTCGGTTTGCAAACCTAACGTCAAATCAAAATAATCATAGATTAGTTAATTTTGTACTGATTAACGTTTCAGAAACTCGAATTAATTTAACAGCCATGTTAAATTAACAGTCGTGTTAGTTGAACAATGATTTGACAGGCCTTTCAGAAACTGGATGTAAAATTTGATTTGTCTCCCTCGGGAAACATACCCATTTTCGGGATAAAAAGTAGCCTATGTCCTTCTCCGGCACCAACGAAATAAATTTTCAACGCAATTTTCAACGCAATTTTCAACGAAATCGGTTCAGCCGTTTAGGGGCTGAGTGGTAACAACACACACACAAACTTTCACACTTAAAATATTACTTTGATTTAAAAAATGGTAGTTATTTAGTGAGAACAGTAAAACTGTGTAGCTTGTATAACTGTGTATTTATTTCCATTTGGACTTAAATTGTGACTTTTTTACTATCAAAAACACTACTATGCTACAAAACTAGACTTGTGTAGGAGTCCCCGAATAACCAAGTTACTGGCTATCCAGACAATTAAATTATTGTGACATAAATAAGAAGATAGTCTTTTCTAGAATCAGTACAGGGTGACTAGTGTGAGTTATTTTTATGTTAACAAGACCACATTTGGCTCTCTGATTGGTTAAGAGCTTGTAGCGGTCCAATCTTAGTACCATAACTTAAAACAAACCCACACTCTGTACTCTCTCTAATGATGATGTTCCAAAACTCTTTACCAGCTCATGTGTTCCCATTTTATTATGATCCTGGATCCTTTAAGCAAGGCGTGGAAAAGCATCTCACTAAGCCATCATAGCGGAAGCAACCTTACCAGTAGTTTCAGAAGATGGCTTTTGGAATGGTGTCCACTGGATTCCACTGACTGCTTACCATCTGACAGAGTTCACTTTGGTTGGCTAATATAAAAAATACCTAATTCAAACTATTATAATAATGGTGTGTACCTTAATGTCAGGGGTATCGGGACGGAACCTAACGGCGGGTAGGGGAAAGTCGGGCCTGTCCACGTAGTTGGGTTGTCCATTGAAGCCATAGCCTACCCACTCGCGGTTGCCAATCTGAAAAGAATTATTATTAAGATAAAAAAATGATTTTCATCAATGATATCTACATTAAAAGAACATGAAAAAGACCAAATGATGCAGCCTATTGTCTATATTCTCTTACTTGTGTCTTAATTACACATATCTTTTCTTTTCTTTTCTTAAAAATGTTATTAAATAATTAGTTGTTTTGTAATAATTACTTTGTAAGGTTCTTTGGTTGTGTTGATGTGTTAAAATTGTTAACTCATACAAAAAAATTGTGATTATCTGGCGATTGAAAAGAGTGGCGTGAGTTTCTTGCCAGTTCTTCTCACAGCTCTACCTTGTCAGCGAACTGGCTGTAGGTTAATTAGCTGACTTCATGTAATTTGAATATTCATAAGTATCATTCTTTTTGATCAAAATGAAATAAATACTTTGACTTTGACTTTGACCATACACATTGTTTTTTTATTTTATTTTTTTTGCCTACAGTGGCAGATGAGTCTACAGCCCACCTGATGGTAAGTGGTAACTGTCGCTCATAGACTTCTGCAATACCAGGGGCTCTGCGAAGCCGCTGCCTACCGTGATATTAATTTAAACCTTGTATGAAGAAGGACATGTCATAACTCCACACCTGTCCCATGAGTGGAACAACAAATACTATAGAATGCCTTTGCTGCGATACAAGCTTAGGTACCTCCTGTGACTCATCAACATTACATCTTTTCATACACATGTACAATAGAATTGATTACTCAGATTATCAGTGTGATAAGCAGTGTTTACATTTCACACTTTCAAGCTCTTTTCAAACAAACCATATTTATTGATACAAGTGTTTAAAACTCTTTGTGACTTGTAACCACTTTTATTTATAACATAAAATGAAATCTTTGATGTAGTAATACAGCTAATATATTATTACTTCAAAATGTAATGTTACTTTGAGATGTTTATTTACAAGATTGGTACATAATATTCAAACAGTACCAACCACATGCCCATCACTGTGGTTCCTGTAAGACAGGATTAATGATAAAGAACCCATACAAACACCAAGCTTTGACACTCCTCGAGTCCAAGGGACTGTTAAACCTGTGTTGGACTCACAACAAATTTAATCAATAGTAAAAAGGAGGAGTTGGAAACAAAGAAGTCCACTTCTATCCATTGCAAAGCGGGCTATAAATTTAATCTAATGATATACTATAGATACGTCTGCCCTCGCTCTGCTTCAGTATCGAAAGTATCTTTAACAACTCGTACATAAAATACGATAGCAATACTGTTTGCATAATATTATTGATCTACTGGAAATTTACTTTTGGTGTCTACTGTATTGAAAATTTACAAATATTAAAAATCTGAATTTCCCTGAAAAATATATTAAACATAATAAAATATACCTTTGTTACTTGCTATTTACTGATTTTTAAAGGTGAAATAATTTTTTTAAATTGGTAGTGTAGATTTTTAGTTAGAAACAAACAAAAAATCAAGTCTTTTCTCTTTATAATATTAGTTTTAGATGTAAATGATAGGCATCACTGGCATAATGCCATTTACATTACCTTATCTAGTTCAGCATAAGAGGAGGAAGCCCTGGTGCACACTGGCACTCGGACTGCATCTAACAGTGCACGGCGCATCAGGTAATTGGCCATCTTTCTGTATAGAACAATAATAACTTGTTAAATAATACTAGCTCCTGCAACTCACACAGACTACACTGAAAGTATTATCATGGTCATATCAGCTATAGGATGTTAAATACATTTTCAAATGAGCCGATGTAGCTAAGTATACCAGATAAAATAAGTAAGATATAATTAAGAAACCTAATACTATATTAGTTTCCTATATTGCTCATGCCAGGTAGACTCAATTAAGCCTTGCTTCTACTATTTGATATTGCAAAATAACCCTTAAAAATAGTCATAAGACTGAGTGCCTGATAAGAGTTTAAAATGAATATTTTGAATTTTTTTTAATTGGTTACATAGGTCTTGAGTTAAATCACAACAAACAAACAAACATGCTCTACCTCGTCAGTGAACTGGCTATAGGTTAATTAGCTGACTTCATGTAAATTTGACTTTTCATAAGCATCATACTTTATGATTAAAATGAAATAAATGCTTTGAGTTTGAGTTCATACAAAAAATCAAATCTTTTCTCTTTATGTATATTATTATCTATTACAAAAGATGATATAAATAGTATGTAATGAATTTTGTCAAACATGTAGGTTTATTGACTAATGTAGCTATTTAAAAATAATTTGAATTAGAATAAGATTGGGTTTTTATTAATTAATTGTGACCTGAACAATTTAGATAATAATAAAATTGTAGTGTTGTTATATTAAATAATTTTTTGTTAGTATCATATTTTGCTTCATATGAATCCTGAATTTGGATTTTATTTTCTTTATCTTGATTTTGAAATATCTATAATTACTGATGTTAGTTTTGCCTATTAATAATAAATTATTGTTCAAATAGGTAACATGTTTCCTTGTTAAAAGCCTCCTTGTATTTACAATAATAGACAAAAAGAACAGAAACAAAAAATAAAGCCATACAAAAAGGTTTATATGTGCTCTAGTAGCATAAATTAGAAAAAAATAAGAAAATTATTACAGACCTACGCAGTAATATAGGGCACTTAATGTTATCTTGAACAGGTAAATTTTGTTCTAAATTGTGAGGTTATGCCTGCAGTGATCAATAGCGAAGAGTTACATAACACGAACTTTAGTAAGAAGCCAATCATATTAAAAATAAACAAAAAGGTTTGATATCCATAAATTATAAGTATATTTAACTAATTCTATGACAAATAAAGAAGAAAATAAATGAAATTTTGAAATTCGAATTAATTTACGTACAGAATGACAGTCAGCAGTGATTGAATAATAAACGCAACTTACCAAATAATATGTGAACACAAAAGCACAAATATAAAGAATAATTAAGCAAACACATTATTTGAAGTAAATTAAAGTTTATTTTACCTTGAAAATGCGGTTTGTTTCGTATGAATTTTTATCACCACCCAAGACTGAAAATCAGGCAGGACATTTAGGTAAGAGCGACGTCTGCCGGTAGGTCGGAGTACTAAATCGATTTGAACGGTTCGTTCCAATCCAAGCATACTAATTATTTTCTCAAATCTCTACGGATGCAACAACTCATTTAATTTTGGTTGCAGTTCACTTGGTAAGTTCAATTAACCATAAATTATAAAGGTATGTATATTAACTAACTAATTTTTGTTTTTTAATATAGGTACAACATTTACTATAAAGAAAATAACTTTTTATTTATGTTAATATATAGGTACATGTATATAAAACGATGTTATTTTTATTACATTTCAATTTGGTTACTAGTTTATTAAAGAAACGATTTACTTGTAACAACATTTAGATGATAACAACGAGCTCAAACTCTCATACTCTTACGGTCTGCCATTTGGTAAAAATCACAAATCAGTAATAATAAATTGTCCTAAAATGCGAGGGAGTGATGACTGATGAGTTGATGACACATCGGGCACAAATTCTCGGCAACCCGAGATCTCTCCTCGAAGCCTGCGGAGATCCTAGGAAACTTTCACGCTTCGGAGCTGGGTTGGATGAAATAATCCAACCAAACCGGACGTGTAAAAAGGACCAAGAGTTCTAAATGCGGCAAACGAGCCCACCAACAAGTAACAATAGTTCTAATTACGTAGACTCTTCCTTTTTGTCCAATCTATCCGTCAGTGGAATGGAATGCGCTCCCTCTTAAAATCAGGATGTCCAGTGTCCACTAACCATTTTGCATTTAAGGTGAAGGTGCATGAACTTCTTTTAAATTAAAAAGCAGACTCATCAGACTCATCACAATGATTTAATTGTATCAAATGTATATATTATTAGTTATTATTATTACGCTTAATTTTTTTTTCTTTTTTTATATTATAGCCTACAAAAGTGACTCCACCCCGCCTGATGGTAAGCAGTTAGTGGAATCCAGAAGTGGCGGCCACTATACCAAAAGCCATCGTCTTAAACTGCTGGTATGGTGGCCTCCACTATGGCGGCTGGGAATTGGGTTAGGGGAAGGGAATGAGGGAGGTGAGGAAAGAGGAAAGGGGGAAATCGGGCCTCCGGCGCTCTCACTCACCGAACGAAACGCAGTAGTACAGATAGGTACTACTACTCTTAAGTCGATCTTCTATGAGAGGGTAGTACTTCCCCGGACGATCCGGCCCATTCATGCTGAAATCAGCGGGGATCTACTACCGTACAAAATTATGTATATGTAATTATGTACCTTTAAGTTTATATTTTTATGTTTATGTAGGTAGATACATTTTTGAATGCAAGGTTATGTATGATTGTATGAGTGTTTATTTAGTATTGTAACTCCTTGTAAAAATCTAAATCTCTTCGCACTGTCTTCAGATACACCTATTTTGTTGTTCTCTGCATCACCCGTAATGATTGACTGGTAGAGAATGTCTCAGGCATTATGTCCGCCAGTATAGGTAGGTACTTTGTATAAAGTATGAAGTTTTTAATAAATAATAAATAAATAGTTTTACTTATGTAAAGTGTGAGTTAGGTACTTAGTTAAAATCATGTTAAAATATAGGTACCTATATATAAAGGCTGGCATTTACTTACTCAGCCTCTCAAATAGGTTTGAAACTCAAATAATTTTGTGCACGGACTACAAAGGAGTGTTTAATACCCACTTTGCTTTAATTGAAATCACAGGCAAAGGCCTCTTCAATCTTCATAATACTTAGAGAAGACATGATCTGATTTATTTTAATATTGATCGGCACGCTTGGTCGAGACGGAGTAACAATTTCAGACTTTCACGTCCAGGATTCCCCACGATATTTTCCTTCACCGTAACGTCCAAGTTAAACGTTAGAAAGTAGGTAACTAAGAATTTAGATAAATCACATTGGTAAGTGTCCGGTCTTAAACCCACAACCACGCGAGAAGTAATATATTTTTCGAAACATTATAATTTAACCCTAAAATCTTTTATTAAAAACAAAAATTATTGCCGAAGGTTCTTGATATTTCAGTGAACTAACCTTTGGTAGCAGCGATGTTATAGGTATCTACTTATCTTAGGTAATTTTGTAGCGAATCAAATTTGTTTATATCTGGTACAAAGTAAGGTGCTAAGAGTTCAAACTGACCAAAGTTCAAGTTTCCCGGTAGTAGATCCACGCTGGTTTCAGCATAAATGGGCCAGATCGACCAGGGAATGTGTGAATATGCCAGAGGCCCAATTTCACCATTTTCTTTTTCCTCACCTCCCTCAATCCTTTCATCTACCCCAATCCCTCCTCGTCGACAGTTACCACTTACCTTCACGAAGGCTGTTTACCCGTCTACCACCGAAGTCAATTAAAAAAAACCTACCTATTAATAGCTTTTACTACTTTAGCTTTTACCGGTTATTACTTTTCAAATTCATCCTGGACTACATTGTATACATATTGTAGAAATTTTTTAGTTAAATCGTTACAAACAAACAAACAAACAAGGTAATTAATACCACCTAGAAAAACACCTGCGGCCGAAATGCTAATATGTACCTACTAAAAAAAACAAATGATTACAATTGAAGCTTTTTTATATTTCGTACCTTTTTGCCAATTACCTGAGCTATAAAATCATACAGCGATACTTTAGCCATCATAATAATAATAACAGCCTGTTCTGTTACTGTCCTATTGCAGGGCACAGACCTCTTGTCATATAGAGAAGCATGAGCATTAATCACTACGCTTGCTCAAGGCAAGCCTTTAGCTTTAGCCATTAACTTCTTGTAACTATTATTGATATAATATGAGTTTTTAAAATTTAGTTCATTCAGTGTATTGCTTCTGGCGTTCAGTTTATCATATTTATTCTTTCCACTACATCTTTTTTAATTACTTAGTTTTGCACTCCTTTTCAGTAAATAGTAATGATTTTTAAGTTAGTTAAGTAAGTACGCAGATTTTTTATTTTTTATTTATTAAATGCATTTGAAGTTGTTGCGAGATTTTCTTTCCCTTCCGAAACTTTTGTATCTGTGTGTGCATCATTCATTTCCATTTTAGCCAGATTCTCACTCTCCTTCAATTCATCTTTTATAATTGTAAAAACTTCACTAAGAGTTCCATTAAAATTATTTTCAACATCTGCATCATGTATTTTGTTATTTAAATGGGCGGGTGGCATTAGGTGATTTGTGTATAAGTTATCTATAAGTTTAAGAATATCAGTTTCTAAGAACTTTCTATTATAATCGTTGTTTAACATTGTAATATTTGGTTTCGAAGTGATTTTAATCTCTTTTTTTATAGTTACCTTTGACGGCATTAACATTATCATAAATTATTTTATCCAGAAGTGCAGCATCTTTTTTATCTAAATCAACATTATATTCTTTGCTTGTATTATCGTTGTAATTTTAGAAATATTCTTTTTGAGTTTCTTTCTCGAACAAAGTTGATAAGAAATCTTCTAAACTTTCATCTGCTCCTAGCCTAAGACCGTCTAAATCTAGTATTGGTAGGTCAGGAGTTCTAGTCGTTCTTGATAATGGCGTAATCTTTTTAACAGTTGTTGTCATTTAATTAAATTGGAACAGATGGAACAATGGGGAAATAGTTGTTGTGGTCCTCGCACCACCGTGTGGCACCACCTAAATGCCAAGAAAAACATGCTGTTATATTTTTTTTCTCAGGTTAGATTAAAGTAAAATAGACTCTTCTGTCTCGTAAATATAGTATAAACTAAAGTTACTCTTGCACAGTCCCTTCTACTACCACTCTTAGACTATGCAGATGTCTGCTTTCTTGATGCTAAGGAGGAACACCTCAATAAACTCGAACGACTGCAGAATTTGGGTATCCGCTTCATTTTCGGTTTGCGTAAATACGATCACGTTTCGGAATTTCGTAAGAAACTGAAGTGGCTACCTATTCGGCAGCGTCGAGATACGCACATTCTTTCTCTCCTTTATTCTGTCCTTAATAATCCCAGTTCTCCATCCTACTTGAATGTACGCTTTGAGTATCTTGTACCTCGTGGTAAACCTTGTCGGTCTTCATCCTCTCTTCTACTCCGTACTCCTCTTCATAGTACTAGCCGTTATGACGGCTCTTTTACTGTGCACGCGGTTAGGTTGTGGAATTCTCTTCCTCACGTCATTCGTGAGAGTACTTCTGTGGATGTGTTTAAGAGAAGAACAAGAGAACATTTCCTATCTTTGGTTAATTAATAGGTATATATAAGTATATAAGTAGATATATTTATTATAATTATGTAAGTTTATGAATTTATATATTTTAATATATTATGTGTGTATTATTAATATGTAAGTTTATTTGTTTAAATTATGTATACACTAGGTATACAATAAATTAATAGGTACTATATTTAATTTCATTTCCTTTCTGTCTGTTTGTACACTTCATTTGTTCTCACACTTGATATCTTTCCTCTTCCACTCTGAGGTTTGCTGGAAGAAAACTCACTTTTGAGTTAAGCTCGCCTTTGTACATGATATTTCTTACTAATTATGTAATATGTTCTATGTGTGTACAATAAAGAATAAAGAATAGTATATAGTCCTCCTTATCGCTTTCGATAATGGCGTCCCTTAGCGACTCATTTCCTAGCATGTGCCCTAATGTGACTTGCAAGCCCGAGTTTAGTTTTAAATACTACTACTACTGTAACTTATGTTATTAAATAAATGAATATGAATATGAATACTCGGTCTACTACTAGGGCAGAAAAGTTGACCTGCTGCATTATATTTATAGGTGTAGGTGGGCTTAGGTTTCTCCTTGAGTAATTGATGTTTACGTTATCTCGTAAATAAAGACTTAGAGAATACCATAGATAAACTAACGAGAAAAAGTGGTAATCTGCGTACTAATTTTATCATTTTACTACGCTCAACAGTCCACATGTGTGACTATGTCAAAATTTAAGGCGAGGCGTCTGTTCAGCACAAAACGTTTTAGAGCCGATGAGGACGAAAATATGTAGAAATGTTAAACATCACCTGTTCCATGATGGTTTCAATCCAGCCAGTGTAATTACCTAGCTTCGTGAACACTGTGGGAGAATCTGGAGCTCCACAAACTGGTGTGCCAAAGCTGATGACGCCCACTAACATGTCTTCAATGATCCCAGGTCCACCGGCATCTCGCTTTAACATAAATGGTGTTTAATCCTGATGTTAAGGTACCTGTCGCTCATGCACAAGGTTGTGGACTAAACTACTTATGTATGTAGCGAGTCACACTTTCTAAATTATTACTATTATATTATATACTATTTTTTTAATCTTTTGATGTGACGATAGTGGTAAGTCGAATTTATTTATTTTATTTTTTTGAGTAAGAAGTTACAAGCGTTTACGTCTTATGAGTGGCAATGTCGCAATTTTAGTGTCTTGTTTCGTGGTTTTAATTTTTTTTTATTATTTAATCGGAGCTATATTTAAATAATATGTTCTGTCAATATGCTAGAATTAGGTGAAAGCTATATAAAAAGTAAGAAATCATTGTGTTTATAGTTCTATATAAATGCAAATAACACTTTGGAAACTTTCGTAGCGTTATTTTCATAGTAAATTATCTATTAGTATTTATTATGGTCACTTACTTTTTATACAGCTTTCACCTTGTTCTAAAATATTAGTAGATCTTTTAAAATATAGCTCCGTTTAATAATAAAAATGAAAATGAAAATCTCGAAATATGACACTAAGTTGCGACTAGGGAATGAAAAACCGGTGCTCTTCTTGCGTCGCGGGATTTTCGGGATTAGTTGTTGAAGGAACCGGGAGAACCGGGACTTTCGGGACTTTTGGGTATTTTTTAAGCCACTGCTGTTATTTTATTTTAATAGATCTTTAGTACCTATGTAGGTAATGAAAACTATATTGTATTAATATAAAATATTTATTTATTGAACCCAACAAAAACAGAACCATTTAAGTACTATTCTTTAAAAAAATTAATTACATATCAGAAGAAATCAAAATAATTTTCTCAATTTTAAAATGAAACAAGCCATCGGTATTCAGCACTCACTGTCATTATTTCTTATTTGAAATGAAAAAATATGAGAAATGACACTCTTCTAAGAACAAAATCAACAAACAAATATAAAAATTCATGTATGTATTGTATACGGGGCTGTCGCTGAAAACCAGCGCTGTTGCGCTTTTAAGCGCCTCAGCATTAAGCTGAGTGACGGCCAATTTTTCGCGTGGACGTGGCGGACATCTGCACGACGCGAGCTTGTGTGAAGTCCAGTGCCATGGAACTCTGTTTTTTTTGTCAGTTTTATGTTTTTGTTTTTTTGTCTGTGGCTGAATGTTTATTTTTACATATTCTTGTGTGTGTCACCTACATGTGAAAAATAAACTGTTTTTCTTTCTTTCTTTTCTTACCTAGGTTGCGACGTTGCCACTCATAAGGTGTAAACGCTCTTTCACTCGTAAGCACTTCCGAAGGATACGGACGAAATATTTTCAGTTTTTTCAATTAGAAATGTTACTACGGGAAAAATTTTATGGCATTCCTCGAAGCCCCAGTAGCTTGGTGGGGCAAAATGGAGATCGAATACAACGACTTCTCGAAAAAGCAAAGCTTGTGAAGTGCCAATGTGTACAATTTGATTGAATCCTGCCTGCATTAGCGAGTGGGAGTAAGATTTGACACCTAAGGCCTAGCTAAGGCCTACCTAGCGCTCTTTCAGATAAATAACTGATATTTGTACTCACATTGCAAGCACCACCTCCTTTCACGTAATATCCAGCGCAAAAGTTATGTCTAGTCACAAATTCTCTAAAATATAATAACATATAATTTATATTAACAAATGTTCGTTATTCCTTGTAATAAAAATAGTGTATTACGCACTTAGAATAGCGTTCTTCACAATCATCACGTGAATAGTAATCCAAATCGACGTAAGACAGTTTGTTTCTAAAAATATCAGAGATGACGTTGGTACTCTGAAATAAAATAATAACAATATTTATAATATCATGCTGTCACTAAAAAATATAACTATTTAATTTAATCATGTAATATTAGAGAAACAAATGAAAAATTTACTAATAAAAACAGATTTACTATAATGTAAAAATAAGCATACCTATCTACCTACAATGAAAATTGAGAAATATGTACGAAATGTCTTGTCAAAATGTAACAGACTTGTAAACCACATTTCTTGCGAATAAATATTTCATTTTATTTCAAAGTAAATTACCGATCTCAAATATTTCAGCCAAATAAAACCTAATACTCTTTGGATATATGATAGAATATTGTTACTTTATGTAAGTATGTACCTATGTATGTTTCAATCTTTCGCACGTTCTACACCCTAAATGTCTTAATGGACTTTAACATATCAGGTGATAGATTCGCCAAGTGACATAGGGTAGGCATATAATCTGTAGCGTCGGCGCAAAAAAATGGATTTCTTTCTTTTCAATTGGTTTTAGTCAGGCGGACTTTTTGTTTTTCATTAATAATATATTTTGCTTTGCTAGAGTTTAGGTTTTTGATATTAGACAGAATGGACCTATTCTAGTAAAGTTAATAACGTTTCAACTAAACTTCATTATAAGCCTGTGAAGATGTTAAACTTCTGCGCTTCTAGGCGGAGCTGTGTTGGATGCAAAGTCCAACTAAACAAACAAACAAACAAACTGGTGATTCAACATGTAATATTCAATAAATCTTAAGAACTTACGTCTTTTGCACCCCAACCAACAACAGTAATTTTACCAGAATTTACAGGCATCGGTTGTGGACGTTTATCTATAACTATCTTTTTTACTCGGTCACTTTTAAAGTTGATTTTCCTGATGAGTCTCATAACGGCTAGGTTGTGCTTTAGAGTTTTTGGATCGTAGTTTGGGTGGAAGTAGATGTCTATCACGGCAATGTTCTCACCACCTGTCTCGTAATAATCACTACCGACTTGGACAGAAAGAAAGGCTGGATTCTCGCGAAAGAAACGATTGTTCCAGGCCCTGAAAAATTATCATTATCATTAATAATTACTTTTTTTTAATCCAATAAATAATTTACAATACGCAAATAAACTAACAACGCTAAGCAATAATAAGACTGCTATGCTTAATCCTGTTGTTAAATCACAGAAAAAAATTCTAACTTTTCCGTTATGATTCCATTTAAAAAATAAAATAACTAATCAATGAAAACTACATCTTACAGTTGCAAACACGACGAAGAAGTAATAACCAAATCGCTTTTAATGATAGAACCAGCGCATTGGAACTTTTTGAAGAATTGGATGCTGGCCATGAAAGGGAAAGTTTTGATGCTTGTTCGGATGCCACTAAAAATACGACGCCCACTTGGCCCTAAGCAAACATTAATTAATAAGTTTAAAACATGAAATAGAAAATATTTGAAGTTCTAAATAAAGTAATTAAAAACTTACGCCAAATTTCATTATCTGAAAGCACATTTTTATTTTGCTGTTCAACATTTTTCAACAAATTTATGTAGTTCAAATATTTCGAAATGCCTGCATTTATTACAGTAAAGTCATCAGAGACATATTTTAGTTTTAGATATTTAAATTTCCTAATTAACATATTTATAAATTTTGCTACAATATTGTTATCAGCTTCGATACTCTTATCATCTTCATTCAACACCTCATTTATTCGTGCAATAAAACGTTGTGTGTTGTTATCGATATTATTAACTCGTGTTAGTCTTGCTATTTCTCTAAGGTTGTCGCAATCTGTCAATGTGATCGAAGCGAAGAAGTAAGAAGTTGTGTATTGTAGAAAACTGCTTCAATCTTGTATCATGTTTTGCTTTTTCAATTTTAAAAGCTGCAAATAGATTGTTTAATGTATTTCGTATCACGGTCTCGACACTCGCTATGTGATTGTCTTCAAGGATTGGTAGTTTTACAAGAGCTTGAATATCAACAATATAGTTTCAAGGATTGGTAGTTTTACAAGAGCTTGAATATCAACAATATAGTTTAACAAGAGAAGACAAACAATGATAGCATTGTTTGAGGACATAGGGGTATAGTTTCATCAACAAAATAAATATGAATTGATATTTCTTTTTGCAGTATTTTGAGAATAATTAATATAAATTGAAATATGTTTTATGATTTCGTTTTATTTTGCTATAAGATATTGTAAAATATTTTATTACTATAAGTTTATTTATACTATTTTATGTTTTTAGTAATCGATACTATTACATAAAGCGAAAGAGTTTGTTTATTTGTTTCAACGCGCTAATCTCAACTACAGTCGGATTTGAATAATTCTTTTTGCGTATGATAGCCTAGTTCCTGAGGAAGTTTATAGGCTATGTAACATACATGTGGGATAAAATATTGTTAAAATATGAACGTAGCGTATAAGAGAGTAATGTGCAAACGGAACGCAGCGGATGAAAGAAAGGGAAGTATGTGTGCGAGTGAGAGGGAGAGATACACGACGGAAGTACGGGGTAACTGGGGGAGGAAAAGGAGAACAGTCGGTGTAACGCTTAACAAGAGACGTATATTTTCAAATAAAAAGTATTTTAATTATCTTTCCTCGTTAATTTTGCCATACAATCCCACAAAATTGGGGGCTCGTCCGGGATTGGCAAAATAACAACGCAGGTTCGAGTTTTAAGAAGTTTAACGACGAACGACGGAGTCCGGCACGTGGCGTGGTGAACGGCGACAGATCGTATTCGAAAATCAACGGCGGCCTATTTACGACGGTATCGGCAAACGGTGAGAACGACGATTGTGAAAATGACGAAAGACGAATCACGTACGGGGCTAAGCTCAATGTTGTACCTAACTTCGGATCTAATACCTAAATTCACCGGTCAAGATAAAACCTATCCAGTGACGCGATGGATACAAGACGTAGAAGAAAATGGAGAAATATGCGATTGGACTCCTTTACAACAGCTGTTGATGGCACGGAGATCCCTATCCGGCACCGCACAGCTGTGGATACAAGCTGAACGCCCTCACAAAACATGGGAAGACCTAAAGACGGCACTGAGTAAAGAGTTCCCTGACACCGTTGACATCAAGACTATACACGAGCTCATGAGCCAGCGGAAGAAAAGACGCGACGAGACTTGCATCGACTATATGATGGTCATGAAGGAATTGGGAAAAAGGGGCAAGATAGCCGATTACGTGGCCATTAAATACATAGTTGATGGCATAGTCGACCACGAGACCAATAAAATCATGCTATACGGTGTGACTACGTATTCGGATCTTAAAGAAAAGTTGAAAATCTACGAAACTGTGAAGGAGAAGATGAAGCTGGAACATTCTAAAAGTACCTACACTTATAGTAACGAAAAACGCGGCAGCATCGTACGTCGCGAAAGGACGTTGAGAAGGTGCTATAACTGTGGTGACGACGATCATGTGTCCAAGGAATGTCCGCAGAAGGCACAAGGACCAAAGTGCTTTAACTGCAACGAACATGGGCATATTTCACCAAAGTGCCCACATAGAAAAAACATGGCGGTAGGCTGTAAGGAAGATTCAAGGAGTTTATCAAGATGGCGTACTTCCGGCACTTCCGGCGATAGAAATAATAATCACAACAGCGCATCGACATCGAGTGGAAGCGGGAGCGGTGAACGTGTGAGCAGGCAAGCGATGTTCGGTCAATCATCGTTCAACAACGCAGATGTTACGTCACTCTCACAGAATGACAGTGACAAGATGACAGATGTCAACGAAGATAATGTATTTCAAAACGAAGTCGAGCATGATGACAAGGTAAACAACCAAGAGCGGCGGGAAAAACCATTGAAGATCGTAGAGTTATGTGGAAAAACGACAAGTGCGCTTATTGATTCGGGCAGTGATGTGAACTTAGTATCTTCTGAGTTTTGTGCTAATGTCGGTAAGGTGATGGACAATAACATGACGTTAACTGGACTTGGTTTCGCTAAAGTAAAATCATCAGGTTGTATAACGACAGAGGTTGTGATCGACGATACGAAATACGAGGACGTGTTATTCTACGTGGTACCTAGAGACTGTATGCCTTTTGATGTAATCATAGGTCACGAATTTCTCAGGAATGTTGTGGTGGTTATGAATGGTAGTGCTGTGTGGATGAAACCTGTGGAATGGGTGAATGAAATCAATTGTTTCAGTTGCAGTGTCGAGATTGGTCATGTAAGTAATACCTGCCTTAAAGAAGAGGTTGTGCAGATAATTGAGAGCTATCAACCACGTCAAATTAAAGAAGCTCCTATTCAGCTAAAAATAATTGTCAAAGATGATGTCCCAGTGGTGCAACGTCCACGACGCATATCACTAAAGGAGCAGGTGGTAGTTGAGGAACAAGTTGCTGAGTGGCTTGAGCAAGGAGTGGTACGTGTAAGTTACTCTGAATATGCCAGTCCATTAGTTCTTGTTCGCAAAAAAGATGGTGCTATTAGGGTGTGTGTTGACTATAGAAAACTAAATAATAAAATTATAAAAGATGAGTTTCCATTGCCGATTATTGAGGATTACATTGACAAGTTGGCTGAAGCAAAGGTATTTAGTGTACTAGACTTAAAAAACGGATTTTTCCATCTAAAGGTCAGCAGTGAGTCAGTAAAGTACACTGCATTTGTTACACACCACGGTCAGTTCGAGTTTTTGAAAGCTCCGTTTGGGTTGTCTGTTTGCCCAAACTATTTTATGAGGTTTGTAACCATAATCTTCAGAGAATTAATATCTAAAGGGATTGTTCTAATATTTGTTGACGATATTCTTATTCCAGCAAAAGATGAGCAGGAAGCTGTAGATAGATTAAGAGAAGTTTTAAGAGTGGCATCTGAATATGGCTTACAAATAAATTGGAAAAAAGCACAGCTGATATGTCGAAGCATAACTTATTTGGGTCATACGATTGAGAATGGACAAGTAAGGCCTGCCAGTGAAAAGATAGATGCAGTTACAAAGTTTCCAGAACCCAAAACAGTTAAACACTTACAAAGTTTCATTGGTTTGGCATCATATTTTAGAAAGTATATCCAGAATTTTGCATCTATAGCACGGCCACTTACAGATTTACTTAAGAAAGACGTCAATTTCGAATTTAATGATGAGCAACGGTGTGCATTCAATTATTTGAAGGAATGTTTAACCACTAAACCAGTTTTGCAAATATTTAATTCAAGATTTGCAACGGAAATGCATACAGATGCATCATGTCTGGCTTATGCTGCTATACTCATGCAGCGATCTGATGATGATGGTGGACTACATCCAGTATATTACATGAGTCGTAAGACAAATGATGCGGAAAAAAAGTACACCAGTTATGAACTGGAGAGTCTGGCTATTATAGAAGGAATAAAAAAATTTAGACATTACTTGTATGGTATAAGATTCAAAATTGTAACTGATTGCCAAGCATTCCAGATGACACTTAAGAAAAAAGATTTGAGTACCAGAGTCGCAAGGTGGGCATTGCTTCTGCAAGAGTTTGACTTTGTGGTTGAACATCGGCCAGGAACGCGGATGAAGCATACTGATGCATTAAGCCGAAACCCATATATAGCAGTAGTAACCCTGCACGATGAGATCAGGCGAGCACAACAGTTGGATGACAGTCTGAAAGCTATATTAGAGATTTTACAGGAGAGAACTTATGGTGATTATTATATTGATAATGGATTGCTGTATAAAGGAATTGAAAAGCATTTAGTGGTCCCAAAGTCTATGGAAAATGAAATCATAAAAAGGGCTCATACAAATGGACATTTTTCAAAACGAAAAATGATTGAATTAATAAGTAAAGACTATTTTATCAAGAACCCTGATAAGAAAATTGAAGAGTTTATTACGAGTTGTATACCATGTTTATTGGCTACGCGTAAAGAGGGAAAACAAGAAGGATTCCTAACTCCGATTGAAAAAGAAGAATCACCACTGCATACACTTCATTTAGATCACATTGGGCCAATGACTGAAACGAAGAAACAATATAACCATATCCTCACGATTGTAGACGCATTTACGAAGTTTACTTGGTTATTTCCCACCAAAGGTACCACAAGTAAAGAAACTATTGAAAAGTTGAAAATTCACCAACAACATTTTGGCAATCCAACCAGATTTATAACTGATCGAGGAACAGCTTATACAAGCAATGAGTTTCAAGAGTATTGTAAAGACGAAAACATACAACACATCAAAATTACAACGGGAGTGCCTAGAGGAAATGGACAAGTGGAAAGGGTTCATCGTACTATAATCTCCATACTTACAAAGATGTGTATAGAAAATCCTGCTCTGTGGTACAGGCATGTAAGTAGATTACAGCGTTCTCTAAATAGTACTTTTCAGCGAAGCATAAATACTACACCTTACCAACTATTAATCGGGACTAAGATGAGAATAAAGGAAGATGTCGAGATTTATGATTTGCTTATAGAAGAAGAAAGAGAAAGCTATTCAGAAGAGCGAGAAAAGCTTAGACAGATAGCTAAAGAACAAATTCTACAAGTTCAGGAAGAAAACATTAGAAATTTTAATAAGAAGAGAAAAGAAGGTATTAAGTACAAAGAAGGAGATTTAGTGGCAATAAAACGCACTCAGTTTGGCACAGGAATGAAGCTGAAAGCCAAATATCTAGGGCCCTATCAAGTTGTAAAAGTAAAGAGAAACAACAGATATGATGTGAAAAAGCTTGACTATAATACTGAAGGCCCTGGGGTAACCTCTAGTTCAGCAGATTACATGAAGGCGTGGCCAGATGTCCACTCCAAAACCTAAAAGGTGAGAGTTGATTATTTATTTAAGTTTATGTTGTTTCAGGTTTGTGTATGAATGGTTGTGTGCAATGTTTCATTAAAACCCTGTACTGTTATTAAGTTAGCTTAGTTTATTATAAATTTGATGTATATCTAAATAAAAGTGTGTAAACATGTTTAAAAAGAAACCTTGACAATGTTATGTTGTAATTGTCATGTTGTGTCTTCTCTTTTGAAATGTAACTTACAAATTAAGTGATGATAATATGTTGTTACCGTGATGTTGTAGTAGTTAAGTTAAATAATTTAAGTTGAAAGCTAGGAATGTATGTGTGGATGTCTGAGGACAGACATGGATCAGGATGGCCGACTGTGGGATAAAATATTGTTAAAATATGAACGTAGCGTATAAGAGAGTAATGTGCAAACGGAACGCAGCGGATGAAAGAAAGGGAAGTATGTGTGCGAGTGAGAGGGAGAGATACACGACGGAAGTACGGGGTAACTGGGGGAGGAAAAGGAGAACAGTCGGTGTAACGCTTAACAAGAGACGTATATTTTCAAATAAAAAGTATTTTAATTATCTTTCCTCGTTAATTTTGCCATACAATCCCACATACATAGGGTTACCATCTCTAAAATTTGTCAACCAGGACAAGATGCGTGAAAACTCCGGATTTTAGAGCCCAGAACCCGGACGTGTCAACAGGTATTTTTTAACTTCTTCAGTGTAATAAAAAATAGTTGAAAGCACAGATTTTAAGATTTTTAAATCCTGACTACAAATTAAGCTCCGCCCGGACGCTTCCCAGATGCTCACTAAACTAGGACAAATAAGGGGGAATCTGGACAGATGGCAGCCCTAAACATACAGTAAGCAAAAACACAGATGAAACTGCGCTGCAGAAAGCTGGTATAATATAAAATGTATTAGAACAATATAATGGTGTGCAGTGATCGATAAGCTGCGATTACCATTAACCATAGTGTAGCATTAAATTTGCACCAAGAAAAATTGTTCTTTATAGGTGTGTTATGATTTTTCAAGTGCAAAGTTAAAGCCGAAATTCTCAAATGCCAGGTAGCTTTAAGTTACCTCAGTACCGTCACATAATACTAAAGTGGCTGACATAGCATGAGAGCTCAGCGCTACTTTTTTTATTGTTCTCTTGTGACGTGTACCTAAAATTGAAATTCCTGTATTTGGAGATAACTTTGTCTGTTTACAAGTAACATTTTGTACTCAAAATCTTTGAGATTAGCATCATAACTATCTATAAACAAGTTTGTTCAAAAGCATCGATGCTTATTGCCTGGCTTTTTGTATAAAACTTGGGTGGCTTATACGTAGGCGTATGTGGTTATCGTAGCGTATTGAAATTGCTGCGACTTTATATAGGTATTAGTTTTAATAATTCTTGTTAGAGTATAGCCAGTATTATCCCTTTTCTATTTATATTTGTCTCAAATTTCAGTAAAGCAGAAGGGAAATAAAAAAAAATATATTTTAACTTGTATTAGACAAATCTAACGCAATACTTAATTCGTCTCCACTGTCAATTTTGGTTTCACTTTATGCACTTGCATTATTGCCTGAGTAAACTTCATCGTTATCTGATGAACTGGATACTGTAGTCTTCTTATTTTGTTTTACTTTATGTTGTTTCCTTATTTTTCTAGCTCTCATTTTTACTAATTCATTATCTTCTTCCGTCTCCATATCGTACAATTTATTCTTTACTTTCTTGGCTCTCTTTTTGTGCTTTTTTATTTTAGATGATTTCTTGTTTCGCCCATCCTTTATTTGCATTGATTCACTATATTTTTCTGGTGATTCGTCATGTTTTTGCTTTAATTCAAATAATTCATTTTCATCCTTAGTGTTGATTTTATGAGACTTATGAGGCAGTTTCTTTGGTTTCTTTTTGTCTACTGAATCAGTATTTTCGCTAGATATTTTTTTTTCTAAATTCTCACTTTCTGCCAGCCGAGCCACAAGGGCTGAATAATCTTCTACATCGTACATCTCAGTTTTAATTTCTTCATATTCCTTCGTCAGAGTCTCATCAAAATCATAATCGAGTGAAGTGGTTTCAGCGGACTTTTCAATGTAAGTTGAAAGATTATCTGCCTTTGCTTTCATCTCTTTTGATTGCATCTGTTCTATTACTTCTGTTTCTTCTGAATCAATATCTTTCTTTATTAATGCTTTATTGATTTGATTCGCCACGGTTGTTTTAGTTCCAACTAATTTATCGTCTTCTTTTGCTCTTTTAAATGGATTAGTAGCTTCGTCGGTAATACTTACAAGTTCTTCTGTATCCAAAAGTTTATATATATCTAAATCATCCAGTAGACTTGCAATATCATTTTGCAGCTTTAATTCTTCATCACCTAATTTATTGCCCGCTACTTGACGATGATTGGTATGTTTTGCAGTTGTAAGAGGAATTGATTTGGGTTCAACCTCGTCTTCGCTTGCCATTTCTGATGCTTCGGCCTCCGATTCGTTCGTCTGTTCCTCTGTTTCATCAGAAAAGGGGGTATTATAAGGAGTCGTGAGTTTTGTTGTTTCTTGTTTTTTATGCTTTTTTTGTATAGATTTTTTATTGCTTTCAGTTACTGCTTCAGTCATTGACATCAATTCGTTTTTAACCTCTTTACTTCCAAACATTGTTAACATAAACTCTTTAAAAAGTTTATCGTCTTGTAATATTCTTACATCAGGTCTACTATCACGAACTGGTATTGTAGTATATTCTGGTGTCTCATTAGACCTTTCAACGGGGCTGACTTGAAAGTGTATTTTTGTCTGATCAGAAAAGTGTAGCGCGAAGGTACTTCTAGGTATCAATTTTGTGGAGAGCTTACTAATTTCTGGTAATTCCTAAATAATATAAAACAGTTATTATTATTTGTTACTCAATGTATACTAGAAGTTGTTATATTGCAATTTTTACCTGATCCATGATTGTATTGATCCATTTCCTGTAAAAGCCTACTTTAGTGAAGACTGTTGGAGCGTCGACTGTACCGCAGATCGGAGCACCGAAACTAATCACACCAATCAGTATACCGGCCGAAACTCCTGGACCGCCGACATCGTGCTGTTGAAGCAGATTTTTTTTATTACCGTCAGTGGCAGACGAGCAAATAGCAAATGTCGCTGCCTACCGTGAAGGTAGAGGGGTAGGTGAAAGGAATGAGGGAGGAAAAACGAAAGGAGGAAATTGAGCCTCTGGCTCTCTTAACTTTCAAGATAAAAAAAAGATCTGTGTTATAAATTCTGACTACCACTGTGGCGCCGCTTACGACACCTACAGGAGGATAATACTGTAGTTCCATATTCTGAACCGGAGATCGCATGATAATTGTTACTGAAATTGAGACTTTGTGTTAGGTATTATTAAATTTCAAATTTGTAACTATATAAAAATACTTACACTGCAAGCTCCACCTCCTTTAGATAAAAAGCCAGCGCAGAAATTTTTCTCCGATACGTATTCCCTGAAAATCACAAGATTTCTAGTGTTGTTAGCTACATAAATGTATATAGTCGTATTAAATACAGGAGCATTCTACAAGTCTACCTTTTAGTGTGATGCATAGATTATTCTCTTTGCGTTATTCTAAAAGGTAGACTGTTGTGAAATGTGTGTAATGCATTTAAAGTTTCATGTATTTAAATAATGATAAACTTAGTTAATATTATAACACTTTAATTATGCCTGAACACATTCAAACAATAGCTTTTAGATCAACGTTAATACCAAAATAAGTGATAAAACTGATAAAGTGACAACCACATATTTTATTATTTTGAACTGGGTGACCTACTCAAAACAGAAAAGCATAGAAATTAACAGTATTTCACTAACCGAGAATACATATCCTGACAATCCGCTAACGGGTAGTAATTTAACTCAATAAAACCCAATCTATTGTACCATGGATTGTAAACGACGTTATTTCGCTGAAACAAGAAAAATAAATTGCAGCGTCATCAAAGCCTGTTGTACCTTGGCACTTTGCGTACCCACTTGGCTCGTTTCAAATATCCTCGTGCTATTAAATTCTATTGTCTGTAGTATTCTGTACATCACTGCTGACTACATAATTGTGAAATTAGCTGATACAGTCCCTAGACCGTAGCCGGTGTAAAGTGTTATCGAAGTGAAAACCTTTTTTCCCGAAAAAAGAAAGTACTTTTAACATACTTTAAAGTCTGATACTTTTATATTTAGTGTGAATATGTAGGTACACTAAGAATTGTTGTGTTGTGTGGGAGTGCTTAGGTAAATGAAAGAATTTACTTGCTACTCACGGTTGTATAATGATAGTCCATACAGAAATACATAACATTCACAGAAGAAGAATAGAATCTTTATAGGTTCGACACACACGTTAAGCGTTCTTTATAATTAATATAATTATACACAGAGAGGAAAAACATATATAAAGACGTTCGACAATTTGTACACAGAATGGCACTGATTAGCACGCCGATCCTGAAGGATTACGGCGGGTATCCTTAGGACCGTTAGAGGCACAAGGTTGCGTAGGCTTCGCGTCGCGATAGCGAGATCGGACTGAAGGTCAGCTAAGGTTGGCGGACAAGCGAGTCGCCGTGCGACCCCACTCATGCGCATCTACCGCGTGACGTAGTTGTGGCGCGTTTCCACAGTACGGTTTCGGTGTGCATGACGGTGGTGAATTTATGTGGACAATATATTATATGCATAATTATGAAAGTGTAAATATAGTATTAATTATGTAATGTATGTTATTATGTTTATGTGTATGTAGCATACTTGTTTAAAATAGGTAATAATATATATATAAATAAATTGTGGAGAGAAATGTTAAGGCTCGCCACATCACTCCCCCCCAGAGACCGTCCTACGGGCGATAATAATTTGGGAATCGAACCCTACGACCAGACTTGGTCGTTCTGACGGGAGTGTCCTTAGGCTGATTTTCCTCTTCTTGGACATGTTGGTCGGTTGGTAACGTGTCAGCCAATGTGTAGGCGGGTTTAAGGCGGTCTACGGAAACTTTTACCTTTTTACCCTTTACTAGTATTGTAAAGGTTTTGTCGCCTTTTGCTAAGACTTCGTAAGGACCGGAATATGCTGGTTGCAACGAACCTCGAAGCGCATCTTCCCTGAGGAATATGTGACTTGAGGTAGCTAGGTCCCTATGGACAAATATTTTGTGTCTGGAATGCCGTGCAGCTGGAATGGGCTGCAATTTTGCGACAAACGAGCGTAGACGAGTGGTAAACTCCGAGATGTCGGTGGTGCCGCTGTCAACAGGCACGAAAAATTCTCCTGGGAGTCGTAAGGGCTCACCGTACAGAAGTTCTGCAGAAGAAGTTTGCAGGTCTTCTTTAACCGCGCTTCGGACACCTAGTAGGACCAAAGGCAGGGATTCTGTCCAATTATGGTCAGCATGGCACATTATTGCCGTCTTAAGTTGCCTGTGGAATCGTTCCACTAGGCCGTTGCATGCTGGATGGTAGGCTGTGGTCTTTCGGTGTTTGAAGCCGACTATTTTGGCTAGATATTGGAACAGTGTGGATTCAAATTGCCGTCCTCTGTCTGTGACAATATCCGTTGGGCAACCGAAACGAGAGATCCAGTTGTTCAGCAATGCTTTACCAACTGTCTCAGCGGTGATATCTACAATTGGTACCACCTCTGGCCACCTAGTAAAACGATCCACAGCCGTCAGACAGTACCGGTACCCCTGTGAGGGAGGAAGGGGACCTATTAGGTCAATGTGCACGAAAGCAAATCTAGCACGGGGTAATTCGAATGTGCCTAATGGTGATGACACATGTCGATTTACCTTTGTACGTTGACAGCTGAGACAGGTACGTGACCATTCTCGACAGTCCTTGCGGACTCCAGGCCAAACGTAGCGCTGCGCGACTAATTTCGCGGACGTGTTTGCTCCTGGGTGGCTGAGGCTATGAAGGCTCTCAAATATTTGCCGTCGTAAAAGTTTGGTCACAAATGGTCTTGGGGTGCCTGTACTCACATCGCAAAATAGCTCGACGGGGCTGCCATCAATTTTGAGTCTCTGTAGTTTCAGAGATGTGTCTGCCGTAAGTAGCTGCGACAGCTCCGGATCTGAGGCTTGGGATTTAGCGAGGACTTCAAAATCAACTGGAGTTTGCAGTTCACTAATGCGGGACAATGTATCGGCGACGATATTGTCCTTGCCGGAAATATGTTGAATATCCGTTGTGAACTGCGAGATGAAGTCGAGGTGCCTATACTGACGAGGAGCACAGTTGTGCTTTCGCTCATGAAAAGCGTATACCAGCGGTTTGTGGTCAGTATAGATAGTGAAGTGTCTCGCTTCCAACATGTGTCGGAAGTATTTTATGCCTTCGTAGATCGCGAGAAGCTCACGATCATATGGCGAGTACTTTTGTTGGGCGGGGCTCAGCTTTCGCGAGAAGAAGGCAAGTGGTTGCCACTGTTCGTCCCTGAACTGTTGCAAAACTGCCCCCATTGCCAGATCGGACACGTCTGTAACTAGGGCAAGTTTCGCTTTATAGTCGGGGTGTGCAAGCAATACAGCTCTGCAGAGGCTGTCTTTGCACGTATTAAACGCGATGAGCGCCTCGCCTGTTATTTCCACAGGATGTTGACCTTTTACTGAGCCAGTTAGCAGGGCGTTAAGTGGACCTTGAAATTCTGCGGCTTTGGGTATAAACCGCCTGTAAAAGTTCAACATCCCTAAGAAACGCCTCAGCTCTCTGACAGTTTTGGGTGTAGGGAAGTCCTTGATGGCTTCCACCTTAGACTCCAGGGGTTTGGTTCCAGCTGCCGAGATGCGATAACCCAAGAATGTGACTTCGTCCGCTCCGAATATACACTTCGAAGTGTTGATGACGATGCCGTATTTCTGCATCCTGGTGAAGAGCTGGTGGAGGTGGTCCTCATGCTGCTCATGGTCTTTTGAGAAGACCAGGAAATCGTCTAAATAGCAGTAGCAGAAGTCGAGCCCGCGCGTCATTTCGTCGACGAACCTTTGGAAAGTTTGACCTGCGTTCCTTAGACCGAAGGTCATGTAAGGAAACTCATACAGGCCAAATGGGGTTGTTATCGCGGTCTTCTGGATGTCGTCCTCACTGACTGGTATTTGATTATAGGCCTTAACCAGATCGATGGTTGAGAAGACCTTGGAACCTGCTATGCTGTGAGTAAGGTCGTGGACATGTTTAATTGGGTACCTGTCAGGTATAGTCCTCGCGTTCAGCAGTCTGTAGTCACCGCAGGGTCGCCAGCTATTGTCCTTCTTCGGCGCTAAATGAAGGGGTGAAGACCAAGGACTCTCTGAAGGTCGTGCAGTGCCGTTGCTGAGCATAATCTCAAATTTCTGCTTAGCGGTCTGTAGTTTGTCAGGAGCGAGCCTGCGAGGGGAACAAGAGATGGGCGGGCCAGGCGTGGTGCGTATGTGGTGTACTGTTTGGTGTGTGGTTTGTCGGTGTATACCAGCGGGTCGCGTGATGTCAGGGTACTTATTAAGTATCAAGTGATACCTGGAATTACCAAATGAGACCTTCACTGAACACGTCGCTGAAGCCTTTGCAACGGAAGCTGTTACAAACATTGTGGTGGTTTTGTCCACCAAACGTTGATTTCTGATGTCAACAAGCAAATTGTAAAAACTTAAAAAATCAACACCGATGATCGGCTTGGTGACATCAGCTACAATGAAGCGCCATGGGAAGTTACGGCGCAAACCAAAATCTAAATTTAGCTGTAGATAGCCATAAGTATCAATTATAGACCCGTTAGCGGCCGATAATTGATAATTAGACTTGACACGTTGTTCACGTAAAACATGACGCGGAAACACACACAAGTCACTGCCAGTGTCCACTAAAAACTGTGTCTTCGATGTTCGGTCCGTGACGAAAAGGCGACCTGTGGTCGTCAGACAGTCGTTAGCCGCCATTACCGACTGCCCTTGGAGTTTCCCGACTTCTCGTAATCGCATGGCTTAACACACGCGCGAGCGTTGGCTCCAAACTTGGAGTGGTAAAAGCAGAATGGATGCTTCTGGTGGCTGGACTCGGACCGCTGTCTGGATCTTTGACGGTGTTGGCGGTTTGAGCGGGATTGCGAACGAGGTCTCCTACTCAGCTGCATCGTCAGGTTCTTCACGGCCTTCTTTAGTTCAGCAATCTCGTTTGCCATCTCGTGCATGCTAGGCCCCGGTGCCGTTGCAGCGGCGACTTGACATGGGGTCACGATGTCCTGGACCCTGTCTGCCAGGTCTGCTAGCCCCTCCAGGGAAGTATGTGGCTGTGAAGCCAGCAGGGTCTGTACGTTGCTTGGTAGACGGCTGCTCCATATTGTCCGAAGAAAGTCCTCTGGGACATTCGGTCCGGCTAAACTTTGGAGGTGTCGAAGAAACTGTGAGGGCTTGCGATCTCCGAGCTCCTCGTGTATGAGAAGCTGTTTCACCTTCTTCTCGTGTGACGCAGTCAGCCTTTTGATGAGCTCGCGTTTCAGCTTATCGTATTTGTTGTTCTCCGGCGGATTGAGAAAGATATCTCTCACTTGTTTGGAGTACTGGTGCTCAAGGTTGCCGATGACGTAGTTGAATTTCGTGGCATCATTGGTGATGTTTGAGTTCGCGAATTGAGCCTCCACCTGTGCGAACCATACCTCTGGGTCGTCCGGCCAAAACGGTGGAATTCGTACCGCTATACGGCAAATGTCGGATGGCTCGTCAATGGACACGCACTTTGCACGACGAGCTTTTTGACGAGAGCGGGTACTTCCGAACGATTTTGCGGAGTCACTGGTATCACTCATCGTGTTACTGTGAGTCTTCTCCTTTTCTGAGCACACGTGGTTATCAAGCCTTTCTGGCGTATTCTGTACGGGGTCACCAGTTTAGTGTGAATATGTAGGTACACTAAGAATTGTTGTGTTGTGTGGGAGTGCTTAGGTAAATGAAAGAATTTACTTGCTACTCACGGTTGTATAATGATAGTCCATACAGAAATACATAACATTCACAGAAGAAGAATAGAATCTTTATAGGTTCGACACACACGTTAAGCGTTCTTTATAATTAATATAATTATACACAGAGAGGAAAAACATATATAAAGACGTTCGACAATTTGTACACAGAATGGCACTGATTAGCACGCCGATCCTGAAGGATTACGGCGGGTATCCTTAGGACCGTTAGAGGCACAAGGTTGCGTAGGCTTCGCGTCGCGATAGCGAGATCGGACTGAAGGTCAGCTAAGGTTGGCGGACAAGCGAGTCGCCGTGCGACCCCACTCATGCGCATCTACCGCGTGACGTAGTTGTGGCGCGTTTCCACAGTACGGTTTCGGTGTGCATGACGGTGGTGAATTTATGTGGACAATATATTATATGCATAATTATGAAAGTGTAAATATAGTATTAATTATGTAATGTATGTTATTATGTTTATGTGTATGTAGCATACTTGTTTAAAATAGGTAATAATATATATATAAATAAATTGTGGAGAGAAATGTTAAGGCTCGCCACATATATGTTTTATAATTGTCTCTTAACTTTTATATGCAATCAGTTATTTGTGATTTAACAAGTTTTAAAGTTACATGTTACCGCAAATTAATTGGAATGCACCATTTTCTACAACAATATAGTGGTGTTGTATCTCGGCCACAGCCAATCAGTTGTACTTTGGCCATGTGGTGCTATAGCAGATACCTTAGAATTTTATTATTAGTAAAGTACCTGTTATATGTAGATTTGCTAATATGTCATGTTTAAATACACCTATGTTTATTGTTTTACAATGTGTACTACTATCGTACTGGGTACTGGCCGGCCGAGGTATAGGGATGTTGTACCTTGGCCATATTTATCTTTTTTAAATAGCTTAAAAGACATTTAAGTATTTAATAGACATTGTATTTTTACGTGGCTCATTTATTTGAATAAATGAGCTTTCAAAATATGCAAACACGATTTGTGTACAGTAAGTAGTTACTTATGTCAAATAGTTAAATATATAGGTCTCTAAAAAACTAACGCAAACAAATTACACCATCTTCAGTTGCAAGACGTCCACTTCTGGTCATAGGCTGAGATTAAATATTTACACTCTAAAAACAAAGCTGTATTAAAATGATTATATACTCACATTTCGAGCGCCCCACCCAAGGGTGATTATTCCATTGATATTAACTGGCAGCGGTGACGCTTTATCGTCCATTTCTATTCTCTTAACCTTACCCAGCTTCTTAGAGAACATTATATGAGTTGACAGTCTCAGAACAGCAAGATTGTCTCTCAAGTATTTTGGATCATAGTCAGGGTGGAAATGTATCTCTAAAACTGGAATGTTCTCACCTCCACCCTCGTAGTAATCACAGCCAATTTGAACTGACAGGAACGCTGGGTTTTCACGAAAGAAGCGGTTGTTCCAAGCTCTATAAAATAAAACTTATTAAACCTGCTTTAATTTCGTAACTAATTTGCGCAACTTTTTCTACAATTAATACTTTCATAGAAACTACAACACTACTTAATATTTGCAATTGTTATTGGACAGCATCATGGAATAGTGATTAAGGCAACCACTTTTCTTACATGAAACGACGCAAGTACTGATGTGACTGTTTCAAAGTCATACAGCGAAGAAAAACATCGTAAGAAATCCTGACATTTAAAAATATGTTTGAAATCATCAATCCGTCTTGAGCAAGTATGTTAATATACATATAATACTGATAATACTCATGCCTTTTTTGTTTTAGAAAAAGCATTTATTCTGCAGTGACAATATATAAGTAATGGGCTTGGATGAGATTCTTTAAGATGATATAAAAGTTAAACGAAAATAATTCCAAACTCTTACAATTGTAAACACGATGCTGCAGTGATGACCAAATCTTTTCTTATTATAGAGCCAGCACATTGGAATTTCTTAAAGAATTGAATGGTTGCCACGAAAGGAAAGAATTTGATTCGAGTTCTGTGCGCCCCGAAGATACGACGACCGCTCGGCTCTAAAAATAAGAAAAATATCAATTTGTTTTTATTCTAACTTACGTAATGTTTCAAATTCAAATGATTTATTCGTAGGTTTTCGATCTATGTAAATAAAAATAAACTTACGCCAGACTTCTTCATGATTAAGAACACCATCATCAGACTCATTTGCTTTGCTTTCATCAGTAATATTGTTAAATTTGTTTCCATCGTTCTTTAAAATTTTTAAAACATCTTCATTTGGATTCAAATTTTGCAAATCATTGTTGTACCCATAATTTTCTTTTAAATACCTAAGTCTTGTTATAAATGCGTCTATGTATGTAGTATCATGTTTATCATCTGTTTCTTGGTTACTTTTATCGCCCTCATTTAAAAGTTCGTTTATTTGCGCAATAAAATGTTGTGTGTTGTTATCAATGTTGTTAGCTCTTGTGAGTCTTGCTATGTCCTTTAGACTATCACAGTCTCTCATAGTGAGAGACACAAAAAAGTTATGAATAATAGAAAATTGTTTTAATCTGTGTTTTTGCTTTACATCTCTGATCTTGATTGCGGCGAACAAATTATTGACAGTATTTCGTATTATTTTCTCTGTGATTCCAATATCATTGTCTTCGACTGCCGGTGATTCAACGAGACTAAGAACATGGCCGACGACGTTAACTAATATGAAGAAGAGTACGTTATTTTTATAGTAATGCATTTGATCAACTTTGTATATTCTAATATATTGTACAATTTAATTATAATAAAAAGGCTTCGTAGAATTCAGATTATGTATCACAATAGGTAAATAGTTACTGCTTATTACAATCAAATCCAAATAGAAATTGTTTTATTTATTTATATAAACTACAATTGTTGCGAAATGATATGGTTTTCTATTAAAATGCAATAAAATATATGGTTTCGCAATGGTACTGTTACGTGTCAGGATGGGGTTCGATGTAAAATGCCAGTTACGCGTTAATGAGTTTATTAGAAACTCGCACAATACACTAACAGTAACAATTTAATGCAACAAACACTTATACTGCACTATCACGCTTCGTATATCGCTCTTCGTAAACTTCCGTATCGCTTAGATGTTCGCTCGAGATCGCTGTATTCACAACTGAACGAAGTGCCGACGTTCGAATCCTTTTTATAGTCCTTCAATAGATTTCTAGAACCTTCCAGTTATTACCACAAAGATGCCGACAATTCTCGAAAACAGAACAATGAGTGTAGGTACTTAGCTGCGACGCGTAGGTATGCCTACCGCCGATGGTCTATTGTTATACGTGTAGGTAGGTACATGCAAAAGTTCTAGCGTAGGTATTTGTCGTATACGTGTAGGTAGGTACTTGCGAGTGTTCTAGAGCGTAGGTATTCGTCGTACACGAGTAGGTAGGTACTTGCGAACGTTCTAGAATAAGTAATCGTCGTAACATTGCCCCCCTCTTAATCATGCTCGTCCCGAGCAGCGTTAGAACCGTGATAGGGTGCTAGTCGATCGATGTGGACGATCTTCGGCTTCTTTCTATCGCCCTGTCTTATGCGATAGGTCACGTCATTGATCCTTGTGATCACTTTATACGGACCCTCCCAGCGGGCCTGTAGCTTCGGTGACTTGCCGATTTTCCTGAGAGGATTATGTAACCACACGAGCGTACCTTCCTCGAAGCCATGATTACTTGCTTTCCTGTCATAGCGAGTTTTCATCTTCTCACTAGCCTTGAGGTTGTTATCTCGCACTAGATCATGTGTCTTATCCAGCTGTGCCTGCAAGTTTGCGACGTATTCTACTGTCGGCTTTGGCGTATCAGGAGGTGTTCCGGTAATCAAGTCTACTGGTAGGCGTATCTCTCTTCCGAAGTTGACTTTGGCCGGCGTAAATCCTGTAGTGTCATGAACCGCGGACCGATATGATAACAGGAAGAGTGGAATGTAACGGTCCCAGTCTCGTTGATGGTCTTCGACAACCTTGGCCAGATGGTTTTCCAATGTCTGGTTGAACCGTTCTACCATGCCGTCAGACTGCGGGTGCGCTGGTGTTGTCCGTGTTTTATGTATGCCGAGTAGATTACACATCTCTTGAAATAGGGCTGACTCGAAATTTCTTCCCTGGTCACTATGCAGTTCCAACGGCACACCAAATCGACACACTACTTCCTGGATTAACTTTTTAGCCACGGTCTGAGCCTCTTGGTTTGGTGTCGCAAAAACTTCGGGCCATTTGGTGAAGTAATCTTGGACTACTACTATATAGCGGTTGCCGTCCTCTGTCACGGGAAATGGGCCAGCTACGTCAATGGCAATCCTCTCCCATGGGGCTCCGACACTGTACAGCTGCAGCTTGCCTCTTGATCTAGTACAAGGTCCTTTTACCGAAGCACACGTAGAGCACTTTCTGCACCACTCCTCGATGTCTTCCCGACAGCGTACCCAGTAGAACCGTTCTCTCACCTTCACCAAAGTCTTCTTCACACCAAGATGCCCTCCCGATGCACCATCATGCACCAAGCGCAGAACAGGTGCAATTTTGTCTCTCGGGATCACCATCTGTAGAACTTGCTCCTTGCCGTTAGGTGATTCCTACTTTCTATATAGCACGTCTTGTTCCAAAGTCAGACTGTCCCACTGAGCCCAGTAGGCCTTCGTGATTGGGCTTGCGGCTGATATGTCCTGCCATTTTGGTTTCCGACCCTGAGCCTTCCAGTCCATTATTAGTTTAAGATCTCTGTCCTCTTTCTGTGCCTTACTGACTTCGTGTTTGTCCCAGGATTCTTCGGTCCCCTGAGTCTTGACAATTTTCACTACCTCCTTGGACTCATGCTTCAAACAGTGTTTACAACCCTGGGAGCATGGACGTCGCGATAAGGCATCAGCATTGGAGTGAATCCTTCCACTGCGGTGTTCTATTACAAAGTTGTACTCCTGTAGTTGTTCGATCCATCTCGCGACTTGGCCTTCAGGATTCTTGAACTGGAGTAACCACTTCAGTGCTGCATGGTCTGTTCGTAGTGTGAACTCTCTTCCCAGCAAGTATTTATTAAAGTGTTGTAAGGTCTTCACAACTGCTAGTAATTCACGCCGAGTTACACAGTAGTTTCTCTCAGGCTTCGATAGAGACTTGCTGAAGTATGCGATGACCACTTGCTGACCATTTTGCTCCTGAGATAACACACCTCCGATTCCAGTATTACTGGCGTCTGTGTCCACAATAAATCTGCCTTCTCTATTAGGGTAGCACAGGACTGGAGCTGAACACAGAAATTCTTTGAGTCGTGTAAACGCACGTTGACAATCCGAGTCCCAAACGAAGTTCCTCTTCTGTAAGGTGGTGTAATGGCTTGGCTATTTCCGAGAAGTTTTTCACAAAACGCCGGTAGTAAGCACTAAGTCCCAGAAAGGCTCTAACTTCGGTTTTAGTTTTTGGTACAGGCCACTCTTGCACCGCTTTTATTTTATCTGGGTCCGTTTGAACACCTCTATCCGAAATAATGTGGCCTAAGAACGAAACTTCTTTCTTGAAAAAGGTGCACTTCTTCGGATTAAGTTTCAGGTTTGATTCACGAAATCTCTTGAACACTTTCTCAAGATTCCTGCGATGTTCCGTGAAACTGCGTCCCATAACTATGACGTCATCCAAGTACACCAGACAGGCATCTCCCAAAAGACCTACTAGTACGCGTTCCATAAGCCTTTCAAACGTAGCTGGTGCATTACACAATCCAAATGGCATCACCCGGAACTGCCACAGGCCTTTTCCAGTACCGGTGGTAAATGCAGTCTTCTCCTTATCTTCTGGCCGGAGTTCCACTTGCCAGTAGCCACTTTTCAGATCTACCGTAGAGAACCACTTCATGCCTCCAAGCATGTCCAAAGTGTCGTCAATACGGGGCAAAGGGTAGCTGTCTTTCTTAGTCACGTTATTCAGCATCCTGTAGTCTACACAAAACCTGGTACTACCATCTTTCTTCTTCACGAGTACCACCGGTGAAGACCATGGGCTGGATGATGGCTCTATGATCTTGGTTCGAGCCATATTCCCAATCAGCTCGGCTACTTCTTCTTCTTTTGCTAGTGGCACTCGTCTAGGTCTGTGTTTGATAGGCTGTGTAGCACCTGTGTCGATCGGATGTTTCACTAACCCCGTTCTTCCAAGGTCGTTTTCTTCTTTGGTGAAAATGTCCTTGTAGTCCAGTAGCAACTTCTCTGCTGCCCGATATTCATTGGGTGACAGATTTTGCTTCGTGGTCTCTAGCAACGGGCCCATATGATTTGCCGAAGAAGCAGTTTGGACGTTCTCTTGGATCTTCCTCAGACTGCTCACAGCTTCACATCGTCCAACGATCGCGTTCTTCCGTAATAACATCGCCGAATTGCTAAGGTTGACAATTTTAACTTTTGCTCCACTTCTAGTCATGACTAAAGTTCTGGCTGTAATTCTACTGGTATGGCGCCCAGGATCTTCCACCATGACGCAACGATCAGCAGTTACACCCTCAGGAAACCTTACGTCGACTAAGGTTTCTGATCTCGGTGCCATTGTTACCGTTTTGGCACTGTAGACCGCTATTGAAGAACAGCCTTCTAGAAAGACCTCTTGGTCTGGGAAGCTTAGAACACCTTTAGCAATATCGACAACGCACTGTTGCATTCGCAGGAAGTCTAAGCCGATAATGCAGTCATCCGTTATGCTCGCCACCAAAACAGATTGATGATAAGTCTTCTCTCCTAGTTTCATTCTCACATCCGTAACTCCGAGGACGGTCACTGGCTGGCCAGTCGCTGTTTGCAATTTGCAAGATGGTTGTGCGTCTTCCCACTGAATTGTTCGCCGCAGAAGTTCTGGTCGTACGATGGTCTTTGACGCGCCCGTATCTATCGTAAAGCGAACAGGTTTACCATTTATTTCTCCAGCTGTTACCAGGCTATTACCATCACATGCCTGTGATACTTGGACTGTGGGGGCTTGACGTAACCCAGCCAGTGCCCGCCCCGCGGCCCTGGCTCCGATTAGTTTAACGGATCTTGACTAGCGTCAACCTGAGTAGTGGTTGACACCGTTCTACTTCCTCTCTGTGCCGGACAGTTAACTCGGATATGTCCTTGCTTGCCGCATCCGTAGCATACAGGCTCACCCCTTGGTCTAACAGCTGCAACAACTTCCCGTACTTTATGCGACTTGTAGTCGTTTCGCACAGCTTCCACCTCAAGGGCATGTGCTAAGGCCGCTTCTAAAGTTGTATGGTGTGCCTACTGTACAGTTGCTCTGACCTCAAGGTCTCTTATACCATCCACAAATGCTTGTACCACTGTGTGGTCCACAGATGATGTACTGGAGGCATACGCTCGTCGTACCAGGCGTTCAATTTCTGCAGCCCATTGTTGAAGTCCCTCACTCGACTTCTGAGTTCGATCCTTCAGCTGAGCTCGATAAACATGCTCCAGGTGCTTATCGCCAAATCGAGCTTCCAATGCCTTCAGGAGTGCGTCTAAGTTTCGTCGGTCAGCAGGTAAGTTCTCTAGGATCAGCAGTGCATCCCCTCTAAGTGCCAAAGTAAGCGCCGTCAGTGCGTGATCATCTTCCCATCCATTTCCTTTGGCAACTACTTCGAACTGGTGTCGAAAGGCCGTCCAGGAAGACGAGCCGTCAAAGGAGGGAAGTTTAAACTTGGGACCTCCGGAAGTGACTGCCGCGGCCACAGGCGAAGTACTTGAATAAATGACCTTGGTCTTCTGGAGCTCTTTAATCATTTTGTCATGATGGTTCATGGTGGTTTGGACATCTTCGAGAATTTCATCATATTTGCTGGTACGTTTTTTTACCACTTCAACGTCTTCTTGTAAAGTACTGATGACGGTACTGAACCCTTCCCACTTAGAGTCCATCATTTCTTGAAGGTCACGGATAGCCTGGCGTTGTCCGTCTGTGGCTTGCAGTTGACCTTCCTTAAGGTCTAGAAAAGCTTGGCGTTGGCCCTCCTGTATAATGGCTAAAAGGGACGACATGTCGAAGCCAGAACCCATACCCGTCGACGCCGCAGAAGTGCCCGGCTCACTAAATACTGCTGCGCTAGACTCTTCAGTATTGGCCATAATCGATGGTTCACGAGTTTCGTCTACCGCCGCCTGTCGTCGAGTTCTTACTCCCTCGTCGCGTGGTGTGACTGGCATTCTCACTTCTGTCACCAATTGTTACGTGTCAGGATGGGGTTCGATGTAAAATGCCAGTTACGCGTTAATGAGTTTATTAGAAACTCGCACAATACACTAACAGTAACAATTTAATGCAACAAACACTTATACTGCACTATCACGCTTCGTATATCGCTCTTCGTAAACTTCCGTATCGCTTAGATGTTCGCTCGAGATCGCTGTATTCACAACTGAACGAAGTGCCGACGTTCGAATCCTTTTTATAGTCCTTCAATAGATTTCTAGAACCTTCCAGTTATTACCACAAAGATGCCGACAATTCTCGAAAACAGAACAATGAGTGTAGGTACTTAGCTGCGACGCGTAGGTATGCCTACCGCCGATGGTCTATTGTTATACGTGTAGGTAGGTACATGCAAAAGTTCTAGCGTAGGTATTTGTCGTATACGTGTAGGTAGGTACTTGCGAGTGTTCTAGAGCGTAGGTATTCGTCGTACACGAGTAGGTAGGTACTTGCGAACGTTCTAGAATAAGTAATCGTCGTAACAGTACCAATAAAAAATATATAGGCATTGTATTGCAAACAGAAAATCGTATCGTTTTTACTATTACTTTTTAATTGAACAATTTTGATTGACATCATTCTACAATCGAGTTCACCTGGTCACTTACACCAATTGAAGGTTGAGGTTGTCCCTCTCCAAATTTTGCCCCATAAAGGTTTCATAGGTAATCTTAACAACCCAATAGAAAATAAAATTAAAATAAACCGATCCTCCAGGGGATCAGATCTGGGGGATCAGACCGGAATAACTCAATAAAACAGTCCCTATATAAAATGAACAAAAGATACAATACATTACAGTCTTATCATCTGGTTTTGATTGTTTCTATTCACCTATAAGCCTATTAATTAGACCTAAAAAAATTGTTACCGCACTTGGTATACCAGATCAGTGTTTCTAACCCCAAAAAAGTAATATTTCAGAATGATCAATTTTTCAAAAAGCAATACGAGTATCTTAAAAAATATACGAAAGGCAAGCCGACAGAGTTAACCAATTTAAAATCAAAAAGACAAATTCATTTCTAAACAAATTTACGATCGCAATGGGTCCATAATTCCTAAGCACTGGCTTCCAAATATCCGAGTATTTAGATCCTCTCCGATCAGTCAATGTCTAGTGATAACTCGACATCTCCACTGCCAGCGCAACTATGGATTTGAGCTATTTTTTGTATTTACTTATTTGTATTTCTTCTTTTATACGACATATGTGACAAACAAGCATACAGTCCGTGTGATGCTTGCAACACCAGAAGTATCATTAGCGCGTTACCGAATCTTTTTAAAACCTTTGTACTCCTTTCATGAAGAGCTCCATGTTGTAGTCTATCGGTAAAACCTAGACGGAGAGCTTATGCCACAACCTTATCGAACAAGGAAGAGAGTTTCTCTGAAATCTCACTGTACGGGACCTAAGAAGTTCTAAAGTGTGAAGGTGAACTCCCAGCCGATGGCGAGAAGTTGTATCAAAAAGTAAAAGTTGCCGTGTGCACCATCCTAAATAACTCTTCGAAAAACAGCCCATTGTAGGCAGTAGAATACGGTTGTGTATTTTTATAGGACTTTAATATCTGCATGAAAATCTCTATGCCTATTAATTAACTTTGCGTTTAACCAAACTGAAGCACAACACAGCGTGGCAGCATAGCTTAAACTATGAAATAATAATAATAAAGAGAGACATCCAAAAACTTTAGTAATGTTGGGCATAAAGTTGCTAGTAGCATATGTATATGGATACTGGCATACAAAAAGCTTGATAACATTATGATGACTAAACGGATGCAAACTGCCATAATTCGGGCAAGATGACACGCCTTGGGATGGTCGGCCTATCCCAAGTCATGTCGTCCGGCAGTGAACTGCCGTAAGCTGATGATGATGAAACGAAACAAAGAATGAAACAGATATAACAATAAGCAACAAGAGAGGACGTGGATAACCACGATGAAGCCCTAGTGCTTCGTCGTTTTTATGTTATTGTCGTGGACACAGCGGCAGGAGAAGAGACCAGAGGCCACCCAGGCTACCAACTCCAGTTGTACCCTGATGTTGCTACAGTTACTGTCTTGTTGTTGCTGTCTGAGGTGGCCATTTATCATCTGGCGAGTGACTCATTAGTCAGCGCTGATAAGAAATCTCAGATGCAATATAAATATTCAACGAAGATAAATATGCCACGTCATACGCCAAGAAATTAAGAGTAGGTACTAAAGTTAGAACCTATAGAATACTAAGTTAATAATATTTAAGCATATTTGAGCTAATAAAATGGATCAGATTTATGCATTCGGGCGGAATAAATTATTACAAATAAAGTACATTTGGTACAAAACCTAAATTGCCCTAATATTCATAAAACAAATTTTATTAAACTACAAAAATCTTGCACAATTTCTGATAAAAATCAAATAAAACGAAACCATAAAACATATTTTAATATATTGAACAACTACTACGTAAGAATCACTTCGATATAATATATCATTTTTTCACTAAATCTTTATATTACTTCATTTGCTGGAAAACTACAATCATTATGTTCTCGAACAAAATTAATATTTCACATTTCATTTTTATCTTTTCAAATGTTATCACTCAAATTCAAACTCTTGTGGAATTACCAATCGTTGAAGATAATAATATAGCCATTGTGGAATCAGCGATACGAAATACTGTAAATAATCTATTCGCTTCTTTTAAAATTGATAGAATAAATCATACTCCCAGATTGAAACAGTATTCAATAATACACAACTACTTTGTTTCTATTACGTTACAAGATTGTAAAAATCTAAAAGAAATAGCAAGACTAACACGAGTTAATAACATCGATAACAACACACAACATTTTATTGCACAAATAAATGAAGTGTTGAATGAAGATGATAAGAGTAACGAAGCCGGTGATAATAACAATCTACATGCAACAAGATACATAAATAAGTTCATTAGAAAACTTAAATATTTGAAAGATTTATATGTTTCCGACTACAAAACAGCTATAAATGCAGATATTTTAAAATATCTACAAAATCATGAGAGTCCACTAACGAACATTACAGATCTTTATAATGTTAACAATACGAATCGTACTACTAAAAATGTTCTTAACGATAATGAGTTTTGGCGTGAGTATATTTCTTCTCAGATTAAATTTAAAAATATTTGTTCGAGCATTAATAATACACTTTAATTTTATCACTTTTGTGTAGAGCCAAGCGGTCGTCGGATTTTTAATGGTGTCCGAACGAGTATCAAGACATTTCCATTCATGGCAAGCGTCCAGTTCTTCAGGAAGTTCCAGTGTGCAGGCTCTATCATCAAAGACGATCTGGTTATAACTTCATCGTCTTGTTTGCAATTGTAAGATATCCTATGTTTTACCTGACGTAACACTTTCATTTAAGTATATGTCAAAATAGGACATCATTAATTTAATTCACTTTTTTACAGAGCATGGAATAATCGGTTCTTTCGGGAGAACCCATCATTTCTGTCGGTCCAAGTTGGCAGTGATAAGTATGAGAATGATGGCGAAAATATTGGTGTACTGGAAATCATATTCCATCCCAATTATAGTCCTGACCGCCTAAAAAATAACTTAGCTCTCATGAGGTTGATTAGAAAAGTTTTTTTCTCCGAATCCAAAAATAAAGTTCAAAAAATAGATTTTGATAGGAACCCATGGCCGATGCCTATCAATGCAAACAGAATTACTGTAATTGGCTGGGGAGCAAAAGATGTAAGTAGAACAGTTTGGACGCGATAACTACATTTATACTTTAAAGTTTTACACGTAATATTCAAATATCAATAAAATTCATATAGTTTTTTAACTTAAACAATTAAATATAAATCCAAATGTAAACAAATTCGGTTCCAGCGCTAAATTTAAACCCATTTCTCTCAACTTAAGGCACATTAGCAATCACGGTTTTCTGAGAGCCTACACTTAAGTTTGAGTTTTATACTACACACTAGTTGTTTTGTGAGTTACGTTTAGGTATAATATATTACTAACAGTTCTTCTATCTGGGTATCTATAGTATCCCAACTACACTAGCATCTTTAGAAGTGAATTCTATTTCTGTAAAGAGTTTTTCTACTCGTAATCTAAAGATTCTTGTATATCAATAATTAACACTACAACAATACTTCTCTGTTCTACGTAACAAATTATAAGATATTAGTGCTTGAATAACACTTGAATTACAAAATATATTTTACATTTCAGAAAACAAATATAATCAATGACGTCTTCAGAAATATACTGTCTTATGCTGAGCTGGACTATTATCCACTTGTAGATTGTCAGGAACACTACTCTCAGTACGTATAACATTATAACAATACTATTAAATACTAATCAAATTAAAATAGGGTTAATTGAATTAACACTTATGAACGTTAAAATTACAAAAATGTCAGCCAATTAACCTACAACCAGTTCGCTGACGTTACGGTAGGGCCATGAGAAAAACTGGCAAAAAACTCAGGTCACACTTTTTAATCGCCAAGTTATTACAATTTATGTAAGTAACAATTCCAAGTAGCATGCAAAGTGACGCAGGTAGGTACGGACTACGGGGTGACCTAAATAAACCCTGAACTAGATTAACATCGACATAGGATCCGATTGACTACTAACATGCAACACTCTTTCTAGAACAAAATCTTTTATTTTTAAGGGAATACGTTACTGAGAAGAACTTTTGTGCTGGCTTTTATTCTATAGGAGCAGGTGCATGCAATGTAAGTATTAAATTATTATTGATGATTATCTGAAGAAATATAAATATTTTTTTCTTTTTATGAATAATAAATGTGCTAAATAGAACTATGAAAATCCTACTTTTACGGTATTTCTGTTTCTTAACGGTGAATAAAGTAAAACTTTTTGGAAAGTCATATAAATGGAAACATATTCGGTACCAGCCAAAATACTAAATACTCGTCTATATCATCTCGATGTACAGGATACACAACACAAACATTATTTGTACTACGGTTCTGCAAAAGTCTTGTTTGCAGCAAAAATCTTGGACTTCTTTAATTTTATTATATACCGTTTTACATTATTTTGAAGCTACTATGAAATTCACTTTTTCACCATATCATATTTTCAACAGCGAGATGGCGGTGGTCCAGGCATTGTTGGCGGCACATTAATGGGCATAATCAGCTTCGGTTCTCCAGTCTGTGGAGCACCAGATTCACCCACTGTTTTCACGAAACTGGGGTATTATGCTGACTGGATTGAAAGCGTCATGGAACAGGTATATCTTAATCTTAATCTTAACTCCTACTAATATTATAAATGCGAAAGTTTGTGTGTGTGCGTGTGTATTTGTTACCACTCAAAGCCTAAGCGACTGAACTGATTTCAATAAAAATTGGTATATACATAGATAAATTAGGTGCCAGACACCTACATACATAAGCTACTTTTCATTCCGATAATCGGTCTATTACCCGGGGGCTAGTAATACAATAAAAAATACTTTTTTGTATGTTTATTTGTTTGTTTGTTCCGATTTAACTTAAGATCAACGTAACCGATTCTAAAAAATCGTTTACCTTTAGAAAGGTACAAATAGGACGGGTAATATGGGCTATATTTTAATAAATTTAACCATGTTTTCAATCATTTTCAAAATTTTAATATTTTAAGCAGCTTATAAATCTGAATGATGCAATACGACACTATTGTAAATGATATTTTCCGTAGGAGTTTATTGTGAGACCGAATGAAACTTTCGGTACCGAAGCGAAGCGAGAGTAGAATTCTAGTATTTGTTTATAATACCCAATCACCTCCTTTTCCTTTTACCTTTTCCTGCCTCACCCTCTCTATACTGTCGGCTTAGTTGTGCTTTTTTAGCATTAATTCTCCAATGTTTAGAGAACCCTCATAGGTTACGGTTGCTCGGTTACCACTACATTAGCTGGATCGTATACTTGTGCCACGAATATCGAAATGAGAGTTTTTTGGAAAATTTTCGCCAGCAGTTAGGTGAAAGGTCTTTTATTCACAAAAATTCAAAACCAAAATTCACGGTTATCTATCAAAGATTGAAAGCGCTTTAACAGGTGTCTGGATCTGAGGCCTCAGTGTTGCCACCTCGTGGGCGCCACTTTAAAAAACCCTCATTGCATAAAAAACAAAATACATACTTGTTTATGTATCTGTCATATTATAGTCGCTCTTAACTTTTTCTATTTTCTAAACATTTCTTTAATTGAAATAAATGATTTATAATAATTTTACATAGCTTATGTCTTTTCCTCTGAAGGATAGGCAGAGGTATATAACACTCACTGTTGCCATTTATCGGTCACAATTCCAGACTCCGGGCAAGAACTTCAGAATTTATACCTGATCCGGCATCTAATCCGTGATTTCTGCATGGCAATTCATATCTAGTACAATATATTAATCAAGTCTTTGCAAATAGAAACAGTGAACCAGACAGTTCCGAAAAGAACTCTTCTATTCTCACTCAGATAGAAACAGTAATAGTAGTTCTGCAAAGAACTGTTTTTATTTCGCCGCTGAAGACACTCTGCCTACTAGCGAAGCTCTGCCAAAGACGTAATCACCATTAGCATTAATTTTACGTTAGGCAGCGGCTAGAGCACAGACTCACTGGCATTCCTTGGCAGTAGTCCATGAGCCACAGTTACCACCAGTTATAAAGAAATCACCAAAGGATTTAAATAATATGTTATTTTCTTTTAATTTTAGGATAATAAACAACAGCGACAACCCACCACAACAACTAGCTATCAAGCACTTCTTCCGCTAGAACTCGAAGAAATACCAAGGACTACCTTCAATTTTACCCCAATTACACATTTCACTATGGATATAAAAATGACGACTGAAGAGCCGACGACGCATAGCTTACGTGTACTCAAAGCAGGAGAAGACCAAAAATTTACAAATTTCTTATCAACTATGTTTGTTAGCGAAGAAATTGATGAATATTTCAATGAAGCTAGCTCCAACCTAATAGAAGATATTTCTATTGATTCAGGAGAGACTAAAGAATCAAAATCAAAACAAGATGTTAAAAGACACAAATCTAAATCTATAACAAAGAAAAAGACAACTACAAATGAAATAGTAACACAAATATATTCAGGTTCTGTTGAGAGTTTTGACGAAGATTTAATTAATGAAGAGGAAGATACGAAACAACCTGAAAGACACGTAACAGTTATGGATTACGCTAGTAATAACGATTTAGAAACTAATATTATGGCTCTTATTAATAATCTAGATGTAGATAAAATTATACTACCGGAGGAAACATCTTTAAAACAAGTCGATGGTAGTGAAGAAAATCAAAAGATACTTGATAAAATTATTGCACAGGATGTAAGTAAATCCCTCGACAGAGAAAGCAGTATTAATTCTAATCTACAAAATGATGTTAATTATGTTGCTATATCTCAAGAAAAACAGGACGATGATGACGGCGGGTTGAGCATTCCAACCGATACTTTTAAAGATCTCACTTTTAGAGAGAAATATAATAATAACAAAAAACCACTTTCTCTATCTTCGTTTGCCGAATTAATTTCAATTGCCATCGAGGAAGAGAAAAATAAGTTGAAAAACAAACATTATACATTGTAATATAATGCCGACGTGTTCTTTGTTTCTAATAATTGTTGTTATAAAATTTATAATTCAAAATTAAATTGATTGTATTGCATACTTGTATCTGATTACTGTTATTGCTACCGTAATAAACTGCTAAGCTATGGCTAGTCCTCTTATGACCAATGTAGAAAGACCATTTTATTTTGATTGGTAGGACTCATTCAGTCAGTTCCCTCACATCATTCCTTGACCTGATTAAAATTGCGCTTTCCGAGAAAACATGTAAATATGGCTCATATTTATGGGATTAATGGAATGCAATATAATAGGTACCCATATTATATGGATACCTATTATATTGCATTCCATTCAGTGAGAGAGAGGGAGTGTTAGAGTCTAAACTAGTTATTCTTGGTTCTTCCTCCCTCATTCCCTTCAGGGTCGACAACAACATGGGTGTGTTTTCTTAGTACAGTTGTAAAAGGAATATTCTAACTAGAAAGAAAGAAAGAAAGAAAAACATTTATTTGTTCTCAACAAGTTAGCTTACAGAACATATCAATAATAAATTAAAAATAAAAGTAACAAACTTATTGAGATACAACTAGGTATATATATACACACAGCCATGTACAGGTATATGAAAATGGCACTTTAATTTTTTAATTCTCTCTCTCGATATTTATGCGATTGTTACGAGATCATAAAATTGTTCAATCAAAAAAATAAAGTTAATAGTTTTACAATGATTTAAATTATAGATAGGTACAATGTCGAAACAATCACAACTATAACAATAAAAATATTAAAACGATTTTGTAACATTTTAATAGAATTGAAACACTATTTCTGATTAAAGTTTTATATCACATACTTGTGGTTATATTAATACAATTATTTATTAAATTAACTGAAACATGAAATTAACAATATTCATCATATTTATATTTAACGTAGTCGTCGCAATACATCATCACCATTATAAATCTCACCATCACAATCTTGACCAAAATTCAAACTCAAAAGAAAACTTCTTCAGTATAACGAACGAAAACGTTCAAAACACTATGATCGAATTGTTCAATATCATGAATCTGACAGAGCACTTTGTCGATATGCCCAAAACAAAATTGCTATTAACAATGCTCTATGACTTAAACAATATAGCAGGTAATAACTTTGATGTGTATGATGTTTTGAAAAATATAACTACAGTTGAAACTACAAATGACGCTCATGTGTATGAGGCAGTAACAGAAATAATAAATGAAAATCAATCGAACGAGTACAATAAAACAAGAGATAAGAATGGTGAAAATAATATTATACGAGCGGGCACAACGGCACCTACACAGATATCGAGCAACATGCAATCTATGTCAGAATTTAGAGACAGCTTTTTAGGAAAAGTAAAGCAACTCACTGTTAATGATTTATTTAAAGTAAAATCTTCTAGTGAAACACATAATGCAGTTGTAGAACAAAAGAATCTGAAAGTGTGGGGTACGATTTATTTCTTATGTATTTTACTGATAAGTAGATAAGGTGATTGGAAAATACCGAATGATATTTATGCACAAGGATTTATAAAACTTCTTTCAATAAATATTCAATATTCTAAACAGTTGATATTCATTTAAAGAGGTTTGCAATCATTATATTATTAACCAGCATAAACACACGCAGTGTTTTTTTTTACTATATTTTAGCCGACTAAAATTAGTTCACTATCTGTTCGTTAACAATCAGTTGTGTTTATGGGTGGTATCTCCTATCCTAGAATATTGCTATGGTTTCTTTCGCTCTTAGTTAAAGGAAGGTAGTTGTTATATATAGGTTTTTCAGTTTAATCTTTGCTGTAGGCGCTGCAGTGAATGTATTAATTATGTCATAAGTATTACATTGATTATCACTTTTTCATTTATCACAGAACCTCCGGAAGACGTAAGAAAATGGTTCAATCATAGCACAGGATATAGACGAATATACGAAGGTAAAAAAACTTCAATTAGAGACTTTCCTTTTGTCGTGAGCATCCATATTATGCGTGATTTCATGTGCGCTGGCAACATCATCACAACAGATCTTATTTTGACTAGTGCGTCATGTGTGCAAATGTAAGTAATGACTCCTAACCAAACTACCTAGTCCTGACTCTATTTAAAAAAACCACAGAAGCTTATCGGCTAGGACCAATTCTATTTTCTGTTCTTTTTTGTAACGCACCGCCAAGAGATTGTCTCATCAAGTCAGCCAGCCACTGCAGCCAACAAGCCAGCTAGCTAGTCAGTGTTAAGGCATGATGTTTCTGGCCACCGCCACCGCCGTGTGGGAGGCGTGACACTGGCTGCCAGTCAGCGAGCCATTCTTTTGTTTTTGGGTAAAGTGTGCACTTTAAGTCGGGGCTTCGAATAAGTATTGATACGCCGCTTAATGTATCTATTTCGTTTTTTTTAAAGCTTCCCTAAGTATTATATTACATTTAGTTACATACAGCCTACCATTGCAGTTCCCCAATTCGATATAGTTGCAGTTAATGAACACAAAAATGGTATACTAATAACATTACAAATATGATGTTGCTTTTAAAAACTTGCTCAGTAAATAATCTCATGTGTTTATGTTGTTTCAAGAATATGGTTACGTTAGTAAAATGTTTGCAGCCATTACAACAACAGATTCTTCAGAGAAAATCCTAAGACTACGTTTGTTAGGATTGGCAGCGACTGGGCAACCCGAGGAGGTGATCTTGTGCGAGTTATAGAGATATACTTCTACCCGACGTATGATCCTAAATCTCTGAAAAACAACCTCGCCATCTTACGAATTGCACGAACAATAAATTTTGGTCGCAGTACCAAGGTCAGACGAATTCCTTTGGACCGTTCTAATGGGAATTTGGCTTACAACACTCAAGAAGTAATTACTATAGGGTGGGGAGCTACTAAGGTAAACATGTTTAATGGCCGTAGCTTATAATATTTGTACCTAGTAGGAAACAACACACTGGAAGACCAACAGTTATGTAACCTTTTTATTGCTGTCAACTAAACCTTGCTGATTTTACTCAGTTGAATAGTTGAATGAACTGAATAAATCGAATTATTTAATCTTTAGTAGAATATCGATCAATGATGATGAAATCGAAAAAAATAATATCACAACAACTACACACAACGCCATCTAGACCCAGCTTCAAATACTTTTCTGTTTCGTTCTGTAAGTGATATCGTAGTGAGATGTTAAAACTTTGAAAAAGCAAACACGAATATGTACCTATAGCATCATTACTTTATCACGCCTTTTTCCCTAAGATGTAAGCAGAAGTGTATAAAAACGCACTTTTTATCAGCTATCTTAGGTTACGTCATCTGTTAAATGACATAACAATAACATTACCCACCTTGACAGCGTCGGGCAGAAAGACGAGCCCGTTTCCATGCCGGGCAGAATACTAAACTACGTACTCGACGAATTACTATAATATTCGAATAATAGACGTTAAATTTAAATCAGTTTCATAGTTATAATAATAAAATCAATCCTATATTTGTAGGTTAACAATATTGTGAACCAGTTCGAAAAGATCCAGGTCACTTTTCTACCAATATACCCTCTCGATGATTGCCGAAAAATGTATTCTAAGTAAGTAAATACTGATAACACAAGACTAGGTCCTGATCAAAGTCTAACGTATTTATTTATTCATGTTTGTTAAACAATAACATTAATGAAAATTCTTGAGAAGAATTGGCGAGAAACTAGCAAAATTGTATCAATAAATTCAGCAAAAAAAGTTACTACTTCAGGATTTTTTGGTAGAATAAAAATCGAGGCTTTGAAGGTGTATACTAAGAGTATTCTTGGTTAAGTAAGAGACGGGCATTCGTACATAATCTACTACTAAAACACAGACCCTATAAACCTTGTAAGGTAAAAGAAAGCAGAAGTCCCTCTGTCAAAACTATGAATTCGTTGTTAATATTTTTACTAACTAATTGTTAATATTAACAGAGAATTTGTAACAGAAAACAACTTTTGCGCCGGTTATTTATCGAAGGGAAGTGGAGCTTGCAATGTAAGTATTTTTAGATGATGTAACCAAGAAACAATTTACTTAAACAAATAAACTTGTTACTAAAACTATCCTAAAATAAGAAAATGAAGGTTGCAGTTTACTTGTGGTATTTATTTTATATAGAAAATATAGGTAACGTAAACGCATAATATTAGATGCTCACAAAGCACTCAAGCAATTGACCATCTTTGACTACAACACGATTAAAAGTGAACCTTATAAGGCTTGAGTACTACAGCTTATCAACTCAAAATAATAACTAATAATAGCCTTTAATTAATAAATAAATTAAGTACTGATTTCAGCATGAATGGGCCGGATCGTCCGGGGAAGTACTACCCTCTCATAGAAGATCGTTTTAAGAGTAGTAGTATCCGTACTACTGCGTTTCTTTCGGTGAGTGAGAGCGCCGTAGGCCCAATTTCTCCCCTTTCCTCTTTCCTCACCTTCCTCATTCCCTTCCCCTAACCCCATTCCCAGCCGCCATAGTGGAGGCCACCATACCAGCAGTTTAAAACAATGGCTTTTGGTATAGTAATAATATAATAATAATAATAAATGATTTATTTCAGGCATCTAAGGCCCATAACATGCCAATACATACATAAGAAAAATTATAAACTAATACATATTTTATATAAACTACAACTAATTAACATGAATTATTTCGGCGTCATATTTCGCTGCGCGGTGTTGTGTAGCCTTCCACAACTTGCCACGTAGGCACGTTTCGGGGTCAACGTACCTACACAATTCACCTTGATTGGTGACGACACAGGGACAGCGGCGACACACGGTGCCTCACTTGCAGTGTCAGCTACTGATGACGCGCTCACCGACTGAAAACTGCCGATGGATGCGTTTTGTGCCCCGCGTCGCATGTTCACGTTCGAGGCGTCGGGTGACTTACTTGTCGAAACAACACTGCGTAACAACACTACTTCGGCACGTAACTCACTTATGGTGGTATTTGACGCCTCCAGCTTGGACTGTACTTCAGCCAGGCTTGCTTTCAGGGATGTTATATCTTTAAAGAGCCTGGTGACGTCGACGTGGTCGAACGTGACTGGAGGTAGCTTGTGCAGCTCCTTTGCTACGAAAGCTGGCACGTCGTCCGGGTCGGTCACCTTCAAGAGGGTGACGATGTCCTGGATACTCTTCTCGGTGCCGTTCCTTCGACGAGACGGCATCTGGTCGAGCTTACCCAACACCTGATACAGCAACTTTTTGCTGCTGCAGACATCTTCTTCCTTAAAGTTGGACTTGCAGATCTGCAGAATGCTGACCTCGTCCATAGTATCGATGGCATGTTGAATGAATGCCAACAATTCGTTAGCTATGAGTTGTTGTGAACTCATAGCGAGTATCGGCCGCCACTTCTGGATTCCACTGACTGCTTACCATCAGGCGGGGTGGAGACACTTTGGTAGGCTGCAATATATAAAAAAAAATTTTGCTACATTATTATTTTATTACATTTCATTTATCTGTGTTGTCTGTGGCTTATGTTAAATAAATGTATTTCCTTCTTCTTCAATTAATTATTTGATTAAATTGTAGAGAGATGTGGGCGGTCCAGGACTTGTGGCCGGTCACCTTGTAGGCATCATATCCTTTGGCCCTCCTGTATGTGGTGCAGTCAATACACCAACAGTCTTCACCAGGGTTGGCAATTATATTGAATGGATCGAAAATATTATGCAAATGGTAAGCTTAGACGACTTATGCTAAGTAACTCAAAATTTGTATAGTGTCAAAAATGTAGTTCTTAGAATTACCACCAGGTGCGCTGTTCATTTTCAATACAAATATTTTACACTTTCTGAGTCAATGGTGCTTTTACTCATGGTGGAGTCACAGAATTTTATTGATGAACTAGCGGACCCGACAGACGTTGTCCTGTCTTATCTAATTTTTTGCAGAACCTTCTCCTGACAATAACAAACACAACAAAAAAAGAATTAACGGAATCGGTCCAGTCGTTCACGCGTGATGCCGTGTCCAAGGGAAATAGGGATTTATTTTTATATAAATATATATTTCTAATTTCCCATTCTACAAACCCTCTTTCACCTACCTACAGATATCCCCCGGAAACTTTTTACTACTTCCCCCTATTCCCCTCTCCTTTCATCCCCACTCCTCCCATTCCGCTTCTTCCCTCTCTCCCCCTACCTCGCCTCTCCTTTCCCCGTCATTTCACTCTCCCTTCTCCCTTTCCCTGGCTTCTCCCGCATTTCCCCCTTGCTTTCCCCTCACTTACTCCCTTACCCTACCTTGCCCCATACTTCCTACTCACTTCCTTCTCATCTTTCTCTCATTTTCCCCTCACTACCCCCTCACATCCTCCGCACTTCCTCTCACTTCTTCTTACCTACCCCTCAGTTCTCTTTCACCCCCTCCCTTCCCCTTCTTTTCAATTTTCAAGTCGCTAACTTCAAAATAATATTTCATCCCTAATTCCGTCCCTCTAAACCCACCCCAATTAAAAAAAAATTAGAAGTATTCCAAAACAAAATTTCAAAACTATGAAGTAGTTTCATACAATCGTTTTCATCCCTTTTCAGACCACCCTTAACATTTAGGGGGATGAAAAATAGATGTTGTCCGATTCTCAACTTTAGCCGATATGCATACAAAATTTTACGAAAATCGGTCGAGCCGTTTCGGAGGAGTTCAATAACGTACACCGTGACACGAGAATTTTATATATTAGATAATCTAATGCAGTTTTATTGACGTTGATTAGTTTTTAAACTGAATGTATAATGTCATATTTTTCGCTTTAATAATTCAGCTGTTTATTTTATCATCATCGTCACTTTAACCAAAAAACATCCGCCAACCAACCCCACCCCGGTCAATTAATAATAATGCCAGCCTGTCCCATTACAGGACAAAGGCCTCTTCTCATACAGAGAAGGCATGAGCATTAATCACCACGCTTGCTCAAGACGGATAAGCAATTTCAGAATTATAAGATTCACGATTTTTTCCGTCAGAAATTTACAAGATAAACTTAGAAAGTACATAGGTATGATTTGGAAAATCACATTGGTACTTGCCCGAATTCGAACTCACTACCTCGTGTTTACGAATCCAAATTAAAATGTAAATTTTTTTATTTGCTACGAAACGAGTGCCTTATCCACTAGTCCATTTCGGTCAATTAAATTAGTACAAATTAAACTGACAATAAGGTCAATCCAGCATTATACAAAAAATATTTTATCTTAGATTTCTGATGTACTATTTTAAGAACAGCCAGCCACTCTCCTAAAGTTAAATATACTGTCAGAAGAATTCCATTCAAACGATCAGGACGGTAGAATGGATCCTTGTTTATATCATATTAGTCACACAATTCTTTTACATATTCTAAAACACACATCATATAATTTGAATTCCAGGAGCCACTGAGATATGGAGCGCCAAAGACAACTAAATTGACATCAAAGGCTTTTATATACTACTTCAACACGTTGTCTGCTCGCACCCATCTTATAATAGCCCCACTTCTAACTCCTCCGCTGCTTAGATCCCATGGCAGTCAACATAATGCCTCCGAAGAAAAAGTGCTTAATGAAATAATTACTGATTTGGGAAGCAAAAACAACAACGAAGTATACGACATCATAAATGAAGCTTTTACTGAAGAAACAATTAATAAAACAGATGTACCATCTCCAAGTAATAAAATAATTTACTTCAGACCCAGTGTTCAAAACGAATCGCCGCCTAAGCCAACAGGTGTATATGACATCGTTATAGAGGCAACTACACCCATGCAAAACTTTGAACAACCTTTAATTGATTCTAACCAACAAGAAACTGAAACGCTTACTCCAGAATTGAATTCATCGCTTTTATTTGACGTTTCCTCCGATTATGATATCTATGATAACAATTACGAGTATTTAATTCAAGTAACTAACATGATGACACAAAATGATGGATATACATTAACAGATAGTGTTTTGCCAACAACAGAGTATTCAGAAAGTAAAGACACCATAGCAAATGATCAGAAGTATGACTCTGTACAACCGACAGTCGTAAGTTTAACAAATGTTCCTCTAGAATCAGCAACCGAAACATTGGTTTACAAATTATTAAACTGAAATTAGTTTTTGGATTTTATTTTATTGAAATCCCTTATTATGATGCGTTATACAAATATGACTATTCAGCACAGCCTTGCTACAAATTGACGTGATTTCCCTTATCTTAAGATATGTAGATTATGTACCTACACATTTTAGCCCACACAAAAATTGAAATTATAACTACTCTCATTATTATAATAGCAAGGTTGTTGCGTCTGTAATGACTTTCCATATAAAATTCATTCCAAATTTGATGTCATCAGTCAGCTTTATTTATTTTCATTCATATTATAGCAGAGAAAGGGTAAACAAATTAAAGATTTGTAGTTATTTTGTAGATATTGTTTGGTATCGAGACGGGTCCCTCGTGCCTACCCTATATAAAATAAATAAACAAATTTAAGTTAACTTATCTTATTATATTTTTAATAATTTATTTATTTAAAACAGTACAATAAGAAAATAACAATATTTATTATGGTTTCAATATTATACACATCAAAAAATGTCTTCATCTCATTTTCTTTAGCAGCGTAAATCATGTCACCATCATCTTGTTCATATTTTCATATCTAAAAAATTTATTCAGTAAAACAAGTATAATCATTCTAGAGATTATGAACGAATTATGAGAAGCCAGAAACAAGAAGACCAACAATTGGACTACATTGAATAATCTTAAAGAAAATAAGACAATTCTTTCAAATCTTCAATTTTAATATATGCAATAATAAGCATGACATATTATAGGTATGTATAAGCTACCAGTAAAACTATCAACAGTTCCGACAAAAGCGATAACAAGAACAAGAATACTAAAAGTAGTTAAGTAATATGTTACATGCAGACTTTCATAATAATAGAAAAATGCTTATGATAATATCACATCTGATACAAATCAAGAAATGTCTTGGTCCCACTGAACCCGTAGCTTCTTTGCCACCATTGACAAATTTGAGAGTACAGAGAGTAAAAGTTGCAACATCAATAATAATTTTCACTCGCAATGTCAATAAAATAAAGTCGGCGATTTCGCAACAATTTGCAGTAAAAAATTTCAATAGTATAATAAAAATTATCCATTTATATTTCGAAACTTTTGGTTATAGAAATGAAACAATTGTTTTGTGATAATTTTTTATTACATACGTGAGGTTTGATCTATATTTATAGTATTATTCATAACTGTTGACAGAGACACCATGAAATCAATCATCATTACAGTATTAATTAACGTAGTTATAACAGAACACCTTCATAAATATCATCACTACCATCTTGTTAATATTTTAAAATCTAAAGCGAACTTCTTCGGCAAAATGAACGAAAACTTTCAAAACATTATGAACGAATTATTTAAGGCGATGAATCTTACAAACCAATTCGTCGACCAACCCAAAATAAAATTACTACTGACAATGCTCTATGATTTAAATAATATATCGAGTAATAACTCTTTGATTTATGATGTTTTGAAAAATATAACTACAGTTGAAGCTAACAGCGAAGCTATAAATAGAATACGATTGGACGAAATCGTAAGAGAAATAGTAAATGAAAATCTATTGAAAGTCGATAACAAAACAAATGATAAGAATTATTTAAAGAGTATTGTACAAGCGAGCATAGGAGCCGCCGCTACACAGACAACACGGCGTATGCAACCTATGTCTCAATTTAAGGATAGCAAAGAGTTTAAACAATTCATTGACAATTTTTTACTCAAAATAAGAAGCCTCACAGTTGAAGACTTATTTAAAAAGAAACCTCAAGATACATCACGTTGGGCACAAAGAGAACTTAAAGTCTGGGGTAAGATTTGCTCGCCTGGTTAAATATCTTATTTAGCTGACATATATTTTAGGTCAACTACCTACTACAGAGATTAGCAAACATTAACACATTTTTACTTTTTAAATAGAGCCACCAACAGACCTTAAACAATGTTCTAATAACGACACGGGTTATAGAAGAATATATAAAGGAAAGAAAACGAATATACTGACCTTTCCGTTTGTAGTGAGCATCCATGTTCTTAACGAGTTCATGTGCGCGGGAAGTATCATTATGAAAGACCTCGTCATCACGGCAGCGTCTTGCATGCAAATGTAAGTTATATATTTCTTTAAAGATTTTCTTATCAAAGGCAAATGGTATGTAGTGATCATACTAGATATAGGCAGATATTTGTTGCTTAGAAAGCATAATCTAAGTCAAAGGTAACTCAAAACCTTTTTATAATTAACTAGCCGCCAGCACTCGCTTCGCTTCAGTATCAAAAGTCCTAATCTTTGTTAACGGACACCTACATAAAAAGTGTTCTTGAACTATTTCAAATTTACAAATATTAAAATTCTGAAAATTATTTATAAAAAATGTTGAACATATTAAAATATAGCCTTATCTGCTACTATTATAGTTTTCCAAAAGGATAATATTTTTTTTTAATCGGTTACGTTGATTTTGAGTTTGGTAGTAGATCCACACTAGTTTCAGCATGAATGGGCCGGATCGACCGGAGCAGTACTACCCTCTCATAGAAGATCGACGTAAGAGTAGTAGTATCCGTACTAGTGCGTTTCGTGCGGTGAGTGAGAGCGCCAGAGGCCCAGTTTTCCCCCTATCCTCTTTCCTCACCTCCCTCATTCCCTTTCCCTACCCCATTCCCAGCCGCCATAGTGGAGGCTACCATACCAGCAGTTTAAGACGAAGACTTTTGGTATAGTGACCGCCACTTCTGGATTCCACTGACTGCTTACCATCAGGCGGGGTGGAGTCACTTTGGTAGGCTACTATAAAAAAATCGTAAACATACAAATATCTAAATATTTCTCTACTACTATTTTAGTTTGATAGATTTTTGTTAAGATCCTTAACGCTTCTTCACTCTACAATTATTATTCTTAGACACAGCTTTTACAATCTTCAAGAGTATTACAGATAGTTTTTGAAGTTAGTCATTGTTAATAATGTATATAGTTAGTCAAGTTAGAAGTTTTGGGTTTAAAAAAGAATCTCACAAAATCTGTATTTAGGAGTTCGTCACTTACTTACTAATTTTTCATACGACTAAGGTTACAAACAAGTATGAGGCTCGCCTTATAGTAAGCAGTTACCATAGCCTATATTTATTTTACTTACTTGTGCTATTACTTACTAAGTCCTCTCGTGGTATTAAAACAACCTTCTTGTATTTGCAGTCATTACAACAACAGATTCTTCAGAGAAAACCCAAGGACTACATCTGTCAGAATTGGCAGCGACTGGACAGGGCGACGTGGTGAAATGGTGCAAGTGTTAGAAGTATATTTCTATCCTGCGTATGATCCCAAAACGCTGAGACATAACATTGCTCTCTTACGCCTTGCAAGAACTATCAAATTCCAAACAAGTCGCAGAAGTAAAGTTAGAAGGATTCAGTTAGATAATTTTGATGGGAATTTGCCTTCTAATACAAATAAAGTTGTTGTGTTGGGATGGGGTGCCACTAAGGTAAGTTTTAAAACCACTACGACTTCAAATAAGGCATGGCTGGAAAAACTAAGCAAACAAAAGAAAACGGCTTCAGTTTCGATGTATTGATAGATGAAGTAGCAAATTTATCACTATTGCCAGTTTCTTTGTATAAATAAAAGTTGGTATAATGTAAGCTAAGATAAAAATTTGTTAGAATTTCAGTCGTAATCTCACAATACCGTCAAAATCTTAGTTTCAAATTTAAATGGACTCTGGGTACATTATAATATATGCGTAATATAATTTGATGGGCTTGCTTAGACAATTTTTTGTACACAGCTAATCAGGAACACCATATCTGTATAACATAGGCCTTGATGAGATCAACCTAAAGTTAGATATACCAGAAACCGTTTATTTTCTATAGTTATAGCAGTACGGTTTTCGCCACGGTCGGTCAGCTGGTGATCTTCTCGTGTACCTCACACACTGTTGGGCAGAATCCTTGGAGTGCAAGGGTGAAGCTCTGGCTGTCAGCCTTGACTGGCCTGTTGGTCTAGTGGTTAGTGACCCTGACTGCTAAGCCGGAGGTCGTGGGTTCGATTCCCACCCAGGACAAACCTTTGTGTGATGAGCATGATTGTTTGTTCTGTGTCTGGGTGTAATTTATCTATAATATGTATGTATTTACAAAAAAAAAATGTATATAAGTAGTATATCAGTTGTTTAGTACCCATAACACAAGCAAATATAATTGCTTAATTTGGGGCTAGATGGCGCTGTGTGAATGTGGTAGAATATTATTATTATTATTATTATATTTCCAAGACGTTTGACAGGGTCTGGCACAAAGCACTTCTATCGAAGCTACCATTCTATGGAATCCCCGAGGGACTCTGCAGATGGATCGCCAGCGTCCTGGATGGTCGGAGCATTAAGATCGTTGCTGACGATGCTTGCTTCGATACCATGATGTTTAATGCTGGCGTACCACAAGGCTTAGTGCTCTCCCCAAAGCTGTTTATTCTGCATATCAATGACATGCTAACCATTGAAAGAACATGCATTACTAAGCAGATGACAGCACGGGTGACGCGCGGTACACTAGCCAACAGAATTTCGGAGCTCCGTGCATGAGAGACGGTTACAACTTCTGTCCAAAGTTGAGGGCTCTCTCGGGCGGGCTCTCGAATGGGGTGAGAAGAACTTAGTTCATTTCAACCCCACGAAAACACAAGTATGCGCGTTCACTGCCAAGTCGTCTGCCTCTGTACCTATGTGCGTGAAGTTTAATAAATAATTAAACAAAATAGAAATATTTATCTAGACAGTTTTGTGCACCTGTGGCGTTCTTCTTTTAAGACAGTACTACTCATAAAATATTTCGTTCAATAGATATTGGTAGTAACAATTTATTTTAGGGTCATTTGATTGTTGCTACATTATTCAAACTACGTTTTAGCCTTACTGATAATCATACTTGTATTTTGTAGGCGCACCAAATTGTGAATAGTTTTGAGAAGTTACAAGTGTCCTTCCTAGATGTATATCCAATAGAAGATTGCAAGAAAATGTATTCGAAGTAAGTGTTAATAATGTTATTATTTTAAACATTGACTAACATGTGCGGCGTAACCAGGCTCGATAAAATCCGCAACGGGCACGTTCGCGGCAGTCTTGGTGTGCGCGACATGGCAAGATGCAGGAAAATAAGTTGCGATGGTATGACCACGTAAAGAAGAGACCATCAGACTACGTCGGGAATTTGGTACTGCAGATCTCCACGAATGGTCAAAAATCCTGAGGCAGACCTAACACAAAGTGGAAGAATGTTGTGCTGAGGGACATGAAAGTGTGAGCTTTCTGATGACGACGTCGCAGATAGGGCAAAGTAGAGTAGAAAAAGTAGGCAGGCTAACACCACCATGTGAGATGAATAGTCGGGAAGAGAGAGAGATTAACAACGGAGATGATCATTTGAGCGGTAATGTAAGAAAGTTCCTCCAACTCTACCGTCCGTGGAGAGAACAACCAATAAATTTTCCTTAAATCTATATAAATAATATCAATAATTCCTTCGGAGCCTTTTTATCGTAATTCTTCGTTTTTGCATGAGAATACAGTACATAGGTTACAGTTAGGTACATTACGGTGAACTATAAGTATAAACAAGGCTGCGGACTTGACCACGGTCGCTGTGGCGGCAGTCTTATCACAAGACTTATAACTTACTAGCCTTCCGCGGCGCGGTTTCATCCACGTTAAGTTACAAGTTACTGCTTTGCTCCCGTCGCCAGAAGTGTGATGTTATAAATATAACCTTCCTCGAGAACTGGGCTAACAAACACAAAAAGAATAATTCAAATCCTACTGGTAGTTCTAGAGATTAGCGCGATCAAACAAACAAACTCTTCCGCTTTATATATTAGTATAGATACTACGAATAACTTGGTCACTAAATATTTTGTTAATTTGACAGATCTTACGTAACTGAAAATAATTTCTGTGCCGGATTCATAACAAGAGGAAGTGGAGCTTGCAATGTGAGTAGCCTTTTTGTATACGAGTATGTTCGACTAAGGCTCAGCGCAGACAGAGAGGAGCGCAGCGGAGAGGATTTTATTATAGCACACGAAAGTCAACCTAAAAGTTATTGACGTAAAGTGCATAATATATACTCTCGCGTATTTTTGAGGACGCGCATTTATTGTCAGGTTCAAGCATATTTGCACTTTATTTCAATAACTTTAAATTTGATTTTAGATTGCCTTAATAAAATCCTCTCCCCTGCGTTCCTCTCTGTCTGCGCTGAGCCTAAAGAAGCCTTTGTACACATAAGAAAACATTTTAATTTGTCTTTGTCTTAAAATTAACCATAACTAAGCTTAGTAAAGTTCACTTTCTAACTCGAGGTTTTATATATATATATAAGGCTTTGTCTTCCTAAATATTAGATTCAAGTCAAGCTAAGCGAAAGCAAATTTGTGTAGAAATTAACAAGTTTATATGAAGATCATCTTTAACATTGCAGCCATCAGACGTTTACTACTCAGAAAAGTGACACAATTTTAGAGAGAACTATATTCATTAGCAATTTACCATTATTTACTTCTTCTGTGGTTTGGTGGTATAGTGTACGCACTACCACGCAGAGTTCTCGGGTGCGATCCCCGGGTCGGGTAAAATTATATTGGGTTTCCCGAAGTCTGGCATTGTGCCCGATAAATGGCAAAAGTCTCGCCCCTTTGTTACGTGGGACCCAAAAATAAATGGCGAAACGTGAGTGATTAAACATCTCTGCCTACCACTTTGGGGATAACAGGCGTGAAACTAAGTATGAATCTATTTAATTTTCCGCCTGGATAATACATGTATTTATTTTTAGCGAGACGTTGGCGGACCAGGCGTTGTGGGTGGTCACCTAGTAGGAATTATAAGCTTTGGCTCACCAGTATGTGGTACTGTAAACGCTCCAACAGTCTTCACCAGGGTCGGCAATTACATCGATTGGATTGAAAATATCATGCAAAAAGTAAGTATCGTATTCAGTTACCTGAGCAGTAATTATTCTCGAATGACTACTTGAGAAATTATAAAGTTACTGCTTATACTCGACGTATTATAATTTACGTCATACTTTCTGTGGGCTGCCACATTATATATTATATTCCAGAACGATCTAACTAATCCTAGAATTTAAATTCTAGAATCCACCAAGATATGGCGTACCAACAACAACTCGAATGACTTCAAGAGCTTTCATATACTTCTACAACTCCATAACTGCACGCACTTATCCTAAACTTACACCACTTAAGAAGATAACTCGTCCAGAGCTTAAACCCCAAAATAGTGCAAAAGATCTTAGCGCAACATATACCACCGAAGTCACGAACAACGATGATGACCATAAAAATAATGATACAAAACAACCGAATACTGAAGATACTAGAAATAAAAACATGCCAGAAGTGGATTCAAAATTAAATAACAATCTTCTTTTGGTTAGATCTGGCCTTCGTCACCATACAACTGATTTGTATGACATCAACTTAGAAGCACCTACAACTGCAAAATATAATATAGAAATTATTGAACCTTTGAATTATCTAAACACAGAAAAAAATATGTCGTATCCAGAAACACAAACGTCATCTTTATTTGAAGTTAAACGTGCTCACAATGACTATGATAATAGTTATCAATCTGAGACTCGTGAAGCTGAGAAATTTAAACTAGATGATTATACATCGAAAGACAGTGACGTGTCAAGAGTAGAATATTTTGAAACTCAAGCTACAGTTGATAGTGAAGACAGTATTGAGTCGCCAGATGCTGTCACAGACGACACTATGATACAAATACAAAAAAATCTATATTCATAAATACGTGATATCTAAATTACTATTTATTTCCTTAGTTTGCAAGTCATAGTTATATGTATTATATACTTTGTTTTATTTTAAAACCTAAAATTTGTGTAGATAAAATATTTCCATTTATAATTATCAAAGTCATTAGAAACAGACTGCCGTCAAAAATAAAACAACTAAGTATTATAAATAAATAAAATTGGTGAGACCAACTGTAGTGGTGACCACAATTCCTGGACACCACCAGTTTACAATCAATCAGACTTCACTCTGCATGAGAAAAGCAAAACAAAAATAAATTTTGGTCTATCATTAATATTACATGTACTGGTTGACTAGCAGATAATGCCTCAGGCATTAAGTCTGCTAATATAACTACTCTTGTATATGAAGTTTTAACAAATAAATAAATATCATCATTATTATTTTGCTCCTAAATAATCACATTTTCATCATTATACTGGCTAATACCAACGAATACTCCTTGTCGCGTGATACCAACCATCATAAGAATTATTTTTTAAGAACAATTTAGACGTCTTGAAGTGTCGATCACACTAGCAAACTATCATGAGGGCTTTTAAAGTTCAACGGTTTTTGACGTTCCCACTCCAAGTGACAACTTTGATTTTTACAGTTACGGTCGCACGTCATGTTTTAAATATACTTATAAAGTAGTTTCTAGTTTCATCACACAGGTTAGGCTCTACCTGTTGTATTCTGTCATGTACGCGTAGCTCTCTTCACTAGCACGCTAGCTCGTTTTCATTAAAAGTGCCGTGCCAATTTAAACTTCTAGAACGAACATTTTTACGCTGACAGGCATATTTCAATATCGCTATTAGAAAATTAGATTCAAAAAAATATTGTATTACAAATTTTAATAAAAATAAATCTCAACAGACGATACTCCTGTCGATAAAATGAAATTAAAACACTAACTGTATGTATGTATAATAATAATAACAGTATCTTGACTATCAAAGCCTAACATTTGATGCATATCAAAGGTTAATTTAATAAAAATGAGCAATTTGGGCTATCAAGATTGTCTACTATTACATTTCGTATAGTAATAAAACACTTAGCCTCATAGAACCTATCTGCAAATTATTTCTTATTTTATACCACAATACAAATATTTCAAAATTCTTAATAGGTAATAAAATAAAACAAAGCTATAAAAATATATCAATACATTGTGCAACTGCTAAGTAAGGATCACTTCGGTAGTATTTTAGTTCATCCACACGCTCTTAATATCAATTAATTTCCAAAAAATAATTTTCATGTTCTCGAACAAAGTTAATATTTCATATTTCATTTTCATCTCTTTAATTATTATCGCTCAAGTTCAAACTCTTGTGGAATTACCAATCGTTAAAGACAATAATATTGCCATTGTCGAGAAAGTGCTACGAAACACTGTAAATAATCTATTCACTGCTTTGAAAATTCAAAATGTAAAACATAATCGCAAATTGAAGCAACATTCTAAAATACACAACTTTTTTATTTCTATCACGTTACAAGATTGTAACAATCTGAAAGAAATAGCTAAACTAACACGGGTTAATAACATCGATAACAATACACAACATTTTATTACACAAATAAATGAAGTGTTGAATGAAGATGATAAGAGTAACGAAGACGGTGATAATAATGTACATTTAAAAACATATATTAACACGTTCATTAAAAAACTAAAATATCTGAAAGATGTATATATTCCTACTAATAATACAGTTATAAACGCTGATATTTTAAAATACCTACACCATCATAACTACCCACCAAACGTGACAGATCATAATACTGTTAAAAAAACTAACGGTACTAATGAAAATGTTCTCAGTGATAATCAATTTTGGCGTAAGTATATGTGATATTAACTTTTTTATTTTATGCAATTGATTGAAGCTAATTTAGTATATTTTTCTAGATCCAAGCGGCCGCCGCATATACAGAGGTATACGAACTAGTATCAAGACATTTCCATTCATGGCCAGTGTCCAGTTTTTCCGTCAGTTCCATTGTGCTGGTTCTATCATCAAAGAGGATCTGATAATTACTTCATCATCGTGTTTGCAAATGTAAAATGTTTTACATATTCATAACATATTTTTGTAAATATGTTAACATTGATACATTATTAGCATTCAATATCTCATTTCAGTGCTTGGAATAATCGTTTCTTTCGCGAGAATCCATCATTTCTCTCTGTCCAAGTTGGCAGTGGCAAGTACGAATCTGATGGCGAAAATATTGCTGTGCTTGAGATTATATTTCATCCCTTATATGATCCAACGTACATGAAAAACAACCTCGCTATTATGAGGCTAACGAGAAAATTTTTACTGAGAAACAATAAAAGAGTCCAAAAAATAGAGTATGATAGAAATCCATGGCCTATGCCTATTAATGCTGATCGAATTATTGTTGTTGGTTGGGGAGCAAAAGATGTAAGTCTAAGTACGATTGCTAAGATTATAACTGTGGTCGAGGCTGTATCGCTAAACTTTGTTCCACACAACGCAACGGTCGCAACACATATTTTATTACTTAAATAATGTTTCTGTTTAATTCTGCGCTCACTATTGTGTTTGTAATTTTTCAGACAAAGAATTATGTCGGAGATGTTTATACTAATATATTATCTTTTGCTGAGTTGGACCATTATCCACTTATTGATTGCCAAGAGCACTATTCTGCGTATGTATTGCGCAATATAATTTTTTTTAACTACTGTATTCCATGTACGTCCTAGCTTCGCTAGAAATTTTTGATACCTAAGTATCAAAAATTTCTTCAGTCTCACAAATGCCTACATAATATATAATTGCAATATTAGTAACGTCTGCGAAATATTATTGCTATACTGCAAATTTACTTTTGCTGTCTTTTGTATTGCAAATTTAGAAAAATTTAAATTCTGAAAATTGCTAAAAAAATATATTGTACATAAAATATAACATAATGTTATCCTCTTCATTTATTGATTTCTAAAGGTGTAATAATTTTTCAAATCGGCTATGTAGATTCTCAGTTAAATCGTTACAAACAAACATACAAAAATATCAAATCTTTCTCTTTATAATATTAGTTTAGATATGATAAACTATGACCTTCCTTGAATACCATTCTTTGTTTTTTAGAAATTACGTGACAGAAAAAAACTTTTGTGCTGGATTCTACTCAGCAGGGGCTGGTGCGTGCAATGTAAGTAAAAGTAGACACACTTTCTGTAGGATCATTAATTGGGATAAGCAAGACAAGGTAATGTGTATATGCTTATTCCACAATATTCTAAATTACGAAAGTTTGTGTTTGTGTGTATGTGTGTGTGTTTGTTACCACTCAGAGCCTAAACGGTTGAAGGTATTCCGATTAAAATTGGTATGTAGATGGACATAGCCCACTTTTTATCCCGAAAATCGGTCTGGTTCCCGAGGGACATAACAAAACATAATTAACGCTCGGGCGAAGCCATGGTGCGCAGCTAGTTATAAATATACAGACATTTATTCTCAACAGCGAGATGCTGGTGGTCCAGGCATTATTGGTGGCACATTAATGGGTGTAATCAGCTTTGGCTCTCCAATTTGCGGAGCTAGAGACAGTCCAACGGTCTTCACCAAACTGGGCTTCTATACTGACTGGATCGACACTATCATGGAACAGGTATTTTACATCATAATTCGAATTGAAAGTCCGAAATCATATTTATTTTCTATATAGCCTCGTTTTGTTTTAATTTTAGGCTACACCATACCAAGGTGCTTCAACCACCACATTGCCTCGGAAATCATTCTTCCCGGTAGTTACCGATGATACACCAACAATGATGTTTACTCCAGTTATTAATGATCGACGATCTACAATCATACCACAGTTTTATAAACCTGACAAGAGGCTGACAGAAAACCAAGAGTTTGAAGATTTTCTATCAACTATTTTCGACAGCGAAGAGAACGAAGAATATTTTGATAGGGCTTATAAATTACGATATCCAAAGACAAGCTCTAAAACAAAAACAACAGGAATAGATTCTCAGAATAAACTGTCCAGCTTAAAAGAATATAGCAACGATTCTATAAGAACAGGAGCAGATACGGATATCGAAGGTGACATTATGGATCTTATTAAAAATTTAAATATTGATCATATTGTAAAATCAAAAAAGGTTGCAAAGGACAATAAACATACTAGTGAAAAATCAGCAGAGGGTATAAGTTCATCCAGTGATATTGATAACAGCAATGATTCTGATGAACAAAGTGCCGTAAATTATCTATCCTTATACAATGAAGAAAACAAACTAACAACGAAAAGCGACAATAAAGAAGACGAAGAAGAAAGCGGTTTGAGTATTCCTACTGATGTTTTTAAAGAAAAAGAAAATCAAACAATCATCATTCAAAATGAATATGTGAATAAAACAAAACAATCACTGTCTCTATCATCGATGGCTGAACTGATCACACTCGCCATTGATGAAGAAACAAGAAGATTGAAAAGCAAACATTATACGTTATGATCTCAAGTTATTTGATTTTAATGAAATAAATATGTTAGTTAGTTAATTATGCTGACGCTTTATGCTGCAAAAAAAGAGTGTGTGTACTCATGTACGCACGTAAAAAGTTATACTTCTTTAGCGTAACAATCCAAAAATACTAAATAATAACACAACGCATACATACATAACAGTTAACCTCAAATCTATAAATGCACTTAAAACAGTATATTAAAACCACTTTTACCACTAATATTCAAAATAAATATTTTTACTGATAAATGATCAATAAAAAATATCTATCACCGTCATAAACATAATTGAATTGATATAAACGCTAATATATTTTTTATTTCTTTACACTGATTATTTGTACTGATACGACACACAAAGGTTCGCAACTAACTTCGGGGTGTAAAAGGTTCGCAACTAACTTTAGAGTGTTGCTTTTTTCTGTCAGTGTGCGCGCGCATCGTAAAAATTCACTCTCATCTTTTTTCCCAATCGCGCCAAAAGAAGTATAGCTTCAAAAAAATGTTCGCATAATGTTATACCATAAAGAAACTATTTGCTTTATGGCTACTAAGCCTACAGTTTACACCTATTTAAGTTCCATATTCTACAAAAGTTGGCTGACTTTATTGTCTGATGGAGCTAGGCCGTTAGTTATTACCTTAAAATTATAATAGGAACGCAAACTTAGCGACTTATAAAATCGTTGACTCTATTGGTCCACCAGTAGCTACAGTACGTTATAAAAATGTTAGAAGAGAAACAAATTGATAATAATAATAACACAATAATTTTTACGGTTGTAGATCAACGCTGTTTTTAGCATGAATGGATCGCATCGACTGGGGAAGTTCTACCCTTTCATACAAGATCGACGAAGGAGTAGTATTAGTATCCATACTATTGCGTTTCAGTCGGTGAGTGAGAGCGCCGGAGGCCCCATTTTTCCCTTTTCCTTTTTCCTCACCACCCTTAATCTTTTCACCTACCCCTCTCCCTTCACGGTAGGCAGCGGCCTCGCACAGTCCCAGAGTCTCTGAATAGTCCATAAGGGACAGTTACCACTAACCATCAGGAGGGCTGTTTGCTCATCTGCACTGTCGGCATTAAAAAAAAACAATCACTACACAACGCTATCTACCTACAGTAGTAGCTTGTGTTATGCTTTTAAATTGATCACGGTAATTACAAAAGCCTCGCGGCCGTCATTTCCCCTATTCTTGCCACATTTGTAGCTTAAATATGGTAAAAATATAATTACCACTCGTAACTAAGCAACCTCAACAACCAGTACTTTGAGCAATGAATAAGTCAGTGATTGAGAGAGTGTGTGCACGAATAGTGGAGAGAAGAACTGGATAAGTAAATAAGCAAGGAGAAAACGATTAAGTATTCTGCCTTGCTCATAAGAAGAATTAATAAATAAGAGAAGGTGTGAATAATAGACACAGTGAATGAATGAATGAGTAGGTAAGTATTAGGTCGAACGCACATTAGCACACCCGACATACGACAGTCCGCAGACTTTCTGCGACAGTTTTAGGTCTGACAGTTTTCATGCCCTATAATGTGTGTGTAATGACATGGAATAATAAGACAAAACTGCTTGGAGACAAAAAGATTGTAAATGCACCCGCTCTTAGGATGAAAATGTATGACCATGATGAAGATATTTTTTTACACAACGTGATGTATGCTATAGATTAGACATGGCTTTGATCTCTAGATCAAGCCCATGTCTGTTACTAACTACCTAATTTGTTCAGAAACAATTTAGTTACCAGATAATATGAACCAAAAAATAATTAAACGCGAGAAATCATCGATAAAGTCCTAAATCAAGACTGTATGAAAAATAAATTGAATGTAGGTAAATAATATATTACCCAGGAATAATCTTCTAAATAGACTCGACGCAAAAATTGGACGCAAAAATATTAGCATTAGTTATATCCTGATATTCTTGCGTCCAAGTTTTTTTATGATACACGATAAATAAAGCGAGTTATATAAACTCGCTTTATTTATCGTGTATCATATAAATATAAACAAAAATGATAAGAGTTATTATTTTTTTATTTTGCTTAGTTGCTATTTTAAAATCAAGTGCTATTACATTACAAAAGATGATTTGGTATATTAAAATATAATTACCATAAAGCCTAGATGGCAAATCTAAAATTTTATTACGCTATTTAAATATTTCCCAATACGTGATAAGGAAATAAAACGAAACCATAAAACATATTTTAATATATTGAGCAACAACCACGTAAAAATCACATCAATAAAAAATTTTAGTCATTTCCACAATCTTAATATTATTTTATTTTCAGACAAAGTGAAGGTCCTCATGTTCTTGAATAAAATTAACATATTAAATTTCATTATCATCTTGTTAAACGTTATTACTCAAAGCCAACCTCTCGATGAATTACCAATTGTTGAAGACAACGACATAGCCATTGTAGAAGCAGCAATCAGAGATACTGTTAACAATCTATTCGCTGCATTTAAAATTGATAAATCAAAACATAGTCCCAGATTAAAGCAGCATTCTACAATATACAATATATTTATTTCGATTACATTGCAAGATTGTAATAATTTGAAAGAAATAGCAAGACTAACACGAGTTAATAACATCGATAACAACACACACGATTTTATTGCACAAATAAATGAAGTGTTAACCGAAGACGATAAGAGCCACGAAGGCGATGATAATAATAATGGACATGTATCGAGATATATAAATTTGTTCATTAGTAAACTTAAATATTTGAAGGATATGTACCTTTCTGATAACAATACAGTTATAAATGAGGATATTTTAAAATATATAGAGAATCAAGGACGTCCACTGAATTCAATTACAGATCGCTTTAATATTAGCAAATCAAATGGCAATAATGAAAATATTCTTAGTGACAATGAATTTTGGCGTAAGTAGAATGTACAATTTCTAAACTCTTAAGACATCATCTGCCGCTTTAACTCTAACCGAATCATGTTATGGGCGGCCTCTAGACATTTCAGATACGACGATCATTTTTCAAGTGAAACTGATTTGTAGTTTTTAACCCTAGTTCACCATGTTTTAAAACATATTGCTTTTATTAGTAGCTAACTCATTACTAAACATAGGTTTTTAAAATAGTTCAATCAGTTTTAAATGGTCACTTTCTAATTTGCTTTCATCTAGAGTCAAGCGGCCGGCGCATCTACGATGGCATCAGAACAAACATCAAAAAATTTCCATTCATGGCCAGTATTAAATTCTTCGGCAAGTTTCAATGTGCGGGCTCTGTCATCAAGGACGATCTAGTCATCACCTCTGCGTCTTGTTTGCAACTGTAAGATATCATATACATTTATAACAATTAAATTTTAAGTTAACATAACTTTAATTCATTAATATATTTTCAGAGCATGGAATAATCGTTTCTTCCGTGAAAATCCAACATTTCTTTCTATTCAAATTGGCAGTGACACATACGAGCATGGCGGCGAAAATATTCCTGTACTTGAAATCCATTTTCATCCTAATTATGACCCGAAATACCTAAAAAATAACTTAGCCCTAATGAGACTATGGAGAAAAATCAATTTTCGTTCAGACAAAAGAGTTAAAAAAATTGACTTTGATAGAAATCCATGGCCAATGGCGATAAATCCTAATAGAATTCTTGTTGTTGGTTGGGGAGCAAGAGCTGTAAGTTTGTTTGATTGGACACGTTTGTAGTATTAGTAACCGATGTAGTCCTACTGTCCTATATAATTAAAACTCCTACAATTAATCAAAAGACCAATGTATTGTATTTTTTTGAATTAGTGTACTAAAGTGACTCTACTCTACCTGATCGTAAGCAGTCAGTGGAATCCAGAAGTGGTGGACACTATTCCAAAAGCCAAAGTACTGATAAGGTGGCTTCCACTATGGCGGCTTAGTAAGATGCTTTTTCACGCCCCCATTAAAAGACCCAGATTCATAATTAGATATGGGAACACATGCGCTGGTAGAGTTCCAGGCTATCATTATTTTTTATTTTAATTGAGTCATTTATATCAGATTGGCTTTGGGGCAAACCTATAGTAAGTAGTATACTAGATGCTAGTGCTCGTCCTGTATGAGATGATTTTCCTGCTACTTCCCTCTATGATGGTTTGACTGCTACTTTGTAAATAATTCGATCTGAATATTCTTTCATTTAAAATATTTGTCACATTTCAGGGAAACAATGTTATCCAGAATGGCTTAACGAATATGCTATCTTATGCTGAATTGGACTATTATCCAGTAGACGATTGTCAAGAACATTATTCTGAGTACGTATTCCACAATAATGTTTTAGTCATAAGATGTCTGCTACTAAATATTCAGCCATTACGGGTGAAACATGGAAAAGCAAAGTTCCCTGCTTTTCAAAATAAATAATAGAGACACGTATTTAACAAAAAGTCGAAATAGCCTAGTGGATAAAGTATCTGATTCGTAAACACGAAGTAGTGGGTCCGAATCCGGGCAAGTTACAATGTGATTTTCATATCATATGTACTTTCTAAGTTTATCTTGAAAATTTCTGACTGACGGTGAAGAAAACATCGTGAGGAAACCTGGACTTAAAAGTCACAGTCAGTGTCGCCGGCAAAGACAAAACCACATCCACTTGATTAGGCCTATAGCGGACAGTATTGCGTAACTAAACAAAGATTAGGTGCATCGAGTATACGCGAAAAATAAAACTTGTGTTTTTAGGGAATTCGTGACTGTAACAAATTTTTGCGCCGGATTCTACACTAAAGGTTCTGGTGCGTGCAATGTAAGTACAAAAGTAAACTAAATTAAAAACACGAGCATGGTCTTTGTCATAAAGGACATAGAGCCAATATCACGATACGGTAGTAGATCCACGTTGGTTTCAGCATGAATGGGTCGGATCGTTTGGGGAAGTACTACCCTCTCATAGAAGATCGACGTAAGAGTAGTAGTATCCATACTACTGCGTTTCGTTCGGTGAGTGAGAGCGCCAGATCTTTCCTCACCTCATTCACAGCCACCATAGTGGAGGCCACCATACCAGCAGTTTAAGACGATGGCTTTTGGTATGGTGGCCACCACTTCTGGATTCCACTGACTGCTTACCATCAGGCGGGGTGGAATCACTTTGGTAGGCTAATATAATAAAAAAAAACATCTTTTGAATTGCAAAATGATGTCAAATTAAAAAAAATGTTACAAGTCATTATTTACAAGAACTACATAATACGAGTATATTAAACAAAGTAATTATAATACCTAAAGTTATATAGGTAGTTTTACCTACATAAGTAGTTATACTTTCTCTTTAGAAGAGGCCTATGTCCTGCAGTGCGACAGTAACAAGCTGGTATTATATAAATTATATATTTTTAACAGCGAGATGCCGGCGGTCCAGCAATCGTAGATGGCATATTAATAGGTGTAATTAGTTTTGGTGCGCCAATCTGCGGATCTCCAGATTCTCCTACTGTCTTCACCAAAGTGGGTTACTATGCTGACTGGATTGAAACTGTCATGGAAGAGGTAAAATTAAATAATGGTAGTAACTTAGTTAATTTTGTTGTTATTTACAGTCACTGAAACACGAGTAGCTTTTTTATTATTATCTGCTTAAGAGGATATAAACATTTTCTTTGATTTTAGCCTAACCAACATCAAAGAAGCAGGACCACAGAACCGCCTGACACAATATTGACCCATATATCTTCAGAACAAATAATAAGAACTACATATACAGTGACTCCAATTATGAACGGTAAACATACTCCCTCACCTATCTATGATGCAGAAATGGCCAGGACGCAAGAAGACAAAGGATTTAAAAATTTCTTATCAACTATGTTTAATAGTCAAGAAGTTGAAGAATATCTTAATATGGACACCAATGAGGTTCTAAAAAGTATTTTTAGTGATGCAGAAGGTGATGCAATAGCAGAAACTGTAACAGGTACTAAAAAACAAACAAATAGTGCTGAACTTGAATCTCCTACAGAAGAAACTATATCAGATACTGCAATCACGACACCGGATCTAGATAATTTATTTTCTGATGAAATATTAAACGATAAGACCAAGGAACCTAAAAAAGCAGTCACAGTTATGGAAAATGCCAGTAATGAAGATACAATTTTTGAAACTGATATTATGAACCTCGTTAATAATTTAGATGAATATGAACTTATGATGCCAGAAGTCAGTCTGGACAAAAAATATATGAATAATGAAAATAAAAAGCTTAAAGATAAAGAAATAATAGAAAGTAAAACAAGTAACATGAATGATCACATTCATATTTCTAAAATGAAGATTTCACCTAACGAAAAGGAAGAAAATGAGAAAAGAGAATTTACTCATACTACTTTTAAAGATCTCACATTCAGGGAAAAATCTAATAATATTAAAACAAAACAAGAGGGGCCTCTGTCATCGATTGCTAAAATACTTGCAATGCTTATTAATGGCGAGACGGGTAAAGAATAACTATAGTATCATAATTTTAGTTATTGTTGTCAAATTAAAATCTGTCATTCAAGTCTAATATTACATTATCATTATTATTAAGAAAATATACCATTAAATGAAAATTTATTATTTCTCATTCAGTACTACTATAATACATACTGCTAATACACATACATATACAATATATAAGTCGAAATGGCCCAGACGGCACCCGCGTCGTGGGTTCGAATCCGGGCAATAATCAAATCAAATCAAAATCAAAATAATTTATTTGCATTTAAGATGTGTGATCATACAATCATATCGGATAGAATTCTTGGTGTTGTGTATAATCAATGTGACTTTCTAAGTTTATCTTGGACATTTCTGACTGACGGTGAAGGAAAACATTGTAAGGAAACCTGGACTTCTGAGGAAGTCTGGAATCGCCAATCCGCCTTGAGCAAGTGTGGCGATCAATGCTTATGCCTTCTCTGTATGAGAGGAGGCCTTTCCCAGCAGTGAAGTTGGTAGGGGTCGCCCTAGACGAACATAAGCGGCCCAGATAGGTGATGTGTTGCCAAAGGGCACAGTTACAAGTACCCGTAACCGACGTGTGTGTATGAAAAGATTAATGAATGTTGAAGAGGCAAAGGAGGTATGATTGAATCGCAGCAAATTGCGTTCTATAGTCTCTGCTTACCCCAGTAATGGGCGACTGGTGTAAAGTTATGTATGCAAGTATGTATGTTTCATCTTCTGTTAGATATATATCAGACACTTCAGCAGCTAGTGGTGAAACAGGCCCTTAGTTATATTTAATAGATTTAAATATACAATACTAGTGTGCAATATAAATGAAACACTTTTTTAAATCTTTACTATTGATCTTTATTAAAATACGTCTATAATATATCTCGTCAACCACATCATCTACCAAATCTGTCCATACATTTAAACTGTTACTTTGATGGTTCTTTAGTATACCTTCAGCAAGTGAGGCGAAATAGCGGTTTACATTAAGACCAAAGGGTAAAACGGGACCAACTGGTCACCAGGCTGTATCTCAACCGTGATAGTTAGATAGTTGAAATTTTCATAGATTATGTGTTTCTGTTGCCTATAACAATAAATTCTAAAAAAACAGAATAAAATAAAAGAGAGCTTCCATGCAACAGACATGATTTTTGTCGTTTTTATAGATGGTACGGAACCCTTCGTGCGCGAGTCCGACTCGCACTTGGCCGGGCTTTTTTATGTCTGGTCACACTTAATTTATTTCTGTGTTTATATTTCTTTGATATGTAATTCAGGTTATCTCGCGCGATCGAATCTTTCCAAGACGGATAACTGACAGTTACATAATTGTTTTTATGTTCATGTTTCTTTTTAAATCTTGTTGTAAACTCTAGATCTTCGGCAGGTCCTAGTCCAAAAGCAGCGGTAAATTTAATATTATTCCTATTTTTTGTTTGCGTAGTACTAGATTTGAATTTAGTTGTATGAATCTTCGTAGTAGACGTTGCATTGGTTTCTTTAGAGTTTTCAGCCAACACAGCACCTCCCAGTTTAAAAATGGTTCTTATAAAGTCCTTGAAATAAACACCATCGTCTAATAGCCGACCAAAATCTACATCATTAATATCCATATTTATAGGAGTAGCTTTATGACCTAGTGGCTGAATCGTTAGAGGCGTTCTTTTTCGTGTCGTCAATCGCCTCGGTTTTGGTACTTTGGTTAAGGTATCTTTTAAACGATAAGTATGTGGTACATTCTGAAAAACAGCAACAGTGTTTTAATTTTGCCTTTTTTGTTATACTGTAAAGAGAGATGAGGATTACCTGGTCCATGATTTCAACGATCCAATCAGCGTAAAAGCCTAGTTTAGTAAAAACTGTAGGCGAGTCAGGAGCTCCACAACTAACAGAACCGAAGCTGATTACACCCATTAATGTATCTTCGATAATTCCAGGTCCGCCAGCATCGAACTATTAGATAAAGACACAGTTATTAAAGAATTAATAACTGTTTTTCAAAAAAACTGTGTTTCAAACATCAGTATAAAAAGTATAAAACATAAACATATTATTACATTGCATGCACCTCCTCCTTCAGAAAAAAATCCAGCACAAAAGTGTCTCCTAGTCACGTAATGCCTGAAAATGTTAACAGAATATTTAATTTTATTATGAACAAATACCAATCCATACTAATATTATAAAAGCGAAAGTAACTCTGTCTGTGTGTCTGTCTGTCTGTCTGTTACGCTTTTACGCCTAAACTACTCAATTGATTTTAATGAAATTTGGTGTAGAGATAGATTAGACCTCAGGGAACAACATAGGCTATCTTGTATGGCAAAAAATGGGGGCGGTTGAAATAAGGTATGAAAGTTTGTATGAAAATCGAATGTATATATACATATATATAGAGATATATAACCGACATTCACACGGGCAGTGCTCTGGGCAAGAACTAGTACAAAATAAAGAAAATGTGCATATCTACATACATTCATTGATATACTTCCATTAATTTAGTAAGAGAAGACTAAAGAACCCTCTTCAACATTCACATTTCATATACGCTCGTCGGTTAGCTCGGTAGCTCTTTGCCAACACGACGATTGACTATCTGTTTCGTATATGTATATACTTACTTCTTAAAAAGTTCCTTGCACTCATCGTATGGATAGTAGTCTAATTTAGCATAAGCCAGTTTACTAAAAGCCCTGCGGTCTATCATGTTGAGTTTCTAAAACAAAACATCATATTACATTAGTGTTTCTACGCTATGAACTAGAAAACTGAAATTTAAGAAAACGGAAGACTGCTGGTATGTAGTTTGAAAGTTGCCCTTTTTGCCCATGATGCTCCTAAAGGATAGGATACTGACAATACAACACTAATATTGATGCCACTAGGCTTGGTAACCAGTAGCGAAGAGTCACTTTTCCGAAGAGGGAAGCCGGTGATACTAAAATACTTTCGAGTTTCAGAAGGCCAGTTAGACTTTGAGTAGACACTCAAGCAGTGATAGGTATATGGAGAGTAGGGCATATTTTAAAAGGAAAGCCGGCAGGAATCGTGTTATATGGACGCTTCGCCACTGTTGGTAACTAAGATATAGCTGAACAGAGAGCCAAATGAGAGAGAGAGAAAATTGCTGAGGAAAAATTTATGGGATTAACATAAGCTAACGGCAATGTTGACGTTACCTTATGTCAATCTCATACATTTTCAAGCTTTTCTATTCTATTAGCATTTATGCCATTTGTCTGAGCCCTCTGTAAGTACTATGGCTTTCTTTCTTAGCACAGTGGGAAAGGCAGCAGCAATAGGTGAACGCAAAGCTAAGCACTCTTTGAACAAATCACAATGTCATTAAATACTATAACAGCACTTACATCTCTAGCACCATATCCAACAATAGTAATATGTCCAGTGTCGCTTTCAGACAACGGTTGTGGTTCTCTATCAATAGCTATCTTTTTAACTTTCTTTGAATGAAAGAAAATATGTCTGGACAGCCTCGTTATGGCGAGGTTATGATGCAAGGTCTTCGGATCGTACAGAGGGTGGAAGTTAATCTCCAGTACGGGTATTAATTCGCCACCACTTTGAGCAAAATCACTGCCAACTCGGACCGATAAAAATAATGGATTTTCACGATAAAAACGGTTGTTCCATGCTCTAAAAATTATAAAAGGCAAAATCGTGAATAATAGAACTACTTTACTTTTTGTGTTTTGTCTGTTGTGAGTGTCTTTCATGTGGCTTATTCATTCAATCGCTTTTAACAACATCACCTAATCGAATACATTAATTAAACAGGCCATCATCCTATATTTCTAGTAGAATTAAGCAAAAACAAGTATCCAACTTCTGATTTTATTGATGACCTTTACTTAAATATCTATATGCGATTCAGGATCACTGGTTACTTCTGTATAAACTATCTTAAATGCATTATTGACAATACGTCTACATATTCAAACAATTTCTATGCAATCTATAGTTACTATGATATAAAGCAGAAGAGTTTTTGTTTATTTGAGAGTGTTTGTTTGTTTGTAACGCGCTATACTCTGACCACCAGTCTGATTTAAAAAAATATTTTTGCCTATGATAGCTCTGTTCTCGAGGAAGGTTATAGGCTATGTAATACCATACTACTGGTGACGGAAGCACTTGCAATACATGCTTGATGTAAAGAATCCGTTAGACTTACAATTGCAAACACGATGCAGAAGTGATGACCAGGTCACTCTTAATGATGGAGCCACTACACTGGAATCGTTCGAAGAATTGAATACTGGCCATAAACGGAAACTTTTTGATATGAACACTGTGACCCTGGAAGATGCGACGAGAATCTGGTTCTGAAAGTTTTTATGATTATACAAACACTATCTTTTCACGGTGCGGTTTCACCCACGTCTTTGCTTACTGCTCTACTCCCGTCGGCAGTAGCGTGATGTTACATAGCCTATAACCTTCCTCAGGAACTGAGCTATCCAACGCAAGAAGATTATTGTATTCCGACTGCTAGTTCCTTAAATTAGCTCGTTCAAACAAACAAACTCTTCTGCTATAGATAATAGTATAGATATAGCGCTATTTTTTGATATTTGTAACCCTTGGTTTTAGAAAAACCTCTAGCTTTTAATCCAATGTAAGTAAACCAAATTTCGACACACAGTTTTTTTTTATAAGATCTTATGTTTAATGCGTGCGAATTTTAGAAAATTTGTTAGCAATTTTTTTACGTTACATTGCAGATGAATTCTCACTATGAAGCAGAACCTTAAAAATCAGAAGATATGTACCAATGTATTCTGATTTTGAACCTGGTAAGTTTGTTTTATTAACTATTCTGTCAAATGAAACAGGAACGAGGTATCGCTTCGATTAAAAGTATATTATATACCCATTTCCATATCTCTCAGGTTTATATAAGCTTATATATATATATATACTTACTCCAGAAATCAGAACTGCCTAGTTCGTACTCTTGAGAAGACAGTGCTTTTACTGTATTTTTAGTGACATTTTTTAAAGAATTAGGCGTATTGTATAAATGTTGTAAAATACTTGGACTTATAATAATTAAATCTTCATTGAATTTATGAATTGCATTAAAATATTTTAGTCTTCCGATAAATGTATCGATGTATTCCGTCAAATAAGTATCATCTGTTATCATGTTTAATATATCAGCTTCATCAAATACTTCATTTACTTTTGTGATAAAATCTTGTGTGTTGTTATCGATATTATTAACTTGTGCTAGTCTTGCTATTTCTCTCAGAATGTCACAATCTTTCATAGTGATTGTAACGAAATAGTTATGAATTGTTGAAAATTCTTTTAACTTTTTCTGATCATTCTTGAGTTTGAAGCTAGCGAATAAATTGTTAACTGTTTTTCGTATTATTGTTTCTATGATACTAATATTATTGTCTTCAACTTGTGGTAATTCTACAAGACTATGAACTACTACATTGTATAATATGAAGTATAAAATATAATGTAGCAAGTACACCATTTGAAAATTTTATGTTTTTTACATTTTCACGAATTTGAAACTTTTATAACATGTTTGAGGCAAAAATACATATTAATAATGTTCATGTTGTTGAAATAACACAAAATATTCTAGAAGTTATAACATCATAATATTTTATGGGCTTTATAGATTAAAATGTGGATTTCGTAAACACTTTTATAGTAAACAGAAATTCGTTTTCCTATCCTTTTTAACCGACTTCAAAAAGGAGGAGGTCATCAATTCGGGTCGTACATTTGTATGTTTGTTACCTCATATCTCAATCATTTATGAACCGATTTGAAAAATATTTTTTTTTTCTTGAAAGGGTATACTCTGAAATCGGGTCTCATATTTTTTTATAAAGAATGATTCAGTGGTTAGTTAGGCTTTAATTTTATATTTTGTAACAAAACGTATGCAAGGAGTGAAGACGTGTAAATCAACGCGTCGATGTCTTTTGCGACGAATTTTCTGACATTCACATGTAAATGCTACAAGTGTGAACTGATTTCCAAAAATCATTTTTTGTTAAAAACGACGTGTCCGTGAATGGGTGATCATTTGTGTTATTTTATTTTGAGCGTATGCATGCTTTAAATGCAGTGGGATCTGGTTATCACTATAATTTGGTTGTCGATATGCCAAGTTGGAGGCCTCATGGTCGTGAGAAATTACAACGGCAGCGGCGGCCATAAACCTGCCTTTACAGCACCACTGTTAATTTTTTGTATATCTGTTACGCAATTGCTCCGTCAGTTAAATTATGTCATCACTTTTTTGTTTTGGTATGTGGTTTCCGGGATTCAGGATTCAGCGGTCAGCAAAAGTATTGATAAGGACTTTATATCTCTATTTACAATCTTGCCTCTAGTCACTACTTTCTTTCAAACGGCGCCGCGGCGCGGCGCTATCTCATTTGCGCAGCACGTTTAGCACATTTAGTAGGCCTACGCATATTAAATATAACACATAATTAAATCCCACTAAAAGTTTCAAAATAAAATATTTTTAGGAAAAATTAAAACCAACGAATCAACGCAATCATAGATACCTATAATACTTTACTATTTACAATTTTAATCAGTTATTTTGGAGTTTAAGTGGAAAAATAGGGGTCGCGAGTTTGTGTGAAATTTTGTCAGTTTTACTGGTAGTGGGTAAATAGATTTAAATGGGATTCGCCATAGAGATGGATTATACTGATATTTATTACTGATACATTGTACGATTGTCGTAAGATCAGGCAGACAATATAATCATACAGGCACACATGAATTTTCACGCGAACGAAGTCGCGGGTAACAGCTAGTCTTTTATATATATATATAATATATTTTTTTATTATTTTGATCGCTTTTTATGTCATTTTTAAATTTTAAAAGTTTTAACAATTCACATAGCTACTTGCAAATGATAAAAACGGATTCGGTCACCTAGGGCCACTTACTCCAACGACCACCGACTAAATTCCTTGTTCGGCCATTTCCTATTAGGTGCTTTTCCTCGTAAGGCCATTCCTCGAATGACCTCTATGTGAATTCCTAATTGGGCCACCTCCTCTAATGACCACACTGTATATTCCTAGTTTGGCTATTTCCTTGAATGACCACTATAGTGCAGTCGATGTCAAAATATATTTACACTTTGGGACCTTAACTTCTTTGAGAGAAGGCCCAAAAGTATAAAGATATGTAACTTCGACTGTACCTTAATTCAAGGCTATACCTACTGTACGGGTAAGTCGGGTTAACACCCTACCAAGCCGCCTCTACTGGGGTATACCGGCATTTCTATAGGATGTCTCTACCCTTGTGACCATCGATCCCGAAATTACTCAAAATAGAAAAAAGTGAAGTGGGTTTAATTACGAATTAGGTTTCAAGTATTTTAACTGTATGTTACATGTAATTAATGTTATTTGTTTTACTATTTTATTTATTATTGATCTATTCATCTTAATCTTAGTAAGTGTTTGAGTGAACATAATTATATCATGGTGTAAAATCGAGGCGGTGTTTAGGTTTTTAACATAGGAAAATAATTAATAAAAGTATGACGTTATAATTAATATGTATTACAAAAATAACAACATAACAAAAAAGAAACAAAAACACTGCCTAAACGTTGAACTTATCATTTTGGATTCTACGAACGGCCTATCGATTGGATATTAATTGACATCAAGACAAGGAAGTTGGCCCTTAAGGGATTTACCCGTAAAGAGAAATGTGGCCATTTGAGGAAGTGGCCGTACAAAGAAGTCGCCACTAGGAACGTGGTCATTTGGGGATTGAGCCGTTATGGGAAATGTGATCGTGGCCCTTTTAGCGAAATGGCCGTTAGGAGAATAGGCCATCAAAGGGAAAAGGCCGTTTAAGGAATGTGGCCCTAGGTGACCGAATCCATAAAAACAATAGCCTACTTACTGCAAAACAACATATATGTGTGTTAAAAAGATAATGATAACATTCAAAATAAGTAGTAATTAGTGATTTAGAAATAAAAGGACCATTATATTTTCATTATTTTCTTAATTTTCACTCATTTATGTTTCTTACTGTCATTCCTCTAATTTGTCGAGGATTATAATTTCAGGCAAAAGTCTGTACATATAAAATTTAATAATTTTTGATTTCATTTTTCTTGTCAATATTTATAATCTAACTAGCTTTCCGCGGCGCGGTTTCACCCGCGTCTTAGCTTACTGCTCTGCTCCCGTTGCCAGTAGCGTGATGATACATAGCCTATAACGTACCTCGAGAATTGTGCTATCATACGGAAAAAAAATCCAGAGATTAGCGCGTTCAAACAAACAAACTCTTCCTCTTTATTTATTAGTATAGATTTTATTGAAAGTTATTGTACTCGTACCAACTTTTAATACAAAGTCCAAACGTAACGTCATAATCACATGTAAGTAACTTACTGCAACATTTCTGTACTGTGACACGAATAAAACGTCAGTGTACCAAAAATACAACGCATTTTTAAATAATATTAGATTTTATAATAATAACGAATTCTTAGCAGAAACAAATGTTAAAAAATAATTATTTTCCCTATTCAATTACTATTATTTGCCTAGCCTCCGTATCTACAGATATTTTTTTTTAATTAGGCGCTTATTCTGGATCACAAAAAAATTGACACAGGTCCGACCTCTGACGCTGTCCTAGCGGGACTGAACGAGGAGCGCGGATGCCTCAGCAAGGATGAAAACTCATTATCTTAGGAAACGGAGGAGAAGACGTTCTAAATTTTATTTTTTGATTAAATGAAAAACTTACATTTTCAACGACAATTCATTGATAGTATAAGAATAAATAGAGAAATGATAAAAGTTTCATTACACAAAAACTAATATAGATTGAATGAAATGGGTTTGAAAATTAGTTTAGACTTATCTTTGAGACTAAAATCGATCGAGTCAAATTGCACACATTGCGTATTGAATTACCGAAATTTATAGATTAAAGAATGAATAATGATATATAATATATATATGCTTTTCAGATTTTAATTTCATCTCGTTTAGGAATAAAACAGAAAACTAAAAACCAGTTTTTGAGCATTTGTGGGAAAGGCTCGCCTTAAGAGCGAAGTATCGGCTATTGTTTTTTAATTTTCGGCTTTTTTTTACAATGATGCGGTGTGCAAGAAGAAGAAGAAAAATATATCTCACTGTAATTGGAACAGTCTGACTATCTATAATTGTTAATGAACAGTAAGTAGTTCCAGTAAAATTTCGTATAAGAATTCTGCCCGTTAATTAAGGGCTTTAAATAATATGGTGCAGCGCAGACGACGGACTTTTTGTGCTATCGAGTCTGCGGCGTACCTAATCTACCAACCAAAATTTAATTTTATGTTTTAAAAAAGTATTAGGTTAGCAGAAGATTATAGGAACAATCTTCTGCTACCTTCTGGTAGGTGTTAAATTATAAGGCATTTTTGAAATTAATCAAACTTTAGAGTATAAGTATTGGTAGCCGCACACTCGATCGCAGAAAAAGTCCGTCGTCTACGCAGCACCTGTAAGTCAACATTACCATTGTTAGACATAGAGTTCCTGCAAGCGTCTCCATTCTGCAACCTTTACCAGATCTTGAATCCAGATTGCAGATTCTACTCTACATTAGCTAGCCTTCTATAATAATAATAATCTTTATTGTACACATCACATAATAATACAAGTAAAAGAAGAAACAAGACAGCATACAAATAGTTAGGTAAGTACAATGGGCGGTCTTATCGCTTAGAGCGATCTCTTCCAGACATATTCTATAAACATAATTAGATTTTATAGTCTTCGTAAAACACCATTACAAATATATGATGAACTAATATTCTTAGAAATAAGTTAAACCACCCACATCATAATAAAAATAAATTGCTTTATGAATTAAATAGTAAACAATGCTATATTAGTGATACATTAGCACATCAACCACTGTATTGACGACGCACGTATAAAGGTTGGGTCACATTACCTCGAGAAACTAGCGCTACATTGCAAAGTTCATTCATCGTTCCTTTTGTGAACACAAACATTGTGTAAAATAGTCGCCTTTATGATCAAATTCAATCATTTGTTACAACACTAACTTATCTCGAAAAGCGTCAACTAGCGATAGGTTTTGAATGCCGATTAAAATTTGAATGAAATGTATGCCATCGCATTGTTCAGTTAGCAAGCAATTATTACTTTGCTTTTAAACAATTATTATTTTAAAAGACTCCCGCACTGATTATTCAAATTTTGAACTAGGTAATTTAGCAAAATTAATGTAAATAATATATGTGTTAGTCAGAAATCAAGATTTTATTTGATCAAAGATATTATGTTTACCTATGTCTAATATAATGTAAACCTGCTTAGTTTTGTCAATGCTCGCCTAAGTCAGCACGAACGTTTACAATGATGTAATTTCTCAGTAAACCGTAGTATTCACAACAACATTTATGGTAAATTTATTCATTCGCACGTAAACGTCAATTAAAGTACCTACTAGGGACATATGAGATCATAGGAGTTACCTATATAAGCATGAACAAACAACTATTTATCGCATAACGAGACAACACTTTCAAAAATGTACTCGAAAATTGTATTCACGGCTTTGATTGTGTACTTAGGCGTAGTCCAAGCCAATGATATACATATTGGCTTTGCTACTCCTCGATCAAGGAAGATTTACAGTGAAATAAAGGAAGCAAATCCAGCAATTTGGACTAGGACTGATGATATTGTGATTAATGCACCACAGAATGAAATAATTGATGCTATATATGTGACGGATTTGAGGGAAAACAAGGATGGAAATGCGTATGTAGAGAGCGGTGGCATTGGTCTAAAGAGCGTGACGATTCGAGTTGAAAGTCCGAATGTGTTCAGAGGGTACAAGTTTGAGATTGAAGTGTTTGCGAATGATCCCAATGAGGCGTACAGGAGTAAAGGAGCACCTCAACAATATTACGGTGACACGCAGTTTGCTAGAAAGTTTTAGTGATCAGTGATTGTGATTTTTTATTTTTAATAAATTATTTTCGTACTATATCGTTTTTTTTTTGTTATATTTTCTTTGTAAGTGTAGTTTAACGCTTGCAGTTTAAATGCGTTGTGACCTCCGGTCTAGAATACCTATATGAAAGCACCATATTTTTATGGGTTTTCATGGGTATCGTAAAAAGTGACTCCTTAGGTTAATCAAGTAGGTTATTTTTGCTAGTAGGTTATATTTATTAAGGTCATTATGATCCTTCTTGGCTGGCACCGACTCCAAAATAACTGATTAAAAACTATAAATAGTAAAGTATTATAGGTATCAAGGTAGTAAGGAAGGCAATTAATGTTCTTAGCTATGAAGTAATTAAAATATTATTTTCTACTTTTCAGTTAAGGTTTGAACATGTAGCTATTGTTTGAAGTCGGTTTACATTATTTTTCTAAAATAATTTTATTACATACAGAAATTTGGTTCATTAATAAAACTTATTTAAGGTTTTAAAAACAAAAATAATCATAGCGATCTCTACTGTCATTTAAAAATTGTTAAGGTGATTTTGTAGGGTAAAACTGACGAAAACTCTTTAAAACAGGAGATCATTTTTATTTTATTTATTATTGTGTAATTAATAAATGTTATGTGTTAATTTATTTAATGTTACTTTGTATTTAATAATTTATAATTGAAATATAATTTTAATGATGTACCTACTTACCTAATATGGATGTAATTATCTAAATTAAATGAATTTTATTTTTATTTTATTTTATTGCATTTATAAATTAAAGTGTTAAGTAACATCTTTGGTTACTGCTCTGCTCCCATCGCTCGTAGCGTGATGTTACATATAGCCTATAACCTTCCTCAGGAACTGGGCTATCAAACGCAAAAGTATTATTCAAATCCAAATGTTAGTTCCAGAGATTAGCGCGTTCAAACAAACAAACAAACAAACTCTTCCTCTTTATACAAAAGTATCTAAGATAAGTATAGAAGATATAGATTAACATTGACATGACACCCTTGGAAAGAGACGGGGTGGCTCCGTAATTATATTCTCGAGTGGAGACGTCATACTTACACAGAACAAGTACTAAAACTTGTTCTGTGTCATACTTACCTAATACTGGGTGGCGCAAAAGTAAAGACCCTATTTGGTTCAGCTATAACATTTTTTCTAAATTAGAAAACTAGATTTAGATTTTTTTAAATGTATATTTGTGCCATTAAATTTCGTACCATTAGGATTTAAAGATGATGTCTTTTAAATGGTGACCTCCAGAGTTGATACACATTTGAGCCCTATTTATGACATTTTGCATAACTTGCCGTAACACTTCCTGCGATATGTTCGTTATTTCTTGACGAATGTTTTCTTTTAGAGCTGCGAGAGTCTGTGGCTTGTTCACATACACCCGAGATTTCAAAAAACCCCAAAGAAAGAAGTCTGGACTGGTCAGATCGGGTGATCTTGCAGGCCAAGGCAAATCGCCAAAACGAGAGATAACTCGGCCTGGAAAAGCGTCCCTCACTAAGTCCATAGTGTCGCGCGCTGTGTGTGCCGTAGCGCCGTCTTGTTGAAACCAGATGTGCTCCAGCCCCAATTCGTCCAAACTGGGTATCAAAAACTCACGTAACATGGTTCTGTAGCGTTCTCCAGTGACAGTAATCGCATTGCCTCCAGCGTCTTCGAAAAAATTGGGTCCGATCACTCTGTCAACACAGATGCCACACCATACAGTAACTTTTAGTGGGTGTAGAGGTGTTTCTTGAATAATGCGCGGATTATCAGTGCCCCAGAACCGAGTATTCTGCTTATTGACATGCCCTGAGAGATGGAAATGGAAACGCAGGAAGTGTTACGGCAAGTTATGCAAAATGTCATAAATAGGGCTCAAATGTGTATCAACTCTGGAGGTCACCATTTAAAAGACATCATCTTTAAATCCTAATGGTACGAAATTTAATGGCACAAATATACATTTAAAAAAATCTAAATCTAGTTTTCTAATTTAGAAAAAATGTTATAGCTGAACCAAATAGGGTCTTTACTTTTGCGCCACCCGTTATTATTATTTTCATTGATTTTTGTGATCCAGGCCAGGCCATAGATAATATCATATTTAACCAGTTACAAATTGATAACCAAACTCTTTATAAACCAACAACACGTCACGAAATGTTTCGATCAACAAAATTAAAAACAATAGACCTGTCAACACATTTTATATATTCTGACAAGTTGGCTGTTTGTAAATTCGTCTGGCAAGAATGTGGGGCTCATTACAGATCTACAGAATTAACAAACCATTGACAAGGAGTATTTACAACGCATGCAGAATCGGCAACCGTGACTGGGTCGGCTTTGGGACCAATGGCTCGGCTAATTACAAAGACCACGCGCTATTCCCTTTCCCGGCTATACGGTTTAAAGAAAACACAAGAGATATTTGTGTAAAGTATAGTAATTTCTATATACACCATGTACTTAGTTTATAAAGTAGTTAGTAAATTCCGGTAGTTTAGCCTCATAAGGGAAGATCAAGACCGTCAACTGTGGTAGCTGTGGTAGTACCATATACTCACAGTTTAATGGGACTTGTCGCACTTTTGCCATAATTTTTTTTTTTTTTTTTTAGCCTACCAAAGTGACTCCACTCTGCCTGATGGTAAGCAGTAAGTGGAATCCAGAAGTGGCGGACACCATTCCAAAAGCCAAACTACTGGTATGGTGGCCTTCACTATGCACTATGGCGGTTTAGTGAGATGCTTTTTCACGCCCCGCTTAAAGGACCCAGGATCAAAATTAGATGGAAACACATGCGCTGGCAAAGAGTTCCAGGCTTTAATTGAGCGACAAAAGTATGAAGTGCTGAACCGTTTGGTTCGAGACCCTTTAGATTCCACTGTGAAAGGGTGGCACTTTAGTCCCGCACGTGTTGTTCTGGATAAAAAGGGAGAGGGTGGGATTAATTCAAAGAGCTCTTCAGAACACTCTCCATGGTAAAGGCGACATTGGTATTGATACATGTAAGAAGTAGATTCTCTTCTCTTGCAATGTATTCAGACTATTGATAAAAAGCAATCGTAAAATTATCTACCGCTTATTATCATACCATTACCTATAGCAGTATTATTTTAATGTTACTTTGTGTTTTGTCTTTTTCTTTTGTACCATTAAAAACAAGGATAGAGGCAAAGTAAGGTTGTAATACGATTGCTATAGAAGGTTGTGGTAGGGCCCCTGTACATAACTTTTTCCACCGAAAGTCACCTACTCTCTCTCAATCTTTTCACTTTGACCGGTTTTTAGTTGCTACTTATTAATTACTTGCACGACATTTTTACCAGTCCATCATTATAGTACCTATGCGAGTAGCTTGCTTATTTTGCTGTCCATTTTTTTCAATGACACAGAATAAATAGTACTTTTGTCAATTACAACAAAATTAATGCAATCAATAGTGTGATTTCAGTTTGTCAAATGTATTCCTCATTAGTTCAAGGCAATTTAATTATATAAATTCTGCGTTTATTTACACTAGTTCTGTGGACTAGTTCTGTTGACAAAACAAGTCTAACACATTTCATTCATTTCAGAACAGAACTAAAGGCGTCACAAAGTCACAATAGTTCGATACAGGTGTTGTTTTTGCCAACAGAACTAATGGGAATAAAAAGTTTTACTAGTTCTGTGGAAATAAACGGATTTACGACACACTCGTTTAAACTGCATACTGGTCAAACGATGCAAAACCCTCATTTTTACTGTTTACTCGTCAAGTTCATATTTCTGTATACTCGTCAAAACTGCATATTGGTCAAACTTTTAGAATCGTCGAATACAGTTGAAATCACCCTGCTTTAAACTCCCTCGATTTTTAGATTTACTGACCAATAAATGAAACTATATTATTAGCATAATGAAACAGCTATAATAATAAATTAAAATACTTACTACTGTTAGACAAAATCTATTACACATTCAATTATTATCTAAATGATAAATTATGCCAAATTAATTAATAACTTTACTATCCTCGTCTCTGCAAATTTGCTGTGCCCGATAGGGTCCACAATCTTTCATCAAAATAATTATATATTAACACTTATGTAATGGCTAACAATATTTAAATACACATTACCAAATAAGACTAGTGAAATATTTGCAAACCGAAATAAAAAATTATATATAAACTATTTTTTATTTATTACCCCTAAAAAGAGACGAAAACGATTGTATGAAACTTCTTCATTTTTTAACTTACAGTTTTGAAATTTTGTTTTGGAATACTCTCTCTCTTCCCGGCTATTCATCCCACATGGTGGTGGGGTCAGCCTTCCTACTTTTTCTCCTCCACTTCGCTCTATCTGGGACGTCGTTATCGGAAAGCTCGCACTCTCTCATGTCCCTCAGCACAACATTCCTCCACGTTGTCTTGGGTCTGCCTCTGGATCTTTGACCAGACGTGGAAAACTGCAGTACCAAGTTCCCGACGTAGTCTGCAGGTCTTCGCTTAACGTGGCCATACCATCGCAGCCTACTCTCCTGCATCTTGTCGGCGATGTCACGCACACCAAGACTGCCTCGCACGTGCTCGTTGCGGATTTTATCAAGTCTGGTTACACCGCACATCCAGCGCAGCATTTTCATTTCAGCGACTTGGATGGTATGGACGTTTTTCTGGGTCATGACCCAGGTTTCGCTGCCATACATTAAAACTGGCCTTATGATGGTCTTATATATAAGGCCTTTGAGTTTGACAGGCATCCTTTTGTCGCATATAACACCAGTTACTTCACGCCATTTAAGCCACGCTGCGGCTATTCGGTGTTGAATGTTGTTTTCTATGTCCCCAGAACAATGCATTATCGTTCCCAGATAGTTATATTGGTCACACAAGGTAACTGCTTGTCCATCGATGTCAATCGGATTGCTGCTATTGGTATCTGGGTCGTTATAACACATGAACTGGGTCTTCGCTACACTCAACACTAGGCCACCGGTTTGCAACTGGTGCTTCCACAACAAAAGGGCCTGCTCCATCTCTTCACGGCTCTCTGTACAGATGGCCACATCATCAGCGTAGATAAAAGTCCACGTTGCAGAGTTTTGCGCGACCTCAGTAAGCGAGTCCAAAATCAAACAGAACAAGAAGGGGCTCAGAACAGAGCCTTAGTGGACGCCTTCTGTGACCGCTATAGGTTTGGTTTCTCCCACCACTGTCCGCACCATTGATCGTGCACCCCTATACATGTCGGCTATAATGGTGATGTAATGTTCAGGGACGTTCTTCTTACGAAGGCTCCACTAGATTGTGCTTCTTGGTACCCGATTAAATGCCTTTTCCATGTCTAGGAATGCTACGAACAAGCTTTTTGGTGCGATATTCTTCTGCAATCGTGCTAAGAGCAAACATCGGATCGCTGGTTGATAAGCCAGGCACGAAGCCAAAGTGGTTTTTCGATAGCGAACACTCAGATCTTATCCGGCTGTCGATCACCCTCTCATATAACTTCATGGTATGGCTTAAAAGCTTAATGCCGCGGTAGTTGTTACATTCATACTTACTTCCCTTTCCTTTGTAAATCGGAACTATAGTACTCAATCTCCATGCCTCTGGCATTTTTGAAGAGAGCAACATACAGTTAAAAAGATTGGTCAGTAGTATGATTCCTCGCTCATGTAAGCATTTCCAAGCTTCAACAGGGATACCATCGGGACCTGTAGCTTTCTTGTTGGACATTTTCTGTAGCGCTACTTTCACCTCGCCAGAGTGTATTGGTGGATTAAGCCCTTCATTCTTCTCTATTCCTGGCAATTGTGTAATTGCAGGAGTAGGGTTCAGAAGCTGTTCATAATACTGATGCCAGGCTGTTTTGACGTCCTTGTCCCTGTATAATAATTCACCACTAGAATTCTTGATGGTTGTACACCTTGCTGGATCTTTTGTGCTCCGATTGCGCTGTTTTGCGAGCTTATATATGTGTTTTTGGCCCTCTTTACTGTCTAAGATTTTGTATAAGGTTTTCTGGGAGTTTGCTATTTCTATGGCTATTGTTCTTTTGGTGTGCTTCTTTACTCTGTTATATTCTGCTCTATCTTCGGGTGTCTGGGTGGTTTGCCAGGTTTTAAAGGCATTTTTCTTGCTTTTAACAGCGTCCTGCACCGCGTCTGTCCACCACCAAGTTTCTCTGTCTGCTCTTTTACACCTCTTTGTACGCCCAAGAGTTTTATTTGCAGCAGTTATGATGGACCTGCGTAATTGTTCCCATATGGTGTCTACATCTGCATCAACATCTACCTCTAGGTCGGCGAGATGGTTGCAGAATTCTGTGATTTTGACACCTTTTAAATTCCACCACTTAATGAGTTCCGGGGATTGAGTTGGTACCTCCTTTGGTGTTTCTTTAAATAACATGTCCATCACAACAACTCGATGTTGAGTTATTGCGCATTCTCCCGGAATAACCTTGCAGTTAGTAATGCGTCCAATATGAGCTCTGTTGGTAAGGATGTAGTCCACTTGTGTTTGTGACTGTCCACTCTTGTACGTAATAAGGTGTTCTGGCTTCTTAGAGAAAAAGGAATTGACTATGGCAAGATCTTGTACTGCTGCGGTGGTAAGAATGGTTTTACCAGCGTCGTTTAACGTGCCGTACGCGTATCCTCCATGCACTCTCTTAAAAGTGGTGTTGGTTGCGCCGATGTGACCATTCAAGTCCCCTCCCAACACAATCGTTTCTTTTGGTGGTATTTGCTGAAGTTTGCTTTCTAGAGTACTCCAGAAAATATCTTTTTCGCATTGGCTGCAACCTACTTGGGGAGCGTATGCAGAAAAGATATTAAGTACTTCTCCCTCCACCAGTACTTTTACAGACATTAGTCTGTCGTTTACACGATTAACCTCTAGTATGTTCTGTTGATGTTGTGCTTTAACAGCTATTGCCACGCCATAAAAGTAAAGGCAACATGTGAACTCCTGTGGTAAATTAAGTTCATCTTACTTTATACTTATACCAAAAATTAACAGTTTATATAATATCTACATAGAAACATTTATCACAGTTCACATGTTGCCTTTACCTTTTGTAGCAATATGCAAATTGAGGCAGCCTGTAAAGCACACATTTTACTTTTTAATTTTTCTTTACAACATAGAAAGCTGTAAGTAATTAAGTATCTATAGAGTTAAGTGTATTGCCTGCGTCACTTTGCATGCTACTTGAAACTGTAACTTACAAAAATTGTAATAACCTGGCGATTAAAAAGAGTGGCCTGAGTTTCTTGCCAGTTCTTCTCATGGCTCTACTTCGTCAGCGAACTGGCTGTAGGTTAATATGCTGACATTTTGTAAACTTTGACGTTCATAAGTGTTAATTTAATTAACCTATGTGAATAAATAATTTTGATTTTGATTTTTGATTTTGATTCCTTCCATGTTTTGCTCCTACGTACATAAGATTGTACCCTTCTCCGATGTTACGGGCTTTTGCTCCAGTCCACCGTGTTTCTTGCATGCAGACAAAATCTATCCTTCTACGTTTAAAGAGCGATGCAAGCTCCTTCGTCCTCCCTGTTAGTGAACCTACATTTAATGTGGCGAAGCGGACTTTAAGGTTACGATTTGGGACTAGCGTCTTTTGCCGAGCCCGTCCTTGACTCGGTAGCCCTAGCAGACTATTCGCAGATGTAGGGCGATGTGTCTGCGCGTCGTTATGCGGCGACGCCCTATCGGTTATCCTCAATTCATTATGTAACCTTACCATTTTCTTTCACATTATTTGGCTAGTTTTGGGGTTATTACTAATGTACCGATTGCCATCTGACGTACAAAAACCTGCCCGCTTGAGGTAAGGAGAACCCCTGGACATAAGGTGTAAAGTCCATGTACAGGTATTTCCGCCTGTACGGCGTGTAGGTTTGGTTATACCGCCAGAACATCGGTCGCCAGAGCCTCGTTCGTTGGTCAGCAGGGTGTGCCACGCGCAGGTGAGGATGACATTTAGGATGGTAAAAGATATGAATTCCATCCCCATTGCACCCCTGTTATGTTTATGTGTATGTTTTGGAATACATATATTAAAATAAAAAAAACCTCATATTTTGCTTGACTTCCCTTCCCCCTCTCTTCAATTTTCAAGTCGCTAACTTCAAAAGCAATTATCTTTCCATATAATATTTTATCCCTAATTTCATCCCTCTAAATCCAACCCAATTAAAAAAAATTATGAGGTTTTTTATTTTAATAGAAGTATTCCAAAACAAAATTCATCATTCATACAATCGTTGTCATCCCTTTTCAGACCACCCTTAATATTTAGGGGGATGAAAAATAGATGTTGTCCGATTCTCAACCCTAGCCAATATGCATACAAAATTTCACGAAAATCGGTCGAGCCGTTTCGGAGGAGTTCAATAACGTACACCGTGACACGAGAATTTTATATATTAGATTTATTGGTCGGTGAATCTAAAAATCGAGGGAGATTGAAGCAAGGTGATTTCAACTGTATTCGATGATTCTAAAAGTTTGACCAATAAACAGTTTTGACGAGTATACAGAATTATGAACTTGACAAGTAAACAGTAAAATTAATGAGGATTTTGCATCGTTTGACCAATATGCAGTTTTGACGAGTGTGTCGTAAATCAACTGTGTAAATACAGGCTCTACGTGAAAAGGAGAAAGGCGATTGGCGTCTGCTCTGTTGCGAAGAAAAAAAGGCTCTGTACCGAGCCTCATTTTGCCAAACTTTTGCGGAGTTCCAGCACCCAACGGGACAAGTAAAGGGCGTGATCGGATGCGCACTATTCATTTTATCATTTGCCTTTTGGATCATGATGTTCAATCATCGGTATGGTAAGTATTTTGTTAACTGTCGAATTATAATGTTACTGTTTTATACGGTAGTAGATCCACGCTGATTTCAGCATGAATGGGCCGGACCGTCCGGGGAAGTACTACCCTCTCATAGAAGATCGACTTAAGAGTAGTAGTATCCGTACTACTGCGTTTCGTTCGGTGAGTGAGAGCGCCGGAGGCCCAATTTCCCCCTTTTCCTCTTTCCTCAAGTCCCTCATTTCCTTCCCCTAAGCCCATTCCCAGCCGCCATAGTGGAGGCCACCATACCAGCAGTTTAAAACGATAGCTTTTGGTATAGTGGCCGCCACTTCTGGATTCCACTGACTGCTTACCATCAGGCGGGGTGGAGTCACTTTGGTAGGCTATACTATAAAAAAAAAAAAAAAAAACTTGTTTTGATATTATGTAGGATAAGACGTTTTATTTGTTTGTAGTACTTCATTTACATCGGACGACATTTGCGACGGATTGATGTAGGTTTTAATATAAAGAAAGTTGGAGGATTCGAGAATGGCTTATTAGAAGCTACTCATGTAGGTACTTTTATCGCGTAAAATATCTCATTCTCGTCATTCAGCTATGTGAGCTGTTGAGCTATGTCTTTACGAGACATAGCTCAACAGCTCACATTCACACACTCGTATTTAAAAAATATTTTGGTTTTAGTATTTGAACCACTGCCGGCATCGCTGTCCAAAGTGGCCCAAAAAGCTCAGCTGCGAAGAATGTTAGAGCTCCGAGTCAACCCAATAGACGGAATCTCATCGAAGTGGGATTACGACAATGATCGGTGGAAGGTGATTATATCTGCTTGTTTTATTACCTTTGCAGCAAAATACCGTAGCTTACGGTCACGCACATATTATTATGTATTGGTAACAGTAGCGAAGAGTCACTTTTCCGAGGAGGGAAGCCGATAGGACTAAAATATTTTGAGTTTCCGAAGGCTAGTTAGTCTTTGAGTAGACACGCAAGCAGTGTAGCTATAAGGTGGTCAGGACATATTTTAAAAGGGAAGCTTGTTGCTGCTTCCTGCGTGGCAGGAATCGTGTTATATGGATGCTTCGCCACTGATTGGTAATAGATTAATGGTAGGTAGATAACAAATCATAAAATTACATTCTGTATTTTCATCTATACTTCCATACTAATATTATAAATGCGAAAGTAACTCTGACTGTCTATTACGCTTTCACGCCTAAACCACCAAACGGATTTTGATAAAATTTGGTACAACGATAGATTAGACCTCGGAAAACTACACAGGCTATCTTTTATTGCAAAAAATGGCTTAAAGGGGTTGAATATGGATGAAAGTTTGTATTGAAAATCGTCAATGTAAACAGAGATATAACCGACATTCACGCGGGCGGAACAGTTTGAAATAATTTTTTGGCAGCTAGTAGATCCTTTTAACTTCAATGTGTTTCAAGGCGTAAAACAGCTCATAAGTCCACGTCAATGGTATCCTCTTCGTTACGTTACTTAAACATGCCATACAAAAAAAATCTGTGAATTTTTTTGTTCCAGCAATAAAAATATTTAATATCACCGCGACGCAGCGCGGCGCGCGTCTTAAATCGACGTTTAGTAAAGGTTCGTCTACGTGATACATTTGTGTTCGCTTACATTATAAAAAATGTTCGGTTATTATTAATTGTTTATGATGATAACGCTTTGTTTCTTGTGTTAATAAAGTTTCGTTTTTTGAGATAATAACGCTTTGTTTTATTTAATCCAATGTAAGTAGTAGATCCACGCTGGTTTCTGCATGAATGGGCCGGATCTACCGGGAAAGTACTACCCTCTCATCATAGAAGATCGACGTAAGAGTAGTAGTATCAATACTACTGCGTTTCGTTCGGTGAGTGAGAGCGACCCTTTCCTCTTTCCTCAACTCCCTCATTCCCTTCCCCTACCCATTCCCAGTCGCCATGGTGGAGGCCACCATACCAGCAGTTTAAGATGATGGCTTCTGGTATGGTGGCTACCACTTCTGGATTCCACTGACTGCTTACCATCAGGCGGGATAGAGTCACTTTGGTACACTAATATAAAAAAAGGTTTTAAAGGTAATAGATCTACGCTGGTTTCAGCATGAATGGACCGAATTGACTGGAGAAGTACTACCCTCTTATAGAAGATGTTTATAATAGAATATGTAGTATCCATACAATTGCGTTTCGATTGGTGAATGAAAGGTGGAAGGCATCAAAGAAACCCTTAAGGCGTAATAAAGTGGTTCTGCTGGGGAGCATGACGCCACAGATTCGTTTCGAAACGATCTGGAAAATGAGTTTTTGGCTGGTTCCGCACAGTACTTACTTACTGGGCGCATTTGACAAATTGAAGCGGTGGGCAGTCCGTATCATCGGAAACCCAGAGGCCACTAAGAACCTTGAGCCTTTACAGCTGCTTAGAGATTTCTTAAGGACTAAAGTGCCATCTTTCACAGCGGAATCCAGGGTCTCGGTAAAAACGGTGCAAGTACTTTATACTTTTGACGCTCAATTAAAGTCTGGAATCCTTTATATCCTGGATAATCCTGGATATGTTCTAATCTAGATTTGATCCTGGGTCTTCTAAGCAACAACGACAAACAACAATGCATTGTGACCTTTTCCTGGCTCAATGAGCGTTTTCGGTCTTTGAGCGTAACATATTACACAAACTAAATAGAAAAATATAGTCAACTAGCGGCCCGCCCCGGCTTCGCACGGTTGGACATTTCTTTAAACATTTTGGGATAAATAAAAATGGGAATATAGAAAAATGTTTTTATTTTTCTTTTCTCAGGCAATTTTTTAAATGTTTCTCTTCTCAAGAACCATCCTCGTACTTCAAGGAATATTATAAAAATAAAGTTAGCGAAATCGGTGTAGCTGCTCTCGAGATTTGCGCCTATTAACACATTCAGCGATTCATTTTTATATTATAGATATTAGTCATATTTTATACTGTACTAACCGTCACACATCAATAAATAAGTTATTACCAAAAAAAGCTGTCATTTAAGAAATAACGATTTTTTTGGGGACCCGGGAGTAATATCTCAGGGCCCCACAAATTCAAGATCCGTCCCTGCCAATATCTATTAATTATTACCCGCAAATGCGATAAATAATTCGTGTACAGCAATTGCAGTTCTGTATTTATTACCTACTTCCTGTTTTTACCTACTAATCCTTGTAAACAGAAACACATTCTATGGATCGATGCTACAAAAACATGCTTTTTAAGGGACATGTAATAATTCTTCTTTTCGTCATCATCTTATCGGTCCGTTACTATCTCACTGCAAGGAAAGGCCTCATCTCATACAGAGAAGGTAAGGTATGAGCATTGATCGCCACGCTTGCTCAAGGCGGATTAGCGATTTCAGACTTCCTCAAAAATCCAGATTTCTTTACGATTTTTTCCTTCACCGCCAGTCAGAAATGTCCAGACTACATATGATTTAGAAAAGCACATTGGTACTTGCCCAGATTCGAACCCCCGAGCTCAAGTTTACGAAACGGGTGCCTTCACCACTGGGCCATCACGATTTTACTGGGCGATTACGACTGTTTTTCTTCTTTTACGTTCCTTTAAATCAATCAATCAATCAACACATATAATAAAAATGTAACCGATCGCTGTCTGTACATGGAAGATATATGAGAAAAAAAACTATTGGGACCTTTATCAACGCAAATAGAACCCAAAACAATGATTGTTACAATTTTTGTCTGTTTGTCTGTTTTTCTGTGCGTTTGTTCACGCTAATCTCAGGCACGCAATATTCTCATAGAGGCACCCATATGAATTTTCACGCGAACAAAGTCGCGGGCCACAGCTAGTGTAAAATAAATATCATTAACATTGTTTCAACAGAAAGGTTTTTAGTGAGGCTGCTGACGTAAGGCCTTCTGCAAGCATTTACGTTGAGAACAGTTTTAAGCCGCTCTTACTCATCAGTTGTCCGTCATTATTATTATTAGATTAATGTTAAAAAAAAAGATTCTAATTATCTTGGTAATCTTGGTATGCAGTATTAGGAACTGCCACGCTAACTATTCAGTGGCTAAGGTCTTAAGTTTGATCTCTGGGTCGTTGTAGTGAATTTTTTCTTATCGGGAAAAAATGCGTTATAAAAACATTTTAATCCCACAACAAAAACATTGGAAATACTGTCGAAAGACAGGTACATGTTTAATTCATTTCTGATGCAAAGTTTCCGTCGGCAGGATATGCGTTCTCAACGATGCGTAGCCCTTCACCTGATATATAAGCCCTCTGAAAACGATTTTGTTCAGTTTTTAATATTTCAGTGCCACTCCTACTTTGAATATAAACATGAAGTGCGCGGTAAGTACACAATGTTTTTGAGTCACTGTGCGGCAATGGTAGTGTGATAATGTTATAAGTTGAATTTATTTCGTAGTACGACGTCTAGATTTGTTCCGTTCGCCCATAAGTTATTATAGAGGCATCAGACTTGACCTAACGACTCTAATCAACATAGTAAGAGGCGGTACCGACTTTTAACGTGCCCTCCGAAGCACGGAGACGGTTTACTATGCGGTCACCTATCCATGGGCCAGCCGTCAATGAGCGCAATTAGCCATAAGCGCCTTCTATTGCCCTTAGTTCCTTTGTTTGTTTTAATAACTAATGGTTATAGATAATAAGTGGCTCCATGGTCTGGATGGTTAACTATCGGTCATGAAACCTCAGAAGTGGCACAAGTGGATTTAACTGTATTCTTAGCGCTTTTAATTTAAAGGAAATGTTTAGTATATTTGCAGTCAATAAAAAAAAAAGTTGCGCTGGAAAACGCTACATTTGCCGACAATGACATAAAAAATCTAAATTTTTTCTGATACCAATAATCAGCAACCATTAATCAGAACAGATTACTACTAGTAGTAATACTACTAGTCTACCGAAAAGATGCTGTAACACCGTCTTCTGTAGATTAGAAGTAAATTTCTCAACCATGTTGTATTAGTTGAAACTAGAAATGTCTAAAAATAAATCTCTCTGTTTCTTACTGCTCAATCAATATTATAGTTATTACTAATTCACGAGCGCGTTTTATTTGACACTTAACTTTTTTTTAGGCGTTGATGTAAGGCTGAGATTTAAACATTTCGCGCTCATGAATTGCAATAACTACTTAAATGACGACTATTTTAAACTTTTTATGTCTTTTTGTATACAGGTGGCATTAGTCCTCGCCCTCATCGGCATGGTGGTCACTAACCCTGTCCCACCCCTGGGACTGGGACTTGGTAACTCCTCATTTCATTATAGACACTATTTGAACACAAAATCCAAGTTGTACAGAACATCCTAATAAGGTAAGGGGCTTAGAGGGAATGTAATTTATTTACCCTATTTTATAGTTAAAAAAATAGCATGAACTGCCTACAAACGAAGGCATACAATCTTTTAAAAATATATTTTTCAGACCAGATAATTTAATATGGATCATGAGAATCAAGGTCATGAGAAGAGAAAAAAACCTCAACCTCCTCTTTTTATTTGTACTATGACAACCATTTGTACCTAATGTGACGCAACAAGCGTTTAAAAATCATATCAACAAACTTATATCGTAACTCAATTGCCCTCAAATCTGGAAGAAAATACATTAAGTATCCAAGCCCCTTCATTACAAAATCTGTAAACTTGTATCTAGTAGCGTCTTCTTGCATTGATTGCATTTATGCCAATCAATAAAACCCTATCACAAAACTAGCACACACGACAAAATATATCAATTTAACACCAAAATAATAACTAATAATGTTTTAATTTTGCTTATAGTTTCCCACCACATTCTTCCACCTGTGTCCACCGTCATCAACCACGGTGTGACCATCCCAGTGGTGACCGCCCCAATCGTTCGTCATGTCGTAGCGCCCATCGTCACTGCACCCATCATCCGAACACCCATATACGCCGGCTACGGTTGGGGAAGCCATTGGGGCGGTTGGCATTAAACCAACACGGAATAATTTTCACTAAAAATTACCAAAAATAATGTCGTTCTGTTAAGTTTATATCTTGCCTTTACTAAAGTATGACTTCTGTTTTGTATATAGGTAGTATTTCTTTATAGTTTTACGTATTAAATTTTTTATCTCTTCTATTTTGTTTTATTTATATTGTTGGTTTTATTATTGTGGTGTTGATTGAGATATCAAGTAACAAAAATAAGCTTTTTACGTACATGAATACACATTTCTTACATCTTTATTGAGGTATGTTTAAATATAATTAAGACTAACATTTAAGAATTTTAAATACCGCAATATTAGACACAATTGAATTCCCATATTACATAGTCAATCAACATAAATATCCCTTGAACAGAATAGGCAAACTAGTTCAATAACTTCCGGACGACTTCGTCATTTTAGTTTAAATAAAAAGAGACAAAAAATAGTAGACAATTTTGTTTAACTATCATTGAGGACTCAACCAAGAAGGAGAAGAGCTAAATAACAGACGCTACGACTTGGGAAAGGCACCTGAAAACTGTAGATACATTTTGATAATGTTTTTAATGGGTTTCTTTGCAATTTGACGCAGTAGGTCTACGTTCAGTTAAAAGTTAGCTCTAGGAACTATTTTACATCATTATGTTAACATAATACGCGCAATAGCGGATAAACACGAAGGAAAAAGGGTATTACAAATTAATAGGATATTTACAAATTGAAGTGAAATACAGTGAAAATGTTTAATGAACTGTAGGCAACACATTACATGACTTAATTGTCTGTTATTACTTACTAACTTAAGTAGGTAAGTATATTAAATTGGCTGTGTAGAAAACATAATACTTTTCCTGTATCTATAAAATAATAATTAACATTAGAAAGAGAGTGTTTTTTCGCGAGTTTGTACGTAAACTAGTCATATGTTCTTTATTTTAGACTAGCTTCCCGCGTCTTTGGTTACTGCGCTGCTCCCGTCGTCAATAGCGTGATGGTAGGTACATAGCGTAGAACCTTCTCAAGAACTACACAGTCATACGTAAAAAAAATATTTAAATCCGACTGGTCGTTTCAGAGATTAGCGCGTTCAAACAAACAAACATACTTTTCCGCCTTATTTAGTAGTATATATGGCTATTTGTACCCGCTTTAAAATGCTAGTCTCTTTATAATCTAGTAATTCCATAGACACATTGATTCTAGTTATAAATCGAGTAGTAGGACTATTTGTAAAGACTATGTCACCAGATATCAATCGTTAACTCTTCCATGGACACTACTGTAGACACAATAGATGTTTTTTTTGTTATCACAGCCATATACGTTTACTGTCCCGGAAAGTGTAAAGTAAAAAAAAATGACGATGATGTCGGCTCACATCGGCCAAAATAGTGAAAATTGGATTGCGGAGTGTAAGGCCGCTATTAGACTATCATAGAAGTATGATCAAAGATGTGTAAATCATTTTTAAATGAAGAACATATGACGGTATAATAACTACATGTGATTATCTATGATCATAGTTTGAGAGTCGTAAAACTATGATCATAGAATTTGACATATATGAAATCATATATATACGATAATGTAATACCGCTCTAAGGCCGGTATTACATTATCATATATATGTGATTTATATCACATATGAACACATCACATATATATCACATATGAACATATCACATTATATCACATATATGAAATCATATATATACGATAATGTAATACCGCTCTAAGGCCGGTATTACATTATCATATATATGTGATTTCATATCTGTCAAATTCTATGATCATAGTTCGACGACTCTCAAACTATGATCATAGATAATTTCATGTAGTTATTATACCGTCATATGTTCTTCATTTAAATATGACTTACACATCTTTGATCATATTTCTATGATAGTCTAATAGCGGTCTAAGTCACGCCAGGTTGTAACACCAGTGTGATTAACAGATTTTTTTTTCCTATTTGTCACACTGTTAATATTGCTACACCATTTATTACTTGTCATTCGACTAGTGAACAAAGAATAAAACAATTGAATTTAACATACGTAATGTAAGCGAGGCCTAAGTAAGTCTAACATTGGACATATTTCAGCTGATTATGTTAATGATGATAAAAAAATACCATATAAAAGGAATGTAGAAGTCGGTATAAACTAACAAAATGTATTTAACTAAAAAAGAGAGATGAACAGAATGAGATATCTATCTATACATATAATAAAAATGTAACCGATCGCTGTCTGTACATGGAAGATATATGAGAAAAAAAAATATTGGGACCTTTATCAACGCAAGTAGAACCCAAAACAATGATTGTTACAATTTTTGTCTGTTTGTCTGTTTGTCTGTTAGTCTGTTTGTCTGTTTGTCTGTTTGTCTGTTTGTCTGTTTGTCTGTGCGTTTGTTCACGCTAATCTCAGAAACGGCTTATCCGATTTAAATATGGTTTTCACTAATATATTGTGGTAAGCTTCACTTAACATTTAGTGTTTGTTTCATGTCAATCGGTTCATAAATAAAAAAGTTATGCCAATTTAAAGAATCACATCCAATATTCGTTAATTTACTACGAAATCTTTTAGAAGCAGAGATTTTAACCCAAGGTAAGACACTAAAAGTTGGGGGTGTGGGTCTAAGTATTAGCTGTTTTTCGCACGGTCAGCTTTATGTGGCTCTATCACGGGTTAGCATTCCTAGCAGCCTGTATGCTTTGATCCCTGATGGCTATACGTCTAATCCATACATCCATACATATTATAAAAGGCTTTGTCCTGACTGACTGACTGACTGACAGACAACGTACAGCCTAAACCACTGGTCGTAGCGACTTGAAATTTGAAGGGTGTGTTTGTCTTAATGTCTAGAAGTGTACTAAGAAAGGGTTTTTAAAAATTCAACCCTTAAGTGTATGAAAAGGGATGAAAACGATTGTATGAAACTTCTACATTTTTAACTTACAGCTTTGAAATTTTGTTTTGGAATAATTTTATTTAAATAAAAAATTCTCATTTTTTTTTTAACTGGGGTGGATTTATAGGGGTGAAATAAGGGATGAAATATTGTATGAAAAGATCTTTGCTTTTGAAGTTGGCGACTTGAAATTTGGAGGGAGGGGTAAGGGAGGGAGAGGAAGAGGAAAGGAAGGGCGAAGTGCCGGGTAGTGAGGGGGAAGTCAGGGCAAAGGGAGGGTAAAGTCAGGGGGAAATCGACTGCCTCTGTATTTCGGTGGTACTGTGTATGGACTGCCACGCAGAGGTTCAGGCCACGCTCAGTGCAAATATTTGTAGCATGAACATGTCTATTTGCATTGGTCTGGGTGTTTCTATGTATAATATGTATGTATTTACAAAAATAAAAGTATTTAAGTATGTTTATCCGTATTCTAGAACCCATAACACAAGCATATAATATGCTTACTTTGGGTCTAGATAGCGTTGTGTAAAAAAAAGAAAAAGGGAACTCAGGAGGATGTGAGGAGGCAGTGAAGGGCAAGTGAGGGGCAAGTGAAGGGCAAGTGAGAGGTAAGTGAGGGAGAAGTGAGGGGGACGTAAGGGAAAGTGAGGGAAGTGAGGAGTCAGTGAGTGGTAAGTGAGGGGTGAGTGAGTGGAAAGTGAGGGAAAGTGATGGGAAGTGTAGAGAAAGTGAGGGAGATGGGAGGGAGACGGGAGTGAAAGGGAGAGAAAGGGGAAAAGGGGGAGAGGAAATGAGGGAAAGGGGAAAGTTATTGTAGTGGCAATTTGCCTTAGTGTATTGTATATTGTTTTACGGGTGATATCTTTAGGTAGGTGAAAGAGGGTTTGTACGAATGGTGATGATGATGAGATTAGAAATAGTATGCAAAACAGTATTTAAACAATATAAAAATGTCTATTGGAAAAACTCACTCATCACGAAATCTCAGAAACTACAAGTGCTGGGAGTTTCAAATTTTGGAAATAGGTGCTCTCTAAGACGGGTTTTTCGAAATTCATTTCCCTGTAGTATAAAGGGGAACAAAATTTGTATAAAGCTTCTATAGTTTTTAAACGGGAGTTTTGATAATACGATTTCCAAACTAGGAACTATTCTTATTAAGTGGGAAAATAGGAGTGGCAAGTTTCGTTAAATATCGCAAAATTTCGTCTGTTTTAGGGGTAGCGGGTGAATAGATTTAAATAGGATTCGCCTTAGAGACGGATTATACTGATATTTATTACTAATACAATGTACGATTGCCGTAAGATTAGGTAAGAAATATTCTCATACAGGCACACATCTGAATTTTCACGCGAACGAAGTCGCGGGCAACAGCTAGTTTAAAATATATCTTCCTTTTTCTGTTCATCAGGCGGAATACAAAATGGCGGCGAAGGCTTACAGAATAAGTGTGGCTGCATTTACCTTAATAAGTTTAATACATTTGGTGAAACCACATATTGAAGATTCGTGGTCCGATGTCAGTTCACAGGATGGTAAGTACAATGCGTATTAATTAATTGTTAGAACAAATATTACATTCTGAATTCTCCCTAACATGTAAGGTTTTTGAAAATCGATCATACGCAATTTTTTTTAAAAACGTCAAGGCCTATCGCGAGATCTGGGGACCTACCACCACCTCATGAAGCAGTATTAGGTATTTTAATGTCACTTTGTGTTTTGTTTTTTACTTTTGTACGATTAAAAATAAGGATTGAGACAAAGTAAGGCTATAATAATAAGATTGCTATAAGAGGTCGTGGCAGGGCCCTACCTACTTCTTGTTCTTACATTACTCAGCATTATTAAATTTTTATACACAATCTCTTAGACTTAAGACGCAGTAAATATTTTGCGGTTGTATCGATACCCTAGAATAGGTACATGGCCTATCTGCCTTGGGTTGTTATTGCCCGACTACTGAAGTCAAGGAGGGTATGTATGTGTATGTATGTTAGTATGTATGTCTATTTCTTTGACACGCCCTACAGCCTAAATGGCTTGATAGATTTTAACATAATGAGGTGTCATTAGATTCGTATTGATTGTTAGGAGTGACAAAGAGTACTTAATATTTTAATGTAGCGTCAGCACGAAAAAAAATTTCTAGGCAATTATTCTAAAAATTTCAAATAAGATAGAAGCTCAGCTTAAAGGGGCTCTTCGGAGGGGTGCTTTGGGTAGACTACGTCTGTACCTAATAATATCTTTTATTTTAACTCCGATGATATCGTACTTAGTCCATTTTTAAGGCTCTAATTTATCCATATTGTCCCTATTGTCCTCCACGCCACACTCCCATGCTAGTTGCGCAAAGGACTTTTAATTGATTATTTTAACCAGTATTTATAAAATTGGTAGACTCGGCCACGGCCCCGCGCGGCGGGAGGCGCTTCGGTGGTCTATCAATTGATTTCACCAACCACAAAGAGGTGGCCAACAATGAGCTCGTCAAGCCTTATAATAGTAAGAAAAAATTCCTTTTTTTTTAATTATTTCACAAGTTTTCGAAAATGGTAAAATTATTCACGATCGCGATTGACTGCCACCCTTTTTAAATCATTATTAGTAAGGTTATTTTGGCTTTTAAACTAAAATCTCACGATTTAGATGTTAGCCATTTTCAAAAACGTATGTCGCGAAAGTCTTAGTAGAAAAAAAAAGGATCTTATTAGGGCCTTCTAATTCTATTATTAACTGTTACTGGTACTGTTGCAAACATAACAAAACTTTGTGCCACCAGTGAGGGTAGGCAGTGAGGACAATAGAAACAATTTTGAAGCCTTAATTACTTTTTGATTATCCTTACACCCTCTACAATCTTATCGCCCTAAAATTTTTAAGTGAACTAAAGGCTCAAGTGCTGTTTGCGGAACACGTCAAAATCGACCCCTACTGGTGGTGCAGTCAAAAACAGACAAATTCTTCTACAAAGTACAATCTAACTTTGTGAATATTAATAGTCCTATCACCGAGCATTCGACGGTCTCATGCAACAGGGCAACAAGGTCAGCTACCCATCGACTTCGCTAGCATCGGCAACTTAAACATGAACCAAAAATCGTTGTGTAAGTTACACATTCTTATTATTTTAATGAGTGGTAAATAGAAAGAATTTCGGTCACAAAATATTATTTATTTTACGTACCTACACAAATATTGGCAAGATAATCATCCTTTAATTAATTTTGATTTGATGATAGGAGGACGTATACTTAAGTTATTTATGGTTCTTTATCAAAGGAAATCAGTCTTTTTTTCAATTACTAATACGGTAGTAGATCCACGCTGGTTTCAGCATGGATAGGTCGGCTCGTCCGAGGAAGCACTACCGTCTCATAAAAGATCGACGTAAGAGTAGTAGTATCCGTACTACTGCGTTTCGTTCGGTGAGTGAGAGTGCCGGAGGCCCAATTTCCCCCTTTCCTCTTTCCTCCTCTCCCCCCTTATTCCCTTCCCCTAACCCCATTCCCAGCCGCCATAGTGGAGGCCACCATACCAACATTAAGACGATGGCTTTTGGTATGGGGGCCACCACTTCTGAATTCCACTAACTGCATCAGGCGGGGTGAAGTCACTTTAGTAGGGTGATAAAAAAATTTAAATTGATCATATTGCCAACTTATGAAATAGGTAAACGTGGAAAATTTTCAACCTTGAAGTGAGAGTCAAGTCCGCATCTCACGGACTATTACATTTTCAATTAACAATTATTAATGTTGATAAAAGGTATATTACTCTTCAACAGCCAATATTAAGTCTACTACGCCAGGATTAGAAGACAGTACAAGGAAAGCAGAGTACCCACCATTAAACCGTCGTTTTCGACGCATATATAACCCTGATGAAGTCGCATCTATCGATGAATTTCCCTTTGTGGCCGCTTTACTGGTTAACGGAGAGCTATGGTGTGGCGCGGTTATAATAGATAAAGATAGGGTACTAACTGCAGCTCATTGTTTGCAACTGTGAGTATAAGTTTATTTTAACTCATTCTAACAGCTCAAGGTGGAAAACAATTTTATCTGTGCGAATCATCCTTCGTGTCTTTAACTCGGCTTTCGATCGGTTCGTTATTTTTCTGTGCAAGATGTAGCTTCACCGACTAGGTACCACAAAACTTTTTGTGATACCAACATAAATAATGAACCTAAGGCAAAGTGTACCTGTTCGTTAATTGAATAATTTTATAAAATTTGACAATGATTGTTTTCTAATTCGGAAAATACCACGAAACAGCAATTTAATGAAAAGCTAGATATGAGAAATCTTTTAGCTATGGCTTCGGATTTTTTGCTTTACATACAATATAGAAGCAACTCTTATAAAATGTCTAATAGGTAGGTAAGGTGGCAACCGGTGGATGAGAGCGGCTTACGACAGATCAAAATGAAGATGCCTGGGAGGGATCTACTGATGAAATTCACACAATCACAATCAGCTTTTCGCAATCCACTGCTGGACATGGGCCTCTACCAATTTACGCCATAACACTCGGTCCTTCGCCTTTTGCATCCAGTCTACATCCGCAACCATTTTCAGGCCATCTGTCCACCTGGCTGGAGGCCGTCCTACCTTACGTTTGTCAAGTCGCGGTCTCCACTTTAAGATTTTTTTATTCCAGCGACCATCAGTCCTGCGGCAGATGTGACCAGCCCATTGCTATTTTAGCCTGCTAGCTATGTCGGTGACCCTGGTTCTTTGTCGAATAACCACATTCGCAGTTTGTCCCTCAACACCAAGCATAGCGCGCTCCATAGCTCGCTGCGCGACTTAAATCTGTGAACCAGTTCTACCGTGAGTGTCCACGTTTCGGCACCATAGGTCATAACGAGCAGAACGCACTGGTTTTAAAAATTTAGTCTTTAGGCATTGCGGTAAAGGCGCGGTAAAACCCGACGTAGCTTGTTAAATGATGAAATTACTGCAATTAAATAACTTTTACAGGCAATACAACAACAGATTCTTCCGTGAATATGCCAAGATGTTAACGGTCCGTGTAGGATCTTCCAACGCTACCGCTGGAGGTGAACTTTTACGCGTCGCCGAGATATTCTTCCATCCCAACTACAAACCTCAAACGTTGGAGTTTAACTTCGCTGTGGTCAAGCTGCATAGAAACCTAACGTTCGGATTCAGAGACGGTCATATAAACAGCATTCCGTACAGCACCAATCTTGTAGTACCAGTGGATAATCAGATCACATTTCTTGGATGGGGCTCTGTTTTGGTAAGTTTACTACTACTTATCTATATCTATACTATTAAATAAAGCGAAAGAATTTGTTTGTTTGAACGCGCAAATCTCGGGAACTACCAGTTTTTGAGGAAGGTTATAGTATAAGTAACATCACACTACTGGCGACGGGAGCAGAGCTGTAAACAGTATGCAAAAACGCGGGTGAAACCGCGCTGTGGGAAGCCGTATATTAATATTAGTCGTGTTGTCTCCAGTCGTAAGTCAGATGTTGTCGTACCTACAGTGACTAAGAGATTACCAGATAACGAGCGTCAGCCTACTTGTCTACGGTCACTGCCTACTAAGCTATAATAATAGGTACTGGCCTTTGAACTTACATATATTGTGGTGATCGCTGAACAGCTGTAGGTATAACCTACCTTAAAAATCAGTCTGTTCAATCAGCTCTGTTCATGCTGACAGACTTAGAATTTGATATGATGGTATGATATAGCGGGCTGTTTTCCGCAACTCCACGTCTGTGCGCGTATTTTGCGTGTGGGTGGGCGGCAATCACTCGATCCATCCTAGCTCCTCGAAGAAGGCCAGCCAGACTCTTGATGTCCCTGGCGATCTCGTGGAGTGAATCAGAGTAATCGAAGTATTTTATGTACGTAGCGACCTCAGGGCAGTGTAGTAGTAGGTGTGCTATTGTTTCGTCTGCCCGCATGCTCTGCACAACGAGCTGTCTGTAGACTTAAGGATTTAAAGATTTTGAAAGAGAAAACATTTTGAATACGTTTTTTTAAAGACCAATACAACACTAAGAATTACTTATCTGAATCACTGATGATGAGTTGATGACAAACAAGGAACTAAAAAATCGTTTAGAAGACACATAAATCCGATCTGTTTCAGGGTATTACTGGAGCCGGAGGGCAGGTCTTGCTGCAGAAGGTCAGGCTACCAGTCTATGATATATCTGATTGTCAAGAAGTTTATGGCCGGTAAACATTTTATTTAAGCAACGTATCGGTTTGTATAACCCGATGATTACAACATCTATCACCACCTTATTTAATGGCATTTTTGCAGTGAATTAGTAACACGGACTAACTTCTGTGCCGGTTACATCACACTACCGAAAAATGTTTGCAATGTAAGTAAAATTATGTAGGTATTTTATGTCATTGCGTTTATCTATGCTGTTCATACTGCAGCAATGTTTTTTTTTTATTTACTTTACTGTATATTTATATAATATGTACCTATGCTATGCCAAAACACCAGCATTGGGTGTTATAATGCCCAGCAAATGCTGTAGGCGACCTGTTTGAAAAATATGTTTTTCTAACATTTTAAAATTTGGTGAACCGTGAAAGCTGTTTAAAAAGTGAGAAATCATTGCGTTTACAAATCTATAAAATTTTAATGCAAATAATACATAATGAAACTTAAGTTGCGTTAAGCATTATGCTAACTTACTTTTTATACAGATTTCACCTAATTCTAAAATGTTAACATAAAATATTTTTGAATTAGAGCTCTGAAAGATAAATTGAAAACCACGAATGACATTAAATTTGGTTCCTTAGGAACTAAAGGTCTGGTATGAAAGGCCTGAGTAGGTTTTTTTTTTATATTAGCCAACCAAAGTGATTACTGTGTCTAATAGTAAGCAATGAGGGTGTTTAGGAAAATTTTCCATTATTAGTGGAGTTCTTAAGTAGGTAATCGTAGGTATGGTCAAATTTTAAGTGCTCCACAACTGCAAGTGGAATACAGAAGTGGTAGCCGCCATTCATTCGTTCATTAGCCTCCATCTATGGCGGCTTAGTAAGATGCTTTTTCACGCTCCGCTTAAAATAGCCAGAATCACAATTAGATGGGAACACATGCGCTGGTAAAGAATGCCAGGCTTTAATTGAACCACAAATTATGAAGTGCTGAACCATTTGGTCCAAAATCCTAAATAAATGTAGGTATTAACAAAGAATTCATATTCAAATACCTATTTATTTAGGAATACTTAAAAATCTTATTATAAATGTATTCTTAAATAACATTGATTTATATTATATCAATGCTAAATAAATAATTCTTTATTTTTATTTCAATCACAGCATGATGCCGGTGGTCCAGCTATCATGGACGGCGTTTTAGTGGGGATTCTGTCATTTTCATCTAAACGATGCGACCAACCTGACCAGCCAGCTGTATTCTCAATTGTGGGAACCGTCGAGTCCTGGCTTACCAACCTCGGCAATAAACGAGTTCAACTATTGTAAGTACACGATGAAGTTTCTGTATAAGTAGAAGCAAAAATTGGTAAAACTAAGGAACAATGAGTTACTACCACGGACTAGTAGTACAGCCAAAGACGAGTACAGCGGACAACAAACGAATGATTTAAATACTATGCTGACTGCTGCAGGATCACGAAACTACGAAATAGGTATTGTTCTGAATATTTCTGCGACCCAGGTACTTACTCCCGACAAGAGTTCATTGATCAGCTAAAGGTCTGCACAAACTAGGGACTGTCCCCTGTATCGAACGCATACGAAGAACTAAACGTACCCCGTACAAAAAGTCTCCCAAATTACAGCGGACACCGAGAGACTAGACTGGGCAAAAGTACAGAGGAGTCCCTGAAGAAATAGAACTAACGTAACTAGGCGCAACTATGCAAACTTTAGTCTGTACAAAATACAAAATACTTTATTTTCATAATAAAAGTACATAAACGGGTACCACTATAATCTAATACCTACAATACTAGGATTTAACCTGTATTACGGGTAGAGGGCCGTCTCAACGACAGCACATCCACGGAAGTACAATGGCATTACTGTAGTAAGAAATAGCAGTACAGAAAACTGCCACCCTAAGACTAGACAAGCTTGTTTGCTTAGGGGTCAAGTCAACTTAAATTAGGACATAAATATAATGTGTGCCAAAGAGTGTACTAAAAAAGTGTATTTGTGTTGTGTGTATCTCAGAACAAGGGTTTCTTACTGAGGTCTGCATTGAGCGCTCGATACCTAATGACGAATGTCTGCACGTCGATACGATGACGCAATTTCCGGGTAACAAATGATAAATGCACACCGTAGGTATCTGCTGAGTCCTTGACAAGTACCCGGTGGACATCGTAGGACAAAAATACCTCGTTTTGTGCAGGCCTCAATGTTGAACCTTCTATAATCCTTGCATCACACTAAAAGGTACCTAAACTCAGAGAAGTCCTCAAGCACAACCCCATATCTATATGCTATGTACAGATGTACACTTGTACAGGATATAGGTACTTGTATTGAACAGGCTGTTTATTTAAATTAAGATTCTAAATTATAAACTTGCTTAGTTTTTTTATTTGGTCTGTTTCAGAAAAACAGCAATTAAATCACCAGAAATGATCGGAAAAGAATAAAACTAATAAAACTGATTACAACAACATTTATATTTCTCTATTATTTTACACCCTTTCGCCACTACCAAGGAAAGACAAGTTCAATAATTGTTAAAACTTTATATATTTTCTATTCAACATACAACATTGAATAACATACAATTTAAGATTATAGGTACATTTTTTTCATGTTCATATCGGACCTTCGAACGTTTTGGAATGATACCGAGCTGATTCATACCGCTTACAGAATATTAATTGAATATTTTATTTAAATTAAATATTATTGGGCGAAACCAAGCAATACTTGTATTTACAGCGAACAGGTTCTTCCCGCGTAATTCTTGACAGATATTTTGACAATTAACTTTGACATTGATGTCAAACTGACAGCCATATGTCCGCCATCTTTAAATAAGTAGGTACCTAGTCATAGACACTAGACAGTGCTCCGTACACTGAACAAGGATGGAAATTCGTCATGTTAAACTATCAAAACTGATCGATTTACCACATTTTTTTTACAAATTCATGATACCCGCATTTGTATTCTGTCGCGCCTATGTGCCTATCAATAACTCAATAACAATAACAACTATAGGGGAATCGCATTATTTAATACGCGACAATCAGATGTTATATAAAATAATCGATTACTTTAGACGGTAGTTCACGTGCAGTTCTGGCTTGATGTCATACACGAGGTTCAGAATGTCTGCAATTACCTGAAATTACAAAAATAACACAATTTAAATCTGCAACAAGAAATATCTTTACACAATTTATAAAAAAATATAATATAATTAAAAGTACACCCGAGTCATAGAGTTTCACGAAACACAAACTATTATTGCATGACATTACTTATGTACCAATACACTGACAACAATTAAGAACAAATCTATTTTTATTATCATACTTTGCTTTGAATAAACTCGTATCTTTTATCAGTCTTTGTATCAAAGCAAACTTCAAGATATAAAACAAGATTTTTTTATGTTAATTATAAAGAACTATATAGGTTTATAAAACCTAGCTTCAATGACTGTGGGCCAACATGCAGGGGTTCCATAACATGAACAGCTCTATTACTACCTAATACCAGATTATAAAAAGTAACTAATCAAATCTCTATTTTATGCCATTAGACATTATCTATACTAAAGCAGAGTTTGTTTGTTTTTTTAAACTCCCTAATCTCTGAACCTACAAGTCAGATTTGAATAATTCTTTTTGCGTTTGATAGACTAGTTCTTAAGAAAGGTTATAGAGTTTGTAACATAATGCTACTGGCGACAGGAAAAGAACAGTAACCAAAGATGTATCTTAACACTGTTGAGACCGTGCTTCAGGAAGCTAATAGAATTTCTATGTTTAGGTACGTTGGCATCTTATAGCTGGCAGGTTTAATCTATAAAACTTAGACACAATACATACCGGCTCCTGTTGAGTTTTGACCATTCTGTTCATCTCATCAATCTTGACTCTAGTCTCAGCCTCAATCTTAGCAGCAACACCTTCCCTGGTGCCCATGTGCTATAAACACAACAATATCATATGAAATACATTGCAGAGTCAATAAATATTTATTTCGAAGCTTAGTTTAATATTGATCACTTTCATCTGTCCAAGTAGAGAATAAAAGTTATATTGCAAGTAGCTTAGGTAGTTTATTGGCAGAAGAAAGGGCTGGTTAACCAAACTGAAAGTGCATCTTACTAAGTCGCAATACCTCTTCTTCTTGTCGAGTGATTAGCGGTCAACCTTGTGACCACTTATCAACTTTTAGTAGACACTACAGTACCCCACCTCTATTAGGCATAATGTTGCAGTCATTTTGAAAGACAAACTTATACACACCTTGGCTTCAAACTCTTTGAACTGCCTCTCACGTTCCTGCCTGTACTTCTCCACCTCATCCTGAGCCTCCTCCTTGGCCTGCTTTAGGCGTTTTGCTTTTCCTATACAAAAAAATATGTGAAAAATAAACACAAAACTTTTTTTTTAATTATAATCATGCAACAAGACAAATAAAATAACAATCATCATATCCAGCCATTATCCTACGGCAGGTAAAGGCCTCTTCTCATACAGAAAAGGCATGAGCATTGATCGCCACTCTTCCTCAAAGCAGATTGGCGATTTCAGACTTCCTCATAAGTTCAGGTTTCTCACTTTGTTTTCCTGCACCATAAGTCAGTAGTAGTTAACTTAGAAAGTACATATTATGATTTGCAAAATCATATTGGTACTTGCCTAGATTCGAACCTCCGACCTTGTGTTTACGAAATGGGTGCCTTCACCACTCGGCCATTACAACTTATAAAAAACAACAATTCTTTAGGATATATTTACTTTGGCAACATTTTATTGTTTTATCAAGATAGCCAGATTCTCACATCTGTGTTTCAGTTAACTTCAATCATGTGACCAAATTGAAGGCAATAAGACACACTGACAAGTTTGCTCTCATTATATACAAGCTACCATCTGTTATGTAAAGGAAAATAAATGAAATAACATAATGTCAAGTTAAAATATTACAGGGACCTATGATCAATAGGATCCTGGAGCATATTGTTATTCTTTAGAGCGATTTGAGACCTTGAATATACAAACGTTAAGGACAAAACTAAGGCAATAGGTGTAAGATAATCTACAGTAAATTTCCAGATTAATATGTCAATCATATAATCTTCACTATGACGAAATTTTCCTAAATCAAGACAACCACTGTTCCTCAATGAGAAATAAAACATTAATTGGATTCCTAGGGCTAGGGCGGCAGACCAATGACATTAGCTGATACATATCCAACGTCGACAGTTGTATTGCTAAATCATGTGATTAATCACCAAAGGCAAATAAATCACGCAATAACGGTGATTCCAACAATACTTACTAGATTTCAAGCTACTAAAGATAGATTATCGAACATTTTCCAGTCAGACACGCCAACATTTGCAATGGAAACTCCAAACAAGGTTGATTGATTGTAAAATACGTAGTAATGTAATTTTAACTTACGCTTCCTTGCCTCTGAGACCTTTTCGGCCGCTCGTTTTTCAGCGGCCAGGAGTTGTTGGATTCCCTGAGTCTGGCTCGCCATTTCTGATACACACAAAAACTATGTCGAGCAAGAATCAAAACCGCGAGACAAATCAATAGGCGCAGTACGAGATCGTGACGAAAGTCATATGATTAGTTTAGTTCCACCTTGTCGTCACGATTGGCGCTGTCAGCGGCTCGTGCTTTGGCACTTATGCGTGTAATGAAAAGGATTTAAAAACCAAACAATGAATTTCATTAAATGTTTGTTACATATTTTATTATTCTATAATTAATTTCTTTGACAATACATATTGTAAAAATACAGTTCTAAAAGTGAACAAGATTTTGCAGTCAAATTATATTGTACCATTTATAGACGCTGAATGTAGAGGAGTGTAATTGCAGCGTTGGTATCAAACTGGTATCAACATTGTCTAAAAGTATAGCTAGATGGCGTTACAGCCGCCAAATTTAATAAAATGGTACCGCGGTCGTATAAATTATAATATATTACATTCATCACTCTTTAGAATATTGTTTATATATATATATACATATTTTTTTGGCAAACAAAACCAAAGAAACAATAAAATTATTTATACTTACTTTATAATAATAGTACGATAAGTAATTATGTAGGTACTGATTTTGATAATGGCAACATTAAACTGACTGAACAAAGCGGTAACTAGATATCAATTTGAAACTTACAAGTTTGTTCAGAGTTTCAGACTATTATTTAAGTTAATTATTTTTAAGTTGGTGACATATTGTACACAAAAGTTAATTAAATATTGTAATAAATAATGAAAATGAAAATATGTTTATTCGTATAAGTTAATTAAATTAACACTTAAGAACGTCAAAGTTTACAAAATGTCAGCAAATTAACCTACAGCCAGTTCGCTGACGAAGTAGAGCCATGAGAAGAACTGGCAATATTATTACAATTTTTTAAGTTACAATTTCAAGTAGCATGCAAAGTGGCACAGGAAATACACTTATGTAATTAATTACTTACAGCTTTCTATGTTGTAAAGAAAAAATAAAAAGTAAAATGTGTGCTTTACAGGCTGCCTCAATTTGCATATTGCTACAAAAGGTAAAGGCAACATGTGAACTGTGGTAAATGTTTCTATGTATTATAATAATATTTTGAAAATAATACCTAATTACATTAGTTAGAAACAGAAATTGGTATCATGATGGGTGCTTTGCTGTGCATGGTGAAGTGCCGTCCGTAACGCCTGTAACGCAACGCAGTGGTCTCTCTCGAAACTCGAAAGTAGCTCATAAATATCTGTAGACTCTCATTCTAAATCGGTATATGAACAAAAAAACAATATTGAATCAAATATGTACGTATATTTTGTAATGTACACGAAATATAGTGCAGTTCAATACAATATAAAAGAAATACCAGTAGCAACCTTCTCTGCCACATGGCTTACCTGGTGCCGACGGTGGACAGTGGGGGACAAGCTGACACTGCTTACTTCGATTTCAAAAAAGCATTCGACCTAGTCGATCATGACATGTTGCTTAAGAAGTTGGCAGGGGTTGGTCTCACTCCGCCGTTGCTGAAATTTTTTGCCAGTTACATGAGCAATAGGAAGCAGTATGTGGAATATGCGGGGCACATATCAAAGCCATATTTGACGAGGTCCGGAGTAAGTCAGGGAAGTAATCTTGGTCCAATGGAGTTCCTTCTGATGATTAATGACCTTCCAGAAGTAGTCAAGTATGCTAACTGTTTACTGTTTGCCGACGATCTCAAATTAACTCTCGCGATAAAAAACCAGAATGACTGCGCTAACCTTCAAAGAGATATTGATAGAGTAGTCGAATGGAGCAAACAAAATCTCTTACAATTTAATAGCTCCAAGTGTGTGACAATCACCTTTTCTCGTGCACGGAACAATATCTTATATAGCTACTGTATTAATGGCTTGCCGGTGGAAAGGGTGACAGAGGTAAAAGATTTGGGAGTAAGTTTTAATACCGGGCTGACTTTCCATAATCATATCGTACATATCTGTAAAAAAGCCTACAGAAATTTAGGTTTCATGATTCGTACGGTGCGAGGGTTTACGAACGTGAAAGCTATAATAGCATTATATAATGCTTTAGTTAGGAGCCAACTTGAATGTAATGCAGTCATTTGGGCTCCACATGAGACTAAGTATAGCCTTATGCTGGAGCGTGTACAAAATAAATTTATTAGATTTTTATATATGAAGTATTATGGGGTGTACCAATTCTATCCCTTGATGTATCCTTCTTTATTTATTTTAGGTATGGTGGGATACAATCAACTAAGGGTTAGGAGGGAACTGGCACTGATTTCATATATGTTTAAAATAATAAGAGGAAAGATCTATAATCCAGTAGTTTTAGAACAGATAGGCTTGTGCGTTCCGGACAGGTACGTGTGGCGACGGCGACAGCCGCGGCTGCTGGCGGTGCCACGTGCTCGGACCAAGCTCTTGAGTGAGGCACCTCTGACGCGGGCACTCCAAACACTTAACCTTATAGCTATAGAGACGGACCTATTTTTTTATGCTCTGAGTGAGTTCACAAGGATAACGTTATTTGTTATTTGTTACAAGATATAGTATGTGTGTATAAATTGTAATTGTCATTATGTTGCTACACTATTGCATTGGGATTAAACCTGTAATGATAGTTGTAAGTTTGATTAAATAAATAATTAAATAAATAAATATTAAAACGTTATCTTAACGAAACTTACATTAGTGTATGTAAACCATCTTAAATCTATTTTTTGCTATCCATGAGCGTATACTTATTCTAGCATATTAATCTAATGAAAACAAAAGGAGGAATGGGGCAGTGATTAAATGGTAAAGACAAAAGTAGACAACAACGGACACATTTTGACTATCATCGCCACATTTTAGTAAACTAACCTCAAAATAATTTTATGTCATCAGGAAATCTTTCTTTGTATTCTCAGTAATCGTGAAAAAAATTTACGTTTCGGTATTTCGGTAGAAGTGACCCCATATCGGTACAAATACCGAAAAATCGGTAGGTTCGAGACCAAAAAGTAACCGTACCGTAATAATAGTTCTATCTCACTCTCTGCCAAACAATTGAACGAAATAGAAACTGTACCCCGCGCCTATACTTGCAATGGTTAGTATTACTTGTATATTCGGATTATCAGTATACATCGACGTTTTCGTGTATAGCTGATAAATTACTCTATGTATAAAGTAGCAATGAACGTTGTAAAAACGTATTATGTTTACGTTGAAACGCACCGAAGTACGGTGTTCGCGCCCCCCACTGTCGCAACGTCACTGTTTTCTTTATCACTTCGTTGGCAAACTTATCGTAGTATGGCCGTCGTCTGGAAGTATTCACAGTTTTACTTCCACAAAGAATACGCGATAAACATTGCGCAGAGCGAATTAAGAAAGACATTTTTAAATAAATTCTTTACGCGAGTGAGATAAACATTGTTGAACAAGTGGTAAACCGCGGAATTAATACGAAACAAAAAACACTTCGACCTCTTATAAATTCTATTTTTACCGTTTTCTCCCAAAAATATTAACAAAATGTGGTTAATTAGTCAGGCGAATTCTGTGATTTTGGAAGTCAAAGTGGACACCAATTCAATTGGACAGGACCTGTTAGAAAAGGTAAGAAAAACATTTAACTATTTTAACATCTTTCTCCAATGAGTTAGTTCAGCCAATATCGGAAATAAACAATGTAAACAACAAGCAAATAAAAGCCTTCGATAAGTAATTTATATTCTTAAAAAGCAAATTGGATTAACAATAAATTGAGGAACTTCTGAATCTTTTATTATTTTAAATCATAAACATATGGCTAATTACTATTTAAAGTAAATAGCTATTACAATTAGTAACTAACCAATATAAGAGATCGTATTTGAATGTAATTCTAAACTTCTATTGGTTATAATAACAAAAGCATTGTTCGAGACACGTTTGTTCGACTACGTCAGTTTACCTTGCGGACTTTGGACCCGGCAAATGGCATTCTACACGCTTTACCTTCGTGATAGTAGGTAACCAAATGCAGTAGCCAGTGAGCAGTTGTTTTGTTAAAGCTTTTACGCCTTATTTTAACAGGATAATAACGATGAAAATGGATTATTACTTTGTGTGTATTGTACCTACCTACTTTTCTAGTTAAACTATTTTCAAAATGTTGAACGGCAATTCCTATATTTTGCTTTTGGCGCCAGAATTTTGTGGCGTTTCACGGCTGGCTCAGATCCAGCCAATCGATTTCATTGTGTGCATTTTTAAAATACGATTAATTTTAATATTTTTGTGATTCAATACGGTCTAAGGAAACAGCAATCCACGGCAACAATTGCAGTTGTGTTACTGTTACACAATGTATTTCTATTTGTCATCGAACCGGCTAATAAATACCTATCTATTTAATTAAACTTCTCGATACGAGACTAAAATCAACCTAGGTATTATACCTAGCTATCTACAAAGTCGCTTTGTAGAGGTTGTTATTTAGAATAGGCTTTCTCTAAAATAGCAACAGCAGCGAGCGACGGCGACGCTGCCGAGGCAATGCTTACATAGGAAAAGATTGATGGGTTAAATTAATTACCTTATTTTTTTATTAAACCCATTGATATTAAATTATTACATTAATAAATAAATTAAAAAAACGAAGATAGTCCCTGTTGACGTAAAAGATTGCCTACAAACTTAAAACAAATGAAATGAAACAAGCAAATTCTGCAAATTCGTACAGATTATAATAGGTAGGTATACCTGCACTTCGAAAATTTCTAAGGGAATTAATTACCTTACCTACAATGTGAAATTTTATTTGAATATTGTCGATGGTACTGACAAAAATATGTTGGTAAAATGAGCATTTTAATGAAATAATAAAATTATCTGTCTAACCTTAACCTTGTTTCGATAAATAGGTAGTAGCAAAAAATGTATGGATGAAAATCGCTTTTAGTACCTGCCTATGAAGGTACTTACATAAACTGAAAATAATAAGTAAGCACATTAAAACATATCGCACTACATGGCGTGCCCATACTTATACTTTCTGTGATAAATATTCCGTTAATTTAAGTGTTAATATTAACTAGGTAATTAGTAAAAAAGCGGAAAATTATGTTTATATTATTACCACTTTACAAACATTTTTCGGTGGATCCGTCGTATCACGTGTCATATTTTACTTTTCCCAAGATTTAATTTAAAAAATATACCATACTAGTAATAAATAGGATTAATAAAATGCAATAAAAATAGCCTCTCAGAGCATATACCTACCTAGCTCTTCATTTCTTCGCTGTCCTGTTAACGTGGCGTGGATCACGTCAGCACGTGGAACCGACCTTGCATTGAATGTTAAAATAAAACAAATAGGTAGGTATTGATCATTTCTAGGTATTTTAATCTAAAATATCCACAATAGATTTTAAAACAAGTACCTATATTCTTTAAAAATTCTGTATTCAAGAATATCGGCAAATTAGATAGATTGGTTTCTAATAATAAAGCGCAATAAATTCGCATATGGTGCTCTAATCAATGATATCAGAGACAGCCCTAAACATAAGATAATAATACTGGAATTTAATTATACATAGGTACGAGTAGGTATGCTAATTTTGGTAAGAGATACAGCATGTTCCTTTTTATATAATTATTTTATTCGATAATTCATCGTCTATGTTTATGATACCTAATTCTATACCAAGATAAAATTATCATTTTCTACTAGCTACGGGTAATGTTTAACTTGCAGCTTTCATGCAGATGACTCAATAAAGAGACGGCAAACAAATCAAGGAGTCGTTACACGTTATTCACGCTCACCGGTGATTGTAGTTCGGGTCCAAAGTCCGACACTCAAACAACAGCTGTGAACTCTCTACCGGCGCGCTGGCGCACGTGCAGTTTGCGTGATCCCACCATTCAAAAATATTCACAACTTTATGCCTATAGGCTAAGACTTAAATTCCTTTGTGTAACATTTTTTCACGTGACGAATTAGACTCTGTGTTTAGCTTGAATTTAATCTACAAACCTTTGGACTCTCAATGTACTGAACGTACCCTCTGCATTGTTGAGTAGATTCAGTAAATTGTTCTGATGATAGGTCAATTGCTGTTCATTTTGTTCAAAGTTACTGCAATGATTTTTTTTTATATCCTTACGTCATTTCTCACATTGGATTGGAGAATAATAAAATGTATAAGTAGGCAGCTATATTCAGTTAAACCAGTTTCCTTAACTTTACATTGGAGAGTAGACTATAGAAGCGTATTATTTACCTGTTCAGCACCACTGCATTTGTACAGCAAGCAAAGCAATTTATACGTTAATCGTATGTGTTAAGGTTTATAATAAACAAACTGTGAATGTTATGCTAATATTAACGGCGGGTACAAATTCCACTAGTTTATATTTAACGTGAGCTCCCACACGTGGTCAGTAACATTATTAATTTTATTATTATTATTATATCATTAAAAAGGTATTTAAGTTGTTACACGTTTAATTTTTAAATGTATAATGGTTATATTATTTCTGCTGTTATTTTCAGCTTTGGAAGAGCCATGTCAATAGACCGATTTTGTTCCGTAAAAAATTAAGATACTACAAGGGATACCTACCTATTTGCCCTCTGTCTTGTTGTAAAGACCTCCTTGAGTTTTGTGGCAATGATGCAAACAGTAAAAATAATTAATAATTTTACGTAAGTAAATGAAATGATGTAACACCATGATAAATTGTAGTCATAATCTTAGATAATCAGTCGGGCCTTTGTACAATATCTGGACTGCAAAATAATTAAAGACGAAAAATTAAAAAAATATGTGTAGTAAGAACAAAAGTAGAAAGGTATAGCTATTAGTTACCTCTGTCGTAACATTTTAACACGTGTAAACTCATTGCCTAATAGTAAACTTAGGAATCGGCAAAATTATATGGAAATTTGAAACTTTATAGATAGGTAATAGTTTTGTTATAAATGTTGTAACAAATGTTGCAATTTTGTCCAACTAAATTACACATGTTATAAATACAATGTCCTACTTTTTCCACGTTCTACTGTGTTAAAGCATAAAAACACCTTATTTAGCATTTCGTGCTATATTTTAATTTACAAGTAATTACAGCATAATCATAATAATAAAATAATATTATTAATCAAATCAAATTTCACATATTATTTACGACTACAAATTTATGATAAATTGGCAATAAATCTAGCCTATCTAGCATGCTTATTAGCAGTTTTACTTTTATTCTGTGGTAGATTTTACTTACAGCAAAAATTCGTAATAATCTTATGTAGTTAAATACCTATCTTACATTAAGAACAGAAAAAGTGAAACTCAAACTCAAAGTATTTATTTCATTTTGATCATAAAAAGTATGATGCTTATGAAAAGTCAAAATTACATGAAGTTAGCTAATTAACCTACAGCCAGTTCGCTGATGAGGTAGAGCTGTGAGAAGAACTGGCAAAAAACTCACGCCACTCTTTTCAATCGCCAGATAATTCAAAGAAAGCTGTTCTAGGTTCTAATAAGGGCATCTTTAACCTAAACGTAACCTGGCATTCTATGTTTAAAATATTAAATTGTATGACATGATCATTATACCAATTACCAACCGAAAGCTGTTCAAATAAAGTTATATGGTTTGCTCCTAATCGGGAATGATATGCTCCCAATTTGATCACGGTCAATAATAGTGGACAAAGGCTAGCTAGTCGCACTTTAGACTTGACAAAACACGAATTGACCCACTTAGCACCAACTAATAATTCCAAACGAACATTTAGACTAAATAGTTGGCGCAAACGTTCTGTTTTCAATGTTGAACTTTCCAATTGGTTCGGTGGACTTTGTACTGTGATGTCATCGACGTTGTGTAACGTCTCATTGTTTGTCACAATATCCTTCGAGCAGTTTATGTTCACCCAGTGATGTTTTGCTACCGTTATAACAATAAAATGACTGGCCTATTGGTCTAGTGGTTAGTGACCCTGACTGCTAAGCCGGAGGTTGTGAGTTCGATTCCCACCTAGGACAAATCTTTGTGTGATGACGATGAGCATGATTGTTTGTTCTGTGTCTTGGTGTAATTTATCTATAATTATTTATGTATTTACAAAAAATAATGTATTTAAGTAGTATATCAGTTGCTTAGTACCCATAATACAAGCAAATATAATTGCTTAATTTGGGGCTAGATGGCGCTGTGTGAATGTGGAAAAAATGATGTTCTCATTTAAATTCTTCTGCTATTTCTTAGCCATTATTCTTCAAAATTAATCAGTAACTTATCGGATTTCGTCCCAGACCGTCTTTGCCACTGCTGACATAGTAGGTCTGCTCCAAATTGAGGCAGAGTAATGTAAAATCAATAACTAATTCTTATTTTATTCCAAATTCTACTATAACTTACACATTATTATTGACATCACATCTAATGATACCATAAACGTACCTATATTAATTACTCTTTGAATATAAAGCGGTAAATTATACGACGAAAACAATGGGTCTAGTTCGGTATGCGGTGAAGTCTAAATAAACTTTATACATACAAATTTGGCCCTGCACATATTGGAGAACAAATACCCTTGATGCATTTGATTACAAACATTACTTACCCAAATACTTAGGTACCTCAATAGAGCCCAGTTTAGTGTCTTGTAGCATTCCCACTGTTATCATATTTCCTAAAGGAAATAAATGTAGGTCTCCCATGGGTCTTACTGTATTTTGAGAGCAAAACTAAGGAAACCAATGTCATAATACCCCATAAGTTAAAGAATGATATTAATGTTATGCAATATCAATCAACTAGCCTTAGGTTACATCTTTGGTTACTGCTCCGCTCCCGTCGCCAGTAGCGTGATGTTATATAGCCTATAACCTTCCTCAAGAACTGGGCTATCAAACGCAACAATAATTATTTAAATTCGACAGGTAGTTCCGGCGATTAGCGCGCTCAAACAAACAAACTCTTCCGCTTTATAAAATATCAATCAATTGCCAGATATTTAAAAAATAAAGGAAGTCATCTAAAATACGACCTTTAGATTGAACTTGAATTTATTTTGAACAAAATAGGAGCCAGATATCAGTATAATATGTAGGTATCAGTGACGAAGCGTCCATATAACACGATTCCTGCCGGCTTCCCTTTTAAAATATGCCCTGACCTACATATACCTATCACTGCTTGCGTGTCTACTCAAAGACTAACTAGCCTTCCGAATCTTAAAATATTTTAGTCCCACCGGCTTCCCTCCTCGGAAAAGTGACTCTTCGCTACTGGTAGGTATACACATATAAAATTTATTACAGCAAAACAACATAATCAAATGCTAATTATTAGAAATCTAATTTTAAATATTGGTAGTTAACAAATAAAACTGTTTTGATACCCTTTTACTTAATATGCTTTGTTCTACTGATATTAATGGATTAAATATAATTAATTATTATTTATATATTTAGCTGCACAAATCCGCTATCTGTGGGCTCTGTGGTATATGTTTTGTGCATCCCGATACACCAGATGTAATATACTTTTAGTATTAGTATCAAAATAATGATAAATTAATAAACAGTATAAATACAATTTTATTTGTATATCTTGAAAAGACACTGAAAGAAAAAAGAGCTAATAAAGCCTTCTTGTTATTTATAGTCAGTGATACCTTCAAATGACTTCTAAAATGTAATTTTGACGTAAATTTCTTTGAGTCAGAATATTTTCTCATTAACCGTTTGTACTGAGAACAAAGTAATAATGCCAAAGTACATTAACACGGTGCAAGAATAAGGTCGTTTGAGTGTGCAAAGATAATAACGAGTGGCTATGTGAGCCAAGGTTCGTAATCACGGTACCGAATCGTGCTCCTGTATAATGTTCAAGAAACCTGGCGTATAAAACGCAAAAAGTATAGCAACATGATAGGAAAAACTTTGAAATCTGTTAAAACTTGAATACATCAAAAATATATATTTTATTTTATTAAATGTAAGGCAATTAGAGTTCTTTTCTTGACATTTATATTCTCCTTAAGATGATTAGAAACGAAATCATTAAACTCAAAAAGCCTGAGAACTAAAATTTGCGTAAGACATTAATTTTGACAAAAGAACGATTACGACGAGAAGCCTTATATCACCTTAACTAGTAATAGTAATAATTAATTGAAAACATTAACATCTGGATTAAGAATTTATTATTCAAAGTCGCCGATATTACTTTAATTTGACTAAGTTCAAAATACCTTTAGTAAACAAACAATAATAATTATGTATATTTAAATCTGTAGATTAGAAGAATCTTACTTACTCTTAAAAGGTAAGCTTGGTAAGGCTTGTTTATTAAATAATTTGAATTTTATTTTATATAATTGTAACATCATTATCTGTAAATCTTTAAGGTTATGTTACTATCTTTTAATCATTATAAACTGAATTTAAACTTTTTCCTTTTACAACTACTTTTAGTATTTTGTAATTTCCCAACAATTACAACAAAGACGATACTGAGAAGAATGATGAATTTAAGCAATTAATAACAAGGTTTTCTCTGGTCCAAAGTCCGACATAAATTCACACGAAGCAACGATTCATGTTACTACTATATGTACGGTTTTCCAACAATTTGCACGCTGGCTTTCAGCTTTATAAAAAAATATGATTCATTATGAAACCATACGTGCAACATTTATGTTCATTGTGATAATAATGATAATATTTCAACAACTACACACAACGCCATCTATATCCAAAGTAAGCATACTATATGCTTGTGTTAAGGGTTCTAGAATGCGGCTATACATACTTAAATACTTTTTTTTGTAAATACAACATACATAATACAAACACCCAGACCAATGCAAATAGACATGTTCATGCACACAAATATTTGGACTGAGCGGGAATCAAACCCGCGACCTCTGCGTGGCAGTCCATACACAGTACCACCGAACCACAAAAGCAGTCAACCAACAAATAAATATCACATTAAAAACAAAACGCAATTATATTCAGTTAAATATGATATGCAATTTAGGTACTTGATATTTTTCCATAATTTGTGTAAAAATTAAAATATCAAAATCAGGCTACCGATTATGACGATTGTCTGACATAAAATAATATTATCACATACTTAATAGTCACTATCACACTGTAACTAACAGCAAATAACGACGCTAAATGATATTAAACAATTTACTGTAACCTCTGATAACCTGACTTCCGAAGCGAAACAGTCCATAACCTGTAATCTACTGCAGAATTAAGATAGCGATAACAATGGCATCATGACATAACAACTAAGTGATATCCGACTCCTTGTGTGAATTACATTAGATAAAAGTGCAAAGGGTATCAGCAAACCTTGGCTTTGAAAAAGATATCGCAAATTTGCTGATAAATATCTTTTCGTTACAAATAACTTAAAATCATTATTAAATTACGTAAGCGTGCATGTTAGATTAATAGTTCAGGACACACAAGATAACTGTATTGTTTGATAAAGCTCATTATCGCTAAAAATAAACTGGCATTGTTGCTATCTAAAATGTCAGTCAGAACAGTTTTTACAGCTTTATTTATTGTGCTAGTGAGTCATTTGGGTTTATCCATTTAAATCCGTTGACTATTGCAAGCATATAGGAAGTGCAGAACTCTTTGTGGCCTTCATTGAGGACAAACTCTTTGATTAGCGTAACAATAATAGATGCAACAAATTTATCTCGATTACACTTGACCTTATGAATAATTTCAAACATAATCATAGTATTATTTATAAGTGTAATATGTAATGCAAGTTGTTCAAAACATTCTCAACAAATCGACATATTTATGCTATTGTATTTTTCTTATGTATGTTCAAATAAACACGTCCTTTTAACTTTCTAATGTGTGTAATTGTAATTTCTTCACATAAACAAGTAACGTCAAATATATTCTAAAGTCTAAGCAAAGTAGTACAGGTAACCTTCAAAGCTGATTGAATATTTAATGTTGTTCATTTATATACATAATTCAGGCTAGTTGAATAGCTGGATGCTGGTCTAGATTGTATAAAAACTCGCATTATTTCGTCCACAGTACCTTAAATATGTGCTCACATTCTTTATGTAATACTTGGTAAAGATGTTAAGGTTAATATTTGAAATAATATAATTATATCGGTTTTCATACGATACAAAAACAAGAACAACGATAATAGGTCGATCGGGTTTTATACTAATACGTAGGTATCTGTAAGATCTTAAACGTAAATATTGACTGCTTAATTATTATCAGACAAACAATTGTGTAAATTCTACATATTTTTCAAAATTAATCTAATTATCATTGTAAAAACCTACCTACTTAATCACGTAGATTATACCTAGTTATCTTTCATCATCACTTATTTGTATGACTGATATAAACCGGACCTGGATATCTCCACCAAGGTCAGCTTAAAGTCATGACATTACGGGCTAGTTCTTTACTTGGCAACACTTATCTAATACACGAAAATGAGAAAATTGTACAGACTTAAAATATGAAGGAAAATTCGAGTTATAGAAAACAATCAGGATTGTTTACAAAATGCATAGTATAAACGCACGTGTGTATTGCGTGAAATTTCTATCTTGTAATGTCCGTAGGTCGTAGGCGGACCGGTAAACGAGTAGGCTGCTAGCTGCCTCAGTGGGGATTGCATACGTGAGCGTCGCCGCGTTCCAAGTTACTTGCGGGTTACACTGGGCGCTATACTGGGACCGCTATTGTTGTTATTGTTTTGTTAATTACTTTGGACTTTACCTTTTGTGTAACGTTCTACATACATGTCGGACAATAAATAAATTATACTCGTCATGTAATTGTTTTTAGTACTTGTGTACTGAAACTTAAACAAAATATCACAATTCATATCACGATGAAATTTTCAAGATTATATTTTATCTTTGAAAAATTTTAACATTATGTAGTCAAATAAAAAAACTGAAATGGCATCCAAGTGAGTTAATCTGTTCATTGAACATGATTTTAATATTTTACCAATACTCTTTGTTCATGTGACCAACTACTGAAACTTTCCATAAAACAATACTGTTCAGTTCCATACCGGGACAAATGAAGAACTGTAACTATTTTTCTAAATATATGTATATTGCTAAGCTTTTGAGACAGGCAAAAGATCGGTCTAAAATTTCAATCTTTGCCAAAAAACGAACATGACGCATATAATGTATGTATATAAATATAGTTACGCTAAAATATATTCTTAGTACAGTAGTAGAAATTCATTTTCGGTCTATAATTATGATTTAAATGATGAATATAGACTATTCAGAAGCTTGGGGCTAAATTTTGCATGCAAGGATTTAACAAGCTAGCACTAATTTTAGCTTACACGCTAAGACATGTTCAAATAATAAGAGGCTTTGGCAACAAAATAACAGGAACATATTTAATAACAATGTAAAATGTATAATTTGCAGAAGAAGTAATAATCACGTACAAATTGTAACAGTTAACTACCATCATTACCAACAATGCGGGTAAGATCAGTTCGAGTTAAAATCAGCAAAAATAATTGAGTTTGAATATTTTCGTTTTCAAACTTCTAAGCAATCTGCCTATTATATTGTAAATTAAGAATTTAGCAAAATTATCACTTGGCTTACAATGTCATTTTTTTTAAACATCTAAAAGGGCACCAGCATTCTTCTTTACGATGTAAAGTGTGACCTCGGCGTGATGTAAGCCATCTATTTCAATCTGTACGTTAAACACTTAAAATCAATTCATCATTGAATTGCTAAATATGCCACATCCTCTCCAAAATCACAGGATGGTACACCATTAAATCCGTTTTGTGATTTCCTTGCATCATTGGTCGTTTGCTCGCACTATTCTTTTGACATTCAAAAGTACATTCAAAAACGAATACGCTACCGATGTAACGACCATTACTGAATTCAAGAAAATATTTATTTTGTCTGGGTGTGACTAAAATCAATCGCTGACACTAATAGGATCGTCCTTAATAAAGGGTGGAAATAAAGTTTTGGTTGTTTGAACGATTATAACACGTCTTCAGGGGTGTGAACGTGTCTCTTGTCTCGTGTATCGCTTACATAGGTACGTGGGAGATCCCTATTGCGTCAGTTACACGCTCGCGCCTCGTGCCACTTTGGAACATGTCCAAAAGTTTGTAACAATGATTGAACTTGAGAAAGTATTCTTGTATGAAAGTTTTAACAATTATGGGAGGTACGGCTAAGGAGATTTTGCTAATGGAATATGGTTAAGATACACGCATACTTAATTATGGGAATTAATACCATGTGGCGCGAAGCTTCGACGGTTTTTATTTATATAAGCAATCACGTTCGTTTTAAATTAAGTACAGAGGGTATAAAGTTCACATAAAATTATTTAAACATTATTCATAATTGCGACGTCCAAAATAATGAATTAAAAAAATAATGTTTTTTGAAAATAAGTTTAATTACCTTATAATTTACTAACAATACTCGAACTTCAATAAACAATAATGGTTTAGTAAAAATGTAATGAGCGCGTAATCGTTTTGTTGCCAATGCGAATTATTTAAATATTGGCGCGGTTCCAAAACTCGTTTTCCTATTCTGGTGTTGCATGCTTAGTCAGAACCTAGACATTACAATATGGTAGAAATCACGGAATAGTTTTATTTTCTTTCCATTCAATATAAATATAACTATAAAGCTATGATTACAAATTTATGAAAGGAAAATATTTAAAAACATTATCATGGTATTTAAGGCACTACCTAGATAGAAAATTTATAGCACTCGATAATATAACCTAGAAACACGTATTTGGTAATGTTGAAGTTAATAATGATTTCGTTAAGCAACCTACTTTCGTAATGTCTACAGATTACTAAGTATAATGTAAATATTTAATAAAGTTTTCCTGTAATTTAAATATAAAGAAAACTCACTAAAACAAGCCCTGTAGGTGTATCACGTCAGACTTTACTAACATAAAAAATATTTCCTTTGTCATAACATAAATGAAAACATGTACCCTAACTTATTCAAAGAAACCATAAACGTAGCTAAATGCTAGGTATATGAATTATAAACCGGATATAAAATGGACTTTGACTGTCAGGGGCTCAAAAGGTAAACGTATTAGCTAGGTATATTGTTAATAGAAACTACTTCAATACGCATTAACGGATCATTTTTATTTCGGCGTATTATCATTTACAAGGTGTTTGCAGACATTATTGTCTTTAGAATTCTTGCTATTATTTAAGCAATACTTCTAAATATGAAATAAAGCAATACTTTATAGTAATGTTTCTGTAGAAGCAGCTCTAGTGTTCTTATAGGACGTCCTGGGCATCAGTAGGTTATCTAGACTGTGTATTAAGCTCAGCTAATGGCGAAGGTATCAGGGCTATCATTATTGTGCTTCTAGCTCTGCCAAGGTCCATAACCGCCATTTACAACTTACCATCCCAGTGAGCCGTTTTGACTGCCACTACTGGCTACAAAAGTACTTGCTTTCAATTAAGTTTATCTAAATAAGTTACTAACCGATATAATCGTGAATCAGTACATTATTATTTTTGACAGTTGCCACCCGGTTCATGATAAACGCGTTATCTCATTACGTCGAAAGAAAAAGATTAATTTAGCTCCTATGTAGAACAGAAATGACTACTTACATAAAATTGGTGGTATTTTACGAGTTCGAAGAAAACCATTTAGGAATGCTTCATTACTTTAACGGCAGACAAGCATGTTGATGGTAGGTGATGGTAACGTCGCCGCAAGGGGACCTCAGAAGCTGTCCTTGTTGTATCTAATAGTCATTTCTTCAAGAAAAATGACTATGCTCCTGCATGAAAACAATACTTCTTAGTTATTAACTTACTGCAAGATAGAGGTTCTTGCCCATTCGGACGGATTCTATTTATAGCAAGAAAACGTCCATGAGATGTCGTATTTACTGTAAGTGTCTCTCGAGTAGATTCGTTATAAAATGTCTTCTTATTATTATTATACATGAATCTGAGCCTTTACAAATCCATAATCGTAAACTGTGAAATAGGTAAACACTTTTTGCACAAACAAGATAATACATTATCTCTGGTCTGCGTTTTATTGCCTTTTTCGTAATGGCAAGGTTTTATTGTCATAAAATAAAATACATTGATATGCCCATACGTAATCTGGCAACACTGACAAATAATAAAAAATAATACGCAGTTGCAAAGTAGGAAATGATTTCATTGGGGGAGGTGATTTAGAGCACATCGAAATAATTGTTCTAAAAAGATGATACTTTGCTAAAATTAGAACAGTAGACTGTGCGAAAGGAAACACGATACTACCAGGTCCCTGCTTGGAAGTAGCAGTTCTCATTTCACCTAAGAAAACATAAATATGAATGGGCTGTGATACAGTAAACTTTCGTAATCCTTGACCATTTACCATCACGTTGACCGCTGACTCGGCCGCCATAATTGTCAACAGAAAAAGTATAAGCGTAAACTACCTACCATAGACAAAGAAATAGTATTTATGGCAAATAGTATTACATAATAAAGCTATCAGTAACGACATGTTAGAAATTACACCATTACAACCACAATAGTAACTTGTTCAATAAAATATGCGAAATGATTCAGGAAGGCGCTAAACCGGTGCTAGTGAGGTGTAATAATTTGAATAGATTATATTTATAGGTATGAAATGGCGTCAATCGCGGACATAGGTACCGACGCGCGAAAATGGCCGTATATGTTTTGAGCGTGTCTTAAAGGCTTTTAAAGGATGCCTATAAAATACGTGATATATGTAGGTAAACAGCGCTTATTACATTGTAAATATTTATGCAGACTTCGCAACTCGAATAAGTAGACAGGTGTGTTATTTTAGATTATATTGTAATATCTAACTGCGTAGTTTTATGTGTACCATTGTATGAACAAGGAGTACTACCTTAATCTTGGCTTTGCTGTCTTAAACTGTTAGCGGTACGCGCAAAATTTGATTTTATCTGTTAAAAACAACATTGCGTGGGGTCTAAGCATGTGATTAACTTATCTATTCTTAATAATAAGTATGACATTGCCATAGGTATACTTAGCAAAAAATTACTTATGCAATGAACAATAAAATATTTAATCTATTCAACAGAATTTATAATCTGTTCGTAACTCCTTCTAATATTTTATGTTAGAAATTTAAATTTTTACAAGGCAACGCTAGTTGTTACTTGTTCGGAATAATGATGCTGACATAATGCCCGCCAAACATTCATTTTGAAATTTACAAGACAGACTGATCCAAAGTTAATTAATGTTATGTAACCCGTGATTTTGTTATTTTTGACTCTAACATAGAAACTAACTAGGTACCTATACTCTTAGATTATACTTGGTACTTACAGCAATAGAATGAGTATTGCTTCGCTTTAGAAAGTTCGATGGAACATGCTCTACGGTAGGTAGTAGTCTCTTGTCCGTTAACACAACAGTGTCGGATCCAGGATAGGATTTGAGTTGGGAGGGGCCTTGAAAGACAGAATTTGATTTTGGAGGGGCTTGAGCTTGATGCGACCCGAGGTAGGAATTTTACCCCCGGTAAACAATACATAAGTAAGTATTTAAGCATACATTTGCGAATGTGTGGGGTGGGCTTGAGTTCCCTAACCCTACCCTCCCTGGATCCGCTAAAGTTATACAACTTATATAAATAGTTGTTTGCAAAATCAGATTAGCCTTGGTTATCTGCTATGCCTTATTTAAGGTTGGTCCTGAGATAGACTTGACAGAATAAAAAACAAATAGATCCCATGTCACAATAGAAATTTCTTTATCTGTGTTGTGAAAGTTCCATATCTGTTTATTACTTCAGAATAATACGACGATAACATGAAGCAAAGGATGTTTGTTGTTCAAATATTATCTATGGTACATAAATAGATACAATAGTATAGGTATTCACCTATTATTAAACAAGCTTCACTAGAAGAGAGCCAGTCAGGCTTTTTACTCCTTGAAAAGACCTTAAGTAGGTACTTACCTACTTTTTTTCAAGCTAAAGTAAACGAGTTAAGTCCAAGATGCTATACTAACATAACTTCATAAATTTAGTCCATTATTTACTTACTAACTGTATAAAAAGATTATAAAAACCGATGACTTGCTGGTACAATAATATCCCACTTTAATAAGAGTCAGAATCCGCTACTTAGGCTGTGCAAGTAATATTTAAAGCTAAAAATAAATATGGACGAAATAACTTTAATACCTCCCTACAATGTTAAGCAAAAAATAGTAATTGTATAACATTTAGACCGCTCTGTACCCTTGAATCGTGAACTTCATTAAATATTACGTAGTAGGTACTGGCAACTATCACAATTAAATATTTAAAAAAAATCGAAAAAGGATGCGTAGTATAAGTCCTTGGCTAATGTCAGTCAGTCGAGTTCTGGTATTTGGAATCATTAATGACCTATTTGAAAAAAAAAAAAACATTAATGCGTTGTTTTGATTGAATACTGGTTTTATAGGTAAGTACAAACACCTACCTATAAACTAACGCGCAGTTTTTCACGTAACTGCAATCGATACGTAGGCGATTTTGGAAATCAAGCGTAAAATAATTTTATTTATCGTATTTTTCTATTTACTGACACAGTTTATAAACTATTTACCTTTACCTCGATATAATTTACAGCTGAGTATCTATCCAAATAATGACTAGTAGACCTCCAAAAAGATAAAACATACATAAGGTTGTTATCACCTACCTACATTGCTCACTGCGTTTTATTGTCTCGTCAACTCAACATCAAACAGTGACTAGCATAGCATACAGGCACAGGGAAGCTTGACCTGCCAGAATTTTTTTTTTTCTAAATATATAAAAATAAAAATGTAACTAATCTTAGGTAGAAGAAACATTAAAATTTTTATTATAATAATTAGTTCGATATAGGTAAATAAATACCTAGGTAGATATTTTTTGCGTAATGTTTAAAAGTAATGTTTGCTTAGTAGATGTCGCTAAAATGATAATAATCATAATGCATACAATTATAATGATTAGAACATTTGTGGTCGTATTATAGGTAGTTGGATAAAACTTATTAGCACCTATGATAGTCACCTTGTAAGCTTAATCGTTATTACTTTATTGCTAAGGCCGATTTTCCTTTGCAATAAATATTAGGTATATCTTTATACGTGTCTTAATCATTTTATTGTTATTGTCCTAAGTCTGAAAATAATTTTGTTATTTTATTCAAAAAAACAATGGTGTTTTGTTATTTTTCTAGACGATAAGCGTCTAGAAAAATAACAAAACACCATTGTTTTTTTTAATAAATTAAATTTTAGAATATTTTCCGTTAGCTATGTAGTAAGTATCAAGTAGGTATGTAACTAATTAAAGTACTTAAATATAATGCATCTTAAAAAATAGTGTTATTAGTAAGAAAGAGATTTGACAAGTAGGTATGTTAGAGGCAGTCTGAAAATGGCATCAGTAACAGTAAAGTTAAAAGAAAATCGTTTTTAATTTTATGCATAAAGGTCCATACCTAGCCTACCTACTTATATGACAGAAAGGTAACAGAGTCAATCATGAATATACCTAAGTGTAGAAAGAAAAATGGAGAGGGGAAAAAAATTCATGTATCACTCATTTCCCTAGCTTTCTACGCTGTATTTTATTGTAAAACTATGTACCTAGGTACTGGCCGGCGCGGCGTCCATGTCATGCATGAATAAATAATAATATTAAATTACGTTGAAGTGTGCAAGGTCGCTGTAGTTGACGACAAACACACACATGTACAGAATAATAAGTAATAGTATCGTACATAATTAGGTACTTACGTACTAGTTAACAATTCAAATTTCTTTTTTCCACTAAAGATTTACAATATGATTTTATATTAAAAATTGAAAGTAATTATGCAAATACGCTGTGTTATTCTACTGCGCAAATAAATCATAAATTTGCAAATTTTACATCAATAAATTTCAAGTTAAAAATGGTTTCCATAATCTGTACATAAGCCATAATAAGTACTTACATCTATTTTTATAAACAGATATTGCTAACTTACTAAATCGTATTTTTTGCGCATTTAAATCAATTAAATATTCTGTGGTAATTAACTATCATGTTATGATGTATTTACTTATTTAGCCATAGTCTATAGCTTCATTCTTTATTTGTTTCGGTAGCAATGAGCGATGTAAAATGGTTGGCGCCCTTTTACCAAAGTGGCGCCAACTGGTGGCGAAAATTTTTCTAAACACCCTCATTGTGTAGTTTGTATATCGGTGTGACCTGACTGACACCTCCTGACACCTATTCATACGTTTTGCTCGCTCTCACCTTCACAACAGACACTATCTTCTCATTGTTTACAATCTGCGCTAAAAATAATGGCAACATTAAAATATTTTTAATTTTTCTTGAAGATATTGTGAAATCTGTTTTCAAAAGCAGGTTCTCTACTAACAAAGCTTATTGTGCAAGGTCTACATAATAATAGCCAAAAAAGATTTGAAACTGCAATATTTGTGATCAAGAAATGATAATTTAATAACTTAATTACAGTATTAGGCAAATGTAACCCTGTCATTGAAATAATAAGTTAGTGTATTCACTGTCTCGTATTCAAGAGCAGAAATACCGCAGTGTTTATCTTTATACCTACAAGTTCTTCAAATCAAAAACGTTTACTAAAATAGTTTATTTATGTCTTTGTTTACACCGCCTTCCTTATTGTGCAGCGTGTTCGCTATTACATAAAACTACATATTAGGTTAATTCAACACATCCCACAATAGTACTTGTCCTTGTTTTTATAATCCATCCACGTCCAATTACGTCACTGCTAATATGGCTCCCGGCTTACCAGTAAATCAAGTCCACTTTTTGCAGCAAGCAACTTTAAACCTTTACATATAATAATAGAGTATAATTTACAATGTTCTTGTCGTTATTATTTTATTTGCCACATGGTATTCATTGTGCTCTTATACATTCTTGATAATGTACTTATAGTTTTTTTGTTTAGTTTGTTCTATAATTTTGATTAAGTACCTACATTTATTGTATCTAGGAATCGCAGCAGGCATTAATTTTGTTGTTACTAAGGCTTTGCATAGCCAATAGTACGCCCGTAACATTTCCGTAATCGTGACAAAAACATGTACCACAGACTTCAAATAGTACAACCTATTACTTACCAATTTCTTGTTCCTTGATAAAGTAAACGAAAATAATATCAAACAAAAACTTGCAACCTTCTGGAAAGAGTTTCATTTTATTGTTAGCAAAAATAAAAGCACGTTTTGTGGCCAAAGTGTTACGAAACTAAAAAGTTTCCTTTGACATTCGAACGTTCAAGAGCGAAGATTACTTGATTCGTTCAAAATCAAATCTTTGTTTCTAAAAGTGAAACTGATCTATGTACCGGACTAGAAGTGGTTTTAAAACAGAGCACGTGCGATGTACCCTGAGACCTGGGGCGGACATCGACCCGACAATAACAAGAAATAGAAGATGAGGTTGGACAAAAAATCCTCGGGATTCAAGCCTTTGTACGGTTTGACTTGAATTGACATTCGCAATTGAAATAGTGACGTCATTAATTATGATAAAATAAGTATCACATACATAGAATTGATGAGCGCATTCTGACTCGTCAAAAATAACCTAGACGTTTTATTTTAATCTAGAATTCATAAAGATTTGTGTCATCATAAAATTGACTTGCAGACAGAAAATGAAATGCTGAATTGCAACGATTAATATGATTTTATCATAATTGCACAACTTCTATAGAATTCAAACCTCATTAATTAAAGAAAGGAAGTGAAATTTAATAGCGGTTCATAAGGAGTTTGATGCTGATGCATCCTAAGAGTGAAGTGCATTGACTTCGACATTGCATCCATTAACGTTGGCAACTTTGAACAAAGAACTTGCAGTACTCGAGCCAAATATAAGATACGGTAAATGGAAACCAATAGCAGCACATAATGTCTTGACTTGTTCTTAATATTTTAATTAAAAAATTGGAACCAAACTCATTTGATGTCATCGACAAACTAATTGAATAAACAGCTTTGTGATTCTAAGTTCAAATTCAGATTGTTTTTCTTGATTGAGGTGTTTAATCAACAATCGAAGTTCATGACTGGCTTGTTGGTCTAGTGGTTAGTGACCCTGACTGCTAAGCCGGAGGTCGTGGGTTCGATTCCCACCTAGGACAAACCTTTGTGTGATGAGCATGATTGTTTGTTCTGTGTCTGGGTGTAATTTATCTATAATATGTATGTATTTACAAAAAAAAATGTATTTAAGTAGTAGGTATATCAGTTGTTTAGTACCCATAACACAAGCAAATATAATTGCTTAATTTGGGGCTAAGTGGCGCTGTGTGAATGTGGTAGAATATTATTATTATTATTATTATTATTCATTGTGGTAGATATATTAAAGATATTATTTAAGATATATTAAATTTACGCTCATAAATAAATTTAGGTATGTGAGTAGCCGCTTCTTCAGCAAATGAATGAAATAATCGATTAATTCACGTGGTTTGGCATGCTGATAATAATAAAAAGGTAATAAAACTTGCATATATTATGCTATTCACGTTAAAAGTTACGTGTTTTCTAAGAAGTCGACGCATTTTGTAAAAGCATTCAGCAGTCAAACGGACAAATTTGATTACACTCTGTCCTAGGACCATTGCAATGTAACAGGTTTAAATGGATCAGCTTGATTACATCTCGCAAAATTCTATCTATTCTTAGGTGTTAAGTCTTCCTGGAATTTGTTAATAAAACAGTCTCGATTTATCCACGGACTATAAATAACTAGGTACCTACAAGATACCCTACTTTACACCTACCCATTTTATTTTGGTTCATGCAACTAAGTAGGTTGATATCTAACCACGCGGTGTTTGTAGCGAGGCGACCACTTTCACGCACGATACACAACGAATTGTTTTGTATAAAAATAAATATCTCAGAAACTAGCTGTCTCTTTTCATATTTTGCATGCACACGATGTTATTCCGTGATAACGAAATAAGTATTTAATTTAAATAGTTCAGGTTGGTATACGTATACAGCAAAATCCTTTAGCTCGGCAAGGCGTGCAAAACCAAAATAGAAGCGCTTTAAAAACATTGACCAGAAAACGACCAACCCAGATGTTTTCTTGCTATCTCGCTCTAACGTATAAATCGAATCACGCGCAGACTGGCGTGCTCAACGAGTCTCGATCCATCGGCCAACCGATCAAGCGAATAGTCGGCCAAGGAGTTATCTTTTTGATTCTGCGAACAACCGATTTGGCGACTAGTTGACGGATCAGATAAACATACTGCTAAAATATTGATTGTTTGTATAGTATTGCAATGACTGCGATATTACTTGTACAAATACCGAGGTTGCTATGTTGGTTTGTTGATCGAGGAGGATATAAATGGAGTATGAGGCATCAGCTAGTACGTTTTATAGGTGGTGAGGTACTTAGGTATTGCAGATACATGTAACAGCGAAGAAACAGGTTTTGAAGATTCAAGCAACAAAGAATCATCGTCACATTCTACGGTTCAATTGAACTTTAGTATTTTACTTATAACTATGAATAGGTATAGTGAATATCTAATCGTTTTTGATAAAGTACCTACAAACTTACTTAGAATTATTTTGTGATGACAAAAAATTCGCGGGGTTGAACCCCACATTTTTATCGAACCCCATAATTTAGAACCCATTGCAACATTTTCGGGGTAGCAAATTGTGCAACGCAAAAAGCAAAAGCTAACGCCAAAAAAGTAACAATCAGAAAAATTTCGACAACTTGTCAATGCAAAGTAAAAAAAAATTGACGTTCGTAAGTAGGTATCATGGATTACCTAATTTCTACTACTTACCGGAATGATAGAATAGACCTGAATAGACACAAGAAAAACATAGGTAGTTAGGTACCAAAGTTAGAAACGTCAAGAAATTAAAATAGGTGATGGTCATTCTATGGTATTAATAATATGCTCACATTATACACCATGTGTGACTGATTCTCTCTGATAGGTTGAACATTAACTGTACCACAGTTTCTCCTCTATTAACTCACTCCAGTAAACAAAGATGGCTTTATAAAATAACAAAACGGAAATGGTTTTAACAACACATTTTTTATCAATAATAATTTAACAATTTGTTACATAATAAACCTTAACATTATGAAAATAAAGGTTATTTTTGTACTGTAGAAAGTAAAAGAAAGAGGCCGACAGGGTGTAAGGTGAATGATCTTTGCGGTTAACAAATAAATTTTAGTCACATGAGTTCATTATGACTAGGTTTATATTTCGACAGTACCACCTACACATAATTGAAGTTTAAAGCTGATGGGGTCAAGCAAGCAAGCATGGCTTAGTCTAATTTGTTTTAATGCAGTAACTCACCTTGTTACCTTCTATGTATCTATCAGAGTTGTAAAAAGTAATAAGTCAGTTTCAAGAATTCATAGCTAGTGGCGCTCACTGGCCGGTAAACGATCAGCAGGTTCAGCATCAAAAGTGGCATTTGATCAAATTGTCTCCGTGTTGGAAGGCACGTTTAAATTCTGTCCCATCTGTTACCATAACAGTCAGGTTAAAGATGGATGACTATAATAAACTAGACGTCCCGCTTCGATTGAGAATAATCTTAGGTTGTCTAGTAAAATAACTAAGTGTAATAAACCTATTTGTTGAACAATCAGCTAAGATATTATTATATTTCACAACATACTAATATTGTATTACAATTATTTACTCATAGATAACATTAATCAACTGGTTGAACGTAAACAAAGAGGTCGGATGACAAATATTTACTACAATGTACCTACTAAGAGTAACGTGTAAGAGTCAGGTTTCAATGAGAACGAGATATCATTTATAATTATGAATACACAAGTATATATTACTATTGAGTATATATTATGTATAGATAGAGTATATGAACAATAAGGTCGATGTAAACATAATATAGCGATGTCGACTTGTTCTGAACCGTGTGGTGACCAGTGTCACAAAGAAATGCGTAAATGGACTAAGTAGCATGGCCACACAACGCCCTGTCGCACCTATGAGATTTTTTTATTTAGTGCATTGTAGACTTTAAATGCATGTATTCAAGGAACGAAGTGTTATAAATACTAAAGCTAAGTGCTGCTAAATTTACATCCAAACCCTCGAATACAACAAGGGTTTTTATTACACACGTTTTATTACACGTTCATGGTATAAGGCTTTTATGCCAAAAACTTATTTAATTAGCTAACACTAAACTTTTAATTAAACACGGACACTCATCTAAGCATCAGAAGAAAGACGTAAGACGTAATACTGTTGGACATAGGCCTTCTTCAATTTTCGCCACCGTGGCCAGTCGTGAACCGCCCTCATCCATCAGACTTGCAAGCACTATAGGAAAATTATTACCCATTTGTAATGCATGTACCATTGAGAAAGTGCACGTGGTTCGCAGAATACTGAACACATTATGGGAGGTATAATAACGGTTATGGGCGTTATAGCATAATGATTGATGGCTGCAATACCAGTTTTTGGATTCGCAGTTACGGACTTTCGTTGATGTAGGGGAAAGGTAGAATATAGTATTTTATACTGCTGATAAGTGTGGAGATCGATTTTAGCCTAGAAGTCTAATATAAATCATACTGTTACTACTAGTTATTTATTCAAAAAACTGAAACGTTATCTATGTGCCAAAGTCTCGTTCTGTCATTTTAGTATAAATTTATGAATTTTCAATGAACAGAAAGACTTTTCAATGCCCGAGCTAACTTAAAGTTTGATTCTTGAAGAGTATCGATTCTTGGAGTACAAGCATGAATAATAATTGCCTAAACACAGCTTTGATTACATTTAGCGAAGCAGTATGTTACTGCGTCGATGTTCCAGGCAATTATATTGAATGGAATGTAAAGAAGCCATTGATTCGTCACTCAGCCTTTTTTATTATAAGTCTACGCGATGCTTAAACCTTCCGCCTGTTATACTAGATTCGCATAGGTGTTTACCTGAATTCTAATCTGTGACGTAGATGTGAACATTCTTAACAAGGAGGCGAATAACAAGCGTTTCACAGCATCGCAAAAGCACGCATAGTACTCGTGTCAGCGCATTAATTTTAATAAACTGCAGCATGCAATTATTGACAACATGCGGTAAATGCGTGACAGGAAAACCTTAAGCAAATATTTGTTACAAGTTGCAACTCTAATGTTATGATCATTAATTGATCACGTGGTTGTTCAATGAGTATAACATTTTGTTACATAATCACTTATTTAGTAGAGTTTATAGTGACTAGGTTTAGGCTTACCTATCTAAAATTTCTCGCAAAAGTCTTGGTTTTATTGCATGCATATTTGCAAGATACCAAAAGAACAATAGTCTGCTCACTATTTTTACGATTCAATAAAAATGAAATTAAGTTTTAGCTAATTATTTTTAATGATTTTTATTCCCAGACTTTTAATTATTTTCAACTGAAAAATATTAAAAAAGTAACTGACAAATTTTCTGATTTAAAAGATAAATAAAGAATTAAAAACTTGAGTCATATGCGAGAAACCATTATTTTATTTTTACGACTTCAGCCAAACAGAATATTCTTATTTCAGCATTAGTTTACCTACTTAAGTAAATTATAACTTAAACAATTGTAAATGACAGAAAAACACCATAAGTTATTTAAGCCTATACTAAAACTATTACTTAGACTGTACATCATCACCATAGCTATATCTGACATCATGTTCCAATTATAATAGTTTTCTAGTACAATATATTATTTACATGTAAATACAATAATCTGTAGATAAGATACCAATATCACACAAAACGTCTGATATTATAAAAGTTTTGTTTCTTTGAGGATCTATATAAAATATCTAGCGAATTAAAAGAGTGGCCTGAGTTTCTTGCTAGTTCTTCTAATCGCTCTATGTTAAGTGGCTTTAGGTTTACAATTAGCTGACGTCTTTTGTTATTTTGAAGTTCGTAAACTGTCATTCATGTAGTCATTCGATGTAATTAAATAAATGGGTTTGAGTTATGTATGACTTCACTGCGATCTTAACTAAGATTGTTTACGTTGTCATCAAGTCTAGGCAATAACTAACTTGATTATAATTTATAACTATGTCTAACAGTAACTTAGATACTACAAAACACAATTATGTATTAATAGTAACTACCTACCTACTTACGCTTGTTATCAAAGTTTACCCAGTTAATTATGAGGAATAAATACCTAATAATACCTATATTGTTTTGTACAAACACATACATATTCATAATTATCGGCGTCGCAATTATAATATGTACGATGTAAACACTTCAAGTGTCTTCATTTACTACTTCTTCACTAAAGTGCGCAATCGCGGCTAGTTGGAAATAGGGATTGTATATGTAATATTTAAAAATCTATTTAGAATGTAGTCGAAGGCTTTGATGGCAATTGGAATGGTGTCTATCACTTCTGCTTTTTGATTGGTTGCCATCAGGCAGAGTACCTAATGTTTTAGTGGGCAAATACCTACACAATATCTTACGTAGCTCGAAAAGGACATACACTGTCAAATAAGTCATACAAAGAACTCGTAACTTCGAGGAGAAAATACAAAAAGTCACACCTTGTTGTCAAATAATTCCAATAAATTATACTTTCATGAGATGAGTCAATGATAATTTAAAAACATGATTTACCTATAACTTCTAGTTTCGTCTCTGATTACAGCCATACCGGGAATCGGAGAGATTAATATTTCGTAAAAACCCTTGAGGCAAATATAGCCGATATCTTAGTCTCCAACATGAGGCCACAGAAACGAGGAAAAGATAATGCACACAATGCTATAAAAATTCTTCGTACAGCTACAGTTGGAATTAGCCCAAAGATTATGCAAGATTCTATAACCTAAATATTAAATCAATGTTAAACCAAAGCTAAAGCCAAAAATCCAGGAACGGCATATATTACTTTGACTTCTTGACTTTGTGACAGGGTTTGCATTGCAGATTGAATAGCATTGTAAGACACCATTAACATTGATAAATCGCAACTAATTTTAGGATTTTAGTTATCAACTTTCACTTCTCTGTTAGCGAATTAGTTTCTCTGATAGGTTATTTATGCAGTTTACGAAGATCATTTTGTAAAATTGGATACTAAATTATTGGGTGTGCGAGTTCTGTTGTAGGTCATAATAAGTGTATGTAATAACCGGTTCAACTGGAACGTGCGGATACTCAATTCAACATTTACCGTGATTTCCACCAGATTGTTTCTTGCAATATATTATTCTAGCAATGTATCTCTTGGTCTTAAACTTATGTGAACTGTCTTTGTTCTCAGGTATGCGAGAAACTGGAGATCGGTGCCGAAGCTGACTACTTCGGCCTCCGCGTATCCCCAGGATCCGGACCGGGAAGATGGCTCAACTTGCGAAATCCTCTAGATCCCCATCGTATTCCCGGAGGTCGCGTCGATCTTCGCGTGAAATTCTGGGTGCCTCCTCACCTGTTAATCAACGAACCTACTCGTCATCAATTCTACCTTCACGCCAAACTTGATCTTACTGAAGGCAGGCTAGTGGTGACCGATCTCGAAGTTGCTAGAAAGATCATAGCATACATCGCCCAAGCGGAAACCGGTGACTGCGACTCAGATTTACCTCCGACGCATATTTACGAAGAATGTGACAAAATTGGACCCCAAGGAGAACGTCCAGAAAACCATGTTGACAAAATCATTGAGTATCATTGTGAGATCGCAGGGATGAGGGCTTCGCAAGCGGAATACAGGCTACTAAAGGAAATATCAAAGCTGGAATCCTTTGGAGAAGAGCTGTTTTTCTGCAAACCTGTGACTTTAAGTAATAATGCTCACAATTTATACAGCCATTTGCTTTACCATCGGCAACAATCAGAAGAACCTACTAGAGCTAGAGATGAGTCTAGGGAGGAAATTGACGGAGGGGCCACAGTAGGGTGCCTGACTTCAGGACAAAGTGGAGGCGGTTGCGGATGTCGGTTGAGTACATGTGTTGGTGTGGGTCCTCACGGTATTGTGGTGTACAGACCAGCATGTAATGGAGAACAGGAAATTGGCGTAGAGAAACAAAGGTTGGTATCTTTTGTTTGTTATTTCTTCTTATTGTGTCAACCTTTAGTAGCCTTTTCGTCTTTTGGAAATTGATGAAACAAGGCTTATATTCAGCAGTGGAAAACTTATGACAGAGATATTATGATGATGATAATATTTGAATTCAAATTTGCCACTTAGGTAAATAAGTAAAATACCTGATACTTTTTTATACAAATGATATGTTAATTATATCACGCAAATTATCCATTAAGATAACATTATTAGATTATATATTTTTCTAAGACAACAAACAATAGAACAGAGCGTTGCGCCGGTACTCGTATAACCGCCTCATTACTTCTAATAATTTAACTTTCAAACATAAATATAAAAGACATAAATATAAAAGAATCACACAACAATAAAATCTTTGTACATTATCTTGAATTTCTTAAAAACAACTTTGAAGCCATTATCTTATCTTTCTCAATACCTACCTACTTATACCTACTGGCTAAGACTACTGTTTACAAAATGAAAAACAATTCTAGTAATATCAAATCACCTCGAAAACACATGGGCTTTACGTAAGAGCGAAGATGTTCATAGTCACTATGAACATCTTCGCTCTTCGTCGAGAATAGGTATTGTCTCAGTCATTTCAACAGCAGAAGGCCTCGTATACAGTGAAGTCATTAACGTTGATCACTACGCTTATTTACCGGTGTAGAACAAAGAATCATTCCTATATCTTCTCGTGAGTCTAGGCTACTAAAGGTATACCCGAAACGTGCATCAGTGTTATCTGCGTAATAACTTAAAGCCTAAACGGCTTTTGATGAAAGTTGGTATGTACATAGATTCGGTGCCGGAGACGGACATAGGATAAAAATCTATCTGGTTCCCGAGTTACATTAATTAAACACATACCATTTTTCGCGCGCGAAGCCGCAGAGCGCAGCTAGTATAATAATATCTCTTAGTTAATAACAACAATGTTATCAATATAAAGTAGGGCGCAGTAGGTGATTAGAATAAAATATATACCTTATGCCTAATAATCTTAAGTGACATTGAATGGCCAAACTAATTTGATCATTAATATTAGAATTAAATGAGTCATTTATATCAAAACGACTGATGTTTATTAGTGTTTATTTTGTTTGTTGATCTTGGCCGACGAATACGTGACTACTATGTGAAAGATAGAGACATCTCTACTCTGCCTAATGGTAAGCAGTCATTGAGCTCCAGGAGTGATGGCCTACATTAATTTCAAAAGCCATAGTGTCAAACTGTACTTCTAAAGCACTCTGATTTGGCAGTCTTTTGTTGTGACTGTGGTCTTGCGACTCAAAGCCACTACCTCGTCAGCGAACTGGCTGTAGGCTAATTAGCTAACTTCATGTAATTTTGACTTTTCATAAGCATCATACTTTATGATCAAAATGAAATAAATGCTTTGAGTTTGAGTTTGAAAGAGAAATCTTAATTTTCCCGTGCTCTTTTGTTTTTTAAGCAAACTACTAAAATCTTCTCTATCAATTTTATTTAAACATCTAAATTCTGTTCTTTCCAGCATCCCATACACAGCGATCCATCGAGCTCAACCATTTAGACGTAACTTCCAAATGTCGTATGTTACTAGCGAGGGCAACGAGGCGACTTTACACGTCAAGATGGCCACCTCTGGACAAGCAGCAGCACTATACAGAGCAGTGACGGAAAAACACGCTTTTTATTGCTGTGAGACTGTTAGGACCGATGTGACCGAACAGTTCATAAGGGATTTGAAGGTAATTATGACTGCTATGTTTATTATAGTACAGGTTTCCTTACGATGTCGTGCCAAAACAAACGATACTGTAGTTGCGACAACGGCATGGTTGAATAGCCTTGTCTATAAGCTATGATGACCACTTTTCTAGGTGGATCGTATGTATGCATAGAGAGTTGTACAAAACAAAATGTTTTTTTTATGTTTCCTTCTATAAACAAGGGAACCTTTAAACTTGATGCCCTCTTAGAAGTATCATCTTCATCCTTAATAACAAACAGCGAAATATTATCGCGTAGTAACCAATAAAATAAAATATAAGTACCTATTTTAAATATAGGTATTATGTAAAATGATGACAAATATGTACAAAAATGTGGACCTCATTACTGTTAATGTTACTTGTTTGTATGGGTAAGGTGACTATAGTGACCTATCATCACCTTAAGGTAATTTGGTTACAATTCTTACGTATAATACAATTATTTACGTAAATTAACTGTTATTTTTAAATTAAAAACCAACAATTTTAAAAGAAGAATCAAATTGGTAGCGATTATTTACGTCATAAACTCATAACACCAGATGGCCACCATTATAATATACATTTAGACAGCAAAACCAGAAAAAAGGCTTTGAATAATTGACTTGTGACTATGACAAACACCTTTCTAAGACTGCATCAATGGACGTCTTCAATTTATGTTTAGGACAATGTATCATGCCTTCTTTACAATTGCAATAATAGGTTATTAAATTGCTAGACGCAAAAAAAAATCCAATAGAGAATAAAGAGAACTTGTCTATCATTACTACTAATTAGTGACAAATTTTAATGTATATTAGCAAAATTTTAATAACCCGAATAAACAAAGTCGTTGACTTATTTTCATACTTTTAACACAGAGTATAATTAGTATTATGTCGGACCGACTCAATAGAATGGCAACATTAATGTACCGGTAATAATAAACTACTTCACATTAATTTGATAATCACTCATTGTTTAGTTTTTATGAGAAAACATGGGAATGTCCATGCTTATTTTTAAATTGAAGGAAACAATGTTTTTTAGAATTTTAAGTATTTACTTGCTATTACTGGTGTACATTTTTTTTTGAACATACAAGTAGATAATGTCAGAACGTCAGAACAGTAATTGTTGGGAATTTGGGAATGGTATCCTTTCCAATGTGTCATACTTAAACACATTGTATTATCTGTTGTGGGTCATATTTGAACAATTAAATTATAAATAGAAAAACACTTGATTCAATAAATTAATTTCGTTGTTTATTTGTAATAAATTTTGAGTACATCGTTGTAGTATTACATAAACTGCTTTTCTCTTGACTGTACTTACCTGTCAAAAATACTCAGGTGATCAGACCGGAATGACTAAATATGTAGGGGAGCAGAACGGAATTAAAGAATAATAATAATCTTAGGGGATCAGATCAAAATAACTCGTTTTATCATATATTTTGTATTTGCAACATGGTATATCAGACTGGACTGAGTGATCTGAAGATGTTTACTGTAGGACATAGGTTTTTCCAAGGCGCTTGCCATAGTCGCCATGTTTGGCATGAGGATTTGAGACGATCCACACACTGCTCCGCACTACGCTGCGGGGTGCGTGGCGAAAAACATCTACACCGCGCGTGAATGCGTTTTCAGTCTATTGCATGACACGTGATTTGAATACAAAGAGATACTTGCAAACAATGCAAGAACAAACATGCATGCCCGCAGTACACTACGCTGCGTAATGCGGGGCGGTGTATGAATCGTCTTATGATTGCAGTGAGGTGCAATATTTAGGGTTGAATCGCATCTGGCAGCACGGAACCGGACTTTTCTATATTTCCATTCTTTATTGAGACTTGTCATTTACTAGAGCGAGAAATTTCTGTGCTACCAGATGTGATTCAACCATTTAGTGTTCCCTTAGTCGGTTCTTATAACATCCACGTGAGAAGACAAGGAGGTTTCACATTCTAGAGTAGTTAAAATAGTCAGTTGCATTACATTGCCAGAGTTCTAAATGTGTGTATCTTTATCCCCAGGGCACAATAGCGTCAATATTCAACGACTCGACGACACTAGGGCGCCGCTACGTGTTCGACATCCGCCGCACGTGCCGCGAGGTGCACGACCGCGCGCGCCGCGCCGCGCACGCGCTCGCGCCGCGCAGGACCGAGCGCGCCGACGAGCGGAAGGTGACCGATCTTTGCCTACCTATGTTATACATAATTAGAAAACAACACTTCTATCTAGTGACTATTAGGGTTGGTGACCTGGCAAACCCTACTGCTATTATGCTTAAAAGCGTTGACCCTTGTTAGTTACAGACCAATTTTGTAAAAACTTAATATTAATCCATGACCAGCATTTTATAAATTAAACATGAAATTTGCCTAAATGAACACTGAAAAACATTTGTTTTGATAGCATTATCAAAATGGAAGATCTTTCACCAAAGTGGCGCCACCTGGTAGCGAAATTTTTTCTAAATAAAACCCTCATTCCATAGCCTGTACTCTAGCACTAACACGAGCACATTGTTGCAGGCGCCCGCCCCGCGCTCGGCGCCGCTGGCGTGCCGCGTGTGCATGGACGCGGCGCTGGACACGCTGTTCCTGCCCTGCAGGCACGTCGTGTGCTGCGGCCTCTGCGCGCCTAGGTCTGTATCATTACTTGTAACTGAATACGAATACGCCCTAATACCCCCTTTCCTCTTTCCTCAACACCTTTATCCTTTCACGGTAGCCAGTGTCTTCGCAGCCTGCCTGGCATTGCCGTAGTCCATGAACAATAGTTATCACTTCCCAGCAGATGGGCTGGATGTTGGCGCCAAAAAAAATTAACCAGTTTTGAAATTTCCCCAATCCGCTTTGAGCAAGTGTGGTAATATAATACACACGCCTTCTCTGTATAAAAAGAAACCTTTACCCTGTATTGAGATATATAATACATTTTGTAAAATATGAAAAAATTATGTCTGATTTTTAATACTTTATTTTTATCTTCACAGATGTAACCGGTGCCCATTATGCCGTGGTGAAATAGAAAAACTAATGCATATCTTTCTACCAGTGGAATATCAACGTAGTCCTGGACTCGTCAAATGAATGTGCGACAAAGCGACATGGAAACAAACTGACGATGATTTTCATTGAAATAATTCCGCCCTGAATGAACAGGAGTGAAAAAGCATCTCACTAAGCCGCCATAGTGGAGGCAATCATACCAAAAGTTTGACACAATGGCTTTTGGAATGGTGTCAACTACTTGTAGATTCCACTAACTGCTTACCATCAGGCAAAGACACTTTGGTAGGCTATAAAAAGTGAGTGTTGTGTGATACGTCTAGTCACTGTTGACTTCGACTTGCATTTGTGGACACAGTTCCAATATACGTGAACCGGTACGCTTAGGTTATAAATGTACGTTTGGACGGCTCCGCGGTTATGAGATAATTATGAAAAACGCCATCTAGCGTAGATGATTGGAAATGTTATAAACGTTATAAAAAAATGAAAAAATTTTTGGCAATGAGGTTGTATTATGAAAAGTGACAGTAAAAGGTAAAAACCTAACCATAAACACCATACCATGTCAGTCCGTTTCTGATGAAAGAAGGACAAATAAACATTTATAACATTAACATGGATATGTATCGACTTAATTTAAGTTGTTATGATAAAAGAATAAAGTATCCTCAAAATCTACCTTCGTTTTAGAAGGCTTTTAGTTTATTATTTTGTAATAATTAGGATGTATGTTGAAAATCTAAAAAGTGCATTTTGATTACTAATAAATTTAAACACTTATGTTTTGAAAATTGATGTTCATTGTATTAAGTTCGATTCTAAGTTGTATGTAAGACCTGTGGTCTAAGTTATTTTAACTAAAGAATAATTTTATGTGAAGTAAATACTAATACTGCCAAATAGTTGTTTTATTTAATAAGTATATTATGTAAGTATCTATACATCAAAACTTTTTTTGTTCACACATATTTGTATCACTGAATAAAAATGCGTCTGTCTTTTTAGACCATGATTCATTGTCCCTGACATTATTTGGGACAATAGATAATATTATAGGGTTGTAGTGCCGGTCGTCGTCTTTTTAGATACAGTGCTTGTTGGTAGGACAAGAACTTCATTCAACGATTTATTGGCAAACATCCATGATACATAGCAAAAATTCAGGTACTGTAAATTGAGGAACACGCCACATGCTTTTGAGTTGCAGTTCTGTCCTACTAAGATAGGCAAAATTGATGATAATGATACAAAAACAAAACCAGTAGTATACTTAATATAAAATCAGATATTTGTACAAGAATTTTAATAGTTAACAACGATCAAAGTAGGCATCTCGTTCGTAGCAATAAGTATCCGCCGCTTCATGAAGCAGATCTTGCATGATGGTGTGTCTATTGTTTTAGACTCCTTGTTCTGTGGTTTGTTCACACATTCGGGTTCGACATCATAGCTCGCGCCAGGGTGTAAACGCGGTATAAATAATTTTATTTTCTAAGAACGTTCAGAAACCAGCCTCGTTTTTTGGGAAATCGTAGACATTTTGTTTCTTGATTACGTAGTAGGTACCTGACAAATCGTAATACGTACTTACCTATCAAAAACAATTTAAATTATTAATATTGTGATTTTGTGAATAAAACTTCAGGCGCTGTTTGTTGCTTGGAATCACGCGGTTACGTAACCAACCACACGGTCTTATCAACGGCCATCTTGATGTTCTTTCTACACTTAGATTAGAGAAGAGATAAGATTTAAAATTTATGGAACGCTTTCGTTTAAGTCTTTCATGATCGCCAATTTCAAGTTGTTAACTTGTTAATGTAACTATAATTATTAATTAAGTTTGTCTGTGATCACATGTGTGATTGTTATTGTTAAATAAATAAATAAATAAATACTCTTTAATCTTCCTCAAGAACTGGGCTATCAACGAATTATTTAAATCCAACTAGTAGTTCCAGAGATTAGTAAGTACGTTTTAACAAAGAAACAAACTCTAACGCTTTTTAAAATAGTATAGAATAGTTCTAATTACATAATTATTTCATATATTGTTTTTACTTTTTTTTTTATTTTATTGAGCCATCGACCACGTTTACGAGAAGACTGATTTTTTGTTGCTTTATCAAGACTCATCAAGACTGGACAGAACCATTACGTTACGATAACGTCCACCGAAGCCGCGCGTTTGCTCGCAACTGAATAACTAACTAAATTAGGAAAGTGTAATCAGAAGCTAATAATTAGCGTTCTTTTTAGGGTCCTAATTAAGAAGTCTGAATACAGTCAGGTGGAATTGGGTGGAATACGCGTCTCAGTATATAGTATACGATCTATGAATACGCGTAAGCGTGGAATTCAGTGGCGCCATCGCAATTCGCAACGCAAAGGAAAATGACGTCATCAGTGAAAAGAGGACCATAGACGTTTAAATGTTACAGTCATGAACAAAGTACAATTACAAGAATTTCAAACAAAATAATTTTCTTTGAAAAATAATTCTGATTTTATTCTTTCGATTTATTTATGATCATAATTATTAATTGACTATTAAAATAAATTTATTCTACGACTGAATAGTTTAGTATTGAAGCAATAAAAGAAAATAAAATATTTGTCTATGTTTATTTTAGTGTTGTCAAGTACGCAAAGTAAATGGAAAATGTTGGTAATTGTTGGCATGCAAATTTGATTCTTTTCAACAACCATTTATGAAAAAATAAATGAAATGTATTTAAAATATTTGAGATCTAAGTGAAATATACAGTATCATATAACAGTGTTAGGTATTTTTGCTTTCATTAAAACAACATAGCAAAAAATATTACGTCATACGTAGGTATTTATTGCTATGGTGTGTTATTAATGTAAATGCTTATTTTAGTAATAATTAGTACCGATTTCTGTCAGACGTCATTGATTTCCATTATTAATGCATAAGCAAGATAACCAAAAAATGTTTGTATAAAAAAATGTATCAGTGACTATTATCATGGGGTTTTTAAACTGGAGCAGCCCGAATGGAGACGTATTTTAGGCCTTCAGAAGATGGCGGCTTTAAATAGTATCTGACAAATGTTTAACTAGGACCCAAAGGCTACATAAATTCTCAGTAAAAATACTAAGCTTACAGTTTAAAGGATACGAATCTGACTTAATTGAACTACTATAAGGTAATATTATGACATCTTTCTGTATCCAAATCTCTTTGAATAATATAACGCACTAATGTAATTGAGTATGGTAATCTTATTTGGGGCGGGGGAGGGGATCCAAGCCAATTTGGAAAGGTGAGTCCTCGGCCACCGAGACCGAAGACAGCCGGACTAAAAAAGAATGGAGAATTTCTATTCTCAGCACCTATCCAATACTGAGTCTGGTAAACGGCTTTGGGGGAGAGCGCAAAAGAAGATGTAAATCCCCAAAGCAAGGCTAGAGATTATCCTTCACGTGGTGCCGCCTGTTATTGGTCTGATTCCATAAGAAACAGATGTAACAAAAATCTCCAGCCGGAAATTCTCTCCCCTTGTCCAAACCCTCCACTTCCTATCCAAAATACAACATCCCCTCCCATCCCAAGCATCCCACCTCCCCCTACCTTCATCCCAAACCCACACCCCTTCCCTTGATCCAACTCCGGCAATCCCGGATAAACAAACCAAAATGAGCGCACCGATAAAAGATGGGTAGTTTATCTTTTATCCAGGAGGGTATTATCAGGAGGGTACCGGTACTACCAGTACCGGAGAATCCCTCCCTGGACCAACTAGTGGTCCAGGCTGTCTCACGTATTCTGGGGGGGACAAATCAGTGCCATCACCCAAAAGTAAGCACCCCAACGATCAGATGCGTCCCGGTAGGTCTATATCTGAGACTCTCGGGGACGACTTGACCAACATGTCGATTAGGGAGAGTGACAAGAAAAAAGAGGGCGAGTGGTTGACCAAATCCAAATGGAGCAGGATCAAGGCTCGCAAAAGGAAAGAGCTAGCCTCAAACCAGGCCAAACCCACAGGTGAGCCGGCCAAAATGGCACCGACAGCACCACAGGAAGAGGTAGGTTCCAGGCCAAAGAAATTTAAGAGGTGGGGCACAGATCCCGAAGAAAGAACCCAGCAACGTCCACCAAAGCGCCAGAAAACCAACCAGACCGCAAGATCTGAGGCACCGTGGAAGTTAGCGGCAGCCGGCAGGACGGGGTGGTGGTGGACGAGGCAACAGCGACCCAGATCAGAAAAAAGCTGGCGATAGAAATCGGGGGAGCCATCAAAAACGTCACGGATAGTCGACAGCTGACATTCGACGCCTCAGGCCTAGTCGCCGAAGGATACTTCCTTGTGACGGCTAACACCGAGGAGGCACAAGAGTGGCTGCTGAAACGCGACTTCGGCGAACAGAATGGCATTCCCCTAAAAGTTAAGAAGCTGGAGAAACACCGGATGGCAATCTGGCTCCCAGGTAGTAACGAAGACCTAGAAGTTTGTGTGTGTGTGTGTGTGTGTGTGTGTGTGTGTGTGTGTGTGTGTGTGTGTGTGTGTGTGTGTGTGTGTGTGTGTGTGTGTGTGTGTGTGTGTGTGTGTGTGTGTGTGTGTGTATGTGTGTGTATGTGCGTGTGTTAGCACTCTGTGCCTAAACAGCTGAACCGATTTCGCTTAAAATTTTTATGTAAGTAAATAAGTTCGAACATAAGCTACTTTTATCCCAAAATTCAGTCTGGTTCCCAAAGAAGACAATATTTATATTACGTGTGGGTGAAGTCACGAGACGCAGCTAATATTTTTATAGTTAAAAAAGAAAAATTATATTTTTACCCATAATTCAAACAAAATGGGGTAATTATTTTTAAAAGCTGGCAATAATTCTCCCTGCTCATACGAACGCAAGATGGCTGCCAATTTATGTGAACGCAAGGACAAGTAGAAAAGTGGTATCCGTTTGTGATATTTCGTTTAAATTTGTGATAATAACGTTATAAATATTGTCATTGTTTTGTGTATGTGCCTGGAGAATGTTTTTGTGCAATATATTATGAGTTATTAATGTTTTTATACTAGTTTGTGTAATCATAAGTTGGATGGTACAAAATGTTCCTTGTTAAATTGTGATTATTTATACAGTGATACAAGTTTTTGGATCGCTATGACGCTTGTTGTTGGATGATATCTGTATTATAACGTAAGTCTGATATTTAATATTTAAAAATTGTTGAAATTGGCGTGAAGAAGTGAGTTGAAAAATTTCGCCAGTGCTGTAACCTATTTGCCTATACAGGGTTTTCAGTGGCGTGGCTGTCCGGCTAGCCGGCGCTTCGCCGGTGGATTGCTTGATCACAGCTGTAAGCTTCTAACGCCAATATCACCTCGTTTTCCTTTACAGTCTGGCAGTTTCCGTTTTAAGACAACACGATGTTGTAAATGTATGTTTTTACGTTTGTAACAGATGTTTTAGTAACGACTCCTCGCTGCAGCTAGTACGTATGCATTACCAATGATGATTACATTACCAAATGTCGTTATCTGTTGTGTCAATGATGTATGTTCTGGAAAAAATCCACAAAGTTATTACCGACTCTGTTTTCAAACTTTATCTAAGTAGCTTTTTTTCTTAGATTTGAGATACAAATTTTGTATTCTGTATGTTGCTAGCATCATAATGATAAACAACTTAGTTTATGAGATAATGAATGGCATACAAATAAGCAACTTGTGTACTCAATAGACAAGCAATCCTTTGTTTTTATTATTAAATTATTCACTAAAGATGAAAAGACTACCCATATCTAAATAAACTATAATTTACACAAACACAATTGTGTAAACATGTAATTGTGATGTAAAACTCAAACCAAAATATTACATGTATTGTGGACCTATGACATATTGGAGTCTGTATAACAAGTCCTGAGCACTATGATCCTCATAAGGTCTTTGATGAAGACACGTAAAACAAATAAATTACTAATTACTACTAACTTGACATTTTAATAAAATATCAGTGTCATTATTTAATTTTATGTTGAGAATATGTAAATTTATATTACTTACCATTTACTTATGAAACATTGAAATAATTCTTTATTAATTTACACACTTTAATTCTAACTTATACACAAAATTCTTTGTTTAACAACTTGATATGATGATAAAAACCTTTTTTGGTTTATTACATAATAGAAAGAATGTTAATTTTCATGAAAACTAGTCTGTAAAGTTATTTATTGCATTAATTAACCTCTTGACTATAAAATATTTATTTTATTTAGGTACAAACAAGATATCTAAACAGGTTTTGCAGGCAAGTGATGACAATAAATGAACACAAATGTTTATTGGTTGGTACTAATTGAATGCTCGCAAAATATTCTTCCTTAGTGCGCATTCACACAGCCGGTCCGTTTTACAACTTTATTGTATAGGTATGTTTTTATTCTGCAATTGTTTTTATCGGCGTACATAGTTGCACAAGCAAGTTCACACACAAGACTGTATTCCAGATCCAGTAAAAATACATATCTAACAAAAACAAAAGCGATCCGTTTCTATTTCCTTTAAAACAATTATGTGTACCTACTCCATTTTTTAATTTTATCACACGTTTTTGTGACATTGTTTTTTAATTTATCCATAACCACTAGAAATAGATATACTAGTTCCTTTAAAACAATTATGTGTACCTACTCCATTTTTTAATTCTATCACAAACATTTTTGTGACGTTGCTTTTTAATCTATCCATAACCACTAGAAATAGGTATACTAGGGAATAATGTATGATTGTTTGTATTAGAGTCACTATCCTTGTTAAATGTAGTGACTAGTTTTATCAGCAGATATTGAATAATTTATTACCTAACTACTTGCTCCCTAACCCATAAATTACAATAAATGCTTGTTCAAACAAACTATACATGAATTTTATATATATCTGCTTAAACCATCAGGCAAAAGGGGTATAAGTATAATAAATTATAACACAATTTTCTAATATTTTTGTTTTCCTATAAAAATTTAAATTTAATTACTCACCAATCTATAAAAAATTAAGAAAATTACTATAGCACAATATTAATATTTTACTTTTTTTAATTGAAATTTCTCGTTAATTTAGGGTTCCATACCCAAAGAGTAAAACCCTATTACTAAGACTCTGCTGTCCGTCTGTCACTAGCCTGTATAGCATAAACCATAATAGTTGGACAGTTGAAATTTTGACAGCTTATGTAAGTATTTCTGTTGCCGTTTTAACACAAATATAAAAAAAAACAAAATAAATATTTAAGGGGACTTCCATACAACAAACGTGATCATTTTAATACAGTATCACAGCACAGAATATTTAGTTTATTAAGTATTCACTTTAAACATGTTTTTTTTGCCGTTTTTATAGATAATGGTACGGAACCCTTCTTGCAGGAGTCCGACACGCACTTGGCCGACTTTTAGGTAAAACATCTAATTTTATCAAGATTATTTCGTAATATTATTCTTTAACTCTTTTTACGTTTCTATAGCTACCTACCTACTGTAGTCTATATATTTATAGCGAAAGGACCTTTAATAAACACGTATTCTCGAAAACTATTTGAACTATGAAACTGAAGCCAGGTAGGTACTTAGGTAGTTTAAAAATAGATGACGTCAGCTTATGTATTTTGCGAGAGGGCCGAATTAAGGAGGTCTACGAAGCCGGTAACGCAGCGGGTTTCTTATTTACTTACTAACTAAACACCATATACCTATAATATACCAATAATACCTGAATTTAAACTTTGATACGTATTTAGTTATGTAGGTAGTTTTTTATGTTAGAGACGTCAGCTAATAAAAATATTGCGATTTGGTCAAATGAATAGTCACTAGCGGAACCGTGGATGGAGGCTGATAGTAAAAATTATATTGTTCTAATAATTATGTATTGTCAATTAATTCTATTAAATGTCCAGGCAAATTTTAAAAACCACGTCTAATCAAATCTACACAATATTATAGATATTTAATAATCTTAGAACGAATGGTAATAAATTATTGAAAAGTTCAAGATTATTTCTTCAATCGTTCGGACACGACGATTCTGTCTGAACTATTTTCTGTCAATTCAACTATTAAATAAACTTTAAATTAAACTGTGAAATATCGTTTGTCGGCAAGTCTGTTCAATACACAAGACGATACTATTCCGTTTGTTCCACGTGCTTTGAGATTTTGAGAAACTGTTTAATATTATGCGGTCTTTAACCGTAACAGGGCCTCCAAATCTACCTGAATTCCAGCTCATCTAACACGGTATATGTATAAATACAAGAAAAGACAAATATATCCGTACATAAACGACCTATAAACTTTTAAGAACTGCACGAAATACTAAGTCGCAGTTAAGTTAGTTACCTGAAATATTGGCAGTTTTTTATAGCGGCTTAAGTAATGTCGTAAATTGTATATTTTCCTGGTATAAAGTTTATGACGAACAGGACAGGATTGCCAAACGTGCGGTAAAAAAGAGGGGAGATTGTACGCCCTGCGTCTCTGTCGTTAAAAAAAGTAACCATGTTATGATCGAATCTTTTGGCTGTCTCCGTTTAAAGCGGCAAAAATATCCCTAGCAATAAGGATCAAACTCCGTAGCCAAGGAGCTGGTATTGCATTAAAATTTAGCAAAGTAATAAACTGTTTTATATTTACGTCAGCATTACCTATTACGGGGACTAAAGAAGTAATAAGTAAATAGGTTTATCCAGCTAAATATGGTCTTTCCAGCTAATAAGGTTAGTTAAGGTATAAACTTGAAGTATCTTTTTACTAAATAGGGCAATAAAAAACTCTTTACACACGTGGTCTTTTTAATTTGATTCTGTGTTGAAATGGTTACGCTGGAAAGACCACCACCTCTGGATTTCACTGACCGCTATTTGGCAGAGTCATTTACGAGGGCTAATATAAGATTACTAATAAAAACTTTATTTGTAATATATGTATGTACAGATTTATTTATAAGGATAAACCATGTCGATATTATCGTTCCGATGTATTACTTAGCACGTCGTAAGTACTTAAAGCGTTAACGGCAATGTATGATTGGAACTTTAATAAGCAACAATGCACTATTGCTAACTCATGATTAAAAATGCTTATTACTAATATGTTTCCAAGCTATTTCAACATCATTATTTGTATATAACCCCTTATTAAAGAATAATAAAAGCTGTGTGTACATTCATACTACATGATTACGAAATTATGTTTTCAAACAATAAATTGTTTAAATAATTATAATACGTTTAATACAGCCTGTCATCATATTTGCGCATGTAAACAATTTTATGATCGCCAATTAGAATGCGTAAAGGAATAAAAATGCCTAAGAAGTATGAATATTGCAAACTTTTTATGACAAGTTGGTTGGCACGAAATGTTAATTATTTGCATTTTGTAGGAGTTGATGTCACCGCGTTAGGTATAAGCGAGAATGATGGCTCACCGATATGTGGCACGGAAGAAAGCTACATTTTCTTTTACTCGTAGTAAATTGTCTATTTTGAAAATCCGTGTTAGGTTTAAAATTAAGGGTCGCTGACGTTTCGGACACAACATGTTCGGACACAGTGGCCGAATTGACACTTTTAAATTTTATTTTATTTTCTCTGTCGTTTCGGACACTGCCTATTCATAGTAGCTGCTTAGTACAGCCAGACAAAAAGGTTTAAATTAAATGTGCATAAAAATCTTTTTAAAGCGGCGTTTAAGCTGTAATAGGTATAGTAGTATATATCTATATATGTATGTAAATAACAGTAATGAAAAAAAATAAAATAAAACTAAAATTTCATTTAAAACGTTCATTAATGTAAAAATCAACATCATAATCACAAAAAATAAAACATTTAAAAAAAACATACATGATATACTTAAAAATAATTTTAACAATTAAAAAATCACAGATAATCACTATCAGTTGAAGCAAAGACTACATACTACAATATACTTAAATACTAAATACAGGTCAACAATTACAGTAATCTACAACAGTCATAGTATTTGGCACAGTTTAACCTACAATAATCACAGTATTTGGCACAGTTTAACCTACAATAATCACAGTATTTGGCACAGTTTAACCTACAATAATCACAGTATTTGGCACAATAAAGAAATGTATTTTTTTTGTTTTAGGCACTTTAAAATTTTGAAAGTTGTCAATTGTTTTTTTTACCTGTATAAAATATGTCGCATGCTTTTAAATATATTAGGCGGAAGAAAAGGATTTCAACATTAAGGTATCGCTGGATGTTTTTGTCTAACCGTACAAACAGGATATTTTATTAGTGTCCGAAACGTCAGTAAAAACATTTAAAAATAATAATTTGTCGATTGGGTCAAAGTGTCCGAACATTTTGTGTCCGAAACGTCACCCACCCAAATTTAATTTACCAAAATTAAATTTTGGTAAGGCGAGTAGCCCACTATGACCAACTTAAAAGCAATGATCAATTCTTAGTATCCTAACCTGGTGTATGAAAAATAAACTAGACGATCACGACGGGGCCTATTTGCGTGCATGTTTCAGCAGTTTTCCTCAGAGTTGAGACAAACACTCTCTATGTGCTTCTTTGGACGGCTTAACTTTTTCGGATACTTTCAATATCTGTAAGCGGCGAGTATTAGTCGCTGTCAGTATAACTAAAGCCGAACTTTGTGACTCGAAAGGCATAAAAATTCCATAGTTTACATTGAACGATCGATATGTCAATAATCGCCATGTTTTGATTGAGTCATGAAATTAATTCATTATTGCATGTGAATAATAATATTGAATTGACCGTCGTAGTTGGGATTATTGAAATAACTAAAAGTTTGACATATCGTTATGGAATTACTAAGGGATTTTTAAACATTGTGTTTTCATTTCTTATTAGTCTATTAAAATTCTGCCGCGGTTCTCAAGAGTCAAGAAACACGTAGAACGTAATATAGTCTATTTTAAAGTATTGTCATTGTTTAGTCACTAGATTCATTAGATTTTAGATGAAATTAGCAGCAGCCGTGATTAAACTTTACTCACTAACCGCCAATGTTGAACTTCTCGATCATATGACTTATATTCACATATTTATTATTGACTGCAGGTCTAGTGGTCAAGGTGGTCGCTGGTTCTTCAAGTAATGTGTAATTTGAAAATATATATTTTTATTATGTCTACTTTGTGTACGTTAATTATTGTATGTTTGTGATGTAGGCTCAGCCGGAGTTGCCGTTAGTTATTTTTTATGTACTTAAACCATATTTTTTATAATTACGTACGTTTAACATTTTATTGACTGTCATTATAATGATTTTAGAATTCGTTGTTTATCGTTGTTAAACGTTAAAAGCTAGAGGGTGAACTCCACCTGCGATGTGCACCTGGCTCTATTATAACGCTATTGATCCATGGGGAATCGGTACGAGTGATAGATAATGGTTTTAAATTGTCTTTTTATATTTAAGGTTGTAGACCCTGCATGGTTCATTAGACTTAGTGTAATTAATTACGGTATATTAATCTAACTTATTTTATAAGTTTTTGTATATTTAGTAACCGATTGCGCGTTCATTGCGTTACTGGTGAAATTTGCGTGCGGACGTGCGTGTCGCTTAATCGTAATTTGTCGGCGTGCGTGTCGGCGAATTTAAAGTTTAGGACATTTGGAAACTTTGTCTTTTATTACGAAATTGTACTTTAAACACTGTTTCTGCCTTTAATGTTATAATTAATTAGTTTGTAGATCAAAGACAGGCACTCCATTAGCTATGTTATTTGCGTAAACTCTTTGGCTTTAGTATTAAAATGTATTTAATTACTTTAAATGTACTTACCATTTATTGCTTTGTATTCGTTAGTTTGCAAATAATTGTCGAAAATAAGATACCCCATTTCTTTCAACCGCCAGAGACCAACCTACTGCTTATAAAATGGTTCGGCCTACCTCTCTTAAAATATCTGTTATCAAAGTTAAATAAATCTTACTGCTCTGACATGGTGATGGAAAACACTGTAAGATAATCTTGACTGTAATATGCAAAAGAGGCCAAAGGTCGAAGTCTTGGCATTAATCATAAGATAAGGTACATGTACAAGCCTAAAGCCGAAATCGTATCGCTATGTAAATCATCAAGATAATCAATAAAATCGTATCGCTATGTAAATCATCAAGATAATCAATAAAATCGTATCGCTATGTAAATCATCAAGATAATCAATAAAATCGTATCGCTATGTAAATCATCAAGATAATCAATATTATTCATTATATTAATTGTCAGTAAAGATTTATAGTTCAAACAATAACGTCATTTAATTTCCCGAAATTCAAATTACGAGTTAAGTTTAACAATGAAATTAATTAGCTAAACTTGTTACAGACGTTTAATGTGAAAATGACAATGTAAAATGCTACGTATTTAAATTGTATAGGTATAATGAGATAATCGTCAGTGCAGAAAAATACATCCACCGCTGGACATAGGCCACTCCAAACAAGGACACTTGTAATTATAATAATAATAATAATATGACAGCAACTACACACAACGCCATCTAGACCCAAACTAAGCATATTTATATAGCTTGTGTTATGGGTTCTAGAATGCGGATATACATACTGAAATACCTTTTTTTTTTAAATACATACATATATTATACAAAGAAACACCCAGACCACAAATAGTCATGTTCATGCACACAAATATTTGCACTGAGCGGGAATCGAACCCGCGACCTTTGCATGGCAGTCCATACACAGTACCACCAAAGCACATAGGTCGTTAGGTATTTTGTTTGCCATTATCGCCACGCTTTGGCCAATTCGCATCGCTTATCTGTGACCTCAGTAGCAGTAGGCTTATCATGCAATACTTTACAGTGTTAGAAGTTTTCTAAGAACGTCGAGGGGCTGACCGCTCGTCACTGCTGCAGAAGTTGCGGGTAGATGTAGATGTAGAACGGGGAAGGGTCGGCCGATCGACGGGCTCTAGAAAATTGGCGTGCGCGGCTGGAGGAGCCACGTTGTATACGCCAACGCGCCGTTGGAGCGATTCTGCCCAATTTTGAGGCTTGGATCGTCAGAAGACGAGGAAGCGTCACCTTCCGATTGACTCAGATACTTACCGGACACGGTTGTTTCGGTGAGTATCTGAATCGAATTGGACGTGAGGAAACAGCGCAATGCCACCACTGCCTAAGTGACTTAGATTCGGCCCAGCACACGCTGGAGGACTGTCTGGCATGGGAGTCAGAGCGTCAGATCCTGATCACCCATATCGGGCGCGATCTTACTCCGCCAGCTATAGTAGCGGCTATGCTGGCAGACGACGAGTGTTGGAAGGCCATGGTATCCTTCTGTGAGGCAGTTATGCTTCAGAAGGAGGTCGCTGAGCGGGATCGTGAGAGGGCCGATCCTGCTCGAAGAAGGCAGCGTCGGGGCCGTAATGACCTCGGCACTGCACTTGGGAGTCACCGGCAGCTTCAGTAGGGGACTGAACTGTCATGTGACCCCGGGATGTGTGGCAGCCCGTTTGTAGCCTCGGATTGCCATTCCGTAAGGAGGTGTACGATGGGGTAAAAACTGTACGGTTTGTTTTCCCCGAGATGAATTTCGCATCGAGATAAGGTTAAGGAAGAACTGGTACGATATAGCGGCAACGGAGCTCCCCTCCCATACCCGAGGACGGCTATCGTGGTGGTTTTAGTCGGTAAACCGGATTGGGAGTCCGACATAACCAATTGCCTACCCCCAGGTGAGAGTTATGCATAAAGCATTTCCTCCACGTTAAAAATTAAAAAAAAAAAAAAAAAAAAAAAAAAAAGATGTAGAACCAAGACGTTTATGAACCGTAGTTGTATTCTTACAAATTACTTACAAAACTATTAGTACGACTAACAACAAACTTTTGCGACTCAGAACACTATGCATTGTACCCATTACATTAAGGACTTGTTCAATGGTTTTAAATATAATAAATAATGGTCAATGGAATTTACACTCAATAATTTTATAATTATTGTTATTGTGGCCAAGACAAAAACTTTTGACGCAATCCCTTACAATGCCACTTGCTTATGAAACCATATCGAATTTATAATTGTTATTTCAAACAATCAAAATAACTAGTATTTTTTCTTCGTTCACTTGGTAGTATTTTACCACAGAGTAGCCGTACAGAGGCAAAGCTTCCTAAGAAAGTGCAAAATTATTACCTATTCTGGCAGGGTTGTCACAATAGGTTAAGACAAACAAAACATTTGTGAAATAGTTTTATATATTTACCTACTGATTTTGATATCTCATTAAAACGAATAGGATTAACATAGTGAATAGGAAACATCTGTCGTTTTGCCTTTATAAGTATCTAAATTCGATATATTTTAGTGTTTTAAGCTGATAATATTATAAAAGTTTTGTTGCCAATGTGATTTTTCATTTGTGATTGTTGAACATTGTCATTCGTGTATTTTTCAATTAAGTAGGTACAAATCTAAACCTACCTACAAACTTCAAAAGAATTTGATGAACCTGTTAAAATATGAAGGTAAGTTCACTGAGGTAAACTTATAACGCGTTAAAATAAACAATCATTCTTATTAAATATCATTAACATTATTTAATTTTAATCAAACTTTTCATGAATATAAATATTAACATATTTAATATAGTTTCAACGATTAAAATTAACCGATAAAATAATTGACAATTAACTTTAACGTGCCGCGCACTAACCCTGAGATTGTCAACTGGCTGTGCCGGCGTTAACCGGTTTTTTCCAGTCTCGCCGTGTACGCGACAAGCGGCTAGTGGACACATGCCCCGCATGCTTGTAGTAGTGCCATCGATTTGCGCGGTTGTAGGAAGCTTTGTCTCTGTACGTATTTACTTTGTGATTTTACTACATATCAATCGAAAATGTTAGCATAATGCAAAGAATTTCTTGATTTCATTCATTTGTTTTTTATGTGACATTTTTTGGCAAATAAGCATAAAGGATTTGAATGTGATGGGTACAGTAGCTATACGCTATAAATTTCCTACGGCCGTTTCGTACCGCCTATATTCGCTTTCTCTTTCTTTTTTTCTGGTCGGCAAATTTATGGTTGTGTTTTTTTAAGCTACTGGTTACTCTACATGAATAATGAAAAAAAAAATTAAGTTTTAAAGATGTTATACGCCGTTACGTTGTTTTTCAGTACAATTTTGTCAGATAAATTTGTCATGCAAAGTTTTAGTACAGGCGTGTGCGTTATTTTGACTTCTATACAGAAATACACAATTTTGGCCATTCAAAAATCAACTACGTGGCACGTACATGAATGCGTTCATTCAAAGCCAAACCAACTGTTTTTAATGTCAGACGCTAATTGAAAGCTTTTAAAACAATAAATAAAAGAGAACTCGTATTTTACAGTGCGTTAAATTAGGACACTTCAACACATATCTATTTCAAAGTTCAAGCACTAACACAAATATTATAATGGCTGTACGCATAACGCGCGTTATGTCTTTGGTTACTGCTTCTGTCCTGCCGGTTGTAGCGTGATGTCAAATCCTATAACTTTTCACAAATATTGGTCTATCAAACTAACTTTTTTCTAATCCTCTGGTAATTCTAGAAATTTGCGCGTTCAAACAAACTAGGTTTATTACCTACAACTATGTTAGTAAATAATTATATCCTCGTCTGTTTATTTAAACACTTTTATATTGTATGCAAAATGTCATAGTGTTAATTATTTACGTATTGTAAATACCAATCTTTTCCAAGAACTGAAGAGTGTTTTTCTGAATAAACTAAATATTTAGGTCGTGACAATTCTCGTCATTCGATTTTCATGGTATTACTAACATAGTTTTATGTTGTCGTAGTACGTAGTTTGTTATTTCTAAGAGAATAGTAATGGTTTTTTTTCTTTCGATCAGTAGTAAACTAAGAAATGCGATTACAAAACATCTTTTAGAATGAGAGAGGTAGTGACAGTGTAGGTAGAACTGTGGTGAAAACTATCTAAAACTTTTTAAAGTAAATAAACGATTATTTATTTATTATCTGAAAGGACAATCCCACAGCTTGCTTCGAGTATTTCTCGATTTAACACAGAGTAAGTAGTTCTTTTGTCATTATTAAATCATTTGAAGGCTCACACTCTCAAAGCTCTTGGCCTCTTCCATTGGTAGCCAGTTTTCCCATTTTAAAAGTAGAATATAACCGAAATAATAGACAGTTTAAACAGTCCATAGTCATAATCATAAACTTAAAGTGTCTATCCTCAATAGGCAATCAAAAAATCATAAAAACTTGTAGGTGGTTCTTTCGCAAGCAACGTAAATAAAAGAATAATTATATAATTTAGAGAAATATGAGAAAATGTTCTTTAATTTATATTAAAACTTACTAAATAGGTACTAATTAATAACAGAATGTGCAGTCTTTGCAAAAAAGAAAACAAAAATCTTCGCAAAAAAGAATTTTCTGTCTTTAGCTATTTCATTCATTGCGAATACTTTACCACGCCTGTCACGGTTAAATAAACGGTTCTTTTGTTTTATCCTCAAGCCAAGCCCCTTGCGGAGTAAGTTGACAATTTCTAACACTTTCTACATGGTTAATTTATGAAACGGTAACTTATTCATCAAGTAAAAGTTTGGTCGTGGGCGGACATTCAATCTACGGGATTGAAAGCAAGTAGTTTTGCACTTTGAATAATTAAAGCTTGGTTTTAGCTAGATTTTAAATATATAAAAGTAGAGAAAACTACGGATGTATAACTTACGCTTGTGTTGCTTTTAACTTATAAATTACTGAATTTAATCAGTCTACTCTATATAATTTTGCGTATAAGTTTTTAGGTTTTCTACATTCATAAAATATGAGTGTTGTAACTGTTTGACACAAATATTAATTATAATTTGGCGATTATAAAGAACTAGGCACTCTTCTCTCTAGATTTTGGTACGCAAACTGTCCTTTTTTTTCTGATTATCTTGGCGTTCTTAGTTGCCATTCGTATCTAAATATCTTGACTTTCATACGTCTTCATTACTCTTCAAATAGTAATTAGGTATTACAGTGTAAATAAGTTTTTCGTATCTAAATGCCGATACATATTGTCTATACATATAGAATTAAATGTTTATTAAGAGTTATGTCTTATGTTTTGCTTGTCGTATCCGATCTACAAGAAGCTATTGTAACCGTGTGACATTCCACACGGTGTTTTTCCATACTTAACGTAAAACGTTTCTAATGTAGGTAATGTACTACAAGCGTTTTGCGACATAATTATTTCATAAATGACAATGTTTAATGCTATGGTGCAGTGGGAGTGCATGTGAATATTGTACTGGTTAAAGGGTTTTCCATAGTTTTTGTTTTTGAAAAAACTAAATATGTTTATTTTGATACTATTGGGGAACTATATTCGCCGAGTTTTCGCTACTTTTATCATTGCCTACTGTGACAGAGGAACAGTCTATTAAATGTTTTTCGACACGCTCACGATGTCTACCATGAAAATAGTTCGTTTAAATCTCGTAATATGCATAAAAATAATTGAAAATTCATGACATAGATTGCTAGACAGCCCCTAACATAGGCTACCAGACGGGACAGCCTGCTAGTCAAATATAAGTAGGTACACAAACATTGATTTTCGATTTACTTTAGCCTTATAAGTACACTTTACTTCATACTATAAAAGTACATGAAAACCGCCAATTCAGTCATTGCCCTTAAAAAGAGGTCAACCATACCATTGTTAATTTTTGCCGTTACATTAATTTACACCTACCACTTACACCACTTACAGTGAGCGATCTAACATTTATGTACCTACCTACTCATAAAGAATGGGGCAATTCATCACACAAGTGACACTGACGGATGGGTAAGCGAAATACTTTTAGCGAGGACGGCCATAAGAAACGCGTATAGTTAATGCTGGCATAACGAAAATCCGCACCGAGCCGTATTGCAACGCACTGCTACTTTATACTCTGTTCTCTAACGATACTTTTGCAATACGGTGCGCGTCTTTGTATGTGCTAGCCCTAAATTTTAACGATATTGATATTAGCGTTTATTGGTTTTCATAAATGTCGGTATGAGTAATGTGTTACCGGATATACATATACATAATGAAAGGATATCAATCTATTTTGAAATGGTGATTAAAAATTGAGAACGGAAACTTGTGATTGTAAGTGATTTTTGTATTTTTTAATGGTGATTAAAGAAGGAGCTAGTTTGATTGAATTGAAAATTTAAAGAAAAGAAAATAAAATATTTGGTACTACAGTTAAAAAATTGTGTATTGGAAAGAACATAACAGTATTATGGCAAAATTTTCGATTCTCGCCGTAAGCGACGAAGCGACTACCTTTTAACTACTAAAAATATTTTGAGTGCCCAAATTTACTTTGCGTTTAGTACTAGTTGCATTTGTATTTGAGATTGTTAATAAAATAACGAACCCAATAAATAAATTTTAAGTTGAATAGCAACATAGTAAACACTGTACTATTCCATATATTAGTGAATGCCTACTGGCCCAACTCCCATGTATAGTTAACCAGCCAGTTTGAAAAGCATTCATTGAAGTGTTAACCGTACCATTCATATGTCGTTTACTAGGTTGATTTATGAATTAATAGCGTCGTAAGCAATACTGGTGATTGCGAAACGTTCGGGTGATAGGTCGAGTTTATTTGAGATAACACGCGGTGGAATTTAACTTTATAATATTTGTAAATTGTAAATAGGTAATTAAAATTCAAGATTGTATTTACTTTACCGCACAATGACTATCATTGTATCTTTTATTAGCGATAATTAATAGTAGAAACCATTGCAAAGAGTCTAAAGAGTCCCTGCTACTGCCAAACGAAAAATCAACGTAATTTTCAAAGTTGTACCTATTTATTTTACATTCTTATGCAAGAATAATGTAGGCAATCTTGAACTAGTAATAAAAATATATCTAAAACGATCACAAAATATCGATAAACTTTAGACTGTTAAGAACAGTCAGCCATAGTTAAACTAATGCTGTAATTGCTTACTACCAGGCGAACAGTATATATGCCATCTAATTTTCTGTAAATGATATTTCGCACTCCTATACCTTAAGTAATCCTCCCTAGTCAGACGTGTTGGTGATCGTATTACGGCCCTAGCTTTCAACAACACCGGCCGAGGTCCTAACCCCACGTAGGGGGTTTAGGCAACCTTAGGCAACGTTTAGTATACTTACCCCCTTTTTCTGAAAGGCTGATTAACGAAAAATTAACTAATCACCTGTTAATTCTCATGTGAAGTACCAATTGGGTTTAATTAATTAATTTTTCGTTGATCAGCCTTTCAGAAACTGGGGGTTAACGGTCGAGAGCCTTCTGCTCACCGACAGTCCGTGTAAGGTTGTGAAAGCCATCAAAATTCTCAAGCCAACATAAAAAAAATGAGCGTATTAGTGATATTTAATTCCCAACACGCTGCTGCCCGTTTTTTGGTAATTTAAATATCCTTAGTTACCTCTTATAAAGTTAGGATGTTTTTATATTGTAGTCTGGAGGCATACGACATTTACAATGACGTCACTAACATTGACAATGTATAATTACAGAGACAATGGATGATATTTTTAGCTCGTTATGCACACTATCTATGTAGGGCAACCGGTTTCACTTAACGTGTAGTGTATGCCAATTTATCGGTGCATGTTACCATCAAAGATACCGTATCGCTTAAACCTTGGCGAAAACCAGTCTTTGTAAATAACTTTGTATGATTTGGCTACGTTTTTTATTTAATTATCTTCTTAATGAGACCGTGGGGTCTCCTCACTACTTCTTTTTTGAGCGTTAGTAGAAGTAATATCAGATAATCACCGTTATTGCGTTCACTAATCTGCCTTCCAAGCGTGGATATACCAAACTACCTACATTTAGCTGAGACGAATTTCTGCACTTTCACTTCGTAAGGCTGATGTATTATTTTGAAATATTTTAGCAATATTTACCTAATTTTATTTTAATAACGCCGGGTGGTCCTCTCCCGTTACCAGTTTCTAAAATTAGTATATATCAATGAATATAATTCGACATTTTGTATTCATAGTATCTGTTTATTGTTATTTTATCTCGTCGTGTCATTTCAATATAATCTTGTGCTTAAATGATAAATGTATGTGGGTTCATCAGTCAAACTGGAACTGGAAGTAGTAGTTTTATTATGTAATTAAATGTTTTTATTCCTCTATCACAGGAGGCTTTGAGTTGTGTAGTTAGATGGTATGTTACTTTGTTCAGACTCTCATCTTACGAAAGAAAGAATTAATTTATTCTGTACCGAGTGACTATACTACCATTTCTAAAGAATTTACTCCTCGTGATGATAAAAAGAAAATTATGATTGTTAAAGTTTTAATGAATATCGCTATAACACTCAATCACTGAAAACCAAGTGGCGAGATCTGCAGCGGCAATGAGGCGATATGCGACTCTCAATACAGCGTTTCCCTCGACAGTTAAAAACTGATATTCCAGCAAAAGCTTTACCACCTCATAGTTTTGTAAACACTGCAGTCTTTTGTAAAGTGAAGATATCATTCTAGTATCGTTACTCTATTTTGAGAAACAAATCTCGTTGTGTCCTACTTCTAATCCTAGTACCGTACACAAGTTCTTCAAGACACATAACATGACTCAAAGGCATAGGTCCCTTATGCGTCGGTATTGTTATCTTCAAGTTCACCATCTGTTGTTGTCGTGCTCCTCTGACTACATAAATCACGATTTGATTGCATTGTTGTCCGTTATACCTACGTCTCAGTGTTCGGTATTTAGGCAGGCTCTAAAGACTAATCTGACTTAACAACACTGGGACATTATGTAATATTTCAGCGTATATTATTTAAAAAGTATCTTTTTAATATTTGCCTACTGAAATGACTTCATTCCGTTTAATGATGGTATGCAGTCAGCTGTGTCCAGGATTGAAAGACAATATCGTATATACAACACATAAGACAAAATATAATTTGTAACCATGTCTTGATGCATGATGCATTATTTGGAGTTGAATTGATTTGGTAGGACGCGGTATTATTTCAGTTACATAATTAATTGAAATCGTGACTGTCGGCTACGCGCATATAAAAAATTAATATTTCTCTACTTTTTTTATTCCCGAGAGTGGCAAACGAGCAAACAGCCTACGTGATGGTAAGTGGTAACTGTCGCTCATGGACGACTCAGAAGCCGCTGCCTACCCTGAAGGGCGTGGGGTAGGTGAAAGGATTAAGGAAGGTGAGAAAAAGGAAAGGAGGGAAATTGGACCTCCGGCGCTCTCCTGCTATCCATTTACCTCATGCCATTGTCATTGTCGCGGCTGTTATTTAGCGCCAATCCTCTGATCGCTAAAATAGGCAGTTATAACTAAACGCTGTCACATCGAAGGCTATCTCCACTTGGCACGGTTTCAGATAATGCGTTAAACAAATACTTATACGCTAACTATGTTTTGGAGGCGTGTCACGATGCAACGCACAGACAATCGCGTACGCATTGCGGTGTGGGATATTTTTATAATTTAACTTGACGTCTGCCCTCGCTCTGGTATTAAAAATTTCATTTGGTCTCATAACAAACGCCTTCTGAGTATATTATAGCAATAGTGATGTATTGCATCATTCAGATTTACAAAGGCGTTTAAAATATTGAAATTTTGAAAATGACTCATAATAAAAAATAGTCCGTGTTACCGGTCCTATTTGTAGCTTTCTAAAAGTAAAATTTTATTTTAAATCGCTTACGTAGGTTTTGAGTTAAATCGGAACAAACAAGCATTCAAAAAATCAAATCTTTTCTCTGTATAATATTAGTTTAGACTAACTTACTGCGGCGCGGTTTCACCCGCGTCTTTGCTTACTGCTCTGCTCTTTTCGCCAGTAGTGTGATGTTACATAGCCTATATAACCTTTCCCAAGAACTGGGCTATCATACGCAAAAAGAAATATTTGAATCCGACTGCTAGTTCCTGAGATTAATAAACAAACAAGTAACATTGCTGTTTGTTCCCCTAAGTCGAAATGGCCCTGTGGATAAGGCACCCGATTCGTAAACACGAGGTAGTGGGTTCGAATCTGGGCAAGTACCAATGTGATTTTTCAAATCATATGTACTTTCTAAGTTTATTTTGGACATTTCTGACTGACGGTGAAGGGAAACATCAAAAGTCTGAAATTGCCAATCCGCCTTGAGCAAGCGTGGTGATTAATGCTCATTCCTTCTCTATGAGAAGAGACCTTTGCCCTGCAGTGGGACAGTAAACAGGCTGGTATTATTGTTTCCTTAATCACCTTCTACATTCATTCTACTGAAGACCACACCGTTGGCCACATGCAGCTTGGTTTCCTATAATGTAGGTTTATGGAATAAACCTGTTAGATTTCTATCTAAAATTTTCCTTCTATATTCTATTAGTAATAAACCGGCTATTAAGCAACGCAGTAAGACAGTCATAATGCGTTATCATTAATACATCGTTAATATTCTCTTTGCCACGCACGACATGTGAACTATGGCTATTTGACCCTGTTATCAGTTTCGTCTATCGATACGCCCACACCTCGTTCTACGCCTAATGTATCATTATAAATACTCGACGTATTTATATTTCATTCGTTTCCTTCATCGATGTGTAATCCTTTAAATGAAGGGTTGATTGTCATTAAATACAGTTTATATGATCATATAAGTAGGTGTCTGAATCAGTTGATAGTGGTTACCACGCCCAGGAGGCATACCACCACCCCTTATCTTTTATTTTAATACCTATAAAAAAGAAGTCCAATTTTTTTTATAAAAGCCTTCCAAAGTGACTCCACTCTGCCTGATGGTAAGTAGTCAGTGGAATCCAGAAGTGGCGGACACCATACTACTGGTATGGTGGCCTCCAATATGGCGGCTTAGTGAGATGCTTTTTCACGCCCCGCTTAAAAGACCCAGGATCAAAGTTGATGCGCACATGCGCATGTTCAATCAGTAATTTTTGTACCGTCCACCTCCCTAGCGATATACTTTAGTTAAGATCGCAAACTACTTACTTAAGCAGCACTAGCACAAGTGCAGACAAGTAATAATTTTATACGTTTCAACTAAATTGCTTTACTGAAGTAGGTACATTTCTAAAGCACACGGTACACTCGCGTAATGTAAACCGGGCATTAAGCAGAGTTATTAAGGAAGTACGGCCTTAAATTCTAATTTGTATAGCTATAAAGATTTTTATTCGAGATACCGTGAATGGATTATGTTACCGTTATAAGTGTAAATGTGTCATCTCTTAAATGAGTCAGATTGTGCGAGAGTTGCCTTATTTTCGTGTTTTCATGACTGGCGACCTGCTTGTTTTAAAGAAGGGTAATTTTATACATTTTACGACATAATCAGAAATCGTTGAAATTTTCGACTTTTCTGTGTATACTATCATATTAGCCCATAATTATCCCATTGCAGGGAAAAGCCTCTTCTTATACAGAGAAGGTATGAGCATTGATAACTGCGCTTGCTCAAGGTGGATTGGCGATTTCAGACTTCTTCAGTAGTCCAGATACCCTCACCATATTTTTCTTTACCGTCTGTCAGTAATGTCCACATAAACTTAGAAAGTATAATATATATGATTTGAAAAATCACATTAAGCCTTGCCAGGACCCCTGACCTCGTGTTTACGAAGCGGATACCTTCACCACTGGGCCATTACGTCATATTCTCTACTATTACTATTCAGAAGAAGTTAACGCGAAACAGACAGGAAAAACCGCGAATTTATACTACTCAGAGATAAAAATTTCATTGCTGAGATAAGAGTTTGTTACAGTTACGTGTCATATCGCGTGGGCGTGGACGCATTGCGATTTTATTGATTAAAGCGGCCGTGATTGGTATTTGTAAATGTAATTTTGATAAATGTATGTATTGCAGCATCGTTCCCATCGTATTTTGTTTCGTTATCCAATTTTATCTATAGTGACAGCATGTGGGGCTCTTACGGTTGAGGTGGACGTCCCGTCACTATCGCTTTAACGAATTTTGTAGTTTCGGTTCCCAAATATAACAATAAATTTGCAAATTTATAAAATACTATCTGACATGAGTCAACTTCTTTGGGAGTTGTCTGTAGAAAAAAAATATCGCTCAGCTCATTTACCGTGGCTGACTAGTATAAAATGCTTATGGCATCAAGTTTCATACATAAATGAAAGAAACTCTATAAATATCCGCTACCGACATTGCAAATGAAATGAGTTGAGCTGTATTCTTAGGACCATTAGTTAGGAAATATTACACATTATAGTAATTTCAATACCTACATATTTGTTAACAATCGTTAAACCTAATGCCGGGCCGGTATTGGTCTTAATACCATCACCAAAAACCTCAATGATCTTTATAGTTTTGTACACAGAGAACCATCGAATTATCCCAATGCAGTCTGGGTATACAAACATTGTTTACATGGATGTACTCGTTGATTAACGCATGCGCTGTGCACAGATGTAAACGTAGGGCTGCTGGCTACCGTATTAATACTATTACTGTCTCGCGTAAGCCGGTAGACTTTGGTATAACTTTGTCGTAAATGCAGATTCCTTTTGTGCCATGGTTTTCATTTGGATAGTTTAGGATTTAGGTTTGGGTATCGGAGGTCTGAATTTTATGTTTTCTTAGTAGCTCTGTTGTGTTTTATCAGTATTGTTTCTGCAAATCTTCCAATTCCTTCCCATTTATTTTCCTCACTTCCCTCGAACCCTTCACCTACCCCACCCACGTCGCAGTAGGCAGCGGCTTCGCACCTCCTAGCATTGCAAGAGCAATGCCAGAGACTGAGTGGTCCATGAGCGATAGTTACCACTTACCATCACGTGGGCTGTTTGATCGTCTGCCACTGTCGGCAATAAAAAATAAAATAAAAGCTTATGCACTTAATACAAAAGGCAGATTCTTTTTGCCTAAAATTAGCCTGATATAGTTTTTATGATGATCGCTATGGATTGTGTTTATCATCAGTTAGCAGCCACCTTATCATTGTCGTTATCATTCATCAATCAATCTGTGTTATTGCACATTGCCAAGTCCAATATTAATAGCTCCAATTTTCCGAGTTCAGCCTACCCTATTTTCAAATCAAAACCCTACAGCACAAAGCATTTATGAGTTATGACAAAATACTGAATTCGTCCTAAAAAAAGGACGTTGAAGAAAATAACCATAACTCATGACCCCTCCACCAATAAAACTGGCCATTATAACACTGCTGTCAAATATTTTGTCCAGCCCGACATCAAACAGCCTAGCGATCGGACCGTAAAAACAAAGGGAAATAAAATATATTTTTATGTCGCATACATACGATGTCGGGAAACGACGATTCCACCGCCCACTAGTAAAGTATACAGCCTAATGGTCGTATACTTCACTAGCTGAATGATGACGGTCTTACCATGGAATGAGGTGACAGGAAAACATTACAACATGGTAGGCAGCAGCCTGTTATAATACTGCCACTATTACGATCTTCAATTTGACTGCTAAGCGTGGCGCTTACGATAAAACTCCTAATATTTAGCCATGTAAGGTTAGGTTTTCTCATCATTTTCTTCACTATAAATCCATAAGGAAGAGCTCATAAAAACTCCAACAAGTTGGGTACTACTTGTCCAGTTCGGAAACCACAATCTCGTATAAAATTCGTGTGTCAACTCATACCACCATAGACCACCAAGGCAGATTAATATTAGAGTATGACAACAAATATTTCTAAACGTTATTGCCAATGACCCACCTTCAGCAACTCTTTGTAAATTTAAAAGAACAGCATCAATTTGACAGTAGGTTGTTCGGGTCGAATGTCGTGCCTATGGTATTGCCAGATTGGCACACAATGGGACTGATTTGGTTTGACAATGTTCCAAATTTGGTATCTGCTCGGATTACTATTACTAAAGGTTTTGTTGTCCCTCGAATATGTTGCGGCAATCATCGATCGTCCGAAACGTATCCAGGAGGCCTACTCCGAATGTCAATTTACAAAGTTTCGGTCGATTGATCGGGCCGTTTCCTACTCCGAAATACATTCGTACCGGAGTTCGGGCCGACCGAACTAGCAATGACGTTTCTCGTCTCGAAGCTTACTCCGAGCGCGCAAAACACGATCGAAGATTTGAATTTGACACACGATTCTTCGGGAGTTTAGTGTCAAAATTCACGATAACAAAATAGTTACCTTTTCATCGTCGAAAGCATTCTCGGAAGCAAGATTCGATACAATATTAGTTAAATAGTGGCAGTGAAGTTTATTTTAAGTAGCTTTATAGGATATTGGCAATGGCAGGAAGGTTTTTTATTATTCGAGCGTGTCTTGAAAAAGAACATTTAGAACGTAGAAGACGGCGTCGTCAGGAGGCCTACATTGCGAGAGGGATTGGACTTGTATAAGATTTCGGACGTGAAGTTTATTTTTAATTACACTTAGTCGGGATTTATTTCAAACTCATGAGGTGATTTATACCTACCGCAGTTAAACCGGCAAAGAATATTGTTAAGTGAATATTAATCATTTCAGTGATAAATTGGTTTTATTAATCTAACTTAAAACAACTGAAACAAGCATACACTTTTATTATATAGGTAATACATATTAATCAGTTTACATGTTTATTATTTTTGTAGCAATATGCACAACACAGAGACAGCCGGTAAACCACATATTTATTATAGGCTACCACCTATTAATTTATATTTTGCTATATGATATATAAAATTAACTTTTTACACTTTTGTTGATTAGCTATTATTAGTACTTGTGTACTAAGTACTCAACAAAGTTATTAAGTAAGTAAAACACTGTTATTAAAACACATTTATTTATACATAAATTAAAACCTTAAAACACTACAGCAAAGTACCTTGTACTAAACTCAAAAAGTGGTTGTTAATCTAGAAAGTAGTACAGACTTACATAGTGTAGGCACTACTAGATAATTGCACTTGAAATACTTATTTATTTGTAATATTTAAAAACTAAGTAAATTTTCATATTACTTAAGACTAAACATAGGAAAATCATAATTTTATAAAAGTCTTAAACAATAATAAAAATCAGTTATTTTAAATAATTAACAAAACATTGTAATAATTTAATGCACACTTCTTTTAAAATAATGTTAGAAACCTAATTTAAGAAACATAAACATTATAAAACCATTAGGTAATACACATTCACAATATTATCAAAATAATATGGATCCTATGGCAAATATTTATTTATGGCAAAATGAAACAATAAAAGAAGACAATTTGTCTTTTTTGTCTCCGTGTAGGTTCATTGGCACATTGTTCACTAGGAGCTGGCAGAACTGGCTGGTTTCCAGTACCCGAGGGTTGTGTTGGTTCTGAAAATACGAAAACGGAATTTATGTAATATGTTCTATTTTTAATATAATTAGTAAAACATTGTTTTAACTGTGATCTAACATTTAATTATATATTTTTACAATAAATTTATTCCTAAAATTTGTTCAGTTTTAATGACATTTATCAACCTATTACCTACACACCTTACTTGTAAAAATGTGAACATAATTATTAATAATATATTTAGTGATACCAACTTAAGTACTATTCATTACATAGAATTCTTACATAGAATTGTTATGTGAACATAAATGATTAATAGGGAATAGTATGTAACAGCCTAAGCTTGCACTAGATAATGAATTTCTTTTTAAACTTACCGTTGCCATTGCTGTACAGTCTTTGTACAACCAACCATTGAATTGAGGGTTGTACTTATTATTCCAAAAGCACTGAGATTGTAGTCTGCCCTCCACACTCCACAGATGGCCCCTAGCCAACTCACGATGTTCCTCAAGAAAATTGAAGACCACCTCCAATTGTTCAGAGGTTGGTGCCGACATTTTAAATTTAAATAAACTTAACACTGGCAACAAATTCTTGACACTAACTAAATAGAAACTAATTTTTAACTCATAGAAAGCCATGATAATGTTAAAAAAACTTTTTAGTAACACATTGGTATAAGTAAATCATCATGCATATCAATCGTGTGTCGGGTTTGAGAGAGTCCACACAAATTTCGTAGAACACACCACTCAATAGCCACGAAAACACTTAGCGTTTTTATGTAATAAAAACTTGTGATTTACGATTTGTTGTGTTTACAAAATACTGAAATTGACACATCTTTTTTTGCCAAGGCAAGTTAGCAGTCATGTGTCATTTTTATCATTTTAATGGGATAAAAATAAAGTTTTTATCACTTAACACATTAATTATTTCATATTTGACACAAATCATAATATTTAACATTTTACCGATACATAAATAATTTAAAAAAGAATAAAAAAGTAAAACCGTAACTAAGATGTAACATTTTGTGGCCGACCACACTATTAATTCGTTCATTGTTCGTTCACGATAGTTATCACGTGACTCCGACCGAAACTCGCCAATTCGATAATACTTCGGAGTAGGGTCACGGCATAAACTTCGGTCGGGCATCGGTCGGATCCGAAGATTTGATTGAAATGTTTCGGAGTAGGCTTCCAGAGACTTAATCTGTACTTTCTATTTCAGTGTTTTGGATTTGATTATGGTTGTTTTAGAATCTTATCTTAAGATTTCTAAAGATAAGAATCTCAAACATATTATAAATTATAAATAATCTTATGGATAAATCTGATTCTGAACATAATATGTTCAGAATGAGTGAGATATTATCTACAAGTATTTTGATAATTAAGGAAAGAATGATATTCTGGTCAATTCAAACCATTAAGCCTGAGGAAGTACCCGAATAGTGGTAAATTAAAATCTATTAATCTTTGTTATCTGTTCCATATAGATAGTCCGTTATCAACAATGTACCAACTTTTATGCTGGCCTGAATGATGGTAGTATAAATATGTCTGGCCATAGACCTCATCTTACAACTTTACAAGGACTATTTAAGTTGTTGCTTAGTGTGCAAATTGCTGCTCTGCTACAATTTTAGGAGCACAGATTATCAGCTTAACAGAAGGATTTTTAATGCTTCTATAGATTGCCAAGACGTCTGTCAATCTTTGTTCAAGGTTTTTGCATACGTTTTTCAATCCGTGGTTGCGATACAAGAACTTTTTGGTCCAACTTAATATCGGCAACTTGTTCTTGAACATCGTTAGCTTTTGGTCACCGCTTGTCATGTGCCGATGTTTATTTAACACTCGAAGTGAGCACAGACAGCCCTGTGCAAACATTGCAGTACAATGATGCTGTATACACGTAGCAATTGTTAAAACAGTGTCTAAAATAAATCAATATTCAATCACGACGGGCCTGCGTAGTTTTCGTTTGCGGTCGTCGAAATTTGGGTCAGCGAATAAAATTGTAATGCGATATATTTCAATCAACACTAGATCGGCTTTAAAATGTTGGTTTATTATTTGACATTGTTATAAAACGTAAGGATTGGGTCATTCGAACAATTCCGTCATGTCATACGATAAAACATTGTCTTAAGTGTACAACATTGTTTCTGTATTTTCTACATTATATTCTCCAAGAAAGGTAGAGTTCAGCGTAATTTATCTCTGAATATTCTTGTTTAAATTGTACTACTACTCGACCCTCTTCAAAATACCGAAGTTAATGTCCGAAATTTTTACATAGGTATAGTTGTGTTGTATTTCTGAAATAGTAAAATTAGTTCAAATTTTATTTTTGTAAATGGTAGTAGCGACAGACGGAAGGTCTGCTTATATCTAAGGGTAGATACTCCTGGTGATGCCGAGACAAGTCCAAAATAATTATTTTACCAAAACTTTGCGCAGTGAGTCAGTACTTACATTGTAACACAGCATACACAACCGGTATTTAATACCTTTGTCTTTTACTCCCACACGAGAGTATAAACTCTGCTGTGAGGGAGAGAACTTTCTTTTTTCAAACATCAAAATTAGCGGGCACAAAGGTCACTTGAACCCACCCTGCGAAACGGCAGTCGCGAGGCGACTACTTTAACCTCTAGTTATGTCATAACATAATTGTCATATTTATAATATAGGTCATTCATGTCAATGCTATTGCAAGGTTTTTAAAAATGTATTGTATAAGTCTTCACGAGACAAATTAATACGATTACTTGATTCATTTCTGTGTTCATTATTCATTAAAGCTGTGTTAATTAATCTCGTCGGCCTTAATTACGTCTTTTTGAACGATCATTTCTTTTTAAATTTCCATTTAATGAGGCTGAATTATTGGCGATTCTTTTGTATTAAGGTCTTACATTAACATCCTACTTTGTTGTGCTTGTTTTTCATTTCGCGTTGGTGTTGTCGGCATTCCTGCGGTCTCAAACTTCGCTGGCAGTTTAAATTTGTTTTAACTCTTGCTGTTATTTTATATATTGTTGCTGAAGTTTCAGCCGCATTTTCTGTTGCGTGACGTATGTATTCGACGAAGTTTTACCCAGTTACTCAATACAGCTTTTTTGTATTAGTTTTATAGAATTTTTATAATAACAACAAAATTGCATGTCAAGACGCATTAAAGTATTTAAATTAAGATTAGTGTTTTGGGGTATTTTAATACACGCAGGCTTTAAAAATATGCACCAAATTTCCTGTGCTTGTTACAAACATAATTAATAAAACTAATGGACATATAGACACAGTTATCACCTTAAACCTCAGCCCGAATTTACCTACTGCTGGACATAGGATCCTCTCTTCCAGTCACAAATTATAAATGAGCCGCTTTTCAAACGTCACAACATTACGTGATTCAAAAATAAACAGAAACGCTGAATAATAATCCTCAGCATTACGTTCGACAATTCGTCACGCCTATTAGTGAACATGAATTTTATCGAATATTTCATTTCATGTTCAATGAGTAAGTGAAACTAAAAAATTTTTTACATAATCTTGCAGATCTTTTTTTTTGCAGTGTTAGCTGTTCGCCCATTGTTGGCGTTTTCGTCATGTTAACCTCGATCTCAAGGTCCGCTTGCTAAACCCTGTTACGAGCCTTCGCGGCTTCATTTAATGGTTTGCGTAAACATTGTGCCAATTTCTCTTCATATGCTATTTCTTGACATCTAATTTTACGTTTTTCATTTAGGGCTGCACTTATTTTGCCAGTGACAATGGTTTAGTCATGAATTTATTAAAAATTTGAGATCCTCTCTTCAATAAATATTGTACGATTTACAATAAACAGCTTTATGATTTAAAGCTATTTGGGTCCTTGATATTTTTCAACAGTATAATGTTGATATTTTATTGGTTTTAGGTGTTATTCTGTTTTTGTGTATCTGTGCTGAGAAAAGTTAAATACATGATTTTTTCTCAGTTCATTATGGCCTAATCTAGAAAATGGAAACACCTTATCATTTCTCGTGGGTGACGCAAGGAAACACCAGGTAACGGGCAAGTAATTGTCACCCGAATGTCGTCAATCCGCACGTAGTATCTATATAAAACGCCTCAGGCCTCCTGTATGAACATAGATTTTATCGCAATTCAATCATGAATTCGTTTCGCCTATCATCATTTTGCAGTGCTTTTTTACCAAACAAAGATTGATACTAATAATATTCTTCAATATTTTCTAAATAACATTTCGTATCTATACAAGTTTGTAGTAGCATCGATATTCAACATTTGTATGCCTTCGCTCCAAATGATTGGTAACAAAACGTACTCGGGAATTTATCGTTCATTTGATATTCGTATATTATACGGGTTTTTCGTTTTGTATCGCGATCCATGACGTTGAGTATTGATATATGAGTTCGATATGCGAGATCATTCTGGAAAATATTTTTATATTGGTAAGAGAATGACAGCATACCATGAGTGGACTATTGTTATCCCTCACCTGATAAATTCTTAGTCTAATATTTGAACGCCCATTTCATAATGTATAACTTATTCAATGTAATAATCTAAAGAATTTTCGCGAATAAATGTCTGTCAGTCGTTGAGCACACATTTATCCCGGATTGGCCGAAACATGTCTGTGGTTGTGATGGCATTCTTCTAAGCAAAAACTAAAAGATTAATATTGTTTACGGCCATGCTAAGCTCTAGTTAGGAGTAGTTTTTTATATTTTTGGCATTTATTCGTGTACCTAATAAAGTAAAGCCCCATGTTTTCTCAACTAGGTAATATGTTACACATGCTTACCTTATTGTTTGTCGATATCTATATAAAAACATAAGTAGTACCGTTTTGTTCTTCTTTAGTACTTTACTCTTCGCTTATCGCTTTCTTTTCTTTCGCTTCGCTTTCGCGTAAATCTTGCAAATTTACGCCAAAACCATCTTAACTTTGATATCGTCGTCAATGAAGGAATCCTAATACTAACATAGCCTTTTATAGCTTTTTCTTTGAATAGTTCCTGCAGACTCTTACAGAGGGATTTTTCCTTTTATAATAATTATAAACATGTTGTTTCTGTTAAATTAATTAATTATTTAAATAGGCTCAATTCATCAGCAGATACACAACTCCGGCTTTTGCTTATAGTGCAGTGTCCTCAATTCACAATAGCTCACACGGACGGTAAACGCGCAGCAATTCACAGCCGTAAATTGAACCTTATCCTGTGCATTATGCAGGCAATTAATCAATCGTTCAATCATGAAATCGTTTACCGTTTAAAAGATTTAAGCGCTACTGACGCAATGAAGTTTTTGCAAAGATAATTTTATTATTTCTCTATGTTATTGACTGCAAACATAAAATAGTATAAGACATGAGCATGGCGTGTGTGAATAAAACTTTGAATTAAATTGTAAATGAAGTAAAATTATAAGGTACATACTTAAATTTAAGATGGTTTCATACAATCGTAAGTCGCAGGCTAATTCATGCTGAAACCACATACACAGTATCGGCATAAAGAATCAGTATAATTGTATACTAGCCTTTCGTTTGCACTACACTTTCCTCCTTCCTTTTCCTTCTCCATTCCTTTCTCCTTTTCCAGTCGGCAAAGATTTACTTTGTATTGTTTCTGCAATGACTAGAGAGTACAGCCATGTCCATAGGTTACGGTATTAAAGTGCTATCAGGTGAGCTGTGTTGTTACCTACCATCTCACCATCATCATATCAGCCAAAAGATGTTGGACATAGGCCTTCCTCAATTTTCGCCACCGTTACCGGTTGTACGCCGCCCTCATCCATCGGTTGCTCGCCATCCTTATAAGGTTGTCGTCAGTTCCACCAGTCCACCTTGTGACGAGTCTACCCACGCTGCGTCTTCCGGTTCGTGTTCGCCACTCTAGAACATTTCTGCCCTAACGGTCGTCAGTTCTGCGAACTATGTGTCCTGCCCATTGCCATTTCAGAGAAGCATCTAAAAATCTTAAAATACCATGGAAATAACAGCTTGTTTTTACACATTGCAACGGGATCAACCGACTAGAAAACAATAGAAAATCAAATGTTTTACACAAATACTAAGATCACAGTAGTCCCGTGGATATCGAAACTATAAAAAATGTGTATTTGTCGCAATAAAACGTCGTCGTAAAATGTTTTGAATTTTTATTGTATATTGTCTACTGTTCACGGTACAGTTAGTTTACGAGCCAAGTAATTAATTGCGTGACATAAATATTATATTACAAGTTTATATACAAGTTGGCTGAGTTTCGCAATTTATATTTTAGGGCACGGTATCAGTAGTGGCGGTAATGCTTTTTAGCAGCACTGAAACAAGCAAGCGAAAAGCTCGATTGAGCAAGAACTATTATAGGGAAATACGGTGCCGCAACAAAGTATGTATAAAGCAAATGTTTGTTTATATTTAAAGCCGTAGATATGACCGGGATATAAATAAGCTGTATTATACAGATAAATTTTTGCTAAAATTTAGCAGTAAAAATGGAGTGCTTTGATTCTTAATATTTTTAAGAACAACACAGCCCTAGCCTATAAAATATAAGGATTTTTTAAATATATTTACTTGTAATTTTCCTTTATCAAATTTTATCTTACCCGACTGTTCATTGTTCAATATCTAATAAAGATAATCTATCCTCCATAAACTTTAAAACTAGATTAAACTAGTACTTCACTCAATAACAATAACATTTTACGACGTTCCTAGTAATCCATTACCTCTGGCCAATATTGTGTGATAAGCTCTCGAAGTTTCCAGACAAGCTCCCTTGTTATCACAGCAATAAAACAAGTCCCGGCTTTGAAGGGACCTTTATCTATAGGCCCGTCATTTGTCCGCTGTCCCTTTTTGATTGGCTGACGGTTTCGTGATGGAAATTGCTCGCCGAATTTCGATTATCGACTCGGAAATGAAGTGTATTGTTTTTGAAGAATTTTGCGATCGCCCGAATATTAATGCTGGGTTTTAATTTGATGTTTTGAGTAGGTAAAACGGTTGTTCTATTAGAGGTAGATAGATTTTTATTAATATTTATAGCCACACATTTGATTGGCATTGAAGTAATTTGAAATTCGATGTAGAAACTGGATCCAAAGATGCTAACCTGCTGGAACAATATCCCGTAGTATCCGTGTTCTAGTCTCGCTTAGAGTTCGACTCGTACTTTTTGTTCTAACAAGTTTAGCTAATGCTTGCAATGTATTTTTGATACAGCATAGTAAGACAATCTACGTTCATTGAAATTCGCCATTAGGACACTCAACCACAACTAGGTATTATCTTTTGCCTGACAATGGTTTGTTATCGGCTACTTTACAAACATATAATTAACAGACTATAAATACTTAAGGCTCCTTTAATCTCATATCATCTTTTAGTCCACTTCATTTTACATCTCCTTCGACTAACATTCCCACCACTCGAGAGAAGTATTTAACAACTTTCATATGAGTGGCGGGAAGTCGCGATCTCCAAAGTCCGTCATGTCTTTTCGGTGCTAAAGTTAAAATGAGTATAATGTTTCCAAACTGACTGTTTATAATGACTTCCTGATTGCATGTTAAACTCAACATAACGTTATTTTAATTGAGTGAGTCTTCAGTTACATCGTTGCTCAGATGTTGTGATTACAGATGCTTTTGTTTAGTATTCGTCGCTCCAGTACTATCAGGCCCTTGGTTTCAAACTGGTTACAAAACTGTATTGGACATTACTATATTCGCAATGGGCATGACTGCCATATTGAGAGTTACCGATCTTCTCTACATTTTTTTTTATACAATACAGAAAACGTTACCTTTGCTCACGCTAGCTAAGTAACTTGATATTTTATTATAAAAGCTTAGTAAAAAGGTCTTATCTTCTAACCCACTTTTTCCCTCTAACTTCATTTTCAGCCAAATAAACGACCAGCATTAATTTCAAAAGCTGACATGTCGTGTCGCCTAGTAACAAAACGTTTGCTGCTGACTTTTCTCGATCTAGAATAATCTAAATAGCTAACGTTAAAATACGTGAATCGAGTATTGTTTTTAAATATTTACGCAGTCCGAAACACAGGTTTTACTTCATTTCTTAGTACCACTCAGCTCTTAAACGATATTTTAAAATGTTTTTACAAAACTGTTTTACTGTTTCTTGAAGTACATTCGTCACAGTCGGACATTGAACCTTAGTAACATGGTATACACGTTTTATTTGTGAAGTAGTCGTGTATGTACCTCTAATTGTGCACTAAAATTGATTCGTTTAGTTCTTTTACTAATATTATATTGATAAAGGTTTTGTCTCTAGAGAAAACGAAAATGTTGTCGTGACAAATTTAAGTACATAAGAAATGGTTAGATAGACTTGGACTGTCTGGTATCAATAACCTAACCATGGGCATAAGAGTCAGGTACTGTAACCAATAGGCGATCACGACATTGCCAATTTATTACACTACTAGCTGCGCCCCACGGCTTAGCCCGCGCCTAAAATATGTTTTGTTGTATCCCTCGAAAAACCAGACCGATTTTAGATAGATTCTGTGCCGTATCCGGCACAGAATCTATCTACATACTAATTGTCATCGTAATCGGTTCAGCCGTTTAGGCGCTGAGTGGTAACAAACACGCACACAAACTTTCGCATTTATAATATTAAGAGGAATTTTATAGGCTCAAATATCCTGCGTACAAAGTTAACATTTAAAATTAGACGCAAATCCATACCTTTATACTAATATTATAATTGCGAAAGTAACTCTGTCTGTCTGTTTCGCTTTTACGCCTAAAACACTAAATCGATTTTGATGAGATTTGGCATAGAGATAAACTAGACCTTGAAGATCAACATAGGCTACCTTTTATTACAAAAAAATGACGTGAAGGGGTTGAAATAGGAAATGAAAGTTTGCATGAAAAATCGTCAATGTAGAAGATTAAAATTTTATGCGATAACCGACATTCTCGCGAGCGGAGCTGCGGGCAATAGCTAGTACCGTTATATATAAAATTTCTGTCGATTTAACCAAAAGTCTGGCCTATGTGATTGACACATTAATTTGAGAGTTGATTGGTATGTAGTGGTCATACCGCGTTTTCGTGTTTCGTGAATAATTTTCATTAGTGTTTTACTGAAATATGTAAATTAGTACTATACTAAGTACTTGTAAGTATGGCGAGTGAAATACGTTTCTATTACAAGTGTTTTGGGATATAAATATGGAGGATATAAAAGGATTTGCCGAAGAGGCAGACAAAATAGATCTATGTTAATAGATTAGATCAGTTTGTGAAATATTTATACATTAGTCTCGTTGCTAAAAATTGCGGATCAATATATCTGCAAAGATATCTGCTCAATAGTGATACGTCCGATAGTGGCGGAGGCCCAATTTACCCCGTTCCTTTTTCGTCACATCCCTCAAAAAAGTCAAAAAGTCAAAAGTCAAAGCATTTATTTCATTTTGATCATAAAGTATGATGCTTATGAAAAGTCAACATTACATGAAGTCAGCCATTTGACCTACAGCCAGTTCGCTAACGAGGTAGAGCTGTGAGAATAACTGGCAAGAAACTCACGCTACTCTTTTCAATCGCCAGATAATTACAGTTATTTGTATGAGTTACAATTTAAACATTCAACGCAACCAAAGAACCATACAAAGTAATTATTACAAATTAACCAATTAATATAATTACTAAGATTAAAGAAAGAAAAGAGAGGATTTCAATTTTTAGTTTTATCTAGTATGGTAATTTGACTACGTATTTTAGTTAAACTGGTAAATGCACCTCCTGGTCACATTGCACGACAAGGTAATACTGGATTGAATATTAAATGTTAAATGTATGAAATGCCAGGATTGACCAGTCGTATCAATTCGGTCACCTATCCCACTCCCTTCACGGTAGGCAACGGCCTCGCAGTCTCTGGCACGCTAGGAACTCTGAGTCGGCCATTAGCGACTCTTTGCTCGTCTGTCACTGTCGTTAATAAAAAAAAAAACCGGCATATTTACATGTTCGTGTGCTACGAAAGCTGACCATCATCATGCGAACTGCATTCTTTTTTACCACCTTAGTGGTTTCAAAACTAATTGTATGATGTACTATTCAAACGAAGTTGAATGAGATTATTGGTTTCACGGACAGCTACTTCGTTGAGCCCCTAGCATTGCCGAAATTAATGAGCGTGTTACTATGAACCATCACGTGGTCTGTTGAATTGTCTGCCGCATAAAGTAGGCATTGAAAAATGTGCCGATAAATTACGTAGTATGTCTCTCAAAATCATTATTAAGTATACATATTATATTATATACAGGGTGATTCTGAATTCATTAGCATCCTTTTAACCTGAGATTCTATACATAGTACCAAGTACTTATGGACCATAAAATTGAAAATTAATGTTATCAAAATTATTTTTTTAAAAACGATTTAAAACATTATATCTACGTAAATAAAGTCTCAAACAAACAAATAAAAAATTAAAACATACTAAAAAAATATTACATTTTAATAATTGTTAATTAATATTGCGCGCAAATCAACAACGTTTGGCCGCTGTATACCATCAAGACGATAGTATTACCTACGAGCGGCATTCATTGATAAACCTATTATTGAATAAATGCACCGCGCAAGCCGTGTGGCGGCGCGCGGCACCTCAGATGTAGGCTACTTCGCAGTTCTATTGAAATGAAATAAATACCGCCAGGCGCGCTCCTGCTTCCTGATAGGTTGCGCCGCGGCGCCGGCGACCGGCGACCCAAGGCGCGGTGTGCGTGTGCATTAGGTGTGTGTGTGTGTGTGTGTGCGGGGGCAAGGTCAGAGTGCAATTTTTTATTTTCTATCAGTTACGAATTTCACTACTTTCAAGTGTGACGTAAAATTCATCTCTCCGTAGACTTTCAAACCGTGACGCTCGTGGTTGGATTCAGTGACTGTGTGTATTGTGTTGTGAAGTTTAATAAATAAAAAATAAAATCGTTTCGCAGTAAACGTGTGGGGTGGCATATTAAACACGACCATTATCGGTCCATATTTTATTGAAGGCAGGGTAAACGGGGCAAACTACTTACGAATGTCGTAGAGGAACAATTAGAAGAAGTACTCATACGGTTCCTCAATGAGCTGTATTATCAGCACGATGGTGCTCCGCCTCATTTCCAGCGCGACGTTCGTGCCTACCTAGACCGCAAGTTCGGAGCGCGATGGATAGGGCGTGGCGTTCCCGTGGCGAGGCCACCGCGCTCGCCTGATTGGGAGTCAAATCAGGCGATCTTTTATACGATAGATATCTTTATACGGGGAGAAATCAAAAGACTCGTTTACGAACATGAGTGTGAAACACAGCGTGTAAAACATAATCACCAACGCCGTGCTGAACTCTGCGTGCAAAGAGGAGGTGATCACTTTGAACATCTTCTCAAGTACATCTAGGTAAGCACATAACAACATAAAGTAGGTACTTGGATACAAATTATTTCTTACTTTCATTAGGTAGGTAAGTACCAACGTTATCGAGTAATCCTTACGAGCGCTATCTTTATTCTGTTACTGTCTAATACGTCTAGTAGGTACCTACCTACCTGTCTAGCTTACAACTAAATTAAATCTAATCTAATCTAAGTAATTATTTCTGTTCAAGACAGTTCAAGAAAAAAAAAAACAATTATTAGAGCAACAAACTAACGCAACAATTCATAACATAAAACTTTATTTCGGTATTAATAATAAGAACTCCCATAACGTCGAACTAGTAAATAAGTAAGTGTGTAAAATTTCAATAATAGGTAGGTAGGTACCTATTTAATCTAAACAGCTACGCTCTTATTATTACTGATAAAAGTATCTCCTAGTTAGTTACGGTTTAACACTCGAAATGAGCTAAATGTTCTAACACAAATAATTACATTATTTTTCTCTAATACCTACATCGTTATGAAAGGAAATCACAAACATGTTAGTTACAAAACACAGTTACCATGGCGACCGAAAGTTAAGTAATTGGGTAGGTAATTTTAAATATCTTCTCAAGAACACCTAGATAAGACCTACCTAACAACACAATACCTACCTACATGCTTACTTGATTAACATTACTATCGAATTGTTCGTTGTCTTACTTATGTAGTTATGTTTCTAACTAAAAAAATTATTAGGTACTGCATTGTCTAACCTGCAACTAAATACCCTAACCCTAACTCATTACACCCATTATTGCACAAGCACTGAGAAAGTAATAAATTTAATAATACATCAAATTCATTATACCTAATACGGGCAGTAAGTACCTACCTACATGCCCGTAATAAGTATTATGTGTACAAGAAATTATTAGCACAAAGAATCTATCATGAACGGAATTGCATGTAGGTAAGTAGGTACAATAAAATAAGCTAATAATATGAGTAATACGTCCTTCCTGCCTGCTACCTCGGTCGCCTAGTCATCAATAAGACTAACTTAATGGAAGTAGATAGGTAGGTACCGAAATTGTCAGGGCAATGTCAGGACGGCTGCTTATCACATTACTTAGTCCGTGATTAATTCTTACTGGAAAAACAGTTGTTCACGTTGCACAACTGTAGGTATACACGTGCGTTCTGTGTAAAGATATTGATTGAACCCATGGCACGACACGGCTCAGTCGGTAGAGCATGAGACTCTTATTCTCGGAATCGTGGATTCGAGCCCACGTTGGGCACAAATCTCTTTTTCGATGTGGATTAAAAATTCCAAAAAAATGTACATTTCTATTACCATTTTATCATAAAAAAACATTTAAAATACTATTTGGTGCATCTGCTGTTAAAATTGCCTTTATTATGTGCCTACGTCAAGAGAGATTATTTTAACTAATTTATTTAGACTGCGTGACTTGCTGTCTAACAATTTAAGAAAAGTGCGTTAAGTAGATACGAATTACAATTGGTAAATAGGTAATTGGTATAAATAATATTGCGGGTGTATTTGAATGGTGATGTGCGTACCGTAGGTACTGTCAAAGTAGGTCGAAATTCGCCTGATGACAGATTTCTTTTGCAACGTGCTTGATAACATTTTATTAGACACTGACATTTTACTGAGTACACTGTTGTTACCCTAGGCCCTAGTATTTAAAATGTCCTAAGTGCATTAAAAACGATAGATCTTACTAGTTTAACAGTTTTAAGCGAATTTTATTATCATCAAAATGGGTCTTGATTCAGCTGGTTCGTTCGATTGTAGACATTGTACGGATAGGTAAGACGGCCGCGGCCGTTGACCGTACAGCGCCTCTACATGGCAGTCAGCTGTAGCTCCGAGTCACTTCGGCCGCCCTTGATAGTAAAATGCGTAGGTAATAATTTTAGCGCGTAAACGTCTCGATACTTTCCTTTATTTATTGTATTTTTTATTCGATTTTTTTTTTATTTTGGAATTATTGCTTTATTTCGATTTTGTTTGTTAATAATTTACTTAATTTACTTAGACATGATGTTTTCGACCAAATTTTTTTTTTTTTTTTTATGTACTTAATACTGAATTTTATAGTGTATAAGTACTTGGTACTATGTATAGAATAACAGGTTAAAAGGATGCTAATGAATTCAAAATCATCTAGCAAGCTGTGGAGAAATTCGACACTTGAGTTAGAGGTTTAAATGGACTTTGTTAGTCAAAATCAAAGTTAGTGATGGTAGTCCATAGGCATGGTAACGATCGAGACTTTTCACATTTTATAAACAACATATGCCATACCATAATTTGGTGTTCTTAAAGCGAATATGTCCTACTAAAAACTATGTTTAAAGAGAGCAATTTTACAGTTGTTGCGGCCTGTAGAGCATTGCTGTCCTGGGGTCCTACCACAACCTCTTATAGCAATCTTATTATAATCTTACTTTGTTTCTATCCTTGTTTTTAATGGTACAAAAGAAATAGACGAAACACAAAGTAATAGGCTTATTCCACAAATCCCCCCTGAGCAAATCCCCCTTAGGGGGGAAAACTGAACTTTAATCTAAAGTTAGTCCAAAAATCCCCCTTGTCATTTTCGATTATTCCATTTATCCCCCCTGACTGAACTCCGCTAAGGGGGAAAACTGAACTCTAATATGAAATTAATCCAGAATTCCCCCTTATCATTTTTGGATCATTCCATTTATCCCCCCTGTATGAGAATAAATGTACCTACCTATTATATGCATTTGCTCTTTTGTTAAATAACAAAAATATTTAGGTAAAGTATGTTGGTTACGTAATAAACTGAACTGAATATGGTGTAGCTATAAAAAACTAAATATAATCAGAGTTTATTTTTAACAGATTTCAAAGGCAATAGTGATACAAAAAAAATAAATAAATGTATTTTCTTTCTTTCTTCTTTCTATACAGATTTGGAAATAAATCCAATTGAATACTAATGTAAATTACTTGTATTTTTTTTACATAGTAAATATTTAACTAAACCATTGAATGTGGTACAAAAAACATTTATCGATGTATCATTATCTAGTTATTGGAACGTTTACTAATTAATTAATTTCATCAGTTTGCGAAAACTAAAAATCAAGTATAAGTACAAGTAAAAATTAAAAAAATAAAATAAAATAAAACTACATTTTGTACAGCAATTGACGAGGTTGATCAGTTAGTTAAAGTTCAGCAATTTAAAGTTCAAAGTTAAATTAAGTATAAAATATAACAAAAACAATCACTTTTATACAACAAATCAAGTTCAACAATTTTCTGAAAGTTAAATTCTAGTATGTTTATATGAAGCTTATGAAATCACTACATAGCATAAATTAAAGTCGTTTACCGCTGTCTGTCTGTCTGTCTGTCCCTATGTCTGCTTAGATTTTAAAACTACGCAATGAATTTTGATGCGGGTTTTTTTAGTAGATAGGGTGATTCAAGAGAACGGTTTATATCTATATAACATGCACAATATAGTAGAGAAATACTGATAATTTTAGAGGTTTCTAAAATGATGTCGTAAATAAACACCTTTTTTTGCGCTTACATTGTAAACGCAGGCTGAACCCTACAAGATAGATCAAAATAATGTATAATGTAATTAGCTTGAAAAGGTCTACAAAAAAGTCCGCGATGGTATATGTCTATCTCTTAGGGATAAGCCACAATAAATATTTTTATCCTTTACTTTTACGAGAAATAATGGCTTATTTACGCATGAATTTTAAGCAATACAGCATTAATCCTTATTCAATTAAGTACATTACTTAAATAAATGAAGCGCTTAATATAGATCAATATGGCACTTTACAGCATGTAATTTAAATGAATATTTTCGAAGATAGTAAAGATTTAAAATGCGGGAACATAGCGCTTGAGGCGGTACCGGCCGGGGGCCGACATTCTGTAGTAAATAAGTGGGTCCGGGGTCAAACTAAATTATTTAATGCTGTTCAGAATAGACATTTCAAAGAAATTTTGTTATTTTACTGCGAAGAGGTTCAATATAACCGTAAAACGAATAGGTACCATACACACATAAAGAAGCAGTTGAGGTTTTTAGAGTTGGCAAGATATTTAGGATCACGGAACTCTCAAAAGGTGCTGTGGTCCAATTATTTTGAAAGTTGGACAACTGCCCCTAGTAAAGATCCATGGTCCAACTAGTTGGACAGAGCAGTTGGACCACTGCCCCGGACTCAAATAAGTATACTACAGAATGTATATAGACAATGTGCAACGTTCACCGCTTTTTTCTCCGCACGGGTGCAATGCTAATGCTTTATTTAGTACTAGCTGTTGCCCGCAGTTCCGCCCGCGTAAATTTCGGTTACATCGCATATTATTATTATTTATAAAATAATTATTCTAAAATAAACGTAACCTAAGTTACTCCTTATTACATCAGCAACCTGCCAATAAGAGTCCTGTCAAAATCGGTCCAGCCATTTCAGAGATTAGCCGGAACATACAGACAGACAGACAGACAAAAATTAAAAAAAAATGTTATTTTGGTGTATGTACCGTATATATATTCATATACATGTAGTAAAATACGGTTTTTCAATATTATAAACAGACACTCCAATTTTATTATACCTATGTATAGATCAGCATTGCACCGTGCGAAGCCGGGGCGGGTCGCTAGTATAATATAAAACAAAACACAATCATATAAATACAACGATTGACTAGTATTTGGTATTTGACTAAAAGGTATCTTAAAAATGAGGTGATCGATTTAACCCGTTCTTACTTTATTAGTACAAAATTATAAGAATAATACATTCATATAAGTTAAGTACCTTTAATATTGGTGAATTGGTTTAGCCGTGATAGTGGAACAAACTCTGTCAACATCATCATCATCATCATCATATCAGCTAAAAGACGTCCACTGCTGGATATAGGCCTACCCTAATTTTGGCCACCTTGGTCGAACTAACTCTTTGCTTTTATAAAATTCGTATGATACTTATCTAAGAAATAAGCAACATGCCACCATGCAAGCCCATAAAACACTTCGGCTTATGTGTTTATTACCTGAAGGGGGATTTTTGAACGTTTACTTTTTAGAATCCAGTTTTCCCCCCTAAGGGGGATTATCTAAGGGGGATTTCTAGACTTATTTTTTTCATTCCATTTTTCCCCCCTACAGGTGGATTTCAAGGGGAATAAGTGGAATAGTATATTTTTAAATTCCAGTATTCCCCCTTAAGGGGGATTCCTAAGGGGGATTTCTAGACTCTTGCAATTGGATTCCAGTTTTCCCCCTTAGAGGAGATTTTCAGGGGGGATTTGTGGAATAAGCCAAAGTAACATTACTTAAAATAATACTGCTATAAGAGGTGGTAGTAGGCCCCCTGTTGGCCCGTCTGCCGCTTTAAGTAATTAAATAAGAACATACCAACTATTTTCTGAAACTTATTTTTAACCGATGAGTGTTTTAATATTATCTCAGTTAAATATCAGTGTCATAAAAATCCTAGTCGTAATGACAGATTCGTTACACTGCAACACAATACTGCAGGCGTGCCGCAATAACAAATTTATTGACATTTGTCATGTCTGTACGTCCTTGGTTTTAATAGGTATATTTTTGTTTGTAGTTAGAAACTTATGTTTATGTGCGATATTTATTGTGTAACTGACAAACGTTGATGCTGGACTTTACTAGTTATATTGTCAGTTTTTTTATCCTTTAACAGTGTGATGCTACTCATTAAAAAGTTATAAAATAAGATGCGTTATATGAAATAAAATACAAATTAAAACAAATATTTCCAAGTACCTACCTACAGCAAGCGACGAATAAAAATAAGCATCTAAAAACAAAAAAAAACATTGTTTATATTTTACATTATTTACCTATTTAATTTCTTTAGTATTTAAAGGTCTTCTGAGACGAATGCCGACCGAACTTCGAGGAGAGAATTTTATAAAATGTTTTGAGTTGATGAAATCTTAAAAAGTTTCGAAACTCCTATACATCAGGACGGCGACGAATAAAAAGTTTTACCAAGTGCTGAAAGTTATTTTTACTTGTACCCTCTCTACACTTGAAACCGGGAAACTTTGTCCATGAAATGTTTTCAGCTAAACAAACTTTGATGGGCGGTCACGCCCAAAGTATTTGGTGAAGACTTTTAAAGTTCTATAACTATTAAAAAGAAGTAAAGTATCTGTTATTTGATTTGAAAAGCAACTTTTATGCAACGAAATAAAGTCTAAATTGCGGTAAATATTCTTTGCTGAAATACGACACTCGATCTAGTAAAATTATACCTAATGTTTAATAAATATTGTCAACAATTCCATCGCTTAAAGATTGAGCTATGTATGTCCAACAAATGCATGTTTTTTGGTATTTTTTGTTTCATTTCTATTTTTAGTCTTGTTATTTTTTCGTTATTTATTTAGTATTTTAATTTAATTTGTATTAATATTATTAAATAGTTGTCTGCTGAAGTCTGCTTCGATGGTAAATGTTGTGTATACCTATAATTGGCATATATATGAGACCTTTTTTATCTATATTTTCTATTAAATGTAAAATATGTATGCTGTTGGTGTACCTAATAAATAAATAAATAAATAAATAAATAGTTATTTAATAATTCTTATGTTTCTTTTGCATTTGCATAAAACATGCGCCAAGATTTACTCAACAAGTTTGACAATAACGAGATTTCCCGTCGTCACAGTAACTAATTTATGATTGTACATGCAGGCTAATCTCTCTGAACAAACACCACTGAATGTGTTTGCATTCTTGATGTAACGCTATCTAAACAACATTGTTTGTATAGTACTATCCTGTTTACGTATTTATTTCATTACCCTTTGTAATTGATTTGTATGTTAGCAAAGGCACGAAGTTCTTCACACAGCTATAGTAAACTTTGGGAAAGTATGTATGACAAGACTGTCCTTTCGTTTGAGTTAGGTACATGAATATAATGGAATTAGGCGCTATAAGGTAACTGTACTATTAGCGCTTCTAAGGTCCATGATCGCTTGCTAATCGACCATTATTGGTAATAAAAAACAACTTAATTATTTTAAGGAAATCCTTAACAGACCTTAAGGACCTTGTTTTACTTTTACGCAAACATGATAATTTAAAAAAAAAATCTTCCTTAGTTTGTATAACATAAAATGAATAAAGAACATGATATTAGAATTACGAATTGACGTCATCATATTTGAAGAATACTCATAAACGTCTTGCAATGACGTGTGCTTGCGTTTAGGTATACGTTCGTCGCACACCTACTTAATGCTTGCTGGACAAACGTTGGTTCTTATATACACCTAAAGTGGCAAACACATTTCCCCAGTCGGGCTTATTCCAAGCTATACTTCTAATTTATCTGTGTCGCCAAAATCACAAAAATAAACTAGAATTATGAAAGAAACATCGTGTATACGACTAAGGTGACGAAAAAGCATACGGTCTGTCTGATGCTGAGCAATTACCGTTAGTATATGAACGGTGGCAACACCAGGAGTATCTAATTTGTGCTCTTTTACAGTGGTAGGCAAGGTGTAGTAGTATGGAGCTGGCCGTGTTATTTCTATCGTCGTGCAAACCCAAAAAACCCTATATACTCCTCTATACCTCTTCATATAGTCATATTTTTCAATTATCTCGTTTAAACAGCACGACAATAAAATATTGATTGTTATATCTACACGAATAATAAATAAGTAATTTGCAACGTGTTCTGTTACCCAATACAAATCTTTAGAATTTCGATAATTATAACCAGTTGTAAAAAATAATTAATTGTTGCTTTGAATCAATTCCGAACTTGAAAGGTATTGATTTAAGTATCAAGTTTTAATGTCATAATATTAATTGAAAATTGCAGATAATTTAGGTATATTTTTTATGTTGTGTTGGTTTTATTTAAGAAATATTGATATTATTATAAGCAATAGATATATAGGTAGGTATAAAAAATGAAGGCAGCCTGTTACGGGAAGGAAAACGTATACACACCCGCGTTTCGCCATTGATATTTTCGATCCCATGTAGCAGAGGCGAGTCTGTTGTCATTTACCGAACACAATTCCAATCGCCGGTCTGATACTGAAAATTTATCGACAGGAAAACGCAATATCACTTTTCGATTCCAGGACTTAACCCTGACTCGGAAATCGATTTCGAGACACTCAGTATGCAGTAGTCAGTGGCAGTCCGTACGCTATAGGCAGTCATAATCAAAAAAAATATATTTTCGTGTTTAACGATTTGAATGCCCTAAATACGTACCACTTTTCTCTGACCAATAACCGACGTAATGCACTATTCATTTACCCGACAAGAAAATAGATCGGTTTTCAATTTGTGGCCTTAAAATCCAATGTGAACGTGGAATTAGCCCTAGGTGTTCAAAGCCACGTTTCGCAATACTGTTCTCCGTATATGGCAGCTATGATAACAATGGTGAATTATATCACGTCAGTGGATGCTTTGATCTCGTCTGATGATTCGTGGTACTGCCAAATACGTACATGGCGTTCGTGTCGTGTTTTTGTAAAAACGATAATGTGAGTTACTATGTATTGTCATACTGCCTGTGGTTCGGCGGTACTGTGTGTGGATTACCAGTTACCACGCTGAGGTCTCGGGTTTGATCCCCGAGTCAGGTAAAGAGATATTGGGTTTTTCTGTCGAAAAATTTCTCGGTACTAGCCCAGAGTCTGGAATGGTGGATGAAATTTTATTATGATGACGGCTTTTCTCTTCTATAATGCATGTATTTTTGATTACACCTATAAATGGAAATTCTCTAAATGATAATAAAATCCAAATTGGTAAAAAAAAAAGTAGTTGGTGGCGAAACAGACTGAAGAAATATTGACTTTGCTTTATACTATTTAGACATCAATAGTCCGTAAAGATGCAGATTCATTGCGTTGGTGGCGGGGAACTACCCCAACACTTTTAAACTGAACATGCAGACAATGGACATCATAGCACGGTTCGTTTTCAGCGTTCATTTCTCCCACGTAGGTGCAGGCTCTGGAACGAACTACCAGCTGCGGTGTTTCCCGAGCGCTACGAGGTTTAAAAAGAGCATTAATATCAGGGTAGGCAGCGGCTTCGCAGAGGCCCTGGCATTGCAGAAGTCTATGAGCGACAGTTGCCACTTACCATCAGGTGGGCTGTTGGCTCGTCTGCCACTGTAGGCAATAAAAAAATAAAAAAGAAAGTCACCATTTTAACGCTGAGACAAGATATCGCGGTTGCATTACGTAAATCGAAGCTTCCTATGAACAATACCACAACAGAAGAGCGTCAAGCATTGAAGAACATTCGGGATAACCAGGATATATTAGTGCTTAAGGCCGACAAGGGAAACGCCACTGTAGTGATGAATACGGCTGACTATCAAAACAAAATACGTACGCTGTTGTGTGATGACAAGGTATATAAACCGGTATCATACAACCCAACGGCCAGAGTAACACGCAGAATACGGGCTTTGATACAGGAACATCAGGACCTTTTCACAGAAGATGAGTACCAGAAGCTATATCAGCCAAAGCCACACCAACCACCAAGATTATATGGTTTGCCAAAAATACATAAGTCGGACGTGCCACTGCGGCCTATCGTAAGTCAGATTGCATCTCCTACTTACGACCTTGCAAAGCACGTCGCGTCAGTATTGCAGCCATTAGTGGGCAAAACACTATCTTATGTGAAGGATTCTCGCCATTTCGTGCAGATAGTAAAAACCCTAATATTGGAGCCTGAGGACACCATGGTGAGTTTTGATGTGGAGTCACTTTTCACCAACGTTCCAATTAAGGAGTGTCTGGACGTCGTGAAGGACAAATTAAGTGACAACGAGATGCCGTCAAACTATATAGATCTACTGAAGCACTGCCTAGAGGGCAATTACTTCCTTTTCCAAGGTCAATACTACCTCCAGATTGATGGCGTCGCAATGGGGAGTCCAGTGGCCCCAGTACTTGCTAATCTCTGGATGGAACATTTTGAAGAGAAGGCGTTGAGTGGTGGACCGAAGATTATCAGACTTTGGAAAAGATACGTCGATGACGTATTTAGTATAGTAACGGGCGGTAAACAGGAAGTGGATCAATATATAGTATACCTAAATTCCATTCACCCAAATATAAGGTTCACATACGAAATGGAAACGGAAAGATCGTTGTCATTTTTAGATGTCAAATTGAGTGCGAGAACAGATGGGTCCTTATCACACTGTGTCTACCGCAAACCAACACACACGGACAGATACTTACATGCTACGTCGCATCACCACCCTCGTCACTTGCAGTCCGTTATGACTTCATTGAAGAACAGAGCCTACGATCTATGTGACCCTGAGCATTTAGAGCAAGAACTAGATCATGTTCAGGAGGTACTTAGTCGTAATGGATATAAAGGGAATCGGCGACGTAGGCAGCCAACGAAAAGGGTCAAACGTCCAGAGGTCGACAGACAACCTGCCTTTCTGCCCTACATTAAAGGTGTGACTGATAAGATAGGAGACCTGCTTAAACAATACTGTATAAACACAGTCTTTACACCTGGGGCCAAAGTAAACAGCATGGTAGGCACGCCAAAGGATGTTTTGCCCCTACAAACACCGGGCGTTTACAAGATCAATTGCAGCTGCGGTAGTTCGTACATAGGTCAGACTAAGCGGACTATTGCTGAAAGGGTCAAAGAACATATCGCCGCTGTAAAGAATCGACAGACCAGCAAATCAGCGATTGCCGAACATATTCTTCAAACGGACACCAATCACTGGATTGAATTTCATCGTACGCAAGTCCTCTCCACTGATTGTACCTATTACTCTCGGGTTGTACGAGAAGCTATTGAAATTAAGAAACACATAAATTTCAATAGGGAAGACGGCTTCAAGCTCTCGGCTACGTGGAATCCAGTGATTCAAATTACGCAACCTCGCTTTGCGCAGTCGGTTAACGCTCGAAATACGGACGGCATACAGAATAGGGACACTGTCAGTGTGTTTTGTGATAGTACGTGGAAAGACAAAAATGTGAGGGTAGATCTAGAATCTACTTCACATACGGAGTCGTGACATCGCCTCACCAGTCTGCTTGTGACCACGGCCGGTGTAACCTGGTCGAAACGTCAAGCAAAATAAGGTATGTAAATACCTAATGCATGATCGCGTTAATTCCCGTATGATTATAAATTTATACCATTTTACCAGTTCACCGACAGACAAAGTAATAAGATTAATACCAGTCTGTTTTACTACCCCACTGCAGGGCAAAGGCTTCTCATAAAGAGAAAGTATGAGCATTAATCGCCACGCTTGCTCAAGGCGGATTGGCAATGTCAGACTTTTAAGTCCAGGTTTCCAAACGATGTTTTCCTTCACAGTCAGTCAGAAATGTCCAAGATATACTTTAAAAGTATATGATTTGAAAAATCACATTGGTACTTGCCCGGATTGTTTTAAAACCCATATCGTGCAAGCGAGCTATTATTCAGTTAAATCCAAGCAGACGTCGAATTTTCACTGCGACCGACAGTAGAAACGACAATAACAAAAAGGATGTTTTGTTTCATGTAACACAATCACGAACGATTTGCTTTAAAAGAAATAGGTTATACAGTTCACACATACATAGTTTAGTAGACGGCGACCTCACGATAATCTCATTGAACTCTCGACGATTACCAGGTTGAGTACTTGCCTGCAATTGTTCATTCTAAATACGTAACTAGCTTTCCGCGGAGCTGTTACACTCGCGTCATTGCTTACTACTCTGCCCCCGTCGCCGACGCCAGTAGCGTAATGTCACATACGCAAAAGAATATTTCAAATCTGACTGGTAGTTCTAGAGAACTCTTCCGCTTAATATTATAGATTGTTACAACCGAGATGGATATATGAAACTCATTCAGCATATTGTAAATGATGCAAAGACAATATTTTGTGGACTCAGATATAGTTTTGGCTCCTGCTACTTTATTCTAACCGTTTGTAAAGTTTACCTGTCGTTTTTGTTATCAATTTGATGATAAATTGACGGACGGATTTGAAATTACATTTTACAGATCCTGTCTTTAACACACATAGTCTTCGTTTTAGATATAACTGTCAAGTTTTAGATCTTTTTTTTTTAAGGGAATTAAGGAAAGAGGGGAATTTGTCTCTCCAGCGCTCTCACTCACCGAACGAACGGCAGTAGTACGGATACTACTACTCTTACGTCGATCTTCTATGAGAGGGAAGTTCTTCCCCGGACGATCCGGCCCATTCATGCTGAAACCAGCGTTGATCTATTACCGTAAAATTAGATTAGATATCTGTTTTATAATAGTAAACTTTCGCATTTGAAAAAAGGTTATTTTGGACGGTTGAGAATAAGGCAGCAGATTTTAACTACCTAAGTTAGGAGATATATAATTTAAGTAAATGCTTATAATATTTGTCAAGCTCAATATGTACACGAATTAAATGGTCTTTTTGATTATGATATCTGCTGATCATAGATCTCAGAGGCGACAGAAATACAGTTTGCTATGCCTCAGGCGAACCCGATAGGAGAAACCGCTAAAGCGAAATTTGTATCAAGTATTACCGATTTATTACTGAAATATGAGTAAAAACGCACGTAAAGCAGATTATGATATAGCTGATCTTAATTACCTACATAATGTTTGCTCTATGGACTGTTCTAGAAAAAAGAAATTATACGCGAATAAGGATATAATTACCAAAACATTTAATGAGCCTAGCTTAACGGTAGGCAATTACATGACTCATATGACTTCTGTTTTTGATTAAACCAATTTTATACACAGTAAAAAGTGATAATGGACTAAAAAACAAATAGTGTACAAAAACTTAATGGTAATTATGACGTGCTCAGGTGGTCCAATGAAAACATTGCCGCTTTATCTTAAAAGTATGACCTTTAAACGTTGACATTTTGGCCCCCTGTACAATGTCTTGTTTTATAACGATTTTATCGGACAATGCACTGGATTTTATTACTAGCTTTTCGTGACGCAGTTTTACCCGCGTCTTTGCTTACTGTTCTGCTCCCGTCGCCAGTATCGTGATGCTACATAGCCTATAACCTTCCTCGAGAATTGGGCTTTTATAAGCAAAAAGATTTATTTAAATCCGACTAGTAGTGCCAGAGATTAGCGCGTTGAAACAAACACACAAACTCTTCCGCTTTATCTAATATGTAGATTGTAACCAAGCGGACTATTGTGGTTTTGGTCATCATTCTACTCAGGTTTCTACTATTGAATTACTAAATCGTTGTCTTCTTAGTTTGTAGACTGCAAATCGAGCTATTTAGATTGTGTCTATCTAGACTCCAGACTAGAGCTTAATGACAAATGATCAGGCTCTGCAAGGTGTAAGTGTTTAGACACGCAGGACAATATAAAATGTTCCGTAAACTACATCTTAGTAAATTTTTTAACATTTTTTTGTTACAGTATAATATTAAATGTATCTTTAATAGCATCCGTTCCAATTAAAAAATGTGTACATGCGACATTTTTATCTAATGTATTTAATTACGTATACGCACGCAAGTGAAGTACATACAATGATAATTTGTTAAGTATGCATGAGGTTGTAGCTTCAATTTCACGCATTTGAACTGAATCTGGGTGTGCTTTGTGTGCATGTTATTTTATACATAAGTGTAGGTATACTATATTGTTTCCTACTGCGCCAAGAAGATAAGGATTTTTCATAATTAAAACATTAATAATAAATTAAGTAGCACGATATTTACTGTTGAAAAATGCCGGCTGTGAGGTATTTTGTATTTCACCCATTTCAAAGAACTTAGCAGTATCCATTTACCTACATTTTTACACTACAAAACGTAAGCGCCCTATATTGAACGAAATAGCCCATAGAAATGCGAGGGTTCCTAAGCAAATTTATATTTTATATATGTTATAGCACTCGACACGATGGGTTAGTTCGGTTAATATAAGTATTTGGATAATAAGAAGCCGCTATGGTTGCTACATAGTATTCTTATATTTTAAGTTGGTTTTGAAAGCATAAGTAAGTGCAGGGTTGTGCGTAATGGAATTTTACTATAGCTGATAAGTACCAAACATCTGTTAACTGATAGTCGGTAGGTATTGTAGCTGTGCTTCTCTGTGTAATAGAAGACTGCGGAGGGGAATAAATCTGCTCGATCCATCTGTGATACTAATACAATATACACAAACAGGACATAACTATCCATTGTGGTTACATTTCTGTGTCTTCAATTTGTGAATTTCCAAGTTCTTTAAAAAAATTCTGTTCCAAATTCATTAAATCTAACGAAATTATCACCTGCCGCAAATTGTTGAAATCCAATGTATTTTTGTGATCAATCACTATTGAGTAAATAATAACACGAAGCGGTATTGATTGCCTATATGTAAGCTTGTATAGTAGGTAGAACATGCCAACAAAAAGTGTGACATGTCGGAATAATGTCACTTCCGTAGAACGCGACATGTAGTTACGAAAGGGAATTTTCGAAAAAACGCCACGTGGTATAAAAACGCAAGTTATGTTTATTTCAAATTTTGATGTACTTACTTACCAGGGAGTACAAATTAATTTTAGTATATTTAGACATGTTATTTTAGTTTTATCATAATACTAGCTTTCCGCGGCGCGGTTTCATCAGCGTTTTTGTTTACTGCTTTGCTCCCGTCGCTCGCACGTAGCGTGATGTTACATAACTAACCTGCGTCGAGAACAGGGCTATCATATGCAAATAGAATTTTTGAAATCCGACTGGTAGTTCCAGAGATTAGCGCGTTCAAACTAACAAACAAACACACAAACTCTTCCGCTTTATGTAATAGTATAGATTTTACCGTGAACGCTTTTTTTTTGCTGCTTATTAAACATATATTACGGCTGTATGTGTTTTATATTCTTGTTATTAAAAGTTTCCTAAATCATTCTCAATATGGCCTATTAAACACATAATTTTCCAATATTCTTTACACTTCGACGTTAAACTTGTATTTTTTAACAAGGTCCACAGACCCAAAATTCTGTTGAAATTCCAAGCTTAAAACTCCCAATATTTAATAACCATTTATTAGGCAAACGTAATTTCGCTAACCCTATAAGAGTTAAAAGGGACGTTTTTATAAAAAATAATTTTTAAACGAAAGCCCGTTTTGGTGAGGAAGAACTGTGGGTGTAGGGTGGGCTTCCCGATAAGGTGCACCACACGATTATTAACAAAAAGGCCGGACAAAAAGTTTTTATTAAATGTTGAATAAAACTATTTGCCGTTCAAGTTGTAAAATATATGTATAGACTTCATACTACAAAAACGATACATAATAAAATACTGTAATGGTCTTTACAATTTACATTGTTGACTATTTATCTCTTTTAATTTCAAAGTTGACGTAAACATCGCTTAAAATGTTATTAAAATTTATTTTCTAAGTGTCAATCAATCAAATCAGCCTATTGCAGTCCACTGCTGGACATAGGCCTCTCCCAAGTGTATCTCTAGCTTTTATGCTCCGTTTTATGGTTATTTTTTACATCGCCAGTAGTGGCTAAACGACCAAACAATCTGGTGTTTGGTCGTTATACCCACAAACCGCAGAAGTGCCAGTAACATAATTAAGTGTACTGTAATTACACTACTTACTAACAGAAACACACCATTACGTAAACTTCTGTAGGTTAAGCTTTTAAAAATAACGTGGATAGTTGCCAGGTTTTGTATCTTCAATTTCATGTATGTAACATACACATTCATTCATTAAAGTAGACGGTAGGCGATCACGACTTTATTATAGCTTTTCTCCTTTCTTTCGACATCTCACTCCGACCGGAATAACTTACTTTAACTTACTAGCTGCCTAAGCTAATTTATAATATAAAGCGGAAGAGTTTGTTTGTTTGAACGCGCTAATCTCTAGAACTCACAGTTGTATTTGAAAAATTCTTTTTGCGTATAGCCCAGTTCTCGATGAAGGTTATAGGCTATGTAAAATCACGCTACTGGCGACGTAGGCAGAGCAGTAAGCAAAGACGTGGCTGAAACCGCGTCGCGGAAAGATAGTATAAATTTTATTATACTATCTTTGTTTTTTATCTTATAGTATTTTAAATTGACTGGCCTGTTGGTCTAGTGGTTATTGACCCTGACTGCTAAGCCGGAGGTCGTGGGTTCGATTCCCACCCAGGACAAACCTTTGTGTGATGAGCATGATTGTTTGTTCTGTGTCTGGGTGTAATTTATCTATAATATGTATTTACAGAAAAAAAAATGTATATAAGTAGTATATCAGTTGTTTAGTACCCATAACACAAGCAAATATAATTGCTTAATTTGGGGCTAGATGGCGCTGTGTGAATGTGGTAGAATATTATTATTATTATTAAAATAATAAAACAAATTTCGGACTTGTCCCGATAAAACCAAATGTTTGGCTACTCTCCCACCCGTCGCCACCCGTTTCGCATTGTACAGCCGGGTAGAGTTTGATACAAATCGTAGTCATTAAATGGTTGATAAATATTTATTTTGTTCCAAATTGTTGATGTACCGCGGATATCGAGGCTCTACAAATAATTTCAATCTCAATTTTGTGTTTAGTGGATATGAAATTTCGATGTTGATTTTTGATTATTATGATGCTTAGTTTTACACGTGACTACGCTCGCGTTCGATTGTTTATTGCCGTGAAAACATATGGTTGGCCTATTTTATTATTTTGGAATAGAGAATTGGGTATGTTTGAGTTATATTTTGTTATAGACCAGTGGCCTAAGTCTGCTATCACAATATTGTCAGAATGGTCGATCATTGATGATATTGGTTGATTTTGACAAGTTCCAACTAATAATAGTGTCAGAATGGTCGATCAGTGATCTTATTGGTTGATTTTGACAAGTTTCAACCAATAAGAGATCAATGATCGACTATTCTGATACTATTGTGAGGACTTAGGCTCCAGGTTACATCATGTTGATACTGGGTGAGAAGTGCTTTGATCTTAGACAGTAGCGATCGCGCTATTGTACATGTCATAGCGTTCAGGAAACACTTCAGCTGATGGTTTTTGACTTTACACGTGAATAAACGTTTGCCTACTGCAACAGCACAGCCTCTTTTAAACCAACAAATTGCCGAATTTTACACGATATCATGTAATATCCAAGTTAGTAATGTCCAAGTCCAAGGTAAACTTAAGAAATTACGTATGTCACATTGGTAGGTACTTGTTCGGTTTCGAGTTTCAATTTAATAAGTATGTTCTCGTCGCTTGCAGTCAAGTAAATGTTATAACAGTGCTGTTCCTAGAATTACAAACAAACACAGTATAGTTCTATTATTAGGTTTTATTGCATCAGTAAAATGTGGAGACCGATTTGAATAGCAATACACTTGTTACGGTTCAGTTATAGTTTGTTTACAATGATTGCAATTTGCAATCGTGGTGATTCGATCGCGTCTTAATGAAGCAATTGCCAATCGATTCGTCAAACATACCAACCGATTTATTCTACCATCGTTACGATATTAAATACTAACAAAATACTATTTATGAAAAGTGTGACTGCCTTTTATTCACAGGGATGTCATTTTACAAGTACATATTTACAAAATTTTATCTTTGTCGTCGCTGTCTTACGATAAAAGAAAATAAACGAATCGACCAGAACAAGAATGATTAGATTATTAAGAATTATTTCATAAATATGATTTATGATTGATTGAACTAACTGAAAATTCTCGCTTTAAATTTCTTTGTTACATGAGAGATACTAAATATATAGTTAATAATTAATTTTAATCAAATTAGTCAGTAGTTATAGTATTATAGTTATATTATAGTGTAAGTACTTAGTTTATCAAACACAATGGAATTAATTTATGATAAATAAATAAATATACCTAGTCCACTCGGTCTCTGAGAATTTGAACCTTCTAAGAGGACGGACAACCATTTCTTTGCTTTTTATGGCACTGGTACACACTGGTCATACACTTTATTAGAGACTCTCTCTCTCTAATCGGTCCCTCATGTCTGAGGATCGTGGTCAGCATCGGGTTAACATCTGGAGCGGATGATCTTCCTCCACCGGTCTCAGTACAGCGCGTCTCTTACGCTCGTGTGGAATTTGGAGGACAATGAGCCACTTGATTGGCCCATCTGGTTGGTGAACGACCACGCGATCGTTTGCCTTCGGTGTTCTCAACGACAATAATTTTTCCAGACTTTTATCGCCTCTGCGCACCGTGTGGCCAAAATAGGAAAGAATGCGTTGTTGGCATATGGTCGACAAGTATTATTAGAGACACTCCAAAAATCATGTAATTAGTTCTAAATATTTATTTATTTATTTATTAAACTTCATGCACATAGGTACAGAGGCGGACTTAATGCTATAAGCATTCTCTACCAGTCAACCTTAGGTAATGCAGAGATAAGCAAAGTAGTTGCAGTTTTTGAAGCAGAATGATACAAATCTAAAATAGTTATGATCTAAATTAAAAGTATAAAAATAAAGTATAACCATAAAGAAAATAAACAGTGAATACTTAAATATTATAATACAAATAAGTAATTAAATATACCTTTATTATTTTACATATAATAACGATATTATTAATAGTGAGTCAACACAACGCGTAACTGTAGCAATCTCGAACGCTACGCTAACCCATTTAACACGGTCGTTTTAACATGATTAATAAATTTATAACAGGTTTATACTACCAAGTGTTTCTCTATTTAAATATTGTGTGCTCGTTCTGAGTGTACAATTAATGCCTGGTATACGTGTTCTATGAATAATTTATGTATCTACGTTTTTTGTAAGTAAGCGTTTTTAGTATAATTGAAAGTTTTGACGTAGACGTGCTTTGAAAAGCTTTTCACGTAAATTACCATTTTTCGAGTGCCGCAGTAGTAATCAACAAAAATAGGTGTTGGGTTTTTTCCTTTCTATAAATCTTTATTAATTAAAGCCGGTATTGTACCCAGTACATAGTCCTACACGATAGTCTGAATAGTGCCCAGTACACAGTCCCTGAACTAATTGGGACTTTTCAACTGAATATTTGGTTTTAACATAACGCGAATACCGGTCGGAACAACCAGTCTTTTTAACCCAAAACAATCAGTAGCACATAAGCACTCCAAGTTATTATTTTTTTGTTATAATTCACATATAAAACTCAACCTTGAGGTATCTATTTACGCGTACCAATTTGGTTGTCATTAAATAGCAATAAAGAAACCGGTCCGCCAGCTGATAACTAATGTAATCGTAATTATCTGAGCTATCTTGTTTAAGAGAAAATATACTAACCAGTTGTCGGCTATGATTGTGTGAAATGTTGTGATCAAATGTGGAATAGATTAACTGTTTTAAACTAATCTAAATATGAGGAAATTATGCGGTAACTACCGTAATTCATGGATGATTAAAACAGCATCAGAAGAACATATCACTTATGATTTTCAAAACTGGATATGACGAATATGAATACACAACCCTTATTCTTTTTAGAAACATTATGTTTGGCGGATTGTCGAAATATTTAAGCTAAAATCTAGATTCAAAGAAGAGTAGCACAATTTAAAACCATTGTAACATTGGACATATTGTACAGATATACCATTAATTAATTGGTTATGTAAATTCGCATGTGATTCATCGCTGTCCATTTTAATTACAGTCGAGCCTTGTGATATATAATCCACCTATAGAGCTTGTACATCGCTATTGTTTTGTTTCATAAGCCTACCCCACCCCGAACAGTCTCCCCCGCCAGACACCCCAATCCACCGAAAATTACATGCATATACACGTCGAATTCGAGACAGACAGACAGCACAACATAACTATCACAAAGGGCCGGCAATTAGAGCCCCGGACGTGATGCAGCATCGATCGTATTGTCCGACAGATCCGATGTTTGCATGTAAAGTGTAGCTGGAAAACCTAGCAAGATAGTTTCGACGTAAGTTTATACTATCGGGCTCATAAACCATTGGTGGAAGTGACTTGACTTCGGCCAAGTTCATAAGCCAGCTGTTTAGGATAAAGTTATAGAACTGTTTTTTATGTAATACTATTTAGTTGGCAAGCTAGCATACGATCTATAGTAAGTAGTTAGCGTTCCCTATACTGTGTTTTTTGAGCATTTAAGAAAATAAATCCCAATTTTTATTGACTGTGCGGAAGATGGGACTAAAAGAGGGGAAGTAAAAAGAATTAGGTCTAGGGGTAAATGGCAGTTAATGTCAGGATCATACCAAGTCGTAACAATTTGCACAGCTATTACATTCACTCTCTCCGCAACCTCTACGCACTAATCATGAATGTTGTTTTACTAGAACCAAGGGCATTGTAAATAATTACTTCGTTTAGAGATAGTTAGCAAAATTATGAACTCCCAGAGCTGTCGTATAGTACCTGTTTGTGTTTAAAGATTCTGTTTATTGTTATAATTAGACAGCTGATAGACGGAGACGTTTATTTTGAGAACTTGTGATGTAGTAACAGTTATTCGTTTCGCTGCGTTATTTGTACACACCAAATTTAAAATAAACTGAAATTATATTAATTATACCATACCAAATTGAACAAAAATGTGTCGCGAAATTGTGTTTATCTGTAACTGCTACTACTACTGAATTTTGTTAAAATATATTCGCCTATCTGCGGTAGACAGCGACTTTATTGAGTCCTTGGCATTTCAAAAGTCCAAGAACGTTTTATCATATTCAATAAACGAAAAAATATGTCGAACTTTTTATAAAAGTATTACTTTTTCTACATAACTTAAACGTAGAAGATGAGTTTGTAGTTGTCTGCGTATAAGATGTGGCCAATTGCAGAAATCTTATATAAATACTAGTAAGATGTTTTGAAGATTGTGGGGTTAAAACAAAACAGGAGAATAACATTCTATAGTCGGGTCTTGCGTCGTAAAATTTGATTGAAAGGAAGGGTCACTGTTGTACTAAAATTATCAAAGGTTATCAAATGTTTGTTTGCATTGGGTTAGGGTGTGGATTTATTAACTCTATTTTATGCACGCGCTACCATTTCAAATATAGTTATGAATATATAGGCACCTATTATTCACTCAATCAATAAAGATGAAATCTCTCTCTAAATAATGTAAGTAGGTTTATTGTAACCAATAGGTTCTTATTAACTTACAGTGTATCTGGAAGGTTGCTGGTACTTACAGCTCAGATCATCCTATTTTAAGTACCAGCAGTACTTTATTAATTAAGACTTCTGTACCTACATTAGGTTTTCCTCTACTATGTACCTACTTGTGCTTGTGTCAATAAAGAATTTTCATTATTTATTTATTATTTACTCTAAAACTACTTGACCGCTAAAACTTAAAGTCGACTCATGAGTAGGTAACGACTAGGAACGGACTTTTCAGTCTTTCCGCGACAATTCTCGACGGCTTAGCTATTAACATAAACGTTTGGCTTAAAAACAGAATTAAAAAAAAAACAGTTATTAAGTATATGACTAAAATTTATTTTCAACTAGCTAAATGGCTAGCGGTGTCCGGCGTGACGAAGAGATTGCTATCACAGTCTATTCGATAAGCTTGTCTTTGAACCGAGCCAAGTGGAACGATCCATTTTGCCGGTTCGCCTCTGTCTTTCCGATTTTATGGCCAAACACCGAAACGCTAGTTAACTTCTAAGTTCTTTTATTATTATAATTAATTAGTGACACATGAAACTTACCGGACACTTAAATAAAATTAAATGACGTTTCGGTATTTGATATATCGCTTAAATTTATAAATTATTTTCATAATACCGTTTTACGTGTTGTACCTACCTATTTATCATAAAGTAAATTAATACTTATTTTTGAGCGTTGATATATTGAAGTATGACAACACTAGGACTAGCAAAAATATGTATAAATAGTACGCAAACTCTACATAAACAAATATTAATTATCTTTATAACGTGACGTAACGCAAAAATAATTAAATATTGCATAGCATCCTCAAGATGATTGCCTCCCGTTTAGACTGTCCTATCCAATTCAAGTGGATAAAAATCATCACCGGACAAGACTGACATTTTTATTGTATTGTTATTTTATTTATGCCAAAATTTTATTGTACCATTGAATAATTAATTAATTAATGCATTGACAAAGTAAATTTTATATCATTTTATATTATATTATTTCTGTTCCAAATTTATTGTATTCTAATTCTTTCTCATTGTGTTATTTTATTATTTTGATTGTTGATTATTGTTATATGCTGACCATTTATTTATTATTTATTACTATTTTATTACTACTATGGAAATTTTAATCTGAAATAAATGTATTTTGATTTTGATTTGATTTGATAGCAACAAGCAAACGCGCAATTTCCTATCTGCAACAATTTATCAGATATAACGAGCCAGTTCGGGGAAGTGGTTGCGAGATACAAGTTCTCTGATCACCGGTGTTAGGCGGTTGGCACACTTCCCCGCATCAAGCAGCGTAGCGTGAGAGTGCGTCTTCTTACGTCGTTGCTATAAGAATCTGCGAGATACAAGTTTTTCTGATCACGGGTGTTAGGCGGTTGGCACACTGCCCCGTATCAAGCAGCGTAGCTCGTGAGTGCGTGTTCTTACATGGTTGCTATAAGCATCTCTTTGCATTAAGTGAGAGCACCGGCAGCCCAATTACACCTCGGTTTTCCTTTTTTTCCTTTTTTCCTACTTATCCCCTTCTCCTTACATGGTCGGCAATGACTTGATTGTGTTTTCTAAGCTTAAAATACTTAGAAAACATAGGAATCTGCACAGGTTACGGTTACCACTTACCATCAGGTGTGCTGTATGCCACCATAAACAAAAAAATTCAAACACGCGTGGTGCGACACATAGAAAGACACTCTTTGGCGTACTGCGGGGCAATGTGTGCATCGCCTTAGTCTTACATTAAGAAAACTTTGTCGATAAGTGGCCCTCGTCGTATTAACCACTAGAATTAGTACATAATTGTACTTATATCCGTGGAAGTGTTTAACAACTTTTGAGCTTGTAGGGATAATGTGATTTGTATAAAAACTGGCTACTTAATAAAACACGGCAATGCCCAAGTCGGCCGATGCAATATAGGTTCGTTGCGGATTCACCGATGACTTAAACATCCAGTGCGACTGTGGTGCTTCAGTACAAGATATGATAAGATATGATACACCTACTGTCATGTTCATCGTGTCCCTCTATTTGCACTTGGGATGATTTGATTGAAAATTATTGGTACCTAGCTTTCCGCAGTGCGGTTGCACCCGCGTCTTTGATTACTGCTCCGCTCCCGTCGCCAGTAGCGTGATGTTACATAGCCTATAGCTTTCCTCAAGAACTGGACTATCATACGTATAAATAATTATTTAAATCCGATTGGTATTTAGATATTAGCGCGTTCAACAAAAAAACAATCTAACTCTTCAGCTTTACATAGTATAAATTATTATTGTATGAAACGAAAGAAGATATAATACACGATAAGTTCGTTAACACAATAATGGCAGAATAACAGCTAAATAAAAAGAGTATGAGAGACATACAAGAAATGCATGGCTCAACTAAAACAAAAGACCGATGTGGAGACGAACTTTTAAACAAATTTAAATTATTTAAATATTTATTTTCTGTTCCTCTAACTGACATAATATGCATAATAATATGAAGACGTAGTTTAAGGGCGTGATCACACGAGCGCGATTTTTTTCGGCGTGCCACAGCGCTCTCATCTCATCGCGTACGCATCGCTCAGTCTTTAGAAACATTGGAATTAAATGATTCTCTTTTGTAATATAAAGTTTAAAATTAAACCGATACAAAATACGCGCGCTCGCTCAGCGATCGCGCAGTCGTCTGAACGTAGTCTAATCATGCGAGCAGTCGCGATACAGAAGCTAGTATACCTAAATAACAACTATGAGTTCACAACAATTCAATTAAAACAAAGTTAATACGTACTACATTTTATGATAGTAACAAAGGAGACGGAAATTAGAAATAATTAAAGAAGCAAATTAAGTTAGCCGCCTGCCATTAAATAAAGTTATATTGATGTTATTAAATATTTATGCTTGTTATTAGTATTTACTGTGTTTGCTTTAATCATGTTATATTTATTACTTAATATTAAAGAAGATTCTTAGGAGAAAAGGTACCGTAGCTCAACATTCTAGAAACAATTACATAGCTAAATAAATAATATATTTATAAAATATTATAAATGCGAAAGTTTGTGTATATGTGTGTGTGTTTGTTACCACTCAGCGCCTAAACGGCTGAACCGATTTCAATGAAAATTGGTATGTTGAGATTCAATGCCGGAGACGGACATAGGCTTTTTTTTAATCCCGAAAACCGGTCTGGTTCCCGAGGAAAACAAAACATATTTTATCCATCCATCCATATCTCCCATTAGCGTGAGAAATCTCTTAGAACTTCCGCGGTGTTCTACTTCTCTTATACTTATCTCTTCCATATTTTAGTATTGTAGTAAAAAACTTAAACATAATGAATTATTTTTTATTGCCGACAGTCACCGACATACAGTCCACCTTATGGTGAGTGGGAACTGTCGCTCATGGACGACTCAAGAGTCCCTAGCATTGCTCTAAAATGCACGGGAGTCTGCGAAGCCGCTGCCTACCGCGTAGGGAGTGGGGTAGGAAAGGAGGGAAATTGGTGCTCCGACGCTCTCACTTACCGAACAAATCGCGATAGTATGGATACTACTACTCTTACGTCGATCTTCTATGAGAGGGTTGTATTCATTCTGAAAGCAGCGTGGATCTACTACCGTATCTTCTTCTATTTACGAGCTTTGCCTTTTTGCATTGTCCTGTTCTTCTATCACAAGCCAGATTCTTAAATTACAGTTTATTTATAAATATCCTATCATTGTCTACGTGGTCATGTTATATTATGTAGGCATAACCTGACTTACAACGGTTCTTGTACTTTATCTAGAACAAACAAATCGATGAGAACACAGCGCATTGAACTGTAGGACATGTAATAGACATTTACTATGCTCGTCCTCACTAAACGATGGTAAAGTTGATTGTGTATTTGTATTTTGTTACTTTTATGTAGTTAGGCACTAAATAAAGATAAAATATTCAATTAATCACTTATATTGTCAGTTTAATTTAGACATTCGATATTCTTTATTGAGATAAAAGGAACACTGTAACTGAGTATGAATGGCAAAAGCTACGCAAATATGGTTGTAGGTTTAATTTTTATTAGGTGTCATACTAAGTAGCGCAGTTATGTTCTTCCTCAAATGAAGGACAATTTAAGACTCCAGCAATGCCAGAAGCACGATCTGTAATGTCTCTAGAAATCCATGCATTTAAATTTAAAGAATGGTAGCGAAAATAATTGTGGTACTACGGCATTTTGACGTCCGGAGGGCACTATTTACTTTACGGTGTTTCATGAAAAGCAGGTAATTTCCTGGACGACCCCGTAAGCCATTTAGGCACTTCTATGTATGACGTTGAAGTTTAAATAAAACAGTGCAATGAAGTGCACTAAAAGTATACCTCCAAACTCACAAGTTTATGCGATGCGATACCAAAAAATATTATTCTACTGTCGCATCTCGAGGAATACATTTAGTGTGTTTTAGAGAAGGTGCGCTTCAAGGAATACCCCAGCTACATATTTGTATTGAAGAACTAATAATTTAAATGACCATCATAATATGTTGTACCTATGTTTACAAATACTTTTACTTTCTCAAAACGTCTGTAACTAGCTAAGGTCGTCGATCATCATTCAACAAACCGCTAGTACTAAGTAAAACACGTACATAACGAGCCAGCGTGACTCATTAGTACAATATCACGACACAATTGTTTACGCAATCAAATATTCATTAAACCACTACGATTATCCTTCTTTGTACGGGCGTTTCTCATTGTAGAATGAAATTATGTAATAAAAAAAACAGTTCTCACTCAGTCGTATATTTGGTTTTTCGTCGTATTACAATTGATAGCACTAGATCAGAATGACTGGCCACGTGTGTGTCACTACTTTTTTATATTTAACAGACTAACAATTAATGAACTCTCAACTGAACTCAAAATGACATTGCCTGATGGTAGGTAGTGAAATTTGGGAATGGAGGATTTCATGTCAATTCTCATCGTGACAAAGTGCTGGAAATTTTACACATTCTCCTCCTGTCTTAATTTGTATGCATAAGTAGGCAAATTTGAAACACAGTTACGATTACATTATATAGTTTTGAAAGTTTCTTATTAGGTATTTTCAAGAAATTGTAAACTCAAACAAAACTCAAACTCAAAGCATTTATTTAATTTTGATCATAGAGTATGATGCTTATGAAAAGTCAAAATTACATGAAGTCAGCTAATAAACCTACAGCCAGTTCGCTGACGAGGTAGAGCTGTGAGAAGAACTGGCAAGAAACTCACGCCACTCTTTTCAATCACCAGATAATTACAGTTTTTTGTATGAGTTAACAATTTTAACACATGAAGATATTTTTAACTAGAGAATACAACATTGATGATAATAATTTGGGATGCAAAACATAAATCCGAGGTCAAACTTAAATATGATGCTGATACATTCAGTATAGAAAAAGATCGCCCGCAGTGCTCTATTCTGTTCAACGTAAGTAACGTTACCGGTAGTTCAAACTTCCCCTTTGATAATGTTACTCTGTGATTACGATCCTACTTAGGGTTGTACACTTTTAACAATCAAATATTCATTAAGTGCTGTAATGAGTGTAATTAACACGGCTCAGTAGAGATTTGATACTGAGCGTTCCGTTTCTGTTTGTAGGGGAACGGGCTTAATTATTAGTAGCGCGTTTTATGATATTATGTTATTATGTTTTTCTGTTACGGACTGTTGGACATTGCTAAGTGAATAGTTGTTGAATAAGCAAAACATATTATTAAAAATCAAAAAGCTTTTTGATTCAAGAGAAAGAAACCCATTTTTCTTTCGTGCTGACTCTACATTGTAATTTTATGTACCCTATGTCACTCCCACAATCAATACAAATCTAATGTCATCTCTTATGTTAAAATCCATCAAGCCATTTAGGCTGTGGAGCGTGCCAAAGAAATAGATATACATTACCCACATAATATGTACATACATACGTTTGAAAAACATTAGCCTCCTTGATTTCGGTGGTCGGGCAAAAACTGTTTGGTCTGGTTGAAGTCGTAACTGCTCATTTGCTAATTTAAGCAAACATTGAAGAAGAATGTGTCTTAACTACTTGTACAGGGAACCATATAAGCCTTTGTTCTAGTCATTGATATATGTCTATTCAGCATTAGTCCAGCAGTGGACGTCCGCATCGATCGCCTAGCCTGCTAATATCTAAGTAAATTCCTCAAAATTTCATATTCAAGAAACATTTTCAGAATTTTATTATTCAGCGCTTGTATGCTTAACGCAGTTTTCAATTGCCAGTTATTTGTTGACCGTTCATTAATAATGGCAGAACTCCAACCGGAATAAGTCGGCGTTACCTTCTCACGTCGACTATACGTGTTGAGTTTAAAAATTACTAGCAAGTTTATACTGCCTGTCTAATAACAATGAAAATTAATATACAGGCATTGACAGACTCGGGGGCACATGGAGTAGTGCGACTACTGTGCAAGAGGTTGTGAGTTCCATACCCATACAGATCGAATTTTTTTATGATCTACAAAACATTTTTCCCTAGTCTAGCTGTACATACCTACTTTGTTTAATGGTGTGTTTTTGTAAAGTCCCTCGCGATATAGGACTCTATTTGCTGTGGGAGGCTGGCAAAATTGTTTGGTTCATTGTTCAAAGAATAATATTTAGTGTTGCTGGTGGTACTAACCTACCTGCTAAACGTGCGTAGTAACAGTGTTATGTGCCGCAGTGGATAACCTTAAAGCTATAACAACTATTCAAATGTTGGCTCTGTAATAAATATGCACCGAAAGTGAATTTATAAGAAACATACGTTGTTGAAATCCACAAATCAAAATTGGTAGTAGTTTGATTATGTCTTAAATAGTGTCAAACGTCTTTAAAAATGGCCAAGAAATCAGGTCAACTAATGACATCTGAGTGAAAGCAGAACTCTGCTGAGCACGTCCGGTAATCCCACGCATTACATGAGGAATCACATCACTATTACCAATTTTGGGGCTTTTCGGCTCATCTGATATATTTTATAATTTGTATGTTAATTAATGAATGACAAAACATTTTGACTCTAGTCCAGCTAGTTTTCGCCATGTTTTTCTTCACTATATGTTAGTAATCCGTCCGTGCACGTTGGTCGAAATTTGGTAGGTAAGTGAATACCTATGTTTACAATGTTGATACTCGTGTATAACTTATAAAGTATACAATGCGAAAGTTTTTAATGTAACTATTAATTAGACTAATTTCCAAGATAAACTTTGGTAGTAACTTGCCTGCTAACGAAGCCTAGTATATATAATATTACTTCAACTTCTGATTAATTATATTTTTATTTCATTAGTAAGTTTTCCAGTTACGTTTGTGTCAACAATTAATGTATTATTTGTCTAATAACGTAATGGAAGCAAAATGGATGTACTCGTAATTATCCTAAAAGTATATGAACAAAAACAGTTTACAATCGTAAATCTAAACGATACTTAGTAAAACTTAAACTGTTCTAGTAATAAATCTAATTTAGTTCGTAAACGTAGAAGGTAAATGACATAAGTTTGGTACTGTTATTGATCCCCGCATGCCAACTAAGTAAAAAGTTTGTTTTAAATCTTGTCTTGTTTGATAACCATTGGTTTTAGTTAAGGCTTCGTGTTTATCTAGGCGTAGGGATTGTGGCGAACTGCGACTGTATAGATTGGCAAACTGTTAAGCACTCTGAATTAAATGCAATTATCCTAATTCCATCATAGCTCTTTTGTGGCTTAAACTATAAATTTACATCAAGCACTTCTAAAATCACGCACGACACTGCGGGACTCGGTGTGCCATACCTTGTGTCTCGCCCCCGCACTCGCCGTTTGTAGGCGCGTGATCTGCATGAACGCGCGTGCATGCATTTTCGGTGTTCTATACAAACGAAGAATATACTTACAAGCAACGAAAGAACACACACTCTCGCACCACGCTGCGTCATGTGGGGCAGTGTGCGATTGGCCTGTCTGTTTTTGTATTCTCTCTTTTTAGAACGACATCTGTAACTACAACTTGTAGTATTTTTAAGGGTTGTGCCTGTGTCCCTGAAACAATGCTACTAAAAAGACAAAATAGTTTGCCCAATCCGTATAAGTCTTAAGTCAATAGTAGTTTTACCGAATGCTGGCTGCTAGCCAGGGATTACTTTCCGATTAGATTTTCGAGAATGCCGATAGAGACGCATGCCAATTTATGGAAGTCGTGACTTACCAAGTGCTTTATATGCTTACGTAACAACACACTTAATTGAAACATAATAAAATATTTTAGGGGTGTAATTTCAAATTTACTCTCTCCTCCTTGTCGTAGCCTCAGTCACCTACCATAGCATTAAAATTATTTAAAAAGTTTTTTTATGCCTTTTTAAACAATGTTTTTTTTTTACAAGCATATATTAAATCCACGTTTAACATGTTGTATAAACACGAAATCTTTTTTGAATAGTAAAAGTAGAATGTCAGTGTTGTCACATAAAACTACAATCTTTTTTGTTATAGCAATAGGGTTGTTATTCTAATACAGCCGCTAAATTATTACTATTAAGGTTATACGTAGGTGTCGCCACATAAATCAGCGGATAGCTGTTATGAATTTCGCTGTATTTTGTGTTTTTTGTTTTCTATGTTCCGTCTCATAACTTTTGTCTGTTGCTGTTCTAAAAATGTTAATTCATGTAAACTTATTCGTTTTTGTTGTTCTCTTAAAATAAAAATAGCGTTAAATTGTTCGTTTTGGTGGTGTAGATAGATCTGTGCTGAATTACTTGTCAACTTAGCTCGACTTGGCGATCTGGTAACGCTGGCCAAAAGACACTAAAGACACGTCGTTATAACCGGTCTCTTAAGGTACTCCTTCACCGCAAACATTTACCTGTAATGTAACGTTAGAGGTGCGATTTTAAGTATTACCTACATTACAAACTGCCTCCCTGACTGTCAGGCGTTTGCTTGTAATGTAAAATTCCAGATTCAAATATATTATATTACACATTGTATTATCAAGTTAATAAAGTAATGCTCGGTTCGCCTCCCTCATCTTTCAATTGGAGCATTACATTAATGCTCAAATTGTATCATTACAAGTTGCGCATTGTTGCGGATCTGTAACGTTACAAGTACAAGTGATTGCTCGTAGTGAGGGAACACTTTAGAAACCAATGAAGCATTCAACAGTGGACATATATATATATAAATATCTCATAACATACGAATAAATGCATTTATGGTAATTTCTTTTGTAAATGAATTTTTATTCGATAACATTAATGACGGTATTTTGTCGATATCTCTGTATAACAGTAAACAGGAAAAAAAAACAGTATTTTTTACCACGGCTTTATTCCGAGGTTTTAATGATACTTTCGCCTGGGTCGTGACCCACATAGGCTCGGTGAAATAATGGCTTTGAGTACGATTTAGCGTTGCCAGATATCCTATCTTTTTTCTTTGGACATGTCCTGAAATGCAACACTCGCTGTTTTACCTGATAAGCGTTTTGTTGTCAGGTATTGAGTGATATTAGTTTTTAGACAACACTACATTCTAAAAGTATTTGATAAGAGTATTAATCTGCTTTTCAACAAATCTGATTTACGCACGAAACTAGTATGAAACTCGTGGTTTATGACGTAGCAAATTAAAAGTTAACTCGGTCTGTATTGTAAAGCTTATAAGTTGAACTTTTTAAAAACCATTAATTTGTATATTCGTAGTATAAATAAATAATAATCACACGAGTTGACGTTATTTATTTCCGTAAATTAAACTTATATATGTTACGCCAGTAGTCCTGTGTCCATGTGACACAGGGTTTACTCCCTAGTGGCGGCTTCGGTTTTAAAACAAAATTCGTGTGGTTCTTAAAAATAATGTTAACATTTTTATTTGGAGTCTCTAATTTTAAATTATAATCTGTCCCGAAAATTCACATATAAAACTTGGCATTAATAAATACGGTATGAACACGTGAGTGACGCGCGAATTAATGATAAATTTAAACAGAATTGGAACGCGAATTAATGATATTTGGTTTCAATGTTATTTTATGATAACGAAGCCATTAAATCCTGATAAATATGCTTTGGTAATGTATGCTTACTATAAATTAAATAGTATTGAACGTCCAACTAAAGCAGATTTATTAAATACTAGCTGTCGCCCGCAGCTCCGCCCGTGTTAACGTCGGTTATATAATATATTATTTATATATGGATGATTTTTTATACAAATTTTCATCCCCGATTTCAACCCCTTAAAGCCATTTTTCACGACAAAATAATAGCCTATGTTGTTCCCAAGGTCTAGTATAGGCGTGAAAGCGCAACAGACAGATAGACAGAGTTACTTTCGCATTTTTAATATTAGTATGGCTTTAATGCGTTTATTACATCAGTCGTGAATGTTAATGATTTCATGACCTTAATTGGTTAACTGAAGTTTTGATTGCACGTGTGGTCAGTTAACGTCGATTGCTACTGCTGCTGTTGCTGTTACGCCTACTGCCGTATATATTATTTTATGAGTAGCTAGTAGCATCAAAATATTGATTCGGTAAATATGGGAGTAGGTACTTATTTTAAGTTGTTTGTTGTATGTTTGTAAAATCCCGGCGATACGCGGCAAGTGACTGACTGTTGGATTGGCCGTGACCTGGTCATAGCTCTGAAAGTATTACTTACATGCCTAGATAGTTATTTAACCTAATATGTTTTTTTGTTACAGCTAGCCGGGAATGGAGAAAGCGAAAGCTTATATAAAGAGCTCGCTGGCTTCGAAGCCGGCGTCGCCGTCAGCGGCTGGCAAGCAACCGGCACAGGATGAGGTGCGTGTGTGCTACGTGTGCGGCGGCGCCGGATTCAGCGACCAGTACACCGTCAGGGTCAAGCCTGACACACAGGTAACTAGTACTATATCGTTCTCATATCAGTCGAAAGACGTCCACTGCTGGACATAGGCCTCCCCCAATTTTCGCCACCTTTCCCGGTAATGAGCCGCCCTCATCCATCGGTTTGCCGCCACCCTTACAAGAGCGTCAGGCCACCTTGTAAAGGATCTGCCCACGCTATTATTATTTAGATTATAATTTATAAAACAAGTCATACGATACTGTAACGTAGTCTGTATGCTAAGGCTTCATACCGAAACTCTGAAGCCGCTCAATGAACCGGAGCTTAAAGAGAGAGCTCAGATGTTACCGAAACGAGAACAGGCAATGCGATGTTCAACAGTCTTTAGTCTAACTATATAATGATGAAATGTAATTGCAATCGTTAAAAATATGTGAGTATTTAATCATATGTGCTTTCTAAGTTTATTTTACGGTAATGGAAATATCGTGAGGTAACCGGGATCACATACAACATAGAGTCAGCAGAGCAGAGTAAAGTAGTAGTTATAACTTTACAATAAAATAAAAATTTAAAAATCCTCGACTCAGTAATTTGCTATTTTGTGGTGACGGCCATCTTGGATTTGAAATTCATTATAATTTATAGTATTCTACTAGTCAAGCTCTTTCATTTGATACCCATGTTGAGAGAGTTGTGAAAAAATATGTAATCCGCCATTATGTGGCGGCGTCCATCTTGGATCAAACATAGCACCTTTCAAACAAAAAAAAGACACGTCTTTTTTGCGTCGGGGGTTAAAAAGGCTAGCGCATACTGCGGCCGCCGCGCCCCGTATTGCAAAATTGCGTCAAAGCACATTAGTAATCGTAGTGTCACTGCGATGTGATGCGGGTCGGTGCGACCCGCCTAGTGTGTGATACTTCATATAAAATTTACTAAAGTGATGTACGAAGATTTTTGTTATGCGATGCGTTGCAAACGCAAAAACAAACGTTATCGTAGAAGTTGTTTGTAGACTTATTTATTTGATTTCTATTAAATTGCTGATTGTCACGGCTTCACGCGCAATTGAGCTTCCGACCTCGTTTTGATGAATATTAATGGATATTCATTCAGTCAGGCTGGATTTATTGAAGTGCTAAGATAGCTAGATATACAATCTATAGACATGATCATTAATCGTGTTCAGTCATTTATATTTTTACAACTTTGTAATTTTTCTTAATAATTTTAATATTATGATAATCTTAAAAATTGTTCGTATTATTTCCTGATTCCTCTAATGTGTTATTGTCTTTTTATCTGTAAGCTATTATAGCTAATACCTATGGTAAATCTTAATATTAAGCTTAGAACGATAGTAAACTTCTGTCGTAACAAATATTGAAAATACATTCTGTTCTATTTTAAGAACATTGCGCGTCGAAACGAAAAAAAATAATACCATATAATCTATCTTTGATACGGCGACAGTTATGAATTTATGATATATGTACAAAATTTTCCTTATCCCTTGTTCATTCATGCTTGAATAAATCACGGCCTACATACAATAAATAAATAAATTGATGTCGTCGGGGACGACAATGTCACCCAATTCGCGACAATTACGGGTAGTCATATGTTTGGTTGGAGAGCCGGTTGTAACCGGTTCCCAATTGACAGTGCGCGTCAACCGATTGACATTTGACATTTAATTATGTTCTGAACACTCGGGGGTACGCCTTCATGTGCCTTTTTAACTGTTTTGTTTGCTTTGATCACGAGTTATTTTTACATTTTTGTTTACTGTCTTAGTAAATTTGTTAATTTTGTTTCAAATTCTTTACTTTTCTGGGGAATAAGCCCTGTGTCGCGGGAAACTTTTAATTTTAAATTAAAAGGTGCGAGATAATAAATATCTAGCAATGAAAATTTCAATTTAGCTTGAGGGAGTAGAAAAGGCGCTTCTAAATTTTTCATGTTTAGGTATTACGTCTTCATATTTTTATTCAATAGTAAGTAATAAAACTTCATTCAAAGTGTCAAAATCAGGCATTATGTACCTTGACAAGATAATTATGTAAATTCGTAAATTTAATAAACAGCTCGTCAATGAATCGTTTTATTTTTAAACGAATAGTTTATTTTTAACTTTGTCTTCTGCCCTACTTTTAAATCCTAGTTTAATTCGATCAATAGTTGTATTTTATTTAGATCATAATGTTAGTAATTATTGAGAAGAAGTGTTTGGTTTAAGACAAAGGAATAAATGGATTATATCGTTGATAGTACTCGTAATAATCTATACTATTACCTATGTGAAGTGTAAGAGTTTGTTTGTTTGTTTGAACGCTCTAATCTCTGGAACTACCAGTCGGATTTGAATAATTCTATTTGCGTATGATAGTCCAGTTCTTGAGGAAGGTTATAGGCTATGTAACATCACGCTACTGGCGACGGGAGTAGAGCAGTAACCAAAGACGCGTTTGAAACAGCGCTGCGGGAAGCTATTCTAATAATATAATCATAAAGGAACGAACTTCGTAACATTCACTTTGTTTTGCTGACTTCCGCTCTTAAAGATTTTCAAACTATTGACGTACTTACCTATAGGTAGGTAAGCGGCTGTGGCCAAGGCCCATGCAAATTATTTGATTTAACATAAACTTTTCATGTTAATTAACGAAATGGTACACCGAAATAAATAATTAATTGTATGCTAATCTGATGCATAACCACAATATCAAAGTTAATTAAATAACGTGAATTGACCCAGATCTATAAATTTAAATTAAGTTTTAATGTCACATATAGGTAAATGGGTTTCGCATTTGTTATTTTATTTAAAACCGAGATCGGATATAATCGGATGCAGAAATTATTAATAGGCGATCGCATATCGTGCGGTGCCGTACTGCCATATAATATGATTCGGTCATACTATGAGATAGAACCGGTTTCGATAACAAGTATAGAACATAGGTTCGGTGCCGGAGACGAACATATGATACTTTTTATCCCGAAAATCGGTCTGGTTCATGAGTTACATTAATTAAACACATACGAATTACCACGCGGGCGAAGCCGTAGGCCGCAGCTAGTGCGAAATAAAAAATTCAGTTATAGGGTATAACATAGTACAATCTGCCTAAGTTTGCGTATCTATGTCAGTAGTGTCCTAAGTAAACTTTGAAAGTCGATACGAAACCAAAGAAGCCGCATTTCAGTTTTGCAGAGTATGTCAAATTCCAATCTCGATTCGTATGAATTTGACAAATAAGCGATCGCATATTTCACGTTTAAAATATAAACTTACACGTAATAAAGTTCTGTTAAAGTGGTCTACTAGCTGCTGGATTCTGTTTTTTTTTTTACTTTTCGATATTAAGAAGGGAACTGGTTGTGGCGGGGCACCAGCCTTGAGCCCCCGCTGCGTGGTTAATCCACTAAATATAACAAGAAATATGATGACATAATTAGACGTATAATTACGTAACCAATTGGCCTTTTAATTACTTTGATTATTTAAAAAAAAAACACTTCTTTAGTTGCATAAGTATTGACCTTTTTCTACCAGTTTAGGGATAAGATTACCTAGTTTCCACGTTACCCTGATAGGGAAGGTTTTACTGAGGCTCGTACACGTATCACGCCTCTGCTAGATCCTACGTCGTATAACGTAAGCTTACCAACTTCGGTCTTTCATTGCAAATCCCCGGATTCTGAGACATCAATCGCGAAATCTAAAGACCAGGGATTACAGTACACTTGAAGTTAAACTTAGATTTAGGATATTCTAAATTTATCTTTCTTTAGTTGAGATAAATTGTTGGAATTTTGGTTTATTTATATTTATATAATATGCTATTTATCTTTGTTTTGCTGATGCTTAATAAGCACTGTTTTAACCATGTGCAAAATTTTAACCGAAAATCTATCTACATATAACATTTTTCATCTTAAATCCGTAATTCCGTCCATTTAAATTTTATAACCGCTTTTACAAATTTGTTAATATACATACATTGTAACAGTTTACAATCTTCATTAAATAGTTTTTAAACACCATTATACCGTCGCATTCCCATGAGATACTCGAGACATCTTCGATATACCGATATTCCCATCAGAAGATTATATACGTGGAGTTCAATGAATTCAGGTTAAATCGACGGATAATTAACTAAGATTGCGCATTACGTAATATAAATTGTGAAATCGGGCGATTAATAAAGGCTGAGTTTGTTGCCAGTTCTTCTCATGACTCACTACTACTACCTGTACACTACACTCATTAGTGTATTGGCCGATGGCAGCTTCAGCGTATTTGCCCCTAATAAAGTGCCTATCGACCCCTAACCTCATCACTAGGTATCTAAAGAAATTCTTTTAATACGTTTCGTATATTCTTTCTTATTAAGTGTGCATGCCAAGTAGTGGCGCGTACACAACATTTTAAATTTTGATCGATGGTGACAGCACCTGATTTCTTTATGTGATAAGAATTTGTTAATAGTTTTATCGTGTATAGTTTTAGACGTCTTCGACTAATATGATGATACTATGCAAGGTTCTGATTCTTCTATAACCCAGCGACATGCAGACTACCCTGCATAGTTTATAAACATTGTGCAGATACATGAGTATTCAATACCAAAACATTTTCTCATTTGTCCAGTGCAATGAACCATACTTTCCGTTCCTGGGTGCACACGCTCCTCCAACCGGCTACCGGTCGGAGGGTGACGAGGATGGCATGGTGCGCTGCTGCTGCGTGTGCTACACCTTTCTTAGACAGCAGTGGGAGCAGTACGACAGAGAAAACAAACCCCACAGCCAACGGTTTTATTGGATGAAGAGGCTCGATGGAAAACCGTTTATAGGTGAGTCTAAAGTTGCAATCTGAATTATCAAATATTCTTGTAACGAAACTATATATTATGTATAGTGGTACTTTTATGTTCCTGTGGGTAAGGAAGGTTTTCAGACGTCCTTGCGACAGAAATAGTTTTTAAAGTTTTTGTTTTTGAAGCCGCGATTTTATTTCTTCATGCAATACTTAGCTTTACATGTGATACTATTTAAGTGACATTAATTTCTTTGGAATGAATAATGCAATCATTGTTTGAATACGAAACACAAACAAACCCAATGATATTAAAATTCAAGTACTTATCCAGATTCATTTACTCTGAAACCCGTTTCAGTGAGAGCGAAATTTCGCTATATATTTTGAACTACACAAAAAGTCCATCTACTATGTACTAGCATTTAAACACATCCGATCGCTTGTAGAGCATTGGGGAACATCGACAACGCATTCCGATTTATGTCGAACGGTACCGATTTATTCCGAATGGATGTCGTAAATCCGACACGGACGCTTCAGATAAATAATATAATATTAAAACAAAGCATGGAACTAGTTTATGTTGTACATTCTATAGATGTCGATTTGTTTATGTGGTACTTGTTTATTTATGAAGTATTTGTGCTCATATAAACGTATTTTCATCATCATTATCATTATTCAAAAAGATGTCGTTGTGAAAGTTTTTAAAATTTCTCTTTAATTTATCATTGCATGTCAAAACTAAAACTTGACAGATATAATAATAATAATACCAATCTATTTACTGTCCCCCTGCAGGGCAAAGGCCATATAAAGAAGATATGAGCATTAATCACCACGCGTGCTCAAGGCGGATTGGCAATTTCAGACATAGTCTAGGTTTCCTCACGATGTTTTCCTTCACCGTCAGTCAGAAATGTCCAAGATAAACTTAGAAAGGACATATGATTTGAAAAATCACATTGGTACTTGCCTGGATTCGAACCCACTACCTCGTGTTTACGAAGCGGGTGCCTTATCCACTGGACTATTTCGACTTAATTACTAACACAGACATAAATTTAAATATTATTATCCAAAAATACAAAGACTTGTCCTGAATACCGACTGAAACATAAAAAAATATGTATCGCAGGCGAACTGATGCGTGTTATCTTATGAGTTACGACTGTTGTTTTATGCTAGTAGGCTTCGACCCTTTTACATTTTTGTGCTGTAGCTGTAAGCCCTCCGTTTTACTCCCTAGCTAGATAGTGAGTAAAAAATAATATTACGACGGAAAGGCACACTGGCATGATATAAGCATGTCTTCAGTGTGTTCAAAAGTGTATGATTCCTGATTATAAACAGCTAATAAAATATCACTGAGATCACCATTTCATCGTCACCGATGTGAAAGAAAATATTGATTACAGATCTGTGATTACAGTCAATAATCACTTTTATAATATTTCATATAAAAAGGTTGAATATATTTAAATTAATATCGTGAATAGCGACACTTCAATACAGAATCAATTAGTTTTTAATTAATTAATAATTAAACAGTGTGTCATCGACAAGTTAAATAAACACATTTTTCATGATAATTTAATTAGCTTCGATTATTCCGCCGCCGTACCCTAAGTCCCTGAGGTTGTTTTTCGAATGAAAAAATTCACCAAAAATATTTTCTAAAAATATAATTCAACGGAAAAATATCTTTGTGAAAAATTCTTATCAAACGTTATTTCAAGTGTCAAAACGGGCTCGTATCAAAGCCCACCTACCTCCCGACGGATTATCCGGGAGGGGTGGGAGGGTGCCAACGCCACTCTTTTGTCTCGTCAACCACGCTGTGATAGACGGAAAATGTCCTCTTTTTATTTTATTATATATTTTTTTGACGGCCTGTCGTATCATTTTGTTAGTTGTTTTGTGCGCGGTGTTGCCCCTCCTATGCTTAGGTACTAGATTTATTTTGTCCCTACAAAATGGTGCGGGTAACGGTACATTTTCAGCTGTTTCGACAATTTGCTTCAAACATTTTTTTATATTTGAGGCTCAGGAAAATTTTTAGTACAACAATTTCTTTATCTGCTAATCTATTTTGTTCCGTGTAAGAATCAAGTTATCAGGTAACGTTCTTTAGCAATTAAATGAAGTTTCTTGGACACATGGTATTTGAGACTACTGATTTGCTCTGTTTGATAACTGTCAGTGAATAGTGAAGGACTCACATTGTGTTATTGAAGCACTGATGAATGACCACGATAACAGTTATTCAAGTCGAGTTCAGCTTTGCGTATTTTATTTCATCGTCGATTAAGGGTTGCGGGATTTGAAGGAATACACAAAATCTAGATAAAATATCAGTCTGTTCCCGTCAAGAATGGTTGATATTTAAAACACTGATAAAATCGGAATAGAATGATGTTTGTAACATGTGTTGGACTCGCGGTAGAGCTGCGTTTGTATGAACTAACTGCTCTATCATAAACTGTGTAGCTTTCAGATTCTTAGAGTCAGTTATGAAACAATAAAACCCCCAATAGCAATCATAGATTAAGTTTAACATGAAGCCTTCACGTTTATTGAGCCATGTTCTTAGAAGTTATTGTTGGCCGTTGTGGCCGGCAACAATGCCGATTGTGTTGTTACGTCGCACTACTGTTGAGGTATATCTACTTAGCCGCTCATACCTCTACTTGGGTTCTTATTTTTTATTGTCTACTTACATATTCAATTATTAGAAATTTGTTTGACAGACAGTCAATAATATACTTCGGCACAGAAAATAAACAATTAATTCCATTGCATTTTTTATTACTGACAACAATGCGCTATCGGCTTGGTACACATGACAGACTATTAGTAAATGAGGGCTTAGGAAAAATTATGGCAGCGATGCAGTAAACATCTTTAAGCTAAAAACATTGATAATGAAAATATTGTTATACCGAAATGAAATCATCATTTCAACATTCGATGATTAGGAGTGTTTATTCTTATGTAGTTATCATACGAGACGAAAAATAGGTAAATGACAGCAATAAATTAGCCGTAACCGCAAGTGTTCATTATAACATGTGACTTCGGTTAGTCTGATTAAATTAGTTGAGAAAAAGCTACTGGTACTCCGTTTATCCCATTACAAAAAAGGTGTGATGCTATATTACTAGTTAAAATTAATTTAAAACATTCTCTATCGAATTTAATACTATTTCTAGCTGTCGTCGTTTATTAGACATAATTGCTTTAAGTTTACCAGCTAAATTACTGACATTGACTGACACTGACTGTAAACACTCGATGTACTAGGTACCTATAATAGTCGACCATAAAATTGGTTTACCATTAGAGTAAGTGTCGCTTGCACATCACAAAACAATAATGTCTATTTTTGCTTTCAAGTGCCCTTAGTACATTGACAGTATCACTGTCATAATGAGTCTTATTGAATTTTAATTATGATGGAATTTTTTCTAAACGTGGTAAAGCAAATATGTGGATAGTAAAGTTATACTTCGGATAAACTGAAAGGAATTCATTGGAAAACGTGCTTTGTGTCTGGTGTACGTTAGTTAATATAACGCACACCAGACTGAGTGACTTCGTGGATGAAGCGGTTTCAAGTGGTCTTATACTCATGATCTATTTACAATAACAAAACATTATGCGTTTATGGATTTTCGAGACTGCGAATTTGTTTGTAAACTATCGTAATTTTCTTCTATCGTATTAACTTTGTCGATCGTCCCAATTTTCACTATTTCATTTTTGTTTGGGTCGTCGCCTCGTCATTTGTAGACAAACCTTAGGTTTCACTTAAGTAACTTTAGCGGTCCTAAAATTAAATTATTACTAGCTTAATACATTTTTGGGCTTATATTGTTGCAATAGCCTGGGAACCTTTAACTAAACAGATAGTTAAGTTGATAGTTGTTTTTATATATTAGATAATATTTCTAATTTTGCTGCTTTCGGGTAAAAGTCTTGTGAAATGCTTTACTGCAGTATTTGTTTTATATAATATAGTATTGTCACAACTAAGTCTATTATCTGGAGCATCTGTGCACACATAGAGCTACGACGTGAGCTTCTAGTGTAAACCGTAAACTCTAGATATTTGTTTCTTTACAATTGTATTTGATTGTGTTAAATTAAAATAAACACAACACAACAGTAAAAACTTGCTTTTTACTAAATTAACAAATTGAATTAAGCAAAAACTTGCAGAGACAATTGTATTTCAATACAAATTGTGACTATTTAAGTGAGGTAACTTACTAACATTGACTACATTATATTAAGATTATAAAATAATAATAAATATACATATATTATATAATAAATAAGCAGAGACAATTATATTTCAATACAAATTGTGGCTATTTTAGTGAGGTTACTAACATTGACTACATTATATTATGATTATAAAATAAATATACATATATTATATAATAAATAATAAATTATAATTCTAAATCTACGTAGCGCAATTTTCTCTACTTTTTCCTTGGCATAATTATTTCATTTTGTTATATTGAGCTCTTGTGAGTCAGTAAATAAATCCCGCTGAGCTCTCGTACTTATAAAGAAAAAGAAGAAAATATATTTTCCTACCAAAAATATTTGGACTGCTAACGTTCTGAATCAAATGCCTTCAAGTCAATTTAGGGACACGCCACCATTTGTGTTGTTGTTTTTTGAATTTACGTTATTGAGCTAGAAAACATAAAACTGATGTATGATGTTATTCTGGATTAATGGTCTGTGGATGATATCGACGAAGCCTAAATACTGTTAATAAAAGGTATTAAAATATTGTAAAAAATATATAAATGTGAAAAAAAAACTGGCATTGAAATTACAGAATACAGTTCCATACTGTGTTCCATACCAGTCAAGGTTTTGAGTTGAATATCTTCAGTGCAGTGTGTTTCGTCTAGCGGTGACGTCAAACCTGTAGATATCTAATGGTGAATGAGGTCAAGAGGAGGAACAAGTCTAGTTATAAAGAATATGTATCATTAATTTTAATGAAATTAATTGTTGTGGAGAATCAAATGACAATCTTTGATTTGAATCAGCTTCTTAAAAATTTATTCAGTATTTTTTGCATATTTAACTTAAATGAAGGCTAATTGCTGAATAAATTTAAAATAATAATATTCATATTTCACATTATTCATATTACATACATACATACCAAAGTATTCAATAAAGTGTATTCCAAAAATATACCTCGGTATATTTTGCCAGCATTAATAAATTGACATGTGCAATTTTTCCAACGTAATGTAATTCGTTGGGTGGAATCCGGCCGTGTCCTGTGTATCACATGTCAAACGTTGATGAAAGATGAATCACAGCGCAGACGGCTCACTCTTTGATGTTACATAAATAGCGACCGAGAGCGAACGAACTGCCCAACGTAGGGCTACCACTCGCTAAATGAGATATAATAATAGAACGGGATAAGTGAAGAAATTCACGAAGTGCCGTAACTCGATAGTAGCTAAGATCTTGCTGGGGCTGCCGTTATAACATAAGGAATCTTTGGAAACTTTCTTTTTACATTTATTATAACTGCACGTCCGGATATATCTGTAACTGCTTTTAAGAAAGAAAGATATATCTCTAAAATACTGAGTAAACAGTTGAATATTTAGTCCTGTAAGTTTTATAAAAGTAGATTTTTTTAAAAAGATAATGCCTGCTCTAGGGAACAAGCCCTGTGTCGCGGGGGACTTTACAAACATATATTTAACAGACACAAAGTACCCCCAGACTCAGAACAAATATTTGTAGATCACTCAAAGTTTTGTCCCGTGTGGGGATTGAACTCACAACTTCGTGCACAGCTGTCGCTTGTGCTCCCACTGCACCATGGAGGCAGTCAAATATTTTATTACATGAAATAAAGAATGAAGCAGTGTATTGAATTAGGTGGAATAATGGCATAGAGACGTCACGACACATGTTAAATCAAATCAAATAAATCATTTATTCAATTTACATGTGGTAAAATAAATAAACTGACGGACTCATAAACTGCATCAAAGTTCAGGATTACTTTCAAATGATTTTTTTTGATAAGTATGCAACCTTTTTAGATTAAATTATATAAATATGAAGAGACTGGCTCTTAATCTTAAAAAAAAGCAAAATTTTAAAATAGAACTGCAGTAAAACAAATGAATATAGCCGGGAAAATTAACTCGTAGTATCAGATTTGCGTGTTATTTAAAGCAAAGTTTTAAATTGATTCGCATTGATTTTTTATTCTTTTGTCAATTGAATTATTGTTATCAGCAGAATTGTTGGGTTAGTTTTTAACTCATCGAGAGTTTTTGAACCATAATATAGATACTTCGTCCGAACAAGCGGCTCAAATTGTAGCACTGGTGCGGGAGGGCTTGGATCAACGAACGATTGGTAGAAATTTAAATTTAAACCAGTCTACGGTTTCTAGAATATACAGAAGGTTTGTGGAGACAGGTTCTTACAGAAGGAGACGTGGTACAGGCAGGACTCGAGCAACCACCGGTCGTGATGACCGATTTATTGTTACAACTTTCCTGCGAAATCGTTTCCTCGCGTCAGTTAACATCAAAACAGAGCTTAATGAAGTGCGTGGAGTAAATGTGAGTGAACGAACAATAAGAAGAAGGTTAAAGGAAGCGGATATCACCCCTTTTAGACCAGCAAATGGTCCAAAGTTGTCTGTAGCTCACAGACAAGCTCGCTTAAGATTTGCGCGTGATCACCTAAATTGGACAGAAGAGCAATGGGCCTCCGTATTGTTCACGGACGAGTGTAGGACATGTTTATATTGTGCAGATGGTCACAGAAGAGTCTATCGTTGACGTGGGGAGCGATATGCTCAAAGTTGCATTGAGGAGCGTGTTCGTGTATGGTCTGGGGTGGCATATCGATGAACGGGCGAACAGAACTTGTGTTCATAGACATGGTCCGTCAAAACGGTAATAGAGGGGGTTTGACTGCACATCGCTACATAACAGAGATCTTAGAAGATCACGTGGTGCCTACATGGGATTCATAGGCGAAAATTTTACTTTAACGCAGGATAATGCCCGGCCGCACCCTGCTGCACAAGTTCGACAATATTGCGAAGAGGTTGGGATACGTACAATGAATTGGCCAGCACGCAGCCCGGATCTTAATCCCATTGAGCATGTTTGGGACAATTTAAAAAGAGCTGTATATGCGAGAAATCCACGACAGTGTCAGCACTAAGAACAGCACTTTCAGAAGAATGGGACAATATTCCGCAAGTTCTTTTAATAACCCTAATAAAATCTATGCGGAACCGATTAGAATCCGTAATAAGGGCACGTGGAGGTAATACACTTTTTCTTCAAAAAAGTCTTAAGGTCTTTTCCAGTACACAAACTTAAACTTAAGGATATGACCCTACGCTGTTTTAAAGTTCACGAACCAATCTAGAGGTTTCAATTTTAATCTGTATAGAAAGTTTGCATACTTGGTTAAAATATTTATTTCAAAGTCGTCTATTACTTTGATGCAGTTTATGAGTCCGTCAGTGTATATAGTTAAATTTTAACAAAATACAATGCAAGAATGTTGTGTGCCTGTAATAAGAAAATCTTATATCAAACATGTGGATCAACAATTATCTTTTCCACATTCATTATATCTCCGAACAAGTATTGAACTATGCACTGTGAAGAAGGATGATAAAGATTCTATATATACACTTTATAGCATACTTCGTTTTCAATACGTCATTCGATATGGCGTCTTGTCAAACATCAAAAACTCGAAAAGCCTGGAATACCATATCATCATCGCTCTGATGCAAAAGTACTGTAATGTTTATATTTTATTTGCACAACAGATAACTGAATGAAAATAAATGTTTGTTGAGTTGTTCCAGATAATACTATCACTGAAGTGTATGTGATTGTCAAATCATGCTTAAGTGCAATATGTTCAAAGTGTCTAATCAAATAATAGAAAGTGCAAAGTGCCGCCTTTTCATAGTGGTATCTAAGGCGATCCACACACTGCTCCGCACTACGCTGTGAGGTGCGTGGCGAAGGAACATATACACAGCGAGTGAATTCGTTTTCAGTGTGTTGAACGTATACACAACACGCACGACCGCACTACGCTCCGTGACGCGGGGCAGGGTGTGAATCGTCTAAAGGGTCTTAAACAAAATCAGTGCTTCATGCTTATTTCGCTCAATTTCAATCTGAAACTCTACCGACGCATGTTTTTTCTTAAAATTTTTCCCGTGTCTTTTTCACATCTTAGTAGTTTGAAACGATAGCTCCCAGACCCCACTGATAAGAAATAAAACCATTTTGGTAGCCTTAAGTATAAATAGGAATTAAATAAAATACGTTCGCCTACAGAAGCTACATTTGCTTAAAAAACTTCACTTATTAAATATTTGGGTACTGGCCTGGATGAAAATAAATGTTTCCTTGTAAAATAAGCTCACAAATAAAATATCTAAATCTGTCCACTTGTTTCCCTTCAGTCCCGTTTTTAACGATTGCATATTTTGTGTTAGCCTCGAGGGATTTTTCAAAAACATCGGAACAAAACGTTGTTAGCTGCTACGGGTTTACTCCACAACATTTTATATACATAAAGAGAACAGGAAAAAAAGAGCTTTAATGTAACTGAAAATGTTTGTTCATTAATTCATCGAATCGAAATAACCGGTTTGCCAAAATTCACGGGTAGGTACCGCGTAGTTAGCAATAATTACGTAAATTGCTATATAATTAGAACGCGGACGCTAAACATTGCAGACTGCGGCCTAATTGTTGTTTTGTATTGGGAAAACAATGGTTGAGCAAAACCACGCGAACAAAATATCTTGGTTCTTGTAGAATTTCTTTTAATCAATGCGATCATGCTACATTTACCTTGGTCTATTTTAATGAACAGTATTTTTTTTTCATTCTTTGATGGCAAACAAGAATACGGTCCACCTGATGGTAAGTGGTAACCGTAACCTATAGAGATGGCTGTGTTTTTCAAGCATAACAGAAGTAATAAGGCTTAGAAAACACAACCAAGCTCTTGCCAACCACGGAGAAGAGGATGAGTCAGGAGAAGGAACAGTACTGAAGGGATATTTGAGCTGCCGACGCTCTCATCCACCACATGAAACTCAATAGTACAGATACTATTACTCTTAGGTCGATCTTCTATGATAGGATAGTACTTCCCCGGTCGATCCGGGCTCATTAATGCTGAAACCAGCGTGGATCTACTACCGTGTATACAAATAAACATAGAAATTATAGAAAGCCTTGTGACAACCCTAATTGCATCGAATTAGCGTCCGTAAATAAAAGTGAAGTTACATTGCAGCTAAAGGCGGTTCGAACCAGTTGTTTGACTGAACTTTGTACTCACAAAACAAGACATGTAATACACCTAATCGTCTTGGACACGATCGCACTAGACGGTCGTAAGCAAGATTACACGTTGATTACGGATTCGCGATACAAATGTGACGGGCTGTGAGATATTAGTAATCAGTGAAGATTAAAGGTAGTATTTATAAACGAAGCTCAGGTATTGAGTACGCGTACTTAATACCGTCTCTTTCTAACTACGGTCTCGGGCCCCTAGTTAGATAGAGACAGGGGTATGATTTAAGTGCGCGTAGTCAACTCAATACAGATGCGTTTATAAATACGAGCCTTAGTTTTAGCACATTATTGTCACATTGTAGTAAAGTCAGCATGAGCTATGATCGTCAGGTTTGTTAGAGAAATTGGCGTTTGTATAATTGATACTTCCATAACTTTGAACTCAACTTTAGTCTTATTAAAAAAAGTACAAATTATTCTACTAATATAATATTATGAATGCGAAAGTTTGTGTGTTTGTTTGTTGCCACTCAGCGCCTAAACGGCTAAACCGATTTCGATGAAAATTGGTACCTGTAGATAGAATCGGTGCCGGAAACGCACAACATTTGATGCTCTCGATGCATTTCCACGTTAGTTGCATAGGCTACGATTTCTTTACCGAGCTAGTTATACTGATCCCGGGTATTGTATGTATGTTTTAAAGTTTACCGGGGCATTTTTAGTTTTGAAATTCGTTATTGAATGTTTTCAGTTAGTAAGAATAAAGTATCACCTAACCAAACTATTCGTAATTATATTTCAAATTCATTTATTGCTTACAAACCAAAAAATGGCATGTATTGTAGCTATTAAATATCCGTGCATTGCTGTTAATTATTATAACATTTCCTCACAATTTAAAGACCACATTTCATAATATGTTGGTATTCTGGTGACCTATGTGGTGTTGGCCCTGTACCAGAAATGTAATTGGGACAACATGGTACCAGGTCGTATACAATGCAGGCAAATGAACAGAAAATCAACTTAGTCTTGAAATGGAAAGTTTTTAAGCTAAACATGGAGCCAGATCGTATGTAAAATATCTATATCCTCCATAGTATAAAAAGTTATAGTAATTATCCGTAATTTTGCTTTCCGGTCAATGAGTGAGAGTGACAAAACCCAAATTAAATGTGTGTTAAAATTAACACAAGCTAATTAATGTAATTTGGTTATAAATATACACAATAATCTCACGACTGTTACCTATGACGACTTCTGTGGTTTAGTGGTACTGTGTACGGACTGCCACGCAAAGGTAGCGGGTTCGATTCCCGCTCAGTGCAAATATTTGCATAAGCATGACTATTTGCATTGGTCTGGGTGTTTCTATGTATAATAATTATGTATGTATTTACAAAAAAAAAAATGTATTTAAGTATGTACACCACATTCTAGAACTTATAAAAACAAACTATAATATTATGGTTACTTTGGGTCTAGATGGCGTTGTGTGTAGTTTTTGTGATATTATTATTCACGCCATAAACTGAATATAAACAAAAATTATTTTATTATGATCTTAATAGCCCGTTATTATTTCAATGCAGGGAAAGGCCTCTTCGCTTAAAGAAAAATCATTTACTATCTAAATTTAATTTAATTATGTATTATTTTTGCTAATTCTAATTTTTAAATAAAATAATATTTGTAATCAACCTAGCTCGTTAAATGCATGCTGTACTTACCCGTAAAAGGCTGCTATACAACTATGTCCTTTATTATGTGAATGATAAATGTACAATAGAATAGAATATTCCATAATGTAACCCCAAAATAATATTGTATTTACAAAATATTACGTAAAAAACATTAAAATGTATTTTATTACATTAAATTTATTATTCTTATATAGGTATCTCATTTATTGGTAACCGATATCTATAAAAATATAGCCACTTAAATCCAATTTATTTTTTTTAATTTTTCTTTTTTTTTAAATAATAGTATGTCTAAATATAAAAAATAGTAAATACCTCTTTCATTCTCTCAACATTAATAAAGAGATTTATAACGACATCTATACTGTATACACTGGTACAGTTATCAGTATCACTGCACTAACTTGGCCGGTGTTAGTCAGCTGGTCAGCTGATCGCCCGCGCATGGCACTTTCACTGCGCTCTAGTGCGGTCGAGGTCGGCGCGGGCGCACTCATTCATGACTTGCGGATGGGCTAGTTAGGGCACATTCATACTGTAGCACTCGTTGCTATGCATAGCTGCAGTGTTGAATAATAGTTGATTGCTTTTTGTATTACCAATTGCAGTAGACGTTCCGCTGCTTAGGAGGTAGGAGCACGGAGCTAAGAAAGTTTAGTAATGTCTGTGCGTGTATCTACGTATATGTAGAGTGATAGTTTTTTAGTATACATCAAGATTTCTACCCACCTTGGGAGATTAAACACATGCTTTCAGGTAGAACCCTTATCACAATCAGCCTATCGGAGTCCACTGCTGGATATAGGCCTCCCCCGATTTACGCCATAACACTCCGCCTTCCGCATCCAGTCTAGAAGCCATAGCTAACAAAATAAATAATTTGTATCATCAAATATCGGTGTTGGCTAGTCAGATAGTTGGTGGTAACATATACCAGTCGTTAGTAAAGTTGTCATAGCGAGAACCACATTTCAGCGGGACGGTGTCTCACACTTTCGGATCTCAGTGATTGTTCGTCATCATACGAATGGAGTACCCTGACGAAAAAAAATACTGCCTCATTTGAAGGCGATTCTAATAAAGTAGAGAGATTGAAATATATTTTCGTCATAATATTAATACCTGAGGCCCAACGACAACCTCTTATTGCAATCTTAGTATAACCTTACTTTGTCTCTATCCTTGTTTTTAATGGTACAAAAGAAAAAGACAAAACACAAAGTAACAATAAAATAATACTGCTTTAAGAAGTGGCGGTAGGCCCCCTGATTACTTAAGCCGTTAAGCGCCACGGTGTCCTTGTCTGGACTCAACAAACAGCCACGTTCAGCTTGTTCGTTGAACCACGTAATTTTAATGTAATTCGCTTGTACTTCGTGCTTAATGTGTACTATTAACGTTGCGGTATTTCGAGGAAAGGGCGTGCTTTAATTCTGTAAACCTTAATTAATTAGCCGATTCGTAGTTGTTTCTGTACAAGGTGAAATGATTTTAAATGACTCAGACCTAATTAAAACCTTTACGCACCTTTTATTTGATAAGGGAATGAGATTGAAGATTGTTATTTGGAAATTTTAACCTTATGTTGATTAAGGCCAGGTACAATTTGTAGAATTAATTTATAAGTTTTTGTATGATGTCGAAATAGTTACTATTGAATAAGTAAAGCAATAAGGCAAATACCAATGTTCTCAGAGTCATATGTTTTGACTGGCCTGTTGGTCTAGTGGTTAGTGACCCTGACTGCTAAGCCGGAGGTCGTGGGTTCGATTCCCACCCAGGACAAACCTTTGTGTGATGAGCATGATTGTTTGTTCTGTGTCTGGGTGTAATTTATCTATAATATGTACGTATTTACAAAAAAAAAAATAAAAAAAGTATATAAGTAGTACCTATATCAGTTGTTTAGTATCCATAACACAAGCAAATATAATTGCTTAATATGGGGATAGATGGCGCTGTGTGCATGTGGTAGAATATTATTATATTATTATTATTATTATATGTATTTTAAACTAAAACTAAAAATAGTTTCTGTTAATAACATAATGGCAAAAAAGGAGTAAAATATATATACAATTCGCATACATCGATGTTTGTAAGAGAACAAATACCAGGGACTTACCGATACTACGACGACCATTTAAAAAACCTTTAAACTACTTTCATAAAGAACGCGTTGCTGACGTCTTTTCTTCAATTCTACGAGTCATGACTTTTAGAGGACTGACTGACTGTTTTTTTTTTTTTTTAATTAAAATACGTAGTCAAATTACTATACTAGATGAAACTAAATAATTGAAATCCTCTTTTTTTGTTACTTTTCTTTTTTTAAAAATGTTATTAAATAATTCAATTCAATTTCAATTTATTAATAAAAAATATAAATTACATACAATATAAGTAGTTTCCCTATGGTCCCAAACTAAGCCAGTGCTTGTATCTTGGGCACCATCAGGATTACAATTAATAAATATATAAATTACATACAATATGGTAGGTTCCTTTTGGTCCCAAACTAAGCAAATGCTTGTATCTTGGCCACCATCGGGATTACAATTCTTATATACATATTTTAAAGACTACATACTTATAATATAAACTAAATACGATTTAATAAATTACAAACATAATAAAAATAATACATGTAAATCTTAAAAATAATTTGCGTAAAAAAATAATTTCAATAATCAATATTGTGTAAATCAGATGATGCAATTAATTATTTAGGTACATAGCTAGAGTATGTAATATTTAAGCATCAGCATTATTATCTAGGTCTGTATAAATACAATATGTTCGAGGTAAGGCATTATTTATATTAGGTATTTTATTGTTATGAATTAAGATGCTTACATAAGTTAATGTTAAAAGGTTATTTTAATTTTGATGATAAGTCGTTCAACATATTATAATTCTAATAGGTATCTATGATAATATATTTTGAATAAGACAAAGACACATACCATAGTTATGCTATTTCTTAATAAATTAAATTATCTAATAAATATTAATTTAGTTCTAGGTGCACTCATAATCAACAGAGTTAATGTATCTCTGTTCTGCCGCTTTTTTAGCCGGACACTCATCGTCACCCGTTTTATGATTACTTGGCTTTTTGAATCGTAGGCATGTTGCACATTTCGGCGAGTCGTTTTTCTTAGTACAATCAGATACTGCATGTCCTATTTCGCCACAATGTACACACGTAGGACCTTGCTCTCTGCATGACTTAGCAGCATGACCATACAGATGGCATTTATAGCATCTCGTCACTAGGGTAAAGTCCCTAACCGGGCAGGAAGTCCAATTTATGAAAATTCTGTTTTGGGTTATTAGGGCTTTACGTATAATGGCTGGTACTTCAATGATATAATTGCACGTCGACGCGTCTTTCCTGCCAGATTTATGACTTAATTTAATTAATGCTAAAAATGAATTCAAGGACATAGATGGGTGTTTGTCAGCAATATTTTGTTCGAAAATACATTTATAAACATCATTTTCGGTCATTGTAGCAGGTACTCCTACTACCACAATCTTTGGTTTTCTTTTGTATGGTTCATCTGCCGTAAGCTCAGATGTCGAGACTTGGACTGCGTTCTTTACCTTCTCAATGTCGGTTTTCGTTTCTGTGCTAATTATTACGCCACCATTTATTGTTTTCCGTACTCCTCGTACTTGCAGTTTCATTTGTTCTGGGCATATTATTTTTTGAACTATGTTCCTAGTTTCCTCGCTTGACTTTAATTTATCCTTAGGATAAATTGCAACGGAGCTTAAGTTAGAGGTCTGAACAAAAGTATTTGAACCCTTTTTTACCATTTCGGCAAATGAAGGGTTTCTTGCAGTACAGGATACCTGAATCGATTGCTTGAGGTCTGAAATATGATCCGATAGGTCACATTTTTCTTGAAGGGCTACCATAGAGTTGGACGTTAGGAGAGCTTTCTGTTTAAGCGATTGGTACAGAACTGCCATTTGCGATGATCCATGTCCAATTTTACGACACAGGTTCGAGATCTTCATTTTTTGGTCCGAATTGAGCTTACCTTCCGAGGCAATAGTGCATACCTCATTTAGATATAGCTCAATCGACGACATCCATTTCTGGATCTCAGGTGGTAATGTCAGTTGTCACAGCCAATAGGAAAGTTTGCGTTCCGTTCCGTTTTATCATATTATATGATACAAATTATTGTTACATTACATGTCATATATTACTATTTAAATAATAACTATTAAAATTATATTACAGATTTATATATTTAAACATTTTATAAGATGATTATTATATTTACTTATTTATTTTAAATATTTTGTTTCAATCTACACAAATTGTGTATACGATTGTTATTAATGTCAGGGTATTCTTTGATCAATCCGTGATATTTTCATACCAGAATACCATCCATCTTGGCTCTAACAGAATAACAGCGCTGCTCTGTGTTCGCAAAGTGGCACAAAGCTGAGTTAGGGCCATTTTGTATCTCACTAAGTTTGTTACTTTTATTTTTTATTTATTACTATATATTGTTGATATGTTCTGTAAACTAACTTGTTGAGAACAAATAAATGTTTTTTCTTTCTTTCTTTCTTTCTTTCTTTCTTTTCTAGGTGTGGAAACAACTTCAATAGAGCTAGATTCATGAGCTGGCTTTGATGGCGATTTGCAGGGACTATATTCCATTTTGTATTTGTAATAAAACTTATCACCTTTTAACTGTCCATTATTAACAAAATTACACACTATGCAATAATCAAAAATACATTTAGGTACACGTGTATCTAAACGAGGTCACTATTATTTGTCCGTATTTAATAAATATTGTTTATTCATAAGAACACGTCTATATGCGATGAGAGCGAAAAATCAATCCAAATCAATTAAATAATTAGTTGTTTTGTAATAATTACTTTGTGGAGGTAGCACACCATATACCTCCAACCAAAGGGAGTTCCTCCGACCAGGCTAGGTGATCGTGCCTGGTGGGCTACTGCCCAACAGTTGGTAGTCGGGACTTGTATATATAGTTAGTTGGTGTGAGAATGTTAATATCGCGATTTAGGCTTCTATACATCTTGTATGGGGAGGTCTATATTTGTTGACAGCGCTATCTTTGATTTCTATGCTGTAAGCTCGTAGTCGTCGTCTTCACTTGCATTTTCTCTGTGTGTCATTATTGGCCAGATAGATGACGCCACAACTTTGTATGGTTCTTTGATTGCGTTGATGTGTTAAAATTGTTAACTCATACAAAAAAATTGTAATTATCTGGCGATTGAAAAGAGTGGCGTGAGTTTCTTGCCAGTTCTTCTCACAGCTCTACCTCGTCAGCGAACTGGCTGTAGGTTAATTAGCTGACTTTATGTAATTTGACTTTTCATAAGTATCATTCTTTATGATCAAAATGAAATAAATACTTTGACTTTGACTATCCCAAAAGGGTCTTTTTCATTTACTTTAAATCCCTATCCACTAGACAATAGAAAATCTATGTATTGTTTGCGGGTTACCGATGACAGACACCGTAGCGTTCAAAGACTACGTTTTATATTTTATTGTTTTAACACGTCAATACATATGCTTCCAGGCGCGGATATGTCGTTCCAAGGCGAGTACGCGGCGCAGGTGCTGGGTCTATCGGGCGAGACTCGCGACGAGCCGGCCGGCTCCCCCAGGCCCACGTCGCGCCCGCTGTACCCGCTAGACGCGCCCGCGCCCGCCACCCCGCACACGCCTCACCCGCCGCCCTCCAGCCCCTTCAGGAAGGAGGAGAAAGAGAATCATATTAAGTTTAATAATGTGAGTATTTTTGACGCAAGTTTAGTTAGAATTATTGCTGATGCCGATTGATGCTCAAGCTCAGGAACGGTCAAAGTGGATTTGCTCGAGTGAAACCTATGATCAGTAGTGAACGGTATTTGGCTGTAGAGATAGATATCTTAATGATATAGGAAACTAGCTGTTGCCCGCAGCTTCGCCCGCGTGAATGACGGTTATATACATTTTACATACTAACTCATCTCCTATTTCAACCCCTTTAAGCCATTTTTACCGCGGAGGTATAAGCGTGAAAGCGTAACAAAGTTACTTACGCATTTATAATATTAGTATTATAGGAAATTTGTGAACAAGATTTAAATCCTATATACATACGCAACAGTAAGGATTCCTCGTCCTTCCGAAATTGCTTGAAGGCAATCGAAAGAACGTCCTTACTTGATGGTTTCCATGCATTATAAAAGTACGGACGCTGGTACGTTAATGGTATTTACCATAAGATTACCCGTATATTACCCACAGGCCTTCTGTCACCAGAGGCGAAAATATCGTGAGGATTTCTGATCTATAAACTATAGCTTAACGATAATATGAAATGAAGTCATTACATCTATGAACTACACGACATACCGCCCGTTTCTGAAAGGCTGATCAACGAAAAATTAACTAATCACCTGTTAAATCTAATGTAAAGTACTTAAAAACATGCTAAAAGCATGGATAATTGGTTTAATTTGATCTAATTATTATTATATTATTTTAGCAACCCAATTGGTACATTTTTCGTTGATCAGACTTTCAGAAACTGGGGGTAAGTCTCTCTAAATAAGGTTGATTCAATTTATTCTCTGTTAATCTTGTGACCAGCTTCCCGCGGCGCGGTTTCACCCGCGTTAAATGATATCTTTAGTCACTGCTCTGCTTTCGTCGCCAGTAGCGTGATGTTACATAGCCTATAACGTCCAAGATTGGGCACTCAAACGCAAAAGAACTATTCAAATCCGACTGGTAATTTCAGAGATTAGCGCGCTCAAACAAATAAACTTTTCCGCTTTATATATATAATATATTGTACTTACTATTTAATCCTCTATTGTGTTAATATTCCAGCAGCGGTACGGCGCTGGTAACGGCGGCGTGGAAGAAGAAGGAGTCCTTGACCTGCGCGCGAGAGACCCCTCCGTCATCTCTGTGGGGTCGCAGCACTCGGGGGCCAGCGAACCGGCTGGTTACTTGGATGCAGTCAGGTACATTCTACAAGACAGTTTTAGAGACTACAACATGGAGTTCTTCAAGAAAGGAGTTCAAAGGTTTTTAACAGGGTTAACGCGGTAGTGATACTCCTGGTGTTGCAAGCGTCCATAGGCTACAGTGACTGTTTAATATCAGGCTTGTATGCTTGTTTGTCACGTTTTGATCGGCTGTTATAGGTGACAGGTTAATGTATTATATACCAAAACCTTCCTCCATACATAGCTTCAAGTCTTTTATCCCAGAAGGCGTAGACAGAGATGTTTACCAACCCACGTATCGCTATTTTTAATTTAGGTTCCATGTAACAGGGGGCGAGCCTGTTGGCATGTATCTGATACAATTCTAGACTGCGGGCTAATACAGAGAATTTATGAACAGAAAAACCCAATATCTCTTTACCCGACCCGGGGATCAAACCCGAAACCTCTGTGTGGTGATCCGTATACAGTACCACCGAACCACAAATTCATTAGGCAATTCTCGAGAACAACGATTGAATACTGATAGATGGTTTTTGACGACTTCTTTTTAACTAGGTATAGATAGCGAAAGCTCAACAAAAATAATGTTTATGAAAATAGCTTACGCATGACTATTTCATTAATAGTGTCGTCGGCCCATTAGCTCAGTTGGTTAGAGCGTCGTGCTAATAACGCCCCCTAATAATAATCCCCTCATGGGCCACAGTACACTTTTTGTAACTATATTTTGAATTAATTCGTATAGTTTTGCTTTTACATTTATATATGTGACATATTTTATAATAATAATAATAATAATAATAATATTTCAACAACTGCACACAACGCCATCTAAACCCAAAGTAAGCATATTATATGCTTGTGTTATGGGTTCTAGAATGCGGATATACCATACTTATATACTTTTTTTTTTGTAAATACATACATATTATACATAGACACAACTAGACCAATGCAAATATTCATGTTCATGCACACAAATATTTTCACTGAGCGGGAATCGAACTCGTTAATATTTTATTTCTTTTACTTTTGTATTATTAGTTTTCTGGCTAAACAAAATAAAACCAATTGTTTAAAATATGTTACTTTGCAAGTTGCATTTACTTTTATACCAAAATATGACGACAACTGCTCAAACTTTGAATGGCTAGAGTAGGTAGACTAATTAATGCTATGACATCAAACATTCTTGATATCATAGCATAAATTAGAAGCCTGCTCAATTTCTAATTTTACAGGATGTTATTCATTTTGCGCATATTATAAGGTTAGACTAAAATGTATTGCCATGCTTTAGCAAGCTATAAAACGAAAATTACTGCCATAATTGTATCGATACAGGTCGCTAATACTACACCCAGGTGTCGTATGTTTTAATAGCAATATTATTCTTTATTGTAGTTAGGCACATAATACAGATGTTAAGGTTCACAATATTTAGTTCAACATGTCTTGCTACAATTAGGTACAGTCAGTGTCAAATAGTACTTGGAGGCGGCTGACGTGACCTCGTATCTCTCTCTCTCCCTCTCTCTCCCTCTCTCTCTCTCTCTCTCTCTCTCTATCTCTCTCTCTCTCTCTCTCTCTCTCTCTCTCTCTCTCTCTCCTCCTCCTTCTCTCTCCCCTCCTCTCTCCCCCTCTCGTCCTCCCTCTCTCTCCCTCCCCCTTCTCCCTCTCCCCTCTCTACCCCTCTCCCCCCTCTCCCTCCCCATCCCCCTCTCCCCCTCTCCCTCCCCCTCTCCCCCTCTCCCTCTTCCTCTCTCCCTCTCTCCCTCTCTCCCTCTTCACCTCCCCTCCTCTCTCTCTCTCTCTCTCTCTCTCTCTCTCTCTCTCTCTCTCTTGCGCGTCTTCGTTGGGTGACGCTCGAGTGGCGCCACTGGCGAGTTGATTACTGGTATTGAAGATAATTGATGATTGTTGTTAATATTCCAGATCAACGGTGTCAGTGTACTCGGGCAACTCTAACTCAAGCTCAGACCGCGACATCCTGGACCTGTCGATGCCCGACAAGAACTCGATGACGGAGGTGTGCTACGTGTGCGGCGACGAGTACAAGCGCGGCACGCTCTACAACCTACACACCAAGGAGCCTAAGGACAAATCGGTAACTATACCATTCTATACTAACACCGCTTGTCCTTTTTAAAGGACATTATCTCGAATAATTACGGCTCGTCCCTTTTATAAGACATCGTCTCAATAAACGCTACAGGTCTCTTTTAAAGGACTATTATCACGTACTCATTCTGTCCTAAAGTATCTAACACCTCGTCTTAAACACCGCAAGTCCCTTTTAAAGAACTAAAATTTTAAAATTTCTTTTTGACATTAATTATCTATGACTACAAATTCTTGAGGTTTCGTGTAGATATTCAGTGGTTTTGATGTCTGAACTGAGAGATGTAAAAATATATCATTTTGTTTCGGTAACATGATACAACTACAAGGACTTGTTTAGCAAATCGTTAATTACTTGAGCAATCTTAAAGTTTTTCAAGACAATTTTATACGAATATTATTTACAAATTTAGTCTTTATATTGTCGTAACAAATATTGATTTCACAAATTTGAATTGCGTTGAGAATAAAAAAGAATAAATTTAATATAAGTACAGAATAAATATAAGTATATTATTAAGGAAGTATATGTATATAGTCAAAAAAGTCGAAATGGTCCAGTGGATAAGGCACCCGCTTCGTAAACACGAGGTAATGGGTTCGAATCCGGGCAAGTACCAATGTGATTTTTCAAATCATATGTACTTTCTAAGTTTATCTTGGACATTTCTGACTGACGGTGAAGGAAAAACATCGTGAGGTCTGACTGACGGTGAAGGAAAAACATCGTGAGGAAACCTGGACTTAAATGTCTGAAATTGCCAATCCGCCTTGAGCAAGCGTGGTGATTGATTCTTATACCTTCTCTATATGAGAAGAGGCCTTTGCCCTGCAGTGGGACAGTAAATAGGCTGGTATTATTATTATTATTATGGTTCAATACAATGAAAGTTTCTAAGAATAATAAGAATACAATTAAGCCAATGTTCTTACTCACTGAACGATACGCAATAGTATATAAACTAATATTGCATATTCTGTAAAAGGTTAATACTTTTCTAGTAGATCATGCTCATTAGAACCAAAGAACATAAAACTCGATTCTAACATAAACCCTCAAAGAAATTAGATTATCGACATCATCATATCAGCGAAAAGACGTCCACTGCTGGACAGTGGCGTGCACTCTCTAGAGGCATAAAAGCACTGCCTACCCTAATAAATTCATCATTATTTTACTTATCTAGCAATATGCATAATGTATTATATTAAAAGAGATAGATTACCATTATTTTATACTCAGCAATATGTATATTTTCACGCGTAATGATTTACTCTTTCAATTTAATCAACACAATATTACTTTACATCTATTTATGATACAACAGCGCCACGGTCGTGCGCGCGGAATAATCAGAAAACAGCAATGCCTAAAAAACACACATGCAAGCTTCTTATGCTCTATATGTACACGCACGCACACAGACGCACGCGGTTCGCGGTTCTTCGCGACTTAAAGCACTGCTTAATTTTAAGGACATTCGAATGAAATTGAACGACACGCCAATAGAAAGCGTCAATTTTGAATTAAATTGAATTAACCAATAACGACGCATTTCATGAGTTCTCATTGGTTGATTTGTAGTTTGAGTATTATCCTATTAAATTAAATACGTATCTATAGATGACATTTTAAGAGTTTTGGTAAATGATCTAATTTAGTTGCGTAATATATTAATATTTTATTCGCGTCAAAAAATAGCTAACCGCCATTACCTAATGTTTTGTTTTGTTTTGTTTGAGTGCAGACAATTATTATGGTGTTTATGACTTACATTAGTAGGTTATGTATTTTTTTTCTTGTGGTGTGATTAAGTTATTATGGTTGATGTGATTCAGTGGTCAATTTATTTTTGTTATAAAAAGATTTAATACCAAGTGATTTGTGATGTTAATGATAGGTTAAGTACAGAAAAGACAAACTAAATTTTAATATTAAGTAAGTACTTTAGCAATTAAACATATAATTTGCCTAACCGGTTTTACCTATATTTACAAAGTAGACAATCGGTAGGTACCTACGTAGTCTTGTGTTTTCCGAAGCCTCTACCACAGAGGTCATGGGTTCGATTCCCGCTCGGTGCAAAAATATGTGTGCATGAACATGTCTTTTTGCATTGGTCTGGCTGTTTCTATGTATAATAAGTATGTATTTACAAAAAAAAAGTATTTATCCGCATTCTAGAACCCAAAATACATGTGTGTAGTTGTTGAAATATTAAATTATATTATTATAAGTCAATTGGAGGTGGTCACTCAAAATTATTATAACCATTAATCAACACATTCCGGCAAATTATGTTATGCCTACCCTATCGAAAATGTCTGTGCACGCCACTGCTGCTGGACATAGGCCTCCACCAATTTTCTCCAACATAGCCGATTGTGAAGTGAACCCTCATCCATCGGTTGCCCGCCACCCTTATAAGGTAGTCGGTCCTCCTTGTGAGGGGTGAAGGGAAAATTTGATACCTGTATCAAAATTGAATTTATTTACTTACTAGAAATACACATCCAGATAATATAATAATGAGGTAATTATATAATGTATATATTTATGTATAATTATATGTATTATTTGTAATTATATTTATAATAAGAATCTATATAAGTATTGCATATTTATATATATATATATATATATATATTTATTATTACACATTTTTTAATTTTCTTGTCTTAATTTATACATCTACCTTGCTTCATCTCTGCATCACCCATTAGGTTGACTGGTAGAGAATGCTTTAGGCATTAAGTCCGCCTTTATACATATGTTCTGTATATGAAGTTTAAATAAATAAATAAATAAAACAAATTAATTTATCACGTTCTACTATCAATGGTGCGTGAATATCGTACAATAATACAAACAAACAGAATAAAATAAATCAAATCAAATCAAATCAAATCAAAATAATTTATTTGCATTAAACATGTGTGGTCATACAATCTCGGATAGCATTCTTGGTGTTGTGCATAGTTTAAGTGCAGCATGTTTTACCATAAGAGGTGTACAAATGAGTAATCTCCATTAAATAATCTATTTTTGAATAAAATTGTTAAATACATAATAAATGTCAGAAAGGAATTAATTATACAGAAAATGTCAAAAAATAAAATACAACAGCGAACAGATAATGGAACATACATTATCAGTCTAGAATGAGTCATTTAAAAAGTCTTTTATATTATAATAACATTTGTCAATTAGTATTCGTTTTAGTTGTTTCTTAAATAAAATTATATTTGACGTTTTGATTTCTGCAGGTATTTTATTATAAATCTTATAATAAGAACTTAGTAACAAATTTAATTCCGTAATATCCGTTTATTAATTTATCGGATAGGTTGTTCCATATTTTACCGAAGCTCAAAGGCAAAGTCTGTAGCTCGACGATAGTGTTCTCCATTAGCCGGGTCGCGACCCGGTACCGGCATGCGGCAGCCATCAAAATAAAATACATTCAAAATTTTGTGACTAAGTAGGCAAACTAAAATATATATTTAGTATTAATAATACTATTAATTATATAAAGTGGAAACGTTTGTTTGTTTGTACGCGCTAATCTCTAGAACTACCAGTCACATTTGAATAATTCTTTTTGCGTATGATAGCCCAGTTCTTGAGGAAGTTTATAGGATATATAACATCACGCTACTGGCGACGGGAGCAGAGCAGTAAGCAAAGACGCGGGTGAAACCGCGCCGCGGAAAGCTAGTACTATTAATAAATGTGTACCTATAATTTTACCTAATGGAGCCAGCTTAGGTTTAAAAGTTTTAAGTGGGTCACGAAGGGACAGTTTGAAAATTCTTGACCCCTGGCAGAACAAAGTTTGAGAAATACTATGAAAAATTTAGTTCACAGAATAAACACTAGGTGCGCTGGTCACGTTTTTATGCATTTAATTTATGCATCTATGTTTAACAAGATTTTATATAACTTTAGCTTTGACCTATGCGTTTTATGTTGTACATTATATTATCATAATCTTACATTAATTAACAAACAACATGAATGCAAGTTAATTAACCTTAGAGCGATCAACAAGGAAATGTATACAAAGTTTAAGTAAATATCGATAACCTTTACGGCTGTAGGGTAATGAAAATGATTATTATTTAGTATAACTTTCATCATGTTCAAGATGTCTACTGATGTTGAACCTCTCACATTCATTGGTTTCTCTAGATAAAATATATTGACCACTAGCTGCGCCACACGGCTGCGCCTGAAATGTGTAAAAAAGTTGCCTATGTCCGTCTCCGGCAACGAATTTATATACAAACCTGTTTTCATCGAAATCGGTTCAGCCGTTTAGGCGCTGAGTGATAACAAACACACACATACATACAAACTTATCGCATTTATAATATTAATAGGATGTCTGAATGACAAAAAAAATTGTAACGGACAATAATAACTTCTGCTTAAAAATACTCAAAATTATTTCAGATGATCAATCAATCAATCAATCAATCAGTTTATTGTTAAACATAGGTACAAAAGTTTAATATTGTTCATATGTTGTTATTACTATGGTGGTTTATAAAATTGGAATAATAACGCGATGAAACTGTGTGTAGCTTTTTTATTGTTATTTATAAGTGTTTGAGCTAGTGGCTCGCTTGGTAATTATCCCTTTATGCCCTTCCTTTTTTTGGTAACACGACTTGATTGTGTTTTCTTGGCATTATTTTTACCACCGGAAAATTACCGTCGGCGGCCCAATTGCCTCCCTTTATTTTTGTCCTTACTTCCTTCAATCTTTTCACTAATCCCACTCCCTTCACGGTAGGCAGCGGCTTCGCAGAGACTCTGAGGCGTCCATGAGCGACAGTTACCACTTACTATCACGTGGACTGCTTGCTCGTCTGCCACTGGCAACAAAAAAAAACAACACAGCTATGTGTAATTTAAACTATTACATACAATCTTGTTTTCTAGTAGTTCTAAAGACAGCGGTTACCGCCACTGCGATATGTTACTCGCGCTGCTCCCGCGTAGTCACGGTGCAATAAACAGGGAAACACTATAAATATTTTAAATAAACTTCCCACCATACTTCTTCTTCCACTTCTGGATTCCACTGACTTATTCACCATCTACAAACCTCTGCCACCCTAGTACTAGTCAAACAAATATTTATTTCTTTTTTCGATTGTAACTATACATTATATTCATAGCAGTTCTATTGAGAATAAAATCCGCGTTTCCAAAATGTTCAGTCCGCCAGTCTAACAAACAGTATTTAAAAAATTTAATTCCAAACAGTTCGACTTCATTCTCCAGTCCAACAATTTTGACTGCACCATTGGGTTAGAGATTAGTGTTCGATTCCCACGGAAGGAAAATATTTGTGTAATGAACATTTGTATTTGTCTTCAGTCTGGGTGTTTCTTATGTATTCTAAGTATGTATTTACAAAAAAATGTGTATATGTCTTATATGTCAGTTATCTAGTTCCCATAACACAAGCTCTGCTTAGCTTGTGACTAGATGACGGTGTGTGATAAATAATTCCAAACAGTTTGACTATCGAACTACGGTAGGACTGGATGGAATAAACCAAAAACCTTCGCCTTTAATAGGTAGTAAACTAAAAGAGAGTTCAGATAACTTAGTTGATATTACGTTCAGACAGATTACTGCTAAATAAACCTACGACCTCCGGCTTAGCAGTCAGGGTCACTAACCACTAGGCCAACAGGTCAGTCATGTAGTGTAATAACTATTGTATAATATATTCGAGAGTCTACGTCACCCGTCACACTCACAACACGCATGCACAAAACAGTGTTGTGACGTCACCAATCAACGCGTACACTTATAAATAATAGTCGATAAATTGAATATATCTAAGTGCGGGCCATCGCGGTCAGGGGGCCGGAGGTGCGGGCTATCGCGCGTGGAAAATATCTGAGTGTTGTGTTGTAGACCTTGCGATCCCGCCTAAAGGTTATCTGTACGTATGTGCACGGAGAAATAGAGCCAAGTTCTTGTATTTTAGTTTGTATTTTTTTTCATTTTGTTTACGAGCGATTATTGTAAAAGTTGTTAATAGTTCGTTAGTATCTGCAGGATCTGTTATTATGTTTTGGTAACAGCTTACTGCCGAGTCGGTCATATGCTTGTTGACTTATTTTGTTAGCATACATATCAACAGAAAAATCTCGATTCCTATATATATATGTATATTCCTTTAAATAATTTTAAACATCAGGAGAAGTCAGCGTGAACTTTTTCAAGTAAACATTACTAACAAGAATAACACCATGAAAAAATGTAGAGTCTAAGCGAGATAAAATAGTACCTACCTACTAAGATGATAAGGATCAAAGTGCTCTGAGCTATTACGCAGTATTAAGACCGGTATCTAACTCAAAAGAAGTTAACAAACTAAAAGTGCTTGCAATGGTAATATGGTACTTTACAATCGTATTAATATTATAAATGCGAATGTTTGTGTGTATGTATGCGTGTCTGTTTGTCACCACTCAGCGCCTAATAGGCTCAACTGATTTGGATGAAAATTAGAATATAGATAGATTCAGTGCCGGAAACGGACATAGGCTACTTTTTATCCCGAAAATAAAACACAATTTTTTTTTGGCGAAGCCGTGGGGCGCAGCTAGTCTATATTAAAGTTGTTACCGTTACTTTCTAAAAGAACAAAGTCATTAATGATAGTACTAATTGAATTAAAGGTTTTAATTATAAATTATTTGTACGAGCCAAAACGCTAGAACTTGGCGGGTGCGCTGCTATAACGGTATAATTACAGAGAACAGTCGTTACCCTTAAGATGAGATATAACATAAATTTATATTTTTTTGTTATGCTGTGCAGTTACAGCTATAGCAAATTGGAGATTGTAGAAAATTGAGTATTCTAGAACAGATAGGAAAGATATCATTTTAATGTGCGTCACCTGTATGTGAGATGGTGTTTGTTTGTTAGAAGAGTAAAATTAATTTGATTTAACGATACAATTATTAGGTGTTTCTTCTATGTTTAGAGGAAGTATGTTCAGTTTTTTAATTGCCGAGACATTAGGGTAAAGCCAAACTTCTTTATTCATTTATTTAGACTTAATTTATGTTTTCACCAATTATTTTTTTACTTACACGTAGAATCACAGGCTTTCTATTTTATATATTATTTACTTTGTTTCTTTACGTTTATATTTGGTTGTGTAAGCCAATAAATAAATAAATTTACCATGAGTCAAAGTGGAATCACTGGTTACAGTACAGTTTTTTTTCATTTTTTTTTTGTTTTATATTAGCCTACCAAAGTGACTCTACCCCGCCTGATGGTAAGCAGTCAGTGGAATCCAGAAGTGGTGGCCACTATACCAAAAGTCATCGTCTAAAACTGCTGGTATGGTGGCTTCCACTATGATGGCTGGGAATGGGTGTAGGGGAAGGGAATGAGGGTGGTGAGGAAAGAGGAAAGGGGGAAATTGGGCCTCTCCGGCGTTCTCACTCACCGAACGAAACTCAGTAGTACGGATACTACTACTCTTACGTCGATCTTCTATGAGAGGGTAGTACTTACCCGGACGATCCGGTCCATTCATGCTGAAACCAGCGTGGATAAAATAAATCAGTTAATCGGTTAATGAATGTTAATAAAAGAAAGAGTATATTGGGATGACACCATAGAAAATAAAAAATATTGTTTAAATTATAATCGAACATGGTTGATAAATATATAATATTTACTTGTGTTATGTTTATTATGTTATAATAACGATATACAGTGACCCTGATTGACATACCAAATAAACAAAGATGTTTATGTTATTTCACATGTTAACGTTTACGAATAAAACTTTCCGTTGTAAACTTATTAGAGGCAAAGTTATATATAATACTGCTTACCTGTATAATCCCACTGCTGGGCAAAGAATTCACCCCATTGGTTTCATACGCGGCGGTCTATAGCTAACTAGCTTCGATCCGCGTCTATGGTTACTGCTCTGCTCCTGTCGCCAGTAGCGTGATATTCCATAGCCTTTAACCTTCCTCGAGAACTGGGTTGTTATACTCAAAAAGAATTTTTCAAATCTGAGTGGTAGTTCTAGAGATTAACGCGTTCAAACAAACAAACAAACTCTTCCGCTTAGTATAGTTGTGATTTTGGGTTTTTCTATGTAGAAATTTTCCCTTTCGCCTCCCGTTAGATAATATCAAATATTGCTAGCTAATTATTATGTGACAAAAATATTAAATCTATTCATTTTTTTAGTATTAGCCCGACGTCTGATATGGCAATGTCAACAGATAGCTATTATAGCTGATAAATCGTGATTGTTATATATACCTATATCTAGCAAAACGTATAAAATAAATTCGGTATGTTATTCTTAAAACAAGTTTACTACCAAATTCGGTATAAAGCAGTTGTACACAACTGTCCAGTATGTAACTGCGGTCAATAATAAATAATTAGAGGTCGACAGTGCATCGCGTTCGGATAACAATGAAAGTTTATTCTTATCTATATGCTATTATTATTTTACTTTATTTAAATAGAAATATAACTGTAAAACTGACGCAACTAAGCTCTATTAAGTGTAAAATAAAGTAATATATTTAGTTACAAGTTTCATTTGACGTCATTACAACGATCAAAATGGCCGAGTGGATAAGGCACCCGCTTCGTAAACACGAGGTAGTGGGTTCGAATACGGGCAAGCACCAATGTGACATACTTTAAGTTTATCTTGGACATTTTTGATTAACGGTGAAGTAAAACATCTTGAGGAATCTTGGACTTAAAGTCTGAAATTAGCAATCTGCCTTGGGCACGCGTGGTGAATAATGCTCATACCTTCTCTATATGAGAAGAGGCCTTAGCCCTGCAGTGGGACAGTAAACAGGCTGGTATTATTATATTTATGATGCCTTATTTGGTTAAACCACGTGTTTAGAAGGGGGGTACTAGACCGTCACGTCTACTATGATCGATATAATCTAAATCTCTAAAAATCCATTCTCCATACTAATATTATAAATGTGAAAGTAACTCTATTTGTCTGTTACCCTGTCACGCCTAAATTAATGAATCGATTTTGTTGAAATTTGGTATAGAGATTAAATAGACCTTGGAAAACAATCAATTTTATCTTGTATCGCGAAAAAATGGCTTGAAGGAGTTGAAATGGGGGATGAAACTATTCACGGATAACGCCATAACTGACATTCATGCGGGCAGAGCTGCGGGCAACAGCTAGTTATTAATATACAGCATAATCAGAAGAATTAAACAAATAATGGTTAAGTAGACGTTAAATTATTTCATTTTAACTGTACAAATTTAATAAAGTGAAGTATCACTAGCTTTACCAAACGATAACAATGTATACAAAATGTAAACGTGACTGTCCACCAGTATTTACTAGTAAGACAGCGTTGGTCGCGATAACGACTGTTATTAGAAAACACTATAATTTTACGAGAAACACGCGGTTTGTTGTAACATTGTTTGCTTCATTGAGATAACAGCGCAGAAATGCGGGATATATCAGATGATTCGTCAGAGAGACCTTTTTTTTTCAAATCTACTGATGAAAATTAGTGGATTATATTGATGGGACCTTTCTCAAATCTACTGATGAAAAGAGTATAGCAACATTAATCGAGTATTGGTTCTAGAAGTTTGCTGTCTCTCTGTTTTGTGTGAAAACTAAGGGCAGTTTGCATTGAAAGCAGAATAAAAGAAAGAATATTTTGCACTACAACTACGATGTTTCCTTGTTATAAGGTGGCAACTGTAAACCACAAGAACAGAACGCCCGAGTCTCATAACGTGTTTGAGGTATAACTGGCGGCTGCCACTTACTATTCGTTTGTCATTGTTGACAATAAAAAATATCTTCTTTACTTGTTGCTGTGTTTCCTCTAGAGCCACACTTAATTAAGTATTTTTATCATATAAGCCTACCAAAGCGACTCCACTCTGCCTGATGGTAAGCAGTCAGTGGAATCCAGAAGTGGCGGACACCATTCCAAAAGCCAAACTACTGTTATGGTGGCCTCCACTATGGCGGCTTAGTGAGAAGCTTTTTCACGCACCGCTTAAAAGACATAATTAGATGGGAACACGTGCGCTGGTAAAAAGTTCCAGGTTTTAATTGAACGACAAAAGTATGAAGTGCTAGACCGTTTGGTTCGAGACCTTTTAGATTCCACTGTGAAAGGGTGGAACTTAAGTCCCGCACTTGTCATTCTGGATAAAAAGGGGGAGGGTGGGAATAATTTAAAGAGCTTTAATAAATGATTTGTTTGTCTTTAATATAGTCTAGAAAAGTCTACTATTATTGTTTATCTTTCATCATTCGTCAAAAAAACGTGATGGATGACATGACATCATTATAACCTTTTAAACTGCTGGCATGGTGGCCCCCACATGATATTTAAGTGATGATAGTGTTTTTAACATTTGATACTATCCCTATCGTTCTTCAAATAACATTATTAATATACAATGTTTATAAACACTCCTTAATTAGGTCGAGATAACGTTCATTTTTGGCCTTTTACTTATTGTATTACTACGCATCACCTTATCACAATGTATACATTTTAGGATAATTTACGTCCTCAGTGTATTTGCTTACAACTTATATTGTCCTATTAACGTCAAATTCTAGAAACATTGCATCATTTCTTACTCGTAGATGTAGATTAGGTTAGAAAGATTATAATTATTTAGGCGCGATGAAATTTGTAGGAGAAACCTTTTAAAATTAACAAAGTAGAACTTTTATGAACACTGAGGTATGATACTAGAAATTTATTAATCTATTTTTTTAAACTTGCAGAAAATTTAATCACATATCAATAGAAATACCAACCACTTCTCTACATTACAGAGTAAAATACTGTTGCCTCATATCGGTAACAATTCCAGACTATGAAAATATCAGGCATTCAACCTCTGTGGTTCGACCACTCTATGCCTCTATGCCTTCTTATTATTTACTCTATACCCGCATTATATTCATAAGACCTCAATAAATTTGACTGCCTCTGTGGTTAGGTGGTACTGTGTGTATTCCCGCTCAGTGCAAATATTTGTGTGCATGAACATGTCTATTTGCATTGGTCTGGGTGTTTTTATGTATAGTATGTATGTATTTACAAAAAAAAAAGTATTTAAGTATGTATATCCGTATTCTAGAACCCATAACACAAGCATACACTATGCTTACTTTGGGTCTAGATGGCGTTGTGTGTAGTTGTTGAAATATTATTATATTATTAATATAATAGCAAATAAGCGTCAGTAGTCACCGTGTTATCTAAAATGTTTTCTTTGACCCGCGACCTTTGGGCAGTTGTTTATTTAACAGACAGACAAGAGTATTATTAACTTATATTAGGGTTGATATATACCTTAGGCTTATGGGTGTCGATTTGTTTTTTTTTTATATTAAAGGATCCCAAAATTAATATTATTGTCTTTAAAAAGACAACTTCCGCACTATGGAACAAGCTCTGTGTCACATGGGACTTTACAAACATACAAGTACGTATGTACCAGACTCGGAACAAATATTTATGGCTTACTTAGAGATTTGTCCCGTGTGAGGACAAATCTGTGAGTGACCTGAGTCTAAGGCCAAGATTCACAGACCGCACTTTGACTTTACTTTGATGCAAAGATCTACTTTGTACCAAAAATATGTTTCTTAGGCCCAGATTCACAATCGTGACTTTACTTTACAGCAAAGGCACCTTCGCAAAGTAAGCTTTGTATTGCCGAAGATTACTTTCAACTTCATATTCAAACATATTTTTGGTACAAAGTAGATCTTTGCATCAAAGTAAAGTCAAAGTGCGGTCTGTGAATCTTGCCCTTAGTGACCTCGTGCCCAGCAATCGTTTGCGCTCTCACTGCACCACGGAAGCATTTATTTCTCTTTTTTTTATTTATGTTTAAATTGTATAATGTTGTTAGTTGGAGTGTCTTCTGTACATACTTCTTTAGTCACGATACTCAAAAATATCACAGAAGCTATCTACGTTTTACTCCTGTTCTTAAACTAACTTTGTTAAAGTCAAAGACAAAGACATACATCCTAGATCTTCTGAATAATACCTGGTCTACTAACAAGATAGCGATAGTAGTAGCCACCATAATCTTTCATTTATAGTTAGATAGTTCAAATTTAGTATGAATTACATAGATACAATTTTGGAAATATGAAAGTAACGCTATCAAAGTACTACTTAAAGTTGTAGAAAAGTAATTTATTTTCGTTTGAGCTTTAGCACTCAGTGTAGTAATAAGGCTCTTTGATTTTCTTTAGTAACATTCTAAATCTAAACTATTATGTAAAGCGGAAGTTTCATTTGTTTAAACTCGCTAATATCAAGAACTAACAGTCGGATTTGAAAAAATATTTTTGCGTATGATAGCCCAGTAATCGAGGAAGGTTATAGGCTATGTAACATGACGCTACTGACGACGGGAGCAGAGCAGTAAGCAAAGAAGCAGGTGAAACCGCACCGCGGAAAGCTAGTAATGATAAATGATGATAATAATATAGTATTTGATAATAATATTACTAAATATTAGACCACAGTTTAGATAATAATAATAATAATAATACATACAGAAAACTATCATTGAAAAAGTTAGTAAATACGCAGAACTCAAAGAAGAAGTTACTAGAATCTGGAGACAAGACAAGGTGTACGTCGTGCCAATTGTTCTGTCAACTACCGGTGTAATCCCCAAGCATCTTCATCATAGCATTAAATTAATAGATCTGAAAGAAACCCTTTATATAACTTTACAGAAAGCAACCATTCTAAACACATGCAGAACAGTCAGAAAATTCATGCAAATAGAGGAAACCACAACATTACACACGACATTACATACAACATCGACAACCTAAATAATCACCACACACTGCATTTACTTGGCTGGCGCCCGTAAATGTAGTTAAAACCAGTTTAACAGCTGAGAAAAATAAAAGGAAAGAATAATAATAATAATGCCACTATATACTGGGATCGATCTATCATCTCTGATAGGACTATTGTTGCCAATAAACCTGATATAGTGGTGATCGATCGATTAGAGCGCCTTGCAATGATCATCGATATCACCATTCCACATGATGACAATCTCGTGAAAGCAGAAAAAGATAAACAGATAAAGTATTTGGATTTGGCTCGCGAGGTTGTCGACATGTGGGATGTGGATTCGGCGATCATTGTTCCGATAGTCATATCAGTTAATGGACTGATTCCTAAGAGCCTTCATCAACATCTCGCGAGGCTCGCGTTAGGTGGCTGGATCGTGAGCCTGAGGCAAAAGGCTGTACTCCTTGATACGGCCCGCATTGTGAGGCGGTTCCTATCTCTAGAGCCCTAACCACCGGTAGCTTGGTCCCTGTATCCGATATCGGTGGGTCTCCATATTTTTATATTTTTAAATTATTTATATTCATAAATATTATAGATAAATTACACCCATACACAGAACAATCAATCATGCTCATCACACAAAGGTTTGTCCTGGGTGGGAATCGAGCCCACGACTTCCAGCTTAGCAGTCAGGGTCACTAACCATTAGACCAACAGGCCAGTCAATGAATGTTAATAGATCGTAATAATAAGTCAATTCAAATTTTAAGTACAAGTAAACATACCAGATCACGGACCGACTCATCTCGGATATTATAAAGGCTAGCGAATACTACGGCCGCAGCGCGCATTGCAATATTACGACAAAAAGCACTTAGTAGTCGGAGTATGGCAGCGCGTTGCGATGCGACCCGTTTTTAGTGTGCAATAGATACATATAAAATGTACTAAAGTGATGTAAGAGGCTATATTAATAGGAACTCTTTACCAGCGCATGTGTTTCCATCTAACTTTGATCCTGGGTCTTTTATGCGAGGCGTGAAAAAGCATCTTACTGAGCCGCCATAGTTTTTTTTTTTTTTTTTATATTATATCCTACCAAAGTGACTCCACCCCGCCTGATGGTAAGCAGTCAGTGGAATCCAGAAGTGGTGGCCACTGTACCAGAAGCCATCGTCTTAAACTGCTGGTATGGTGGCCTCCACTATGGCGGCTGGGAATGGGGTTAGGGGAAGGGAATGAGGGAGGTGAGGGAAGAGGAAGGGGGGAAATTGGGCCTCCGGCGCCCTCACTCACCGAACGAAACGCTGTAGTACGGATACTACTACTCTTAAGTCGATCTTCTATGAGAGGGTAGTACTTCCCCGGACGATCCAACCCATTCATTCTAAAATCAGCGTGGATCTACTACCGTGACCATACCAATAGTTTGGCTTTTGGATTGGTGTCCACCACTTTTGGATTCCACTGACTACTTATCATCAGGCGTGGAGTCACTTTGGTGGGCTAATATAAAAAAACTAGCTGCTAGCTATATATCTGTTTACATTGACGATTTTTCATATAAACTTTCATCGCCTATTTCAACGTGTTTAAGCCATTTCTTCACGATAAAAGATATAGATAAGATAGCCTATGTTGTTCCCTGAGGTCTTATTTATCTCTGTACCAAATTTCATCAAAATCGGTTTAGTGGTTAAGGCGTGAAAGCGTAACAGACAGACAGACAGACAGAGTTACTTTGGCATTTATAATATTAGTATTGATAAAAAATCTTTATTATGCGATGCGATGCGGTTCGGCTCGCCGTAATTTGTGCTAGCCTTTTAAGTGATAAATGTTATGTGATTTGAGTTTACGTTTCATGTTATTATGCTCGATGTATCGATAGTTTATTTAGTTAGATTTAAATGACGCGTCGGATACATACTAATGGTTTTCGTGACGTCATATAATTTATCGCACCTGTTTTCCTTCTCTACGTCTAGTCTCGATCAGTATCTAGTTTTTATGAAGCGATTGTTATCAGTATTTAAGGGTTAAATCAGTGGTTAAGACTTCCAGGTTTCTGATTATCCATAGATACTCTATTTTTTATCAAACATGTCTATTTGATTGCCTAGATGCGTTTTGTAAAGTTTGCTATAGTTGCGCTTGAAAAAATGATTGACAATTAGTAGGTACAACAGGTAATTTGTTCAACTAAACAGTGGAAAAACTAATGGGTAGTTCTGCCACTGTTTAATTGAACAACACAAAGAGTATTAACATGATGCCAGCAACTGTAGACTATAGTGAGGTTATAGAGAAACTTTCTCCCTCGTACGATAAGGTTGTGGTACGCTCCCCGTCGTGGTTTTCCCGACAGACTACAATAGGGAGTTCTTCAAGAAAGGAGATAAAAGGTTTTTAACAGGGTCGGCAACGCGCTGGTCGTGCTTCTGTTGTTGCAAGCGTCTGGGCATATGCTACGGTAATTTCTTACCATCAGGCACGCCTTATGCTTATTTGTTACATTCGTCATATAACAGCGGCTTGGTAATACTAGTTTTACTGAAGCCTATGAGTAGCTCTTGTTATCAGGTGAACCATTGTTTATCTTAATATCTGTCGGTAAATACCTGTTATAACCCGTCTAAACAAAAACATCAGGTGTAAATCCGCATGTAATTTAACATGTTTAAAAATGTTATAATTTGTTTTGTAAATTGCGATCTTTATATGAATTCTAAGTGAGTTCTATGCAAATATTGTTGAACACGATTATCAATAGGTACTATACATTAGGAGGATCAACCTTTTCGTGAATTATCAGACTAACACTCAATTTCTGAAAGGCTAATCTACGAAAAATTTACTAATTACCTGTTAATTTTATGAGAAGTACCAATTGGGTTGCTTAAAGCATGAATAATTAGTTTAATTTGATCTAAAACTTAAACTAATTCAAATCAAATCAAATTAAACTAATTATCCATGCTTTTAGGTACTTCGCATGAGGTTTAACAGGTGATTAGTCAATTTTCGTTGATCAGCCTTTTAGAAACTGGGTGTATTTTAAAGATTTGAAATGTAATTTTCCGATAGTTTAAAAACGATGATGCAATGACGGCGACTGTCGAAAGTGTTGCGAGTGATGCGCCCGTGCACTTTAATTTAAAAAGAAGCTTACAATATTGGCTTCTTCGGAGGCACAATGGTAGCGCGTACGACTGCTGTGGAAGTAATGGGTATAATACCACACAGGATACGAGACCAGACCGTTCACTGTTGCCCTAGACGAAAAACAACAAAAAAGATTGAAGTATTTCCAAGGTGTAGTTCTGCGTCACCAATTTTCTTATAAAATTAGCAACAGTCTAACCAGTTGTCAACCAAACACGTCTAAAATGTTGATCGAAGTAAACAGAGTTTGCCGTTATTAAGGTGTGGACGTGATAATGTTACCACCACGTTTCCGCGAAGGTGTACCAATGTCAAATGTTTGTCAAACAGCTCGTTTTGTTAACTCAAAGTTTACCGAAAAGCAATAGTAAAAAGTTTACCAAAACGCGACTTTATATAGGTAATTTATTTGGGTTACAAAACGAGATGCTGTCCAAACGGGATGTAGTCTTTAACTTAACTAGATACCCGCCCCTACTCCACACGCAATAATGCATAATATTAGTCATTTAAAACTTCCGAAAGAAACTAATCAGATTAAATTAAACAAATTATCAATGATTTTAGCATGTTTTAAGTACGTCCTTCACATGAGATTTAACAAGTGATTAGTTAATTTTTCGTTGATCAGCCTTTCAGAAACTGAGGATAGTTCTTTGACCGACCATTGACTCGTTTTGTCATCGCTCACATTTATTTTACACTTTATTATATATAATTATAAATGTACTGTTTATATTACAGAACAAGCAAGCATACTTCCCCATATTCGGCGAGCAACACCCGCGGCCGCCTCGATCGAGGCCCAAAGACGCGCAGGGCACCGTCCGCGCATGCGCGGCATGTCATCACCATCTATTACAACAATGGAATACGTATCAGGTCAGTGCTATTTAAGTTCTTATTCAGAACAAGCTAAGGTTTACTGTTGACTAGATTTACTCTGTGCCGTAGCAGGATTAGGATATAGCTTTACATTTCTCTTTCGTACGATAAGGTTGTGGAATGAGCTGCCATTCGAGGTTTTTCTGAGAGACTACAGCATGAAGTTCTTCAAGAAAGGAGTTAATAGGTTTTTAACAGGTTCGACAACGCGCTAGTGATGCTCCTGGTGTAGCAAGCGTCCATAGGCCACGGTAACTGCTTACCATCAGGCGGGCCGTATGCTTGTTTTTTACCTTAGTCGTATAAAAAGCATTATCGATAGATAGACCTCTCCCAGAGACTGTTAAAGCCAGCACAAATGATAACCGAAATAATGTGACATTTCACATTTAAATCACACTGCTTCGCGTTATCTGACGCTCACGGGAGAAGATGATGGAGTGGTTCTTTCCAGAATACTACACAGCCTTTGGTCTATACACTTTTAAAATTGATAATATCAATATAAAGTTAAACTTACTGCTTACCATCAGGCAGAGTGGAGTCACTTTGGTAGGCTAATATAAAAAAAAAAAAAAACGATGGTTGTAAACATTTTACATTTATTATGCTGATCATTAATGTAAAACGTTTAAAACAGCAGGGAATATTAATCTGCTTTATCAGATAGGCATCATATCATCATTTTTCAAAATACAAATTACTATATTTATTACGTCACGCGAGTCGTATCAACATGTATCTATCCTTCTCTAAAATATACCAAAAGAGCGAGAGAGTAGAACTGTAATGAAATAATCTTAAGCTTGAGGTAAACAATATTGAATGGCGTGTAAATATTTTATAAAGCAGTATTTACACAGTTTGTTTGGTTTGTCGCTAGCATTACCTCGCTTATGTAAGCGAAGTGATAATTTCGCAGGGAGACATGTCAATGGGAGGGTCACCTGTCTGGGAACCTTGGTAGACGAATTCGAAAGTCTCTAGTTGTTGCGAGGTACTATGACGAACAGCAAACTGTTTCTTTGCTGTTCATCAACTGCTTTATGCTATATATTTATTATCATATCTACTGGACAAAAGCTTCTTCCAAGCAACACATAGTAATGTTTTTAGATTTTTTAAATTTTACCGATGATCAAACTTTTGGTAACACTATTTCTCTAGCTTATTGATTCTAAAAATACAATCAACATTTAATGATTGATTATTATAATGCTTTCTAAGAAATAAACAATATACAACATCTAAACGGCCTTATTGATCACTACGTAATACGTTATATTGTAAACCCAACAATCAACACAATGAAACCGGCTATAAATTTAATACAAAATGCAAAAAAAAACTCCATGATTCTGTAAAACACTAGTCGTTAATCAAGCAACAGATACGACTGACAATGTTCATTGATACTAACAAATTAGCGATAATATATAAAATTTGAGGCCATAGTTCATATGTCAAATAATATTCACAATATTCTATATACTTGAAATTTAAACGCAGATTATATAAAAGCGTAAGGTCAGTGTGTCACTGTTGATGACCAGCCATCAGCATTATCACCATCGGATCATGTGACAATACGTCATGAATTATTTTGATGGAACTTATTCTGGTCCTAGCATTAAGTAAACTAAAAGTTAGTAAGTATTTTTTGGTAGCTTTTCGCTCAAGTGGTAAAAGCTTTATCGGACCAATTGTAACATACTGCTTCATAGCCTGAGAAGGTACCTGACAGAAATAGGAAATATGCGTAAGAGTAAAATATTTTATATTTAAAAAATATTAAACTTTATTACTTCAGAATTGTGCCTGCATCAATATTTTTCACTATAATTTATTTAAGTTAAGTTAAGTTATAGCAAATTCAAATATTTGAAAAGCGCTGCCATTAGTCACAGCGAATTTGACGTCAAAGATGTCATTGAATATGGCCGGGCGTTTACAGTGTCCGTGTGGGTTGACTATTCTTAACTTTTTTTTTTAATACTTTATTGGTGTTGAATATTTTTTTTAGTATTCTATAGCGATGTAAACTATTGATCTTTCACTAATACTTTATGTGTTCTCAAAAGTGATAGGCGTCATAGTCAACTATAGTCATAGCCTTTCTAAAGTCCATTGTTATCATTTAATACTAGATGGACACTTACTTGTCTGCCACCACTAGTCAAAAACAAATATTGTGTACTCAACATGCGATCGCAAGTGAATATTTCGCTAGATTAAACATTTTCTACTGCGGAGCTTCTGTATTCATGTCAGGTCTTTCCAATCATGACACGTTTGTGAAACACGCAGCGTGTGTCACAAACGGTCTCGCCGTTATCGGGTAAACAGTGGCATTATTTTTTGTTGCTCTTGTACTATATAGCGCGGTTATCGTGGGTCAGTTCTGAAGGTCCTGTTATTTTAAGTAAGGTCTTTGTGTATTTGAGTATACATGTTTTGTCGGCGAATGGCCACTAGATGACAGTTAAGCTAGCAGATTTTACGTTATATGTTTAGTTAGTAGGTATAAATCTACCATCTTATTCTGAAAACCAAATTTTGTAAATGTAAGTTTTTTTCAATAAAAATAATAGTCCCGTAGTCGCTTGCTTGTGAGATGTTTGAAGAAAGCAATATTGTTCAATGCCTATTTAGAGCATAACCAATCATTTGTACTTGATCGTTGTCTTGTGTAATTATATCTAACATCATACTAAGTATTTACCAATGGGTAGTGTGAACGAGGCAAACGTCGAGCGACATTGTCCTACAAAGTCGCAAAGACATAGCACTTAAGTATTGGGCGATATATCTCCGCGAAATGTCCCCTAGTGAAAATGCAGTTTTAGGGTTGTCGTAGTCGAAGTCTGAATTCTATGAACCAAAGATATCCTACAACTATTTCCACAATCTAAAAATTTATCAATATTGTGCAAAGGTGAGTTAATCCTCAATAAACTGCAAAGACCAACCAATTTGTATAATGACAACTATAATAGCTAACTCCGATAATAAATTCGTAACCAATAAAAATACATAATTTAATAATAGCACGAATTATACAAACAATTCATTGAATTAATGAGACTATAAAATACAGGTTTCTATTGATTGAGCGTTGATTGCGTCTGAGATCATGTTTGAATTATTTATGAAGTAAGTCGTAAATATACGATTTGCATGCCGATACACCAGCGGCTAACACAACGGACTACTGAGAAGCTTATCGTGAACTAACACTGAATTTTTATCTAATTAATTAAGTCGTAATAAATTAGCATCGTAAAACGTCGGACAAGTTTACAACATTGACCATAATATGCCCATATTTATGACTGTTTGTTAAACTTTGTTATGTTAATAAAATTTAAATTAGAAGTTATTATTCATTTCTTTTATTTGACAAAAAACACTTAAAGATTTTGATAGCGTCTTCGTCATACTGACTTCTCACTAAACTATTTTACCTACATTATTATGTACTTTTACTTTTAATATCAAACAATTGAGTCTAAATAAATATTTGAACAACACGAGAAAAAATATCACAATATACATACATGTAGTATTTTAGAACTTTCACGAGAACGTCGTCTATGTAAACGTACAATATCGTAATGTTTGAAGATATAATCATTGATGATAGCTACCGGTTGACCTACAAACGATAAGAACTCGCCGCTGAGGCAGTCGCGTGCGACGCTCACCAACGCGCAGACGTCCCTACACCGAGCGAAGTTACACCGAGTTAGTCAAAGTACTGCGGCATTACTATTTGGTGATAACCAACCGTTGAATCCAAGTGATTATCGATAGCCTATCAATTGATAACTATGTAGATGTGGTGTGATCATGTGTGTTCTAGTGCAAACCTGTGAATATACGTGTTAATGTAAATAATAGTGGATAATACTAGTGTGCAATGTTAGTACGGATGTGTGGAAACGAAGACAGGTCGCCGGTCAACTGTAAGGTAGTATATTTTATGAAAGTTTTCTTTGCACGTTTTAGTCTTATGAAATGTACGCGTGATTGGACCGTGACAAAAGTACGTTCTTAGAATTACGCATAAAAGCTTGATGCGTAGTTTTTTTGGATAATAAATAAACAAGTTAATATAATCATTAAAAATCTGATAAACATTAATCACTTCTATATAAGGCACAATAACAACGGTATATTTGTAAAAGAAAACAAAGAATATTATATTTAAAACAATAAATCTGTAGTGGCATTGCTATGTAGACACTTGTAATTTCAACTCCCGTGGAGAAAGTCTTTTCACTGAATATACTTATTGCTATTTCTTCATATCATAATCTTGTTGTTATGCCCTAGATGGTAACAAAATTATCCTATCCTTGAGGATTGCAAGAGCCAGTAACAATATGACATTTTGAGTCTTAAGTATCTACATAGTTATTACACTTATGACACATACAGTGAACGACACAACGGTGCGTAACATAAAAAAGATGTATGAGAAGTGGCCCTGACTAATTAGAAGTCCCAACCTTAAGATAATGAATGATAAAAGCTTTCATAGTCCAGTATTGCGTTGCGGCCTCTTAATATGCATGCGATTCAGCTCATTAATAAACTCGTCGAATTTAATAGTCGGCAATAATAATTAATTTTATAAATATGACTTAAATATTAATATTTATGTGTATTGCATCCTGCCCGGAATTTTCATCTTCAAATAGATTTCGGCAGATAAAGATCTGATATAAGAAAAATACGTTATGATGTAATTCTATACAGATAAGGTAGGTAAGGATAAACTAGATAAGGCTATATTTTTCAAGCATGTAATTTGATGTTTAAGTGTGGTCCTAATCCTTAAATGATGGCTTACCTGATTTGCACTGCACGCGGGAGTGTCTTATGAACGCTGCTGACAATGCAGTAGTCGCAGCTGAGTTTTGGGCTGACACTATGTAAAATGATTTGCTGTCGACACAAAAAGAAAAAGAATAATACTAAAGAAAATATGGGCCCGATCAACCGGAGAAATGTCAAGCATCTCATAGAATATCAATGTGAAGTTGTCCATTATGCTACTAGCTTACCGCGTTAGTTCCTGAGGAAGGTACTGGCGACGGAAGCAGAGCAGTAAGCTAAGATGCGGGTAAAGCTGCGCCGCGGAAAACTACTTAATTACATATTGGAAACGTTTTAAACTATGCATACATTCAGAAATAGACGAATCATCTGACAGAATTATTGTAGATAAGCCGTGAAGAGGAATATATTGGGTGATATCAACAGGAAATATGATAAAATCCTTTACGTGAGATATAATTTAACTGTACGTGTAACTTACAGTAAGGTCGTCCTCACCTTTAACATCATCGTGACGGCTGCTGTGGATTAATTTTTATAACCTAAGTGTACGTTCGTTATGGTGACTATCACTATACAGGTCTTATTCTATGATCTTTATTAAAAAGAAACGGCAAAATCAATAAAAATTTTAATCTTACAAATTTTATTCTAGGAGCTAATGCATAAAAACGTATGAATTCTCCAAAGTAAGTAAATTATGAAAAAATCACGTACTTCCGTTTTGAATAAATTGATAAAATTGATTAAAATTTGCTTGTTTGTTTGTACCAGCTATATTCTAGTTCGTCAAGTTTGGTTTAATGCTTGGAAAGTCTTGCAGTAACTTGATTATATTTCAATAAGAGATTCTGACAAATGCTTGTGAAAAGTTTATGTTATTAGCAGACAGCTGCATAACTTCTCTAATAGAATATCGATTTACGTTGTGTTTGCTTATTGGTCAAAAACTACACACAGTAGCATTAAGAATTGACGCCTGACCCCGCTAAGTGTCACCTTTTGGTGATTTTACGACTCTGTAGGTTGCGGGTTCAAATTGCGAACCGTTAAACACATTTATTTGTAATCTCTGAATCATATATTTATTAAAATCGAATAGAAAATATCGGCTTGTTTTACATATTGTGTTACAACTGTATATTTTTACTATTTTAAATCCATATATTGGAAACTATCTTATCGTGTTTGAATTTTCATGAGCTTATTATGAAATGGTATATTTCGGCTTATGTTGATGATTAACAATCGAATGGCGGCCTATAAGCCGGACGGCGTGAAAAGATTTTTAAGTGTTAACTGACGCTTTTTGACCTTGATAGTGCTAGAAACTTGGCTTTGCTTTTAAATGCATATTGATGACACCTAAGTAGCTTCCTTTTAAGGGACTACTTACACTTATTCAGCTCTATTCAGCTTATGCCCATAGAAAACAACGATTTTGTATAGAGACAATGTAATGTTCTTTGAGAAATAAAGATCTTTAAACCGAGACGCGTACGCATGCGAAAAGCTGAACGGACGCGTACGCGTCACCATATAAAATCGTTGTTTTCTATGGGCCTAAGCTGAATAGAGCTGAATAAGTGAGAGTAGTCCTTAATTCTGCCCATGCTAATACTACCTAGAGTCTAGGTCTAGGTCCTAGATCTAAAAAGCAAACTTAACAATTAAAGTTAGATCACCAATGTTTGTATATTGGAGTACCTCATAAAACCTGTATTTAGCAAATAAATGCCTTTGATTTGATTTGATTTGATTTGTACATAAATGAAGTAGTATAATAAACAGTACACGCCCACTAGGTAGTAGGCGTGTCATCGTGTCTATTATCGCAGTAACTAAGCTTTCTGCCTGATGATATTAGTCTTTTACAATGAACTTTGTGTTGTACTAACGTTGAGTTTGAATCTGGTTGACTAAATTTAAGTATAAAAACCAATCGCTCGTTGATGACATTAAGACAACAATCAACAGTTTTTTTTTTATATTAACCTACCAAAGTGACTCCACCCTGCCTGATGGTAAGCAGTCAGTGTACTCCAGAAGTGGTGGCCACTATACCAAAGCCATCGTCTTAAACTTCTGGTATGGTGGCCTCCACTATGGCGGCTGGGAATGGGGTTAGGGGAAGGGAATGAGGGAGGTCAGGAAAGAGGAAAGTGGGGATATTTGGTCTCCAGAGCTCTCACTCACCGAACGAAACGCAGTAGTATGGATACTACTACACTTACGTCGATCTCCTATGAGAGGGTAGTACTTCCCCGGACGATCTGGCCCATTCATGCTGAAACCAGCGTGGATCTACTACGTACAAAATCTTTTACAATAAACATTGTGTTGTACTAACGTTGAGTTTGAAGCTGGTTGACTAAATTTAAGTATAAAAACCAACTGCTCGTTGATGACATTAAGACATCAACAGCTATAAACTTAATTTAGTTCACACTATGACGTATCTACCTGACCTGTCCTCTTACGTCCAGCTTTATTACGCATTGTCTTATCATCACAGTAGCAGTACCTAGCTGCTGTTTACACTAGTTCTAATGTTTACTCAGCACTTCACACTCACTGGGTTACGGAGCCTGTCACAGAGTTTGCACATACATTAGCGGCTACGTAAACTGAACCTCAAACACTCGTTGCGTCGGTGTTTTGCAATGACTGTCTTAGTCTCAGGTTAATAGTTGCGCAGATCCAGTCAATCTACTACATCTTTGCGTGGGTTTCCTGCTCACAACGTAGACCAGCGATCAGAGTGCGTAGTCCGAGTTTCATTAACGTAAACGCTAATTGAATAAGATCTTGGAGTGGGCCAATCGGAGCATCGAACGTCATAAACGTGTCGATCGCGTTTACGTAAAAAAACTCGCACTAGGCACTCAAATGAAGATAGCGCACAACCGATGGATGAGATCGGTCCACGACCGGTCAAGGTTCATATAGTTAGTGAGGGCTTACGTCAAGCAGTGAACGTCTTTCGGTTTATATGATTATACCGAGTATGGAATGAATTAAAAAAGTCGAAATGGCCAGTGGATAAGGCTTCGTGAACATTGGACATTTCTGACTGTCGGTGAAGGAAAACATCGTGAGAAAATCTGCACTTAAAAGTCTGAAATTGCCAATCCGCCTTGAGCAAGCGTGGCGATTAATGCTCATGCCTTCTCTATATGAGAAGAGGCCTTTACCCTGCAGTGGGACAGTAAACAGGCTGGTATTATTATTATTATTTTTATGGAATATCTAAACTAGCATTAAAAGCCAAGTTATCAATTATTATGAAAATGTCATGTTGGGACTCATTTACTTTAAGACAAGTATTTGTGGTCATATCCAGTTCATTATCTGAAAGTAAACAACATTGCTTATCTTGGTTTTAATAATCAAATAAATGTCTTTGATTTGCTTTATTTTGATTAATTTTCTCGTGTCACGATTGTTCTCGCGTGAAATTTGATTTACCTTGAAATTTAAAACATTTTATTATTATACCAAATTTTATAAACGTGAAAAATTTTGCATAAAGATGAATCATAAATTAGCTAGACTATTATTGTTTCTGTGTCAATGATTCCACATAGTGGCTCAAGGCTTTTAAATTTATATAATAATGGTTTTTTGGTTGCCTTTTTATGGTGTGGTTTTTGTTTGCCAATTAAATTAATCTTCACATAAATGTGTATGTTTAGAAAAGTTTATGTTGACCTCTGACTGGCTGTTAATAACTTGTGAAATTGGTGTTAATAAACTTATGTTGATATTGGCTAATGAAATGATATTGCAAAGTTCACGATCACCACAGATGTATTTAATGGCATCACACAGCACTTCTGGATTTTGAATATTTGAATAATCGAGTAAGATAGTTAGCATTTACTAAAATTATATAAAATAGAACAAAATACTGTATTGTTTAATAGGACAAATCAGTGTAATCACGAGAAAACGCCGATAATAATACGTAGTGACTCGCGTATGTCATTTTGCGTAGCCACCATGTGTCATTGTGCGTTTGACTACTATATATGTGTCATTATGCGTTTAATGGTAAATAGTGTATATTATAATGTTTTATTTCACAATAGAATGCAATAGACAGACATTGTCTAGAAACACATGTGACCCGCAAACAACTCACATTAGCAAATAAAAGACACTAATGTTTTATAATAATTAGTTGCGACGTGAGGTTACGTGATCAGCATGCTGAAGATCGATGACAGTCCATGACTTACGTACGCAGATTAAGTCGGTATATTCGTCGGTCGATATTTAATCAATTATTGGACCTATTAGAAAGAAAGAAGTTTTGGTTTTTTTTAGCCATGCGTAAGTGACACTTCTGGTGTTGCAGGCCTCCTTGGCTACGGTAATAGTTTACTGCCGCGCAAGGTGTTTGCCACTTCAGTTGTTTGAATTAATATTATAAAGTGAAAAGATTTGATTTGACTGCATCTGTGGTTCGGTGCTACTGTGTACGGATTACCACGCAGAGGTCTCTGGTTCGATCACCGAGTCGGGTAAATTGATATTTTATTTTCTTCAAAAAACTTCTCAGTGTTTGTCTGGATTTGTGCCCGATAAATGGCAACAGGCTCGCCCGATTAACACGTTCTTTGCCGACCCTGTCCTGTCAAGGAACTTCTCGTTCTCGAACTGACCGACAGGGCCTGAACGAGAAAATGCATTTTCCCCTTGGCAGAGAACGTGTTAATTGGCCAAAACTATTAAATATTGGTCCACGTTATCTTTGCCTATTAGTAAAACAAAACTAACTAACAGTAATAGTACGAATCATTTGTTATTTCATAAGAACACTATATTTATGCATAAGGTCTTGTGAACTGGTAATCTATATTTATTATATAAAGTGGAAGAGTTTATTTGTTTGTTTGTTTGAACGCGCTACTCTCTGGAACTATCAGTCAGATTCGAATAATTCTTTCTGCGTATGATAGCCCAGTTCTTGAGGAAGGTTATAGGCTATGTATCATCACGCTACTGGCGACGGGAGCAGAACAGTAAACACTGGTTCGGGTGAAACCGCGCCACGGAAAGCTGCTTAAACAATAAAGTCTTGGTATATTGTATCGTTTACATAAGTATGTATTTCTGTTACATTATGTTTACATAGGTGTAAGAGTTTGTTTAAGTTAATACTGCTTATAGTCATTTGTGTTAAATGTTTGTTCTGTGAACAACTGTTGACCCTGTCCTCTTTACATATTTGTATTCTTTCAACTCCAATATTAAAGAAAGTCTAGACACCGAGTGTTTGCTAAATGCATTGTATTATACAGAAGTTTCATCATTGCTATATACATATATAACTTTACGCCTGCCTTCCATTAATGGGGTAAGCAGAGATTATAGAACACCATTTTTTGCAATATAAACATACCTCCTTTGCCTGTTCAACATTCATTAATCTTTTCATAGACACGTCGGTTATGAGTGCTTGTAATTGTTCTCTTTGTCAACACATCACCTATTTGGTCCGCGTATGTTCGTCTAGGGCGATCCCTACAACTATCCCAGTCATTTCCGCTCCATAAATCTCTTACGTTATCCTACTTCCATCTATCCTTTCCACATGTCCAAACCACCTTAAACATTCTCCTTTCAATTTTAGTCAGTATACCATCATTCAATTTTCATTCTTCTCTTATCACGCTATTCCTTACTCTATCTGATAGATCAATTCCACACATGTTTCTCAGTACTCTCATCTCTACTTCATTGCTATGTTATAGGTTTTTTTTTCAATACTAGCCTACAGCGACACGGTTTCACCTGCATTCAATCAATCAATCAATCAATCAATTTATTAATAAATATAAATTACATACAATATACAATATAGGTAGTTTCCCTTTGGGCCCAAACTAAGCTAGTGCTTGTATCTTGGGCACCATCGGGATTACAATTTTAATAAATATAAATTACATACAATATAGGTACTTTCCGTTTGGTTCCAAACTAAGCTAATGCTTGTATCTTGGGCACCATCAGGATTACAATCTCTAATATACATATCCTAAAGAGACATACATACTTTATAATAAACTAAACAAATAAATACTAAACAAGATTTAGATAAAACATAATTATGCATGGTCAATTAGATATTACAATGAAATTAAGCTAGGTACTTAATGAAAAATCTAAGAAGTAAACTTAATTAGTCTAATTTAAATACATAGGTATCTATTATAATTTAAATATCAATGGTTAATACAACTTTTGTCTAGTCCTATTATTATGTCTATTTGTACAAAAAATATCAAATACTAAATAATCTTCCAAATAATCTTAACAAAAAGTTACAAAATTGCATTAAGTTACATCTTTGGTTACTGCTCGCTTCCGTCGCCACGAGCTTATAACCTTCCTCAAGAACTGGGCTATCAAACGCAAAAAGTATTTTTCAAATCCGACTGATAGTTCTTGAGATTAGCGCGTTCAAATTAACTGTTTCGCTTTATATAATAGTATTGATAGATATTATTATTTATTTCAAAGACATATTTTCCAAAGAGAGCTTTGCCCTTCAGTGGGACGTTAACAGGCTGGTTTTATTATATAAAGAGAATCATTAGATTTACTAAGGACGTATGTACTACATCAGGTCATACATGATCTTAGAAGCACCAAGTTTAAATCGGGTATTTCATCAGAAGCTTTGTCTAAAATTGACATAGAAAAAAGTATATTGAGTTTAGGAAAAATTTAATTTTGTGAGTATGTGTTTTGTGAGAAATTATGAGGCTTTAAATTTTCTCCCATTTTGGTGCCCACCATGGGACACAGTAACAACGTAGTGTACCTAAACTATTTTATCAAAGATTTAAATACTACAAGTTAATCGCACTATCAAAAGATAGTGTAATTTAATTGAATCCTTTTAATCTTGGCGGGGTTTCGTGGAAATAAGTATTTTATCTATTTATCGCTTCTAACCGCGTGCATGCGTTTGACCACGCATTCGTTCACGTGGTTACTTCATTGTATGACTGGAGTATTTACCTCGTCGATTTTTCACGAATAAATAACCACATGACGCAAGTCACGAAGGTATAGCAAATCGCGGATTAACTAATTATAGATTGATTAAAATTTTCGATAATGCTTGTAAAATAATAATACTTTTATTTATTACGATAGATAAACGTTACGTCCGATAAGGCAACAAATATAGTTGATGTCCTACGGTTGATATGATATTAATGGCAATAAATAGATACTATCTATTAGTAAATCCTCATGATATTCATCAGCATATGAATGGATAGACGTCCACTGCTGGACATAGCCCCTTTTCAATTTTCGCCACCCTGGCTCGTCGTGGTTGCTTTATCAGGTCCTCGGTCCACCGTGTGATGAGTAATAACTACTATTAATAGCATGAAAGTTTCTTTGTCACCATGAGGGTTTCTGACTATTTAAAGCTTTAAGTTTTTTTTTCTAATTATTACAATACTATATACGAGTATTTCCTTTCTTGCAAATATTTAATGAGCTCAAGATAAATAGTATTAATCCATTTGCAATATTGTTTAGCTATCATTTCTACTGTTGTTCTCATATTATAGCACCAGCTTTCATCAGCGCGGTTTCAGCCGCGTCTTTAGTTACTGCTCTGCTTTCGCCAATAGCGTGATGTTATATAACCTATAACCTTCTTCAAGAACTGGCCTATCAAACGCAGAAAATAAACATTCAAATCCGACTGGTACTTTTAGAGATTAGAGCATTTAAATAACCAAAGAAACTCTTCCGCTTTATTATATTACTATAGATCTATAAATGTTTCAATATGACGCGATCGCGATGTAGATTTTATTGAATGATTATCCACTACGATATCGTTCATAATAGGTATAGGTACACTCGTGGGTATTAATATTAATCCTTGGTAACAGTTCCATATCGGTTATTATGTCCAAAGTAATCAATATTGCATGTCGAGATAAGCTGGATTTTGACACTATCTTTATAATATTTAGATAAAGTTATGTATTGTTAGACATTTTAGGTTTTTAAATAGAATAGAATGAAATGCTCATTGTAATTATATAGCTTTTGTTATTTCTAAATACTTTTAGCTATTTATAAAGCTTTTGTTGCTTGGAATGGTCTTCACTAAATAAAGCACTTAGGATTTTTATCGCTTTATTTAAACTGTCAGTTTAACTTGCGAACCTATAGATTCTTCGTTGTAAAAGTGAAAGTCATCAGAGCCAGCGTTTCTTTGTAAATTTTTGGACTTTATTTACTGGTGGTCTTCACTATCCGTCGGTTTTTTTTTGTGATTACACATAGATATCTGATATGGAGTCATGCATGTATGCACGTGAAAATTACCAACCTAGCGTGATTTATTATTAGACTTGCGAATGATATGCATTGTTTTTATTTAATACCAAGATTAGATAATACTGGCAATAATATCGGAAAATTTGTATCAAAAGATATCATAAATGTAATAAAGCTGATTTAATATGAGATGTTGGTATCTCTGCTTTACATTCTCGCCATATATAGATGTGCAAGTATATTTCCATTAGAATTTGACGTTATTTGAAGATTTGTAACGCAATAAGGTTGCGGTCAAGGATATATTATACTCATAATAAACATCTTTTTTAGTTACATACACAATTAAGGGCGTGTAAGGTTCTATCGGTGTTATAATCGGTGTGTGTCTACCCGTAACATTTGGACCTGGTTCCAAAAAGTCCTAATCAATCGAATATGTTTCATAAATAGAGAATATAATGATTCAAATCCTTTGATTAAGTGTCGAAAAGGACACGAACTTCTCTTTAATTCTAACTGAGATATACTTATTTACAAATGACTTTCCCAAGCACACATTTTACTTTTATTTTGTCTTTACAACATAGAAAGCTGTAATTACTTACCTATAGAGTTAATTGTATTGCCTGCGTCACTTTGCATGCTACTGGAAATTGTAACTTAAAAAGTAATAACTGAGTTTTTTGCCAGTTCTTTCAGTTCAGCCAGTATTTAGCTGATACTTTGTAATTTTTAAAGTTCATAAGTGTTAATTAAATTAACCTAAATGAATAAATATATTTTGATTTGATTTGATTCGATTCAACACTTACACTATCGTATTCATCAGAATATACTTTATTTTACATGTTCTATTATAATCTAATCCTTAATTGTTATATCACAGATACACGATTGTTATCTTTAGATAGTCCAGTTCCATTATTTTCGATTTAATCTGTGTGCCTGATATCACGCGCTATCTTAATTATGAATGATAGCGCAAATTGTGTCGATTTCTTGCATTTTGTTACATGAAGCTACTCTTCTCGTTTGCTATTCTAGTAAGTTTATTATTTCAACATAACAGTAATAAAATTGATTTTAAACTTATCCCAGTTGGCACACCTGCTGTGTTATTCATTTCGACAGTATGTTCATCAGTGTTATGTCATTTGAAGGTCTTCATAATGTCATGTCTTCAAAATGTAACTTGTGTAACTTTTGTCCTATTAGTTAAATGCCAGTAAACTTTATGTTAAGCTGAAAAGTCTTTGTAGCTAAAATTCATGTTATTGACAAAGATATCATAAGAGTTAAGGGCTACTTAAAGTTGAGTTGGGACTTATAATCAGTATTTGGGGGATAATCATTTGTTGCCAAACGTGTGAATAAATAAGACATTAAAAATATGAGTTAGATAAACCGGAAGACAAGCGTGAGCAGATCCGAGGACCCTAGACCCGAAAGGGCGGGTCACGATCGGTCACTGAGTGAGGCCCATATTCAGCACCGAACGTGTTTCGGCTGAAATGTCATCACTAAAATATGACCTATGAGTGGATTGATCCATTTCAATTTAATTAGCAAGGACCAACTACCGTCATATAAAAGAAAGAAAGAAAGAAGATTGATATATTGTTATCAGAACATATACATGGTAATAAATTACAATTGTAAATATACATGGGCAGTAACGGTTATGTCTAAGCTAACAATGAGTCACTCCACTCAGCTATTTGCTGTAATATACATATGAGTATATCACTGCACTGATTTTCAGTGAAACGCCCTTATAGGTGCCTATTTGACAGAATGTGTCATTGCCTCCTACACTACAGCAGCAAATAAACAAGAATTACAATACACGTCATTTAGCTACAGGTTTAAATCTTATAAGCGTTCGAGACACTATATCGCAGCAGTGTTGGCGAACACATCGATTTACATGTGGTCGTAATGAATAACGATGACGATATACAATCTAATCTTAACAGCACAATCAAAGCGACACTTTGTAAAGACGATTATTTAACACGTATGTATAATGTATAAATAAATGATGAAATGTACGTGAAAACTACTTATATAATGGAAAGTGCGTCATCACAAAATTGATTAACAGACCTGTTGTGGACTTTAATTTTAAATAACGAGTTTACAATGCATGTAATACCTTACCTATATCTTCCAAAAGAGTCTGAATTATTAATCTTTAAAATAATTAATCTTAAAAAAAATTCTAATTTCCTTTCTGTCGGGTTTGTACACATGATTTTCAAATATAGTAAACTAGCTTTTTGCGGTGCGGTTTCACCCGCGTTAAGTTACATCTTCGGTTACTGCTCTGCTCCCGTCGCCAGTAGCGTGATGTTACAGTTTATAACCTTCCTCAAGAATTTGGGCTATCAAACGCAAAAAGAGTTATTCAATTCCGACTGGTTGTTGCAGGGATTAGCACGTTCAAACAAACTAATTCTTTCGCTTTATTTAACAGAACAGATTTATGTAAAGTAAGTTTTCTGTTTGAAGTAATTTCTCTAAAGAGTTTCTTTTACATTTTTCTATATTATTGTTTTTACACTTACGAAAACAATTGTCGATATGAAACTATAAATAGACTATTTAAACACAAGTATTCGTATATTAAATAATTAGATAATTGTGAGATGTATTGCCTTATTGTAATAATATTCGTAACTATTAACTAATTCTTACTTTCCGTTGTGAAAGTCTAAATTGGTGTTCCTCAAAGTAGCATATTGGGTCTCTTATGTCGATATGAACCGACCAATGGCACGCTTATCATAAATGTACTATCATAATGTCCTTGTTCTTATTATTAAATAAAATATTTACTCTTCATATTTAACGAATGAAAAACAACCAGTCCACATTGATGCATTTGTTAGTTATAAGTTGAAAGAACAAATCTAACTAATACAAAGCGGCGTTTGTACGTGATAATCTCTGGAACTACCAGTCTGATTTAAATAACTGTTTTGGCGTTTGATAGTCCAGTTCTTTAGGAAGGTTATAGGCTATGTAACATCACGCTACGAGCGACGGGAGCAGAGCAGTAAGCAAAGATGTGGGTGAAACCGCGCTATGTGGTATATTAGTAGATGTTTGCTGTATGTGAAACACTTGTATTATCATAGACATATTTAAAGCCAATCCGTACCATTTGTATAAATATTAACTCGTTCATTTACGGTTTTTCGTGTTCTACATTTGTTTGAACAGTTGGCTGTCATTAGAACCTTTTTGTTGTACTTACCGTTATTTTTAATGTATAATATTTTACTGTCAATTTTTAACCGTAGAAAAGCTTGGTGTCACTAAAGTTTTTATTGCTCGTTTATTAATATACAATTTCCAATCCAATAAACTTTGGGTAACAAAGTTTACACGCAAAACTTTCTGTAAATCATCGAGTTGCATAAAGTCCGTCATACTTACACATCTCATACTTACCTATAACTTGATGAGTTGTTGACCTCTTATAAACAAGATTTAAATTATATTGAGATAATTTATAATACTTAGCTAAATTTCAGTACAGACAGAAATTTTGTCTACAAAAAAGATACATTATTAGTTACAAGTTGCGCCCTGCCGCTTCGCCCGCGCGGAATATATTATGGGTTTAATTAATGTAACTCGGGAACTAGACCGATTTTCGGGATAAAAAGCATCCTATGTCCGTCTCCGGCATTGAATCTATATACATACCAATTTTTTATCGAAATCGGTGCAGTCGTTTAGGCGCTAAGTGGTAACAAACACACACACATACACTCAAACTTTCGCATTTATAATATTAGTAGAATTTAATAAAATCATGTAAAACGTTTTTGTCGGTATCTTTAAAGATTCTGACATTTCACATCCGATACGTGTCGTTGCAAGTCATCAATCATACAATAATGACAAGCAACTTCAAACAATGAGTAAATCACTTGTCAAGTAAACATCTCAATAAAGTATCTCACAAAGAAAACAAAACTATTAAATATGCAATATATAATAACTAGACGCCAGCCCTCGCTTCGCTCCGCTATCAAAAGTATAAAAGTATCACTCGCTCTCAAAACAAACGCCTACATAAAATAGGATTTCAATACTGCCTGCGAAATATTATAAAAGATTTACTTCTGCTTCTACTGTATTGCAAATTTACTAATACAGATATATTCTATGATTGATATGTTAAAATATGGCCTATGTTACCCGCTACATTGGTAGCTTTCTTGGCACTGAAAATCAGTGGGTTGGGTAAGTAATTGCTTAACCCAGTATTTGCTGAGTGTCCAACCAATTTGTGTTTAATCGCGGCGTACTCTCTTATTTTGTAATTTCGCATTTCATATTCTGTATTGTAATTAAGTAGAAGTAGCACGTGGTGCCACGTCAAATAATTAGACATGAGTGTTGAGTCATCTCATCTCTTTTTGACAGCTTTGGTACGTTCAAAAACACAATATTATTATTAGTGTTACCACAGTTTAGTTTTAACTAAAATTAGGATTGATCCGCTTAATTTCATTCTTTGTTATCATTATTTATTAAGTATTTAGAAATAAGATATTTTATGTATTTCCTTTTTTTTTTTAAATTGTGTTTTATTTTCTATGTGCGTCGTGTTTTTTTCACAAATAAATGCTTTTTCTTTCTTCTTTCTTTCTTTCTTCTTTCTTTCTTTCTTCTTTCTAAAAGTGAAAGAATTTTATTTTAGTTTTTAGTATGTAGATTAATATTGAATTGATTGTTCTCGTGTGTGTATTTGTTTTACGTAAATGCAACTGTTATTGCTAGAATTTTCCCTCCGAAAACACTCAATAAATTTTAAATTGAGGCAAGTAAAACAGGGGCGTTTTTTTTGCCAAAAAAAAATGAAATATGTTTAATTTACCCAACCTGATCTTAAATCGTAACATATAAACAAACATACATAAAATCAAATCTTCTTTCTTTAGAATATTAGCTTAGATAATATGTCGTCGTTGCGCCTGCAAAAGTCGCTATGTGATTCCTTACGCATTTTAGTTTTTGATGCCATTTTGATCCTTATCTAAATGTGAATAAGGATCAAAATGGCATCAAAAACCAAAACACGTAAAAAATCACATAGCGACTTTTGCAGGCGCAACGACGATGTATGACCTGCCAACCCTGCGCAGAGCAGTGTACTAAAAAATGTTGACACTAGATACGGCCTGACCTCCGTTTTGTAACACTTTAGTGCCAATGTAATAGAAATTATTGACACTGACACTACATTAAATATACATTATTATGAGTCATGTGACATTGCAAAATACACGTAGGGCTGATAAGAGATTGGAAATAATTATGATTTTAATTGTAATATTGTAACACCCAGTTTCTGAAAGGCTGATCATACAAAAATTAACTAATCACCTGTTAAATCTCAGTTAACTAATTTTATCCATGCTTTTAGGTACTTCACATAAGATATAACAAATTATTAGTTAATTTTTTGTTGATCAGCCTTTTAGAAACTGGGTATAAGTTTAATAAAAAATGAACACGCAATAAATCAATAGTCGTAAGTGTATCGTATGTATGTCGTTAGTGCGGCAAATATAACCGCATAACAAGAACAAAGACTTGATTTAACTGTAGATGGTTAAACTTAACTTGTATTTGTCAGTAAAATCTGAACCTTTTAAATATATTCTATACTATTATATAAATCGTAGGAGTTGGTTTGTTTGGACGCGCTAATCTCTAGAGCTACTAGTCGGATTTGAACAATTCTTTTGCGTGTGATAGCACAGTTCTTGAAGAAGGTCATATTATTATATAGGCCATGTAGCAACATTAGAAAGAATAGCATATCTTTCTAATGTAACATTACGTTACTTAAAAACATCATTAGAAAGAATAGCATATCTTTCTAATGTAACATTACGTTACTTAAAAACATCATTAGAAAGAATAGCATCTCTTTCTAATGTAACATTACGTTACTTAAAAACATCATTAGAAAGAATAGCATCTCTTTCTAATGTAACATTACGTTACTTAAAAACATCATTAGAAAGAATAGCATCTCTTTCTAATGTAACATTACGTTACTTAAAAACATCATTAGAAAGAATAGCATATCTTTCTAATGTAACATTACGTTACTTAAAAACATCATTAGAAAGAATAGCATATCTTTCTAATGTAACATTACGTTACTTAAAAACATCATTAGAAAGAATAGCATATCTTTCTAATGTAACATTACGTTACTTAAAAACATCATTAGAAAGAATAGCATATCTTTCTAATGTAACATTACGTTACTTAAAAACATCATTAGAAAGAATAGCATATCTTTCTAATGTAACATTACGTTACTTAAAAACATCATTAGAAAGAATAGCATATCTTTCTAATGTAACATTACGTTACTTAAAAACATCATTAGAAAGAATAGCATATCTTTCTAATGTAACATTACGTTACTTAAAAACATCATTAGAAAGAATAGCATATCTTTCTAATGTAACATTACGTTACTTAAAAACATCATTAGAAAGAATAGCATATCTTTCTAATGTAACATTACGTTACTTAAAAACATCATTAGAAAGAATAGCATATCTTTCTAATGTAACATTACGTTACTTAAAAACATCATTAGAAAGAATAGCATATCTTTCTAATGTAACATTACGTTACTTAAAAACATCATTAGAAAGAATAGCATATCTTTCTAATGTAACATTACGTTACTTAAAACATCATTAGAAAGAATAGCATATCTTTCTAATGTAACATTACGTTACTTAAAAACATCATTAGAAAGAATAGCATATCTTTCTAATGTAACATTACGTTACTTAAAAACATCATTAGAAAGAATAGCATATCTTTCTAATGTAACATTACGTTACTTAAAAACATCATTAGAAAGAATAGCATATCTTTCTAATGTAACATTACGTTACTTAAAAACATCATTAGAAAGAATAGCATATCTTTCTAATGTAACATTACGTTACTTAAAAACATCATTAGAAAGAATAGCATATCTTTCTAATGTAACATTACGTTACTTAAAAACATCATTTCTCATTGAATCATAGTTTATACTTAATTTACAATACTCTACATTAAGTATATCTAATTTCTTATCGCATATTAACCCAATACCCTCTTGTTATAATTCAAAATGGTCTTCGTTTAGTAAAATTATTACCGATATGTCAATATATACGATAATTGGGTCTACCATATCAACAGTTAGCTTTTGTATATTATTGTTTGACATATCACCCGGCCTCCTTGATCGCGGGGCAGATTGGTCACTCGATAGCGTGTAGGTAACTATTGCTACAGACGGATCTGTTTGACGTCAACGTTGTTATCGCGACGGATATTGCTTATACTTCGATAATTCATGCTACGAAAGCAGTAATTAATTGTTTAGGTGTTAACGTCTACTATTGGTCACATTTGTTACTAAGGTGCATGTCAAATCATCTAGCTATCAACAAACTTTTTATAATTTGATTTTCTAACTGTAATTATATGGCGATTGAAAAGAGTGGCGTGAGTTTCTTGCCAGTTCTTTTCACAGCTCTAACCTCGTCAGCGAACTGGCTGTAGGTTGATTGGCTGACTTTATGTAATTTTGACGTTCATCACCATCATACTTTATGATCAAATGCTTTGAGTTTGAGTTTGAACTATAACAGTATGAGGTTGAAAATGTATTGTATTTTATTACGTGTCACAGACTCATGTCAAAGTCATTACAATCCAAAGACATATCAGCCAATTTGTTGATATAAGACAAGAAATGCAGAAAACTTAGTTTATTTAGCGAATAAAATTAGTGGCTAGTAATATATTTATGACATTACAGAACGCAGCAAAACACCTTAGTAGCAGCTGTTGATACAAAACCTCTGTATGTTTTCAATTATAATAATTATATAATATCACAACAACTACACACAACGCCATCTAGACCCAAAGTAAACATATATTATAGCTTGTGTTACGGGTTCTAGAAAGCGGATATACATACTTAAATACTTTTTTTTGTAAACAGACATATTATACATAAAAACACTTAGACCAATGCAAATAGACATGTTCATCTAAACAAATATTTGCACTGAGCGGGAATCGAACCTTCTGCGCGGCAGTCCATACACAGTACCACCGAACCACAGAGGTCGTCAATTGACACGATAATTAATTACCTTTACGCAGAAATAAAAAAGCACTTGAGTAACCTACAAAGATATGTAATAAATTACTGACTATCATAAAATGTATCACTTTTATTAGTTTAAAGCATATTTCCGTTGTAATCGTGACAGACAATCGTAAAACTGTCATTCTAAATTATAATACACCTATTGTTAACTATTTACTAAAGTCGTTAACCATTTCTGTCGCACCTACAGTAATAAAATGACCGGCGTGAATATAACGTTATCGTATAAAGCTTGGTACTACATGAGTAATGTAGCCTTTGACATTCATGGTGTGTTTATCGCACATCTGCATGTTTTATGAGACTTATCCCAGTTTCTGAAAGGCTGATCAACGAAAAATTAACCAATCACCGTTTAAATCTAATGTGAAGTACCAATTGGTTTTGTAGTTTTTCGTTGATTAGCCTAGCCTTTCAGAAACTGGGGGTAATTCGTTTAAATGAAAATCTAAATATTTTAGGATGGAGAAATTCTTAGAAATTCTTATTAGTCACAATCCCAAACTTTAGATTTTGAATTGTGACTTGTAGGTAAATGGCAACAGGTTCACCTTCTCTTACATGTAATTCAATATGAATCAAATCATTTTTGGCCAGTTTGCTATATAAAATAGATTTATATTTGAATTCAATATTATAGCATCTTTAATTTCGAGAAACTAAAGCCATTTTAACGAAACACGATTATGCAATTTAAAGCAGACACAAAGAATAAAAAACTATTAGTTAACTTATATAACGCCAAATTATAGTGCTTTTTTTGTATTATCACGTCCGTGGCTATCATATTTCTGTTAGAATGTATCTCTAACATATCTTTTAGTAAAATATGGGCTTGATTATTTGAAAACACAAGAAGATAAAATCTAGGTAGGTAGACTTTATTGATACGAAGACAACTTGCAAATTCGTGTCATTGACTGATTTAAATATAATCCGTAAATAAAGTTAATCTGCAAACCGATGTGAACTTAATAATATCGGTTTGGTACGATATTAAGCGTACAAGTGACCCGACTCGGCCTGTCACCCTGATAACCTATGCCCGGGGTGAGTGTGCGTGACTGTGTGCACGTGGTTCTGTTTCCTAACACATGTATGAGCTACATAGAACATTCTAGTGCATATACGTAAGATACACAATATAGAAGATCTTTTTAAGCAACGAGAATTACTTCGTCTGATACTAGCAAATCATGAGATGGTCATTATTCCAATTGCTATGTCAAACGTTGGCCCCTATCTAACGACCTCTATGACACCTCGCTTATAATATGCGTATTTTGACAAAAGAAATCTAGTTGGGTCTGGATTGCAGATTATGTAAATATTTACTTCATAAACATACCTAGTTTTATCTCTGCATCACCCAAAGGTTGACTGGTAGAGAATGCCTCTGGCATTAAGTCCGCTTTTGTACATTTACATTGTATTTTGTGCAAGAAGTTTAAATAAATAAATAAATAGCTACATCAGTGACTACAGGCAACGCTGTGCCGCTCAATCCTCTCAAAGAGGGATAATAGTTAATTGTTCTAAAGAATAGTGTAGAATATAGAAGAGAGCACACGCAGATTATATTACGAAATAATGAAATATTGCACTGGCTTTCATTTTTATAACATAGACTAGCTTCCCGCGGCGCGGTTTTACCGGCTTCTTTGTTTACTGCTCTGCTCTCGTCGCCAATAGCGTGATGTTACATAGCTTATGACCTTCCTCAAGAACTACACTATCAGAATCATTCAAATCCGACTGGTAGTTCTAGAGATTAGCGCGTTAAAAGAAACAAACTCTTCCGCTTTATATAGTAGTATAAAGTAGGTATAGTTATAGATGATCACTAAGAAAATTATACATCTAAGAAAACCTTTAATAGATATGTCACAGACGGTCATCGTCTAAATTTATTCAGGCAAAGATTATATTTAGCGATTAGAAAGAGCATCAACAGCCATTGACAGATCGGCTCGTAAAACTTTTTTATTGCTAAAAATAATGCCGGTCGTAAAGACGCTCCGTATACTTGATTATGATTTATTTCTGATATAATAAACACACTGATAGTCAATATCATCTTTATTGTATTTCCATAGTATAGGATTACAAATTTAGCGTGTCTTCGTTTTTATAGAATTAAGTCTGGATTCCGATAGCGGCGTAACATGATGTTACAATTTCCTACTGTTATATCGTGGTGTAAGCTTTATATTTGATAGTCAGATAGTCCTGGACCTATTGAGTCGGTACCTGTTCAGTGAATACTGTTGACCAAATTGTTACATAAAATCTTTGCATATAAATAGTGTAAGTTCTAAGACTGGTTAACGCTACTGAACTTTTGATTTGTAGCATATAAAGTAGGTTTTATCACGTTTTTTAATTCTTTGTTTGTGATAAGATTGACAATGTAATGTTATAATAAAAATAAATAATAATACCAGCCTGTTTACTGTCCCACTGCAGAGCAAAGGAACTCTTATACAGAGAAGGCATGAGCATTAATCAATACGCTTTGCTCAAGTCGAATTGGCAATTTTAGACTTTTATTACGTCCTCGTACTTTTTCACGTTTCCTTACGATGTTTTCTTTCACCGTTATACAGAAATGTCCAAGGTAATTTTAGAAAGTACATATGAATTGAAAAACCACATTGGTACTTGTCCGGATTTGAAACCTCGTGTTTACAAAGCGAGTGCCTTATCCACAGGGCCATTTTGACTGTAATGTTATATCATATTTGATCACGATGGTTCTAAGTAGAACTTATTGCTAAACATTTCTTTTTCATTTGTTACAGATGCGTGCAGTGCCGGCGAACGAACGAGTGTACACATTACGAACAAGACCTCCGTCACTCCTCCCACCTTCTCCCCTAAGTTTAGCCAGTTCTGGCGACAAGTCCTCCCTAGCTGCCCACACTCATTCTCCCTCTCTAGAACGGCCAGCGAGTCAGCCGTCAGCACCGCCGACGACAGCAAGCTTTGTTTGTTACGTCTGTGGTGTAAGCGCACCGAGCTCACAATTAAGGCTCGTGTACTGCTGTCCTAACCCCGAGAGAGAGCCCTACTACCCGTTCATAACCACGTTGAAGCCACATCCAGATGCCAGTCCTATTAGTCCACAGGGTGAGTGACTTTTACAAATGCTTTTCTGTATAGATGATTTTCTATTTAAAAGCAATGGATTTTATAATCAGCAGCCAATAAAGATTTGAAGGTGCGAAAAACGTTTAAATATCTTTATCGGAAACTTACAAGGTCTTCATTTCGGATAGTGCTATCAAAATTATTAGGTTTTGGTTTATTGACAGTAAACTTACCTTTCGAATTTATACAGTGCTGTTTCCGACGGTCGGCAATAAGACAGTACAGTATTCTTTTTTAAATATTACCACAAATAGAATGTATTTTATACCAGTGTGATGTTTGTTTTAGTAGTAATAAATTAATATGGAGTTTCCGTGTGAGTATAATACTATTGCATTAAGCTTTAAATTGCCATAATTTACAAATTCACAGCTGTAACAATGATAGTCAATATGATGACAGAGAAGTACTTGCTGTTAAATTGCAGCATTATGGAGTGGACGGCCCATCGTATGATTTAGTAACAGACATGATAAAAAACAGGTCACAAATAGTAGTTGGAGGTGACAGTACCGAAAGATCATATCCCTTGGAATCAGTGATGGGAGTGGCGCAAGGCTCCTCTGTATCAAATATACTGTTTTCACTGCTACTAAATGATCTGCCTATGGCTGTGACTGACGCAGAAATACTCATGTATGCTGATGATGTAGCGGCGATAGTCACAGCTACATCCGTAGTTCAACTGGAAGTGAAACTGAACAGTGTCGCAAACCAATTAACTCAATGGTTTCAGGCGAATGGACTTGCGTTAAATGTGAACAAAACTCACTTCATTCACTTTGCTCTGTCAGGACGACCACAAGTACCATTAAAGGTAGTAGCCAATAGAGTAAATATAGCACAGGTAGAAGTTACCACTTTCCTAGGGTTCGACATTGACAGATGCATGAAATGGGAAAGCCACATAAACAAAATATGTAGCAAACTGGGGAGTGCGAGCTTTGGTATAAGCCGGATTGCTCGGGTAGTATCTGAGAAGGAGGTACGGGCATGCTATTTTGCAACAGTGCATTCCCACCTTCAATATGGCGCAGAATTATGGGGACGTGCCGCCGATTGGGAGCGCGCCTTTCGAATGCAGAAGCGAGCAGTGAGAGCGATGGTGCAAGTACCGCAGGACGTATCTGCGAAACCGTACTTCACTAGACTGGGCATTCTGACACTGCCTAGTATTGTAATATACCAGGTCGCGGTGTATGTGAAAGTCAACCTCAGTATGTACACGATGCGTGGGGATAACCATTCATACTGCACTCGAGGAAGTCACCTACTGAGCACAGTGGCGAGGAAACTAACAAAATCCTCAAAATCATGTTATGTTATGGGCCCGTCAGTGTATAACAAACTACCACAAAAAATTCGAGATAAAATATCACTAAATAGTTTTAAGACTAATCTTAGATGCTGGCTCATCGAGCAAGCGTTTTACTCACACGAGGAATTTATGTTAACCTAATTTATATTATTGTATTTTAATTCCCTGACATTTATTTTAATTTGATTATTGCTCTGACATGTATTGTAATTGAATTGAATATTTATTTTAATTTACTGATATTGATGAATGAATGAATGTATTGAATGTTCAAAAGACCTGTAATATTATTATTACCAATAAATGACTATTGACTATTGACTATTGATACATAATAAATTTAACAGTTAGACTAATGCAATTCCCGCCACTTTTGTTTGTCGATAGCCATTTCCTTTACTTCTTTATAGGACATGACAGCAGCAGTTTTCACTTTTAATATGATAGGTAATTAATAAGTAGGTATACTGCAGGTGAAGCAAAACATCGTGAGGAAACCTGGACTTAGAAGTCTGAAATTGCCAATCCGCCTTGAGGAAGCGTGGTGATTAATGCTCATACCTTCTTTATATGAGAAGAGGCCTTTACCCTGCAGTGGGACAGTAAACAAGCTGGTATTATTATTATTATTATACTGCAGGTATGGTGCAAATATGTGCGTCGTGTTACAAAAGCATCCCGCACAAGTACCCCGCGTACGGCGAGAACGGGGAGCCTAACGCCGCGCACAATAATTCACATACCAACAATATTAGGTAAGATCACTACATTTTATTTTGAATGCTTTGATGGTTCAGTATGAACTGCCAATCAAAGGTCTTAGGTTTGAACCCTAGGAGTAAAGTGATAATGGGTTTTCTTTGAGTGGTAAATTAGAGTCTGGAATGTTGCCCGGTAAATAGGCTCGCCCTATGTTACATGCATCTTAATATTGTACAATATGGCTCTCTGTCCATCCTTCACTTTCATCTCTGCCTACCCCTTCGTAGAAAAAGGCCTCATGCTATGTAATTTTATTCTTTACGAATTAATAATGCTCTTCTTTTTTTTCCTTTAAAAATTATACCTTCAGAATAAAATTGTGAAATTGTGGTCGGTAAATGGCGATTAGCACAACTTTTGTCACATGGGATCCAACATAAGCTAAACTTGGGTGGTAACACCTACATATGTCTACCTCTTTGGGGGAATAATGTGATGTTTTTTAATAAACTAATGAATAATGTATGTGTTTGACAGATTTAAGCCTTACGACATAAAATCAAGTTCGAGTCAAGCGACGAAGCGGCCGTCGAACGCGTTGTCTAGCAGTCCGCAAAGTCAAATAGTTTCCGGTGAAAATGGAATGGGACTGTATAGGTTAGTATCATAATATCTTTATACTAGCTTCTCGATGTTACATAGCCTATAACCTTCTTCAAGAACTGGGCTATCATACCTAAAATGAATTATTAAAATCTGACTGGTAGTTCCAGAGATTAGTGCGTTTAAACAAATAAACAAACTTTTCCTCTTTATAAAATATTTATTTATATTATACATTTTTGTTTATGTTTATATATTTTCGTCGTCATCTTTAACATCTACGAGTATCTTTCAAGCTGATTGCGTATTATACATTAATGCAATACTTTTTTCCTGATTTAGGTAACAAAAGTTTTCAAAATTGAAAACAATGTAAATTTCAAAATCTTTCTGCTCTGCATTGACCCGTTGGGGATAACCAGGATAACCGTTGACATTTGATTATCAGTGTAATTCTTGAATATTGTGTACTTCAATAGTGGAAGTATTTAAAAATCTCGCTGCAATTTTATAATTTTACAGTTGCAATAGTAGTTTCGACTTGCTTATAGGTTATAAGCAAATATTTATTTATTTTTGTATAACTGTAGCACGTATTGTTTGGTCAGATGTTACGTGTGCGCGGGGCTGTACCAGCAGCACTCGATGGAGTGGCTGTCCACGACGGCGGAGTACATGAACTCGCACGCGATGCACTTCCCGTGCCTGGCGGGCGCGGGGGCGGGGGGCGGCGCGGGGGGCGGCGCGGGGGGCGCGGCGGCGCGCGGGGGGCGCGTGCTGGCGTGCTCGCGCTGCGTGCGGCACCTGGCGCGCCAGTGGGAGCTCATGGACGCGGAGCGGGTGCCGCTGGAGCACAGGAGGTACGTACGAACCGACTCAAACATAATTCATGATCCACCAGCTCATTTTGTCAACAAATCTCAATGCGAGTAGGTCGAAATTCGCCTGAAGCCAGATCTTAGCAACGAGCCAATTATCATTTTATTACACTTTACTGAGTGCACTGTTGTTATGTTAAATTAAAAAACGTCCTAAGTGCATTATGTATACTAATATTATAAATACGAAAGTAACTCTGTATAGAGATAGATTAGACCTTGTAGAACAACATAGGCTATCTTTTATTGCGGAAAAATTGCTTAAAGGGATTGAAATAGGTGATGAAAGTTTGTATGAAAAATCGTCAATGTAAACAGAGATATAACCAACGTTAACGCGGATGGAGCTGCGGGCAACAGCTAGTACACTATAATGTACAAGTTTGGCAGTTTAAAACGAACTATCGGCATGATTTAGTCGGTTGTACATACAAATGTAGTCCTTGGTACCCAAGAAAGCTAACACTATGTTATTATTACAGATATAACATCCCATCGCCGCTGCCATCGAATTCGTCTATGAACGGCGAGCGAGTGATACCGACCCCACCCTCCACCACCTCCGACCGAACGGTCGCTAGTAATAGTGGTACGTATACGTGCACGTGTACTTGTGTGGTCTACGTTACAAAATATGAAATCGACTATGAACCGTCCCATGTATTTGCTATGGCTAACCTAAGGACTTTTTTATATTAGCCTACCAATGTGACTGAACCCCGCCTGTAGGTAGCCAGTCAGTGGAATCCAGAAGTGGTGGCCACCATACCAAAAGCCATCGTCTTATACATTGGTATGGTGGTCTCCACTATGGCGGTTGGAAATGGGATTAGGGAAGGGAATGAGGGAGGTAAGAAAAGAAGAAAGCGCGGAAATTGGGCCTCCGGTGCTTTCATTCACTGAACGAAACCCTTTTTATTTTTATGCGACTAAGGTGACAAACAAGCATACGGCCCGCCTGATGGTAAGCAGTTACCGTAGCCTATGGACGCTTGCAACACCAGGAGTATCACTAGCGCGTTGCCGATCCTGTTAAAAACCTTCTAACTCCTTTCTTGAAGAACTCTTACGTTGATCTAAGCTGGCGCATATATGGCAAACCAAAGCACAGAGCATATTTTACTGCGAAAGCTTTATCATATTTGTGTGTAGGGTAGCGCATATACTCGCACAATCACATTTGTACGCGCTACCATTCTCATACTCTTCGAGATTTAGTGTGTCAATTAAATTTGGATCTTATTTCGATGTGCATAAATAAACAATACCATATCAACTACACAACGCCATCTAGACCCAAAATAAGCATATATTAATAGCTTATATGGGTTCTAGAATGCGGATATACTTTTTTTGTAAATACATACATATTATACATAAAAACACCCAGATCTGCAAATAGCCATGTGCATGCACACAAATATTTGCACTGAGCGGGAATCGAAACCTCTACGTGGCAGTCCGTACACAGTATCACCGAACCACAGAGGTTAATAGTTTGGTAGTAAAAAATATATACAGTCGAATTCAGAAACCTCCTCCTTTTTTTGAAGTCGGTTAAAAATGCTCTGCACTTTGTGTGCTTATAGCGCCGGCCTTAAGATTCGACCAAGAGAATACCGGCAAACGGAGAAGTAACTCGAGTACTGACGCTTGCTCTCGTGTCTTCTTCCACAAACAACATTTAGCGCCGACGAGATCGCAAGTTACATATTACTAGCTTGCCGATGCGCGGTTTCATTCGCGGTTTTTGCTTACTGCTCTGTTCCCGTTGCCAGTAGCGTGATGTTACATAGCCTATATCAAAAACTGGTCTATCATATGTAATAAGAATTATTCAAATCCGACTCGTGGTCCCAGAGATTAGCGCGTTCAAAAAAACAAACTCTTCCGTTTTATATCATAGTATAGATGAGACTATTGCAGGTATGAAGTTAGCATGGAAAATTCAATTAATTACAAGATAATTTATTTTATATCTCTCATATTCGTTAAGTAGGTCCTTATTACCCCCAAATAGGGCTTGTAGGTGACCAATTAGCGCTCTAGGGTAATAATGTAGCTAGAAAAGCCCTAGGGCGGTAAGTAATTTAAAAAAAACACTTCACTCTTTCAAAAAGTTCGCGTACATCTAACCATCATACTGGCAATAGACATCATGCATTCAGCCCAATGACAAAAGAGGTCGCTTCGCTATTCAGCCTTGTCTTCGTATGAGTATAATAGACATCAATTTTAAATATCGAACGGCGAAGCTCAATTTCGTTCTTGAAAAAAAAAAAATTAAAAAAGATGAAAAGAGGCGGGAATAGAAAACTTTTATTCTTGTAATGCCGGTTTTTTTCTACTTACCTCACAATCGAGATGTAAAGCAGAGTAGTTAGCTCGGGTGTAAACATCAATTGCACCCTCGAACTATAGGCGCGGGCTGCAATTGATGCTCTTCAGCCCTTGGCTACTAATCTACTATATATGGTATAAATTATTTGTCACCAGTTATTAATATTGTCCATAACACAATATGTAATCGATATTATTAAAATTGCAAACATAGATGGCATTACCCAAGGTCTATTCTAGACAAATTCGACCTAGGCACTTAATTCCTTAAGTAAGCAACATACCTATATTATGTTATTTATTAAGAACGTTGTAAATGTAATATAAATTCTTGGAAAGTAGACCTTAATTTAGACACAATAAAGGTGATTTATCCGTAGCGTATTGCATGTATATGCGGATTTTCGGTTTATTTCGTGTCAGGGAAAAATAAACCTTGTTTGTAATAGTATTGTTCGGTGAAATATGACCGAACACTTTACTAAGCAATAAGCAATTCACTCGTTTACTTAATTAGCCAATGTATTAAGTATAAGGAGTCAGTGCACATTGTGTGACCGCGACATTCGGGTGCATTCATTGCAACATTAACATTTTCATTTAACATTAGATTTTATTAACATTTTAACATTTAAGAAGTAATTGAATAACTGAACAATAAACTTTATTTTAGTGAAAAACATTTTCTCTCATTTAACAAAACATCGCAAATCTCGCACTACACCGTACAATTATAGAGATGATTTTCCCGTATATTGTTGAGAGCATTTATGTTTTTCTTTCATTATTATTTTTCAGTTAACAAATATATTTGTATAGACACACACGTAGCCGTGAAGTGACAGTATTTTTTTAGTTTATTCTACCTCGTTCCAGTTTAATCTGGTTTTATTTTACAATATCTAGGTTAGGTAAATCTGCCGGTTTTAACTGGAATATACCAGAACTGTCATTTGAGCCTACCATTACGATAACCACTTTATCTTGGGTTGTATGTTTGTTTGTCATTTTAATTAGTTATATTTTAAAGTTTTATGGGTGTAGTTTCCACAATAAATAATAACCTGTTAACATTCCAGATATTTATTTTTACTACAATATTCGCTTAGAAAAACAGAAGTGTCAAATATATGAAAAACGATTCTAAAACAAAACTGCGTATAAAAACACTGCGCAACATTTGCGTCTGAGGTCGATACGATAGGATAATTTGTAACATTAGCTAGCCCCAGGGTGCAAGGGGACACTGCCACAGTTTTATTGCATGTTAAACAAGGCTTCCCGAATTCTCACCTTGGCTGTAAGCCGCCAACATTTTTCGGTTGTCCACCACCCTTATTAGGTCGTTTTTAAAAGTGCAGAGTAGGATTTATTAACTTAGTGTTTAGCCGTACGCACGAGTGTTCTGCGATAGTCTCCGTGTGTGTGGTATCTGTTCGCCAGAGATTCGCCACGGGCATACTATCGAACTAGATTTATTTAGATCATACATAACTAATTTCACGCCTGTCTCCCAATAATGGAGTAGGAAGAGACTAGAACTATGACATGTCCTTCTTCAAACGAGGTTTAAAGAGAGCATTAATATCACGGTAGGCAGCGGCTTCATAGAGCCCCTGGCATTGCAGAAGTCCATCAGCGACAGTTGCCACTGCCCACCTGATGGTAATCAGGTGGGCAGTTGGCTCGTCTGCCAGTGTAGGCAATAAAAAAAACAGAATGCCATTCGCTGCAATTCAAAGATACCTTATTTATTAGACCATTTACATTAAAATTAATTATACTCATTTTCTGCCTTAAAACATTCAGTGCTAGTCATTTCTCTTTCTAATTATAGTTTATATAATAAATGGTATGTTTTGTTACAGCATGTACATCAATATATTGTTTTCTGTGCGGACTACATTCGGACTTCACGCTCGCGAGAATATTGTACGGACAGCCGCAGGGCAACGCGCCCTACTTCCCTTGTTTATTAACGCATCAGGTGAGTAATCAACCACATAGAAAATCAAATAAAATAGCCACACTTTATCATATACACGGCAAAGAAAGCTATATAATATAAATGTAACTATATAGATCCTTGGCATACAAATAGAAAATTAATATATTAATAAATTACACAAATTATAATCTACCGAAACAGTAGAATTTAAAAGTGGTAAAACTACTACCGTAACAAAGTACTAACTTAGTAACTCAATTACTCAGCTATAACGACTTTTTGAAATGTTTTGTACGCCTCGATAAGACGAAAAAACAATGTTAATAAAATGTTCAAAATTTGGTCGTATTGTCAACTTCCGTTTAACTCAGTTCAAATGTTGCCTTTACCTTTTGTAGCAATATGCAAATTGAGGCAGCTTGTAAAGCACACATTTTACATTTTATTTTTTCCTTACAACATAGAAAGCTGTAGTTAATTACAGAGTTAGGTGTATAAACCTGTGTCAATTTGCATGCTACTTGAAATTGTAACTTACAAAAATTGTAATAACCTGGCGATTAAAAAGAGTGGCCTGAGTTTCTTGCCAGTTCTTATCATGGCTCTACTTCGTCAGCGAACTGGCTGTAGGTTAATTGGCTGACATTTTGTAATTTTTAGCGTTCGTAAGTGTTAATTTAATTGACCTATATGAATGAATAAATGAATTAATAGACTTGGCGAACATGAATAACTCAAAATGTTAAGTAGACACAATATTATACGTTTTATTGTTATTACGGCCATATCCGTTTACTGTGTACTTATTTAAATTTGTTTGTTGTACAGAGTCATCCAAACGCGGAACAATTGAGAGAAAATGGTTCAGCTTTAGTGTGCACGTTCTGTTACCACTCATTACTCAGTCAGTGGAGAAGGTAAGAATAATAATACTACAAACTTTTCACCCGCGACTTTGCTGACTGCTCTGCACCCGTCGTCTGTAGCGTGATGTTACATAGTCTACAACCTTCCTCAAGAACTGGGCTATCATACGCAAAATGAATTATTCAAATCCGACTAATAGTTCAAGAGATTAGCGCGTTCAAACAAACAAACAAATAAACTTTTGCGCTTTATGTAATAGTAATGATAGATTATATTTGTGCTACTTTCGGAACATAGCCATCTTCAAAGTGAATGTCTTTTCGCATATAATGATTGCATTCTAACGTGAGTTGCGGTGTATATGAATAGAATATTCTAGTACGAAACAAAGAACAATAGTACAACATTAGTTAGTTACAATGGAGAGTCTTATTGTTAAAAGCTATCTCTTCCAGACAACCTATACCTAGATAGGTTTATAAATAAAGGAAAAATAAAGAATTAATACTGTTGGTATTACCCCCAGTTTCTGAAAGGCTGATCAACGTGAAATTAACTAATCACCTGTTGAATCTCATGTGAAGTACCTAAAAGCAGTTTAATTTGAATTAGATAGTTACTAGTACTACTATAGTGTCACACTAACGCGATAATATAGGAATGAGCAGGCATATTAATTCAACATAAAATGCGCAGCATTGTACTACGAGTACGATAAGACTACCTGTTTAAGAGTGCGTTTCCACTGATGAGGAGCTGGGCGGAGTGGACAGGAGCGGAACGTTAATTCCCCAATCACAGTGCTCAAAATTTCCACTCTACATCACTGGAAATGCTGTAATTGGCCAATTCACGGTCCGCTCCACTCCAGTTCGCAGTTTCTCAGTGGAAACGTACCCTAACTGTGATTATGTATTTGGAAGAGACCGTGCATTTTATGTTGTATTTTATTTTGGGTGTAATTTATCTATAATATGTATGTATTTACAAAAAAAAAAATGTATTTAAGTAGTATATCAGTTGTTTAGTACCCATAACACAAGCAAATATAATTGCTTAATTTGGGGCTAGATGGCGCTGTGTGAATGTGGTAGAATATTATTATTATTATTATTTTTGTGTTCTACGAACGTAGACCGTGTAGCATAACACGCGTAGCTTGTACATTCTACGGCGTAGCAGCGTAGCCATAATTAGTATCAAGTTTGTTTGTAGCAAAGTAACAGCCATGCGCATGAATATCCGAAGTGAATGCACTTGCTACGGGCAGTTTTTAAAAGGGGTTTACGCTTCATGAATGGCAACGTTGCAATTTAGTCTCATATTGCGTGGTTTTAAATTTTTATCATTTAATCTGGCCTATTTAAACTGGCCTGTTGGCCTAGTGGTTAGTGACCCTGACTGCTAAGCCGTAAGTGGGTTCGATTCCCACCCAGGACAAATCTTTGTGTGATGAGCAGGATTGTTTGTTCTGTGTCTGGGTGTAATTTATCTATAATATGTATGTATTTACAAAAAAAAATGTGTATATAATGCGTATATAATTTGGGACTAGATGGCGCTGTGTGAATGTGGAAAAAAAATCTGGGCTATATTTTAAAAATATGTTCTGTCTAGCTAGAATTAGGTGAAAGCTGTATAAAAAGTAAGCAACCATAATGCTTACAGTTATTTTACTATGAAAATAACATAACTTAAGTTTTAAATGAACTATTGGCATATAAATAGAACTGTAAACGCAATGATTTTTTTACTTTTTATACAGCTTTCACCTAATTGTAGCATGTTAACTGAACATATTTTTAAAATACAATAATAATAATAATAATAATATTTCAACAACTGCACACAACGCCATCTAGACCCAAAGTAAGCATATTATATGCTTGTGTTATGGGTTCTAGAATGCGGTTATACATACTTAAATACTTTTTTTTTTTGTAAATACATACATATTATACATAGAAACACCCAGACCAATGCAAATAAACATGTTCATGCACACAAATATTTGCACTGAGCGGGAATCGAACCTAATATAGCTTCGATTAAATGGTAAAAATTAAAAACGAAATATGATACTAAATAGCGACGTTGCCACTCTTATGTGTGAACGCTCTTAAGGATGATTTTTACTAATCAAAATATTGTGTGATATCCACCTAATATCAGAGTACTTCGTACCGTGATCTTTAGTGGAGAGCTTAATACTGTTAGTGTTATTAATAAAAAATATTATGTTTTGTTTCTATAGAGTATAATTATCATTGTTTCAGATACGAATCACTAGGCGGCTACCCACCGGAGAGGCGAGTGTACAACACACACGACTACCATTGTCACTTGTGCGGCATCAAGACGTACAGGAAACGAGTTAGGGCACTACCTATTAAAGTAAGTATTTATATCTACATACATTATACGCACGCGAGATCGCTCTATATAGATAGATAAATAGTTTGTTTAAGTTTGTCACAAAGTGTCAAGTCAGTGTTGTATGTTAGGTTTATGTAGACACTAAGTTCTCACATTATATACATAACAGAGTGTATACGACGGTATGATATCAAATGCAATAACGTATAATATGTGACATTATAAAGCGAGACAAAAAACAACAACTAAATATCTTCAATAGTTTACACACCGGACAGGACTACTTTTTTAATTTGTTTAATTCTAAATACTCTGTAAGTACGTCAAACGGTCACTGACTTAAGTCATAATCCACGTCGAAGGATAAACGTTGCCGTTCATTACAGGTCAGTGAACTTGTCATAATAAATGATGTATTACTTTGTTACTACTAAAATATTATTTATTTTGTCAAATTTTACATTTTCGTTTTACGTCAAATCATTTTTGTGATTAATTTGAAATCATTATACGGATTAGTAACAGCTGCCTTTTCATTTAATATTAAACCGTCGTATACACTCTGTATAAAAGGTAAGTAAGTAAAAACAACAAAAGAATGTTAATAACTAGAAACAATAAGAAGGTAGATCGATTTTAACGAATCCGATCAGCGCGCCTCTTCATACGGAATAAAAATCTACCTTACGATTTTACTTTATTCACCACACTTACACACACATACAATGCTGGACATACGTTCAGTTCGCTATAACGGCAGGTCAGATCACACCCTAATAGATACCCCTTCATATTTATTCGTTTTGAGAGCCGGTAGCCCAATTACTCTTTTCACCTTCTTAAACTAGGCTTCTGCATCCATCCCTAGTATTCATCCGAGAATTCCTCGACTGACAATAACCAATAAAACATTCTTTATAAGATTATTGAGTAGTATCTAAGTATCTAGTGAGGTGTCGCTGAACGTGTTCATATGTATAGTTGGTCGTCTTCCTTTTTATTCCTCTTTCCATACATGGTCGACAATGGCTTGGTTGTTTTTTAAGCTTAATTTATACAATGCTTGGTAGACACAGCCATCTCTATAGGTTATGGTTGCCACTTAACCAACAGGTGGGCGGTATGTTTGTTTGCCAACAAAGTCTCTCTTTTTTATGTCTTTTTCTCTACTAAGGTGTGTTAAATATGGTATATAAAAATTGATGCATGTTTCGTTTGTTGCAGGAATTCCCATTCTTAGTGCAAAGGCGGACTGAAAATTCATTATTATTAGAAAATGGCGATTACGCCGTTGTATGTTTAGACTGTTATGAGAGCTTAAGGTTAGTACACGTTAAAGTATCTTTAGTGATCGGTGTAGGTAGTTATAATTTAATATGCTTGAATATTGATGTTAATATGGATATACTCGCAAGAAATCTTGGGATTGATAGCGGATTAAGTTAATTCTACAAAATATATTTGAATGAAATTAAACTGCAGTCTTTCCTGTTAAGCGTGAGTGCGGCGGTGTGGACGCGCGCTTGCTACTTTATGCGCACGCTCACGGTAGCTAGTGTCGTAAGGGGTTACTCACGCTTATTCAGCTCTATTCAGTTTATGCCTATATAAAACAACGATTTTGTATGGAGACGTGTACGTGTCCGTTCAGCTTGTCGCATGTGTACGTGCTTCCATACAAAATCGTTGTTTTCTATGGGCGTAAGCTGAATAGAGCTGAATAAGTGTGAGTAGTTTCTAGCGTCGCTGACTGTATGCGGCCGCGCACTGTCGCACGCTGGCGCGCGTGGTCACGTGCTGCAGTAATGTGAGGGCATGCTGCCAGCTGTACAATACCGTGAGGGTGCGCAGTACGTGCAGTACGTGCAGTGCGTGCAGTACGTGCAGTACGTGCAGTACGTGCAGTACGTGCAGTGCGTGCAGTACGTGCAGTACGTGCAGTACGTGCAGTACGTGCAGTACGTGCAGTACGTGCAGTACGTGCAGTACGTGCAGTACGTGCAGTGCGTGCAGTACGTGCAGTACGTGCAGTACGTGCAGTACGTGCAGTACGTGCAGTACGTGCAGTACGTGCAGTACGTGCAGTGCGTGCAGTACGTGCAGTACGTGCAGTACGTGCAGTACGTGCAGTGCGTGCAGTACGTGCAGTACGTGCAGTACGTGCAGTACGTGCAGTACGTGCAGTACGTGCAGTACGTGCAGTACGTGCAGTACGTGCAGTGCGTGCAGTACGAGCGTGGGTTGCAGGACGCAGGCGCAGGACTACTCGCGGCGCGGCGTGCCGGTGGACAAGCGCGAGTACAACTGGCTGCAGCAGCCGCCGCCGCCCGAGGACTCCGCCGACGTCACCATCGCGCGCCTGCCCTCCGGCGACCGCAGCGACAAGCTGGTACGGACCTCGGCACCATGCCATCGTGCTGTTTCTATAGTACTTTCCGCGGCGCTGTTTCACGCGCGTCTTTGCTTGCTGCTCTGCTCCCGTCGCCAGTAGCGTGATGTTACATAGCCTATAACCTGCCTCGAGAACTGGGCTATCATACGCAATAAGAATTTTTCGCGCTAAACTCTGAAATTACCAATCGGATTTTAAAAATGTTGCATCTGATAGCCCAGTTCTCGAAGAAGGAAGACTATGTAACATCACGCTACTGGCGACGGAAGCAGAGCAGTAAGCACACCCGAGTTTGCTTCACCACGCCACTAGCTAGTATTGTAAATAAATATCTTTAACACTTTTAACGTTTAACAGTCTAACTTAAATGTAAAATATTCTTATTATTTGGTACAGATACCTCAATCACTGGTGATGCGGAGCAGTTCGAAGCGGAATAGCCCCAAGCAGCCCGGCGCTTCGCTCGCCGACAGAAGACTGACGCCCGCCAAGATCGAAAAACCAGATCAAGGTAGGTAAACTACACATAACATATAGAGAGGAAGACAAACGCTACGTTAAACTTACACAGATACTTTGACTCAACACTGCTAGGTGGTAAGCAGTCAGAAAAATCCAGAAGTGATGGACTGCCAACGTCTCGAAACTGCCGGCATAATAGACTCCACTATAGGCGGCACTTTTATGCTTTACCCGTCGCAATTTCTAGGCTTTTCTCTAGTATAAATATGCGTGCATATATTTATAAATCTTCAAAAGAAATATCCAAACAATAGTGAACTTAAAATATAAATTACCAAATTACATGGTCAACGATCATGGACCCTATCAACGTCGTAAACAACTAAGAAATTTGATAGCTTTTCTAAATAGCTATCGCAATATTAGCTTCTACTTGATTTATGTAACTGATGTTTGGCAGAAAAATAGTGTACAAGGGGCCTACCATCTCCTCTTATAGCAGTATTATTTTATTGTTACTTTACAAATATAAATAAATCATTTATTTTGATACAAAGTAATGTTACACAAAGACCTATGAAGCCTCTGGTTTCCAAACTAGTAAAAACTGTGTATCGGAAACCAGCGTCTTCTTCCAATTATTTCCTTAACTTATGTCATCAATTTAGAACAAACGGGATTAAATATGTGAACAAGAAAAAAAAATTATAAAGGAAAAAAAATATGTAGAAAATAATAAAATATGAATTAAATTACAAGATTTTTTCATTACTTGTATGTTTAGGAGCTATTGTGGGTGTGTGTGGGTGTGTGTATATGTTTGTGTGTCTATTACTTTTTAACCGACTTCAAAAAGGAGGAGGTTATCAATTCGGTGCCAGCCAAGAAAATATGAATGATAAATATAGATTTAATACAAGAAATCGAACGGAATCTGATAAGTGCGCGTCAAATTTTTTAGGTATATCTGAACACAACTATCAATGACGTCTGCGTTCACGAGTATGACCGCGTTCCGGTAGTGCACTCAGGCATATCCCCCACGCGTGCCATTACCGCCCCGTGCATTACAAAAGTTTGTTGCAAAGGCAGAATTAAAGATCCTTCTTGGCTGGCACCGACTCCAAAATAACTGATTAAAAACTGTAAATAAAGTATTATAGGTATCAAGGATTGCGTTGATTCCCCTTTAATGTTCTTTGCTATGAAGTAGGTAATTAAAATATTATTTTCTACTCTTTAGTTAAGGATTGAACATGTAGGTGTTGTTTGAAGTCGGTTTCCATTTTTTTTTTTCTAAAAATAATTTTTGTACCATTAAAAACAAGAATAGAGACAAAGTAAGATTATAATAAGATTGCTATAAGAGGTTATGGTAGGACCCCAGATGGGAGACGTCAGTTTAAAAATATTTACTTTAGACGGTAGTAGATCCACGCTGGTTTCAGCATGAATGGGCCGGATCGTCCGGGGAAGTACTACCCTCTCATAGAAGATCGACTTAAGAATAGTAGTATCCTTACTACTGCGTTTTGTTCGGTGAGTGAGAGTGCCGGAGGCCCAATTTCCCCCCTTTCGTCTTTCCTCACTTCCCTCATTCCCTTCCTCTAACCCCATTCCCAGCCGCCATAATGAAGGCCTCCATACCAGCAGTTTAAGACGATAGCTTTTGGTATGGTGGCCACCACTGACTGCTTACCATCAGGCGGGGTGGAGTCACTTTGGTAGGCTAATAAATATAAAAAAAAAAAATATGTTGGTACTTACTCCCTGTACGGTGTCAACACTGCACATAATACCGTCACATTGCGTGCACTCAGCAATCATACTGTTCCACGTTTTAAGTTAACCTAAGACAGTCGGTATTAGCATCGCGTTCGGCTTACATCATTTCATTCATTTCATTATATCAGTTTATCAGTTAAACAGTGTTTTCTTTACTATCATAATTAAAAGGTGTGCATATTACTTACCATACTAGTTGAAACTAAATAATAGAAATCCTCTCTTTTCTTTCTTTAATCTTAGTATTATATTAATTAGTTAATTTGTAATAATTACTTTGTATGGTTCTTTGGTTGCGTTGAGTGTTTAAATTCTAACTCATTCAAATAACTGTAATTATCTGGCGATTGAAAAGAGTGGCGTGAGTTTCTTGCCAGTTCTTCTCACAGCTCTACCTCGTCAGCGAACTGGCTGTAGGTCAATTGGCTGACAAAATGTAATGTTGACTTTTCATAAGCATCATACTTTATGATCAAAATGAAATAAATGCTTTGACTTTGACTTTGACTTTGACTATGTACACTGCATATTTTGTTTATAAACATAAGAAAGAAAATGTCGTTTTGATTGCGAACCAACCTTAATCAATTTTTTACAAATTTGAAAAAGCTAAACACTAAAATGAGCAAAAATAAACTAGTAAGAAACAATAATCCGCAATTTATGAAGTTTAGGATCTAGACTAGAAACCTTTTAAGTTAGCTTCAATACAACGCGTAACAATATAACGTAAAATGGGTAACCACCTGTGGATGTCTTATAAAGTGCTTACCCTTCTTACGAACGGGGCGTAGACCAAGTTTGTTGATGCGCTCGTTGAGGTTTCTACCTATGTTGGTTGAACCTCGGAGAGGGTAACATAAACTCATGTAACCATAGATATAAAATAATTAGCGATTCAATCCATAAAACAAGGTTAAGTATTATTATTATTGAACACTAGCTTCTTCCATGTATAATTTTCTTAAAGTCCATAGAGGCAGCCATATTTTAAAGTCCTATATCTCCCTAAATTTCATAGGTCGGTATTTGATAGAATTTTGACGCAGATAATGACTTACACGAGTCACATCGTCGGGTATTTTAAAACAGGAGTCCAAAAATAATTTTGTTCTGTGAGTTGGTTTCACATTTGAAATTGGACTTTGTTAACAAACTCTCAATTAATTTTAACATAATTAGGTACAATACTACCAAAAACAGACTTGAAACCTATCTGTTTATTTTTATACTCTCTCCCCCTATCCGGTAGTATCCGTACCGGTAACAATACACCGTCTTAAGTGCGGTATCGTCGACCCTCCCTCCTCCTCATTCCTCCCACCACCCATCTTTTGTACAAGCTCGAGACGTAGCGCACTTTATTAGCCTTTGTTCACAAAAACTGGGGAAATTACTTAATTTGAAGCCTTTTTCGTGTTACGTAAAGGGTTCTGAGGTCGCGGTATTATAGGTGCTTTAGATTTCGGGAGTTGTTTGTTATTTCTCAAGTTGTATACTGTTTTGTGTTTCCTGTTTAAAAATGTTGTTAGAGTTGAATGTATGTGTGATTTAGTTAAGGATGGATAGCCATTCACGTTACGTCGGTTACAGTTCAAATTCAGATTTATCTGCGCTTAATATATTTATAACAACGGTGTGTATAGTGGTCTCACAAGGATTTAGTCCATTCAGTTTGAGGGTGTCGTTGGATCATTATGTTCGAAAAATACACCAATTCTTGGAATGTGCCCAAAATATATCAATAATCTCGTCCTTCTAAGGCTTACGTGGGTGTGACACTGCCCACCCCTTCCAAGTTAATGCGGCGTGTAGCCTATATATGTACCATTTGTGTAAAACAATATTATTATACTGTTAGCAACACAAATAAATACGATATTAAGGTTTCCACGAATATTATTCTATCAAATTGTTTTTGCTAAAATAAACTTAACTTTTATTAAGTGCGATTTATACGATATGAACCTTATCGCTTTATTGTTTAAGATCGTTATTCTTCGCCTCTTTTTGCAATTTAAGTCGTTTCGACATGGCCCACCCGACACATGTCGGGATACCGTTACATATTGGTGTTTGGTATACATCGTGGTATGGTACAAATTGAAAGCTTATTGCGAGTTTAAAATATTCAATATAATAGAACCACAAAGAATAAGAAAGCAACCAGTCACACAGAGTTACTGACCCTAAATGGCGTTAGTCTAATTTTGATTTAAAGAAAATACAATGCAAACATACAATTAGCTTATACACTTTCTAGAATTTTCAATAAGATTTCATATTTCTTTAACAGTGTGAATTTCGATAAATATTCAAATATCTTATTATATATCATTTGGTTTAAGTAGGTACTAGCTGTTGCCCGCAGCTCTGCTCGCGTGAATGTCGGATATATAGCATAAAATATTATTTTTATATTGACGATTTTTATACAAACTTTCATCCCCCCCTATTTCAATCTCTTCAAGCCATTTTTCGCGACAAAAATTCGGTTCAGTGGCTTAGGCGTGAAAGCGCAGATAGACAGAGAAAGAATTACTTTCTCATTTATAATATTAGTAGGTACGGATATGCTTAGGACTATTCGAAAATAATCAAACATCAAAAATTTAAAGATTACCCAAAGTTATTATCTCGAATTTATTATGTCGAATTATATTAATTATTATGTCGAATCGGACTTACAACCTCTAACACGTCAATCGCAAGCACTTATACACCAAGTTATTCATAAATCAATCAATTAACAACCATATCCGCTTCATCCTATAACTTGCAAGTGACTGTGTATCTGATCTACCCCGTGACGTCACTTTGGAAGCAATTGATCCTCGTCGTCGTTATTGGCTATTGTGTGCGATGCGTTGACTATAACAGAACATGCACTGTGTTTACACTACACAAACAATACTTTAATTGGTTTTACTTGTTATTTTTTTTGGATCGGATCGGACAAGAACTAATGTAACTTTTTATAACGTAAATAAAAAATGTATGTTTCTGATTTGAAATATCTTGCTTGGTGCATGATGAAGGAAAGTATAGTGAGTAAACTTTATAGGTCAATTAAGCTCAAAAACAACCCACTGATTCAGTGTCATCCGATCTTACCAAGCTAGCGATGTTAAGTTTTCTTCTGTGTATGTAAAAATAACGGACAGAATTAAGGCATTGTTTAAGACGATTCGCACATAGCCACGCATCACGGAGCGTAGTGAGGGCAAGCGTGTTATTTATTTGTAGTTATCTCTCTTTGTATACAAATCACGCGTGGTACAAAACACTGAAAACGCATTTTACGCGCGGTGTAGAGGCGCCTCCAAATAATAGAATTTCTATTGTATCTGCAGTGTTAAACTCGTGAGTCTATTTGTATTTCATCCTTGTTCTAAGACGACAAAGACAAATGAAAATGTTCGCTTCTACTAAACAAATAAAAAAAAATTAAAACCGGACTGAATTTCATCCTAAAGAAAGCTTCCTTTGTTTAGGGATTACTGTCAAACGCAGAACGATCCTCCCTAAGAGCAAAACCGGCGGCAGTCGCCAAAATGAACAAAGAACGTACAATGATTACGTAAAAGCAACAAAATTAACAGTGTCTCTGCGGAACAATAGCGCGGAGTACTAATTTGAGTCCCGACAGCCGCGTCAAAGCTCGGATTATTGGAAAGCCATTTGTGGCGCGAGGCTGTGGGGCGTGGTCGTATTGATAGCGGACGGGACGTTGAATCAACTGAACGAGATGTATTGATGACGGGAGCATAGCAAGAGTGTAGGGTTGCATTTAGAGCGTGCTGCTGGCTTCAGGCTATTTTCGTTCATGCGTGCGAATTGGTTAACAATCACACACTGCACCTGCATTTAGTTTTAATTCAAGATTTGATAGAGTTGATAGTTGTCCTACTAGTATTATAAAGCGAAAGTTTGTGTGTTTGTTACCATTCAGCGCATAAACGGCTGAATCGATTTCGATGAAAATTGGTATGTACGTAGATTCGGTGCCGGAGACGAACATAGGATACTTTATCCCGAACATCGGTTTGGTTCCCGAGTTACATTAATTAAACACATACCATTTTCCGTCCGGGCGAAGCCGCAGGACGTATGAAATAAAGTATTGTTTTTTATTAAACATTTGTAACTAGAGATGATTTTAAATTTCCGGTGCACAGGGTGACTTCTTCTTTCAATCACTCGTTGCTAAGCAGCTATATTCACATCTTTCTTTGGCAGATGTTTGTGTCCTGCAGTGACCGTCGTCTCGCTTTCAGTAGCACCAAATCCTTTCATATATCAACCACGGTGTACTGAGAATACATGTGTGGATTAGATATAAACTTATTTTTCTTTGCATCACCGCACAGTTGTGATTTGCCTGGGACGTAAAGAAGCTCCACAACTATTGAAATTTCCTTATCTTTTAAGCTTTGTGCGTCTTTAGCTTTAGAAGATGTAGTTCAGCTTATAGTGTGCATCAAAAGTTTGTACCTTTACAGTAAAATTTGTTAAATAAATACAGGTACAGGTTGTAAGTTAAAAAAAATTGTAGAAGCTTACTATACAACAGTTTTTTAAAATATGAACACTAACTTTTGATGGGAAACATACCCAGTTCCTGAAAGGCTGATCAAAGAAAAATTAACAAATCACCTGTTAAATATCATGTGAAGTACCTAAAAGCATGCTAAAAGCAGTTCAATTTGATCTAGTTAGTTACTAATTAGATCAAATTAAACTAAATAGGTATTCATGCTTTTAGCAACCCAATTGGTACCTCACATAAGATTTAACAGGTGATTAGTTAATTTTTCGTTAATCAGGCTTTCAGAAACTGGGGATGAGTATTTTAAATAAAAAGTCGATACTCATTTAAGCATCTCGTCTGCTAATCTAGGCAATAAAAGGTTACACATCTATAAAATATTTTGATAAACTATCCAGGCCTATTACACACTTATTTGACAACAAGTTCACTATTAACCAAAAGCAAAGTACCTACAAAATAGTATCAACATAGAGCACAAACAAACTACGAGCCAGGTCGCCGTTTCAAGTGTTAGTTACCGACAGAGGCCACTCGCGTGGAGTTTAGACACGTATCGCACTATACTCCGCGATATAATGCTACTGTTTTGAGTTTAACCTTGCTCGATAAGTGTATATTGTTATCTTTAGCTTACGACAGTTATTCCACTATAAAATACTAATTAAAATAAGCATACATATATCGAAAGAAAGAAAAAGATTTATTTTTGTACACCAAACAGAACACACTTAAATTATGACTAAGGTAAAAAACTAAAAGTAATTAAAAACTAAAATCAGAAAAATAAAGCTCACTGGCAACACCACATCTTCCAGCCTGACACGTACGGTTACAATGTATCGTTGTAGTAGTAGTCTCATCTGCAGTAGTATTATGAATAACAAAACAAAGCCAGTTTCAAAAACACAAAAAGCATCGCTTAGAATAATAAGTAAAAATTTAACTCGTAAGTAGTTTTTTTTTTAAGAAATCCTCGGTATTATAATGTCGATGTTTCTTAAACACATTTTAGCAATAGGACCAGTTAACTATGCTAAGACGATTACAATAGTGTTCGTGTTGCCTCCCCCGCTGCGTCCTAGTTTCGTTCCACTAAACGCTTCTAAATAATGTACAGTAACACGACAGTTGTCGCACTCGCCATTGGGACACGTGTTAATGTACACGCATAGTCATGACGTGTGTTGTTATTATGCCATTGAACTTGCTGGCAGCTGTAAGGAAGGAAATTAGAGAATTATAATTATTGTACATGTGAAAACTGATGAAAGAATGCAATGGACTTTCTTCCAATTTCTTTGACAAGAAACTCTACTGTTAAGAAAAAATCTGCTTATCTACCTTTATCACATGAGACCTCAAGGTTTGGCTAGCACAACCTATCTTTATTGACGAATACGTGTCGTTATTTAAAATATTAATCAACAATGCGCGTAAATTTGTTTGACCTGAGAATGAAATTCCCGCTCTTCTTTTTCAATATTTTGCATAAAGGCTATAAAATCTTTATAACTCAACAGTCTTTCAAGGTAGGAGGTATTGATTAGACTACTGAAAATTTATAATGCATAACACTTCGCTGGCTCACTTGTAAAGTTATATAGAATTAGTGTCATACTCATTCAGCCGAAGGCCGCCACCTCTATGCAGTGCTGAAAAATTATATGTTATGTCGAGTTTAATAAACGCAAAAACGTCCAGAAAAATACTGATTTATTTTAGTAAGAACGAATTTGTCAGCGGGTTATTTTTCTTGATGTCGTTTAATATTTCTCTATTTTTATCTTTCCGAGCGTTTTAATTGCGCCATATACCCGTACACTTAAAAAAAAATATTTTGTATTTCGCACTATTTCTTTGAACTGTAAGTTAAAACATATTTCTTAATTTTATTTTTCTTATAATTAAAATAAAACAAAGCAATTTTATTGTTATTTTTATTTAATGAGAACTACATACGACTTTCAAAAAAAAGTCCCGACAATCACGATACTATCGAAAAATACCACTTTATAGAGTGTAATCACGTTGGGTATGGTACTTTTTAAAACAGGGATAGGCACAGAGAGGTATTTTGCAGACCTCACATTGGAACATGGTCTCTTTCCTCCTTCTGACCCCCGTTCTGACCTTGCCAATATCCGCACAAACTTTGCACACTCGGAATGGCTTTGCCTTTGTTGAAGTCGGCGGTATTTGCTTCATAAAATGACGCCCCGTAAGCTTCTAGCCTCTACAAAATGTGGCCGGGTACCACTTGTTTTAGCTGCAGCATCAAAGCCAGCTTGTTCAGCTAAAGACTTGCCGCGGTGCATGAAGTCGGAAAACAGGATCCTCTTTTGTCCTGAGTTTTTTTCTTTAAATAAATTATGTATGCATTTTACTGTGGCTCTAGAAACCAAATGAAAAAACATATTTTCCATTTATGGTCATTTAGATTTACCCTGATTTTATTTTTATTGTAGTGCAGTCTGGCTTTACTGTTTTGCTGGGCCGCCCTTCGCCTTGACTGTGACTTCAGTCCAAGTTGCTCCATGTTTGGTGCTCAGAAGACATATCACGTTAGTCCTTCCATTTGCACGCAGTGAGGTTGCCTCTGTGGCAAAAAGACATTTCATTTACTTCCAGTTCTTGGTTCTTGGTTCTTGGTCAACATTAAGGTAGTCCTTTTCTATTAGTCACTTAACCAGCATGTCAAAAAATGATCGTAACTTAAAAACGAATCATAATTTGCCTGGTCTTTAGGTATATAGTTACCATTGTCGTTGACGTTACCAGATCCGTAGATTGCACGAAAGCGTTGGCTGGACTTCATTTTAGCAGGAAAAGGCGTGTTTATGAACGGGTTAACAGACCAATATAAAACAATGCTCTTCTTCACTAAGGTCCTATGAAAAACAATCGCAAAGCATTTTTGCATCATGCTCTCTGTAACAGGTGTCCATTTAGCTAAAAATGAATTTGGTTTTAGTAAACCTTTTCTGGCCAGTTATGCTTTACTTTGGTTGATTTCACGTTTTATATATTTTCAACATTCTTATTTGAAAAACAGTCTAAAGGAGACCAACTTTCAGCATCTGTGGAAACCTGTACACCAGCGGTTTGCTCAAAAACAGGGATTTCAGGTAAACGTTCTTTTGCTTGATAAGACCATCCATTTAGTTCATCCAAATTGCATAAATCTGAGAAACTATTTGAAACGTCTGCAGTTGATGACCTGGATCTGGTTCTACCAGTCCGCCGCCAGCTATACGAAGCTGGTCGTCTGCAGCTACCTCTCAGATTCCGTGAATGACCACGCACAGGACGAATGATCACAGGCTGAACAGGTTCTGGCGATAAAAATTCTCTGGTCACAGGTTTTCCACGCTCCTTACAAATGTCCTGTGGTTCATTTTCGACCGAATCTACTTTATCAATCAGTTCGCGGCAGTCATCAATTAATTCTAAAACATACAGAGGTATTGTTGAAAAAGATTCTACGAAATAACAATAACATTCTAGGTACTAACTAAACTAAATAAAAAACTAATTTATGTATATTACCTTCGAGAGAATAAATATCATCCTCATCATCCACATCAGTCTCTATCATCTTGTAACTCATTTTCAATGTCTAAATCGAGTAAACTACGTTTGCGCGACATTGTGGCGGAAAATCGAAGCGATGCGCATGCAGTCTCAATAAAGCGTACGGGCCGACTAGCCCGCGGCCTACACTGATGAAAATCTATGTGTGCGCGCCAAATAAACTAATCTTTAATCTCTATTACAGCCGATCACGTTTGAACTCGTTACGTTCAATATAAACAGTATGATAGTGGCGTCACGTGTGAGCGGCGCGTGAAGAAAAATCATACATCACCTGTAAACACGTTATCGGCCCTTAACGTGTATAAATGTTGTTTTATTCAGACTTGTAAAAACGAAAAAACAAAAAAACAAACTGTGTTATAACATCGAGAAGTTTCAAATATCAAGTAATAGGTAAACAAAAGATGAACAACACATGACGGGCCCACGTTTGGGCGCCATTAGCCCCCGCTCCCGGCTCGGCACCCGCCGACTGTACCGACGCGTCACAAACATGCACCAGTCAAAAGTTGGCGAACACGTCGCACTTTGTATCGTTTGTTTGTTTTGCCTGTTTACAAGCTCCTTTTGGTATGGAAAATTAATTGAATCGATTGAGTTTCAGTAAATACTTTGTTTTCGGTTTTTGTCATATTTTGTCATAAAAGATCTTGTTACTGCAAAAAATGTATGGTATTAAAGCACGTCGACTACGCTGCGCTTTGATACTTTGCTGTTTTTTTAAGTATGAATGATTGAGACTGAAATCAGATTCGGACTTCATTTATAAATATGTATCAATAAATAAATACTTTAACCGAAACATAACTATGAAATAAAAAATATTGACGACTTTATTCAATTTGATTCCAACACGGGAACAGTGGATACGTGTCAGACAACAAAAATATAGCTGTAAAGCTAAAAGTCACATAGTGCGGCCACTCGAGTGTAGTGTGGCTTTGTTCCGTCACCGACCGATGTTTGTTGTAGCGTCGTTTTATCACGGAGCCGATTCTACACCACCACTCGCTGACACACAGCCACAAAGATATATCTCGCTATCTACCCGCAAAGGAAATTGCTTTACCAACGATATTGAAAGCAATTTGTTGAAAGGGTTTGCTTTTGACGTATTTATTAATGAATTCTTTCTTGGATTTTAAAGAAGTAGTGTAGCTTGCTGTTGTAAAACTGTAGTAGTTATATTGCATTAGACATTGCTTTAGTTCTATTGAATATTGACGCCTATAAAAGTTAAAACAATTTTTATTCTATCGTAATATATCATTCCCGTTGTACGTTACATGAGCGAAACTCCACATACACACACAAACTACGTCCAACAAGTTAAAATAAAAATGTAAAATAACGAGCTAGTAATGTTTCGCTTGCACAAGTATATTGCTCCAAAAAGTCCCACCACAAAATAAAAGTTTCACTCCCGTAAGCACCAGTGTGTCCCAGCTGTTATTCTAACGCAGAGCGCGCATGCCCGGCTCACGTCTGAGGGTTATTTGTCGTAACGGCGTCGACTTGTTTATTTTTATGGCCGTATACTTCTCTGCTCCGCTTCGTCTCTCATTCCCCTCCGACGCCCTGCTCGACCAGGCTTCGCTCGTTCATCATGAAGCCGCGTTGTAATTGTTTTGATTCGTATCATATTGACCTTTTGTTTAATGGTCCCGTTTGTTGTATTTATTTCGGTCGGTTTATTGGATATGAATAATGGAGATCTAATTATACCCTTTGCATATCATGAGCTATTGGAAATTCATTAACTTAAGTTATTAACAGTGTAATTGATTTAAGAAATGTGTAGGTACTGAACGTACTGAAATGGTGCTTAAAAGAATTGAACGATATTATGAAAACCGATAAGATTGTAAATTAGGACAAATCTTAAAATAAAATGAACGGTAATTAGAACGAAACATGAAAAATAATTCATTTAAGACATCAATAATTTAAGACAAATATTTCTACGTAAAACAAAGAAAGTTCTCAGATCCTTTTAGCTACTCGAGCCACTAGTATTGTCGTACATCACGTCGGCCATTAGAGCCACTATTACTGCGAGCGTTAACCGCCAGCTCGCATTAGTGCTGACCATTGGTACACCTACTCGTGATACCTGTTTATATCTTATTCGATAAGATTAGTTACTTATATCCTATTACTTATTGCTTTTTAAAAAAGACTGGTCTACATAAAAAAATTATTTCATAGTGTTTTTGTAGTCGCGCCTAAAATAGTTACAAATCCTATAAAATAATGTATAAGTTCTCGTTTTACTAATAAATCATGAGTAACAGCTGTAACATAATAATAGACATCAAAAGTATCTGTAATCGCTAAAAGCCGGTCACTAATTGAACATAAATATATTTCATCAACATATATAGAGATTTGCATCCCACCAATACGGAGAAATGTTGGCGCCCACCGTGGGACTCTGTACATTGTTTATGTAGGTAGGTTGTGAGTTGACATCGATCGATACTGTGCAACTACCCACTCACTTTCTATACTATTTCATCTATCTACGAGTATATTGGACGCTTTATTAACAATATTTTGACTGTGTAAATACTATAGTTAGGCTTATTGTAGTGACAGTATATTTTACGATAAGCATTAAAAAATACATCATGATTAAAGCTATGTTTTTTATACTATTATATTTTGTGTAAAACCATGAGGGTAGTCACGAAAATCACAGCGCCAAACAATATTTGTTCAACGACCTTCACCCTAAAATGAACATCACAATAGACAGCCCAAACTTGGTAACTAGCGACATAGACACAATGTAAAGATTACTCTCAGAGCATTAAGGACGACGGTTATCTTGCAGTTTGCGACGTACTAACTGCGATGTAGCAACGTATGCTACGGATCTTAACGAGAGTGGGGGCTCGTGCCGCGTTTGAACGCGTCTTGAATATTAAACAATCGCTGTCGATGTAGTCGTATGAGTGTTTGTATCGTATTGGTGTTTGTATAGGCGTTAGTAGATACCTAATTATTTTGCCACTTTTCGCAATTGAATAAACTGATCTTATCGTAATTAAATTGGTAGTCTGTTACTATAAATACTGCAACCACGTTGACTAGACGGACGACGTTCGTAATAAATAGTATGAAATTGAATTTGAAGTTGTGTATTTTTAGTTATGGTTTAGTTATTATGTCAGATCTCAATTCAACGTTGTATTAAAGGCTGTATAATTTATATTTATCAACAGGTAGTTTAAATGTATACTTATATTATATGCTGTTAAAGAAAGCAACAAGTATCTGGCTGCATGGTAAGCGGTTACGATAGTCTATATGTTGGAATGTTGGTTTCAATGTTTGTCTTATTTTATCTTTATCTGTCAACAGAGTATAGGTCGTTTTAATTAGCTACTGTCTTCTGTAATATGCAGTTCTTTCAAAGAGGCCACTCAATTTGAGTTCATAATTTTGTTGTAATGTTTTACGCGTAACTTGATACTTACAAATGTCTTAATATAATATGTATTAGTTTTATTATCTTGGCTGGATAAAATATATGAATTCCTTGTAAAATGCGTTTCCGAGAATCCTTTAAATAATTGAGTGTAAGAAAATCTTTGATGTGTTGAACAATGCCTTCCTAGCACCCACCTGTTATCGCCACCTGTTTAGACGCCCACTCTCACAGGCTGGATTATAAATAACTTAGTCGACTTCTGTACTGTGCCAATTAAGAAAATATACACTTTCGAGAATTTTCTTTGACTACACACTTGTTCTATTCACACCTCTCTTTGAGGGAGGGGCATGTCCTGACGTTTTTAGACTATTAATGTTGCTGAAACAATAGCTTAATATTTTTTATACTACTTTACTTTGCCAACTATACTTTTTATGTCAACTAGCGACCCGCTCGGAGTTCACTCGTGTACAATTTATCTTTAGATATAAATTTCATTTACTATACATAAACCTTTAGATGGAAATTCTCTGAATGATAGTGAAAACTCCTTTAAAATCTGTTAAGTAGTTTAAAAGACCTAAGCTTACAGGCAGCAGGACAGCCTTCTGTTTCTTATCTAACTCAGTAGCACCAGTAACTAGTCGATTTGAACGCGTATATCCACTCAGTATTCCAGTGGCGTGTCGATTCGCCTAGCACGAGTTGTACTTATGTACGACCACTAGCTTCCTGCCGTCGTAGTTTGTTTCGCGAGCACGGTTTGTGTTATATTAATACAGTAGCTGCCTTGTACAAATAACTTGTTATGTTCACTTATTGACGAAACTATCCAGTATACATAGCTTGTGCCGTAGCCTAGGCCCGTGTTGACCAGAGGACTTTTAACTGAAATTAAAATCTATTTCGTAGGCATCAATTTATATGTAGCCACATATAAATGTACCTTTGTAGAGTCATATAAACAGAACGGTGCACGTCAGGATCGCCTTCGTCGTAAAGATGTTCATCGCTTCACTGTAGAAGTGTGCGCCAACCATTAGTGACGTCACTTCACGCTATTTAATCTAACAGCCAACGAATCTGCCTCATCCCTAACCATTTGGAACGCATTCGGAATTGTAAGGGGTGCAAATGATTTGTTAAAATGGTACATCGTTGTCGGGCCTCTAATAACTTGAGCTTTTTCGGAGAAGACTGAAAGAAATGGCGGGAATACTTAAACACTTACTGAAAGAATTGCCTTCAAAAAGCGTGTCTATTCAACAGAGAGGAGTAAAAAGAGGTTAGAGAGGTCATTGCCCTGCAGTGGAATGACAACGGCTACAATAAATAAATACATTGATCAGAAAAACATTTGGAAATATACGTGTCATCAAAAGAAGCTATAGGTCTACATTCGATAGTAATATAGCAAGCTTTATAATATACGCATAATATACATGGTACTTAAGCGTTATCTGAACCCGTCACACTACATTACACCAAAGAAATATCTCCAAAACACTTACCGGAACCCCTCAATGTAAACACCGAACGACACTAACAGCAAATTATACGTGCCATTTTGACTCCCCTCTAACTGGAAGAAACAAACGGAAGTCCTGGAGGCTTGCTAAATGGACATGTGTCATACTAGCGTTGAAATACTACTCGGTAACATCTACTGACAAATTGAACCGTATGTTTGTGAGTTAAAGTTGATTTTTCTACGAAGGGTGGTTGTCGGTTAAATCGGGTTTGTGTATCAAGACGTTATTGCCGTGCTACCCCCTTTTTACGAGCGCTTAATCCGCAGGTCGCTGTGTTAGTGCGAGTGTTTCCATTGTTGACGCACGATACGAGATTGGTTGAGTCGTAATGTGTTGAAACGAGGGTGAGTTTTGATTATGTTCTAATGTTGCTATGACATTTTATTTTTTTAAATTACTAACGATTTTGATATACTTTCTTTAGTCTTGATACACGTTGAATAAAGTACTATTATCCGACACGTGTTAGGGCCCTTACAATTAAGGTTGGACTGCTGCAGTGCAGCGTTTGGTTAGCGGTGCAGTTGTCGTACTGCGCACGGCCGGTCGATTTTTCCATACAATTTAAGTACTGAGCGTGCAGGACGTTCTCCGTCTTGCTGTCTTGCTTGTGCCGTCCTCATGCTTAGCCCTTACTCTCCACGGGGCATTTTCAAAAGCTGCGTCTCGATCGCTCAAATTTGTTTAAGGTAAATCGTAACAAGCCTGGATTTATATACCCTCATACTCTTGCCATTTGATGACTCTACTGGTTTCAGATACCAAGAATTTATTTTGCAGTAAAAAGACTGAACTGAGTTTCTTGTCCCTACTACAGTACTGTCAGTGTTCAGTCATATTGACTGATATTTTACTTTTGTAATAGTGACATATTATTCACATGATTTAAACAAATTAACGAGTTTCAGTTTGGCTGACTGAATAAAAATAAACAACTGCAAATATATACATTCGTTACTATGTCGTGTTTACAACGGTGCCACGCGCTAGCACCACGCATGCGCGTGCCGAGGGGCGCAGGCCGCACTCTGTTGCCTCGGCCAGACACTTACTACGTGCTACACGTTACTTACTCGATTATCTGGACATGCCCAACTGTTAAAATAGCTCTATGACAGACCAAACTTGCCTACGTACAGTGCTATCTCTGTTTACCTTGCTAAGTAAGACAGAGAAAGCACACTTGGCTCACGAAACTGCTAATAGTAGACTTTAAGCGCTGTTAATTCGAGCTATCACTTTTAATAATCTTGGATTATAGTGTAGCTTTTATTATGATCTGTCTTACATAATATAAATCTATATAAGCATGGTTTGTAGATGTAGACAGGTAGTCAATTCTATAGTCAATCCTCGAGCCTTTTGGAAAAGCTTTTTACTTCAACGTTTTTCTGATTGTCTGCAGTGTGTCTAGTTTGTTGAAACAAGCTCAACTAATGCTTCATGTTTTATGTGAGCTAAACCCGCCATTCGTAACTACAATAAAGTATAATTTTATTCAAGACTGCTAAATCAAAAATTTAATATTGATATTTGTAAAGGTCTCGTTATAAAACGGCGAAAACCATTAGTAGTAGATCTAATAATTCACCGCAGTGAGTGAGTTTATTTAATGCAGGCTTTACGGGGCTTGCCCTTAATGAAATTATGCCTATCAGATTACGAGTTTTCTGAAAATCTCGCTGTTTTTTCTACCTACCCGCAATTTGAGGCATCAGCATAATTTCAGGAACGAAGATGCGAATAAGATGACGAGATAGCGGTTCGCAGTTTGAGTGGTGCGCTACTTTATTATTCTAATGTTGTCGTCACTAATTTGATAATAACTTAATTTCTTATTTCTTAGTGGATTTGAGTAATTTGTACACTACTATAGGTTTACAGAGTTTATTGTAAAATAATGCAGCTTTTCATTGCTTTTAGAATCGTTGAAATTCCAATTTAGCGATCTCGTCGACTATTATTTTGCTGGTAATACTCAAATTTTGCAAAACCTTGCCAACAAAATTAATAGGTATTTTCGAGTATAGCCAAAAACAATAGAAGTCTACGAACATCAAGATTATTAACAATATTTTGAATAACCTTATTTTGGCATTACCGATCCATTGCCGCTGAAGCTGAAAGAAAAACACCAAAATATAAAAGCAAATATAAGACTTCAAACTCTAGAGCGTTTTTCTTATTGAAAAACGCGTCGGGTCAGACTTTAATTAGGCCGTTTGAGACTGTTATTATAGCAATTGAGACGTTAAGTAGCGCCGGATTTGCGAAGAGACCCTCTTTTTAATGGAAGATGTAGATTTAAAGCTCTGTAGGGGAGCTGATTTAGTGTTTTGTACTGAAATCAGATGTTTATTTGAATTCGACGCCGACTTGACTCCTTATAAAAGAAAAAGTATTGCGTATCCAAGTTAGTTTGTTTTTCTTGTGTAACGCTTACGCAAATATAACTTGGACGGTTTCTTAAACTTACAACCCGTAGTAGGTATTCGTAGATCCCTTAGAAATGAAAAATAAAAATTGTATGACGAAGTATTGCTGCAAAGTATATTCTTGTGTCACCATTTAACTTATTTCGTAACCGACGTTTTATAAAATAAATTCTACGAAGGACAAATCACAATCCGTCTTGAGAAAGTGTGGTCATGTATTCTCTGCATGAGAAGAGCATTGGGAATATAAAGGACTAGAACGAACGAACTGTTCAAGATGCGTGTGTGACAACTCTTTAAAACCTTCCAAAGTTCTTTGAGTCTCTCATAAAGTTTCTCAGAAACTCTTTAAGTCTTCCATTAAAAAGAGGGTCTCTCTTTTTAATGGAAGATGTAGATTTAAAGCTCTGTAGGGGAGCTGATTTAGTGTTTTGTACTGAAATCAGATGTTTATTTGAATTCGACGCCGACTTGACTCCTTATAAAAGAAAAAGTATTGCGTATCCAAGTTAGTTTGTTTTTCTTGTGTAACGCTTACGCAAATATAACTTGGACGGTTTCTTAAACTTACAACCCGTAGTAGGTATTCGTAGATCCCTTAGAAATGAAAAATAAAAATTGTATGACGAAGTATTGCTGCAAAGTATATTCTTGTGTCACCATTTAACTTATTTCGTAACCGACGTTTTATAAAATAAATTCTACGAAGGACAAATCACAATCCGTCTTGAGAAAGTGTGGTCATGTATTCTCTGCATGAGAAGAGCATTGGGAATATAAAGGACTAGAACGAACGAACTGTTCAAGATGCGTGTGTGACAACTCTTTAAAACCTTCCAAAGTTCTTTTAGTCTCTCATAAAGTTTCTCAGAAACTCTTTAAGTCCTTCATAGTACACCAGAGGATACTACACCACATACTGGTACGCACTGTTCGTATCTGTCCCTTTAATAGCGCGCTACGAATACGTAAATACGCCTGAAACGCGCCCCTTGTTGTATTATTAATGCAGTCAGCAGCATCCAGGACTACAAATGTACTCTATTTGGTACAATCGAACGAGCGATTGGTAGTTATTGGATTGACTTACTGGGTACTGAAAAGCGAATTTGTGAAAAATATACATTAGAATGAAATGATATCAAAATATTTAAATTTGACAAAAAGCAGCATGACAGCGATGGATGCTGTAGTAGTGTGTGGTAGTAAGATTTTAGTGTCGATCTCCGCATAGGAGAGTGAATAATCTTCTCTAATCCGACCTGTGTAAAGAATTGAAAGAAATGGCTCCCATGCAGCATGCTGTGGCGACTCACTGGACTCACCTGTTTAATAAGAACAATTATACATTTCGTGAGATAAAATAATAATAACTATTAATGTGAACGATTCTATAAGTTATTTGTTCAGCTCTAGCATCAGTCAGCTTACTATATCATCAAGTCATGACACCACTTCGTTGTCCGCGTCAACTTGCCGACGAAGTGCATAGTTCCTAGTTGTACTTTGTCTAGTGATGCGACTAAGCTGTCGATAGTTTTTGCAGATTGGTGATATGAGATTCACTTGTGTATATGAAATATTAGTAATATGTACGATACTACGAACGCAACTGCAAAACAGATGTTGGAAAATTAGGTCGAAAGTGTAAAATGTTTGATGATCTTTATGATAGTGGTATTATAGTGTAAAAATTTTATGTCGATTAGAGAGAGTACCCGCTATTTAAATGAAAATAATTGCATGAAATTACTTTGATTTGTAAGTAACAGCGTATTCTAACGCAATATGCAAGATAATACCTATCACGTATTGAGAGACAGTTCCGCTGGCTATTTCTCTATATAAAACCTCGTCGACAAGTCGATCTAACTATGTATTGTAAAACCAAACTAATTATCATGAAGTTTGACCCTGCCCGATGCCCGATGATGAGGTGTCGGACGGCTTGTCACAGGTCTTTAGTATTATCCTAATGTTTCCTAATGTAAAACGGAGTCTCCAGGGAGCTTACAGGCTTATATGAACATATTACTTTGTTACACGGAAGAGGTAGAATCTAATTTGTTAATACATGCGTCAGTCGATAGTAAGTTGAAGAGAAAGAAAATAGGTTCCTTAATGAAAAATACTTAGCACATAACAGACCTCTGATATTAAGTGTTTCTATATATATTAAATTAGATACATATTTTTTGACTCTTCCCGGATATTGCTATTGAAATCTCAGTGCTATAAACGTACGTATCGTAAAATATGTACCTATTAGGCGTATGAAGTCCCATGTTGGGCGCCAAATCCAAAATGGTAACCTTGATTTTAAAAGTTAATTGTAAACAATTCAATAGAAAACGAGACATAAGTATACGTATAGATGACATCGTATTGTATACACTACCTTATTGCCATTATCGACATCGTAAAACAACACTACAAGCGCACAGCTAAAAGGGTGCGGACAAAGTTTCTTCGTGATTAGGCGAGCAGACGAGCTTCTGTCGTTTTACCGTATTCTCGTATATAGGTACTTGTTCAGACCTACACGAATAATGAGAAGATTTCAAGTCCTGCTCTTGCTTATGAACTGTAAATATGAATGACAGGGAGAAAAGATGAGGGATGAAATAGGTGGAATATTGTTGTATCGGTGTCAGGTTGCGTACTGTGTTCTGCAGCTTTATTGTTCACGTTTATTTGGATAGTTTGAAACGCTGATTGCAATAGTCAAAAGTGTGCAGCAAAACTAGTATTGTTTATGTGGTTATTAGGTCTTGGATCGTTAGTTTGGTTTCACGTGCATGTCACAACCCTTGTTCGTGTAGCTTTTTGATTGGGCGATTCTGGATTCGGCAGTCTTAAAGTTGAACGTAGCATACGTTCAACTTTAAGAGTTAGTTCTATTTGCAGATAATAAACAAAAGTAAAATTTGTTGCATAAGCTTAGGTGTTTCTTAGGCATGTTTGTATATTTGTTCGGGATCCAGAGCTTGTTGCCTAGTGAAGTAACCATTTCAAAAGAGTAATTGCTTTTTTTAAGTCTCTTGACTAAGACTGCAGAGGGAAGTTCTCAACACAGCGAGCATCTATTGACTAGTCACTTGAAATCCACACAAAGAGTTTCCTTCTGAGAGAATCCATGCAAAAATAATATTATAACTTTTTAGCGTTTTCGTTTATTTTGTTGTTCAAATTGTTTCGTCATCGTGTAACATTAACTTGACGCTTACGGTACTATGGCTTTATTTTAATTTTTTTTTATAATGAAAATTATCACATTATGCGAGGTCTATGTTAAAATACATTGTGTCAAGTTAGGCTGCCTTAATAAATTTCTTTTAAAAATATCTCATAGTTTTTTTTTATTTGTTTCAGGTATGTTAAAATCATTTATCATCATCATCACGTTTCTGTAAGTATTTCTAGTAATTAAATAATTTATACGAGAATTTCTCGCTCCTTACTTTCCGATTGTTCATGTTCAGAATTAAAAGGTGTGTATTTCAGTTGACAAAATATGTAAATAATGTCTTATATACGCTGTGCGGTGAAGAATTACTGACTAATGTCAGTAATTCCTTACTTTTAAATCTTCTATAATAATCAACTTTTGTATGTTTGTAATCAATGCATTCCGAAACCATCTATCAGGTTGTAATGAAACTTTACGAGACCGCCCGGCCGTTCCGGGGATGCCCGAGAGAATTTCTGGCCCAAAAACATATTTATTTACACTTTATGTGGTATTGCAACGCAACGAGTGCAGCGAGATTTTATAAATTTAATTACAAACCTCGAAACGTATCATACTTGAATTATTTGTAAAAAAAGAACGTATTTCTCTAAATAATATTTATGCCACATCTATCATTTGTAGCTCTGAGTATTCACTCATTCGTTTAAAGCGCATGCGTTGACCGCAGCGATGTTTCCACTCGGCTGTAACACCGCTAGTTGCGCCCGGCCCCCCGCGTTCTCGGGCCGAGAGCTTGCACCCATTTTGCACCCGTCTTGTACCCGTCTTGTACCCGTCTCGCACCCGACGGGCACTCGTGTACGATATTACACACCGAGTACTATACGTGTTGTATCAATGTGTATTGCGATGTATACGCGTTTTGTTAATTGAATTCGATATTATTGTAATTAATTAATATCTTAATAGATTTGTTTATTGGCAGGCGCCAAACCGCGATAAGTGGAGGCCACCATACCAGCAGTTTCAGACGAAGCTTCTGGAGTGGTAGCCACCACTCTTGTGTCCCACTGACTGCTTACCATCAGGCAGATAGGAGTGACTTTGGTAGACTAATATATAAAAAATATTATTAGTTAATATAATAATGACGGTCTCTATTTACGATTGTATAAAACATCTACTTTATATACACGGCGTTAAATCTGTTAAAGCCCCTCTGTTGGGTTATTACAAATTTCCAATATGTTAGTGCCGACACACACGGCACTTCGACGTTTCACGGCCAAATTGCCACGATATGTCAGGTGCTACTGAATTCGTGTAATTTGATTTAAACTGAATAGGGTGGATATGTGTCTACTGAAATTCTAATATTGAATGTTTTGACATAATAGCAATACAGATATTTACTATTACATACATTTGATCCAATTTGAGTTTTCTTGTTAAAATACTCGCGCTAGAGAAACAAGCTTTTGCGAACTTTACCAAGTACAACGGGACTGAAAAGGTACCTACTTAAAGTTTTGTCCCGCATGGGTATCGAACTGACAGCTTATTTAATAAGCACAATAGTCACATACACTTGTACTATACTACCGAGCCAGTCTATTATAATTTACTAGCATTCCGCAGCGCGATTTCACCTGAGTCTTTGGTTACTGCTCTGCTTCCAGTTCGCTCGCCAGTAGCGTGATGTTACATAGCATATAACCTTCCTTAAGAACTGGGCTATCATACGCAAAAAGAATTATTCAAATATGACTGGTAGTTCCAGAGATTAGCGCGTACAAACAACCAAAGTCTTCCACTGTATATAATAGTACAGCTAGCTTCCCGCAGCGCAGTTTCACCCGCCTTAATTGATTACTGCTTTGCTTCCGTCGCCAGTAGCGTGATGTTACATAATTTTCCTCAAGAACTAGGCTATCATATGCAAAAATATAATATTAAAATCCGACTGGTGGTTCTAGAGATTAGCGCGTTCAAACAAACTGTTTTGAACCACACAAAGTATTCCGTTTTATATAATAGTATCGATAGATTAAAAACCATTTAGACCATTTATTTTTGTTACACATAGTTACAAACATTAAACAAAATTAGTACTAGCTTATAAAAAAAAACTTATATTAAGTGCAAGGTACTAGGCCTACGTCCAGCTGTGGACATCTTTTCATTCAACCAATTACATACCTGGCGTAAAACCTCGCTGAAATGAATTTCACAAGCGCTTATCAAACACCGCAGGGAACCTCTAATTGAACTTCCACAGACAAACGTTCCTCGGCTCTCGTATGGCTATAAACCTATGATAGTTATAATTGAAATATTAGAACTCAATAACAGTTTAAAATAGTGATGTAATTCGGGTTAAATTTTATCGATACATATTATTATTATATTTTTCTTTTCGATGCAAAGATTGTGAAATGGAAAACTAATTTAGTCGATAAGGACGCCTATTATGCCAGTATAAAAATAATATAAAAAGTGTTTATTCTCTCTAATTTAAATTATAAAGCATTTTTATTCTCTCTAATATGATTGATGCGTTCAGAGAATTTTACCACTCAAACTAAATAGCATGTTTCATCAAACATTTTTAATCTTTACTATTATATTAAGAGTAAGGGTTTGTTTGTTTGTTTGAACGCGCTAATGTCAAAAACTACCAGTCGGATTTAAATAATTCTTTTTGTGTTTGATATCCCTGTTATCGAGGAAGGTTATAGGCTATGTAACAACACGCTATTGGCGATGGGAGCAAAGCAGTAACCAAATATGTAACTTAACGCGGGTGAAATCGCGCTGCGAGAAGCTAGGATTGTAATATTTTAAAATTGCTATAATATTTCCTCACGTGGTGAGAACCGGACGAACGAACGAATAAATATTTTTATAGGCAACGGTTCATAATTCTCAGCTCACCGTAACTATCTGTGTTTTAGCACCTACTTAAATTAGTGTATAATTATCTATATATATATAGTAATATAATAATACCAGCCTATTTACTGTCCCACTGCAGGGCAAAGGCCTCTTCTCATATTAGAGGAGGTATGAGCATTAATCACCACGCTTGTTCAAGGCGGATTGGCAATTTCAGACATTTAAGTCCAGGTTTCCTCACGATGTTTTCCTTCGCCGTTAGTCAGAAATGTCCAAGATAAACTTAGAAAGTACATATAATTTGAAAAATCACATCGGTACTTGCCCGGATTCGAACCCACTACATCGTATTTACGAAGCTAATATACTAATATATAAAATGGAAAAGTTTGTTTGTTTAAACGCGCTAATTTCTAGAACTAACAATTTGATTTGAATAGTTATTTTTGTAATTGATAGCACAGGTCTTGAGGCAGGTTATAAGTTATGTAATATCTCGCTGTTGACGTCGGGAGCAGAACAGTTACCGAAAATGTAACTTAAACGCGGATAAAACCGCGCTACAGGAAGCTAGTTTAAGTATAAAGTCGTTTCAGAGCGTGGAATAGCGTCACTTGTATTAGCGTTATTATAACGATGCTAAAATTGGGTTTAGTCGGTTATAGTATTATGTGAAGGTGTTTTACATCGCGTTTATGAATTGGTTAATTATATGGTGAAGATTTGTTTTGGACTATGGTGCCGCACTACCACTCACTTGGTAGTGGTAACCATCGATCGTATGTCGAGTAAGTAGAACGAGAATAGTCGGCTGTCTGCTTCTTCTATTTCCATTTGATCCAGGTTATCCAGATTCCAGGTGATCAATCAGTACAGAGATTGCAATCTTTCTGCTTTTAAATCAGTGTTCTCGATAAGAGCATTGGCAGCGACTTCATATCAGCAGGACCGCAACACTACTAAAGTACGTAGTGTATCTGTAGTCCTATTTATATATATGATAACCGGAGCCAAACGCGATTTGAGCGGGAAGGAAGGTAATTTGACTGGGAAATATTTACTGCCTCGGACAGGATACTCCAATTTGAGCGAGAATCTCTATATAAAGTTCCTCTGAGATTAATTTTTCAGGATCGAATTGGCATAAGCTATCAAACAAATCACAAAACTGCTGGTTTTGAGTACAAAAATATGAAAGCAATTGAATTAAGTTGCAATATACCCCGCATGCATATTCTGTAGACGTATCAATAAAGTGCGCTCAACGGTATTTACTTTAATACCGAACCACTCTCGAAGCCAAGTCCCTGTAGCCGTTCGATGCAAGCATAATCGCGTTACCGAAGCACGCCCGCCGCGGGGCAAATCTCATTTTTATTAGGGAAGTAATGTGGAAAGAGTGGAAATGACACTGCACCGCGCACTTCCGACCCCTACTACACTCCTATACAGGTGTCTGTCACCGCTCACGATACATTATAAGCTCTATCTTAACATCGACAAGGTCTATATTCGTGTAGTGTAGAGTTAATTTGTGACGCATGCGCAATACGGTAGACGCTGTGTTGTGCCAGTCGGCCGGCGGTCGCGCGAATGACCGCACGTGCGTGCTCGTGAATTAAACCATTAATAGTGATGTGACGTATCGCAACATCGATGTTTTTGGTGTTGGTTCAATTTTAATATTTGTGTTAAAAATCCAAGTGTTTTTTTATATTCCCGATTAAAAAAGTGTTGGTCATAAATTTACAAAAAGAATTATGATATATCGGTAGTGTAGATATACATGTAGAGGGGTTGTGAAGGCACTCGGCGGCATCGCGGCAGTCCCGACGAGTGCCACAGTTTATGTTTTAATAATGGAGGTATTAGCGTCGTGAGTGTCACCCTCGACGACACGCCGCGTTACCGCTACTGTAGCCACGGTGCTCGTTACACACGGACAGTCCCATTTCGCGTTCACGCAAACAATAAAATTAATCGACGACACGTATTTTATTTGATTCTTTAAATATTCCAGCTATTTAATTAGCTTTAAAAGTATTTTACACAGAGATAGACTCAACAAACAAGGAAGAATTTGTTGCGTTATAGTAATACCGAATGAATAGTGTTTGTTTGATATTCTTATAAAATATCTCAGCAACAATACGAGCCATGAGTTTGTTGTGCAAGAATGTAATTTTATCACAACAATGCAAACCGCACTAGGTGGAACGCGTTCACTCGCCTTATCAAATTTGCTTGTCTACCTTCAGGCGCCCACGAGCCAACATGTCAGAACAATGAGTTATATCCGTGTATCTACAACAACAAACAGATTTTGCATAGGCACATAAATATAAACGCGAACGTTTGAAATGTATTATAATTTTGTTGAAAATTATTTGTTGCTTATTTCGTGAATAAAATAGGAGTTCACTTTTGAGACTGATTTTTTTAATAATCAAACTGCTAATCTCAAAATTATGACTATCAACACTTTTGTTTTGTACAAAATGAGATTTTTATCACCGATTAGTTGGTACATCGGTATTCGTGAATCGTTTTAGTGTGGCTACAATAACAAACGACTTGAGCACATCGGGTCGTGTTGACTTCATTGAATTAATTTGTTTGAGGAGTGAGTTGCCTGGTGGCGCCGGCAAAAAGCGTTGTCGGTTTATTTCATGATCGCTTCATGTTTAAAAGGCTTAGATTCTGAATAGATATGATCATTTTATATAACTAGGTAAGTAAAATTTGATACTATGTATAGACTACCATGCATTTCGAGTTCGATCGTTTTTGTATCGAAAAATACTCAGCATTAATCTGAAGTTAGAACTGTGCCAGGATAAACAGCAACAGGCTTGTCCCTTGTTACATAGGACCCAAAATAGCTGGTAAATTATGGATATTATAGACCTCTGTTTATTAATTCGGGAAAACAAAGCGTAATGTTAAGTATGTACTCAAAAATCACTATTACTTTTATCCCACTCATTTACGTTCGTAACCAAACGTTCATAATTGTTTGAGTATTTACATTACAGCACTAAACATTTAATATTTAGTTTACTTACGACCTTAATTGGTTTTTGAATTTATATGTATGACGTATTCACAATATATTGTAAAAAGATGATAAAAGGCCAAAGGTAAAAAGCATATACATATTGCCGCGAGTCCCAAGCATTCCAATACTGCATTGTTGCATAATAATTCTCTTCGTATTATGCAGTTTCTCTATAAGGAAACTCTCAATAGCCACAACATAAACCGAGACGTTGAAACAAGATGCTGTCTACAAAGTTTATGCGCTACAGTTCCTTTTTTAATATAAATGCCTCCATAGACGTCGAGGCAAGTGAGTTGTGGTTGATTTGTACAGACTGAAATATTCATCAGAGACGGAATCTTAGCTTTTCTAGTGGAGTGAAATAACGTTAGCGAGGGCACGTTTCAGCGACGAGTTTTATTTACTGTTGTGCCTTGCTCTAAAAGAGGTGTAGTTATACTATTGGTTACTACTATAACTTCTTCTTCTTCTTATCGAGTGGTTAGTGGTCAACCTAGTGTCAGGATTTGTTCAGGTCGCCCGTAATTTATTATACAGGCATCCGACTTGACCTAACGACTGTTATCAACTTGGTAACAACCGGGACCGACTTTTAACGTGCCCTCCGAAGCACGGAGACGCTCAGATCAAATTCCACTATGCGGTCACCCATCTATGGGCCAGCCGCACTCCTAGTTACTTAACCCGCAGATCGATTACCGATCAGTGAGTGCTACTATAACTACAACCCGGTCACATTATCTATGCACCTCGCGTCGATGATGTCCAGTATTACCTTGCCGTTCAATATGACCAGGAGATGCATTTACTATTTTAATTAAAATACGTAGTCAAATTACCATACTAGATGAAACTAAATAATTGAAATCCTCTTTTATTTTTTTAATCTTGGTAATTAAATTAATTGGTTGATTTGTAATAATTACTTTGTATGGTTCTTTGGTTGCGTTAAGTGTTAAAATTGTAACTCATACAAAAAACTGTAATTATCTGGCGATTGAAAAGAGTGGCGTGAGTTTCTTGCCAGTTCTTCTCACAGCTCTACCTCGTCAGCGAACTGGCTGTAGGATAATCAGCTGATTTCATACTATTTTGACTTTTCATAAGCATCATACTTTATGATTAAAATGAAATCAATGCTTTGAGTTTGAGTTCGATGTCGCTTTATAGCGAGGTGCAGAGATAATGTGACCGGGTTATATATAGGCATTGTGTAGTCGAACACATATTTGCTTTACCACTTTTAACTAAAAGTTCGAACAAAATTAAAATTCAATAAGACTCATTATGACAGTGACAACTGTCACTACTGAGGTAATTTGCAAGCAAAAATAGACATTATTGTTTTGTGATATGCAAACGACATTTACTCTAAGGGTGGTAAAGCAATTTTATGGTCGACTTTACTTATGGATTTCTGTCACATTTTGCACTAATATTAGTAATGTTTCTAATCAGCCTCTTTGGTTCAGTGGTATTGTGAATTAACTAAGATGGTAGAAGTCTCGGGTTCCATTCTGGTGTCTAGCTGGCAAGTCGTGCAAGTCATTTTGTACCTCAGTTTACCACTTTGGGAAAAAGGTTATGTAACCCAGTCATTATATCGAGAATTTTAGAATTGTGCTGACTTCAGCTTGTCCATAAATCTATAGTGATAGACTTATGCCTGTATTGATTTCTCAGGGGGAAACTGGCGATGCATATTTGATCGGCAGCGGCCGTCATATCAGTCGATTCTGAGAACTTAACTGTTACTTCACTCGGACAAATTGCTAGGTATAATCTATGTATTCATTGCCTGCAATTGTTGTAGGGCTTATATTTTGTTTAATAATAATTATCTTGTTCTTCTTCTGAGAATATTCTAGATTGTAAAAAAAGGCTTGACAAAAGATCTTATTTGTATTACGCAGATGGATTTATTACATTTTTTTTTTCGAATATTATTTGAAAGATGCTTTTCCAGTTTTATTATAAAGATAGCAGCTACATAAATATAATTATATTCTGTACTAAGTCTTTTGGGGTTAATTCCATAGCTGACGACCGTAATTTCACATCCCAAGTATATTACACATAACCCCGAGTAATAACACCGACGGTACAGCCACTACAAGCTTTTACAGCAGTCACCGCGGCTGAAAATAATTCATTTTAATTACAACACTTAAAAAATCCAGTTTCGCGCACCTCTTTATTAAAACCGCTAGCCTTCCTTGACATTTCTATTTGTATATCTGCTATTAAGTCGATGTAGCGCTTTATACACTGAATATATGGTGTTATTGCTATAATTATACCGGTCAAGATGGCGAAAGTTGCTGGAGGATGTTCTGCAATGGACGTTATTTAATATAATTATAATGATTTAATAAAAACGAAGTAAATGTCACGTTTAGCGGTATGTAATTATTTTTTCAAAAAGCAGTTTAGAAATCTGAGACATCGAAGCAAAGAAAGAAAAGTAAGCAACGCTGTAAAATATGATGAACAAATTGATTTTAGGCGAGTTAAAAATCTCAAACTACTTGAAGTATAAGTGAAATTTTCATAATAACTAGCTATGAAAATTTAACAACAATGCCTTTCCACAACTTCAATATAGCATAACGACCACAATGAGATTAACATCACAAGTTTTAATTAACCCAGTGGCTACTTCATCGAAATTAAAAACAATTTCACACGGGTGTACAAAGAATGTGGTATATACAACTAGCTGTAAGCGCTACAATGGCAGCGGACCATCCAATACGCGGTTTTATGGCTTTTACGTGCGTGCCGGCGCTCTGTGTTTGTTAATTCACCCTCCGTCCTGTACGCCTCTCTCTGCCCCTCACAACACACGGAACTCGGTTGCGGTCGCGCCTGTTGCGTTTTAATTGTCCCCTGACCACCTATAAACGTGGTGCCCCGTTTGTAAGACGTGTGGAAGTTTCCACTTTGATGCGGTCGTTTGAACACCTTGTTTTCATCAGATGGTGTGAAATTTCGAAGGCTTTGACCAAGTTCCACTATTGTGAGCATTTCGAATTAAACTAGTTGTTGTTTGTGATGTTGATTACACGATAATAACTTATAAACAAGCATTAATCATTGCTCAAAAATAGGAGGAAAATGTTTTAATCTAAAAATAAACACACGTGCTGGTTTTAAAATTAAAAGATGTTTTATTTCTATGTTTCGTTGGTACGTTTACCTCTTGTAAATAATTCACGTTCAACATTATTATTTTAATTTGTTTGCATTCTTTTCATCTTGTGAAGCGTGCTCACCAAAAGAACTAATTCGGAAAGAGAATACTCCTCCGCTCGTTCTATAAATAAACACAAACAAGGTAAAATGAAATTATTTACCCAAAAAGCTCTCTCACGGTACATTTTATAACTGTTTTATCAACGTGACTCTAGATTCGCCAAAACATTGAGTCTTCGTGAAAACGGATATCGTTTATTACATTTTTCCATTTGATCTGTCGTTTTCCGTATTCAAATATGGCGCTCACTTTTTATTTAACATGGACAGATATTCCGTACAATATTATTTAAACTCAAAAATATAGACATATTTGAATAATAGTGATGTCGACAGGGAAAGGCAATTTAGCTAAATTTACAGTAGCAAAGCATTTTTAAATTCAGCGCGTTTCATTTTAATGGGTTTTATGCTTACTCTTTTAAATGTGGCTGTTTTTAATAAGCATATTATAATGTCGTGTTAAAACGATTTTTCATCATCATATTTTTTATTTTTCTATAATAATTATGTATGTATTTACAAAAACAAATGTATATATGTAGTTTGTCAGTTGTTTAGTACCCATAACACAAGCAAATATAATTGCTTAATTTGGGGCTAGATGGCGCTGCGTGAATGTGGTAGAATATTATATTATTATTATTATTATATTTTTATTGTCTTTTAGTGTGAAAGAAAAAGGCTTTAAAAAAAGTCACATTGTTACTTGGGTATTGCGTAGCCCTCAACTTTACACATAACAGGCCGTAATCGTTACGCCATTAAAACATTGTGTACTTATTGTTCAGTGTAGTTATATCGGCCCCTCATAATATGAGACCAATGCACTCCTGGGCATAATAGGGGTCGGTCGTCCCAAATCGGAAAGTTAGGACCGGGCGGCCTGAATAATACAAATTCAATTACGTAAAAAAATATTATGGCGATTTAATTCAATTAGATTCATAAATTATTGAATTCACACGAGTTTAAGAACTAAAAACATAACAATGTTATGGTTTCGATAAATCTTAACAGTAAAGCGATGCTGCGAAAATTATTTATAGTAAAATTTGTAAAACAGATGATATTAGACTCAAGTTTTTATTGCATTAGTTGCTCATACTATAGATATAAAATGCGTTACGTCTGAAAAGACTTATACTTACCTATAATGTAGATGCTATCATGTGGATAAAACTGTTGACATCCATACTTCCATACTAATATTATAAATGCAAAAGTAACTCTGTCTGTCTGTCTGTCTGTTACGCTTTCACGCTTAAACTACTTAAACAACAGACCTCGGAGAACAACATAGGCTATATTTTATCGCGAAAAAATTGCTTGAAGGGGTTAAAATAACGGATGAAAGTTTGTGTGAAAAAACGTCAATGTAAGCAGGGATATAACCGACATTTACGCGGGCGGAGCTGCGGGTAACAGCTAGTATTTATATAAAATTAAAACTTTTAAAAACAAGTAAATTATATTCTAGAAATCTTAGAACGTAGCGAATAGGTAGTTTTTCAAGCGAGCGCCGCGCCGCGAGCAAGAGCTGCTTTAAGGGAACCCGTTCAATTATACCAAACGACGTAATTGACGTCTTTTAAAGGTTACATTTGAAATTACCTACTACTCATTATCAAAGTGAACGCGATCAAGTCAAATGAAGTTTCAGATCCTTATTTGATAAATAAAAAGGTGGTGTCAGATTAATTTGTAAAATTTTCTATTTGTTGTAGCGCAGGACTGAAAAATGTATTCACGTTGTATTATTACGATTACTCTTTAATTGATTTGGACTAAATATTATAACAAACATACATACATACATAGCTTTACTCTTTTTATCCCCGAAGCTGCTATATAAATTCTGTGCTGTTATATAAATTCAATAGGTATATTTCATTTCAAAAATATTTAGAAATAAAAATAAACACAGTCATTAAATAACGCAACATCTGAATGGAAGCGGTCTCACCACCTGAAATATTCAACCTATTAAATAAAACTTATCTCGCATTATTAACTTTAATAGCGTCATAAATACAGAAATAGTCCAACAAGTGCGTGTAAACCAGTCCGGCGTGGTATGCTTACATCAATTAGTTTAATGTGCGGTACGTACGGCTCGATTCATTCGTCGGAGTCGTAGCTGCCGGTGGCGCCCTCTTCATTATTTATGAGCCGAGTATCAAGCACTACCCTCCGAGAGTGAAGGAGAATACGCGCCGGCTGACAGCCAGCTAAATCACACGTCAATTGACAACACAACTCGACATAAAATGTTCTGACGCCAACACAATATCGATATCGATAGTTATGTACGTGCGTTCACATCCCTACTACATTTTCAGTTAGTTCAACATTTTTAACATTCGGAAATTGAATAATGGAAAGAAATGTGACGGGAGAATGTGCAGTATTTGTTCGCGACGCGAAGTGTTGTGCCGTGTCGATACGTTAGTGATGTGCTTGTAGTGTGACTGAGATGGATTATCGCGCGCCGCATCCGATGATGAGCGTCGGAACGCCGTACTTCCCCCACCCAGGTGAATATAGAGTTTATTTACTTATGTCTGCGCGAATAGAGGCTCTAAGGATTTACTGCGGTGTTGTTGCTGAAAGTTTCAAGCTTACTGCTTAGACGATTCACTTCGGTACATGAAGAACTTCATACTCTACGTGTTACTTATTATTGTATTTTAAGGTTATCTTCATTTCCTGTACATTGGATGCAGGTTTACAAGCATAGTTAAAGGCTAAAGGTATGTGATGAAATATCGTTTTTGCTTTAATTTCATTTTAATTTCGAATCCATTCATAATGCACTGTATTTAAGAAACAGTCTTATTAAAAAGACAAGATTGCGGACTATACATGTGTTTGCATGGTTCGCGGTAGTGGATGTAATACATGTCAACCCATAATTTCGTATTTATTATCATTATTCGACATAACCATATTCGTACAAACATAGCACTATATACAGATAATCATAGGTAAGCACGGACCGGATCCCCGCGGGTCGGGGTCGGCAAGCGACGAGTTAATTGAGCGAGTCAGGAGCTAAATGTCAACCGCCTCTGATGGATCACTTGTACCGAAACGGTGCGCGTCACGGATCTGTGTAGCCAGCGCGACGTATGATCGAAGTAGTAAAAGTCAAGGAACTGTCATGATTGTGGCATACATTGTTTTTGTTAACTGCCGGTTATGGGTCAAGACCAGCTAGTCAGGAACATAGTTGGCTATGACTCTTTCACTATGTCACTTCTGTCTTTCTCCTTTTTCTCGCTGCTACAATAAAGTATTTGCGATTTATGGTACCACGTCTTTTTGCAATACAGTGTTTCGAAGTGTACTGGAACTACTTGTCGCTCTAGGGTATATAAAGAGCATAGACCAATCAACTGGCTAAGGAAAAATTTTGTCAGCAGGCCGTAATATGTATTCATCTAATACTTTCTTTATTTTACTTAGAAGTCATTCAATCCGAATATAAAAAGTAATATGAACCAAGTTCTGTCATTCAACTATTAAGAACTAAAAACATACGTTTTATTTCCAAACATATATATTGACTTCCTCAATTGTCTGTGAACATTCGCATCACTATCGGGGCTAGCAATAAACCGTCAGTATGAACGAGTACTGCGGGGTTGCGACCGCCGACCGGGCCGTCTCGTAACGACGAGATACCATCGTCACCCTATCAACATGCGCGCGCAGCCGACTGACGGCGACTCCTTGTTGCGTGTATTCAAGACATGAGCGAACAGCGGAGTCTTTGTCCCCGTATGAGTAACGCTGACTTACAGAGTCCTACCAAATGGATAAAACCTGCAAAATTCTAGTCTGTCGCAAAGTCCGTCGGGTACAAATAAGAACATTACCAGCGGGTCTATCACCAACTCTTATAATAGTATTATTTTATGTTTCTTTGTGTTTTGTCTTTTTCCTTTGTACCATTAAAAACAAGGCTGGAGACAAAGTAAATTTATAATAAGATTGCTAAAAGAGGTTGTACTATGAACTACCTAAACCTAACCTCAACATTTTATGATTAGATAGTTATTGAATAAATGACTTTTGTTATTAACTATATCGATAGCAACTTCACCTTATATCGACGTAAATGCGACTCCATATATTATAAAAAAGTGGTGTTATGCTCATTTAACACCATTTTTCCATATCCATGACATTTTTATCCAGAAATATCGCATAAACATGTATAGCATTAGCACATAGTATGAAGGGGATAACAACCTGTTAGTACAAGTCGCTATATTTCACCCCTTACGGCACACCCAGTGGTGTGAAGCCGGGGTGGGTAGCATCGCTCCGTGTCGTCGGGGGGACAACCGGGTAACACAGAGAGGTGGGGGGAGCGCGGGGTGTAACGGGATCCGGCCGGAAATGGACGTCAGATTTGTCGCCCCGCCGGCCCGCCAATTACCGCCCCGCGATACGTAATTTATATTCTATGGTTTTAGGAACGCGCGTTATGTGCGTGATTTTTGTATTAACAAGCCATCGGTAATTATCGCACTACCGCTTATTTCCTACATGTAAAAATTGCCGAAAAATTATCACCGAAGCTTTTTAATGTATTAAAATTTGTATGTAGATGACTTCCTATGATGTAGTTCGTCCTTCAGAATACTTATCGTTATTTGCATCATCTTGCTACTTTATTTTTTTTTACAGTCGTTCAAGATTTTATTCTGTTTGACTATTAGAAGAGAAACATGCTGCGATAGTTATCACAGATGTCAGCTTAATTACGACAGAAACAACATAGATTTACTATTTCCAGAAACAAATAAAGCTTGAACGTTATTAAAAAGCTTGATTCACGATATAATTCTCAACATCAATACAAGTATCTTTTCTTTTCTTGATTTTATAATCCTGCAACGAATTACAAAACCGATACCTTAAAATCAAGGAACATATTTGATCCATTCGCAGTCACCGTAAATATGCTAGAGTTATATAATACTAGTTTTCCGCCCGCGCCAAAATACATCTTTTGATAATACTACGTTCCTGTCGCTCGTAGCATGATGTTACATAGCCTATCACCTTTCTCAAAAACTGGGCTCACAAAAGTAGAAAGAATTTTTAAAATCAGTTTTGGAGATCCAGAGATTACCCTCTACCACCTCACAAAGTCACAAACTACCTCTTCAGAACGGAGCAGAGATAGGGCCTTTTTTTTTCTCAATGTTTTTGTTACCTTTTCTTTTTATAATGTTCTTAGGTTAAACTAACTTGTTATGAGAACAAATAAATGTTTTTCTTTCTTTCTTTATAATATAAGTATAGACAAAGCTAATTGTACAAGGACCACATACTAAGCGTAGAAGGTGACAAGTGGTTGCGCAACCACAAGGTGTCACAATGAGGTGTTCGACGTCACCACCAATACTTATGAGGATTAAGAAGGCTAGAGGATACCGTCTTGTGAACCGTCGACGTTTAACTTAGTAAGGCTTTTGCAGTTCAACAAGGACATGCTTCTAATGTTTTTTGTTACAAGTATAGAGAAATATAGACGTTAAAATTTAATAATGTGATAACTGATGAGCTAATGTGTTCATGCTATAATTTACGTTTATTTTCTTTTATCTCATGTTTGAAGTACTGCTGAAGCTGAAGTATTTCGATCCCTGAAAGGATGCAAACTATACGATCACAGAATCTTAATGCCAAGTAAATTTGAACTGTAATTGCTAAATAGTTAGTATAAAATCTTTTTACTTAAGACAGCTTATTATAATGTCTATAGTCTCTAGTTATCTTGGGTCACTACATCTCTAACTTCTGGACAAGTCTACGGCAAAGACGTCCTTATCTCGCGGATCGTTGGCCGTGCAATGCCTTCTTCGGTCGCATCGGCTACTTCTGCGTACGTTGCTGTTTGATATACCTATTTATATGCCAAACTATGTTTATTGACGATTGATGTCATTTTTCCAAGTCTGTCATATCTCAGGCCTTTGGTTTTTGTACTAACTCTTCTATGCGTCAGTTAGTTCTTAACGCTATACAAATGTTTGTGTTTAATTACTATAATATTGATGAAATAGAGTGCTATCTCTCGTCAGACAACTGACTGATTCAACCCGCCCACGCCCCCTCACGCTCAGCAAACAAATCATCCCTCTCTGAATTCTGCGTGTCATCAAATTACATTGTTCAATCTAATATAAGGCTGTTCAATTTTTAATTAAAATAAGAACATTTTTACTAAACATATAAAACCGTAATTTAGTCTGAAAATCTCACTACCACCTCGTGAAGCCGATGCCGCAAACCACGTATTACTACAACAAACAACCCTTAGAAATCTAGATGAAATCTGTGTCGATCCATATTATACGTTATTGTTGCTAGCTTAGGGTTCTCTTTGCGAAACCGTCAAGCAAGGGGCCGAATGAAAATTGATTCGCGCCGAAACGTAAGGTCGTAAGTGGTTGGTATGCTCTCCATTTTACGTTGACCTCCCCATGGATGGAGCGGACACCCTCGGTCGCGTGTTACAGCAGACATGCGGGGGGTGAGGTAGGTCAACTTTAAGTGGCGGTACTTGTGTTTGTTAGGTATGTATTACGCTGCGGTATTGAAGGGTACGGCACTCTCGAAGTGGCGAGGGTGTACGATTACTAACAGTAATCGCCTTGATCCCAATGAAGTTGGTAACAGACTGCTATGCCTGACCTTAGAATATGTGATAAATTGACGGGATGAAATCGTGTTTTATGCTTATTACTAAATAGATACTTCTTATAGAAAGCGTTACCTGGATACTCAATATACGTATCCCTTTTGAAAGGATATGTTCTGCTGTTTACGTCTTTGAGCTGATAATGAATCTATCTATACATATAATAAAAATGTAACCGATCGCTGTCTGTACATGGAAGATATATAAGAAAAAAAATTATGGGGGCCTTTATCAACGCAAATAGAACCCAAAACAATGATTGTTACAATTTTTGTCTGTTTGTCTGTTTGTCTGTTAGTCTGTTTGTCTGTTTGTCTGTTTGTCTGTTTGTCTGTTTGTCTGTGCGTTTGTTCACGCTAATCTCAGAAACGGCTTATCCGATTTAGATATGGTTTTCACTAATACATTGTGGTAAGCTTCACTTAACATTTAGTGTTTGTTTCATGTCAATCGGTTCATAAATAAAAAAGTTATGCCAATTTAAAGAACCACGTCAAACATTTGTTAATTTACTACAAAATCTGATAGAAATAGAGACTTTAACAGGTTACGGAATTAGCTGATAGCGTTTTTATTTTTCGGATTCCGCTCATTCTAAACAATCTTCCGTTTAGTTTTAAATGAGTCCAGTTTCCAGTGAGCCTATGTTTCGCGATGACAATTAATAAAGCCCAAGGTCAGACACAACTAAAAGTTGTGGGCGTGGATCTAAGTATTAGCTGTTTTTCGCACGGTCAGCTTTATGTGGCTCATCACGTGTTAGCATTCCTAGCAGCCTGTATGCTTTGATCCCCGATGGCTATACGTCTAATCCATACATCCTTACACATTATATAAGGCTTTGTCCTGACTGACTGACTGACTAACAGACAACGCACAGCCTAAACTGCTGGTCGTAGCGACTTGAAATTTGGAGGGTGTGTTTGTCTAAATGTCTAGAGGTTGTACTAAGAAAGGGTTTTTAAAATTTAATTCCTAAGTGTGTGAAAAGGGATGAAATCGATTATATGAATCTTCTTCATTTTTTAACTTACAGTTTTGAAATTTTATTTTAGAATACTTCTATTTAAATAAAAAATATCCTTATAATTTTATTTTAACAGGGGTAGATTTAGAGGGGTGAAATTAGGGATGAAATATTCTATACAAAGATCTTTAGCTTCTGAAGCTAGCGACTCGAAATTTACAGGAAGGGGGAGGGAGGGAAAGGAGGGAGGAAAAGGAGGAACTGAGGAGAAGGAGGAAGGGAGGGGAAAGTGAGAGGGAAGTGATGGGGAAGTGAGAGGAAAGTGATGGGGAAGTGAGGGGAAAGTGAAGAGGAAGTGTGGGGGAAATGCGAGAGAAGTGAAGGAAAAGTCAGGGAGAAGTCAGAGGGAAGTAAGGGGAAAGCCAGGGAAAAGTGAGGGGAAGTGAGAGGAAAGTGACGGAGAATTAACGGGGAAGTGAGGGGGAAATAAAAATAGTATGAAAAACAGTATTTAAACAATATAAAAATGTCTATTGGAAAAAACGACATTCACGCGAGCGAAGCCCAAAAGGTCACTCACTCACTTATCACTTATCACGAAATCTCAGAAACAACAAGTGCTAGAAATCTCAAACTTTGCATTGTCATTCCTATTAGAATATAGGTGCTCACTTAGACGGAATTTTGCGAAATCCATCCCCTAAGGGGGTGAATAAAGGGGTGGCAAAGTTTGTATGAAACTTCTATAGTTTTTATAGTAGGATTATCAAATTACTAGAAAATACTCTTTTTTTAATATTCAGAAACCACCCTTATTAAAAGGGCAAATAAGAGTCGCAAGTTTGTGTGAAAGTGGTTTGTCAGTTTTAGCGGTAGCGGGTTTAAACTGGATTCGCCATAGAGACGGATAATACTGATACAATGTACGATTGCCATAAAATCAGGCACGCAATATTCTCATAGAGGCACCCATCTGAATTTTCATGCGAACGAGGTCGCGGGCATCAGCTAGTACTATAATAAATCTATAAAATTATAATACATACATACATAGCTTCACGCCTTTTATCCTCGAAGAGATAGGCAGAGGTGTTTACCCACCTACTTTTCGCCATTTTTTATTTTAGGTCCCATGTAACAGGGAGTAAACCTCGAATTTTTCGACAGAAAACCCAATATCACTTTACCTGACCCGGGGATAAAATCTGAGACCTCTGCGGGCTAATCCGTACACAGTACCACCGAACCACATAAGCAGTCTAGTAAATTATTTTATTAAACAAGTAAATTTTGTGAGGTTCAGAGGTTGTAGGGATTTATTATAGCGATTTTGAAAATTCTTTTTTGCGTTTGAGAACGACGGGAGTAGAGCAGTAACCAAAGATGAAACCGTGCCGCAGAAAACTAGTATTTTTATCTAGGTTACCAAAAAAGGTACCAAAAAAATGCCACATTTGTCAAAATATCACTAGTAGGCACTTCCACGATAATAGTAAGGGACGTCTTCAGCGAGGCATATGATTCGTAGGCGTCAAACTACGTGTTACGACGCCGGTAACATTGTGTCGGAGGGTGGCGAATGTAATGAAAATCTGCGGACTTTGCACTCAAATTGTAGAATGATGTATACGGCGCGGATTGACAAATTTATTGTGCGCTTTTTGAAATAGTTCATACTAATATTATAAACGCTGTCTATTTGTCTGTCACGCTTTCACGCCTAAAACACTGAACCGATTTTGATGTAATATTTTGTATTGTATAGAGATAGAACAGACCTTGGGCTATTATGTCTCATCTATTATCGCGAAAAAATGCCTTGGAATGGTTGTAATAGGGGATGAAAGTTTGTATAAAATATCGTTAATGTATAAACATGTTCATGATTTGAAAAATATTTTATGCTTTAAGCTAGTTTAATATACTAGCTTTGCGCGACGCGGTTTCACCCGCGTCTCCGCTCCCTGCTCTGCTCTCGTCGCCAATAGCGTGATGTTACATAGCCTATAACCTTCCTCGAAAACTGGCCTATCATACACAAGAATTTTTCAAATCCGACTGGTAGTTTTAGAGATTAGCGCGTTCAAACAAACAAACAAACAAACTCTTCCGCCTTATATAATAGTATTGATTTCTGAGAAGTCGTTCGATCTTTGAGTTGGGTAAAATGGTTGTCTTTACTTAGCATTAAGTACTCGTTGCTACGATTGTGCAAAAACTACAACAAGCGTTTAAAAAATGACAAATCAAACTGAGCATATTTCTGTGGATTACACAAATTATTGCCTCGTTTAGGAATGCCACCCTTTCACAGTGGAATCTAAAGGGTCTCGAACCAAACGGTTTAGCTCCTCATATTTTTGTCGCTCAATTAAAGCCTGGAACTCGTTTAAATTAAACGAAAATGGAACAGTCAACACAAGGTGATTAAAGGAGAGATGTTCATACGTACTGACCAGTAGTTACATAAATGAACGAGTTTAATGTAGATTATTTGTAAATCATACAAGTTAATACCTACTCTTATATTAAAACAGCTTTATCAAGTGTCTGTCTGTGACCATGTACCAGTGTATACCTATACACTAGTACATGGACGCAGACAGTCGGAGTGCGCCGCTATAATACTAATTGATTATCGACGCGACCTTATGTAGCACGATTGATGGCAGGTACATATTTGTATCGGATATTTTGTATTACATTTATAGGGCTTGATCAATACGTCAGCGGGAACTCTATTCGTAGAGAAATATACTTATTTCGAGTGACAGGGTTTTTTTTATACGACTGGTGGCAAACATGATGGTAAGTGGCGACAGTAACCTATAGAGATGGCAGATGGCTGTGTTTTCCAAGCATTACGAAAGTAGTAATGCTTAGAAAACACAACTAAATCGTTGGCGACCACGGAGAAGAGGATGTAGAAGGAAAAGGGAAAAGCATCAGGACTAAGGGGGTATTTAGGTTGCTGGCGCTCTCACTCACCGAACGAAACACACTAGCATGAAAACTAATATTCTTACGTCGACCTTCTATGAGAGGGTAGTACTGCTAGGGACGATCTGTCCCATTCATGCTGAAACCAGCGTGGATTTACCTACCGTAAATACTACTGTTCATTATTGGTATAATTTAAAACAAGAAGTTACACAGTTTCTACTTAAATACATAAAGTTACCTCTTGACAGTCGAAATCTCGCTCATCACATCACGTATGGAATAATCTAAAGCCATACGGCCTTAACCACAAACGTCTCAATACTTTATTTCTGTGCCACATTAAATGTACGGAACGTGTGTAATAGTCCTATTTATACTATAATTACACAAAGTTCAGCGACGATATAGATAAATAGGGCTCTCCGCGTATTGAGTATCATCGTGCGAAAGCCACTAGACAAAGCCGAAGAACTTTTATAGTGATTTGTTTATACTATAAGAATAAAAATAGCAAAAGTTAAAAAAATAATTAAGTATTTTTCTCATACAAGGGAGGTATGAGTCTTCTCTATATAAGCAAATGTTTTTGCCCAGAGGGGGATACTTACGAGCTGAGATTATAGGTATGTAAGTACTTTGGCGATCTTATTACTAAAAACAACTTCTTCCTGGTATACTTTAAATATAAGTACAATAAAACACTGTTGTTTAAGGTGATTAGCAGTTGCAAGGGGATAGTAGAAACAAAAGAGAGTGTAGTAGTTATACCGCGCCTATTTTCTCAGGGAAAAGACGCTTTAAAAGCCCAGAATCAAAACTGATCAATACAGCGACAACATCGAATGTACTGACATGATAGTTCTATATTTAGCTGAGCATCACCCCTGAGTTTTATTTATAAAAACAACACTGTTAAAACATATAAAAATGTTAGTTTACTGCTATCTGTGACATGTGATTAGAAACATATGCGTCCCGTTTTGATTGCGCACCAAATGTAATGCGTAAAGACAAACCGCGTCGACTAACAACTATTTATTGACAGTAAAACGATTAAATAATCGATTATCTTATGCGTTATAATATGCTAATCATTCGATTATTTCTTGTGTTTAATCGATTTCGGTTTAATGTTTGTCGTATTTTTTAAATAGTTTGTAATCTTAGAATTAATGATACTAACAGTGTGTACAGGAAATTAGAAGGATAATGTTTGTGTATAAAAAGCTTACTAACACCTATATGAGTAAATATACATAATAATGACATTTCTTGTTTACCAACTTGATTAGGATCATTATATCAGGAAAACTGTCGCAATATCAAAAGCATCCTGTAAGCGTTTCTGATTCTGCTTCATATTTTTATTGTATTAATTATTACAAACTTTTGAAGTACACAGACATGTAAAAGGTATCAATCTTCCTTCTTGTAACTGTTCTTCTCTTCATAGCTGACAATACCTCGACTTAATTGTTCTAGGAAAGCTAAAAACAGCCATGTACATTGTACCTGGATTACTGTAATCCACGTACCGCTTACAAGATGATCCGTAAGCTTGTTTCCCACCTAGGGCCGGCGCCGACTACCATTAAAAATAAAATCCTTCGCCGTGCCATCACGGCAAGGATTTTATTTTTTATTTTATTTTAGATCAAGTTATATTAATCCTTATTTGGCCTTAAAAATCTTAATTTATAACTATTTTTTGCAAAATAATGACGACATGAATCAGACAGTGTGCATCTATTCATACAGATACATACACACACGTGTTCACCCATACACGTGAATGCACGTCGCCAGCCAATTAGCGAGAGCGAACTCTACACAGGGTTGTCGATATACAGTGCAATAGCGAACTATTGATTTATACAACATAACCTATACTTTATACAAAGATCATGGAAATTAATAGTTTAATTGCTAAATTGTATACTTATTTTGCTATCTACTGAATTTAAAATTACCGGAGTGATGTTTGAGCCAGCATGAAAGGATGTTTATGTTACAACTCCTTTTCTGGGCTTATTATATTTTTTCTCATACAGAGAAGTCATGAGCACAGGTCACCACGTTTGCTCAAGGCGGTTTGACAATTTCAGACTTTTAGAATATTATTTTTATAAAGTTAAGGAAATTTTCTTTCACTATATTGATATTAAAAACAAATCGTTATCATTTTCATAGTTACTCCATACATACTTGTATTAACATACATGACTGATGACGCTGTGGAAAAGAACAAAAAGTTTTATGTAACGTATTGTACGCTGCAGTCAATAAATAGCCAGAGTAATATCACATAGCAACGTCAAGGTACGAACATTGCCAAGTATCTTTACAAAGGCTGAAGACTTCTAACATTATACAGTGGAACTTTACACAATCACAGTTTTGTACCTATACACGTAGCTATCTTTTTTATTTGAGCAGACTATCTTTTACTGGGTGAAACTTAAGAGTGGTTTACATGAAAGGGAACTTTGTCAATACAAGAGTTGCGTCCACTGCATATAACCAATTTTTTTTTCTGTGACGAATTATATTATGAAATAAAAAAATTGTAAGTACCTTAAATCAAGAAGTATGAACAATGCATGGCATTTGCAATAAGATGTTCTCATTGATTATTATAAATAATTTTACGTCGAGGTGAAATATTTATATCTTTGCAAGAACGTTGACACGTATTTACAAACCTGCATAATCTATGGCGACGTGGGGGGTTGACTTCTCTCATCTCGAATTAGCGCTTCAGACTGAATTAATTACCGCTCTTCGCTTCGGTGACAGCCCTCGCAGGGCTGCTACTCGCCAGTCGCCTCGGTTGATTCAAGGCGCGGCTTTGACATAATAATGAATTATATGCTACATGTCAACTCAATGCGATGTAAATTCGTGTTAATGATGATACAGATGCTTTTAATTTCTAACATTTTTTGTTAGTTTCGTATTCTTAATCTGTCTAGACTTTTACTAAATAGTATTTTGTTTGTTGCAGGTAAATATCCTGATTCATCTATACACGGTAGGTTGATATTTTATAATAATTTATTATGTTTTCACTGGTTTTATTAATTTAAGCTTGTGGATCGTAAAGGCAGGTTGGAAACATAAGCCTTCATATTAAAAAAAATCGTAAAGTTTCGGCATTCTACTTACTTGACAACTCATTCGAACATCGATTGCCAATCTGGTATATTCTATATTTTTTTACACATCTCTTAAGAAAATCATATTTTTGGTTAGATTTCGAAGTTATGAATATAATTTATTCATCTGATCCCGTAAACTTTCGAATAATATCTCAGTTTTGAAATCAATTTAAAATTGGCGCCGATAGAGTCCTATAGGAGCCAAAATAAAACGATTTTTTACTGTATCTGATTTGCTAACAGTGCAAGGCTTATTTGCAAATCATTTCATGCCTACCGTTGATATTGTAATCAACCCGTCACGAACACTGTCAGTTAACGTATCGCATGTGGAACGTTTGGTGCGCACGGGTCAATTGTACCCGCGACCCCACAGACCTCCACTAATTGTCTAAATATATTGACATATTTACAGACCGCACAAGAGTTGAATCACATTCTTAAGGGCATACAAGAAAACAACCGCGACTATGCTTACGATATTTGAAGCTAGATTTATTTATAAACACCTTGTGTGGTACTCGAGTGAAAATACGACCATCTCTTACAGTCCGATAGTGCCGTGCACGGCGACTAAACATTATTATGTTGAGAATATGTCAATCTTCTGGGATAAGGATTTTATTAGACCTAGAAAAACTTGGTGTAAAACACTGCTTACTTTTTGACATTGAAAAAGACTATATAATATACAAACTGTTGTAAATTGATTAAATATAATTACTAGGATGGTGATCATAAATTTAAAATTATTAGTAAAATCTGTGTTACTGATGTTAAGGTTTTCATTGGATAAATATTTAAACCATGCCTCGTATTCTTATATTGTATATAAAAACCACTATGACACAGTTTTTTCTGTTATGTTAGTTACCTTGTAACATAGAATAAGGCACGATGGGGTTAACATTATCCAGAAGGATAACAACCCCTATTAAATTTAAGAAATAAAAAAAAAAAAAAAAACAGTTTTTTCTCTAGTGCAAGTGTGCAATAAGTGGTTATACAGCTTTATTTTGTATGACTAAGACGCGATGAAATAAATGCGAAGCTAAATGCGTATGTGCTCAGCGCGCGCGGGTCAATTGTACCCGCGACCCGAGACCTACAGCAATTGTCTCACTAGTAGGGTTATCGCTTTAAAATATTCATTTTTATTAAGATACCATTAAAAACTTGAAGTTGTAAAGTTTTTGTTGCAATTTGACTCACTGGATTTATGAAAAACTATCACATTTTCATGTTAATGCTTTTTTTATAATAATAATAATAATAATAATAATAATAATAAAAACATTTATTTCAGGCATTTAGAGCCCATAAAATTTATAATAAATTACAAAATAAAAACTATAAATTATGCTTTTCGCGGCGCGGTTCCACCCGCGTTTTTGCTTACTGCTCAGCTCCCGTTGCCAGTAGCGTGATGTTACATAGCCTATAACTTTCCTTAAAAACTAGGCTATCATACGCAAAAAGAATTATTCAAATCCGACTGGTAGTTAGAGATTAGCGCGTTCAAACAAACAAACAACTCTTCCGCTTTATATAATAGTATAGATCTTAAGGTGACTGCAAAAGAAAAAAATTGGACAACTTTTGTTACAAACAAGCACACGATTCCCCTAATGATAAGTGGTAACCGTAACCTATGGACATAGCTGTGTTTCCTAGGCATCGCAGAAAAAATACTTAGAAAAACAATCAAGCCATTCCCGACTATGTACGGAGAAAGGAAAGAAACGTTACGGTAGTAGATCCACGCTGATTTCAGCATGAATGGGCCGGATCGTCTGGGGAAGTACTACCCTCTCATAGAAGATCGACTTAAGAGTAGTAGTATCCGTACTACTGCGTTTCGTTTGGTGAGTGAGAGCGCCGGAGGCCCAATTTCCTCCCTTTCCTCTTTCCTCACGTCCCTCATTTCCTTCCCTTAACCCCATTCCCAGCCGCCATAGTGGAGGCCACCATACCAGCAGTTTAAGACGATAGCTTTTGGTATAGTGGCCGCCACTTCTGGATTCCACTGACTGCTTACCATCAGGCGGGGTGGAGTCACTTTGGTAGGCTATACTATAAAAAAAAAAAAAAAAAAAGAAAGGAAAAGGAAGAGGACCGAGAATAATTAGCCTGGGTAAATTACAATTGATAAGGCTGTGGGACTACAAAACTACTGAATTCAATAAGAAGTCGCTCGTGTGTGGGCTTCTATAACCTGTATTGACCTAGGACAAAGGTCGTTGCCATATTAGGTCAATCCTCCCGTATTGCTTTACTCTTATTCTACTATTTATTTTAAATAATTGAATCGTTCTATCTACAGTTAGATATATATGCGTTCCAAGTTTATCTGAAAGTGCTCCCTCACTGCGAGCATTCGCTTGTAATGTAACGTTATAGATCCGAGCATTAACATCAGTGAGGGAGGCGAACTGAGCATTACGGTGCGTAATCTGTAATGATATAATTAGAGCATTATATTGAGGAAGGAAACGTGGCGATCAATGCTCATGCCTTCTCTATATGAGAATAGACCTTTACTTCAGTGGGCTAAAAACGAACCGATATGATACGTTTTCTAGACCGTAAACCACGCAACGAACTATTTATTTACTTAACACCTAAAGACCCTGTGTATTTCGGCTAAAATTAATGAGTGATTTAAATCCTAATTATAATTTGAGCGGGTGATTTTAATAAATAAATAAATATATAATTATTTAGCTGTCTGATTGTCGTGCTAATCAACAAATTGCGGCAAATGTCCTCTAATGCGAATAAATGTGCTGAATGTGACAAGATTGGTTCATTGCGCAGTTGACTCTCATATTAATGTGCTTCGTGCCACTGCGTTACGACAATAAACACCCTTGCGTCACTTACGAGAATCGAATGCAGACGAGAAGTAATTGGCTCTGTAGATTCGACTTTTGTGGATTAAAACGCGAGTGAGTGTAAAGGCTGACGCATACTACGGCTGCACCCCAACGCATTTCAATATTGCGTCAAAGCGTCGCCGTGTTCTGCGATGCGATTCGCCTGTAGTGTGCGATACTTCATATTAAATGTATGAAAGTGCAGTAAACGATGTGGTGCGGCCTGCAGTAATATGTGCTAGCCTTAATTATAGATGGCGTACGGAGTTGCATGCTATAGCTAGTCTTGTGGGTTCGATTTCCTTACGGAACAATACTTTATGATTCATAAATATTTGTTTTGAGACTCAGTGTGTTTATCATTGTTAAAGATCACCATGAATATTGAAAAAGAACTTCGTGAATAACGTAATATGAGACAAATACGTAGACGTAAGAACATTTTTTGTTCTAAATATGGATCTTCGTGTTCATTATATGTACATTTCCTGCGAATAAGGGCATTTTACCTTGTGTCACAAATGAAAACAGATCCTCTTGTCATGTTGTAGGTATCACATTTATTCGAGTATGTTTTAAGTGATTTATTATGTCTTAAGATTATACAATAAATTAGCGCTAACTCTGTATACGCGTCCATCTGCTAACCCGTGACTACGGCAAACACCTAACTTTGAGGCCTAGGTCTCGCAGTGACTGTTGAGTCGTCATGTAGTATTTTTTACCATGTTTTACCACTTCTCCCTATCGGAAGTCTTTCTGCTGCACTCATTTATCTCTCACCGCGGCTTTTAATAGGCTGTAAAAAATACAACACTTCTATAATATCAATTCACTTAATATACCTATTCACATACTTATCTAGTAAATAGGTTTTAGCAATGATCTCAATCTGGCCGCTCTTCCTCAAGCCGTATGTCGGGGCTTCTATTCTGGTTAGTGATGTCGGAGTCCAATTGCCCACGCAATTGACCCGCGAGATTAATGTGCCCCACGCCACGCAGTTACGCGTAAGGGTCGTGCTACACTTACGGCGAATATATTGATATTATCCATATCTATATCTGTGACAATATAGCTCCAGATGTTTTTATTTTTAAGAACTACTATTCGAATTTGAAGAATTATTTTTGCATTTAACTGCCTCTGTGGTTTGGTGGTACTGTGTTCGGATTACCACGCACAGGTCTCGGGTACGATCCCCGGGTCGGGTAAAGTGATATTGGATTTTTCTGTTAAAACATTCTCAGTGTTAGCCCGAAGTCTAGAATTGTGCCGATATATGGCAACAGGCTCGGCCCCTGTTACATGAGACCAAAATAAAAAAAAAGTGGCAAATAGTGGGTGGTTAAACATCTACCCTTCTGGGATAACAGCCGTAAAGCTATGCATGCATGTATGTATGTTGATAGACCAATTCTTGAGGAAGGTTATAGGCTATGTAACATCCATCACATTACGAGCCACGGGAGCGAAACAGTGACCAAAGATGTAGGTAACTTAACGCGGGTAAAACCGCGCTGCGAACAGCTAGTACAACGAAAGAGAACACAAAATTGATCTGTCCATTTAACAATTGAAGCCATTCAAGTTGTTAGCGATTTAATTAAATTTGAAGAATCTTAGTGAGCCTAGCAACGCCATACGTGTTGACGGGACTGACGCGAAATATTCACTGAGACATAACGTGGCCTGGTCATGCTTGGCCCTTTTCCTTCTTTAACCTTTTTTTCTACTTTTTTTAATATTAGCCTACCAAAGTGACTCTGCCTGATGGTAAGCAGCCAGTGGAATCCAGAAGTGGTAGACACTATTCCAAAAGCCAAACTATTGGTATGGTGGCCTTCACTATGGCGGTTTAGTGAGATGCTTATTCACGCCTCGCTTAATAGACCCAGGATTATAATTAGATGGAAACACATGCGCTGGTAAATGGGTACATGGTCGGCAAAGGCTTGGTTATGTTTGTTGTATATTTTTCTGCAATGTTTAAAAAACAGCCATGTCCATTTGCCACCAGTTGTATAAAAAAGGTATGATATTCTAAAAACGTTGACATAAAGCGTTTAATCTCAATAGAACGTGGTTCTCCACCTGATCCCCGGCTTGACAGAACGCATTAGGAGAGCCATTCCGACGCCGCGTGATCGTTACGAAAATTACATGCCTCCGCAACCGAATGAATGTTAATACCCCAATGCAATAGCGCCGGATTTTCTTAATATTCCTTTAAAAAATATGGCTCTTGTGTGTTTAAAGTGAACGAATTCGTGTGTTTATATTCTATGAGATCCTTACATTTTCGTTAGATTATATCTATCGTCGTAATATACTACGACTTATGTCAATCGTACTATCAAAAACTCTAATAGCAAAACATTTTATCCAAAAGGCGTAAATAATAATTGTGACAAATTATTATTATTTTCTTGGAGTAAAAATAAAATATATAATGTTGAAACACCAATATGTTAACTAAAAAAAGTTAAAAGAAAGTAAATACTTTACTCGGATAGTAAGCCTCCAATGTATGTTAAATATACATAACTTACTAAACCTGACACAATATTTAAAATACAATCGTTAGTTGCAGAGGTTTATCCAAATAAACAGAACTTTAATATTTTTCTATCGAGAAACTCCACTCAAGTTCCGAAGTTTGAAAGTTTCATGTTTACACCCACGTGAACCAACATATTGCCATTGGTCTTATACCTTGATCTCGTTGTGACCTCATGTCGGGTTCTTTGTACCACCGAAAGCAACGTTATTCGTCTCATGGCTGTTTTCTAAACATTGTAAATGAACAGGAACAGAGAAGTTAATTTGATCACTGGCCGGCTAGACGAAACATGGATGCTCGATATTCTACGATATGGTAGATATTCCTCATTCTTTCATCGATCCAGCCCAATCACGCTGAAACTTGCAAAAATCTACACAAAAGCTTCTGATCACTTAAGCAAACGTATAACGTATGTTTTTTTTTTGAGTTTATTATAGTCATTACATCACCCTAGGCAGACGAATTGGGGACCGACTGGTAAAGTGTCATTTTGTACATAGATGATCCCCAGCCCTGTTATTCATTAATCGCTTTTTCGACTTATATGTATTTCCATATTCAATATCAGCGTTCACACGGCGCATGAGTATACGTAACTGAATTGATTCTTTGGCTCTAAATGAAATGTGTCTTTAAGATTGACGCTTAGAGACGTCTTGTGTAAATCTGTAAGACACGCAATAACACGGAAACTAGAGATACATATTTACTTTATAGCCTGTCGCGTCCTGTCTACTACGAAACCATAAATACATAGTTTCATGTCATTAGTAAGAAATCGTCACTACAGGGAACTTAATTTATGGAACTATTACTATTGACAAATTGCTACGTCCTGGACTCAATTACCATGTGGTTTTGCTTTTCAAGGTTTTAAATCCACTTGTAATGATAATATAATAGAATATTCTATATTGCACACATTACAAAACAACATTAAGTAATGAATGAGAGTGACAATCTCCAGTCTTATAGCTTAGGTCGGTCTTAGCTCTTGTAAAAATCTTTTAAATTCAAGACATGACCCTCAACCATTAAGAAGAGCATTCATATCACGATAGACAGCGGCTTCGCGAAGTCCCGGACATTGCAGAAGTCCATGGGCAACAGTTACCACTGATTTTACTTATCAGGTAGGCTGTTGGCTCGTCTGCCACTGTAAGTAATAAAATAACTATCAGGGCTGCTTGAGTTAAGGCAGACTCACATTTAGGATACATTTTATTTGACGCGGAGCTGGGCGGAGTGAACAGGAGCGGACCGTAAATTGGCCAATCACAACATTTTCACTGATACAGAGTGGAGATTTGTTATACTTTGATTTGATTGGTCAATTCACGGACCGCTCCTGTCTACTCCACCCAGCTCCGTTTCAATGGAAACGCACGCTTAGGATTCTATAGTATTCCTGTCAATTTGTGTCAAGTCAAATTTTGTCAAATTTCATTCTTCTACCTTGCCCAGTATATAACTAACTTATTGTTATAGTACTACAACCCTACTCTCGCGATACACAGTAGAATTTTTATCTAATTGTACAGTTCATATTGATCAGGGGGTCAATTATGGGTAACGGAGCGACGACCACCGCCGACCTCTGTTAATATACAACCATAAATAACTATACCTAATAGAACTGATATAATTATTTACTACAGTAGTGTATCAAGACGATGATCATTATTGTTTATATTCCGGGCATTTTACTCCGAAGCTCTCAAAAGAGCGTTTGCAGTTTAATTATCTCTCTACTCTTTCTTTTCCTCTCTTATCTATTTTCTCGTTACACAGTCGCCATCTTGATTATGATTTTTTTTTATTGCCGACTGTAACTAGCAAACTGCCCACGAGATAGTAACTGATAACTCGCCTCGCTCATAGACGACTCGAGAGTCCCTATCATTGCTCATGCAATTCCAGGGACTCTGCAAAGCCGCTGCCTACCATGAAGGTAGTGGAGTATGTGAGTGGATTGAGGAAGGTGAGGAAAAGAAAAGGAGCAAATGGGGCACTCTCACTCACCGAATGAAACGCATTAGTATACTATTACTCATACGTCGATCTTTTATGATAGTACTTCCCCGGTCGATCCGGCCCATTCATGCTATCTACTACCGTGATTTGCACGCCAATGTCAGAAAACGTAGTGTCTGTACACCTGCGTTATTCAAAGCTGCTTTAATCATTCTTATTTTTATTAGGTATGTCTTACTGTATGTTGAGTTTTAGTATTAAACCATGTGTTACTTAACTGTAAATCCATTTAAAGGTTGTTTGTTAAAATCGCAATTTAAATTCAAAGTTTTCCAATTGTTTTTACCTGTTTAATCACTTACAATGTTTACTTAAAACTAATAACAGAAATGTCTGAAATTTATCGATTCGCCTTGAGCGAGCGCAGTATTCAATTTTCATGCCTTCTCTTTATTTGAAGAGGCCTATATTTATTATTGTATGTTTAATTTATTTGACTTTATAGTAAAGTATATACTATTCTACTATGGCCATTCTGCCCTGCTACTATCAACGCAATTTAATTTCAGGAAAGTTTTCTATAATTAAAAAATCGTTTCACTAACCCTTTATTAATGTTCTTAGTGATTGCTTTTAAAGTAAATGAAGTTCCGACATCAATTTATAACAAACGTCAGCTTCGCTGCCGTCAATAACATAATTCGTCATATTTAACTAAGCGTGAATGTAATTAACGGAGGGTTGTTAGACTTATAAAGGGGGAGGTTGTAAGCCAGCTGTAGGCTTAATTACTTGTGTGGAATGAACACGCGCGAAGGTTTATATAGGTATACTAACTGCCGATCGCAGTTTCGCTTGCGTGACTTGAAAAATTACACAATATATTTTTGAATAATAGCCTACGTCTTATTTTGATATATGAGTTATGTTGTAAAGTTTCATCAAATTCCGTTCAGTAGTTTTTGCGTGAAAGAGCAACTATCATTAATACAAACTTTTGCGTTTATATTAATGAAATAATATATGTAAATAATAGCAATTTGTGTGTTGTGGTATGAAATACCGCGTCGAATATTGTGAGTTTGGTTTGTCACGGGACAAAGGTATGATCACTAGATAAAGTGAAAAATAGTCGTTATGAATCTGAGTGATATTTTTGTGTTCATTAATTCTATGTATGTAAGCAAGAAGAAAGAAAGAAAAAAGTATTTATTCTATGTACCTATTAGCAGTAGTAAACAAAGGGCTTACAGCGACATTAGAGATGTCAGACCAACGTATAGAAATACGAGCTGTTGCTCGCAGCTCCGCCCGCGTAAATGTCGGTTATATCTCTGTTTATACATTTTCGATTTTTCATATAAACTTTCATCCCCTATTTCAACCCTTTCAAGCCATTTTTGCGTGATAATTGATAGCCTATGTTGTTAACCAAGGTCTATTCCATCAAAATCGGTTCAGTAGTTTAGGCGTGAAAGCGTATCAGACAGACAGACAGACAGACAGAGTTACTTTCGCATTTATAATATTAGCATGGATTAGGGATTAGGGAATATTATGAAAATTAGGGATATTAGGGATTAGAGTAAGAGATTTACTGTAAATTACAGATTAGTACTGAAACAAAATGTACAGAATTGCAAATAGATACGTAAGGTCTCTTCAATGAACAAAGTCACAACATGCGACAAATTAAGATATTGGCAATTATCCAAAATTTTATAATTTCCCGCTGTATATGTTATGTTAAAAAAGAGTTTATAATTGACCAATGATTTAGTATGACCTTTCCACTAAGGAGGAACCTTAGATTTTTTATGTTTTTACGTAAGAAACCTAAGGTTCCTCCCCGAAGAAGTAGGCGGTGGTCCCACATCACAGATTATTTACTAAAATTTTGCCAGCTTTGTTGGCTTCCATGTAAACAGAGTGCGAACCTGTTGTCATTTACCGGGCACAATTCCAGGCTAAGCTAATTGTGAGAAACCATCAACAGAAAACCGATCACTTTAGATCGAGTCCGAAAACTATGCGTCCGTGCACTTCCTTTGCGTCTATTAAGGTTTATTTATGAAAATGAAATACATTTACATAGCTTCACGCCTTATATCTCCGAAGGGGTAGTCAGAGGTGTTTAACCATCGTTAATTTTAGGTCCCAAACACCACCGAACCACAGAGGCAGTCTTTAACTTCATATTGTAACCGGCTCTATGTTAAACCATCATCATTATATCACAATCCATCACATGCCTATCACTGTGACTCCCGTAAGCCAGGATTAATAGTGATAACCAATAAGAAACATCAAGCTTTAACACTCGGGTGTCCCGGGGACTACTAAATCTACTGTCTTGGACCCCGTAACGAATTTAATTGGAAATAAAAATGTCCACTTCTTTTTTTGCAAAGCTGGAGACAAATTTAATCTGTATAGGATTATGACCTATTAAAAATCATCATCATATCAGCTGAAATAAGTTCACTGAGGATTTCCTCAATTTTTGACAACTTGGCCGCTCGTGATCCACCCTTATCCATCAAATAAAATGTTGTCCATGTTAAACATAATCCCAGATATTACCACTGTATCTCCATGTGCATTTCTTCATTGTCTACAACATTTCCTTGATTTGTCCACAGGTGTGAGCGCTAACAAGATACCCAAACGCGCCGAGATCCCTCCGAACAAGGGCGGGCCGTTCGCGGCAGCTCTACGCACGCTCGCGAAGAACGCGGGCCCCGACGTGAAGGACGGTGAGTCTCATAGATTCTTCGTAGTATAGGATGAGGGCACCGTGAACTGTGTTAAAAAAATTGGCTTGTGAGTGCACAGGTGATAAGATCGACTAGATTATTGATACTTTGTTTAAGTACTTAGTTGAGTTTTAATCTTTTTTAACTATTATGTCATATGTACTAATGGATGTTTTAAAAAATATATCTATGTTATAGTTTTAAAGTAATTTGCCTAACTTTATTGTATTTAAAGTCTATAGGAATACGCGATATTCGAATTACAATTTTCAATAGCGAAAACATTTAAACCACCTGTTGCACACCTCTGAAAGTTGACTAAGAAACGTTACAAAGTTTCTAACACTGTTCACGATGTCCGTTATCTGCTCCATCCCTTTTTATTTTTTATTTCCTTCAACCTCAACAGAAAACACTTGTTGGGTTCTATATTTGTCCATACGTGTGCTATCATATACGATACTATACGCTAGAATCTAGTTATTTTATACATCAGTTTATTGTGATGGTTGACCAGAGTACTATTAACATTTTGAACGACTAACTGTTTACTCTTGTCAATCTAAGATCGTATGCTTGTAATATACTATAAATAATTGTTTGTTAATTGTAATTTGTGCTAAGTTGTGTCCCGTCTGTACGTAGCTACAGACGCAATGTTGATTTTATATGTGTTAAATTAATCTGTCGTTGAAATTATTTTCTCTTGTCATTTGTTGGTTCATAATAATTAGCGTTTATCTCTTATACAAGTTTAACAACATGATTACACTTAGGTTAATTTGATTTGTAGACAAATAATGTTATAATTTGACCACGAATATTGACTTTGCCGTTAAAATTTACTCAACGAAACTTTGACTTGCCTTGATTTTGAAGCAACACATTTGGGATCTCTACCTTTCTAATTAAAGAACTCCATTTCAAATTATCAAACTTGGCGGCAGAAGTGGTTGTACCCACTTTAAACCCGCACGGCTTCCAGAGACCTTGTTATAATATTTCAGCTATAATAAATTGCTGGAAATTCACTTCTGAAAGTATTTGCAATATTTTTAACTTCTGGCAAGAAAGATTCTATATATCTTACTAAATAATGTAGTCAACTAAAATATAATCAAGTACTTCGCCCGCAAATAGTGTTTCATATCTCTCTTTAAATACTAATATAGTAAGTTGCCTAGAAGTTTCGACGAGGCATAGAGCCAGTAACACACAATCCATAACTAATCAACAGATGAACATTCTGTTGAGAGAAGTTCTATCTATTAGACAGATATATATTAGTACACGGCTTAATATGAGTAAACATGAAATAAAACATATAAGAGGTAAACGCTAGCATGTAGCGTCTCGGCCGCGTGGCTGACTAGCGAGTGGTACGATTCAGGCGGCGGAGGCAGCACGGCCGAGCGCGACGCGAAGGACAAGCCGCCGCCGCAGCCGCCCAAGCGCGCCTCGCCGCACCACCTACCCGCCAGCGGGTTCCAACCTTACAGACCTGATGACAGGTGAGAATCACATACATACATATACGGTAGTGGATCATGGCTTTAGCTGGAATGGGCTAGACCGACCAGAGAGGTACTAATAGTTTCCGATTTCGAGCCATAAAGTGACGATGCTTAAGAGAAGCCTGATTTACAGTGGACGTTTCATGTTGCTATAATGATGATATTTTGTATTACTGATGTGCCATCGATTATAAAACTGCGACTGAACATAGCTGTACTTAAATCAAAAGGTGGTCTTTTTATCGTAGACTTTACTTGTTGTTCCGTGTGTATTTAAATTAGTTTTAAATGTTACTATTATTTCGTGTCTGTTTTTGTTTGAATACTTTTATTTAACAATCACTTTTGTCTGTGAAGTAACTTCAAATACATTTTTTTGTGTTTCAATAGTTTTTCTATATCTTTCTTTTTTTTATCTCTCCTTCTATATTATTTTCACCTTTACCTCTCCTATTTTTTGTGGTAATACATTTTCGTATAATTTTTGGTTGCTTCCGTTTTCTATCATTTTTAATATGCTACTTGTTGACCGACTGACTCTGTCAAGGAGGGTAATGTTTTTTTGAGCGTATGTATGTATGTGAGTATGTATGTCTATTTATTTGGCACGCTCTACAGCCTAAATGGCTTGATGGATTTTAACGTATGAGGTGTTATTAGATTTGTATTGATTGTGGAAGTGACTTAGGGTATATAAAATTTCAATGTAGCGTCAGCACGAGACAAAAATGGGTTTCTTTCTTTTCACTTTGTTTCAGGCAGGCGGGCTTTTTGTTTTTAATAATATATGACTGGCCTGTTGGCCTAGTGGTTAGTGACCCTGACTGCTAAGCCGGAGGTCGTGGGTTCGATTCCCACCCAGGATAAACCTTTGTGTGATGAGCATGATTGTTGGTTCTGTGTCTGGGTGTAATTTATCTATAATATGTATGTATTTACAAAAAAAAATGTATATAAGTAGTATATCAGTTGTTTAGTATCCATAACACAAGCTAATATAATTGCTTAATTTGGGGCTAGATGGCGCTGTGTGAATGTGGTAGAATATTATTATTATTATTTCCTTTATTTAAATCAATTCTCAAAATTACATTTTTAAATATAAGTATATAAAAAAAAACATACATTTAAAAATATTATTATTATTATTATATGTTGCTTGTTCCTTTACTATCTACTATTAGATACAGTCATAGTTACTTAACATCCGCCATAGCTCACTTGTGAAGGTCTTTAGCAGTATACTGGGGTCAATTCCAACATATTGTTTAGTCGATTTGTACTATACATACAGACAGAAAGTGTTAGGAAAATTTTTACCCAACTATTTTGTCAGTAAAATAAAATTAACGTATTACATTGTGTGCGTTTTAGATTATCCCACCCGGCGGCATCCTTCCCACTGCTGGAGCCTGCGGCGTACTCGCCGTACGCACACCCCAGCATATACTCGAGTGCCGCTTTACAATACAGGTAACATATTGCATACTTATTATTATTATGTAGTTTTAACAACAGGCAAGTAAGTATAGAAAACCGTATCGTGCTTAAATTAGGGAACATAGACAAGAATCCTGCAATTCCTTCCGAGAACTCCCAGTGAAAGTACATGCGACTGCTGTGCTAGAAGTTCGATTTCCATACAGTCTGAGTGTACTTGGTTCCCATTAATTGTATGTTTGTGAAGTGCCCCGCAACATAGGGCTTGTTGCCTGCTGCTAGAGGTGTCATTAAAATATTACGAATGGAACAAAATAGTACAACTTATAGAATTGAGCATATCTAGAAGTCGTTTTAATTTTCAGCCTGTTGTCTCTAAGCTGAACATTGTCCTATAGCAGTAAACTGCGCTAATAGATTCTTGTTGATATCAAGTATGAAACTAGAACTAGAAAAAGTACTAGGATAGCAGAAGATTGACAGGATAAGTGTGAAATTAGGAATGATCGAAATCAATAAAATTTTTAAAACATACGACTTGCAACATACAAAACTGTGTGCGCTGTATCTGAGTATTATTTTTTTATAATTTAGTTTTAAAATATTTTTTCAAAATGAAAATGCTGTGCGATATTTATTATAATTTTCATACTGAAGCTCGGCGATCTTTCATTTGATATAACGAAGTCATACCTACATAATGATTTACTAAGTTTTTTGAGAAATTACATATGTGCTACCATATGTGGTAGACGTCTCTCTTAAGCTTTTTTACAGACGGACTGCATTTCAAATGCACTCCATACCTGCATTCAAACTGCAAATTAGCAGACGGAGTGCAGTTGAAATGCTATCTGTCTAAAGCCTTATATATTTATAGTACGCGTATGAAATGTATTCAATTTAAGAGTCGTTTGACAAATTAATACACTATGCGGTGTACCTGTCTTTCGGAGCACATATTATGACCACAGCTATGTTGCGCACACGCAGGCTAGCAGCAGAGGAGCAGATGTACCTGGAGCGCGTGTTCCGCAGCGGCGTGGGCGTGGGCTGGCTGCCCCCCTACGCGCTGTACCCGCCGCTAGCGCCGCCGCTGCCGCTGCACCCCGCGCACGCGCAGCACGCGCAACACGCGCAGCACGCGCAGCACGCCGCGCACCAGCACGCGCAGCACGCGCAACACGCGCAGCACGCGCAGCACGCCGCGCACCAGCACGCGCAGCACGCGCTGCACGACGAGCGCGACAAGGAGATCGCGCTGCAGCGGGAGCGCGAGCGCGAGAGGGAGCGCGAGCGGGAGAGGGAAAGGTCAGTCAGACCACCTTTACGTCTAACTATGCTATACAATATTTGCATGTTGCATTCTACATTCTACTTACAACTGAACATGTGAAACATTTTATTTTACTTTTCCTTCCCTAAGGAGTGGGTGTATATTCAGTAGTATATCTATCTAGAAATATTTGATACACCAACAGCTTCCTTTCGTTACGAATAAAAACCGTAAAGTTTTATTCACAATAAAGGTATAATAGTGAATTTTTGTGATAGAAATTAAATTTATTTTCAGTACCTAACTATTGTGTATTATTTTTTTTAATTTGATACAAATATTTGTGTGGTTTAGTAAAATTTTACGAAGTCTTTCTACGATAGAAGAATGTCTGCGTAAACGAGAATATATAATTTTTTTAAATATTCACTTGTTGTATGCACAGACCAATTAGTAATGGACCCAGAATATAGCCCTGAGGGACGCTCGAAGTATTTTTAACTTTATTAGTCGTACGTGCAATTCAGTTGCTTTTTATATTTTATTATTAATGTAAAAAGTAAATCGCTGTAACAGATGCCCACGAATAAATACCATTAAAGTACAATGTTTTTAGTAGGTAATATTCCAGGACAACTTGTCAAATGCTTTGCAATAATTTATATCTATTAGTTTTGTTATATTTTAAATTGAATTAGAAAATAATACAATTTGTTACTTTTACATAAATGTCATTTATTTTTTAAATAAGTTAAGTTTTTAAATAAATTGGCGCAATCGAATTTTAAGAAATCGGTAATATGTTTTGAGATGTTTCAATGCAAACAATAGTTTTATGGAATAATAAGATTTAGTCCATCGGAGGCAACAAAATAATCGCGTCTCATTACGTTACAGGGAGAGAGAGCGCGAACGCGAACAACGAGAGAAAGAACAACGCGAAAGAGAAAGGGAACGCGAGCGAGCGCGGGAGCGCGAGAAGGAGAGAGCGAGAGAGGAGCAGCGCGCGCTGTGCGCCGCCGCGGCCGCCTCGCTGCACCCGCACGCGCACCTGCTGCCGCCGCCCGTGTACGCGCTGCCGCGCCCGCTGCTGCCGCCGCCGCTGCTGTACCGCCCCTACCGGCCCTACGCGCCGCACCCCGCGCCGCCGCACGCGCACCAGGCGCCCGCCGCGCCGCGCCCCCCGCCGCCCGCCGCCGCCACCCCGCCCCCCGCCGCCACCCCGCCGGCGCCCGCGGCCGAGCCCGAGCCGCCCGCCGCCGAGCCCGAGCCCGCCCCCGCGCCCGCGCCCGCGCCAGGTGACGCCGCGCCCGTCTGACGCGCCCCGCCCCCCGGAGAGAGACCAGTCGCGGTGATGGAGGTCACGCGCGTGTGTGTTCCCGCGCACAAATTGTTTCATGGACCTTTTTACCGATTAAAAATTATTTATACAATTTACGGAATCGTTTCGTGACCGTCCCACGGTCGGACACTTGCCTTGTCGCAGAATATATTCCAAAGATCTTAAATCTTGAAATTAATTTTTCTTGTAAAAATCACTTAACCTCATCTTCAAAACTGAAACTGCTCTCTTTCTAAAACGGTTCTCTCGATACCTGTGTACACCTTCCGTACTTTCTTGTATAAATATACATCCCTGCATTGACGTTTATTGTAAAACAAAATACTTCATAGTATCATTATTAGGTATTCAATTGTGATCAATTTTCAGTAAAACAATATTAATCACAAATTAAAGCCATTTATTGATGTGCGAAACTTGTTCTCAACGTAATTTTAGTTGTTCTGTAAAACAAAAACCGCAAAAATATCAAGTTTAAATAAAATACTCCGTCGTTACAATTAAAAAATTTACACATTTACTGAAGATTGACTAATGAACAAATAAATATTTTAATTACGTGAGTTTTAGTAACAAAAACATTTCATTCAAAACTACAGTGCCCTTTCCTACCCAACTCGTGTAGGTACAATTACATACTTATTTAATACTTTATAAAATAAGTAATAGTTACTGAAACTCATGTGGTTAAAATCCTAAGACAATAGATCTTTTCGACTGAAATTGTTATATATGTAATATAAAAAAAACTTTCATCGCAATCATAATATAAAATTTCTTTTCGGAAATAAACTGATCTTAATTCATTGATTGAATTATAATTATCGATAATTTTGTGCACTTTTATCGATATCGATAGATTTTATAAAAGTACTTATTTTTTTTTTATTTAATCTAAATCAGATTTATTATATTACGTGCTATAAATAAATAGAAATTGTATACATTATGTACATATTGATCAATTTTGACTGTATTTAATATCATTGGGTCCTATAAAACCAGAGTGTTAAAAAGTAAAGCAATATAAGGTATACCTTTACTGCCTAAAGTTCTATTGATCTAACAATTACTAAAAAATAAATTTATAAATTAAATATTTAGCCTACCTCTGCTTTTGTGGACAAAATATTTAAAGTTATCATCGATTTATTATAACTATTTGTTTCATTATGGTCAGAATGTTTTGTTTTTTTCAAAATTAATTGAGTAAAATCTATATAAAATGTGACCATATTAGTAACAATATTAATGTAAATAAATGTTACATATATGTAATATTTTCTATACAATAAAACACATCGAATCTGTATAACTTTAGTGATGTACCAGATGTCTGTAGTTGTCGATAAAAGTGTATATAATAGTAAGTTTATAGTAATGTCTCTACGCATACAGAGGAACTGTATGCGAGTGAGAGGCAGCACTCGACAGAATGAACTGCCTAGTTCCTACATTTAGTTTGTGTACTGCGTGTCGGTATAACGTAAAGGGAACTTATTTGTAACTTGTCTACAACTTGGTATGTGTGCACGGCTACTCAATTTTGCACTGAAGAACCCTTGAAAAGTGAAAACAGTTATATTACTTGTAATAAGTATTTGTTAATTGCCGCGTGCATTTTATGGACATTATTTGAATAAATAAATGTGTATCTACTGTCATATCGTCAAACATTGTCGCATTGAATTGTATTTGTTGTAACATATACAGTTGATTTGATTATTATAATGTATATAGACAAGGTATATTTAAGCGCATGTTAAATAAATGTAAGTGCAGTACTAGTCGACAGTATATCGACACGTGGGCACATCACTACGGTACACGTGTACGCTTACTAAGGACGCCAATAAAATAACCGATTTATAATATTCCGCAACTGATCAAATTTTGACGAAGAAACCTGCCAGGTGCAGAATGTAACTAGATAGAAAGTGCGGCTATTTAAAAATATATATAAATAATTTTAGATGTAAAAATGTATCGATCGATAAAAGCACGAATTATATACGTAGGTTGTTGTATCGGCAGGCATTACCGAGACGATCATCGACATCGATGGACAAACGGCGTACTTATCGATATATCGAGTCGACGATCGTCCCGGCACTAATCGATCGACAAATAATTTAATTTGTATTTTCGCTCGTCCGGGGTCATCGTAAGATTATATTAGCTTTATGTTGTTGCTGCGGGTCGCTTAGCTCTGTGCTTGTGATACACAACTGATTACGACGACGTTCAGTATTCGCGACGTGGCCCCGCGCGACCGACTCTCGTGTTTCAAACGAAATAAATAACACGACATTTTATAACAAAAACAACCTCTTTATACGTTAACTTAGATAGTTATTATTAATTTTAGCTTTTAATAGGTGTTCAATATTTTCAATCTATTTTTTTTTCATTCACGAACAGCATTTAGGTGTCCGACATGTTGTCGTAATCCAAGTGTACTATGTCCGAAATGTCATGTAAATATAATACATAATAGTTAGTTATGATATGGACAATACCTAACAAGTGAAAAAATATGGTTTTATTGAAAATACATTCAATGAAATTAATGTGCATGCTAGTTGGTGAGCGACGTTGCGACGCCAGTTGAGCGAGTGCGGCGCCGTCGTAGCGTCGCTCGCCACGTAGTTACTTTTATTTTTGTTTGTTCCCTCTCCCGTCCCGAGCTTGCAGTTATGTAGTTAGTATTGTGCGGCTTATAGGTCACTGCGGCTTAAAACTATTGCATACGAAATATTATTCTGTTCGTCTACACTGGTGTGCCATGGAAAAAAGTGGTCAGGGCATATAATCTACGAGTTTTTTTGACTGCCTGTATAATTTTTATACTGGCATAAAGAGTAAAAACTTAAAAAAAGTGGGAATCTAGGTTATTGCTGATATAAAATGTTATTACTTATTTCGACTTTAAAGAAGTTGGTTTACGAGTTTGGTTCAGGACCAAATACCTGACATTTTTCAAAATTAAATACTAAATATTTTCCTAATTGGCCAAACACGTTTTATTTATTTATTTATTTATTTATTATAGCCACACCAACAGTATACATATACAACACTACTGAGCATATTTCGCTCTAACAATTTTCTTTTATGTAAACCTTTAACAGGTATGTACAGAATACACCAAAAAAAATGTTTGACTAGTTATACAGTTCTAAGTTAAAAAAATATAAGTTAAAATATATACATATAATGCAAACAAAACTATTATTATTATTAGTTATACTATATAGATCTAATAGTCGGCAGTCTACGCTTCACACATAGGCGTTACTATTTTCTTCAACGATTACTAGACTATTTAAATCATATTTATATACCATAGTTTTTAATACCCTATCTCGACGATTAAAATATTTTGTGCTTTCAAGTCAGGTTTCAACTGAATGTTTTCTTTCACCGTATGTTGACTACTTGCATAAAATTGGAAAGTACATCACGATTTTCTTGCCCCGAACTGAGGTAGGCATTAGTGTAACGTACGTTTGCCAGCTAGGTTTACGGGCGTATAAGCCCATTTTTGAAAGCACGTGTAGGTACGTATAACCGCGCCTAATGCCACACACGGAACTCGTAAGAACGATGACGCGCTTAGCTCGTATATGAGTAGGATTTGATACTAACTTACCACTACCGTTCGAACGAATGCGACGGAATAAGCTCTCGTGTACGCCAGTCCGGTTTTTTGAAGTGCGAAATGTTGCGCAGAACACCTGTTAATAATATAATAGCATACTTGCGCAAAACTAGTAAAATAAAATGTGGGTAGTTACTATGGATTCGGTCACCTAGGGCCACATTCCTTAAACGGCCTTTTCCCTTTGATGGCCTATTCTCCTAACGGCCATTTCGCTAAAAGGGCCACGATCACATTTCCCATAACGGCTCAATCCCCAAATGACCACGTTCCTAGTGGCGACTTCTTTGTACGGCCACTTCCTCAAATGGCCACATTTCTCTTTACGGGTAAATCCCTTAAGGGCCAACTTCCTTGTCTTGATGTCAATTAATATCCAATCGATAGGCCGTTCGTAGAATCCAAAATGATAAGTTCAACGTTTAGGCAGTGTTTTTGTTTCTTTTTTGTTATGTTGTTATTTTTGTAATACATATTAATTATAACGTCATACTTTTATTAATTATTTTCCTATGTTAAAAACCTAAACACCGCCTCGATTTTACACCATGATATAATTATGTTCACTCAAACACTTACTAAGATTAAGATGAATAGATCAATAATAAATAAAATAGTAAAACAAATAACATTAATTACATGTAACATACAGTTAAAATACTTGAAACCTAATTCGTAATTAAACCCACTTCACTTTTTTCTATTTTGAGTAATTTCGGGATCGATGGTCACAAGGGTAGAGACATCCTATAGAAATGCCGGTATACCCCAGTAGAGGCGGCTTGGTAGGGTGTTAACCCGACTTACCCGTACAGTAGGTATAGCCTTGAATTAAGGTACAGTCGAAGTTACATATCTTTATACTTTTGGGCCTTCTCTCAAAGAAGTTAAGGTCCCAAAGTGTAAATATATTTTGACATCGACTGCACTATAGTGGTCATTCAAGGAAATAGCCAAACTAGGAATATACAGTGTGGTCATTAGAGGAGGTGGCCCAATTAGGAATTCACATAGAGGTCATTCGAGGAATGGCCTTACGAGGAAAAGCACCTAATAGGAAATGGCCGAACAAGGAATTTAGTCGGTGGTCGTTGGAGTAAGTGGCCCTAGGTGACCGAATCCGTTACTATTACATTATTAACAGGCGTTGTGTAACTAAATTGATTTGATTATTATAGTATTTAGCGAGGATATTTTCTCAAATGAGATACGCCGATTTTATAGCAAACTATCTTTTCGCGGCACGGTTTTACCCGCGTCTTAGCTTTCTGCTCTGCTCCCGTCGCCAGTAGCGTGATGTTACATAGCCTATAACCCTCCTCAGGAACTGGGCTACCATACGCAAATGCTCTCGATAACTGTTAATACTGTTGGCATTGATAGATTTAAATACATTTTGTTAGGAAGTTGTTCATTGGTATTTTTATAGTGCTACTAATTTTACGCAGCATTGTTTCACTCGCGTTATGTTGCATATTTGGTTACTGCTCTGCTCCCGTGGGTCGTAGCGAGATATTTCATAGCCCATATCCTTCTTTAAGAACTGAGCTATCGACTACAAAAAGAATTATTCAAATCCCACTAGTTGTTCCAGAGATTAGCGCGTTCAAACAAACAAACTCTTCCGCTTATATAATAGTACTATATAACAAGTACATTAATCCCATACACGAATCATCCTCTAAAGTTGTGACTATCAGTTGATTTAAACGTGGTCATACTGGGTCGAACACGCTGCAACCCGGGCACTAAACATGCACTTAAAAATGAAATTTATTAATATTTATTTTCCTCTTTCTATTGCAAAAAGGTACACATCCGTACAGTCTACAACTATAATCACGAAACACCATACCATAATCATTAAATATCGTATTATTAGATACTTGAACTATTGCGTGATTTAGAGGAAGTTAGCGGCAAAACCAGAAGAAATAATGACGACTAGGCATAAGTACTACCTGTTTAGAAATAGAGGTGCAAGTGCAAGAGAATGTATCTTTATATTGAGCCTTACAGTGTTTTAGATACTTGCCATACAACGTAAGTATTTAAGTATAGAGATTAAAGTAAAAGTTACCTAAAACTTTAGAGCAAAGAGTAGACAAACAACATGCTGTTTTCATAGAGTATTGATATATCTCGGCTTTATTGAAATGACAACGTCATTCTAATAAAACTATTTTAAACGTTGCAAAAATTTTATTAAACGAAAATTGTACACAGAAAATGCATACTTATGGCTAGACCAATACCAGAAACATTAGAATATGATCTCCGGAAGATATCCAAGAAGGATATAGAAGAAATAAAGCCGAAGGAAAGTAAGCCTATATTCGATTTGTCAAATCGAATCAGTAGTACAAGTAAGAACTTTTTGTTAGGTACGTTTACTGGATGGATGGGCGGTATATTAATAGTAAGAGTGGGGAGAGTCGCTGCGTTCGGTGTCGGAGGCAGTATAATACTTCTGCATTTCGCCAGTGAGCTGGGGTACATCAATGTGAACTGGGAGCGGGTGAGGGAATCCGCGAGACACAGCCAAGATCGCCTCGACTGGCTTCTCAAATTTGTCAAGTACAACAGCTGCTACGCAGTCGGGTTTATCGGCGGGTTTTTCTTCGGAGTCGGTTCAACGTGATTATGTTATTATAAATTCATAATTATATTATTGCAGACTTGTTAAATGGCAGTTTAACTTTTATTCGTTAACGCTGAGCACTTGTTTTGAAATAAATAATGTACCTACGGTGCGGTAGGCTGAAAAGCTCCAACATGGCTAGATAATAAACGCTTCTTATTGTGACAACTGTTTCGAATGTCTACAACCTAATTTTGTATTTCTAACCGTTAATAGTACATAAGTACGTACCTACTTATATATTTCATACAGGATGAAATAGAAACGCTTAAACAACGATAAAACGATTAAAAAATAACATAATCACTCTAAAAACTGCAAGCAGGGAAAATCAATAAACGCTGCTACAGATTAAATCGCTGCTGACAATGCAGTAGTCTTATGCTCAGTTTTAGGCTGATACAGTTTAAAAATATTTGCCGTCGACACGAAAGAAGTTTAAAACGTCGACAGCAGGAAGGGACATATTTTTTGCCGTAGTACCTACCTAACAAAGCCAGTGATTGATATCCACAGTATGATAATATTTAATACTTAGACAACTCTTTGAACGTTACCTCCTGGTGTTCCGTTTACTGTATTATTAAAGGAGATCACACGGTCTGATAAAAAAAAATTGATGTAGGTAACTCTTTGTTCACTTTGCTTCTACAGTCAATAATATTTTAAAAGAACATACACAGAGTTTATGTAAGACCCTTTAACGCAAAGGACTTTACAAATACATACTTACACACTCAAATAAATATCTACACGAAACAATAAAATTTTATCGCCACAGCCAAGTGGCACTCGAAGTAACCATAAATGTTAATAAGTAGGTAATTAAACGTGAAACGTAAAAGCTGCGCCGTGATTGATTATTTCAAGGTTAGATTTGAATGCTTTGAAATGCACCAATCGTAGCTTCCGTAGTGAATTCATATACTTGCGAATGCTGGTATGAGTAGTGCGTGTTGGCCTGTATGCAGAATCTAAGAGGAGTTATCAGTGCTAAGTGTGAGGAATCATCTGATCTTACAAAAACATTTACTAATTATTTATAGATGATTGAAGCAGTAGCCAGACCTAATAAGTAACAGTAGATATTTGTATGACAAGTCAGTGTAACGACTTAACATGCATTAAAGAGAATGTTCGAGTGATATCCATCCATGAACTAAGAGGCAAGTATTTTTGATATTCAACTCTACTATTCAAATAGATGCAAGTATCTTTCCGTCTAGATTGAGCCACCATCTCTTACCGTAAGTGTCGTAAAAGGCGACTAGAGCAATAACGTACAACAAACTGACCAAACTGACAACTTCGGTTGGCTCCATTATTTCATTTTGTTTTTATAAGTGCGCTGTTAATCTGCCAAAGGTATTATTTTTACATTTCTCGACAGTGTACACCTGACAGTATCAGACCGAAGCTTGGAATAAAATTGTGCCCGATAAAAATGGCAACATGTTTTTACATGGTAGGTACTTACCTAATATAGCAGACGAAACGTAGGTACTGTCAATCCCTTTGGGCGAAAAGGCGTGAAGCTATGTTATTGCAGCAGCCCGGTTCAAGAAACTTTATACAGAAGACGGCAGTTGCAGCATACGGCCTGATGGTATGTGGGAATCGTAACCTATCGACATGGCTATTTCCTAAGCAAAAATAATGCTTAAAAACACAACAGAGCCGTTTCAGGCCATGTAGGGAGAAAGGAAAAGGACTGAGAGGGTAGGACTGCCGCATGCCGGCGCTCTCTCACCGAGCGAGTCACATTAGTACGGTGTAGGAACTACGTTACGTATATAACCAGTAGGACATAACTGTTGGACCACGGGTCGGGAGCGCGTAACAATTCTAAATCGAATTCAAAATGGGCTAGGTAATTTGCTCATTTTTATAGCACACTAGCTGTACCCTGCGGCTTCGCCCGCGTGAAAATTGCTATGTGTTTTCGGGATAAAAAGTAGCGTATGTCCCGAAACCAAATCTATCTACATACCAATTTTCATCGAAATCGGTTTAGCAGTTTTCTTAGTTTTTCTTTCATAAGAACCTTCTCCTGACAATAACAAACACAACAAAAAAAGAATTAACGAAATTGATCTAGCCGTTCACGCGTGATGCCATGACCAAGGGAAATAGGGATGCATTTTTATATTATAGATAGATCTCTATGGGTCAAGGGATACCGGATGCCGGATACCCCGTATTAAAGGAAATCTTTAGCTGACATTTGTACATTCCGGCATGACATACTAAGGTGCTTGCTTTACAGAAAACCACTGTTATAGCACCTAACATGCTTACCTAACTACCTATAGACATTTAATACCTATGGTATTATTGTAATTACAAGCCCAATTCTGATTTATCTCCTAACCCTGGGTATTGGAGTGTAAGGACAGAGTTCTGAGGGTTTTTAAGAGTGAAAATGCATTTACGCATATTGCTAAACGAGGCAAAGAGGCGGTTATTTCTTACTCTCTGGTCTAGACAGTAGGTGGCCAGAATACCGACAAAAAAAAAGAAATACGCTGTGCACCTCGCGTTTGGGTAAGCCGCCGGAATTTGATGCTACAGCAGGTGATGTGTGCGTCAAGATGAAGGGACCAAGTCTTGGATGTCTGTCATACATATACAAAAGATGAATACTATTAATCTACTATTTTCTACCTTTGCTATAATTTTAGCTACCTCTTCATTAGGCATATTATTTAACAAAATCTTTGGTTCCTCCATTATGACGTCAAGTTGGAGGGACCAAAACGATAGACTGCCGACATACCTACTGCTCCCTGGATTGTTCTACCTAGTTAGTGTTTTAATACCTTAATCCTACCTTAATAATATTGATTTGGATTGAGCGATATATACATAGTTTTGAAAATATCGACTAATACAATTTGATCGTATGGCTCATCTTGGCACATCCACCATCGCGAACTGAAAATCTAATTACATGACGAATTAGTCGGTAATTTGTAGACATTAAACACAAAATTTCAGGATTCTATGACCCTTCGTTCAATAGTTATAGAGGATATTGATAGCTATGCCAAACAGAGCGCTTAGGTTAGCACAACCACCTCTATATCTCGAAAACCATAGGTATAGCGAATATCTGATTATACCCAGAGTCAGTCGGCAATTAGTCTAAATTAGTCTCAAAATTCCAGAAGTGGTCAGTCCTTCTGAAGTGAGATATTTGAAATTCTTTTTTCCATTCCTTTAGCAATCCAAGTACAGTCGGCGCCATTTTGATTAATTGAATGAAAATACAACATGTAACTGTATATTTTGAGTGTCTAATATCATTTTTTAGAATGACCTAATGTAGAAAATGATGAAATGGGCGTATAACTTCGATACTATTACTTTTATTAAATACGTAAATCTGACTGTTGGTATACTACTTATTTCCATAAGGCAGTAGGAACATGATTTTTAATAGAAAAGATATATTTTTAATCGATCAACAAAAAGTTAATCCATATAAATATCAAGATCAAAAATATGAAACAAGAACATAATCTCCTTCTTTTTGGAAATCGGTAAAAAGATTAATTTCTATAATTCCATGATTTTTTATCTATTCCATAACTCTCTTGTTTAATAGAGTTTTTAATATCAATATAACATATTAATATGTATAATAAATATTATTCATTCATTCATACATCTCTCCGACTGTACATAACCTAATTGTATAAAAAAAACGATTTCAAATATCTTGCTTCAGAAGGACCGACCAATTCTGGAATTTTGCGACTAATATCGACTAATTACCGACTAATTCATCATGTAATTAGATTTTCAGTTCGCAATGATGCCTGTGTCAAGATGAGCTATACGACCAACTTGTAATAGTCGATATTTTTTTAAACTATAAATGTATCGGTCAATCCAAATCAATATTATTAAGGTAGGATTAAGGTATTAAAACACTAACTAGGTAGAACAATCCAGGGAGCAGTAGGTATGTCGGCAGTCTATCGTTTTGGTCCTTCCAACTTGACGTCATAATGGAGGGACCAAAGATTTTGTTAAATAATATGCCTAATGAAGAGGTAGCTAAACTTATAGCAAAGGTAGCAAATAGTAGATTAATGGTATTAATCTTTTGTATATGTATGACAGACATCCAAGACTTGGTCCCTTCATCTTGACGCACAACGGATGATTGCCTTGTTTGTTTGTGAACTTAGTGCACCTAGGTGTGTCATTGCGGACGTTGTGACACCGAAATACTAAAAGGGTTTATTATCTGGTAACTACGGCACCGAACGACAGAATCTGTTTAAGTAAATGCAATCGTTATTATCATAGAGTGCTTGTCGAGGCAACATCTAATCTATCTAAGATTATAAGCTATTTATCAATGTAAGATAACACAAAGTTATTAAAGTAAGTACCAATACATAATGTACCATAATATTTATATCCACATACTTACATATGTTTGAATAATATTCGTAAAACAAGGTCGCTGTTCTCTTCTGTTTTTCTAAAAGGGATATTATTACGGATACTCTATTCGTCACAGAAATTCTTCAGGGAGGTTTTTAGGCAAGATTATCTCTCTTTATTGCACACTACATAGTAGAAAACAAATATGTAAGACATACATACATTTGTAGGTAAGACATGCATATAAGAGTTGAAAATTCTAAGAATTTTAATGATTTATAATATTATAAAAAATATTAGTTCTCACGTGCCGTGCTCGCTATGGAATATGGTCAGTTTTTTCAACATTCCCTTTCTACAGGAAAAAATGGCGTTGAATATTATAAAATGCCCGCATTTATAAAGCTATCATAATTGTCGTACTTCGGTAAGTAGGTACCCGTAGCTGTTAATTAATTAATTTTATACTAGCTGTTGCCCGTAGACCCGCTCGCGTGAATGTCGGTTATCTCTGATTAAACATTGAAGATTTTTCATACAAATTTTCATTCCCTATTTCTTTAAGTCATTTTCTCGCGATAAAAGATAGCCTCTGTTGTTCCCCGAGGGTCTAATCTTTCTATATACCAAATTTCAACAAAATCGGTTCTGTGGTTTAGGCGTAAAAGCGTAACACAAAGACAGACTGAGTTGCTTTGTATGGATGACATGGCAGGACTCGACTCAAGGTAAATAAATCGACGTGAAAATCGGATTCTCGATTTTTTACACAATTTCGATGGCAAATAACCCCTGATGGTAAGTAACCGTTAGCTATGAAAGCGGCTGTGTTCGCTAAGCACTGCATAAACAATAATAAAAAACATAACCACGTTATTGTAGGGAGAAAGCGAGGAGGCAGAAAAACCAAGAGGAACGAGGGCTAAGGGTTAAACCTCTGGTGCTTTCACTAACCGAACAAAACGCATAATATAGAAACTAAAATGCACTTATCCTTCAAAAAGACTGAGGGGATCGGAACGGGATGACTAAATATGCAGGGGATCAGAACGGAATGAAGGAATAATAATAATCTTAGGGTACCAGATCTCGGGGATCAGACCGGCTTATCTCGTTGATATATTTCATTACATGGTATCTTCTCCGGTCTAACCCATTCATGCTGGACCCAGCAAGGATCTACTACTGTACAAACGTACGATATCTCAACAACTACACAACGCCATCTAGGCCCAAATTAAACATATATTATAGAGCTTGGGTTATGAGTTTTAAGTAGAATGCGGGGATACTTACTTAAATACTTTTTTTTTGAAAATACGTACATATTATACATCACAAATAGACATTTCAAGCACACAAATATTTGCACTGAGCGGGAACCGACCTCTGCGTAGTAGTTTGTACAGAGTACCAGTGGCGAAGCGTCCATATAACACGATTCCTGACGGATTCCCTTTTAAAATATGCCCTGACCTCCTTATACCTATCACTGCTTGAGTGTCTACTCAAAGTCTAACTGGTCTTCCGAACCTCAAAGTATTTTAGTCCCACCGGCTTCCCTCCTCGGAAAAGTGACTCTTCGCTACTGCAGAGTACCACCAAACCACAGACGCAGTTTAACGAATGCTTACAACTATGCCTCTAAATTACTAGGGCACAGAATATATATATGCTTTACTATGTACATACTGCTCTGCATATTAATCAATAATCGAATTGTTCCCTATAGGTCAAGTCCCCCTACTTCGAGTCTTTGTGTCGAGCATGATATTTAATAGAGTCCATTGTTCTAGAACAATAGATTCTCAGACTCGACGTAAAGGGACTCGACATAAAGGAAACTCCAATAAACTGCTTCTAGTTTCTGCCGCTTAGTGTTCGCTTATCCTTAATCCTTGCATCAATTATTTTTTAATTTTGTAGTTCTGAATGTATGAAATAAAACCGTATAATTCATTGATATGTTGTCCTACAGTAAAGGTGATTTAGGTACAAAGTCAGCAAAACGTCCGGCAAGGCATTTCTTTAACATCATTACAGACGAAAAACGTGCATTTCAGTACAAATACTACTTGATTAAGGTGGCAAGCAACCAGTGTGAGAGTGGCTTAAGACCGGTCGAAGTTTCTACCGTACCAACAGTATCCACCACTAAAACTATTCAGTCACAGTCTACCGAATCAAAGAAGAATATTCACAGCCTACCTAATCAAAATATTACATCACTAGTTCAAGGTTCAGGAGCAATTGTGATCATACCGTCACTACTGCCAACCAAGGAAGTTAAAAAGAAACCAGAAAGATTTTAGTCTGAAAACAAGTATACCTAGGCAAGATTGATCTGAAGTGTGTGATTGATTAGCAAGTAGCGATACTTAGGGTAGGTCTATGTCCAGAAGTAGACGATTAGGTCAATGATCGTGTATTTAATTTAAAATTGGCAAAATTTTTGAAGAAATTTAATTCTAATAATGGTTATCTACATCTGGTGATGGTAGAACATCTTATACATACTTTGCAGTGACCTATAAAAGAAAAATAGGGGCAAGGGAAGTAAAAGAACTAAGAAAGTAAATGTCAAGAAGATGAGAAAGACGTCAAAAACAAAGCAGACTATAAATGGAAGAAGAATATTTTGTTTTGTAAAACAATCAATTTTAGAAGAAGTGGAAGAATATGAATATTGAAAGAAGAGCCGGCAGAACGCAAAGGATCTGGCGTTATTTAGCTCATAGTAAATTGTTTCTTATTACGACATATTTCCGAGTAAAACGAATCACGATATTAAGGATATAACATTAATTAGTCACGAATAGGCAGTTATATTAAATTTATGTATATTCATGTAATGAATTTATAGAGTAATACTCAAAACTATGGTGATAACACTAGAATGTTTAAAATGTTTAAATATTAATAATAAATTTATTTATAAATCAATCAATGAATTAAGAAATTTACAAATCCTTACGAAAGTTATTGGAATAGTAGTATAAGTAGTTGTAGATATACAATATGACTGTATTTTAAAAATAAAAAAACTAATATTTATTTTCTCTTTACAGTGTCGACCGTAAAACCCATCGCACCAGTAGCTCCTATGGAACACGAACGACCTATACCACCCGAACCAATCCCTCCAAAACCACCAGAACTCTTAAAACCAGAGCCCTTTAATCCAGAAGAACCCCACATATTCGAAAAACCATCTTTCATTCCTCAAAAACCAGTTCCTCATTCTCCAAAAATATCTCCATCATCCATACCAAATCCAAACCCAAGTGTAACAACGACGAAGCACATGGACTCCGGATATCCTAATTATGGAGGTTACCTGTACTCAATACCAGGGTACTCTGCATTCCAGCCAGTGAATCATTCAGGCATGCCGGGATATCACCCAGGACTCCAGCAAAATCAATCCTTGCCAACAGAATCAACAAGTCCAGATTTTGCACCTTTCCCACAGCCTAACATTAATTTACAACAAATGGAAGATCCAACCCACGAAGAAGACAGCAGGGACACTGATGCTCTACTGATGGTGACCGATGATGAAGGAACCCAACCAGCGCCTTCTCAAACGGATTTTGAAGAACACTTTAAACCTGAAATAATTTCCACTGTACCAAAAGTATCAACCCCTGAAACTATTCAGTCACAGCCTACCGAATCAAAGATGAATATCACATCATTAGCTCAAGGCTCAGGAGCAACGGTGACCATACCATCGCTACTGCCAACCAAGGAAGTTAAAAAGAAACCAGAAAGATTTAGTCTGAAAACGAGTATACCTATAAGCAAGATTGATATGAAGTGTGTTAGCAATCCACCTGACTCATTGTTTCAAAACTCACTAGGAAAGAAGCCTTTCAACCCTACATTTACTAAAGATCCACCCAGAGTTGAAATACAAAGTAATATAGTTATAAAATCAGCTTCTAAAGAAACTGAATCAAAAGATGTAGTGAAGCCTGCAGTGTCGCCCTCGAACAATAGTATAAGCACGCTAATTAACGCAGCGGAAGCTATAAATAAAACTGAAAATCAATTTCGTATACCAGATCCGCCAAAATCAGAACAAACTGTTGAAATAAAAAACACTCCAACAGTAACAAAACCCTTATTTAATCCTATGAATATAGAAACTAGTAAAGCAAATTTTAACAAACCACCTGATAGAGAAACATTCACAAGTGATACGAAGAATCAAATACTTTTTATTCAAAACAAGAATAACAATAATCAGAACCCAAAAATGTTGCTAACTATACAACAGCAAAACCCGCAGGTTTTATTACAAAGAACAAATTTTGAGTCAAAAAACCTGCAAGCTCCTTCACGACTATTAAACCAAAATAAAAAGTGTAAGGATGACGTAGTAAATGAGGGAACTTCATCCAAAGTAGTCGCATTGAAAAGGTTACATCAAGAAAATTGCGACGAGAATGATTTTGAGAATTTGATCACAGAAAATCAAATTTACGGTAACAAAATAGTCGTGAAGGAGAAGTCACAAGGTACGCAACAAGAACAAGATTTGAAAAACAAGAAAACTGTGACAGATAAGGTCAACACTTCTACTGACACTAAAAATGTTGTTTTACATCCAAATTTTTTATACTTAAGTAATGTTCAGTTTCCAAACATGATGATTGTCAAAAATAACCCGAAGGTGACACAAACTACAGACAGCAATAAAACAATAGTAACTTCGAACGAGAATAAAGTTATAAACGACAATAATATTATAGTGTCCACTTCTGAAGTAAACATTATCAACACAGGCAAAGCCCTAAAATCAACTTCACCAACTATAACTAAAGACATGCACGTACTTAAATCCAGCAATACCCTAATACAGACTATTTCTAATAAAGCAAAAACTGATAGTAACGTTATGTCGCCAAAACCTGATTTAGTTATTACTAAGCCTGACATTGTTATCACAAAATCTGACAATGTTGTTATAACAAAGCCTGAAAATATTGTCATAGCAAAGCCTGAGAATATAGTGATAGGAAAACCTGAGAATATAGTGATAACTAAATCTGATATGATGATATCAAAACCTGATAGACTTTTTCCAGCGAATCAGAAGGTAATCATGAGTCCACAGTTCGTTTATCAAGTTCCAATATCATCGATAGTAGAGAGTGATAAAGTAAATCAACCAAAAATTATGAATTTCAATCCAAAAGATTATCCGAAATTTATTACGCAGAAAAAAGACTATACGAAACAGTACGAACAAGCGAAAACTAATGATAAATTATATATAGCATGTCCATACCAAATGGACTCTAAACTACAACCGAAAATTGTTATAACAAATTTGAGACCTAAAATAAAAGTAGACGAAGTGAGTTCATTAGATATGTATGAAAAAAGAAAGCGTTTGAGACGTTTGAAATATCTTTCGAACCGTGAAACTTGTGTGAATAAGACTGATCTTACCCCTTCTCCAGTAAACATACAATCGTTTAAGAAAACAGATAAATTCGATTACCGTCATAATATAATAACTCCTGAGAAAATGAAAAACGAAATATATAAAGAGTTTGCAAGTGCTAAAGGAAAATTAGAGGAAGAACAAAGCGGTAGTGAGTCTGACGATTATGATGAGCTTGAACTGAAGCATTATGAGAATATAATTGAAGAATATGGTGCTAAACAATCAGAGAATGAAAAGGGAAAAGCTGAATTTCTAGCTAACTTTAGACTAGCTTCACAAGAAACTTATAAAGGTACTATTGGTTTAATCTAGTTAAACTTATTTTAAAATGACATGTTTTCTTAAGAAGTCTTACTACCATACGTAAAATAACTTTAACATTCGTGTAAAGTGTTCGGAGTTGGAAAATAGCAATTTATAAACGCCGAGGTATCTACATATTTCTAACTACCCCTGGTCTCATATTAATTGAATTCGGCGCTAAATATTTTTTTTTCTTTTCTTCCATTCTCTTCTAACATAGCTCCATTAACGTTCAAACCCCAAAAGAATAAATGTGTTTAAAGTTGTGACATTGACTTAAGCAGTTATCTGAATACTTACAAACTACCAACTTCTTTTTTCATGTTATTACTCACGCAAATCATCTTATCTTTGGTCTATATTTAAAATTAGCTTGCCGCGGCGTGGTTTCACTCGCGTCTTTGCTTACTGCTCTGCTCCCGTCGTCAATAGCGTGATATTACACAGCCTTCCTTAAGAACTGGGCTATCATACTCAAAAATATATTTTTTATTCCGACTTGTAGATCCAGAGATTAACGCGTGCAAACAAACAAACAATCAAACTCTGCCGCTTTATATAAAAGTACAGATAAGTAATTAAAAATCAATTTCAGAGAAAGATCTGGACTTACAAGACAGAATGCTTAAACACGATAAAGTACGTTCAGCATACGCAGCAGTTGGTCGACTTGATGTCCTCATAAACGGGCCTCAGAAGGAGACTACTGCCAACCAACCGCCAGAAACCGTCCAAAATAATGGCAGCTCAATCACCGATGAGAACTTGACGGCGTTACGGAAGAAAACGTTGTTTTTGTCGCGGTTACAACTCACGCAAGTCACACAGAAGTATAAAGAAGGTAAGAATTGTCGGTACAAGCAGAAAGAATTATTATTAAACATGTATCTGGCAGGCTACTAACTAATACCTACACCTCTAGTTCTACTTTTAGACAATTTTCGTTCGTAATCTCTAGAGTAGTGGGTATCTAAGTAAGTACTTAGCTGTTTTCTTATATCTGTTTCACGGCAAATATTTTTACGCAACGTCAAGAATTTCAACGATGTTGTATAAACATGTACCTACCGTCGTCAGGCAAAGCCGGGCGAGTCGCTAGATAAACCTGTAGGTAGGTTTACATGTATTGTAAATAGAATATAGTATATTAATTGAGATCATGGAATCCAAAAGCACATAATAATCTTAACAATTATATTGAAATACAACAATACTAGAAAATAACTTGTAAAAATATCCCACCACCATGTTTCACAACATATGTTTATGGCGGGAGGGACCACAGACACTGTCATGCGTGTCATGCAGATAAAACACTGGTACAGAATAAATAAATGGACCATCCATTGCCTTTAACTAATGTCATAAAAAATAGAGTCTAAAAAAGGAATTTTAAATTAGAGGTTATAAGCGTTAAAAACTACGATGACGCTTTGGGTACTAGGTTTAATCACTTTCAGTAGGTAGGTCAGATAGGAAAAGGAAACTGTCTTTTTGTGGGCTGCATTTTCAATGGTTGATTCAATAGTCAATCGATATGACACAATAAAAAAACAGTTGTTCATAATGTTCAATGACAAATATTCTCAACCACTTCCCATTTCAGTACATTGTGTTTAAATTCATTAAACTAAATTATTAATGATATAAAAATTTTCAGGATACGAAAAAGCTTGGGCGGTAATAATCAAAGAAAGAGAACGTCGGAACAGTGCTCCTGGAAGCAGAGCTAGTAGAAGCACGCCATGGCCTTCCTTCTGTCTCGAGACGAAAGGGCAGTTGGAAATCATGACAGAAATCAAACAAAGCGTTAACGAAAACAACAATCTCATCAAAAAGATGTTAGATACAGTTCGCGAGAAGTTATCTAACGAAGAAAGCATTAGTGTACTAGCAGAGAAGAACTTCTCAGAGCTAAATCGACTATCAAAGATGGCCGACCGAAGTGTTCAACTAGTCAGCGGACAAAACACACGCAAAAGAGATTTAAACCCCGGTTTTGACAGCGAAAATATCCAAAACCAGAGCATGAATACTGATAAACCATTTCAGAATTACCCTAAGTTAAATATACCTAATATTTCGAAGATTATTTCGTTGAAATCAACGCAGGAATGTTCCGCTGGTACAACGACACAGGCCACATCGATGGACGAGCCGCAGAGTTCGGCGGCTGGTTTCGCCGACATGATCGAAGTGCTGGAGACCACACCTGTTATTATCACGACTTATGCTGAAGCGGCTTGCCAGGCACAAGACAATACTTGGGTCGGTACGGAAACTATCATCAAAAGCTACAGGGAGTATGATACAGGTAAACTTCTTTACGGCCTTATTCGAGATCGTCATACAGTATCAAATTTTGCTAATTGTAACCCAAAGGATTATTCAGAGAGAAACATGTGGAAGCGAGTCAGTTTAAATCTCTCCACATTAGCTACAAAACAATATTAGCAAACTCTTCTACTTGCTATCAGGCAAAATATAACCTCGTTTGCAACGTAAAGAAAGTTTTTTTACTGTTCTCTAGGCGCCAACCATCCGGCTTGCTTGATTTCAACCTATCTACTATTTTTTTATACTAAGTATGATGGCAAACAAGCATACGTACCTACCCGTTGCCGATCTTGCAGGGAGAGATGATGAGGAAGGAAAAGGAAAAAGAAGTAGGACCTAGAATAGGAATAGAATTGGGCTGCCGGCGTTTTATAGTATGGAAACTAAAATTTACGTCAATATTCTATGATAGTTCTTCATCGGTCGATCCGACCTATTCATGTGAAACCAGCGAGGATCCAGGTACTACCATATAAAAATATACCTAAATATTTTAATATAACATTTCAGTACGTCGCCGTGAGATAGCCGAGCTCCATCGTCGCAACACGTCGCTGCGTGTGGAGGGCGCGCACATCACCCGCGCCGCCTCGCGCGACTCCGACCGCGCCCGGGCGCTACTCGCCGAGAGACAGAACCTCGCCGTAGAGGAGACCAAGCTACGGCTCTCACTACAACGCCTCCGAGCCGCTATTGACGAAGTCAAAAATTGGACTGGACAACATGATTTTTGTTAAATATTGAAGAATAATGGCTAAATATTATAAGCACTAAAGTGTATATTTGTAAGAACAATATGTTAACATAAATTTAGTCATAGCCGACTCCTACTTTGGTTTCTTATCCGTTGTAAATTCGCACAAGCATCACGTTTAAGATTTCGTGGTCTTGTTTGAAGCCAAATAATTGTTAAAAAAGCTAATATAAGCACCATTGTAACTATCGCAGCTTTTAAATGTCATGTTCCAAAGTAAGAAGGCCACCTGGGTATGTCCCAGCATTTAGCTTACCTGTTGAGTTGATATGTAGTCTCAAAGTCACTATATTAATAATTAATAACACGTTATTGAAATTAATAACTCTCAGTTAACGCGATTCTTGTAAAGTGACACTTGAAAATCATTCCTACATTTAATTTCAAAGAAAATACCAGTTACCTACCTACCTATATTAATACATCGGTGAGGACTACAAACCGGAATACGCAGCGTTTGCAGACCCCTCACAAGGTGGACCCGACATCCACTGGATTTTGTACACCGCAGACCACAGGACACCAAAAATCTAACATTTTTGTCCTATTGGGGGTGAGTAAGATAGAGCACTTACCTAATTAATAACCAAATAATCGCATACATATTTCCTCATACATGATTTGCAATGAAACTTATTCAGTCAAAGACATTATTAAGTAAATTTAATTTGGATAAGTTTAAGCCATGAAGTTTAGTGGTCTACAGAGCCATGCACTTGTTAGCAATTGTAAATATATGATTGTAAACTTAGCATTCGATGACATTGTAGAAATAAGGACAACGAAAAAACGTATTTATATCAGTTACAATAGATGTCAGTTTTATGTACTACAAATAATGACGTATGACATTATTAACACAATAAAATAACACGGTAGCTTTTGTTTTTATTAATTACCTACTAGCTGTCAGCGGTTCGGTTTCATCCGCGTCTTTGCTAACCACAGAGTACATTTCATATTGCTAACTGCTCTGCTCCCGGCGCCAGTAGCGTATTATTACATAGCCTTCCTTGAGAACAGGGCTATCATTTTTTTTAAATTCGACTACTAAATTGCAGAGATAAGCGCGTTCAAACTAACAAACAAACTCTTTCGCTTTATTTATTACTATAGACTTATATAATGAAATGACGCAAGCAAAATATTGCGGTTATGAATTATCTTTGTTACTTACCTACCCATTAAAAATAATAATGCATGTTCAAGAGCTAAAATATTAACAATAACTACCTAGATTAACAACAACAGTAGGTATGTAGCAACAATATTTTCAAAATAATCTTTTGTTGCAATATTTAAAAACCCAATCAAAATATAAAACTAACTTTTATCTAATTTGTAATGATGCCTACATTAAACGTGTGTACGTAGGTGTATATACATAGTATTAAACATAGGTAGTACCTACTTATGTATCTAGTGTTATCGCTCACCATCTTTATGTAAAAACAATTATGTATTATAAGTAGGTACTTAAGAAAACAATGCCGGAAGATGCAGTCATGTACAAACAATCGTAGCCTCATTGTTTTTGCCCGACAGCCGAAGTCAAGGAGGGTTATGTGTTTAATGTAAACGTTGTACTGCGATTTACTCAAGATATTGAATTGTACCAAAAATAATAATTTAAATAAAAGTTTTCGTCAATTTAAATCTTAAAAATAATAACTGGCTAGTCATTTATCTATATAAGTACATACACTTACCTAATACTAAGTAATAATTAACTTAATATGTATAGAATAATAAATACTTACTAAAATACTAAAATACTGACGTATTAATTGTAATAATTTATGAAAATTCAGCGTGTATTCGCTCAAAATAAACAATCATTGAACTAATTGTCTTATTTTCATATTACACACTGTTTAAGAACTTTTAAATGTAGGTATACCTATATTAATTATTTTAATGTATTATTGACTGTAATATAGCGTACATAGTACATATGTAAAATTTTAAGCAGAATAGTTTTTGTATTAGACAAGCGTAGAAGTCCACAATACCTAATTACCTATTTTCATTGCATTTTATAAAAAGATTAATTAGAAGCTATCGCTGAAAACCCGCTAAATTATAATTTCAAATTATGTATTTAAGCGTAATAAAATAAAAAGGTCTAATATTATGTTATCAATACTTTATAGCAGTTATTAAGTAGCGGCTATAAGCCGATGTATATTTTATACTTTTTGGAATAATTGCGACTTCAATTATTATATTGACTAGAATCAAAATCAACAATTATATAAATTTAATTTATCCTTTCATTTGTTTACATTCCAAATAACTTTTTTTAAATTATAATGTTTTGTAGAAAGTAAATTCATTAAAAAAGAGGCATAAGATGCAATACGCATTTTCGGAAATACCTATCTTCTGTAATCGACAAAAAGTTTAAAATTCCATATTTAAGTTGCTCTGCTTGTTATGTGCATATTGTTATTGTTTATTATTTATTGTAAATTAAATTTTATTGTGCAATATCTATTAAGCATTTTTTATATAATAAAGATAGAAAAAGATAATAAAATGATACATAAATACAGATATTTTTAGTTTTATTTCTTATCAAAAGACCAAGACTGTTACCATGGTGGATCCGATGGATGAGGGCGGCTCATGACCGACCAAGGTGGCGAAAATTGGAGGAGGCAGGTTCAGCAGTGGACATCTTTCGGCTGATATACCTACTGATGATGAGAGGAAAAGAACAGTTTTAGAGCAACTACATTGTGCCTGGCGACTATATCAGTCTGGCACGAATCGATCCTTGAAGTAAAAGTAAGTGTCTCGAACCCAAAATATTTATTTCATTATGATCATAAAGTATGATGCTTATGAAAAGTCAACATTACATGAAGTCAGCCAATTAACCTACAGCCAGTTCGCTGACGAGGTAGAGCTGTGAGAAGAACTGGCAAGAAACTCAAGAACTTTTCAATCACCAGAAAGTTAAAGTTTTTTGTATGAGTTACTAACAATTAATCAAAAAAAACCTATCAATTGAAAATGAAAAATAATAGGTACTTACTTATAATGTAATATTATAACACAAACAGCCACATGCCTACATTTTGATTTGAGTATCCAATATAAATTTCACGCATTACTATGATGAAGTCAAGACAGACGGATAACAAAGTGATTCTGGTACCGTTTTACCCTTTGAGGTACATATGTTAAAAAACAATATTTATTGACTAGCCTGTTGGCCTAGTGGTTAGTGACCCTGGCTGCTAAGCCGGAGGTCGTGGGTTCGATTCCCACCCAGGACAAATCTTTGTGTGATAAGCATGATTGTTTGTTCTGTGTCTGGGTGTAATTTATCTATAATATGTAAGTATTTACAAAAAAAAATGTATATAAGTAGTTTATCGGTTGTATATATATATTATTATTTATATTTTTTACCTATAACACAAGCAAATATAATTGTTTAATTTGGGGCTAGATTGCGCTTAGATTGCGCTGTGTGAATGTTGTAGAATATTATTATTATAATAATATTATTTCCTTTATTTAAAATCATTCACAAAATTACATTTTTAAATATAAGTATATAAAAAACACACATTTAAAAATATAAAAATAGGAGACCCACTGACTGGCATCGGGTTCAGGGACCAAGCTACAGGCGGTTAGGGCTCCAGAGATAGGAACCTCTTAACACGCATTGTGAGGAGGTTCCTATCTCTGGAGCCGTGTCAAGCAACACCGCCTTCTGTATCTGGCCCTTGACCCAACCAGTCAACGCCAATTATTATTATATATTATTATATATATATTATTATTATATTTATAAGTAGATAAGTATTTATGAGGCGTCGCCGCGACACTTGACGATTAGGAGATAACGCGCTTAGCATATAAGTGTCTACTTATACACTTCTACTTACCATACTAACAATAGAGACGCACACCTTAAATATTATGTTACATATAGCGCCCGACAGTGCCGCAGTGTCATCCGCGCTTAGTTAACTTCTTTGGTTACTGCCACTGCCTCGCTCCCGTAGCTCGTAGCGTGATGTTACAGCCTATAACCTGCCTCAAAAACTGGGCTTTTTAACGCAAAAAGAGTTATTCAAATCCGACGGGTAGTTTCAGAGATTAGCACGCTCAAACAAACAAACAAACAACCTCTAACGCTTTATACATCCTATATTACTATAGATATAGATATGTTTTTATGAGGTGTCGCCGCGACCTGACGATTAGGGCATCACGCGCTGAGCATATAAGTGTCTACTTGTACACTTCTACATCCATAGACACGTACACCATCATGAACTTACTATTTGTGAAGCACTATACCTAAGTTAGGTTTCAATGTATATTATATAAATATATACTTATATTATGTTATTATTAAACTAACACTGAGTCATCCATACTTCCATACTATAATATTATAAATGCGAAAGTAACTCGTTTCTGTCTGTCTGTTACGCTTTCACACTTAAACCACTGAGTCGATTTCAATGAAATTTGGTATAGAGTACTATAGAGATAGATTAGACTTTGGAGAACAACATAGGCTACCTTATATTGCGAATAATGGCTTTGTAGGGGTTGAAATAGAGGATAAAAGTTTGTATGAAAAAGCGTCAGTGTATAAACAGAGATATAACCGACATTTACGCGGGCGTAACTGCGGGCAACAGAGTAACTCATTATATTAGTGATGACTACAGCTTATTTAAAGTGGCAAGTTAATAATAAATAACTATAAAAACACATCATACGTCCAATTCAATCAAATTTTTCTTAGGTATCTTAAAAATCGAAATAAATTACGAAATTTAGAAAGCAGACAAACATTTATAAGTTAATTATCTAATGCAAGCATTCGGCTTTTCTGGTACTGATCATTGATGCGATGCTAGTACCTAAGCACATTTTTTAAACTTTATATAACACACTTAAAGGTATGCATAATGCCTAAGGCATTATGGATATTACCAACCTGAAAGCGAGCATGGCTGAACTACAAAGCAAGTAGAAAGTATCGGATAAATAGACGCATTGATCACTGCAGCAGTGTATTCGCATATGCGGGTTTTACCGGACTTATCGGGAGTGTTGTGCAAATATATTACAAATTATAAAAATGGCTCCAATTGCAACGTACGTGTTTTTAGTTACGGGAACAACCCCTATAAGATTAGAAGAAGATAGACCAGTCGTTGAGTATCTTACGAAATTAAACATGCGAGTGTTGCGAAGGACACACATTTTGGAACCAGTCGACGGCGGCCTGATGGAATTTGAGGAGCTTAACATGCAGTTCAGCCAGCTGTTTTGCGTTTTCTTGTTAAAAAACCATAAAAACAAATTTTACAGGGATAACTTTAAAACATATTTATTATATTACTTATTACGAATTCCAAGAGCCAAACTACTGGTAGGTATGGTAGCCTCCCTTAGGGCGGCTTAGTGAGATGCTTAGTCACGCCTCGCTTAAAAGAGTTCAGGATTTAACTGAGCGACAAAAGTATGAAGTGCTGAACCGTTTAGTTCAAGGTCCTTCAGATTCCACTGTGAAAGTCAAAATGCAGGGGATTTTCTTGGTGAGGTAGCCTATTCCGACACCTCAACGGTGAATACTCGACGCGGAGCTAAAAATGCGTCCATCAAAGATTTTGAGTCGCCAGGAGCTGTTGCGTCACCTGCTACTGATATGACTGATATCACAAGCAATATAACGCGCGCCGCCATCTCTGCCTCGAGTGTCGATGCAGCGAATCGTAGGAAACGAGTAAATCGATCCTACACGTGCCTACGCCGATATTGCTGCTAAATATAGAGATAACCGAAGTCCGTCACTTAAAACACACATCATAGGCAACTGTGTATGTGTTTCTAACGCTTCTAAGGTACATGAACGCCAGTAATCACATACTGTAACAAGAAGTTCACGATTTGCCACCATATGCAATCAAAGACATCATGAAGTGTGCTCTGACAGTCGTGCATTTACTGGTCAAATCCGAAATCACTAACGCCTTATCGGCGATGACTAAGTTAGGTTCTCGAACTCATTTGCGCACAGATATAAATAGACGCATTGATCACTGCAGCAGTGTATTCGCATATGCGGGTTTTACCAGACTTATCGGGAGTGTTGTGCAAATATATTACAAATAATAAAAATGGCTCCAATTGCAACGTACGTGTTTTTAGTTACGGGAACAACCCCTATAAGATTAGAAGAAGATAGACCAGTCGTTGAGTATCTTACGAAATTAAACATGCGAGTGTTGCGAAGGACACACATTTTGGAACCAGTCGACGGCGGCCTGATGGAATTTGAGGAGCTTGACATGCAGTTCAGCCTGGAGAACGACGACTATCCATCGGATAAACCACTCTTCGATACTTCGATTTGTGATGAGATTAACACCTTCCTTGACCGTCAAACAAAGCCGTTGTGCCTGATTGCCCATGACGGACACCGATTCCATTTTCGTATTCTTAAAACGGAGTACGAGAGAGTAGGCAGCTCGTTGCCTGAAGATATTTTGTGCGCGTGCAGTCTTCGTGGATTTTTTGAAATATTAGAAATTCAGGTAAATATCTCTGATGCTGAGCCAATGCCAAGACCTTATGTTGATCTGGTGCATGATCCATATTATACACCGTATCCTCCTCCTAGGGTCGGATATAATCTATTTGATCTTTATAAACGAGAGTTTGAAGATGACAATGAAGCACATACGTCAGAAGTTAGGCTGAACAAGGTGGAACAACTGGCTGTGAAGCATGGCCAACGCTTTGTGAAGTGGGTAGACCAAAACCATTGTTACTTTAACGAAGTCCCGGCGTTTACCCTAAATTGATTAAATACTTAGTTATAATTATATTGACTGCAAATGTCTTTACATATTATTTTTATAATTTCTTCAGTTTTATTATTCTTGAACGCTTTTTATTCGATCGTAAATAATTGTAAATTATACATATATATTTTCTATCAATGCTTAAGTGTTAGTAGAAACTGCTGGTGCCTTGTTGCGCCAGTGAACTGGATGTTCATGTCGCAGACAAATTGTATTTAAAATATGCCGTTGGTTTACATACTGCCTCGAAAATGGAATGTGTTTAATTAATGTAACTCGAGAACCAGACCGATTTTCGGGATAAATGTAACCTATGTCCGTCTTTGGCTGCGCATCATCGAAATAGGTTTGGTCGTCACACACAAACTTTCGCATTTATGAGATTAGTAGTATTTCCGCATTCCACTTAGTCTAAACTAATTTAATATTATAAAAAGCAAAGATTAGATTTTTTGTATGTTTGTTTATTTGTTTGTTATGAATAAACTCAAAATGAAAGCTACAATATCAGCGAGTAGCTGCTTGCGATAATTTAGATATTTGATGTCGTCTGTTTTGGCCAAAGTAAGACATATATTTACTACATAATGTTTATACAATATTGTTGGTAATCGCCAAGCTAGTGTTTCTAAGTAACATATATTTTGTTTTATCTGTATTTAGGGTATAGTATTAGGTACCTACTATGTTAAACGCTGTACTGCAATGGCCTCGAATCGGCGTAAACGACGAGCCCTGCACGTGGAGATAAAAACAGTTGACGACGTCACATAGCGACGATCGGTTCATTTATTCTTACATGGTTTTAATTTAAGTTAACTAGGTATATTTTATTGCATTCTTATAAAACATCGAACGGAATATGTTTTATTCTAGACCTAATACTTATAATGTAATTTTTATATAATTAAATTGGTTATAAAATCATTTTGTTTTTTTTTTGGGTCTTCCGCCATTAACGTACATATTTTGGGTCAAAATATTTGTATTAAGCCAATTACTCACAATGTTAAAGCCACTCTGAGCGTGTATATAAGTCATTCACACGTAATTTAGCTGCAAATATTAAGACTGTGTCTTCCGCATATGACACTAAGAGACCATTTCTGGAGTGTCAAGTTTAAGAGGTCATTTATTTAAACTAGGACGAGGGCTAAGAATACTTCTTTGCAGGATTCCAAAACAAGTATTTACTTCAGAGCTACAGAACGGACCAATTTTTACACTCTGATAGCGATTACTAAGATAAACAGAGAGCAGTTTAAGCTGTTTTTAAAGTTTTATTTATTACAACGTTACAAAATATATTTTGTACAATTTATTCTATTAATTAATGACCAAAACATAATAAATTATCATAAGCAAATAATGTATAAAGTAATAAGTAAATATGTTTTATTTAAGTTTATCGATAAAATGATAAATACCTATTAAATAACCTGTACCTATTTAAATAGATACTAAGAACTTAAACACATTTTTATCAGCGTCTTGGTCGATAATAACATTGTTGAATGTATTAGATATTTTTATTTACTATTACCCAGAGATTTAGATCTCTGCTATTACTACTATTTGAACTATTTGAACGCACTAATTTCTGGAACTACTAGTCTGATTTGAAAATTCTTTTTGCGTGTATAGCCCAGTTCTCGAGGAAGGTTATAAGCTATATAACATCACGCTACTGGCGACGGGAGCAGAGCAGTAAGCAAAAACACGGGTAAAACCGCGCCGCGGAAAGCTACTTGTATAATTAAAATATTAGGAGCAGTCTCTCTCATTTCTCTTAGGGAAGACATACTTAATGAGCATTGATCACAACAGTCTCTCTTTAGATTAACTAAATGAAAATTAGATAGGTACTCGCTGAAAGAAAAATATCGGTGGTAATCCACGCTCTTGTTCGATTAGTTCAAATTTAGGTAACAGAGCATCGTGCACATGTGCGTAAATAAACAGTGCAAGCAGTGTCGAGATGGAATGGGATGAGATTAAACAACCTTGAGCCGTCTAATGTGTTTACCTTGTACAATAGTTTACGAAAATTTAATCAACTTTAGTGAATAAGAACTGTTCTTTTTTATTTTACTAATTCGGAATAAAGTAGTAAAATAAAAATTAAAGGTAATCTCAAACTCAAAGCATTTATTTCATTTCATCATAAAGTATAATGCTTATGAAAAGTCTAAAGTATGAAGTCAGCTAATTAACCTACAGCCAGCTCGCTGACGAGGTAGAGCTGTAAGAAGAACTGGCAAGAACTCACGCCACTCTTTTCAATCGCCAGATACTTAATTAGCTACAGGTTTTTGTATGAGTTACAATTTAAACACTCAATGCAACTAAAGAAATGTAATAATTACTTTGTATGGTACAAAGTAATTATTACAAATCAACCAATTGATTTAATTACCAAGATTAAAAAAAAGAAAAGATAGGATTTCAATTAAGTATAAAAAACTCAGGCAAACATTTGTCGCGCTGTTGGTTTGTGCATTCTCGGTACCGGAAAAAGTAAAGATAATAATATTAGACGATGCTCGTCTAAAGAAGACACATTACGGCAAGGTGTTTGGAGTACGAGATACAACCATTTTTATAGTTCTTTATAATCATTGTGCCTTGATAAAAGTAAGTGTAAGATAGGTACCGAGAATGCACAAACCAACAGCGCTAGAAATGTTTGCGTGAGTTTTAAAGCCTCAGTAATGAAGTTAAACATAGTTTGTTGAGGCAAATTCTTACTAGGAATGTAACTTGATTTGATAATCAAGAATCTGAGTCTACTTAAGACTCCATGCAGTGACATAAAAAAGGTACACCAAACCATATTGCAAAGGATGTCCTGCTTTTTCACGTAAAGTTTCAAGTTTATAATAGTATCGTCTCATTGGCTGCCCTGCATAAATTGGTATCAGACATTTTATTTTTTCTACTCTATAGTTTGGACCTGGCTCCAAGCTACTTTTATCTGTTACCAAACTTAAGAAAAATATTTGGGGGAAGAAATTTTTGATCTACGAAGAAGTAAAGAACACCTCCAGCTCACCTCCTAGGAGAGGGGACTTTTGGTATGTTTACTCCTTGATCACCCTAAACACATTTATGAAGATATTGCTAAGTTACTCGTTCACGCCCTCTATAATTCTTTATTCACTGGAGTAGTTACAAAGTGTTATTTACCTTTCTGATGTAATTTACTCAAAATACTCGTTTTTTTGTCACTTCTAAAAAAACTTATCAATTTTTACTTACGCTGTATTTTTATATATTATGTACTTAATCGACAAAAGTTTAAAATTCCTTATAGCCTCATGTTTATTGTTCTGCTTGTAATTATGTGCCTATTGTTATTCTTTATTATTTATTGTAAAATTAAATTTTATTGTGCAATATTTATTAAGCATTTTATATATAATAAAGATAGAAAACTAAAATAAAATGATAAATACAGATACGTAATAGTTTTATTTTTCACCAAAAGAACATTACCGCTCACAAGGTGGACCAGCGATCTTATACGGGTGGCGGGCAACCGATGGATGAGGGCGGCGAACGACCGACCAAAGTGGCGAAAATTTAAGAGGCCTATGTCCAGCAGTGGACGTCTTTCGGCTGTTATACATACCTACTGATAATGAGAAGAACAAGAACAGTTTTAGGCCATTCACGCACTGCCCCGCATGATGCAGCGTGGTGCGAGAGTGCGTGTTCTTTCGTTGCATGTAAGTATCGCCGTTTGTATAAAAAACACGCACGAACCAACACACCGAAAATGCATCCACACGGATCCATGCGGATCACGCGGCTACATACGGCAATTTTTAGAATTTCAATATTTAATATTGAAATTCTGAAAATGTCTAAAAATATGTTATACCTACATAATAAAATATAGCCTACGTAAACCCGTTAAATTTTTTGATTATACTATAGTTAAAAGAATTTTTTAAATCGGTAACGTAGAAGTTCGTACACAATACCACCGAACCACAGAGGTTGTCAGTTCTTTCTCTTTGTTTGAACAAGTCATGGTAATGTCATCGAATTAAATGGGGTCACTTGAATCGACACTGCCCTACACAAGCGCTAATCGCGCGACGACTGAGCTCCCTACACTGCACGATCGTAAGGACGTGTAGGTAGCAAAGCTGCCGGGACTGACTGGTCACTACTCCCGATGTCTGTAAATTGTGTGTGTTAATTAGATTTAGGGTCCCTAATTACCGTGTAGTGTAGGCCTTTAAAAGAAAAGCTTTTAGAAATGTAATGTTTTGATACTGGTGCGATGCTAGGGCGGGCCACTGTATGTACACCTGTTTATAAACCAAACTGCGAGCAGGATACTCTTTATCAATGTATATGCAGCTTGCAGTAGGGTTACTCAGTAGCAGGATACCCTTATCAATGTACATATATTCATTGATAAGAGTATCCAGCTCGCAGTTGCAGTACCTACTTATCAGAGTTAAACCTAAGGTAGGTACGTATGTAGGTACATTACAGGCATTACTCAGAAACATTTAATTTAGACAAGATGAAAATTGCCGCAGACACGTATTTCGACTTACGACTCTACTGCACTATGCATGTATTATGTAAGTATCTATATATTTTTAAACTATATATACATTACACGTAAAGAAATGCCTAAGGCATTAATCACCAACCTGAAAGCGAGCATGGTCGAACTGCAAAACAAGTGGAAAGAATCGGCAGACACCAAAACGCAAAACGGCTGACACTATAATTGCAAATTTTACAGGGATCACAAAACCATATTTATTTAAACATTGTTACGAATTTGAAAAACAAATTAACGATCCTATCTGTAGATAAAAAATAAATACGCAGTTTTACAAATTCGTGATTATATTGAATATATATTATGACCTCTGCAAAATTTGCTGTTAGTAAGCAGTTCTTTTTTTTATATTAGCCTACTAAAGTGATTCCACTCTGCCCTATGGTAAGCGGTCAATGGAATTCAGCGGCCACCATTCTAAGAGCCAAACTACGGATAGGTGTGATGGCCTCCATTATGGCGGCGGCGGCATTATGGCGGCGATGACTAAGTTAGGACGAGTACCTAACTTTGTCATCGCCGATATGTCTCATTTGCGCTCAGATATAAATGGCTCCAATTGCAACGTACGTGTTTTTAGTTACGGGAACAACCGCCATAAGTATTGTTTTGTTAAAATTGTATACTTAGTATTGTTAAAATTATACATTGTGATTTGTGAAATAGAGGTACATTGTGAACTCCTGTGGTAAATTAAGTTCATCTTACTTTATACTTATAGCAAATATTACAACAACAGTTTATATAATACCTACATAGAAACAATTATCGCAGTTCACATGTTGCCTTTACCTTTTGTAGCAATATGCAAATTGAGGCAGCATGTAAAGCACACATTTTACTTTTTATTTTTCTTTACAACAAAGAAAGCTGTAAGTAAATAATTACATATAGAGTTAAGTGTATTGCCTGTGTCACTTTGCATGCTTCTTGAAATAACTAAATAACTTACAAAAATTGTAATAACCTGGCGATTAAAAAGAGTGGCCTGAGTTTCTTGCCAGTTCTTCTCACGGCTCTACTTCGTCAGCGAACTGGCTGTAGGTTAGTTTACTGACATTTTGTAAACTTTGACGTTACTATGTGGTAATTTAATTAACATAAATGAATAAACATATTTTTATTTCAATTTCATTTTCATTTCATTTCATTTCATTAAGATTAGAGGCAGATAGGCCATTAGTTAAGCATCTCACGAAACTGAACATGTGTGTTGCAACGGACACAGATATTGGAACCAGCGAAGGCGGCCTGACGCAATATGAGGAGCTTAACATGCAGTTCAGTCTGAAGAACGACGAGTTTCCATGAAATTTGGCAACACTGCTTACCTACATGTAAACATCGCTCCGTATATTTATCGCTAAAAAAAGTAAAATTAGTGAATATTTCAAAGTAAAACAGTGCGTAAGCGAAGGATTGTGATTAAATAAATGTGTGAAAGCGTAATAAACACTGTCTATCAGCGAATACTGTACTAGCTATTGCAACTGTTGGAGGTGACCTTCGGAACGGAGTTAGGTAGCTTAAATAATAACGAACTTGTCTACAGTGAAACATATATTGAGTGATGCTTAGCCCTGAAACTTTAATCTTTCAATTAAAACAAATCTAAATCTCACAAATACGCATAAATTTTTTATTTAGCTGTCTTCTTCTTCTTCTCCTTTTTTTTGGCAACAGAGCCGACGATTATGTCAGCTATTTCTGCCAGCGTCAAGTGTAGAATAATATTGTTGTTGATGATATTAATGGTATAATACAATGATAAAATAGAAAACATGTGGATGAAATTAAATGACAACCATCTTTCGTGAAAACAAAAGATGGTCCTCCAAAAAAAAAGAGCAATTTAGCTGTCGGTCGGTACTTGAAAATCTTGAAATTCATTTTGACATTTGACAAACAGACCGTTACATTCCCGTACCATAAACAAGAGAATTGCCTAAGACCCAAAACCTAAAATAAGAGAATTCGTTAAGAACCACTTTTACAGGGGAATTGGTTAAGACCTAAATCATTAGGGTATTACTTGAGACCTAAGACTAAGAAAGTCGGCTATTACTAGAATGATCCCCAGTATTCCAATCGATGTCACCTAAATTAAAATCGCCCACTATACATACCTTGTCCGTATCCCTAATTTGTTCAAATTCAATACTACTGCGGTCTAGGTATTGTTCCAGGTACTGACGGCGTACAGGCGGAGGCAGATATACTGCACAGAGAATTATGTTACTGGTATCCAAAGAACCTGGGAGACCTATAGATACCCAAAGGTCCTAAGGACACCACCGCCCATACCATATTGATCACTAGAGCTCTCCCTGTCCCTATATACTACGTATCTACTGTCAAATATTTCGCTATCCATTACAGAACCGATATGCCATGTTTCACATAAAATTATAACATCATAATTTTGGCATGTAATTTAAGAATAAACGTCATGAGTTTTTGTTCTTAGGCCCCTACAATTTTGATAATATATTACTAATTTGTTAAATCCTAATAGAATAATATAATGGCTCCTGCAAAACAGTTTGCAACCGAGAGTAATAAAATAATTATACCAGACTAGAAGATTTTCTTCAGCGTATCTATATTTCTTATAATTATATGCTCGGCATCTTCGTGATCATTGATATTTGTCTTTGTCTGAAAAATACGGTAAAACGGAGTTCTTCACTTTGTTTTTTGGTGAAAATTTTTTTCGCCCTAACCTTTTTCTAAGGTTTTGGTAATAGATAACAGTAGCTTGGGGTCAGGTCCAAACTATAAGGTGAAAAATTGCAGTCAATGAAAATGTACGTGAAAAAGCAGGACATTCTTTGCAATTTGGCTCGGTGTACCCTTATTGTACACCTGCCTGGAGTCTTAATTAGACTCAGATTCATGATTATGAAACCAAGTTACATCCCGAGTAAGAATTCGCCTCAATAAATCATGTTTATCCTTATTGTAGAGGCTCAAAAACTTACGCGCTGTTGTTTTGCGCATTCTCAGTACCTAACTTGCATTGACTTTTATTTTAGCAAGTTAATTGTGAAGGATCTTAAAAATAGTTGTATCTGGTACTCCAAACATATTTGCGTAATGTGTTTTTTTACTTATTCTATGAATACTGTAGTCACTTTAACAGATCGCTCTGGTCGGAGGTGCTCTTCAAGAGATTCTCTACTATGCTTGAAGAGTCTATGCCACTTGCGAACTATTATTTATTCAGGTCAAGAATCCTCGTAAACAGATGACATTTCTACCAGTATGGTTTGAGCTGGTTTTATTTACTTAGTACGAAAATCTAAAATTAAAACGGTATTTAACGTTTTGGTTTTAAGGTTGATCGTAAAATTTTACATAAAAACGTTTTGCAGAAATTGTCTTAAGCAGAAGGAAAATCCAATTATTTAAAAGATTTATAATTGTAAAAAATATTATAGTACCCCGTCCAAAGCTGGGGCGAGTCTATAATAACAATATCGTCGCTTATTTTAAATAACAATACCACGCATGTCAAATTTGATAAGTTTTCAAGAGAGACAAATAATACGTTAATTTTGAGTTACGTTACAGAGGTTTAGTTACACCTTTCTGGCATAATTCATTTCCAAATAATCGTGCGGTATTTTTTTAAGCACGATATTGGCGATTCAAGAGCTGTCATTAAAGTCAATATTAGTTTCGCATTCGATCGCTGTGTCGCTAGTTGTCTTCACAATGTGTATAAAATAGAAATTAATAATTAAGAGATGAGTAGCTACGACGTTCCTTGTGTTAATCAGCTTTGTCGTAACAACAAAGTGCGGTGCCACCCATTATCAGGATAATACCCATAATCGACCCTGGAAAAGGTAAACTCATTTAACTATAAAATATAAGTACCTCTCATTAAATTATAAATCCATTAATAATTTACTGAGATAGGTAAGTATTTATTTTTGATATCGCGTTTTAGAAAATTCAAATATTTTTCTATTGGTATGAATTAAAATTTCGTAATATGGTTACATCCACATTTTGTAGATATTTTGAGTCCCATGCAATAGTGGACGAGCCTGTTGCCTTCATTAGGTACAATTCCAGACGCCATGCGACAGACTTGATACTGTAAATTTCTTGACAAGAAACCTTGAATGATTGTGTATAAAACAATATAAACATATTTAATAGATGGAAATAGTCGCGGAGGTATCAGGTTCGTTCCCCGGCCCGCATAAAATTATATTGAGTTAAAATTTTCAGTATTAGCCCGGAGTCTAAAATTGTGACCGATAAATGGCAACAGGCTTCGCTACCTGTTACATGGGGCTGAAAATAAAAATTTTTAAACACTTTTTCCTACCCCTTCGGGGATAAAAGGCGTAAGTCTATATATGTAATAGTAAATAATGGGCATACATTTGTCGAGAGGTTCCTCAGCGCCAATGGTAGCACCTGTGATGGCAGTAAAGGCGAAGGCGAGGCTGTTCGCAGTAGGCACTGCCACTGAGAGCGGCGCGCGGCGAACTGCCGCTAAGTACACCAGGGATCCCGTCTGATTCACTAGCCACGGCACCACGTACTAGAGTTAAAAGTAAAACTGACATTTCGGTAAATGGGCATAAAAGTCGCGAGTAAATGGACAGGTGAGTAAATAGGGCATTTTTACCGATTAAATTAAATTATTGTAATAATAATTTAAAAAATACCGGGTAAATTTTTTTATTTATTTAAGAAAAAAACTTTCTTACTCTCTACCATACCGACACCCTCTCACCTCACACCATATCGTATACTAGTTTTCCGCGGCGCGGTTTTACCCGCGTCTTTGCTAACTGTTCTGCTCCCGTCGCCAGTAGCGTGATGTTACATAGCCTATAACCTTCCTCGCTAACTAGGCTATCATACGCAAAAAGAATTTTTCGAACCCGACTGATAGTTCCAGAGATTAGCGCGTTAAAACAAACAAACAAAGTCTTCCGCTTTTTAATAGTAGGTACATATAGATATCACTCAAATCCAAATTATTACTAGGATTCTTTCTATTATACCTACTCGGTAAAATATACAATTTACCCTTTTACCCACCCGCCCATCTCTAGTTATGAGTTTAATAACGTCTTCATACCTTCCAATTGCCAAGTAAGAAACTGATCTCCGCCCAAGCTTGGCCTACCCATGTAGTGGCTGTGACGTCACGCAACCCTTTCGTACCCTGGCGGATGAACGGGTTCGTACAACCCCATAATACTCCCGTTAATATTAGAAGACCTGGAACATAGTAATATGTTACTACACTATTTGGAGTCCAGTAGCCGTATTCCCTAACCCAGTTTGGGAAGTATCTCCGAATTTCGACAGTTATTTATTTATAGCTGTTGCCCGCAGCTTCGCCCGCGTGAATGTCGGTTATGTTATGTTTACATTGACGATTTTTCATACAAACTTTCATCCCCTATTTTAACCCCATAAAGCCATTTTTCGATATAAGATAGCCTATGTTGTTTCCCGAGGTCAAATCTATCTCATCAAAATCGGTTCAGTGGTTTAGGCGTGAAAGCGTAACAGACAGACAGAGTTACTTTCGCATTTATAATATTAGTATGGAAGTATGGATTTCGACACATACTCAACTTCGAAAATACGTAGTTCGATAGTCATTGCTTCGACAGAACATTATATTCGACAAGTTTGTATTAATTTAATAGGCAGTATGCAGTACATTGCTGCTAACGGATTATTTTTTAATATAAAAAGTAGGTAGTAGCCTAGTAGGTACAATTCGGGGAAATCCCGGATCGGTTGATTTATCATTATCACATATCGCTAAAACGAGCGTCGAGGCAAATGAAGCGAAAGGTGGATAATAACTTTATTGATAAGCTGTTATCGTAAGTTATTCTCTATAAATATATTATAAAGCTAATGTTTCCTGTCTGTTTCGCCTAAACCACGCCAAGGATAATGACACGGCTTGTACCTACTATCATTCACGTTTCTTTCGATTTGTGTTATAGTAGAAAAAAGCCGAGAATGTTAACATATTGTTATTATGTAAATATATTAGGTACCCATGTCCGAAGTAGGGTCGAGGCGCTAGTTATAATATATGGAAATATAATACAGTTGCGAGACCTACGTGAAAGAATATTCTACACCACAGAAAACATAACTTATCCTTCTTATTAATATTATAAATGCGAAAGTTTGTGTGTGTGTGTGTGTGTGTGTTTGTTACCACTCAGCGCCTAAACGGCTGTACTGATTTCAATGAAAATTGGTATGTAAATAGATTCGGTGCCGGAAACGGACATAGGCTATTTTTTATCACGAAAGGCGCAGCTAGTATAATAATATATATCGGTCTGTTACTGTCTCAATAAAGGCATGTTCTACGTTTGTTTGATGCAGATTGGCATTTACAGATTTTACACGTCCAGGTTTTCTCACGATTTTCCCTTACCGTAAGTATTTTTAAACAGGTGAAGAGATTAAAGAAAGTAAGGAAAAAGGTATGGAGGAAAATTGGGCCTGCATACCCAAGATAAACATAGAAATATATGATTTTAAGTCACATTGGTAGTTTACCGGACTCGATTTCGCGACCTCGTGTTTAAAAAGCGGGCGTTTTAACCACCCCGGGCCATCATGACTTTGAAGACACAGTCACGTTGCTCATTTATATTTGGTAACAGGAGAAGGCCTCATCTTCATACAGAGAAGGCATGAGCATTAAACACCACGTGCACTTAAGGATTGGCGACTTCAGACATATATTTTAAAATGGTAATGTCGAAGAACTGCTTGAACTGCTTTGTTGCCTACATCGTCACTGCCTACCTCGTTTGTTTACCTTCTCATGTCCACTAGTGACGTCAATTTCCTTTGTTATTAGAACTGATTAAATTCATAACAACATTTAATTATCTTATCTCCCTATTCTAAAAAGTGCAATTTATAGATTATCAATGATATCCACATGGACGCCGATATTTCTACAAAGATAACCTGTTTTTGTAGCTCCTTGCTAGTTTCATTTAAGCGCGAATGGGCCGAATCGACCGGGGAAGTACTATATAGGTACCCTCATATATTATAAGTACTAGAGGTCCGTCCGCGCGTAGCTGCGGTATCAAGTTTCATTCAGTCTCCCAAGAAACGCCTACGGAAAATATTATTGCAAAAGTATCAAGTATTGCATCATTCAGATTTTCAATGTCCCTCATTGTAGACAATGTTCAATCAGTTAAAAATAAATAAAAATTAAGAAAATAATATTTTATTTACGAAATACATTAAAAATATACATTGTGCATAATAATAAGTGTATAATATTCTAAATTTATGATCATGTCGGTAGTAGATCCACGCTGGTTTCAGCATGAATAGGCCGTATCGTCCGGGAAAGTACTACCCTCTCATAAAAGATCGACGTAAGAGTAGTAGTATCCGTACTACTGCGTTTCGTTTGATGAGTGAGAGCGCCGGAGGTCCAATTTCCCCCCTTTCCTCTTTCCTCACCTCCATCATTCCCTTCTCCTAACCCCATTCCCAGCCGCCATATTGGAGGCCACCATACTAGCAGTTTAAGACGATGGCTTTTGGTATGGTGGCCACCACTTCTGGATTCCACTGACTGCTTACCATAAGGCGGAGTCACTTTGGTAGGCTAATATATAAAATAAAAACATGTTTGAGATCAATGTTTACAAAGTCAATAGATTTCAAAAATGAAGTTTAAACTTAAACTACCAGTCTGTTAAATAGCCTTCGCAAGGGAGGGCCTCTTCTCATACAGAGAAGGCATGTGCATAGATCACCTAGTTTGCTCAAAGCCTCATATTTTATTAAGTCCTGTCTAAAATAAACTTAAAAGAACAGATGAATTTGAAAAAGTCACATTGACACTTGTCTGGTTTTAAAGCCTCAACCATACACACCATCACAATTTGTATATATTATTAATTTTTAATTATTTTTACAAAAAAAATATATGTTTTTATTATTAATAATAATGATATTGTACTGCATTACAATAAAAAAGGACTTAATACTAAATAATTATAAAAATTTGCTAAATAAGATTACATAATAAATTATAACTATGATTACAGAGAAGATGGCCTGTGCATTATAAAAAAACAAATAAAAAGTTTAAAAATATCATATTATATCAAAGTTTCATTGGTAGCACTTCTTTAAAAGCACAATGATTTTCGTCAACCCACTTTACAAACTGTTCTGCGTTAGCAGTTGCTATCTCAGCGGTCATGATACAATCATTCTCCGCTCTATGTGCTTCCATTGCAGATCGGCCTAACGCACGTTCATATATGTCCTTAAGTTTGTATGATTTTGCTGGCTTTTTGTCTACACCGTAAAACAATCTTCGTTTTATTTGAGATATTCTCTTTACAGGTGTCAGTTTAAACTGTCTCGGTGTTGTTTCATTCTGCTGTTGCATTTTAGTTGGAGTAACAAAGTCACCATTTTCTTTTGGTGATAAATCTCCATTACAATTTGAGCTAGAGGTCTCTTTTTCATCGTCACTGTCAACAATTGTTATTACTTCTTCTGAAGTACTCACTGGTGTGATCTGTGCTGTAGAGTCACTATTTACAGAGGTTTGCTGTGTTGCAATATTTACAGGTGCCTTTAAAATATCGTAGAATGCATGTAAGCTATCTGCACACATTATGTCATCATGCAAACTGACCTTTAATTTTTCAAAATGATTTTTTAAAATAGGGAAATCAAAACTGTAACCATTTTCAGCAATTAAGCACACAGGCTTACGTTGACACTCCAAGAAATTTATTATGCTGTTAAAAACTTGCATGTTAAATGGTGTTTCATATTCTAATAGGTCGTTGTCAAGTCCAGAAGCTAATGTAGCACCAGGCTCGATCACCCGCCCAGGGTTGAAGCATATTGTGAACTTGTTGAGCACTCGCGGCAGAGATCCGGGCACCGTGTCCAATATATGGCTTCGTTTCACAGCCACCATACTCAGCTCGGTTATTTTTGTTTTGAACAACTCCTCACGCGGTAAACCAGTTGTTTCCAGGTCTATAAAAACGTAAGTCTCGATACAAGCCATGTTTAAGTGTAGGCGCGGAAAACGACCTTTAGCACTCTGTGCTAACTAAGTACTGCATGCTTACCTACAGCGTCCAGCATGATTCATCCAAGTCGAAGAAACTTGATAAGCCTTTTAGGGGTTGATATTATTATATTATTATTGTTAACTTTGCAACTAGCGGAACTTGATTTTGCTAAACAATATATTATTAAAAGACAAACACTTATTGTACTTAATATGTAGATACTTTTGTTATTACTCGCCTAAAATAATCAAAATATTACAAACTAAAAAACAAACAACGTGCAAGGTACATGGTTGACTAACTTGACATTGACGTTTGATGATTTCATTTCACCTGACATTGACAATTTTGGCACTTTACTTCACTGTTCTTAAATTTCTTTCATTCATGGACGTAATACACTGAACAGGACTGAGTACTGGCAGCTATAAAACGAGCCGTTTGAGATAATATGGTAATACAGAGACTGTGTGTCACTTTCTAATAGGGAGACAATAAGATTTTTACTAAGTAAGTAAGACAAATTTAAAAAGAGTTGTCATTCCTGTTCAGTTTCTTACGTCCATGCTAACATTACTGGAGGGATCTGAGATATGGAGTACTAGAGAATATACCACTACAAAAAAATCAGTACGCCTACAGGTTAGGTAACACATTAGGTTTAATGCTCTAAGCATTATGTACATGTAAGTCAACGGACTCTGATCTTCATAATATATGATAGTCAGCAGAACTGAAGAGGTATTGGAACAAAACGGCAGTTGTCGTGGCACCTTCATAGATATTGAAGGAAGGAGCTTTCGACGAAACACACTTTGCTAGTATATCAAGTTGCGCTCCAGTAAGATGGAGTAAATGCGGTACTAGTAGAGTGGATCACAAACTCATTGAGCAAACGGACAATAAGACTTGTAGATGATGAGAAATCAGCAATGCTAGCCAGGACCTGCCCTCAGGGAGGTGTCTTGTATCCGTTTTGTGGAACCTGGTAATTAACGACCTCATCACCAAACTAACATTGATTACAAAATAAACAAGCACTAAAGGCCATGCTGGGCCTTCCATCGCTCCCCCTCTACTTTCAACAGTAGGCGGCAATGACGCCCTACGCCTCAAAACACTAAACTTGCGGAACAAAGGTAAAACAAAACATATGTCTATATTAGAGGAGCTCTAATGGATGCGGTAAGCAACCGCATACCGAAACAATTTGTCTTCGACAAGAAATACAAAAGCAATTAGGTACATGAGGACCAGAGTTACGAGGGATTGCAATTTAGGGAACTCAGGATATTCACAGACGGATCAAAAACAGGCACATGGACCGGAACTGGAATCTTCTCAGACTTCTCCAAAGATTTAAACATACAACCTAGGTACACATATCAGCACAACTAGAGGTCGAAAACAGTCTGTCCGGCTGTCTTCCAGGCTGATCTCTCTGGCAGTCTCGGCGTTCCTAGCAAGAGAGGTTAGGAATAATTCTATCCGCATACCCTAGAAGAGCATGTCTGTTAGTCAGTGTTGAACAGTTAGTCATACAATCAACTTCAAACTAATATTCGATTGCCATTAAAAACTAACCCAGGTAGGTAACCACAACAACATCACCATACAATGGTTCAAAGGGCATAGAGGCTCCCGAGGTAACGACTGTTGCCATCCCCTTTGGTCACCTACACAACCTGGTAAAAACTATAGAAGGTTCTAAAGACCAACACATTATCACATGGAAGAACCATATAGAGTTCAGGAAGGCTAAGGAAACACTGCCAGAGATAAATGCTCGTTTCACTAAACAAATGCTCAAACTGTCGAAACAACAACTTCTTACAGTAACAGCCGCCATCACCGGCCATGGTTCTTTTAATAAACACCTATTTGTCATAGGAATTACAGACAGCCCGTTGTGCACAGCTTGCATGCGGGCATACGAAACAACAGCACACATACTATTACACTGCCCTGAGGTCGCTACATACAAGGCAAAACAGTTCGGTGACCCGGATTCACTCCATGACATCGCCGGGGACTTACTTGTTACGTGTTGGTGGGCTCGTTGTCCGCATTTAGACCTCTTGGTCGTTTGTTGCGACCGGTTTGGCTGGATTATTTCATGCAGTTCAAATCCGCCCAGAAGCGCAGAAGCTTCCTGGGATCTTCGCAGGCTTCGCGGAGAGTCCTCAGGCTGCCGAGGATTTGTGCCCGATGTGTCATCACTCCCTCGCATTCCAGGACTACGTGGGCGACGGTTTCGTCGTGCTCTATGCAAACTCTGCACAGAGGACTGTCGGTAATGCCTAAACCATATAGATGTTTATTAAGAGGGCAGTGGACTGTGATAGTGCCCACCATTATGCGCAGGTCATCCCTTCTTAGGTTGATTAAGTGTATACTTAGTTTTGGCGATGGTTGTGGCAGAGCTTTTTTGACTGTCTACAGTCGTTAGAACTTGCCCATCCGGTGTTGTTCTCGGGCCTATTCTCTTATCCACGAGTGGAGTAGACTCGCAGTGATGGGTAACATTGGTTCGGGTCCGATTGGTGGGTTTTGGACCCTCGTCTTGCAAGCTCATCCGCTGCATCGCTGTGTATCTCAGTATCTTAGTATGTGGTCTTCGTGCCACAGTCCTGCATGTTTGAGCCTTATCGAGGAGGCTTTTGCCTCTTGCTGCACGTACATATCAAGAGGCAACAGTCCCAACAAGACTTCAAGGGCTGCGGTCGGTGTGCGTGTGGTGCGATGCTTCCTGTTATATTCATGCAAGCATGTCTTTGGAATTGCCGCATCTGGGTTTTTACAGTGCAGAGATCTGTTGTAGGCCACCAGATCACTGATCTGGTGGCCACCAGATCACTGATCACCATAGGTGATAATAAGTCTAATTACGGCAGTATAAAGCCACATTGCAATCCTGGGGGAAGGTCCCCAGGTTTTGCCTATGAGGCGTTTGCACTGCTAAAATATGATGCAAGCCTTGGTTAACTTTTGTTCTTTATGATTGTTCCAGAGCAGTATGGAGTCAATAAATATACCTAGATATTTGACCTCATGTACTCTGGTCAACTGGGTGCCCAAAAGTTTTGATAGATTAAGGATTGGTATTTTCCTTTTGTTGGTAAACATAACTAGTTCTGTCTTCGATGTATTAACCGAGAGTTCATGTTCTGTGCACCATTTTTCTACGATCTTCAACGCGGATCGCATTAGGTTGCATAGCACTCCCTCAAATGGCCCATCAGAAGAATGGCAATAACGTCCGCATATGGTGTAATAACCACCGTCGTTTAGACGACACAAAAGTTCGTCCACAACGATATTCCAGAGCAGTGTTGAGAGCACTCCTCCACTAATATGGTGTCATCTACCCCATGCTTTCTCAGAGCTCGACTTATGCTCGTGAAGTTTGTTTTATCAAAAGCACCTTCTACATCAATCAAAACACCAATAGTAGATTGCTTCGCTGATAGAGAGCTTTCAATGCGTGTTACTACATAATGAAGAGCTGGCTCCGTTGATTTACCTGGGCTATATGCATGTTGTTGCTTATGCAGAGGACAACGTTTCAGGGCGACATGCCTTATTTCCCAGTCGCATAGCCTTTCCAGGGTTTTGAGTAAAAATGAGGTAAGGCTGATAGGTCTGTAGGATTTGGCCTGAGTGTAGTCGCTCTTTCCAGGTTTGGGTATGAAGACAACTTTGACTTCTCTCCACTGCTTCAGCGTGTATCTGTATGCTAATCACGCCCGATACAGCTGTACAAGATGTGGTGTTCCATCTTGGCACTTCACCTCAGCAGTCCTGGAAAGATTCCGTCCATGCCTGGGATTTGAACGTTTGGAAGCTGTCAAGCGCCCATGCTACTTTGTCACACTTTTTTAAATCATGTTCAGTTTCTTCCCATTTCGTTTCATCCCTGGTGGTGAAACCTGGAAAATGGGTGCTCTGCAATACTTCACATGTTTCAGTGTCGGATTTGGTGAGTGTGTTATCCGGTTTTTTAAGCGATCCAAGTGTGTGGTAGTCCTTTGCCAAAATAGCCTTGACCCTGATCACTTGATGATTTGATTCGATGTTGCTACAGAAACGTTTCCAGGCTTCACTTTTACGCGCACGTATACGTTTGTTATAGTGATATTGGAGCGTTTTGTAGTTGTCCCAGTCTTCATCTTTCCTGGTGTTAATTGCCCTATTAAAGAGCCTTCTTAGTTTTTGTCTAAGTTTTTCTAGCTCTGCTGGTGTGGTCTAGGAATGATTAAAGGGCAGGTTTGTTCGAACGAGTTAGTAAGAATTGAAGTTAATTTACTTACATATTCTTCGATGTCTGATGTGCAGCTAAAACTGTGCTTGATACCCAGTTCTCGCAGCTGCATCTCAGTGATTTCCCTAAACTTGACTATGTTGGTCTTACGTGGGTTGCGTCTAGGTTCGATAATTTTTAGTTCCTTTGCTAGTTTATAACATAAGTAGGTACCTATCGCCGGGGACATAACCTGCTCGCCTTTCTCGAGGAGCTGGGATGGATCGAGTGATCGCCGCCTACCCACCATTGACACCAATACCAAATGCTATCATTAGCATTACATATAATAACTAGCTGACCCGGCGAACTTCGTTCCGTCTAACAGTCGATCAACATTACTTTATTTTTCTAAAATAAAAGTTTTTTTTTTTAAATATACGTAGCCTAAGTTACTCCTTATTACATCAGCTACCTGCCAGTAAAAGTCCCGTCAAAATAGGTCCAGCCATTTCAGAGATTAGCCGAAACAAACAGACAGACAGACAGACAAAAATTGTAAAAATGTTATTTTAGTGTATGTACCGCAATGATATTCTAAATAGAATATCATTGATGTACCGTATATATTATTCATATATATGTAGTAAAAATCAGTTATTACAATATTACAAACAGACACTCCAATTTTATTATATGTATAGATAAAATGGTATACTAGCTGCACCCCACGGCTTCGCCCGCGCGTAAAATATTATTTGTTGTATCCCTCGGGAACCAGACTGATTTTCGGGACAAAAGTAGCCTATGTCCGTCTCCGGCACCGAATCTATCTACTTACATACAATTTTCATCGAAATTGGTTCAGCACTTTAGGCGCTGAGTGGTAACAAACACACACACACACGCACACACACACACACACACACAAACTTTCACATTTATAATATTAATAGGATTAGGATATAAGTTATCTATTTATGTATATGGTTCGGTAATTGACGCTGACTGTACAGACTGTTCATAGGATTTCCATAAAAAAACAATAGCTTTTAGGAAATAACATTTTATTGTACACAATCTATACTCTAGGATCTCATGTTGACAACCTACTAACTAAATTTCAATAGGTTAAAAGATGAGATACAGCAGAACAGTACCTAATGCCAGCATAATTTGAATGTGCAAAACAAACCTTATCACATCTCTTTGGAGAATTATCTACTTACATAATTAATAATAATAATACCCATTCATTTCGAACCACTACATGAACATACACATATCATGCAAACATAACTACACCAACATTTAAATGGACACCAACCTGACAACTGGCTTATGGACACCTAACCAGAGCGACCATACACTAGTGCCAATGTCCTCAGCTGCAACAGCCAGCAGACTGTTGAAACTTTAATTTAATATTAATGTCTTTTAATATAACATTACATAATTACCTACCTACATAGGCACTAAAATCAGTTTACACTTTTACAGGATTAAATTAGGTAAACTTACTACCCTATTTAAAAATTGAGCATTATTTAAATAATAAAATATCACTCAATTCTAAGAACTTGTTCTCTACTTAGTCTGTGATTCTAAGTAGCACTCATGCTATCTCTGTCACATATCAAACAAATAAGCACCTCATTGCTTGGAACTATTTTTATAATAATAAGAACTGTCACACATTGCGGCTCAGTTGGTCTTAATTTAATAATAAATTTACAATTATTATCTTAGCACTTAATGGACTGGATATGAACAAATCTAATAAATGCTTATATTGCATTAATTTTAATATTATATTTAATATTACATTATTGGTGCTAACAAGTTAATTATTAATTAGCTAGATAGATTGGCAATTAACAAATAAAAAAATTGTTTTGCTGGTGAAATAAGTAAAACTTTAAAAGGTGATCTTAGGATATCAAAATAATAATTTATCGGAGTCGCCTCTAGGTGATTAAGATTATATACGCGAGTGATCAAAGGACACTAAATAGTCGCTAAAAACACCCAGGTGATCAAAATGGAATAGACTGTTGGCAACACTAACAGCCACCAGACAACGAAAAAAATCTCTACAAGGAGCCAAAGGAACAATCTCTACTGGTGCTATTTTTCTATAATTTTTATATAGGTACTATTGAACCAAGTGAATCGTAACCCACTATAACCTCATTTTGACAATCCATCTTAATGCAAGTAGGTCGAAATTCGCCTGAAGACAGATTTCCTTAGCAACGAGCTTGTTATCATTATATTAGATACTGACATTTTACTCAATACACTGTTGTTATGTTAATATTAAAAACATTTTACATACACATAGATCTTACAAATTTAAAAGTTTTAAGTGAAATGTCAGCAAAATAGGTCATGATTCAGTTGGTTCAATAGTATATTAATAATTATTGTATAATATTGACTTCTCCAGAACTAGTGTTATATATAAAATACATAATAAGATATAGCAGCTGCGATAACAAGCACAGATAATGTGGGCATCCAATACCTTTGAAACATATTTCGATCATCATTACCAACAACAACCTTCTTTTCTTTATACTTCTTCTTTCGACCACTCAATTTCCACTCATATTCAGCAAGCTCTTTCTTATTTTTTTCTTCTTCTATAGCTTTCAATCTCTGTTTTTCTTTCTCATCTTCTAGCCTAGCAGCTATTTTCTTAGCTTCACAAGTTTCATCACAATCTAATCTTGCGTCTCCTTTCCGCACCACATCGCATGGTGCTCCTCTCTTTAGGTTCCCACATGGACAGTGTATTTTGGTTTTCTTAGTACAAACTTGGCCATTACAAACACCAGAGTGACAGTTGCTATGGCAACGGTGACCACATTCCAAATTCTTTGGACATTGTTGCTTGCATGACAACATTTCTTCGGTAGCATTTGATATTTCACGGCAACGTAAATAGATCTCAGTTATTCCACAGTGACATGCTAATCTCTCTAATATTTCACAAGGTGGACATGGGCCAGGGTGACAAGCCCGTTTCGAACACTTGTGAGTGCATTTCTCAGGACGAGGAACTAAACATTCTCTGTTACATTCTCTGCACTTTGAAGGCACTTTTGGATATTCCGGGTCAGGCTTAAGCAGATGACACAGCAAAGTACACTTATGGTTACTGCAAGATAATGGAAGTCCACATTCTCTGCCACAAGGTCTTCTAGCAGCTGCGTGACAAGGCTGGTAATCAGTATCATGTTCTCCAAAGCACACAACTGGTACCGGAGTGTTGCATGGTGGACATTCTAAAGTCATCATTTTAGTTTTTGGTGGTTGAACCTCCCATGGTGTGGCGGGCTTCTCAACCTGCTTAAAAACAACAGCAACATTTAGATGACAAACTGCTTCACAGTGATGACCACATTTCGGGTATTGTTTATCACAAATAGCTTTGCATGGTGGACAGTCACCAAAGTGGCAAGAGTGCCTATTTTCTTCTACATGACCACATTTGTATTTCATTTTGCAATACAAGGTACACTTTGGCGGTTTTGTGTGCCTCTCTCTTCCACAAGGAACAGTGATGTATGTGTCTTTGCACCTGCAGGTCACTTTAGACTCTCTCGGGCAGGGATAGCAAGGTCCACGGTGACAAATATTTGTACATTTATGTCTACCACACTGTAGAGGTTTGTCACAAATTTTCTCACATGGGGGACAATTACCACTGCAGCACTTTCGTGCACAACCATGTTTACCACATGATCTGATGCCTCTGCACTTGGTTTCACACTTGTATTCTTTACTGCATGGCAGTGATCGTGTATGTGTTCCACATTGGCATTTCTTTTGAATTAAAACTTGGCAAGGTGGACATGTTCCTTTATGACATTTTTCTGGACAGTTATGATCACATTCTTCATGCTTCTTACCGCATGTGCCTAAACAAGTTTCCATAACATCTGGGCATTGGACAAAACGTTGGTTTGCCCCACATGGGCAAGATATCATACCAGAATTAGGACACGGGCCACAATCCCCTGAGTGACAGATTTTCTCACATTTATGATACCCACATGAGAATGATATTTTGCACACATTATCACATTGCCAAAATGGATCATTACATGGTCTTTTAGCTTTCTGCAGGCCACATTGACAGCTCTGAATACTGGTGTAACTGCACGGAGAGCACTCACCTTCATGGCAAACTCTTTCACATTTATGAGTCTTACAGAGAAGTGTTCTGTTGCAAGTTTCTCCACAAGACCATTTCCCTGCACTACATCTCACTCTCTTGCGTTCTTTCTCACAATAACAAACTCCATTAACAGTCTGTGGGCATGGTGGACATGGACCGGGATGGCATAAAAGTAAACATTTATGTTTGCAGTTTTCTCCCGCTGATAATCTTTTTCCACACACGTCTCCACACGTGTGAGGAATGAGCCAAGGATGGCAGGGCGGGTCAGCGGTTTTACCGCAAAAACATAGGTATACGCGAGGTATTTCTTCCTTCGAATATGACTGTCGACATTTTGGACAACACCACTCAATTTTTTGCTGCTTTATTACAGCAATCGGTCCCGTACTTTCTTCACTACGTAAGTTAATACTATCGTTCGACCATTTTTGAATACAAGATAGGTGAAAATAGGAAAAGCAATGATGGCAAGTCCATATTGCATTTGTCTTTTTGATCGAGCCTATACATATAAGGCATGTTACTACGCGACCGCTTATGGCTTCTTCTAGAAGATTCTTCGTTCTATTTAGCAAAGCAGTGTCGCCGCCGCCCCTCCAGTAGCTTTGGAAGACTCCATCAAGAACACTAGATTCGCAAGGCTCTTCGTCTTCTGAAGATGAAAGATCTTTCATTTCTTTTAAATGTTTTTGAACATTTTGATGAAGTTTTGCTGCCGCATCTTTATATCTCCGCGCCATGGTGTAAGTAAATTATTGTTAGAATGGAGAATGATTTATTTTGAGTTTTCATCAGTTTTCCGGGTGTTGCTCCCACCGGGACGTGACATTACAAAATGACAAATAAGACAACTAAATTCCAATCAGACATGACGACGACGAGAAATTTACACGGCGAATTTTTTTTTTTTTTAGAACAAACCATGCTTGATAAGCTAGCCGTTTTCACGGAAGATGGTTGTCATTTAATTTCATCCACATTTTTTCTATTTTTTATCATTGTAATATACCATTAATATCATCAACAAGAATATAATTCTAAACTTGACGCTGGCAGAAATAGCTGACACAATCGTCGTCTCTGTTGCCAAAAAAAAGAAGAAGAAGAAGAAGAACCATGCTTGATGGTTTGTTTTAAAAAATTTCATAAGTCCTATAAGTACCTGAATAAATTTTATTGGTTCGCAGTTTATTTTTAAAAATAATGTAATGAGATTGTATTTAAAAGTTCAGATTTTTCAAACATATTTTATTTATATAATTATAATTTAAATAAAGATAGAATTTATAGTTCTAGAGACGCCATCTAGTTCATTAGTCAGTTAACTAAAAATGTTGATAAAGTTCAGCTACTTGATACTAGATGGCAAGATTTGACAAAAAAATAGACAAACGAATGAGCCTAAATTATTTTATCCAGTTCACCAAATATGGTTCACTTTAATTGAAAAACAAACAAAAACATTGCAAACTTGCTCGTTATCCTGCTTTTGGCCACACAAAAGCTTATATTTTAAAATTCTGTGAGCCATAATTTGCTTCATCTATACTTACTATTAAAGCGCTAATAAGGAACTACCAGTCGGATTTGAATAATTCTTGCGTATGATAGCCCAGTTCTTGAGGTAAGATAAAGGCTATGTAACATCACGCTACTGGCGACGGGTGCAGAGCAGTAAGCAAAGACGCGGGTGAAACCGCGCCGCGGAAAGCTAGAACATAAATATAGAGCGAAGATACTAGCAGTGCGTCTTTTATTTATTGTGTGTAGATACAGTAAAAAAGAAGAAAATAATTATATAGACATATTTATCAAAATATAATGACATGTTTTTTTTATTCCCGACAGCGCGGCAAACAAACCAACAGCCCACCCGGTGGTAAGTAGTAGGTAACGGTCGCTCATAGACTTCTGCAATGCCAGGGATTCTGCAAGGCCGCTACCTACCATGTAAGGAGTGGGCTAGGTGAAGGGAATTAGAGAGGTAAGAATAAAAAAAGGAGGGAAAGGGAGAAAATTGAGCCTTGCTCCGGCGCTCCCACTCACCGAACGAAACGCAATAGTATGGATACCGACTACTATTTTTATGTTATGCTTTTATGAAAGGTACGTAAGTACGTACGTAAGTACTTCACCAGTCGATCCGGCCCATTCATGCAGAAACCAGCGAGAATCTTCTACCGTATCTACAGAATAAAGTAAAAGCTTATGGATTTTAAAAACAATAACTTTCAAACAAAAACAAAACTATTTCATAATCGCTTCATTCTTGTGGGAACTACTGGCGATAGACAAACAGACACACGTCAAAATAATAACACCGCTTATTGCGGAGGTAGTTCAAAATAATACTTCAAACATAATTAGACAGGTAATTTATTTAAAATCATTCAAGTTACAATCAGCAACATTTATGAAATCTCATCAAAAACTAACATTAGGTTTTAACATGAGGCTCACGTTGCCTTCATCTCTTCATCTTTAGTCAATTAAAAAAGCATTAGAAAAAAATACTTACATTACTTACAGGCGAACAAAATATGCACAGATATTTTTAATATCTTATTAGTTAAAAAAAGCATTTTAATAATGACTAATATTATGAATGGTAACATTATTAAATATTTAATACGTGATCCATGGCACTAGTAACTATTGCTAGTTTAAAAAATAGTACCGTGGAAGGAAAATATTATAGCGCACTTGTTTCAGTATCTTTTACATATACGAATGCCATTTACATGATGCGTATTTAGTATAAAATGTCATAATATTAAATGAGAATATCATGTCACATTTTAGAATTTTCGATGTTCAAAATATTGCTTTCATGGGTGTATTCTATTTGAACCCTCTGGGAGGTCCACAGAGAGTCACTATTCCACCCACTTAAATAACTGGAAATATCACTTCACCCGACCAAAATCAGACAGTTAAGCAGTCTCATTTATTTTCTGTTCTCAATAAGCGATACAAAAGTTATTTTTATTTATTCAAATAATACGTATTAGTTGTACAAAATTCGCATCGTGTAAAGGAATATGCAACCAATTTGCTTCCAACAATAGGGAGGATGACAACTTTAAATAACATTTTAACTACTTTTTATGAACTGTTATAACGCTCTATTTGTCCGTGGTTTGTAAAATACCAAGAAAATACAAACTTGTGGAGTCTTATTTAGAATAAAATGTCTTACTTGATCGCAATAAATTTAGTGTTACAAAATAAAATAATCGCTTGCTTTAGTATAAATGTTGTCACCACCCTAGTATGAGGTATTTAAGTTATTACATATTTTTGTAGTTTTATTATTATAGATAGTTTGTGTTATTTGTCCTTTTTTTCGTGACATTCTAGAGTATGGCACTCCAAATAAAATTTAAACGAAGTAAACAGAATAAAATTTATGACACGGACCCATTTAATAGGTTTCCACATCGCATCGCTAAGAAACGTAGTAAATAAAACGTGGTACCAAAAATTCATATACCCCTCCGAAATGTGAAAAAAAAAGTCTCCGCAAGCAGGGATATATGGTACAGATGGAAATAATGTACAAAGTATTTTTTTTTAATAAGGTACATTATACTGAATTAGTTCGTTTTAAATTTTGAAAACATTAACGTACTCTACTATTTATCTCCGGTTTCTTATTTTTACTGGACAGTTGTTTAAACCATCCCGCTTTTTTATTATTGTCTTTAGGCATAGACAACGATCGAGAAATTCTTTCTCTATCACTATCCCGATTGATCACTTCACTCGATTGGCTTTTCTTGCCATCTCTAGCAACGGATTTTCTCATTGTATTGCCATCTCTATTTTCTCTAGTGACGGTTCTTTTTTCCGGTTTTCTGTATAGTGTTGTACTAGAGCTTGTTAGTCGATTATTATTTTGTGGGCGTCGAGTTAAAGTAGTTTGGCTGTATGATTTGTGGTTTTTCTGTAAGGGTGCTGGTTTGTCATCTGTTAGGGTTTTGGTGGAAGATGCCTTTTTGATTATTTCTTTAGGCTTGGACTTCCTTGCTCGTTGTGCGTAATGTACGTCGTGTTGATCGTTGTAATGTTTCGGTGTCCATGGTGCGAATATTGAGAAGCTTTTGGTCGTGCTGCGTACTTGAAGGTTGGAGGAGTTGACTGATGAGACATCGTCGCGCGACCGGTTGCGGGTCACACGACCGGGGTCTGGTATATCACCAACTGTAAGAGATACAATACAATTGTTATTGATTGTTAACACTTTTCGGGACAGTAAACGTAAATGATGCCAATAAAACATCTATTGTGTCTACGTAGTAGTGTCCATGAAAGAGGCAAATAACTTCTCGGCGTCTGCTTTGGTTTAAAAATGCCGAAAATCTAACAAGGGGTGCCGGGTATTCACGCGACTTGAAAGCAAAGAAGAGAAAGAAAAAAGAGAAATCTATGTTCCAGAAATACCTGTAGTAGCGTGCAGGTAGACCACGCTGCGTTGTGACTGGTGACTGGAATCACCCTCAGTGCTGCTTTCTCCAGAATTGGGGGCCGGTGTTCGACGACGGTGTCTGCAAGTAATGAGTAATGAGTATCATAATACTGTGATTTAGACTAGACTGTAATAATTAAAAAGACTAGTTAAATTAATTACCTTATTTTGGCTCTAGTCCGATTGTTAACTACGTAACATTTATTATGAGTATTGCCCAAGAATCATCTCAGTTTTTCTCATTCCTCTACTTTAGCAAAAGAATTAGTTTTAGCTTAATTTAACTAACATGCTTTTCTGGTTATAATGACATAATAAGTATTGATGACTTAATAAATTTATGAAATTGAGATAAATGAGATGATAAAATCGTTTTTAAAGAATATTTTCAATTCGCACAAAAAAAAAACGTGTCCATATAAATATTCGCGTCGTGTGATCGACGCTTAAAATATCACAGGCTCAGCCAATCTATATCCAAGCATTAAGAAATTATGACGATTTTATTATACCAACTTACTTCAAAGTACCCGTCAGCTCCTGCTTGCTCCCTCTTAGTTCTGACGAACTGCCGCGCTCCTCAGTCCTTCTCCTCGCGTCTCCTTTCGAACCCTTCAGAGTCTTTGAACTGCTGTGACTCCTCGACCTCTCATAAGGACTGATCGGCGGTTTGCTGTTCACTTTTCTATCAAACTGACTCTCATTCTCAGAATTGCTTTGTATTTCTGAGATGTTTTGGAGATTTCTTTTATAAAGTTTTGAGCGAGGAGAATCGTCTTTCTCTTTTTGCAAGTTGGAAAGTGAGTAGCTTTTGTGTGAGAGTTCACTGTGATCGACCTCGTCAAATCCTGTGCTGGAGTTTGAAGTGGTTTTCCTGACAGTGTTGTGTTTGTTAGTGTATCGTTTCTCGTTGGGACTCTTGACGTTGGCGTCTGAATCAGGGTCGGTGTCTCCGAAGAACCGCAAGTTTTTTGCTGGTGAGTTCAGCGGTTTTGTTGTCTTCGTGTACGGTTTGCGAGGGGACTCGTCTTCTGTGGTGATGACGCTTTCTTTTTCAACCTAAAAGTTGGATTGATTTATTATACTTCGCTATTATGGTCATTATCATCGCCCACAGCCTATAGGTACCCACTGCTGGAAGTAGGTCTTCCTTTGTGAATCCCACTTACACCGAAGATAGGTACTTTTAATTCATACATAATATATACCCATGTAATACTTTTATACATCTTAAGATTAATTTAAGATAACTACAAACTACCCATATTTATTCAACTCATAAATGCTTACTTTAGTATTTTTTCCTTTCTTCCTGCTAGTGAGTCTATCCAGCGACTTGAACCAGTTGCCACTTGTATTGTTGGGGGTGGAGGTGGGCGGACGGCGCGGGGGCGACGGCGTAGGGCTCGGTGTTGCCAGCCTGCGTCTCTCGCGGTATCTCTCGGCCTGCACAATTACAATTTACAATTGACAGTTAAGTCTATTAGTTAATAGAGGGCGCATAAATTAGGAAAATCTAATACGCTGGCTTAGTCAGTTTTGATCTAAATTAACTAGATTAATAATAATACGATAATATACGGCACGGATGCACGGCGAAGGCCTCTTTAACGAAAGTCAGTAATGTCAAAAGTAAACAGACACAAAGTAAACTTAAATTCAGAATAAATGTTTATATAATATAATATATAATATAATATTCTACCACATTCACACAGCGCCATCTAGCCCCAAATTAAGCAATTATATTTGCTTGTGTTATGGGTACTAAACAACTGATATATACTACTTATATACTTTTTTTTTTTTTTTTGTAAATACATACATATTATAGATAAATTACACCCAGACACAGAACAAACAATCATGCTCATCACACAAAGGTTTGTCCTGGGTGGGAATCGAACCCACGACCTCCGGCTTAGCAGTCAGGGTCACTAACCACTAGACCAACAGGCCAGTCAAGTCAGTTTATAAATCAATCAGTTTTGTATCAAGCATTAAATTAACAAACCTTTGCACTTCAATAAATAGATAATTTAATACAAAGATCTAAGACAGTTCTACAAACATTATTAGGTACAATGATCTGATACGTAGTGTCATTGCTCATTACTCATCACTTCGTACATAGGTACAATTAGTGAGTCTGTCAGCACGTCACACAGGTCGTTCATCTTTGGTGTAGGTACATTAGAACTTGTGTTAGAGATCCTTCTACTGGTAGCGCGTCAGCGAGCACATATCTCAAATTTAGTTAACTCATGCAGAGTCAAAGTCAAAATATTTTTTTCTTAGATCATGTTATTGATGATTTTCGCTACCAGTTGGCGCCAATTAGGTGAAAGGTCTTCCATTCACAAAAATTCAAAATCAAAATTCATAATTGATTCACAATTTGAAATCAATAGAATCCTTGACGGTTTATTGAATAATTAAAAGCGCTTTGACAGTGGCCTGGATCTGACGCCTCAGTGCTGCCACCTAAAACTCTCATTGTAGAAACCATTAAAAAAGTGCCAACTAATTTCACTCGAACCATAGCCAGCGGTGGATGTCTTTTGGCTGATATGATGATGAAAAAGACTTTTTTTTTGTCAGTCGCGGTAATATTCTTTATTTCGCAGAAATTTGATTGCCATAACACGCAGTGGCGTGCACTCCATATAGGCAGAAAGGCACTGCCTACCCTAATAATTGCTTGAAATCACAATTTTAGCAACATAATTAAATAATGCCAACTCTGTTAAAAATCTATAATGTCTACCCTGTCTAAAATCTCTCGCACGCTCTGCACGCCACTGATAACACGGAACCATTACATAGCTTTAAGCTTCCGTATGCTACGGTTTATCTGATATATTAGGTATAATGTTACCTACTGCAAAAAAATCTATCAACGCAATACCGAGTCTAACAAAAAACATAAAAGTTTACATTTCCGTTGTACAAAGTAATAAAAATGATCTTTAATAGGTATATTATGTCATAATATGATGGTCTAGTGGTTACGGCATTGATTATTTAAGTACGATGTTAGGTTTGAGACCGGGTAAGCAATGTGGCTCAAAGACTAGGTACTACTTTCGTAGAGTACCAACTTCCTTGAAGCGCACCAAATGAACCGCTTGAAAATTTTCCTCAATACGCACCAAATGACCAAACGAGTTGAGAGTGGGGCAGTTTGGATTTGGATCCAGGAATCCCCGGGGCCAAATGCTGGCTGACTTCATGGAGAGGGAGGGCCTCTTTATGATGAACTCCTTCTTCAAGAAGCGCGATAGCCGCAAATGGACCTGGATTAGTCCTGACGGTGTCACAAAAAATGAGATTGACTTCATCATGTCGACCAGGCGGCAAATATTTAATGATGTCTCAGTGATCAATACGGTGAAAACCGGAAGCGATCACCGGATGGTAAGAGGCACATTAAATATCAACCCTAAGCTGGACCGATCTCGACTGATGAAGTCTGCGCACCGACCTGCACCGATTCAGATTCAAAGCTCCGAGAGCTTCCAACTCGAACTTCTTAACCGCTTCGAAAGCCTCGGCGATTGCGTAGACGTGGACGAATACAGCAACAGGTTCGTGGAAACTGTCCGTTCGGTAGGGTCGAACATCTTTAAAGCCCACCACAGTAAAAGACCGAGAAAGATCACCGACCAGACCCTCAAACTTATGGACGAAAGACGCAGGATGGTACTGCGGTCCCCAGAGGAAGCTAGTGACTATCGGCGGCTCAACAGACGGATCTCCAAGCCTTTGACTCGCGACCTTCGCCAATTTAACACACAACGTGTCAAAGAGGCTATAGAGCGCAACAAAGGCTTGAAAGTGTTCGCACGAGATCGGTCTGTCGGGCAGAGCCGACTTGTCAAGCTGAAGACTGGGGACGGCAGGCTCATCTCGTCTAAGCCAGAGGTTTTAGAGGAGGTCGAGAGGTTCTACGGACAGTTATACACGACACAACATGCACCTGTTAGCTCCCTAGCATCAGATCCAAGAGCTAGGTTAACTCGACATTACACCGAAGACATCCCGGACGTCAGCTTGTGCGAGATTGGTCTGGCCCTCAGACACCTCAAGAACAACAAGGCGCCGGGTGAGGATGGAATCACAGCCGAGCTACTGAAGGCAGGCGGAAATCCTGTCCTGAAGGCCCTTCAGAGTCTCTTTAGTGCCGTCCTCCTCGAGGGCAAAACGCCACAGACATGGCACAGGGGTGTGGTGGAGCTGTTTTTCAAGAGGGGCGATAAAACCCTTCTGAAGAATTACAGACCTATCACACTCCTGAGTCACGTCTACAAGCTGTTCTCGAGGGTCATCACTAATCGTCTCGCAAACAGGTTCGACGACTTCCAGCCTCCCGAACAAGCCGGTTTCCGAAAAGGTTTTAGTACCATAGACCACATACATACGCTGCGGCAGGTTATACATAAGTCCACAGAGTATAACCGGCCCCTGTGCTTAGCGTTTGTGGACTATGAGAAAGCCTTTGATTCGATCGAGACCTGGGCCGTGCTGCAGTCTCTCCAACGGTGCCATATTGACTATCGATATATCGAAGTGCTGAAGTGTTTGTATGAAAACGCCACCATGTCAGTACGAATAAATGGTCAGAGCTCAAGGCCTATCCAGTTGCAGCGAGGAGTACGACATGGAGATATCATATCTCCGAAACTGTTCACCGCTGCACTGGAGGACGTGTTCAAGCTTCTGACCTGGAATGGACTTGGCATCAACATAAATGGCGAGTAAATCACTCACCTTCGATTCGCGGACGATATCGTGGTCATGGCTGAGACCGTGGAGGAGCTCAGTGCAATGTTCGATGACCTCAGTAGAGTCTCTCGACAAGTGGGCCTAAAAATGAACATGGACAAGACTAAAGTCATGACCAATGTCCATGTTACACCCACTCCTATTACGGTCGGAGGCTCGATGCTCGAATTCGTTGACGAGTACATATACCTGGGACAAACAGTCCGATTAGGTAAGTCCGATTTCGAGAAAGAGGTCACTCGTCGAATCCAACTCGGCTGGGCAGCGTTCGGGAAGCTACAACATATCTTCTCGTCCGCACTACCGCAGTGTCTCAAGACCAAGGTCTTTGACCAGTGTGTGTTGCCAGTGATGACATACGGAGCAGAGACGTGGTCGCTAACTATGGGTCTTATCCGAAGGCTCAAAGTCGCTCAGAGGGCGATGGAGCGGGCTATGTTAGGCGTCTCCCTGCGCGATCGTTTGAGAAACGAAGAAATCCGCAGGCGAACCAAAGTAACTGACTTCGCTCGCAGAGTTGCTTCTCTGAAGTGGCAATGGGCAGGACACATAGCTCGCAGAACTGACGGCCGCTGGGGCAGAAAGGTTCTAGAGTGGCGACCACGAACCGGAAGACGCAGCGTGGGCAGACCCCTCACAAGGTGGACCGACGACCTTATAAGGGTGGCGGGCAACCGATGGATGAGGGCGGCGAACGACCGGCCACGGTGGCGAAAATTGGGGGAGGCCTATGTCCAGCAGTGGACGTCTTTTGGCTGATATGATGATGATGACGCACCAAATATTTATATTAGATTTTTTTAGCGCAGAGAAATGGTGCGTTTTGAGGATTTCATAGCCATCTTGGACATTATCGATATTGGACATTACTGATTTACGGTAAAAGAAACTTATGCTATGTAAATTTGAAATTGCCAAGTCGTTCCTAGCAATAGTGATGTGATGACTGATACGCATGCCATCTATACTGTAATTGATCAATATTAAGTGACCGAATGCGCTTGGGTAACAAGCACATGAGTAAATAAGCTGTACAGAGGGCAAAGCTTCTTAAGAAAGTGCAAAATTGTTACCTAATTTGGTAGAGTTAATTGTCACAATAAGTTAAGACAAATTAAACAAAACATTTTTAACTTGTATAGTTTATTTATGTACCTACTGATTTTGATATCTCATTATACCTATTCTAAACAAATAGGATTAACATAGTGAATAAGAAAAAATCTGTTGTTTTTCGCTCTGTCTTTAGCTGATATTAATATTATTACCAAATATACCTACACTTATTAAAAAACATAGTCAGGGTATAACATATATGCGCAAAGAGCCGACAAGTCAAAATCCTGTTTATTCAGCTATTCAAATATCAAAGCTTGTCTATGCCAACATCCTTGCGAGTTCAATGACTTCTAAGATAGCGTACACAACATTAAATATCATCTTCATTTTTTAATACAATTTATTAAAATTTTGGAGATCAGAGATCATGTTATTGTGTTTGATTTGTGAGTTTTTTATTGGCCGACGAGCAAACGCCCTGCCATGAAGTTAAGAAAAGGCAGAATCAGAGTGGGCTATACTTCGTCTTTGTGGCTCTTAGTCCAAGTCAACGTCAAGTCAAAGATATTTATTTACGTTAAATTTACAAAATGTCAGTTAATTAACCTACAGCTTGTTCGCAGACGTTACTCAGGCCACTCTTTTTAATCACCAGGTTATTACAATTTTTTGTAAGTTACAATAAAATTACAAGTAGCATGCAAATTGCAAAGTGACATCTTAATTAAAACTCGAGCAAAATGTTTATTTCTACTCTTTTTTATTAGCAAATAGATTACTTACAGTGAAAACGGTGTTACCGTGTAAACAAAATGAATACTCAGACACATTTTAGGCTGAGCGCATTATATTTTACATCCTATTCGCTCTGATCGACAGCGACGCTTTTCTTTATTCTTTATTCTTTATTGTACACACATAGAACATATTACATAATTTTCAAATTAGGTATAAATGTATCACAGTTAATTATGCTTTTTAAAAACTTAATCATTGCTCAAGAGAAATTATAATTAAATATATTGATAAGGGGTAAAATTATGAAATAAGTAATAGATTTAAAAAGATTTTTATATCCTTGTTCAAATATTCGAAATTCACAAAAGACGCGCTTCGCTTTAAAACAGTATAGTTTTTGCCACACCCTGCTCAAAGTTTCAGGCTATATAAAGACAACTTTTTTAAACTAATATGGGCTACGCGTAACACATAACTAAATATAGCAGAGTTAGGCGCTTACAAGGTAAACCTTTTTACAAGCTTGCTGTTGAGTAATTTAAAACTAAGGTGGCTTGTGAAACGAGTGCGAGTTTTAGTTCTAAAATTACCTAACTTTCCTTAAAAGATAAATTAAGTAAATTTTGGCGTATGCGTGACGTTTGGCAGTCGTATCTATAGATATATTTAATCTCATCACGAAATCTCAGAAAGTACAAGTGCTAGATGTCTCAAATTTTGCATGGGAGTCTTAGAACAGGTGCTCACTAAGACTTATTTTGTGATAGTACGTGGAAAGATAAAAATGTGAGAGAAGATCTAGAATCTACTTCACATACGGAGCCGTGACATCGCCTCACCAGTCTGCTTGTGACCACGACCGGTGTAACCTGGTCGAAATGTTAAACAAAATAAGGTATGTAAATACCTAATGCATGATCTGATGAGAAGTTGTAAGACAAAATAGAATCAATTTGAACATTTTATCATCATTATAATCAGTCGAAAGACGTCCACTGCTGGACATAGCTTTCTCCAACTTTTGTCACCTTGGACGACTGTGAGCCACCCGAATCCATCGGTTGTCCGCCACCTTTAGGTATCAGGTCGGAAATCAAAAACATTTAATAAAATTATCGGACAATGAACCGAAACAACAATTCAAAGGAGAAAAATATCTCACTCATAATATTCGCATATTAATAAAAATAAAATGAATACAACCTCATTGTGTTTTAGAAAAATTATATACATTTTTTTTGTCTCAATAATTAGTACAAAAGTATATACTCATCCCTACTCTGCCTGATGGTAAGCAGCGAATGATACAAGCTTCTAGAGATGGGGAACACTATTCTAAAAGAAATTCATTTAACTTATCAGTCCTCAGGTAGTAGATCCACGCTGATTTCAGCATGAATGGGCCGGATCGTCCGGGGAAGTACTACCCTCTCATAGAAGATCGACTTAAGAGTAGTAGTATCCGTACTACTGCGTTTAGTTCGGTGAGTGAGAGTGCCGGAGGCCCAATTTCCCCCCTTCCTCTTTCCTCACCTCCCTTATTCCCTTCCCCTAACCCCATTCCCAGCGGCCATAGTGGAGGCCACCACACTAGCAGTTTAAGACGATTACTTTTGGTATAGTGGCCACCACTTCTGGATTCCACTGACTGCTTACCATCAGGCGGGGTGGAGTCACTTTGGTAGGCTATAATAAAAAAATAAAAAAAAGTCCTTTAAAAACCCGGAACGTGTTGATGTTTTACATTGATGAAATGATATTCGTATGCAAGGTCGACGGGCGCCATATGGCCTGCGACCTTAACCATACTCTTACATACGATTCGGTATATACATTCTGCTTGTAATTAATGTATGACATTTTAAGTTTATTGTTGTTGGTATATAGCAAGGGTCTTTTAGGTAAACAGTCATAGTAGGTGGCTATTTTAAAGGTACGGTAGTAGATACATGCGAGTTTAAGCATGGGTTGATTCGGCCGGGGAAGTAACTACTCTCTTTGAATATCTATGTTAAGTATTTTTTTAGCTTGCGTTTGGTAAATGAGAGTTTTGGAGTACCAATTACATATTATAATTAATTATAATTACACAACGCTGGCGAGCTTATTGATTTAAGGACATAAGGCCTGACGTGAGGACAAAACTTAACACCAATATATGCTTAATTCGCAGATCGAACTCAAGGTCTGAAAGTGATAGACACTAAAGACAATAAGAGTTAATAATCAAGTAAATAAGCATAATTTCCATACTGTGATTTTTAAAGTAAATGATACTTCGTCGTGATATCAAAGTAAGACAAGTAGAGACCTTTCTAATGAAGAGTTCTTGCTCTGATTCGACACAACGCTCTGGCGAATATAAACTATGTCACATAGTAAGCTGAAAAACAGATTGCTCTAAGTACCGCGACGAAATATTTAGCGTATTTTAGTATTATGTTGTACAATTTTCAGAATAATTGGAGCCACGCGCAAACACTGATTCTTGTAAACTGCACGAACTACGTAATATAAAACTTAGGAGAACCAGATGCCTGCTAAACCGTTTTGGACCTTACAATGAATTTAATGAAAAGTGTATTAGGAAAAGGAGGATAGATAAATTACAAATAATAATATATTATCCGCTGCCCTCTGTTACAAATTTAATTGAAAAACTTACATAAAGGATTAAGAGTTACTATTTGCATTTAACCAGACCGCGTAATCGCTTAACGCTCCATGTTCACAATATGTTTGTGCCTTAATTGCATGCAATTCAGGCAATATGCAATGCAATATTATGAGTTGTAGAGCATGATGGTTAAGATGATGACCTCGGACCTTTTTTGTGCCAATAGGGACGGTTCAGTTGACCAGGAGCTAGAGAAAGAGAAATCAAGGAGACCAGTTCATCATGTGTTCTCGGCTCCTGGACCTAAAAAACGCCAGGAACATAGTTGGCTATGTCCATAACACCTTCAACTGTTGGACGGTATATAGAAAAGCAGGTAAGTGCCAATCTGGCTTAAGCACCAAGACTTCCACACAAACTTATTATGAAGACAGTTTATCCATCATGAGAATCGTGCTTAGTAGATTTTCCGATTTTCCAAAACCAAAAACTCTTAAAATAAATATTATCATTCTTCTTTTTTCGTGTCGACGAGTTATCGCTTTTATAATAAAACTTAAATTTATTGGCTCAATAAATCTTAATAAATGTTAATAAGTTATTCCATGTATTAATTTTTAACAGTTCAGGATTAGCCTCAAATTCTGAAACGAAAACTTACAATCAACAGCTACTATTATAAAGTAATTTTCAGAAGTCTCTGTTGACTTTATTTGGGATCCATTGTCACGACGGCGGCCGACAATTTATTAAGCCTTTTGCGGTCACCCACAGCTCAGTGCTACTTGACCGGCCTCAATCAGTCGTTTTGAGGTGAAGCATTACTTCAAGGTAACCGCTTCCAACCAGTTGTGCTAATATTATAAATAAATACATTGAACGAATCGCTGAAGATAAACGTGGATATTTATGTCACTATATATGATAGTTATACGTTGACGGACTCTTCAAAGGTCTTCAAGGATAATAGAATAGAATATAGGTCACCCTAGACGAACATACGCGGACCAAATAGGTGATGTGTTGACAAAGGGCACAATTACAAGCATCCGTAACCGACGTGTGTATGAAAAGATTAATGAATCTTGAAGAGGCAAAGGAGATATGTTTGGATCGTAGCAAATGGCGTATAGTATCTGCGTACCCCAGTAATGGGAGACAGGCTCGAAGTTATATATGTATGTATGAATAAAATATAGATTAATCAATGTATGGAACTGACATAAGCTAACGCCAACATTGTCGTTAGCTTATGTTAATTCCATACATTTTCTATTATATTCTGTTACTGCATTTATGCCACTGGTCTAGGCCATCTGATGTTGCAAGTGTCCGTAGGCTACGGTAACTGCTTACCATCAGGCGGGACGTATGCTTGTTTGTCACCATAATCGTATAAAAAAAATAGCGAGGTCTTCGGTTGTGAACAAAATCATTCAAAGTAAAGTCCAAGTGAGTACTTCTGCTTGCTTTTGCAATATTTCTTACTGTTTTCTCTATGAAAGAGTACTTTTGACTAATGAATTCGAACTTTATTGAAGCATTTATAAACTCTATCACCCGCCATCGACGTGGGCTCATCTTATTAATATTAAAATTTATACGGTCGAATTGAGAAACCTCCTCTTTTTTGAAGTCTGTTGAAAAAGAGGTAAAGTTTGTGAGGTTATAGGGAGCAATCTCTGGATCTTCTGAACCGATTTTGAAAATTCTTTTTGCGTTTGAGAGCCCGATTCTTAAGGAAGGTTGGAGGATTAAGAAAAGTTTGGCTATGTAACATCACGCTAGGAGTAACGGGAGCGGAGCAGTAACCGAAGATGTAACTTAGCGCAGATGAACAGCGCCGCGGAAAGCTAGCTTTTTAATAAAGAAATATTTGCTCGATGTGATTTTATACAACCTGCTATGAAGAAGGTATGCTATGATATTATTACTTTATACATTCAAATTCTAGTTTAAACTGCTTGAAGAAATAACAAGGTTTTTGTTACGATTATTTTTACTAATCAGTGTATACGCAATCCAAAATAACCAAACTTAATTTAATGTTCTGCATGCAGGATTTGATACCGCTTTAAGAATTAGAGGTGACGTAAACCCTGTGTCAAACACGACATTGACCCAAAGGTCGACGACCCCATTATGGCGCTAATAATATAATCTTTAATGTACTGTGTTAGCTTTAATTAGCATAAGTATGTTTAGATTAATGATTCTATTTTGATTCTGGGTCTTTTAAACGGAGTATGAAAAGTGATCTCGCAATGCGGCCATAGAAATTGAAAAATGGAAAAGCATCTCTTGATATACTTGGATTTCCCTTGGTGCTTAGCATCTGGCAGAATAGTCTTTTTTTTAGTTAACGAATAAAAAAAAACATATTTTCTAGTGGTGCAATAAGATTGCCAAAGAATCTAATTTACGCCGATATTTTATAATTTTTTGTTATTATTTATTTTCAATGTACTTTTCCAATTATTCATTATATTTATCCAAGAGATCTCACTGAGGTTTTTGTAAGATGTTACTTAAATAATTGCTACAAGGACTACATTTTTTGCCGATTTTTATTTTATAAATACTTCCCAGGTGGAAAATGGAAGACCTTTTACCGAAGTGGCACCAAATGGTGGTGAAAATTTTCCTAAGCATTCATACTAAAACTCCTGTAGTACTTGCTACCGTAATATGCTTTACAATTATAGTCCTGTCAAAAATAAAAGCTTTTGTGTAAAATAATAATAAACTTCTCATTATTATTGATTTCAAACATGACCTTTCGCCTACTTCCAAAACATATTCTTATAATAAAGAATTGATTGCAAGGAAGCAATAACCAAAAAATTTTATGATGCCGGTGTTATTAAACAAGTAGAATTTAATTGCATTACAAAGGCGGTTATCTGATGTTTGAGGGCGGCTCAGATTCCCTTTATCCGCGTACGTAACTAAAATTTGGAACTAGTTACGAACTGGGTATTTTGTCTTGGTTACGAATGAAGAATTTAATTTAGATGGTTTGCGGTTATAGTGAAGATATTTGGAAGACCTATATATCAGTGTGCAAATTACGGCTGAAATTACATTCGCTATCATACATATAAGTACAGAACCACTAGATAAGTACAAAACGACCTATAGAATTCCCGCACACACAATCAAGTTGCTAATATCATTCAATGTCAATAGTGGCTGCTTCCAATCGATATTCATAACGAATGATCGATGAGTCGATGCAAATGAATCGAGACATAATCCGGTACACTCGGCTCCATAGAGCCTTTAATTGGAAAGGTTTTTTTTTACAATATAGGTGACAAACAAACATTATATTCTACTGTAATCTATGGACTTGGCTATGTTCTCTAACCCCCAGTTTCTAAAAGGCCGATCAACGAAAAATTAACTAATCACTTGTTAAATCTCATGTGAAGTACCAATTGGGTTGCTAAAAGCGTGAATAATTAGTTAAATTTGATCTAATTAGTAACAAATTACATGAAATTAAACTAATCATCGATGCTTTTAGCATGGTTTTAGGTACTTCACATAAGATTTAACAAGTGATTAGTTTATTTTTCGTTGATCAACCTTTCAGAAAGTAGGGGTTAGTGTAATGTTCACGTACATCTATTGTAGAAATGCTAAGAAAACTTAACCGTCATTGTCAATAGTGACGAAAACTCTACTTCCTTTACTTTTTCTCATCTTTACTGCCAATGAGAGAAAACCACAACGGTGCTTATATATTTTTTTAACAAAAATTATAAATTTAGGCCCTGTTTCACCACTTGCTGATAAAGTGCATGATAACCTTTTCAAAACTTAACTGATAGATACGCAAAAATTAGTACCACAAGTGCCCGATAACCTTAACTCAAACAAAAAACTCTTTAAAAATATAAGACAGATTTAACTAGAAGGTGTTTTACCTGTTAGATATATATCAGACACTTTAGCAGTTAGTGGTGAAACAGGGCCGTAGTCTCGTAAACATTTTTCTACTATGATTTAAGCATGTTTAATTTTATAATACGAGTACATACCGAAAGTAATGCTAAGTACGAAAGTTATCAGAGTAAGATACAAAAGAAAACAACGTCTTTTCTCTATATTATTTAACGAAGATGAACATTTATGTGTAAGACTGTACTTATATTATTCTTGTACGTGTGTCGTCCACGTTCTCGTGAACTATAAATGACATTGCAGTGTTGTTATCAGAATATCATGAGTATACTGCAGCTGGCAGTATCACTTCACAATCAATGAATAGTGAATACTGCTTTTAAAAGTTTTGATTCTATTGCTTTTTTGTTTTGCGGTTAAGGTTGTCGTTTTATTACTACTGTTCCATCTAGTGTATGAGTTTGATTCTACGTTGATTAAGTTTAAAAAAAAAAATTAAAATAACTTGAATATGTTCACTGCAGAATATCGGCCTACCACAAATTATGGGATACCCTGGTATTCCTTAGTTACTACGACGCCATTTTACATTCATATTTTAAACCGAAAAATATTTTTATTATTTTTACTTACGCTATAAAGTTAACAATCCAGCCAATTTTAATTGCAGATTGTTTTATTTAAGATCTAACTTTGTAGGCCCTGATAAATACTTAATCTCAAAAGAAAATCCTACATTATTCCTACTTAGTAAACTCAAACTCAAAGCATTTATTTCATTTTGATCATAAAGTATGATGCTTATGAAAAGTCAACATTACATGAAGTCAGCCAATTAACCTACAGCCGGTTCGCTAACGAGGTAGAGCTGTGAGAAGAACTGGCAAGAAACTCACGCCGTTCTTTTCAATCGCAGGATAATTACAGTTTTTTGTATGAGTTACAATTTCAACATTCAACGCAACCAAAGAACCACACGACAACCAATAATACTTCCATACACTAACGGACAGGTCAAAAGTCTTTATTGATTAAAAAAATATCCGTAATTACATCTTCGTATATTGCAACAAAATACTAGTTTCGTTTAATTGCTCTTATAACTGTTTGATAATTGTTACAAAAAGCGTTTGCTTTTACAAATATTATTTTATATTTGTTCTCACGGTCTTTTCATAAAAAAAGTTGGATAAAATATTTATTTTATAAGTTTAACCAGTGCAAGAATATACAATGATATATTTTCAATTAATATTATTATTTAGTTGGAAAATGTTAAGTTTACCTTGGAAATTGACATAGAATTACGATTGAATGACGGTTAACGATAATATCGTAAGCAAAAACTGGATTTTAAATAAAAAAGTCTCAAATCGTAAATTCGCAGGCATTGTGGACGATATCAGCATCGAAAAGTAATAATAAATAAATAATATCACAACAATCACACAACGTGAACTAGACCCAAAGTAAGTATACTAATAGCTTGTGATATGGTTTCTAGTATCTAAAATCACACCACAACTACACAACGGACCAGACTTAATTTCAGGATAAAAAATATCCTATATCAGTCTCCAGTACCGAATCTATGTATATACTAATTTTCATAAAATCGGTTGAGCCGTTTCGGCACTGAGAGGTAACAAACACACACACATACACACACGTGATAATTACTAGAAAAGCTATATTATAATGACACGACCACATAATTTTTTCGACACATCGAATCGTCAAAGCTTAATATAAGCTCAAACACGAGTATAGGGCTTATAGGCCAGTAGTATCGACCGGGACCTGGTCCTGTCACTATACTTTCACTTTCATGTAGCCCTGGTACCGCAAGTTGTGGGACAGAGCGAGCAAAACATTTAAAGAACACTTTTATACATACCTACTTAATAACGCAAACTGTCTAAGTTAACAATTATACAAAAAAAAAACAGTATATTAATATCAGATTATAAGAGTCCAATATTTTTTGTTTTTACAAAAGATGGCTTGCATTTTGGTGCCATCCACATGAACTGAACCTATGGTGCTTTGAATACGCTTCTGTTGAAACCAAAGTGCCGGAGGCCTAATTTCTCTCTTTCCCTTTTCCTCGCTTCCCTCAATCATTTCACCTACCCTACTTCCTTCACGGTAGGCAGCGGCTTCGCAGACTCCCTGGCATTGTAGAAGCAATGATAGGGTCTCTCGAGTAGTACATGAGCGACAGTTGCCACGTGATTCCAGTCTGCCTGATGGTAAGCAGACAGTGGGACTCAGAAGTGGTGGTGATCATTCCACAAGTCATCATCGAACTGCTGGCTGTTCTATAAAGTCCGTAATAAGTTAGTAACTTGTACTAGATTTAAGTATCACAGTTGCAACTAGTAGCTATGTTGAAACATTCCGCTAACTTAATTGTTTATTATTGATTTAGGTATATTACTGTTGGTGGCACTTGGTGGCACAGTAGAAGTCCTTGCTATTCACGACATTAGACATTATTTATTCCAGATAATTATAAAGAGTCTTAGTGTACTTTGTGTTCGTTAAGTAGAGCCGCAAGAGAGTTTCTTTATTCTTACATATTTTATGCCCAAATACTCAAAAGCTAATAAAGCTTAACTTAGTTAAAAAACAATACCTATTATTTCTGTCACTAAAATTCCACTCATAGCAAAATAAAGATTAAATTTCGTTTCAATTATTGAAGGTTAGTTTACTGTTTTAACCGATTTCAAAAAGGAGGCGGTTCTCGATTCGGGACGTTTTTTTTTGTATGTGTGTTACCGCAGAACTCGGTCATTTATAAACCGATTTGGATTTTTTTTTATTTGTAAGGGTTTATATTTTTTATATTTTTTATAAAAAATGGTTCAGTAGTTTGGTTTTAGTTTTATATTTTGTAAAAACGTGTACAAGGAATAAAGAGATGTAAAACAACGCGTTGATGTTTCAGGTCTTTGTTTTTTCGTCTATAAATTTAATTATTGTAATGTTGTTTATAAACTTATTATTCATCATCATAATTATATCAGCCAGAAGACGTCCACTGCTGGACATAGGCATCCCTCAATTTTTAACACCATGGCCAGTCGTGGGCCGCCCTCGACCATTACTTGCCCGTCATCTTTATCAGCTCGTCGGTCCACAACGGTCCGGTTATGAAGGATCTGCTCACTCTACGTATTTCGTTCCGTATTACTTCTTTTTTTTTTCATTTAAAATTAAATAACTCCTGCTCACAGACTAACTGGCTTAGTTTTTGATATGTACTAGGTTACTACACACACAACGATATTTTGTAATCGGGCGAGTCAGGTGAGAGATGTGGTGTTGCTAGTGAGCATTAATTTAGCATAGTAATGTACATTATTTTTCTGATTTTAGTTTTCTACTTTTGTATTAATTTAAGTGTTGTTCTGTGTAGTGTATAAAATAAATCATCATTTTCTTTCTTTTTTCTATTAATAATCTTGAGAATATTCAACGAAGCCTTTAAAATCCATGCCGTGGTTTGGAATCAATCAATAGGCACGGAAAAGTGATGGTCGGCAGATTAAGTTGTGTAATGACTACCTTACTATTGGAACTCGAATGTTTATTCTGAGATGACATGCATGACATTTTGTTATCTACTAAGGGATAGGCAGAACCGCAGAAGTGTATAATAACCATGGTTCGCTAGCTGTGTTAGGGTCTCAGGGAACCAACCTTTAGTTACAAAGATTAGCGCGTTCAAACAAACAAACTTTTCCGCTTTATTTAATAAAGTATACATAGAAAAAGTAATTAACTCACTACTGATGACGACCTAATAGAATTTTGTATGATAGCAACAGAGGTGGTGATTACCACCTGTGAACTCAACTGGCTGCTTACTATAGGGCACAGTGCAGTCGTTTTGTAACCTAATACATAGTTTTTTTAAATCAAATCAAATCATTTATTTGCTTAAAATGTGGTACAAAAGTTTTGTGTGCTAAATCGTTTTAGAAATTTATAAACAGTTCAGCTTAGCATAGCGTCGAAGCTATACGATATACGTAAGGCTTAACGAAGCTATGCAAAAAAATATGTAATGAAAACACTACCAAGTTTTGCCGGCCGTGAAAAGGGAATGTAAAAGTAAAACTTTTCCTTCTTCTATTTTACTAAAAGAGACCGGTGATGCATGTCTTGTTATGTTCTCAAATATTAACATTCGAGTTGTGTACCATTGGTAAAGCGATTGAACCAGCGACCTTTATCCATAGGTCGGCGCGAGTCTGAGCGAATGACGAGCGCATTTTGTTCCGCATTCGACTGTTACCCACAGCGGTCAATAGGTCTCAATGAGAGTGGAAGTGGTTTAAGAGATTATAAGTAGCCATTTTGGTGGTAAGTGGTTACGCATTACGGAAATAACAGTAAGAATATCAAGTTATTGTCAAACGAGAGTAATAAAAGGTAATGGTAGAAGACAAACAGAAACGGCACTCCAACTTAACGAATTCTAGATTGCTCGCCCTATTTACATTTCATAAACAAATAAATGATTATTGATTAAAAATATGCTCCGTCACCAAAGCAGCTGTAACACAATACGTAGGTACAAGTCTTATAAGGCAATATGATTGTATAAGTGGGTGGTTAAACACCTCTGCCTACCCCTTCAGAGATAAAAAGGCATGAAGCTATGTATGTATGCCTCTTGCCGTTAGACAGGCAGCTTGAATTGCCTTCCCTAAGTAAAACCTATTTTTAATCGATCTATCTATCGTTGGATGCCATAAGTTAACACACAAATAGCTTTTTTTGGGCCGCACACATCTCACGGCAAATAGTTATTCGCAAATGTTACTTACCAAAGCTGGTGAATCCAAGGGTCTGGACCTAGACTTCCGAAGATTACTCTCGTCTAAAGGTCGTGACCTTGACTTCCTAAGTTCACTTTCACCGTCGGACGGTCTGGAGTGGCGATCACTCTCTCTATCAGAAGAGTTGTGTCTTCTCTTCTCTTCTTTACGCTCCGTGTATTTTCTGTCTTCTTTTAAAGTTCTGTCGTATCTGGGAAGTATCATTACATTACTGTCTAAAATGCAGAGTTTACCCAAAGTTTCGGAAACAACTCTAGTTGCTTAAAAGTAAGTTCCAAATTAGAACTCCATCTTCAGCGTTTTTATACATCAGAGGACGGCATATAATTATATCTGGTTGTTAGTGGTTATCGAAACCTATGAACAAGTCTGTGTAATACTATAGATTAAGCATTGTCTAACAATCCAAGAAAAATATTTTTTATTAACGACTTTGTTGGCAAACACGCACACGGCCCACCTGATGGTAGTGGTAACAGTAACATATAGAAATGGCTGTGTTTTCTAAGCATAACGAAAGTAGTAGTACTCTGAAAACACAACCAAACCGTTGCTGACCACGGAGAAGAGGATGAGGAAGGAAAAGGAAAAAGAAAGTGGAACGAGGGGGATATTTGGGTTGCTGGCGCTCTCACTCACCGAGCGAAACACATTAGCATGAAAACTAATATTCTTACGTCGATCTTCGATGTGAGAGTAGTACTGCCCCGGGCGATCCGGCCCATTCATGCTGAAACCAGCGTGGATCTACTACCGTAAGGGTCAAACATAATCAAGTCATTGCCGATCGTGAAAGGAAAAGTGAATGAGGAAGTAGAAGACATGAATAAAGGAGGAAGAAAGCTTCAACTCACCAAATAAACGTAATAGTCTTTAGCTATACGTGAATATTCTGTGAGAGGGTAGCATTTCATGGTTATAGTCTAATTAGGGTCTTATCAGTTCGAATACTGATAAGACCTGCACCGTTGGTCTAGTGGTTAGTGTAACTGACTGTGACGCCGGGTGTCGTGGGTTCGATTCCCGCGGAAGGCAAATATTTGTGTGATGAACATTTGTATTTGTCTTTAGTCTGGGTGTTCCTATGTATTATAAGTATGTATTTACAAAAAAAAAAGTATGTATATGTATTATATTTCAGTTATCTAGTACCCATAACACAAGCTCTGCTTAGCTTGGGACTAGACGACAGTGTGTGATAGTGTCCACATATTATTATTATTATTATTATTATTATAATACTCAATTCCTGATACGATCATGAATAAAATTATAAACTGGGGACCTGCTACAACCTCTTTTGGCAATCTTATTTTGTCTCTATCCTTGTTTTTATTGGTACAAATGAAAAAGACAAACATAAAGTAATATTAAAGTAATACTGCTATAAGAGATGGTGTTAGGCACCCTCCATTATTTGTTGTTACCTGGCATTGTAGTCAGATTCTCTATACTTTCGGTCAGGGTCGCTGTCACGAGGAGAGCTTCTGTAGCGGTCAAGGTCTTCCCTCGAGCTCCTGTACTTCCTCTCATCTGCCTTGCAGTCGTAGTCTATCTTCTTCACCACGATGTCACTTGGCTCGGGGTCAGTGAATCTAGAAGAAGGTGGATTCAATATTTGTTTTCAGCAATTTTGAGTAGAAGCAGACAGGACATTATTTATAATCAAATCAGTCGAAATCAACGTTCACTACTGGATATTCAGTTACTATTAAACTATTAAAATTATTTCTGCCTTTGTGGTTCGGTGGTACTGTGTACAAGCTGCCACGCAGAGGGCGTGGGTTGGATTCCCGCTCAGTGCAAATATTTGTGTGCATGTACAAGTCTATTTGCATTGGTCTGGGTGTTTCTATGTATGTGAAAAAAAATATTTACTATTTACGTATGTAGGTATATGCGCATTTTAGAACCCATAAGCTATAATAATATGCTTACTTTGCGTCTAGATTGCGTTGTGTGTAGTTATGGTGATATTAGAAAGAAGAAAGAAGAAAGAAAGAAAGAAAAACAGTTTATTTTTCACATGTAGGTGACACACACAAGAATAAGTAAAAATAAACATTTAGCCAGAGTCAAAAAACAAAAACATAAAACTGACAAAAAAAACAGAATACCATGGACACAAGCTCGCGTGCAGATGTGTGCCGCCACGTCCACGCGAAAAACTGGCCTTCAATCAGCTATTATTATCTATTATATTATTTCTGATGTCCATTTGAAAACTAGATTTAGATACACAAAAATAAATTAAATTTCGTCTTTGGTTTCTGCCTATCTTGTTCGCCCCTTTTCGATGAAAAAGGAAATCCATTTTTAGTTTTATTTTTGTATCTCCTGCTTCATAACTAACCCTCAGTGGCAAAGAAACACAATTCCAAATAAATCTGTTTAGTAACTTTTATTTTATGACTATTCGGTTTACTTACACTATCATTGTGCAATAAATACCATGTTGTCTTGTGCGTCAATACAGTTTCAATAGCTTTCATTTCTTTGTGATTTTAATGTCATGTTTCAATATTTTCTTGGTCCTTTGTTCAAAAAAATGCTACTTATTACGTTATTTTTAATGTATTTACCTGAAATTATTTATGCAAATGAAATGCTCTAACCTTGTAATACAGTGTTTACGACCAAATTTAATAATGCGGCTTCTCGTTAAAATTGTGTTATTGCTCATGCAATTTCACATTTTTAACATTTATTTTAATTCACGAAGGGGTAAGTTAAAGGTTATTGCGTCAATCGTAGACCTTGCTTAAGAACTGCACCTCATACCATAGACTAGCCCCCCCTCCCTTGAGAGGCGCGTGCGGAACACGCGCACTGCCGTCTCGGGCCCGTGCTGTTCGGACGGCGACTGCCCGATCGCCGCCCGCAGGCCACCTCCTACTCGGCCGCAGAGGATAGGGAGAACGGCGCGTCGCAATACCGACACTCCTCTTCCCCTGCGGCCTCACCGCGTCCGCAATCTGGCGGTTGCGGCCCCGCCGAGGCCGCGGAAGGTAGGGAGAGCGGCGCACCGTTATACCGGCACTCCTCTCCCGCCGCTACTAAGCCGGTTACTAAGCCCCCCCGCCGCGACAAGGCGAGAATCCCGATTGGGGGGATCCCCCAATCCCCTATTTCAACCTCTTCAAGCCATTTTTTCGCAATAAAAGATACGCAATATAAGACCTATGTTGTTCCCCGAGGTCTTATCTATTTCTATACCAAATTTCATCAAAATTGGTGCAGTGGTTTGGGCGTGACAGTGTAACAGATAGACAGACAGAGTTACTTTCACATTTATAATATAATGAGTAAAGTATGGATATGGATTGTTAACAAACAGAAATAGCTTTATGTGCAAAGATTGTGATAATTTAAAGAGTAGAAAGTCACTATCATCAGTGCCGAAATTGTGACCTCGCTGCAGAATATTTAAGCCATACAAAATCTAATGTATATTCCTCTTTCCTTCCACATGAGTGAGGGTGTTTAGGAAAATTTCGCCACCAGTTGGCGCCACTTCAACTTTTACATTGGGCCAATCGGAGGTTAACATTCAAAAAGCGCTTGACATCTAGACCTGATTAGTTAAGTGCTGCCACCTCGTGGGCGCGATTTTAGAAAACCCTCCCAGAAATTTTATTTTGTCCTTTATGCACGTGAATTTGTAAATTAAACATAAAAATTTCCGAAATGAAAACTGAGAAATATATTGGTTTTGGTAGTTGTCAAAATGGAAGACCTTTTACCAAAGTGGTAGCAAAATTTTTTCTTAACACACTCATTGATTTACATACCTCCTATATTCGGAGTCGTCTCTGGCAAGATGTTCAGGGCTCTTGAGTACCCGAGTGCGTGTTTTTGGCTGGACAGGGTCCTTCTCCTTCTTGCTCTTCTTCGAAGAGTCGCGAGAGAACAACTGTTTCATCTGTGCATAAAGAGGAATATTAACATTTTGAGTATTTGTAGCATTCAGATTAAAAAACTCAAACGTTGTTATACAGGAAAAATAAAAATCAAATATGATCTAAGGAAAACTTAAAACAGTTCATCAAAAACAGTTCAAATATAGCGAGATAGTAAAAATGTACAAATAAAAACCATAGTTACCTTTTCGAGTCCAGATAATTTTTTTGCCTTGGGCGGTTTTGCACTAAGTTTCTCACTAGGACTTTTGTCATATCTATCAATTTTTGGCTCGAAATGTGATCCGCCGTCTACGCTTCTATCTCTTGATCCGTACTCTCTCCGGTAAGGTTCAGCCCTGTAGTCTTTAAATCTTGCCAAATGTTCACCATTAGCATAGATCTGTTCACTAGGATAATTATCCTCTGTATGTCTCCTTTCGCTTGCCAAAAATAATGATGTGTTTCTGACGTCTTCGTCGTTTTCATGTCTCCTGTGGCGAGTTTTATGAATTTCTCCGCTCGAATCTTTCCTGAAGTCATTCTCGATTCCAGAATCAACTAACCGATTGTCAATATCGAATCGACGAGGAGATCTATCATCTCGATAGTATTCTCGGCTATCACCAGAATCATGACGTTTCATGCCAAAATCTTCCTTGTATCGATCCTTATTCTTTATTCTACGTAAAGAGTGATAAGAATCAGCATATTTGGGCAGATTTGCGTACTCGTCTTCGCGTTCTTTTGCAATTTCGGGATTTGAGGCATAGTGACCTTTCCTTTTTCCGAACCATTCAAATTTACCTTTGTACTTTTGTCCAGTTTGAAGTGCATCATGACTAGAAGTGAGTTGTTTTTTCACTTTGTACTTCTTTTCTTTATATTCACCTGGTGTAAGCACTGGCTTGCCAGTATTAGACTCTAAACTAGGAGGCTCATACTCGGGCTCAGGAGGAAAATCTTTAACATTACTTTTATATCTAGGTTCTATTCTATCAATAAAACCACGTCGATCGACTTCTCCTTTGGGAACTTTTTGGTACTCCCGTCGTTCAGTATTGTATTTAATGTTGTGATTATCTGAATCATATTTACTGTAATCTTCAGTTACACTGCTCTCAGCACGGCCGTCTCTCTCTAACGTATTTCGATAGTAACGGACAGTCTCATTTACATATCGTTCTGTGGCTTGCATTCGTTTTTCTGCCTCATATATAGGATCTTCCGTTAAATATCTTATAACGGGATCCTCGACAGTTTTTTCACGATCTAATCGTCTGGCGTTCAGCCGCGATTCAAGCAGTTGCCTTCTATGACTTAATTCATTAAAATCCAAATCAACTTTTGTGGTTTCAGGCTCGTAGGATTTTTTCTTTGTATCCATACCATCGCCTCTACCTCTAAAATTGTCGATTAAATCATGTGATTTATCTTTAGGAGAATATTCATTAGCATATGTGGGTTCAAAATCTTCAAAATTAGTCAATTTATATTCTCTAAACCTTGGTCTTATTGGTGAATCTGTGATTTTGTATCCATCAAAACTGTTAAAATTGTCATTTTCATTGTTATTTTTGTAATCATCGTACATACGAGTTTTGATATACTTGTGTCTGTCTTCGTATCCTAAGCCTTCATCTTCATCAGAGAAGTTGCCATATTTTTCTCTAGATGGTGAATAAGTTTTATGGACGGTTTGTTTGTTGAATCTGTTTACGTTTGCATCATGATCTCTAACTACTTGAGCATATACTACTCCTTTATCCATTCTGTTGATTGGGGAAGGAACTCTGTCTGGACTAGCACTCCTTACGAACAAATTAGGATCAGGACTCAAACTAGGCTTTATATATGAAAATGGTTGATTTATGTTTGTGCCGTTTGATGGTGAGATCAAATGTGACTTTGGAGGTGGTGAAGACTGATCTTCCTTCAATAACCTAACTAGGTGATCTACATTGTGTCCCCTCGTCAGTGGGGGTTTATCAGGTGGCCTTTGGCTACTGTGTATCATTTCTTTATTACCATAAACGTCCTCCTCGATTTTTCTGATACTTTCTTTTATTTTATCTTTAACTTCACCTACTTTGACGTCTTTAGGTTTAAAGGAGTCGATTTCGTCAATAAGTAATGTTTTCTTAACGTCAGTTTTTCTTTTGGGTGTGTCACTGATTTCAGGAGAACTTTCTTTTTCTTGTGATTTACCTCTTTTTATTCTGATTGGTGCCTTAGGTTCTGGTTTATCCGGAGTTTTATTGTGTCTGGGTGGTTTTTCAACAGGGTTTATTTTTTTAGGTTCACTTAATTTTGTGTCGTCAGATTTAGTCTCTACTTCCAATTTTTGTTTCTGGTATAAGTCTAATGGTGGCGTTTTCTTAAAGTAGTCTTCTCTTGGCGAACTTTCTATAATAGGCGATAATTGAGCCTTTTTATTTCTTAGGGAAACAAGAAATTCCTCAGTTTCACTGCCGGATCGTTTGCGAATTGGTTTATTCTGTGTGTTTAAGTTCGTGTTAGATTTTAAATCGGAAACGTCGCTTTTGCTTCTTTTGACGATAACAGGCTTCGAAGTGACAACGACTGCACCATCAGGGCTTCTGTTTCTTTGTGCTCTTCTGAACAAAGTAGATAGAGATGTTCTTTCTTTTCTCTTTTTGTTGCTCACATCGCTGGTAGACCTTCCAAGTGGAGTTTTTTCAGATGTACCGTCGTCACTATTCCTCCTGCCAACTCTTGCGTCCTTTTTCTTTCTGTGCGGTAGAGAAAAGAATTTTTCTGGAGGATGGTCAGAGGTACACTTAATCCCTTGGGCTTGTGCTCGTACTTTGTTAGCTTCTTCAATGAGTTCTTCTTTCGAGAGATGTGTGAACGGCTCTTTTCTGACTGACGGCGGTTGTTCAGATGAAGCACTCCTCGATACTCTCGGTTTATCTGTGAAAAAAGTGACGCTATCAGTTATGATTTATTTTAGATAAAGATATAATACGGGTGGCGCAAAAGTAAAGACCCTATTTGGTTCAGCTATAACATTTTTTCTAAATTAGAAAACTAGATTTAGATTTTTTTAAATGTATATTTGTGCCATTAAATTTCGTACCATTAGGATTTAAAGATGATGTCTTTTAAATGGTGACCTCCAGAGTTGATACACATTTGAGCCCTATTTATGACATTTTGCATAACTTGCCGTAACACTTCCTGCGTTTCCATTTCCATCTCTCAGGGCATGTCAATAAGCAGAATACTCGGTTCTGGGGCACTGATAATCCGCGCATTATTCAAGAAACACCTCTACACCCACTAAAAGTTACTGTATGGTGTGGCATCTGTGTTGACAGAGTGATCGGACCCTATTTTTTCGAAGACGCTGGAGGCAATGCGATTACTGTCACTGGAGAACGCTACAGAACCATGTTACGTGAGTTTTTGATACCCAGTTTGGACGAATTGGGGCTGGAGCACATCTGGTTTCAACAAGACGGCGCTACGGCACACACAGCGCGCGACACTATGGACTTAGTGAGGGACGCTTTTCCAGGCCGAGTTATCTCTCGTTTTGGCGATTTGCCTTGGCCTGCAAGATCACCCGATCTGACCAGTCCAGACTTCTTTCTTTGGGGTTTTTTGAAATCTCGGGTGTATGTGAACAAGCCACAGACTCTCGCAGCTCTAAAAGAAAACATTCGTCAAGAAATAACGAACATATCGCAGGAAGTGTTACGGCAAGTTATGCAAAATGTCATAAATAGGGCTCAAATGTGTATCAACTCTGGAGGTCACCATTTAAAAGATATCATCTTTAAATCCTAATGGTACGAAATTTAATGGCACAAATATACATTTAAAAAAATCTAAATCTAGTTTTCTAATTTAGAAAAAATGTTATAGCTGAACCAAATAGGGTCTTTACTTTTGCGCCACCCGTTAGATGTCGCACAAAAACGACATCTACAAATGCTGAATAAAATCAAATTTGTTACGACTGGCTTAAGACAGGTAATTTTATCCAAAGATAAAATGTGGCGATGAAAAGACATTGTCATGATTAAAAACAAGGCATTATAATATATAAAGATCAAGAGCACCAAGAATAAGAAATAGCGTCAGATACTGTCCATAATAAAATTATAGCAGTACATTATTATTAAAAAAATAACTTTAGTATATTCGCAATAAAGTTTAGTTTCTTTAGTTAATGTTTATGTTAAAATGATATCGCCGTATCTTATTATAATGTTAATAGTCAGTTAGTGAAGGCTATTCATAGTGTTTATGTATTATTTACATTGATAGATGTATATTTTAAGAAAAAGATGTACCTATTCTTACTTAGTTCGTTCGTTTAGAAAGAGGTTTAAAGATTTGTATTATAAAATATAAAAATAAAGGTAAGAATAGTAATAATAATATTCTACCACATTCACACAGCGCCATCTAGCCCCAAATTAAGCAATTATATTTGCTTATGTTATGGGTACTAAACAACTGATATACTACTTATATACATTTTTTTTTTGTAAATAGTATACATATTATAGATAAATTACACCCAGACACAGAACAAACAATCATGCTCATCACACAAAGATTTGTTCTGGGTGGGAATCGAACCCACGACCTGCGGCTTAGCAGTCAGGGTCACTAACCACCAGACCAACAGGCCCGTCAAATAATAAAAATAGCCCGTCAAAAAATAGTCTTTATCAGTAATCCATAGAAATGACAATAACACTACGAAAGAAGTAGGAAAGATTAGCGAGGGAGTAATTGGGCATTCGTGATTATCACTCATCGAACTAAACGCAATTTAGAAACCAATATTTTAAGCCGATCTTTTGTAAGAGGGTCGTACTTCTCCTAATAATCTAACCCATATATGTTGAAACTACCAAGAATCTACTACAGTAAAAACGTAATAATGTTATAGGGAAACCAATCAAGAGGTTTAATTACAGTTTAATTATCCTCTCGGTCCTCTTCCTTTTCCCTTTTCCTTCCCTATAATCTCCCTACATGGTCGGCAACAGTGTTTTCTAAGTATTATTTCTGGAACGCCTAGAAAATAGCCATGTCCATCCTTGTTTTCCACAAAAGTTGTATAAAAAAACATTATATTTGCTAGTTTCGCTGTAGTTTAAATAAAAACAAAAAAAATAAAGTAGGCTACAATTAGTGCAGTATGCCTTAATAAGATCAACATGTTTACAACTGCATGTAAACCGTCACGCATTATGAATTGTGACGTCACAACATGTGATCACGGGTATTTTTAGCTCTTACTTGATGCAATCAACTTTTGGGACTTTATACCTGTTGATATCTTTCTTGCTTTTATATTATAAAACTACATGACAATATTAATATAAAAAGGAAAAGAGTCGTAATATCAAGTACTTGTGATGCAATTTATATCTTAAGTCAATTATATTAAAGTTAATTATTGCTTACTATTCATCCGTCTTTTCTACACACGTAGGTACTAACAATGTTTTTTGTGATATGATTAGAATTCGTTGTAAATTGCGACTTTCTAACATATTATACAAATAAACCTTCTTTTTTATATTAGCCTACCAAAGTGACTTCACTCTGCCTGATGGTAAGCAGTCAGTGGAATCCAGAAGTGGTGGACACCATTTCAAAAGCCAAAATACTGATATGGTTGCCTCCACTATAGCGGCTTAGTGAGATGCTTTTTCATGCCGGGCTTAAAAGACACAGGATCATAATTAGATGTGAACACATGCGCTGGTAAAGCGTTCTTGGCTTTAATTGAGCGACAAAAGTATGCAGTGCTGAACCGTTAGGTTCCTTCTGGAAGGAAATCTTCTAAAAGTATTGTAAACTGTATTAAAATCCGATAAAGTGTCGAAACAAACAGATTTTAGAGCCTGTGTGTTGAAGTTGTCCGTCAAGTAATATCCATGTCCATTTCATTTCAAACAGATGAAATACCTTAACAGTCTTAAAACAACAGTTGGTCATGGCCTTAAATGCTCAATGCTGTCATTCAGGTCATGCAGTTTGCAACTTTTACTATGAAACATGCACAAGACATTAACTCCAAACAGAATATATTATAATTCTATTGTTTCTATAAGTGTAAGGATAGTGCTGACGACCGCTTTCTCTCCATTTCTGCTTAGTTTCAAAAATATAGGACACTAGCTGTTGCCCGCAGCTCCACCCGCGTGAATGTCGGTTATATCTCCGTTTATACATTGACCATTTTTCCTACAAACTTTCATCCCCTATTAATCCCCCTTCAAGCAATTTTTTTGCTATAGAAGATATGTTGTACCTCGAGGTCTAATCTATCTCTATACAAAATTTTTCATCAAAAGCGTAACAGACAGACAGAGTAACTTTCACATTTATAATATTATATATGGATTGTTATTTTAAACTATTGAGAAAACAAGACAAAAGGTTTCACAAAGCAGCCCCGATTGGGGAAGTTTATCTATTATACCGAAGACTACACTCACAAAATTGACCGTCGACTTGATAAAATTGAGAAGCAATTTGGAGATATTATACATTATACCGACTCTAAATAAGTTTTCACGACTTAAAGCACCACCTGGTTTCGTCTCTGCATAGCCCAAAGGTTGATACTGTTGATAGAGAATGCCTTCGGAATTAAGTTCGCCTTTGTAAGTAACTACAGTGTATTTATGCATAAAATAAATAAAATATCTTTATCCGGCAGCGAATGTCATTTGCATAAACATTAATTATAAATAAACGGTATAAATATTATAACCGCAAAAGTTTGTATGTGTCTGTGTGTTTGTTACCACTCAGCGCCTAAACGGCTAAATCTAATTCGATTAAAATTTATATGTAGATTTGTTGCCGGAGACGGACGTAAGCTACTTTTTATCTCGAAAATCGGTATGGTTCTCGAGGGATACAACAAAACTTATTTTGTGCTGAAAGTTATTTTAAGCCGTGGGGCGCAGCTAGTTATAAATAAACGGTATTTTCATCTTTTATCTTTTACCAGTAATAGCTCGACAATGCCTATTTCGCTTAGAACAGTGAACCATGATCATTACTCATACTAATCATGTTATAGTCTTTGTATCTTTTTGCAAGCAGACTGTAGAGGTTAGTAACTTGAGTGGGTGGATAAGTTCCTTGCTCCATGTCCGTTAGAGTGACGCAAGGCTCCAACAGTCCACTCATCCACGGCAGCCCGAAAAAGTATTAAACTTATTAAGGGAGTAGCGAGTTCTTTTAAGATTTCCCACAAAAATGTTTTAGAAAAAAAAATGCGGATTTTTTTATTTAACTTTTTTGGTAAGCTGGCTATCCCTTTTGATGGTAAGTGGGGACCATAATCTATGGACATGCCTATGTTTTCTAACCAGAAACAATGCTTAGACCGACACAACCGAGTCGTTGCCGACTATGTAGAAAAAAGTGGTAGGGAAGGAAAAGAGGATACAGGGAGTAATTGATATATGCTCCAAAAATATCGGTACATTCCACCGAAATGTTGAAGTTTATCTTAAATTACCACAGATAAGATAATACTATATTAATAAGGGTACACATTATGTTAATATGTAAAGTTAAGAAATATACATTTCATCAAATTACGAAATATAATAAATAATATCCTTGATAAAAGCCGGTATTGTAACTGATTATTTAAAACGTATTTTGTTAACCCGTCACCGAACTATACACATTGCAAATAGGTAGGTAGGTACCTATATGTTTTAGGTTCAAATGAATAAATTGTTATCTCATACAAAAAAACTGTAATTATCTGGCGATTGAAAAGAGTGACGTTAGTGTAAGTTAATTAGCTGACTTCATGTAATTTTGACTTTTCATAAGCTTACTCTATGATCAAAAATAAATGATTAGAGTTTGAGTTTTGAGTTTTAAATAACAAATGCTACATTATTTTACATATATTGTGTCGTAAAAAATATACCTATTGGTACTCATAGAGGGCCACAAACAGACGCTAGTTTTTTATAAAAACAAAGGTACATAATATTTCCGAACACATTTACGCCTTAACTTAGCTTAATCTTGGTATATCGAAATGCAAGAATAATTGATTTCGTTAAGGACCTTGTTTAAGAGAGAAAGTATAATGTACTAACATTATGAACTTGTGTACACACATATCGTAGAAACCTACTCTAAGTGAAAATACATCTAATGCATTTTAAACTTTTAGTAACGGCATTAGGTAACTTTTTTGGCTTTATATTTAGTGCATTTTGCTGGTAAAGATACGGCTATTAGACTACATTTGTACATCGTCTGAAAAAATTAAAGTTATTCCGGTCGGATCCTCTGTATCTGATCCTTATCGACCGAATAGGGGATCTTCATATAATGAAATTAAGGACTCTCTTCCTTGGTTTTTAAAAGTAGTGGGCACTTTAGTGTCAATATGGCAGTTATTTCAATAGTTCTTTGAATGAAAAGCAGTAGAGCTATTCTTAAGCCATTGCCATTAGTACATACAAATATGACTGGCCTGTTGGCCTAGTAATTAGTGAACCTGACTGCTAAGCCGGAGATCGTGGGTTCGATTCCCACCCAGGACAAATCTTTGTGCGATAAGCATGATTGTTTGTTCTGTGTCTGGGTGTAATTTATCTATAATAATAATAATATGTATGTATTTACAAAAAAAATATGTTTTTTTTTTTTTTTTTTTTATTATTATTTTACAATGTAGTCAAACTTATTATACTAATTGCATTGCATTAAACCACGGAGGTTTGTCCACAATGCGATTTTTATTAGTTATAGTGTTGTTATAACGACGTACAATTAAAAAATAAAATAGAATAAGGTAGGTAGGTAAACTAGATAAAAATTTTAAACGTTTTTACGTACAATTGTATTATAAGGTAGTAACAGATAGGACGTAGACAAATGCACTCCTCACTGTTATTTTTGGAGAAAATAAGCTTTCAACTTACTTTTTATGTTCCTTGGCGTTAGCTCATTTTTTTTAGTAGAGGGTAGTTCATTAACAAGGCGAGGAACTAGGTAATGCGCGGTCCTCTCGCCGTAAACATTACGCGCTCGTATAGTTTGCAGCTGTTCTCGGGCGACCGAACGAGTGTATACAGGATGGTTTATTTTTTTACACAATTCAGAGTTGAAGTATTGTTCCATAATAATATTATATTTGAAACGAAGTTGAATTGGTAGAACACTGCAGTGCTTAAATAATTCCATCTCATTGTCCCTGAATCGCTCTTTAATTGGTGTAGATACTATTAATTTTAATATTCTAAGTTGAAGCCTGTATATACTACTTAGATAAGTATTGTAAGTACGACCGTAGCTACTGATACCATATTGTATATATGCTTCAGCGAGCGAATTGTATAGCATTATTTTAACTTTGAAAGGCATACGATCTTTTAGGATGTACATATTCCCTAGGAATTGTCTAAGTTTATTACATACATGATCAACGTGATTTTTCCAGTTGAATCTATTGTCAATAATCAGCCCCAGGTATTTATATGATTGTACCAACTCAATATTAGGGCAATTACACCTAAGTGGGCTATTGGAATGGATACAATAGTGATTGTGAGCTTTCAATTGACCATCAGGCGCATGTTTCAGATATGGTGATTTAATATGTAGTAGTTTGGTTTTATCTACATTTAAAACCAGTCCCGCGTCGTGGCACCATTTAGTTAGGTTACTGAAGTCAGTTTGTAGTAGATGATATGCCTCCTCTAGATGATTTCTTGCAATAACAAGACAAGTGTCATCGGCATATTGATAACATGAGCAGTTTGTTAACACTTTACTCATGTCATTTACATATGACAAGAAAAACAGTGGGCCTAAAACCGATCCTTGTGCCGTTCCATGTGTAGATACTATACTGTTGCTGTGCGTATTACCAATTTTTACACTATATTTACGATTTTTGAAATAGTCTCTACACCAATCAGTAGTATATCAGTTGTTTAGTATCCATAACACAAGCAAATATAATTGCTTAATTTGGGACTAGATGGCGCTGTGAAAAAAAATACACTTATACAAATATTACGATCTCATCGATAGAACATAGTCACGGAAGAAATTTCGAAAAACTTTCAACCTAATTTTAACCGACCTTGAAACATTCCCACAACAAGGTCTCAGTTTCCTTTACAAGTGTTTTTCTTGACAGAGGTGTTAACTCGTCCGTGTTTAAGAGATTGATACACAAAGACGAACAGTCATTAGTGGGCAGTGAACCTTGACCGCTTCCGTTTTGAGCTGTTTGTCTAAAACGTATGTAGGTTTATCTCTCGTAGTATGTGGCTACCTATAGTCTTTTAGTGTTCGTAGTTAAGTTCTACAAAAACGAAGTTATAAGAGGTTGGCGACGCTAAAACCAACTCTTACGCTCTCACCAAAATCTATACAAATATATGAAGCGGAAGAGATTTGTTTGTTTGAATGCGCTTATCTCAAAAACTACCAATCGAATTTAAATAATTATTTTTGTGTTCGATAGCTCAGTTCTTAAAAAAGGATATGGGCTATGTAATATCATGCTACGACCCACGGGAGCAGAGCAGTAACCAAAGATGCAACATAACGCGAGTGAAACAATGCTGCGTAAAATTAGTAGCACTATAAAAATAGCAATGAACAACTTCCTTACAAACTGTATTTAAATCTATCAATGCCAACAGTATTAACAGCTATCAAAAGCATTTAAAACAACAATACGTATTGTACACGACTCATACTGATCCAGTTAGTAAGGTTACGGACACAGCTTAAGGTAATACTAGCTATAACTAGGTTGCTAGATAAAAATAAAAGGCCTATAGGTTTCACTCGCGCTAAGTTATGTGCTTGGTCATTGCTCTGCTCACGTCGCCAGTAGCATGATGTTCTATAGCATATAACCTCCTTTATGCACTGAGCTATTCAACGCAAAAAAATATTCAAATCCAACTTCTTTAATCTTTACTATTGTATGAAGCAAAAGAGTTTGTTTGTTTGTAATCTCTAAAACTACCAGTCGGATTTGAATAATTCTTTTTGCATATGATAGCCCAGTTCCTGAGGAAGGTTATAGGCTATTTAACATAACGCTACTGATGACGGGAGCAGAGCAGTATGCAAAGACACGGGTGAAATCGGAAATCTAGTAGTATAGATATTACTGCTGTACAGTGTCGGTGACGGCTACAGCTAGTTGTTTCTAGAGTTTTGGCTAGCTTTTTCATGTGCTCTCATGTGACTACAATAGCCAAATTTGTTAATAAAAGCTCGTGTAAAGGTTACATGTAAGGACAGTTAATATAATAGCTGGTCGAGCCTTCATTGCCCGATTACTGCTATACAAACGAAATGAATCAAGCTGTACTTCCTTAAACTGTTTGGTATGCCATGTGGGTTGTATACATCCTTGATGCCCACACGTGGACAAACGTCCAAATATTGATATTATTAACCTTATGATTATTTAGATGGCTTACGAAGGTTAACGCTAAGGTGAAATTATTGCGAAATTACTATTATTATGTAAGAATTCGCTAAGCAGCGGGTGCTTGAGGTAGACACGCTGGCGTGACGATCTGAAGGCCTAGACAAATGGTCAATCCCATACATTTTTTAATCCATTCTATTCTACTAGCATTTATGCCACTTGTATAAGCTCTCTGGATAGATTTGATAATGATAGGTGGGTGAAGGTTTTCCCGAAAGACTACAACATGGAGTTCTTTATGAAAGGAGTTCAAAGGTTTTTGACATGGTCGTCAACGCGCTAGTAATTCTCCTGTTGGTATAAATAAAGGTATATTGAAAACTTTACAAATGCACAGCTCTCTCAAATTTTATCTCGAAGTAAATAGGTTAAAAATGAAAACATACTTTTAAAGTGTTTTTACACTGGAATTAAAGTTTGGCGCCAAAGAAGGCTCGTCATTCTACAAACAATTAGACAGCAGTATCCATGAAATGTATGGTGTGCTGCAAGGCTCATTAACATCATGTAAAAATGGATCGACTGCATTTGTAGTCAAGCTATTAAGATGCCATACAGGACATAATATCTCAAGCATCATTACTTTAGACTTAAACCGAGCTGCGTCCATAGAAAGCTTGCATCGTTACCAGCTATTGTAAAGTACATATTAAAAATAATCTCTTAGTCAGAAAACGCTTCACATAAAACAATTAATAAAACAAGAACAATTTATAGTTCACACTATAGAATATGTACTACATTAAAAGGTTGCATGATTGATGTTATTATAATAAAATAATTATTATAACTGATACCGACAATCCAGAGAATAAGGAAGCCAGTCGAACAATCACTGTTAATATAAGTATAAAATCTTTTTTTTTTTTTATATATATTAGCCTACCAAAGTGACTCCACCCCGTCTGATGGTAAGCAGTCAGTGGAATCCCGAAGTGGTGGCCACCATACCAAAAGCTATCGTCTTAAACTGCTGGTATGGTGGCCTCCACTATGGAGGCTGGGAATGGGGTTAGGAAAAAGGAATGAGGGAGGTGAGGAAAGAGGAAAGGGGGGAAATTGGGCCTCCGGCACTCTCACTCACCGAACGAAACGCAGTAGTAAGGATACTACTACTCTTAAGTCGATCTTCTATGTGAAGGTAGTATTTCCCCGGACGATCCGGCCCATTCATACTGAAACTAGCGTGGATCTACTACCGTCATGTGTAATCGAATTTATACTTGACGTTCAAGAATATATAAGGCAGTATATGAAATTAATGACGCAAATGCTACGAGGATGGGTTGAATTATATTATTAATGTAGCACAATTTTTGAGTTTAAATTTTATTGTAATTACCAAAACAGTTAATATCTCAAATAATAGTTTGACAATTAACTAAATTAGTTTCTATATTACAGTACAAATGAGCGTTATAAACATTGCATGTTAAACCATTATTCCATTCATCAGCAATAATAGGCAAAGAACTATGTACTGAGTTTGAATAAGATTTGCTGTATAAAACATTATAGTCAATTACTATTACCAAACATTACAAGTGGACGTTTGAAAAGAAATCTTTTCAACTAAAGCTTACAAGACTACGTGTCAATAAGTTATTTGTCAATCAAAAACCTAAAAAAATCGCCTGGAGTAACTTGAGTTAATGATTAATTATAGATCACAATCATGCGATTAACATATTGGAAATGTTTCTTGATACAGCAGAAGCTTTCGAAACTGTTGACCACAAAAGGCTACTCCGTTTAGGTCAATGCCGACTCTGAATCTGTCTTTAAATGTATTATATCGTCATCACTTGCCATTTTCGGCTCGTCTGAGTAGCGCCCGCTTAGTATGATCACGCCCCCTACGCAGGCCACAAATGGATGCCTCAGGGTACCGCCACGGGCCCACTTATGATTTTCTATAGGTTAATATTTTATTTTATGCTCTTATTATCGAAAATTTTATGTATTCATAATTGTTGTGAAATAAGGTTTAACATTGTTCGTGGAGAAGGAATAAGTGTTAATAGCTGCAGAGTGGATATGAAATTAATATAAGTCCAATTTTGTGTGTTGTTTTTATTTATTTATGCACAACGATGAGCTTAACGCCAAAGGCAATTGTTACTAGCCGACCTTTAGAAAGGTGATAATGGCACGACATTAAATCGTGAAACAGGCGATAAAACATGCATAAAGAAGACGCTGTTCTAATTACATACTATCCATCACATTTGGACAGCTCACCTGGCATTTAACACTTTAGTTATAGTATAAGAACAAAACCCGCCGTGTTTGCTTTAGTCACTGCAGTACTAGAATTGGTGACCGTGTTAAGATGTTATTTAAGAAGCAGGTAAGTCTAGCACGGTTCATATCCAGTGGTAATTTCTCCCACGTACGTGCCGGCTGTAGAACAAACTACCCGCTACGGTGCTTGCCGTGCAATATGATAGATCCTTCTTCAAATGAGGTTTAAAGAGAGCTTAATTTGCTATCACGGTAGGCAGCGGCTTCGCAGAGTCCCTGGCATTGCAGATTTCCACGAGCGATAGTTACTACTTACCATCAAGAAGGCTGTTTATGCAATAAAAAAAAGCCGCTGCCTGTTAACTGGTATACTTTTAGTCGCTTCTTACGACATCCGTGGGTAGAGATTGTTTCATATTCTGCACGGAAGACCGTATAGTTTTATTAGCTGCTAATTCTTCATATTATCTAACTAGTTAACTGCTGACACTTGTTAACAAGGTCGACTAACACTAATAATAACACTCCTGCGTCTAAAACGATTGTTAATCTGTGTTGTAGACCAATTTATATCCATCTGTCTCGTCGTAAAACATTAAAAGATTATTATGTAAAAATAAGGTGTGGCTTTTAGGCAACAAACCTTAAAAAAACAGTTACAACTTTCGTTGTTGTGTGTAAACTGTTCAAAGGTTGTGTAATGAACTGATGAGATTGAGATTAAAACAGAATTAGTCAATCAGTTTACACGTCCTAAAAATGCAATCGTTCCTAAAGAAAACACTACAATGTTAGTAGAAAAGATTGTGCCTTCGGCTGCGATTACCGGCACTACTATTCTTTTTACCAGACTGCCTAAGTAGGTAATGTTTCTCGAGCTTATGTATGTCTATTTCTTTAGCACGCTCTACAGTTTGGTTTGATGAATTTCAACATATGAGGTGTCATTAGATTCATATTAATTGTAGGAATGGCATAGGGTACATAATATTGGCATATAGCGTATGCAAAATGGGTTTCTTTCTCTTTCTTTAGTTTGTTAGGCAGGCGGGATTTATTTCGCTCGGTTTGTGAGCCGTCAGGAAGAAAGCCATCTGTGCTTTTAGTGCTTCTAAGGTCTATGAGAGGCGGTTTACCTTCAGAAAATAAAAATGGATTTTTTTATGTTCATTAGTTGCAAAAACAAGATCTACTTCTATATTAGGAATGTATCTCATAATCGATACTATTACTCAATATATCTTCGCAGCAGGTGCCGTTCATGACATTTAACTTTGTAAATTAATCAAAGTATTATTTTTAAATTAACAAATTATGTTTGAGAGTTGTTCGGCCTTGAAACTTGTGCAATAATTTAATGATTAAATTCTTTAACGTTTTCTTATTACACCTTTTCAACTCAAAACTGGTCAATAATGTAATAAACCACGATCATCATCTAAGCTGAATAGACATTTACATAACGTAAAGAGATGACTGAATGAAAGTCGAAATGGCCCTGTGGATAAGGCACCCAATTCGTAAACACGGGTTCGAATCCGGGCAAGTACCAATGTGATTTTTCAAATCATATGTACTTTCTAAGTCTATCTTGGACATTTCTGACAGACGGTGAAGGAAAACATCGTGAGGAAACGTGGACTTAAAAGTCTGAAATTGCCAATTCGCCTTGAGCAAGCGTGATGATTAATGCTCATTCTTTCACTATATGAGAAGAGGCCTTTGCCCTGCAGTGGGACAGTAAACAGGCTGTTATTATTATTATTATAAAGAGATGAATTGTGCACGCTCTGTCAGTTTAATAAACACACCTATATATATATAGAGGTAATATTCCCTTCTCTGTGTAGAGCATGCATAGATCAAATCACCCATGTGGTCATAGAATATGATGTGAACACCAATCGATCGATCGTCGATCGACGGCATCGATCAACGTCGATCGAAGTTGATCGACTGGTCTGGTAGCTTTAATTGATCGACGGATAGCAGTCGAATAATCAATCGATCGATTGCCGGTTGATGGCATCGGTTGACGTCGGGCAGTGGGTGACGGCGTCGACTAATCCATTCTACCATCGATCGACGATCGATCGGTCTGGTAGTAAATCGATCGAAGTCGACTACTCCATTCTGCCATCGATCGACGATCGATACGATTGGTGTAGTAACAACACCTATAGAGTGAGGACACAAGGGATATAAATCCTCAACACCCCGAGGTGGCTAAACGATGCCTGTGAAGAACACAGGAAACTTTTGCACTTCCAGGCGGAGTTCAGCTGAATGAGATTCCAACAAATCTATCCGCGGTAGCTCAAGAAGATTCTGAAAACTTTTTCCCCCTAGGTTGATGAATCCAACCAAAACAAATAATTAATTACACAGTCTTGTTGCGTAACAAGTAATAACTGAAAAACAGCGTTGGGAGCATCTTCATCTAACACACGCTGAGTTGTGAACTTGTGACCCTATTGGCACAGTTTTATGTTTACGGACGGGCAAACATCCCATGTGATGGTAAGTGGTAACTGTCGCTCATAGACAACTCAGAGTCCCTAGCATAGCTTCTACAATGCCAGGGACTCTGTGAAGCCGCTGCCTACCGCGAAGAGAGTGGGATTGGTAAAAGGACCGATGGAGGTAAGGAAAAAAGAAAGGGGAAAATTGTGACTATTGTGCCAATTAAAAATTTTCTTTCTTACTTCTTTACTAGATTCTAAAGTTAAATTAGGACTTGTCTAGTTTTTAACTGTCATCCAAGTGTACGTACGAATAGACTACCGTTGTCATTAGGTCATGACGACTTTGCATTTCTATAACAATAAAATAATTGCCTGTATAAACCACTCGATAACATCTACTCACGTGTGTAAGAATGTTATGATGCAACAACCGGTCAATATGGCCGACGGGCAAAATAGTACTTTTACTATTGTAGGGAAGAAGACTTGTTTTTGTTTTATTACATAATTGTTTATTGTTAATTATGTAATTGCCAATATGGTAGGTAGCTTACTGTGTGGTAAGTTGTGTCGACAGTGCGAGGTTTTTTTTGGAATAGATCGCGACCCGCCCTTACTTCGCATACATTCATTCTTTTCGACATGGTTACTGATTGAAATTCTCAGCCTTCCTCTAATATAATATGCATGTACTATGGTATGTACAAATTAATGGGAAGAAATCTCAAAACGAAAGTAAAAATCGTATCCAAATTCGTATGTTTAGTGTTGCGTACCTCAAGAGGATAATATATATAAATAATCCTAATAGGATCACTTTGTTTGTCTGTCTGCCAAGACCTATTTCTCAGTAACGCGTGGTGGTATCACGCTGAAATTTATATTGTGTAGGTACTCTCATCTGCAACCTCTTAAAGCTGTAAAATTCAAAGGTCTATGTCAAAGCAATCAAAATGGCCATTCATGTTATTTATATTACAGGCCATTCATGTTACTACAAGTTTGTGCGGAATCCTCGATGCGCCAGTCGGACTCGCACGTAACCAGTTTTTAACAAATAGAAACGTTTATTAAGATTTTTAAAGAAAAAAAGAAAATTTATTAATTGATTTCATCTTACGAATTAGATTAGCAATCGTAGTGTTCACAAACAATTTATTAACTACTTGTAAAAGTACTAGAGAATAAATGTAATATAATCGTGCAGTTAATGAAAAGTAGGTATCATGTCAACTCTGCCTTTGAAATGAAATATATGTTTATTCATTTAGGTTAATTAAATTAACACTTATGAACGTCAAAGTTTACAAAATGTCAGCAAATTAACCTACAGCCAGTTCGCTGACGAAGTAGAGCCATGAGAAGAACTGGCAAGAAACTCAGGCCACTCTTTTTAATCGCCAGGTTATTACAATTTTTGTAAGTTACAGTTTCAAGTAGCATGCAAAGTGACGCAGGCAATACACTTAACTCTATAGATACTTAATTACGATTAAGATACTTTATTTTGTAAGTTAATAAAAAATAGCACTAAAATAAATAAACCCACACGTGATAGCAAATGTTATATGTGCTTAAAGCTTAATACTAGATAAGTGCAAATTGTACTTTTTAGATTTATTTTAAACTTTTTGTCGTACCGTGAACGAAAATATAGTTAAAAAAATTACAAATAAAACGCAAAGTATTTATAATGCTAAACAACAACACGGATTAGAAGATAAGGAAAACATAAACCTTTTTTAAAATGTTAGTAAAAAAACGGTACTAACATGAATAAACACGTCAATCGCCACATCAGTGTCGAATTGATTGAGCAGAAACCTCAGTGCTACTGTTTATCACTTTTTGTTTGTTCAATCGAAAAAAACCATCACAAGTTCACGAATGTTGGAATAACTGGTTTTTTAAACTGTTATGTTTATTGTAAGGTATATCGCACTGCAAGTGGAAAAGTGATAGAAATGTAATATCACAATTTTGGACTTTATGATACAAGTTGCCGTAGCGACATTATTTTATCTTATGATTCTGTAGTTCTACTTATATTGTTCAATTTAAACCTTAAACGCCTTACCCGTGCAAAAGAAATATTAGAATCACAACAATACCTACCTAATATTTTTAATATGACTGCGGTCTTCGGCCATTTGTTAGAAGCAAAGCATTTACCTACGAAAAATATTTTTTCATAAAAAAACAAAACAAAAAGTTAGTTTAGCAATACTTAGAAAAACATTTGACAGCTTAGATCGCATTAAAAAGTTGACGAGTTGACAGTTAAGATTGAGTTAATGGTCTTTCAGTTCTTGATGGAGAATCTGTGATGATGTGACAAGTCGTTGTTCACATAAAGGACGTTACAACCAATGAGAACTGGCAAGAAACTTAGGTCATTCTTTTAATCGTCAGGTTATTACAATTGCTAAAACCAGCAGGGACCCATTAAAAAAAACTGTACTTACTTTTATAATATCTTTCTTAATATTTTCGAGATACGCGATGTTAGTAAGGGTTAGAAGAAAGCTAAAAGGCAGTTTTATCTTCTCGCTGCCGGCCGTGGTTCTGGCCATGGTCTGCAGCGAGAGGGCTTGGGAAGTAGTCGCCTCCTTTTGCGAGGAGGTGATGCTCGCCAAGGAGGCGGCTGAGCGGGAGAGGGAGCTGAACAACACTCCCCGCCCGTCGCGTCCGCCCCGGACGTCGCCGTGGGGCGCTCCGGGATCTCCAGCCACCGTAGGAGGATGCCTGCGGGCGGCGATTGGGCAATCGCCGCTCGAACAGCACAGGCCCGAGAAGGCGTCGTACGTGTTTTACGAACGCCTCTCGATGGAGGAAGGAGGGCTAGGCCCCCCAAATCAGACGGAGCCCGCTCACGTTGAGCGGGCCGTGGCCCGTCAGGGTCGCGGATGAATGCGCGAGCGTCTCCCGTGACCCCGACACTCGGCCGTCTGGAGGAACACCGTGGGTTTTAGTCGGTATGCCGGCCGCTGTCTCATTGTGGCCGGAGAGTCTGACATAACCCCCGCCTTGCCCAGGCGGATGCGTACGCGCCAACTGTTGGCGAAAATTTTCTTAAACACCTTTATTACCACATTACTGATAGCGATTACTAGTTCGTGTAACAATTTATCTATTTCAAAAGATTTTTAATATTCATGATGTTGGCCAAGATTTTATAAGGTAGGTAGTCTATTCTGTTGTACTTGTTGCTAAATTTATTACGATTTACAAAAAAGTCCCTCGGTCATCTCTTACAAAACTCAAGAGTACGGTTCTTAATTGTAGACAGGGAGCTTACGAGCGAATGTTGTTATGATTCAGATTATTTTACTCTGTGTGAATATTTTCTCTATTTCTTTCTCTCGGTCTACCTTTCTCTTTTCCTCTCTCAGCCAAAAAGATCACTGTTGTTAGACATAAGCTTCTTCCAAAAACAGGAATTGGTTATAGTAGGTACATTTTGTACACTTGGTACGATAGGTTTTTGTTTTAATGTGTATAAATAATAATAATTTACGTTTCTATACACGTATTTATAAAAACTAGCTTATGTTTGACGTTGCTTTTTATTGGAATAATATAGCCTAGTTGCTTATCATTTTACTGTTATCTTGCTTTAATTAGATGTGCTTGAATGAAAAAAAATAAGATATTTTAATAGAGGTTTTACATCTATACTTATTGTATAAAGCAGAAGACTTTATTTGTTTGTTTGAACGCGCTAATCCCTGGAACTACCAGTCGGGTTTAAAAAAAACTTGTTGCGTATGATAGCTCAGTTTTCGAGGAAGGTTATAGGTAACATCACGCTACTGGATGGCGACAAGCAGTAAGCAAAGAAGCGGTTAAAACCGCGCCATGGAATAGAAAACTAGTACCTTATATGTGACAATCAGTTTTAAACATATTTTTTTTAGAATTTCGGTTTACTATTATTTATTATGCACTAAGGTAAAAAGTAATGCACTAATTCAACAATATATCAGGAAAATATAAAATTGTATTGCGTATTTACTTGCAAGGTCGATCGTAAATTCAGTTATGTTTTATTATTACGAGTACTACCTATTACTTCATATTATATTAGGTGATGTCATGCATTGTGCACTGTTATTTAAGTTTTATTAAGATTGAGCGCTAGTCATTATTTTTTAATTTTCTATAAATGTGCTTTGTGATTAATTTAGGGAAGCCCAATGTTCAATTATCTTGTTGAACGAAGTAGATGGACCAAATGATATAGATAAATATAGATGTATATCATCTGGTCCCGAGCTACTTTCATCAAGCGGTTGTCCGTTAATAGATCGTCAGTGTATGTTACGAAGGTTCTGCTACTATTAAGTATATCTTCCGGTTGTTGTCTACCACTGAAGTGAATATTTTCTTATTTTGTTAAGAATTGTTTGCAAGTTATAAATACTTTACATATCATTTTAATATAATTAACCCTGAAAACTCACACGTTGTTATATAATATAGGTATAAATAATTCTTTTAAGTAAGTATTACGAGTACAAGTTCAAACACAATGTAACGATTTATTTAGCACCTTCTTTTTCATACTCTAGCACTCTTAGCAGAGTGGTCGTGGTTATGGGTGGATCTACAAATTTAGTATCTAAATTAATAAAAGTAATGTCGTTTTGATCAGCGTCTAATAAAAACACTTCGCATTACTAAGTACCTAGGTAACGGATTAAATAAATATTTAACTTTAAAATATTGAAATAATATAAAAACTGCCGAATAGGCATTTCATAATGTGTTTTTGGTCCACTGAAAATGCACGGATCCGTCTCGAACTATTGGCATGGTAACCTCCATAGCTGCTTTATAAGATGCTTTGCCACGCCCCGCTCAAAAGACCCGATATCAAAAACTGGCAGAATACACATGCGCTAGTAGCATAAATAAGAAGTACAGAATCGTTTGGTTTGAGCATGGTTCTTCAGACAGGTTAATTTGTGAATTTGAATTATATTTCTGTACGGAATCTTAAACGTCTGATAAAGCTTGAGCTGAATTTAATGGGTATTTCATGTTGATGAATGATGATGACATTGGAGTTATTATACAATGCTGTTATTCCATTATGACAAAATAACGTCATCAAATGAAATATAAACAGTCTGCGATGAACTATAAATTAACTAATATAATAATAAGCTTCTATTTTGTTTACACGAAACTAGAAAATAGGCGTTAGTTACTCGTTTACTCGCCGGCGATGGGACAACTGCCTTAAACTAGAGATTAGAGATGTCATTGTGTATTATTGTAATACTAAAATTTGTCATTATTATTAAGTTTTCTTAAGTTATTGTGTGGAATTGACTTTTAATTCATCCTAGATATTAATGTTTAGCGCCGATGCCAAAAAAGGACATTACCTAATTTCACGGGCTGGTCTGCAATTTAAAGCTGGACGTCTTCGTTAACTTTGGGCTAATGCACTTAGACTTGCGTGTTATTGATTGTTATTGAAAAAAAACTAATCGTACTTACATGGTTATGAATATTCAAACTCGTGCAAACTAGAGCTTTCAAACGAAGCGTGAAAAAGCATCTCACTACTAACTTGAATTGATTCACCATCTCAATTTGATATGATAGCGACTGGGATAGTGACCATCACTAATAGCCTTAATATATTGCTTACCTAGCATCAGCAGAACAGAGTAATTTTACAAGAAGTAGGTTATATACATACAAAGCTTCACGCCTTTTATCTCCGAAGGGGTAGGTAGAGATGTTTAACCACGTATTATTTTTGACTCATTTTTTTTTCGGTTTTTCTGTCAAGACATTCTTAGTGTTAGCCCGGAATTTGGAATTGTGCCCAATATTATGGCAACAGGCTCGCCCTCTGTTACATGGGACCAAAAATAAAATGGCGAAATGTGGGTGGTTAGTAGGTTATAAATATTAAACTGAGACTGCTAGCCCCCAATAGCAATAAACAAAGAAATATTTTATATTATTTGTCTAAAAACCTGCAGGTTTGACCAGATGACCTACAACATAACATTTCAATGGAATTTACCTAAAAACCCGCTTTGAATCCAAACAACCGCAAAAAAATCGTACAAATTTTATCTGTTTAGGAGAAATACCTTCATAAACGTTCTAATTAATTATTCATATTTAAAATACCGACTCGAATGCAAAGCCTCTCTTTGTTATGTTATTATTACACGTACTTGAAATTCGTTAAGTTGGTATGCAGTCACGCATAAAATCTTATACTTAACCCTTTTTTTTAATAGAACCACGCTGGTTTCAGCATGAATGGGCCGGATCGTCCGGAGAAGAACTACCCTCTAGAAGATCGACGTAAGAGTATTAGTAACAGTACTACTGCGTTTCGCTCGGTGAGTGAGAGTGCTGGAGGCCCAATTTACCCCCTTTCCTCTTTCCTCACCTCCCTCATTCCCTTCCTCTAACCCCATTCCCAGCCGCTATAGTGGAGGCCAGCATACCAGCAGTTTAAGACGATGACTTTTGGTATGGTGGCCACTACTTCTGGATTCCACTGACTGCTTACCATCAGGCGGGATGGAGTCACTTTGGTATAAATTTACAAAAAAATACAAAATAAAATAATTATTGAAATTACTAATTTTTATTGCATTGGTAATAATAATTATCTTCTTTGCGATTATAATACCAGCCTGTTTACTGTCTCACTGCAGGGCAGAGGCCTCTTCTCACATAAAGAAGGAATGAGCATTAATCACCACGCTTGCTCAAGGCGGATTGGCAATTACAGACTTTTAAGTCCAGGTTTCCTTCACCGTCAGTCAGAAATGTCCAAGATAAACTTAGAAAGTACATATGATTTAAAAAATCACATTGGTACTTGCCCGGATTCGAACCCACTACCTCGTGTTTACGAATCGAGTGCCTTATCCACAGGGCCATTTCGACTTCTTTACGATTTACAATTATTAATCGCAGTAAGTACCTAAGTACTATAGAAGGACTGCAGGTCGTACCTACTTACCTTTGAAATATAAGTATCTGTAATCAAATAATAGGTACTTACTAATTTTAATTTTAAGTAAGTACCTGAACTTTACATAAATATGTTTCGAACCGCAGCACGTAAGAAACACGCAATTGTTATACACTATGAAACGACCACAACATACCTACTCGTAATAAACACTTTTATTGAAATTTAACATTAAAATATAGCATGTATTAATTCAATAACAGACTGAGACCGATCGTAAAACAAAGATAACAATTATAATGTTTCGCTTAATTCTAAACAATCCATACTAATAATAAATGCAAAAGTCTGTCTGTCTGTTACGCTTTCACGCCTAAAGTAATAAACCGATTGGGATGAAATTTGGTGTAGAGATAGACCTTGGGGAACAACATAAGCTACTTTTTAAAAAATGGCTTGTTGTTGAAATAGTGGATGAAAGTTTGTATGAAAAATTGTCAATGTATAAACAGCTATAACCGACATTACTTACGACTAATGTAATTGCGCCTTTAGAGTAAATGTCGTTTGCATATTATCAATTTATCACAATACAATAGTGTCTATTTTTGCTTGCAAGTGCCCTCAGTACAGTGTCAGTGTCACTGTTATAATAAGTCCTATTGAATTTTAATTTTGATGGAAATTTTTGTTTTATCTGGTGAAGCAAATAAGTGTTCCGCTATACATACGAAGTCGCTGTGGGTTCTTTAATTGAGACTTCGTCCGTCACCTTGTTCCGTTATTTCTACAAATTACTTATTAATACACATTATTACAGTAATTTGTAATTTCAAAGAGTTATGTTATTACCCATGTTTAATGTCAAGGTGAACAAATTAATATAATTCATTGATTCATGTGATCATAATTAATCTATAGATACTATAAAAATAAACCGCAACAAAGCGTCTCTCTGTTTGAACTCGCTAATCTCAAGAACCACCCAATGAATTTGGATGTGGTTTTCACTGTTATATTATGGGTTTCCCAAGGAAGGCTTAAGTATCCTACAACCTATCACCTATAAAAGCCGGGCAGTAAGGATACCATTAAAGCAAGCAGGTATCGAAAACAACTTTTAGTAGCAATGCGAAGCGAGGCATGCGAAGCGAGGCGGGGCGCTAATATTAAATAAATAACATGTTTTTTGAGGCAATAGAAGGAAGTAGATAATTTATTGTACTGGCGTTCTTTTAGATGTGATTTGCGGCATTGGCGCCGGGAAAAGGGAGAAAAATTTTAGTTACATAGAAAAGATTAAGAAATTTTAATAACTTAGTCTTTGAAATTGAAGCGTCTATAGGTTGCTGTCCATATTTGTTGTACAATCTCGCCAATAACCCCTTTACCATGGAGAGTATTCTAGAGAACTCTCTGAATTAATCCCACCCTCTCCCTTTTTATTCAGAACGACACGTGGGGGACTGAAGTGCCACCCTTTCACAGTGGAATCTAAAGGATCTCGAACCAAACGGTTCAGCACTTCATACTTTTGTAGCTCAATTAAAGTCAGGAACTCTTTACCAGCGCATGTGTTCACATCTAACTTTGATCCTTGGTATTTTAAGCGGTGCGTGAAAAAGCATCTCACTAAGCCGCCATAGTGGAGGCCACCATACCAGTAGTTTGGCTTTTGGAATGGTGTCCGCCACTTCTGGATTCTACTAACTGCTTACCATCTGATTGATTACTTTTATGAACATTATATTTTTATGAACACTGAGTATGGACATCAGATGCACTCCTTGAAAGTAATCCTGGCGCCGCAACGCCCATGATTTGCGGTAAACATTTATGGTAAATATTTATCTGCCACCATAGGCAATACCTGATTTTATGTTAGTGTATGTATTATGACCGCAGAAACTGCGCATAAAATTCTCTTTTCTACGCAGTTGCCTAGCTAAAGTCACATGTTTTTCCTAGTTTGTAATAAACAAGTGAGTCAAAACGTAAAACACACATTTTTTTCAAAGAAATTAAGATAAAAATCTAAGGTCTATTGCGACATAGACAAAAACGTATTTAGTCGTAACGCATATTTAAATGACATTTTGGCTAAACGTGAAGTTGGCAGACTGCGTTTTAGATACTCAGTGACTAAAGATTCCTTGTAATATAAGATACCGCACACAGATAAAAATTAAGCCGTTACGAACCTTTTATAATTATAATATTAATTCAAAGTTTACTTCTTGAGATCGTTTATAATAGTCCCTGCTTATTTTACGATATTTAGTAATGACGAGATTTAGTAATGTCAAAAAAAACGAACGTAGGCAAATTTTAAAAGATCAAATTGTTAAGGACTTAAAAGGTTTCAATCCCTTACCTTGGTACAGAAGAGGTACGACATTAGCTTACTCATATGGTACATATAAAAGCTATAAATATTACGTAATATATCATTATTAAAACTATAAAACATACAATGTCAACGAACACAAGCAAAATCAATACAAATACAAACATTTAGAACGAAAGAAACACATAATATAAAAGTAAAAGAGTATACAACAAGCTTCGACTCAACATACAATAAAGATGCAATATTTGTTATAATTAGTTTATTAATCTGAACATTAGTCACAGTAGTTCAGTTATTAAGTTATTCACAAGTTTGCTCTTGTACAAATAAATGAAGAATTAGTATGTTACGATAGTCCCCCTCTTTAAGACCTCGGATACTACGCTGCTGTGACCGGTAAAGTGGCTGCAACGACGACAAAAATTGGCCGCAACGACGACAAAAATTGGCCGCAACAACGGCAAAAATTAGCCGCAACGTCTAGAGTATGTTGACCATGTTTGTATGTTATGATTTTTGGTCGAGCCGCCACTGTTGACCCAATGTGAACTATTATGGCAAACAGTTTCACTGTAGGTATGGATATAAAACTCCAATACAATGCATGGATGTATTTTAATGGCAATGCGATGTATATATAATTTAATTGTAATGCATTTTGTTTAATTCAATTGAAATGGATTCTACTTATTTGCAATAGATTTAAGACAATTGCAATGGATATAAAACACTTGCGATGGATTTAAGGCAATTGCAATGGATTCAACTTAATTGCAATGCAGTGAATGACAATTAATTGCAATGCAATAAATGCATCTGCAATGTATCAAATCAGTTTACACAAGATAAAATGGGATTTATTTATTAGTCACTGTTGTTAAAACGAATATTAGATCACATTCTATCGAGAATGTAGTCTTTGAAAATTAGCTCATGTTTGAGTTTGAAAGTTTGAAGACTCATCGTCACTAAAATAAGAAGAAGCTCATGATAGGTTTACCGGTCACTGTGTCAGCTGCGTAGTACACAATGGCCCTAGTAATATGTTATCGTAGTTAGACCGATATATCGACAAGTTGACTCACCGAATCTTTTGATATGTACGTCTCTATTAAACGATACAGTTCTGGGTTTATTCTCTTTTGTTTCCTTCGTTTCGGTATCGGTTCTCGTATCGGTCACAGTATCTGTTACCTTGTCGCCATCTTCGGCATTATCCGACTTGACAATTTCATCGGACATTGGGTATGTAAGAGGTACCGGTTTTTTGGTACCTCAGGTAACAATTGCAACCGTCAACTTGGTTGTTTTCGTTTTGGTACCATCGATATGATTATCTGCAAAAAGTTTCACTAACTTAGACCCATTTATTATAATTAAGGTACCTATTTTTCGCAATTTATAATTTTGTATACTTAGATGTAATAAAGAACATACATTAAAATGAATTAAATACGAACGAATACGACTTCACATGTATCTATGTAGTTGCAAATTTTCACCTTAGATATCTAAATAAAATTGAACTCTATGAACCATAGGGTTAACATTCGCAGATTTGAGAAATTACAATTTGAAAAACAATAGAACCGGCATAGTATTCGGTTAATATATGATGTATATTTGGATATTTAAACTTGTAGAATAACATAAAATAAAATCAAATTTTTCGAAAATTATGTCACTATGATGATGTAGAAAGATGATGTTACATAATGTTATGTAACTTCTTGTAACCTGTGGTATTGTAATGTAATGTTAAGTAAATATATTTACCTCCGCCTGTTGTCAAACATTAGTGCGTGCTGTCACATGAGCAACAACTTTGCTCTCGTCTGCATTTTGTGTTGAAATCCTGTAACAACCAAACGTAGTTTGTTTATACTTAGTATTAGGTATATAGTTAAACTTAGTGACAGTTAATTCGCCTTCTAGCAGTTTGGTGACTAAAGTATCATGAAAAGAACTCTGAATAAACTCAGATCATTTTTTAACGCCAGATATTTACAATTTTGAAAATGCGTTACAATTTGGATAAATAACACAACTGTGATGCATTTTTTATATTTATTTCATTAAAATCGTGAATTATGTATATTTTTTTGACAAACCTATTTTAAGTCAGGTAAACAACAGTTGACGCTTCGATTACAAAGCTTGCTAATAATGAAACAACAATTTGTGTTGCTTTTAAAGATATAACTACTACGTTTAGTTTTCTTAATCAGCATATATGTGAAACTTCAGGTGTTCAATCAATCAAGCTTTCAATAAGCCTCTAGGATACAAAACACATCAAGTGATGATTATATTCAATATCGGGCCATAAATTACGCAATGTGCAGTTCAAGAGTTCAGATGTTAATCTGTAACATAATATATGGGTAAGGTTTTAGTTCCCATACTTGTAACGTGTTGTGAAATGTAGTTTAATGTATCGAGAATCGATATTTAATCTGAGGTTTTTTAGATTTACTAGCGAACAAGAGTGTTACAAACAATTATACGTACATAAAGCACACTCAGGACTCGACAAACGTATTTATGGGTTACACAAAATTTTGTACCAAGTGGAAACTAAATTCACAATTATTCACAAAGTTGCCCGCTAGGGTAACATTATCTGCAAAGAAGAAAACGAAAGTAGCTACAACTTTTTTTTAAGATTTGTTTTTTTCAATTGCTTTTGTTGTCATAATATTTATGCAAGCGTCTTTTAGTCCCATTAAATATTTATCGTTAGAATACTTAGATTTATATTTTTTGTTTAAGAGCCATCTGTTGTTAAAAGATAACTGCCACGCATTGACCTTGAAAGTGCACGGTGCACAGACTACCTTTACCTGTCTTTATCTATCCAATAGAATAAAGTCTCTGTTATCTTATAACTGCATCTACGCTAACTTTTTCTGACCCACACTCAACGAATTTTGTAAAATTTTAGCTGTCATTCAGAGGGTACCTGTAAGAAATTATCAAGAAGAAATCCTATAGATCACACTTCTATTAGAGAAATAGTTTGTAACTTCATTGGTATTGCCAAAATATTTTCTATATATTATAACCAGATATATGAATGTGTGTCGGTGCCCACTTGGGCCAGCAGCAGTGGACCGATTACGAAACCAAATGGTCATTCGCGAGTTACATTACTTAGCAATCGGTGAAACAAGTTATAAGTTGTAAATGAAAGAATATAGCGATTTTACTAATATTTAACGGAGATGGTTTCGTGAGCGTTACTTGTGGGATGTTAAAAAATTTCTCTTATGTAGTGTTATGTACGCCACGTGTGACTATGATGAAAGGATTTTACAAGAGCAGTCAGGTTATGTCCAAGAAATTGTGTGATTACTTAGTTAAGTTAGGTATTGGTTTTCAAGGAGCTTTTAGTTCTAAATGAAATGAAATATATTTATTCGTGTTAAACGTGGATTAAAGGCTTTAATTTATGAAAAGTATATCAGATTTCGCCTTTAGTCATGAGTGAGAAATAGTTTAAGTATTCTTTGATTACAAAATAATGAGGAACGAAAAGGAATACTTATGAACCTAAAGGAGTAACTAAGCCTTTTCGGCTAAAGTGTGAATATATATTTCTTTTTAACTTTCCAATTTTAAATTTTAATTAGTCTAATTTAGAGTACATGATATTTTTTAAGGTTCTTCACCGTTAACCTTGAATCGAAGGGGGGCTAAAATATGACATGCTCTATTAGCTTATAACTTAAACCGCACAATACTTTTACTCTACGGAGAGCGGTACAGTATCATTATCGCACAAGGTTTAATGCCCTCATTAAGTTTTTATTTGTGTAATTTACTACTAACCTAATAATTGCTAGTATTATAAGGTTCATTATTTAATTTTGAACATATAAAGGTACGATTTGATGCGTGATCGCTATTATAATTTGTTTGATTGCTATTGAAGTGCTTTATAGAAGGAATTTGTAACTAATAATAGAGAAGGGATCGATTAAAGTTAAGCATATTGCACGTTAGTTATTAAGGTTCTTGGATTGATAGACATCAGGCACAGTGGTTTTGTTTGAAGTTACTGTGGTAAATCCTAGTTAAGCATAAATAGACCGTATCGACCAAGCTAGCCCTATAGCATGTCTACATAAAGCATTAGGTGAATGAGAGCTCTAGATACTGTAAACAAGCAATATATTATATTATTATAAAATAAAAAGCCCGCCTGTCTAATACAAAGTGAAAAGAAGTTCTCGTGCTGACGCTACATTGAAATTTTATATACTCTATGTCACTTCCACAATTAAAACGAATCTAATGACACATCATACGTTAAAATCCATCAAACCATTTAGGCTGTAGAGTGTGCCAAAGAAATAGACATACATACACACCTACATACAAAAATACATACGCTCGAAAAGCGCCGCTGCCGCGCGCACTGCGCACTCTTAACCTGGTAGCCAATCGTACAGACTTGTTTGGTTGTGCACTGAGTGAATTCACCAAGACTACTTTGTACATAATATGTTATGTAAATATAAAATAATAAATCTGTATGTTACTCTATTGCATTAGGTAAAAAACCTGTAAAAATAGATGTAAGTTTGGAAATAAATAAATAAATAAATAAATAAATAAATAAAAAAACTATCACTCCAGAAAGACTAGTGGCATAAATGCTGATAAAAAAGATTAAAAAATAAAATGTATGGGATTGACATAAGCTAACAACAATGTTGATGTTAGCTTATGATTCCATTATTTTTTTTTATTTTTTTTTATATTATAGCCTACCAAAGTGACTCCACCCCGCCTGATGGTAAGCAGTCAGTGGAATCCAGAAGTGGCGGCCACTATACCAAAAGCCATCGTCTTAAACTGCTGGTATGGTGGTCTCCACTATGGCGACTGGGAATGGGGTTAGGGGAAGGGAATGAGGGAGGTGAGGAAAGAGGAAAGGGGGGAAATTGGGCCTCCGGCGCTCTCACTCACCGAACGAAACGTAGTAGTACGGATACTACTACTCTTAAGTCGATCTTCTATGAGAGGTTAGTACTTCCCCGGACGATCCGGCCCATTCATGCGGAAATCAGCGTGGATCAACTACCGTAATAAATTTATTTTTCATCAGCGGCTACTTGTCTAGTCTTGCCCTCAGAGTAGAGAACTCACAACAAGATCGTCATTTGTGACACTGTAGTACCATAAACGTTTTAAAAAAGCTTTGTGGCACTACAGAAGTTACACTAGATTGCAAGAGGATAATTTTTGCAAATCGACGGTTCTCTTTTTTTCAGTAAAAACATATCATGTGTTTATTATATTTTTATGTAATATCTATAGTTTTATCAAATATAAGCGTGAAGCGTATCGAAAGATGTATGCTTAAACTATGTAATAGTCCAATATTTGTATACATTGCGCAAATTATGCAATCAGTGATCGTAATGTTTGTTGTGTGGAATGCAGTGTATTGCACACTACGGTTTATTGCCAGTGTAAGTCGTAAATATGGTTTAGTGAGGAAATAAGACCGTTTTGTACAAAGTGCTGTACCTATTACCTATTAATTTATCTATAATATGTATGTATTTACAAAAAAAAAAAAATGTATATAAGTAGTATATCAGTTGTTTAGTACCCATAACACAAGCAAATATAATTGCTTAATTTGGGACTAGATGGCGCTGTATGAATGTGGTAGAATATTATTATTATTATTATTATTATTATTGCGTTAGATAATGACAGTATAGACATAAGTACCTTTAGATTAAAAAAATAAATATAAGCACCCAGTTTCTGAAAGGCTGAAAAGCTGAAAGGCTAAAAATTTAACTAATTATCCATGCTTTTAGGTACTTCATGTAAAATTTAACAAATGATTAATTAATATTTTGTTGATCAGCCTTTCAGAAACTAGGTATTTAAAGAAAATATTGGCAAGATTCAGGCGCGCAGCATGATGGCTATTAAGATGGTGGTGAAATAGATTCCAGGAAAATCTGGAGGACGCATTCACAAGTAGTCCTTGACCTACACAATGAGTTCACTACTTTTAGTGGTAATCAGTCAGCGAAATCCAGAATGGGTCTAGGAATGGCGGACACAATTTCAATTCTTCAGATGAAATTGTAGTTTACAACGCTTTCTCGTTGACGACAAGGGCGCCAAAAAGCTCGTAATACTTTGACTGACTTTTGCAGACAAATCAGTGTTTCATTCGATATGTACGTTACGTAATCACATCCATCAGATAGAAAACAAGCCTTATGTCTTCGAAAACATTAGTGGACACAAAAAACATCCAAACTCTAGAAATAAACTCTCAAATAATGATAATTTAATATTATTACACGAGATAAGCAAGATTACTAATAAATTTAAATTTAATTACACACATAAATCACCTGATTACCTAATAGGGAGAACAAGATCGTAATCAGTCCTGCAGTTTCGGAGTTTAGCTTAATGATACATACAGATCACGTCGATCTGGGAACGAATGGTCGCTTGCCTTGTCCGAGATAGTAGCTATCGACCTAGAACAGTTTTAAGGCTTGTTGAACTTGCAAAAGTAGAAAAATATTAATTACAAAGTTAATTATGAAATTCAAATCGGGACTTTCGCATTTCGATTTTCTTTATTCTTAATTATTGTAATAGTTGCGCTGACCTAGGAATTGGACCCGAGATCTCTCTTTTTATGCTTGCGACAGTGACTACACTCTGCCTGACGATAAGCAGTGGAGCCAAGAAGTGGTAAACACCATTCCAAAAGAGTCATTAGTTCAAACTGCTGGCATGGTGGCCTCCAATATGACGGCTTTATGGGATGCTTTTTCATAATCAATCTTTGTGAAAATCTATACACAGTACATACCAAAACAGACAACGAAAAACAATTGACAATATTTGCTTTTACTTCTTATTAATTAGGCAATAGTTAGGTAATAATTATTCAATATTTCATAATAGGTACTAGGAAACTAGCAATCGAGGAAGATTTGCGAGAGGTCGTTTGTACCTTGAGCCCACATACGAGCATGTTTAGTTTACACCTACAGCTAAAATTATAATTTAGCTAAACTGAGTTATTAAATCTACGCTCTTGGATAAAACATATCGTAGGAAATCGATTAAAGACATTAGTTAGTTGAAACAATAAATAATGTTTTTGTTTTCCAAAATTATCGCGTATAAGTTGTAGATTACGAAAGATGTAATAAGTTTAAAATGTGCGTGCCTTTCAGACATTGTCTATAGAAACTGATGAATGGAGAGTAAACCATTAGAAGCGCTGTTAATTTTAATGCAAATTATTAAGAAAATTCACGGCAGATTTATTATGTGCGAAAATGAAATGAAATAAAATGAAATGAAAATATATTTATTCATATAGGTTAATTAAATTATTGACATTTTTTTTTCGACTGGCTCATTGGTCTAGTGGTTAGTGACCCTGACTGCTAAGCCGATGGTCATGGGTTCGATTCCCACCCAACAAATCTTTGTGTGATGAGCATGATTGTTTGTTCTGTGTCTGGGTGTAATTTATCTATAATATGTATGTATTTACAAAAAAAAAGTATATAAGTAGTATATCAGTCGTTTAGTACCCATAACACAAGCAAATATAATTGCTTAACTTGAGGCTTAGATGGCGCTGTGTGAATGTGGTAGAATATTATTATTATTATTATTATTAAATTAACACTAATTATGAACGTTAAAATTTGCAAAATGTCAGTCAATTAACCTACAGCCAGTTCGCTGATGAGGTAGAGCCATGAGAAGAACTGGCAAGAAACAGACCACTCTTTTTAATAGCCAGGTTATTACAATTTTTTAAGTTACAATTTCAAGTAGCATGCAAAGTGACGCAGGGAATACACTTAACTCTATAGGTAATTAATGTCTACTAATGACTTAAACCTCTTCAAAAGTCGTATCACCCATACGCCTGTTGCTCGCCCGACACACAACATATGTCCGGCCCAGCTCTGTTTTAGTTAATACATGTTGTTTCTGATACGGTACACTAATTTAAATCCCAAAACACTGCCCTCCAAATGTAACACTAAGAATGCAAAAAAATATGCAGTAAAATACTTTAATACCATAATTTTACCGCATAACATTCTCAAACAAGTACTAAACAATCTTTCTTTTAAGTTATAGCATAATTACGAAACCTAAACTTGTAATGTATTACCTCCTTATAAGTATACTTTTAACATTTGTAACCGTCCTTGCTGCCATATCGAGGGACTGGCTGAGCTACATGAGCTACAATCACAGCTGATGCTTATATGGTCTGATGTAAAGTATACACAAAGTATACCAAAAGTATACCAGGTTTTTGTTAGACTTATTCTCATAGTTTGAGATAAAAAGGATTCTAATACATTCGGGATTGATAAAATCAGTAAATTATAATAAAGTGTGCGTGAGTGCGTGTGCGTGTGCGTGTGCGTGTGCATGTGCGTGTGCGTTAGCGCGCGCGTGTGTGTGTGTGTGTGTGTGTGTGTGCGTGTGTGTGTGTGCGTGTGTGTTACCACTCAGAAACGGGTGAATTGATTACGATGGAAATTGGTATGTAGATAGATTCGGCGCAGGAGACGGACATAATATTAATACTTATGAAATGCACTGACTCGACTCTAAAGTACTCCAGTAAAGCGACGATTTTAAGAACTTTGGTCATCTCCATCACCAATCATCATAATTATTATGTTATGTTATAAAAACTAATAATAGATATAACGTTTGTTGTTTTGTTTGTTTGTTTCATTTTTACTTTAACTTAATCGGTTTTTAGCTTTTTATTTGCACAGTTGACAAAAATAAGGATAGCGTGTTGTTAAAATGCAGCGGTCGTTCGGACGACGACGCGACGCGGGGTATCGCCCGAGCGATTGTCGTGCCACTTTACAATATTTACATATTTCTGGCTCATTTAAAATCGTTGTGTTTTGTATGCATATACCTAATACATACAGGGTTGAATAATGACGACGTAGAAATCAGTCAAAAAAAAAATTTAAATTTAACTGAATAAAGCAAAATAAGAAATTATGCTTGAAACCCAGTAGGGTTTGTAACCCAATGTTAGTGAGAAACTAACAGTACGGTATAGTATTAAATTGATTGTGCTTATGTAAAAATAAATACTTCATCATGTCAACTGAACAGTTTCCCATAAGTAGATAATTAATTTGATTAATTGCTATAATCACCACGTACGCTGCGATTATATTGACGGTTGTAGCTGGCAGCAGTCCACAGAACGCAGTTACTCAGTTGACTGATAGCGCTAGTGAAATATACTACCTTAACCTCGTCAAAATTAAACCTTTAAAATGAAAACGTCACTTCAGTACATTCAGATAAAAGAAAACTTAATATTATTAATATTTAGACATTCTTCATAACAAAGTTCTTAACTTAACGATTTAAACTCGCAAAATATCGCGTCACTATTTCACACGCTATATGTTTGAGTGGGTGACGTTTCGGACACAAAATGTTCGGACACTTTGACCCAATCGACAATTTTTTTTTTTTTTAAGTTTTTACTGACGTTTTCGGACACTAATAAAATATCCTGTTTTGTACGGTTAGACAAAAACATCCAGCGATACCTTAATGTTGAAATCCTTTTTTTCCGCCTAATATATTTTAAAGCATGCGACATATTTTATACAGGTAAAAAAATGTAAAAATAATGTAAAAAGATTTTTATGCACATTTTATTTAAACCTTTTTTTCTGGCTGTACTAAATATACTATGAATAGGCAGTGTCCGAAACGACAGAGAAAATAAAATAAAATTTAAAAGTGTCAATTCGGCCACTGTGTCCGAACATATTGTGTCCGAAACGTCAGCGACCCATATGTTTTACTACTAAATGCTAGGATCATTTGTTACTTGCTTATTACCATTTCAGGTCGAGATAGTAAGCTATGACTTGTTGGATAGTCTTAAGTAATATATACTAATACATAAAGCGAAAGAGTTTGTTTGTTTGAACGCGCTAATCTCTGGAAATACCGGATTTGAAAAATATTTTTGTTGATGATGGACTAGTTGAGTAAGGTTATAAGCTATGTAACACCACGCTACTGGCGACGGGAGCAGAGCAGTAATCAAAGACGCGGGTGAAACCGCTTACGTTGATCTAATGTTATCATAGTCATCATATTAACTAAAAGACGTCCACTGCTGGACATAGGTCTCTCCCAATTTTCGCACTCGTCCATCGGTGTTATACTATGTATCATAAAAGTATGATGATGACTGGCCTGTTGGTCTAGTGGTTAGTGACCCTGACTGCTAAGCCGGAGGTCGTGGGTTCGATTCCCACCCAGGACAAACCTTTGTGTGAAGAGCATGATTGTTTGTTCTGTGTCTGGGTGTAATTTATCTATAATATGTATGTATTTACAAAAAAAAAATGTATATAAGTAGTTTGTCAGTTGTTTAGTACCCATAACACAAGTAAATATAATTGCTTAATTTGGGGCTAGATGGCGCTGTGTGAATGTGGCAGAATATTATTATTATTATTATTATTATATTCTAGGAAAGTGTTGTTCTTCATTGGTTATCACATATCATTATGTATTACGATACGTGCTGTTGTTTTATGCCCATGCCTCGAGTGTCAGACGAGCCCATGGATGGTAAGTAATACTGATAACTCTTAGGTTCTCGAATCGAACCCTCGCTCTTAGAATTCTGCAATGCCAGGGACTCTGCGAAGCCGCTGCCTACTGTGATATTGCTTTCTTAAAATGTCATGTTTGTGGCGAAATTTATAATGTATGGGAAATACATTATATTATAATAATAATAATAATAATAATATGTGGACACTATCACACATCGTCATCTAGTCCCAAGCTAAGCAGAGCTTGTGTTATGGGTACTAGATAATTGAAATATAATACATATACGTACTTTTTTTTTTGGTAATACATACCTAATATACATAGAAAACACCCAAACTGAAGACAAATACAAATGTTCATCACACAAATATTTGCCTTCCGCGGTAATCGAACCCACGACACCCGGCGTCGCAGTCAGTTACACTAACCACTAGACCAACGGTGCAGTCAACAATATTGGTTTACACGTCGCCGTCGGTTAAATAACTATATAAAACTTATTACCTTATTTCTTACTCTTTGATTTTATATACTCGTACAATTTTATTACTGCATAAAAACTAAAATGAGTGTACCATCCCTATATGTCGAACTGGATGTCCTAAATATGGTTGCGAAGTCCAATGACCCATTGCCCGGGGTATCACCTTCATTCGTCCTCGTTTGAGAAAGTAAAGGATACTTTTTTATTTTTGTTACCGAAAGCGAATCACGATTGGCTCTGGATCTTAAAAAAGTACATAAATTACTTTCGTTTTTGTTATCGGCTTGTATTTTTGGGATCATTAGGGTCTTGCTTTTGTATCTGTACAGACGTAATCTGTAGACCTGATTTCTTTATGCGCATATTAATATATTAGATTATTTTATAACTAAAATTAAAAATGACAATAATTATAAAGATAGAACCATACTATGTTACAATATTAATAAAAACACTTATTCATTATTTACATTATAATTCATTGTATATTTCATCATCATGTTTATATTTCATTATTTAGTTAAAAACACAGCCATTCTCATAAGCTACGGTTACCCACTTATCATATGGTTTGCCTGTCACCGTAGCAGTAGGTACGTTGTCATTACCACATCTGTGAATTTCAGTATTGTCTAACTGAAAATGTCCCTATAGTCTTCTAGTTTTCGATAGCTCTACTAAGGATGTGTATATGTGTAGAAACAAGTGATATACTGCAGAATACCTCAATGTGTAAATGAACCTCAAGTAAAATAAGAAGTAGTGGACTAAAGACCTAATTAAGATGGTCTGATGAACCATCTATGCCAATGGATAAGTGTGGACGTAATCAGCCTGATACATAGAAGAAAAAAAAACAAAATTATGAGTAGTCTTTCAATTTTTTTTTGTTAGCCTTTAGGGGTGTCTCACTGTGCAAAGAAGGGGGGGACTTGGAAACTTTTGGGAGAGGTTCCAAAATTTCCCAATTTTCCCAATTTTTGGTGTTGTCTTGCCAGTCGAATCCAAATCTGACGATTTGGATTCGACTGCCATCTCCGTCTAGGCCGTCCACGTCACCGTTGACCTTCCCATGGCAGCCAATACGTCGCTACACGAGCCCTTTTAGGGTGCATACGGCAAACATGTCCGACCCAATCCCATTTGAGCCTAGCAGATTTTTCCTGCGATGCACAATCAATTACAGTAATATTTTTATTTAGTCCTAAGTTTAACTTACATCTATTTAAGACTACTGTGTATACCGCAATAATCGAGTAACTACCACCCAAGCAGATAAACAATGTAGTATCGTGTATACTAGTAACAATTTAAAACAATTTTATTAAGCTAAGATATTTAAATAGTATTACGTGGTTTCAAGTGGAGACCTGGTGACCTGTAGCACAGGTAATATATACCTACCGCAGGCACCAGCGACCCACAACCAGAATTTTGTACTTATACCTTAGCCCTAAGTTGTTTTCACTGTAAGTCGGTTTTGGTGAGAAATAAACAAATTATTATTATTATTATTATTATTATTATTAATTACAATACAGAGCACGGTATACTCCCGGTATTGTAACTATTTATATCGTTAGGCACATTATGTTTACATCCAGTTGTGGTTGTAACCCCCTCATTATAATCTCTTACATTTCTATTTATACAATAAATAAATTTGTAAAATAATAAATCTATTTATAGTTATATCGTATTGAAAATGTAGAAGTGTTGTATAAATGTTAATAATACGATATTATCAAACTTTTTATAATATAGTAATTGCCTCTTAATAATCAATTGATTGAATCGTTTCTATTCATTCATTCGTAGCGACAGCGTCACGTAATCTTGTACGATCTAGTTGACCTTGATCAATACTAATTAACTCTTTAGATTTTCTGCTAGCCTAGTACTTGTGATAGATGTGAACATAAATGAAATATAATACTTATATAATATATATATAAAAAGTGGCAAAGTTTGTTTGTTTAAACGCGCTAATCTCTGGAACTACTAATTTGATTGAACAATTCTTTTTAATTTTCATAGCCCAGTTTTGAGGAAGGTTATAGGCTATGTAACATCACGCTACTGGTGACGGCAGCAGAGCAGTAACCAACGATGTAAATTTGCGCAGGTGAAACCGGGCTGGTTTGGCGTTAATGTCAATCCCATAGATCTTTTAGCGATTCATTATGACAAACATATTTTTGTTTGCTTAGTAGATATTATGTGCATGTGTGACCTTTTGAAGAACTTGTGAATAGCCAGTTTATATTTAGTCTTTCGAAGGAATTTATTTTAGGGATAGAAAGAAAGAAAGAAAAACATTTATTTAAAATTCACACAAAGGTAATTCTAATACATGCGTACTTAAATCTAAAAACTACTAAACTTAAAGATAAGTTGTTTTGTGAAAATTACTGTTATTACAAAGAAAAAATTTATTTACCCCTGTGTGGTTCCAAAAATGGTCCTTAGCTCAGCATAATGCCGCTTCGTTTAATAATCAAAGCGGCGCCGGCGCTGGTATTCTGGCCGAATATGACATCACAGACGTCAAAACTACCTCTAATAACGAAAATAATATATAATAAATAATAATATAATACTAAAATAAATAGGGCAATAAAATTTAAAAAAATAGTTTCATGTAGACTATGTTCTGAGAAATATTTATAATTATTATTTCTTTCTTTCTTTCTATAGTTTAAGAATATGATAGCAAACACCATCAAGGTAGGTATATTTAGAAGCCAAAAATATAAAATGTTATTTCTACGTTATAATTATTCAGTTATGCCTTGTTTTATTATTAGATAACCGGTTTAGCTACTGACCTTATGTCAAGTAAGTTACTCTAATAAAAAGTATATGAATGTGAAATGAATTTGCGTCTCCTAAGGCTACATCAAAATTATATCTCATCAGTCTCCTCAAAGGGAGAAATATCGATCGATCGTCACCGTGCTTGTAGGCAATCGTAGTGAATACACTTGGCATTCATAGTTTCTAAAATGTATTTCATTATGCCCTAAACTCTACATATGTACCGCTTGCCCTAATAAGAGGGCTTGCCTTAATAGTAACTCTTGGACCGGATCAGCATTTCTTATCACTGGTTGCTGCTAACTGCTTACCACCTTATCAATGCTTCCATACTTAATATTATAAATGCGAAAGTAACTCTGTCTGTCTGTTACGCTTTCACGCCTAAACCACTAAACCGATTTTGATGAAATTTGGTAAAGAGATAGATTGGACCTCGAGGAACAGCACATATCTTTTATTGCGAAAAATATCTTAATAGGGGATTAAAGTTTGTATGAAAAATCATCAATGTTTCAACAGAGGTATAACCGACATTCACGCGGGTGGAGCTGCGGGCAACAGCTAGTTATTAATATGGCCATCCGATAGACTGATTGTATCATTAAAATTCATATCACCCATAAACAAACAAATATAAAACATAATGTTTGCATAGATATTTGTGTAAGACCTTGAATGAAACGAGGCATGGGTGTTATAGTGGGTGTAACGTAATAAAAGTCAGGTCTATTACATATGTACGAGTATGTAATTATTAGTTATCGACGATTACGTGCACGTGGTGTGAAGTATTATTGTTACGCTTTTTATACGGTTGTTTGGGTGTTTGGAATTTGCCGTTTTGAAAAGATAAGAAAATCTTTCAGTCAGCAATACGTGGTTTCACCCGCGTATTTGCTGACTGCTCTGCTCCCGTCATCAGTAGCATGATGTTACATAGCCTATACCTTCTTCGAGAACTGGGCTATCAAACACAAAAAGAACTTTTCAAATACGACTGGTAGTTCCAGAGATTAACGCGTTCAAACAAACAAACAAACTCTTCCGCTTTATATGCTAGTATAGATAAAAAAAAAGCTTTCTGTCTCTACAAAAGCGCATGGGATGCATGGAGTATGTGATATTTGGGATAGTAAGTCTATAAAATATAGAGGACAAACATTTCGCGTTTTCACCCGAGCTAAGTTACATTTTTGGTTACTGCTTCACTCTCGTCGCTCAAAGCGTGATGTTACCTTCCTTATGAATTGGGCGCTAAAACGCAAAAAGTATTATTCAATTTCTTTGAAAGTTGCCAATATTTGGTTCAAAATTATCTGAGTAATTCCTTGAGTACCCTGAACCTCGAGACCCCCGTCCCGGAGAACTCCGATTTATTTTATCTTGGTAAAAATCAGTTTAGCTCAATAAAATTATAATACACATAAAGGAAATTATAAAGTCTAGGGGAAGAAAATTCAAAGAAGAACCAATTACAATTTCATTTTTTTTTGTTTAATATATTAGCCTACCAAAGTGACTCCACTCTGCCTGATGGTAAGCAGTAAGTGGAATCCAGAAGTGGCGGACACCATTCCAAAAGCTAAACTACTGGTATGGTGGCCTCCTCTATGGCGGCTTAGTGAGATGCTTTTTCACGCCCCGCTTAAAAGACCCAGGATCAAAATTAGATGGGAACACATTGTTTGTAACATTGTAATAAGTATGTTAATAACTTAGATTTCTTTTGTTCCTTTGAGCAATACTTTCGAGAGCCTAGCTCATTCTGTCATTGTCACTGTCCAACAAGATGATAAAACGAATAACAAGCAAAATATATTAATAAAAACATAAAAAGCCCGTCTGCCTAAAACAACCTGAAAAGAAGAAAACACATTTTTATCGTGCCGACGCTACATTGAAATTTTATTTATCTTATGTCACTCCCATAATCAATACGAATCTAATGACACCTCATACGTTAAAATCGCTGTAGAGTGTGCCTACATACGTACATACATATGTACATACATACACTCGAAAATCATTAATAATAATAATAATAATATGTGGACACTATCACACACTGTCGTCTAGTCCCAAGCTAAGCAGTGCTTGTGTTATGGGTACTAGATAACTGAAATATAATACATATACATACTTTTTTTTTGTAAATACATACTTTTAATACATAGGAAACACCCAGACTAAAGACAAATACAAATGTTCATCACACAAATATTTGCCTTCCGCGGGAATCGAACCCACGACACCCGGCGCCGCAGTCAGTTACACCAACCACTAGACCAACGGTGCAGTCGCATTACATCTGTTTGTGGCGTCATCTATCTGGCCAATGATGACACACAGAGAAAAATCTAAGTGAAGACGACTGACTACGAGTTTACAGCATAGAAGTCAAAAGATGGCGCTATCATTAAATATAGACCTCCCCATAGAAGCCTGAATCGCGATATCAACATTCTCACACCAACTAACTACATATACAAGTTCCCGACTACCAACTGTCGGGCAGTAGCCCGCCAGGCACGATCACCTAGCCTGGTCGGAGGATCCTCCCTTTGGTTGGAGGTATTTGGTGTGCTACCTCCACATGTTCATTAAGATACATCGTTTTAATATCAATTGATACGAATTTCGTCGTCTACACACACTGGACATCCTCGAAGCATGATAATCTTTAATAACTCAAGGTATAAACTCGCGCAAAGTGCATTATTGTTACCACAGCAAGTGTTGCCAACCTTGCTGATCAATAGTGACCTGAATGTGCAATCAACGATAATGTAATACAATGTTGATTATGTTAGATGATTACACTTCCTAGTATTATCATCAACTAAGCGGCAAGATTGTAATTAATATGTTTTTGTAATTCATCTCGATTAGGTTTACGTATTATGGTTCAATATTCAATAAAGTACTAACTTATTCGCATAAATTCTATGAAAATTTACCATTCCTCAGCGTGAAACAGTAAAGTCGCTGTCCATCAAATATGTTTTGTTTTACTGTCTCATCAGTTGTTTTTCCATTGATTCTCGAGACTATACACAAAATCTCGAAACCTTTTTGACCTTAAACAAAATTTGGTCGGTAAATAACTAGTTCATAAAAAGGAAATGTTTCATTTATGTCAAGTCCCTCTACGTCGAGCCTTTGTGTCGAGTATGATATATAACAGAGTCTATTGGTTTAGAACAATAGATTCTAAGACTCTACATACAGGGACTCGTTTCAAAGGGAACATACCATAAAAAGGATATAGGAAACGTCAGCTAAGTATTTTGAATAGTAGTTCTGTACTACTTGGATGGAGACAGTTCTGTTGTGAGGGGCTAATTCTTTTAAAAAGAATAAAATTAAAATGAAAATATGTTTATTCATATAGGTCAATTAAATTAACACTTATGAACGTCAAAGTTTACAAAATGTCAACAAATTAACCGACAGCCAGTTCGCTGACGAAGTAGAGCCATGAGAAGAATTGGCAAAGAAACTCAGGCCACACTTTTTAATCGCCAGGTTATTACAAATTTTGTAAATTACAGTTTCAAGTAGCATGCAAAGTGACACAGGCAATACACTTAACTCTATAGATAATTAATTACTTACAGCTTTCTATATTGTAAAGTAAAAATAAAAAGTAAAATGTAAAAAAATAAACAAAGTTCACATCCTGTGTTATCTATCTATACATATAATAAAAATGTAACCGATCGCTGTCTGTACATGGAAGATATATGAGAAAAAATACTATTGGGACCTATATCAACGCAAATAGAACCCAAAACAATGATTTTTAAAATTTTTGTCTGTTTGTCTGTTTGTCTGTGCGTTTGTGCACGCTAATCTCAGAAACGGCTTATCCGATTTAAATATGGTTTTCACTAATATATTGTGGTAAGCTTCACTTAACATTTAGTGTTTGTTTCATGTCAATCGGTTCATAAATAAAAAAGTTATGCCAATTTAAAGAATCACATCGAACATTCGTTAATTTACTACGAAATCTTATAGAAGCAGATATTTTAACAGGTTGCGGAATAGCTGATAGTGTTTTTATTCCTCGGATTCCTGTCATTCTAAACAGTCTTTCATTTAGTTTTAAACGAGTCAAGTTTCCAGTGAGCCTATGTTTTGCGATGACTGATTAAAGTAATTAATTAATTAAGTAATTAAAGTAAAGGTAAGACACTAAAAGTTGTGGGTGTGGATCTAAGTATAAGCTGTTTTCGGTCAGCTTTATGTGGCTCTATCACGTGTTAGAATTACTAGCAGCCTGTATGCTTTGATCCCTGATGTCTATACGTCTAATCCATACATCCATACATATTATAAAAGGCTTTGTCCTGACTGACTGACAGACAACGTAAAGCCTAAACCGGTGGTCGTAGCGACTTGAAATTTGGAGGGTGTGTTAGTTTTAATGTCTAGAAGTGTAAAAAGAAAGGGTTATTAAAAATTCAACCCTTAAGTGTATGAAAAGGGATGAAATCGATTGTATGAAACGTCTTCATTTTTTAAGTTACAGCTTTGAAATTTTGTTTTGGAATACTTTTATTTAAATAAAAAATACGCTCATAATTTTTTTTTTACTGGGGCGATTTATAGGAGTGAAATAAGGGATGAAATATTGTATGGAAAGATCTTTGCTTTTGAAGTTGGCGACTTGAAATTTGGAGGGAGGGGGAAGGGAGGGGGAGGAAGAGGAAAGGAAGGGAGAAGTGAGGGGAAAGTGCGGGGGTAGTGAGGGAGAAGTCAGGGGAAAGGGAGGGGAAAGTCAGGGGGAAATCGAGTTTCAAATTCACGCTAATCTCAAAAACGGCTTATCCGATACATTTCACTGATACATTGTGGTAAGCTTCACTTAACATTTAGTGTTTGTTTCATGTCAATCGGTTCATAAATAAAAAAGTTATATCAATTTAAATAATCACGTCATACATGTATGTATTTAGCTTAGGTTAGTGTGTTTTTAAGTTAGGTTAACACGTCTTATTTCTTTATTAAAATGTAAATACTTTATCAGTTAAAATGTAAATAAAAGTTAGATTTATATTTTTCTGGACTTATTTTATTTTTTATGATAAAAACATGTTAACACGTCTCATTACGGAATAGGTGGAATTAAAGTGAATTACGAAATAGTAGTAGTCGATTTACGCTGATTTCAGCATGAATGGGCCGGATCGTCCGGGGAAGTACTACCCTCTCATAAAAGATCGACGTAAGAGTAGCAGTATTCGTACTACTGCGTTTCGTTCGGTGAGTGAGAGTGCCAGGAGCCCAATTTCCCCCTTTCCTTTTTCCTCACTCCCCTAACCCCATTCCCAGCCACCATAGTGGAGGCCACCATACCAGCAGTTTAAAACGATGGCTTTTTGTATGGTGGCCACCACTTCTGGGTTCCACTGACTGCTTACCATCAGGCGGGATGGAGTCACTTTGGCAGGCTAATATATTTTAAAAAACCTTATAGCGTTTTTATTCCTCGGATTCCTCTCATTCCAATCCATTTCCCGTTTAGTTTTAAACGAGTTCAGTTTCCAGTGAGCCTATGTTTCGCGATGACAATTAATAAAGCCTAAGGTCAGACACTAATGTTGTGACTGTGGATCTAAATATTAGCTGTTTTTTGCATGGTCAGCTTTATGTGGATTTGTCACGTGTAAGTAATCCTAGCAACCTGTATGGCTTCGATCCCCGATGGCTATACGTCTAAAATCGTATATAGAGAAGCATTTACTGTAAAGATTTTTCTTATTCACCTAAACGAAGATGTTTATGATTCAAAACAAACCAAAAGATATATCCAAAAAACGCTGTCCAAAATCACTATTCCACGCGGACAAAGTCGCGGGCACAGCTAGTTAAATATAAATTTCTGACAGATTTGTTTGCTTTTGACATCACTCTTCTACTTCGAACCTTGTCAAAAATGTCACGTTTTTGCTATAATAAACATTTTATAGTGACATTTAGTGATATCGAGTTGTGGAATACAAGAAACTCATTATCTTCATTTTGCTTGTTTTAATCTTATTATCATGGAATACCGCAAAGTAACGTTATCCCATTCGCCATTTGTCTATAGTAGTATAAAGTTGCTGTTTTGTCTTTTCGTTTCTCCCATAACTTTTACTAAACCACGTGACGGATTTGGATAAAGTTTTCACTGTCGATTAGAGCATTTCTTCCGGAAGTTTTATAAAAGTACAGAGTATAGTTTAGACAAGAGAATTTCAATGATTTGTAATCATTTCGTAAATAGCATAAAAGTAATGCCTAAAAGATTGTCCTATCTTCCCAAAACGTTAAAAATATTCCAGTCTAAAGTACCAGGCCAGCAGAAATACATAGGAGGTTATATTGCTCAATGTAAATATCAGATCAACAAGTGCTTATCATTTCCTTATAAATGCTAAACCCATTACGTTAATAGCTTTACAAAATACATTTAATTATATACGTTTTTATATATAAGCAGATTATCTTTTTCGTCATTAACTTTGAGAGGTAAAAAAACTCCTTTAATGTAAGTAATATAAATCAGGTCAGTTTTTATAAGCTTACAGCAGTACTAAGTAGTATTTATAGGTCGACAAAAAACTGTAAAGATCACGGGAAACCATCAAATTAACCGCAGTAGTCAATCATATAAATATCAAACGATATATTATATTAAATTTGCAACACTTTTTATCTTGAACTAGTATTTTTTCCCGGACACAGGCCAGTTTTTCAATACATTAAAGACATTTAGACCGTTCGGTAACACAAGGTCGCGCGTTCACTTCTTATAACTAGTCTTATTTATTGACTAACTATTACCCGCAACTACGCCCGCGTGAATGTCGATTATAGCTTAAAATTCTAATCTTCGACTTTGACGATTTTTCATGCTAACTTTCATCCCCTATGTCAACTCCTTGACGCCATTTTTCACAATATAAGATAGCCTATATTGTTCTTCAAGGTCTAGTCTATTTCTAGACCAAATTTCATCAAAATCGGTTTAGTGGTTCAGGCGTAAAAACGTAACATATAGACAGAGTTACTTTCGCATTTATAATATTAGTTTGAATTATGATATTTTATTTAAGTGTACTTTTTGCTTTGCGTTAATAGATAATGGCTTTGGTCTAATAGTAGTACGTAAAACTGTAACGCTAGGCCCCTACTCGCAGGTTTTGACCAAAAGTGTAATCAGCTGCCGACTGGAAGAAAGACAAGTCCAACTTGAGGATCATCTTTACTCTGCAGAAGACCGCAATGATAGAATCATTACCTAGAAAATGTGTAAAGCCAATTACCTCAAATTTTTTCTCACCGCCCTCAATTCCTACACGGCAGGCAGCGAGTTTGTTGAGTCCCTGGCATTGCAGGAGCATTGCTAGGGACTCTGAGTCGTCCATGAGCGACAGTTACCACTTACCATTACGTGGGCTGTTTGCTCATCTGCCACTGTCAATAAAAAAAGAAGCTGATTGTATGTAGTAGTCGAAATTATGCTTTTTCCTGCCTACAATAAATTTGTGGTAATGAGGGCGAGGCACTGCGGCAGTGTCAATACTAATTTATTAAAAGCGGTAATTACCACTTAACAACACGTAAGTCGTGTGCTTATCTGTCACTATTCACAATATCTAAAATTACGAGTAAAATAAAAATATTTTTGCTGTGTTAACCAAACCGTTATACGTTTCAAAGTACCAGGGTACCAGTAAAACAGAAGAGGTATTTTTGTATAACTATTTATCTAAAACAAACATAGACATCATTCTCCGACATAATTATTCAAAGAGAGGCAAGGTCATGCTGTAACAATATAACTATAATTAACATAACAAAAGAAATACTTAGGCAGCGACTACACTGTTGGTTTAAAAGCGATATCATTTGCTTAAATAATAAAACAAATATTTTTATATTTTATTTGAAGTAAGTATTTACACATTACGTAAGGTATGTGCTCAATCAAAGATATTGAAATATAATTATATATTTATATGATATAATTTAATATTTCAATAACTACACACAACGCCATCTAGACCCAAAGTAAGCATATTATATGCTTGTGTTATAGAATGCGGATATACAAATTTAAATACTTTTTTTGTAAACACATACATATTATATATATTTAGAAACACCCAGACCAATGCAAATAGACATGTTCACGCAAACAAATATTTGCACTGAGTGGGTATAACCCCGCGACCTCTGCGTGGCAGTCCATAAACAGTACCACCGAACCACAGAGGCAGTCAATATTTAAGGGGAAATTGAATAAATCCGCCATTTACATACTGCCTCGGCATTTTGTAAACTCTCGCTGTCATCGGCGTTATGTAATACGTCGAAGGCAGATTGGGTTAGGTTAGGTTAGAACAGTAACCCTCTACTTTAAACGAATTATATGTGTTGTAAAACTAGTTTAAACATCCTAAAAGAATATACCTACACATTGCTGGTAACATATTCGGCGTTACGTAATACGCCGAGACAGATTGTAAACGGCCGAGCAATAGAATTTGCTTGCGACTTATACAACTAGAGGCTGTTTTGCTTAAAACGTCACCCTGAACAAGCAGATTTTTGATCGTAGTGTTCAAAGTATTTACATAACATGTTGGCCATCCCGAGTTCTATAATTTTTCTGTCACCTTTCAGTTGACTAATTGCACTAATTAAGTATCCTACCATACTTTAGTAATGATGTATGTAGGATGATACATAATTATTTCGCTTGTCTCTCAGTAGTGTAACCTTAGCCTATGAAACGTAAACTATCATTGTTATTGAAAAATGTCGAATAAATAAATAAGTTTAGTTAAATGAGTGACATTGCCGGCTATTTTGTTATGCATATATTATTTTGCAACTGAATAACTAGTACATTTCATTCTAAAGCAAAAATCAAGCTAAGCTTAAAGGTGACATGAAGACTTTGTAGTCCTACTAATATTATAAATGCGAAAGTTTGTGTGTTTGTTACTACTGAGCGCCTAAACGGCTGAACCTATTACGATAAACTGGTATGTTAATAGATTCGGTGCCGGAGACAGACATAGGCTATCCTGAAAATCGGTCTGGTGCCCGGGGGAGACAAAACACATTTGTGGCGCGGGCGAAGCCGTGGGGCTCAGCTAGTATAGAATAATAATTATAATATTCTTTTACAGTAATTATGAAAATTTGGAGTGTATTTTTACTCAGATATGTCATGGTGGCGGTATTTCTACAGGTGGACAAACGTGAATAAACCGGTACTTCAGAGTCCTCGAGCAGCAATTAATTCTTTCCTATCACACAGTTTTTACTGACATTTTTTTTTTAATGAATCCACTTTCTTTCTCTAACCTTTTCTCATTACTATTTTGCATAATTATCTAAATTTAACCGTAGCCTCTACTCATTTATTTACGTTTTAAAGTAAGTAGAACTGGCAAGAAACTAAGGCCACTCTTTTCATAATATTTAGATATTTAGATAGATATAGATAATTACAGTTTTTTATATGAGTTATAATGTCAACACTTAACGCAACCAAAGAACCATACAAAGTAATTATTACAAATCAACCAACAAATATATTACCTAGATTAAAAAAAGAAAAGAAAAGAGGGTTTAAATTATTAAGCAGCTATCAGTGCTTTTATGCGACAGTCAGCAATAGATAATTTGTTTAAATTATATCAGTTGGTGAATGTTGCCAAGGTTTTCGCGGAATAAATTATATACATTGCGACACACAAATTAGGTACTTATTTTAATACTATCAGCGAGGAAATCCTATTAATATTATAAATACGAAAGTACACAAACACACACACATCATTTGTATGATGTGTGTGTGTTTGTTACCACTTAGCGCTTAAACGGCTGGTTCGATTTTGATGAAAATTGGTATGTAGGTAGATAGATTCGGCGCTGGAGACGGACATAAGCTATACTTATATTTTATCCCGGCAATTGGTTTGGTTCCCGTGAGAGACAAAACACATTTTAGGTGCGGGCGAAGCCGTGGGGTGCAGCTAGTGAACTTATAAGTTAGAATTTGTTCTAATATATTATGTGCCGCTGCAATGCAGAGAACTGTGAGGTGAGTAGCACGCATTTTTTTTTTTTTATATTAGCCTACCAAAGTGACTTCACCCCGCCTGATGGTAAGCAGTCAGTGGAATCCAGAAGTGGTGGCCAACATACCAAAAGCCATAGTCTTAAACTGCTGGTATGGTGGTCTCCACTATGGCGGCTGGGAATGAGGTTAGGGGAAAGGATTGAGGAAGGTAAGGAAAGAGGAAAGGGGGAAAAAATTGGGCCTCCGGCGCTCTCACTCACCGAACGAAACGCAGTAGTACGGATACTACTACTCTTAAGTCGATCTTCTATGAGAGGGTAGTACTGCCCATTCATGCTGAAATCAGCGTGGATCTACTACCGTAACATTATATACTTTTTATACTGAAAATCGGTTTAGTTCCCGAGTACATTAATTAAACACATACCATTTTCATGGTCATTTTTACAATCTCCTCCTCCTACTTTATCGATGCGTGTACCGAACATTATTATTTTTTACTTACTTTTTATCAAATAGCCTTACAAAGGCCTTGACAATGCCTTTAAACTTCAATTACATAAACTACGTTATGCTATGTAAGTAAAAAACGTGTGGCTGTTTTGATATAAAATTCTGCGAAACGGTTTGTTTGGAATGCGATTTTTTTGCTTCATATCGCTGCACGGAATTTGATATTAGACACCAAAAAGTTGGACAATTTCTGCTTGATATGAGCGCACCCAGTCTAAAAGTACCTACTTCGAGAAAGCTTGTGTCTTTTTCCTTTTTAAATATTTGTTATTTATTAGCGTGTTGTCTGTCTGTTTTATTTTGTGAGAAAAATAACGAGTGTGAACATAATATATTATGTAGTTTGAATGCGAGATTTAACCAATATTATAAAGTTCTTTAATTTTCTAAACTAATATTTTCTAAAGAGAAAAGATTTGATTTTTTGTATGTTTGCAACGATTTAACTAAAAATCTATGTAAACGATTTGAAAATTATTTTACCTTTAGAAATCAATAAATGAAGCGGGTAACGGTGTTCCCTTTATGTCGAGTCCCTTTACGTCGAGTCTGAGAATCTATTGTTTTAGAACAGTAGACACATAAATCATGCTCGACACAAAGCCTCGACGTAGACGAGGGACTTGACATAGAGGGAACAATTCCGAGTAACATAGACTATGTTTTATTAAGTTTAACATGTTTTTTTGCAATTTTCAGAAAATCGTCGTTACATCGTTTAATCATTTCTTCTCTAGACTTTGCTGTTACATCTGTACAAATTATTTTAATATAATAATATTATGTTTCACCCTGTATATAACTATAGGTATTTACTTTCAAAACATCACCAAACTGTTATATAATCTTTTATTGACACTTGTCCTACAAAAATATTACAAATCATATTTGCTCAATCCACGTAACGCCTTCACGACAAGTGTATAAAACTAATATAATTACGAAATAAACAGTAAACTCAAAATTTATTATGTACCGTCAGCAACGAAATCGCTTGATCGAAACTATTTTCAATTAAATTGTATTTAGTTAAAGCTGTCTTAGCCGAACATCTCTATAGAATGGGACTTTTAACAATCTGATATGCATAATAAGAATACAACTTTAAGCTTATATGCAAAGCGTTGACTGCATAGCACTAGCAAAAAAATAGGAGTTTTCGGCAACTCATAACCCAGGAGATTTCAGGTATGTATATATTCTACAAAGACATACTGGTGCTTACAAATATGATATTAAGCATAAACATAATGGATGAGTAAATCACATTGATATGATAAATATAACACAAAATATTACAAGTGGTCTACGTTTACTTACTTTTTAAAGAATACCGTAACAAAAGAAAACATAAACATTAAAAATCTTATAGAATTATGTACTGTTTGTACTATTTTTAACATTCTTCAACCGTTAAACTTTATGTTGCTGTATGTAACCTACCTATTTCTCAGCAGCGTTGGCGTGTTAGTGTTATCGTTCTAATATGCCATCGCCACGCAGTACAAATAGCTAGGTAATATTTATGTGACCCACAATTTTTGTGTTGTTTGTGTTTATTGTATTTTGTAAAGTCCTTCACAGTTAACGTTAATTGAGCTTTCTTGAAAAATGTTAAACGGAACTTTATATTCAGATTAGAGTTAGGACATTTACGTATGATTTACTTTTGTTTACTTTCAGGTCATTCAAAATATTTTATTTTCCAACAAAAAACATTTGTCCAATTACAAAATCTTGGTTTTAATTTTTTTTGTGTCTGACGGTACAAGCGCCGCCTACCTTACTCATCGTGTGGGTAATAAATAATCACCTAGTAAACATTAACTTGAAATTAACTAATATTCTAACATAAATTTAGTACTTATTCTATTACTTCTCGTCAGAATACGTAACCTAACCGGCTTTGTGTACATACTAAAAGTAATAGTGTGTATCATATACTAAAAAGCAAATTTTATTAAAGAAAATGATTTTCTTATTGCTCTTAGCTGCTGTCTGTTATATAATTACCTCGTTTCTATATTATTATAATTCTAAAACCTTAAGCCTTACTACAATCAGCTTTTAGGTACCTGCTTATCTTCAAATAAATTATGAAATCAAATGAATTACTTTTATAAGAACTATCAGTAAAAAAAGGTTCTTGAAAACAGGACTCAATAAATATTATATAATCACATCTTCTGTCTCAGCTTGTCAGTGACGACAGCTGACCGCAAGCTTACCCGCCGGTGCAAGGCCAGTCCGAGATGTCAGTAACTAATGTCACATGTGTCATTCCCTTAACAACACTAAGTACGTGTAATACAAACTTTCATATCTAACAAATAGGGTCGATTTTCCAATGACAGTTATCAGCTAAATGCAGTGACCTTGTCATGTGGTATTAATATTAATACATTTAATTAATAAATCGTGACATGTCTGTCAAGTCTAGTGTCAAGGTTACAGCGAATGCACAAAGTTGTTTATTTTGTGTTGAATATTCTTCCTTAGTGCAATTTTAATCTTGATTGATAAAAAAATAATTAATAACCTTTTTGGACCGTTTTGAATCATATGCTTGCAAGGTATGATTATTTGATGAATACTGAAGTCCCACTAAAAAAATAACATTATACATGAGTAGATAAGTAGCTGAAAGTGAAAGGCTTAAAATATGTAACAGTAACTTTTCAGTAGGCAGCAGTGCAAGCTGTTTTCCGTGACCATAATATCATGCTAAACTTGAAAAGTGCGCAAGTTTTGAACACCCAACCTCAACAGGCGTGTTATCCAAGAGGCGATCAGTCTTACAAATATTATTATTTACACTACTCTAAAAATTCTAACATAAAATAAACTTAAGATTCTAATCAACCAGTATGTAATGGTCATTGAAGACTGCAACCAAACGTAGAGTAAATTAATGATGTCAACGATTTAATGAGATTATGTCATGCTGCATCGCAACTACTTAAATAGAACTTATGACTTGGCGATTAGAAACAGGCATTCGTTCATTGTGTACTTCTAACTTATTACTCGTCAAGTGCTGTGCTCTATTAGTGTTGTAATTGCTGGGTAATGAACTAGTTCGTTCATTTTATTTGATCTTAATCATCAGGCTGCTGCATATAGGCAACTATTGACCCTGAACGATACTTTGATTTTAATAGTGAGTTTCTGAGTTCTTTACTGGTTCTTAGGTGCCTTGAACAACACCTCCACAAAACGGACCCAACATCTAAGGCTTGTTGGGAAAAACGAGACAATGTTCCATTTACTACGTGATTGTGAAGCGTTATCTATAAAAGAAAATAGTCACCTAGTACTCGTATACCTATTTAAAATAAAAATACTTTAAGCATTTCCTGTATGGCTATACACAAGTGGCTATATACTGGCAGATGAGATGACGAGAAAACTGAGTAAAAAAAAAGTATAATGCAAAACAGGTCAGACAGAATCGAAGTGCTTTGATCAGATAAGATTTTAGAGAAAGAATGTTACATCATTAGCCAATGACACTCTTATATACAAATGTAAGACTTATGAAATAAAAACTTAATGAGTAAGTTATACCTACACGAGTCATTAGGAGTGACTCAATAGGAAACAAATCATTTGCCAAGTGGGTGTTAAGGGTGACGTTATTTTTGTAAGCTCTTGACGAAAACCTACGTGACTGTAGGAAATTGATGATGCATGATTTTGTCATTTCTGTTTATTAAGTTTTCTAAATAGCTTACCGTAGCTACAGCTAAATATACAATTTTAAATGCCCTATCGACTATTCTATACTCGTTGTATGTTTGCGAGCTATTGTGGGTTTGTGTGAGTGTGTGTGTATGTTTGTGTGGGTGTGTGTATGTTTGTGTGTGTGTGTATGTTTGTGTAGGTGTGTGTATGTTTGTGTGTGTGTATGTTTGTGTAGGTGTGTGTATGTGTGTATATGTTTGTGTGTGTGTGTGTGTGTGTGTGTGTGTGTGTGTGTGTGTGTGTGTGTGTGTGGGTGGGTGTGTGTGTGTGTATGTATGTGTGTTGCTGTGTGCATGCGTGTTTGTGTAAGTGGGAGCGTGTGTATTGCTGTGTGTATGTGGGTTTGTGTATGTGTGTGTGTATACGCTTGGGTGTATAAATACTGTACCTATACATATTCTATATTTGTAGTATACTTTCAACACTTTCATAGTCTAATCTTCTAAGCCAGGTAAGTATAACATTTTTGAAATTATTGTTTAAATATTTTAGAATATTCTGAATGTTACTACATTTATTTACTTTGTTGTACAGGTGTGGAGCCATTGCATCAAAATGTTTTTCAGCAATTAATCAGCATTTTTTTTCTGTTGTTTTATTTTCTATAGTTTTGGATCAAAAATTTGCAAATTCCAATGCAAATTTTAATGCAGTGGATTCAGATCACTCAACTAAAGAGTAAAATAATTTTAAACTGTTTATGGACTTTGTCAAAAGTATTTTTGCTAGCCGCAACAAAAGCTCAGCAATGTGTCTATGTGCCATTGTGCGTTTGACTACCTTTATGTGTCATTATTCATGTAATGGTTATTAATCCAAAAAATAAAAAAAGTATCTAGACAGCACTTTAGATATAGCAGCTACTCGCTAAAACTACAAGAATTCTTCATCATTGTCTGACCAAAAGTTCATTAACAATATTTTATTTTTCCGATACTTTTTTTTATATATTTGCCTACCAAAGTGACTCCACCCCGCCTGATGGTAAGCAGTCAGTGGAATCCAGAAGTTGTGGCCACCATACCAAAAGCTATCGTCTTAAACTACTGGTATGGTGGCCTCCACTATGGCTGCTGGGAATGGGTTAGGGGAAGGGATAATGAGTGAAGTGAGGCAAGAGGAAAGGGGGAAAATTGGGCCTCCTGCACTCTCACTCACCGAACGAAACGCAGTAGTACGGATACTACTACTCTTAAGTCGATCTTCTATGAGAGGGTAGTATTTCCCCGGAAGATCCGGCTCATTCATGCTGAAACCAGCGTGGATCTACTACCGGACAGTACTTAGTTTGTAAACTCATAAAAATAAACTTCATTCCATACACGCTCGTCATTTATGTTTACAGCCATCAGTAAGACCAATAAGGCGTTATCAACTAACAGGTATAATTGCTATTCCACACACAGTGAATACGTGCTGCTTATTTCCATATCTCAATAAGTACTTGTAGCAACCCATTGTTCTTACTGACACATGTCATTACATTACATTGATTGCTATGATTGGTGTGATAAATGAACTGTCAGTGACTTGTTGTTTGGGAGTCAGGAGTGGTTGTTTACTTAAAATTGCTATGTATAAGTCCCAATAGAAGCAGGCGTTGACCCATCAGATCCATAATTAAGAGGTTTTTCCGAGGGAAAGGCTCATTAGGGGGTGACCTATGCCCAGAAGTGAAAGTCATTCAGCTGAAATGAATAGATAATTAAATTTATCGTAGGTTTTAGAAACATACAATAAACAGACACGATTAGTAACTCTAAATTCTGACTAAAATTTTAACCCGAGGTGTCGTTCACGGCATTACTGTCAATGTCATTTTTAGTTCTCAAATCATCCGCTTTAGCGCTAGCTGTCTATGTAATCAAAAAATAACTCTCCATTTCATTCAAAGCTAGCCCTGTGCTAGATTACCAGCTACGATTACTGAGTAATCACATATGTATGTCCTATGAATATGTATAGCAATCTGGTCACACAAGTCAATGAGGAAGGCGAAGTATTTGATTGTTAAATATGCTAAACGCTGCCTTTTAAGAACATATATCGCACGCATTGAACGCAACAGATTTACTAAACACATTGTACTGGCACTTGATGAACAATTATATACGTGTCAAACCAATTTACATCTTGTAGTCCAATCATAAAGTTGAAAATCGTTGCAAATGAAATATAAATAATAATGTTTCCAAAACTAATCGGCCTATTATTTTGCAATCATCAGATTAAACCAAATTTATAGTTGATCGGACCAAAACTAAAAGATAATAATAACCAGCGTTTAATAATTAGTGTCGAAAGGGCCCAGTGGATTCAGCACCCGCTCCGTAAACACGAACGAATGGGTACGAATACGGGCAAGTACCAATGTAAGTTTTCAAAAACTAAAAAAATGTACTTCAAGTTTATCTTAAGTTTGACTGTCTCTGTGGTTCGGTGGTACTGTGTATGGACTACCACGCAGAGGTCGCGGTTTCGATTCCCGCTCACTGCAAATATTTGTGTGCATGAACATGTCTATTTGCATTGGTTTGGGTGTGGGTCTATTTAAGTATGTATATCCGCATTCTAGAACCCATAACACAAGCTATAATATATGCTTACTTTAGGTCTAGATGGCGTTGTGTGTAGTTGTTGCAAATATATTATATAAATATATATCTTGGACATTTTAGACTGACGGTGAAAGAACTTCGTGAGGAAACCTGGACTTAAAAGTCTTAAATTGCCAATCCGCCTTGAACAAGCACGGTGATTAATGCTTATGCCTTCTCTGTATAAAAAAAGGCGTTCGCCCTGCAGGGGGAAAGTAAACAGGCTGCTATTATTAATTACAAACGGCGGATCAGATCTGGGTATATATATATACCCATATTTATACAAAATAAATTAATATATTTGATATTAAATTTGAATGAGAACTATATGTGAAACATGTTGGTACCTATATAGGTACAACTTTGCAAATTTCTTGACATGCAAACAGGTAGTAAATAATCCCTTCGGGCGACTTTGTCCACTTCCTAACTTGACCACTTCCAAAGTTGTCCACTTCCTAAATTGTCCACTCCTAAATTGTCCTTTTCCCAATAAGTAATTATGTATTATATTGTTATATTTGTTTTAATTATGTGTAACGCGCATATTATATCAACAATAAACACACAAAAGTATACCAAATATTTTCATGCACAAATGCAACAAAAAAAAAAAAATTAATGTTTTTTATATAAATCAAATATTATATGGATGTTTCGACGTAATATGTGCGTGTAAGTTATTAAAATAATGTATGATTTTTTTAGGTCACACTAGCACTATTTTATAGTCAACACTACTACTTATCGTCACCTTAATCGGACGGAGTATTTGACATTTTTCGTTATGAGAGTGTTAGGGAAATTTTTTGCCACCAGTTGGCGCCACTTTGATAAAAGTCTTCCATTTTGACCGCGCTATCAAAACAAATATTTTTCAGTGTTCATTTCGGCAGTTTTAATGTTTCATTTACAAAATGGATAAATCACGTGTTTGTGGATAAAAGAAAACTGCTGAGAGGGTTTTTTAACATGATGCCCACTAGGGGACAGCACAGATGCATCAGGTCTAGCTGTCAAGCGCTTTTTGAAAGTCAACCGCTGATTGGCCCTATGTTGAAAGAATGACAGTTGAAGTGGCGCCTACTGGTAGCGAAAACTTCCTAAAGACCCTCATTGGCACGTCTTGAGATGAAAACGGTCCTCTGAAAAGACAGCGCTGATATTTTTGCAACCATATTATTAGGTACGTAAAAACTTTCTAATATTTAATAACTGCTAACTATCAGGGAAAGTGGCGTAATTTTTGTAGAGTAAGATAAAAATTCGGTCAAGTGCGAGTCGGACTTGCGCATGAAGGGCTCTGTACCTTCATCTATAAAAACAGTAAAAAAATCATGTTTCATAGATGGGAGCCCCCATAAATAAATATATAGTGCTTTTAGTATTTGTTATTATAGCGGCGTCAGAAATACATCATCAGTGAAAATTTCAACTGACTAACTATCACGGTTAATAAGATACAGTCTGGTGACAGACGGACAGACAGCGAAGTCTTAGTAAAGGGGGTCCCGTTTAACCCTTTAGGTGCTGAACCCTGAAATGAGCTGTGGACCACTATAGTAGCAACTTTTGCCCAGCAGTAGTGGGACGAAATTAAAAAAAAAACGATAAATATAAATGAGGTGTGACCAATAAAAGTAAAGAGGTTTCAATAATCCTAATGTAGGTTGTTCCTAATAGCAATTAGACCTATGGAATCATTAGTTGGAGTTGACGAGATAACATTGTTAAATGAATGAAACGTGGACGTAGGCAGGTGCCTAACAAACAAACAGGTGAGATGGCACGTTGTCTAATGATAGTTAGAGTTTATCACTATATTTACTGAATTATCGACATAAATATAAATTCTACAAAACAATAGCGCAAATAACACGATCGACATAATAATAAGTGAGTGTAGTGCGCTCGCGCAGGTTGTCCATGACGTCACAATGTCACCTTGTCTCGCCTACGCTCCAATGCAATCATTATCAACAAACATCGTATTTACAAACTCAGCACAAGCGAAATTACACCTTATCGGTATATTAATAAATTGTAACATGAATTAAACTATAACTGATTAATGATTTTAATTTATGATGGTAATTCGTACGGTCAGTGAATAAGGTGAGCGATTTTGTATCTTATGCCTTTGAAATAAAAGCGATATATATTGGAGACGATAGACGTAGGAAGTCAGTCTATGAGACATCTTCGATTTTACCTGATATTTAAAATTTTATATGATATTACATATTATAAAAATTATTAATTTTCGCTTATTATTGAAGCCCATTTATGGAAATGTTGTTTTTATTACTTTATATACGCTCCACAGTACCTATGGACCTCCGAAACAGACCTGTAGGAATCGGGGAAGACATGTAGATGGAATATTAAGGAACCTAAGAAGTGAGTTGAATAGATAGGTGTAGTACGACGGCCTCCACGGCAATTAAATACATACATACATACCTTCATTTCATACATACATTCATAATGGGGTAAGCAGAGACTATAGAACGCCATTTGCTGCGATTCAATCATATCTCCTTTGCCTCTTCAACTTAATTAATATTTTCATACACACGTCGGTTACGGCTGCTTGTAATTGTGACCTTTGTCAACACATCACCTATTTGATCCGCATTTGTTCGTCTAGGGAGGGCGACCCCTACCAACTTTCAATTAATTACATTATATTATATATAATATTTTTTTTATATTAGCCTAAAAAAAGTGACTCCACTCTGCCTAATGGTAAGCTGTCAGTGGAATCTAGAAGTGGTGGACACCATTCCAACAGCCAAACTACTGGTATGGAGACCTCTACTACAGGAATCCTAGGATCATAACTATATGGTTACACCTGCGCTGGTAAAGACTTATACTATGATACTACACTATTTATGCTTGGCTCTTGCAAGAATACCACATTTATCGGCTAAATTAAAACGGCTCTATTGTCTGCTATTTTCTTTTAGACATCTGACATTCATAAATGCACAAGTTCAATGACCAAATTCAAATGAATGACTGGCTTTTAAAAGGAGAAAAAGAGAAAAAATAATGCTACTTTTATTAGGTACTATTAGAATCTTCTATAAACAGAATTTCTTACTAGACCACCTGTTTCAGTTTTTGTACGCCTACCATGAAACGTAGGCACTTATAAACCTTGTATGAGACCTTACGTGTCCGTTAAGGATTGTCTGTAAGGCTAAATGAGGTTTATTGCATAACACACGTAGTTTAAGTTTTATTGCCGTTTTATTACCTGTAGGGCTTCAGTGTTATTTATATGTTTCATTCTATCTAAAAATAGCTTTAAAATAGTTACACTGATAACCAACCGTATTTCATTCATTGAATAGGTACTTCTAGCAAGCATTTTGTTTATGATTTTGCTGTTTTTCCTAAATTATTTACTCGGTAATATTCCTAATTACAAATTCTAATTTGCTTTTAGTTAAATTAAAAGTCTTAGCCAAACGTTCTCGTGAAATTAACGCCTCATAGTATATAAATTTTGTCATTAGAAACAACTTAAACATGTTAAATTCTTAGTTGTTCAAGTAATACTCCAAGAAATTGAAGTTTATTTCGTTTTATAAAGGTACCTGTCATATCATTATTCTTTATACCTAGGAAACAAGCCTTGTGTCCAGCCTTGATGAAAAATTTTTTCGATCACATAAAGTTTTCCCAGCATTCGGCGCCATCGAGGCATTCAATACTATACTAAAATATCGTCTATATGCAAAAACCCAAGAGTATATTACTCATATATAACTCGTCTCCTCAGAAGGATCCAGTCTTACATTCGAGTACCTTAAATAGCAAGTTGAAACAAAGAAATTGTGAACCACTTCCTACATGCTGTCAACGTACTGGTATCGCATTCTTCATTTGTAAAATGTCTGTTTGTCTCTTTGTTTAAAACTGACTATGTAATGACTTTATATTATAAACAAGGGAGCTTCTTCAAAGCACAGTTTAGTTTACTATACCTTGTTATTACCGTCTGATAAGAAAAGACAATAGAACCACGGATTATAGAGAAATGATGGTGGAGCTACATAAAGCCAAATTTCATTACTGCAGACTTACTACTAAGAAATGTCGGAGTCAAAAAACAGTAAACAGTTAAAACTTAGCATTTATTGAAATCAGCAAACCAAATAGCAATATAATCTTAATGCAAAAAAATCAAGTTAAATAACTACATATGCGCGTGGGCAACACCAAGCCAAGGTGACAGACGGTTAACCAATCACAGAGCAGTAAAGCTCTGACGTCATCACACCTTGCGCCCACTAGTTTGAAAATCAAATGATACGATAAAGGAGAATGAAGTAGTTTTACTTACATTTATGGGAATAGATCGGTAATGGGCGTAATATGAGCTAAGAACTGATAATGATTTCATTTGAAAATAATGTACTGTTATAAAGAGTTAGTCAGCATTTAGAATAGCATAAAAGATTCCAGAGGTAAGAAGGCAGAAAATATCTTAGACGACGAAATCTTCGAATCCCTACAGCTCAAGACAAAAGATATGTGACGGGAACAATTACTGATTGATTATAACATTTACAACACAACTACACAGCGCTGTGTAGACCCAAAGTTAGGATAATTTTATATGTTTTAGACTGAGGATAAACATATTTCAGATACGATATAACTGGACAACATCAAGATGACAAAAACATCAATGGACTACGGCTCCTGAAAGCATAGGGCATTATCCAACTTTCCATATCCGAGATCGATATTAAGAAATTTAATGACAAGAAAATTCCAAAAACATGTTTTTAGCTTCAAGTAACACCACAATCAGCCGAAAATAGAAGATTAAACAAAAAATCTGAATGGTGATAGGATTAGCAAAGAATGGTCAAATCAAAATGTTATTTTAGCACGTAAAGCAAAAAGTTAACATTATTGAAGGTATTATTTATTACCTATCAAGCTCTTCACTTACCTAATCATTCTTTTCTATGTTCGCATAATGTATATCTATGATAATTGTACTTTATAACTAGCCTTACGCGGCACGTTTTCACCCGAATTAAGTTATTAAGTTACATCTTTGGTTGCTGCTCCTGTCGCCAACAGCGTGATGTTATATAGCCGATAACTTTCCTCAAGAACAAGGTTATCTAATGCAAAAAGTATTATTCAAATCCGACTGGGTAGTTCCTGAGGTTAGCGCGGTTAAAATACAAAAAACTTTAGATTTACGAGTATATAATAATATACATATTAGTGTTCATAACCGCCTAGAGGCAACCATCCTATTTCTTTCCGTGCATCACTAAACGTAGTCACTATCGCAAATAAGTTTCTTTGGGAGACGCCTAATATCCTGCAGGACGTCCCGAGGTTGGTACTGACATTGTTTACCTTATGCAATCTCCTCATAGTAATCTCGAAGTTATATTATCACTCCAGGGGCCTAAGTCTGCTATCACAGTAGTGTCAGAATGATCGAGTTATTATCTGATGTTTAAATGCCTTCTGATCTAAAAAATATGCACTGTATCAAGTTTACTTATATGAATATAAAATATAGTTACGTACATTAATGTTGTCTTAGAGATTCATAAAAAGATCCTTCTCAAAAAACTTTAAAGAAGAAAAAAATTATAAATATATTATTTTAAAATGTAAATGAGCTAACACTAGATGGAATTTAAAGATCCTTGTGTCATAAACTGATTAATATTTAATGCATCACACATTATACACGTGTAGTTCTTGGAATGCCAATAGAATATAAATTAGCACATTTAAATTAAAACAAAATTTTATTTTGTAATACGCATAATATAAGGCACTCGCTTATAAATAAGGTCGAAATGGTCCAGTGGATAAGGCACCCGCTTCGTAAACACGAGGTAGTGGGTTCAAATCCGGGCAAGTACCAATGTGATTTTTAAATCATATGTACTTTCTAAGTTTATCTTGGACATTTCTGACTGACGGTGAAGGAAAACATCGTGAGGAAACCTGGACTTAAATAGTCTGAATTGCCAATCCGCCTTGAGCAAGCGTGGTGATTAATGCTCATACCTTCTCTAGAGAAGAGGCCTTTGCCCTGCAGTGGGATAGTAAACAGGCTGGTATTATTATTATTATACGCATAAAATATTGTGTATATAATGAGCTTAACATTTCAACTCTTCCTAATCGGACATCCAAAAGTCGACCCAAAATAAGATGGAAGTGTGTAAGGTCGAGAAATGTGAAGGAGTCCTGCACTTCGATAGAGCAACGTATAGTTATCAAGGTGATATCTGTTGGTAGTCACAAGATCAAAATTTCAGAACAGATATGACCGGGTTACACGAGAGGTTTCAACCCAGGAAAGCAAGCCAGTTTTATTATGGCGACCACGGGCGACCGCCCACTTCCTTGCGGTGCATTTATTCTACCGTACCGCGTTAAAATAAGCTTACTGACACTTGCTTGCTGACCTTGCTTGAAAAACTGGCCTCGTGTAACCCGGGTATTAGAGTTCCAACATACTGGCGGCCAGGACGAGAAGGCCAGTGATTTTTAGAATATGAAAGAAATCACTTGTTATCTCCGCAGTTAGCGACCAGATCTTAGACCAGCGGCCAGTGAACAAAGCTAGCCACGGCCATGGCCGCCATGCGCCAGTGCATTGGTGCCCTTATATTGTCCTACGTCTATTTTTCACTGTGAGACCGACATATTCAAAGAACATTCACACATACATTGCTTCACGCCTTTTATCCCCGTAGAAGTAGGCAGAGGCGTTTAACCACCAACTTTTCGTATGTAAATTTTTTATGTTTATGTAAAAAGGGGCGAGCCCGTTGCCATTTATTGGGCACAATTCCAGACTCCAGGCTATTATTGAGAATTTTTCGACAGAAAAACCCAATAACACTTTATCCGACCCGGGGATCGAACCCGAGACCTCTGTGTGGTAATCCATATACAGTACTACCTTTCTACCTTATGTACCGCCTTATTCAAAGAAAACCCTCAAAAAAGTAGATTTACATAAACAAAAAGCCTTCTCTATACATCAAGCATACAAAGTTAGTACTTGAAACCTTCCTGTTCCAGTGTGATACTACTTAATATTCCGACTGCATTAAATTTGGACATTAAAACGCGATGCCAAAACATTAAATGTGCTACGCGACCAGAATTGTATAAAGTAGGAATGTACTGAATTATAATTGATGTAATGAATATTTTATGATATGTGTTTCTTTAAATATGAAAAAATCTCTCAAACAAGTGCGAGAATAATGTGCCGCTCTTTTGCAGTGAAATTAAAAACGGTCTCGAACCAAACGGTTCAGTACGTCATACGTCTTATGTCTCTCAATTAAAGCCTGGCCATCTTTATTAGCACATGTTTTCTTACAATTTTCATTTGTTTCTAGTCTTCACCACTTTTGAACCCCACTGACTGCTTACCGTTAAGGAAAATGTAATCATTTTACTTAGTAGGATTGTAGTCAACTTGCTAACAAAATTATAAAAGTACAATAATTGGCTTCTTTTAATCGCCGGAGTGAAAATTTGATACAATTCAAATATTTAAATTAAAAGTTATAAAATCTATACTATTATATAAAAGCGAAAGAGTTTGTTTGTTTGTTGGTTTGTTTAAACGCGCAAATCTCTAGAACTACCAGTCGGATTTGAAAATTCTTTTTGCGTATGATAGCCCAGTTCTCGAGAAAGGTTAAAGCCTATGTAACATCACGCTACAGGCGATGGGAGCAGAGCAGCAAGCAAAGACACGAGTGAAACCGCGCTGTGGAAAACTAATTACTTATACAAACGTAGAAATAAACCAGTTAATAGATATCAAAGACACCGCACATATTATAACTCAATTTAGTATATTAATTCGTGAGCATAAGTTTAATCGGCCTTAATTATGGCCTACGGGTAGATAGCATAACGAACTGTGATTAATTAAATAATTAGCAGTGATTATAACAGGTTATTATTTGTATAACTGTTATTCTACAACTATTATAATCGTAATCATAATTATGTTGAATGAAAAAGTAATGTCTATAATAAACTCGTTAAGTACCTACATATCTTGAAAGCGTCGTAACCGTCTCTCATATGATAAGATTTAGAATATTCAAATATTTAATGATTCAGTAATATATTTATTTTTCTATATCAATGAATTCAGTCTATATTTTTGTAATTAGGAAAATTTTCATATTTTCGTAAAATTAGGACAGTTTTCCTATTTTCGTAAAATTAGGAAAGTTTCCTATTTTTGTAAAATTAGGACAGTTTTCCTATTTTCGTAAAATTAGGACAGTTTTCCTATTTTCGAAAAATGAGGACAGTTTTCCTATTTTCGTAAAATTAGGAAAGTTTTCCTATTTTCGTAAAATAAGGACAGTTTTTCTATTTTCGTAAAATTTGGACAACTTTTCTAATTTTCTAATTAATTCTATCATAATATTTCCACTACCGTGTGAACTTCTCTGTCTTACTCATACAGAGAAAGCCTAAGCATTGATTCAAAAAGCCTAAAAAGTCATACTAGTAAGTTAGTAATTCTGTATTTTTTTGATATTATCCAGCCAAAGTGACTCGTCTTAATAAACTGCTGGTATGGTGGCCTGCACTATGGCGGCTGGGAATAGAGTAGGGAAAGGAAATGAGGAAGGTGAGGAAAGAGGAAAGGGAGGAAATTGGGCCTCCGGCGCTCTCACTCACCGAACGAAACGCAGTGGTATGGATACTACTACTCTTACGTCGATCTTCTATGAGAGGGTAGGACTTGTTGGGTTGATCCGGCCCATCCATGCGAAACCAGCGTGGAAAAACTTATAACCTCGTAAATAAAATATGGTTACAGTAACCATAAGACCATCACGAATCACGACAGTTACAGTGCGAAATGTTAACACGAGCAACATTAAACAAACAAAAACTACGCTAAATGCTGCTTAAAGATTGCGAAAACGCACATCATGTTATATTAATAGGGTTGTCTCTCATTAGCGTAAAATTTTGACTTGCACAATTAATATTTATATGTTTATATTGGGTCTAGATAGCGTTGTGTAGATAGTTATTATGTTTTTATTATTACTAGCTTTCTGCTTTCGGTTTCTCTTACATCTTTCATTACTGCTCTGCTCCCGTCACCAATAGCGTGATGTTACATAGCCTATAACCTTCCTCGAGAACTAGGCTATCCAACGCAAAAAGAGTTATTTAAATCCAACTGGTAGTTCCAGAGATTAGCGCGTTCAAACAAACAAACAAACAAACAAACTCTTCCGTTTATGTAATAGTATAGATTAATAAGCTATTGAATGCATAGGACAACATAATTATACTTGAAGAATGATGATGGAAATTAAATTCAATAAATTAACGCGATATTCGTCTCTACTGGCGTAATTTGTATTTTTTTTACTTCAGAATCTGGAGGAACGCCAATTTGGTCCATTTAAAAGAAAACACACATATAAAACGAATACATATACATAAAAGCATTATAATGTTTTAACACACCAATCCTTTTCAATGCAATCAAATAAAATAATAACATTACGTAACTTATTATTTAAAAAGACCTTATTCACTACACTAGCAACAAATATTTCTGGATCAAAATCAACCTTTTCCTCAGCAATCTCTTCAATCTTCACTAGCTCCAAAGAGCAGACAGAGCCAAAGAGCTATTAATTAATTAAACAGCTTTCTCACGTAACAGCCCTATGTAAGGCCGAATTGTCACGAACTCATAATATATGTCCTTAACGGTTACTCTATATACACATGTTTGAAATGAATTACTAATCGTGTGTATACAACTATACATACGTTGTATACACATTTATTTGCAGCGTCTACAAGTGGCTAGAGGTTGTAAGATCTATTTCAGAATATGAGTAATTATTTGTTGTAGCCATCTGTTTTAAAGCAGTTGTTCATATGGCAATACTCTTGACAAGGTTATGATATAAAAAGGATGAAGTAACCCATCATTACATTCTGTGTATTAATAATAATACTAGCCTGTTTACTGTCCCACTGCAGGGGAAGGCCTCTTCTCATATAGAGAAGGTATGAGCATTAATCACCATGTTTGCTTAAGCTGGATTGGCAATTTCAGACTTTTGAGTCCAGGGTTCCTCACGATGTTTTCCTTCACCGTCAGTCAGAAATATCCAAGATAAAGTTAGAAAGTACATATGATTTGAAAAACCACGTAGGTACTTTCCTGGATTCAAATCCAGGAAAATAGTCCCATAACCTCTTTTTACTAAGTTTTTATCCACTGGCGTTTCGTTCGGTGAGTGAGAGTGCCGGAGACGCAATTTCTCCCCTTTCCTTTTTCCTCTTTCCTCACCTCCCTCATTCCCTTCCTCTTATCCCATTCCCAGCCTCCATAGTAGAGGCCACCTCAGTTTAAGACGATGGCTTTTGGTATAGTGGCCACAACTTTTGGATTCCACTGACTACAGGCGGGGTGACGTCACTTTGGTAGGCTAATATAAAAAAAAACCATCAAAATTATACTAATACCTCATGAACCGATTTGCATAACATCATAATAAAACCTGTACTCTCACTCGGTCAATCTGGGATCCTACCACAACCTCTTAAAGCAATCTTTATATAATCTTACTTTGTCTCTATCCTTGTTTTTAATGGTACAAAAGAAAAAGACAAAACACAAAGGAAGATTAAAATAATACTGCTAGAAATGGTGGGAGGCCCCCTGGACTATGCACCTGCACTAAAGGCCGTGTTACAACACCGCGTGTGACAGTTACCCAATCAATGTCTTGTCTTTACATGGAGATATCAATCTCTTCGGAATTACATTAGGTGTGGTCGATTCTTGTGGAGGCGTACTGTTTTGTAACTAAATGTAACGGTAATACGTTACGTTTATTAGTGTTGTTGAGAGTTTAGCTTGGGTTACGGACGTATGGTCAAGGAAAACATTGTGAAAATTTAGGAATCCTATTAATATTATAGATTCTAAAGTTTATGTGTATCATGTATTTGTGTTGGTTACAACTCAGCGCCTAAACGGCGAAACCAATTTCGATCGAAAATTGATATGTAGATAGATTCGGTGCTAAAAACGGACACTTTACTTTTTACCCCAAAAATCGGTGTGGTTCCCGTGGGAGACAAAAAACATTTTAGTCGCAAGCAAAGTCGTGGGCCGCGTCTAGTATAACATAAATGATCCTAACTATCTGGTCTCCGGTTTAGGATAAATAACCATTCCGTTTCTCCCTCTTAGGTATTGTATAAGACAGCTAAAGGGCTACGTTAAAAGGTAGCAGCGCAGCGTTATATGCATACTTTTAAGCTTGTAAAGTACACAGAGCTAATTCCCTTGCGTCATCTAATAAAAAAAAATAACCACTGCTAATGTACTGGGACATAGACATCAGACACTTTTAACAGTTCCAAATGTATTTTCAATCGTATAATATTCAGTTAATAGAGGTTGTACGATTAAAATTAAATAATTCTTATTTGCGTACACTAAAACCCAATAGATTCCCATAAACTAGTAACAATACTCAAAGCAAGCAAACTATTTTACTTGGTACAAAAAATAAAAACAAACAAACAGATCTTACATCTTAATAACAATGCAAAACACTGACACAGGTACCAGGGCTTATGAAATGCAAGAAGATTGATCAAGGCCTGCAGATAAAAAGTACATAAAGAGTACCCCACCCACATACTACGTGTAAAATGATTGACGGATCGCAACTCGTGAGACTTAAACTATTATTACTGGTTTGATATCTTCATCGGGTGGACATGACTATGCGCTGGGAATATTTAGACCTGTTCATTGAAATATTTGTATGATAAAATGCTATATAATATGAAATCCTTCAAATGTTATGTAGCCCTGGTACCTTTACTTTGATTTGTTGTCTTAGTATTCTAAGTGTGTAATTTAATTTGAAACCCTATATATGTTATGTAGTCCTGGTACTTTTTTTATAGTGTTTTAGATTGCCTGAAAACTTTTGCAATAATTTCAAGTAATAATATACAAAGCTTGATATAATACTAATTCAAATGATATGTTCCTGTTTCAGAGAACAGAAATTACTGACTGGTCATAATTGATTCAAAACTGACAGATTTCCAGTAAATAAAATAATTACGATTAAATTAATATTCTCTATTAATTATTTATTTATTACAAAATTATAATTTGAATAAATGATACAAAAAACGAGTAGAACCAGTTAGGTACAGATTTTCACACCTAAAATTAAATATTTATGCAAACGATAATTTTCGAACATTTATTTATTATTATCTATCACTCGAAGAGAATACACGTGCCTCAACCACGTGATCTTTTGCAGTAAAACATAATATACAGACACATAAACTTTTTATGATCTCCTCAAACACATGTAATCTTAGTACTTCACATGTATAAAATGTTCACAAATATTATTAAATAAATAATGGAAAATTAAACATGTTTTTGCCCACGTGTGATATCAACGCTGGACTTTGGCCTTACTTGAGGGGTCTGTAAACTTCTAACATTTAATTTTGTATTTTTAAATTAAAGCTGTCCATATAAGTTATGTCAGAATCACTTCGTTTATAAATAAAAACACAAAAAAAAGTACGTTGATTATTTACAAATAGCGTAATGGTCATCTGCTTAGTGACGCAATTTTTGCTAAACGAAATATGGAAATAAAAAGTATAAAAGCTAAATATTGTTGATATATAAATATATATCTATTGTAGCTTCCTCCGGCGCAGTTTTACCCACGTCTTTGTTTACTGCTCTACTCCCGTCGCCAGTAGCATGATGTTACATATCCCATAACCTTCCTCGAGAACTGGGCTCTCATACACAAAAAGAGATTTTCAAGTCCTACTGGTAGTTCCAGAGATAAGCGCGTTCAAACAAACAAACTCTTCCGCTTTATATAATAGTATAGATTATACACCTGACCAATCTATTATTACAGCCCTGCTATAAGTAATGAAAGGCTAAGTGCTAGGTATCTTTTATCTGACATACTACTGAGTGTTAACATTATTCAAAAAGTAATTTTTGTCTATCTTCAAATGTTGTGATGGTCTCGTTGATGTCTTTTGTACGTGACATGTACTATCCTGTATAGGTGTGACACGTGGGTGTGACTTGTGACTATCTCGAAAACTATTAAACCGATTTTAGTAAAAGACTTACATCAGACAAAACAGAGCTGTATATTCTCTACTACAATGACATTTTTATAAAATAAAACAAGCTCTACTTTTACAAGATTTTAGGTTGCTTTTAAAAAATATGACAAATGCCACAGATTATCATTCTTTTGCGTACTGCGCGACTGTATTAATAGACAATAAATTATTTATTTCTTTATTTTTTTAAATTAAAATAACAAGTTTCAATATTATTTTTAATTTAGTTTCTTGAATATGTTTTTATATGTGACGTCATCGGTTGTCGTTCGGCGATGGCGCAGCTTCCAGCCCACGTTACGCCAGCGCATTACTACGCTTTTTGCTTAAAGATATGGTGATGTTATAAGCGGGAGCGGTATGTTTTTGGCGCTTATATACGAGCTAAATTAATTATCGATGGTTTGCTGCAGTTAAAAATGGAACTAAAACAAATCGATAATAAAAGAATGGTTGTTCGACATCTGTCTCTGAAATAAAGTTATTAAGTATAAGAATAGCCCTCCTGATACCATTTATCGTGAGGGTTTACGAGTCATGAGTGGCAATGTCGCAATTTAGGCTAGTATTTATTAACGCATCTCAGGTATTGAGTTGAGTACGCGCACTTCAATCATACCCCTGTCTCTATCTAACTAGGGGCCCGAGACAGTAGTTAGAAAGAGACGGTATTAAGTACGCGTAAATACGACCCTTAGAGTCATATCTCGTGGTGTTTAATTTTTATCATTTAATCTTATCTATATTTTAAAAATATGTTCAGCTAACATGCTAGAATTAATTGAAAGCTGAAAAAAAATAAGTAACCATTACTTTTACAGTTCTATTTATATGCAAATAATTTATTTAAAATTTAAGTTGCATTATTTTCATAGTAAAATAACTGTAAGCATTTATATAGCTTTTAACTGATTTCTAGCATGTTAGCAACACATATTTATAAAATATAGCTGGGATTAAATGTTAAAAATTGAAAACAACGAAATATGGCAGTAAATTGCGTCGTTGCTACTCATGACGTGTAAACGCTCTTAATTGGTTAATTTATTTGCTTACCTATCTGCTATTCCTTTGTTCAAAAACTCAACATTTTTCAAAGACAACCTAAGCACTATAAAATAATGCCCATACATACATTGAAAGTTATAATTTATACCATATTTTGGTACAAACTTTTGATTGCACAATGTTTTATTCCGTGTAAGAATCGAATCTACAAGTCGTGCACAACAGTCGCACTATATTCAACTGCGCCACTGAAGTAGGCAATGGTATGCTCACTTAATCGCCTTGCCTATAAAATCGCTCACAGTGTAACCATGGCGTTATTGACAAAAACTGAGTCTTACTAATTAACAGTATCCGACCACCGCACCGTGATGATTCGTTTTTTGCGTTGTCCAATAAAGTAGCGCGAAAGCTATGAATATTGTACCTATAAATAAATCTTTCGTGTTCTATAAATTTCTAGATTACCGGTTAGATCTTTGTTGATTAAATCATGAATGGATCGAATCGGGGAAGTTTTTTTTTGTTTTTATTTATTACTCTACCAAAGTTACTCCACCCCGCCTGATGGTAAGCAGTCAGTGGAATCCAGAAGTGATAGCTATAAACTACTGGTATGGTGGCCTCCACCATGACGGCTGGGAATGGGATAGGGGAAGGGAATGAGGGAGGTGAGGAAAGAGGAAAGGGGGGAAGATTGGGCCTCCGGCACTCTCACTCACCGAACGAAACGCAGTAGTACGGATACTACTACTCTTAAATCGATCTTCTATAAGAGAGTAGTACTTCCCCGGTCGATCCGGCCCATTTAAGCTAAAACCTGCGTGGATCTACTACCGCCTATTCCACGATTTGTTGTAGAATATTGAAGTAAAAGCCGTAGATTTTGCTTTTGCGAGCGAGAGCTCCTCGGACTTCGTCATTTCCTTACCTCTCTTATGCCCTCTACGTTTACGTTTATTTGTATTATCTTAGTTTTTAAAATGCTTAAAAACCACCATGTCTTTAATTATAGTAATCACCACAATCACTTTACTCTATTAGGATTGGCATAAAAATAGATTTAAGCTAAATTGACGAATTGTTTTTAATAATATTGCAGAACAATCTTGACGTAATATAAAATAATAAATATAAATAGCACACAACGTGAAAACAAAGAGTTAATTTATTGCTTTACGTGAGAAAAAAGATAATTCGTCGGCTATTGATAGTTATATTAAACTAGGAGCACTCCACTGTCGTAAAGGTGAGCTTAAATTACATCAACTTCAGTAAACACAGGGATAATTCTCTTAAAATATTTCTTATTATACGTTAGAACGCTCTCCAAATATTTGCATAATCATATTATTATCATTCCCTTTTTTTAAATTTTATGACTTTGAAACACGCAATCCTTAAAAAAGTTATGACTCAACATGGGTTGGTCGAAGAAATTTGTTAATGTACCTTAATTACATAATATAGGCTGTGTAATGGCCGGACCAGATTAATCCTTACCGTCTGTGGAAGTCAACTAAGTATGTTAAGTTTTTGTGGGATCAATACATCAATCCTTTAAAATTTAGCAATAAAACAAAAGAAATTATTATATTTTCTTTTGTTTTATTGCTGACAGTGGCAGACTATCAAACAGCATGGTAAGTGGTAACTGTCGCTCATGGACGACTCAGAGTCTAGCATCGCTTCTGTAATGCCAGGGACTCTGCGAAGCCGCTGCCTACCGTGAAACCGGGTAGTTAAAGGGTTATGGCAGATGAGGAAAAAGGATAAGGGCAAATTGGGCCTCCAGCACTCTTACTCACCGTAGGAAACAATAGTACGGATACTCTGACGTCGATCTTCTATGAGAGGGTAATACTTTTGCCGGTCGATCCTGCCCATTCATGGTATACCACCAGCGTGGATCCACTACATTGAAACCAAGATTATTGAAACGCCCGATTTTTAGTTCGGCACCGCAGCGCTGTTAATAATTGACATATTGTAAAAGCGATTCAGCGCTGAACGATTCATTGCAAAAAATCGGATTCTCCAATAAAGATATAAAAAGCTACTGTAAAGTCGATCATTAAGACGATCGTGGCATGAAATTACGTGATTCCATGATTGGAGATCACAGGATTGTAGAGTTAAATGTGAGCTTTGTGAAGAGAAAATAAATGGTTATATTATATGAGATCTAATATAGTTAGTGTATCCATTCGGGAAAAAACGGCGTGATATGTATCATAATTTTTCAAACCTTAAAGATTCCTCCTGTAGTGTTAACAACTCACTAATTACTTGATCTCCAAAATTTGGGTTTGGACCATTCTGGCGTCCAATTAGCGGCCATCTTGCTTAATGACCCGCCTCAGGTGTTGCCAGTAAAAAAATACCTATGACTTAATAACGAGGGCCTACGCATTGCTTAACGAGGTATTGAGTGATGGTCTTTGATTACTAATAAGATTAGGTAAGTTTGATAAATCTGTATCCTACTAATATTATAAATGCAAAGTTTGTGTATGATGCGTGTGTGTGTTTGTTACCACTCAGCACCTAAACGGCCGAACCGATTTCGATGAAAATTGGTATGTAAGATTCGGTGCCGGTAAATAAAATAGTAGTCTATAATTTATTCATGGTGTTTCAGATATTTTCATTTTGGATGATATCCGTCACTTCAATATTTGACTGACTGCTTAGCTTCAGTCAGAGTGAAATTATTTGGTTGGCTTATAAAAACTCAGGTTTTGGAGAATCGACCAATAAACATGGCGGACGATTAATGGATAAATGTGGTTTAGGATCGGTCAAAGGCCTACTCGTATGTCTAGCAGTATGACTTCACGAACTGCGGATACTTGAAATTTATTTGATATTACCTACTTGCTATTTTTTGCACCATGTTAACGTTAATGGGGCCAAGTTGTTTGCCCTGTTTTAGGAATTCAAGCTCCGGAAATATCGCATTTTACTCACACAGCCTTATTCTTGAGAACATGTATTATGGCGACGATAAGTCATAGAGATGTTGAGCGAAGATTACTGATTCTCTAAACGTGACATTGGTAATTCACACGCAGAAGCTTCGTCGAAACAATATAAGTACTCTGTTAAAAGATAGGTCACTGTGAACTTACCGTAAAAAGTATGACTGTGATATTTAAAAAAAATATAAACTATACTATATAAAAAGGAAGAATATGTTTGTTTGTTTAACCGCGCTAATGTCTGGAACTACCAGTTGAATTTGAAAATTCTTGCGTATGATAGCCCAGTTCTCGAGGAAGGTTATAGACTATGTAACACCACGCTACTGGCGACGGGAGCAAAGCAGTAAGCAAAGACGCGGGTGAAACCGCGCCGCGGAAAGCTAATTATTTATATATAAAACACCAGCATTTGCGAGCAAGCGCTGTATATATATATAATACTTCGCGAGATACAATGTATACCCAAACTCGAGACAATTATTTATAGAGCAAACAAAATTTTGTCTCTAGTGAATCGAACCAAATCCCCAACAGTTCCTAGCAGTCGCTCGCACCGCGATACCAAGGCTATCAAATTGTTTGTAATTTAGTGAATGTTTTATAAAAATACCTCTAACAGTTTTTGCGTGTTTATCGTTTTTATACGCACGTTAGACATATCTTTGTAAAGTAAACTATGTAATAAAACATAATGCAAACAATCCAAAATATTACATATTTATTTTGTTTATCATAATAATTATGTTTTTTTTTACATTAATATGTTGTGTGGTCTCCGATAAAAGACGTGGGTGTCGTAACTATAGTAATATCAGTAAACTTTCAAGTGTTGCAAGTTACCTGTGTACAAATATTACGTTACTGTGGTCTATTAAAGCTCGCTTGCCAAGCATTACACTATGAAAAACTTTTAATACTAATATAGAAGAAATTTGTAAAACTGATAAACTTATGAATAAATAAAAATTATACTACTAAACTAATAAACTACTTACTATAAAAATAATACTACTTATATACTACTACTAATATAATTTATAAATGCGAAAGTTTGTGTGTATCTATGTATGTGTGTATGTGTTTGTTACCACTAAACGGCTAACGGATTTCGATGAAAGTTGGTATGTAAATAGATTCGGTGCCGGAGACGGACATAGGCTAGTTTTTATTCCGAAAATCGGTCTATAAAACATAGTTATTAAACTTAAATTTTCAAAGAAGAAACTTCGGATACTCTCAAAGGGAGCTTACGTCGTCAGGCTGATAATGTAATGTTATGCTAATATGATTATTTTCGCACACTATTTTAAGCACAGAAGACCTAAGGTGACTACTTTCATCATCGCAATCCTAAAGTCACCACGTGCATACCTGCTGTTTGTGAAGTCGATGAAAAGTCATCGACTTCAGGGGCCAAAGCCTGCTATCACAATAGTGTCAGAATGGTCGATCACTGATCTCTTATTGTTTGATTTTGACAAGTTTCAACCAATAAGAGATCAATTATCGACCATTCTGATACTATTGTGATAGCAGACTTAGGTCCATGCACGTGGTACCGGCCTTTGCAAATAAAAATAACTTGAGAAAAGCTAAATACCGATATAACACAACAGCTTAACGATAATCAAATGCTAAATACCATTTTTAATAAGTTTATTGCCATATTGCAAAATAAATTCAAATGTGTGTAACCAGTATTGCCACAGCAAAAATAAATAAAATTTAAAACTTAAACTAGACTTGTTTCAATAATATCAAGGACGACAAGCACTTAATGGTTTTGAATCTATTAGTTTTTTGCACTCCTGATCAATATTTTATTTTATTTTTGTATCCATATTTAAGTTTTTTATTAGTTTTACTTTTATCGTAACGTTCAGGATCTGTGAAGCGATAGCGACGATACTCACGAGTATATTCTAAGTACCTAATTTGAAAGTGTTGGCCCCAGTAAAATGAGCCTTCTAGGATCTGATCTGCATACCTAGAACATGAAAATCCTATCTATAATCTATAACTACTAATATGTAGTGAAGAGTTTGTTTCTTTGAACGCGCTAATAACTGAATCTACCAGTCATATTTAAATAATTCTTTCTGCGTTTAATAGCCCAAATCTTGAGGAAAGTTGTAGGCTAACATCACGTTGGCGACGCGAGCAAAGCATTAACCAAAAATGTAATTTAACGCGGGTTGAAACCGCGCTGCGGAAGGCTAGTCAAAGTTATATTGGTGTTCACAAGTGTGATGCTGCGCTGTAAACGCCAATGAGTATGTCTATGGAGATGAATAAGTCCTAGGGTAGATTAGAACAAATTATATCAAAAGTTGAAATGTTGTTAAGAAACACAAGAAATGAGGTGTTTCTTTGAAGGTACACAATTTATTTATAATTAAAAACCTGTCATAGTCATCATTGGTTTCGTAATTCAAAGGTTTTAAATGTAAAATATTATACTTCAAAGTACGTAACTACCTAATTATTACCTATTACACTTATTATATAATAATAATAATAATATGTGGACACTATCACACACCGTCATCTAGTCCCAAGCTAGTTGAAGCAGAGCTTGTGTTATGGGTACTAGATAACTGAAATATACATACTTTTTTTTGTAAATACATACTTAGAATATATCGGAAATACTCAGACTGAAGACAAATCCAAATGTTCATCACATAAATATTTGTCTGCCGCGGAAATCGAACCCACGACACCCTGCGTCGCAGTCAGTTATACTAACCACTAGACCAATAGTGCTGTCAATATTATTTTGTATCTACTGTGGCAGGTACTCTACACTACAATACTCTACACTATACATACAAAACATAGGTACCTACACTTGAAACAAAAGTAGGCACAATAGACGACCTTATTGCTAAATGCGATCTATTTCATGTAGTCATAACAGGAATGTTTAATGCGTAATTTTAACCGTGCTCATGTAAACACGGAAACGTACAGCACCGGAACAATGTCACCTAACGAAACAGTGTTAAATAGAAGTCAGAACACAACGCTAAATAGTTTAACATTGTACAGATCAATCTATGCCGAAAGGTTGAACCATTCTACAACGAAAGGTCTATTTGATATATTAAGCAACCTGTTCGTGATACAAATAACAATAATAATACTAACATGTAGTTACTAAATGTGTAAATTATCTCAATGCGAATTTCAAACGTCCTTGTAATGCTCCTTTTACGTCGATTTGAGCGATTAATCGATTCATGTTCGATGAATGAGCTAAATCGAAAACTCATTATTTATAACATCCGCTATAAATCAACAATTTATAATTTGTTTTTTTTTTTTGCTTTTTAATAACAGGAAATTTGTGCAGACATAAGTAACCGCTAAAATATTAATTATAATTAACCAAGCAGAAAAACTTACCAAGAAATGTGTTTTCCGGACTCAAGTGACAGTTCAAATCAAAAAAGATAACAAGCACAACACTAATCACAAAGATCGAGATAAAACAACACGAAAAAAAACCAGAAATAATCCGTACACTTTTTAAATTATTTTATTAAAACCACAACACTTCTTTTTATTTAATCCACAGACACAAAATCGGCGCGAAATTTGAGAGTTCAAAAAATATGGCGTAGGCCCGTTCTCGGCTGTTGCTCGAGGTCGACTGCTGAAGTTAAATCAAATTGGCGGAGTGAGAGAACCTATTACGTAGGCTACGTAGTATAAGGCTTTGCTGCATAAATATGAGGCTGTTTGCAAGGAAAACAGCTTCGAGAGATACTTTTGGACGAAGGTGTTTGTCATTCTGCCAAATTGGATAATGCTTTAGCTAAGAAGCGTGATGTCACCCGTACAGAGCTCATTAGTTGTATACTTTTTTACACTCGGCGCCCTGCGGTTAAGTCTTAAGCCTTTACATTCAGATTCTTATAATCATACAATAAAACCATAGGTACTAATGATAAATCATTGAAAGGTTTTTATAACCAAGTAATTACAAAACCTATTTTGATAAATTTGCTTTATCCGGTCGTGGTTTTGCGTGTAGTTATTTTATATTCTAATACAACAATTTATAAAATGTGTGTAAGTAACTCTATTTAGTTAATAAGTAGGTAAATATAGCTATAAGATAGATTTTGATTTACCTACTGGGTATAATAATAATTCCAGTCTGTCTTATGTAGCGTATAACTTTTTTTTTTGGCTTTTTATAATATCCCGCCCGCACTTTCACGCCAAGTAAGTAAGTGCCACACAACAAAATCAACAAACAGACAATTAATTAACGGACACAATACATTCAGACTTGCAAGATTAATATTTGTCTCGAATGGCTATCAAACCCATAAAACATTTCCGAGGTCCATGAATGGTGGTGCCAAATGCCAAAAGCTGGTAGCTTGTAGGTATACAAGACACACTAGGCATTGGTCTAAGTAATACTAAGTAGGTACCACAGGATAAATAATAATACTAAATAGTCGATATTTAGTACTTCAAACGGTATCGATACAAATAATAATAAAATGTATTATTTACTACGAGTATATACCCGTACTCAGGTTACTTTTCAAAGTAAACCATGTAGATATTATATCTACCATAATGAGAATAACACGGTTTTCCTATTAAACACTGCCTATGAAACAAAGTACAGTCGCTCGCAGTGTATTTGAAAAATATTGTCGCAAATTTGTGCAACCGGTTCCGCGACATGCGTCTTACTAGCACTTAGCAGATTGAGACTAGCATAAGGCACACCTCATGTCAAATGATTATGTACATTTAAAACATGTTCAAGCCAATATATATATTATATATTGTTAGTTATGTAAGTTAGTAAGTGTAAGTCATTTGATTCATATTATTAGATTAAAAGTAAGCTAGCCACATTATTGAATTAGATTTGGGTCTGTAATGATAGTGTTAAGGATTATAAATAAATAAATAAATGTATGTGTTATGTATAAAAAGCTAGAAAAACACAATAAAGCCTTAGACTGTAAAGGAAACGAGAAAGAAGAATGGAATAGGTAGTTGGGGACGCCGGCGCTCTTACTCACAGAATCAATTGCATTAATGCAGTAAATATAGGATCATGCCAGATCATGCATTATTTTTATTTACGAGGTTTAAACACAACAACAAACCAAAACAACAACAAAAATTTTACAAAAATAATATTGCTTACTTAATTTGAGTTTTTTTAGGCCCATATCTCCCACTCCGTCCCTATTCACGTTCGATACACTACAAACTGCAATGTACATCTAGTATTGTCTTATCTGTGCTGCAATCCACTTTTCTTCTTTGTCACTTAACATTTAAATAAAATTCTGATCCAACAAAAAATATTGCAAGCCATAGGCTGTATCAGTCTTTCGTAGGTGCACAGTAAAACAGTATTTCTCAAGTGTACTGAGAGATAGTGCAACACGCAACGGGTATAATGTCACAGGTCCACCCACACGGTGTCCACTAATAGCTGATTAGAAAAGAAAATACCAAGTTACTATCTACATTTATTGACTTTGTACTAAAATAGATCTAAATACAGTTAATAAACAAGAAAAATGGAACAATTATTATTTTAGTTTTAAAGATTCAAGAAACAATTTTATTGAAGCATTAAGACGACTAATGCCATCTACTGGCGAGTAAATAAAGGATATTTTTTTTTTATATTATTTAGCCATAAGGTCTGTTAACTTTTCTCGTATGTTTCAAATTAGGCTAAACTATACCTGATGTGTATATTTTTGCATACCGTAATATTGCTGTAAGACATGCTGTACTGTATACTACTTGTAAACATCCTGTTACCATGTTTTGAGCAAAATAAATATTCTTTATTCTAGATAATAGTGACCTCTATTAGACAATAGCAGTACTTAAAGCAAAGCGCCATCTAGAGGCCAATAATACGTTTAATTACTACTGATTGGACAACTACTAGCCTCTAGTGATAATTTTTCAAAAACTCGAAGGCGCATTAGCCTTCCATTTTACAAAGGCTGCATAGATAGACAAAACATTTGCGATTCTATGAACTTTTCAATCTGGTGTGTTATAACGTTATTATGATCACATTTAGATTCAGTAGATGAAAAGAACTAGCTTCCGAAATGTGACATCGTTGACCCATATTTTGTAGTAGATTTTACACTAATAATTTAAGCCAGTGTATATTTTACATTCATACTATAATCAACATGAATTTTCTTTAAGTATTGTGTGTGTTTTGAAGAGCTTAATTATTCGTCTTTATTTTAAAAATAATTTAAACAGTGTTAATAGAAAAATACCTGATCTAAGTAGTGCTGTGTTAAACTAGTACCTGTTAATTAATATAAATGTTAAAAAATCCTCGTGTTATCCTGTTAACATAGTTTCTAAATTGTTAAATTTAATTGTACGTATAAAAATGTCTTTTGTGAAATGCTGCTTTGAAGCTGGAGAGGGTCATGATTTTTTGGATTCCTTCGTACAAAAATGCACTGATCCAGGCTGTAAGTATTTAAGTTGGTAGGTAAATATAAATTGTAACATTACACATATTTGTAATTAAATTATACGCATTGTTGGCGCGTAGTCAAGACTATTGTGCCATTGTTATTTCCTTAAATTATTGATTATCTTCTTGTAATTGCCGCCAAGGGCGCAAATCTCAACTAACTTCACGACAAGGATATCCGGGATACGTTTCGGCTTTGCAAAGCGTGTCTCAATTTTGATTATTTTTTTTTACCTACAAAAATAACATTGAAAGCATTTTTTTAAGTTTTTACTTTTCTACTACTGCAAACGAAAAACAAAAATAAATTTGGAAAGCATATTCATATAATCAAAGTGGAACACGGCAGACTGGAACGGAACGCAATTTTAAAAAATCGATTGACTGACTCAGACTGTCTTGTCTGTTTACGATTTACTAAACGATTTGTAGTGAAATTTAGTGAAAGGTATAGTGCAATTAATAGAATGGCGCATGGTACGTCCCTCTTTGATAATTAATTTTTACAGTACAGTTTATTATTAGTGAATTTTATTTACACAACTGGATTTTGACATTTGTTGACTTCATGGCGCCATCTTGCACTTTGACATTGATTTGAGCTGTCATCGATATTTTAGCGTGTTTTCATGGCGTTTTCTTTTAAAACTCACGTTTTTTTCTGATATATCTATAGAAACTCTATATATGTGTTACTTTATGAGATAATAATGTAATTTGGCATATCAATATAAGGAAGTTATTACAAAACTCTTGTGAAAAGTGAAAGTTTTCATGTTAACAAAATGACTGCTACAACAGTGCAGAATCAGCCCAAAGCAAACACGACAACTGTTCCTAAACCACTGAAGACCACTGGCAGGAAGGTTGTCCTCACTTTACACAATTGTTTGTTGCCGGAAACTGCATTTAAAGAAACACCCTCGCAGGCTGATGGCCTTGACAACGAAACCGAAGCTGATCTCCGAATTCTCGGCTGTGAAATGATTCAAACCGCCGGAATACTGCTCAAGCTGCCTCAAGTCGCAATGGCAACTGGTCAAATGTACCTCCAAAGGTTTTATTACTCCAAATCTTTCGTTAGATATCCTATGGAGACTATGGCAATGGGTAGCATATATTTAGCTTCAAAGGTCGAAGAGAAACCGTGTAGAATACGAGATGTAATTAACGTTTTTCATCACATCAAGCAGGTGAGGGCTCAGAAAACAATTGGTCCTCTTATTGTAGACCAAAATTATATTGAGTTAAAAAATCAGGTAATAAAAGCTGAAAGACGGATTTTAAAAGAGTTGGGTTTTTGTGTCCATGTGAAACATCCACACAAGCTGATTGTGGTTTACTTGCAGTTACTACAGTATGAAAAGAATCGTCAGCTAATGCAGATGGCATGGAACTACATGAATGATGCTTTAAGAACAGACGTCTTCATGAGATTTCCTCCAGAAACTATTGCCTGTGCATGCATTTATTTAACAGCTCGTAAAATTGGTCTGCCGTTACCAAATAATCCACACTGGTTTCTTCTTTTCAAAGTATCTGAAGAAGATATAAGGGAGGTTTGCAACCGCATTTTACAGTTGTATAAAAGAACAAAAGTAAATCCGGAAGAGTTGGAAAGCAAAGTGGATGGTCTACGTAGAGTATACCAGGCTAATAAACATATCCAAGCTCAAAAAGATCAAGAGAACGCAAAACTTGAGGAGAAAAAAACAGAATCACCTACTGCGTCAACATCTAAAGAGACAAACAGACGAGATAATAAGAAAGACAAGTCTCCAAAGACTCCGCCATTATCTTCTAAATATCACAGCAGTCATAAATCAAAAAAGGATAGGAGATCTCGTTCCCCATATGATAGAAAGAGAGAGTATTCGAGTAAAAGGCATAAGTCTCGTTCTAGGGACAGAGAGTTAGACCGTTCAAGGGAACGAAGGCAGGATGAAAAGAGAGGCCGAGGAATGTCAAGAAAGTATGACGATTATGACCGGACAAAGTCTAGTAGGGATGGCAGAGATGACAAGAGAAAACATTAAACTGTATTTATATGCAGTAATAGATCTATCTTTCTAAATGTATACATAATAACATATTGTGAATTGTGACCCTTATTGCAAACTTAGTTATAAGTTCTTTCAAATAAATGAATAAAATGAAAATATTTGTTTTATTTTCTGGTGGTGTAATACTGAATATTGTTATTTTAATTTCTTAGCTGAGGTTAGACACCTCAGTGTTATCTAAAACATTTGCTTTAGAAATCCTACCCACTTTGTATGTATTAAAAGTCTGATGCTCTAAAGATCTCAATTTTTTGGTTTTCAATGTTCATAATTTAATCTTAGCTATATTTTAAAAATATGTTCTGCTAACATGCTAGAATTAGGCGAAAGCTGTTTAAAAAGTAAGATCATTGCATTTACAATTTTATTATTATGCAAACAAGAACTATGTGGACCAATTGAATAATACATTTGAAACTTAAGTTGCGTTATTTTCATAGTAAAATAACTGTAAGCATTATGGTAACACCTAATTCTAGCATGTGAACAGACATTATTTTTAAAATATAGCTAAGATTAAATGATAAAAATTGAAAACTACAATATATATGACACTCAATTGTGACATTGCCACTAATGACGCGTAAACCCATCGTATGACTAACCAGTAACAGTTTGTTTTGGTAGGTGCTACCTACCTCAATCATATTATTTTACCCTGAACATTTGTTAAGGAGTATTCCACTAAGCATAGTCAAATCAAACTGAATCTAATTGGAGTTGTAGATAGTTCAAAAGGCAGGACCTATATCAAAACTTTTTGCTGTTGCCAGCAGCCAAGAAAAAAATCTAATGTGAAAAAAAATTATATTTTCTTTGTTTTCTTAATATTGCTTACTGTAGCTAGGACCTAATCCCATTTTGTTGCTTCAGGCAAAAAAATATAGGTATTTGAAACTTGAAACTGATATTTTTAGAGAGAACAAATCCGTGATAATACCGCCTCTAATCTTTGCTGCTCTGGGCATCTGCTCAGCTTCCCCCTTAGATCGAGCCAGGCATCATAATTTGATATGATGACTAATAATATTTGTGGCAGTATTTTAAATCAAAGAGTAATATGATTATGAATAATAGTTACGTTGTACCTAATTATAATAATTATTCTCATGATTATATTGGGAATGACATTGACATTATAATAGGTATTAATTTAACATTATTTCTTCATTGTAATTATTATGAGTCGGGTTCCGGTAATAACCTTTGTAATGAGGGTGTTTAGGAACATATTCGGCACCAGTTGGCGCCACTTTGATAAAAGGTTTTCCATTTTGACAGGACTATCAAAACAAATATTTTTCAGTGTTCATTTCGGAAATTTTAATGTTAACAAAATAGATAATTCACGTGCATAAGGACAAAAGAAAATTGCTGAGAGGGTTTTTTAAAATGGAGCCCACGAGGTGGCACCACCGACGCGTCAGGTCTAGCTGTCAAGCGCTTTTACAAAGATTATGTTAATGGTCCAACGTGACAGTGAAAGTGGCGCCAACTGGTGGCGAAATTTTTTCTAGAAATCCTCATTGTCGTCTTCGTAAGTTAAAGTTTGTATAGGTACAGTTCCTATTTTAGAATATAGAACCACTGCATTTATCTGGCGTGTTTTTTTTAAATTACCTTATGAGTAAGAATAGCAGAACACGGCAACACTCATGGCATTCAAATATTCACGTCACCAATCCGTCAGCTAAGCATAGTGACGATGGCAAACTTTCTCTTTCATGTTAGCTGAAAGACATCCACTGCTGGACATGCCTATGTCCAATTGTTCCTCCAATTTTTGCCACATTTGCCGGCCGTGAAAGACTCAGAGTAGGTTTGCCACTATGGGCCGGTGTCCATGCGGAGTCAACAAGACCCGGTGTCCAATTAGACCAGGGAAGAGTTGCACGATTCGGGACAACCTCTGTTCTTTTTTATCAGAGTATAGCTTCACGCGTACAGACCGACGGGTTAGTGACCGCGTAAGATGATGTAGGTACGCAGCACTAATGCTGGTGCCCGTTACGTATAATATCAGAGAATAATTAAAAGCACGTAGTCGTTACCTAGATATACTTGCCTATTATTATTTTATTTCTACGTCTACTTAATACGGAGTTTATTTTAGGTATGTTAAAACTGTTTTTTTGTTATTGTTACATAACTAAATTAAAGTTCGTAATTAAAGTTCATAAATTATTAAATAGTGTAAATGACTTTTTTCCTTTATACACCTTGCTTATAAGGCCAGAAAACAAACAGCTCGTTCGATGGTAGATGCGAGTATGAATGCATAGTTCTATTGTAAATGGTATTTTTTTGTATAACCTACCAAAATTACTCACTATGATGATTATTCATCAGCGATCCTGATCTCACATTACTTTTCTTGCATGGTGAAGGTGTTTACCATATTTTTGCCAATCCACTATCTTGCTTTTTCGTCCAACGATGACCGAATGGTCAAGTTTTCGTATAAACCAACCTAAGAGTGACTCCAATCTGCCTGAAGGCAAGCAGTCAATGAGATCCAGATGTGGTCGTCAACATTTCAAAAGCAACCGTCTATACCTGCTGCATGACAGCCTCTACTTGACGGCAAGTTACCCTGAAGCTCACTGAAGAGGTCTTCCATGACTCTATTTTTTGTTTGGATCTTGTGTGACTTTAAAGGACACGTCAGAGTACCAAAACTTAAGTTGGATAGTATACATAGATACATCTCTAATAAACGGCTTCATAAACCAGCTGCTCTTCCATTTTCAATCCGACTTTTTTTTTTTAGATCAACTCCCTTGTTTTACTTTTTTGTTAATAACGACCTCGTCAAGTTTAATAAGCGCTTGACTTATTCAACTTTTCCCATAACAAGTATATAAATAAACAAAAACACGTGTCACCCTTAGGTAATCCCTTTCCAGTGAGCGCATGTCTATTTTAAGTATTTCTAACGATGTATATTTAGTTTACTACGCCAGTTCGCGACACGATTTCAAGTCGATAACCTGTCGCATTTATTTATGGTTTAAAATCGATATACGTAATATCAAGTGCTTTAATTTACACAGTGTCAAGGGATTACTTTAGCGACATTGATCAAAAAGTTTGATCAAATTGTGATTGAAATTAACCGTCAAAACTTATCTTACCAATACAAATAGCGGCGAATTAACTACTTCGTGTTTTCTCTTTCTTGTTTTTAAAATTTATAAAAAGGGATAAAACACTAAATACTTAGTTATTCCGTCGCTACACTGTGTTTATTAGACTAGTTTTTTAAGAAAACTGCATAATAAAACATTTAAATTGTTTAAAGCTATTGTTGAATAGGATCAATGTTACGGAATTAAAAGTAATCCTAGACGGTGTTAGTTAGTGAGTTGACATTGTGAGAACTAAGAAAGTTTTGAAATTCTGTGATCAATGTGACAAGTGTTTTTCTTAAGTTTATTCGCATATTGTTGAACATATTTTAGTGGATCTTCATTATCGTCTTTGAAACAGTAATCATTTACAGCGTCAAATTTTAAACGATTTACAAACAAACCTTTTAAGAGATACATATTACATTTACCTACTATAATTGGAGCTAGTATCATCCTGTCTTAGGTTAAATTTATTTTCTCATACAGTAAAATCATGAGCATTAGTTAGTTCTTTATTACTAGACCTCCGCTCTCGCGTCGCTTCGCTATTTACATTCGCTCTCATAACAAACGTCTACGGAAAATATCATAGCAATAGTGACGTATTGCATTAATCTGATTTACAAAGGCGCTTAAAATATAAAATTTTTGAAAAATATATATAAGTTAAACATAATAAAATATAGCCTCTGTTACCCGTCCTATTTGTAGCTTTCAAAAAGTGAGTCGGTTACGTAGATCTTGAGTTAAATCGGAACAAACTAACATACATAAAAAAATCTAATCGTTTCTCTATATAATATTAGTTTAGATGAGTTCAGGTTTCGGCTTTCCTAAGTCTGTAATGTCTAAAATGGTTACTTTAAAAAAGTCACAAATTATAACTGCCTGGTGGTTGGCACATACTAGACCTACCTATTAAATTACGATCTTTATTTACCAGTAACTAGTTAGATAGGACTTACTACATAATATACGCTCGCCCTCGCTTTGCTTCGGTATCAAAAATTTCATTCGGTTACACCAAACGTCTACGCAAAATATAATTGCTTTGACTGGCCTGTTGGTCTAGTGGTTAGTGACCCTGACTGCTAAGCCGGAGGTCGTGGGTTCGATTCCCACTCAGGACAAATCTTTGTGTGATGAGCATGATTGTTTGTTCTGTGTCTGGGTGTAATTTATCTATAATATGTATGTATTTACAAAAAAAATGTATATAAGTAGTTTGTCCGTTGTTTAGTATCCATAACACAAGCAAATATAATTGCTAAATTTGGGGCTAGATGGCGCTGTGTGAATGTGGTAGAATATTATTATTATTATTATTATTAATTGCTATATTTCAAAGTAGTGAAATATTATTGCTTTGTACTTACTACAAATTTACTTTTGCTCTCTTCTGTATTGCAAATATACATATATTTAAATTCTGAAAATTGCTAAAAAATATGTTAAACGTAATAAATTATAGCCTATGGTAACACGCTTCATTTATTAATTTCTAAAAATGACAAAATTTTTCAAATCGGTTATGTAGATTTTAGTTAAATCGTTACATACATACAATTATTTTATAATATTAGTAATTAGATACATACTGAAGAAATTGTTATCGTTAGGGAAATTATCTCTGCCATACAGATACAGGCTTCTTCTCTTTCCTCATCTCCCTCATTCCCTTCCCATAACCCCATTCCCAGCCGCCATAGTGGAGGCCATCATACCAGCAGTTTAAGACGATGGCTTTAGGTATGGTCGAAGATCCATGCTGGTTCAGCATGAATGGGTCGGATCGTCCGGGGAAGTACTACCCTCTCATAGAAGATCGACGTAAAAGTAGATGTATTCGTACTACTGCGTTTCGTTCGGTGAGTGAGAACGCCGGAGACCCAATTTCCCCCCTTTCCTCTTTCCCCACCTGCCTCATTCCCTTCCCCTAACCCCATTCCCAGCAGTTTAAGATGATGGCTTTTGGTATGGTGCCCACCACTTCTGGATTCCACTGACCGCTTACCATCAGGCGGGGTGGAGTCACTTTGGTAGGCAAATATAAAAAAAAAATACAAAAGTATCTTTATTTATACCAAAATGTTTAAAAAATATCCACCCGTGCGAAGCTGGGGCTAGCCGCTATAATTAATAAAAATATATTTCGTGTACGTCATCACGGCGCCGGGTGTACGGCTTAGGCTATATGAAAAATACATTTCCATTTTTCTATAAACCTAGCAACATCCGCAGACTCCACTCTACCTACTTATTTAGTCTAGACATTGTGATTCACGTGTCTAGCAATAACCTTGTAGCAACATATTGTCGAAATCGAGGTCATAAAAACTTTACGACTACAAACCATGTACAATTTAATAGTTTAATAAGGTTCAGATTGCTTTTTAATCGACCTTTATATTCATCAGTATTGTACGGATTATTTATGCTATATTTTATTATTCAGTCATATTTAATATTTTAAGCGTCTTTTTAAATTTGAATGATGCTATACGTCACTATTGCAATGATATTTTTCGTGAGCGTTCGGTGTGAGACCGAATGAAACTTTTGATACTGAAGCGAAGCGCGGACGGACGTCTACTTTATATCGAAATAGTTATCTATGACTTTATATTGATATCTAATCTAGTACTAAATAATTAGGCTAAAATATTGAAATGCTTAATTTGAGAAACGTTTTATACTTCAGTTTGCTTGGTTAATTCATCAGAATGTTATGTATCATATCCGTAAATGTAAAGTAAAATGTGTTAAAGTTCATAGATTACGTGTCGACATGAATCAGTTGTAAGCAATAAACAAGTAATAAACGAATGATAAACATTGTGTACACCAAATCATATTGTATCAAACTGTGACGTAGGTGTCTAGATCTCTTGGAGCACAGCCAGCCAAAGCATCTTGGCCTATAAACTACCTCTGTGATGTAATGATTTTCCTGCTTGTATACATAAAGTGTTGCTATAGTGTTATTGTAAAGCTGTTTCCCGCAGCTCCGCCCGCGTGATTGTCGGTTATATCGCATTTGCCATACAAAGTTTCATCCCTTTTTTTTCCTTGGGGAATGCAATACGCGTATGCACCCACCTGAGCGAGGCAGGGTTTATCTCGGACTCTTCGACCACAATGAGAACGCGGCCGGCATACCGACTAAAACCCACGGTGTTCCTCCAGACGGCCACAGTGTTGGGGTCACGGGAGACGCTCGCGCATTCATCCGCGACCCCGACGGGCCACGGCCTGCTCAACGTGAGCGAGCCCCGTCTGATTTGGGAGGCTCCATCGAGAGGCGTTCGTGAAACACGTACGCCGCCTTCTCGGGCCTGTGCTGTTCGAGCGGCGATTGCCCAAACGCCGCCCGCAGGCATCCTCCTTTGGTGGCTGGAGATCCCGAAGCGCCCCACGGCGACGTCCGGTGCGTGCGCGACGGGCAGGGAGCAAGGTGGTCAGTTCCCTCTCCCGCTCGGCCGCATGCTTGGCGAGCGTCACCTGCTCGCAAAAGGAGGCGACTCCCTCCCAAGCCCCTTCGCTGCGGACCATGGACAGAACTATGGTTGGCAGCGGGAGCTGGGCCGTCGCGAGCGCCGAAACTAGGTCGCGGCGCTGGTCCGCCCACGCTGGACACTCCACGAGCGTGTGGGCAGACCCCGCAATGGTGGCAGACGGACGTCTGCTCCCGGCCTATGAGACACAGGTACGTGCCGAAGCACCCGTGACCGGTGAGTACCTGTGTCAGCCGGAACATGAGGACGCCGTGCCTCCTCTCCAACCACTCCTCGAGGACGGGACTTACCGCCACCACCGTGGCGTGCCCTAAAGTTTCATCCCCTATTTCAACTCCTTCAAGCCATTTTTTGGCGATGATCAATGTATAAACAGAGATTAACCGACATTCACGCGGGCGGAGCTGCAGGCAACAACTAGTAAGTACATAGTATTTACTGAGATATGGTTAGAACGATAACATTTGCAATGTAATTATTGAATATATTTCGTAATTAACACTAAATTAGGAAACCGCAAAACTGAGGTTGATCCGTAATATATTTTAGTACTTATACACTATTAAAGGTATCATGACGTGAATGAAGCCGTAGCTCAGCTGTATCTAGTACTTAATCTATAAAATTCAATAATATTTTAAAGTGTGTACCAGTCTCAAGTATGTTATCTCGGTGTTATCAGCACTGTGATACATAGTACTCATTGTTAAACAGTGTCGTACGGACCTCGGTGCTATACTGTCAGACAAATCACAGTACCAGGTTTACATAAATCAATAGGAGTTCTATCGTAATGTCACAGATCTGTGTGCGAATATTCCCATTGTGGATTAGATGTGAATTTGCGTAGGCTATGCATTGTATGCCTTCTCGTATTTATGTGAACTTAGTACCAGGATGCTATGTTTCATTAATATTTTAATTGAATAAAAATAATGTTTATCAGTGACTATAATATCAAAGTTACATTAATTAACTTCATGCGTTTCCTGTTTATTTATGTGTTTGGTGACTTAGTCACATAAAAACATTCGTCAAAGTGATCCTATGAAGTGAATAAATTGGTGCCCCCTTTAGGTAGCTTTACGTATTTATAATGATATATTCTAAAATTGGTATAAGTGTAATTTTATACGAGAATATCTGTGTAAAAGAAAAGTGTAAACCAAATTTTTATATGAAAAGACTGTGCTTTTCTATCCCGTGTTTGAGTTTCTGGCATCAAAATGATTCAAATGCGTAAAATCGCTCACCGAGCATGCTTCATCGTTAGTAGGACTATGTATATGACATGTGAGTACCAATGTATCTATAAAAAAATATAAATTCGCAGATTCACTGCAATAAAAATGCCTAATCAGTTATTATTAGTCAAGAAAATAGTTTTTTTCGGCAGTAGATAACGGGTTGCGAACGTCAATACCACGCCTGTTACTTCCAAAAACAAAAATATTATTGTTATAAATGTGTATTGTGAAGACACATACATAAATCTCTTCAATTCTTTGCATTTTTACACAACTGTTTTGCAATTTTCTTCCTGAACTGATAATTTGATCTCCACAACTCATATGCCGTATGAGGTGCCGTGTGTTAACCGCCTGGTTAACACACGGCACCGTACACCGCCGCGATAGGCAGTGAAGTGGATCTTATGGCGCACTGGTCTCTAAGAAATCCGTAGACGCCAAACACATGAACACCGCTCGACTGCGCGGTCGGTTCCAAAGAGATTAAGACCTACCGCAGCGGTGCGCGGTGCCGTGTGATAACCGCCTTCAGAGCAACGATATTCAATGGAGTTAAACTTTTCATTAACAATTATCATTGATAGTGTGACAAATCGGGAACAACAGTTTTATGTGTCTCTGAGGCACAAGGAGACCTCGAAATGCGCTTTTCGCTTGCAGATCTATCGATCGGCGGGGCTATTTGCCTTTAATACGTGTAAATAATACTCGCGAGAAATATCATAAATATTGAAACCACAGATAGGAAGTACCTATTCGTCCTAAGGGCAAAAAAGAAGGGCTGTGACCTTAAACCTCCAAGCTTTATGAAAACAATATTTAGGCCACTTAAGGCAAAACAACTAACGAACTAAGGGTAAGGAAAGATTTAGGGAGCTATGAGGTGTACGGCGATTTCACTCACTAAAAACGCAATACCTTATAACTTAAAGTCAATATTGATAAGCTTTCTGAATCCCAGCTATAATCAATAATTTGTAGAAATTCATTCGATACACTATTGACTTCGGCAAAAAACGACCTATTCTGTTTCCTAATTTTAAGGAATTTAGACCCTAAATAATTAGCATTAAAGCACATAGTAATTTTATCCCTGATGTTCCAGGCTGCTGTGGCTGCTGTTCAGCATTAAGGCCTCGCTACAAACGACTGGTGGACAACATATTTCCCGCGTCCCCTCAAGATGGGCTCGTCAAGTCAAACATGGAGAAGCTCACCTTCTACTCCCTGTCCAGTCCGGAGAAACTGGACAGAATTGGAGAATACCTATTCCAGAAGGCGTCGAGGGATATTTATAGAAGGAGACATGGGTTAGTAGTGTTTATTTATTGTCAGATGGCAAATCGGCCAAGAGGCTTCATGATTCTTAGTGGTTCCTTGGATCCTTCGCTCAGAAGTACTTGAAACACGGTAGGGTATTAGCCAGATGCGTTCCGCCATGTCTTTCATATCTATATTCAAACTTCTAATACTGTCATGTGGCTTTTAAATAGAAGAGATGAGTAAAATATATCAATATTGTTTAATAAATAAACGTCTCTCTCGTGTGCTAATTTACACCTGTAAGCCAGACTCATGCCTTCTCTGTGTAAGAACTAAGAAGTGGTGTTTACCTTGCAGTGGGAAAATAACAACGACCTAGGTAAAGTTAATCTCCAGTGACAGAGAAGTATAGATTATCGATTTCTGAACCTACCTATAACAGATATAATCGATATCTTACAAGATAACTGCAGTTTAACCTTTATCCAACGTTATCAATATTAACTTTGCCGTATTTTGATGTTGATGACAGTGTCAATTTAATCTAATATTTTAAAAATACCTAAATGTTTCGAACAGAATTGACTTCTATCAAACAGTAGCAGTAATATCAAGTACCTGTCTTAATACCCAATAGGTTAAGAGGGATTATGCTCGTGGGAATTAAAAATTGAGAAAATTCGTGTCGCCGACTTTCCAAATTTAGTGGATCTTGCAAACATTTGCTTTTACACGGAGGTTGTAGAAACGGAGATGTGTTAAACCAACTCAACTTTTCCCCAATTACACGTTATGGAGGAGCAAATAGCCATATTCCGGTTACATTTCCAAAAGATTGAAGTTTTCTTCCTAACATCATCCTTGGTCACCTTGCATGACACCCACCAACTGAAATGGTTAAGACTAAATCCTTAACCAGTCACCATACAGACCAATGAAACACCTTACCTGAAAATATAACTCAATCTTTCCAGTTTCGTGATAATAGCCATGGAAGCTATGGATCAACTGCTCGTGGCATGTCACTCGCAAACGCTGAATCTCTTCGTGGAGAGCTTTCTCAAGATGGTGCAGAAATTATTGGAGTCTACTGATCCACAGCTTCAAATATTGGCGACGCAGAGTGTGAGTACCTGCTTATTAGTATTTGTTAATAAATTAAGGCGAGGTCAGTTTACAAAATTTTCTAATCACGGGATTGTAACGCTTGCTTGTATAACAATAAGGCTGATATTCGCATAGGTTTAATTATTACTTCGGCAAGTTGACGAACGCGAAATCATTACAAATTACGTACATTATACTTGATTTTTGACTAATTGACTAATTAAAAATCTAACCGGTTATTGTGTTAAAACAATAAATAAATTATCCTTTTTGCAAAAAAAATCATATCACTGCCGTTGAAAATTGTATTATTGAGGTTATGGTGATATTTAGGATTTTTTTACAGAGTTACTAACCCTTTTTTAAATATTCTGTTCGGTTATTGTGTTTCTTTTTCAATCTACAGAATTTTTGGTGTAGACGAATACTAAATAACTTCGTGAACCCACCTCGCCTTAAAGCGTAAAAACAAGAGTAGTGTTTTGCTATGACTGCAGTCTTATGCAGAGATGTGGAGGTACTTGCCCAGCCAAGTTGCCTTTAATATGAACGAGACGTTTCACTAAGAGACTCTTATATGGAGTGTGTGGAACTAGGCATAGTTTAAGGGTATGAAAGGGTGCAGAAGAATCTTCGACAAAAACCTGATCTAATTTGAATATTTAAAGAATTGCTTTCGAAGTTTTGTCACTACTAGTATGTCAGTTTCTGAACATCGTCAGCCAGCAGACTTGATTGTTTGTGATTCTATGGTTGTTCAGAATCTCGTCGGCAATTATAAGATAAAATTCTACGACCTATGGATATCATTCCATCTCTACGGTGTTTCTATGTAATCTTACTATTTCTTATCGCCTCCAGTTCGTACGTTTCGCGAACATAGAAGAAGATACTCCGTCGTACCACCGCCGCTACGACTTCTTCGTGTCCAAGTTTTCGGCGATGTGCCACAGCAACCACATCGATAAAGCCACCAGGGACAAGATACGACTCGCTGGCATACAAGGACTGCAAGTGAGAAACATTGACTTTTTTTTTACTAGCTAGAGATTTTTTTTTCTATTTCTATTAGCTACTGTTATTTTGAAGTACTGACAAACACTGATCTTCAAAAATTCAACACGTTTTACGTAATGTTAGCTATGTCTACTGTCGTCGCTATAGGAATTTGGCAAAGAAATGACTGAAAGTTTATTACTTCACCATTTCTTGAAATCCTCTCCTCTTCCATTCTTCTCTTGATACCTCAACTTAACCCTCTTATAAAAGGGTCTTAAAAGTTTTATCTTTTATTTCAGGGTGTTATAAGAAAAACAGTTTCGGATGACCTGGTGGAAAATATATGGGAAGCTCAACACATGGACAAGATAGTGCCGTCTCTGCTTTATAATATGCAGGTAAATATTTTACTCCTGGTCAAAGGATTTTATCTCCAAGAAAAGACAGCGGGAAAAAAAAAATTACTCGATTTGCCTATAGGCCGAAGAGAATAAAGGCCATAAAGTTTTTTTTTGACTGGCCTGTTGGTCTAGTGGTTAGTGACCCTGACTGCTAAGCCGGAGGTCGTGGGTTCGATTCCCACCCAGGACAAACCTTTGTATGATGAGCATGATTGTTTGTTCTGTGTCTGGGTGTAATAAATTTATCTATAATATGTATGTATTTACAAAAAAAAAAATGTATATAAGTAGTATATCAGTTGTTTAGTACCCATAACACAAGCAAATATAATTGCTTAGTTTGGGGCTAGATGGCGCTGTGTGAATGTGGTAGAATATTATTATTATTATTATTATTATAGTTTAATAAAATAGTTAAAATGTTTTTTTCGACTTGTGTAATTTTTTTTTTATATTTCTAATACCTAAAAAGAGTTTTGTAAGCTGTATTATTTTAGTTTTTTATACTGTTTGTATATTGCAGACGGCGGAAAAATACGAGACAGTGTCGGCCATGGAGGGGACGGTCGGTGCGGAGGGGCCCGCCAAGCTCGCGGAGGCGTGCCTGCGGGAGCTCGTGGGCCGCGCCTCCTTCGGACATATACGGAGCGTTCTCAGACCTGTGCTTACGTATGTATATTTTTAGTGTTTAATAGTCCAAAAGCCATTGTTTCAAACTGCTAGTATAGTGGCCAGAAAGATCTAGAAATTCGAAATGGGCGTCTTTCTAATTTGGAAAAATTTCTCGTGCTCAACCATCATCGCACTTTCAGCGTTTATATCTATAGTTCTTTTCTATCATACGGCTAAGTAAGTTATACAATCAGTACAGTAAACGAATAGACATATTTGTAACGACACTTCAAAGATACAAGAACAAAGTCCATAATCTCACTATCGATTAACCATCTCCTAACTACTGTCCTATACAGAAATTGTTTTAATTAGTGCCATTGTTTCCTCGCTATTTTTCAATTTTATTGTTATTGCTTAAATAATACTAAATTATATGCATGTGGTGTTTACCTACCTAAGTTGTGCACTTAGTTTGAGATAATACTTTGTTTTGTATTTAGTGAATGTTTTGGTGTAATAACTACTGGTAAACCTTATAAATAAAAATAATTAAAAAAAAAATAATCATACTAGAAAAAATCATTTAAAACTGTAAATTTAATTGTATAATATGGATTGTAATTTTATTATTTGCAGCCATTTCGATCGACACGAACTTTGGATTCCCAATGAGTTCGCGGTGCATACGTTCAAGATCATCATGTTCTCTATACAGGTATTTATATTTGAATATAATAAAATATACTATCAAATTCAAATTCAAATTCAAATTCAAATTCATTTATTCACCAGAGATGCGGTACATAGAGATAGTAAAATATTAAAGTCCAACACATTCTACCATAACAATGGTGTGTGAATATACTTGTAATAGGTACTGTACAATAGATAACAAAATTATTATTAGTAGGCAAAGTATTACAGATATTATTAAGTAGGTATTTAATCGAATTTATTAATAAAAGGCATAATTATAATAAATTTCATAATTGTAACAATGTCAAAATAGTGAAATGTCAAAATAGTGAAATGTCAAAATAGTAAAATATCCAAATGGTAAAATGTCCTATAACAATTTTAGTTAGTAAGGAGAATTGTCAAAGCTTCACAAATTCAACTATAATCTCAACAATCCTTCAGATTGTAGAAGCATTTATCTAAAAGCCACAGTGTGAGTTTTTTTTTAAATATTGCAATAGGTAATTCTTTAAATTTATTTGGAAGCTTATTATATACTTCTATGGCCTTTATATAAACATTATTTTTATAGATGCCTAACCGACACCTCGGACGATTGAGCTTAAATTTGTCCCTGACATTTCTGCTTGATACTTCAGAATATTTAGCAAAATACCGTGGATGCAGTCTTACAAAAACACAGAGTTCCCTAATATACATGCAAGCCAAAGGCAGGATGCGAAACTTTTTAAAGATGGGTTTGCAGCTATCTGTCAACCAAGCTCCACAAATTGCTCTTACGCATTTCTTTTGCACACGAAATGCTTTCTCAACCTCAACCGAGTTCCCCCATAACAGGAACAGGAACAGAAACGTACCCATGATATGCAGTAAGTGCCGCGTCACTTGACACAGTTTGCCTCAGACGTTTTATAGCATATACGAACCGATCTAGTTTGTTACAAACTGATTCTATTTGGGCTTTCCAATTGCAGTGCTTATCAAGTACAACCCCTAAAAATTTAGCTGTGCTAACTTCTTCTATTTTGATATTATTGTCATTTATATTCGAGTCAATAGGTTGCCTTCTGTAATTATGAAACTGAATCATTTGAGTCTTCTTTACATTCATTTTAAGATTATTAGTATTAAGCCAACTGATTGTTTTATTTAGTGTTAAATTTATGTCATTCTCATATGATTCTATATTTTCGCATCTAATTATTAGTGTAGTGTCATCGGCAAATAGAAGAGTTTTGTGATCAGTGATATTGGGCAGGTCATTAATGTACATTAAAAATAGAAATGGCCCCATTACGCTGCCCTGAGGTACACCAAATGAATTAGGCTTAAAGGTAGATCTACTCGTTATCTTTTCATTATCTACTATCTTGAATACTTCAACGCATTGATAGCGATCCTATAATAATATATAATAATAATAATAGTATTCTACCACATTCACACAGCGCCATCTAGCCCCAAATTAAGCAATTATATTTGCTTGTGTTATGGGTACTAAACAACTGATAGACTACTAATATACACTTTTTTTGTTGTAAATACATACATATTATAGATAAATTACACCCAGACACAAAACAAACAATCATGCTCATCACACAAAGGTTTGTCCTGGGTGGGAATCGAACCCACGACCTCCGGCTTAGCAGTCAGGGTCACTAACCACTAGACCAACAGGCCAGTCAAACCTGTAGGTAACTTTTTATCCATTTATTAGCTACCCCTCTTATTCCATATTTTTCTAATTTGAAAAGAAGTAATTTGTGATCGACATAATCAAAGGCTTTACTCATGTCGAGAAATAAAGCTGTTACAGATATTCTGTCATTAATAGCCTCAGTAATTACTTTTATAAATTGAAAGCATGCTAGTGTAGAGCTACTGTTTTTACGGAAACCAAATTGTTCTGCTTTGAGGATGTTATATTTTGAAACAAAATCATACAATCGCCTTCTCAAATATTTTCGAAAGAACCGGTATTAGAGTAATTGGTCGGTAGTTAGTCACGTCTGTCTTGTCTCCTTTTTTATATAACGGTTTGACTATTGAGTTCTTAAGACTTTGGGGAAAAGTTCCTTCTTGTAGTGACATGTTTATTAAGTGATTCAGGGGCTTACATATAAATTGAGCACATACTTTGTGGTAATTTCATCAATTCCAACGGAGTTCGTATTGTTAAGACCCATAATTAGTTTATAGACCTCCAATGGATCTGTTGGGCTTAAAAATATCGTATTTGGATTATCCATATCCATAGTTTTATTTATATCGTCAATATTAAATATAAAGTCATTCTTATTAGTTAAATTAATTTAAAAATTATTAAATGTATCACTTATGATATATTGATTATCGTTTATTATTTTATCTATTTCCGTATTAGTATTCATGTCTCCAACAGTACTATTTATAATGTTCCATACTGCTTTGCTTTTATTATTGTTATTTTTAATGTATTTGTGATTTTCCAACTGTTTGGATTTGTGTATACATTCTTTCAGTATCTTGGAATATTTTTTATAAGATCTGATATTTTTATTTTTATTGGCCCCTACTTGTTTGCCTTTTAAATAAAGTATTCTTTTCCTAATACAGCACCTTTTTAACCCCTTTGTTAACCATAAGTTTTTTTTTTTTTTTTGCACACTATCACACATCGTCATCTAGTCCCAAGCTAAGCAGAGCTTGTGTTATGGGTACTAGATAATTGAAATATAATACATATACGTACTTTTTTTTTTTGTAAATACATACTTAATATACATAGAAAACACCCAAACTGAAGACAAATACAAATGTTCATCACACAAATATTTGCCTTCCGCGGGAATCGAACCCACGGCACCCGGCGTCGCAGTCAGTTACACTAACCACTAGACCAACGGTGCAGTCAGTTTTATTTACTTGGTTTGTTTTTTTATACGAATAACTGGGAAACATAAACCAAAAAATAATGATAAGAGACTATGAAATTCTTGAAATGCTTGTTCAAGATTTGATTTTTCGTAAACCTTCGAAAAAGACAATGAAGAAATGTAATAGAGAAATTTCTCAACATTTTCCTTATTGAAATCTCTAGTTGTCTCATACCAGTAATATTTCCGTCGTCTGCCGTTAGTCTTTATCGTCAATGTTTGACCTGTTTCGCGGTCTGACAGACCCAAGTGATGTAACGGGTGGCGCAAAAGTAAAGACCCTATTTGGTTCAGCTATAACATTTTTTCTAAATTAGAAAACTAGATTTAGATTTTTTTAAATGTATATTTGTGCCATTAAATTTCGTACCATTAGGATTTAAAGATGATGTCTTTTAAATGGTGACCTCCAGAGTTGATACACATTTGAGCCCTATTTATGACATTTTGCATAACTTGCCGTAACACTTCCTGCGTTTCCATTTCCATCTCTCAGGGCATGTCAATAAGCAGAATACTCGGTTCTGGGGCACTGATAATCCGCGCATTATTCAAGAAACACCTCTACACCCACTAAAAGTTACTGTATGGTGTGGCATCTGTGTTGACAGAGTGATCGGACCCTATTTTTTCGAAGACGCTGGAGGCAATGCGATTACTGTCACTGGAGAACGCTACAGAACCATGTTACGTGAGTTTTTGATACCCAGTTTGGACGAATTGGGGCTGGAGCACATCTGGTTTCAACAAGACGGCGCTACGGCACACACAGCGCGCGACACTATGGACTTAGTGAGGGACGCTTTTCCAGGCCGAGTTATCTCTCGTTTTGGCGATTTGCCTTGGCCTGCAAGATCACCCGATCTGACCAGTCCAGACTTCTTTCTTTGGGGTTTTTTGAAATCTCGGGTGTATGTGAACAAGCCACAGACTCTCGCAGCTCTAAAAGAAAACATTCGTCAAGAAATAACGAACATATCGCAGGAAGTGTTACGGCAAGTTATGCAAAATGTCATAAATAGGGCTCAAATGTGTATCAACTCTGGAGGTCACCATTTAAAAGACATCATCTTTAAATCCTAATGGTACGAAATTTAATGGCACAAATATACATTTAAAAAAATCTAAATCTAGTTTTCTAATTTAGAAAAAATGTTATAGCTGAACCAAATAGGGTCTTTACTTTTGCGCCACCCGTTATTTCAGCTTGAATTTCTTTCAGATTACTAGCAAATAGGTCGATACATGCCCTTTGCCTAGTGGATGTTTTAATATGTATTTCTATGTTAACGTTTTTTAATACACTTATAAGTTGAGAACAGCTCTTATTTGGGCTTAACGTGTTAAAATTCCAATCGCCGCATAGAATAATTTTTTTAGATCTATTTGAAATTTTTAGCAGTAAGTGCTCCATTTTTTCAATAAAGAGATAGGGGTTGCTAGTAGGTGTTCTATACACACATATAATAATGATTTTTTGTAATAATAACTCAACACTACAATATTCAAACTCATAATTACAGCCAAGATTTGGTATAGACGTTATTATTTTGTAACTAAGGTCATTTTTAATCAGAATACAAGAACCTCCTCTTTTTACGTTACGAGAGAAAGATGCGACTAATTTATACCCTGGTATCTTAAATAACTGCTCAGTACCTTTTTGTATAAAAGTCTCCGTTAGGCACAATACATCTATTTCTCTAGAGTTATTAACAAATTCTGATAACACAAAGATAATTTCCTCTGTTTTATTTATTGCACCTGCTATATTTTGGTGTAGAACAGTTATAGCATGTGTACTTTTAGTGGCGAAAAAAATGCTGTCTATTTGAGCTTGTTTTCTTAGAGTCCGATAATTTGTCTACGTCCTGAGATATCATGTCTACGTTGTGCGTTGTTGAACTTGGTTGCAGTTGCTGTAACTGAAATCATCTCTGAATATCAGTGCTCAGAAAAATTCTATGAATACTGTATGTCGTGACTTTTATAAAGCCTTTGACTGAGTTGCACTTGCATACAATAAGCTTTCATTCATACATACGGTTGTGTGTCGTTGTACAGGCGCAGTACTCGTACAGCGTGGTGGAAGCGCTGATGCAACACTTGGACGCGGCGGCGCCCAGCGCCGGGGACGCGCGCGCGCGCACGCGCCTGCGGGCCGCGCGCGCCACCGTGCTCAGCAACATCGTGGCCATCGCTGCGGGGGACAGCGTGGGTACGTACGCTAGTTCATATCATTCATATATACTTTTAACACAGAATATTCTTTAGGTCTTAGATCTATTAAAGCTATTTGACTGTGTAGAACACTACATAAGCAAAATCATTTTAATTTAAATAATTAAAAGAAATTTCTCATTACCGTACTCTTATTAAAAGTGATGCGCTTACTTACTTTTGCATCTTTTTGTCACCTACATAAGTAATAAATTAATGTGACGCTATAGGTGTTCACCAAGGCGCTATTTTTGGTCCATTCATCTTTTAAATATATGTGTGATTTGCTGTTCTTTTGTGCGTTATTTCACACAATTACAGATATTACGACCACGACGTCTACGTGGAAATAAATGTGTAACTGTACTCTTTAATATTCCAGGACCATCAGTATTAGAGATTATCAATAATCTTCTAACAAACTTGAGAGCTTCTGTTGCTAGAGATTCTGAAGTAAGTACTACTACTGAGGTATATTAGATACATACAAGCGTTTAGATACAATGAATTGAATGATAACCGTGACCGTAAATTTAAAATATTCTTTAAAAATTCTGAATTTTTTTTAGAATAATAAAATTTAAATTGGCTTTAAATGTTTTTTTTATTTTTTTATTTCTTTTATAAGTGATTGTCAATTTACACTTATTTGTGTTTGCTTTGATTTTTTATTTATTATACCATTGAAATTTAAAATAAATTCAAATAAATATATTTATTAGACGGTAGTAGATCCACGCTGATTTCAGCATGAATGGGCCGGATCGTCCGGGGAAGTACTACCCTCTCATAGAAGATCGACTTAAGAGTAGTAGTATCCGTACTACTGCGTTTCGTTCGGTGAGTGGGAGCGCCGGAGGCCCGATTTCCCCCCTTTCCTCTTTCCTCACCTCCCTCATTCCCTTCCCTTAACCCAATCCCAGCCGCCATAGTGGCGGCCACCATACCAGCAGTTTAAGACGATGGCTTTTGGTATAGTGGCCGCCACTTCTGGATTCCACTGACTGCTTACTATCAGGCGGGGTGGAGTCACTTTGGTAAGCTAAATATAAAAAAAAAAAAAAAAAAAAAAAATTATATGTAGTTATGTCGCTAATTAAAGATTAAACATTTTGATAACGCACTTGAAAATCGTTTTTTTTCCAAAAAAGTTTTTGCAATTTCTCATAATATGACTAATTTATTCTTACAGAAAGAATCAGACGAGAAGTTATACCAGGAAGCTCTTATCAACGCGCTAGGCGAGTTCGCGGACCACTTGCCTGACTTCCAAAAGATCGACATCATGATGTTCATAGTAAACAAAGTGCCGTCTGCTCCAAGAGGAAAGGGAACTAGGGCTGATTCTATGCTGCAGAGTATCCTGCTCAAATCTTTACTTAAGGTATGTTTAAAATTTTTATTTGGATGATATCTTGATAGATACTGATGATTAAAAATTTTTTTTTTCTAATTAAGTATGAAATTATGCTCAAACAATATTCGTATAAAAAAGAATTTAGGAACATATAATATAGGATTAAGGATTAATTTCATTTATAAACTACTAGCTGTTACCCGTAGCTACGCTCGCGTGAATGTCGGTTATCGTCTAATATATTTTTACTAATCATGAACATGTCTCTGTTTATACTTTGACGATTTTTCATTCAAACTTTCGTCCATTATTTCAACCCCTTCTATACATTTTTCGCGATAAAAGATAATATAAAAGGTCTAATCTTTATCTGTACCAAATTTCATGAAAATCGGTTCTGTGGTTTAGGCGTGGAAGAGAACAAAGAGACAGTTACTTTCGCATTTATAATAATAGTATGGATGACGTCATAATTTTGTATATGTGACTCCACTCGGGAAGTGGAAGGCACTTGGCAGTTATTTTAGCTAGATAGTTAAGTACTTGCGATTCAGGATCTATTTACGTAGGGTACTACTTTTTATTGTTTTACGACTTTTTTATATATTTATGTGTGAATCATTGTGTGATATGTAATGTGTGATATTATTGCTCTCTTTATTTCTTTTCTTATCAATATTATAGATACATTTTAAAAACATAATTACTAAAACAAAAACCGGCACTTGTCCGGTTTTTAGTATTTGTTGTTATATCATAACAGAAATATATCATCTGTGAAAATTTCAACTGTTTATTGCGGTTCAGATACAGACGCTGACGGACGGACAGACAGCGGCGTCTAAGTAATAGAGTCCAGTTTTATGCTTTGGGTATGGAACCTTAAAAAGTAGTGTATGTGTGTGTAGGTGGGCGCGACATACCGCACGACGGAGCTAAGTAAAGCGTTCCCCGCGGCGTTCCTCGAGGCGCTGCTGCGCGTGGGCGCCGCGGCCGACCCGCGCGCGCGCGCGCTGCTGCAGCGCATCCTGCACACGCTGCTGGACCGCCGCGGGAACGCCGCCGCGCTGTGTAGTGCCACGTGAGTGTCTGCTGCTTATGTACGAAACACCTACCTACATTTTATATAACAAACACGACTTTAACCTTACCGATCTCGACAGTTGTGATCGGATGATTGCCCGTTTCTGGCTTGGCAACACATTATGCTTGCGTTGCAATTCTGTGTGGAAACGTACATACACACAACCGCAGGGCTCGCCAGTCGTCTCCGCTCAATCATGTAGTGCACTAGTATAACTATTTATTTAATGTATTAATCTGGTACCAGGAAATTATAGTGTGGTTTTATCATGAAGTCATTTATTTATGGAATCCCTCAACACATTAACTTTACCCAACAAAGATAATAAGGTTCAATTTAGTTTGTAAATGTTTCTTCACAAACAATACCGCGCAAACGAAATTTGTTAAGTTTTTAGAGAGACTTTAAATGAATTACGATAGAAAAGTGTAAAAAAACTTTTGTAATGTAATTGATATAAATTGTTATGTCAATTCTAATTGTTCAGTTAAATCGCCATAAGGACTAAGCATACAATACTAATATAATATATTTTATGTAACAGTGTGAACTACGCAGAACTAGGACTATCCGTAGAGAAGTGTTCGCGCCAGGACCTCATCTTCATCAGCAAGCATGGATACGCGCTGTTTAGTTCATTATATGATGGTAAGTCAACTTTAACTTAGAAGTAAGACCCAATTTCCCCCCTTCCCCCACTCCCTTCACGGTAGACAGCGGCAGTCGTCCATGAGCGACAGTTATCACTTACCAGCACGTGGACTGTTTGCTGTCTGCCACTATACGCATTAAAAAGTAGTATTCGAATCGTTGTTTTGGAACAACATATTAAACTAACCTTCTGACCAAATATCTACATAGTAAGATGGTTAAGGGTCCGTGGTCCTACCGACTTGTTCTACTGAAGGGACCACAGTATACCCCTACGTAAGTACTCCTGGTCTTATTGGGCAATACTACCTGACACAATTCTATAAATATAAGTTTATATCAATGATATGTTTATATATTTTAAAAAGTAGAAAAAATAATCAGATTTGTTAAAAAATCAATAAATTATTTAAATTTTAATTGGCATTTCACATTCAAAAATACCAGGGTAGCAGAAGATTATAGGAGGTTAGGAAAAAATGTATTGAATATTACATATTTTGAAAGTTCCTCCTACCATCTTCTGCTACCCTAGTACTATTGAACGTGAATATTTTTCTTTTAATATTTTTTTTATTATAAAATTTTAAGTTTTATAGAACTTTTACGCTTACCTAGTACCAATGATAATTTAAAAGTAATTTTTGTCCTATTAAGTAGTAAAGTAATACAAGATATTTTTTATTCTACCTGTAGACATTTTAGTAGACCAAAATTTTTTTAGTAAAGAAAAGATAAAGCAATCCAGTGATATAAAAACAAGGTAAGGTTTCGGGCCTGTTTCACCAGTAGCTGTTAAAGTATCTGATATATATGTAACAGATAAAACATTTTCTGTATATTTTAAAGAGTTTATTTGTCAGTTAAGGTAATCTGGCACTTATGGAACTGATTTTTGAGTTCTATCTGTTAGTTAAGTTTCGAATAGGTTATCACGCACTTCATTAGCAAGTGGTGAAACAGGGCCTTAAAATTGTATTTTTACAGGCTTACAATTGGAATCTAATACAACAGAGAACATAGAAGCTATATACACAACAGTAGCGCTGATATGTATCGAGCTCGGCTCTGAGGAAACCGTCTGCGATATACTACAACTTATACTCGCGTAAGTTATTCTGTAATGAAGTAATTTTTCTGTTTTTTTTTTTATTGTAGCCTACCAAAGTGACTCCACCCCGCCTGATGGTAAGCAGTCAGTGGAATCCAGAAGTGGCGGCCACTATACTAAAAGCCATCGTCTTAAACTGCTGGTATGATGGTCTCCACTATGGCGGCTGGGAATGGGGTTAGGGGAAGGGAATGAGAGAGGTGAGGAAAGAGGAAAGGGGGAAATTGGGGCTCCGGCGCTCTCACTCACCGAATGAAACGCAGTAGTACGGATACTACTACTCTTAAGTCGATCTTCTATGAGAGGGTAGTACTTCCCCGGACGATCCGGCCCATTCATGCTGAAATCAGCGTGGATCTACTACCAATGAATTTCTTGAATATAAAAACCAAAATATAAATTTTTGTAAATGTGAGAGGCAATTAAGGGGGTAGCATAAAAAAGTCTGCCGACTACACCTTACCATACCATGACCTTGCTATTAACGTATCAGGCTAAATAATTAAATAAAATAAATAATAAATAAATTCTTTGTATTGAAAAGTATGAGACTATGCACACTATACCGTTCAGTCACAGACCAGCACCGTCACGTGCCATGCAAGGACCGTCAATAATTGTCGACAAGAATATAATAATACGTTCTAGTGGGCATAGTAGAGCGTATCGTGTTGCTTGCCGATCATGGTACGTTCTTAGCACAGTCATGGTATGGTACGGTATAGTGGGCAGACTCCTTAAAACGGAAAGTAATAAACATTTACATCTCTCATATTCGGTAAGTAGGTCCTTATTACCCCCAAATGGGGCTTGTAGGTGACCAATTAGCGCTCTAGGGTAATAATGTAGCTAGAAAAGCCCTAGGGCGGTAAGTAATTTAAAAAAAAAACACCTTACTCTTTCAAAAAGTTCGCGTACATCTAACCATCATACTGGCAATAGATATCATGCATTCAGCCCAATGACAAAAGAGGTCGCTTCGCTATTCAGCCTTGTCTTCGTGTGAGCTTATTAGTCATCAATTTTAAATATCGAACGGCGAAGCTCAATTTCGTTCTTGAAAAAAAAATTAAAAAAAAAGATGAAAAAAGGCGGCAATAGAAAACTTTTATTCTTGTAATGTAGAAAAAAACCGTTTTTCTACTTACCTCACAATCAAGATGTAAAGCAGAGTAGTTAGCTCGGGTGTAAACATCAATTGCACCCTCGAACTATAGGCGCCCTCGCTGCTCTCGTGCGCCTAAATATTTCGGGCTGCAATTGATGCCTTACAGCCCTTGGCTACTAATCTACTATTACTGATGAATATAAATTCTTTATTTCTAACCCTCTTTTAAAGGTTTGAGTTGGTAATAGTCACTACTTGGAGGGTATATTTACATGAACGCGGTATATTTAAGACCTACCGTTATCGTCCACTATTTTCCTCGTAATCGCTTCTTTTGCATCTATGAACAAATAAGGCGGTTCTGTATTCTGGACCTATATTTGGATTGTATTATGGACTAGCTGTTGCCCGCGACTTCGTTCGCGTGAAAATTCAGATGGGTGTGCCTCTATGAAAATATTGCGTGCCTGATTTTATGGCATCGTACATTGTATGAATAATAAATATCAGTATCATCCGTCTTAACATCATCCGTTTAAACCCGCTACCGCTAAAACTGACAAACCACTTTCACACAAACTTGCGACTGTTATTTGCCCACTTAATAAGGGTGGCTTCTGAATATTAAAAAAAGAGTATTTTCTAGTAATTTGGTAATCCTACTATAAAAACATACAAACTTTGCCACCCCTTATACCCTCTTAGGGGATGGATTTCGCAAAATTCCGTCTAAGTGAGCACCTATATCCTAATAGGAACGACCATGCAAAGTTTGAGATTCCTAGCACTTGTTGTTTCTGAGATTTCGTGATGAGTGAGTGAGTGACCTTGTGCTTTTATGTATATAGATAGCCTTTGACCGCAACTTTTTTCCAATAGACATTTTTATATTGTTTAAATACTGTTTTTCATACTATTTATAATCTCCCATTCATACAAATCCTCTTTCACCTACCTAAAGATATCCCTCGTAAAAACAATATACAATACACAAAAGCAAATTTTCACTACAATAACTTTCCGCTTCTCCTTCTTCCCTATCGCTCTTTTTCTCCACTCTCCACAGTTACCTCCTTTCTCCCCTCCCTTCCCCCTTCTCCTCTTCACCTCCTTCTGCATCCCTTGCCCCTCCTCCAGCATCTCTTGCCCTTTCCTCAACTTCCCTCTACCTTGCCTCCTCGCTTTGCCCTCTCTTCCCCCTTCCCTCTCCTTCCTTTTCCTCCTTTCCTCTCAATTCCTATCGCTTCCTATCCCTTCCCCTCCCATTTTCCACCATTCGAGTACTTCTTACTTTCCTCGTCCCTTCCCCCTCACCTTCCCCTCACTCCGCGTCACTTACCCCTCACTTCCCTCTCACTTTCCCGTCACTACCCCCTCACTCCCTCCTAACTTCCCTCTCACTTCCCCCTCACTTTCCCCTCACTTTCTCCTCACTTTCCCCTCACTTTCCCCCACTTCCCCATCACTTCCCCGTCACTTCTGTCACTTTCCTCTCACTTCCCCTCACTTTCTTCTAACATTTCCCTCACTTTTCCCTCACTTCTCCCTGGCTTTCCCCTGACTTCCCCCAGACTTCTCCCGCATTTCCCCTACACTTCCTCTTCACTTCCCCCTCACTTCCCCATCACTTACCTCTCACTTCCCCATCACTTCTCTCTCACTTTCCCCTCCCTTCCTTCTTCCCCTCAATTCCTCCTTTTCCTCCCTTCTTTCCCTCCCTCCCCCTCCCTGCAAATTTCAAGTCGCTTCAAAAGCTAAAGATCTTTGTATAGAATATTTCATCCCTAATTTCACCCCTCTAAATCCACTCCTGTTAAAATAAAAAATTATAAGGATATTTTTTATTTAAATAGAAGTATTCCAAAACTAAATTTTAAAACTGTAAGTTTAAAAATGAAGAAGATTCACAATCGTTTTCATCCCTTTTCACACACTTAGGAATTTAATTTTAAAAAACCCTTTCTTAGTACAACCTCTAGACATTTAGACAAACACACCCTCCAAATTTGAAGTCACTACGACCAGCAGTTAAGGCCGTGCGTTGTCTGTTAGTCAGTCAGTCAGTCAGGACAAAGTGTTATATAATATGTATGGGTGTATGGATGTATGGATTAGACGTATAGCCATCGGGGATCAAAGCATACAGGCTGCTAGGAATGCTAACACGTGATAGATCCACATATAGCTGACCGTGCGAAAAACAGCTAATACTTAGATCCACACCCACAACTTTTAGTTGTCTGACCTTGGGCTTTATTAATTGTCATCGCGAAACATAGGCTCACTGGAAACTGGACTCATTTAAAACTAAACGGAAGATTGTTTAGAATGACAGGAATCCGAGGAATAAAAACACTATCAGCTATTCCGCAACCTGTTAAAATCACTGCTTCTATAAGATTACGTAGTAAATTAACGAATGTTCGATGTGACTCTTTAAATTGGCATAACTTTTTTATTTATGAACCGATTGACATGAAACAAACACTAAATGTTAAGTGAAGCTTGCCACAATATATTAGTGAAAACCAAATTTAAATCGGATAAGCCGTTTCTGAGATTAGCGTGAACAAACGCACAGACAAACAGACAAACAGACAAACAGACTAACAGACAAACAGACAAACAGACAAAAATTGTAACAATCATTGTTTTGGGTTCTATTTGCGTTGATAAAGGTCCCAATAATCTTTTTTCTCATATATCTTCCATGTACAGACAGCGATAGGTTACATTTTTATTATATGTATAGATAATAATTGACATTTATTGCGCATGACTGCATCTGTGGTTCGATGGTACTATGTACAGACTGCCACGCAGAGGTCGCGGGTTCGACTCCCGCTCTGTGCAAATATTTGTGCGCATAAATGTCTATTTGCATTGAACTGGGAGTTTTTATGTATGTTTGTAATTACAAAAAAAAAAATTAAGTATGTTTAATCGCATTCTAGAACCCATAACACAAGCTATAATATGTACTTAGTTTAGATCTAGATGTCGTTGTGTTTAGTTGATGTGATATTTATTTATTTATTATTCAAATATGATGGTGTCTCTAAAATTCATTTTCAAACTTTTTATATTAATCTTGATCAAAATATGAGTGATGGAATCATTATTTTTGTATCTTAGCTTCATTTTACCTTGCGTATACCTGATCTAAATATAACCCTTATTGTTCCAGCATCCAACAGTCGGGTATATCGAACCCCGTGCTGTCAGTGGGTCAGCAGTACCAGTTACAAGCCGTAGCTATATCGTTAGCGACGTTAGTACCTCATGTATGCGAGCTGCCGAGACTAGGAGATTACTTGAGCAAGGTATGTGTGGTAGGATAACGGTACCGAAAATGGAAATTGGTAAACTGTCAAGTTACTGATAATTTGATACTTTATTTACATTTATGGATTCTACTGACTACTTCCACGCAAAGTGGAGTCACTTTGGTAGCTTTTTATAAAAAAAAAGAACAATTTTTCATAACAATTTTACGTAAGCCTTGTTGATAATAAAATTATATTATTTTCTGGCTTCTATTATTTCTTTTTCTATTATTATTATAGTTTACTGTTTTTTTTTCTTAGCTTAATGCTGGTGAATGTGAACCTATCACGGGCTTATGCCAAGTGGGTTGGTTCATTGTGTAATGTTGTGTGTGTTTGTGTAGTGGATGTGAGGAATCGCCGAACTATGGAGCATGTGTCTAAAATAACTGATTTTTGTAGTGATATGAATGCGTTTTTATTAAGATCTAATTCTTTCAATGAAGTGTGTAATGACTTGGGTATGAGTCCTGTGGATGAGATTATAATCGGTATGATTTTTACTGTATGCTGACGCCACATTTGCCGTATTTCGTCAGCCAGAGGTATATATTTTTCAATCTTTTCTGTATACTTTTTTCTAATGTTATCAGAGTTAGGTATTGCTATATCAATTAAATATGTTACCTTTTCAGCCTTCAACGTTAATTCACATTCACATTAGGTCTATTGTTTGTTGTGGTTTTATCTGTAATAATTTCTCTGATCGTTATTCAGTTAATGTGCACACTGACTTAAATTAATGCAGTTGCTAATAAGTATAATCGTATGATTGCCCGATTCGCCTGGTTGGCGCCACTTAGGTGAAAGGTCTTCCATTCACAAAAATTCAAATTCAAAATTTATTCAGTTTGAAATGAATAGAATTGTTCACGGTTATCTATCAAAGATTGAAAGCGCTTTGACAAGTGCCTGGCCCTGACGACTCAGTGCTGCCACCTCGTGGGCGCCATTTTAGAAAACTCTTACTTATTCACCACCTTTAACACGTTGTCGCTCCATTTTATTACATCTTTCAATGTATCTTCGTTATTTGGTCTGTAAAATATATTATTTCGGTGTAGATAGTGGCAGCTCGTCGCGAGGAAGCCCCGTACTTGTTACCTCCGCTGTTAGAAGACTACGAGCTATTATCTCCTTCCAAGTTACCTGCCAAGCTGCCCTATCTTATGATGGACCAGGTATGTTATAACTTTTATATCTCTATAATTATCTATTGTTTTTTTGTTTCTATTTATATTGCCTTAGTAAATGTAATTTTTATTTTATTTTTTAAAGTATATGTTTCCACCAGTCAAAGTCAAATTTATTTATTCATTTGGGTTAATTGAATTAACACTTATGAATGTTAAAATAACAAAATGTCTTCACGTTAGGGTAGGGCCGTGAGAAGAACTGGCAAGAAACTGAGGCCACTCTTTTTAATCGCCAGGTTATTACAATTTTTTGTAAGTTACAATTTCAAGTAACATGCAAAGTGACGCAGGCAATACACTTTAGGAATCTATCCTTCTTTCTTAATTTTACACAGACTTTTCAGATAGAAGACGTAATTTACTCTCGCTTAAATTGCTTGACCTGATATCAGTTTCGTGTTTCGAAAAGACTAATTTTGGGTATTTAATGTAAGAATACGGTAACTACGAGTGCTAGTGTTAAGTGCCCGTTCACACAGAACTTCCGTATTACCAGGATCAGTTTTAACGGATACGGATATGGAAATAATGTTGATCGTTTATAATGGATATGTAAACGGACCGCTATTAATTTTGTTGGATCGGTATATTTACTGGATCTGTAATACAGTCTTGTGTGTGAACTCGCCTGTATAATTACTTACCATTGCCGAGTAAAACGTATACTATAAAACGAGCCTGTAAAACTGCTCTCCTTTCACAGTGAAATCTAAAGGGTCTCGCACTAAACGGTTCAGCACTTCATACTTTTGTCGCTCAGTTAAAGTCTGGATTTTTTACCAGCACATGTGTTCCCTTCTAATTATGATCCTATCTCGCTAAGCCGCCATAGTAAAGGCCACCATACCACTAGTTTGGATTTTGGAATGATGTCCACCATTTTTGGATTACACTGACTGCTTACCATCAGGCAGAGTGGATTCATTTTAATAGACTTTATATAAAAAAAAAGACTGGCCCCAAGTTTCTGAAAGACTGATCAACAAAAAATATACTAATCACTTGTTAAATTTCATGTGAAGTACCAATTGGTTTGCTAAAAGCATGAATATTTAGTTTAATTTGATCTAAGTAGTCATTAAATAGATCAAATTAAACTAATTATGAAGGTTTTTAGCGTGCTTCTCGGTACTTCACATGAGATTTAACAGGTGATTAGTTAATTTTTCGTTGATCAGCCTTTCAGAAACTGAGGGTAAGTGTGTGATTGCACATGACTACATCACATCACTATCACACTTGTGTGGTCAGATGGCGCTGTGCGACAGTCTGCAAGCGCACGGTGTAGAGAGCGCTCGCCTGGGCGGCTCTGCGCCCTACAGCGCGGGGCCGCCCGGCGCGCTGCACCGACACAGCTGGGTGGAGGCGGGTACGTAGCATACATATCACACTTGTGTGGTCAGATGGATATGTGTGTGTGGGTGTGGTGTGTGTGTGTATGTGGGTGTTTGTGTGTATGTGTGTGTGTGTATATTTGTGTGTGGGTGTGTGTGTGTGTGTGTGTGTATGTGGGTGTTTGTGTGTATGTGTGTGTGGGTGTGTGTGTGTGTGTGTGTATGTGTGTGTGTCACCACTCAGCACCTAAACGGCTGAACCGATTTCGATGAAAATTGATATGTACATTGATTCGATGCCGGAGACGGACATAGGATACTTTTTATCCCGAAAATCGGTCTTGTTCCCGAGTTACATAATTAAACATGTTTTACGCGCAGGCGAAGCCGCAGGGCGCAGCTAGTATAGTACAAAGCAAATTCATTGCGTTGCTTAGAAATTAGCCACAAACAGACAGAATAAACAATAGTTTGTAAACCAATAATAACTTACAGGAGCGACGCAGGGTCGTGACAGCCTCGCAGACATTACTGCAGGCCCCGTCACTGAGATGGACAGTGCTAACAGCTCGCCCGGAGTGCAACGGGTAACTATTATATAATAATATTATCTATCTTTACATGAATAGTTGCATTGGGCTGTGTGTTTCTATGTATAATATGTATGTATTTACAAAAAAATGTTTTAAAGTATGTATATCCGCAGTCTAGAATCCATAATACAAGCTATAAAATATACTTACTTAGGGTCTAGGTGGCATACATACATATTATACATAGAAACACCCAGACCAATGCAAATAGCCATGTTCATGCACACAAATATTTGCACTGTGACTCGAATCCGCGACCTCTGGGTGGCAGACGATACAAAGTACCACCGAACCACAGAGGTTGTCATATGAACGTAAAAATTACAAAATATCAGTCAGTTAACCTACAGCCAGTTCTGGCTGATGTAGGGTAGGGACATAAAAAACTCAGGCCACTCTTTTTAATCGCCAGTTTACAATTATTTGTAAGTTACAACTGCAAGTAGCATGCAAAGTAACTACGATAACGAAGACCTTCGCTTTTAAATATAATAATCTTCTAAACATATGGTTTGCCATAATCTACACGCTTGGTGGCCGGATCAATAACCGCAGTAGTTGAAATTTACTATGCAAACAACGCCTTACGAACGATACCCACGGAAAGAGTTCTATATTCTGGACCGAAACCATTCCTCTATTTCCTCTTTATATCTGTATATCTCTTACTGTCCTCTCCATTTTCTTCTCTTATAGCCTCCTAACCGTTAGAGCTTCTAAGGTAGCAACATTCTGATGTAATAACCACGAATCGCAATACAAGACTCCATGGTAAATTAGTGATAATAAATCGATGGATGATATAGAACTTGTGGAGTAATCACACCATTAACCCCCAACTAAATTGAGTATTCTCGGACCAGGCTAGATGATCGTGCCTGGTGGGCTACTGTCCAACAGTTGGTATTCGAGACTTGTATATATAGTGAGAATGTTGATATCGCGAGTCAGGCTTCCATACATTTTTGGTGTTTTGTTTAAAAGTTGACTGAAAGTGTTACTCAGCGCCATCTTTGTTTTCTATGTTGTAAACTCGTAGTAGTCGTCTTCACTTGGTTGATTTCTATGCGTCACCATTCACCAGATAGATAACGCCACAAACTATTCAGAATAGAGCTGCTTATAGACAGCAATACAGTAGTTTCATTCTCTAAAATATGTTTATTTTAATAGAATAATCTTTATTTGCGATAAAATGTGGTAATTAAATAGGATATTACATAAAATAAGAGAGCAACACATATTTTTCATTATGGTGACATGCAAGATGATGCAAATACTTCTGAGTACTGTTACAAAATTAAATTTAAATATTGATATGTGCAGCAGCAAACTCAACACGACGACTTGGACGAGGAATATAGAATGTTCATAGAAAAGTACAACTACAATCATCGGCCTTCTATGCAGAACTTTGGCGTTTATGTAACGTAATATTTGTATTATAGTAGCGATTGTTTATAGAGGGATTAGTAAGTCCTTGGAATCTTTAGTACTGTATTTAGTTGTAGTCTAGGTTGACGTGATAAAACAAAAAAAAATATTGAAATACAAAAAGCCCGCCTGCTTAAAAGAAACAGAAAAGAAAGAAACCCATATTTTCACGTGCTGGCGCTACATTAAAATATGATATTTCATATGTCACTCCCACAATCAGTACGAATCTAATGACACCTCATAAGTTAAAATCCATTATACCATTTAGACTACAGAGCGTGCCAAAGAAATAGACATACCTACATACTTACGGCAGTCGGGCCAAAAAAGTAGAAAGTGTAATAAAACTTATAAAAGTTTAACAGACAAATCATAAAATGATAAAAAATGCAATCATGCATAAAAAGTTAATACTGTAATAATTATATCACAATATGTTTTAATTTGATATAATTTAATATGTAGAATGTATTGTATGGGTCATATACTTAGTCTTCTAAAGAATCAGATATTTTCTCTTATAGTCAATACTTTACCTGATATATCGAAGCGTATCCAACTTAATACAAGCTTTATCCAACTTTATACATCCAACTTTCTGCAACGTATATCCAGCTTTTTTCTTATCCAACTATTATCCTAACCAAATCCTTTCCATATAGCGCTGTGACAATGAATTTTGGCACTGGGGTCACGAGGATGTACGCTCAAGTTTTGATTCACGCGAAATGAGACGAGACAAGCCTTCAGACGTACGTACACTATTACTTCGATGTAGGGTTTTTATAGCATTACAAGAATATCAGCCAAAACAATATTAAATATTAGGTGGTTAGTGGACAACCTAGTGTCAGGATTTGTTCAGGTCGCCCATAATTTACATTTGAGGCATCCGACTTGGTAACAACCGGGACCGACTTTGAACGTGCACGGAGACGCTCAGATCAAATAACACTATGCGGTCACCAATCCATGAGCCAGCCGCACTCTAAGTTGCTTAACCCGCTAACCGCTTACCGATAAGTGAGCGCAACGAGATATAAGCGCCTCTGATGAGTCAATTTGCCTACATTGCTAAAACTACGCACGTACGTACATGTTCTAGAACGAACTACCAGCTGCGGTGTTTTTCGAGCGCTATGACATGTCCTTCTTCAAACGAGGTTTAAAGAGAGCATTAATATCACGGTAGGCAGCGGCTTTGCGAAGCCCCTGGCATTGCAGAAGTCCTTGAGCGACAGTTACCACTTACCATCAGTTGGGCAGTTGGTTTATTTGCCACTGGACGTAAAAAAGGTCTAATGCCTATAAAACAGTTTTTTTTTCGTTACTTATCCATACATTATAAATGCGAAAGTAACTCTGTCTGTCTGTCTGTTACACTTACACGCTTAAACCACTGAACCGATTTTGATGAAAGGTATAGAGATAGAATAGACCTTGGGAAACAACATAGACTATCTTTCATCGCGAAAAAATGTTTTGAAGGGGTTGAAATAGAGGATGAAAGTTTGTATGGAAAATGCGATATAACCGACGTTCACGCGGGCGGAGCTGCGGGTAATAGCTTTGTTTCCTTTATATCCCATCCTTCCCTAACCCTTTCCTTGGTACAGCGTTGTGAGAGTGAGTTTTGGCGTATGAAACACGAAGACGCCGCACATTCACACTTCAATCCCCAGAATGAGACGATGGACAAGTGTTTTATTAACGTATGTATCTATACTATTTTATAAATCGGAAGTTTGTTTGTTTGTACGCGCTAATCTCTAGAACCACCAGTCGAATTTGATTTTTTATTTTTTTTGCATACGATAGTCCAGTTCTTGAGGAAGGCTCTAGCGACGGGTGAAAAGCAGTAAGCAAAGACGCGGGTGAAACCGCGTCAAGTTAGTATGGAATATCAGTCCTTTGAAAAAGTATTGATAGAACATAGGGTTGGTTTTTGTTAGTGTAGAATGTAGAAGCATTACATTTGTTTGTCGTGGGCGTAATTTGAAGGCTACTAAAGGAATATTTAAATTAATGGGTAGTAACATTATACCTGCATTATAAGTATGTGCTTGTCACCCTACTGTGGTTACGAATGCTTGCTAAGCGCAGTTGATGTCTATTGCAAACACCTTCTTTAAGAAAAGTTTATGTTCACCAATATCTTCACTATCTTACTCTACGGTATATTATTATATCTAATAGGTATATTATAACTAGTGTATTAAAATTTGCATTAAGCCATTAAAGGCCGACGCTCACTGACGGCACGGCACGGCGTACTTCGGCATGCCGCGGCACGTCGTTTATTAAGAGAAGGCATAGATATAACAATAATTGAACTTTTGCCCCTGCGCTACGCTCAGGCCGCGCGCCATTCGCCGAAAACACGACGACGTGGCGGGGTATAATTGTACCGAAATAAGGTAATATGAATTCTAAGCACGATGAAATAATGATACATATAACTTGATCTGAAATAAAATCAATTGCCGTGCCGTGCCATGCAGTCTATCGGTGCAGGCCCTAAGGCATCTTCAGCAACAATCCTTATTATTTTATGCGATCTCGCGGACATCTACACTGTCATCGTCTTTATCACATTTTCTGTCAAAATTAATATCATGTCAATGTATTTTATGCTACACAGGCATAACTATTATGTAAATTTGTATAAACAGGCCATGGGTGGCGGAGAGAACGTGAGCCTGGAAGCCCTACGTCGCGCGGCGGGTCCGCCCAGCGACGCCGAGCGACGCGATGCGGAGAGACGACGGGCCACGCTGAATAACGCCTTTCGCACCGCGCCCTTCGACCATCTACTGCACATCACTGCGCCTAAGGTACTGTACTGTCTACTGTAGGATCGCCTTTCAGCCCCAATATTTTTTATTCCCATCTGTAAGTATACCTCTGATTTGTCCCTAAATGGAAGCTTAGACTTTAGAACAACCATGGACGCCAGCAGGGAGGTGCACTTCTCTGTGGAGAAAAAATACATAAAATAGATTATCAATTTTTTATACGTTACTCTTTGAAATTGAAGCTTCTATGTTGCTGTCCATACTTGTTGTCAATAAACTGATTGCTCTATTATATTTTTATAAACACTAAGCATGGCCATCAGATGCACTCCTCCGCAAATAATCCTATCGGAGTAGATGAGAACGACCATAGCCTCACTCAGTGACATCTATCGTGGTTGGTGTGACTTAACCATCGCTCAAATCGAGCTTTGTTGAACTAGGGATGACTGCGATTATTGGAATGAAATGATGGCAATTTGGAATCGACTACCAATGGTAAATACTGCTACTATTGCTTAGATAAAGAGGGAATGGCAGGAACATCAATACATCTGCAGCTAATGTAGAATATACTTGAAAATTGTGTTAGTTTACATTCGGAAGTACTAGGGTCGCAAAATTTTATAGGAGGTTGGGATGAAATCAAACCTAGTATATAGAATATTTAAGATTTTGGTAATTACTCCTGCCAACTTCTGCTGCCCTAGTACTTTTGAATGAAAACTATTATGTACTCTATCGAATCCCACTAATATTATAAATGCCAAAGTTTGTGTGTGTGTGTATTTGTTACCACTCAGCGCCTAAACGGCTGAACCGATTTCGATGAAAATTAGTATGTAGATGCCGAAGTCGACATAAGCCATATAATATATTCCGGAAATCGCTCTGGTTCCACACCAATTGTCGCGCGGGCGAAGCTGCAGGGCGTAGCTAGTTAGAAATAAAGTACTTTAACTTTATACTATTTCGAAAGATGAGTAGTACAAAATGGACTAACCCCTATTTTTTTCACCTTACAGTACGAAATAAAGGACAAGCTAGAAGAGATATTCAACTCAATAACCGAAGAGCCGCTATTACCGGTATCAGGGTCGTGTTCACCAGCTGGGAACAAGTCGTATCAACAAAATGTGCCGCCCTACACTAAATATTTTCCTGAATTGTTCCTGTATTAAATATGGTAAGTATTTTTGTTTGTATACATTATGTTATCAGAATGTAAACATCCACTCTGACCTTTGCTCGGTAGTTTCATAATGCAAGTTAATGAAAAAAAGAATGTCCAGCTCCATAAAAGATCCCTCTGAAAAGAGTGCTTGATGAAGGTATGAGCATTAATCACCACGCTTGCTCAAGGCGGCTTGGCAATTTCAGACTTTTAAGTCCAGGTTTCCACACAATTTTTTTCTTCGCCGTCAGTCAGAAATGTCCAAAATAAACTTAAAGTATGTATATGATTTAAAAAATCACATTGGTACTTGCCCGGATTCGAACCTACTACCTCGTGTTTACAAAGCGGATGCCTTATCCTCTAGGCCATTTCGACTTTTTAGTTAATATAAATCGTCCTAATATCATTCTTCCTTCTATTTCAGAGAACATATGGTGACTGTAGTCTTAGCTGCCTGTAGACTGTAGTGGTTTTTGTCGATAATTGTTCAATTTGGCATTAACTCATGAAGTATATTATGAATGTAGAACCATACATGCATCAGTTTTTACCAGGTTATAAATATAAATATGACATGCGTTCGGTATAACTGAAGGACGAGTTTATTACTTCACGCATGCGGGTTTTATCCGCATGCTTTATTGCTCATAATCAAGATTTTTTTGTTAGAAGAGTTTATAATCGCGTAATACTGCCATTCCATTTTTTCGAATACATCCGTTTTTCTATTCTATTTAAACGTTGACTTAAAATGTAATAATTATAATATAACACATGCTGGTTTTGGTGCAATTTTTGGCCGGCAGATATTATTATTACACATGTGGGCGTTTGTCAATTTTATAACAGTTATATCTTATGGTAGAGTAAAATAAAGCAAATAAGCAATAAAAGTGCTGTTTTTTATGATAAGTAGTATGTTTGTATCTTATATGTATAATTATTATAAATGTATAAAACCCGCATGCGTCACGAAAAACATAGCATTATATAAATAATTTACTAACGAATATTACATTCAGAATCTCCAGTACTATAACTATTCGCAGAGATTAACTTTACTCTGTCTTTGATAAAACAAAAACGTCCGCTTGCTACTCCGTATTTTTTCTCTTTCCCCTTTCAATTTTTTTACTGTCATAAGAGACAAAACACGAAATATTTATTCCATTAAAATAATATCAAATTCTTAAACTAACAAAGACCAGTTAATTGCCTTCGACTGCCTCTGTAGTTCGGTGGTGTTGTGTACAGACTACCTCGCAGAGGTCGCGGGTTTGATTCCCTCTCAGTGCAAATATTTTACACATCTCTGCCTACCCCTTCCGGAATAAAAGGCGTGAAGTATGTACAAGACAGATGTAAAGTTGTTATCTGCATATTCTATGTTTTACTAATCAATAATATAACTTAGCGACCGCTGACAATATTATAAGATATTATGTGTTGTTTGCTATCGCATATTTTTGTGGATTAACTTGAAATTTCTTGCTTTGCTCTATATAACTTTCACATTCGTTTTTATATTATTTAGTTTGTAATCCACAAAATATAAACTGATTTTATATTTATTATTTAAAAACAAAGATATCTTTAATATATTAAAAGACTTCTATAATTAAAATTATTACCTTAAATTTGTCCCGAATTACGACAGACATTATACAGAAATATTAATTTTAATGGGCATGGTACTCAAATAGGGTGTTTTTAATAATTTGTTGGGACCAATGGTTTGTTCTATAAATAGATTACCCCGATAGATACCGCATTAATATTTATTTGTTGAAAGGTGAAAGGTTGACGGTAGTATATCCACGCTCGTTTCAGCATGAATGGGCCGGTACTAACCTCTCATAGAAGATCGACATAAGAATATTAGTTTTCATGCTAATGTGTTTCGCTCGGTGAGTGAGAGCGCTGACAGCCCAAACCCCCCTCCTCGGTCCTTTTCCTTCCTATCCCCTTCTCCGTGGTCAGCAACGATTTGTGTGTTTTCTAATCATTATTACTACTGCAATACTTGAAAAACACAGTTTTATCTACAGGTTACGGTTGCCACTTCCATCAGGTGGGCTGTATTCTTGTAGCTACTAAAGTCGTATAAAAAAAATACAGAAATTTATAAGGGGCTTTAAGATGCGCAGAATGTAAATCTGCACTGTGATTGGCTTCTGAAGGTCAAAATTCGAATGCACGGAATAGCACCAATCGTATTGTCCGTAATAAATTGTTATATTAGCGAATGTTGGTATGTATTGTGCGTGTACGTTGTCCTGTTTGCGGGCATCTATTAGGGTTATTTGTGGTTGTATTACATTTATATTTGCTTGCTAAAAGGTATATGTAGGTATATTTTGACTAGAGCTCATAGACTTAACAGTTAAAGGGAAGATTTTAGTAGATATTATATAAAATACGATTTATATTTTCTCTGTTATTAACTTGTAACTCACATGCATGAACTATGACGTTGTATTTCAATGTATTTAAATATATTAATGTTAATTATTGTTATAACTTACCTATAATTGGTTCATTCTCGGTTGTGTACACTAAATAAATGTGGTTCAGATCTTTTGATTAGTTTTATTATATGAACCAACTACCTGAATACCTTTAGCCTTCACCTACTGCCACCAAAGAAAAATAAAATCAACACTGACCTCCTTGCGTTAATATTGTTTTTAAAAACAATCTGGAACCACCAACTGATATTTTACTACTAATAATAGTACTAGGGTATCAGAAGATTGTAGGAGATTCATATGAAATAATCGTTCTTTTTTGTAAAATTTAACCACCTAGAAGTTTCTGCTGCCCTGGTACTTCTTTGTGATTGGGATTATTATTGGTTCATTAGATGCTTTACAGTAGCTTTTTTATAATTCAAACTCCTAGAGGTTTCTGCTGTCCTGGTACTTCAGAGTTATATTGGTATATTAGATACTTCATAGAATACTAAACTTTTTTTATATCAATATCCTAGAGGTTGCTGTTGTCTTGGTAATACTTTACCTTTTTGATTTCATAGCCACCAGTGGATGTAATAATCACTGAGAATATTTATTAGCAGTGGTAGCTGCTACCTATAATATTATGAATTGTTTTTTCCAAGATACCTGTTAGTTTATTTTTTCAGAGATATCAAATTACTTTGCAAATAATAATGCAATAAGTGAGTTCATTTAATTTAATAATTATTAATATTAATTAACTATTCAATTAATATTACGTTAATTATTTTAGGACACTTAACTATAATAAAAAATAAACAAATATAACACAACAATTTTATTAAATAACATCATTTACCTAACTACTTTACAATTTACACTAATAATATACAACGTACTTAATATTCGTGTTGAGGTTATACTTTGTATTTTATTAATAAAAACAAAATAGACAAAATATATGTTAAACAGTTAAAACGTAAACAATTTTACTAATTAGGTACTTCAAATTTAAAAATTATAACAAATATGTATAACAAAGGTGGTTTTTGCTACTCCTAGAGCCGTTAGGTCTCCGTTTTTGCACGAAAACTATTATTACTCAAAGCTCTGGGATGCGGGGCAGTGTGTAAGTCGGCTAACTTACACACTGCCCCGTATCCCAGAGCGTAATGCGGACGTGCGTGTTCTTGCGTTGTTTGTAAGTATCTCTTTTTGTATACAAATCACGCGTGATGCAACACACTGTAAACGCATTCACGAGCGGTGTAGATGTTCCTTCGCCACGCACCACGCACCCCGCAGCGTAATGCGGGGCAGTGTGTGGATCGCCTTACTTTTCTCTTTACAAATATTTTAAGTACAACATCGAAACCTTCCTCGAAATTACACAGTTTAATTCTAAGAATCCATTGCAACCTGTAAAACTTTGTCGTCCGTGGAAGAAATGTTTTGATTTTTGAATTTGGGTCTGTTGTGTTTGCAAAGTTCCCTGTGAGTTGTTTTGAAAATTACGTTTTATTTGCTTTGTTTAATAAAATTCATTAAATACAGGTACGGGTATCAGCTCCTATAGCATTCTTTCGGTGGGTATGGGATATGCAGAAGAAAGATTCTATCGATTATCATTATACTGTATTGTGTATAATAGGTATATTGTGTAGTCGATGGATGGATTCGTTATGGATTTATAGGGAGTCGTAGCCTAGTTTGTAAACTTCCTGTAGGTCCTTCATCCCTGTGGGTCTCTTCCAATAGGACGGCAAAGGATTTTAGTTAATAATGCATGACATTTGTGGGCGGGTTTAGTGTCTTAGCAAGGTGATATGTACGGAAGTAACTTTGCTACCAATTTCTTCCAATTAGGTCAGATATGACCTAGGAATAAAAAAAAATCTGACCTAAGTGACAGCTGACGTAAGTGGAGTAATTCTTCTAGATATGCTCTTAGATACAATTTATAGCAGTATGACAAGTTTTGGACGGTTTCATGTACTATTTTCAAGAATTTACAAAATTTTAATTATATAAATATTTGTTTGGCGTTTTGCATCTTGGTGTAAATAATATAATTATAGGTACAGAATATTTTATATAATAAGATGTATATATTTACATTTTATGTACACATCCGTTTACAATATACAGTCTTTTTGGATTTTGTGACTACGAGGAACTTTTTATTATGCTGTCAGCTGAAAGACGCCCACTTTATATTTTAATAAAAGTTATAAGTATCAATGGTTTATGCTTACACATATGCACAAGTTCGAGACTTTGATATCGGGCAAAAGTAAATTTTTATAGTTAAATTATATCTTCATTAAATGGCGAAGAAAACTGAGAAAACAACTTTAATTTAAACAAATCTCTAAGTCATAAGATAAAAATATATTAAGCATTTATTATTGAATTTACTTATTTAAAAGGATGGACTTAGTTATTGTGGACGGTAACCGGTAGTGGAGATGCCTATGCCCAACCGTGGACATCTTTCAGCTGAAACTATGATTATTTTTGACACAATCTGACGTTATAACATTAAATGTAGACCAGGGTTTGTCTCCACTTTGAGTAGTACCCGCCTAATTTTGTGATATAAATGGTGTGGGAAATGTATCGAATGCTAAGGAAACCTAATGACGGTGGTGCCTATGGCCTCGTCGCTGCAAGCGTGTGCGAGTGCTATCTCGTAGTCTTGAGGTATGTACACCTAAAATAATAGAAAAGCATTTTATTATCTTTAAGAGCACTGGAAACTACTATCCATCAGTAAAAAGCAATACTACAACATTGTTGCTTTATAGTGATTTTTTTTTTCTACAGATGAGCTGCTTGCTTTGTAAATTGTGTCGAGCTTTACAATAGTTTTTGTAATAACTATCTGAACCACTAGCGAATAGATATTTTATTTAAGTTGAAACTAGAAATTTGTTGGATATGAAACCTGTTGTACCAGGCGCGCATAAATTATTTGGAGCTAGTTTTAAGAGAGCAAGAAAATTCTTATTGTGCCCTATCTCTCTTACATTATACTCGTTTTGGTACATTATAAAAAAGTTATGTAATTTATTTAATGATGTTCGTACGTACCTTATCAAGTATAGGCGCTAGTGTACCAGCCTCTACCAGCTTTGTGAGGGTGTCGAGCCCCTCTCTGAGTCTATATCTGTCCTCCAACCAGTCTGTATGTGTACCGCATCCAACCATCCACTGAAAGATAAACAAAAATGTATTAAAATATGTTCATTGCTAGTCATGAAAGGGAGTTTTCTATAGTCTACCATATCACAAGCGAATCGGTGACCTCAGAAAAGTGATATCAGGTTCCCTTGCCTGGTATTTCTTAAGTTTCGATAATTGGTGTTAAAGGTTAAGCAATATAATATCCTCCTTCTAAACATTCAAAAGTTAATACTATATTAGTCGTGTATATGCCTACCCTAAGTACTCTATAAGTGTAGAAAGTGGTGGCGAATATGATGAAGAACGGTATGGGCAGCCGGTCCGTGATGAGTGGGCCGGGCCGCAGGTCCATCACAGCTCTGCGCGGCGCTGATGCCCTGGTACACACAACGGGTAATATTAGCATTTATTTAAATATTAGTCTTATTAATAATTTATAATTAGTTACGTACTGTTTGAAGGATGAAAAAATACCTTTTTCCTAAATAAGTTTATCTGTATGTCACTTAGCTATTATATTATTTTGTCATTAGTGTCATCATTACTCATTAGTCATTACATAGGCCGCTTTTTACGACACCGACAAGAGAAGATAGGGTGGGTGGTGTGCGTTCGCTCAGCGGAATGTTGTTGAATTTAAAGATTTTAATTATGCAGATATTTAGTGTATGACGTCGTATAATTGTGTATGGTAAAAAAAAATTGTGCACGCAGCCATTGTGGAGAAATTCACCAAAAACTGTTTCCGCTGGGCGAATGTTGTCCTGGCGGAACTTTTTTTAATCCATAGACTTTAGAAGACAAGAGATGTGTCCAAAAATTTGTGTGTATTTGTGTGTAATTGTGTATGTATGAATAAAATTAGTGCATGCATAAACTTCGGAGAAATTCAAGTTTCCGCTACGCGAACGTTTGGCCATTAGCTAGTTTTCATATAAAGCGCTTACATAGAGAGCTGTAGATTTTTACATACGTTGTTTTGAATTTGTTTATATTTGTTTAAAAAACAGATTTAGAAAAAATCGTAGGGCTCAAAAGATAAAAATATAAACGTAAAATACGCTTATTAGGTCTTAGTTCTTAAAGTATGCACTTTGGGGTCTAGATTTTCACGTTTATACAAACCTTGTAAGTGTCTGCAACATGTTGCCAAGTATCAATGATGTTCCGTTAGTAATTAAAGAATTATAGGACAATTTACCATGAATAGATCACTGTTTACAAAGCAGTCAAATATCACGACGTTCTAAAGGAATTGCATGGTAAAATGTATGCCAATAATTAGTTTATTCATTCAACTATTCACATGCAAAATTTCATGTCGTTAAATTCAGTAATTAAAGAAAAACAATTATAATACTGACGAAGCATCGAAAACCTACATAACCCGACTAAGTTCGGATGGCTACAAAAAACTAGCTAATGGCCAAACGTTTGCGTAGCGGCAACTTGAATTTCTCCGAAGTTTATGCATGCACTAATTTTATTCATACATACACAATTACACACAAATACACACTAGTTTTTGGACACATCTCTTGTCTTCTAAAGTCTATGGATTAAAAAAAGTTCCGCCAGGACAACATTCGCCCAGCGGAATCAGTTTTTGGTGAATTTCTCAACAATGGCTGCGTGCACAATTTTTTTTTTACCATACACAATTATACGACGTCATACACTAAATATCTGCATAATTAAAATCTTTAAATTCAACAACATTCGGCTGCGCGAACGCACACGGGTGGGTGGATAAATTATAACATACAGTATTTATTATTTACAAGTCATGTCGGATGTCTGTTTAATAAATAATAGTCGACCTGAACAAATCTTGACTCTAGGTTGACCATTAACCACTCGTTAAGAAGATTAATTTCAAATGCCACCTTCAATGTGACTTGTGTAATTAATTAATAATTCATAAAATATTTAATTTGTTTGGTTACAACTTGCGACAGTACGTAAGCATGTAAGTATGTATGTACTTAAGTAGTGCGTGTGCATGCGGCGGAGCGTTGGGTGGCAGGTCGTGCGCGGCGCACGTGAGCACGGCGTCCCACAGCCCCGCGCGCCGCGCCGCCGCCTCCAGCGCGCCCCACGCGCCCGAGCTCGCCACGTCCACGAACTCCTGCGCGCCTGGTACCACACCGATCATATTAGACAGACAGGCAACGTAAAACGACCTGATAAGGGTGGCGGGCAACCGATGGACTAGCGCGGCTTACGACCGGCCACGGTGGCACAAATTGGGAGAGGCCTATGTCCAGCAGTGGACGTCTTTAGATTGATATCATGATGATGATGAAATTCTAGTTCGCCCTCATACGCCCTCGCGCCCGCTCGCTATATCCACGGACTCCTGTGCGCCTGGTACCACACGATCCAGATTAGACAGATTTCTCAAAGTTTAGCTTAAATTGGAACAGATGGCGTGGAGTAATCGGCCATCAGTTCTGCAAGCTATGTAGCCTGCCTATTGTCACTTGAATAAAGCAACTCTGCGAGCTATATCAGTTACTTTGGTTCGCCTGACTCTGATCCATGCGGACTAAAAATACTACCTAAATTATGGCGGTAAAATCTTACCGAGGTCCTTGAGCGTAAGCGCGGCGTGTCTTGGCGCCAGCACAGTGACGGCGGCACCCCACGCGCTCAGCAGCTGCAGCAATGCGCAACCCTCGCCACTCGCCGCACCGCAAATTGCCACCCTACCAATATCACGGCATACATTTAAGGTCGAGACAGACAGCGAGCAAGGCAGGACAGTGACACGACGGGTAATATGTAGTAATATGTACTCGCTAATAAATGCGACGTCGCACTCGCCATTAAATCTTAGTACATTACAACCTATGTCAACAACCGCTCTTGTCAAGTCGTTATCACGCCTCGCTCGCTATCCACCTAGAGCTTAAAAGTCGGAACAGACAGCGGTCAGGACGTGAACTAGTTGTGCTAATATAGAAGAAGCCGAACCTATAGCGTCGCGCCATCGCGCTCGGCGTGACTTTTTACATCAACTACCTGTTCGCTGTCTGTTGTACCACCAAAAACTAACATTTAAATGTTTTATTCAAAAATAATTCAAATATTAGGAAAAAGAATAAAAAGAAAAACAATCTCCTCACCTCAGGTAATCTGACACATCTATACTGAATCAAGCAAAGATCTTCTTCTTCAAATTCCATACTAAGATTATAAATGCGAAAGTAATTCCGTCTGTCTGTCTGTTACGCTTTCACGCCTAAACCACTCAACCTATTTTGATGAAATTTGGTACAGAGATATGGACTAGACGAAAAAATGGCTTGAAGGGGTTTAAATAGCTGATGAAAGTTTTTATAAAAAATCGTCAATGTATATAAACATGTTCATAATATTAGTAAAAATATGCAATAACCTATTTTCGAGTTGCGGATAACAGCTAATATTCAATATTAAAAACAATCCAAATGCAAAATCAAAAATAAACAAGTATAATTACCGTTTTCCTTTACAATTCTCGGGTGTGTAGGCAAGTTTCCTTAGCGCTATAAGTGCATCCCCTCCACTCCACGGGAGGGAGGCCGCTGTGTCTGCTGAGAGACCGCGGGGCCGCTTGCTTACTCGAGTACTGGAAATACGTCAAAATTTTCACTACTTAATTATATTAATAACTAGCGGCCCGCCCCGGCTTCGCGCGTGTGAACATTTTGGGATAAATAAAGATACTTTTGTATGGGAATATAGAAAAGTGTTTTTTCTTTATTTTTCAAGCAATTTTTTAAATGTTTCTCTCCGTAAGAACCATCCTCGTACTTCAAGGAATATTATAAAAAAAGAAATAACGAAATCGGCTCAGCTGCTCTCGAGATTTGCGCTTAGCAACACATTTAACGATTCATTTTTATATTATAGAAGACTAGCTTACCACGGCGCAGATTCACCCGCGTCTTTGCTTACTGCTCTGCTTCCGTCGTCAGTAGCGTTATGTTACATGGTCTATAACCTTCCTCGAGACCTGGGCTATCATACACAAAAAGAATTTTCCAAATCCGACTGGTAGTTCCAGAGATTAGCGCCTTCGAACAAACAAACAAACAAACCTTGTCGCTTTAAATAATAGTAGATGTACAAAAATAATTTCAAAAAAAATATTTGCAAAGTGCTGAAAGACACATTATAAAAATAGAATTTAGTTGTTTTTACGCCAAAAATTTGATATTGTCTGTTTTTACAATAAAAAAAACATTAAAAAATTATTGCTTCCCATTCATTTTATACCTACATGTTATTGAGTATCGCGTTAATACTGTGTATATAAAAATTTTGTACCTATTAGAAAAATAAATTTACGATCAAAGTTCTGTTTACAGAATGATACAAACTGTTTTCTGAATATACATCTTTTTCTGGTCATAAAAATAGCTTTCTGGTTATTTTACACGTGCTGAAATAAAGGATCTATTTCCATTAAAATCTTTTACTTTACCTGCGTATAGTAAGCAGCTCAGTAGCAGCGCCCCCGCTCCACTCGCTCACGCACCCCCACACTTCGTCCCCCATCTCGAGATCATTGACCCCGTAGCCCACGTCGAGTACGACCCCAGCGAATCCCCGCCCTACGGTCACATAGCCCCGGTATATTAAGGAGCGCAGTGAATGCGCACGACCTCGTAATGACCCCCTGTCTACTGCGCATACGCTGAATGCTTGCACGCGGATTAATACTTCGCCTGCGCCCGCACCTGTGGTATGAAGAAGAAAATTAAGAAAAAAATATAATAGCTTTACTGTAATCAACGAAAGCTATAAAGAAACTAACTAACATTTTCTGTTTATCTTATGCCGCGTATAGACTTAAGAAATGCAACATGCAATGAAAGAATTTCCATAGTGTAGCGCCTTGCGCGCACGAACCGCGCACACTACGCGCACACTACGCGCACGAGCAGAGCATTTCATCTCGTGTTTGCCGCGATCCCAAATTTCAAGGTTTTTTCGCCGAACACAAAGGGGCGCGTAGTGTGCAGTGTTCTTTTGTGTGTGCCTGTACTGCGGAACTACGGCCATGGAAGAAAACACAGCTACAGTAGAGGCAACTCTTGATGCTCGTTTCATGTTTGAGCGCACGCCGCAAACAGATGCAAGTACGAACATGCTCGGTTCGTGCGCGTTCCATGTATTACATTGCATGTTGTATTTCATAAGTTTGTACGCGTCATAAGATCTTAGAATTGGTAATAATAATAACATGGTAGTAGATCAACGCTGGTTTCAGCATTAATGGACTGGATCAACCGGAGAAGTACTACCCTCTCATAGAAGATCGACGTAAGAGTAGTAGTATCCGTACTACTGCGTTTCGTTCGGTGAGTGAGAGCACCGGAGCCCAATTTTCCCCCTTTTCTCTTTCCTCACCTCCCTCATTCCTTTCCTCTAACCCTATTCCCAGCCGCCATAGTGGAGGCCATCATGCCAGCAGTTTAAGACGATGGCTTTTCGTATGGTGGCCGGCGGTGTGGAGTCACTTTGGTAGGCTAATACATATAAAAAAAAATAACTCTGAAGTAAGTATCATAAAGAGTACGATTATAAAAGAATTATGTCATGTAATGCAGTTTCTGAGTACTAACCAGGTGCCACAGCATCCTCTACAAGCAGCACAGACTGATCTGCATGTGAATGCAACGCGCGCGCATGGGGACCAGCCGCTCCCCTTCTAGCCGCTCGTACGCCTAGTAACACGCCAGCCGCACCGCCGACCACGATGCCACAGCTGAATATGAACATCGTGCGGCGCCATACTATGTAGGAAATAAACATATTATATTGTACAAAATATAATATACTAGCTGTTGCCAGCGGCTTTGGTTAGGCCTATGTTACTCACTGATATTGTAGCTTTCTATATGTAAAAGAATTTTCTAAATAGGTTACGTAGATTTTGAGTTTATCCATAACAAACAAATATAATCAAATCTTTTCTCTTTGTAATATTAGTGTAAACTAATATTTAAAAAATAAAAGATTTGATTTTTTGGTATATTTGTTTGTTTCAAGATCTTCGTAATCCATTTAAAAAAAAAAAACACAAATACAGCTACAAATAATATATTATATAGACATATTTATTCAGTGATGTTCAAAATTTCAATATTTTAAGCGCTCTTTGTAAATCTAAATGATGCAATACGTCACTATTGCTATAATATTTGCCGTAGGCGTTTGTTTTGAGACCGAATTAAACTTTTGGTACCGAAGCTAAGTGAGTGCGGACGTCTTTTACAAAATATGTCTGAATAATCCGTCTTAAGCAAGCCAACCTCTATGCGAAAGAGCTTTTATTCAATAATAAAAATCAATAATAGGCCGTATCGCCAACCAGTCGCGTCGTAATAACCAATTATGGGCATATTAGGCAGCTCGCACATAGTACTAAATATTACCTTACCTGCTGTCAACAGTAAGTTAGATTTTGAGTTTATAGATGTAGTACTAATAAAATCGGGTTAATAAATCAATTTCCACGACGCGGTCGGTTTCATTTTTGTTAACTGCTCTGCTCCCGTCGCTCGCAGCGTGATGTTGCATAGCGTATGACCTACCTCAATAACTGAGCTATCATACGCAAAAAGAATTATTTAGTTCCGACAGGTAGTTCTAGAGATTAGCGCGTTTAAACAAACAAAATCTTCCGCTTTAAATAGAAGTACAATCTGGATTACCTATCTAACTAAGTGTAGGTAAGGAATAATGATCATGTTTTAATGCCATTTCGAGTTTCTTTACTGTATTGCCTATATTTAGAAAGTAATATGCGTTAAATAGATGTAATTGACATTTATTTAAAGAGAACTAGAGAATGCTGTATAAATGTAATATGATAAAGTTATCTAAAATAACACAGTAATGTTTAGGATGCACACTCTCAAACACACACACATACATACACATTCCCAGTCCTAATTGCTCAATATTTTCCATAATCACCGCGCTCGGTTGCCGCATGAATGATCGCAGTGGCGCAGTTTTATCATTAAACGCTGCTGCTGTCCATCCTGTTATATGAATTTTCTGGTCAAAACATTACCTAACAATGATATATACCTGCTAGCTTAACGCACAGCGCGTTTTTACCTACGTCCAGTTACATCTTTGGTTACTGCTCTGCTCCCATCGCCAGTAGCGTGATGTTACATACCTATACTTAGCGTATAACCTATAACCTTCCTCAAAAACTAAGCTATCAAACCCACAAAAAAAATTCAAATCCGACTATAGTTCTAGACATTAGCGCGTTCAAACAAACAAACTCTTTACATAATAGGTAGTACCTAGTATCTACAACCTTCTCGCAGCGCGGTTTCTCCCGCGTCTTTGGTTACCGCACTGTTCCCGTCGCCAGTAGCGTGATGTTATATACATAGCCTATAACCTTCCTCAAGAACTGGACTATCAAACGCAAAAAAAAAAATCCTACTTGTACTTAGTTCCAGAGATTAGCGTGTTCAAACAAACAAACAAACTCTTCTGCCTTATAAAATATTAAAGAAGTATAGATACGGAATACCTCTAGATAAAGATATAAGTAGACTGTTCATCATTTGACTGGCCTGTTGGTCTAGTGGTTAGTGACCCTGACTGCTAAGCCGGAGGTCGTGGGTTCGATTCCCACCCAGGACAAACCTTTGTGTGATGAGCATGATTGTTTGTTCTGTGTCTGGGTGTAATTTATGTATAATATGTATGTATTTACAAAAAAAAAAAAAAAAATGTATATAAGTAGTATATCAGTTGTTTAGTACCCATAACACAAGCAAATATAATTGCTTAATTTGGGGCTAGATGGCGCTGTGTGAATGTGGTAGAATATTAATATATATATTAATATTAATATTAATATATATATTAATTAATATATTAATATATTAATATAATATATATATCATTCATGAGAAAGAAATTTATGTACCTGGTCCATTACCGTAAGTTAGTGTATACCTCGCTTTAAATTCGATTTATTCCTCGACGCCAATATACTGCACTATTAGTGAAAAATATCGCTATCTTTAGATATGTTATTTATGAGGGGTAAATACAATTCTAAACATCATTACGCTATTTAAGTCACTAGTTTTTTATTTTTATTGTCGAAAGTGACAGACGAGCAAACAGCCCACGTGATTAAAAATGGTAATTGTCGCCTGTCGCTCACGGACGAAGCCGCTGCCCACCTATAGGGGTAGACGAAAGGATTGAGGGAGGTGAGGAAAGGGGAAAGGGGGAAATAAGTTCTTCTGTTTTGGTCCAACTTATCCCGCTATCTTTTTCTTGGTTTGTACCACTGAGCACGCAACACAAACCGAAAAGATTTTAACCTACTGTGATCTTCTACTAGTTTTTACCGACTCTTGAACCAGAGCTGGTGATATAATAATAATATTGTTATATGTTCTCCACAAATTACGTATTTTTAAGGTAAGTAAATAATGTTGTTGTTGACTTATTTGTGAAAGGAGTCTGAACTTTTGTTACTTTTTTTAGGCCTGTATTAAAACTGCTTAATAAGGCAAATAACATTTAACTAAATAAGTTAGTGTCTAATTCTGTTGCTTATTACTAACATTATAATTAATCAACATACCTCGATCATGAAACAGTGCACGCAGCTCTTCATACAGCAGCACAGGCGAGAGTGGTAACGCGCCTTCTCTGACCCTCCGCACGGCTTCCTTGGCCCAGGCGGCCACCCGCGAGCGACTTTCGGCTATCAGCTCGTGGTGCCATACCGCGTAGAAGGCTTCGCGTAGCTGGTATATTTTAATATGTTATAAATCAAGCTAGATAAATTAAAAACGAGTGCGAGTGTGAGTAAATAATAACAATAATAATATTTCAACAACTACACACAACGCCATCTAGACCCAAAGTAAGCATATTTTAGGCTTGTGTTATGGATTTTAGAATGCGGCTATACATACTTAAATACTTTTATTTTTTGTACATACATATTATACATAGAAACACCCAGACCAATGCAAATAGACATGTTCATGCACACAAATATTTGCACTGAGCGGTAATCGAACCCGCGACCTCTGCGTGGCAATCCATACACAGTACCACCGAACCACAGACGCAGTCTTCAATAGTTTAGACACAGGACTACTTTTTTAATTTCTTTAATTCTAAACACTCTGTAAGTACGTGAAAAGGTCACTGACTTAAGTCTTAATCCACGTTGAAAGATAAACGTTGCCGCTCATTACAGGTCAGTGAACTTGTCATAATAAATGGTGTATTACTTTGTTACTACTAAAATATTATTTATTTTGTTAGAAAATTTTAAATTTTTGTTGTTGTTTCATATCATTTTTGTGATTAATTTGAAATCATTATACAGACTAGTAACAGCTGCCTTTTCATTTAATATCAAACCGTCGTATACACTCTGTATACATAAATAACTACTAACCTTCTGGTATGTCTCTGTGGTTTGATGCACCACATCATGTACTCTAGTCTTGCCATTATCAGCTGCTGTTTTAGCCGCTACCTAAAATACGAAGATTGTATCATTGGAATGAGTTAGTCTTCAAAAGCAACAGGTTAGATTTTTACTATATTTAGCAATATGAGATATCTCATAATAAAAAAATGTTATGATAAAATATAAATAATAATAGTATTAAGTATATAATAGTAATTAACAAAATTTATTGTAAGATCTATTTGCATGTTACCAAGCGAGAAAATTTATAGGCTCTATTTACAATTGTTCCTGATTTGTACCTAGATTTTATGCAAATAAAGGGTATTCTATTCTAATGGACATTTTATAGTTTTGATGCTGATGATAATGAACTAATAAATAAATACTAACAGCTCATACCCCAAGTTCATATACAAAAGCGTTGAATGAAGAAGTGTTGAAAACTAGAAGACTATCAGCTATAGACTTTTAGCCCAGTACCATTAAATGTTTTGTCTTGACAAATAAAATGTTATGGAACTATACACAAACAAGTGATTGGTAAATAGATTTTTGTTTTATACAACTTTTTCATATGATATTTAACACTCATTAGTCAAAGAAAAAGATATATGTTATATCTTGGATATTCAGTCATAAGAGGGATTATGAGGGACATTTATTTATTTAAACTTCTCTCTACCAGTCAACTTTTAGGTGATGTAAAGATAAAATTTGGCATAGGATTGATGGCTTTTTATACAGAAACATGTAATTGCCAGAAATGGCTAAATACACCATATCATTATCTAATTAACCAGGATCAGATTGGTTAGTTAATGTTTCTACTTTGCTAGGTTTTAAAGTTAGAATATCACTTTTATGAGGTGCCACAATAAAAGAAAATTGATGATGAGCTTTAAACTTTGTTACAAAGCAAGAAGCATCAGTTTTAATAATACAAGTAGGTATATCTTTTATAAACCTCTGTATTTCTGAATAGAATTTATTATTATTCTACTAATGTCTATTTCATTTAAATAGTCATTTTCATTAATCATTTAATTTAAGAAAATTATCTAGTAGCAATTAAAAATCAATTACTTAACACCTATTATAAAATAGTATTTTCGAACGTTAGTAATTAAATACAAACGCATTATATAAGCTCTAGGTCATCTTTGCAAAAGTAGAGCAATGACATCTCATGGTCATAACAAAAACAAACAAATGCTACAATTTAATTAAACACTACTTACTCTCGATTTCTAAATAGCTCGCTAATAAAGTGACGTGAATAACCGACGCACTTTCGCGCGAAACTACCAGGGTGACATGAACACTGAAGAGGTACTTACATGCAATGCTTCGAGTTTTTCACCAGCTCTGTTCTTCAGTTCATCCATGTTAAAGCGCCACAAGCCGAGGGAGGGTTAGCTTAAACCGCTCAAACTGTTAAATCACATTCAAAACCTTAACCTTTGGACACAATCCGGCCTAAATAGTTGCTGTACTAAAATAGACTGAATGTCACAACAAACACTTGCTCCAACGCATTTTTCAAGGAACTTTTGCTGTATATTTGTATTTTGTTACTATTGATTTAGCAGTTTATGTTGTGAAACTGTTTAAAGTTATCATAAAGTAGAAATATTAACCTACCCAAACATAACCTGTACGTATTGTTTGACAGTTGCGTATTGACATTTCGTCATATGATTGTCAAATCTTTCAGAATAAGCTAACGCGTTCCATTTTACTGTATTACAAGTTGGTCTTATCATAACATTGAGGTTTTTGCCTCTTTTATCCTCGGGATCTCTTGTCCTACATTTTGCAAAGATTATTTTCCAATGATATTTTTCCTCACCAGGCATATACATCAGTAATATCCAAAATATACCTTGCAAGTACATATTATTTAGTTATGTATAAGTGAACATTTACACAAATGTGGCACTTGTGCTTGTAAAATTAATATTATTTATGTGTCACCACTATATGACCACAATATGACTTTATAAACACTATTATAAATACAGCTGGCGACAAACTATCGGACGCGACTGACGGACTCGACTTACTGCTGTGACTGATAAGTGTGCACAGTCGTTTGGGACACAGGGGCCAGATTATTGTAGAACGTCCGAACGCTCAAGGTTACATCCGCGACTTAGATATGTCCTATATTTTGCAAAATGTATTTCCCAGGTAGTCTAAAGGTCGTAGCTATCAGTCGCGTCCGCGTCCGTCAGCCGTCCGACTAGTTTGTAGGCGACTTAATTAAGTGGTTCTATGAATAAATCAATGTGATAACTTGACTAGGCACCGCTTTGTACTTGTACCACTTTGATTTTGGACTAAAGAGTATGTAAAACTACGTTTACTTTGGGACTAATCTCGGCATACCAAATAATAGTAGCAATTTAAAATGCTCACTTAGGTAAAAGGTTAGCCTGTATTCTTTTTAACTTAGTGTATTCATCATATCAGCTTGCTGGTCCACTGCTGGATATAGGCCTCCCCCAATTTCTGCCACCCTGACCTCATCACCATGTATTACTTTCAAAATTATCTTATTTTGTACCAAAGACTTTTAGTGCTGATACCAGTAGCGAAGAGTCACTTTTCCGAGGAGGGAAGCCGGTGGGACTAAAATATTTTGAGTTTCGGAAGGCTAGTTATTCTTTGAGTAGACACGCAAGCAGTGATAGGTCTATGGTGGTCAGGACATATTTTAAAAGGGAAGCCGGCAGGAATCGTGTTATATGGACGCTTCGCCACTGATAGGTACCTACACTGCATGACCTAGCAATATCAGTGAACATCATTTCTTTTATCACATTGATCGTTTACATTCAACCTGGTAAGTACCTACCTACATCGACTACTTTCAGATCAGAGATTTAGGCAAAACAAAAAAAAAACAAATTTTCTAAATATATTTATTTAAATTAAATAATCTGGGTACTTATTGCAATAGGTGTAAACATATATTTATTTTTCCATATCGACTGGTATAACGTTCTCTGTACTATCTGCGCTGTCTTTGTCACGTTGCTGTTCCGGTATTGGCATCTGACCTAGCACTCTGTCGATCCAAACTCGGCTGTTGGAAACCTGGAAATATTGAACAATTGATTAGGGATTTTATCTTTAAACTAGCTTGTCGCGGCGTGGCTTCACCCGCGGTTTTGCTTACTGCTCTGTTTCCGTCGCCAGTACCGTGATGTTACATAGCCTCTTACCTTTCTCGAGAACTGGGCTATCATACATGAAAAGAATTTTCAAATGGTAGTTCCAGAGATTAGCGCGTTCAAACAAACAAACAAACAAACTATTCCGCTTTATATAATAGTATAGATTACAGAATATCTATGTAGAAGGGAATGAGAGTACAAAAGCCCGAAAGTGCGTGTCGTGGTCTGTTAAGAATTTAGACCCCAAATTTTTGTCTGTGGTTCTTTCTAAAACGCCTAAAGATAATTCTCTTTTTAAAAGCACAACTGCCTGGATTTAGCTTTGTATCCCGTAATACTTTACCACACCTACAGTTACCGAATACAAAGTACATCCAGACTCAGAATAAAGTTTCGTCCCGTGTGGAGATCGAGCTCGCACTGTTATAGAGACAGATTAAATACAACTGGCGAAACGAAAGAAAATCTTAGAAGTTATAGTAGACCACATTGTTATTGATCATCTGAAGATTCTATTACGGAATTAGGTCTAGCGTACATAATATAAGTTACCTTAGCAAATACTCCAGGTTTCGACTTGTAGGCACATTCTTCAGTGCCAGAGAATAGTGCTATGCCGTACAGTGTTCCAGCACGGTTTAAGCCGCTGAAGTGAACCGCCGGATCACCCGTGTCGCCCTGGTACACAAATATAAGTATATATAAAATAATAAAGTTGTAGGTACAATATTAGTAAACAAACTATTAAAAAATACCTGTACACAATACCTACAGAGGAGCCTCTTGAATAAACTTTCGTCCTTTCAAAGATTTTAACAGCCAAGCTCAAGGCGCTTGAAATTACCTGATATTTGCAGAGAACAAGAGGTTTGTGTGTCCTTAAGCAGATTAAGCATCAACCAAGACAGTTTTTTTTTCTATTTTAGCCTACAAAAATTTCTCCACCTTGCCTAAATAGTAAGCAGTCAGTAGCATCCAGAAGTGGTGCACCATTCTAAACACCACCGTCATTAATTTCCACAGATTTATAAACGGCTCGGCGCCGTCATTTTTGTAAATGTAAATGTAAGAGTGACCCTAATCAAACTAGAACTCTTTCTTAATGCCATTTTTTTATCGATGATTAAGACAAGAATAAAATATACGAACCGCACATAATGCTACGCCTTTCACAACACTAAGTAAACAAATGTTGTCATGCTGCAAATGGTAGTCATTGCCGTATATCAGGCGGCATTCTCCTCGAGGCACTTCGCGAACTATCATCCGCCGCAACTCTTGGTTTTCTCCTTCTCGGATCTGCCCAGTCACCTGTCAAATAACTGAACTTTAAAAATACGTCTTCTGATGTTATGGACTCCTAGTATTTATAGATTAGAAGAATATAAATATAAAAAACTTCATAGAACGATAGTGTAGGTAGGTACCCAAGATACGCAAGATACAAAATTAATTTTACAAAAAATAAATTATACCCATATTCAAAAATAATTCCATTAATGTTTTAGACGCAGATATTGCAATAGTTTGGAAGTAAGGTAATGACAGTGTTATGCCATTTCGTTGTCTGCTACCATAGAAAATAATTATACTTAGTAAGATCACAGTTTGTGCATTATATTTATAATACTGTGGTAAGGTAGTACACTACCACAGATCCATATCCAGTGACGACAGTCTCGCCGAACATGGGAGGCAGCTCCACGTCAGGCATCGCTAACGCCACCGGCTGCATTCGGTTATTCGGAATTATGGGTATGTTCACCTGTTACACCAAGATAGCATACATTTAAAGACAGTTCAAGTTAAGTAGGTACAGAATTATGGACTCACTGAAACTATGGTCAAAATAGAAGTTATGTAAGATTCAAAATTCTATTTCTAGATGCTCTTTTTATACATAACGTCCTAGTATAATGCAGCGATATTGATAATATTTATGTGATGTGAAGAAAGGTTTGTGTTAACCGGTCAATAATATTTTAACAACACATCTAGTGTTACACCGAAGTTATAGTGATATCGGGCATTTAAAAAAAATACATGCTCGGTATAAAGAAACTGAATTAAAGTCTATAAGGCTGAAATTGCCAATCCACATTGAATAAACGTGGCGATCAATGCCGTGAGCATTCTTTGTAAGAAAAAAAGTGTATTATAATTGAAATCTACCTAATTATATAAACATTTTGTATAATTTATACTGAATAAATATTATTATTTTTGTATATTTTTTACTAAATAAATATTATTAATTAATCTTTACCTTGACCATAGCCAGGTTATGTTCAGGATAGTACTGGTCCATCTTGTACTCAGGGTGTCTGATGATCTCTTCCACAGCTAATATTTTGCCGCCAAAATCTCTAAACACCGACCCAACTCTTACAGATACTTCGTCTTTTGTGACGCTGTTGAAAATCATGTGTTAGTAACGTCAATTTTTTTTGTTTTGCTATTTATCGTGGGCCTTAGAGATGCCAAAAACACAGTTGTCTGTAATACTGGTGCTCCTAAAAATTAAACTATAAACAACTCAAGATAGATGATAAGAATTTCTACAAATAATGCTAACTGGTTTGCAACTTTAGAAGCAAATTAATTATCTGACTCAGTACTACATTAAGGATCGAGACAAACTGCCTATAACATACAACATGGCGTAATATTATTATTTGCAAATCTCATTTGGACCACTCTGGACCAGTATGAATGAAAATATTATGACCTAGGATGAATTTTGCAATTTGCAATAATGAACTTTTATAAACTTTTCTTTTATTATAGTAAGTACACAGGTATTACATACATGAGGTAGAGATCAATGAGGTAGGTACTCATTTTTCTGTTTATAGGTAGGCACCTATTTCTGTTTCTGTTAACAACAACAACGTGTTAAGAGCCGAAACACATAACGGAATTGCGTCGCGGCAACGAGGAAATCGGCGTCACCATTTTAACAATTTCTGCATTGAGGCGACGACGCAACGATACCTACCCTGTGTTTGTTTCGGCTCTAAACTGAAAATGTAGTTTACCTAAGTAGCCACTAGGGGCGCTAGCTGAAAACGTGCATCTATCGATAAAATATAATTTCAGTATACCAGGTCAGTAAAGATCTGTTTTCTCAACGTATTGCTGAGCAACAACTACAGAAATATGTACTTACATATTAGTACAATGTAACTTACTAATCAAAACACTGTGCAGCTGTGAGAATCCACGAGGTCCCAACTATAGCGCCCCCGCACCAATGTTTACCGTGTAACCTGTCAAATAGTAATATTAAAAGATTATCAATAAATCACACAACAGGTGATAGTATTGTGAATTATGCTTCATTTCGTACAAAATATGAACATCAACCCTTCCAAAGGCTTTCCAAGTATTCAGGCTTACTTACTTTGGATCTAGATAGCGTTGCCGTCGTTGTGTAGTTGTAATATTATTACTTATTTTTATTATTATGTTAATTATTTTAGCAGTGGCTTTTTAAACAAACTTCAATCCAAGATTCTTTAAAATCCTGATTTTTTGTCAATACGATCCATTGCTTAATATCGGATTTTCAATTATAGATCGTGTAGACATATTCACTGTAAGTAACCTTGCCTAATTACCTCATTTACTCTTCTCCTTTATGCCTTATATTATTATGTACCAATACAACAATAAAAGCGCATTTACATTGGTCGTTTACTCAGTCGTCAGCCTTTATATGGAGGCTCCCCGCATGCAGACTAACGACCAATGAAATTTATCGTTCGGTAACTCGGTCGGTATCAAGCATGCGGGGAGTCTGGACTTATGTCATTCTCTCGAAGCTAAACTAAAACTAAGCTAAGATAAAACAGGCAAACGGCCTGCGGGCGCTAACAATCAATGTAAACGGTTCCCTGCATGCGGGACCTATGGCATGCGTTACGGAAATCTCTGGCATCCCGCATGCGGGCGCTAACGAGCAATGTACCTAAATGCGCCTTTAAAACCATATTTACCTAACTGAAACAGTATATGGATAGTCTTCTAAACAAACTAGTCCAGTCACCGTAGTAAGTCTTTTTCTTCTCACGTGTGTTAGATCTTCTTCTGTTTTAGGCGGGAATTCGCATTCTAACTCAGCCTTCAATGTTGTGGACAATAACACGCCTGCAACAAAACAGTTACTCTTGTCTTGTTCTGATGTCCTGGTACAGGTGAACTTAAACGTGGTTTATTTTAAAATGTAAAAAATGTCAGCATGTGCGAGACTGTATACTTTGTTTATAACATAGCTTACAATTCACATAATGTAAATTAAATTCAACGTGGATAGAAATGACTGCATGTTTAACAGGTAAAATGGAAATGAAATGATAATGGCATAAATTATTCGCAAAGCAACCCAGTGTAAAAAAGGCCACTTGCTACCATTTTGATTAATATAATAATTGGTAAACGAACTTCTCGTTTTATTCGACTGTGCACTTGAGTCGTGTTTTACGTGCAAATCATATTTGTTTGATATTTAATTTCCGTTAGCGTATCACATCTCTTATTTCATTCAATAAACTAGTGGTCGCCTAACTGCCTAGTGGTCGAAATTCGACCATTTTTTTTTTAATTTATATGCATAATTTAAAAAAAGAATTAGCAAGTACACTTAAGTGTGCGAAATTTCCTCCGTCCGCGCAATTTTTGTAAAAGGGGTAAGTATACCTACAAAGTTTCTACTGCACAGGTAATATATAGATGTGTAGCAGTGAGCTACACCCATTTTTTTAATTGATGAGTATGATGACAGACGAGTAAACAACACACATGCTGGCAAGAAATATTCGCCAGTCATGGACCTAGTCTGTTCAGCTAATTCAGGGCAACTGGGTGAGCTAATGACATCTTCGCCTCCCGTTAATACCATGTAAAAATAAAAACGTTGTATATCTTTGACATGTCCCTCTTCAAACGAGGTTTAAAGAGAGCATTAATATCACGGTAGGCAGCGGCTTCGCAGAGCCCCTGACATTGCAGAAGTCTATGAGCGACAGTTACCACTTACCATCAGGTGGGCTGTTGGCTCGTCTGCCACAGTAAGAAATAAAAAAAAATATATATTTGCAATATTTGCAGTCGAAAGCACAGTGTCTACTTTACTGTGCTTTCTTTAGGACCGCACCGCACCACTAAATAAAGGAGGTCTCTCTCAAAAGTTTCAGTCGGAATGAGCCTATTGCTATCATAATGTTAGCAAATGCAACTGGCATACAGAACATTCCTAGACGAATAAATCAAGCAGCTGATAGGGTATCAAGGAAGCGTCACGAATTTTAACTAATTAGCACACGAGTTAGGTACCTACTTAGTTATTCTGTTTTTATTACGGGTTAAATGATATGGTAAGTATTCTACTTTAAGCTAAGTATAGGTATTACTAAAACTTAAATTTTATGATACTTATTCATAGCATAGTAACATTAATAAATCGAACTACGGCCGCTTCACAAAGAGTTTATTTATTTAATTAAAACAATTTGTCGTTAGAACAAGTCTACAGTTTTTTTAGCACATTTTGTAATGAATATCGTACCTGATCTTATGTGTTTAGATCTGAAAGGATAAAAGAACGCATCTGTATGAAATTATAAGATAACAAAATTAGTTAAATTTGTGCAAATGATAATCTATGTATTTATTGTTCAAGGGTTGTGGCACCAAAAGATGACGCGAAACTTTAAAAAAAGTCCTGCAACATAATAACATAACAGATTTATTTATTTACGTTATATATTTATAGTTTAATTAGTTTAGTTTAAATAAGTACAGCCTAAAAAAATTGCTAAAAATTGCTTATTTTTTTAGGTATCAGGTGTGCTACACGATTGTGACGTAATGCGCCTTACTTAATACAAAAAAGTTCTCGTAAATGTAACAGTTTCATTGTTTATAAAAATAAGGTTGGTAGGTGCACAAAACACTCGAGCGCGCGGAATTTGCCTCAAAAACGCACTCACTTGCTACTTAGTCTTAGAAGTCCCAATGTAATCCTAGTAATACCTTTATCACACGAGTGTAGAACTAGAATTCTCAAACTCCCAACACTAATAAATGTTAACTGATTTTCTCATAAACATATAAAACTAGACGTCCGCCCTCGTGACAGATTTATATTAAGAATATTTATATTAAGTTATAAATACTTCTTTTGGCGCGATTGGGAAAAATGATGAGAGTGAATTTTTACGATGCGCGCACACACCGACAGAAAAAAGCAACACCCTGAAGTTAGTTGCGAACCTTTTACACCCTGAAGTTAGTTGCAAACCTTTGTGTGTCGTATCAGTACAAATAATAAGTGTGAATAAATAAAAAATATATTGGCGTTTATATCAATTCAATTATATTTATGTCGGTGATAGATATTTTTTATTGATCATTTATCAGTAAAACTATTTATTTTGAATATTAGTGGTAAAAGTAGTTTTAATATACTGTTTTAAGTGCATTTATAGATTTAAGGTTAACTGTCGGTAAGTATAATTTATTGACATTGCAAATTATAAATTATTATATTATTATATTTTTTTTTTTTTTTTTATATTATAGCCTACCAAAGTGACTCGTACGGTAGTAGATCCACGCTGATTTCAGCATGAATGGGCCGGATCGTCCGGGAAAGTACTACCCTCTCATAGAAGATTGACTTAAGAGTAGTAGTATCCGTACTACTGCGTTTCGTTCGGTGAGTGAGAGCGCCGGAGGCCCGATTTCTCCCCCCTTTCCTCTTTCCTCACCTCCCTCATTCCCTTCCCCTAACCCTATTTCCAGCCGCCATAGTGGAGGCCACCATACCAGCAGTTTAAGATACATAAATAGCATGCAAAAATAATGAAAAATCATAAAATATAATTAAAATAAAAGAAAACAAAAAAATATTTATAAGATACGATGGCTTTTGGTATAGTGGCCGCCACTTCTGGATTCCACTGACTGCTTACCATCAGGCGGGGTGGAGTCACTTTGTTATGCTATAATATAAAAAAAAAAAAAAAAAAAAAACTCCACCCCGCTTGATTGTAAGCAGTCAGTGGAATCCAGAAGTGGCGGCCACTATACCAAAAGCCTTATCTTATAAATATTTTTTTGTTTTCTTTTATTTTAATTATATTTTATGATTTTTCATTATTTTTGCATGCTATTTATGTATATTTATGTATGTATGCGTTGTGTTATTATTTGGTATTTTTGGATTGTTACGCCAAAGAAGTAAGTATAACTTCTTACGTGCGTACATGAGTACACACACTCTTTTTTTTAAATCGGTTACGTTTATCTTGAGTTTAGTTAAACATACAAACAATAACAAAAAATCAAATCTTTTCTTATTATAATATTAGTTTATTTAGATAAGAATGCAGAATATAGTGGAACTCATTGATATTAGTTTTTTTTAATATTCATTTATTAAACGAAAAATGTTAAAAAATTGTAGTGCAAATTGAACTACGAACAACATAATAAATTCCAATTTATAAGTTAAATAGAGCAAACAACTTATTGATTAGAATATTAAAATTAATGATTGCAAATATAAAGCAAACATAATTATGTACAGTAATAAATTACAAAAGTGCGTAATAAAAATATTGTAATAGTAAAACAAAGCGATCAATAAATAGCTATGAATGAATGAATGAATTATTATTTAAATAATGATATCACTATAGGTATTCTTACCGCCTTCAACAACTAAAGTAGATTTACAAATAAAACCTAATATAATTAATAAAAACATTGTGCACTGTGACATTAATTCAGTTTTTCTGTTATCTGTTCATTTTTTCGCTCGTATAACGTTCAAAATGTCTAAAAGTAGCCTAAGAACTAAACATGAAATGACTAACCGGTGCTAGTTTATGAACTGTATGCTAAACAATAACTAGAGAGCTATTCGGTAACCCCTATTGTTCTCAACACAATAGCTGAACTTATAAACAAACGTAAAGATATTTTACTTTAAATGATGTGATTATAGGAAAAGAAATTAGGTAAGTACTAACTAGTAACAAGACTCTTTGTGTACAATGTAACTTGCTTGTGTATGCTGCATATTCTGGTATAAAACTGAAAAATCGACGGACATAACATTAAACTCACATCGCGTGCGAATATTCGGTGCTCGAGATTTTCCTCACAGTTAATAATATATTCTGAAGGAAATTTACTGATTGTAGATTTTATTTAGTTTAGTTAGGGAAGGTAAGTAAATATTCTGTATTTTACGTCTAGTAAAAAAAATGTGGAGCTATTTAAATAATACATACAAAGAGCATTAAAATTTATCATAGTCCGAGTATAGTAGACATTTATAGAGAATCTTACAGTTATTGTGGTAGGGATTTTGCCCGAACCACCAAAATATTACAGCGAGGTATCTTATAATAGTACCTACGTACTCGATCTACAGAGTGTATGAGAAAAACTTTCTAGAAAAAGTAGAAATATAAAAAAACAGATTCCTGATACAAATTTAGAGAGTCATCGACAAATGGTGGCAACAGGTTTACCTAAAATGCGTCCTAAAACCAATCGGACGACTGAGGTTCTGCAATCTATAATGATGAGCTATATATTAAGTACTAGCTGTTGCCCGCGACTTCGTTCGCGTGAAAATTCAGATGGGTGCCTCTATAAGAATATTGTGTGCCTGATTTTATGGCAATCGTACATTGTATCAGTAATAAATATCAGTATTATCCGTCTCTATGGCCAATCCAGTTTAAACCCGCTACCGCTAAAACTGACAAACCACTTTTACACAAACTTGCGACTCTTATTTGCCCACTTAATAAGGGTGGTTTCTGGGTTTCTGAATATTAAAAAAAGAGTATTTTCTAGTAATTTAAATCGTTTTTTCCAATAGACATTTTTATATTGTTTAAATACTGTTTTACAAACTATTTTTAATCTTCCATTCATACAAATCCTCTTTCACCTACCTAAAGATATCCCTCGTAAAAACAACATACAATACACAAAGGCAAATTTTCACTACAATAATTTTCCCTTTCCCTTCTTTCCTGTTGCCCTTTTTCTCCACTCTCCACAGTTTCCTCCTTCCTCTCCTCCCCTCCCCCTTCTGCTCTTGACCTCCTTCAGAATCCCTTGCCCCTCCTCCAGCATCTCTTGCCCTTTCCTCCACTTCCCTCTACCTTGCCACCTCGCTTTCCCCTCTCTTCCCCCTTCCTTCTCCTTACTTTTCCTCCTTTCCTCTCCCTTCCTATCGCTTCCTATCCATTCCCCTCCCTTTTTCCACTATTCGAGAACTCCTTTCCTCGTCCTTTCCCCCTCCCTTCCTCTCCCGTCTCCCTCACTTCCCTCTTACTTTCCCCTCATTCACCCCTCACTTCTCCCTCACTCCCCCTCACTTCCCCTCACTTTGCGCTCACTCCCCCCCACACTTCCTTCTCACTTCTCCCTCACTACCCCCTCACTCTCCTCTCTTTTCCCCCTCACTTCCCCCTCACTTCCCTCTCACTTCTCCCTTACTACCCCCTCTCCCCCTCTCTTCCCCCTCACTTTCCCCTCACTTCTCCTACACTTCCCCGTCACTTCTCCGTCACTTCCCCTCACTTCCCCTCACTTCCCCTCACTTTCCTCTAACATTCCCCACACTTTCCCCTCACTTCTCCCTCACTTCTCCCTGGCTTTCCCCTGACTTCCCCTGACTTCCCCCGACTTCTCACTGACTTTCTCCTCACTTCTCCCGCATTCCCCCCACACTTCCTCTTCGCTTCCCCCTCACTTCCTCACTTTCCCCTCCCTTCTTCCTTCCCCCCAATTCCTCCTTTTCCTCCCTCCTTTCCTTCCCTCCCCCACCCTGAAAATGTCAAGTCGCTAGCTTCAAAAGCTAAAGATCTTTGTATAGAATATTTCATCTCTAATTTCACCCCTCTAAATCCACTCCTGTTAAAATATAATTATAAGGATATTTTTTATTTAAATAGAAAACAAAATTTCAAAACTGTAAGTTAAAAAATGAAGAAGATTCATACAATCGTTTTCATCCCTTTTCACATACTTAGGAATTAAATTTTAAAAAACCCTTTCTTAGTACAACCTCTAGACATTTTGACAAACACACCCTCCAAATTTCAAGTCACTACGACCAGCAGTTTAGGCTGTGCGTTGTCTGTTAGTCAATCAGTCAGTCAGGACAAAGCCTTATATAATATGTATGGGTGTATGGATGTGTGCGTCTAATCCATACATTAGACGTATAGCCATCGGGGATCAAAGCATACAGGCTGCAAGAAATATAACACGTGATAGAGCCACATAAAGCTGACCGTGCGAAAAACAGCTAATACTTAGATCCACACCCACAACTTTTAGTTGTGTCTGACCTTGGGCTTTATTAATTGTCATCGCGAAACATAGGCTCACTGGAAACTGGACTCATTTAAAACTAAACGGAAGATTGTTTAGAATGAGAGGAATCCCAAAAATAAAAACGCTATCAGCTATTCCGTAACCTGTTATATTAAGTCTCTGTTTCTATCAGAAAATGTTCGACGTGATTCTTTAAATTGGCATAACTTTTTTATTTATGAACAGATTGACATGAAACACTAAATGTTAAGTGAAGCTTACCACAGTGTATTAGTGAAAACCATATCCAAATCGGATAAGCCGTTTCTGAGATTAGCGTGAACAAACGCACAGACAAACAGACAAAAATTGTAACAATCATTGTTTTGGGTTCTATTTGCGATGATAAAGGCCCCAATAATTTTTTTCTCAAATATCTTCCATGTACAGCCAGCGATCGGTTACATTTTTATTATATGTATAGATATCTCTTTATAAATACATTAAAAGTAGGTAGAAAACAAGCACACGACCCATCAGATAGTAAGTGATTATTGTAACCGAATGAGATGGTTGCGTTCTCTAAACATTGCAGAAACAATCAGAAAACACAATCAAGACGTTGCCAAACGGAAAGAAAACGAAAGGGAATAAGGAACAAGCACCTCAGGTTTTGTAATTGCTGGGATGCGATGGAGAGGCGAGGAAAACGTAGAGTGGCCGCCTGGCGCCTCATTGTTGGATGGAGCAAAGATCTTTAATCAACGGGCGGCTGGCAGAATCTGGTTGGGTAAGCAAAAATCGGGAAAGATGGCCCTTGGAAGTGACACTTGTCCAGCAGTAGACTAACGTAGAGTGATGATGAAATCATTATGGACGATGTTGATATGAATTCAATAAATAAATAGTTTGTATGAGTAACGTTTTAGTGCAGTCGGCCATTGCTGTATCATTGTACCAGATTACCCGACATTTTTTAGTAGGTACTTTTTATATTCAGTATCGTCGGTGTTACAATTCTACCACTGTAAACGAATAGTGACATTAGGAATAAAAGTAGGTATATTATTGCACAGGTGCATAGGTGCTTCACCTACATAAATGTATATACATAAATAAAATATGTAGATTATGTTAAAAATATGTAACAATACTGTAGTAGTTAGGCATATCTATTTTAGCTAACAATGTTATGCAAAAACGAGGGATGAAGTTAGATGCTTGCATCACTAGATGACGCTACATGTCGTGATAAAATATTTTTGAACTAAAGTATCTTTAAAATAAACCAAAAAAAAATTGTTTTAAAACTTCCTTTCTTAACAAAATTTAAACAATTATAGGCATATTCACTGTTTAAATAAGATCTATAATATTATAAAATAAATCAACATACTATCCTTAATAATCTATACTATTATATAAAGCGGAAGAATTTGTGTTTGTTTGAAGGCGCTAATCTCTGTAAATACCAGTCCGATTAGAAAAATATTTTTGTATATGATAGCCCAGTTCTCGAGGAAGGTTATAGGCTATGCAACATCACGCTACTGGCGACGGGAGCAGAGCAGTAAGCAAAGACGCGGGTAAATCGCGCCGCAGAAACCTAGTAGATTTTTATATTTCAAAAAGAGTACCTTCCCTAGGTAACATAATTAAGATTCTTGTAAGTACCTAAGTATGCTTTCTCTAACATTTTGGCCAGTGCATGTCTTCTTTTTGGTTGTCTTGATGATATGCAATATTGTAAATTGTAAATTAGGTAGTTTGTAATTCCTAAAGTGTGAGTGAGCTTGCGCTCACTGTAGGTACTATTTCTGTCTTTTTGAGAATCTGTTTTTATAGAAATCTGTCCTTTTGAGATCTGTCTTTTTGAGAATTTGTCCTAAGTATCTGTCCTTTTGAGAATCTCTCATTTTGAGAATCTGTCCGTATATGAATAAAATTGAGAAAGTAGAAGAAATAATACACAATGAACATCTTCAGGCTGATATACAGATGAAACTCGATCTATCCAATACAACTGAATAGCCACAGCCTATAAAAGAAAAACACAATAAACTTACATACACAAGTCTGTTCTATCTTTTTTGTTCAATGATCGATAATTTCTTATCCTTACTTTGTTCTTGTCGCCATTGTTTTCATCACCTGCATACTACAGGTACACCTTTAGTAAACGATAAACCAAACAGTTACAGTCCTTGCACCACGAAAATATGAAGCATATTATTTATTTCAAAGTGTATCTAGTCATTAAATTAGTTACCGCTGAAAACTGGAAACCGGCAACAGATAATAGTGAAATACCAACTGAAAACTTTAATATAAGTAATATATTAATCGCTAATGAAGATAATGAGTTAATCAAGCCTGAATATGTTGTTTCTCAAGCAGGATACATGAATCCTAAGAGACTCCGTCGACATCATCTACGGAAGGTATCGCAAGGATTGGCGATCCCTAGTCCCGAAGATAATAAAAACTCAGAGCAAGATGAACCCTGTTCTGATAAAATTAAAGAAGTAGCGCTGCCAACTCCTAAGAATGTAGCATACATAGAAGAATTTATTGGACCTAAAACAACAACAGGTAAATAGGTACTTAAATAGCTTAAAACAACAGCTGCTAACTTAATTAGTTACTACAGTTGTTGATAACTTTTGCTTGTAAACCAAGAAGGAATAGACTGATTCAAAAAACATGTCGATGCATAAAAAACAACTTATCTAAATTAATGACTTATATAAATAAATGAAGAAACAAAAAAGTCACTTATACCAACTTGAATCTTAAATTTCGTTTTGCACAAAACGATTCTATAGGCAATACATATTTTTTCTAGGTACTTATTGCTTTGAAATGTTGATTATTGTATTAATTTGAATTCACACGTGTTTTATTATATTACGACGTCATAAATAATGAAATTTAATGGACAAATTTGACATTGTTGCAGAAAATACGACCACCATCGAAAATACAAATTGGAAGTACCAGGGCGACAGGCCGTCCGAAGAGAGCGACGAATCGAAGAGCACGCTAATCGACTATCCCTTTTCAGTCTCTATACAAAGAAAGGGATCGCACTATGCTACTGGCGCGCTGGTAAATAAACGGTGGATTATTTCTGCGGCGGGAGAATTTTTTAAGTAAGTTTTTGTTTTGGTCTGGGGGCTTACTCCGAAAATCGAACGTCGAACTTTCGACTGACGGATCGTACACCTACCTACCACGAAATGTTTCGAATCCGAAGATCGAATCGAAGATCGCAAATTGACGTTTTGGCTTTCGTTGACGCTACTCCGAAATGATTTTTGACGTTTAATTATCGTTGTTTGACAATACTTTGATCGTGAATTTAACCTCTAATTTTACGATAACAACTTAGCTTTCGTTTCACTATCGTAAAAAGATTTTGCATTTAATTTTATGAACGAAAATGGCACGTTTTAGCTCTATGAGGAGGTCTTAGACGAAGAAAGGCAAGAGCGCAGGCGGAGGCGTAAATTAAATTACCTACCTATATATATTTGTTTCAGTTTAACTTGTGTTGGGATTTTTATTTATTTTTAATAATAAACACTGTTTTACAATTTATCCAAAAGTTTATTTAAGGTATTAATTAATTCTTGAAGCTGGCCGATGACACCCACCAACACTTCTTTCTTCTCCTCCTCGAGGCGAAGCACTCGACTACGGAGGTTTAGTTGCGCAGCACGCAAACGTCGTCGAGTTCGCCTCAAGGCTGTTAAATTAAAATAGAAAATTAGTGTCACAAATTAATAACACAATTAGGGACAGCACTTAATTATTACAGCCAACCTATATGTTAATATAATTTTATATAGGTCTAGTAAGCCTATGACTAACGGTTGAGAGCCTTCTGCTCACCGACAGTCCTCGTAAGGTTGTGAAAGCCATGAGAGGCTAACAACCCACACCACACGACAAAAAATAAAAAAAAGCCTAGAACCACTGCTGTACAAAAGCCTATTACATATTAGAGTAAGACAGTGATTAGGATTAGATCATTACATTTTTGTAAATCCGCACTATACTTTTCAACAGAGATCTCTAAACTTTCTATAGTTGGAAAAATATAAGAACTTACTTACGATACTATCTTGAAGTAAAAGGTGAACATTAATTAAGTAATATTATAAGAAATCATTAGTTTAATACTACATACCTTCTTCCACTGTTACACCGTTTGAACAGCAACCCCCAATGCTGTTTAACTGCGCAGCCAGGGATTCCCACAGCCTTTTCGCTTGTGCCTGCCCCTCTATGCTGTGTATGAGGCCACGGGCTAGGACTGGATGCTCAGACATAAATATAATTGTACTATAGCCTTCACTTATGTACCTGTGGCCGTCATTTTACTGTGAGAAAACGAAATTGCATTATTCAGAAAGTCGTAAAATTACAGATTGTTCATAATAAGAATACGAAACAAACTACGGAATAAATACATAACGAATATAATATAGAAAAGATACAAGGGCTAATACAATAAAGATCTTTATACTTACAAAATGAAATTATATTCTTTATTGAAATTTCTAAGACTTTAAACTTATACCGCGAGCCGCGAATCCACGATTTCAAAATACTGCCACAGATTAATAAGAAAGCAACAGCACGATGTAAGGTTTTTTAAATGTCATCACATCAAAATAAGTCTAATTTTCAAGCAGATTAATTAGTTTTACGTATAAATTATTAGAATGATAGCAAAACATTTAATTTAAGATACACCAACAGCTTATTTTTTAAAAAAACATAATATTATTGATTTTTCTGATTTTTATCGGTTTTTTATTTGCCTTTAATAAAAGACCCAATTTGACATTAAATAGTGTATCAAAATATGTTCATTCAATTGGTTGTTTATGGATTCGAAACGACGGCCGAACGCAATAGTCGTATCCGAAGTAACTTGGTAGTAGGGTTATCGTTCGACGTTCGACGTTACTACGTTTCGATTCGATACTTCGACGTTCGATTTTCAGAGTAGGCCTCTTTGAAAACATCCGTAAATCCGTACCTAATGCACACTGCATGTGCAACGCTGTAAATTAAATACCTAACTCACGATTTACTGTTTTAAAGTTTGATAAAGTTTGTACCTATTAGAAATTTTCTATTGATACAATGTTTATGTAGACAGGCCAACTCACCTAGTAGCACGCCTAGTAGATACCTACATAACAGTAGTTTTAGAGATATAATATAAATGATGCAAATTTATACGACCCATGTTAGTATAATTTATTTACTTTTTTTTATGTCTTCATTTCAGTGTAAGAGAATCACTGAAATTATACAGAGCGAGACTAGGATCGGTGGACTGCAAAAGCGGTGGCGTAGTTATACCCCTAAAGAAGATTGAGATCCATCCGTATTATCTCTACAAGAAGCCTAATTTTGACATCGCTTTACTAAGATTGGCGAAGAATGTTAAATTCACCAGCTTCATTAGACCGATAGTGATATCTAATATTAAGGGTACCGTGATAAGTGCTAAATTTATGACTACGTATTGGCCAAGGGTGATGGTAAGTTATACATTTTTCACATCATATTTTTTGTAAGTGATTCACTGTGACATTAAAATCGCAAACAGTTAACATTGACGAAGACAAAAAAGGCGATGTGTGTACGTCACATACGTACGTCTATAGTACATAGTATCTATAGAATGCATCCCGACAAATGAATAAAAGTTTTGTGATTAACTGTACTCAATACTCAATACTCAATCGTTTATTGCTTCCACAATGTATTAACAGATGGTAAATAAATCTTAATTATGTAACAATCATGGACCCTGTCGGGCACAGCATAGTCGCTATAGTAGGAGAGACGAAGACGGCTTATTACTTATTAGACAGTAACGGACTTTACATGCAAAATATTATTGCTGATTTAAAAGATTTTGTAGTCAATATTTTTAAAATAATTGTAATTTAATAAGTTACTATTTATTAATTATAAAGATGTTAAGATAAAGTTGTGCTATTTATTAGAATTTTTGTTATATTAGATTAGAATGTAATTTAAAAATGTCAGGTTTTAGAGAAATGTTTGTCAAATTAGTAGGTACTTAATTAGAAATTTAGAATGTCAATTTTTAGCCAAAAAATAATAAAAGATAAAATGAATTTTTTTTTAGAATTATTGTTTAAATATGTCAAATAATGTATTATCTGGGGGTCAAGACGAAGGTCATGGTCACTGTATGACCAAAAACACTGTCAGATATATGACTATAATGAATAAAACTGGATAAGGTTGGGTTGAGGTGTCACAAAATCATAAAGGAGACGACTGGTTTTAAACCTGCTCCAAAAGAAGAGATATTAATATGGAATAATCACCTCTCTTGGCGAGAGGGTTGGCTGATAAAACTTTATATTTGTTGCTATTCCTGCTGCGAGATGATTTAATATCATTAGTTCATTACTTTATTATTTACATGGTTCTACACTAATAAATAAAGCGGCAGCGTTTGTTTGTTTATTTGAACGAGCTAATCTCTAGAACTATCAGTCGGGTTTGAAAAATTCTTTTTGCGAGCCCAGTTTCTGAGAAAGGTTATATAGGCTCTGTAATATCATGCTACTGGCGACGGGAGCAGATCAGTAAGCAAATATATGGATGAAAACGCGCCGCGGCTAGCTAGTCGTTTAATATAGCGAAACACGACGCCAACCTCTCGTACACAGTAGTATTTAGTTTTAAATTATATAAAATATGTATTAGTTTATAGTTTTTATTTTGTTATTTATGTATTGAAATTTTATGGGCTCTAAATGCCTGAAATAAATGGTTATTATTATTATTATATTTATTATAATATAACCTGACTGAATATGATATGAGTGATTGGCCTGTTGGTCTAGCGGTTAGTGATCCTGACTGCTAAGCCGGAGGTCGTGGGTTCGATTCCCACCCAGGACAAACCTTTGTGTGATGAGCATGATTGTTTGTTCTGTGTCTGGGTGTAATTTATCTATAATATGTATGTATTTACAAAAAAAAAAGTATATAAGTAGTTTATCCGTTGTTTAGTACCCATAACACAAGCAAATATAATTGCTTAATTTGGGGCTAGATGGCGCTGTGTGAATGTAGTAGAATATTATTATTATTATTATTATTATTATTATAACCTTTTATTTTCTAGTTCAAAGGAAAAACATTACCAGCGACAGCGATGGAGCGTGTGAAACACAACAGCATGCGGGTGTCAACTCAACGGTTGATACCTTACAAGAGCTGTATCGAGATTATCAAGAGCATAGACGAGGTGCTGAACGAATCGAGCCTCTGTTTGAAGCCTATTGTTGCTCATCATAGCGTGTGCATGGTATGTAGAAACACTAATCAAAAGTAACTCTGTCTGTCTGTCTGTCTGTCAGTCTGTTACGCTTTCACGCCTAAACCACTGAGCCGATTTTGATGAAATTTAGTATACTTAGTGATAGATTAGACCTCGGTCGGGGAACAACATAGGCAATCTTTTATCGCGAAAAAATGGCATAAAGGGCTTGAAATAGGGGATGAAAATTTGTATGAAAAATCGTCAATGTGAACAGAAATATAACCGTCATTCACGCGAGCGAAGCTGCGGGCAACAGCTAGTTTCTAATATACAGTAAAATAATTAGGTATATAATAAAATCGCTGTTTTTCCTGACCGTTTCTTCGACAAGAGAATGAGGAGGCCACTAAACCGATAGATAAATGCGTCGCAGAAACAAAGTGCAAACCTTGAATGATGAGGATACTAATTATTACTTAGGTAGAGTTGTTGTGAATGCGATTCAGTAAAAAAGAACATTCTTATTCAGGCAGGCAAACCTTACTATCACAATCATTATAACCGGTGATGGTGTACCTATTCGTCCTATTCCCTCAAGTAGCTAATTTGAATACGTGTACGACCTTGATATTTCTCTGTGACTTTTTGCATACGTTGTGAGATATTTTTATGAATAAAAAGATACGGTACCGAAATATTATGCCTACTTACTTATATTATTTTTTGTTAACAGCCTGATGTTGGTGCGCCAATAATAGCAGACGATGGCCTTTGGGGTGTCACCTCTGGGTGGACATCACCCCTGTGCCCCGAATACCCCGTACCCACGATATTTACTCGACTGTCTTCAGAATCTGTGCGCTCCTGGTTGGACACCCATCTACTTAGTCCCTAGGTTGGTTAACGCCGCATACCGCGGATTTATCAGTATAATACCGGTGGGATACGACATTTTACAACGAGGAAAACATAACAATGAACGAGTGAGCGAGAGCGTCCGCTACAGTACTTTGTCTTCGACATCTTCTTTAAAATTATGTTTGCCTGGTACATTGCACAGCTGATTTTTGTTTCATCATAGCACAGAGGCAACATGCGTGACAAACAAAATTATTTATCTGTCAGACAGATGACGGCGAGCGACTCGCGTGACGGTTCATAAATAAAATAATTATTATGAATTGGTATGAATAAAACAATTCATTTTAATAATTTATTATTGTTGTATGTACTAAACACTAACTTATTTATTTTTAGCACTAACAATAAAATTTTCAAGTTTAGGCACGGAATAAAATATATATTTTATTATCAAGATTTTACTATCTTGTGCTACATTAAAAATGATAGCTATTATTTCTTATTTAGTCTCTGTCAATGCAGTCTACACTCTACAGTTAAATAGACAATGGTAGATATATACCTACATTAGTATTTACACGAGTTAATTTACAGAAATTTATAATACAGTTTATTATTATTTATGTATAATCTATGTATATACATTTTTACTAATAAACTTTGCATTTAAAAAACAAAATTTTATTATTCTTATATAATGTAAATTAAATCACAGTTGTAATAAATTCATTCAACCATGCACGGCTAACCTACCAGCTGGCAAAGTAAGAATTTATTCGATTTGTATAAATAAATTAAAACAATTTAAATAAATAAAACAAAACACCATAATACTAGGTATTCAGAAAATGAAAGAGTTCGATTATAAGTTAACCTTTCAAGCATTCAATAAAGTCAGCTGTTTTTTATCAAAACCATTTCTATTAGTTACACCTGAAAAATACCTCTTTTTGCCCGGCTGCCGAAGTCAAGGAGAGTAATCTTCTAAGTGGTAAATAGAACTGTTTCTCGAGTTAGTATATATATTTACTCATGTGCTATAGGATAATGTGTAACATGGAATAAGTCTGTGGTCCTTTGAAATTCATCACAGAAACACTTACAAAACCTACATAAATTTAAACAATATTGGTACATTTTTGATTGGAACTGTTATTTCTAAGGAATAAATAATATACTAGTCAACGTGTTTATGGTTTTAATTTTAATAGTTTCTACATTCAACTGAACCTATAAACCTATGTGACCCTGGTACCTAACAGTTAAAAATGATGTAACGTAAGCCTGTCAAGTGCACTTACGGGACAAAAGTCACTTTTTCGCATCATCTGTAAAGGAGGTTGTGATTCCTTTTTCGCTCTAATTCTTTCTTACTTTGGAGGCGTCCACAAAAAGAAACAATCTTTTGCAGGCGTTTTCCATTGAAAAGATCGGAAATACTTATTTGCTACAAAAATCTGATCGTTCAATAGGAACTGCAAAAATGACTTGAAGACAATTTCGCGTAAAGTTGGTAAAGAAGATTTTAGTCGAGTCTTAAATACAAGCATCTTTTTATCGCGTTGCCGTTGGTAGTATCTATGGTAATAGTAGCGTCACGTAGTGTGCTATGGAATAGATAGTTAGTTACCTATACTATAAGAAATGTGACACTCAAACATTTAATAGTATGTGACACTCATGGTGACACTACTTGCAACTTGAACCTCTGCATCCTTTAACTTTCTGTACCCACTTACTTGGTTACGACTTACCTACGTACCATCAGGTAGATTATATTATGGCGTTGTATGTTGTATGCGGAAGTTATGAAAGTTGTATAATAATGAGGAAAACATTGTGAGAAAACCTCTTCAGGCTTCATTTAAATAAACTTATCGTACCTACTTTATTTAAATAAAGTCTCGACAGTCTATAATATGAAGTATCAAATTCCAGGTTTTAACCACATACCTAGCCTTATCTTATCTGTGCCCTTAGCTGTATATAATAAAGAACTAGGTAACAAAATTTTACCTTATATACAGAACAATACTAATTTTAATGTAAGTATTAAGACCTCCATATAATCTTTGATCGCCTGGTAGATCTGCGCGAAACGAAAGGGAAAATTGTACTTATTGAACCACGTATAAATTTCATTCTTTTGTAAAATGATACCCAGGCCAGGGTTTTATTGTGTATCATTATTATCATTAATTCATCAGATAAAAAATATTTTTGGATTTTATTTTTCTACCACTACTTTCAGTTGTGACTTCAGTGACCCAAAACTTTTAGTGTTACCTATACTGTATGAAATTAAGGATTAGTTAATTATTAAGTTAGTTTTTTTGTAATCTGTGGTAGCAGTCAGTCAGGTCAGTCAGGTCAGTCAGGTCCATTCCAAATCTAATTTCGGACAATGTAAACAATCCTCCATATTGCCATTGTCTATGGTTTCATGAATTTACTAGTGATGGGGAAAAGGATGATAACAATAAAATTAATGTCATCAATCATCATACATAATTAAATAATAATTTCTCATTCTTTTTTTCTAACATTTTTAAATAATATTATGTTTACTAATACTCTATTTGCGTAATCGATTAATTCTATTTGATTTGTTATTTTTATTACTCCAAATACTTGTATTTATGTTAAATATGGTATTGTATTTTATTGTAACCGTTGACTTATAAACTATAAGATAATAAGACAAACAATTTACATACCTAATTAATAAATAAATGTAATTTTAATTAAGCATTGACCTCTAATTACAACTATTTGACCACGGACTGAAATGTAATACTGGGATACTTTTATATATTTTCCCGCCTGATAAAAAATAGTGAAATATTGATTATATGGAATTTGTATGTATGTTACGATTTTATTATACTATATTACAATAAAACAAATGAACTCAGACTTGCGAGTTCAAATGACAAAATATTATGTACCTATGATATGTATTGGTTAAACTTATTTTTTCTGATAAATGACAACATTGGTTTTCAAAGACAATATAGAGTACAGAAAAAATAAAACTGTCAATCATTTTGACGTCTTAATTCGACCGCAAAAAGTAATTCGTAATTTTATTAAATAAACTAGATTTGATTATTAATCATTAGTAGAAATAGTTGCAAAATGAAGTGTATAGTGAACAGAATGTGTATAAACCCATGTGTCATCGTATATGGAGTTTTTGATAGAAAAATATTGAAAAAACTGTTTGTTTACATTGTCCGAAAATGGATTTGGTCGATACTGTACAAACGACCCGTACAAACTTACTTGTTGCAAAAATTGTGATATAGGTACCTACCTACCCAACTAGTCAATAATATTTATTTAGGTACGTCATTCAAGAATTTTTATAAAGGTAGTATAGTTAAATAAATACAAGGATCGTTCTAAATACACAATAAATGTATTTACGCAAGTAGATAAATAAGTACTTTTTACAAATATGCCATGTGCAATGGCAATGTGCATGTTATCCATTTTTATTTATTTAGAGAGAGCACATTGAAAATATTAACTTTAATTTTTATATAGAAAATAATACTTTTTATGGCAATTAAAGAAATTTAAAAGGAAAAATAATATTTAATTACTAAAGTTACCTTAAAGTATTCATTACACTATGATCTTATTGATCATGCATTATCAATTAACTTACCTTACATTAAATAAAGTTTATCATATTGAGTACCAAATGATAGAGATTTAAATCGGTTTACGATTTTTTCATCGATCAGAGATTTAAATCATTATTATGATTTAAAATCCCCTGACTGCCAATTTCTTAAATAAAAGGTGAACGCCACGCATAGGATGTTGCAAGCGCGCCTTGCTTGACCCAACACGCGACGCCATGCGCCAACGCGGCAACGTAGCGGGCGGTGTGATGGCGCAGCTCCACGTTGTGACACTTATTCGCTAAAAGGCGCTTCTACGTACCAGGACAACATAAAACAAAAGAGTCAAGATTTCTTTTACAAATCATCATAAACAGCGCAGCGCTGTGATGTTGAATTGCGATATAAATTCACTGCAGCACTGTAACAACGTAGTTCAACGTAATAGGGTCTATTCTAATAGCCATATCGTTGAATTTTTTTTTATTGTTTTCTCTTTTTTCATTGATAAACCAAAGGAAGTCAAACTTACATCGTTTCTCAGTCCTCTTCCTTTTCCCTTACAAACCTTGTTCATACGGCTACCATTTACCATCAGGGCCGTATGCTTGTTTGCCACTAAAGTTGTAAAAAAACTTAATAATGATGACAATTAAATGTAGTTTACGTGTGCAATGGCGTGGCACGCTTAAATGTATTTATTCACGTAATTCAACAGTCTAATATAATTATCACCTGTCAAACATTTAAAGATAAGGAGTTTTTACGCTCAGTGTGGAATGAAAACGCTCTCACGAAACGACATTTCTGGAACTCAAAACTTAAGTATGCCAGCAATTATAAGTTAAATATAGTCATCTATCATGATGAAAGACTACCGCTTGGTGCTTCGCTGCTGCCCTAATTTATTAAATGTAGTTATCAGTAATGATCTAAGACTACTGGTTGCTGCTGCGCCGCTGTCCTTTTGGTATTGGTATGTGATGATATGCCGCCAAATTGCCCTTACTGAACGTGGCTTTCCTTAACCCTTGGTACTATAATTATTAATTTAACTGATTCTAACACCCAGTTTCTGAAAGGCTGATCAACGTAAAATTAGCTAATCATCTGTTAAATCTCATGTGAAGTACCAATTGGGTTGCTAAAGGCAAGACTAATTAGTTTAATTTGATCTAATTAGTAATCAATTAGATCGAATTAAACTAATTATCTATGGTTTCAGAATGCTTTTAGGTACTTCACATGAGATTTAATAGGTGATTAGTTAATTTTTCGTTGATCAGCCTTTTAGAAACTGGGTGTAAGCCACCCTTATAAAGCGTACTTGTAAAGTTTCCTCCAATTTAGGCTAAAATTTGTCAAAAAAGAAATCATTACCTACTCTTCGCTTTACCTACTTGAAATCGCGAGAAAATTACACTTATCAAATTGTCTAAGCTTATTTGAATAAATATTTTGTTTATCAATCCATACTAATATTTTAAATGCAAAAATATCTGTCTGTCTGTCTGTCTATTACGCTTTCATGCCTAAACCAGTCAACCGATTTTTTTATAATAGCCTACCAAAGTGAGTCCACCCGCCAGATGGTAAGCAGTCAGTGTAATCCAGAAGTGGTGTGTGTGTGCGTGCGAGCGTGCATGCTTGCGTGCGTATGTGAGTGTGTTTGTTACCACTTGGCGCTCAAACGGCTTAACGGATGAAAATTGGTTGAAATTGGTAGACATATTCGGTGCCCGAGACGGACATAAGCTACTTTTTATCCCGAAAATCGGTCTGATTCTCTAAGGACACAACAAAACATAATTTACGCGCGAGCGAAGCCGTGGGACGCAGCTAGTATCATATAATTTTATACTGATCTGAGTAAAATGGTACCTATGATTGTTATCTTTTTAATAAAAAAACCTGTGGCACTTGGGGACTGCCGCGGTAAAGCTATTGCATAGCATTTTCATCAACTTTTTTTCTCTGATATTAATTCAAGTTACACTTTTTGAGCGTGGTGACCGATAAGAAAACATTTTTTTTTCTTTTATAGAATAAATGAAAAGTTAATATCATTATAAATATTTTTTATTATCTTACAATACATGTAGGTTCTTCAGGAATTTTTATCATCCTACTAAGTATTTTACTCCGAAAATGAATAAAACTGGGACGTTGCATTACAATGATGCATTATTATTACACGTTATTAAAATCTTAGTTTCATTTCTATAGTTCTACCAGATAAAATTTATCGCAAATGTGACATAATATTTGGTTTGTGTGGTAAAAATTAGCGCCACTAGTGTTTATCCTGAGAAATAAATTTTTCATGGTAGGCGGAGTGGGGGTGTTAGGTTTTATTTTACGAAATTTCTTGATTCGGTCGCCGCGCTCAAAGTCCGCGATTAAAGCTATGCAATAGCTTAAAAACAGCCACAACAATACTTAAAAACTGTCTAGTAGGTATTTAATATTTGCTATTTACATTGCAGGAAGTATTAAATTCACTTAACACTTAAAACAACACGAGATAAGATGAATTAAATTACATTCGTAGTCAACAAGGCGTGAATGACAGCAATAGCAACTCTGGTCTGGTATCTGATTTAATATCGTATTGTGTTTACAGAATAATCCCCCACACGCCCACCCGCGCTAACAATACAATTATCAAACAAAACTAATCAATCACCGATACCTATCTCTTTCTTCCCCCAAATCAAGTTCGAAAAGAAAGAGAAGGATATAGTTTAGTGTTGCAATTAAAAGGCGTGGTTTGGTTTACGAATTTCGCTTGAAGTAACTGGGCGCCTGGTAGCTGTGAATGCGAATGGACACTGTCAATCGTAAAATATTGATAAAACTAGAAAGAAAAGTTTAGTTTTTATGAATTAATTACAGCTACATTATTTATTTATATTCAATGAATCATTCATTAAAGACTTTTTTTTTATTATCATTCTGCTTAGGTATTTGAAATTATTAGATATTAATTACGTTTAATGGAGATCAACTTACATAATCGGCGGTCCACCTTGTAAGGGGTCTGCCTACGTGGGTACACTGCGCCGATTGTTAAAGGGTGGGTTAGGCCTATACTTTGTCCAGCTTTGGACGTTTTCCGGCTGTTACGATGATGACGAATTGAATTGAATGTTATAATTATGACTTTATTGTATAGACTGTATTTACCTTTTATTGTAAAGTTCTTTTCACATCGCAAGTCATCACCACTATTCGTTTTATTTTGTGTTATACGACACGGAACACGGCATAGCCTTGTCAGTTTATGTTTACCTAGTGATTTCCGTCGTTGAAGTCGACAAAATGCCGGATGGCGTTGGTCGAACGAGTTCGTCACATCGCGGCGCGGCATCGACAATAATCGGCATTGATAAGTACTGGCAAAAAGCGGATCATTAAATCAACGTTCGTAGTTTTATGAGTCTCGGGTAGTTCGGTATTAATTTGCTTTCCACTTACGATACTGTTCAGAGGGAGGCCGTCATTAATTTGTATGAGCTCTAACCTCTTATGATCGCCTGGTACAAAAGGAGTAATTGTTACAAAAGATTCAGTAAAGGTCGTTCCGGGTGAAGCAAAAGTGTTTTCACAGCATGCCCGATCGGTTCACAAAGCTTCATGCGACTGACAAAATATATTGGACAATATTAGAGAGAATCTGAATCTTCTATCAAATTGAAATTCTCAACAAATACTATTATTTCTATCCGTCATACGTTAGGTACCTATATTTCTTTTAAATTTAACGCCATATTCACTTTGTTAGCTCAAGTAGTCCTTTCATTTTGACTCTTGTGAGGGGTTTGATTGGAAATCAAACTTACGCGGGACAAATTTTCCTACGGGCGTCTCCGAATCATATCCCGATTTGTGTTCAGTTATTCTGGCTATTGTGGTTACAATTGCCAGTGCTGCAGCGGTTTTTGTTACCAATATGTTTTCAAGAAGGGTAAGAGATAATAAACAATATGCTAGTATTATATTACCTAACATTTTGATCCATTGAATCCCTTGAGTACCGAAAATTAACAAAAAATCGTAACAAGCGCCTGAAAAATAACGTTGAGCAATATTAAGTCAATTTGCGATTGCTTTTTAAAAAAACAGGAGAATGTTTAGACTTCTAGATCACGATGTTTGTCTAATAGACAAACAACAGAACTTTATGGATAGGAGCCGATAGAAACCACTGATTATTGCCATAATCATATTTTTTTAAAATATATTAGCCCACTAAAGTGACTCCACCCCGTCTGATGGTAAGGAGTCAGTGGAATCCAGAAGTGGTGGCTACCATACCATAGTCTTAAACTGCTGATATGGTGGCCTCCACTATGGCGGCTGGAATGGGGTTAGGGGAAGGGAATGAGGGAGGTGAGGAAAGAGGAAAGGGGGGAAATTGGGCCTCCAGCGCTATCACTCACCGAACGAAACGCAGTAGTACGGATACTACTACTCTTACGTCGATCTTCTGTGAGAGGGTAGTACTTTCCTGGACGATCCGGCCCATTTATGCTGAAATCAGCGTGGATCTACTACCGTACAATATATGCAATCATGTTTCGGTAAGTAAAGATAGAGTACATTGTCACCTGTCTCATGAAGGCCTTAATTGTTTTAGGTTTTGATGATCTTTACTTCTCTTCTGTCAGCCGCATGTATGGCATGGTTGGCGAGTAGGTACGCTGCGGTTGTCCCTGGGCGCCTGTATTGGCCATACCGTTGATGATAGTGCTGTACTGCATTTCAACTAGGCGCCAAAAATATAGTTATGCAATTGACAGAGTATCTTTTACCGCAGGTAAACTATGTATTAAATTAATATAAATATTTTTGGCTTCATTTAACGGCTATACTCGGCAACGGCTCTTTTTTTTTTATATAAGTCTACCAAAGTGAGTCCACCCCGCCTGATGGTAAGCAGTCAGTGGAATCTATAAGTGGTGGCCACCATACCATCTTAAACTGCTGGTATGGTGGCCTTCACTATGGCGGCTGGGAATGGGGTTAGGGGAAGGGAATGAGGGAGGTGAGGAAAGAGGAAAGGGGGGAAATTGGCCTTGATTGTGTTTTGTTGTAATTTAGCAGGGATTACAAAATAAAAATACACATCCATTTAGTTCGCTAATGATATATTGAAAAAATCAAAGGGAAGTAGTGAACAGTGTTGCTAGTGACAAGACACCCGTAGAGCTGTCCCGTCTGTATAAATATTGATAGTGTTTTTGCAGAGACCTCAATTTTCCAACATGTTTTATTATTTCTGCAATGCTTAAAGAACATAGCCATAACCATAGGTAACGGTTATCAACTTCTACTTCTACTTCTACCATCAGAACCGATCTCTGGTTGTTTAGCCACGAAAGTTGTCAAAAAAATCATACATACCTACATACATAATTATCATGATCAATATGAACTCGTAGGACATAACATTTTATTATGGTTCTTTTTGCATTGTCATGCTCACTAAAATGTCATGACTTGTGGTGTCGTATTGGCCGGGTCTGCACCTTCCCTCTAATATGGCGAAGGTGATGATGGCTAGTCCGTGCGTCATGCTCGTGAACGGGTGCTACCTGGGATGATTGGTCAATCTTGGCATGGCATACATTTAATACTTAATCCAGTATTACCTTGTCATTCAATATGACCGGGAAACTAATACTTTTTTTTTATTTTAATTAAAATACGTAGTCAAATTACCATACTAGATGAAACTAAATAATAGAAATCCTTTATTTTCTTTTCTTTTCTTTTTTCTAGCTATTAAATTAATTGGTTGTTATGTAATAATTACATTGTATGGTTCTTTAGTTGCGTTGATGTGTTAAAACTGTTAACTCATACAAAAAACTGTAATTATCTGGCGATTGAAAAGATTGGCGTGAGTTTCTTGCCAGTTCTTCTCACAGTTCTACCTCGTTAGCAAACTGGCTGTAGGTTAACTAGCTGACTTCATGTAATTTTGACTTTTCATAAGCATCATCCTTTATGATCAAAATAAAATAAATGCTTTGACTTTGACTTACATAGCTTCACGCTTTTTTTAGGCAGAGGTGCTTAAGGTGTTAACCACCCTAGTTTCGCCATTTTATTATCGTTCCATGTAACAGGAGGCGAGCATGTTGCCTCCGGGCTAACACTGAGAATTTCTCAACAGAAAAACCCAATATCACTTTACCCGACCCGGGGATCGAACCCGAGACGTCTGCGTGGTAATCCGTACACAGTACCACCACAAAGTAGATAAGCCGTGTACCACCATACCACAGAGGCAGTCAAAAAAAGAAATGTTTTTTTTTTGCAGATTTTATGAAATTTTCGCTCAACAGTCATCATTTAATCGATGTTTGCAACGAATTTCTGTGTTTTGTATCTGTTTCAATTTCAACCAATTGTTAATCTGTTCGGATTAGATTAGCATTTTTATAATAGAATAATAACAGCTGCTGTCTCATATTTATTTTTAAGAGAGACAAGAAATGTGCCGTTTGAAGTTATTCGAGATAATTTTGAACAGAGGTATCTGATTATGAAGTGATTTCGTAAATAGTATATTTTGTATGTAACAATGACTAGTGTGACTGCTATCACGTACAATACAATTGTAGATACACAGAATAAGTTAGCATGACAATCGTTTTTATGAAAATCACAGTCGACAAAATATTTATAAATTACTACGAGTATTTGCTTATGTACTTGTTACAAAATTACTGTCACAGATCTACAATCAGTGACAGTTTTTCATGCGGGGTTATAAATTAGTAATTACACAATATACCCATATTGCGTTTGAATGAACACAGAATAGATATAAGTGGTAGAGCCTACTATTATCGAAATGAGACATCTGCTCTGATAAATTCCTTCTTTCTTTTCCTTCTTTCTTTTTTATGACAAATAAGATAAATGTTGATTATTTTTACCCGACTGACACAGTCAAGGAGTATGTATGTATGACTATTTCTTTGGCACGCTCTACAGCCTGAATGGCGTAATGGATAAATTTTCAGCACGAAAAAAAAATGGGCTTCTTTCTTTTCACTTCGTTTGAGGCAGGCGGGCTTTTAAATTTATAATTTAATAATATATATTATATTGCTTGTTACTATTTTCTTTGTTAATGAAATTTCAAAATAACCATGCAATTTGAAAATGGGTTACAGACATCATTTTTACATGCACTGGTAACAAAAGAAAAAGTGACCGGCCGCCAGAACCACATTTTATGCAGTCGTAAAGTAAACAAGAGTAACTATCGGCTATTTTCTCGTTCAAGAAATGTACAATAGATAGGTATGTATAACATCCCGTTTAAACAAAAGAATTGCATATAGTTTTAATAGTTGATCGCTGACGGTTCACGCTGCCGGGGAGGACTCGTTCCACTACTTTGTCACTGACCGCCAAGAGCTAAAATCTCGTTTAGCGATGCTTGCTTGGCGGTTATAATTCACGCCAAAAACAGCAACAAGCAGTCATTTGTCTACAGTGCGCGAGTAACAAAACTATCGGAACTACATAACGTTGCCCGTTTCTCGCCTACTTGTTTGTAGTTGCTAGTTTTACTCGTCTTCTTGCAACCATGCAGTGCCTTTGCCTGCCACTGTTTCTATATATGTAGGCAAAGCTAAGTCGGTGGCTTCTTTCGATGTTAACTTCGTCCAATTTAACAGAGACGGCGAAACATACTTACAGGAAAAACAGCGATTTGGTTATGTAGGGCTATTTTTATAGCACTATTTACAGATAAGTAACCTCGTGTGAAACTGCGGTAGATCGCTAGTAAATCTATCTATCTAGATAATAAAAAGAAAGTGTGACATAAGTGGTGTTTAACCCTAACCCCAACAATAAATTTTTCTGTCTGCTGACAATCTAGCGAGTAAATATGGTGGCGATGTAATTTCTTTTATTTATACAAAGATTCAGTTTATCTAATCATGATACAGTTAGTTTATATAAAATGCTTTACCATTAAGTGTTATTTTGTAACGTAGTATAGACAGTAGTTATAATATTTGTGTTATAATTTAAATTAGTTTATTATATAAAATGGGTGCGCTAACCGTTCAAATACTGGTTTCATTGTTTAGTAAGTAAAACTGCTATGTATATAAAATAATATATCATCGATTCTTTTTACTTATGTATGCTATATAGACCCGTAGCGCTAGGTTTTGAGGTTTCAAAAATATTAAAGTTGTTTATTTTTCGCATATAGGTAGTTTCTTGACCGTTAGCCTAGCCTAAAACGTTAGTTTGTGTCATCCTAGGTACTTGCATAGGTAGAAATTTAGGTATTTTGTCTTTTCGCTCAGTATTGGACGAAAAGAAAATTAAAGACAAAAATTTTACTTCCATGATAATAACAAAGTAGTAACTGGCAAGGTACATAGGCTTTTTGTGTCATCTCTGCCCAAGGGAATCGTGATATTTAACTAGTACCTAATACGTCACCCAACTAGCTCTAAAAAAATATTAAAATTTGTATTAGAGGTGTTATGTGTTTTAGAGTTCGGTTATCTGTTGTTCAAAATATTTTGTGTCGAATTTATCCACGACATTTATAGATATTTGATTTTTTTATAACAACACTCTGTAAAAGCCACAAAAGAAAATGCAAGTTATTAGAGATTACGTGTTTTTGATTATTATGGTGTAACAAAACCCTATTCATAATTTGTGTTGTTTTTATCCACGAAATCTTAATATTTAAAAAAAAACGATTACTTCGCAAGAAGGGCGATCGCGGGGAAGAGCGCGGGCGCAGGCGGCGGGCGCCCCGGCTAGCCTGACGCGCTGACGGGCGCGTAGAACGTGTTGTTTGTTTACATTCGGTATTCGGTGCAAGCTGCGATAAGTGCGTGCGTTATTCGATTTGATTGACTATAACTTATTAATTTATTATGCACGATCTTCAGGTTTGGAAACCAACCTTCTAACAAAGTTCACCTTGGCGGGTGCTTCAAACCGCGGTTTGTGTTGCATCTAGTCTAAATGGATATAAACCATGCGCCAACACGCGCGCGAGTCAATACCGAGCGTTCGTCTCCGGCGTGAGATCACTAGGGTTGGCACCTTTTTCCGACGGAAATCTAAACTAATCGTAAAGAGAAAAAAAACTTTTTAGTTTGTAATATTTGTAAACGAAAAAAATGTGCATTATTTATTTTCATTTTTGTAAGTGAAAGTAAATAATGCACATTTATTTTCATTAAAAATTATACTTATAATTATACCATTGAACAAGTATTGCAATTATATTTAATGTAGGCGTTTGTTGTGAGATCAAAAAGAGTTTACATTATTTTGAAGTTTATACGGTGTGGAAAAATAATATAATACATATACTTGCGCAGGCAAAGCCGCTTGCAATAGCTATATATATTTTTGAAAAACAGCAATATTATAGTATTTTTTATGTATATGTATACAAAAAATTTATATACAGTTTTGGATCAATAGTTCTTCAACTTCCAACACATAGCTCGATTCAGTTTTCAAATTATCCATAGTGCTAGAGGGACACGATGAACATGACAGCAGGTCATCATCATATCAGCCACAAGACGTCCACTGCTGGACATAGGCCTCCCCCAATTTTCGCCACCGTTGTCGGTCGTTCGCCGCCCTCATCCATCGGTTGCCCGCCACCCTTATAAGGTCGTCGGTCCACCTTGTGAGGGGTCTGCCCACGCTGCGTCTTCCGGTTCGTGGTCGCCACTCTAGAACCTTTCTGCCCCAGCGGCCGTCAGTTCTGCGAGCTATGTGTCCTGCCCATTGCCACTTCAGAGATGCAATTCTGCGAGCTACGTCGGCTACTTTGGTTCGCCTGCGGATTTCTTCGTTTCTCAAACGATCGCGCAGGGAGACGCCTAACATAGCCCGCTCCATCGACCTCTGAGCGACTTTGAGCCTTCGGATAAGACCCATAGTCAGCGACCACGTCTCTGCTCCGTATGTCATCACTGGCAACACACACTGGTCAAAGACCTTAGTCTTGAGACACTGCGGTAGTGCGGACGTGAAGATATGTTGTAGCTTCCCGAACGCTGCCCAGCCGAGTTGGATTCGACGAGTGACCTCTTTCTCGAAATCGGACTTACCTAATCGGACTGTTTGTCCCAGGTATATGTACTCGTCAACGAATTCGAGCATCGAGCCTCCGACCGTGATAGGAGTGGGTGTAACATGGACATTGGTTACGACTTTAGTCTTGTCCATGTTCATTTTTAGGCCCACTTGTCGAGAGACTCTACTGAGGTCATCGAGCATTGCACTGAGGTCCTCCACGGTCTCAGCCATGACCACGATATCGTCCGCGAATCGAAGGTGAGTGATGTACTCGCCGTTTATGTTGATGCCAAGTCCATTCCAGGTCAGAAGCTTAAACATATCCTCCAGTGCAGCGGTGAACAGTTTCGGAGATATAACATCTCCCTGTCGTACTCCTCGCTGCAACTGGATAGGTCTTGAGCTCTGACCATTAATTCGTACTGACATGGTGGCGTTTTCATACAAACACTTCAGCACTTCGATATATCGATAGTCAATATGGCACCGTTGGAGGGACTGCAGCACAGCCCAGGTCTCGATCGAATCAAAGGCTTTCTCATAGTCCACAAACGCTAAGCATAGGGGTCGGTTATACTCTGTGGACTTATGTATAACCTGCCGCAGCGTGTGTATGTGGTCTATGGTACTAAAACCTTTTCGGAAACCGGCTTGTTCGGGAGGCTGGAAGTCGTCGAACCTGTTTGCGAGACGATTAGTGATGACTCTCGAGAACAGCTTATAGACGTGACTTAGGAGTGTGATAGGTCTGTAATTCTTCAGAAGGGTTTTATCGCCTTTCTTGAAGAACAGTTCCACCACACCCCTGTGCCATGCCTGCGGCGTTTTGCCCTCGAGGAGGATGGCACTAAAGAGCCTCTGAAGGGCCTTCAGGACAGGATTTCCGCCTGCCTTCAGTAGCTCGGCTGTGATTCCATCCTCACCCGGCGCCTTGTTGTTCTTGAGCTGTCTGAGGGCCATACCAATCTCGCACAGGCTGACGTCCGGGATATCTTCGGTGTAATGTCGAGTTAACCTAGCTCTAGGATCTGATGCTAGGGAGCTAACAGGTGCATGTTGTGTCGTGTATAACTGTCCGTAGAACCTCTCGACCTCCTCTAAAACCTCTGGCTTAGACGAGATGAGCCTGCCGTCCCCAGTCTTCAGCTTGACAAGTCGGCTTTGCCCGACAGACCGATCTCGTGCGAACACTTTCAAGCCTTTGTTGCGCTCTATAGCCTCTTTAACACGTTGTGTGTTAAATTGGCGAAGGTCGCGAGTCAAAGACTTGGAGATCCGTCTGTTGAGCCGCCGATAGTCACTAGCTTCCTCTGGGGACCGCAGTACCATCCTGCGCCTTTCGTCCATAAGTTTGAGGGTCTGGTCGGTGATCTTCCTCGGTCCTTTACTGCGGTGGGCTTTAAAGATGTTAGACCCTACCGAACGGACAGTTTCCACGAACCTGTTGCTGTATTCGTCCACGTCTACGCAATCGCCGAGACTTTCGAAGCGGTTAAGAAGTTCGAGTTGGAAGCTCTCGGAGCTTTGAACTTGAATCGGTGCAGGTCGGAGCGTAGACTTCATCAGTCGAGACCGGTCCAGCTTAGGGTTGATATTTAATGTGCCTCTTACCATCCGGTGATCGCTTCCGGTTTTCACCGCATTGATCACTGAGACATCATTAAATATTTGCCGCCTGGTCGACATGATGAAGTCAATCTCATTTTTTGTGACACCATCAGGACTAATCCAGGTCCATTTGCGGCTATCGCGCTTCTTGAAGAAGGAGTTCATCATAAAAAGGCCCTCCCTCTCCATGAAGTCAGCCAGCATTTGGCCCCGGGGATTCCTGGATCCAAATCCAAACTGCCCCACTCTCAACTCGTTACCGCCTCGTCTACCCAGCTTCGCGTTGAAGTCCCCCATGACAACAGTGTATTGGGTCCTAGAGGCATGTATAACTCTGGAAATGTCCTCATACATAGCCTCGACCTCATCGTCGGGGTATGTCGAAGTGGGAGCATAAACCTGTATGACCTTCAGCGAATACCGTTTGGTGATTCTGAGTATAAGGTATGCTACCCTCGTCGACACACTCTCGATTTTCACCACGTTGTGGTAAAAATCGAGAGTGTGTCGACAGTGTGACAGCAGGTACGAAATATAAATAAAAAAAAATTGTGGGTATGCAAAATAATATTTTTGTCGCTAATTCAAATGTTACGCCTTTTCATAGAGTCACTAAGAGAGCCGCTGCTAACAAGCACCTCTCCCTCGCCCTCGTCGCTAAAACGTCAATGTTCCAAGAATTATCAAAAATCATAATTTAACTGACGGAGTAATCGCGTAACAAATATACAAAAATATACAAAAGATTAACAGTGTTGCTGTAAAGACAAGTTTGTAGCCACCCGCTGCTGTTGGAATTTCTCACGATCATGACACCTCTAACTTGGCATGAAGTGATAAGAGTCTACCGCTACTAAAACATGAAGACGCTCAAAATGAAATGCCACAAATGGTCACCCATCCACGAACACGTTGTTTCTAACAAATAAAGAATTTCGAAAATCAGTTTACAATTGTCAGGACGCATTGGTCAAACACCTTGGTCTTTAGGGTTTGCGGTATGGGCGACGTAAAAACTTGACGGAGTTTGTGAAATGCTGCCCAACCCAACTGAATCCTCCTGTCGATTTCCCTCTCGAAGTTATTTTTATATAGTTGTAGTGTTTGTCCAAGGTAGACATAGGATTTAACATCTTCGAAAGGTACATCATCAACAATAATCGGTTGTGGCGTAACGTGATCATTGAACATGGTATTCGTTTTGTTCAAGTTCATCCGCAGACTGATTCGTTGGGAGGACTCATTTAAATCGTTCAGCATAACTTGGAGCTCCTGTGGGGTCTCAGCCATTATAACAATATCATCGGCAAATCTCAGGTGCGAAATGTGTTCCCCGTTTATGTTTATGCCACGTCCTTTCCAGTCTATTGTCTTAAAAGCATCCTCCAATACAGCTGTGAACAGTTTCGGGGATATGACATCCCCCTGTCTCACTCCTTTGTGTAGTTGGATAAGCTTTGTCGGACGACCCTGTACTTGGACGGACATTGTGGCGTTGCTGTATAAACATTTCAGCACACTGATATATCGCCAGTCAACTTTGCAAGGACTCCATGACAGACCAGATCTCGACAGAGTCAAAGGCTTTTTCATAGTCCACGAAGACGAGACAGAGAGGGAGGTTGTATTCCTCTGTCTTTGGTATGACCTGCCTGATAGTGTGGATGTAGTCCATGGTGCCAAATCCTCCGCGAAATCCGGCCTGTTCCGGAGGCTGAAACTCGTCAAGTCTTCTAGTAAGTCGATTCGACATGATCCTTGAGAACAGCTTATAGACATGGCTCAGGAGTGAGATGGGCCTGTAGTTTTTCAAAAGAGTGTTATCTCCTTTTTTGAAAAAGAGTACTACGGTACTCCTGCTCCATGCCCTTGGGGTTCTCCCGCTATGAATTATAGAATGAAATAAGCGTTGGAGCTCTTGCAGCACGGGTTTGCCGCCTGACTTCAAGAGCTCCTTCGTAACACCGTCCTCACCTGGGGCTTTCCCATTTTTCAGCTGTCCAAGGGCCAACTCGATCTCCTCTGGGCTGGTATCTGGCAGTTCATCGGTAAAGTGGCGGGTCAGGGTGGCTCTCAGGTCTTGGTGAGATGGCGAAGGTGGTGCGGCGTTAGAGGAGTACAGGTTTTCGTAGAATTCTTCGACTCCAGCGAGAACTTGAGTTTGAGACGTGTGGATTTGTCCATTCTCGGTTTTTATCTGTCTTAAATGGCTTCTTGGCAGAAGCCATTTTGTTCGAACACTTTGAGACCTTTATTTCGCTCAATTGTGTTCATAATGCGTTGCATGTTTGAGCGCCTTAGGTCCCTCCGTATTGATTTTTTGATGAGCTTTGACAGAGCCATTCGGTCTGAGGAATGATGTACCATTTCACGTCTCTTACTCATGAGTTTTAAGTCTCAGCTGATAGTCGCAAATCTTGGCCCATACTTTTTCGCTCACGAAACCGTTTGCCCATATCCTTAATGGTTGTAACCACGCTGTCTAGGTCCTTGTCAATGTCCTGTGTGTTTTCAAGTTTCAGGGCATCAAAACTGTTCTTTAGCTCCAACTGAAACTGTTCAGAGCCAGCTATGGTTTGTTGCAGAGTTGGTCTCAATATGGACCTCACCGTGTGGTTTCCCTCAGCTCTGAAGACTATATTTAGGGTGCCCCTTACCAGTCGGTGATCGTTTCCGGTGTTAAACCTGTTGATCACAAAGACATCCCTAAATATGCGCTTTTTGTCCGTCATGATGAAGTCAATTTCATTTTTAGTGATGTTGTCGGGGCTTTGCCAAGTTCATTTTCTTTGGGGTTTCTTTTGAAAGAAAGAATTCATCAGAAATTACTTTAAAGAAAAGATTAATCTATGAATATATGAATGTAAAATAAAGATTTAATAAAAGAAATCGAACGAAACCTAATCTTAACTGCGTATTAATTTTTTTATGTATTTAGACACAACTGTCAACGACGTCTGCTCTCATACGTCTGACTGACCGCGTCCGTCCGCGACTCAGGCACATCCCGCGCATCACGTCCTGCGCTACCAAGCTATCGCGACGCGCCCCTGCCCGTGCGCACTATTGCCACCCCGTGCAGTTCAAGTTTGTTGCAAAGACAAAATTAAAATCCTGTTGGCTGGCTCCGATTCCAAAAATAATTGAATATAAATAGTAAATAGTACAGTATTATATAAGTAGGTACCAATAATTTTGCTATATATAATAATATATATATATATACAAAAGCAAATATAATTGCTTAATGGGGCTAGATGGTGCTGTGTGAATGTGGTAGAATATTATTATTATTATTATATTATTATAATATAGTTATTGCAAGCGTCCTTGCCCCTGCGGATATTTGTACTAATTTTAACATATTTTATAATAGTTCAACACCATATTAACTTCAAAATAATGTAAACGGTTTATTTGGTCTCACAACAAACGCCTATATAATACAATTGCAACACTTTTTCAATGGTATTGCATCATTTATTTTCGTTTACTAATATTTAAATTGATAACTAAAAAGTTATACAAATATAGTATAAAATAAAAACAAAAAATTTAATACAAAGATAGTTAGTTAAAATAAAAACTAAATAGTCACGGTAGTAGATTCACGCTGGTTTCAGCATGAATGGACTGGATCGAACGGAGAAGTACTACCCTCTCGTAGAAGATCGACGAAAGAGTAATAGTATCCGTACTATTGTGCCTCCCTTTTTCCTTTTTCCTCTCCTACCCCTCTCCCTTCACTGTAGGCAGCAACTTCGCAGTCCCTGGCAGTAGCAATGTTAGGGACTCTAATTCGTCCATGAATGACAGTTCCCACTTACCATCACGTGGGCTGTTTGCTCGTCTGCCACTATCAGCAATAAAAAAAAAATTATCTGAAGTTACTTGCTTTATTGTAATTTTTAGTTTAGATTTCCGTCGGAAGAAGGTGGCAACCCTAGTTGATCTCACGCCAGAAGAGGAGACGACTCGCCCGGTACTGACTCGCGAGCGTGTTAGTGCGTGGTTTAGATCCATCTAGACGCAACACAAACCGCAGATTGAAACCAATCTCCCGCCAAGGTGACCTTTGTTGGAAGGCTGGTTTCCAACCGTGAAAAGACAAACAGTTTTGTGAATAAACACATAGAGTTTGTTTTGAGTCTGGGAGTTTCTTAAATAATAATTTATTGTATGCACTTACTTACATTCTACTAATATTATAAATGCGAAAATTTGTATGTATGGTGTTTGTTTGTTACCACTCAGCGTCTAAGTGGTTGAACCGATTTTGATGAAAATTGGTACGTACATAGGTGCCGGAGACGGACATAGCCCATAGGATACTTTTTATTTTTTATCCCGAAAATTGGTCTGGTACCTGAGTTACATAATTAAACATAATACCATATATCGCGAGGGCGAAGCCACAGCGATCAGCTAGTAGTTATAAAAGAAGTATGTATTTGTATTATGCCTTGCTTATTTTGGGACCAGATAGCGTAGTGTAAAAATAAAATATACGTTAAATTTAATTTAATTTATAAAGAACGATTAAGAAGTACCGAACGAATTTGGTGTGCGTGCGTAGAAGGAGGCAACGCCGCGCCGCCGGCGGCCGCCGCACGTCCTCTTGCGAGCCAGCTTGGACCGCAACCATTATTTTTTTGTGTTGTGTTAATTTATCGTGCATGAAAATGACACAAATTGACAATGTCGATTTTTCATACATTTATGTTATTAAATATGTGAACTCTAATGATTGTAATATTTTTTTGGAGCGTTTGTAGCTTGGAAAAACAAAATAATTAAAAATCTTAAAATTGCATGCTCTAATTGGGCACAAATTTCTTTAATGGGTATATGTAAGTGATCTGAAATAGGAGATAGTTATTTAATCAATTATAATTTTTTTTTTACCACCGTATTTAGATCCTGACCCTATATCAGATTGCACTGGACGAAGATGACACAAATTAGGCTTGCACACTCCGTAGGCTATCCTAGACATGCTCCCATAATTTTTGTTAACTTTAAATTAATTTTGCCAGTTTTGATTTAAATTAAAAGAATTAATCACAAATCATCGAATTGCTCAAAATGCAAATGGCAGATGTGACACAAAACATAATATTAGGCTTCTTATGTATGACTGTATCCACAGGCAAAAAATAAGCAACTTTAAAATTTTTGTAACTTATGACCCCAAAATAGTCTAGCGCTATCGGTCTAATACTGGGTGTGCCAGTTAATGACGCCCTATCGTAATTTAAAAGCCATGCAGTAAATAGCGTTTAGCAGTGGACATTTTTGACTTAAATTTAAATGACCTTAAAATAAAAGCTGTACCTACCTTAGGTATTTTAGCTGATGGTAGCGCAATATTTAGCCCTGCGGCTTGCTGAATTCCAAAGAAACCTAGCTAATACAAGGCGATCCACACACTGCCCCGCAGTACGCTGCAGAGTGCGTGGCGAAGGAACATCTACACCGCGTTATACCCACTACGAATTTTAATTCGTTGACGCGTGCCGATAAGCCATGGCCGAAAGTTTTGTATATCGTCGTTTCCGTGGAACTAAATGCAACACAGCGCACCGTAAAACGACACGGATACAAAAATAGAGTATTATTTTATATTTTATATCTATTTTACGTTAAGGTACTCGTATTTATTATATGGGCCTTGTGGCCTGAAATAAATGATTTATTAATATTATTAATATCTGTTTTCTTTGCAGTTTCAATATTAGTTTTCATGATTGCCTTTGGTAACGTTTGGCCATCGTATACATTTAAAGTATTACAAAGTGAGGACTCTCCTTTGGGGTACAAGATCACACAAAGCGATGGCAATCTCATAGGATCTGTGGTTATGTTGGGAGCCGTAACATCTATATCGGTTATTGGATATATAAACGAGAAATTTGGACGAAAACGTTCTGAAATACTAGCTGGGCTCTGTTTTGTGGTAAGTTATTAGTACCTGTAATAACTATTAATGATATTAGCACTAAACTCAAGGTAGCTACTGTGTCGACCTAGATCAGAATCGGTTCAAGTGTTGTTTTAATATACCGAATAGAATGGCGAGACAGCAAAATGTCATCTGGCCGAGACAGTGATGTGGCTGAGTGAGTGTCTACACTTGTTTTGGAATTTGCGACGAGACAGTCAGTCAGTTCTGTTAATACCTGGTACTACTACTACTTAGCGCTCGATCGAGGGCACTGTCTTGTCACTACTCGGTAGGTGTGATCAGGCTATTACGCTATGATTAACACTTCGCATCAGATTATCTGTATGTACTACGCTTATTTGTTAAACTATCATTATTTTGTATCTACGGAAATACAAAGAAGGAATTTGCCTCTCTTTCGCTTGTTCCTCGCTCCCGCTTGCATTTTTTCGTGCGTGCAGCCGGCGTTCATCGATGTAGAAGACGTTATAACGTCAAAAAATGTTAATTAGTTAATGTTAATTACATTTATTTGGTGTTTTAGCCGTGAGAGCATAGGAGACGCTATGCTGTTACAGTTAAAACACCGAATTCTGCTAAAATTAATTTCGGAGAAGGTAAGCTTGATGTAGGAAGCGAATAATAGTGAGACCTTTTTTAATTCGAAGGGATCAAAATCCGAATTACATGCTCCCGAAGGTTTGTTCGTTCCATAAACGATTTAAGTATTCGTAAGTTTCGTAACTAATGTTCTTATTAATTTTTCAGCTCGCGTGGTCTCTAATAGCAACCGCGAAAACAGTGACTCAACTCGTAATCGGAAGATTTGTAACAGGAATCGGGGGCGGCATGCAAATAGTGACTTCATTAGTTTTTATAGGGGAAATAAGTCACCCTTCTGCAAAGGGCTTGCTCATACCTATCTTATGTTTTATGTACAGCATAGGAGCACTAGCATCGTACATTATGGGCTGGTTTTGCAGCTACGACGTGATTAATTATTTTTGTCTAACAATTATTATTGCCTTCGTTATATTATGTACATTTTTGAAAGAAACCCCGCCTTATTTGCTGCGAAATGGCAAGGAGAAGGTTAGTATGTTAAGTATTTTTTTAAGACAAATATTGTAATATTGTCATGAACACAAATATTTGTTTTTTCCCACATGTCACAGTGCTTGTTTTTATAACTCCTAAATAAGCCCTGCGCCGAGAAGAATTTTACAAACATACAATGAAGGATCACAAACTTTATCACAAAGCACAAATGGATAGATACGCAGTTTTGTTGCTTATATTAATCGAATCTATGAACTCTAACATAGCAATTGCACGAGCTTGTAATTCAGTCAATCAATGTACTATGACACAGCTTACAACATGTGAGGTGTGTTTATCACTCATACATATTGTTAATATTATTTTCTTACCTAGGTACTATACCTACAGTAGATACTTATTTACGTAATAATAACATTTACATTGCAGGAAGCATTAGCATCGCTTATGTTCTATCGCGGCGCAACTACGAAAACTCAAGAGATAATGGACGAGTGGGTCTACCTCAGCAGTCAACAAGTCGAGAGCGAGATTAATGATAAAACTGGTAAGCACATGTAACTTATTGTAAAAATAAAAATAATAGCCTATTTACTGCCCCACTGCATGGCAAAGGCCTCTTTGCAGACGCCACGCTTGATCTATGCAGTTTTTTTACAAGTCTAGGCTTCCTCACGATATTTTCCTTCACTGTCAGTATAGAATAATCCACTCCAGCTAAGTCTATGATAATACAAACGCAACTAATAAATATATATCCATCTCGTTCTCTGCTATGGCATATAGTTTAAAAGAAAGAGATGTGTGTAAAGTTAAGTATTAGAAATGTGTACGAATTTCGCTTACCGCGACTGGGCGCCTGGTACTTGCGAATGCAAATGACTACTGTCATTGTAACTAACGATTTTCGGTTAAACGTTTCGTACTATAATAAATTTTATTCTATGCCTAATTGTAGATAATAAGCATTTATTATTCCAATTATCTACTTAGCATGTGATCAATATAATCAATGGAATGCGGTCAACAGCAGCTCGTCTGCTGTTACGTTTGGAATTTGGGCGATAGATTCGATGGCGTGGGCTGTGCCCCCTGTATTTTACGAGAAATTTATTTTATAATATATGTATAACGCTAGAAATACAAAACAGTTTACCTACATTAGTGATTGAAATCACATCGACTTAAAAATTAGAGTGAACTAATACGCAAGCGACCGACACTGATCGAATCTTATAATTTTACAGGTCTAAAAGCCACAAAATTAGATTATGATGCTGAAAAATTAAATCAAGAAATATACAGTGATCCTGTGCGAACTATTCAAGAACAAAGCAGTTGGCAAATATTACGTAAGTTACGTTACCTACCAACCTCCTTGCTATATTTATGAGCTAAAGTAATAATTGTAGTAATGTTGCTGATAAGTGTTTAGATTGTAAACAAGCAATAAAACATTAAGAGTGTAGCCACTTAGCTGCTTTGTAAACACAGTGCTTGTTTAAATAAGATAATAATTATTATCTAAAAAGTATCACTTCTCATTTTCCCAAGATATCACTATACTGTTCTTGGAGTGAGAAATAGATCCCAGCCCATGTGTTCAATGATACGTAACCTATTCAATACCGTTTTATTTTACCGCCCAGCGTTTATGTTCTCCTAGTCATTTTCATCGTTGACGTCGACAAAATGCCGGATAACCGAATCGGGAAACCAACAAACGGAGCGTAGTTAGTTAAGTTCGTCACTATTGGTGTCTTTGAAAACGATTACTACTTACTGATCAAACCCTTAAATAATTCTCGTGTGCAATAAGTAGCTAGATAAATAATAAAACAAACTAAAGTACTGGGAATGGCTGAGCGGACAGCGGACAATAATTTTAAATATACTACGAACTTGATTAACATCTCATAAAAACAATGCTTGGTTCTTACAGGTTCTTCAAAAGCAATGCAAAGGGCTCTAGTAATTTTGTCAGCGCACATGTCTCTACCTATTTTCATGGGCATGATTGGAATCCAAACGTACGCGGGACAGCTGTTCAGTAGAGCCACTCCAGATATTTCGCCAGACCTGTGCGCTGTTATTCTGGCTGTTGTGGTTGCAATAAGCAGTGCTGCAGCTATTTTCATTACTGACATGTTGCCAAGACGGGTAAGTTAAAAAATACATTTCTCAATTTATATTTATGTATACTTTAGTAAACTGTACTCCTTGACACTTTTTACCGCAAGTGCCTGAAAAATAATACCGCGCAAAGTTACGGTCACATAGATGTAAGTAACATTGCGCGGTAATTTTTCAGGCGCTCATTTTGCAGTTATATTTTTTACACTCTGTAGGTACTACTTTTCAAGTTTTCTAGGTATTTTTCAAGACTTATGACTGTGTAATATACTATTAAAAATCGATACGTACCGTACCTATAGAAATATGGTAAGGCGAAAACAAATAATATATTATTATCTCCTTCTCTCAATGTGTCTACCACCTATACCTGCTCGGCCCGAGCAGCTCGAGTAGTATTTTTATTCTATTTAATCTAATAATTAAAATTATATCGACTATCATCATTTCAGGTTCTGATGATCTCCTCATGTCTTCTGTCAGCCACGTGTCAGGCACTATTGGCGAGTATGCTCCGTTGGTCCTGGGCGCCTGAACCGGGCATACCAGTGATGATAGTGCTGTTCTGCATAGTCTTCCAGCTAGGCGTCGTGAATATACCGTTTGTGCAAATATCAGAATGTCTTCTACCTCAAGTAAATTATAGTTATGAACTATTTATATTTATATTCTGAGATTATAGATATTTACTTAAATAACAAATCGTTTTTGTTGCAGATGCAAAGTTTCGGATCAACAATCATCTTGTGCACCACATTTCTTTCTAGTTTTATTTTGTTGTATTCATTTGAACCTATTGTTAGTATTGTCGGATTAAATGGCATTTTCTTTTTATTTTCTTTCATAAGCTTATTAACAGCTATAGTTTCATATTGTGTCATGAGAGAGACAAGGAAAGTGCCGTTTGAAATTGTTCAAGATATGTTCGAAAATGGATATTTATATTGTAAAAATAAACCAAATTTTTAACATGTTTTGATTTAAGCATTTCATTCTTATGACGATTAAACAATAACAGAAAATAAACAGCTGCAAGTTGCTTTTAGGTACCTACATGCTCATTATTGTCCTCTTTTACACCACCACGAAAGAAAACTCAATGTTTTTGGGCCGTTATCACCATGCTTACCTACAAGAGACATGTGATGTTAAATTCACTGTGTGGGCCAGTGTACTTGTTCTGTGGGGCCAGTTAACTTCAAAGTCAATTTGAAAGTACCTACTGACTTATTTTAAAAAGGCACATTAATTGCTGTCCGGTTTCTACCGCACAAGTTTTTACAAAAATTAAGTACAGACCTACATCTGACACTGGAAAAATCTAGCAAAATTCGTCATTCACCTTTCGGTCATTGTAATATTCTAAGAAGCAACTTCGGAGGAACATTGACAATGTAAGTACATAATTATTATTGATTTTAATAAACAGATACCTAATTATTTTACTTTCTAAATAAAAATAATGTTCTATAAATTCTACATAAAATATCGATATTTTGAACAATCGATTCTTAGTAAAAGCGAATAAAAGTCGTACATCCCTACGGTTTATTTAGCTGTCAGTGCTGTCACTAGTGTCACTCACTTGTCGTAGTACAAACTTCAAACTGCTTCAAATTCGATTCGAGGTTTCGAAGAAGAAAAATTGATAAACCCGGACGGCGAATTAATTGATAAAAGTACAACCGTATGAGTAATAAATTGTGAAGTAATGACTGATGAGGACTAAGTTATATTAGACAACATTTTCTAGTTTAAACGAACTTAGTTTGTATCAAAATGGGTCTTTTATCCGATCCTGAATATGGATCGGTGAAATGGGTGAGGGTGTTAAAGAAGATACACGAACCTCTTTGCTTCTTATGTTTTCTTGGTGCCCTGGTATGGTTTGTGATGCTCGGCAATAGAGAGTTCAACAATGAGACGTACTTTTCTGAGAACGCGCTGCTTCCAGGATTGGTTACTAATGAGTTTAATGGGGAAAACTCTGCTAAACAGTTTTACAAAGAATTTCATGAGGAACTATCGGTAAGATTACATAAATATAAAAGAGTCATATACTTTTCATATGTATAATAAGAAATAACCTAAGTTTTGTTGTTATTGCTAATGATGGTGATTTATGGATGGGATTAGGTCAGTAGAAAGTCTATTAAGGTTACTTTGGCTGTTTTACTTGTGCAAATTATGTCTTATCAGAAAGAAACCACAAAATAGGTAATTAACTGATGTGACCTAGGTGATCATGGCCATTATTATGCTCCTTTCTAAGTTATTTAACTTAGCTGATTTTGATGAAATTCAATATAGAGATCTTGGGAAAAACATAAGCTATCTTTTACCTCGCAAAAATGGCTTAAAATAGGGGATGAAATATTGTATAAAAAACGTGATAACCAACATTCAAAAACAGCTAGTTGAAAATAAACATTCATCTTTGACTGTTTATAATTTCAGGATAAATATGCTTATACTGAAGAGATGCCGGTGCCATGGCTGGTGGCTAAGATGTCGCAGATGCACTTGGAAGTGTACACTCATAACTTCACACTCAAATATCCTATGGGACAGGGACAGGTGAGACTAAAACTCGTCATGATCGTAGAATAATAACAGTTTTGAAAAAAATATGATATTCACTTTTTATCATATTTAGATTCAACAATATGTAAATATTATAACTACATTAAAAAAATTACATGGACTTGCTAAGTTTATCTAGGACATTTCTGACTGACGGTGAAGGGAAACATCGTGAGGAAACCTGGACTTTAAGTCTGAAATTGCCAATCCGCCTTGAGCAAGCGTGGTGATTAATGCTCATTCTTGCTCTATGTATATAAGAAGAGGCCTTTGCCCTCCAGTGGGACAGTAAACAGGCTGGTATTATTAAACTGACAGTTTTGTGAGGCGCATAGAGTAACTTATTATTTTCAAATGGCTGTGCTGTAAAGTTTAATAAATGTCAGATCCGTCACTATTCTATGAGTATGATGAACTATGAATATGGGTGTTGAAGTAAAGTGTTCCAAGAATATGTTTTTGTTACTTATTACACTGATGTAACAACAGGACTATTTGGTTCATTACGCATCTTGTTTGGTTGGATTATGTCAGTAAGCTCCATTCCAAATTCATTGTGTCAAATGCCAGCGGTTTCTGGCATGGCAACCATCACTATAGCGGCTCATGATAGCAACAGCACTGAGCTTGCATTTAAAGCACAATATTTGAAGACCACTGAAGTTTATTATCTAAAGTTAAGGCAAAAAAAGACTACAGACTTGAACGTATTTAGCTTCATTGTTAATAATTATATTGGTATACATATTCTAAACAACTAATTTGCCTCAAAAATTATTTAATTTCAACAAGGATATGCGCAAGAGATTCAAGCTTCCTACTAATATTATAAATGCGAAGGTTGAAATTGGTATGTACAAAGATTCAGTACCGGAGACAGAAATAGAATACTTTTATTCCGAAATTTTAAAATTTGGTCTGGTTCCCGAGTTGCATTAATTAAACCATTTTCCGCGCGGGCGAAGCCGCAGGGCGCAGCTAGTAAAATATAATTGTTCTAACGTTGACTTTAAGTGTACACTTTATGCTTTACTTACTGAAAATCTGAGAGATCTGTAAGAATTCGAAAGTTGTTCTTCAAAACAGAAGATAATAAATAGTTTTCAATTCACTCTTTAGTGTCTAAAAGCTTAAAATACTAAATTATTTTTTATTTTAGGTTTTCAAGGGAACTAATGTGTATGGTATATTGAGAGCCCCTCGCACATCTTCTCTAGAGGCTCTAGTGGTATCAGCCCCATACAGAGCCTTGTCATCTAATCAGAAAGGAACCACAGCTGGTATAGCACTGATGTTGGCATTTGCTAAGTTTGCTAGACGTAAGTGTCTTCTTGTTAAATATATACCAACTTAGCTAAGGAGGCTGGAGGCTACTCTTGTGGGTTTTCTTCCTTTTTCTTCCTCAACTCTTTCCCTTACAAAAAAAACAATGTTTTTCTTTATTGCCTGAAATTTCAAAATTCTTCTGCTAGATTTACTTGTCAGAACATTGATTAATTTAATTTTTCAGCTCAAAAATACTGGGCAAAAGACATAATATTTCTAATCACAGAACATGAACAACTAGGAATGCAGGCATGGTTAGAAGCTTACCATGGCTTGCACACTGAAGCAGAGACGTTTCACTCTAGTCTCGGGTCTTTCTGGGCGCCTAGTACCCCCAGCTTGAATTTAGGCAAATATATGCCTGGTTTTAGTTGGACTGAGGACCGTAAAAAGTGCCTGAATTCTGGTAAATTAAGAGGTCGGTCAGGATCTATTCAGGCGGCTATTAATTTAGAATTTCATACTCCTAAAATAAGTAAGTATTTTTTAGTTTTCAAGGAATGATAAGTTAGAATCATTTTCTGCGTCGAAAAAGAAGGTACACTCACTTGCGAAGTTTTGTCTGTATTTTTCATTAGCATAAAGTTTACAACGCCTTTTTAAAATTAGAAACCTATGGTACAATATTATTATGTATTATTATGTTTAATTTCAGAATACATAGAAGTAAAAATCGAGGGTCTGAATGGACAACTACCAAATCTGGATCTTGTTAATTTGGTACATAAACTGTGTGTTAAGTCTGGTATACACCACTCATATAGAAATAGGTAAATATCATATTATCTTTGTGTTTATGAATGGTCTCCTTGTGTTTTTAATGGTATTATTTTTAATTTTTGATGTTGGCCATTGCTACCTATCTACCATGCATGTTATAATTCTACAGACTTCAACCATATTACAATAAGATCATGTCCAGCATTCATTTCTCTCACGTATGTACATAAATGTTATGGAAATTTTATATATTTTTTCCAGTTATTCGTGGATGCGTAGTCGTAACAAAATGGATGAATGGAAGAATGGATTCTGGACGATGCTTGATATGGTTATCGCACAAATTGATGGGGTAAGTAGAATTATCATGTTTGACTGAATAAAACCAGTCCTTTTGTTAGTGTTTTCACAGAAAATTTGGCAGTTTTTTTTATTAGAATTAAAATAAACTTAAAAGGTATACTAGGAAAGAAGGTGGAAGTATAAAACGTATAAAGAAAGAAGGATCCAAGAAAACAAGGTTTTCTTAAGAAATTTCTCCTTTAAATTAAAACACTCCAATAATCCATATATTATAAATGCGAAAGTAACTCTCTCTGTCTGTTACTCTTTCACGCCTAAACCACTGAATAGATTTTAATAAAATTTGGTATAGAGATAAACTAGATCTCGGGGAACAACATATACATACAACAGCTTACAACAACACACAACAGCTATCTTTTATTGCGATAAATATTTTTTAACTTATATACTTTTTTATATATATATATAATTACAGGGGTTGAAATAGGGTATGAAAGTTTATAATAAAAATCGTCAATGCTAACAGAGATATAAGCGACATTCACGCGAGTGAAGCTGCGGGCAACGGCTAGTAATAATATAATGTCTAATTTATAGTATTGTTGTGCTCTTGTAAGTAGTAATTTCCGAATTTCTTAAGAAGGTACGGTATTGATAGCATTAAAACAGATTCTTATTACTAATCTGGTAATGTTGTTGAAATCGCATACTAATATAGCCTTTTACTTAATCTTTTTCAAGGTGCCAGACGGTAATCACGGTCTATTTCACCGCTTCGGCATCGAAGCCGTAACCCTAGAAGGTAGGGAAGCCGCCGACCAAGCCGGAGAGGCTCCTCGAGCTCAATCCCTTTCCACGGCAACATTCTACAGATTGGGCGTTGCGCTAGAGAGCATATTGCGATCACTGAATAACTTGCTTGAGAGGTTCCATCAAAGTTACTTCTTTTATTTGCTGGCGGCGACTAATAGGTTTATTTCTATTGGTGAGTATTACTTTTTATACAGCCTTTTAAGGTAGTAGATCCTGACTGGTTTTAGCATAAATGGACCGGATTGATCAGGGAAGTCTACCCTCTCAGAGAAGATAAATGTAAGAGTAGTAATATCCATACTATTGCGTATCATTCGGTGAGTGAGAGTGCCGGAGGCCGAACTGCCCACCTTTTCTTTACCCTCACCCCCCTCGTTCCTTTTGTTCCGGACGGCACGAAGTAACGTTAGTTTTAGTTTATTATATTCAGTATATTTTCTGTATTGTTAGTTAATAGAAACAAGGACCAGATGTTTTACCGTTTAGCGTAATGCAGTACCTGCAAATTCCTGTTCTCACGTCTTGTTCCGTTAGGTAATAATTAAGTTTTGTAGACAATAGTGTTAACCATTTTTGTTATTTGTATAGGTTTGCAAAGCTATAAACAATTGTATAACACCGCCTTTTTGCGCTAGGGTTTATGACACTATAAAGTGTTCTTTAATGTTAGAATGTTACAAAATGTACTGTTACCTTATGTTTTGTATTGTATAACATATAACCGTTACCCTATTAAGTACCTTAGTTGTGTTAAGAAAAATTACACCCCTCCCATGTCGGAGGCCGAGACCCTTATATAATCGAGTCTTGGGCTATCCAAGACAGTCTTGACTACGCATAGCCAGAGCACGAGCACATCTCGTCTCCGACATCTTATAGTATAGTTGATAGCATTGTTATAGTTGGTACGTTGTATGTACTTATTGTCTCTGGAATAGACTTGTTTGCCAAACAGTTGTAAAGTCTCTTCTTTACCCCACGAACCATTCGACGCTTCGGGAACACTCGTCCCGAACATTGGTCCTTCGAGCCGGATAGAAGATAGAGTGGAAGTTTCGGTAATTGGCATTCAAGAAAAGACGTTCAAGACTCAGCAAATATGCCGGTTACAAGAAGCACGTCCAGTAAGCTGCGGCAAGAGTCGACGATGACTCCAGCGACGTCTTCGGAAGAGCAAGCCACTACGGCATATTTTAGTGAAGAAACTTCAAGTAGGTCGCATACGACCGTTCGGTCGCCAACGAGCATCGCTAAGGCACCTTTTAATACAGCAGAACGGTGTACTAAAGACACTGTAAAGAAACCACGTACGGTAAAGTCATCGTCAAGGACATCCAAATCTTCACGCGCATTAATAATAGCTCAAGCAAAAGAAGAGCTCGCTGCGGCGAGATTAGCGCGTATTGAAGCGGAGCTATTAGATACAGAAGACGACGATGATATTATCGACTCCAAGGTGGATACAACCAGGAAGGTCGCCACTTGGTTGGACAACAGTCAGCACGAGCCGCTGCCCATAGCCGACGAACCTACTGAAACAGTCCCGTCACATCGTCCGGACAACCAAACCGCTGCAATCTTTCATAGCGCAGCGGTTGTTACAAAAGCATCGATGCATCCTCAAGCTGCAATACCGACAAATAAGGACCACACACAACCTGTAGTACTTAATAAAACCGAAACAGGCAAGGTGGGAGTTGTTGCGTTGCAACCATCAAATGTGCTCGAACAATTCACCGCTGCCATTACGTCGGCGATCGACGCTAGCTCCAAGAGAACGTACTACAACCCGGTAGACTTACCTGAGTTCCGTGGTTCTCATACCCAATGGCTGAGTTTTAAAGCTGCATACAAAAGCTCCGCGCCTTTCTTTAACGAAATAGAGAACATGGCGCGCCTAAACAAGTGCATAAAAGGCAAGGCAAAAGAAGCTGTAGAAGAGTTGTTTATATGCAACAGTTCACCCGAAGAAGTAATGGAAGCTTTGGAGAGACGCTTTGGTCGCCCCGATTCAATCGCAATAGCAGCAATAGAAAGATTACGAGCATTGCCAAAACTCAACGATACACCCCGAGACATCTGCATATTTGCCAGTCAGGTGTCAAACATAATCGGAACACTAAGAGCCCTTGATCGCTCACACTACCTCTATAACCCAGAGTTGACAATAAACATTATAGAGAAGTTTCCCTCTAATCTTAGAATGCTCTGGTACCGTTTCGCTTCACAGCAACCAAAAGAAGAGGCGGACTTACTAAAATTAACGCGATTTCTCAAAAATGAGGCTGATATCGTCAGCCCGTTCGCACAACCAGAGTCAGTATTTCAAGAACACAAGCTAACAACACCGTCTAAGCGCACTACATATAAAACAAATGTTGCAATGGAGAAAAAGATGGCAAAGAAGTGTTTAATTTGTGAATCAAGCGAACATGTATCACCTACAGAATGCAACAAGTTTGAACAGCAAGATAATAAAACACGTTGGGTGACTGCAAAAGAATTAAACTTGTGCTTTCGTTGCTTACGTTGCCGCACTAAAGGACATACATGCAGATATAAAGCATGTGGCATTGAAAGCTGCAAAAATAGCCATCACAGCTTGCTTCACTCGATTAAGCCAGAAGATGAAGGCAAAAGAAAGGAAGTGAAGCCGGTAGAAGAAGAAGTAGAAAAGGTGGCCACGACTAAAACAATATCTCGTTCGCAGTCATATTTAAAGATGATTCCCGTTAAAGTTCAAGGACCCTTGGGTTCAGTTGATACGTTTGCGCTGCTTGACGATGGAAGTACAATCACTTTAGTGGATCAGAGCATTGCCGATAAAATCGGAGCTAAAGGGCCTACTGAACCACTCGTTTTAGAAGCAATCGGCGAACATGAGGTCACTGCTCCAGCGTCACGACGAGTCAAGCTCTCCTTGCAAGGAACTAACGAGTCGCATGACATACAAGCTCGCACAGTAGAAATGCTGCGGTTGTCGCCCCAGAAGATAAATTTAAGCGACTTGAAAGACTACAGCTATCTAGAGGACATTAAAGAAATGTTAATTTATGAGTCAGCGAGCCCGACTATACTCATCGGGCAAGATAACTTTCATCTACTACTAGCTACAGAAACACGCCAAGGTAAAAGAAATCAGCCGGTCGCATCTCACACTGCTCTTGGCTGGGTACTACATGGCGTCCATCAGCGAGTGATAGGTCACCGAGTCAACTTTGTACATTATAGAAAGGCCCAAGACGATGCAATGGACGAGCAACTGAGAGAACATTTTGCTATAGACTCTCTGGTTATCACACCAAAACGGCCACAGAGCGATCCCGAAGAGCGCGCTATGAAGATACTCGAACAAACAACGACAAAGATACAAAACGGCCGTTTCGAAGTTGGTTTGCTGTGGAAGCGAGACGACATTACCATGCCCTCCAATTATGAAAACGCACTTAAGAGACTCATAAGCACAGAAAAGAAAATAGATAAAGACACAGTTTTGAAACAAAAGTATGAGGAGCAAATGACTGCACTAATAGAAAAGGGATTTGCTGAGCTTGCACCTCAAGATAGCAGAAACGGAAAACTGTGGTATTTGCCGCATTTTGCGGTCATAAATTCAATGAAGCCCGACAAGGTACGCGTGGTTCACGACGCAGCAAGCAAAACAAAAGGTGTTTCATTAAACGATCATCTACTAACGGGTCCTGATCTGCTACAGTCACTCCCAGGGGTCATGATGAGGTTCCGTCAACACAACGTTGCTGTAACAGCCGACATAGCAGAAATGTTTATGCGTGTACAAGTTCGAGAAGCGGACAGGGACGCTCTACGCTACTTATGGAGAGGACACCGACGGCAAGGGCCACCTAAAGAATATCGCATGTGCTCTCTTATTTTTGGAGCCACTTGCTCTCCAGCAATCGCAATATATGTCAAAGACAGGAACGCAGAGGAACATCTTTCGCAGTTTCCGGAAGCAGCCCGTGCAATTAAGAGGAATGATTACGTGGATGATTATCTGTGTAGTTTCGACACAGAAGAAAAGGCTACAGAAATATCGAAACAAGTGCGTGCTATACACAAAAAAGGAAACTTTGAGCTGCGTAGATGGGTGTCAAACTCGCAAAAAGTACTACATTTATTAGAAGACACCGCTGTACAGCCAACAGTGGTTGATGTTGATAATAGCATCCGCTCTGAGAGAGTGCTAGGTCTCATCTGGAAACCCAAAACAGATGAACTAACCTTTAACTTGGATTTAGATAGACTCCCAAAGATAAAGAGCGAACGCCCGACAAAGCGCGAAGCCTTAAAAATAGTAATGTCACTGTATGATCCACTAGGCTTTGCGTCGCCGGTCACTACGAGAGCCAAACAGATTTTACAAGAAGTCTGGCGAAGAGGAATTGGCTGGGATCAAGAGCTCGACGACGACCTAACGGAACAATGGGTGACATGGACGTTCCATCTGAAAAATTTGAAAAATATAAGTATACCTAGATGCTACGCGGGATTCACACATGCTACAATGCTAGAACTTCACACTTTCGTCGATGCAAGTGAAGCCTCTTACTCAGCGGTGTTGTATTGGCGCGCCGTAGCGCCCGATGGCAAAGTGCAACTCTCCTTAGTACTGGCAAAAGCTCGTGTTGCGCCGTTGAAGTTAACATCAATCCCGCGTCTTGAGCTCCAAGCGGCTGTCATGGGTAGCCGGATGGCGGCTAAAGTCATAGAAGAACATGACATCAAACCTAGCTCAAAGATATACTGGACAGATAGTAAAACAGTACTTACGTGGATCAAAAATGGATCGCGTACCTACAAACCCTTTGTTGCGCACCGCATCGCTGAAATAGAGGACACAACGACGGTCAATGAATGGCGTTGGGTGCCTACAAAACTAAATGTTGCCGACGACGCGACACGTGACGTGCCAGACGATTTTAGTGAGAACCACAGATGGTTTATAGGCCCAGAGTTTCTCCTTCAAGAGAAGTCAACGTGGCCTGTGGAGAAAATTGAAGACAAAATGTCAACGGGTGAAGAAAAAGTTAACTTTGTGACTAAGAGCAATCAAGTATATGACATCAGAGAAGCCACACCTCCTACACATAAGTTCTCTAAATGGAAGACTTCGCAGCGTCTAGCAGATCTATTCTGGGCTCGTTGGCTAAAAGAGTACCTGCCGAACTTGCAAAACTGGCGGGACCCCCGAGGTCGTGGCGCCGCTGTTGATATCGGCGACATCGTTTTAATCGCCGATAGTAACCTACCTCGCAACACATGGCCGCGGGGGAAAATCACCCGCACTTACCCTGGGAAAGATGGAGTTGTACGTGTAGTCGACGTTAAGACCAAGGGAGGTATACTACGTCGACCAGTAAGGAAGTCGGTACCACTTATTACGGCAGTCGTCTAGGAAAGTGCATTACCTCTGTGGGTAATACACGGCGGGAGGATGTTCCGGACGGCACGAAGTAACGTTAGTTTTAGTTTATTATATTCAGTATATTTTCTGTATTGTTAGTTAATAGAAACAAGGACCAGATGTTTTACCGTTTAGCGTAATGCAGTACCTGCAAATTCCTGTTCTCACGTCTTGTTCCGTTAGGTAATAATTAAGTTTTGTAGACAATAGTGTTAACCATTTTTGTTATTTGTATAGGTTTGCAAAGCTATAAACAATTGTATAACACCGCCTTTTTGCGCTAGGGTTTATGACACTATAAAGTGTTCTTTAATGTTAGAATGTTACAAAATGTACTGTTACCTTATGTTTTGTATTGTATAACATATAACCGTTACCCTATTAAGTACCTTAGTTGTGTTAAGAAAAATTACACCCCTCCCATGTCGGAGGCCGAGACCCTTATATAATCGAGTCTTGGGCTATCCAAGACAGTCTTGACTACGCATAGCCAGAGCACGAGCACATCTCGTCTCCGACATCTTATAGTATAGTTGATAGCATTGTTATAGTTGGTACGTTGTATGTACTTATTGTCTCTGGAATAGACTTGTTTGCCAAACAGTTGTAAAGTCTCTTCTTTACCCCACGAACCATTCGACGCTTCGGGAACACTCGTCCCGAACACCTTTTACCTATTCCACTCCCTTCAATAACGAAAAATAAGAAAATAGCGATTTTCATTTATACTATTTAGAGATTTTAATATTATTTTCACGTGATTTTTTCTTATAGGTCAATACATGCCATCTCTATGTCTCCTATGCGTAGCCGTGCTCATCCGAGCCTTATCCCTATGGGTGTCCATACAACAGGATGGGGACGAGGAAACAGACCAAAAATCTAAAATAAAGAAAGTAAAAGATTCTGATGAAGATTCTGACTCTGAGTTACTAGGAGAGAAGGAAACCGAAGAGGTGGAAACAAAATCGCCGAAGAAAGCGAAAGACTCTGACGTTAAAGTACCAGGGGTTAAGGAACGTAAGAAGATGAATAAGAATAAATCTAAAGAAAAAGTGGAAGAGTCTAGTATGAGTGTTGTAAATATTGGCGCTAATTACCTCTTGGTACACTTGATTGGATATGGTGTTATGAATTCGCCTGTAATATTTAGTCAGATTGGTGAGTAAAATTTATTACTAACAATATTTAAAGAAAAAAGAACTTTCTTTTTATACTTTTTGGCCCTTGCATTTTTCATTACATACTCGTACATACAACCTCACAGAACTCTGTTAAAAACCTTTTAACTCTTTCTTGAAGAATGCCATGTTGTAGTTTTTCGGTAAAAGCTCGACGGAGAGCTCTATACCTCCTAAGCGTGGGTGTGTGAAGTACCTAATTCAATGTTTCATTTTCATACATTTTTATAATTTTCAGGTATTGAATACAACTACAGTGCAGAATTATCAGTATTTTACGGTCTTGGCATTACATCAATATTTTTAATCTTCATAACGCCATTACTCCCGCGCCTGGTACGCACGGGTCGCATAAGTCACGAGGAGTTATCTCTAGTCAATATACTACTACTCATAGAATTGGCCACCGTATGTCTTAGTGTAGGCATGCATAACTTCCCTTTAGGGTTTGTGATTGCTGTTTTGTATACGCCATTGGCGCTGATCACGTCTGTTGTTGTTAAAGGGCAAAGTAGGTAAGTACAGTATTTTTCTTAATTGTTCAAATAAGAAAAAAACGTGTGGCACTCGGGGACTGCCGCGGTAAAGCTATTGCATAGCATTTTTTATCAACTTATGCAATTATAATTATTTATTTATTTTTTATTTATGCTGTATTTTTTTCTTTGATATCAATTCAAGTTTTTCTTTATTATTAATTCAAGTTACACTTTTTGAGCGTGGTGAACGATAAGAAAACATTTTTTTCTATTATTGAATAAATGAGAAGTTAATATCGTTTAAATTTTTTTTATTATCTTACAATACATGTAGGTTATTCAGTACTTTTTATCATCCTACTAAGTATTTTTACTCTGAAAAAGAATAAAACTGGGACATTACATTACATTTATGCATTATTACACGTTATTAAAATCTTAGTTTCATTTCTATAGTTCTACCAGATAAAATTTATCGCAAATGTGACAAAATATTTGGTTTATGTGTGGTAAAAATGAGCGCCACTAGTGTTTATTCTGAGAAATAAATTTTATGGTAGGCGGAGTGGGGGGTGTTAGGTTTTATTTTCGTTACGGAATTTCTTGATTCGGTCGCCGCGCTCAAAGCCCGCGATAAAAGCAATGCAATAGCTTAAAAAATGCCAAAAATCATCTGCATTTTATCCGAAATACATTTACTGCTGGGCATAGGCTTTCTCAAGTTTTGCCATTTCGATTCCAAAAAACATAACACTGGTAGTGTAAACGTGACGATAATAAATTATGTTTCTAACTTCCCGAACGCTATTTAGTTGAATTCGATCTCTTTATCGAAATTGGACTTACGTAACCTAACTGTACTGCTTATTCGTACTCGTCAACAAATTCGGGCGTAGAATCTTTTACCGTAATGAGAGTGATGTTATTGGGTGTAACATCGACAATATATTATGTGGACATGGACATAGAGTTAAGTGTATTGCCTGCGTCACTTGCATGCTACTTGAAATTGCAACTTATAAAAATTGTAATAACCTAGCGATTAAAAAGAGTGGCCTGAGTTTATGCCACTTCTTCTAATAAACCTACTTAACGTCAGCAGACTGGCTGTTGGTTAATTGGCTGACATAAGATAATTAGGACTATTGATGAGGGTGTCTTGTGACCGGCTAAAATTAAGCTTTGGGGAGACCTATGACCAACAGTAGACGTTTTTTGAGCTGAAATGTAGACGGCCTTTGTTGCGCAGTGGGAGCACATGCGGCTGTTGTGCACGAGGTGGTGGGTTCAATCCCCACACGGGCCAAATTTTGTGTGATACATAAATATTTGTTTCCAATCTTGGTGTACTTTATGTTCGTTAATTGGATGTTTGTAAAGTATACCTATATCTAGTTGCGTTTTAATTGTAATATAATAATATCACAATTAAAACGCGTGATGTATACTGGTTCACCCGCTGGTTGCAGTGTCAGTCGCTATAGTAGTGCTAAGTAAGGTCGATAAGTACCAGGATTGCATAAATTCCAAGATGTCAAACATCACATAAGATTATTTTCTTCCAGCTGGCTATTATTACAAATAAAATGCGTCATATTATTATGTATACTAACTAGTCCACCCGCTGGATAGCAGTGATAGTCGCTATAGTAGTGCTAAGTAAGGTCGTTGTACCAGGATTGCATAAATGCCAATAGGGCAAACATCACATATGATTATTTTCTTCCAGCTGGCTATTACTACAAACAAAACGCGTGATATATATATACTGGTTCACCCGCTGGTAGCAGTGACAGTCGCTATACTAGTGCTAACTAATGTCAATATGTACCAAGATTGCATAAATGCCATATAGATGTCAAACATCACATAAGATTATTTTCTTCCAGCTGGCTATTAATACAAATAAAATGCGTCATATTATTATGTATACTAACTAGTCCACCCGCTGGATAGCAGTGATAGTCGCTATAGTAGTGCTAAGTAAGGTCGTTGTACCAGGATTGCATAAATGCCAATAGGGCAAACATCACATATGATTATTTTCTTCCAGCTGGCTATTACTACAAACAAAACGCGTGATATATATACTGGTTCACCCACTGGTAGCAGTGGCTATGGTAGTGCTAAGTAAGGTCGATTATGTACCAGGATCGCATAAATTCCAAGATGTCAAACTTCACATATGATTATTTTCCTCCAGCTGGCTAATACTACAAATAAAACGCGTCATATGTATACTGGTTCATCCGCTGGTAGCAGTGTCAGTGGCTATGGTAGTGCTAAGTAAGATTCTGTTCCCCGAAGAAAACTTCTTCATGATGGTACAACGTGGTCGAGACGCGGCTATGCAAGTGACTATGTTCTCTATTGTAGATTCTATGGTATGTATACGTTTTTAAATCCGTAGCTATACTATTATAAAAAGCGACAGAGTTTGTTTGTACGTGCTAATCTCTAGAACTACCAGACGGATTTGAATAATTCTTTTTGCGTTTGATAGCCTAGTTCCTGAGAAAGGTTATAGGCTATGTAATCACGCTACTCGCGATGGGAGCAGAGCAGTAACCAAAGATGAAACTTAAGGCGGGTGCAACGGCGCTGCGAAAGCTAGTGTTTTTATAATAAACAGACTGCTTCTGTGGTTCGGTGGTACTGTGTACGGAATGCTACGTAGAGGTCGCGGGTTCGATTCCCGCTCAGTGCAAATATTTACATGAACATGTTTTTTTGGATTAGTCTGGCTGTTCCTGTGTATAATATGTTTTTACAAAAAAAAAATTAAGTATGCATATCTGCATTCTAGAACCCATAACACAAGCTATAATTGCTTACTTTGGGTCTAGATGGGTTGTGTGTGGTAGTTGCGATATTATTATTATACAAGCCGTTGTCGACCTTGTGGGCAGGAGATGAGCGAAGAAAATGAACAAGACCACGGGGATGATTTATTCTCCGACGTTCTCACTTACCAAACCATAATACATTACGGTATATATTTTATAAGAGGATAGGCTTCCTCGATCCGGTCCATTCACGCTGAAGCCACTACGGATCCTTTTTAAAAGCAGTTTGTAAACGACACGTGCGGGACTAAAGTGCCACCCTTTCACAGTGGAATCTGAAGGGTCTCGAACCAAACAGTTCAGCACTTCATACTTTTGTCGCTCAATTAAAGCCTGGAACTCTTTGCCAGCGCATGTGTTCCCATCTAACTTTGATCCTGTGTCTTTTAAGCGGGCGTGAAAATGCATCCTAAGCCGCCATAGTGGAGTCCACCATACCAGTGGTTTGGCTTTTGGAATGGTGTCCGCCACTTCTGGATTCCACTGACTGCTTACCATTAGGCAGAGTGGAGTCACTTCGGTAGGCTAATATAAAAAAAAATGTTCTTTTTTACAGATATACGGCAATTGGCTGTTCAACTTAGCATCGGCCGTACTTTTGCCAATTTGGATTTTATTTTGGCAAATATTATGTATTAAAGTAGATGCCCCTGCTAAATAGACATGTAGCAATAGTAATAAATAAAAATAATATGAAATAACCCGTTTAGTGGCCTGGAAGAATAGCAGCCATCCACATTTTTTTATGAACCTCTTAGTGTGATATGGTGTCCACATTTGACTTGTTACAAAAGCGATGTATCACACCAAATACCTCCAACCAAAGGGAGGATCCTCCAACCAGGCTAAGTGATCGTACCTAGCGGGCTACTGCCCGACAGTTGGTAGTCGGGACTATTGGCCAGAGGATAAGGATTATTGGCCAGATAGATGACGCCACAGCGATAAAGAACTTTCGTTGTATTGATAATTTCAGTATTAGTTCATAAAAACAAGAAGGTCATCCTGTTTTTTACACATTCCTATGTTAATAAGGCCGGTATTACATTATCATATAAATATGATTTCATATCTGTCAAATTCTATGATCATAGTTCTACGACTCTCAAACTATGATCATAGATAATCACATGTAGTTATTACACCGTCATATGTTCTTCATTTAAAAATGACTTACACATCTTTGATCTTATTTCTATGATAGTCTAATAGCGGCCCAAGAGCCAGAAAATCTGTGTTAATCAATATTTTCATTTAATATGCCATGAATTGTATAATTTTTTTTGGGAAAAGATACTAATGTTAACTTATCTTAATTATTGCTTATCGATAAAAGACGTTATTTTGAAGCGGCCATTTTGCTATTTGTCTTATATATGGTTTAAATGAATTATTAGTTTTGTTTGTAATAAATTACATTTAATTTTATAATTGTTTTATTAATCGGCTTTTGATATGAACGTAAATGTTAGCTATATAGTGAAAATAAAGTTTCTGAATTCTTGTATGTTCGTATTAACAGCCTTACACTTAAAGGGCGATAGAGCGGGCTAAGTGTCTCCTTGCGCGATGGTATAAAAAACGAAGACATCCGCAGGCCAGGACCAAAATTGTTGATATAGCTCGTAGAGTTGCTTCACTGAAGTGGCAATGGGCAGGACACATAACTCGCAGAACTGATGGAGCAGCTTAAAACTTAGTTTCCATTTTCTATTTGAACAATTCTTGTATAGCGTACACGGGCAATCCTTTAGTCTCGGGCAGAACGTAATAGGAGTAGACAGAAGTAGCAAAGCAAATGAATGAAAAGAAGAAGAATATAGGTGCCAACCCAATTGCTTGTACCAGAAGATTAAAGAAAAACAGGAAGAAAAAGTAACCTGCCCACGTCCATTCGATTGCCAACATCGTTAAGCCTGTTTTTACCTGAAATAAAATGAACTCTGAATTAGTTATGTGCTCCTAGTATTTATTTATGATAAGCAGAATTTGAAAACGGGAAAACAGTTTACATAAAATTTGTTTATGTTGTGTTTGTTTCACGGGTGTGCGTGTAACCCGGTATGCTTTTACTTTAATTTTTAAAAAGAATACTCGTTCCTTTGGGAGGCCACGGCAGCGTAAAATGTCTATTTCGTAAAATGTTAACTGTGCGCAAAATGTTACTTTCTCTTATTGTGTCTTTTGCAAAATTCCGTGATAGTAAATTACGTCCGTTTCTATAAAAATGCTAAAAAAATATGTCTGTATGTTGCTAAAATGGGATGAGACAAATATCAGGTCACATTTGTTTATTATTAATGTATGAAACATTGTTTGCCAGCGTCGTCTGACATTACATAAACACAAGGCCATATACATAATTGTCTTTTCCCTGTGGACCCTATAGTCCCTATACAATAAAAAATGTTGCAGTATTGCAAAACACATGCAACTTTGTTATTAAAACTAACCTCTGGTAAAAATACTTCAGCTAATATCACGTAAGGCACAGTCCCTGCTCCGACAGTATGACATGTAGCGTAAACGTTTATGAACAACGGTATCGTCCACTTTGGAAACCACTCCATCACGATCTGCGTCCCTAGTACCACGCAGCAGCCGCCCGCAGCTATTGACGAGTAGATTTGAAGAGGCTGGGGAAAACGAGATTGACATTTAAGAATTTGGTCTAATTTAAGTATATATTCTTTGGCTAACCCCACATTGGGTGTGTGCGTGCGTGTTAAGCTCACAATTGTATAAACACGGCACAGCGTGCGCGCGCTGAGTTCTGGTAGAACGCGATGCACGCCCAATGTGGGGTCAGCCTTTCTATTCGATGTCTACTTTATCATCTCTAAAGGAACAAAAGTCGTCAATCTTGTTCTTTTTCAGTCTAAATTGACCAGTGTCTGTCCTCGTATACTTATAGCGCAGTGTGTCTTTTTCGGTCTGCCTACTTATTTAGTAGATGTAGGCTTAATGTTCACACACATACCCGTCTGCCCACAACATCAGTGAGGTAGGCAGCGACGATGCCCGCCACCAGTATCACCACTCCCAAGAGCACGCTGCACAGGTTGGGCGAGATGACGTCACCCACCGCCTCCGTGAACATCGGCTCCGCGTACACCTGCACTACGGGCAGACCCTGGCATATGTATGCTGTTTTCAGCACTAACACGAGGTAGAACTCGCGGCGAGTTGCGGGACTTGTCTCTGGGAAATAGAAATTTGTTTTATTAAATTAATATTGAAACATTCTGAGGTATGACAAGGCCCTTGTTGTTTTCATTAAAGAATTAACGTTGATTTATCGTAGTATTCAAAGCGAAATATTTGTGTCTAGAAAATGCAAAAATAGGTCGAGTATATTTAGTTGGCGAAACACTTGACAAGTTTCGATCCCGGCTAAAAGCATCGCATAGTTAAGCTGTTATAGTGAAGGCTACCCATTAGCCGTTGGCAACTGGGATGGGATCATCACTCATGAACTCAACTGACTTGTTAGGCCATGTGGAATGACCAAGCGTCACAGCCGTGATTATATTCATCATTCTCGATTGTTGGAAAATGGAGGTCAGATGCAAAAATATTATTATTATGACAGTTCAACCACAGAATGCATAAAAGCTTTCTTGTTAGCGATGAAATATACTTGCAAAATTCAATACCAGGGCTTCTAAGTACAAGTACGTAAAAATACGAGGGTCGAAAACCAGGTTTTAAAATACTTGAAAGTATTTGTCATCCGTTGCACCTACCACGAGCCCCGCGCCGCGCCGCACTTGCTAGGGCGACCTATCTAAAATACTTGCATAGGAATTCAACCTGTATTCCCAGTAACGTAAGGAGCAAATTCGTATAAATAAAAAAATACTTTCAAGATAAAAATATTTATTATTCACAAAATCCGAGTGTGTTTCTTATTTACATTGAAATATGAATCATTTTTCTATGCTATGCTATCGTTCGCCTTAAAGCACTTACTTTCATACTTGCAAGTATTGGACGCGAGCGTCTTACCTAAAATACTTGCATAGAAATTCAACCTGTATTCCCAGTAATGTAAGGAGCAAATTTGTATAAATGAAAAAATACTTTGAAGATCAAAGTATTTATTATTAACTAAATACGAATGTGTTTTTTTATCTACATTGAAATATAAATAATTTTTCTATGCTATGCTATCGCGCGTTCGCCTTATAGCACATACTTTCATACTTGCAAGTAAAGTGTGGCGGCGCGATAAGTAGATCTATTGTAATGTGATGTCAGCATTAAGTACGATGTACGATCAGCGTTGCGTCGCCGCCACGGCCAGTCGGGATCTCGTAGCCGTGCTATAATCACGTGCCAGTACCAATAAATATAATATACCGTTTCGTAGTCCTATGTGTTTCAATAGTCACCACTATACCCCGAACAATATAAACATCAAATAAATATCATACGATAAAATAATCTGCTCGTACCAGGGCGCCGTACTTTGAAGAGAAGCCCTGGTTTTAAAACCTGGTAGCGTAAATACGTTTCATCTCTATTTCTTGTGACAGCTACTAGCTTCAAAGAAGATTAGAAATCAGTCAAAGAAAGAGCCGAATACTCGCTTTGTGGGGTGATTAATTGGCTGACAAATAAAGGTCAACAAAACGCAATTATGTGACCTTCTCAATAAAAAAAAGTAGTCTGTCACAACCTGAATTCTCTATCACGGCCCACATTTGCCCCAATGGAAACCAAGTCTGCTTAAGCTAGTTAGTTCCTCGCGCGGAGTGTGTCAAATATTTTGGGTGTTAATGGATGATGGACTGAGGTGAGACAAGCAAATTAAAACTTCTACCACTAGAGTAAGAAGATTATTAAACTTCCACACGTCCATGATACATACCGCTGTGTCAAGTAAAATACTACCGTTGAGCGTCCGTGGCCCATACGGGCACAGTCTTAATACTGTGTTACTGGTGTGACAAAATAAACTCGCCTGATTGGTCTTTAATACACTTTTTTTTAAAACTCCGAGACTTAGCCCCGTACGACAAGCTCATATTAGTTTACTTGGCTCCATGTCAGTCCATCATCCAGTACTGCATACCTGCCCGGGGTTCCTCCAAAACACTTCTTCTTGGCTTGGGGATAGCACAAAGAGCTGCACTGAAAGTGCGTGAAAGTGTTGACTAAAAAACCGTATAGGTATCCTACATAAAAATTATACTAGGAATGTAAGTAGAGGCAGCGGAAAGTCTGTCCGTGTGCCGGGTTGTCCCTTGTAGAACCATCCATTTTTTGCATAGAGACAAACTAACACTATAAGTTGCAAACTATAAAAAAAAATCTTTACATATTGTACTACATCAAAAAAGCTTTACATATTATAGGGCTAAGCAAACACGGAGTAAAAACAAAAATTTATAATTGGCTCCAATTTGAGTAAGACCAGTGAGTGGCGTGCACAGAGATTTTTGACAGGGTAGGCAATACAGATTTTAACAGGGTAGTCATTATTTTATTATGTTGCTAAAATTGTGTTTTTAAGCAATTATTAAGGTAGGCAGTGCCTTTCTGCATATATGGAGCGCACGCCACTACATAGGACACACGCACACACTTGTTGTAATAATAATAATATTAACCTTTTTGTTTGTATTCTGCATAGTGTTAAAATAGTAACAACAGCATTTTACGAGCAATAATTATTGTACCTACTTTTTCATGACAACACAGCTACCCAAAATACAAGCATTGCTTAGTTTTGGAAGTAGTATCAGTACCGACTGTGTAGCACATTTATACTGTCACCATTTTCTCCTAATGTCATACTGTTGCACTTTTTTACCGACTTTAAAAAGGAGGAGGTTATCAATTCGGGTCGTATGTTTTTTTTTGTATGTTTGTTACCTCATATCTCGGTCATTTATGAACCGATTCGAAATTTTTTTTTTCATTTGAGAGGGTATACTCTGAAATTGGTCCCATTTTTTTATTATAAGAAATGGTTCAGTGGTTGTGTTTCTTACAACAGAATTCGGTCATTTATAAACCAATTTGAAAAATTCTTCTTTTATTTGAAAGGGTATACTCTGAATTGGGGTCCCATGTTTTTTTTATAAAGAATGGTTTAGTGGTTTGGCTTCAATTTTATATTTTGTAACAAAACGTATGCAAGAAGTGAAGACGTGTAAAGCAACACGTCGATGTCTTTTGCGACGAATTTTCTGACATTGACATGTCCATGCTACAAGTGCGAAGTGATTTTCAAAATTATTTTTTTGTTAGAAACGAAGTGGCCCTGGATGAGTGACCATTTGTGTCGTTTCATTTTCAGCGTCTTCATTCTTTAGAAGCAGTAGACTATGGTTATCACTATAATTTGGTAGTCGTTAAGCCAAGTTGGAGGTCTTATGGTCGTGAGAAATTACAGCAACGGGCGGCCTTAAACCTGCCTTTACAGCACCACTGTTTATTTTTTGTATATTTGTTAAGCGATTGCTCGGTCAGTTAAATTCTGTTTTTTGATGATTCTTTATTGTTAGTGGTTTTTTTTTGCTAGTAGGTAGGTTATTTTTATGAAGGTCATTATGATCCTTCTTGGCTGGCTCCGACTCCAAAATTACTGATTAAAAACTATAAATAGTAAAGTCTTATAGGTATCAAGAATTGCGTTGATTCCCCTTTAATGTTCTTTGCTATGAAGTAATTAAAATATAATTTTCTACTTTTTAGTTAAGGATTGAACATGTAGGTCTTGTTTGAAGTCGGTCTTCATTTTTTTTCTAAAAATTATTTTATTGAGTCAATAAAGATTTATCTAGCGGACGTCACGCGGTTTCACCTGCCTGGTTCACGTTCCCGTGGGAGTACGAGGATAAAATATAGCCTATGGTACTCAGTGATAATGTAGCTTTCTAATGGTAAAAATTGTTTGAAATCGGTCCAGTAGTTTTTAGAGTTTATTCGTTGCATACAAAAATACAATTCTTAAACTTTATAATATTAGTATAGACAAAATACTACTTAAGTTGTTTCACCTAGACTGTGCGAAGTTTACTTACTGAAGAATTGCCAGCAAGACGATTTCTTGTTGCCTTGATGCTGTTCCAGTTTAGCATCCACCCTCGTCAAGGATACAGCATCTGTGTGTATGTACAAATATTATAATACTAGCTTCCTGCAGCGTGGTTTCACCCGCGTCAAACGTAAACAATTCGCAACAAATTCTTCCGCTTCTTTTAATAGTATAGACAGATAGGATAAAAAAATTGGTAATGTTAGTGTCAGTATTGGACGTCCGCACATTGTGCGTTGTTGTTGGTGCGGTCGTACCGTATTTGGTATGGTACCATACCAAATACGGTACGACCGTACCAAATACGGTGGTTAATGTACCAATAATAATAATAATAATAATACCAGCCTATATACTGTCCCACTGCAGGGCAAAGTCCTCTTCTCATATAGAGAAGGTATGAGCATTATTCACTACGCTTGCTCAAGGCGGATTGGCAATTTCAGACATTTAAGTCCAGGTTTCCTCACGATGTTTTTCCTTCACCGTCAGTCAGAAATGTCCAAGATAAACTTAGAAAGTACATATGATTTGAAAAATCACATTGGTACTTGCCCGGATTCGAATCCATTACCTCGTGTTTACGAAGCGGGTGCAATGTACCAATAAATCACCCATAATGTTATAGTACCATTGATCAGTATTGTGATCAGCCACGCTTGGAGTTACCAGGGTAACATAACAAGAAAAAAGTATAGATAATCACATTAAGTTTACCATCTGAATTTTTATTGAGGGTTCGTCTTATATTATTCATTTCAGTGCCGACTTCTCTACTTGAAGTTTTCGTTCTTCGGTAAAATGCTATAGATTTTGCTGCTTCCTGAAATATGATTTAAGAGTGTAAAATCAAATGAAAGGTACTAAGGACATGTTTGTTAGTTATCAACAATTAAATTCTGGTCAAGGTCTTAGTCAATCAATATTTTTTTGTAGGAATGGAGATAAGAATATTTTTGTGGATTTTTCGAAATGTATAGCAAATCCACTGTTAACTATTAAACTCAAACTCAAAGAATTTAGTTCATAAAGTATGATGCTTATGAACGTCAAAATTACATTATGTCAGCCCAATAAACTACAGCCAGTTCGGGTTTTAATGGGTTTGGTCATCCAGGTCCAATTCTCTGTTTAAATCAAGGATTCGATTTAAATATCTTTAAAAAGAATATTGCACCAAGCCTTGCATCGTGGCAAGTTTTAAGAACAAACAAATACATGTAGACGAAGCATTCTCAGACTGTGAACAATATTATTTTTTTTATTTTTTATATTAGCCAACCAAAGTGACTCCAACCCGCCTGATGGTAAGCAGTCAGTGGAATCCAGAAGTTGTGGCCAGCATACCAAAAGCCATAGTCTTAAACTGCTGGTATGGTGGCCTCTACTATGGCGGCTGGGAATGGGGTTAGGGGAAGGGAATGAGGGAGGTAAAGAAAGGGGAAAGGAGGGAAATTGGGCCTCCGGCGCTCCCACTCACCGAGCAAAACGCAGTAGTACGGATACTACTACTCTTACGTCGATCTTCTATGAGAGGGTAGTACTTCCCCGGACGATCCGACCCATTCATGCTGAAACCAGCGTGGATCTACTACCGTTGCTATTTATACCGTTGTTATTTATTGATCAAACAAAGTTTTGCTCCATGTCAGTCTTTGGGCAATAATTATTTAATTTACAAAACTATTGTAAATAAATTTACAGAAATTATACTTACTTCTTCTTTTCCTTTGACCATAAGAGACACTGGGGACTCCTTCAACAAAGTAATCATGAGAACAACGAGCACAGCCAGAGACAAAAACGTATACACCAACGCGTAGTATCCCAAAGAACCGCCCAGAAAGTAGGAGACCAGGAAACCAAAGCCATAGAACTGAATAGGAGCAGCAGTCATGGTGCCCCTGATCGAGTCCTGCGATATCTCGCTGATAAAAATGGTTACTGTTAGAAATACAGCACATCCACAGCCTGACATAAACATGAGTGCGAGAATGGCTTCCACCTTTGTAACCAATGTGACCAAAGACCAGGTGAGCTGAAAAGTAAACATATTAGTAATTACTTCGAGCTCAACCAATCTTGATCTTCGTCTTAATGATATCTTAAAAAAGCATCACATAAAGCCATCGTATTAAAGGCTGACACAGCTTTTGAAATGGTTAAAAAATCCTTTACTTTTGCCAAATGTCTTCACCCAGCAATCAGCAGATGGGCTGGCGATCCAGTGGAGGCAAGTCTTAGAAGGCTGGTAGACAGCTCGAGAAAGACTACTAATACTTTTAAATATTGGTAAACTTACCACAAATATCATTGAAGTAACCAAAGCTGTATATTTTCGACCCAACCTATCCAGAAAGATGGCAGCCAACGGGTTGGCGATCAGACATCCTACAGCTGGTAAACTACTGAACAGGGCGATCTCTGTGTTTGTCATGGGGCGATGTAGTGGTGTGCTCTCTGACTTGAAGATTAATATTGTAGATGATGGCCACGCAAAGATAATCGCCATATTCATACAGGCAAAACATACTAAAATTAAAAACATTATTAATATTGTTACGTCCTTTATTCAAAAGGTGCATTATTTGATAGAAAATCCGACATCTCTTTCTACTTCGACATCTAATCTATGAACCTCTCTCGTGGCTTACCGCTGAACGTCTGGTACCGAGGCAGTAGTGAGTACCTACTTATTATAAAATAGCCTTGATATCCGCTTCATTTATTGATTTCTAAAGATGAAACCACCTGTCAACTAGAGGCAGTCTCGGGTCGAGCGGCTGCCTCGCTCCAAGGCCGTATAAGTGGAGACGCTGCCTCAACCTGAGCCACGCTGCGACACGAGGCAAATTCGTCGCCGCGAGTAGAGCCATATTTTGTCGGTTTTTGCTGTGCTCAAAAGAGCCTCAGTCCGAGCCGTGCATTTGATGTAGACGGGCGTGTCGCTTCGGATCGCAATGGACAACGAAACCGCTATTCCTCTTTGGTGTAGCTTTTTGTTGCTTCCTCTTTTTTTTTAAATTATGGTTAATATTATTATAGTAGCAGCTACTCGACGCGCGTCTGGTGCCATCGTGTTTTGGTTTAAAACTGCGCACGTTGCGGATCAAGTTGAAGCGACTCGCCTCAGCTGTCTCTAGTGAAGATGTTCAGTTTAGTTGACACTTTGCGCTGAATTTTTAATGGTTTTACAAACTTCTTACTTTACTTTTATCAGGGTATTACCAAGTATATATCAATATCCTAGGTCTAAAAAACCAAAAATTAGAGAACTAGACAAAACTCGAATAAACGTCATGTACTATCGAGGTATTGCAGTAGGTACAGCACTTGTCAGGGCAATGACCGCGCCGGGCAAGCGGCCGAGCAGCCAGCTTGTGTGTGCCTTTGAGTCGCCTAGTCGCTTTTGATATGTCGCACGTTACATCATCGATGTATTGATGTGTGCGTACGCAGGTTCATACTACGAATTCTCTCCTTGTAGTTATTGCGAGTATTGGCACAATTTAATATTTTTAATTTATTTTACTGTTTAACCTAGACATATGTGTAGTTTAACTGATTACTATTACCCAGAAAAAGTTTGTTGAACCACTAAAATTTCTCGGTGTCTATCCCAATTTAACATAACTTGAAATTGTAATTTTCATGAGAACGTGTGATTCTTATCTTAATTGATAGTTTAAACGATGTCAATTTACATAACTAGCATAGAATTTAATTTAATTTTATGAATGTTTTTACGGTAGTAGATCCTTGCTGCTTACAGCAATAATGAGCACTAAACAGAACAGAAGGGAAAGATATGGAGGAGGCCTTTGCCAAAGTTGGGCAAACAGATATAGTTTTTGATGTCAACGACTCTCCAGATTCGTTAGAATAGAATACGTCTTAAAATGTAGTAAAACAGTCTAAATAAATGCTTATATTATTATTATTTTCTTTATTTAAAATCATTCACAAAATTAAATTTTTAAATCTATACTAATATATGAAACGTAAGGTAACGAACAAAAACATCATACGCAAAAATATTTTTTTAAATCCGACTGGTAGGGCCAGAGGTTAGTGCATATAGAGAACTATATCTGTTTGCTCATCTTTGGCAAAGGACTTTTTTATATTATAGCCTACCAAAGTGACTCTACTCCGCCTGATGGTAAGCAGTCAGTGGAATCCAGAAGTGGTGACCACTATACCAAAAGCCATCGTCTAAAGCTGCTGGTATGGTGGCCTCCACTATGGCGGCTGGGAATGGGGTTAGAGGAAGGGAATGAGGGAGGTGAGGAAAGAGGAAAGGGGGGAAATTGGGCCTCCGGCGCTCTCACTCACCGAACGAAACGCAGTAGTACGGATACTACTACTCTTAAGTCGATCTTCTATGAGAGGGTAGTACTTCCCCGGACGATCCGGCCCATTCATGCTGAAATCAGCGTCGATCTACTATCGTACAAAAGGTCTCCTCCATATCTTTCCATTCTGTTCTGTTTAGTGCTTTTCTAGTAAATATATCCCTGCTATGGTTTTTATATCATCTTCCCACCTTCATCATTATAACTAGTCCGTTACTATTACACTGCAGGGAATGGCCTCTTTTCTTTAAGAAGGCATGAGCATTAATCGCCACGCTAGCATTGGTTTCTAGCTTTAACTAATCTTAATGAAGATTGGCCATTTCGAACTGTTTCCTCACGATGTTTTCCTTCACGGTAACTTTGAAAGCATAGGCTCATCACCACTATATAGTATCTACTTAATGTAAGAAAAACAATATACTTAAGACTAGCTGCGATCCGATGGTTTCACCCGCGCCTAAAATGTCTTGTCTTCCTCGGGAACCAGACCGATTTTCGGGACAAAAAGTAGTCTATGTCTCCGTTTTCATCGAAATCGGTTCAACTGCTTAGGCGTTGAGGGTTAACAAACACACACACACACACAGACACACACACACAGACACACACAGACACACACATACACACACACACTCACACACACACACACACACACACACACACACACACACACACACACACACACACACACACACACACACACACACACACACACACACACACACACACACAAACTTTCCCATTTATAATATTAGTAGGAATATAATATTAGTAGAATAAAAATACTTACATATGACGGTGCCGATAACTTGATATAAAACACTCATCACTGTTGCTTGTTCTTGGAGAAAAGGCGCAAGTTGAAATGTGTCTATGTCAGCTAGTATCCTGTTTTAACTGCCCTAAAGCTGAAAATGGCTCAGCTACATTATTTATTTAATTTGTTTTTGTACAATATAAACATACTACATTATCACTTCATAATGCAATAGGTACAAAATCATGTGCTCATCGAATTTGTTCTCCTTCGACAAAATGTTGAAGTAGTTGAATGTATGAATTCACAAAAGTAAGTTAAGATTGAAGATTGCTAAGAAATACTGACTTGCGATATTAAAGTTTACACACCAAGTTCGTTATACCACTCCTAACCATCCCCTAAGAAACTAACCGTTGCCCGCCAGGAATGATCACTTATCTTGGCTAAAGGATTATTTTTGATAAAGATGTGTGGTAACCTCGGGTTATAAGAAAATGCCGCCCTCATCCATCGGTAGCCCGTCGATATTACATAATACTAGCTGAACCGGCGAACTTCGTTAAGCTTATCAGTCGATCAACATTACTTTATTTTTCTAAAATAAAAGATTTTTCTAAAATAAACCTAGCCTAAGTTACTCCTTGTTACATCAACTACCTGCCAATAAAAGTCCCGTCAAAATCAGTCCAGCCATTTCAGAGATTAGCCGGAACAAACAGACAGACAGACAGACAGACAAAAATTGTAAAAATATTATTTTGGTGTATGTACCGTATATGTATATTCATATACATGTAGTAAAAACCGGTTATTTCAATATTACAAACAAACACTCTAATTTTATTATATGTATAGATATATTTACTACGGTATATTGACTGCACATTTTTATTAGATAAAAAATTAAGCACATTAAAATAGTTTTACCTGTTTTGAAAGGTCAGAAATCTCTTTTCACGTTTACCTACACATTGTATATAGTAAAAACAAACAATAATTAATACACTAATTCTTATTAAAACAATTATAAATATACTTTTACAACGTAAGGATCAAATATTACATTGAATAGATTACATACAACCTTTAAACACCACAGACGCTATTGAACTAAAAAGAAGCATTTAATGTTAATTATAGCTGCTGGCGTCTATTTTAAAGAGCCTGTACAAGTGGCATAAATGCTAATAGAACAGAAACAAATAGATTAAAAAATGTATGGGATTGACATAAGCTAACAACAATTTTGGCTTCTGGTGTATTTTATTATATTTATATATTTTATTGGCCGGGTCATCACCTTCCCTCTAATATGGCGAAGGTGATGATGGCTGGTCTGTGCGTCATGCTTGTGAACGGGTGCTACCTGGGATGACTGGTCAATCTTGGCATGGCATACATTTAATACTTAATTCAGTATTACCTTGTAGTTCAATATGACTGGGAAATGCATTTACATTTTTTTATTTTCAATTAAAATACGTAGACAAATTACCATACTAGATGAAACTAAATAATTGAAATCCTCTATTTTCGTTTCTTTTCTTTTTTTAAAAAGGTTATAAAATAATTAGTTGTTTTGTAATAATTACTTTGTATGGTTCTTTGGTTGCGTTGATGTGTTAAAATTGTTAATTCATACAAAAATATTGTAATTATCTGGCGATTGAACAGAGTGGCGTGAGTTTCTTGCCAGATCTTCTCACAGCTCTACCTCGTCAGCGAACTGGCTGTAGGTTAATTAGCTGACTTCATGTAATTTGACTTTTCATAAGTATCATTCTTTATGATCAAAATGAAATAAATACTTTGAATTTGAATTTGAATTTGAATTATATTTTATTTTATTTATATTTGTTAATCAAAAGGACTGCATTCTCACCAGTCACTGACAATGTCGCTGTTTTCGTGTAGGTACCTATTATGGTAGTAGATCTTCGCTGGTTTCAGCATGAAGGGGTCGAATCGACCGGGGTAGTACTACTCTCATAAAAGATTGACGTTAGAATATTAGTTTCCATGCTTATGTTTTTCGCTCGCTGTGTGAGAGTGCGACAGCCTAACCCCTTCGATCGTCTTTCTTTTCCATTTTCTTCCTCGTCCTATTCTATCTTCATGGTTGGCAATGGCTTGTTTGTGTCTTTAAAGTGTTGTTTCTGCCATGGGGCCCCGCCAGGATTACATTCAGGTGCATTTGACATTCAGGAAGGTGCATCTGAACAAATTTCGCGTAGCAACCACTATGACGTTTCTTTTTAAGACTAACTTAAATGTTTAGATCTGTTCTATAAACACATTTTTATTTCCATTTTCACCGTATTTGATTGTCATCTCAGTAGGCAAAGGGAACAAGTAGAAAATACTTCAAAGTATTTATTTTCACAATAGACCGATGCGAGACAAATGCGATATATAGAATCGGGCCTTTATTATGTAAATTAAGGTATTCGAGGCGCTAATTATAAATAAGACCGTAACATGCATTTGTCACACCATTGACACACTAACAGAATTAAATAATACTAATACCAGCCAGTTTTATTTCTTTATTTAAAACTTTATACACATACATGTAAAGGTACATTAATGCCTGTTTTACTGTTTCACTGCAGGGTAAAGGCCTCTTTTCATATAGAGAAGACTGCCTCCGTGGTGCAGTGGGAGCGCAAGCGACTGCTGTGCATGAGGTTGTGGGTTCAATCCCCACACGGGACAAAACTTTGTGTTATCCATAAATGTTTGTTCCGAGTTTGGTTGTACTTTGTGTCCGTTAATTGTATGTTTGTAAAGTCTCCCGCAACACAAGACTTGTTCCTTAGTGCGAGAGTTGTCTTTATAAAAAAATGATAGAAAAGAATTAAAAAGTAAGTAATGAAGAGAAGCCACGAGTATTGATCACTAGTGAAACATAATATAGGAAGGCGGCCACATTACCTGCTAGCAGCAGTAGCAGGAGCAGTCATCAAGTCCTCCTGTATGCAACTGTTAGTGCATGTAGGGCATGATGTAAGGTGGGACATCGTTTGAGATACACCACACAAACACTCTAAATTGGTACCATCTGCGGCAACCCTGAACATGTTTTTCTTGCTACAGCCCAACTGAGTCCGCTGTCTTTTCGAGGACTTTAATATTGGCTACAGTAATTCATAAATCTAAACAAATTGACTTAAAACAAGACACAAAACTACATGTAGATTGTGTTGCCGTGTAGAATAGCTACCTGGATGTGTTCTGTTGAAACGTGATGAGATTTAAAGGTCATTCTTTATGGGTGACAGGCAATCGATGGATGAGGGCGACTTACGGCCAAGGTGGCGATAATTGGAGAAGGCCTATGTCCAGCTGTGGACTTCTTGTGGCTGATATGATGATTATTGTACGGTGCAACCATACATTGCGAAATTACTTTATATATCTTGTCAGCATTTTCGCCACAACACTTTCGTAATTCATTACATTTATATAAAAGTCAGTTCACTACCGGTCATCAACCGCGTCGCGTGTACTCACTATCATTTTATCATATATCATTTTCTATCAATTTGTACTTTGCATTAGAACTTTAAAGTAATAAACGAACTCTCTAAACTATCTCCTCGTATCATTCAATATCATCATAGCAAACTAAAGGAGTGTTTGGTAAAGTACCACACAATTTTGAAAGATCAAAGACGCTGACAATTTCGAAATCCTCATACGATACGAATAAACTTAAACTATATCTCCACAATACTTATACGAAGAAATATGAACCATCTCGTTCCTCAAAATAAGACTTATTGTTACTCCCACTGATCGCTAATCGCTGAAAATTTTTATCTTTGTTTCGACACCTAGTTTTCGGTTTCAAGTACCTATAAAACTAAATAACTTTATTTACATTAAGCGTTGCTATTTATTTTGTTTATTGTACAGCAAATAATATAAGGAGAGTAGGTAGTACGAGGCTCTTCTACTATGTGTAAGGTACGCAGCTTACTACTGACAGCTAAAAATTTAGTTCTCGAAATAAATACCAGGAGCGCTGTAAATTTTTTATTATCATCGACATCATCATCATCATCATATATCAGCCAAAAGACGTCCATTGCTGGACATAGACCTCAATATTCACCACCTCGGCCGGTCGTGAGCTGCCCTTATCCATCGGTTGCTGGCTACCCTTATAAGTTTTTTACACTTATTTACAAAAATTGCTGCAAGTAGCAGGCCAAGTAGATGTTGAAACTGATGCTTTGACAGAAAATCGAAAGCAACTCATGCTATATATGTGATTCACACATCCTGATCAAGAAGTTTTTAGACAAGCATACAAATCATGGTCAATCATTGGCAATGATAGACTTGCACTAACGATTAGACATACCCTAAGCTTAACTAGGGTATAAGAATAATAGCACAAGAGATTCTAAAGGGTCTTTTAACCTCCTGTTACAATGGATTGTGTTGTCTCTGGTATTCTGCAGATGTTAGAAAGAAATGTAAATCACATTCATCTATTTTTTACTTTTGTTTACTGGTATTACCTAATGATAGAAAGTAAGGGATTACCTGTGTTGCAAAACGTACAAAAATGTATTTTTTTTAAATGTCTCAGAGCTGCGTGCGATTACTGTGCGAGAGGTTATATGTTTGATACCGAACACAAATACCCACAGGCTTGTAATGAATATGGGTCACATGAAATGTTCCTTACTAAACTACATACCGATTTTACACTGCGCCATCGAGTAAAAATTATGCACAGCTGTTGAGAATCATTTCTCAGTTCTGTACTCAAAGGAAGCTCTAGGTATATAATTATCTATATTAGTTGCACAAGAAATTTACTTCAAGAATCTTCTAGAGACAGGTCCGAGAAAATATCGAAAATATTTGTTTCAATGCCATACACAAGTGTACTGGTATTTAGATTGTGAGCACATTGTTTGTTATACACAATTCGTTTTGGTATTTGTTTTAATTACAGAGTGTTTGAAACAGCTTGTACGCCAACTTAATATGTATTGTTGACAGCGCTAAAAAGAGCACTGATATTAATTACCTTTAAGAAGTTGATAGAGCCTGACGACGTGAATGCTCTCGTGACGTAGGAGCAGCTCCTCTCCTAATCGACCACATTGACGTCACTACGCTATTAAAAAAAATATATGAAGTTCTTGAAACCAATCCTATCTGGGACCATTAATAATGTACAATAAATAAATAAGTGCCTTATGTAATAATACCAGCCCGTTAACTGTCCCATTGCAGGGCAAACGCCTCTTCTCATATAGAGAAGGCATGAGCATTAATCACCACGCTTGCTCAAGACGGATTGGCACTTATATACGTTTAAGTCTAGGTTTCCTCACGATGTTTTTCTTAATCGTCAGTCAGAAATGTCCAAGATAAACTTAGAAAGTAATTTTTTAAAAAATCACATTGGTACTTGCACGGATTCGAACCCACTACCTCGGGTTTACGTAATGTAATATTATAATAACACAATACTATTTCTGTGAATATGTCACCTGATGCCTCAAAAGTGAATAGATGCAACGCACAGAACACATTCGTCAGCATGAGTCGGTTAGTTCAGTTGCGTTATGTGCTGTCCATACCGGTTATAGTTTCAAATTGCATGCATGCCTTGAACCGAAATATGAATACGTCAATAATAATTCTATCGGCAAAGCCACCGAGCAGACAAAACTACAAGAAGGAAAAATATAATATATAATATTCTACCACATTCACACAGCGCCATCTAGTCCCAAATTAAGCAATTATACTTGCTTGTGTTACGGGTACTAAACAACTGATATACTACTTATATTTTTTTTTGTAAATACATACATATTATAAATAAATTACACCCAGACACAGAACAAACAATCATGCTCATCACACAAGGATTTGTCCTGGGTGGGAATCGAACCCACGACGTCCGGCTTAACAGTCAGGGTCACTAACCACTAGGCCAACAGGCCAAAAGAAATAAATCGACTCAAAAAAACGACTTGATCAGAGTGAAGAGAAATAAAAAAGCTCACTTCTCAAAATCAGTTATTAGTATGGTTATGGCTAGGATGTATGAACATGCAATACAATCAATGCAGATGGATATCTCAGTATAGAAGCCGAGGGAATCATAAAGAATACCTATATATCTAAAAAAGTCGACTAAATTTTGAGCGTCTAGTGGTTGAAATCGCGATCTAATAATATTAAGGTTATCAGTTTCGTGGTAAGGTTTGCAATATCAACGCAGCATAATATGACGCAATTGCAAACTGATGCACTTTAGTTTATGTAGTAAATATCTACGTATTTTGCGACTTGAATTAAGTGAAATAAGTGAATAATAAAAACGACATTTTTATCTGTCTGTCTGTCTGTATGTGCAGGCATGACTCAAAAATCACCAAACGGTTTTTAATCAAACACGCTACACTTATAGGTCATACTCCTGGCCAGGTTATAGGATAACTTTTATCACAAAAAAACCGAGTATCGCGGATATCCTTAAAATTGTCACACAATTATTTAATGTGCAATAAACGGTGAATATCTAATATTTACTATCTGACACAAGTACCAGTAACGTATTGAAGAATTTGACGAATGTTTGTAATAATTTACAAATATGTTATACAGACTTATATGCTAGTTTAAACTAGTTGATGAGACAATAATATAGGCAGGTTCTAAATATAGTTCATCAAAATATACAGGGCTTATCCAGCAAAGCGCTAGAAATAGATTTATTTTTGAAAAAGTACAATGTTCAAATTTTATGTGTTACTGAACATTAGTTAATGATGGAACAATTATTATTTTTTAATAATGAACATTTTTCTGTTGGTTGTGCATTCGTAAGAAAGAAGACTATACTTGGTGGCTCTCTGATATATGTATATAGTAGTGTTAATTATAAGGAACGTAAAGATATAGCAGATCTTTCTATTGAGCGCACTATCGAGTTGTTCTGTGTTGAGCATAAGCAATATATTTGAGTGATTTCATTCTTTTTAAAACAGTTATGGAAGATGTATTGAAACGTTTAAGCTCTGTTAATAAGCATGTAATTATGTAGTAGTGTAGAACTTTTACCAAAAACATCAAAATAAAGTTCTGTGATTGGGAAACATCCGGCATATACAAAAGTAGAGCTAAGTTGTATAAACTTTATGATATGAAACAATATAATTTTGATCCAGTCTTTATTCAATATGTTAGGTATAATTCATTTTTTTTTTTTTAAATCATGTGTTGTTGCAAAGTTTTTGTATTTTTAAGTAATAAAATTAAACAGTCCGAGAACAAAATAAAACAACTTGGAATGTTATTAATAATGAGACTGGTCGTATAAAATTGAAAGAAACAATTACGAGTTAAACATTAAGGACAATATTATTTCAAACTATACAGATGTAGCCCACATTTTTAACGACTACTTTGTTAGCATACTAGTAAAGACAATCAGCTCCTTAGATTCTTGCCCAATCAAAGCTGAGTACTTGCTTAGGGGGAATGTGAAAGAGTGTGATGTCCTTTTTAATTTTAATTATGTTAACCCCAAAGACATAATAAAAGTGTTCAAGTCACTACATTCAAAAACCACTGCTGACTTGTGGGGTATTTCAGTTAAATTAGTTGAGTGTATAATTATTAATATAGCTCCATAACTAGCTGCCATCTTTAATAAAAGTGTTGATGTAGCAGTATTTCCTGATTTAATGAAACATAGCAAAGCAGTACCTCTGTTTAAAAACGGCTCTAAGAGTGACCCTAGTAATTTTAGACCAATATCTATACTGCCAGCCACAAGTAATATTTTTGAGAAAATTATATTTAGAGAGCCATTTTAACTTTAATAAATTACTATATAATGAGCAGTATGGTTTTACGAAAGGTCGCTCAACTACAGATGCAGACGTTACACTAATAAAACATATTTTTAACGCCTGGGAAAATACAATGGATGCTATTGGTGTTTTTTGTGATCTCTCTAAAACATTTGACTGCGTCGAGCACAATACGTTCTTGAGGAAATTCAGTTATTATGGGATCAGGCAATATGTTGCACTTAATCTAATTGCCACCTATCTAAGTGATAGAGTGCAATACGTTGATGTAAATGGAAATAGGTCTTCAGGGTTACCTATTTCTATGGGCGTCCCACAGGGCTCCATTCTTGGTCCTTTTCTATTTTTGGAGTATGTAAATGATTTGTCCTACTTTGTAAAGCATTTCTGCGATGTAGTGCTATTTGCAGACGTCTTTAATTTTTAAAGTTAACCGTAGAGACCCTAATTTCGACGTTGTAAATGGTTCGCTCACGCAAGTCCTGAACTGGTTCATGGTAAACGATTTACTACTTAATTCCAAGAAGACAATGTATAAGACAATAAAATGTATCACACTATCGCTTACATGATGTCCATAATTCGTTTACGGGACTTGGTGTACGTTTATATAATAAATTACCTATCGACGTAATGGATAAACCCTTAGAAAATTTTAAACAAATTGTCAAAAAAGCATTTAATACATAAGGGTTACTACACTTTTAATGAGTACCCAAACGATGAAAAGTCATGGGATGCTCGCTTGACGAAGGAGTAAATTAATTTTACTCCTAATTTTAGTCATTAATACATTTGACATATTTTATGATTATTATGAATGACATGTTATAATAAATAATTTTTTGAATTAATTTATTGATACATTTTGACATACCTATATAAAATGTTTTTTTTTTGTATTAACTATATATATGACATGATGCCCGAGCCTTATTTGAACAGTTAAGTACACATTTTGTATTGTTTTGTTAAAATTGTATACCTAGTATTGTTAAAATTATACATTGTGATTTGTGAAATAGAGGTACATTGTGAAATGCTGTGGTAAATTAAGTTCAATCTTACTTTATACTTATAGCAAATATTAACAGTTTCTAGAATACCTACATAGAAACATTTATCACAGTTTACATGTTGCCTTTATCTTTTTGTAGCAAACTGTGTATGCAAATTGAGGCAGCCTGTATCGCACACATTTTACTTTTTAATTATTCTTTACAACATAGAAAGCTGTTATTAATTACCTATAGAGTTAAGTGTATTGCCTGTGTCACTTTGCATGCTACTTGAAATTGTAACTTACAAAATTTTTTATAATCTAGCGATTTAAAAGAGTGGCTTGAGTTTCATGCCGGTTCTTCTCATGGCTCTACTTCGTCAGCGAACTGACTGTAGGCCAATTGACTGACATTTTGTAAATTTTAATGTTCATAAGTGTTAATTTAATTAACCTTTATGAATAAATATATTTTCATTTTGAATATCTGCAAGTAAAATGATGTTTATACGAATATAAAATACTCAGAATCAAATTAGAAGGACCCGTGCCCTGGACATGTGATCAAAATCGCAGACGCAGCTATTACTCAATAAATTGTTTGATGCCAGCGAATTTGATTTACATAGTGACACAGGTTGTATAATATGATAATTAAATTATTTAAATGTGAACCTGTTGAATTTATAATAGTTTACTTGTTTCTTTATCTTCATCGTAAGTGTACGTGTATATGATGGTCTTTTGTTCAAAATAGTGTTTACACAATTGGAAAAATAAAACATCGGAAATGGGTCTTTTATTTCAAGTTATTGCTACTGTATTATGTAAGTATATTTTTTATTAGTATAATAGGGTACATAATATAGGTGTTACAATAATATTTTATTGCAAACTTAATTGAAATGTTTGGCCATATGGTCTTCAAAATGTATTTATATGTACGACTGGTCTAGGATACCTTTAGAATCACACCATGCCTTCTCATCTCATTAGTATTGTAAGAGGTGACTATTGACTGCTTCTGTGGTTCGGTGGTACTGTGTATGGACTGTCACGCAGAGGTCGCGGGTTCGATTCCCGCTCAGTGCAAATATTTGTGTGCATGAACATGTCTATTTGCATTGGTCTGGGTGTTTCTATGTATAATATGTATGTCTTTACAAAAAAAAAAGTATTTAAGTTTGTATATCCGCATTCTAGAACCCATAATACAAGCATATAATATGCTTAATTTGGGTCTAGATGGCGTTGTGTGTAGTTGTTGAAATATTATTATTATTATTATTATTATTATTATTATTGCAAACCAGAGGGCCTAGAGAAGTGGAATAAATGCTAATTTAAAAGAGATTAAAAAATGTACGCCAACATTGTTGTTAGCTTATGTCAATCCCATACATTGAAATCTATTTCTATTCTATTAGCGTTTATGCCAGCGTTTGTCTAGACCTTCAGAAAATACATTAAAACACTTTCCTTTGAGAGGCGAAATTATGAGACTGAAGTCTTGTACTGCGGGACATAACCCGCAGTAGTAAATCTAAATATACGAGAATTCACGCGATCATGCATTAAGTATTTACATACCTTATTTTGCTTGAGTGAGTGTGTTCACAAAGTGAAAAGTGGAAAGACAAAAATGTGAGGGTAGATCTAGAATTTACTTCGCATAAGGAGCCGTGATATCACCACACCAGTCTGCTTTTGGTCTGCTTGTAACCACGGCCGGTGTAACCTGGTCGAAACGTCAAGCAAAATAAGGTACATAAATACCTAATGCATGATGGCGTCGATTCCCGTATATTTAGATTTACTATATCATGCAACGCGTAAGTTTAAAAGTAAATTTAAACCGCAGTACTCGACTTGAGTCTCATAATGTGATTATATGAACTATCTGAATATCATCCATTGCAAGATATAGGCCAAACAAAAGTTTGTCTTTTTAGTATTGTTTGTGCAATGCCGGCGAACACAGATAATTACGAACGGATAACCTTTTGCCATCAGGGGAGCCGTATGTTTATTTGCTATCAAAATTGTGTCAAAATCTGTCGTTTTCTAAAAGACCGTTCTGATACTCTCACCATGTTTACCTCTCTTATGAACACTTATCTTGTAATTTCAGTATGTTTCTCATGCATGAACATGAGCATACTCCTGGCGTGGCCATCATCCACGATCCTGCTCTTCAAGTCAGAAAACACGACGTTAGATAGACCTATGACAGATACAGAGGTGTCATTGTTCGGTAGTGTATCGGCTGTAGGGTCTCTGCTCGGCAATCCAGTGGCTGCGATACTACTGGACCGATTGGGGAGAAAATATACTGTGATGTTGACTTCGTTAGTATATGTGGTTAGTTAACGTAAGTAAGGCTATTTAGAACAGTTGGTTTACCGGTACTTGTAGACTCAAAATCATGTAAATTATGTAGTTCTCATCATAAATAATGACTGACTTAGTTTTCATAGCAGACATCGGAAGCGCTGTAGGATTTTAACAAAAACATTGGAAGGCGAAAGTGTACACTTTTGCCTTTCAATATTTATATAGAAGCACTCCTGAGGCCCTAGACAAGTGGCAATGATTTCTATTATATTCATAGAATAGATTAAAAAATGTATTGAATTGACATAAGCTAACGCCACCGCATATGTCATTCTCATACATTTTTTTATCTATTCTATGAATATAATAGAAATCTTTGACACTTGTCTAGGGCCTCTGGTCTAGTAGAAGCAAATTCTTTATTTTATGATTTTCCGTTCTTAATGATCTTAAGTTCCACGCCTAAAATGTTTAGTACTTTAGTTTTCTTTGCCGTTTTCTAGTACCTAACGTTCAATATAAAGCATAATACTTACTACGTTTTATTATTTTTCAGATAGCCTGGTCAGTAATCAGTATAACTAACCGAGTGGAAGCAATACTGATAATCATGGCCATATCTGGGATCGGATGCTCTTTATTTTTAGAAATAATCATTTTCATCAGCGAAATATCCCAGGACTCGATTAGGGGAACATTGACTGCTGTTCCTAATCAGTTTGTTGGCTTAGGATTCTTAATCTCCTACTTTCTTGGAGGTTCTTTAGAATACTACACGATGGTGTATACGTATTTGTTTTTGGCTGCTCTCGGTGTTTTCATGATTGCTGTGTTGAAGGAGTCTCCGTTGACTCTCATGGCCAAGGGGAGAGACGAGGTGAGAGTCATTTCATTTCTTGCAAGTGAGTGTCCATAGCAAGGCATATGAGTTTGTTCCATTATCTACTTCTTGGTTTAAGAATTCCTCATTGTGGCACACTAATAATTTTCATGATGTTTTACCAGGACGCTGCAAAATCCATTGCGTTTTATCGAAGAAAAAAAACTAGTTCAGCAGAAGTTGTCAAAGCTATAAATGACTTCAGGCAGAGTCTTCACTCAGGGTCAGAAGGTGAGAATAATATTAGGAAAATTTCTAGATTCGGGTAATAGTGGTTAGGTTGCTTAATAATTAACTTGATGATTTTATACTTATTTATTTTTATATTATGCCTATATATTTTTGGACGACATAATCGACCAAGCTTATTTATTAATTTAGATAGCTAATTGCTGTATATAGATGCAACGACATTACGAGATCGTCACTGCACGGTCCGGAGGGGACCGTGCGGTTTAGTGCACTCCATCAGCTTAAAAGCGCATCAGAGCCTACAATAAATAAAATAACTAATAAGGAATTAAAAATCATCCGATTCTGGAGTAACCTTCAAAGTTCGAAAACTACAGAAATAGTGCTTTAATAAAATTGACATATTTTACAGATGCTCAATCTCTTACAAGGAAAAATACAATAGAATTGGAAACAAAGGACATTTCATGCTGGCAGTTCTTTAGTAAGTGTGGTAAATAATATGTACCTGGTGATCTCTCACGCTAAGCCATAAATTAGTTGAAATGTCGAGTTATTCCGGTCTGATCCTTGTATGTGATCCTTGGGGGATCGGTTTATTTCATTATATTTTCTATTCAGGTCTGATCCCTCGTTTAGGGGATTAGAAATAAGCGAGTCAATTAACATATTTCGGACTTATTTTTCTATGAAATGTGAAATTGGAAATCAGCCTGGACCAAATAAGGCAATCAATGCTCTTGCTTTCTCTTTATGTGAACAGATCTTTGCTCTGTAGAGGGACATATACATACATACATTCAGAACAGAACTTCTCACATTTACAATATATACTTATTTCATTTTACAGAAACAACTTCATCGACTCGTCGCCAATTATACTTAGTGCTTGTCCTGAAGTTCTCTCTGATCTACCAAGGTTTACCTATATTGCAAGTGTACGCTGAGCCTATGTTTGATGCGGCTGTCGGCGACTACATCTCTCCCAACCTGTGCAGCGTCATCATGGGCGCAGTGATAATAGTCGCGGGGTTACTGGCCGCGTATCTGGTTGATGTTGCTGGAAGACGGGTAAATAAATAATTTATATTTATTTTTGTAGCCATTTCTATAGCTTTTATAGAGTTGTGTCACTTACTCTGTTTTGGTTTGAAGAGTTTAATTACTAGTGAAGTATAACAAATACTTTCCTCAGAATGCTGTCTCCAAGAAACAGGTCCGTTACTTGTAAAAGTAAAAACACGCGACTCTGAATTACCCTTTCCTTTTTCGCACAAGAAACACGTGGGTATATCTTAGCACTGGGGCCCTACTACAATCTCATTAAGCAATCTTATTATAACCTTATGTTGTCTCTATTCTTGTTTTTAATGGTAGAAAAGAAAAAGACAAAACACTAAGTAACATTAAAATAATAATGCTTTGAGGTAGTGGTAAGCCTCTTGTTTCTGCTATATGCTAATGGGCTGCGCTAAATGCTACTATCAAGTGTAGCGCGTATTAAGATAAGATAAGATGTACATTTAAAATTATGTTTATATCGCTTTTATAGTTCCATTTATAATGTTACCGAATGTAATTATAGCAATAATAATAGAAGTTATCTAACGAAGTGATGATATTCTATGAAATGAAGGCCATTTACAAAAGTGAAAAATTTAAATTATGTTACAGCATTGTACAATAATAATTCTCGTCTTAAGTTTTTCTTATACCATTTTAATAATAGTATTTTCTCTTTTCGCAAGCCTCTTCAAATCTACTCGTCCATAGCAGGCGGTATATGTTGCCTGATACTAGGAACCCAGCTCATTACAGAGATACTTCCAAAGTGGACGGTACCGATGTTCGTTTACATATTTGCCACGTGCCATACTATTGGATCTGGAACTGTTCCTTTTGTGGTCTTGAGTGAAGTATTTTTACCGAAGGTTAGTGTTTCTTTCTATGATTACCTACTTAATTCATTTACTAAGTCAAAAGAAGCAGCGATTTCTGTGGTTGCAAAATTTGGTGGTATACTGTAACTGTAGGCTACCAAGATAATAATATATAGTAACAATTTGACAGCCTCGATGACACAGTGGCACCAAAGGTTTGAGTTGTTGTGTATCAATCAAACTTTGTGTGATACATAAATATCTTGCTCTGAGTATAGATTTATTTTGTGTTCCTTAATTGCCTGTGTGTAGGTAAAGTATTTCGCGACTCAGGACTTGTTTTCTAGTGCGAAAGTGGTTTAAAGGTTACCAACCTACGACATTTCTTATAAATGTTTTATAATTTGTGTCACGATACTCTCTGTGACGTCAAGGCTGCAAAAGAATCATAGACACTGATATTGGCTACTAGGAGAGCATGTATAGCAAGAAGTTTATTTTCTTTCAGGTAAAAAGTATCTTATCCATGGTAGCTGTGGAATGGACGTGGATATGTCAATTTACATCTCTTTTCGCCTTTAATCTCCTGGTACAATGGATTGGATTGTCGCCGGTATTCTACTTCTTCTCGTTCATCTGCTTTGCTACGTCAGTGTACTTCTTTTACTTTTTACCCGAAAGTAAGGGATTACCTGTGTATGCTATACAAGAATTATTTATGACAAAGAATTAACAGTAATAATTTTTATAGTGTTTTTCTCAAAATCAAAATTAGTTGTTGCATAGATAAAATACTGTTCTACATTATAGACGTTGTTTTTTTTAATGCATCTACGCACTCTCCTTGAACGGAATAAAACAAGATGGCTATTTCTAATGCGCTGATAGCTAAGTTACTTAGAAACAGTCATGATACCAACTAAAAACATTTCTGTGCACTTATCGTCTCAAATGGTTCGTTCTTGGAATTTGATACTACCTAAGCGGCAAGATTATTATGGGATTTCATAGAACACGTAAGCCACACATTTAAATTTTAGTATTGAAAAATGATTGGAATTAAATCAGAAACTCAACGCGACGCCTGTAAAGTCTATAGTTATAAACAGAAGATAAAATTTTGCTCGACTAATAGCTGTAGGAACATTAACCTAATTTAAAAACACATTCTTTTAATCTGTATTTACAAAAGTAAATAAATGTCAATATATTTGATTGTACTCTGCCTCATGGTAAGCAATCACTGAGGTTTAGCAGATGTAAAGGATTCCGTTCTAAATCTTGGCAAACTATTGACATGGTTGTGGCACTATATGGCGACTTTGCGAATTATTGCTAGTTCATGTCTCTTAGAAAATCTGAGGGTCTAGACAAGTGGCTTAAATGCTAATAATGCATACGATAATGTTGGCGTTACTTATGTCCATCGTATATATTTTTTAATCTATACCTACTATTCTATTAGCATTTATACCTCTCTTCTCTGTGCCTCTGTGGTTCGGTGGTACTGTGTGTAAACCAAATAGAATTATTTACTGCTTCTGTGGACAGACTGCCACGCAGAGGTCGCGAGTTCGATTCCCGCTCAGTGCAATTATTTGTGTGCATGAACATGTCTATTTGCTTTGTTCTGGGTGTTTCTTTGTATTATATGTATGTATTTACAAAAAAAAAAAGGTAAGTATGTATATCCGCATGCTAGAACCCACTATACAAGCATATATTATGCTTACTTTGGGTATAGATCGCGTTGTGTGTAGTTATTTCAACTATATTAGTTATTTGTTTATTATTTTATATTATTATATACCACTTTTCTAGGCCTTCTGGGGTCAAAATTGAAGGGAAATACAGTCACTGACAAAGACCCAGGTCAGACGACATACCTAAGTATAATGTACTGAACCTCAGAAAAAAGAGAAAAAAGAGAAAGAGAAAAAATCTTGAGCCAACACTCAAGATTTTTTGATTTTACTCTGAAAGGGTCCCACACATGTTATTCAGGGTGCCGAGTGCGAGTTGTTTTTACGTTAACGCGATCAAAATGTTTACCGTGGGCTCTCTGATTGGTTAAGAATTTGGAGCGAGCCAATCGGGGCACCGAACATCATGAACATGTCGATCGCATTAACGTAAAACAAACTCGTACTAAGCCCTCAGGATAGTAAAGAAAAAGGCGTATAATAGCAAGCGTATATAGCAAATATTAGATGCATTAGATATTCTAATACATTATTTAAAGAAAATATAGGAGTTTAACATACTGTGTTCATCAAAATTAAGATACATTCGTAGTGGCTAAGTATAAGATAATGTCACTTCCAAAGGTGCAATAACTTTGTGTTTATTTGCCATCAAAATTGTATATTTAATAAAAAATTGGTAGGTTAATTTTAAAAACATTATTTTTTTTGTATAAAATAAAACTTTTATCTAAACTAATATAAAAAAAAAAAAAGATATTTTTTGTTTGTTTGCAAATCTTTTCATATTGTATTCAGCATATAACGCAGCGATTTAACTAAAATCTACGGTAGCCGTAAAAAAAATATTTTACCTTTAGGAAGCTACAATAGTATCAGGTACTTAACACAGGCTATATTTTATTACGTTCAACATATTTATTCGGTAATTTTCGGAATTCCAAATTTGAAAATTAGCAATACCTACAGTAGATACTTCAATACCTAAGTTTTTAATAAAAGTTTTAACAATGTTCATTGTTTAAAGAAATGTTTATTTATTTTATACTACGCAATTTGGTCAAGCGGTCAAAGGTCACGAGAGTGTTTGCGACTGTACCTATCGAAATATTATCGTGTTTGGGTTGTAGATATCCAGCTCCAATATTCAGTCTGAGTCAACGGTCGAACAACATGTTGTTTTTTTATACGACTTAGGTGACAAACAAGCATACGGCCCGCCTGATGGTAAGCAGTTATCGTAGCCTATGGACGCTTGCAACACCAGGAGCATCACTAGCGCGTTACCGACCCTGTTAAAAACCTTTTAACTTCTTTTTTACTTTACTTTGAACTCCATGTTGTAGTCTCTCGGGAAAACCTCGACCTATACCGATAACTAGTTCAAGGCCTTTGTCCAGAGGAAGAATATCTTTTCATAGTGGCCGTCGAGTAACAACTAACGCGTCTAGGCTTGAGAAGTGGAAGAAGCATAAATTATATTTTATCACTAGCGCTTGTTACTGTTATTCTACTGATGGTAAGCAGTCAGTGAAATTCAGAAGAGGTAGCCACCATACCAAAAGCTTAAACTGCAGATATGGTGGCTTCCCTATGGTATCTGGGAATGGAGTAGGGGAAGGGAATAAGGGAGGTGAGGAAAGAGGAAAGGGGAGAAATTGCGGGAAGTAAGAAGTAAACTCAATTCGTGGTCTTGCTATACCAGAGATTCTGCAAAGCCTATTGTGAATGTTTCTTAAAAAAAATATAATTTATGAAACATGTAAGCATCTGTCCACCTGATTTTAGATGCGTATTGTAGACTATGGAGTAGTAATGGCCCTGTGGTAAAGGCACCCGCTTTGTAAACACGAGGTCGGGGGGTTCGAATCCGGACAACTACAAAATATGTATATGTACTTTCTTAGTTTATCTGGATATTACTGACTGAGGATAAAGGAAAACATCTTGAGGAATCCTGGACTTCTTAAAAAGGCCAATCTGCCTTGACCAAGCGTGGCGATCAATGCTCATACCTTCTCAGTATGAGAAGTACAGGTAAACATAGTAACAGGCCAATATGGCGATGATGGATATTACTGTATTATCTAAACATGACAGAAACAAAACTAAAAAACTAATCAAATCATTAAATCAGTTTAAATAGAAGGTATACAATTATTAAAATGCTCATAATTAATACTAAAATAGGTACGTTTAAATTATATAGTAACGGATACATGTACATTTAAATTGTTTAGTAATGAATTATAATTAAATTACAATAAAATTAAAATAATATTAATTGTCTATTGTAAATAAGTCTTCATCAAGTAATTTTAGCAAGTCTTTTAAACTTGTGCGTACTAAATTATCTTACAAAATAATTAAGAAATTATTATAATTTTAACAGACTTATTAAGTATTACTATTTAAAATTATTGTTTGCAAATTTCTATTAACATAGGTGAATTAAGGAAGTAAATTAAGAAAGAAGAAAAAAGGACGTACTAGGCGTTACTGATAGTGAAGGAGTAGGGGAGGAAAAGGAAAAAAATAAAAAAAAGCATGGCGTCCCTCCGCGCGGAAAAATGAAACTTCGTAATGTGGAAATGAAAATAGGAAGAAGTTGAAATTGATTTCAGTGAACTCATATTGTTTCTTTAAGACAAGTAGTACCTTTGTTTAAAAACGGCTCTAAGAGTGACCCTAGTAATTTTAGACCAATATCTATACTGCCAGCTATTAGTAAAATTTTTGAGAAAATTATATTGCAGCAATTAGAGAGCCATTTTAACTTTCATAAATTACTACATAATGAGCAGTATGGTTTTACGAAAGGTCGCTCAACTACAGATGCAGGCGTTACACTAATAAAACATATTTTTAACGCCTGGGAAAATAAAATGGATGCTATTGGTGTTTTTTGTGATCTCTCTAAAGCATTTGACTGCGTCGAGCACAATACGCTCTTGAGAAAACTCAGTCACTATGGGATCAGGGATGTTGCACTTAATCTAGTTTCCACCTATCTAAGTGATAGAGTGCAATACGTTGATGTAAATGGAAATAGGTCCTTAGGGTTACCTGTTGCTATGGGCGTCCCACAGGGCTCCATTCTTGGTCCTTTTCTATTTTTGGTGTATGTAAATGATTTGCCGTACTTTGTACAGGATTTCTGCGATATAGTGCTATTTGCAGACGATACGTCTCTTATTTTTAAAGTTAACCGTAAAGACCCTAATTTTGACGTTGTAAATGGTTCGCTCGCGCAAGTCCTGAACTGGTTCACGGTAAACAATCTTCTACTTAATTCCAAGAAGACAAAATGTATAAAATTTTCTATGCCAAATGTCAAAAGTGCAGGTATAAACCTGGTTTTAAATAATGAGTCAGTTTCAATCGTAGAGTCCACAGTTTTCTTGGGCTTAACTTTAGATTGCAAACTTCAGTGGGAAGCCCATATTTCGTGTCTCGCAGGTAAACTCAGCTCAGCGGCTTTTGCTATCAGGAAAGTTAGGCAACTTACTGATGTGGCAACCGCCAGACTAGTCTACTTTAGTTATTTTCACAGCGTTATGTCTTACGGCATATTGTTGTGGGGTAGGGCTGCTGACATTGAAACCGTTTTTATTATTCAAAAACGAGCTATACGTTCTATCTACAACCTAGGTTCACGAGACTCACTGAGAGAGCGATTCAAAGAGATAGGTATATTGACAGTTGCATCTCAATATATATATGCTAATGTTGTTTATGTTAAGAGTAACATTAGTCTATATACTAGGAATTGCGATGTGCATGAGATTAACACCAGGGGTAAGCATAAACTGGTTGGCTCACACTATCGCTTACATAAAGTCCATAATTCGTTTACGGGACTTGGTGTACGTTTATTTAATAAATTACCTATCGACATAATGGATAAACCCTTAGACAAATTTAAACAAATTGTCAAAAAACATTTAATACTTAAGGGTTACTACACTGTTAATGAGTATCTGAACGATAAAAGTCATGGGATGCTCGCTTGACGAAGGAGTAAATTAATTTTACTCTTAATTTTAATGACATTATACTTTAAAGGACATATTTTTGTTAATTATTGTATGAATGACATTTTTTATGATTATTATGAATGACATGCTTTAACAAATAATTTTTTGACATTAATTTATTGATACATTTTGACATAATTTATAAAATGATTTTTTTTTTTTGTATTAATTATAAATGACATGATGCCCGAGCCATGTTTGAACAGTTAAGTACACATTTTGTATTGTTTTGTTAAAATTGTATACTTAGTATTGTTAAATTTTTTTACATTGTGATTTGTGAAATAGAGGTACATTGTGAACTCCTGTGGTAAATTAAGTTCATCTTACTTTATACTTATACCAAAAATTAACAGTTTATATAATATCTACATAGAAACATTTATCACAGTTCACATGTTGCCTTTACCTTTTGTAGCAATATGCAAATTGAGGCAACCTGTAAAGTACACATTTTACTTTTTAATTTTCTTTACAACATAGAAAGCTGTAAGTAATTAAGTATCTATAGAGTTAAGTGTATTGCCTGCGTCACTTTGCATGCTACTTGAAACTGTAACTTACAAAAATTGTAATAACCTGGCGATTAAAAAGAGTGGCCTGAGTTTCTTGCCAGTTCTTCTCATGGCTCTACTTCGTCAGCGAACTGGCTGTAGGTTAATTTGCTGACATTTTGTAAACTTTGACGTTCATAAGTGTTAATTTAATTAACTTAAATGAATAAACATATATTTCATTTCATTTCATTTCATTTCATTTCAAACTTTTTTAACATTGCAATTCATAATTCTCTTTCTCTCTCCTACTTTCTACCTTTGTGTATCTTTCTTTCTCTCTCCCTCTTGCGTTGGAATATTGGACGCTACTCGTTGCTACGCAACAGTGCTTTTTCGCAGAAGTTTCACTTCAAAAAGACCCAAGGGAATCATTGGGCCACCGTGCTGCGCAGGCGGCGGTGCGGCGGCGCTCTTAGAAATAAACCTTTTCTTCGATATTCTATATCATTTCGCGGCGCGGTTTCATCCACGTCTTTGCTTACTGCTCTGCCTACGTCGCCAGCGTGATTTTACATAGCCTATAACCTTTCTTGAGAACTGAGCTATCATACGCAAAAATATTTTTTTAAATCTGACTGGTAGTGCCAGAGATTAGCGCGGTCAAACAAATAAACAAACTTTCGCTTTATACAGAGTGTATACGACGGTTTGACATTAAATGAAAAGGCAGGTGTTACTAGCCCATATAATGATTTCTAATTAATCACAAAAGTAATTTGACGAAAAACAAAAATTTGAAATTTTCTAACAAAATAAATAATATTATTTTAATAGTAACGAAGTAATACACCATTTTATTATGACAAGTTCACTGAACTGTAATGAACGGCAACGTTTATCCTTCGACGTGGACTATGACTTAAGTCAGTGACCGTTTGACGTACTTACATAGTGTTAATTTAGAATTAAAGAAATTAAAAAATTTGTCCTGTGTCTAAACTATTGAAGATATTTTTTTGTCTCGCTTTATAATGTCACATACTATATGTAATTGCATTTAATGTCATACCGTCGTATACACTCTGTATAGTAGTAAAGATGAAGCTGTCAAACGCTCTTATATTGCTTCGAGCTCCTATTTCTTAAGAGATTAATAAGCGATAGTAGTGACTTACCATCCAATACGTAGATATCTGGTCACTTACCATCATTACAAAAATAGTAAGTCACGTTCAAAATTTGGACTGCATGACGCGGTTATATTAGATAACCAAAATGTGCCACATTTGAAATGTAAACCTCTATTGTCATAATACGAGTATGCATAATGTATGAGTAGCAAGGCCGTCTTAAGCAATGCTGAGGCCCCAGGGCACCTAAGAATTTGGGGCTCTTTTGAAAGTAATGAAAGTGAATTAGGATCGAACCACATTCGACGGCAAGGAATCGTATTTTCCTATGTTTCTATACTTTTCTGTCGCTCAGAATCGTCATTTTTTAGAGCGAGAAAGAGAGAGAGAACGCAACAGCATGCGGTGAAATCAACAAGCAATACAAACAAAATGCGGTTGCACACAGAGGTGGCGCGGCATAACGCTGAGGCGCCTGCCAGTTTTGTATTCTTTCGGCAAAATCTTGATGGAGAGTGCATTCCACAATCTTATCGTATGAGAGAAAAAGTTTCTCTGAAACCTCACTGTATGTGAGGTGTCATAGAAACTTCCCAAGAGTTTTTAGGGTGTGAGGATGAACTCTCAGACGATGGCGAAAAGTACGATGATAAAAAGAGGTCGTTTGCAGCATCCTAAACAATTCTTCAGAACACAGTCGATTGTACAGGGTACAGGCGGTAGAATACATGTGAAGGCAAAGTCTCACCTCACCAAGCTTAATGATTCAATGCCGCCTGTAAGCTAGGAATGGTCATTGTTCTCACAGAACGACAAGGGGACAAAGGATCCAAGCTGGTATCCAGGTACTCCCGCTCAAAGATGGCAGTAGTACTCCATGTGGAATGTGTCTAATTTATTTTTGTAAAGCAATAGTCTGCCATACAGTAAAGTACCGCTTCTCCCTACTGAGTACACTGAGGTACTTAGGTATCAACTTGGCTTTAGCTTTTAAATGGCGGCGGAAAAAAATGTCAGCGAAACTAGACGTCACTGGAGATGTCAATTCCAAGGATCCAAAGGGTTTCAGATATTGTAAGAACTGTGTGTTTGCAGAATTGAAGATTGAAAATTGCAGATTGACTACAAATTGAGCTTTCTTAGCAGTAAACGAGAAGACTTGTGTTTTCGTGATGGGATCGGAGACTGCAGAGTGCACTCGATTACGAACCCTAGCCTTTCTCGACTTTTCTACAGAATGCACAATGGAACGAGGGATATTCGCCCGGCCCGTATAATACGTATCCTCAGGGCTGTCGTCTATATAACAATAAAACGTCGATGGACAGCATGTTTATACTATTATATAAAGCGAAAGAGTTTGTTTGTTTGAACGCGCTAATCTCTGGAACCAAAAGTCGGAATTAAAAATTCTTTTTGCGTATGATAGCCCAGTTCTTAAGGAAGGTTAAGTATATGCTATGCAACATCAGGCGGGTAAAACCGCCCCACGGAAAGTTAGTCATTGATATGCAGTAAAATCCAAAACGTGTCAAGCAACACACTGTAGCACAGGCGGAACAACTGCGATTTTGTGCTGCCAGATATGGTACTCTGATCATTTATTATGGGTAATCAAATACATAACATAATTATGTCATTAATTAATTATATTAGTATGCTGTTCATCTTTTGGTGAAAATGAGAACGTGATAGATCTGGCGTAGAATCTACGCTACTATTTATAGTACCTAATAAGTACTTTGCAAATTGAGTCCTTTGACAATTGTTTTTAAATATCTTGTGACAATACTACCGGTAGGGATGTTTTTTATACATCCAGCACATAATCTCAACATTGAATATTTTATGATTTTCTACTGTTTTTCTTGGAAAACTTTCCGAGAGTATTGAAAATTGATTTGTTTATAATTTTTGACTCTATTTCAAAACTAAAATTTACGAAAACAATTTCAATATATCAATCAATCAATCAATTAATCAATTTCAATTTATTAATAAATATAAATTACATACAATATAAGTAGGTTCCCGTTGGTCCCAAACTAAGCAAATGCTTGCATCTTGGCCACCATCGGGATTACAATTCTTATATATATATATTTTAAAGACTATCTACATACTTATAATATAAACTAAATACGATTTAAATAAATTACAAAAATAAAATTCTTACCTAAGTATACAATATGTTTAACATAATTAACATAATTAAAAATAAACAATATATTTTTTTAAATTATTTGTACAGTTTACACTTATCAAAGTCTACGAATTATTATTTTTGATATACGAGTAAATGTGAGGGGTCAGCAATATCAATGTTACGACGATTACCTACGCTAGAATGTTCGAAAGTACCTACCTACACGTATAACAATAACTCATCGGCGGTAGGCATACCTACGCATCGCAGCTAAGTACCTACACTCATTGTTTTGTTATCGAGAATTGTCGGCAACTTTGTAGTAATAACAGGAAGGTTCTAGAAATCTATTGAATGACTATAAAAAGGATTCGAACGTCGGCAATTCGTTTAGTTGTGAATAAAGCGATTTCGAGCGAACATCTAAGTGATACGGAAAGTTTACGAAGAGCGATCTACGAAGCGGTAAAGTGCAGTATAAGAAGTGTTTCTTGCGTTATTTTGTTACTGTTAGTATATTGTGTGAGTCCTGAATAAACTCATTATCGCGTAACTGGCATTTTACCTCGAACCCCATCCTGACATGTAACATTAAAATCTAGGCTGGAACATAAATCACGTACGAAATTAATATGCAAAAATGCTAAGTCAGAAATACCTATGTTAGCGACAAGAAGGCTGGCTAAGTAATTGAATTATCTACGCTAAATTATTTTATACAATACAAATGTTATCTAATGCTATTTTATACATAAACTACAAATAAAAAACAACACAGTTTTAGGTACACTCATAATCTATGGAATTAATATACCGGTGTTCAGTGGTATTTATAGCAGGACATTCAGGGTCTCCAGTTTTGTGGTCGCTAGGTTTTTTAAAACGTGAGCATGTTGCACACTTCGGAGGTTCTGTTTTCTTTAGACATTCAGAGATAAAGTGCCCCGTTTCGCCACAATGTACACAAGTAAGGAGTGCTTCACGGCAGGATTTTGCTGCATGGCTGTACTGATGGCATTTGTAGCACCTTGTTACTAGTGTCTAGTCTCGAACTGGGCAGGATGTCCAATTTATAAACATCCGGTTTTGATTTATTAGGTCTTTACGTATGTTAGCTGACACTTCAACAATGTATTTACAGCTTAGAGCGTCTTTCTTGCCAGATTTATGACTGAGCTTAAGTAAGGTCAAGAAGGATACAAAATCCATCGATGGATGTTTGTCTGCTTTATTTTGTTCAAATATACATTCAAAGACTTCATGTCCAGACATATTATGGTTTTTGCACGAGATTTTTAGTTTTGTCACTAGTCTTAATGTTATCCTTGGGATAAATGGCTTAAATTAAGAGGCCGTACGAAACTGTTTGAGCCCTTTTTGCCATGTCGGCAAATGAAACATTTCCCGAAGTACAGCGCTCTTTAATTGTCTGCTTAAGGATCGAGATATTTTTTGTTTCGGCGCATTTCTCCTTAAGGTCTTCTATCAAGCAGGATGCCTGTAAAGTCTTTTGTTTTAAGGACTGATAAAGAACAGCCATTTGAGATGAACCGTGTCCAATTTTGCAACTTACATAAGAAATTTTCATTGTCTGATCAGAGTTCAGTTTACCCTCAGAAGCAGTGAAGCAGACCTCATTTAAATACGTGTCAATGGTCGACATCCATTTCTGGATCTCAGACGTGAAGACAACATCAATTGGGTCACCTTCCAGGGCCGGGTTTTCAACGATACCTTCGCAGGTGAATTATAGGGAGTTCTTTCCATCTTGATTTATCTAATTCATCACCTGTTAACTTTTCATTATTTACTAAACTACACACTATGCAAAATTAAAAGTACATTAAACGTTAATACACTAAAACTAGGTCACAATTACTTATCCGTAAATATTGTTTATTGCTTAAATAGCTAAGTGCACTTGTCTGTTTACTTTGAAGGCTATGAAATGTATATATTTATGTAATGAAAATAAATTGTAGAAAATTTTCTCTACTTTTATTTTGTAATAGTTACATGATTTTATCGTGAAATGAGCCTGAAAATATTACCATATTCCAACATGGGCGCGCGAGCGGCAGAGATACGAAGAGGTAGCAAAGTAGAAATTGAAGAAAAAAAGAGTACATCCAAATCTATAAACAGTCCAATTTTTAAATAATACAACACGATAAGTAGCCATTGGTATCACTTAAAATCGGTAGTTTACCACATTCTTTTAAAGAATCCGTTGTTAATTTTCTATTAGTATTAGTACAATAATAGTTGGTATATTGGTATTAATGGATGCAGTACTTTAAATAGGTAATATTTAAAGTACATACTGCATCCATTAAAAGGAGCGCATAATGAATGACATTCAACGCAAGCCCATAGCATCAGGGCGCCCAATCTTAGTACTAAGCAGCTGGGGACGGCAGGGGGTATAATGATGTTAAATTAAGAAGTATGAACTATGGATAGACAACGTATGCCTGTAGGTGTTTCTTTAATTTGTCGGATTGGAATCGCTAGTATTGACAACTTAGGCTAACAGATGGCAACTCTGCTGTAATATTCACTGAACATTCAATAGATGGCGCTCTAAGGAAGATATTATTTATTTGTATGTAAATCATATTTTCAAAGGATTAGTTTACAAAAAAAACATTTATAAAATATTTATTTGTTTTTATACATTAATGACAATTATTTTATAAATAGTAAAATAAAATTTAGCCGAAAGTTTTTTGAGCGGTGGTAGAAAATTGCATCGGTGGTTTTTTTTTATGAAACTGGCAACCCAAATATACAAATGTCTGCTTGATGTTCGACGCTCGCGCCGGTTTCTTGCAAATATTTTTTCTTTTCTAGTCTTTCTTTCTTTCTGTGTTTCGTTGTGTGTTTACCGTTGAGTTGAGCGAAAGTTCCTCCGGTTTATCCATAATTGTGACTAGAAATAAATTTTCGGGTGTTTGTATCATATTTGAGATAGGACTCTGGTTAAGTTTTGTGTTTGCATTGCATCATGTCGTCGGATAAGCACTGCTGTGTTCCAGGGTGCAAGCACAATGAAGGTATGTAACATTGGCATATTCAAATCTTCGATATTCATTTATTGATTTGTCGAAAGTCGACCTAAGTATCTAGTTTAAGGTCCAGGATTTATATTTATTCACAACGAACTAGTATTCCGGAATTCAGTTTAACCAACCACTAAGCAACCCACTGTACTTCTATATAGGTAAGTCTTGAACAACTGCTTTGTACCTGGAAGTACCTACTGGCTTAAAAAAGATAAAATATAAATGAAAACATTTCTCTAACCTATAAATTAACCACAGGCAACAATCTATACCTACTATTAAATAAAGCGAAAGAGTTTGTTTGAACTCGCTAATCTCCAGAACTACAGGTTGGATTTGATTATTTCTGTTTGCGTTTGATAGCCCAGTTCTTTAGGAAGGTTATAGGCTGTATATCATCATATTGGCGACGGGAGCGGAGCAGTAACCAAATATGTAACTTAACGCGGTTGAAACCGCGCCGCGCAAAACTAGTACTTAATAAGATAATATAAGTAAATATAAATATACTAATTGTTGCGTGCAATTTGTTTCAGGGATGCACATTGTTCTTCATAGGTTTCCGAATCCAGAAAAAGACAAAGTGCGATTCAATTCATGGCTATATTCAATTGGTGGTGACATTTTGGGACTTGAAAATTCACACATATTTAAATACCGTCGAGTATGTTACTTACACTTTGAAAATAAATATATGTGTCGCAATAACAGACTCAGCAATATTGCAGTTCCAACATTATGTTTACCAGGTTTGTATATTACAAATTGTGAATTTGGTTTTAGTTAACTTAAAACAATAATAGGTGCATAGAATCAAATTAGAAGTGTTGATAAAAATTATTATTGTAACTAGCATTTAATAATAATAATATGGGGACACTACCACACACTGTCATCTAGTCCCATGCTAAGCAGAGCTTGTCTTATGGGTACTGGGTAACTGAATAACTAATACATATTGTCATTATGCTGCAAATACCAATTATCTCTCGTTTTCCACATAATGAGTTACTCTATTCAGCAAGTTAGTGACTGCGTAAATTATTGATAAATAACTTTGATTTCTAACAAAGAGCCCTAATACCTAGCGTGATTCATATTCTTTCAGGGTTAAGTTTACCTATTCAAATAATCTGCTTAACTTGGTGAAATTTTTATTGGTAAGAGGGCCTTAATTAATTGATTTTGCCTGGAGAACTATAAAATCTAATTTTCTCTTTGTGTCTACATATTATATTAATTTGTTTTGCCTAAAGCATTTTATTGGTGCAGGGAATAAAAATATGTCAAGTAATACATCATATCAAAATATATGACATTTTAACAGATGATTTTCTAAGACAAATAAGTGATAATATCAAAATTAGCTGCTCCTACTCTTCTTTACTTGACGGCTTAATAAATAACTACCAAGCTGGGACCTGGGCCGAAAAAATCTGTTAAATGAACCTAATGTATTGACGCCCGTGGCTATGTAACGAAAACATAATTTACGTCAATTTTTTTTTTACTTGAAGGAGTCTTTATGAATTTTATTATTTACTTGATTTTGACATTAGCTATGTTAGCAACTATAGACATCTGCAAATAATGGGTTTTACCTGCTTGCAGACCGTGAAAAAGAATATGATTCATATATTTAACTTTTTTTGATCAAATTTTGAGTTAATTGGTTTTTGTAGCATTATGACAATATACATATTTTTTTTGTAAATACTTACTTAGAATACATAGGAAGCACCCAGACTAAAGATAAATACAAATGTTCATCACACAAATATTTGCCTTCCGAGGGAATTGAACCAGCGACAGCCGGCGTCGCAGTCAGTTACACTAACCTCTAGACAAACGGTGCAGCCAAATCTGCATCTTTTAAATTCTTTAAAGTTTAAATTTATAATTATAATGATGTCAATGATATTGTCTTTTTTATTATAAAATTTATAAATCACCATCTCATCACCATATCCATAATTTATACCAAAGTGCCTCTGATTAGCGGAAAATAAAATAAAACAGCTCTGCACTCTTTCATTTTCAGCTCTGAATGTAGTATCACAACTACAGTCAAAATTAGTTGGAAGACAACCATTGAAGGGACTTGAGAATCAGCCAATCCCATCAACATCTACAGGTACTTTAATTATATTTAATACTTTTTATTTCCTATAAAGATACTAAGTAAAGTACCATTATTTATTTGGAGTTTTAAGTTATTGCTGTACATATTATTTATGTTCTTACATATTTTATTTTAGCTCCTGAGTCACACCACCAGTTTGAAAGACATTCTAATATTGTGGCAGATATAGCAGATATAGGAAAAGAAAATATGGGTAGGTTATTTACTATATTATTATATATATTTTTGAGGTTTTATTTCAATAGTGATTTTTTAATTGTTATCAATAGCACAAAATAGTATACTAAGTTGTTTATCCATATGTATCTTCAAAACTTTTATGTAGCATAGACACCCCCAGTTTCTGATAGGCTGATCAACGAAAAATTATCTAATGACTTGTTAAAGCTCATGTGAAATACCTAAAAACATGCTTAAGGCATGGATAATTAGTTTAATTTAATCTAGTTCGTTACTAATTATGCTAATTAGCATATACATGATTTTAGCAACCCAATTTTTACTTAATTAATTAATTAACTTTAAACTTTACATGAGATTTAACAGATGATTAGTAAATTTTTCTTTAATCAGCCTTTGAGAAACTTGGGGGTAAGAGTATAATCCAAAAGGAGGTCTAAAGTTTATTTATCAACAGTAGTCAGTTATTTAAATACCTATCTTCTTATTTTGATAACCAACATAGTAATAATAGTCAATTTATTCAAATTTCAGATCCATTCACTGTAGTGTGTGAACAAATGTCATCTACTAATTCTCAGGTTCCAAAGAGTATCACACAACATTTAGGTAAGTTTAGTTATCAAAACACATTTGTAATTATTATTATTCTCTTTATTCAGTAATATACACACAAAATTACATTTTTATATATAATAAAAATAATATATAAAAATAATAGACATATACATTTAAAAATGTAAAATATGGAGACCCACCGATATCCGGTACAGGGACCAAGCTACCGGTGGTTAGAGCTCCAGATATAGGAACCGCCTCACAATGCGGGCTGTTGATGGAGGCTCTTAGAATTCAGTCCTAATTAATTATATTATTAAGTTTTTAAGAATACTATCTGAAGCAAAACATGTGACTTATAAAACTATTTGTTAACTCTATTAAGAAAGTGAATGATTGCTTTACTATTTGCTTTTCAACTTTGCAGATACAAAAGTATCAGTACAGACCCAGAAACTCTCCATAGCGGAACAAAATCTTCGCTTAAAAATAATAACTGCCCGAAGGAAAATAAATAGGTTAAAAAACAAGGTGAAAAAGCAAACGGCTGAAATAAAGGAAGCAAAAAAAATTGTAACCAATCCTGCCGTCCTTGATACTCTGAAAAATTGTTCCAGTACTGCTAAACTTTTAATGCGAATGCAATGGCGAGAAGATAAGAAAAAGGATAAAGGAAGACGTTTTACGCTGCAGGAAAAGATAGCTGCATTGTCAATTTATAAACAAAGTCCCAAGGCATATAGATTTTTAAGAAACATTTTTATTCTGCCTGCAACTCAGACACTCGTCAAAGTCATACAACTCTGTAACCTTAGACCTGGAGTAAATAAAAACATATTTCTTAATATAAAAAAAAAGACTGAAAATATGAAAATGCATGAAAAACTTTGCAGAATATTATTTGACGAAGTTTCCTTAAAAGCACAAATAACTTACAATGAAAAGAAAGATAAAATAACAGGGGTAATCGACAATGGCGAACGAAGACAAGCCGATTTTGCTGACCATGCTCAGGTGTTTATGATACGAGGTCTTATAAAAAATTATAAACAAGCAGTTTTTTACACTTTTACGGCGAGTGCCACTAAGGGACCAGAGTTGGCAAGACAAATAAAACAAGTTATAACCGAGGTTCAAGAAGCAGGGTTAATAGTGGTAGCCTCAGTGTGTGACCAAGGCTCAAACAACTGTCAGGCGATAAAACTTTTAATAAATGAGACCAGGGGGGTTTACTTAAGAAGAGGGGAAAATCCAAAAGAAAATATGATTTTGATAAATGATCAAGAAATAATTCCCCTTTATGACCCTCCACACCTTCTCAAGGGTATGAGAAATAATTTAATAACAAAAAATTTAATTTATAAAAAAGATGGCATCACTAAAACTGCCAAATGGTCTCATTTACAACAATTACACACTGAAAACCCTGGATATAAGGGCATCAGACTTATTCCAAAATTAACGGAATCCCACATCAACCCTGAGAAAATGAATAAAATGAAAGTGAAATATGCCTCACAAATATTCAGCCGCACTGTGGCATCCAATATGGGATATCTGGCAGGTAATTCAATTTCTTACAATTAAATTTAATATACAATGTTATTCTATTTAATATAGAATAACATAGAATAACATTGTATATTAAGATAGATCTAAAGGATGCAAAACGTTTTTAAGAAAAATCAAAAGTATATTAAAACTTTCAAAATTAAAATTTTATTTAACTTTTTTTTTAAATCTATAATGACCACATGCTTGCTGCACTTAAAATAAAGGGTTAGTGTAAATAATTAAACTTAACACACAACTTATGCTAACCAGTGTAAAGTATAACAGTTAAATATTAGAAATTCTAACAAATAATAGTTAGAAATAAATTTTGATACAATATTTAAATATTATTTTGTATATGAATCATTATATTTTTCTTTTTCAGATAAGGGCATTTTACCTATGGAATGCAAGGAAACTGCGGATTTATTAATTTTTATGGACGACATCTTCGATTCTGTCAATGGAAGTAACAAGAAAAACAAATTTGCTAAGCCCCTACTTGGCCCAGCAACTCCTACTTCGCTACATATAAAGACATGGGCAGAAGCAAAAGCCATTTTTACATCAATGAAGTTTGTTACTACTACTGGCAGGCACGAAACTGTTCCTACAATAAATAATTGGGTGTGGACACTGGATGGAATTCAAACTTTATTAAAAAGATTACAAATTAACTTTGGAGTAACATCGGTGTGGTTGCGGCATCTTAATCAAGATCCGTTAGAAAACTTTTTTGGAGCTATAAGAAGTCATGGATGCCGAAATGTTAACCCCACGTGTGATCAGTTCGAGTCGGCATTCGCCACTCTTTTGATTAATAATCTAAACAGTGTCCACACCCAAGGCAAAAATTGTGAAAAAGATTTTTGTGATGCGTTATGCTCTTTCGTACTTAACGAAAATTCTGAAGCCACGTCGACTTGCATGGTTAATCTAGAAAATATTGTTGAAATTAATTTTGAAAAAATTGAAAATAAAGAGAAAGACCCTAGAATTTATGCACCTATTCATTATATAAGCGGGTATTTTTTAAAAAAAACAAAAACAAAAATATTTAAAAATTGCTCTCTTTGCAAAAATGATTTTGCAAGAGAGGATGAAAATGAGTATATAAAATATAGAGAGTATGCAGGTCGACGATGGCTTTGTACTCCCAGCAATCATTTAATACAACTTACATCAAATTTTCAAGATTTAATTTACCATATTTTAAAAGAAAATTTAGAAGCCTATAATTTAAAAGAAATTATGAAAACATCAATTTTAACTTTAATTGACTTTAATTTTATAAGATGTGAAGTACATAAAAATAAAATGATTGATTATTTAATTAAAATCGTGATACGTTTTATGAATTACAATTACTGTAAATTAATAAATAAAATTTTATCTGGGAAAATACAAGTTGATGACGAAGAGGATAATATGCAAATGAAAGCTAAAAAATATAATAAGAAATGTTTTAAAAGGAAAACTTAGGTAATGTAGTACATTTATTAAGATTTGTACAGCAAAGAAAAATTTATTGCTAAATTTTCGACATCTCTGAAATGTCTTTCCAACTATCATCAATCCAATTCATTAACGATAATTTAGCAATATATTTTTCTTTGCTGTACAAATCTTAATAATTTAATTTTAATGAATTCATTAACGATAATTAAATTATACGATGATAGTTGGAAAGACATTTCAGAGATGTTGAAAATTTCATTTACTAGACTTATTATTAATACACGCGAATACAATGACACTAATATATTCATTATTATTTTCTTTCCAACTAACCTAGTATAAATATACAAACACTTCTCTTCTTTTTTTCCTGCCTTTGTCCCATATTACTTGGGAGTCGGCGCAACACGTTATTTTCTTTGATTTTGTCCTGTCCATAGCCATATCACTTTTTTCCTTCATGTCCTCCCTCACACAATCCTTCAATCTTTTTTTTTTGGCCTTTCTCACTCTCCATCCTTCAACATTTATCCTCCGCTCTTATAATCAGCAGATGTGTTTCAACCATCCGTCCATACCACGATAAACATTTCCTTTTAAATTTTTCGCTTACTGGTGCCACTTTTAAACTTCACTTAATAAACTGATTCCTTACTTTATCCAGTCTTGACACTCCACACATCCATCTCATGATTCTCATCTCGGCTACATGCAATTTTTTTTTCATCCATCTTCTTCACGGCCCAACATCCCGATCCATACAACACACCAGGTCTTATCACTTACAAATATACTTATAAATTACAAACACCATATTAACTACTAATGTATCATTGTAATGATTTTTATTGTTTTTGATGATTACTTACAATTTAATATCAGTAAAATGCCTGAATATTTTAAATATTTTTGAATCCTGTTTTAAAATAAAGTGAATAAAATTCAATTTACATACTGCTTTTTATTTTTTTTCCTGAACTGATATACCTACTATACAAGTATTAAAGTACAATAGTAATACTGTACATATAGTCATATAGCTTTATAAACGCTATCTATAGCTATAGCAAAGTGTAGGTCTAACTTCAATGTTCAGATGGCGCTAGCTTCTAAGCAACTAAAAATGACCTCAAGATAAGTCTCTATTTCAGTATATTAATAAAGTACTCTGTGCATAGCATCACTAGACAGTAACATCTCTGACCAGTTTAATACAAAGCGTTGTCGCGATAGCACGCAGTGTCAAGCAAATTAAATTGTGAATTATAAAATACTTTTTACGAAGTCAGTGTTCTATTAATTATATTCATTTCAGTGTAAGTATTGTTCATAACATTGTTTTTTAGAGTTTATTATTGCATTGTAAATATCATTGTGTTTATTGTCTGAGTAAGAAGGAAGTGTTTAATTTATTTTGATTTACTTTATCAGTTTTATGAAAACGGTTGTTGCTCTGCTTCGGTATGGACAATAATTGTATTCTCATTCCCACATTTATATACTTGTACTAGGATTGCATGGCATTGCAGGAGTATAATGTTCTTAGACTCAACTAGACAGATACTCTAGAAAATGTAACAAGAAAAGTTTGAGAAAATTTATTTTCGCTAGCGATTTTTAGACATCTTTTTTTCCCAACAAGAAATAATATATATTATTAAAAAACAAAAAGCCCGCCTGCTTAAAACAAAGTGAAAAGAAAGAAACCAATTTTTTTCTCGTGCTGACGCTACATTCAAATATTATGTACCCTATGTCACTCCTACAATTAATACGAATATAATGACACCTCATAAGTTAAAATCCATTAAGACATTTAGGCTGTAGAGCGTGCGAAAGAAATAGACATACATACTTACATACATACATACATACACTCGAAAAACAAATCCTCTTCCTGACGGCGCCAGTTGCCCAAAATAAAAATAAAATAAAAAATAATAGAAATAAACTCTTGATGTGCAAATAAAATATCCTTCCTTCTGTAAGTAATCCCATCACATTTAGTGCAGACTGGGGCTGCATAGCGTTGCAGGAGTGACAATTACTACGCTCGAGTTTAAACTGGAAGTGCGTTTAGTCTATTCTTGGCATAATCCTACTAACTCTAATATCCATATACTAGGATTACATAGCTTCGCAGGAGCATTCTATTCAATATTTATACAGATAAGTTAAATTATTATTGGCGTAAAGTTAGGCTGTAAATATGAAATAATTTGTAATTTATTTTGCTTTTTGAAGTAAATTATCATTCGAATGATATAAACTGTTTGAAGTAAATTATCATTCGAATGATATAAATTTTATTAATAGAATAACTAGATACCCAAAAGATATAATATTCGTATACCCGGCTCGCAGAAGATACTCCTCAACCATTGCGGTTTTATTTGACGCTTTTTAATGCTCCACTTAAAATAGCAATTAAAACGCAATCAAAATATAAACCCAGTTTAAATTTTTAGGGCGCAAATTCAAAAATATCATAAACAATATTTAACTTTAGATGAATTGTAACAAGACGTAAATTAGCAGACACGAAGTTTGTCTTAAGAGGCTCTATCAACAAGAGTCTGATTTGTAATCTTCATCGAAAAACAGATAGATATTGTTCTTTAGGTCTCAATTGAGATCACTAAGGATATTATAGGAGATTAAACTAACAATACGGTCAGTTGCCCTCGAACCTTGTACCGTTCAGATCAAAGTTAATCAGTGTTGACGACTGTACCGTCTCACGTGAACGAGCATACAAACAAAGTAAGTAGAATTTTATTGGCGCAGTTAAAATTTAGTTTTGTAGACTGCCTTTAAGAGCGTTTACACCTTATATGTCGCAATGTGAAGAAAAAGTGTCATAATTCGTATTTTACAATTTTATAATTTAATCTGAGTTATATTTTAAAAATAATGTTCTGTTAACATGCTAGAATAAGGTGAAAGCTGATTCAAAAGTAAGAAATCATTACATTTACAATTCTATTTGCAATTAATACATTGGAAAATTCCATTGCGTCATTTTTATAGTAAAATAACTGTAAGCTTTATGGTTAATTACTATTTATACAGATTTCACCTAATTCTAAAACGATAGTAGAACATATTTTAAAATATAGCTCTGATTAAATGATAAAAATTGAAAACTACGAAATATGACACTAAATTGCGACGTAGCTATTCATTGATGTGTAAACGCTCGTTAAATTTAAATTAAATAACATGTAATAAATATCTACTTATAACATAAATTTGTAACGTTAAATTTCTTGTCGTGTAAAATACTTTTATCTTCAAAGTATTTTTTTTAGGGAATACAGGTTGAATTCCTATGCAAGTATTTTAGGTAAGGTGCTCGCGTCCAGCGTGGAGCGGGTTGCCATACTCGAACCCGACCTTTAGCGGATGGGACGACAAATACTTTCAAGTATTTTAAAACCTGATTTTCGACCCTCGTATTTTTACATACTCGTACTTAGAAGTCAGTATTGAATTTTGCAAGTATATCTCATCTCTAATACTTATATAGAACATTAGTGTAAGTACTAGGAATGCAGTAGTGATAAGGTAATGTATTTGTTTATGATTAGCACTTGCAATTGGTCTGAAGATAAGAGAGTAGGTACATAATGTATATGACATAACTTAGCTACCTATCTATTTAGTTAGATAATAGTGAAAAACAAGATAAACAAAAATATTTAATTATTTAATTGTTGTTTCAAAAAATTTGAACAATAGTATATCCACGCTGGTTTCAGTATGAGTGGGCCGAATCGACTAGGGAAGTACTACCCTCTTATAGAAGATCGACGTAAGAGTAGTAGTATTCGTACTATTGCGTTTCGTTCGGTGAGTGAGAGCGGCGGAGGCCCACTTTCCCCCCTTTTCTTTTTCTTCTCTTCACTTACACCACTCCCTTCTCGATAGGCAGTGGCTTCACAGAGTCCCTGACATTGCAGGAGCGATGACAGTGACTCTGTGTCGTCCATGAGCGACAATGAGCGCTTACCATCACGTAGGGTGGTTTGGCTCGTCTGCCAGTCGGCAATAAAAAAGAAATATTTTCTTAGTATAATTTTATGTGATCTATTTAATTATTAGCCTTAACCGATAAATAAGCTTAGTATTTATTTTGGAGTCGCTTTGAGGAAAATGTAAGAATAAATTTGCCATTTTACCACAAAAGATCATGAATTTTTATTAAGGTGCCATGAGGTTAAGCTATTTTAAAATGGTAATAAGTTGGTATTATTGCGGTCTGGTAAGGTAAAGCCCCAGGCGAGCTGTTCCAATTTACACTAGTAACCTGTGGTGACATCGAACAGGTCAAATAATGACCCACATAGAAAACTGACATAAGTGAAAACCACGATCACAGATAACATCGTAATTCCAACATAGTGTCATATAATTATAAAAACCAAGATTGAGATTATAAGTAAAGTTACTTTATTCTTTCTGGAGCTTTAAAGCCTGGTAAGAGTAATCGCTGACGAAAAGTCTGGTAGTAATGATTTTTTTTTAAATATATGAAAAAATTAGCACTGAGTCTTTAAGAAAACTGATTAGGTACTGTTCGATCCAAGCTAGCAGTTAAGCACACACTCAAAGTACGTACTAACACTATTTATTCCATTTGTATTATTTGTGAGAAAATAAGTAACATCTGTGGGCCCTAGAATCTTCTGCATAAAGGGAAAACACCGATTTATATGGAATCATAAATCGCGACATGAAATTTTTCTCTCGAACTAACTATACATACAACTCCCGACTATCATCCGTTAGGCAGTGGCCCGCCAGGCACGATCACCTAGCCTGGTCGGAGAATCCCCTCTTTTCGTTGGAGGTACGGTGTGATGCCTCCACAAACTATAAAAATGCAGCAGCTTATCTGTCTTTGCTTATCTATAATATAAAAATGAATCGCTGGATGTGTTGCTAAGCGCAAATCTCGAGAGCAGCTGAACCGATTTCGCTAATTCTTTATTTAAAATATTCCTTAAAGTACGATGATGGTTCTTACGGAGAGAAAAATTTTAAAAATTGCCTGAAAAAAAAAAACAATACAAAAGTATCTTTATTTATCCCAAAATGTTTAAAAAAATGTCCACCCGCGCGAAACTGGGGCGGGCCGCTAGTATTATATAGAAATACAAGTTTGCCCAGTTTCTCTCTTCTTTATAGAATGGATGGCAGACAACGTTTTTAACTATAGTACCTATCATCAACCAGTCCACCGAACACCCAACTCCATAGCCAAACTTTTTGATTTTCATGATAATTGTAATAGTTCTACATTTACCTAGGTATGTCAAAGCTATACTATTATAGTATGGATGTAATATTCATTCTATGGCATTTGTCTCATACCAATTCACATTAAAATTCTAGAAGGGCCACTGCACGTTGGACATGTGTTCCCTCGTAAGCCTTCCAAACGACTGGGTATTCTTTTTTAATATAGAAAAGATTTACACGTGATATAGATAAAAATATATAATAATAACAGACATTAACCTTGAAAAGTTTATCTTTTGTTTTGTAAAATGAAATCATAAAGATAGATAATATATTATATCGTCATAGTAAACAAAAACCTGGCTACTGCGAGTTGACTTGCACACTAATTGTAAAAATAAAATCATTAACTTTTTTTGTGATAATACTAACAACTAGGTACAAATAAAATTTTCAATTAAACAAAATATTTTTAGAAAACTCCGGTTCTATAGACGGCGGTTGTACTTATGCATAATTACATGGTTCTATCCACCGGTATCGAGCATTAACAAGTTTTGTTTACTAGTAGAAGACCTGTGCCACCACAGAACAAGTACTAAAGTGTGCCACCGTTTTATCTTTTTAAAGATTTTGTTTATGGTACAATGATAGTTTTGGTTTTCTTTCGTTGGACCTCTTTCATTTGATCCTTCAGTTTCAACTATACATTTGAATTGTTCAGATAATATTTAGATCTCAGTAGTTAGTCTTAGATTAGATCTCAGTTAAACTGTACACTTCAATTGTTTGTTGTACACACATAACGATTTATCATAATTATAACAGTTTATTAACGTATTTTTTTAAATACTGATTTAAACCTTCTTTACAGAAACTATGCACCACATCAAATGAAAGTACCAGGATGACAGAAAAGACAGGAGTTCGCTTTGAAGAGGCGGAGAGAAAGAAGGGAGTTATTCTGACATCGATAGCTGTGTCATGTGTGGCACTGGGATGGCTCACCCGAAGCTATCCGACTACGGTTGGTGCTATTGCACTGTTCGCCACGTATTTCATGACTGGCAACAGATATCAATGGATTTATATACTGAGTAAAACATATCGCAGGGATCTTTTGTGAGTATTATTAGTATTATTACATATGTATTAATTATTTGCCAAGTTACGCCCTTGCTTCGCTTCGGTATCAAAAGTTTCATTCGATCCAACAACAGAACTCCTACGAACAATATCATTCAGATTTACAAAGGCGCTTAGAATATTAAAATTCTAAATTTTAGAATTTTTCAAATCGTTGACGTAGATTTTAAGTTGCAAAGAAACAAACATAAAAAACTAAATCTTTTGTCTATACAATATTAGTTTAGAAAAACAATTACGTAGGTAAAACAAAATTCAAATATATTTAATACAACGTATTACTACTACCAGGGTATTATGAAAAATAGGAGGTATATACCTTATTGTTTAAACAATTTCTTTTTATCATAAAGGTGATTGTTCCTTACATTTTAAATAGCTAATAATATGTTTATGGAACAAGATAGTGATACTAGCTCTGTAATTAACCGCAACGTGAAAACGAAGTTGCGGTTTGCGCTGTGGAAACCTAGTTCACGTTGGATAGTGTTTCAGGAAAAACAGGGTATTTATTTGTTGGTACATGTCCCTAATGATTAATTGATATATGACATTGCATGACAACTTCAATATAGACTCTAGGCCTCAGCATACGCTCTAACATATTCCGCTAATGTGATATCAAGTTCCGATGGGCTATCCTTCAAAACGGGAGTAGATGCAGAGGGATGTTTTAGTTTGTTTTCTGACTACATAGTATCTCAGACCTGCGAGCCCGACATGTTCATTTCTTTCTATTTTCCTCAGATGTGACGGCATGCGTAAATGCATTTCCTGTCTACAAAAAAGGTTTCTCTATTCCTCTGTCTGCCTCTTTGCGTTATTTCTTAGTACTGATGGTCGCAAGTTCTTCTATGAGATTTTTCTTCACTAAAATCCTCAAAGTTCTGCAATCTTTGGCGACATGGATTCCTTTATGAATTCCGAAGTAGATCCATTGCAAGTGACTACGACCCACATGTAGCTAATTATTAATTCCACGTTCATTTATCTTGGTGTAAACAATAAATTAACTGCACGTGATTGAATTCCCAACTGCACGTACGCCATGAAGGTCAAGATGATCTGTTTTGTTGCAAGAAACTTAGATGTCTACACGGCGCAGAAAAGGGTGACAGGTAAAAAATATGTATACAGGCTCAAAGACATAAATTTCACAAAATTAATCTTTTAGTCGTTAATTAATAACAAAAAAAATTGACCTCTATCTCAGTATGGAGCAGCAACCATTATACAATATTTGACAGACTTTTGTAATCATTTATATGATTTTTACCGAAAGATTTATGTAATTAATTTTATTATAGATTTACTAATTGTTTTTATATTATTAATAATAATAATAATAATAATAATATGTAGACACTATCACACACCGTCATCTAGTCCCAAGCTAAGCAGAGCTTGTGTTATGGGTACTAGATAACTGAAATATAATACATATACATACTTTTTTTTTTTGTAAATACATATTTATAATACATAGAAAACACCCAGACTAAAGACAAATACAAATGTTCATCACACAAATATTTGCCTTCCGCGGGAATCGAACCCACGACATCCGGCGTTACACTAACCACTAGACCAACGGTGCAGTCAAGTATTATACTGTTGTTGTGTTTATATTAGATAAATAAATATCAATATAATACCAGCTCGTTATCTCAGGGGCCAGAAAAGGTCTCTTCTCATATAAATGTGCATATATGTTGTAAAAAGTCAATGATTTCAAAGATTTGTAAATTTGTCTTAAAAACATTAGTATCCTCGAACGAAGCCGGTGTGAGTCGCTAGTTAATAGTAATATAATATACTTTAATTGATACCAGACATAAATAATAAGTATATTATTATCGGACAAACACTCACAACGTGATCTGATAAAATCACTGCGTAAACAATATTATTTATAGATGCTTCTATTACTGATAGGCTACTGCTAATAACTAAATGTTTATATACATTTATATACTTATTATATTTAGTTTATTTATATTAATTGTGTAATTAAATAACGTAATTACTCTACATCGTTCTGTTACATAATAAACAAATTATACAGAGTGTATACGACGGTTTGATATTAAATGAAAAGGCAGCTGTTACTAGTCCGTATATTGATTTCAAATTAATCACAAAAATTAGTAGACGAAAACATAAATTTTAACAAAATAAATAATATTTTAGTAGTAACAAAGTAATACACCATATATTATGACAAGTTTACTGATCTGTAATGAGCGGCAACGTTTATCCTTCGACATGGATTATGACTTAAGTCAGTGACCGTTTGACGTACTTACAGAGTGTTTAGAAATATAGAAATTAAAAAAGTAGTTTTGTGTCTAAACTATTGAAAATAATAATATTTAGTTGTTTTTTTTTGTCTCGTTTTATGATGCCACACACTATACGTAATTGCATTTAATATCATACCGTCGTATACACTCTGTATATAAATGATTCTTAGGTTATCGCACGAGAGTACCTTACTAATAATATGCATTTTACGATTATAAAATTTTAGTCTCGATAACTTTGTTCTTTACGTATTATTACGTAAACAATAGTGAAAACTGTACCAAAACTGTACCTAAAAAGTATCAAAACTGTACTAGATCTGTACCAAAACTGCACCAATGCTGTACCAAAACTGTACCAAATTGTATTAAAACTTTACTAAAACTGTAACAAAACTGTACCAAAACTTACCAAAACTGTACCAAAACTGTACAAATACTGTACCAAAACTGTACCAAAATTTGTTGCGTGGTTCAATAGGAGCCAACGAAGAAATAGAAAGTAATAATAATAATAAATGAATAGTCAGAGAATTAAATAGACAGAGAGCGACTTTGCTATATAAATACTATCCTACTAATATTATAAATGCAAAAGTTTTTGTTTGTGTTTGTTACCACTCAGCGCCTAAACGGCTGAACCGATTTTTATAAAAATTGGTATGATATTAGATTCGGTACCAGCGACGGACATAGAATATATAATAATACTTTTTATCACGAAAATCAGTCTGGTGCCCGAGTTACATTAATGTACACAGACATATCAATTAAACACATATCAATTTCCGCGCGAGCGAAGCTGCAGGGCGCAGCTAGTTACAGATAAGTTTCAGGATAACCTTGTCCTCAGTTTGAGTTAGTCTCAAATAAAAATAATAGCGAACAATGTCTTCTTTAAAACTGCTCGCATGATCTGGTTAACACAAATCTTGCACTAAATGCCATGGGTTCTATTCCTACCTCAGATAAACATACATGTAAAACCTTTTTAGTACTGTTTGGTGTGACATTATAAGGTGGAAAGCTATTCTCAAATACACACAATTTAAAACTATCCCACGGTTCAACTGTAACAATTGTAATAGAAAGAACTAGGAACATCCACTACTCTATGTTTGTCGATTATAACAACAACACGCGTCAAATTGCAATATTCTGTAACAAACATACGTGAGTAAGGAGACTTGTTAGGCATTTAGAGCATTTACTAAGTGCCTAGCGCGAGTTTGTTTTACGAGAGCCAAACGCTGTAAACGTTTTAATCGCGTTAACGTAAAAACAACTAGCACTCGGCACACTGAATCTAAATCTTCAAACGAGGTTCGACTCTTTCGTAACTAAGAACTCGCCTCGCGGGTTCAGTAAAATCGCTAACGAGGCGTCCAGAACTCGCCACGCGAGTCCATAATGTGCGGAAAATTATAGTACCTAACATGGCGCTGGAGAATGACAGCTGGCAACGAAAGTGTTCATTATTATCACGGTAGACTGCGGTTGCATTGCAGAAGTTTGTAAGAAGCAATGGCCTAAATGCGCTCGAAAAACATTAACCTCCTTGACTTGAGCAATCGGGCAAAAACAAACTTTGAATTTGCGATTAGAAAATAGCTGCCAATTTATTGACTGCGTTCTTGTTGCGATTATTTGGTGCAAAGGTCGATCTGGTGTCGTATATCTGCGGACTCTGTTCATTTATGTAGCTCTGGTATTTGTAAACGATACAAAGTTAGCTATTCTTTACGATATGAATGCAATAAAGGAATTGTAAGGTATGTACTATATTCCATACAGGTTTATTGCATTCTTTAAATGATTGAGCTTATTTATAAACTATTAATTTTGTCAATATGGTTCAATTTTATTATCATCGATATTTTTAGATGTAAACACTTTAAACTTGATAAATAGTAAAAATATAACTAAGTATACTTAGAACAGATTACAATAAAAATATAAGTAAACTAAGTATACTTAGAAAAGATCACAAAATGGTAAAATTAAATTGCGCAATAGATTTGATTTTTCTAAATAGCACTTTAAAACATTTTATTAAGTTGTCAATTAAAAAACAGCTTAAATCAGAACTCAGTTCTAATTTAAGCTTGCCTTTGTACATAATTTTAATGTATATATTTAACTTATTACGTATCTTTTTGTGTGCAATAAATAAATAAAAACAGTCATCAATGTTCTAAGAACTGACAACGAGGTAAATTATCTAAATAAATTTAATTAACTACAAGCCCCGTTATAGACCAATATGCATTCTCTTATACAAATATTGCTAAACCATTTTACTTAGGGTTTCGCCCGCATAAATCAGTAGTAAACAATCAATATTGTTATTAAATCAATGCTGTCTATTATACGGGGCCGGCATGATAATAATATTATGTTTTTGAGTTTAGGGGAAGTATGGGCATGGGTAACTTTGATGTAAGCTGCTCGCGTTTAAAATGCAGATGGTATTAAGAAAGTTTATGTTTAATGGACGATTTTCTGAATAGTCTACGTAACTCGTTTAAAGAAGGACATGTTTTAGAACTAGGGACACATAAAAGCAAGAAGTTCTTTTCAAAACAAATGCGCACGCGAAAAAGTAGTAAGGTGTCAAGTAGTACGATGATAAAACAGTATATAATAATAATAATAATAATATGTGGACACTATCACACACCGTCATCTAGTCCCAAGCTAAGCAGAGCTTGTGTTATGGATACTAGATAACTGAAATATAATACAAATACATACTTTTTTTTTAAATACATAGAATACATAGGAAACACCCAGACTAACGACAAATACAAATGTTCATCACATAAATATTTGCCTTCCGCGGGAATCGAACCCACGACACCCGGCGTCGCAGTCAGTTACACTAACCACTAGACCAAGAGTGCAGTCCAACCAACAGTATACGAGTATACTGTTGGTTGGACTGCACTCTTGGTCTAGTGGCGTGACGTAATGACTAACTGCAATCATCAAATCAAACAAACGGTTTGGCTAAATGTCATGGGTATTACGAGTAATACCCATGACATTTAGCCAAACCGTTTGTTTATGATTGCAGTTAGTCATTACGTCACGCACGATTGGGACACCTCGCCATTGGCCGAAGATTTTAGCATTATTGTGCTAATAGTGCCGAATGACATAAAATTACTGATAGTAATGTTATGTCTATATAGTTATTGCATTGCACTTCTTTGATTGCAACAACTGTACAAACAACAAGATATGTTTTGACACTGAATATCGCAATTTGATCAGGCACCGCTAACTACCGCTAACCGTAAAACCGCAGCGTTCTTACTTTGTAATAGATTGGTCTCAATAGCAATCATTCAACTCAAATAGACAAAGCTTTTTGTCACCTGAGTACTATCCGAATAGTTAATGCGAAAGAATCTTCAGTTATTCTAACCGTTTGTGTATCATATAGAACAAACAAAATATATTATTCGAAAACAAAATGCCCGCCTGCCTTAAACAAATTGAAAAGAAAGAAACAAATTATTTTTTCGTGCCGATGCTACATTGCAATATATACCCTATGTCACTCCAATTAATACGAATTTCATGACACGTCATGTTAAAATTTGCCTAAGAAATAGACATACATAGATACAAACGCTCGAAAAAAATTACCGTTCTTGACTTCGGCAGTTGGGCAAAACGCCTTAATCCTTCGCTCTCTTCGACGGCAAAAATTGTTATTTAAAGTATGTGAATTGCAAAAGTAGATAATTTTTTTATTAATCTATATTACACTAGACTATACTCTATCTATAAGTACTAATAAATAAAACGGAAGAGTTTTTATGTTTCTTTGTTTGGACGTGCTAATCTCCGGCACTACAAGTCGGATTTGAAAAATATTTTTGCGTATGATAGCCCAATCATGTAACATCACACTTTTAGCGACGGGGGCAGAGCAGTAAACAAAGACGTGGATGAAACCGTGCCGCGAAAAGCTAGTTTACAACATCTAATAGTTTTAAACTATTTCGCATTAACTACTAGGAATACATAAGTTGGTACAAGTAGTCGGACACCGGACGCAGTTTATAGCTCTCTATTGTGCGTCCACAAGGTGTCCGAGACAATTATTGCCCTTTGGACCTATTCTTGTTATACCCCTAGTAAGTATTATCGTGTTTACTAGGAGATTATGTTTTCACATTTCTATTTATTGTATTTATAGACTCATTTAAACTAAAGGCTGGTTATAGGTATTTGTTCGGTTTTAGAGCTGTTTTATGAATACCGCCACGATCATTTGTGGTATCGTGTGTAATTGAAAATGCAAGTACATAGTATATCAACATGGTAACTACCAACAGGCCGAAGGGCAGGTTATAAGATAATATTATAATTATGTATGCTAGTCTATAAGGTATTTATCTATGGGTCTATGCAACCTGAGATTAAATGATTTATTATTATTATTATTATTATTATTATTATAGTGGCATTGCCATTCAATACTTACGTCTTGCGAGATGAAAAGTGACCAACATAAATTATAACTTTTCTAGATGAGAAGTTGCGATTAATGTTGTTGTCAACAATACACCGGATGGTTACTATTATACCAGGGTAGCATCATGCAATAAGAAGTAGATTGTACGCATGTATGAGGTGTCGGTCCATACTTGGCATGATTGAATGATTGCTGGAACATGCGAGTACTCGTCATCACTGTTATGTAACTACGTATCGTTTCTGAGCGCCTGGTAGGTATGTGGAAATATAGACGTTGGTTTCTTTCACTAAAGAAGTGGGGAAATCATGCTAGCTGTGATGGCTGGAGTAGTGTCCATCACTGGATCCCATTGACTGTTCAGGTAGCATGGCATTATGCAGTAATCGTTATAAAAAAATACAACTATTTCGCTCGTTATAATAATAATTACTTATACTAAACAGATGTCACTATTCTATCTATTCCAGAGGTATTCAAGTACTTCTACGAACAATGTTTTGGTTATGGAACTGGGAGCGTCAGGGCAAAACTGTAGTTACGAGGTGGGCAGAAGTGGTTAAGAAAAATGCAAATAAAAGGGCATTCGTTATGGACAACAGAGCGCTCACGTTCAAAGAGGTTGGTATTTTATTTCCGATATTTATATTATTGAAATCTGGTACCCAAGTTAAGCCATTAATCTACAATCTACTCGATTAAATTTTCGCATACCAAAGCAAGTGTAATTCTGATAAGAAAAATGAATAGAGGGCGCCGCTAGGCCATCTCGATTCCACTGACTGCTTACCATCAGGCGGGGTGCCAATGTACCTAATGTACCAAAGTGATTCACTTTGGTAGGCTAATATAAAAAAAGACCATTAGTTGCCACGATAGCAACTAGGCTGGCCTTCACCACTACTGAAGCTAACTGACTGTATACAATTAGGCAGGCACGAGACATTTTGGCAGTGTGATATAAAAAACCGCCTAAGTGCAAATCGGACTCGCGCACAAGGGATTCCGTATCGTTATCTATAAAAACGGCAAAAAAAATCATGTCTGTTGAATGGGAGCCCCCTTAAATATCAATTTAATTCTGTTTTTTAGTATTTGTTGATAAAGTGGCAACAGAAATACATCATCTGTGAAAATTTCAACTGTCTTACTATCATGGTTCATGAGATACAGCCTGGTGACAGACGGAGATACAGACAAACAGACGGACGGACGAACGGATAGCGGAGTCTCAGTGATAGGATCCCGTTTTACCCTTTGGGTACAGAATCCTTAAAAAAGATAATTATATCATTTTAGCCGTAAGATGTCACCTTGACGTCAGCGGGACATATGCAATAAAATAAATCGAGACCTTGTTTTTCAGGGAGACGAGTTCAGTAACCGCATCGCCTGGTACTTCAAACGTAAAGGAATAAAGCCTGGTGGGGTGGTAGCCTTGTTGATGGAAACGCAACCGGAGTATGTGTTCTTTTGGATAGGGCTAGCGAAGATCAGGGTTGTTACCGCACTTATAAATTCAAGTCTTAAAGGGCCACAACTGCTGCATTGCTTGAGAATCGCAAACTGTAAGGCAGTTATCTTCGGCGAAGAGATGAGCGCAGGTAAAGGTTCTTTGTTTATGGAGAGTTGGCACCTCCAAATCTGTAGAAGTTCTAAGTATAGAAGATTAATTCAAAGACTTACATTATTCTTGTTCTTTAATTATGTATACATCGCTCCACACTTTTTATTCCCGAAGGGATCGGCAGAGGTGTTTAACCACCCACGTTTCGCCATTTTTATTTTGGGTCCTATGTCTATTTGTATTGGTCTGGGTGTTTCTATGTATAATGTGTAGGAATATATTTACAAAAAAAAAGTATGTAAGCACTTATGTATATCCGTATTCTAGAACTCATAACACAAGCTATAATATATGCTTACTTTGGGTCTAGATAGCGTTGTGTGTAGTTGAGATTATGTTAGGTGGATGCCTGCGGGCGGCGATTAGGCAATCGCCGCTCGAACAGCACAGGCCCGAGAAGGCGGCGTACGTGTTCCACGAACGCCTCTCGATGGAGGAATAGGGGTTTGGCCCCCCAAATCAGACGGGGCCCGCTCACGTTGAGCGGGCCGTGGCCCGTCGGGGTCGCGGATGAATGCGCGAGCGTCTCCCGTGACCCCGACACTCTGGCCGTCTGCAGGAACACCGTGGGTTTTAGTCGGTATGCCGGCCGCTATCTCATTGTGGCCGGAGAGTCCGACATAACCCCCGCCTCGCTCAGGCGGGTGCGTACGCGCAATGCGTTTCCCACGAAAAAAAAAAATATATTATTATGTAACTCCGAGGCGAGGCTGTTACTATTTATTGGGATTCAATACTTCGAGCTAATACTGAGAATTTCTCGACAAAAAAACCGAATATCACTTTACCCTATCCGGAGTCGAACCCGCGACCTCTGTGTGGAAATTTGTACACAGTACCACCAAACCACAGACGCAGTTCTTTAATTAATTCAATCAAAAGTCGAGTCAAAGTTATAAAAACTTCAGTTAAATATAAAAAGAACTTAAAATTCTTTCTATCATATTAAAGTAACAGGGATAGAATAAAACTTAAGGCATTAGCTAGTTCGTTAGAAAAGGTTTTAATAACTGTATTGCATCTGTTTTCAGTTATTCAAGAAATCCGTCACGAGATACCTGACATACCACTCTTCCAATTTAATCCACCGGATCGCGAGAAAGCGCCATTGTTGAAAGATGCCACACTTTTATCAGCGGAGTTGAACGAAGTATCTTCAGAACCCGTGGTGGACGTTGTGCAGGCTAAACCTCGAGATACTGTACTGTATATATACACCAGTGGGACTACAGGGTACCCTAAGGCTGCTGTTATTACTAATATTAGGTAAGCCCATTTATATCCATCATCTTAGCTTTCGATTGGTGTCTAAGAACGCTAGCAACCCAAAGAATACTAAATATGGTTTTAGATTCTGAAATTTCTCTCAGAGATAAAAATAAATCTGTGAAATATCTATAAGATACGGTTTATTAAATCAATAATTATAGACACTTTAGTATAGGTATAAAATTCTGAAACTTAGGTTTGCTATATGTAATGAATGACTATAGTAGGTATATACACCATAAACACTTAGATGTCTCAAAGTTTAACCCAAATTAAATAAGGTTTTCGTAAGATATAGCACAACAGACTAAATATCCAGTGTGATAGGCAAATTGCTTTCGATTTAAGGCAAATGCTGCATCAAGCTGCTTGACCTGGTTTCTTCTTTGTGTTCATGTATTTAAAAAAGAAGTCGTATTTATTGTTTATTCCAGATACATGCTTATACCACTCGGGATCCAGAACTCTGCAAAGCTTACATCGGCAGATATAATATACGATCCTCTACCTCTTCACCACTCGGCTGGCGGGATACTAGGAGCAGGACTTGCGATCATATCGGGATGTACTATTGTGTTGAGGAGAAAGTTCTCAGCTTCAAACTATTGGTCTGATGCAGCTAAGCATGGTTGTACGGTAAGTGTTGCCATTACTATGAAGCCAGCTGTACATTGCTGGCTATAAAACTGGTGATCGCAGTAGGGTGATGTACTGTCGACCATAAAATTGCTTTACCACCCTTAGAATAAATTTTGTTTGCATATCACAAAACAATAATGTCTATTTTTGCCTGCAACTTACCTCAGTACAGTGACAGTTGTCACTGTCATGAGTCTTATTGAATTTTAATTTTGATAGAATTTTTTGGTAAAAGTGGTAAAGCAAAAATGTGGTGGACATAGGTTACGCTGATGGCTGTTTGCTGGTACTCCCTTAATCGCCTGTTACGACCACGGCAAGAGATGTGGCCTCATGGTTTTTGAAACTCTAATGCGCTGTGTCACTAATTTGCGATGCACATTTTTTGTTATAAGTTCAGGTTTTATCATGATATTTTCCTTCACTATAAGTCGGTAAAATCCAAGATATTTCTTCGTTGTATATTGTGCTTGTAAAATTAAATTAACCATTTTAACTTTTAGGTCGCACAATACATAGGTGAAATCTGCCGCTATCTACTTGCAGTGCCTCCAGGTCCCAACGATCGAGCACATAACGTCAAGGTGGTTTTTGGCAATGGATTGCGTCCACAAATATGGACCGAATTTGTGGAACGGTTCGGTATTAAAAAGCCCGTGGAATTTTATGGAGCTACTGAAGGAAATAGTAATCTTGGTAAGAACATATATACTTAAAGATTTTTTTGGACATTGGAATATCTCCTTTTTAACATTAACAAGTGGTTATTTGCTGCACAGTACGGGTTTTTTTTATTTTTTTTTTTATTTTTTTTTTATATATATTTGCCTACCAAAGTGACTCCACTCTGCCTGATGGAAAGCAGTAAGTGGAATCCAAGTGGCGACCACTATACCAAAAGCCATCGTCTTAAACTGCTGGTATGGTGGCGTCCACTATGGCGGCTGGGAATGGTTAGGGGAAGGGAATGAGGGAGGTGAGGCAAGACGAAAGGGGGAAATTGATGACAAGGTAAAACCAAACAGCAAATTGGTGGCTTGCCACTATCAGATTAGGTTGTTATAGCATGATAAATAGTTTTAATTTGATCAAATTTATAACTAATTAAATTAAATTAAACTAATTATCCAAGCTTGTAGCATGTTTTTAGGTATTTCACATGAGATATAACGGGCAATTAGTTAATTTATCGTTGCCTTTTAGTAACTGGAGGTAAGTGTCGTAGGATCGATTCCCATCGGAGACTCAGGATCAAGCATGACTCAAAGAATTTAAGAATTTTTAGATTATATTGGTCGCGAAAAGTGGGTGCAGTTTGTATTCCTTCAATTGTACTTTTGTAGTCGCCCTAGAAAACTTGTTGTTAATTTCAAATTGATAGTTTATTTTTTTCTAGATAATTATATACCTATCGTTTACTTGCTATTTTTAATTTTAAATTTTGCTCAACAGTGAACCTGGATTGCAAAGTTGGTGCCATCGGTTTCCTAAGTCGTCTATTATTTTCGGCTATTTATCCTCTAATGTTAGTTAAGTAAGTTTACCAATTGTATCATATTACGGCTTGTACAATTTTCAGCTTATTATTCTCGGTATAATATATTTTATGTAGAACTGGCACGAAATCTAATAAAATTGTATTATTATCTCTAAAGTGCAAAATTGTAATATTAGAAGTATTATTTGTGTATTGCCCCTTTGTTTGTTTTGCTATGTTTTTTTTATATTGTGTAAACTGTAATTAATTAAACTGTGCATAAACATCTCACAAAACTTTAATAGTGGAGGACCATTAGCTGCTTTTTTGGTACTGTGACGTAAACGTATTTTTCAGTCGGATGTTTTTTTTTGTAGAATAATCGGTAATGTTTTTTTTTCAGATGTGATGAAATTACTGGTGAAATCCTTAGAGATAGTAATGGTAGATGTGTGCAATGTGGACCTCATGAACCAGGTAAATATAGTTTTTTTATTTTTTAATAAAATTTTCTTAGACAATTTTTTTGCTGTTCAACAATTTAGCGTTGTTTTACCAAAATTTCAGGTCTTTTATTAGGTAAAATAAACAAGAAAAAAGCACTGTTAACGTTCTCGGGGTATGCCGACAAGTCAGCCACAGAAAAAAAGATGGTTCGTAACGTGAGAAGTGAAGGTGACTGCTACTTCAATACTGGCGATGTGCTTGTCATGGATCATTATGGCTACTTCTACTTTAAGGATCGTACTGGCGATACGTTTAGGTAAGCTCTACTGTCCTATGTAAAATTTAAAGTAGCTTATTTTTTTTCATCATATCAGCCCAAAGACGTCCACTGCTGGACATAGGTCTCCCTCAATTTTCGCCATCTTGTCAGGTCGTTCGCCGCCCTCATACATTGGTTGCCCACTACCCTTATAAGGTCGTCAATGGTTAAAGGTTTTAATAGGGTCGACAATGCGCAAGTGATACTCCTGGTGTTACAAGCGTAGGTTACGGTAACTGCTTACCATCAGGCAGCCTGTATGCTTGTTTGTCACAATCTGTGCAAAAAATTTAAAATGCTTAAATATATTTAGCGAATGTATAATTTTCAATCAATCGCAATTCGCAGATGGCGAGGAGAAAACGTGTCAACAGCAGAAGTGGAGGGTGTGATCAGTAGTCTGGTTGGATTGAAAGATGCAGTTGTCTATGGCGTCAAAGTAAGTATTTAAACCTAAGAAGTATAACTTAATTCAAAACCACTTACCTCCCAGTTTTTGAAAGGCTGATCAACGAAAAATTATCTAATCACTTGTTAAAACTTATGTGAAGTATCACTTGGGTTGCTAAAAGCATGCATACTTTTAGCAACCCACATGAGATTTAACAGGTGATTAGATAATTTTTCGTTGATCAGCCTTTCAGAAACTGTGGGTAAATCTGAATAAAATACACATGATACTGTAATGTTTTGACTTTAAAGTAAGAGCAAATAAATAATTAGAGGCGTTTTGATGAATATTATCATCTAATTCTATACTATTATATCAAGCGGAAGAGTTTGTTTGTTTGAACGCGCTAATCTCTGGAATTACTAGTCGGATTTAAAAAGTTCTTTTTGCGTATGATACCCCAGTTCTTGAGGGAGGTTATAGGCTATGTAACATCACGCTACTGGCGACGGGTGCAGAGCAGTAACCAAAGACGCGGATAAAACGCGGTGCGGGAAACTAGTTACTAATAATAATAATAATAATATAATAATATTCTACCACATTCACACAGCGCCATCTAGCCCCAAATTAAGCAATTATATTTGCTTGTGTTATGGGTACTAAACAACTGATAAACTACTTATATACATTTTTTTTTTTGTAAATACATACATATTATAGATAAATTACACCCAGACACAGAACAAACAATCATGCTCATCACACAAAGGTTTGTCCTGGGTGGGAATCGAACCCACGACCTCCGGCTTAGCAGTCAGGGTCACTAACCACTAGACCAACAGGCCAGTCAATAATAAGTATGATTAATAGGGGACGATATTAAATAAGATTTTGTGCAACGGGTTGTTACTTTACTTTTGCTAAATAAACCGTTAATTCTCATTTTACAGATACCCAACGTTGAAGGCAAAGCTGGAATGGCTGCAATTGCCGATCCTGATAAAACCCTCGACCTGGTCTCTTTAGCCAAAGGTGTTAAAACGTCACTGCCAACATATGCCCGACCACTATTCATTAGAGTAATGCCAGAGTCCCCTCTCACTGCCACTTTTAAGCTCAAGAAAAAAGAACTTATGGAACAATCTTTTACCTTAAATATTCATTCTGATCCTATGTATTTCTTGGATTCAAAAACTCAAGAATATGTACCATTAACTGAGAAATTGTATGACGATATTCAGCAAGGAGCGGTGAGACTGTAATTCGGTATGAGTTGAGAAATCTTCCACTATTTCTGATACCCTGGTACTAACGATGCATCGGTATAAGGATAACAGGGTTTAGAAGATGTAATTTTCGTAGCCGTCTATAAACAACAAATGGAGGTGCACGTATGAGTAGCACGCAGTGTGTTTTACGTGGTCTTACCTAAATTCTTATATCTGTTGCGCAGTGTGACTAGACACAGTGATTAGATTTTAAGGGATGATGAAAATCATTCATTAGTTCTTATGAAAAAGAGATAAAAGATGTATATATTTTTACAAAATTGTATTTTAATTAGTAGGATTCATTAGAAAAATATGATTGATAAGTCAGTATAGAATAGGATTTTCATTTAGCTTTGAAATTAAGTAGTGTATATTTTTCTATAAATTAGAGTATTTTTGTATAGGATAATGTTATTTTAGCTTATTATATCTATTATATATAAATATTTTCAGTAACCACCTACTTTTGTTGCCAATGTAGAGTCGTTGTTGATTCAAAACTAAGTTAAAATGGGTTATTAAAGTTGTTGGTGGTACACTACCATTAATTATTATTATAGTCTCTTTTATTGTATTGTACCTACATTTCTTGCTAAGTGAAATGTTTATTTACTCTTAATCTGCCTGATGGTAAGCAGTTCCAAAAGCCAAACTACTGGTTTGGTCGTTTTCACTATAGCGGCTTAGTGAGATGCTTTTTCATGCCCGGCTTATAAGACTTAGGATCATAATTAGATAGGAATACATGCGCTCGTAAAGAGTTCCAGGCTTTAATTGAGCGACAAAAGTATGCAGTGCTGAACAGTGTGGTTTGAGACCCTTTAGATTCCACTGTGAAAGGGTGGTATTTCATTTCCACATGTGTCGTTCTGGATTAAAAGGGAGAGGGTGGGATTAATTCAAAGAGCTCTTAAGATAAGTCTACTCGGTAAAGGCGATAGAAGATGTCCATTGAGGCAATATCTCTACGCTGCTGTATAGCTCAAGGGTCTTAGTGGCCTCTCAGCTTCCGATAATACGGACTGATCGTCGCCGCAACCTATCGAGTGCATCCAGTAAGTACTGTGCGGAGCCATCCCAAAGATGAGAGCAGTACTCCACGCAGGAACGAACCTGTGTCTTATAAAGAAGACAGAGCTGCTCGAGTGCGATGTACCGCTTCACCATGTTCATGACTTCGAGTTTACAGGAGGCGGTTTTAATGACGCACGCGATGAAATAAATTAAAATATTTATAATCTTGATTAAGATTTTTAATTTTGTTTAGGGAATATATAATAAAAAATAAAAAATTAAATCTTTCCGACCGTATAGCGACTCAAAGAACTTCTCCTCATAAATGACTTAAGTATTTTTCACAGTGGAATTTCAACAGATCTTTAGGCCACAAACGAAACGATTCTGTATCTATTTCATACATACGTCATTAAATTTTTGCCTACATAACCATTCATCGACAAGGATGAAGTCAAGGTAACTAATGACACAATTTAAAAGCACTTTTATAATATTTTTTTATTTATAGTGGTCTAATTCTAACCACGATCACAATACAATGTGTCGCTTATGCTTACTTTGATGATATAACATAGGTACCCCTACTTTTGAAGAAGATACGAATACATCGCCCTAAATAGTAGTATTTCTTCGCATGTATTATTATATATTATGTATGAGAAAATTGACAAAATTTAACTCAAATCTTTAAACAATTTTCAGAGCCAGCTCATTTAAAAGTAAGTATACGCATTGCGCCATATAACCAATTAAAATAAAAACACATTGAACAGTTACGCTTTATTTTTCATATACAATTCTTGTATAGCATAAACAGGTAATCCTTTACTTTCCGGCAGAAAATAAAAGCAGTAGGCAGAAGTAGAAAAGCAGATGAACGAGAAGAAGTAAAATACGTACGACAATCCGATCCATTGTACCAGGAGATTAAAAGCGAAAAGAGATGCGAATAAGCATATACACGACCATTGAATTATCAATATTGATAAGATGCTTTTTACCTGAAAAGATAAACTTTCTTTACTTATGTTAGCCTAGTACAAGTGACTGTTAGCGTTATTCAAATAGTTATAATGATGGGCACAGGCCACGGAACAAAGCTGGTTTAGAGAAAGAAGATCACATCAAAGTGTCATCAAATTTTGTGACATCTTTTTTATATTAATTTTGTGACATGTTACATCTTATAACAGTCTAAAAATTTTAACTGCTATGCATAAGGCATTTCAAAAGAAAGAGGTTCCTAATAGCTACCAACTTTGCAAATGGAATGGTGCCCAAGTTAAATCTTTATTCGTCTCTTACAACATCCATAGAAAGAGGTAGGGTAGTTTTATATTTTACCACATGGCCACATTCACACATTATAGCACATTTAGATCCTATGTTATAGCTCTCTCAATGCTACACATGGAAGCATCGATAAGAAAACAAATTCTTTATTCATAGAAAGAAATACAAACCTTTGGTAAAAATATTTCACTCAAGACTACTAAAGCAACGGTCCCAGATCCAATAGTATGGAATATCGCAAAGGCGTAAACGAACAGCGGTATCGTCCACTTTGGAAAGTATTCTGTTATGAGCTGGGTTCCTAGTATTAAGCAACATGAACCGGCTGCTATTGACGAGTAGATTTGAAGAGGCTGGGGAAAGGGAAAATCCGTTAAAGTTATCCGAATCATTGCCCACATAAAGTGGTAAGCGGCCCATAGAAGCGAAGCAAGGCAGCAGAGCGCAGAAACCGATAAATATTAATCAATGGATTTGAATGAAATTTTCGCTCCGCTCCAGTGAACAGGCACTATGTGGCTCTTGTTACAGACAACGGCCACGAAACCAGTAGTAGTAGACCGAAACGGAATGACAGAGTATTTAATTTTACTAAAGAACTTTTAAACTTATTTACTAGGAATACGACTTAAATTTCAATGTTTTAAATTCAAGAAAAAATATGTCAAGAAATCCCTTTTGAGATTAGTTGCCTACCAAATAAGATTGCACGTAGAAAAACTTAATCCTCTGCAATGCCATCTCGGTCTGTGTAGCCTTAAACAGAACGTATTTATTTACCCGTCTTCCAACAACATCGACCAAATACGCTCCTATCAGTCCCGCCACTATAACTACCGCTCCCATTATAATGCTGCACAGGTTGGGAGAGATGTAGTCGCCCACAGCCGCGTCGAACATAGGCTTGGCGTACACTTGTAATATAGGTAGACCTTGACCGATCACAGACATTATAAGTAGCATGGCTATATAGAACTGGCGACGAGTCGACGGAGTAGCTTCTGCAAAAACAAATGTACCTGTATGAATTCTTCGGTTTCAGAGCGGTTTCGCACTACGTTCAATCCGAATCCGACCCGTACCCTTGAAAATACAGTCGAATAACTATTGCTGTGGTAGTTTACACACTACATCCGACATCCGTCATCCGATTTCTTTCCGTCATTCATGAATATCCATTTAATTTTATAGATATCTATTTTCAGAGGTACGGACGTAGTACGGCACCACCGGGTTCAAACACAGAACTTGCGAGTTTCTTTTCTTAAATAATCATTCAAATTTAAGAGAGACGCCTTGTCGTACTATTTAGTATCGCAGCCTGAATGGCAGTTTTCTGCGTTGCCAATTCGCATCGCGTCATGACGCAATTTTATGTTTGGACATTTAATTATTTCGTTCGTTCTGGTTCTGAATAATACTACTACTAATTTTAGTTCACTTACTGAAGAACTGCCAACAAGTCATTTGCTCAGTTTCTAACTCCGTTGCATTTTTATCCAGTGCTGCTGTCAAAGATTGAGCATCTGCAAAATGTAACAATTAGTTATATTAATACACACTTTTTGTAGTTTCTATGTAACACCAAAAACGAAGGTAAAAGAATATTCTTTCAAAAAGCCAAAGAAAAAGATAGCGCTAGACGTCTTATAAGATCCGAATTGATTCTGTATACCAATTGCATGATTTTTCACAGCCCATTTGAAAAATCCAGAATTAAAATTTTAACAGAAATTGCGATACCAAAGTTTCTGATCGTTTTTAGCGATATTTTCGCATATTTTAGAGATAGTTTGATGAATGATCATAAAACGAACGAATTTTTGATCACTCTGTTTAATGATATAAGTTGGATCCAAAACCATTCAGAATCTTACCCTCTGACGCTGGATGAAGACTGCGCCTGAAGTCATTCATTGCCTTTAAGACTTCTGCTGAATTGGTTTTTGCTCTTCGGTAAAAAGCAATGGATTTCGCAGCATCCTAGTAAAACATAATGACACTGTTTATAAAAACGGTCAATAACATAACAATAGGAGCCGAGCAAACCAGCATGCACTTCTATTTGCAATAAATAGATAGAATAATAAATTAATTAATTCCTTTTTCCCGACAGACGCATTTAAGGAGGGTAATGTTTTTCGAGCGTGTGTATGTATGTATGTATGTGAGTATGTATGTCTATTTCTTTGGCACGCTCTACAGCCTAAATGGCTTGATGGATTTTAACGTATGAGGTGTCATTAAATTCGTATTGATTGTGGGAGTGTTTTTTGCACTTTGTTTTAGGCAGTCGGGCATTTTATTTTTTAATAATATATTGCTTGTTCCTCATCCTCTTCTACCTACCGAAGCATTATTTCTGCGACCCTTAGAAAACACAGCTATGTGTTTCTTGTAACTTATTGAAGGTTACGGTTACCACGTACCATCAGGTGAATCATATGCTTGTTTGTCACCAAAGCTGTATTAAAAAATATTGAACTGACACTCACCTCGTCTCTTTCTTTCGCCATGAGAGTCAACGGCGACTCCTTCAACACAGTAATCATGAGAACACCGAGCACAGCCAGGAACAAATACGTATACACCATCCCGTAGTATCCCAAAGAACCTCCAAGCAAGTAGGAGATTAGAAATCCTAAACTGTAGAACTGAGTAGGACAAGCCGTCAATGTGCCCCTGATAGAATCCTGAGAGATCTCGCTGATGAAAATTGATACTTGTATGAACAGAGCAGAGCCGGCGCCAGATATAGCCACGGTCATCAGAATTATTTCTACTCGGTTAGTTAGGCTAATTATTGACCAACCTATCTGAAAAATAACACAGTATAAAGCATAGAAATACCAGTCGGATTTCAATAATTCTTTTTGCGTATGTTTTGAAGAAGGTTATGTAACTATCACGCTACCGGCGACGGGAGCAAAGCAATAAGCAAAGACGCGGGTGAATCCGCGCAGTGGCAAGCTAATCTTATCATATAAAACTACCAGACAAACCCAGAAAACAATGTGTAAGTAAGAAACTTAGGCCAATATGATTTGGTCAAATAGCAGAATCAGAAAACACTTAGATACTTACCACATAAAGAAAAGAAGTCAACATTACAGTGTACTTTCTTCCTAGTTTATCCAGTAGAAAAGCGGCCATAGCATTACCCAACAAAGAACCAATAGATGGTAAACTGCTGAACAATCCTATTTCGGTGTCAGTCATCGGTCTATTTAACGTGGTGTTCTCTGATCTGAACAGCAGGATCGTGGATGATGGCCACGCGAGCAGAAAGCCCGTGTTCATGCAGGAAAAACATACTGAAATGAACATAAACAATTGTCCACTTGATATCGTGGCCTATGTACCCTACCAACTACAGGGTTTAATGAACGCTGCTGACAATGCAGTAGCTGTAGGTAAGTTTTGGACTGATACTAAATAAAAAGATTTGCTGTCGACTCGAAAAGAATAAGAACAGAAACGCGGATGAGAGGCAAGACATATTTTATCGCAAAGTTGTCATCTTCATTTAAGTCAATGTAATAATAAACGGTAAACTCCGTTTAGCGGCATCATATAAAAATGTAAACCTTGTGCTTGTTGCTGCATGCACAATCTCTTTTTCTGTTAATACAGTCTTTTATAGAAGAACCGATATACAACTACTAAGTAATACCATATTACCTAGGTAATGTTAGCTACGAATGAAGAGAGAAGTCTTCTCAGATAAGTTTTGCTCTCATATTGTATTTCTGAGTGTATAATTTCACAGTAGTAGATCCAAGCTGGTTTCAATATAAATGGGCCGGATCGACCGGGGAATTACTACCCTCTCATAGAAAATCGACGTAAGAGTAATAGTTTCCGTACTACTGCGTACTGTTAGGTGAGTGAGAGTGCCGACGTGACGGCCCAATTTACCCCTTTTCCTTTTTCTTTTATCTCACTTCCCTCAATCCTTCCACCTACCCCACTCCCTTCACGGTAGGCAGCGGATTTGCAGGGTTCCTGGCATTGTAGAAGCAATGCTAGGGAGTCGTCCATCAGCGACAGTTACCACTTACCATCACGTGGACTGTTTGCTCGTCTGCCATTATCAGCAAAAATATAAAAAAGCAAATCATAGAGATGCATAATAAATTGGAACGGCCGCAGTACTAAAATATGCTTACCGAATCGTAAGAGAAATAAAGTTCACGATAAAACACCACAACGTAAGATAAAATAAATAATTGAATACTTACGCACAACAGTAGCAATTATTTGAACTAAAATAGCCATTATTTAGAATTTAATTTTTTAATTGTATAAACTTTGGGCACGAACGAACACTGGATAATGTTTGACAAAAGTGTTTAATTCAATGAAGACATTAATACTACAAAGATATAAGCTGTACGATAGATTTATTACATTATTATGTAATTCACTAGTAGTTCTGAGTTTTTTTATAAACTAGTTAACATACAGCTTGTGCCAGTGCGAATAATTTGGTACAGAACAATTAGGGCAAAAAACCAAAACGGCCTAAATAATTTTTAAAGAGAAATATTCGTCTTCAGTGTGTACATAACTCCATGAAGTCGATGTTTATAAAGACTTCTTTCTTTCTTCCTTTCTTATATATTCTGCTAAATGTAAGTTCGAGTTTCAGTTCATTATAGCATAAGGTGTCTTGTCAATAGGTGGCTATTAGGATGCCTGATTGACTGTCTCTATTAATTCTCTCTCGCAATATCATACCAGGTGAAAGATGTCCACTACTGGGCATAGGCCTTCGCTAATTTATTGTTATTATTTGTTTGTATAATAGTTTATTTTGATATATGTAACGTCATCCTTTTGGGTGCCATCAGAAAATCAACGCTGCGGACCTCTTACGAGGTGCGCAGCATAAAGTTGAGATGGCACCTTTTCAGGCTGGCACACTAAAATACCTACATTCTGCTAAATTTTATGTCTATCTGTAAACCTTGGACCTGTCTTGAATAACTGTGTTTCTTTCTTTCTTCTTTCTAATTTTCACCTCCTTGGTCAGTCATGAGCCGTCCTCAGCCATCAGTTACACGATACATCCTGTACATAAACTGATACCTAACAATACTAATAGTCGATATCAAATGTAAATACATGTAAATAAAGAACTTGAAATTATAATATTATTACGTAATTAAACAACGAAATAGTTTCTAGAATTTATCGAAATGAAGATTAAAACTACGAGTACAATGAGTCTTGTTTTGATGCATAACGGTCACACGAACATTAAAATGAGAAGAAATAAATGTTAGCCGATTATCCACCCAGTTTGACCATAGGCCCTAGACAAGTGGCATAAATTCTAATAGAATATAGTATATATATATAAATATGAATATAGAAATAGTATGGGATTGACATAAGCTAACGCCAACATTGTCATTAGCTTATGTCAATCCCAAACATTTTTTAATCTATTCTATGAATAGAATATAAATCTATGCCACTTGTCTAGGGCCTTAGGTCTCTTCACGATGTTTTTCTTTACCGTCAGTCAGTAATGTCCAGATAAACTTGGAAAGTACATTATGATTTGAAAAATCACATTGGTACTTGGACATTGAACATTGTCGTTAACTTATGTCGATCGCATACATTTTTTATTTTTTTTTTATATATGGAAACTATTATCTTGTACTATGCTGCATAAGTTATGTAACAATAAGTTCGACTGCTCTGCCATCACCAATCAGATATGTGACACTGTACCTAGAACCGCGATGTGGCGCGGGGTGCGCGCCCCCCAGTTGTTCTACACTGCGAAGTGTCGAACTAATGCTGGTGTGCGGGCACCTATTCGTCGCCTCGTCGACACATACAACACACATCTAACGGACTTAGACATTTTCGCATTTCTATATTCAAAATTCCGTAGAATGGCTATCGACTTATTAAAAGTAAAACACTAAACTAGAGATTCTTGTTCCCTAAGGCGTGATTTTGGCTTTTAACTAATTTACAAATATTATTATTCCGCGGACATAGTTGTAGGTTACACATTTACCCTTTGTATTAATTTAATGAAAATGTAGATATTTTACTTTGTTAATGTGCAACTGTTTTATGTCCCAATAAACTAAAATAAAATACCTAAATAGAATAGAAATCAATTCCACTTGTCTAGGGCGTCTGGAACAAGCGTGGCGATCAATGCTCATACCTTGAAGAGGTATTTTCCTGCAATGAGATAATAATAGCCCGTTAAGAAAGCTGCTTTTACCTTGATACCCACGACAGATGGGTACCGTTTTCAAGACCTGTCATCAGATTATACCTACTTATACCGGTTATACGATAGCTCAAGTACTAACAGGAAGTCTCCTAACACATTGTTATATACTTCTGCGAATATAATTAAGATAAGTACTAGGTACAAAATTTGAATTTACGTAATTCGAACCACAAATCACAGATAAGAGACGTTTTTTTTTAAATGCGCATTTTAATAGACATTATCGAATTGAAATGACTCCCTTTACATAGCAGTTGAGGTCGTGTGATTATGGGTTCAATTTGTACACGGGATAAAACTAGGTGTGGTCTGGCGTACTTTAATTCCATCAATAGTGTATATTTGTAAAATATCAAACGACAAAAGGCTTGTTTCTTAGTGAAAGAGATGTATCTATTTTGAATACAAACAATACTCTAATCATAAGGGTAGCTTTGTTGCGAAGGAAATAAAAGAAAACACACACTTAAAGCCATTTAATCGTCCATACAAAACGAAATACATAATAACAACATTCAATGTCCACAAATATTAAAAATTTGGCTAAAAATTATGTTTCACCTATTTTGATAACACCTAAATGTATGCATGTTTGTACACTCATATTGTGCGAATAATTAATCTAAAATTATTACCTTTTATAGGTTGTTAAGAAAAATAATTACTGAATTTATTAGTCATATGCCCAAATAGTCAAATAAAACTAAACATAAAAGTCTTTCTGTCACTAAAGTTAATGTTGAACATTTTCAAAATTCCTTCACTGTTTAGTAGAAAGACTATAAGAACACTTAAATTGAATAATGTTTCAGTATTTGGGCAGAAGAGTACCAAGAAGAGTTCTGCGTAAATCGGTATACGAAAGAAAACATAGATCGTCGATCTGAAAAAAGAACGTTACGACAGATTGATTGTATAAAGCGCTAGATTGGTGGCATTTTTAGGGCTTTTCTTTATTACCGACAGTGACAGACAAACAAACAGCCCACGTGATGGTAAATTGTCTCTCATGGATGACTCAGAGTCCTTGCCAGAGACTCTGTGAAGCCGCTGCCTACCGTGAAGGGAGTAAGGAAGGTGAAAGAATTAAGGGAGGTGAGGAAAAGGGAAGGGGAAATTGGACCTCCGGCACTCTCACTCACCGAACGAAACGCAATAGCACGGATACTATTACTCTTACGTCGATCTTTTAAGTGAAGGTAGTACTGCCCTAGACGATCCGGCCCGCTCATCCTGAAATCAGCGTGGATACTGTTTATCATTAAATTGAGAGCTTTATTAGTAATTTGAGAGCGGACTTATCAGGGGAATGATAATACACAGATTGATTGAAGTTAAACCTGCAACTGACAGAGAGTCTTAAAAACGACTCAACATCAAGAAAAAATATTTCAGGAACAGGAACGCGGTTGATGTGTTTGGTATTGCAAGCGTTTATAGATAATAATTCTAGGTTTAGGAAGGAGGAAACAACAGTACTGGACATTTGGGGTATTATTATTTACAATTAAGTATGTAAAATATTACGACTTACAAACATTTTTTTATAGATATATGTCGACTATTATTATCGTTTTTAAAATGTTGAGTTTTTATTGCCAATGGTGAAGGTGTGCATAATATAGAAAGAAGTAACCGGAGACGCAAAAATAAATGTAGAGAGATTTTCTATTTAATTTTTTCACTCTACAGAGGACACACAGTTAAAAAGATCCTGCATTCTTGCTGATAAGTTTCGAACTTCGAAGTGCAGGTCGCTACGGTTGATTTATCCCCATCGGCAATTAAAACCGCAGGCTATATGAATGACAATATTGATATGATGAATTCAGAATATATTACTAGAAATAGTAGATAACTATTTAAACAATTCCGTAAAACTGATGAAATATTTCAGTAGAATTTAGTACATTTTAAAATATACATCTACGAGTATGTGTAAACCAAACTGTGGTTCTATATGGTGTACATCAAACCGATTTGTCCAAAATACTTATAAATTATATTTTTATTGACTTTATTATGAGCGAAACACTTTACTTCATAAACATTCTTTAAATCCTCAAAGACATTCTTTCGTTAAAGAAACTTCGAGCCTAAATAGAATGGCGATCGGTTGATTGGTAAAAGATTATTTTTTATATAGTTCAATGTATGCTAAATGCCCATTAATAATACCAGACATAGGTTTTTATATTGATAATATACATACTATAACAACGTGAAATCGCATATTTCTAATGTTAAATATCGTGGGTCCTCCAAATAGTATTGTCTTTACCTGTGTTTAAAATTAGAATGAAATAATAAACTCCAAACAGCACTGTGGCACAAATTTTATGATCATACAAATAATACATTTATGCTTACATGTTTATTTCTTCGTAGTGAAATCTATTCTCTTCAAGCTATTTATATTAAAACCTTCTAATTTTAAGAATTATTTTATAATACGTTAGCATATCGTCTACATAACAATCGAGGAAGTTATTCGCTGAAACTTAGTAAAATGGTAATTATCCTTGATCCAATAAATATTTTTTAAATTGGCAGTATTTATTTAACTTTTTAATTACATTGCACACGTTCTTGGGGCATCTGCAAAGTCATTTTGGAATTGACTGACTTACACTTATTTGGTAATAACTTGACATTAAATCCAAATTGATCAAATTTACACTTGGCTTAAATATAGACAATCTCATATTTATCGGTAATATTATACCTATTACACATAGAGATATAATATTGCGTTGTGACATGCTGAATCACGTTCATTTCAAGTAATAACATTTGTTCATAAAATAATGTAGTATACTTTTTAATTGCAAGTTTCTATGTGCAAACCCTTTTATTTTGTATATTAGTAGGTACTGATTATAATAAAATATATCATAACGACCATTAAAGTTGTGAGATCAGACAAATTTAATGCGATGAGCAAATACATGGTGTAAACGATGATAATTTTAAGCACGTACAAGATCTTCAGCATTATCATAAAATCAGTTCTTATTTTCATTCGCAAAAGTAAAAAGTTTGAAACAATGACTTTTATTGTATAATCCAAACTAATATTATAGAGAGAAAAGATTTGATTTTTTGTATGTTTGTTTGTTTGCAACGATTTGACTAATATCTATTTCGTTACTGATTTAAAAAATTCTTTTATCTTTAGACATCAATAATATGTTTAACATATTTTTCAGTAATTATCAGAACTTCAATATTTTAAGAGCCTTTGAAAATCTGAATGATGCTATACGACACAATTGCAATGATATTTTTCGTAGGCGTTTGTTGTGTGAGACCGAATGGAACATTTGATAGCGAAGCCAAGGCGACGTTTCGATGATGTATAGATTCCTGTTAATAATCTTACCTTTTAATTGCATGATGATTAACTGTTGATCCTTATCTCGCCATGGTTTCTTTTATTTAGGTTCAAACTGATAACATGGTGCCGTCTTGTTGACTATAAGTAAAATTTACTGAAATCCGACCTATCTTAAATATTGTTACCCTAATTTCAATTCCAATTCAATAATTCCCACAATGCAGTGGTTTAAACGATAAAAATTTAATGCGCGATATGTGAATGCTATCTATTTTGAGCCACAACATTTGGCAAATTCCTAAATCTATGTACTAGAATACCATAACCTAACAACAGCCTATAATAGAAACAAAGAATATTTTCGAGAACCTCTGTCATCGTTCATTATTTTTTCTTCTCCTGGTAAGAACTACAAGTGGTCCATCTAAATCTTCGTCGATTTGTTGTTGAGACTTTCCTTTGGTTTCTGGTACGATGAAAAATACGTACAAGGCGCCCAAAAAAGTAATGCAGGCGCAGATATAGTAAGTACCATGGAGACCTATTAATACAGCGAGGCTGCCGTAGTAGCGTAGTAACAAGAAGTTACTGAGCCATATCCAAGAAATAAGCAAGCTTGATGCGAGGCTTCGTACCTGTAACACAACAAATTAAATCTAAGAGTAAGAAGCTTTGAAAATTTTGATTGTTGGCGAAAGAAATTTAGTGCAACGCACTATAATCTTAATCAAAGATTTTGCAAATATGGTTTTGTTAGACTATCAAGAAAGCCCATGATTCCTTTGGTAACATTATGTAATGTATCAGGTCTTTGTAAACTTCTTTTATTTTAAACAATTTTTTTTAATTCATTTATTTATAATTTTCTGGGAGCATTTAAAGACAAGATTAAATGCAATCAGACTTCAACATAAAAATAAGTAGCAGTAAAGAGATATAAAATATATAAAAATACTCACATTGATTGTAAACCACTCCGATATAAGAACATAAGGCACGGATCCCAACCCGATATTGTACAAGAACAGAACAACTGACATCAGAGCCACGGGGGTCCACAAAGTCTCCTCATCACCTTGAGTCTTATTTATTACATCCTGAACTTTCCACTCTTCAGAAAAGCTTTCATTTACCAACTTAATATCACTATAGTTCTTCCATTCTGGAAGTTCTGGCACTTTCCATTCTGGATTTATTGTTGTTATGTTAGCTACTATGATGTCTTTGTCTTTAAAATTGTGCGTTCGTTTGTAAGGCCACAATCGGTGCGAGTACCAGGCGTGTACGCGTAGATTAGGATCACAGTAGATACCGAGGATTGCGAGGCAGCATGTTATGCCGGAACAGGACCAGAGTAGCAGCATCTGGAAAACATACACACAGATTGACTAATTCATATCAGAATATTGACTGCACCGTTGGTGTAGTGGTTCGTGTAACTGACTGCGACGCCGGGGTGTCGTGGGTTTGATTCCCGCGGAAGGCAAATATTTGTGTGATGAACATTTGTATTTGTCTTTAGTCTGGGTGCTTCCTATGTATTATAAGTATGTATTTACAAAAAAAAAGTATGTATATGTATTATATTTCAGTTATCTAGTACCCATAACACAAGCTCTGCTTATCTTGGGACTAGACGACAGTGTGTGATAGTGTCCACATATTATTATTATTATTATTATTATTATAGAATAGCTTATTTTCTAAATGACAACGTTATATGCAATGTGGCAACAATATTCACTCCGTGTAGTCTCACATAAAAATATTCCATTATTTTTCGTTCCATTTACTCTGTAAGCGTCGAAGGAACTGATAAAGGGTTACAGAGTTACAGGTAGCAGCGTTCTCAATTTATTAGCGGACATCAAATACACCTGTCAAGCATATTGACTACAGCAAACTCTTTCCTTAAACAGAGAGTTGATAGAAGATGGATGGAAGTAGAATAACGAAAGAGAGTATGGAGCAGAAATGACTGGAAATGTTGGAAGGGGTCGCCCTAGACGAACATACGCGGACCAAATAGGTGATGTGTTGACAAAGGGCACAAGTACAAGCACCCGTAGCCGAGGCGTGTGTACGAAAAGATTAATGAATGATGACGGAGGTATATTTGGATCACAGCAAATGAGGTTCTATAGCCTCTGCTTATCCCATTCATAGGAGACAGGCGTTAAGTTATGTATGTATGTCTTCGCAGCACGTCTTTAGTTCGATGATGATGAACAGTATTTTAGGTAACTAGGTAGGTATGGGTGAGTGTTTGATATATAATAGTTTGTTTACCTTTCTTCCAACTTTATCAACGGCAGCTGTGGCGACTGCAGCTCCTAACACCAAGGCAGTGCCGCACAGTATAGAACCTGCTTCTGAAGATTCAAACAGTGGACGACGTACTGTTCTGCATATAAAGAATTATATTTTTAAATTTGAGTAGTAGGTTCTTGCACGTTTTAAGATCATAAAGACCAGATCGGCCTTGGAAGTCATACCCTATCTTAGCATTTCTTTTTGTAACCTTAGAAAACACAACGATATCACGTAACATCAGATGTGCTGTGCTCGTGTTTGACACCGGATTTGTAGAAAACAATTATTGCATATTGCCGCACTTATTGTAAATAGGTTTAGTGAGCATATTATCATCATAATTTAAATTAATCAATTTTAGGACTTCTCGCTTAAATTGGAACTGATAGTGGAAGCAACACCAGTTATATTAACAGTATAGTATGTATTGATTACATAAACACTTGGGTATTAGGTATATAGGAACAGAGATTACATGCGAGTGCCAGCAGCAAAATTAACTCACCCATTATAAATAGTAAAGTTATAAGCCGTCACGTTGAGATGTGGCACTGAGTGTGTGGAGTGCCTCAGTACTGCTGCTGCAAAGCTATTGACGGCTCCAGCCCCACTGCCTGCCGCCGCGCTTAGCACTACCAAGCACGAGATTAAAGCACGTCGGGAACGCCGGTGACGAACTGAAAATATTAAGAAAAAAATAAACAATTTATCTAATTTTGATCCTGGGTCCTAAAAAAGCATCCCTCAAAGCCGTAATAGTCGAGGCCATGATGCCAGCGGTTAGAATCGATGACTTTAAGAATGGTACCTTTCTGGATTTCACTGACAGTTTACCTCACGCAGAGTAGAGCCATTTTAGGCAAATGTAAAAAATGTCCGTGAACAGAGATATCTGATCTGATGTCGCCATAGTAAGAATTGACATAAGCACGAGCTCAGTCGTGATCAAAAATAGTTACTCAGAACACGTTGCCGCTTTATTCGGATGAATACGCCCGTGAAAGATATAATACCACAAGGTGTAAAGAATATTTGTACATGTAAGTTCACGATACACTTTATTAGTGGGTCATCATTAACCGATGCCACCTATGTTAAGAGGCTTTACGCCTCATGCGTGGCAATGTCGCAATTTAGTGCCATATTTTGTGGTTTTCAATTATTATCATTTAACCTTAGCTATATTTTGAAAATATGTTTTGCCTACATTTAAGAATTAGGTGAAAGCTGTATAAATGTAAGTAAATGCTTACAATTATTTTACTATGAAAATAACGCAACTTAAGTTTAAAATGTATTATTTTGCCTATAGATAGAACTGAAAATGCAACGATTTCCTATAAAGAGTAAGTAATCATTGCATCAATTTTCACCAAAAAACAGCTTCCACCTAATTCTAAAATATGAGCAGAACATATTTTTAAATATAGCTCCAAGTAGAAGATAAAAATTGAAAACCACGAAATAACACACTAAATTGCGACCCTGGCGTTTCCACTCATGAGGCGTGAACGCTCTTAGAAAGTTAAGTGCTAATTTTATTGTAGTCTAATTTGCACTTGTCGGATTATCTCTGTATCAACCAAAGGTGGATGGCCAAAAGGTCATATACTCACATAATTCCTTACAAGCAGACTGTTCGTTCTTCTTATCAGAATTGGAGTCCAGACCGCTACTCCTCTTTAACATCGGTTGGCATGTATCCGAGTCTTGTCTTCGCATTGCTTCCCGTCTCCCGAAACACTCTGATGACGTACGTATTTTGACTTCTTGTTGCTCTATGACATCAGTCAGGTCCTCTCGGAAGTCAGAGCCATCAAACCAGCAAATTATTTTAGCAGCATCCTTAAATAAACATAGTATTTTGATTTTAACTCCTTCTATGTTTCTTGTATTATGCGGTGCAAAATAGAACATAGTAGCAATATGTATTTAAACTATTGGAATGACAAGTTTTTAAAATTCTCAGTAGTTTTTACTTTCGATTTTATTGGACTTTACTAAAATATTTTGAAGGAAAATACCATAAGGCAATCTGATGAATACTAAAATTGTCATAGTTTATTCTACGTGGAGCAAGAGAGTCTCTATTATGCCTTTTTTGCATGTTAAATGTACTTACGAACCAGCTGAATTATGACTTGAAAACTGTAAAACTTGTAAGATCTATCGTGTTTAATGCACACGTTTTGAATACTAACATAACAATAGCGTATTCATTAGAATGTTAGTTTCTAATAAAATGATAAATGTTGCTAAAGAAATCTGTTTTCAGGCGAATTTTTACTTACTTGCATTTAGATGTATTGGCAAAATGAGCTTATCTAAAGCGGCAGAATTTGTTTGTTTGTTTGAACGCGCTAATCTCTAGAACTACCACTCGGATTTAAATAATTCTTTTTGCGTATGATAGCCCAGTTCTTAAGGAAGGTGGCGACGTGAGCAAAGCAGTAACAGTAGGTAAAAATATTGTATGGTTTAGGATACCGGTATTGTTAGTGCTTACTTGTATTCGTCCCACACTGATGAGGAACGAGGGCGTCTCCGGCAACCAGATCAAAGACACGAGCAGTACTGATGGTGGTACTGCCATTGACAAGGAGAGCGCATGCGCGGACAACACTCCGCCTGCTACGTACGCGAATAAAATACCGCAACTGAAACAGTGTGGACAAACTTGTTGAATGAAGATGAAATGGGAACAATTAATACATAGATACTTTGTATTCTTATGTAAACCTATCATTGTGAAGCGCTTTTTATAAAACTTCGTCGGCAAATGAGTAAGGTAAGACAGTGATTACAGTAACCTCATAGTAGATCGATGTAAGAATATTAGTTTTCATACTAATGTGTTTCGCTCGGTGAGTAAGAGCGCCGGCAGCCCAAATACCCCCTCGGTCTTCTTCCGTTTCCCTTTTCCTTCCTAACCCACTTCTCCGTGGTCGGCAACGGCTTGTGTTTTATAAGCATTATTAATTCTGCGATGCTTGGAAAACACAGCCATGTCTATAGGTTACGGTTACCACTTACCATCAGGTGGACCGTATGCTTATTTGCCACCAAAGTTGTATAAAAAAAGACCTCTATGTATACCTGCGTTCTCAAGGCGTAGTTAAAACAATGCTGAGAGAACACGAGCAAGTTGTTGTCGGCTATGATCTTCAGCGTTCTCACAAAATATAGTACAGGTAGAAGTTCTCTGGCTTAGTAAAAACTCAAAAGCTCCAAAAACAAAATAAAGTTAATGTTTATTTGTTGGACGACAGTAAAAAACCGGTCAAGTGCGACTCCGACTCGTACACGATGACTTCCGTACCATTATTTGTTTGTATGGAAGCCTCTCTTGAATATTTATTTTACTCTGTTTTTTAGTATTTGTTGTCATCTGTGAAAATTTTAACTGTGTAACTATCACGGCTTATGAGATACATCCTGGTGAGATACATACACTGACAGACAGACAGCGGAGTCTTAGTAATAAGTTTCAGATTTACCCTTTAGAAACGGAACCCTAAAAATTAAGCAAGGTGAATTTATTCTATTCCCTAAGTTGATTATATTCATACCTGCAGGCTAAAGCTGGCATAGCAGCTAAACCCTTTGTCCTCGGGGCTATTTCTGCACAATATAGAGGCGCTAGAGCTAACGCACCCGCACCTCCTGTTCCCGCTGCGATCCTGGCCACCCACACGCCGCGAGGACCACACCATGCTGCTAGGGACCAGCTTATCTGAAACGAAGGAGTTTGGAAAACTGTATGCAATAGTACATATTATTATATATGTACTATTGCATACATCTATTCATAGTGTAAAAGTAACTCGCTAGAAAGCGTTTGACCGTATGAAATGGCTAATCTCTAGAACTGCTGAATAATTTTGATACAGTTTTCAAAGTTATATATTGCGTTTTTCGAGATGGTTTTGGTATTTATAAAACAAGCTGCCCGCAACGCGGTTTCTGTCGCCAGTAGCGTGATGTTACATAGCCCTATAACCTGCCCCAAGAACTGGTATTTATTAAACGCAAAAATAAATAATTCAAATCTGACTGACAAACCTGAATCCAGAGATTAGCGCGTTCAAACAAACAAAGAATCAAACAAACAAACAAACTTTTTCGCTTTATCTAATAGTATAGATTAACCTATCACATAGAGGAGCCAAGCAGTAACAATAACGCTACTTTGATACCCATGCAAAGCGAGGGCGGGTCGATAGTGCAATAATATAAAGGTTACATTGATGGATTCATAAATGTATTAAAACTCTATGCCTTATAGTTATATAGGTTACTAAATAATTCATGACAAACTGATTTATTTGTTGTTATGAATACAATTACGTATTAACGTCAAACGTCTTGCATACCTGTGACGAATTAACAAGCTCAGATCACTGCGTTAAATGACCTGATTATAGTTTCTGATATAGATGTGACCTACAATTTGGGTGTATTTTGTGTACGTAAATTGTTCAGGACAGAGTCTGTTCCTTAATGCATGATAGGTAAAAAAAATAATTATTGCACCTTATTCATTTTTGATCCGGATCAAGCACCCAAGCACTTTTTTATTACCATTTTGGTGTCAAACAAGTAAGTAAAGTAATGTACGTTTGCGAGCCCGAAACAGACCAGCCATTTACCTTCTCCAATTAATAAACGTAAAAGTTCTGTTAATACTTACAATAAAACTAATACAAGTACAAAAAGCGCCAGCTTTTCGCCCTCTCGCGTCAGCCAGAACAGCGAAGAACGGCGCGGCTGGTAACGCGACCAAGCATGGTAGGGCTGCTAGCCATGCACCTCCTGTCAACGCCTCGGTTCCTAGTACTCCTGACACCCAACCAGTGCTGCAACCGTGCGTGAAGCAGGACAGATTATCTGTAACCAGAGCAAAATTTATTTTAATTGAGAATATTTTATCCAAATTCCTTGCACTATGATAAGTATAACACTTATGATATAAAGGTGTAAAAGTAAAGGTAAAAAAAATTCCACCTTTATTTCACAACATACTTTTATTCAAACCCCTCTATGTTTTATATTATTTCCACTACTGGCCATATTCAGTTTACAAACAGTTTATCATCTACCTTAAACAGTTCCTGTCCTCTACCTCCCTACCTTTTTCAGGTCGTCGCTTTTATTTACAGCCAGTAGGTATGTTTTTAAGTGTCAATAAATTTTATCCGTTTGTACTTCCGTGTAATATAAACTAAAATAACCATATTTCTTCTTGTGAGGGTCGTTTGAGACGGCATCTGTATACTAGAAAACGGATGGCATTACCTGCAAATTTATTTATTTACCAACTTACAAGTATCTAGTAAAAAAAATAATAAAGTTATTATGATGAGTTATTCCGGTATGATCCCCAGATCTGATCCTGTGAGATTATTATTATTCTTTAATTCCGTTCTGATCCCCTGCATATTTAGTCATTCTGGTCTGATCCCTTCAGTCTTTTGACAGGTAAGTACAGTCAAGAGAAAAGCAGTATAAGTAATAATTAACTAAAAAAAATAGAATAAAAAAAACCTGTGGCACTCGGGGACTGCCGCGGTAAAGCTATTGCATAGCATTTTTTATCAACTTATGCAGTTATAATTATTAATTTATTTTTTATTTTTGCAGTATTTTTTTTTCATTGATTTTAATTAAAATTTTTTCATTGATGTTATTTTTTTTCTTTTATTGAATAAATGAAGTTAATATCGTTTAAAATATTTTTATTATCTTACAATACATTTAGGTTATTCAGGAATTTTTATCATCCTACTAAGTATTTTTACTCCGAAAAAGAATAAAACTGGGACATTACATTACATTGATGCATTATTACACGTTATTAAAATCTTAGTTTAATTTCTATAGTTCTACCAGATAAAATTTATCGCAAATGTGACAAAATATTTTATATTTAAATACTTGACAGTCTATAGGAAGGTTTACGAAACACGTGCCATCTACAGCGGTTTCTCTGTTGGCATACAACTTCCTAGTTAAATACTATACAAGTTGAATCGATGTTGCAACATTTGGTGACATAGTTATATTTTTACGTATTACGATTTGCCTACTTAAATAGTTCCTTTTTGCCCTACATAAGTTACTTATCTATACTTCCATGCCAAAATTATAAAAGTGAAAAAAACCCTGTCTGTCTGTAAGCTTTCACTCCTAAACCACTAGGCTGAACCGATTTTGACGAAATTTGGTATAGAGATACTACTAATTCTTGGAGATCAACAAAAAATGCCTTAAAAGGATTGAAATAGGAGATAAAATTGTGTATAAAAATCTTTAATATATAAATAATATAATATGCGATATAACCGACATTCCCGCAGGCGGGGCTGCGCTTTTTTTTATACAAAACCGGTGACAAACATGCATACGATCCACCTAGTGGTAAGTGGTGAACCGGTTGTGTACTCTAAGTATAAAAAGCAATATTATAATAAATTATTGAAAAACAATACCCGCTTGCCTAAAACAAAGTGAAAAGATAGAAACCCATTTTTACTTTTTTTTTTATATATATTACCTACCAAAGTGACTCCACCCCGGCTGATGGTAAGCAGTCAGTGGAATCCAGAAGTGGTGGCCACCATACCAAAAGCTATCGTCTTAAACTGCTGGTATGGTGGCCTCCACTATGGCGGCTGGGAATGGGGTTAGAGGAAGGGAATGAGGGAGGTGACTTGACTTTTCTTTGAAATATTATGTAACCTATGTCACTTTTAATACGAATCTAATACGGACTTGCTTCTCAGAAGTGGCAATGTGCAGGACACGTAGCTCGCAGAACTGACAGCCGTTGAGGCAGAAAGGTTCTAGAGTGGCGACCACGAACCGGAAGACGCAGAGTAGACAGACCCATCACAAGGTTTACCAACGACTTCATAAGGGTGGCGGCAACCAATGGATGAAGGCGGCGTGAATTCATCACCGGAATATTTGGGAAGAACAAAAAAAAAACAAGCTATATATATTATTTAAAAACAAAGAGAACGCATGTCTAAAACAAAGTGAAAAGAAAAAAACCCATTTTATTTTTAATGCTGACTACATTGTAATATTATGTACCCTATGTCACTCCCACTATTAAAACGGATCTCATGATACCTCATTATGTTAAAAACCATTAAAACATTTGGGCTGTAGAGTGTGCCAAAGAAATAGACATACATACTCACATACATACATACGCTCAAAAACACCTCTGTGACTGCTGCAGTCGGGCAATAATATATATAAGGAAATACGTAAGTTGATAGAGAGCTCTAATTCTTGATTGATCGACATAATAATGTATGAAATATCAAACTGTATGGTTTGAGACTCACTTACTGTGAAAGAGAGGCACGCAAATGTTTTAGAAAATACATTTTTTAATGAATTTGGTTGTGTAGCTATATTTTTTTATCAGTTAATAAAAACTGATGAATTTCACAGCACTTTTTTTGTGAGTGTCACAATGTTTCGATCTCTTTTAAATATTTATGGCAACTACATAAAAAACAACAAAAATCAGAAAATAATAATTTATCTTAATTTTATGTTAACTTAGTCCAGCATGTATTATTTTATGTTAATTTGGAAGTATTAAGCTATTGCATAGCTTTTATCACGGACTTTGAGCGCGGCGACCGAATCAAAAAATTCCGTAACGAAAATAAAACCTAACACCTGTCCCACTCCGCCTACCATAAAATTTATTTCTCAGGATAAACACTAGTGATAAACACATTACCACATATAAACCAAATATTTTGTCACATTTGCGATAAATTTTATCTGGTAGAACTATAGAAATAAAACTAAGATTTTAATAACGTGTAATAATGCAAGTTTTATTCTTTTTCTGAGTAAAAATACTTAGTAGGATGATAAAAAATCATCAATGAATAAAAATATTTTCAACGATATTAACTTCACATTTATTCAATAAAAGAAAAAACATTGTTTTCTTATCGGTCACCACGCTCAAAAAGTGTAACTTGAATTAATATCAAAGAAAAACTTAAATTAATATCAAAGAAAACTTGAATTAATATCAAAGAAAAACTTGAATTAATATCAAAGAAAAACTTGAATTAATATCAAAGAAAAAAATACTGCATAAATAAAAAATAAATAAATAATTATAATTGCATAAGTTGATAAAAAATGCTATGCAATAGCTTTACCGCGGCAGTCCCCGAGTGCCACAGGTCTTTTTTTTAAATAAAACTACCCTTCTACGAATACTACCGCTGTATTTAGGGTTTTCGATATTTTACATAGAAGAGGTCGAAAACGTAAAACATTTAGCACTTACAAATAGCAGCAGATACAATTCTTCGTACAGAACCCCGCCATCGTTTAGACGCGGTTCTCTCGATGCGGTTCCTGCAAACAAAATGTAATATTTAAACAAATTTGCATTTAAATAACTCCTGAGGGATTCTGTTATCCTAGTATACATAGCATTAAAATGGCGAATATTAAATATTTATTCTATAACTAGCTTTTGCCCGCGACTTCGTCCGCGTAGAAGTCGAAAATGATTCTAAAAGGTTTTTTAATTGTTTTATTACGATATTATTTTTTGTTAAAAACATATAAATTATTATGTTTGAACGTTTGAATACATCTTCACTTCAATCTTTACTGTAGTGTTGAGATTTTAAGGTTAAATATCGCTATATTAATCCGCCCTTAGCACAGTAAGACCACGGGTACATAGTGGTATACCCTAGTGCCACCAAACAAATTACCTGTAGAACAAATTGGTAGGACCACGGGCCCTTACCCAATTTGAGTATTTTGTTTTTCCGTCGGGTGCTACTATTATCAGACTACTCTGTGCACTTACTCTGAGCATGCCACATTAAACGGGCCGTGGGATAAGCAGCTTTCTCTCAAGTCTTCGCCCGCTATCTTATGAGTTTGACTTTGAACTTTGTTTATGGTCATTGCGAAGCAGACTTTGATAGGAAACTGCACTCTCTTGAATTCGAAGGGGTATTTAATGGTGTTAGGGATATCCTATGAATATCCACAGATTCTCCAGGATACAACCGGTCAGTATAATTGCCTCGATTATCTACATTTGTTTTCACTTGCAATCTGGTTCCATTGCATAATTTTGGTGGATTTACTTATATTGCGCAGCAACATACCTAATAAGTGCGCCGTAGGTACCTGCCTAACAAACACTGTAGATAAGTATTTAAGTATGTATATCCGCATTTCTAGAACCCTTAACACAAACTATAATATATGGTTACTTTGGGTCTAGATGGCGTTGTGTGTAGTTGGTTGATATATATCATATTATATTACTGTTACTTATCATATAGCGTGCCCTCCCTCTCCCATAGGCAGCACCATCTAAAATAGGCAGGTAAAAAAATAGGCAGCACTACTTTTTGACCCAGCTGATCAGCATCAACGACCTGTGTCCCTAGCGCAACTTGCAAGTCTATTAAAACTGTTCGCTCTAAACTGCGCCTGATTGTTCCTAATAAATAACAAACTCGATCCGTCTCCGTCTCGATTTCTTTTCGCAAACACGTCGACTAAAAACTGGCTAACAAATGAAAATATAGCAGATGATATTATAGGTAACGGTAAGAATAAAACTTGCGACAGATACCATTTTTGAAGCGGTTGTTTGGTCTTATGATCGCAATGAGGTGTAGAAATGAAGTATCCATCCTCGTCGTGGCAAAACAAAAGTGGGTAATGTAATGCATCATATGAGTGATGCATTTCACTTATTCGATGCAATGATTGTGCTATCATAACTCTCAATTTACAATATCCCGCTTAAAAAATTGCTGTCCAACAATAACTACAGCAACATAATTTGACGTAATCTGATTGAGTTATCAAACATGACGTGTATCAGGTGTCAAAATATTTTTTTTAATCAAAAGCACTAAGGAATATTAATATCAACTTTAAAGTAAATCATTTCCAAAATAACTTTGTACCCCTTTAGGAGATGAATTTCAATAAAATACGAAACACATCTATTAATTCTATTAAATAATGTATATGCAAAATTTGAAATAGATTGCACCAAGGAATCACATTGTCCCATAGAAACTTTGCCCCCCTTTTTCACCCCCTTAGAAGTCGAATTTCGGAAAATCCTTCTTGGATGCCTACGTCATACAATGTACACACCCTCCAAGTTTAAGTTCTCTACGATCAGCGGTTTAGGCTGTGCGTTGATCCGTCAGTCAGTTATTCAGGACAAAGCATTTTTAAAATATAGATGAATGGTCTCGAGACACCACTAAGTAAAATTTCGACCAATTACACTGAATCATAATTTATTTCCATCGTTTAATCTCGGTTTATCTGCATAGCATAATACTTGAATAAATCGTTCTGTATATTGTATAGCCAGCAAACATTTCACGGTAGTAGATCTTTTAGCATATACGGGACGGATTGACTGAAAATTTACATTATATCGAAGTAAAGTTTTAGTTTTGTCCGAAAATCAGTGCTTCGAAGGCATAATTACCTACTCGGTCCTCTTTATTTTCTTTTTTCTCCCACAGTATCTTTACCCAATATGGTCAGTATAATAATTTATGCCACCATTGAACTGAATTTGAAATAGCACAATACACCAGCAAAACTGATTTCAAATAACGGAGTCGATATGGATTTTCAGTTATACATGTTTCAAACAAAGGGTCATCATTCCTATGTTGATTATCTTCTAGTAAATGCCCATATGTAAGGTAGATATCATCTATCCTAAAGAAAATAAGCAACATGAACAGTTTACAAAAGTAGGCGCATTGTACCAACATTTTCAGTGATTTAGATGAAACGTGAACATTATTTCATTAAGTTGTTTAAAAACATCTAACTGGTTCACCATTCACAGCTGAGCCACGTGTTTTACGATTATAACTACCTTATTGTTTAATAATGAGATAATTAAAAGTGTTTTACAAATGCATCTGTTTCACAAAGTTGAAAGAATATAGAGTAAGTAGTTTGTCTTAGATTTTCTGAACATTCCGTCATTCTCTCTGGGTTGTAGTACATCCTTTGTTCACCTTCAAGATGTACGTAAGTACATCCAGATGTACTTATTATCGGTAATATGCTCCCTAATTAATATGGTCTACCATATTGATGAGAGTTTAACTTAAATTAGACATATTTATGTCTCGAAAACTATACATTACCTATTTTAAAATGTTGTGCATAAATTCATATAAACGCATCATTATAAGAATCTAATAGTAGTTTTACAAACTAAATTTAATAATAATTTCACCGCATTCACTAAATCGCATTTATAACTTTCTGAATATAGATTAAATTGACCTAACTTTTTTGTTTATGAACCAATTTTAATTAAACAAACATTTAATGTTACACGAAGCTAGTTTCGATACATAAGTGCAACCGCCATCAAACTGCACCGGCGCGGTCGCTACGCGCCTCGTATACATAACACTTTCATTTTCAAAAATTTCTCGTATTTATGGACGGATTTTAAAAATTATTTTTTTATTTTATAGGTGTTTCTGTCCGCTATGTATAGTGTATAGTCACTTGCAGATATTCATCGTGTAAACATATTAATAAATAATTTTGTGACATTTTTAAGGATATTCGGGATACCCGGTTTTTTTTCCAGGAGTATGACCTATAAATGTAGCGAGTTTCACAACAATCCGTTCAGTGGTTTTTGATTTATGCCTGCACATACAGACAGACAGACAGACAAAAATTTTCTAAATACATTTTTGGCATCAGTATCGAATAAATATTACCCCCCAATAGTATTTTTTTAAATATATTCAATGTACAGATTTTATCTCGCTAGAGATTTATTATAAGTAATAGAATAGATACAGTGCAAATTTAATAAAATGCTACTAGGGTAACATAGAATTGAGGAGTTAAACTTTCTCTTCAATATTACTCCAAACATAACGTATTGTTATCAACTGTTTCTAGAGCTATAGTCATTAGCTGAAAACGGGAAGGTACAAGTTAGACGCTTCTGGCATCCTGATTACTTTGACAACAAACGGTATATATGAAACAAGTTAGTTGACCTTTCGTACATAAATATCTCTTAGCTATTCTGTACGCCTAGTGATATTATTAGTTTAGTTTTGTTATTGCTCCTCCAATTAACTAACGTGTGGTTTTTATCTGTTTTTTATGTTAAAATACTAATTGAGTAACTTGGTAACGGGCAAGAACACAAATAGGGCCAAATTACTTCAAATGTTTATATCTTCGTCCTTCTTTTACTCGTTATATATGTAGTTATGTTCTGGTATTTTTCTTTTTATGGAAAGATGTAGTTTGCGTGCTTGTTGAAAATACACTTTCATGTCTTGACACTAGTTTGCTTACTGCTCTGCTCCTGTCGCCAGTAGCGTGATGTTACATAGCCTATAAACTTCCTCGAGAATGGGCTATCATACGCAAAAAGAATTACTCAAATCCGACTGGTAGTTTTAGAGATTAGCGCGTTCAAACAAACATAATGTAGTAGGTAGAAAAACTAAACTATACAATATTCATGCCAATTATACCACAGATAAACAATAGACATGCAACTGCAGCCATATTGCATCACCGCCTCTTGAGGTCAAACTTAAAATTAAAAAGCGAGCTCATCAAACTTCGTCCGGTTCATGAGCGAGTTCAACAATTACTAATACGGACCAACTTGCCTTAGGCCGCTATCCCACTATCGTAGAAATATGATCATAGATGTGTGAGTCATTTTTAAATGAAGAACGTATAATAACTTTATGTGATTCATATTGACAGCTAGCGTACAAATAGGATCATACTCAACACACTAGCACAGTCTATATGTAAATAGAATGTGTTAGTGTGTTGATATGATCCTACTTGTACGCTAGCTGTCAAAAAAGATCCTTTAACTAGACTGTGACACTAGCGTAAACGTAGCACCCATGGCAACGGAAAAGACGGCTTGATGATATATGACGTTTAAATGATCAATAAGTGTAATATGTAAAAATGAAGAACGCCATCATATAACTATGATCATAGATATGATAATGTAATACCGACCTCACAGTCACGGACGTTTTAAGTGCACTATAAAGCTTTAGAAAAGTGAGTCTAATGCTACTTTACTTTAGAAGCGAGTAGACTTTGACATGTCTAACGATATGTCAAAGTTTCTTTTAAGCTCATGATACGTTTTATTTACTAGCGAAATTATTTTTTTTATGTCTTTATTTTATTAATACTATTATATAAAGTGGATGTGTTTGTTTGTTTGTTTCAACGCACTAATCTCTGGAACTATCAGTCAAATTTAAATAATTCTTTTTGGGTTTGATAGCCCAGTTTTTGAGGAAGGTTATTTATTTATTTATTTATTTATTAATACTTCATACACAAAAACACATGTATAGGCGGACTTAATGCCAAAGGCATTATCTACCAGTCTACCTTGGGGTGATGCAGAGATAAATGAAGTAGGTGCATAATAAGTAAGGTAAATTTAATAATAAGTTATAAATAAATATATACGATAATTAATAAATACTTAATAATAGAGTACATATATTATATATAAAGATACTATATAAAATATATATATATATATATATATATATATATATATATATATATATATATATATATATATATATAATACACTATATACCATATATAAAATACACAACAGTATGAGATGATTTTGCCACATTATTTTGCTAATAATAGTTCTCGAACTTTGACTTTAAACGTGTAACGGTTGGTGGACTTCCTGATTTCAAGAGGGAGGGCATTCCAAAGAAGGATAGATTGGACAGGGAAAGAAGAATGAACAAAACCACTGGTATGTGAGAGACTTGCAAGAGTTAGATTATTAGATGAACGAAGGTTTCTATCATGGGTAGAGCTGAGATATTGAAAGTAAGGAGTTAAGTAGGGAGGTGAGTTTGGGGATGTAAGGATGGAGAAGAGTGTAGTGAGTGCACGCAAACTACGGCGTTTGACGATAGGTAACCAATTCAAAACGGAACGATAGGTAGACACATGGTCATACTTGCGAAGATTAAAAACGAATCGAATGCAGTTATTAAGAAGACGGTCAAGTTTGTTGAGAAGATCTGCATTCAGGTCGTAGTAGCATACATCACCATAGTCGATCAGCGGAAAAATTATGGCCTGCACAAGCATTGCCTTAGTCCTGCATGGAAGAAAATTTTTGAGACGATACAGAGCACGCAGAGTACCGGTAACCTTTTGACAAACATATGTCACTTGGGCTTGCCACCTTAATGTGGAGTCAATTATTAGACCGAGGTCTTTTACAGTTGTCGATAGATTTATTGCTGTCCCGTCAAAGATAATCAGTGGAAGATTTGACGTGTCCAACTTGCACGTAAGGCGTTGACTCCCTACGATGATTGCTTGACACTTTGACGGGTTTACAGTTAAACCAAACCTATCTGACCAGCATTTAATATGTGCGAGGTCCATATTAATAAGGTTAACTGCTGTGGATATACTGTCCACACTAGCCTGCGTATACAACTGCAAGTCATCAGCATACAGATGATACGAACACTGAAGATTTTTAGTTATGAGATTAATGAAAATAGAGAATAACAAAGGAGAGAGAATACCGCCTTGAGGGACGCCAGAGTCTATGTCACACCAACTAGACGACTTCTCATCGAGTCGAACTGACTGCTGACGCCCTCGAAGATAGCCAGAGAACCAATCCAGAGCCTCGGGAGAGATCATAAGATAGGACAGGATGGATAACAGGATATCGTGACTGACGGTATCAAAGGCCTTGGAAAAATCGATTAGAGCTAGTATCGTGACTTGGGTGTTTTCCATACCGTCTCTGATATCGCCAGTCACTTTGAGGAGTGCGGAAACAGTGCTGTGGCCTGGTTTGAAGCCGGACTGAAACGGGCTTACCAGTTTGTGGCGATAAATGTAGTTAGCCAACTGCTTGTGCGCGCAGGCCTCCAGCACTTTGGAAAGGAAGGGAAGAATTGATATGGGTCGGAAATGACTGGGTAAGGAAGGATTTTGTATTTTAGGTAAGGGGATAACGTAGGCTTGGCGCCACGTTGACGGAAAGGTACCGGAAGTGAGGGAGAAATTAATGATGTGGGTGATAGCTGGGAGGAGATGATCCAGAATGGTGACAATCATGCGGCGGCTAATACCATCGCTACCTACCGCATTGGATTTAATAGCGAGGATTGACTTTTTGATCTCTGCCTGAAGAACCGGAGAAAAGGAAAAAGATTCAATGTCGAATCGAGGTAAACCAGCTAAATAGTTGATTGTATTACACTTAGTTTGGTGATCCAAAGAAGTACTAGTGCTGAAATATTTATTGATATCATCCAAACTAAGTGTCTTATGGATGTCTACGCTATGCTGTTTGCCGATACCTAGGGTCCTGAGGAACTTCCAGATATCGGCGGGAGATGAGGAAGTGATATTGTTTAGAATGTGTCGGCGTTTTGCGTTTCGTATCATCTGATTACACCGATTTCTTGCAGTCTTAAAGGCAACCCAGTTGTCATCACACCGAATTCTTCTATACTTGCGAAAAGCTCGGTCCCTGCGCCTCATCGCCATTCTTATACCTGTTGTGATCCAGGGTGCAGGCTGGCGTTTCAATTTTACTTTCCTTACAGGAGCATGGACATCGTAGAGAGCTGAAATATTTTTGTTTAGTACACTCACCTTTTAGTCGACTGTAGAAGCCTCCAGTAAGTGGTCCCAATTCAACTCAGATGCGTCTTTATTTAGTTCCTCGATGTCCATGCGTCCAAAACAACGCATGTGCAGTACTTTAGGCAGAGGTTTGGGAGGTCTAAGGAGGTATGATAAGAAAATAAGGTCGTGATGGGAAAATCCAGGAGCAAGAAGTTGACCATGGGACAGAACTAGGTTAGGAGCAGAAGTGAGTATTAAGTCAAGCCAGGTGTCTTCCCCTGTCATGTTGTGGTGAGTGGCTTGTAAAGGTAGGACGTGAAGGCTGGCTGACTCAACGATCTCTAGGAGTTTACGAGAACGATGGGAGCTAGAGGAAAGGAGGTCGGTATTGAAATCGCCCATGATGATGTGATGATGATACTCGGACCCTAAAGATTCCAGAATCACTTCGAGACTGGAGAAATAGTCGACAGATGGGGCGCAATAAACAACACCGAGTACTGTTTTAGCCCCTTTGACATCAACCTCAATAAATAGATACTCCGCAGTGACCGAAGATTCAGAGTCCGAGGAAGCGAGAATCTTATGTGGAAAGTGGCTTTGAAGATAAATAGCAACGCCGCCTCCTCTTCTTCCGATCCGGTCATTACGTAGCAGAATGAAGCCAGGAAGAGGATAATAAGTAGAAGGAAGATTTGGTTTCAACCAACTCTCTGAAATCAGGACGGCATGAACGTTAACATTAGAAAATGTATCTAAGAAGTCACCATAGTGACTCGGTATGCTTTGTGCGTTAATGTGGCATACATTTAGCTCGGAGCGAGAACCACTAGAAAATTTTTGTCGCACGGTGTCACCCAGAGTATCAAGTACAGAAGAAAAACTATTATCATTACTACTGTCATTGGCAGATAAATATACCTCATCATCGGATTGTGTAAACATTAAAATATTTATTATATAAATAATTAAAATATAATGAAATAAAATATAATATGAAAAATATTAAAAAATAAAATAAAATTCTTATGCACTTTGGTGGTAGCAACTAATTGCCTCTGCACCACCCGCCAGCTAACACACAGTTAATAAAACGTTATGAAAAAACAGAGTAGTTAACAATGTGAATTATTAAACTAACTAAACGTTTTGACAGCTTAATTACACTTAGACATCAGATTGAAATGACAAGTGACAAGATCAAATTCCTCAAATTCTATTGTAAAAGTTAAAGGTAAACAGAAAATTCAAGTTCTAGTTGAAAAGTAAATGTTTAAAAAGTGAAATAAAATGTGGGTGACAGAGAAATTATTATCGGAGTGAAGTTTTTGAATGAAACCAAATAGAAATCAACCATACACTATAAAATTGGCTATTTACGTGCCTTTGAAGTTTCGCTAGACGCAGTTGTACTGCCGGCTCCAAGCTGCCCGCTTCGTGAAGATGACGTATCCGTGGGCTTAGGATGTTTCTGTTTCAGAGCCTTTAGTTCGTCAGCGGTAGTTATCTTGTGGCGCGAACCGCCGGCTTCGACTACAATTATGCCGTCCTGAGTCCAGCATGAACGCATGCCGAAATGCTGCCTGGCTTTCGCGAAGATCAGTTGTCGTGGACGAGTAAGGAACTCTCGCACTGACACTGATGTGCCCTTTAGCCGCGATTTCGACCTCCAAATTGCCGACCTTGTGTTTACGGTAGTGAACCTTACTAGAATCGGCCGCTGACGATCTTTACTCGGAATGCCAATCCTGTGGCAGATGCTGATGTCAGACTCCGCAACATCTTTCACCTGCATTTTTTGGACGACGCTCATCACCTCAGCCCTGCAGTCTTCTTTTTCCGCTTCAGGCATTCCCAGAAAGATAAGCGCCTTACGTCTATGCCTCGTCTCAGCTGCGTCGATTGTACGAGAGCATTCGTTTATCTGCATCCGGAGAACAGTGAGCACTGAAAACAAGATCTCTCGAAAGGTGTGAAACTCCTCAGCCACTTTAGCGACCGTGTCTTTTGCTGTTCCACCAGTCTGCAATTGTGCTTCCAACTCATCCATCCTTTTCGAGAAGCTCTCCTCTAGGTTGTCCTGTGCTGCCTTGATCTCAGCAAGGTGAGACATTGCACACTTAGTGGCAGTCAGTTAATCCTCAAAAAGTGTATTAGTGATATATTGGTATGCTGGCAGGTGGTGTAAGTTAAATGTAGAACTTACATAAAAATGTGTCTATACTTCCACAAACGTAAGTAGTTAATATTTAAATTGTTTGCACTCGAATTTAACTAAAAAAAGTAGATAATTGTGTACTAAAATAATTAAAATAAAAGCTATAAAGTTTTATAAGTGTTGTAATTTTTTTACACCTACCGCCATATGCTATATAACGCGGGACAGGAGTGGAGCAGTAACCAAAGAAGTAATTTAACGCGGGTAAAACCGCAAAAAGGAAGGCTAGTACGAGTATAAAACAATAAACTGCACCTACTACGCCTCAATTCCTAATGATAATAACCGGGAGTCCTGCGTGAGCGACGAGTGAGACGCGACGCGAAGCTGCGAATGCGATCAAAACAACGGTATACCCTGCTTACGGCCTTTATGGCAGTCTGCAACGAGACGCAACGTAACGCATAACTACTTAGTTTATTTTGTGGGCGCCCAGACGGGACAGCACGAAGTACGAAATATTGATTCAGAAGCAAAAGTATGTAACGTAAGAACTTTCAAGCAAAATTGCACTGTACATTCCCATGATTCACGTGTAGCATCACGTCACATTGCATCGTGTTTTGTCGCGTCGCGTTTGTCGCTCACGCAGGACACAACCTAAGATAGATGATAAAACTAGTAAACGTCTTCAAGCCTCAGGTTTCTATATTTTTAACCGCTTCTGAACTTTCCTTATCTGTACACAGTAGGTCAGCGGTTGCATGCAACCTGCAGTTCTAGGGAGCATAATTATAAATAGATAACATCGGTAGCGTTGATTTAATTTTCTTAGGTGTTATGTAATTAATGTTTATAAATCTATCTTTACCATTATATAAATAGGAAGTTTGTTTGTTTGTTTGTATGTATGTTTGAACGCGCTAATCTCTTAAGCTTCCAGTCGGCATAAAATAATTATTTTTGCGTATGATAACCCAGCTCTTGAGGAAGGTTACAGGTTATGTAACATCACGCTACTGGCGACGGGAGCAGAGCAGTAAGCAAAGACGCGGGTGAAGCCGCGGGGTGCAGCTAGTATAAGATATAACTGACTTTTTAGTATAACTATACGCAATAAGTATTTTTAACTTATTAGGTACTTTACAAGTTCTTTTTGAAAAAGTTTTTGTATTTGAGAAAGGTATCTATAACAATTTCAAATGGGAATAGGCACTGCACCTCCTTATCACAGGTTATTCTGTGATCTAGGTAAAGTAGTATATAATCCTAATAATATTTTAAATGCGAAAGTTTGTGTGCGTGCGTGCGTGCGTGCGTGCGTGCGTGCGTGCGTGCGTGCGTGTGTGTGTGTGTGTTACCACTCCGCTCCTAATCGGCGGAACCAATTTCAATAAGTAGATAGATTCATTCGGTGCCGGAGACGGACATAGGATACTTTTTATTCCGAAAATCATTAAAGTTTTATTATTATTAAATTCATGCAGATGGTAGCTTTATCAGCTTGAGAGAGCCTACTGCATACATAACCCTTCTTGGGTCACTTGTCAATATTGCATCTATCTGCTGCGACCGATCTGGGGTTCGTAATTGATTACCTACGCAAAATTCACATTGCCCAATATATCCATACTTCCATTCTAATATTATAAATGCGAAAGTAACTCTCTCTGTATGTCTGTCTTTTACGATTTCACGCCTAAACCACTAAACCGATTTTGACTAAATTTGATAAAGAGATATACTAGACCTTGGGGAAAAACATAAGCCGTATTTTGTTGCGGAAAAATGGCTTGAACGGGATGAAATAGGGAAAGAATTTTTTTTATAAATTTTTTTTCAAAATATACATAATATATTAAGCGATATAATATAACTAACATTCACGCGGGCGGAGCAGTGGGCAACAGCTAGTATATTATATACTTCAAGTTTAAACGTTCTAGTTCAGTCTAAATATTATCAGAGTGCTTTAAAAAGTGAATCAAACTTTGCCAAGCAGACAATCCATTCTTAAATCTCAGGTAATAAAAACTTGGTCAAATATAAAGTAGTACGCCAAAACTTCAATAAACTTTATGATATTCATTCCACGAATCATGTTATATCCGAAAATACCCCGCAGTTTGATATCGAGGTGTTTTTACACTTATATTTCTCTTCACTTTTCGTGAATTTTTAACAACTGGAGTTCCATTCTTCTATGAATTGGAAAACTCTTAGCGTTTATTATTTCCTGGTAGTTCAAGTGAACTGAGGTTTAAAGAGAGCATATCACGGTAGATAACGGTTTCGCGGAAGCCTTGGCTTTGGCGTTCCATTCATTAATTAACTAAAATACTCTTAGCGTTTATTATCTCCTAGTAGTTCAAGTGAACGGAGGTTTAAAGAGAGCATTAATATCACGGTAGGTAACGGTTTCGCGGAGCCCTGGCTTTGTAAGTTCATGAGCGACAGTTCCCACTTACCATTAAGTGGTCTGCTGGCTCGTCTGCCAATGAGGGCATTAAAAAAAAAAATTCAAATCAACATGACCGTTTTTTAAAAGTCACAAACTTATACTACAAGTCAGTTTCCTTTTTTTTATTGCAGACAGTGACAGACGAGCAAACAGCCTACGTGATGATAAGTGGTAACTGTCGCTCATGGACGATTTAGGGTCAGCGCAGACAGAGAGGAGCGCAGCGGAGAGGATTTTATTATGGCACTCGAAAATAAATTTTAATATTATTGAAATAAAGTGCATATATGCATGGACCTGACAAATAATGCTTGCGAGTCGCGAGTCATTGAAAATACGCTGGAAGTCCCGTGCGCACCACTTTATTTTCAGGGACTCTGCGCTGCCTACCGTGAAGGGAGTGGGGTAAGTGAAGAATTGAGGGAGGTGAGAAAAAATAAAGGAGGGAAATTTGCTTTCTTTTTCTTTTCTTTTCTTATATAATTTATTTTACAACACACGTTAAAGTTGACTTGTATTAAATTCTGAAACGCTAATATTCGAGACAGGTTTCAGATTTATTAAACGTCAAGTTTTTAACAACTTTACTGTCAAAAGTAAAAAAGGAACAAACAGCATATATTATAAATTATATTGTCCTATACGGTTCTGTATCTTCCAGGTACTTATTTAAAGCATGTACTTTTGTTATTAATTAAGATACATTTTATAACTTCAATTATATAACTACAGTCATAGTGATGTACAGAAAAGAGAGGGTCTTTTCTAATACAGGTTTTAACAAACTTAAAAGAAAAGATCCACACATTCTAATAAAAAATCCTTGTAGTAAATAAAGATATTTTTGATTTTTTTGATCTTTTTTTTTGATTTCTACAACAAACTAGTGACCCAACCCAGATTCTCACGTGGATACTTTCGTGATGACGTTAGATGAAGGAGTCTTCTAGTGCAAACCAGCAAGGATCTTCTTCTACCGTAATCCTATTAATATTATAAATGCTAAAGTTTGTGTGTGTGTGTTTGTTATCACTCAGCGCCTAAGCGGCTCAACCGATTTCAATGAAAATTGGTATATAGATAGATTCAGTGGCTACTTTTTATCCCGAAAATTGATCTGGTTACCGAGGGATACAACAAAACATATTTTACGCTCGGGCAAAGCCGTGGGCGCAGCTAGTACTATATATTAATTATATATATTAATTACCTAATGTAAACGTACATATTTATTTAACAAAATTGTATTGATCCCATAAAGAGCTCTGTTTAAAAATCATGTCACTAAAAACCACATCCAAATTGACACAAATGTACAAAGTAATTGGGGCATAAAAGTCAATTAAACATCAATTTTGTCGTACATTACTTGTTCATCACAGTTAAGCGACGTGTGTTCATCATAATAAACTCGGATTCCCCTCGGACGTTGTGGTTGGATTGCTATTAACTTTATTTATAAAATATGCGCGTTTATTTTTGTAATCTTTTAATGGAAAAAGCTGTGTTTATGTTTGTTGATCGTTTTTAGCGATAACATCCATTTTCATGTATAATAATTCTATTTTTTAAATAAAAGTTGGTTAATTATTAAGCACAATATTCTATTCTATTATGGAATGATATTCGGTTTCACTGTCAACAAATTTTCAGTTTAATAATTTATACTGTAGATAAAGCGGAAGACAGTTTGTTTGTTTGAATGCGCTAATCTCTGGAAATACTGGTCGGTTTTGGAAAAAGCTTTTTGGGTATGATAGCTCAGTTCTTGAGGAAGGTTATAGGCTATGTAATATCACGCTACTGGCGACGGGAACAGAGTAGTAAGCGAAGACGCGCGTGAAAACGCGCCGCGGAAAACTAGTGTTACTTTATATGTGTACAATAAAGCATATTAATATTCAATTCTATCTATGGAACGATAATCGGTTTCGCTTTCAACGAAATTTTTAGTAAGTATTATTTATTATTATAATTAAATAATATTATAAATTCTTAACATAGCTAATAAAACATGGGTGTTCCTTTGAGGAAAAATCAATGTTATGTTTATGGTAATTACGTGTGTTGCGATAATGAAGTATGTACGACTATGATGAGTTCTATTATGCTTTGTTATTAAGATTTATAATCGCTAATTCGCTTGTTTTTAAAATAACGTTTTAGTGAACAAAATGATGGATATGTAAGAGATTTCTCGGACTTAGTCTCATCGACTAGATCTATATCTGTGTCTACGAATAGCGACTCAAAGTGACTATTTTAAGTTAGACTATAATTTCTTATTGCTAACCGACTTCAAAGAGAAGGAGGTTTTTTGGTGTATGTTTGTTACGCGATTTCTCCGCCAATTATCAATGGATTTTAATGGTTCTTTTTTTGCATGGTAGGTCATGTTTCAGACGTGGTCTCATATAAATCTTATATAATTGATGGCAATTGCATTGGCGCTTTTTTAAAATATAACAAAAACATAGATGAAATTTTAGTTTGTTCAAGATATATTGAGGAGTTTTAGTTTTTGTTTAAGTTTGTAAATAAGTATAGTTTTGAAGTCGGTTTTTGTTTTATTCTTATAATTAATTATGTCTGCTTTGGTCCCAATATAACTTAGGGTCGAGTCGGCGCAAAATGTTTTTCATCTGACATTTTTCAGGTTTTGCGAACAAACATTTTACGATCATCCGTTTGCCTGGCACCAATTCTTCTTCATATTAAACCAGCTAGCAGATTTGGATCTTACATTTCACTTTTAACATATGCCGCAGTGATAAAAACCTTTATAAATATGAAGCAATTACTGAAAAAAGCCTGGAAAACGGTTTGAAATGCGCAAAAACAAAATGGCTGGGCGATATAAATTTCCGTGTCTATTTAGCTACCTACCAGGAGCGCATAACTAGCACGCAAGTACATCGTTCCCATGGCTAAGTTCCTACGTCTAATTTATGCATTAACTGTTAGGTACGTAAGCCTCTGTACTGAAACATTAATATTGCGTGATATGCAACGTTTAAAACTTATACGAGTTGTGAGCTGTTAAACTAACCACCAAGGTAGAATTTAAAATTAATTATATATTTGCATATTGTGTGCTGATTCTTACATTATTTTGAATGGCATTCTAGTTGCAATTACCTACCTGAAATACCGCTTTTCCTAGTTCAGGTAATACCCATAATATATGTAGTCCCTATAATGTAAAGAATTAAGTAAAATTATTATTTGAATGAATGTATTTGAATGAATCGACTGGCCTGTTGGCCTAGAGGTTAGTGACCCTGACTGCTAAGCCAGAGGTCGTGGGTTCGATTCCCACCCAGGACAAATCTATGTGTGATGAGTACGGTGGTTTGTTCTGTGTCTGGGTGTAATTTATCTTTAATATGTATGTAAGTATAAAATTTACAAAAAAAAAGTATTTATGTAGTATATCAGTTATTTAGTACCCATAACACAAGCAAATATAATTGCTTAATTTAGGGCTAGGTGGCGCAGTGTGAATGTGGTAAAAAAGAAAAGAAAAAAAAAATTTGCGTAGTCATAGCAAAAAAGTTTATACATTATATCTAATTACTTTTGCACAAAGACGGTGACATACTCACATTTATTTATTGTGTACAAAACACGACCATAGATAATAAAAGTAATTTAAAAAAGTAAATCAAGAATATCTTATTTCTAAAATATTAAATAAAAAATACTAGGTAAATAAAAAAATACTAAGTAATTTATAGTAAAAAACTAAAAAATAAACTAGTTTACTAGTAGTGGTAACACTGTGACTGTGTCAAACTGTCAAATGAGATGATGAATTCATTTCACGTGGCACCACCTGCTACAATAATAGTGTATGTAAAAAGGCGACAAAACAAATATAATGGAGTGTTTAGGAAAATTTCGCCTTCCGTTGGCGCCACCTCAACACACATTCGACTCAGGAGTTAAATTTCAAAAAGTGTTTGACAGCTAGACTGATGCATCGGTGCTGCCACCTCATGAGCGCCATTTTAGAAAACCCTCTCAGCAATTTTAATCCTTTAGCATGTGAATTATCCCGAGTGAATAGCCGAAATGAGCACAGAAAAATATTTCATTTGATAGCGCTGTCAAAACGGAAGACTTTTTACCAAAGTGGCGCCAAGTGGTGGTGGTGGTAAATGATAGTTAATGATTAATGAACCTCTTTCGTACTCTTTGTTTTTCCATTCCTTCCTGTCTTCGCAGTTGGAAACGCCTTGATTGTGTTTTAGCATTAGGCCTTAAGTTTTGAAGTACTTAAAGAATACAATATAGTAATCAGGTAATGTGATTACTGTAACGTAATCACCATTACCCTAGATAGCAAAAGGTAATTCCCCTATCAAACGTAACAAGCAATCCTGTAAAAATGACAAACAAAATTCTCGCGTCACATACCGATTTCTAACAATCTAGTTCATGAGAACGTTTCGTCGAACAATAGTCTCAATAGCTGGAATTCAGCCCTCGGAACGATCGACGCTTAATTGAAAAGTAGGGTAACGCAGCCAATAGTCGACAGTAAGACATTTAATTAAAAATCATTGAATCGAGTGCTAATTACTGCGTTTTGTTAATACGATGAAAAAGGCACTAGTATATATTTAGTATAGTATAGTTCAGGAGTCGACGTCTTTTTTCGTAGTATATTCTAAGGTTTACGATAATTTCTGTCACTAGAGAGTTCACCGGATCGTAGATTGTCGTCGGTCCGTGACCTGTGTGTGATCCATAAATATTTGTTTCAAGAGTTTATGTGTACTGTATATTTGTTACATCCACCACCTATGTAGAGCTAGGTTTCTAGTGTGTTGTCTTTTAAAATATGAATAAAAGAAGGTAGGTTGTGTAGGCAGCATACTTTAAGGCAAAGACGACAGGTTTACATTAAAGAGTCCTTAGATAATAGAACTATGTTATAGTAATAACTAGGTGGGTTGCCTACCATGGTAGGCAATTCACTCATAAGAACTTCATCAAGGTAGTAGAAGAAGCACTTATCTAGTAGAACAACTGCAATTAGAGCTAGCAACTTTTCCTGACATCTCATAAGTAATAATACGAGTAGAATTTACTAAAGCAAATGAAACGCATGAAATATGACACACGCAATAAGAGTGTTTAGAAACATTTTCGCTACCAGTTGGCGCCACTTTCACTTTCACATTGGGTCAATCAGGGTTTAACTTTCTAAAAACCCTTGACAGCTAGACCTGACGCATCGGTGTTGCTACCTGGTGGGCGCCATTTTAGAAAACCCTTTCAGCATTTTTTTTTGTCCTTAAGCACGTGAATTATTCATTTTGTGAATGAAACATTAAAATTTCCGAAATGAACACTGTCAAAACGGAAGACCTTTTACCAAAGTGGCGCCAACTGGTGGCGAAAATATTCCTAAACACCCTCATTCCTCGACTTTGTTAGATTAATTTTGTTTATATAGCTTTGAATACAGATAGAAAAAAAGAAAAATAAATTTGGTTAAAAGAACAGAAAAACTTTCTTAAAAAGAGAATTCCCAGAGCGCATGCGAAAACACAACAACGCGGCAACGGTACAAATTCAATACCAACAGCCGGTAATAGAAACAATCACCCTATTTATTTTACGAAAGGGTTCAAATTGAAGCCCGCACATAAATTCCACTTAAACGTGGTGAAGTAATCCCGCTCTGTGAGAGAATATAACTACTCTCGCGAGTATCAAGTTAATCTCTTCGTCGTTACTGCAAGCCTGGTAGATGCTGAAGTAAAATATATAGGTTTTTAAGGAAGTTCCTTTTTATCGACTGAATAAAAACATTAATGTAGATCCCACATTAATGTCGATGATGGGTAAGCTGTTACCGCTGTCTAGAGAGCTATAAACTCAAGGCCGACTTTCGGTGTGCTTACACTTCCTACGAACGCAAAAAACGGCTACTACTACTTTCTGAGACCTTTATAGTTTGCTCTATGACCGGTAAGTGAAATAGTGCGGCTAGCCCGTGGATGGGTGACCGCATAGTCGTACCCAAGTTTCGGAGGGCAAAATCGATCCCGGCTGTTACTATGTTAGTAGCCGCAAGCAGCAGTTAGATCACCTCTGTAATAGAGGAAGAAAAAGAAGAAGACTGTGTCTATCCTATAATAGGGTAGTAGATTCTTGATTGCTGCTTGCTGTTTTGGCATGAAGGGAGATAGACTCCCTTCATGCCAAAACAGCAAGCAGCAGCTACTACCGCTTGATCTAAAGATACGCATGATTATACATTTCACACTAGAAACTAGTGTGAAATTTCTTTCTTTCTTATCTTTTAGTCACATCATACTCAGAATATATTATGGTACTAGTGTACCCCCATCACTCCTGCCAAGAATCTACCAATTTTTTATTAAAATAAGGCGATTAACACACTGCCCCGCACTGCGCTTTGGGTGCGTGGCGAAGGAACATCGACACTGAGCGTGAAAGCGTTTTCAGTGTGCTGCACCAAGTGGAATTTGTATACAAAGAGAGATGCTTACAAACAACGCAAGAACACGCACGCCCGCACTACGCTCGGTGATGCGGGGCAGTGTGTGAATCGTGTAAGTAGATTTTTCGCTGACGACGACGTAGGAAGTTTTAGGGAATAAATGTGTCTTGTTTTTCTTTATTGCTAAGTACTTATGGTACAACATTCGTAAATAAGTTAGTCTGAATACTTATATTATATTATACATTTATGTAGAGCTACTGCAAAAGCTGTCATATGCAAATTGTTGTACTGTTTGAGCCTTAATACAATACAATGCAAACGTGTGGATTAATTTATCAATTCATTTTCATATTAATAGGATTACAATACAATTTCAATTTGCAAATTGGAGACACATATACGGTAGTAGGTCCACGCTGGTTTCAGCATGAATGGGCCGGATCGTCCGGGGAAGTACTACCCTCTCATAGAAGATCGACGTAAGAGTAGTAGTATCCGTACTATTGTGTTTCGCTCGGTGAGTGAGAGCGCCGGAGGCCCAATTTCCCCCTTTCCTCTTTCCTCACCTCCCTCATTCACTTCCCTTAACTCCATTCCCAGCCGCCATAGTGGAGGCCACCATACCAGCAGTTTAGAAGATGGAAGAAGATGGTATGGTGACCACCACTTCTGGATTCCACTGACTGCTTACCATCAGGCGGGGTGGAGTCACTTTGGTAGGCTAATATATAAAAAATAAAAAAAAACACATGGCGATCAAACCACAAATTAATTTGCTAACAATAATTTGAATAATTGAAAATATAGTCCTGTTGTGATGATTTTTGTATTGTCTACCTAGCTTACCAAAGTGACTCCAATCAGCCTGATGGCAAGCAGTCAGTGAAATTCAGAAGTGGAGGCCACCGTTCGAAAAGCCATCGTCTCAAACTACTGGTATGGAGGCCTCAATATGGTGACTTTGTAAGAAGCTTTTTCACGTCCCGTTTAAAAGAATCAGGCTCAAAATTAAATGGGAACACATGCGCTCGTAAAGAGACGGCAAACGATTTACTAATTTCCCTACATTCAATCAGTTTTAAAGTCAATTATTATGTCATTATGTTGTCCAAGAAAAACAAATGTAAAGGCGCTTATGATTAATTGAATAATATCGATTCTAAAACTATGGGCATGTTAACATCGTTAGTGGGTTTTTATTTGAACACGAGTATAAATAAGACCACTCTTTTTTATATTGTTGTAGAGGGAGTTTTACCTATTGTTGTATTATTTTAAACGAAGAAACTTAAAAATAAAAAAAACTAGTGACTCGCTCTTGCTTTGCACGAGGCTTTTGCATAATTACAAATGTTTGAAATTGTCGGTTTTTCTCTAGAATGCATGCAAGTGAACTAAAGTAACATATGCCGCTAAGTTCCTTTACTGAAATGGCAATAGGCAGAACACATAGCTCGCAGATCTGACGGACGTTAGGGCAGAAAGGTTTTAGAGTGACGGCAACCACGAATCGGTAGTGTGAGTGGGTCCACCTAGTGGTCCACAAGATGATCCGACGATCTGATGAGGCGAGTAAATGATGGATAAAGGCGGCACATGACCGGCTTAGAGGGCGACCCAGGGGATCCGATCGAAATAAATAGAAATTATATTGTAAAAACTGTGTAAAAATCCAATGCATGATTTGCTAGATAAAAACAGTTATTTAAACTTTCCTTTATTTAGGGAAAAGATAAAATAACCAGTTTGTAAATTTTATATTTTCGTACCCGTATAAAATTATTTTAGTTCAAGAACTTTTTAAGAGGTAACAAAATAAATGGAGTTAAAAATGTTTCGATCAATATTTACCGAGCGAATAGGATGGCCCAAATGAAGCATCCAATTTTCCTTAAATTTTGTTGAAGTTAGGATTTTATCATTCAAATTTAATTTTGCTAATGCTGTCTTTTCGGCATAATAAAATTGTACGCCGGCGAAATAGCTTTGTTTTACTAAAACTAAAGTGAATTGTTGAGAGATGGAGAGAAGTATAAAGAAATTGATACACGGATTGCATGGAAGATAATATAAAAGACAGCCTAGGGAGTTTGTTTAAACAGAATGAATAGAAAAATGTTGTTCTAACCAGTATTCTGTATTATTATCATTGTCCCACTGCTGAGCAATGACCTAGCCATAAAAACATCCAAATATCCCTACCAATGAACATCAGTAAGGATACATGAAATAGAGAAGAATAACTTCATTTCCTTTATAAATAAAAATTACTTATATATCGTTTGGCAGTACCAGGATATAAGCCCTCATAAGGAGCTAAATTTGTAACAAGCGGTATTGTATTGATCGTACTAAACGTTGTATTATTTATTCAACAATGGCGATCTCTACGGACCGTGATAACATTTTCGATAAGCAGGATAATAGAGAAATATTGACTTGAGGATCAACGCGGATTTATTTCGTAAATAATGTGTAGGAAAACTTAAGCGAATTAGAGTATGTAATCGGCTTTAGTTATAAATGAGAATGTATAGTAGACAGAATAGACGCTGAACGTTATGAAAACCTTCGAAAAAGTTATGCGGCCCTAGTACTCATTAGCAATGAGATGATGAGATTCTTTTAATTACAGTTGTTTTAAAATCAAACAGCCCTGTGTTTCGTCTTTTTCTTTTGTACCATTAAAAACAAGGATAGAGACAAAGTTAGATTAGGTAGGGCCTCAGACTACAATCAAGCTAAGAATTTATATTGATGTGAGCTTCTAAGTTTCGGGTTAAATATAGGTGATGTTTTTAATTGTTTTTTGTATTGTGTTTCAATTATTTAAAGTAGGTGAATTAGGTAGACATAATATTATGACGAGGCAAGGAGATCACTAATATAAGCGAGGGAACTAGGGTAGTAGCTCTAGCATGTAATTCGCTTTGCATTACCGTTGCACCGGTGGTAGTATAAAATATTGTAATTAATTTTCAGAGAAAACATTGTTTTCACTCTGCCTTATAGTAGGTAAGCCGTCAGTGGGGCCCAGAAGTGGGGGCTACCATTCCAAAAGCCATTATTTAAAACTGCTGGCATAGTGACATCTACTATAGCGGTCTTATGAGATACTTTTTAACCCCCGACGGTGTTATAAGTTTGACGTGTCTGTATGTATGTGTGTGTGCGTGTCTCTCTGTGGCAGCTTCTGAACGGATGAACCGATTCTGATTTTGTTTTTTTTTTGTTTGAAAGGTGAATTACAATATTTCTTTAAGATTGATGAAAATCGGTCCAAGATGGCCGGCGCTACAAAGTGGCGGATCTCATATTTTTTCACAACTCCCATAATGGGTATTAAATGAAAGGTTTTACACTATGTCAGGGATTTCTTAAATGTTTCAATTTATATGTTATTTACGCTTCGTTTGCCCCCAGGGTCAAAATTAGATGGCAACACATGCGCTGGTAGGTATTTTAGGCTTTAAGGCCGCTTTTGACAAGCTTTTCCTAGTTAGTATGTATCAAATCTAGATCAACTGAATTTTAAAACAGTTATTTCCAACCGATTGAGTTGATATTATGCATACACGTGACATGCATTGCTAGCGATGTGACGTCTATTCTAACAAGATGGCGGATTATTTATACAACCCCATGGATATTAAATTATAGGGTTACTGAAAATACGAAGAATAAAATGTTATTTTGAATTATCTTACAAAAAAATATTTTTTCTGTCACAGATAAACAAACGTTATACACGCGTAAGAATTTCAGCATTACATTTAAACTTAATCACATCACATCAACTAAAAGATGTCCACTGCTGGACATAGGCCTCCCCCAATTTCACCATCGTAGCCGGTCATGGGAAAAAGTCATGGGATGCTCGCTTGACGAAGGAGTAAATTAATGTTACTCTTAATTTTAATGACATTATACTTTTAAGGACATATTTTTGTAAATTTTTCTATGAATGACATTTTTTATGATTAATAAGAATGACATGCTTTATCAAATAATTTTTTTGACATTAATTTATTGATACATTTTGACATAATATATAAAATGTTTTTTTTTTTGGATTAATTTTAAATGACATGATGCCCGAGCCATATTTGAACAGTTAATTAAGTACACATTTTGTATTGTTTTGTTAAAATTGTATACTTAGTATTTTTAAAATTATACATTGTGATTTGTGAAATAAAGGTACATTGTGAACTCCTGTGGTAAATTAAGTTCATCTTACTTTATACTTATACCAAAAATTAACAGTTTATATAATACCTACATAGAAACATTTATCACAGTTCACATGTTGCCTTTACCTTTTGTAGCAATATGCAAATTGAGGCAGCCTATAAAGCACACATTTTACTTTTTAATTTTCTTTACAACATAGAAAGCTGTAAGTAATTAAGTATCTATAGAGTTAAGTGTATTGCCTGCGTCACTTTGCATGCTACTTGAAACTGTAACTTACATAAATTGTAATAACCTGGCGATTAAAAAGAGTGGCCTGAGTTTCTTGCCAGTTCTTCTCATGGCTCTACTTCGTCAGCGAACTGGCTGTAGGTTGATTTGCTGACATTTTGTAAACTTTGACGTTCATAAGTGTTAATTTAATTAACCTATATGAATAAACATTATTTCATTTCATGTCGTGATTTGCCCTCGTCCATCAATTGCCTGCCCCACTTATGAGGTAGGTATATTTAGTGACTCTGGTTTATTAATAATTACCTCTTGATAGTTCATTTCCAGAAATGACACTAGTAAACGGGTCATAACTAGCGAGTTTTAGTAGGTGAGTTGCCCTTTGCCAGTTTCGTTAACTCATCAGTTTACTGATTTGTCATTTTAATGAACTTTATTAAGCCCTACCCTACGTCAGCAGGTTAATAAGGGTGTTTAGGAAAATTTTCACCACCAGTTGGCGCCACTTTGGTGAAATGTCTTCCATTTCGACAGCGCTATCAAAACAAATATTTTTCAGAGTTTATTTAGGATATTTTAATTTACATAATGTATAATTCACGCGCTTAAGGACAAAAGAAAATTGCTTAGAGAGTTTTCTAAAATGGCATTCACGAGGTGGCAGCACCGATTAATCAGGTCTAGCTGTCAAGCACTTTTTGCTAAATTATTTTACTATTGGATACCGGTTACTACTCCATTCCAAAAAACAGTAAATACTACGTAGAATACTCGACAGTAACATAAACCAGGGTTTGTTAAGTGAACTACTCGTAGAGCACGAATGGATGCAGTCGCACGAATGCGCGTCACGTGCAAATAAAATTTATATTCAACGTTTACCATTTAACGTTAGTTTTGTTAACGAGGCTACATGTATTGGACATATTCATAACGAGAAAGGGAATATTTATTTATAATCGCTACGCTTGTCGTCTTACAATAGCTTTATGTATACAAACTTCAATCCATGTTCTTGAAAATCCTAATTTTTCGTTCGGCGATGGCTGAAGCGCTGTCAATATTAGGCACATTGACATATTGTGAAAGCGATTCAGTGCTAAACGATCCGTTGCATAAATGCGGGTTCTTAAATAAAGATCTTATACAGAAAGCTTTTGAGTAACTTTTATTAAGATAGTAAAAGTAGGTGACGTATTTGCCCGTATTTTTAATACAACTTCGTTAGCATACGGCCCACCTGGTGGTAAATGGTAACTTATGGACATGGCTGTGTTTTATAAGCATCGCAGATAAAACGGTGAGAAAACACAACCGCAAGCCGCAATCGTAAGAAAAGGAGGATGTGGGAGAAATAGGAAGGGGATGGAGGGAGATATGGTAAGAGATGAAGGAATTTCATACTCTTAATCAAACGGCCATACATTAATATTTAGTTTTGATGATTTGTTGGGCGAGTAGGCAAAAATGTGCTACATCTTTTTTTATATTAGCCTACCAAAGTGACTCCATCCCGCCTGATGGGAAGCAGTCAGTGAAATCCAGAAGTGGTGGCCACCATACCAAAAGCCATCGTCTTAAACTGCTGGTTGGTGGTGCTATGGTGGCTTACACTATGGCGGCTGGGAATGGGGTTAGGGGAAGGGGTTGAGGGAGGTGAGGAAAGAGGAAAGGAGGGAAATTAGGCCCCCAGCGCTCTCACTCACCGAACGAAACGTAGTAGTACGGATTCTACTACTCTTACGTCGATCTTCTATGAGAGGGTAGTACTTCCCCGGACGTCCGGCCCATTCACGCTGAAACCAGCGTGAATCTACTTCCGTATCACACCTATATGTCGCTAGCTATAATATGAAACTCCATGTAATACGCACATTATTGCGAGCATAATTATAAAGGATTACATTTTCACAACATAACATAATTAAACAACATAGTGTCAGTACATCCATATATACGACACCCACTGATAAAGGAGTTGCGAGGTAAAAGGGTCTATTCTTACCTGGCCGCCATACTAACTTATTGCTTGTAGCACTTTTAAGTACCTAATTAGGTCATTAAGATTCTCGCTTCACCGTTGCCGTACATTCTTTATGCCTATATTCACAATTAAGAGTAATAATTTTCTTCATTAAGATACCAATTTTGTTTAATGGGGTTGTGACCTGATCGTAATCTAAGAGTAATTGCAATTATCTATACCAATATATAATGCTTTGAACGCGCTAATCCCTTAACTACCAGTCGGATTTAAAAATTATTTTGCGTATGATAACTCAGTTCTCGAGGAAGAGGAGGCTCTGAGGTAACATCGTGCTACTGGCGACGGGAGCAGAGCAGCAAGCAAAGACTCGGATGTATATTAATAACTACCTTTCCGCAGTATGTTTTTACTTGGCTACTGCTCTGCTCCCGTCACCAGTAGTGCGATGTTACATAGTCTATAATATTCCTCAAGAACTAGGCTATCAAATGCAAAAAGAATTATTAAAATCCGACTGGTAGTCCGAGAGATTAGCGCGTTCAAAAATACAAACAAAATCTTTCGCTTTATACAAATCAATATTTTAAGTCTTACTATTTTAAAAACGATTGACTACCTACGTCTTATTTCCGTTAAAGGCTAATTTTAAGCAAACAATGAATCATTTCAAAATTGTTCTGAAAATAACTTGTGGTTCAGTATCGTTGCATCGTGCTTGAAAAGCTTCAAGTAAATCACGGCGACTACTTATCGCTTTAGGTATGTGAATTTTACGCGAAATTTCTAGGACAGCTTAATTTTAACCTCCTTTCAGAGGTTAGCATGAAATGATTTTCCACTATTTTCTGCTACCCTAGTACTCGTAAATGTGAACTGTCATAATTTTCACATTATGGTACATGACGTTACACTTTATGTTCTACTAGTAAACTAGGTAGATTTTTTTATTGCCGACTGTGGCAGGCGTGTCAACAACGGCTATGGACATAGCTGTTTATAAGCATTTAGAAGAAAGAACAGAATAAAAAGAGGAGTCTACTTATGAGAAAAAAGTTTATTCTTTTAACCCCCCAAAAAGTAATGCCTTTTGTCGAAAGCATTATCCGTATGTAGTTTGCGCCTTTATCGAAAAAAAAAACAAGTGTCTAAATATCCAAAACTTTAAGTATCGTACAAGATGACTGATAGAAAATAAAAATTCATCAATTGTTTATAATAATAATATAATAATAATATTTGAACACTATCACACACCGTCATCTAGTCCCAAGCTAAGCAGAGCTTGTGTTATGGGTACTAGATAACTGAAATATAATACATATACATACTTTTTTTTTGTAAATACATACTCAAATACATAGGAAACACCCAGACTGAAGACAAATACAAATGTTCATCACAGAAATATTTGCCATCCGTGGGAATCGAACCCACGACACCCGGCGTCGCAGTCAGTTACACTAACCACTAGACCAACGGTCAGTTTGAAATTGTGCACGATATATATGGCGATTTAAACTCGCTCACTGTTACGTAGATCTTTAATATTATATAAAGTTGAAGAGTTTGTTTGTTTATTTGTTTGTTTGAACGCGTTAATCTCTGGAATATGATAGCCCAGTTCTCGAGGAAGGTTACAGGCTATATAACATTACTCTACTGGCGACGGGAGAAGAGCTGTAGGCAAAGACGCAGGTGAAACTGCGCCGCGGAAAGCTAGTGTCTAATATAACGCTGGTTTCAGTATGAATGGGCCGGATCGTCCGGGTAAGTACTACCCTCTCATAGAAGATCGACGTAAGAGTAGTAGTATCCGTACTACTGCGTTTCGCTCGGTGAGTGAGAGCACCGGAGGCCCAATTGCCCCCTTTTCCTCTTTCCTCACCTCCCTCATTCCCTTCCCCTAACCCCATTCCCAGCCACCATAGTGGAGGCCACCATACCAGCAGTTTAAGAAGATGGTATGGTGGCCACCACTTCTATATTCCACTGACTGTTTACCATCAGGCGGGGTGGAGTCACTTTGGTAGGCTAATATAAAAAAAAATAACTGCCAAAACACGACTGTAGTACACTTCTACCCTCCCTTTTGCTGCTGTAAATAAATAAAAACAAAAAACTTGTTATTAAAACGTCTGAGTAGAAAAATAGACACTGACAAATAGTGTTAACGTAATAAAATTGTTTCTTTTCTGTTGTCGTAATTTATTAAAAGCTACGTGCTTCAGTCACTTGTCACTATGACAGGTTAACTTTGTCAACTTGTACAATAGCAGTAATAACTTTGAACTTGTTCATAGCATAAGTTATGAGACAAGTACACTACAAGGATACAAGCCATCTCTAAACAGTAAAAAATCTTCGCCGCTAACCTAAATCAAAACCACGCAACGGATTTTGATACGAATTTTAATATTGTTTAGAGTATTTCTTTTGTTAAATATTTCTGCTAAGTACAATACGTGGTTACGGTAGGTGGAGCAAAGCTAAAATGGTTGCCGAGGACCGGTAAACGCGGTGGGTCGACGACATTCACCAAGTCGCGGGTAACTCCTGTCTTGGCACAGAACAAGATTGGCGTAAATGGAATTCACTTAGGGAGGTCTACGCCTAGCAGTGGTTACCTAAAGGCTGTGGATGATGATGATAAATGATAATACATGCATAATATTTCCACAACTACACACAACACCATCTACATCCAAAGTAGCATATATTGTAGCTTGTGTTATGGGTACTAGAATGCAGATATACAAACTTAAACACTTTTTTTTTGTAAAGACATACATATTATACATAGAAACACCCAGATCAATGCAAATAGACATGTCCATGCACACAAATATATGTACTGAGCGGGAATCAAACCCGCGACCTCTGCGTGGCAGTCCGTACACAGTACTACCGAACTACAGAGGCAGTCATTATATATTTATGTTTATAGTCATGTCTTAAAAAACATAAACGTGCGAAACTAGCCAGGGGAGGGTCAGTTCATAATAATTATAACAAAGAATTAATTGACGAGTCAGATACTGAAGAGTGAAGACTGAAAACCGGACAGTTCCGGAGCGGAGACGGTAATGTGTTGCCATATTATAAATAAATAAAATATTTTATAAAATAAGTATTAAATTGTATCCTTATTTATCTATAAAATATACATAATTGTATCGTATTTATTTAAATTATATATGTAGCTGATGTAATATTTACTTATATTATTTATATTCATTTAATTTTAATTTTTAATCATACTGTAATGCTTGGCGTCACTTTAGTCACACGGGGCTTCGCTGAAAACCAGCGCTGTTGCGCTTTTAAGCGCCTCAGCATTAAGCTGAGTGACGGTCAATTTTTCGCGTGGACGTGGCACACATCTGCACGCGAGTTTGTGTGAAGTCCAGTGCCATGGTACTCTGTTTTTTTTTGTCAGTTTTATGTTTTTGTTTTTTGACTGTGGCTGAATGTTTATTTTTACATATTCTTGTGTGTGTCACCTACATGTGAAAAATAAACTGTTTTTATTTCTTCTTTCTTTCTTCTATATTAGTGCTGCTGAAATATGGAATTTCGTTAACAAAAAGACTCATGTTGGCCATAATAATATTTTGTATAGCATTTGTAAACTAGCACTCTAAAGAATTTCATGTAAAACGAGGATTGATTTATATAACGCAATATGCATTTACATACACATAAATAACGTGTGAATATGAAAATTCTTTTACAAACACAAACAGTCGTGATGGCCGAGTTCATGATACACGAGGCGAGGTGAGGTGATGATACACGAGGATTAATACCGGATACATTTTAAGTTTATTTTATACATTAGCAGACCTGACAGACGTTGTCCTGTCTTAACTATATCTATTTCGCATTGTTATAATTAAAAAAAAACAGAAACTAAGTAAAGAAAAATTTTCAAAGTTTCTAATTTTACATTCAATTTTCTTCATTTTAAGAACCTTTCTGACAATAACAAACACAACAAAAAAGAATTAACTAAATCGGTCCAGTCGTTCACGCATGATGCCGTGACCAAGATAAATAGGAATTTATTTTTATATACATAGATATAATTAGGTACTCACTTAAGGCGGGTAAAAAAACCAGGTAAAAAGACAAAGAAAATTGGACTTTAAAATCTCTGAAATCGCAATCGCACCTTAAATGGTCATATTGTACACGCCTTCTCTGTATGAAACGAAAACCACGCAGTGAGAATCAAAACATTGGACATTTCCTGAATATTTTTGAAGATACTATATCTTTCTTCTATTTATATTAAAACATGCGCACTGTGCAAATATAATGGCCTTTAAAGACAGGCGGACAATGAAGCGTTCATGGTTCTTTTTTTTTATAATACAGAATTCAGGAAAGTAAAAAATCACAACAAAATATAGATTTGGTTTGTCACCATCCATCATGTTGGGTATAATTAGCGGTCCTGTACTTCGTTCAGTAACATCGATTACCTACGTTACGATAATGTATAGATACTATTTGTTCTGTCGGTACAGCAATTAACGCTGACGTACGACTATGATATATTTAGTTTTATATTGGTGTCCATAGAGTCTAAATTTATCTATACTTCATACACAAAGCGGAAGAGTATGTTTGTTTGTTTTAACGCGCTAATCTCTGGAACTACTATTCGGATTTAAATAATTTTAATTTCGTATGATAGTCTAGTTCTTGAGGAAGGTTATTGGCTATGTAACATCACGCTACTGGGGACGGGAGCAAAGACGCGGGTAAAACCGCTCCATGGGAAGTTAGTAACAGTATATTTGTTTAGAGGCTTTGTAATTAGGCTTATGTTGCAGAGGCCGACGCAATACAGGATGGGCGAGTATAACTACACTTTCCTGTCTTGTCTTGGGTTGGCAGCTTCTTCATATCCTTGTAACTGCCAAGAAATAAGGGGGTGCAGGGTTTCCGAGGACGATATCAGCGATAGAACGAAATGCAAGAGAAGAATAAGAAAGGCTCTACCATGTGGTATACATGCTTTTTTTTATATTATAGCCTACCAAAGTGACTCCACCCCGCCTGATGGTAAGCAGTCAGTGGAATCCAAAAGTGGCGGCCACTATACCAAAAGCCATCGTCTTAAACTGCTGGTATGGTGGTCTCCACTATGGCGGCTGGGAATGAGGTTAGGGAAAGGGAATGAGAGAGGTGAGGAAAGACGAAAGGCGGAAAATTGGGCCTCCGGCGCTCTCACTCACCGAACGAAACGCAGTAGTACGGATACTACTACTCTTAAGTCAATCTTCTATGAGAGGGTAGTACTTCCCCGGACGATCCGGCCCATTCATGTTGAAATCAGCGTGGATCTACTACCGTACAAATCAGGGAAGATAGGTCTAATACCTAAAAGCAGGCCGCCTAGCTCCACGTTAATGGAAACTTACCCTAAGAGCTCATCGTATTATTCTAAAAATTTAAATATTTTCAGAAATGTTTTAAAAATTCTTTATCAAATAATTAATTAATATCACGGTACGCAGCGGCTTCACAAAGCCCCTGACATTGCAGAAGTCTATGGGCGACAGTCACCACGTACCATCAGATGGGCTGTTGGTTCCTCTGCCACAGAGGGCAATAAAAAAAATCAGAATAAATCGCCAGGATTGAATTGATTTGAAAATGAAAATATGTTTATTCATATAGGTTAATTAAATAAACACTTATGAACGTCAAAGTTTACAAGTTAACATATGTTTGTTTATCTTTGAAACTCGTACCAAAGCTTTAGACATAACAGAAATCAATATAAAAATCCATTGACAATGGTAATGAAAATATTTTAATAGTCTGAAAGTAGAATACATAATGGCTCAAACACAGTCATAACTGATCGTAAATGAACATTAACGACGCAATCTGAATTACCATTAACTAGTAATAATGAACAATGACCGTGAGGTCCGGTCTAGATAGAAACTCCCTCTTCATATCGGTGTCGTACATACAGAAAGAAAAAAATCATCTTATTTTCATTACCATCTAGCGGCCCGTCCCGGTTTCGCACGGTTCTCCGTAAGAACCATCCTCGTACTTCAAGGAATATAAAAAAAGAATTAGCGAAATTTGTTGAGCTGCTCTCGAGATTTGCGCTTAGCAACACATTCAGCGATTCATTTTTATATTATAAATCTGTCTGGTAAACATGATGACAAACACTTTTCCGTATCTGTAAGTAAATATTTTAGTTGATCGAAAATGAAAATTAATATGCACATAGATTCGATGCCGGAGACGTACATATGATACTTTTTATTCCGAAAATCGGTCTGGTTCTCGAGTAACATTAATTAAAAGCATACCATTTTCCACGTGGGCGAAGTTGCTGGGCGCAGCTAGTTTAAAATGGTAAAAAAAATAGATAAGTATACAAGACAAATGCAAACTGAGGGTCTTGTTTGAGGGCCACTATAGCTTACCATAAACGGTTCTCATAAAGCTAAAACTAAATTATTCACAGTTTTGTGTGCGAGCCTTTAACACTTCGTACAGTAAATGTTTGAATAAAAATACAATGTTTATAAATTCGCCTCGCGTAAAGTAATTTGGTTTGGAATCTCGTTTACTACGGATAAACCATAATGCCATTTTTAACCGACTTCAAAAAAAGGAGGATGTTTCTGAATTCGACCGATATATATTTTTTTTTGGATTGTTGTAATTTTGAGACTATTTTAAAATGTGTTTAAAGCTTACTGTTCTTTATAGTCGAGGCGCCCGCATAGATAGGTGACCGCATAGGGATGCTTAACCTAAGAGTCTTCCTGCTTCGTAGGGTCTTTTAAAAGTGGGATCCGACTGTAAGTATGTTGATTGAGTCAAGTCTGATGCCTTTATGACAAATTATAGGCGACCTGAACAAATTCTGACTGAAGAACAATTTATTGTCACAGGCAAAAACCTTTGCCGATTTCTCTGAGAACTATAATTCCGAACTGAATATGAATTCAACTGTTTGCATGTAAAATTTATATTTCGTATTATGAATTTGATGTATCCTTTATGTTCAAATAAATACCTATATTATACCAAATATGCCTACACACGGTAACCCAATCCCTTTCAAACTAACTTATATATCAATCCACGTACCAGGGAATCAGAAAATCGAGGTGTTCGATTCAAATATGCTATAGTAAATATATACAAGTATGGAACCAATACCCGGCTTTCGATATCCGTTTACTGGCGAGAGAAATGGAGGAAGAAGATTAAATTGATTTAGAGCCGCACTTTGTATAATAGGCTTTTTATTATGGTATTTTAAATATTTAAAGCTGAAGGCGATTTCTGTAAGGCAAAGTTATGTCATAGATAAACGAAAGTATGGACATTTTTAAATATTAAAAGTTGAGTTATAATATGTGTGCGTGTAATGAAAGCATTATAACATTATCTAGCTGATCAACAAACATAATAAAAGTTACTAGTTTTTTACTTTACTACGTTAAAAAAAATTAAATTATTAATATTATTATTAAACTGTAAGTCATAACTAATAAACAGAATAATAGCGGTTGAACTACTTTGTTGATATTATGGTCAACTGAGCCCACAGCCCGTTTAGCCCGCGGGCTCAGTTGACCACTTTGGGTTTTTATGGGTGACTTAGCCCACTAGCCGGTTAACTCAGCCCGCGGGCTCAGTTGACCACTTGCTGTGGCTTAGGGTCTTAGGGGTTTAGCCCGCGGGCTAAACGGCCTGTGGGCTCAGTTGACCACAAAATCACTTTATTGTATTCCTTTTTTTAAGTTCAAAATCGAAAGTCAGACAGAGAGACAACACCGATTAACTAATGCGTCGTTATTTAACATCTATTAGCTCTTGTCAATAGACGTATAATAGACGTAATTAAACGACGAATTCTAATCTCACATACCAGGCTACCATAGGTTCAAGAATATATTTAAGAGCGCGCTATCGTCTTATCTATCAGTGATATAGGTAATTAGACATTCGATATTTGTTACTACTAGCAAGAGAAAACTGAGAGAGAAAATTATATTGACCTAGAACTTCAATTCTATTTTCATCCATCTGGAAAATAATGAAGGGTTAAGCTTATAAGCACATTGTATGTAACATGTGGGTATTATAATTATGGATAATCAAATTTTCTCTTATAAGATTAATTTCTAACTCAAATTAGAGACATTATTAGTAGAGTACGTACTGCTACTACCTTCTGCCATAACAAAATACTTAGGGAGTGTTTTTTTGTATTGTCGAAGGTGGAAAACGAGTCAACAGCCCAGCTGTTGGTAAGTAGTAACTTTCGCTAATGGACTTCTGCAATGCCAAGGACTCTGCGAAGCCGTTGACTACCAAGTTAGAAGTGGGGTAAATAAAAGAAAAGAGGAAGGCGAGGAAACAGGCAAAGGAAATGTTTCGGTATTCACTACAAAAAGGGAATGTATTCGATAAAACCTACCTTATTACAATAAACGATTATTATTACGAAAAATGCATAAAAATATTTAACATCATCGCCATTTTGACCGATCTCAAGCCTACTGTGACCGGTCATGTGAACTGTCTCATTCATCCGTAACTTATACTGTTTTTGCCCGACTGACGAAATCAAGGAGGGTAATGTTTTTCGGGTGTATATATGTATGTATGTCTATTTCTTTGGCACGCTCTACAGTATAAATGGCTTGATGGATTTTAATGTATGAGGTGTCATTAGATTCGTATTGATTGTGGAAGTGGTAAAGAGTATATAAAATTTTAATGTAGCGTCAGCATGAGAAATTTTTTTTTTCTTTTACCTTTGTTTTAGGCAGTCGAGTTTCTTGTTTTTTTGCTTATTATCTCATTAATTGAATGAGAAACTCCAAAATTCTACGCGAGTATTATTGCCACTAAGCACTCAATTTAAAAAAGCGTAATACAACTTGATATATAGATTCCTTTGCGACATTTTATAAGGATTTTCTTTCATATTTATTACCATCTGATACGTGCCCTGAATTCTTGCTAGGCGAACACGTATTACGATTATACTTCGATGGGCGTCTCTGTTAGGCTGTTTACTTCATTGAGTTTGCTATTGTATTATTATAACGCTATGGGTGTTATGATATCCTAGTAGTTAGTATACCGATACAACTGGATATTGATACGAAATCGGACGTGTTTTTATTTCGGCCAAAAAATAAGCCAAAAAATATTTTTACAAAACATTTTTTTTTATTTGTCAGGTACAAAAAACAGTTACAAGATAAAACATTACAAATAATTTTGCTTACAGACGGGTTGATAACATGTGACCCATGCTGTTGTTCACATATTCTTAAAAAAAATTAAAGAATACAACTACAATACTCATAGAATAGAGTTTATTTAGCGTGAATATAAGTTATCACATAAAATTTTTATCCCCTACATTGACGATTTTTCGTTCAAAGTTTCAACCTTTATTTCAACCCTTTCACGTCATTTTTCGCAATAAAATATAACCTACATTGTTCTACAAGGTCTATTCTAAAACTGTAGCAAATTTCATCCAAATCGATTCAGTGGTTTAAGAGTGAAAGTGTAACAGACAGACAGTTACTTTCGCATTTTTATATTAGTATGGATGTTTAAGAACGAGTAGGTAAAGTACAATAGTAATACTTTTACAATGTTTGCCTGATATAATTATCAAACAATCGGTAGATGAGATCTTGCCTTCGATTACTTTCGATGTAGATTGGTAGTGTCTCCGACGGGTCAAAAGTGAATACCTGTATGGCCTTTATTCAGCTGTGGACGTATTTCGAATGATAAAATACAATACTGCCTTTAATTGTATTCTAACCTCGTCTGAAAACTTCATTTTCATTTAAATGCAATGTATTCTAGCAATCTTATCGAACATGGCACTCATGCAGTAACTTACTCGTAGTAATAAAAGCCGCACTACCATTTCTCTCTCTCAACCTCATAAAGTATCAACTTATTTGGTTCAGCGGTACTGTGTATGAACTGCCACGCAGAGGTCGCGGGTTTGATTCCCGTTTTGTGCAAATATTTGTGTGCGTGAACATGGCTATTTGCATTGGTCTGGGTGTTTATATGTATTATATGTATGTATTTACAAAAAGAAGTATATAAGTATATTCATCCGCATTCTAGAACCCATATCACAAGATATTACTATATGCTTACTTTGGGTCTAGATGGCGTTGTGTGGTTGTTGTGACATTATTTTTATTAGAAATATAAATAAATACATTTTATTTTTACTACAGATGTTAAGTATTGCACACGCGTTCCATGCATGCTATAGATATAATATGTATGTATGTACAATGTTCATGCATACATTTTACAAAATGTACATTGTACATATAAAATGTACGTATAATATTTGCATGCGGTAATCGAATGACGGCTACAAACGCTAATTACGGAATATTAAAATTTACATATGGGAATGAAACAAATAAAATACCTATTTAAAAAAATATGTGCAATTGGACATAATATATCTATAACTACACGCCTGACTCCCATTAACGGGGTAAGCAGATACTATATGAGCAAACTTATATCAACGCCAACATGCATACGCAACCGCCCAATGCCCCTGCATTTTAAATCTGTAATATCTTCGAAAATATGCATTTAAATTACATGCTACATAGGACCATATTGGTCTATATTAATGCGAAATGTATTTAAGGTACTTAAGGTAATAAAGATTAATGCTGTATTGCTTAAAATCGCTACGTAAATAAGCCATTATTTCTCATAAAAGATATGGTTAATATATATAAGTGATATAAATAAGTGAAGGAAAAAATATGGTTATATTCTATAAATAGAATAGAAACCTACGCCATTTTTCTAAGGCCTCAGATTCGTGACATAAATTTCACACAAAGTTTTCTTCTGTTTATTAATTAAACTTATCGAGCTATTGAGGCAGTTTTTTTTACTAAACTAATATTTAATAAATAGAGAAAATATTTGAGTTTTTGTATGTTTCTTTGTTTGTTCCAATTTAACTCAAAAACTACATATCCGATTTCAACGTTAGAAAGCTACAAATATGACGGATAACGTAGTCTATATTTTATTATATTTACCATATACTTATAACAAATTTTTCAGTCACTTTCAGTATTTCAATATTAAGCGTCTTTGTAAATCTGAATGATGCAATACGTCACTATTGCAATGAAATTTTTCGTAGGCGTTTTTTGTGAGACCAATCAACACTTTTGGACGTCTAGTCCTCTATAAATCAAAAATCCTTTTACCCTTTTATCTTACCACTTTTTATTCTTGTCGGAAATTGCGAAGATGCAATCTCCGGCACGAGCAAAAAAGTGGTATCGAGCTTATCTGTCATGTACATCGTATTAAACTGTCCGGTACACTCGGTATTTGGTAATTAATACGAAGGCATGACAGTGTATTGCAATAACCTTATATACCTCTTCAGACATATGAAAATTTCCCCTTTCTTTATATAAATATTATTTTTATAACTTTGTACTTTTTTATTATAATTATAATGTTGTATATTGCATGCTGTGGCAATCTGTAATTAGGTCTACACTTAGCACTTAAATCCAATTGCTTGCAAACCTTGTATCATATGGTTGTACAAATAAGTTAAATAAATGTATATTAAAAAATAATTAAAGCGTTAAATTATAATATATTATTTAATTTTTCGAATTCTTTTCGCAAACCCATTCATTTGATAATGATAAGAAATGCATAAAAATGACGGAACTGTTTAAAAAGTTCACCATATTAGGTTTAGAATAAGGTCACTTACTATCCTTATGACGCATGTCGTCTAAAATGGGGTTTGGATCCATAAAGGAAATAACAAAAAAGAATCGTTTACACTTTATTAGTATTTAAAATCAGTCTCGAAAATCGGGACCGATAGTTATTATAGGTATTAGTTCAAAAACTGTCGAAACTAAGGATGATAATAGTATCGATACTGTTTAAATAATGAATAGTCTCTATATTGTAGACCATTTGCCAAAGAAGCGAAGAAGAAAGGGCATCATAGTAAATGGCAAGGAAATTACTAAATCTTATACAATGTTTTACACATCTACTTTCTCATATATTTGTTCTACTGTGACCAAAACTACTACGTTACGGCACGTAACATAAGTTTTATGAGACCCGTCATAAAATATTACTTCGAATATAGTTGCCTTTGTTTGACGCTTTTAGAGTGAACAAAGTTAGAATTCTAAATCCACAACTTACTCGATTTCGTTTTTATGACTGGTGAAAAATAGTTTTTGACTGTGAAATGCAGGTCGCGCATTTTAGTTTTGTGTTTGTTGCAAAACGTAAAATGTAACATTAGATTTATTTATTTAATAATGGTACACCGACAGCTATACATATTAATCGAATATTTAAGACTATTTCGATACAGTAAAAGTTCTAATATATACGCCAATAAAAGGTTGTACTCAACATTTACAATACACATAGAAAGGATATATATATAAGCATAGTTCTGTTATATTTTCAAGATAATTAATAAGATCTTAAATCTATTGTTGTCTTAAAATATTCAGAACGATTTTTTTCCTTTTTGTAAAGTACCGTTGACTTAAAATAACTATAAGAAAAATATTTAAATAATAGAAAATATTTTTTTGAAATTAGCAATCATGAATACTTCTTCAATACTTATGCTATCCTGGTATACCATGATTAAATTAACATACAATGACCAACTAAAACGTCAGTTAACTTTATGTTAAACTTATTTTTTTAGCGTTATGATATTAAAGTTACAAAAACAGCTTAAAACTTATGAAAAACTTAGAATTAAAAAAAAAAATAATTAGTGGGCGACAGAAGGTCCTTAAGTAGGGGCAAAATAAATGAACTGACCTTTTTATTACACGGATCTCACAACTGGTTTCGGTAGGAGAAATGAGTTGCGAGACTTGGTTTTTTTACAATTTGTTTTGATGGCATTAAAGTTACAATGAGCTTAATACTTATGAACTACTTAAAATTTATTTATTAAACTCATGTATATTATATAGGTATAGTATAAATTGAGTAATCATTTTAAGATTGGAAGACCAAGTATAGTCAATTTGATTGGAAATGCTGCAATCAAAGTTTATATTAAAGTTGTGGTCATTATTCTTGTGAGATAACAATAGTTGCAATGGTAAAGTTTAGACATGCACAAGTTTAGTGGCCCGAGACGTGTTCAAAGCTATGTAACATATTGGTATTGGACACGAGATGAAATAAATGTAATGCCCGAATTAGATACTGTATCGTATATTTAATACAGAACTTATAACCACTTAATATTAATAATTAATTAATTATTGACTACCTCTGTGGTTTGGTGGTACTGTGTAGGGACTGCCACGCAGAGGTTGCGGGTTCGATTACCGCTCAGTGCAAATATTTGTGTGCGTGAACATGTCTATTTGCATTGGTCTGAGTGTTTCTATGTATAATATGTACATATACATATATATTTTTACAAAAAAAAAGTATTTAATTATGTATCCGCATTCTAGAACCCATAACACACGCTATAATATATGCTTACTTTGGGTCTAGATGGCGTTGTGTGTAGTTGTTGTAATATTATTATTATTATTTAATATATCACGTGTAGGCTCAATAAAGAACATAGATCAGTATGTGTCAGGTAGAATGCAATGTATCTAAAATATAAAATGTATCTGAATCTTCATTTACGGTAGTTCAACTTTGTTGGTTTCAGCATAATAATACCAGCCTGTTTACTGTCCCACTGTAGGGAAAAAGTTTCTTCTCTTAAAGAGAAGGTATGAGCAATAATCACCACGCTTGCTCAAGGCGGATTGGCAATTTCAGACTTTTAAGTCCAAGTTTCCTTACGATGTTTTCCTTCACTGTCAGTCAGAAATGTCCAAGATAAACTTAGAAAGTAAATATGATTTGGAAAACCACATTGGTACTTGCCCGGATTCGAACCCACTAACTACCTCGTGTTTACGAATCGGTTCGTGGTCGCCACTCTAGAACCTTTCTGTCCCAACCGCCGTCAGTTCTGCGAGCTGTGCCATATTCATTCAAACATTACTGCTATTTCTACCAGTAACTTTCGTTACCAGTTATTTCAGTTTCAGATTCATAATCAGATTTTTTTCTATTCTGTGAAGGAACACAGACTCAAGAAAAACTTCTATAGAAAAGAAAAGGACAATACCCACTCATATATCTGTGTTGTATTAAACATTGTTACTTCTACATCTACATCTTTACTTAAACTTTCGCGTTTCATAAAATACTATATATAAATATACGGGAATTCACGCGATCGTGCATTAGGTATTTACATACCTTATTTTTGCTCATCAGTCTGCTTGTGACTACGGCCGGTGTAACCTGGTTGGAACGTCAAGCAAAATGTATGTAAATACCTAATGCACGATAGCGTGAATTCCCGTATATTTATATAAATTATATCTACGTTGTCAACGTTCGTGTGTACCTAAACTACTAAGTGCTTACTTTACGAGCCATCCCTAGCTGAGAGACTTTGGTAGTTTTAGTAACCCGAGCTCCAGACGTTGGCCCCAATATTTGTCCTAACGGCGCTTGTTCTACGTATGAATCTAGAAAATAGCACTACCAACGTTCCCGCAACGTTGGGGCCAATGCTATTTTCTAGATCCACACGTAAGACGAATGTCGTCGGGGCCAACATTGGGGCTAGCGTGTGGATCCGGCGTTTACAATGTCTTCATAATACCCGACGTTTCCTCTCTAAGGAGGCTATTTCACCGCACAAACTTTTGAAAGCAAGATAATGGATACTATTAAACTTTGCTGGTATATATTTGTGTTGAAATAAGATTGAGTTTTTTGGTCTTATGAAAAACACTCACATTAAAATTATAGTTCAACGACGACGTTTGAAGATGTTCACTGTTGAACAGAGTTGTATTGTTTCTTTTACAGGTTTTATCATTTTTGGTATAATTAGCATAAGTTTTTTTTACCTAAAAAAGACAGACACTAAGTACATACAGAATTAGAGGAAATAATTATACATCATACAAAAAATTGATCCCTTGTGGGTGTCACATCCACAACACAGTAATTCAATCAACTGAACTTGGCAGGTGGACCACGGGTAATGCTCCAGTAGATACACACTCCTACTACGCTACGAAGGCAGTCAAATTTGAAACAGATTGGCGATTAAGGATAAGTGGTCTGTTATTTAGCAAAATATTTATATATTACTAGCTTTCCGTAGCGCGGCTTCAGCCACGTCTTTGCTTACTGCTCTGCTCCCGTCGCCAGTAGCGTGATGTTTCATAGCCTATAACCTTCCTCGAGAACTAAGCTATCGTACGCAAAAATATTAGTTCAATTCTGACTGGTAGTTCCAGCGATTAGCGCGTTAATAAACAAACAAACAAATTAATTATTCCGCTTTGTATAATAGTGTAGATATAGATTAAATAGAATACTCAAAACAACATTGTCCCACTATTTACTATTCAGATATTCAATATCGGTAAATTAGTATTCAGTCTACAGTCTTCTTTTGAAATAATTAAGTGCGACATTTCAAAGAGATCGCTTAAAATTTCAATCACAGCGTTATTAATGTATTGCGATACAAAAGTATTGAATTAATAAATACATTTTCATTAAAATGGCTACGTAGTAATGACAGCGTGAGTGAATTTTAGTACTTATAGTGGACACCACGAGCGCTGCAGATTTAGTTCTTATGGCAAATACCTGGGGCGCTGTTAATTTCTTCTATTGTATAATGTTTTACGCGATCATATGCAAGATAAACGTGCATTTGGTCAAAGCTAAAGATAATGCGGTTACAATTATAGTCACACATAGACCGTTATGATATCATTAGTGTATTTTTTGGAGCTTTAGTGCGTTTTAAAAGCGTCGTGGAAAGAAGCTGATAATATTTATGAACTACAGCGTACTGTCAGCGTAGACCCTCTACGCCGATAGTCTCTCTCGTTACGCGACTGAGTTAACGCGTAGACGTAGCGCTTAAGTTCTATCAGACAAAGATCGGTCACGCGTTCAAGCGTTCAATACAACACAACGAACGCAAAACTGAAAACTATTGAACGCGGAACGCTTGTACGCCCTCTGTGTGATAGAACCCTTAAGTGGGGAACAAATGCCAGTCACAGAGATAAAATATTACCCTCCTTTACTTAGATTGTTGGGTAATAAGGAACGCGCAAGCTCGACGTACGCCAATGGGAATCCAGCTTTTACAATAAGATTTGAAAAAAGGTTTTGAGCTCATTTTAATACTATTATTTATATATTATTACTAGCTCCCCGTGGCGAGGTTTTACTCGCGTATTTGGTTACTGCTCCGCTACCATCACCAGTAGCGTGAAGTTTGCCTATAGCCTTCCTCAAGAACTAGTCTATCAAACGCATGATATTGTGTTAAAATTCATGTCTATTCTTTATACTGGGTATCAAAATATAGATTTCGTGAGGTATTCTAGTTCGCTCCCTAGTGTGACGCCTACACCACTGTCATTTTGTAAGGTATTCCCGTCTGCAATGTTACGCCTACACTACACTTGAAGTCTAGAGACAAGACTAGATGAGATATTTATCAACACAATACACTGGACAGGTAGATGACAGTAGTCCAAGTCCGCAATGTCGATAACATAGTCTCTCTCTTGTATATACAAAAAATATAATATTGGGATGAAAGTTAATTAAGTTTTATGTATATTTACTACTTGGACTATTAATAGAGCATTTATTATCTCGACTGCTTTTGTAACGTAGTGGGATTGAATGTGACCGCTTTGCAAGAAGTTGTATTGTTCGATAATGATTGTTAGAAAGTGCTAGAACCCTTCAAACTTTAAAAACTTTTAGTCAAGCTTTCTTACGATAATTGACTTCATCTTCGTCAGTAACATCCAAGATAAACTGGCAAAGTAGTAGGTATACAATTTCAAAATGGTACTTCTGCTTATTGCCTACACTATCAACCCTACCTGTCGCCTTTGTACCCGTAATCATACATAGCGACATCCGACGGTCATATTGTACTATATATTGATCTGCGATACACAATACCAATATGAGAGATATTGTTGAAATTTCTTTTAACAAGAAAGTTCGAAGTACTTTTTTATTATTTTTGAGAGTGTCGTGTACAAAAGAGGCATAAAATGTAATACAGAGAGAATGTTTATGTTATAAAGTTTGACACAAGGCTTAAAGTAATGCGTACGTATTAAGGATTACCTTGTTCTGTGCGTAGGTACTAAAAGTTACTTTACTGCCGTCGCAATTCCGTCTGCTACGCGTGGTGACTTAAAAGAGTCACTCTCTCAACTCTTTAGCCAAAAAACAATCCATTATTCTATCAATCTGCTATGATTAGTAGGAATAGGTTTCATTACAGAGTGGAGTTCTTTTAGATAAGAAAAAAAGAAATTACGAGAAACTGACAATCATAACTTTCTCAACTTCGTTTCCAAGGCGAAACAAATACGCTTTCGTACTGATTTATTATATTATTTAAGATTAATAACCAACGCTATAAATTTTTTTATTAAAACTTCTTAGTGTCATTTAGTACTGGTAGCTCGGAATCGAAATGATTTTTTATAGTAACGAACTTTTAAGAGTAGCAATTACCCATTGCTTGGTTTTAATTAAATATTTCTAGATGGTACCTATGTACGGCCATGTACAGTCCATTCCAATTCTAATTTCGGACAATGTAAACAATCCTCCATATTGCCATTGTCTATGGTTTCATGAATTTACTAGTGATGGGGAAAAGGATGATAATAATAAAATTAATGTCATCATCATAATTAAATAATAATTCCTCATTCTTTTTTTCTAACATTTTTAAATAATATTACGTTTACTAATACTCTATTTGCGTAATCGATTAATTCTATTTGATTTGTTATTTTTATTACTCCAAATACTTGTATTTATGTTAAATATGGTATTGTATTTTATTGTAACCGTTGACTTATAAACTATAAGATAATAAGACAAACAATTTACCTAATGTATAAATAAATGTAATTTAAATTAAGCATTGACCTCTAATTACAACTATTCGACCACGGACTGAAATGGAATACTGGGATACTTTTGAATATTTTCCCGCCTGATAAAAAATTGTGAAATATTGATTAAATGGAATTTGTATGTATGTTACGATTTTATTATACTATATTACAATAAAACAAATGAACTCAGACTTGCGAGGGCAAATGACAAAATATTATGTACCTATGATATGTATTGTTTAAACTTATTTCTTCTGAAAAATTACAACATTGGTTTTCAAAGACAATATATAGAGTACAGAAAAAATAAAACTGTCAATCATTTTGACGTCTTATTCGACCGCAAAAAGTAATTCGTAATTTTATTAAATAAACTAGATTTGATTATTAATCATTAGTAGAAATAGTTGCAAAATGAAGTTTATAGTGAACAGAATGTGTATAAACCCATGTGTCATCGTATATGGAGTTTTTGATAGAAAAATATTGAAAAAACTGTTTGTTTACATTGTCCGAAAATGGATTTGGTCGATACTGTAGTACGAACGTCCTTGCCTTATCTGAACTCCTGGTACACGAAATGCGTGAATGCGTAACTTAAATTATGACTTTTTAATTACTTTTATTTGCAACGTAAGATTGTAGTAACTTTTTAAATAAAACATTGTTAGAAAACTCTTGCCATGTTTTATTATTGTTCTTTAGCAAGTGGACTTTCTTATTTCTGCCGTAATCGTCAACTTCAACAAATATGCAAGCTAGATATATTCTTATTTAATTTAATTCTTTATATAATATAACCATACTAAATGCGCCCCACGGCTTCGTCCGCGCCTAAAATGTGTTTTGTCTTCCTCGGGAACCAGACCGCATGCTCGCACGCACGCACGTTAAAGATGTCTATTTATTTCTTCCAAGAAATAAATTCTGATTCCAATAACAATCGTACGTCTGATCGCACTATCGTATTGAGGCAGTTGGTATTATGCCACTGTTTAAGCATTTTCTAAAACGCTTTGTTGTGATTCCTTCAAAATAATTAGAGAGAGCTACTCTATGTATAACTCTTCGCAAACATGTACCCCTGGTCTTTGTGTTGGTGCCAAGCGAATTTAATTTAATCTGGCTTGCTATTCAACATTGCAAACGAATTTTGCGATGTTGATTTTAGAATTTTAGCTGGCACGTGCGCATTCTATTAAATGAATATTTGGGAAATTTCAATAAAGGATGACCACGGCGACATTCCTCTTTTAGAGAGATATCTATATTTATCTATTTTCATTCATTTCATTATATCAGTTTTCAGTTAAGTTTAGTAAAAGTGAAATTTTTGTTTCCTTTCATTCAGTTTTTATCTTTAGCGAAATCGCTTATTAATATTTATTTATTCCCTGTACTTGTCAGCTTTTTTTTTATTGCCGGCAGTGGCAGACGAGCAAACAGCCCACGTGATGGTAAGTGGTAACTGTCGCTCATGAACGACTCAGAGTCCCTAGTATTGCTCCTGCAACACCAGGGGCTCTACGAAGCTGCTGCGTATCGTGAAGGGAGTGTAGTAGGTATATACGATTGCCTGTCTTCTTAACTTTTTAACTTAAAAAATGTTTACTATCTAACTTTACTATTGTAAGTAAATTGGCAGTAGACAAATGTGGTTCATAAGTATCATTTACCTAAAAATAGTTTGAGTACGACTTATACTTAGAGCAAAACCAAATTCACAAAAATAAATAAATAATTTTAAACTCTATTGTACTTAAACGAAAAGTCACTAAACAAAACTTAGAATGTACAACGCGGGCTCTTATCGCTAGGAGGTATTTGTATCAAGCCACCTTTGGATGGATATGTTAGTGAGATTTTATCAGTAGTTGCTGGTTAGCATAATGAAAACAAATTTTCAACAAACTGCAATGCCATGTAGTCTATCACCTAGTACTACAAACGAAAAAATCACTTAACAGTGTAGGTATACGGTTTGGTTTAAAACGTTAGTGCTAGAAGCGCTGATGTTCACGCTCGTCTTGGTAGATACAAACATGGTGTAAAGTCACCCCGATAAATCTTTTGAGACCGATCAATCACAGCTGTGCAAGTAAAAGCCGCATCTAAATCCATCGGACCGTTATCGAGATTAGGGATTGCTTGCAGACAAACGCTTTCTTGCGACTTCTTTTACGCGCGCTAAGTTACATCTTCGGTCACTGCTCTGCTCTCGTCGCCAGTAACGTAATATTATTTATCCTATAACCTACCTCAATAAATGGACTGGTAGTTCCAGAGATCAGTGCGTTCAAACAAAAAACAATTCCGCTTTATATATTAGTATAAATAGATACAAAATCACTTGAGTAGGAAAGAAATTTAAAACCTCTTGTCATAACAGTTTGCATTCCCACAGATATACATTAGTTACAGCCACTAGTCACAAATTACTCTAGAATACTTATTATGTATGAAATAATGACAAAACACATTACTCACTGTTACCCCAGTCCCTCTAATGAATTATTGAGCAGAAACGAGTCGACGCTATTTATTGCTAGAGTAGCAGTTACAGCTGTTGTTGTTATTCATAATTTATGCGACGTTATGCTATATTTTAGACCAGAATTTTATACGCTCGTTTTTGGAAGAGCGTGTAAACGCGACTTTTGTCACTTAAGCAATTCGTACAAGCTTTGACGCGCTTATATTCGTCAGCTCGTATAAGGGTTGATACTGACTTACCGCTATCGGATCGAAGCGTTTTAAATCGCAAAATAAGCGAGTGTAAGCGCTTAAGCTAAAACGACTGTAAAAATACGCGAGTCTGAAAACGCTCTATTATTCAAAGTAAGAACAATATTTGGTTAAGCAATAATAGAAACGCAAGAAATGTAGTGTTTTATTTAAAAAGTTTGCAACAAACATTGAAAATCGAATGGAGGTCACAATTTCAAAGAGGAATGTATTTCTTTGTTGTCGTTCCAGTCCATTATGTTCTCACAGCGGGGTGAAGGTTCTATGCAAGAGCAGCATTATTACGATCAGGGTTTCTTAGTGACACTGCTAATATAAAGATATACAAATAGTCTCAGGAAGTGGACAAGATCGCCCGGAGGGTCTCTACTTATGTAACATTAATAATTTACATTTACAATATACTAATCAATAAAAAAACAAAAACAATAGTAATTTCTTAATTCACTGTTCTGTTTTTAACCGACTTAAAAAAATTAAGTTATTAATTCGACTGCTTTATGAAATATTGTTAAAATAAATTTTCGAGTATGTTGTTCTATACGGGCTTCTAAACAAGTGTGCTAAATGGATACCAAAAATTGTTTGTGTTTATCGCATTTCTCAGAAACCAAAACAGTTATTTTATTAATATTCGTTTTTACTCCAATTAATTAATCAACTTTCTTTTTCATTACTCCATTAAAAAGAATCTCTCAGTTGTTCTGAGCGCCTGGTATCATCAATACTAATTGATTGATGTATCTATTGTCCGATATTGACAGGATTGATTAGATAAATGGGTTCTTTTTAACCCATAAAATAAAGTCCGCGCAGGACAGTGCAAGTTGGATGAGTGTAAAGTTGCCATGGTTAATAACATACACATAAAAAAATACATATAAAAATACTATTTACTCCACTACACTGACACTAAATGTCATGAAGCTCATTTCCATTCCAAAGTTCCAAACCTATTTTTTCCCAAACGTTTTGGTGTACCTACTTTATATGAAAACTTTTTTTAACCTAACAAATCTTCTTAATAAATTAAATTTTATTACACATACTGGTACACAAACACAACCAGTTCGCTAACAAGGTAGAGCAATGTGACTAACAAGCAAGAAACTTAGACCACTGTTATTAATCGCTAGTGTTGAGTTTCTATACTAAGCGTGACCCACAGCAAAATTTATATCTACACTAATATTATAAAGAGAAAAGATCTGTAGTTTTGTATGCAACGAATAAACTCAAAAACTACTAGACAGATTTCAAAAATTCTTTTACCATTAGAAAGCTACATTATCACTGAGTAACATAGGCTATATTTTATCCTCGTACTTTCACGGGAACGTGAACCACGCGGGTGAAACCGCGTGACGTCCGTTAGTCGTAAAATAAGTTACTATTTGACCGACAGTACTTACGAAAAATCACTTTCAATTACTATTATGTGTTTAATTTTTATTATTAGCCATAATGTAGTTTTGAAGATGACTGCCTCGCATAAAGAAAACATATTCACAATTTTGTTATAAAATGTATATGTAAAATTGTGTAATTTCTCTAAACATGTCTGACCAACAAATAATGGACATGTCAATCTTTTTGCATTATTAAATGGGGTTGTTAAGCCAAAGGGACGACGGATTATCCTTCAATCATTGTTGTGTATTGGATTTCTGCCAAATACACTGATTAATACATTGGAAAAACGATATCATCCCTATCAATTACAGAATTTATATTACTGCTATGTTTGTAAATATTTATTTATGTATTTAAATATTGTTGTAAGAATTAGGCATCTAACTTAGTCCAAGTTTATATTATGCGTTCGAAACTATAAGAAAACTATAAAATAAAATGCAAAACTGCATAAAAGTAAATATATTTGGGTTTTTTGTACAATAAATTTAAAAGCATCACTACAATCACTAGGAAGTTATAAACTAAGAAGAGGTATCATCGCGTGGCGCTACCCAAAACTCTTTCGGATTATTTATAGTTGGCAAATGTACGGATCTTCTTGAAACCGGCCGCCGTAATTTCCTTCCTTCTACTTTATTCTTTATGCGGCCCTAGTACTCAGGATTTTTTATTAAAATAGTTTGGTATGTTGAACTTTTGCAATTTTGGATTTATTGGCCACTCAGCTATTTTTGAGGTGGTTGGAACACACTTTCTGTAATTTTACATAAAATTGTTTTTTTATATTATCCGTAATGTTCTGTTTTATTTTTGTTACTAGCTTTCCGCGGCGCGGTTTCATCCGCGCGGAAAATATGGTACGCTCACACACCCATGCACGCACGCACGCACGCACGCACGCACGCACGCATGCATGCACGCACGCATGCACCCACCCACCTACGCACGCATGCACACACGCATGCACGCACGCACGCACATACAAACTTTCGCATTTATAATATTAATAGGATTATAATGGAAACAGTAATCAGACTAATTTTAAAACTAATACGTTAAGATTAATATAAAAACTTAATGGAAATAACTAAGTATCATAATGCGTTTTGAAAGTGCTCAAAGTTCGAGCATAACATATTTACGATGATCATATATCACTGTCAGTACTCAGTAACAGATTTACTTTCAAGGACACTTGGGTCGGATATAAAATGCGACGGTTCCCTTCGAACGCAGCAGATTGCTAACTCTCAGACTTTTTCCTTATTCCGCAAGTCTAATAGAAATTATTATGAGAAAGGGAATTCATTTGGAAATAACGAAATAACCACAGCTTATAAACAACCAAGCTCATTACAATAAATATGAGTTACATTCATGACTGTGCAAATTACAGAATACACAAGCAGCTGATACTTCGCTGATAGTGAAAACAAATTTAATAATAATAATATCACAACATCTACACAACGCTATCTAGACCCAAAGTAAGCATAGTAATAGCTTGTATGGGTTCTGGGGTTGTAGGGTTGTAGTAGGTAGGTAGGGGTTGTAGGGGTTGGGCGAATACATATACTTCCCCCCCAACGGGGTTCTCGCCTTGTCGCGGCGGGGGGGCTTAGTAGCCGTGGTTACCAAGGACCACGGTGAACCAAGAGGAACCCCAAGGAGGCGCCGCTCCTCTGGGCTTTGCCAGTAAGCCCACGATGGAGCGGCTCTGGTGGGTTGCGGTGCTGTTTGGGCGGCACCGCAACTGGGTCGGGCTGCAGTGTTGCTTCGGCGACACTGCGGCTGAGGAGTGGCGGGGCCGCGGCGGGAGAGGAGTGCCGGTATAACGGTGCGCCGCTCTCCCTACCTTCCGCGGCCTCGGCGGGGCCGCAACCGCCAGATTGCGGACGCGGTGGGGCCGCAGGGGAAGAGGAGTGTCGGTATTGCGATGCGCCGTTCTCCCTATCCTCTGCGGCTGAGTTGGCCTGCGGGCGGCGATCGGGCAGTCGCCGCCCGAACAGCACGGGCCCGAGACGGCAGTGCGCGTGTTCCGCACGCGCCTCTCGAAGAAGGGGGGGCTAGGCCCCTAAATCGGACGGGGCCCGCTCGCGGTGAGTGGGCCATGGCCCGTCGGGGTCGCGGATGAATGCGCAAGCAACTCCCGTGACCCCGACACTCTGGCCGTCTGGAGGAACACCGTGGGTTTTAGTCGGTATGCTGGCCGCGCTTTGAGTGCGGTCGGAGAGTCCGACATAACCCCCGCCGTGCCCGGGCGGGTGCGTATGCGTAATGCATTTCCCACGTAAAAAAAAAAAAAAAAAAAAATACATATACTTATATCCCCCCCAACGGGGTTCTCGCCTTGTCGCGGCGGGGGGGCTTAGTAGCCGTGGTTACCAAGGACCACGGTGAACCAAGAGGAACCCCAAGGAGGCGCCGCTCCTCTGGGCTTTGCCAGTAAGCCCACGATGGAGCGGCTCTGGTGGGTTGCGGTGCTGTTGGGCGGCACCGCAACTGGGTCGGGCTGCAGTGTTGCTTCGGCGACACTGCGGCTGAGGAGTGGCGGGGCCGCGGCGGGAGAGGAGTGCCGGTATAACGGTGCGCCGCTCTCCCTACCTTCCGCGGCCTCGGCGGGGCCGCAACCGCCAGATTGCGGACGCGGTGGGGCCGCAGGGGAAGAGGAGTGTCGGTATTGCGATGCGCCGTTCTCCCTATCCTCTGCGGCCGAGTTGGCCTGCGGGCGGCGATCGGGCAGTCGCCGCCCGAACAGCACGGGCCCGAGACGGCAGTGCGCGTGTTCCGCACGCGCCTCTCGAAGGAGGGGGGGCTAGGCCCCTAAATCGGACGGGGCCCGCTCTCGGTGAGCGGGCCATGGCCCGTCGGGGTCGCGGATGAATGCGCAAGCGACTCCCGTGACCCCGACACTCTGGCCGTCTGGAGGAACACCGTGGGTTTTAGTCGGTATGCTGGCCGCGCTTTGAGTGCGGTCGGAGAGTCTGACATAACCCCCGCCTTGCCCGGGCGGGTGCGTATGCGTAATGCATTTCCCACGTATAAAAAAAAAAAAAAATAAAAAAAAATAAAAAAAATACATATACTTATATACTTTTTTTGTAAATACATACATATTATACATAGAAACACCCAGACCAATGCAAATATTCATGTTCATGCACACAAACATTTGCACTAAGTAAGAATCGAACCAGCGACCTCTGCGTGACAGTCCGTACACAGTAGCATTGAACCACAGAGATCGCCGAAAAAAATTGTTTATTTGTGCACGTTCACAGAAATTTTTGTGACTGTTATTAACTTAATTTTAAGTAGGCTAATTTAAAGTTCTATTCGACCTAAATTTATCTCTGAATTAAATGTACTCGTACATCTATGAAGGACCTAAAACCAGTGCTGTTTCTCGAACATTTTGCACTGCATATTTGTATGAATAGAGAAAGTCTCTTTGTTCATAAGATTTATTGAGCAAACTAAGTTAATTATTACGCAGTATTGTCGTATATTTCATTTTCTCGTACCTACGCAAATATAGTAATGTTATGATGAAGTAACTAGGATGTTGTAAAATGCATTGCGAAGTGGAATCTTATTTACCTGTATTTTATTGTAAGTCAGATTTGTACGACTTTTAAAACTAAAGGCCGCGGAATACGTGACGGGTTTTTTATACGGACGGGACGGGACGAAAATCTTTGAAAATGTCGTTCTGCATATGTCACGAAAACACCGCCGGAGCTGCCTTGTTCAAGAACTCCAAGCCGCGCTGATTCTATTATACCAGGAAAACATAAGAACAAAAGATCAAGCTCTTAAATGTCTTTGAATAATATCTGAAGTATAGTCAAAGCTTCCGGTCTTTTAGAATTCAACCACTCTCATCTCCTATTATAACTGAGAGCCTAGTACTTCAAACTATCGCATCGTCATGCAAAGAAACCTCATGAGCAGGTTTTCGTCGTATTTTGTCAAAATTGGCACCGTGTCAAATGGGTCTAGTCTTTTGGGCTATTAGTAGGCCCGTAGTGTTTCCTTTTTCCATTCATAAGAAGTTAATTATAATATCCTATTCCTACTGATGCTGGTAATTAAATATGATGATGATAAATATATATCAAATAGGCATCGGTTTTGAACACGACAATAGTGTCATCAAGGCATACTCCTAGGAACATGCAATCACAACAAGTCTGGATTTATAAATTATTATTTTAAGTTTTTATTTAAGTTTTTCTTTGACAACCTCTGTGATTCGGCAGTACTGTGTATGGACTGCCACGCAGAGGTCGCGAGTTCAATTCCCGCTCAGTGCAAATATTTGTGTGCATGAACATGGCTATTTGCATTGGTCTGGGTGTTTCTATTTATAATAATAATAATAATAATAATATCATTTATTTCTCAGTATATGGTACATTGAGGTCTTACAAAAACATTGATTCACATACACTACCATTGCTGGTGTAGAAACATTAATTATTTAAACTAAACATGCAACAAAATCGTGATTTTTTTTATTAGTTATTATAATTTATAAATATGCTTTTTATTAGTTTCTAATAGTGGTAAAAATTTAACTCACAATTTTATTTGAAAATATTAAATTACAGCTCAAAATATTTATTACAATGTCAAAATATTAATTACGATGTCGAAATATAAAATAAAATGTCAATTATTATTCAAATGTCAAAAAATTATATAGAATGTCAAAATATTATTTATAATGAGATAATGACAAAGTATTATTTATAGTGTTAAAAATTATTAATAACAATGTCAAAAATATTAAATATAATGCTAAAATATTAATTACAATGTCAAAATATTAATTACAATGTCAAAATATTTATCACGATGTCAAAATATAAATTATAATGTCAATTATTATTTAAAATTATTTAAAATATGTATGTATTTACAAAAAAAAAGTATATAAGTATGTTTATCCGCATTCTAGAACCCATATCACAAGCTATTAATTTACGCTTACTTTGGGTCTAGATGACGTTGTGTGGTTGATGTGGTATTATTATTAAGTTTTACATGGAAAATTACATGTCATCTGATATTAAAAAAATATTAGACAATTAAAAAAGTTTATTTCTGGTTTATTTTCTAAAGATTATTAGTATTTGCAATTAAAATGATCAAGTAAACTCCACATTTATCATATAAGCAGTTTTGTTTTCTCAACTAAACAGTATAACTACATTATTATTATAAAGTTCAGGTAACCAACGAAGGAGTAAGCAGTAGAATGAGATGTTTACTTTACTAACTAGATCGGTTTAAGTACGAATCGTAGACAGCTTTTAAAGTATCAAACTTATTTGCCAACTTTAACTTTAAGCAGATTTTGAATTGTCGTGTCAAATAATTTTAAATGTAAAGTTGGACTTCATTGATTTGATTTCCAAAGTAGATTCAAATTTCTATCAAAAATTTAAAAACGGTAAAAGGCAACAAGCCTACATGTGACCTACATAGCTGATGAAACTTGAGTGTTATACAGCCCACTGCTCCGGGAAAGTGGTTGGTAATACCATGCTGATAGTAAAAATATTTATGAACAAATTAATCCAAAAATAATTATGACATTACATGCCCCTTGACAAATGTGCGACGGAATGGGTGCCCAAAGACGGATGTCGTCGCTATGGTAGACCCAGAAACTTTTGGCGGGATAAGTACATATCTACAAAAAGATCTGAATATCATCATTGAAATAGAGGTGTGGAAAACCATGGAGGAGATCTTTGCTTAACCTTAACCTGTACTGTCCCTTTGACAGTACAGTTTACCCCTTTATGGACACTATGTATACACAATAGATGTTTTATTGTCATTACGGCCATATCCGTTTACGGTTCCGGAGTTAAAAAAGTGACCTCGAATAAGAATCACTGTCGCCGTGGAATAAGTAAATTCGTGATATTACTTTTTAATCCTAGCTTAAAACTCCAAGAAGAATAGAATATCATACAGATGTTACTTAAAACTAGTGTTTCAACAATGAGTGAAACTTCAACAGCTTTTATCGTTAGCTTTTAAACTTCACAAATAATTTACATAGTTAGCCAAGTCCAGATGAAAACTGCTAAAACTTCAAGTGAATAAGATGTTCCGTGAGATTATCTAACTTTAGTATATAAGATAAAAGAAATACATTTATTTGACATAAGCCACAGACAACACAAAGATAAATGATATATTTTCTATTAATTGAGTCGTATACATTTCCTTAATCTTAAACTACACGAGAAACCTGTGAAAGAGTGGAGCCTCCTAACACAGGCAATGTTATGCCTAAAAGAGCACTCCTTTCCTTTCTTTCAGTCGGAAAATTGTAAATAATAGTTTAAGTTTTGATTAACTAAATGAATATTAAACGAAATAAATTGTACAATAACACAATAATAAAAAAAAGTAACAAATATTCAATATCTAGCTACTTCATTTACGGCTTTATTAAAAGTATGCTGTCGGCATGCTTACATCAAACGGGTCGCCAACACAGAATAGGATTTTTAGATTTTGACCTCCCATTTAAAACGGAAAATTATCGAACAAATTCTGTATCTTTATAATTTTCTTAAGGTTCTAGTATAGCGGCCACGAACTGGCAGACGCAGCGTGGGCAGACCCCTCACAAAGAGGACTGACGACGTGATATACTGAGGGCGAGCAACCGACGGATGAGGGCGACTCCGGCCAAGGTAGCGACAACTGGGGAAGGCCTATGTCCAGCAGTGAACGTCTTGCAGGATGATAATAAATTGGCCTATATTGCGGAGAATGACGCAAATTCTCAAAAAAAGTCTTAATGTAAGTACACTGAAAAATTAATAAGCTTTTTCTAGAAAGTTTTATACGGCTTCATACCTAGAGGAGGCAGACCGCATAATTTGCAATGCGTTTGACGTGAAAGGTCTATGAGGGTTATTTTTATTTATTTGAGCGCACTAGTTTGCAATTATTCGTTTTTATAAATGAGAAGAGTGGAATCTGCTTGGAATTATATGTAAAACGTTGTATGGAAGCTATTGGTTATTGAACTTAAATCTACTAGTATTACATTAAAACAACCGGGTCTCACTTTTAACGTAATGTAACAATATATTATACTCTTACAAATTCCTTTTTACAGTTTGTAAGATTTTTATTTTTTGTACTAAAACATGATAGCCTACCGCAACGCTTCATACTTTTTTCGGTTAGATCGATAGTCAGATGTAATTAGTGCGCGGTTTCGGTTTGCCTCGAACATTCAGGACTGTTTGTGTAATGTCCTATTTTTGGTTATAAATACAATTGGTATCTATGTATACCAAGTTGGTACAGAATATGATATCAAAATCTCGGGAATAAGTACAAAAAATTCAAAAGAGGTCAAACCACTTCGACGTTAGTATTTTTGGAATGAAGACTGTAATAAAAGGTAAGTAGGTATAATCTCATTACTTGCTAGCACAATTATCCTAGATCAAATCAAATATCGAGTGGTTAATGAACGACCTAGTGTCAGAATTTGTTCAGGTCGACCTTAGAGCATCCGACTTAACCTAACTACTGTTAACAACTTGGTAACAACGACGAACGACTTTTAACGTATACTCTGAAGCACGGAGATCTTCAGATCAAATACTACTATGCGGTCACCCATCCATGGGCCAGTCGCACTCTATGCTGCTTAACCCGCTAATCGTTTACCGACCAGTGAGCGTAACGAGCTATGAGCGCCTCACCCTAAATGAAAAATCTACGACTGGGCTTTTTATTTCTGACTACAACAAAGCTCACTTTCGGCGGGCAACACTGGGTTAGAAAATTGCACGTCAACATTTGATTTATGTTCGAAATGCATTTCACTTACTATATTCGGTCTAATACGTTACTTTAACATCTTCACTAAGTCGCGATAGCTAAGCATAAATAATCATGTCCTTCTTCAAACGAGGTTTAAAGAGAGATTAATATTACGGTAGACAGCGGCTTTGTAGAGTTCCTGGCACTGGAGAAGTAAATGAGTGACAGTTATCAGTTATAGCCTACCATCATAGCCGTCTGCCTATAGAGGCAATCTTCTTTGTCGAAACCTATTCCCATTATTTGGGGTCGAGTCATCTCACTATTTTTTTAATTTATCCTGGTTTATCACATTGGTGTCATTCACAGAACATTAATAACTATTATGTAAAGCGAAACGAGCGAATACTTTTACGGTAGTAGATCCACGCTGGTTTCATGAACGGGCCGAATCGACCGGGGAAGTACTACCCTCTCATAGAAGATCGACGTAAGAATATTAGTTTTCATGCTAATGTGTAATATTAGTGTTCGCTCAGTGAGTGAGAGTGCCAGCGGAATACCCGCTCTGTCCTCTTCTGTTTCCCTTTTTCTTCCTCATCCCCTTATCCGTGGTCGGCAACGGCTTGGTTGTGTTTTCTGAGCATTATTATTTCTGCGATGCTTGGAAAACACAGCCATGTCTATAGATTACGGATGCCACTTACCATCAGTTGGACCGTATGCTTGTTTGCCTTCAAAGTTGAAAAAAAAAGGTTGCGTTGAGAGCTAAGTTCTTGAGAAAGGTTATAAGCTATGTAACACCACGCTACTAGCGACGGGAGCAGAGCAGTTAGCAAAGACGCGATTGAAACTGCTCTGAGGAAAGCTAGTCTGTTAATAAATAATAAAAAAAAGATAAACTGTAAAGCATAATTGGACTTGGCTGCCTCAATTATAAAAAGCGAATGCGTGTTACCGCTGGGTAAAAGTTTGTAAGTTTAATTCCCATACGAGACAAAAGTTTATGTGATCCATAAAAATTCTCTTTTCCTTTGTCGCGCAATAAAACGTAGCGTAGCTGTATTACGTTATTATTATTATTTTATTCAAGAAAACTTTTGTTAAGCGTTTTACAGTTATATTGTAGAAATCTCCACTTTCAGTTGAACATTTGGCAAAGAGAAAGCACTTTTCACGATTCCAGCAGCGCATACATTTGCAAATATTAACTTGAATCAAATAAGAGAATTAGTTATTTCTGGTTATATGGTCAGACTGTTCCTCACAGTCTGAAGACTTTTACCGCTAAACACAATAACGGAGCCAAGTATTTAGATTTGAGGGGGCTTGACCGATCCGAGGTAGGTTTTGTCAAGGTAAACACTACTAGCATATAAAAGTTTCTAGAACATTTGAGAAGGCTTGAGCCCCTTAATCCTCCCTCTGGATTGGCTATTTCTTAGGTATATACATACATACTCGTACATAACTTTACGCCTGTCTCCCATTAATGGGGTAGGCAGAGACTATAGAACGCCATTTTCTGCAATCCAAACATACCTCCTTTGCCTCTTTAACTTTAATTAATCTTCATACTCACACGCCGGCTACGGGTGCTTGTAATTGTGACCTTTACAACACATCACCTATTTGGTCCGCGTATGTTCGTCTAGGGCGACCACTACCAAGTATTTACTGTATTTTAGTAAACATGGTAGCCGGATTAGTGATAATACGTCCACGCAGGATAAAACTTAGAGTAAATTATATGTAAAAACAAACGCACTACATACATAACAAAGAAAAAGTGACCGTCGAAAGAAACCGCGATACCTATCGACAGATATTACTATGTATAGTAACTAAATGATACGTAAACTTTTATATGTCCGACCTCCAAAACTTTATACAGACTAGATAAGTAACACACAGATACATAAATATTGTTCTTATTGCCGACATGGGACTAATTGTAGCTACTACTACTGATAACGGAGATGTTGTAATTTTACATTTTTATTGTATTTATCTGAGTCGGCCTTCGTCTAGAAGTTTTTTTTTTAAGACAACCCGGTACTAGTTATGTGTCGCAGGGGACTTTACAAACATAAATATCGAACACAGAGTACACCCAGACTCGGAACAAATATTTATGGATCACACAAAGTTTTGTCCCGTGTGGGGATCGAAACCACAACCTCGTGCACAGCAGTCGCTTGCGCTCCCACTGCACCACGGAGGTAGACAATTCTTATATTAATTGCATAATCCATGTAGAATTTTGTGTTTTAGAGACTTATATCCCATTACAGAGAATTATATCAAATATCTGATTTTTTTACTTTTTTATATTAGCCTACCAAAGTGACTCTACTCTGCTTTATTGGAAGAAGTCAGTGAAATCCAGAAGTGGTGGACGCCATTTCCAAAGCCAAACTACTGGTATGGTGGCCACCACTATGGCGGCTTAGTGAGATGTTTTTTCACACCCCACTTAAAAATCCCAGGATCATAATTAAATGGGAACACATGCACTAAAGAGTTCCAGGCTTTAGTTGTGCGACAAAAGTAGGAAGTGCTGAACCGTTTATATTCCACTGTGAAAGGCTGGCAATATTAACAGATTTAGAAATTATATGCGCACCAATACCATATTCAAGATTAGGTAAAACGTTTACGTAACGGCAAAAGCACCACCTGCGTAGGTATTAAAAACCATCCTTCTAAGATTAACAATGCGACTGCCACGTGTAATAGCTATTGCAAACTTCGACCTTTACAAAAGATAGTCTCGCGTAGAAATGTTTCTTAACAGCTTAAATGTGGAATGTAGATAGATCGTCTATCAGCTCAAGCGAATCGGTACTTTAAACCGAAGAACCTAATCAATTAATAATAAAAAAAATACATTTCAACGCAACTTTAAATATAAGTTTGTAATCACAAAAAAAATATTGGAACGGCATACATAATATAGCAAAAACGAAGAAGTGAAATATGGTATTCTAATAAAAACAAAAGCGCGACAGCCGACCGCTTTTTACATCTAAAATATCAGTGTTCTGTAACATTTTAACACAACTACAAGTATAAGTTTTTAATTACAAAAAAATATTGGAACGGCATACATAATATAGCAAAAACGAAGAAGTGAAATATGGTATTCTAATAAAAACAAAAGCGCGACAGCCGACCGCTTTTTACATCTAAAATATCAGTGTTCTGTAACATTTTAACACAACTACAAGTATAAGTTTTTAATTACAAAAAAATATTGGAACGGCATACATAATATAGCAAAAACGAAGAAGTGAAATATGGTATTCTAATAAAAACAAAAGCGCGACAGCCGACCGCTTTTTACATCTAAAATATCAGTGTTCTGTAACATTTTAACACAACTACAAGTATAAGTTTTTAATTACAAAAAAATATTGGAACGGCATACATAATATAGCAAAAACGAAGAAGTGAAATATGGTATTCTAATAAAAACAAAAGCGCGACAACCGACCGCTTTTTACATCTAAAATATCAGTGTTCTGTAACATTTTAACACAACTACAAGTATAAGTTTTTAATTACAAAAAAATATTGGAACGGCATACATAATATAGCAAAAACGAAGAAGTGAAATATGGTATTCTAATAAAAACAAAAGCGCGACAGCCGTCAGCCTTTTACATCTAAAATATCGGGATTTTCTGGAGCAAATGTTTTTGTATAGAGTTTCTCAATGAAAGTGGTAACCCTTTAGGATGCCACAAAGGCTTTGGCACCCACGAAGTATGCTTTTATATTGTTTAACCCTTTGTGAATTAGTTTATTGTGAAAAAGGAATTTGCATTTACAATGTTTAGTTTAACCTTGAAAAGTTGTTGTGTTATACTTTTTATTTTAATTATAAAGGCTTAATTTATTCAGACGGTGACATTAGGAATAATGAAATGTATCTCGTAATTTAAAAAAATATTAATTTAATTTTGTAGTCGAGAGTATGCAACGATTTTTTTCCATGGATGTCATATGAATCTAAGAAAATATCATGTTATTAAAATATGGTATGATATTAAAATATAGTAGAATTAGTAGCGGTAAATGGCATATCACAGCAGAGAACTGGAAACTTCACTACAGAAAAATCCATTATAACTTTACCCAAACTGGCTGTACTATAGACCTCTGAGAAGGCTACTACATGAATATAACTATATACAAATCTTACTATAAAGTCAAAAACATTGCCAAATATTACAGTGTATTTAGAAGACATGTTACAACTGTTGCAATAATTGTTCCTCCTCCTGTTGAAATCTATGACTGAATAATCAAACTATCTAGGGAATATAAATTTGTGCTAAATATAAACGTATCGAAGCAGAATCGGTGCAATAGCACACAGCACGCCTGCGTCACTTTGCATGCTACTTGAAACTGTAACTTACAAAAATTGTAATAACCTGGCGATTAAAAAGAGTGGCCTGAGTTTCTTGCCAGTTCTTCTCATGGCTCTACTTCGTCAGCGAACTGGCTGTAGGTTAATTTGCTGACATTTTGTAAACTTTGACGTTCATAAGTGTTAATTTAATTAACCTATATGAATAAACATATATTTCATTTCACACATGAACGCGATAGCACGAATATTGACTAAACAAAACAAAACGGGAAGAGGTTATGTGTGTTTACAACAAACATACGGTAACATTTTTTCATTTTGACGTGGTTTCACCCACGTCTTTGCTTACTACTCTGCTCCCGTCGCCAGTAGCGTGATGTTACATAGCCTATAACAATATTTTAACACAAAAATATTTATCCAATTCGACTAGTAGTTCCAGAGAATAGGGCGTCGAAACAAATAAACAAACAAACTCTTCCACTTTATATAATAGTAAGTCGAAAGGGCTCGTAGCCATATTTATAGATAAATAGATAGTCCACAGCTACTAAGTCAACATGCAGTTATAACGATATAAAATACCGTAGTATTTTTATAAGAAAGCTTTCTGACGTATTTTGTGTCCTAAACATTATACAGCAACACTATATCAATAACTCTTCTATACTGACAAAACGCTTTATTTGTTAAAATTGTCAGTGTTTCGAGTAAAAAAAATTGATAATAACAAATCTATTTTTACAATTAAATGGACGCATAATTTTTTGAGTATGGTATTTTTTTATTGCTGACAGTGGCAGATAGGCGAACAGCCCACGTGATGGTATGTGGTAACTGTCGCTCATGGACGACTCAGAGTCTCTGGCATTGCTCCCGTAATGCTAGGGACTCTGCGAAGCTGCTGCCTACCGTGAAGGGAGTGGGGTAGGTGTAAGGATTGAGGGAAGTATTTTTTTTGTTATATTAGCCCACCAAAGTGACTCCACCCCGCCTGATGGTAAGCAGTCAGTGGAATCCAGAAGTGGTGGCCACCATACCAATTTTAAACTGCTGGTATGGTGGCCTCCACTATGCCGGCTGGGAATGGGGTTAGGGGAAGGGAGTGAGGGAGGTGAGGAAAGAGGAAAGGGAGAAAATTAGGCCTCCGGCACTCTCACTCACCGAACAAAACGCAGTTGTACGAATACGTCGATCTTCTATGAGAGGGAAGTACTTCCCCGGACGATCCGGCAAAATCATGCTGAAACCAGCGTGAATCTACTGCCGTAGAATCGAGGAAAATGGAACGGAGAGAAATTTGGGAAATTCGATTTTTTAAACGAACGTTGTTATTTAAGCATAGGTCATAATATAGCATCATTCATATTAAAGGACACAATTTCAACAGACTGTCTTTTGACTTTTCATTTCATTTAAGACTTTAGATCAGATTACACTATTGTAATAGCTAACACCTTTAAAAATCTCTCATATCAGCTAAATACTCAATCCATCCTTTAACCACAGTTTAATGTCTGTACTCCGGATACACGATTCATTTCAAATTTATTGAAACAGAAAGCTTCGTTACAGACGTAGCTTATTTACAGGATTTAACTCTGAATATTACTCAGAGATAATGAATACCTATTTGTATATTGCTATAGCCCTGTTTTAAGCAAACATGACGACGTCGTCTCACATGCTATTCTATCATTTAGGCACATGGTTCAATTCCACGGTTAGGCTAATATTTTTGTTCTGATATTTACGTTGAACTAGGATATTTTCTTTTTTGGAAACAACACTTTACGCCTATAATCTGCGAAAGGGTTTGCACCCCGGTCGACCCGGTTCATTCATGCAGAAACAAGACCTACCCGTACAAAATATATTCAATGAAATGTTGTAAAGTTCGGTACTTACTTTCATTTAAAACATATTATAGCTATTAATATTGGGTTTAAATAAACTTGTTATACATTTAAAACGTTTCAAGTTATCTATGTTTTATTTTTTTGTTTTTTATATTAGCCTACTAAAATGACTCCACCCCGCCTGATGGTAAGCAGTCAGTGAAATCCAGAAGTAGTGGTCACCATACCATCTTCTTAAACTGCTGGTATGGTGGCCTCCACTATGGCGGCTGGGAATGGGGTTAGGGGAAGGGAATGAGGGAGGTGAGAAAAAAGGAAAGGGGGGAAATTGGGCCTCCGGCGCTCTCACTCACCGAAACGCAGTAGTACGGATACTACTACTCTTACGTCGATCTTCTATGAGAGGGTAGTACTTGCCCGGACGATCCGGCCCATTCATGCTGAAACCAGCGTGGATCTACTACCGTAAAAGTTGTTTTAATATACTGTTTTAAGTGCATTTATAGATTTGAGGTTAACTGTCAGTATGTATAATTTATTTAAATTGCAAATTATAAATTATTACATTATTATCTAATAAATATTTTTTTTTGTTTTCTTTTATTTTAATTATATTTTATGATGTTTCATTATTGTTGCATGCTATTTATGTATATTTATGTATGTATGCGTTGTGTTATTATTTGGTATTTTTGGATTGTTACGCCAAAGAAGTATAACTTCTTACGTGTGTACACACACTCTTTTTTTTTTATTGCCGACAATGGCAGACGAGTCAACAGCCAACCTGATGGTAAGTGTTAGCTGTCGCTCATGAACTTCTGCAATGACAGGGACTTTGCGAAACCGAGTGCCTACCGTTAAGGAAGTGAGATAGCTAAAGGGCATAAGAGATTGTGAGGAAAAAGGAAGGAGTTAAATTTAATCCTAGTAATGCCGACAGAATTATGAATCAAATTGACTGAATAATCCACTTCTTAAAGTTAATAAGAAAAATATCATAAGAGAAAACAATTGTAAATTCATTAATGTTCCTCGTTCTTTTAAAGAAATAATTAAAAACATTGTCGGGACGGGGCGATGACTACCTCGGGGAGTTTCAATGAATTGTAACAGTTCTCAGCCGTGAATTTAAAAGTAATAGGGTTCTAATCCATATCAATCAGTGTATGTCCCGTGGTAAGGACACCACAGAATAATTAATAGTACCTACTTTATCTGCTGAAGTAATATTTTTACTAACAATGGCTTTTTGTAAACAAACTTTAATCTAAGATTTCCAAAATTCCTGTTTTTCGTTCGGCGCTGAAGCGCTGTCAATAGTAAACATATTGACATATTGTAAAAGTAATTCAGCGCGGCATGATGCATTGCATAAAATCGAGTTTTTACACTGTATGAGATCGCCTGATAATAAAAACTTTTATTTCATGTAGTAAAATAACAAAAACAAAATGTCAGCCAATTAACCTACAGCTAGTACGCTGACGGGGTAGCAGTAGCGAAGAGTCACTTTTCCGAGGAGGGAAGCCGGTGGGACTAAAATATTTTGAGTTTCGGAAGGCCAGTTAGTCTTTGAGTAGACACGCAAGCAGTGATAGGTATAAGGTGGTCACGACATATTTTAAAAGGGAAGCCGGCAGGAATCGTGTTATATGGACGCTTCGCTACTGCGGGGTAGTGTCATTAGAAGAACTGGCAAAAAACTCAGGCTACTCTTTAATCGCCAAATTGTTTAAATTTATCATAAATTACAATTTCAAGTATTATGCAACGTGACGCAAGAAATACACCTAACTCTATAGATAAATTACAAGCCAATTTTCATGTTATTTTCTAGACATTAGAGTCTAATATATTTCTAAAATAAAGACCTTTAAAATGAACGTGGATTTACTAAAACGATGTTGACTCTTCGAAAATGCCTTAATCTCTCCGCATAACTTTTAGCTAGCGTTGGGCAATTTGAAAACACCCTCCCTTTCAGAGACAATTCCCGTAGAGGAGAGAGGGGACAAATGACTCAGCTTATTACATAATTACGTTACCTTGCAAGATTACTACAACCTTAATGTTAAAAAGTCGTATATTGAAAAGTCGGTTTAGTAAATTCAATCTTATGACATTTAGTTTAAAGATAAAAATTGTGTGATACAATATATAAATACTTATAGTTCCTTATCATAATATGACTAGGTATTTCATCAACATTCCACTACGAGAGCAATGAGCGATATAGTGACAGTCTTACAATGGAACTTTGAGAAACTGCTGGAAAAGAGTTCATATTTTTGATTTATACACGAAACAAAATTTAGTATCATGCAAAATTCTGGATGTTCTTTCTGTCTTTGCTTACTGCTCTGCTCCCGTCGCCAGTAGCGTGATGTTACATAGCCTATAATCTTCCTCGAGAACTGGACTATCATTCGCAATAAATATTTTCAAATTCGACTGGTAGTTTCAGAGTTTGGCGCGTTTAAACAAACAAACAAACAAACTCTTCCGCTTTATGTAATTGTATCAATAGATTATTTTTCTAAATCAAAGGGCACTCAGTGGTAGCACCAACCTTAATATTGTCTTTAAAACTGTAAAACCCTACTTTTGATTTTTGAAGAAAGAATTCTCGCGCTTGAGTTTCATTTCCATAATCTTAAGGATTTCACATTTCAGTTGTTTCAAAATCACGAAAACCAATCACACCAAGAATCGAAACATCTATTGATTGTTCACAGAACAGCTGTTCATCTCGTCTAAAGATAGACTTCACAACAACACGTAAGAGTAGTAGTAATCAGTCGCCGCCATTCCGCGAAAAAAATAACCTCTAAGGGAAGTAGGGCATTGTGTGTTTTTTATTAACAGGCTAGCTGCGCCCCACGTCTTCGCCCACGCGTAAAATATGTTTTGTTGTAACCCTCGGAAACCAGACCGATTTTCGGGATAAAAAGAAGCGTACGTCTCTGGCTCCAAATTTATCTACATACCAATTTTATTCAAAATCGGTTCAGCCGTTTCAGCGCTAAGTGGTAACATACCCACACACAAACTTTCGCATTAATAGTATTAATAGTATAAGAGCTGGCCGACGGATGAAGTATGCATACAGTGTATATCAAATTAAAATGTAGCTTCACCGGATCTCCCTAGGACTTCGTGTCAGATGGGATGAACTCATAAAGAGTTATTTGGTACCTATAGTTATTTGTAATGCACAAATTATTTATGAAAATAAACGTAAAACACTTTTTAAAACAGAAGAATGGCTAAGACATTTACTTTTAGAAATAAAATATATATTAAGTGAAACACTTTTTAAAACATAAACTGGTTTAGACATTTACGTTTAAGAATAACATTGATCCAAGGCATAACAGTATTCGGGACTCTCGTGTGTGTCAAAGCTCTGTGTTTCTAAGGTCCCTAAGGATTCATCGCTGTTAATCTTAGCTTGCAGGATTCAGTGTGTGGGTGGGTTTGGCCCAGTTTTATCTATTCTAATATTATAAAGCGGAAACTATAGTACAAGCAGTACTAGCGCCGACACTTGTGTATGGTAGTGAATCTTGGGTATGGAAAAAGCAAGAAAGTAGAATAAATGCAGTAGAGATGAGAACACTGAGAAGCATGTGTGGAATTAATCTGTCAGATATAGTAAGGAATAGCGTGATAAGAGAAGAATGTTGATTGAATGATAGAGTGACTAAAATTAAAAGGAGTATGTTAAAGTGGTTTGGACATGTGTAAAGGATAGATGGAAGTAGAATAACGAAAGAGATTTATGAAGTCCTAGACGAACATACGCGGACCAAATAGGTGATGTGTTGACAAAGGACACAATTACAAGCATCCGTAACCGACTTGTGTATGAAAAGATTAATGAATGTTGAAGAGGCAAAGGAGGTATGTTTAGATCGCAGCAATTGGCGTTTTATAGTCTCTGCTTACCTTATTAATGGAGAGACGTGAAGTTATGTATGAATGTATGTATATCTGGAACTATGACTTGAATTTAAATAATTATTTTTGTGTTTCATAGTCCAGTCCTTGATGAAGGTTATAGGCTATGTAACATCACGTCGCTGGTGATGGGAGCAAAGCAGTAACTAAAGACGAAACGATGTAACGAAACCGCACTGCGGGAAGCTAGTATTATAATATAGCTGGGGCCTCAGTCTGCCATCACAATAGTGACAGAATGGTCGATAGAATGGTTGAAACTTGTCAAAATCAACCATTATGAGATTAATGATGACCATTCTTACACTATTGTGATAGCAGACTTAGGCCCCTGGTTGATATGTAGATGTTACACGTTCTCTACCCTTGGAAAACACGACAATAAGTATGTATTCAACACGACAATTACTTATTACTTTTGTAATAATCATATAATTTATTCATCGAGGCTACAGACTGACTTGTGTTAGAAGTTACCCAACTTCTAAACGGTTTTGATATTTAATGATAATTATTAAAAAAAAATCTTTTGAACTTTTTTATCATTGTATGTATTTTATATTACAGTGGTAAAAAAAAATAATGAGACTGTTTGAAGTACCGCAGCCTCAAAGCAATCGTCAAACGAAATAAAATATATCAGTTGCAAAATTTTATCTTATTCAATTACTAACAATCCACCCCCGCTTCACACGTTATATAGGTACCTCTACCTACTAATTTATTACTACATAATTACAAATCTTTGAAAATTTTAAACTTTTTCTACTGTAATAGGTACGCATGGAAAAAAAGAAAAATGTTCAAACTTTCTGGAATATATTCACTCAACAATAGTGTGTTATTAAAATTCGTTGCGTGAATCAAAATAAGTGCGAATTTAGGGTATTCCTTGAAGCGCATCAACTTTGAAAAAGTATTTCTCGAAACCAATCAGTTTGGTGCGCTAACAAAAATTTTATTTGATCTAGTGAGTAACTAATTAGATCAAATTAAACTAATTATCCATGCTTTTTGCATGCTTTTAGGTACTTCGCATGAGATTTAACAGGTGATTAGTTAATTTTTCGTTGATCAGCCTTTCAGAAACTGGGGGTTAGTTGCTAATTTGGTGTGTTCTAAAGTTAATGCGCTTCGAGAAATCTCCTGCGAATATAGTGAATTTAGAATCTGGTAAGTTGCTTTTGAGGGTATAATCCTCTTATCAATTTTTTCCACTAATGCTATTATCCATAGGTTGTGTGGTTTCTAGTTTAAAATATGGGTCCATAGATTAAGATGGTCTCCAGTCCATGGAACCATTACATTTCTTCCCTTGAGTGTTATAAGAGGAGACGAAGGGTCAAGTAATACATACACATTACGTACATATTAATTATCATGTTACTACGACCCTTAAACCGCTTGCGAAGCATGTTAAGAATGGCAATCCGTCTGGAAGAGGCTTATTGCCAGCAATCAAGTTCTTCAGTATTATAGATATATGAGAACATTAGCTGCGCCCCAAGCCCCACAGCTTCGCCCGCGCCTAAAACGTGTTTTGTCTTTCTCGGAAACCAGACCGATTTAAGTGATAAAAAGTATGTCCGTCTCTGGCACCGAATCTATTTAATTCCTAATTTTTATTGAAATTGCTTCAGCCGTTTAGGCGCTGAGTGGTAACAAACACACATACATTGATAGACACCAATGATTGCATTTATAATATTAACAGGATTGTTATATAGCATTATTTTTGTCCACCACAAATATAAATCTATGAAAAATCTATTTTGTACAATAAATAAATATTTTATGCTAAATTCTTAAGTAAGAGTTATAAGTTAGTTATTAGTTATTATTAGTTGCACTAACCATTCGTCTTAGAATAAAATAATCTTTATTTGCTATAAAATGTGGTAATTACATAAGATATTACATAGAATAAGAGAGCCACACATCTTTGTCATTATAGTGACATGCAAATACTTATAAGTAGGTAGGTACTGTTACAAAATTAGATTGTTATAGGTACTGATCGAAAGTAGGGATAATAATATTTTCTTTTGTGATTACGAATGATATTATTGTAATCCAGAAACTGTCCAGTGTACATTATTTTTTACTAGTCAAGCCCTTTTATTTGATATCTATATTAAGGGAGTTGTGATATATGAAATTCGCTATTTTGTGGCGGCGGCCATCTTGGACCGATTTTTATCAAATCTAGCTAAGAACACTACCATTAATTCACCATTTAAACAAAAAAAATAACAAAATCGGTTTATCCGTTCGGAAGCTACGATGCCACAGACACACACACAAACACACAGACACGTCAAACTTAGAAATCACCCCGTCGTTTTTGCGTCGGAGGTTAAAAACGACATATACACGTCATATAAATTCCATGAAAACAACAACACGTTTTAATTAGAGTACAATTATATCGTTCTACTACCTATTTATTGTAATAGTCACGTAGTAAAAGTAGGACACAACTGAACACTGAACAGTATATTAATGTGTGGAGTAGCGCATTCACTATAGCAATATGTTGGATTCTCTGTTCACAAATATTTGTTTTGAACGCTTTGATGTACTTTGTGTAATTTTATTTAGGTACCTACGTATTCATAACAAGAATGTATATTATATTAATTATGCAACGAAAAACTCACTAGCTTAAAACGAACTGAAAAGAATAACATTTTTTTTTTAGTGCTGACATTACATTGAAAGTTCATAGACCTTATGTCACTCCCACAATCAATACGATTCTAATGACAGCTCATATGTTAAAATCTATTAAGCCATTTAGGCTGTAGAGCGTGCCAAAGAAATAGCCATACATGCTTACTACATACATACATACGCTCGAAAAACATTACCCTTCTTGGCTTCGGCAGTCGAGCCAAAAGGTAGCGAGCAACTGATGGAGAAAACAGTTGGCTGCTGCAATTTTATTTTTTATTAAATGGAAAAATAAGTACAGTAGGTACTGTCTACTGTGCTGTGTCTATTAATACCGTATTTAAAAGAAAGACTTAAAGTTAAACCAAGTATAAGTATTAACCAAAGTATAAGTAAGTTTTTGGATGCCACGGCGATGCTAATGGCGATGTAACAAAAATAAGTTTAATATATTTGTTTATAGGTATGTTCTTACAAGAGGATCAATCAGATATTTTATTTGAAAAGTGTTTAATAATTGGTACCTAATGAATTTTAACCAGCCGCTCAGCCTGAACACTTTGAAAATAAAACAATTGTTATCTCAAAAATATCCCATGAATTTAATGCCTACGTGAATAGCCTACGAATGAATTATATGTAATATCATTAGTTAATTATATAGGTAGTTAATAGGTCGCTAAATAATTAAAGTAGCTAAAATAAAATATAACAACTTAAACTATTCGTAAAAATAAAAACAAATATTACACTATAATTCTGTATATGTGATACATAGCTTAACTAAGGGTCCATTATGACGAGTTTTATTGCGATTAGATCACATCAAACGACCTTGTTTATCCCTAAAACTTTACTGTCATAAACAATGGAAAACAACTATAAAAGACAAACATATACATAGTAATATACGCAATAATAGTGACTCACTAGATAGGACCCTATGATAACGAAGGTTAGATACTCCCGTCTACTTCAAATAATAAGGATCAAAACCAATCGAACTAGATTCCTGAACGATGTTAAAGAAAAAAATAAGGCGTAAGTACAAAAACACTATTGAGCAATAATTCACCTTACGCTAATAGTTACAGAATGAAAATTATATTTACCGAAGACACGTATACGTATACATCTTGACTCTTTTTCAGTGGATTATTTTTCAAGACGCGATATATTTTCTTTTTCATTACAGACCGCTCCTTTTTTATTCTGATCTTTATTATTCGTAAAAGTTCATACGTATAAATTCTTTTTTATTATGATTATAAAATTTATAAGAGCAGTGTCTGCGAAGATGTGAAAATTCTTTTTTACGAGAGGCGTTTAGACGAGGCGTGTGAGGAGATTACACTTAATATATTTGTAGACACGTATTCTTAAAAACGGTTATAAATATTAAGATTTTCATCTTGTGGATATGAAATTAGTTAAAAAAACACAGAATTTTGGGTATCTAAGAATGTATGAGAAAGAGCAATATATTTTTATAAGATAACTCATATTTATCTCCACGTCTAAATAAATTAGGAAGCCCATCACAGCAAAGATAATAATAATCACTAGGAACGCAGAGATGAGTAGAGCACAATCATCTTAACGACACGCTGTCACTTAACACTTTTAATTCCTGTGCGCCTGGTACATTTCAATTAACGTACTAAGTAAATAGTCGGTGTTTGATGATTGTTTGTGTGAATAAATAGTGTAGTACCTGTGCATTTCCCGCGACGCCGAGGTGACGAGACGCGTGCGTACGAGCGCACACTCCGGGTACCACTGACGCCTGTTGGTACAAGGGTGGTTAAGAGTTACACAGAGATGTTGATATTGATGATTTATTTTCTACTGAGATGTATCTTAGAGAAATATAAATAGTTGATGGAAGCTTAATATTGCAAAAAAGCTTTACATCTAAGACTTATAAGTAACAGAGGTATTCCATATTGCTGAATTTTTTTGGTTGTTCTAATAGAACTAACTGATAGAAGCAAATAGAAGAAAAACAACCTAAGTAATATAGAAACAGCGTAGGTAATTTTTATTGTTTTACGCATGTTTTCAAAATATATATTTTATTGAGTTGAATAGCTCATTTAATTCGATTTTACCACCCTGCAGTAAAAAGAAACAAGGCCCACTTAAGCGTTCATATAGCCTCTTAGTTAAATTGAGATGTGCACTACATCCAAAAGTAAATAGAATTTAGCTTATATTTCTACACTTTCATTGACATAAATTTCGCAATATCAGAGGCAGTGGAATTGTGAATTCGCTTAATAAATTCAACGTTAGTCTTGCATGATAAACGATATCATAAAATTAATGTTTTCATGAAATAAAAGTTGTGTTCAACATTACACAAGCATTAAAACACCAACTATTTTCTCAAGATAAATTTTATCGGCACTTTAATATTTATCGAAGCTGTTTTGACGCTTTGGCAGAATAAGCTTCAAACAGTCATTATGTGTGTATTTGTACTATTCCGACCTCTCAAAATACAAACAAGTACAAATTACTTTTATCACATTTTCATTTTTATTTCTCATTGAAAAGAATCAAAGTACACGTGTCCTTACATGTGCCCAATTATTCCTAAGACGCTATATCAGGGCACTCTATTCTATTGTAAATACTATCAGCTCTATACAATTCCTTTCAAGTTTGAACGTGAGCGGTGGGCGGGCGAGACCGGCTTACCCACCCAGCAACAGTTTGTACAGTGTTACCAGCATCAAATACTAAAAGTGATCACTTAACATGTGTAATAGATTTTGAACCCAACGCTTCGAACGACTGCAAATCAATAAGTTTAAAATTTTAAATTTTCTTCACATTTTCTAAATAAAAAAATTATAAAAAATCTTTTTAAAAATTTTGTATATGTGATGGAAATATCAGTTGTTACCTTTTACCAATTTAATACACCTACGTTATCTAAAAGTGATAAAGTAAATGTGAATGTAAAATACCATTTTATTCTGCATTTTGTCGTTGCGCCTGCAAAAGTCGATATGTGATTTTTTACGTATTTTGGTTTTTGATGCCATTTTGACCCTTATTGGCATTTTAATAAGGATCAAAATGGCATCAAAAACCAAAATACTTAAAAAATCACATAGCGACTTTTGCAGGCGCAACGACGATTTATAGATTCCCTCGGCGCAGTTTACCCGCGTCTTTGCTTACTGCTTAGCTCCCGTCGCCAGTAGCATGGTATCACATAGCCTATAACCTTCCCCAAGAACTGGGCTATCATACGCAAAACGAAATATTGAAATCCGACTAGTAATTCCAGAGATTAGCGCAATGAAACAAACAAACAAACTCTTGCGCTTTATTTAACAATATAGATAGATGATAAATAGGCATACGGTTCTCCTGATGATAAGTAATTACCGTGTAAGCATTTAAAAGAAGTTCTAGTCTATATTTACCTATAATAAAACATTATATACATTCACCACTTAAACTATCTCAATCCATTTTTAATTTATGTTTAATTCGTTGCTAATCCTATCTCTGCAGATAGCAAATCGCTATATTGCCACACTTTTGTAAATCAAAATCCGGAATCATCTTCTCTGGTGCCATTCCTCCAGCGAATTGAGGAACCGTTACCGTTTGACTGTGACCTTTATAATCATTACCATCGCCTCTGAACCTTAGTTTCAACCAGGGCTTAAAAACTCCTTTAACAATTTTCACTGTAGTTGCCACCGGTATTAATTTAGTTTTAGGAGCCATTGGTATAATTATAATTGATATTTGTGCAGGTTTATACGGTGCTATTGCAGTTGAAGCTGCCATTGTAGTTGTAGCTGCTGTTATTGTATTTGAAACTGACGTAGTTGCAGCAGTTGTTGTTTTAGCCGCAGGTGTTGTATTAACAGCTATTGGTGCAGTTCTAACTGTTGTTTTAACTGATTTTAATCCATTTGTAAGCATAACTTTAGTTGTTTCTGTTGATATTGTAGTATTTTTTATATATGTGTGTTGTTGGCGTCGTTGATGAAACAGTCATATTCACGCTTTGCTTTGTGGACGTTTCAGAAGTTATATCATACACTGATCACAGTAATATTTTGAAATTAGCGGGTGATGTGCCTACAGTTGGAGTTACCGTTGTTGAAATGTCCTTTGATGACGAACCAGCGATATTTCCTGTAGATAAATCCTGGTCATTGTTTCTAAGATTTTCTATAGAAATTATATTGCCTTCTTGATTTTTTGATTCAGTTCGTTCTTCGCAACTATAATCTGGGAATGGTATTGAATCACATGCAGGTTTCTTTAACATGCTTGGTATTTCAGAAAGATCTTCACGAAAGAGTCGTCTGTCAATATCAACCGATCGTCCGACAACACCGCCAAGAATTGCTTCATCAGATCGCTCGTACTTTATACACCAGTTCTGATATAGTAGGAACGTAGTTACGACTGAATTTAGTGTTCGAAACATTACTAAAATATTTTTCTGCGGATTTGCAATCAACGGTTAATCAAATTGTTTTGTTTCGCAATGAAAATGATTTAAGAAATGTATTTTCTCTGCTTTTGTTCAACTGAAAATTTTGTTATACTTTGTCCATCCGTTTATTTTCTTTCTGACAGCTCACGCCTATAAATTACCGTTTTTTATAGGAATAATGTACTACAATAATATTGTACTTTATTGACGGTGGACGCCCACTTAGTGAAGGGCCCAGTGCTTAACAAACAACCGCAGACTATATCGATTACTACCTACTTATTTATTTAACAAACTTTATTTCGTATTTAATTTTAAAATCTATTAAACGAATAATTAAAGTTTAAACTAATAATATATGTCGATACATTAAATCGATTGAAAGTTCTTCTTAAATAAAATCGATTATTATTTTTTATCGAATCGGTAACGTGTGAGGGAATCACTAATTTAGAACTATCAAAAAAAAACGAATGGACCGAGTAAGGATTTTTGACGCATGTAATTGATAAAATTAACAAAAGTCTACAGTATGTTACACATAATTATGAGACGACATAACTTATAGACAGTTTTATAATAATTATAATTTCTGCTATTATTAAATTTAAATTTAATTATTAATTTTTTATGCTATCATGTGTTATGCTATGAGTTTCTTGTAAGGCACATGACAAAAGGTCTACTAATCGTGGTCTAATTCATAGAGGAGTTTATCATCATACTTAGACGGAAACAGAAACGTATATTCTTATTATTCTATTATTATTCTTTTTATTACATCTGAAAGCTCATACAAATCTAATAAAATTTACACGCTAGCAACACTAAAATCTACTGTAAAAGCTTATACTAACCAACCAATAGTAATTGTCACTCATCCTTCAACTTTATCATTTACATCGAGTCATCTTATCTTGGTCGTATAACATTGGAGGCTGTATGGGAAAGAGTACCCTTATCTTTCAGTCAAAAATATACTGTATTACCCTAAACATAAAGTTTATTTTAAAAGATTTGATAATGACACATTGGTAAGACGAGACAAATATGTAGTGGTGTCTAGAGAATTGGTTTCGATATTTTATAAAAATTGATGGCCTCTTTCAGAAAGTTATTTAATTAAATTTATTAATTTATTGTTTTTTTTTTCTATTTTATCTAACAGCAAAATAGAAGAAGATAAATAACGTTTATTATTACAACACTCACTCAGTTTCTAAAAGACTGGTCAATGAAAAATTAACTAATCACCTGATAAATCTCATGTGAAGTACCAATTGGGTTGCTGAAAGTATGAATTAGTTTAATTTCATTAAATTAGTAACTAATTTGATCAAATTAAACTAATTATCCATATAGTACTTCACATGATTAGTTAATTTTTCGTTGATCAGCCTTTCAGAAACTGAGTGTTAGTATAGCTAGAATTTGTTAGTTGCATGTTTATAAAGCCTATCTAACATTCTAATGTCTTTTTAAAATAAACAATTACTGTCAAAAGACCAAAAGCCCTCTCACTTGCCCCATTAAGCAATTAAGAGTCAAGTTTGCAAGTCATTACAATTACAACATCCACAAGGGTTAATGTAACTTCATTAGTTTTCTTTTTTTAGGAATAATATTATTGTTTTAATTATACTAATGCTTATTGAGGCGGCAATGAACAGGACTCATAGCAAGCAGAACTAAAGGCCGTTTGAGCATAAACATTTTAGAGCAGGGTACATGAACTGGAAGATACCTAACTATAGCGTCGGCAATCACCTCACAACGGGGACTGGATATCGATGCCAGCTGCCCATGACCGGTCAAAATAGAGGTGCTGGGGAATGTCTAGCAGTGAACGCTACTACGACATTTATTGCCTTCAGTGGTAGACGAGCAAACAGCACACCTGATGAGTATTTTGATCATATAAACCTCCTACTACTTTCTGCTAGCCTAGTACATTGATTCACTGATCCTCTATTTCCATACCGCAGGGGATCGAAAAGCACTTGCTAATAACTCTACGATCCCTCGAGTTTGCCGTAGCCGAATTAGTTTTGCGAAATAGTTTGGCCAGGACGAAACGCCGATGATAGATGATAACTGTCGCTTATGGACGACCAGAGACTGCGAAGCCGCTGCCTACAGTGAAGGAAGTGGGGTATGTGAAGAGATAGAGGGCAGTAAGAAAAAAAGAACAGAGAGAAATTAGGCCTCCGGCACTCTCACCGAACGAAACGCAGTAGCATGCATACCACTACTCTAACGTGGATCTTCCATGAGAGGGTAGTACTTCTCCGGTCGATCCAGCCCATTCATGATGATACCAGCGAAGATCTAAAGGTAACGTTTAAAATATTTTTAACATCAGGCTTATATTCATTTATCTAGAACCTAGGTATATGAGTATCTTTTTTTTTAACTTTTACTCCTATTTTTGCAAACAACAATGTTGTTTGTATTAAGTATGAGTTTTCGTGTGTATAAAAAGTCAATATAATTCGAAAAAAACCAAATAAATTGATCAAAACATGTCTCCATCTTTGTCGTGTTAATTGAGACACCATTGCGTTAAAATACAAAAATACCAGGGCATAATAGCTATCGAGAGTTGTTTACTAAGTGGTCGCATTACACCGTCATAAAACTAATTGACCCGCGCTCCCCAGTGCATCGGGTTACTGTGTAAACTTCCTGATGACTACTGTACACTTATGTTTACCTAGTACTTTCGAAACTAGTTACTAAAGGCATCACTTGTAGTTGATTTAAGTTTTAATCGGATATAAAATTCTACCTTTAGAGGTAACTTGAAATTACAAGATAATAAATGAAACCTCTTTTGGGCGGAACATAAGAAATGGTCTACACTGGCTATGGACCGAGGAGAATGAAGGTCACGGAGGGTGGCTATTGTCCAGCAGTGCAATAGTATAGGATAGCAGTAACAGTAATAAATGAAACAAAAATATTTACATAATTATTTATTCCTTTTATAAACACAAACGACAAACAGGACACAAAAGCTGAGAATCTTAAATGCTCTATCAGTAAAGACATGGGCGCAATTACTCTGGCCACGGCAGAGGTGGCAAACCAACCACTCTAACCCTCGTTCTTCGGATAAATGTACCAGGATCGCATCCGAATTGAGGAGTAAGTAGTCCTGGATCTTGTTCCATACGTAGAACAGCGACAGTTCTAGCACGATTATTGTGAGAGGGATCTGTGAAAATGAGTAATATTTTTGTATTATTATTTCTTCTATTTATAATGATATTTATTTAAGACTACTCTCGAAACAGATTTTAGGGATCACAAAATTTGGCTTTTTGTACCGTGAAGGAATGAATTTTGCATGCTACTTGCTAACTTACAAAAAATTTGCGATTAAAATAAGTGGCCTAAGTTTCTTGCCTGGCCCTACCCTACTTTAGCGATTTGGCTGTAGGTTAACTGGCTAACATTTTGTAATTTAACGTTCATAAGTGTTAATTCAATTAATGCAAATGAATAAATGTTTTTGTTTTACTTTGTCCTTAAAGTCCTTTTGCACAACAGTCGTACGAACTCTGACTGGGTCACCTGGGCAGCTGTCAATTTGTGGTAATATGGAGTAAATGAGTAGTAGGTGACAATGGAAACAGCAGAATACGATATCGATTACTTGCGTATCACTTTCATCAATCCACATGCCAAGCACGGTAAGTCTCGCAAAGGTTTTTTTTGAAGACACTTAATGCTTTTGTTTAGCTGACAGCAGTCTAACAAATTATTACTAGCAGATCTAGTATATAATAGTCGTCCTTTTTAGAACCATCTAGTAAAATAAGAATACATATTAGTACCTCTAAAAGGAAACATACTCCTGCTGCTTTTCTCCACAGTATGTTTGGAAAGAATTGCAGGTCTCGTAGTATTAAACAGATGCTCAGAATAAAGATGAGGTTCGAGGTCAAATACCTGTTATTTAAAATGTCGGCTGGAAAAACGAAGTCATATTACAACCATAGTTTTTCAATCATTTTATCAACATGACTACATTTTGTTGTTAACATCCATTAAGGAATCCATCTTTTGTTTTCACGGAAGATGGATGTCATTTAGTTTCATCTACATTTTTTTCTATTTTATCATTGCAATATACCATTATTATCATCAACAAGAATATTATTCTACACTTGACGCTGGCAGAAATGGCTGACACAAATCGTCGGCTCTGTTGCCAAAAAAAGGAGAAGAAGAAGAACATCCATTAAACTCATCAGGAATCAAACTTTGGAAATTGTTTTACTCGTTAGCTTTACGCATATTTATACTAATAAATAAAGCGGATAGGGATTTTTGGTTGTTTGTTTGTGCTAATCTAAGGAAATACCACTCGGCTTTCAATCATTCTTTTAACTTGATAGCCCAGTTCAAGAGTAAGGATAAAGGCTATGTAACATCACGCTATTGGCGACGGGAGCAGAGCAGTAACCAAAGATGTAACAAAAAGGGTGAAAAGCTAATTATGTATAAAATATTAAATGTAGTGGCAATGTGCTTCAGAGAATGTTTGCTATGTACTTCTGTAGCAGGATAATGTACTTGGTTGCCCGATAGTAAAATGGACAAGGTGTAATTATCTCGTACAAAATAGTAGCATATTCTCAGTTATAAGACCGATAGGGCAGTAACCTTCTGGCTCAGCAGGTCTATACCAATAAGTTCTTTGGCTCTTTTCTTAATAATACTAACGGCCTGTTTCACCACTTGCTGATAAAGTGCGTGATAACCTATTCGAAACTTAACTTACTGATAATCGTAACTGAAAAATAAACTCTTTGAAATATTAGACAGATTTAACTAGAAGATATTTTATCTGTTATGTAGTTAACAGACACTTTAGCAGTTAGTGGTGAAACAGGGCTGAGTCTTCAGACAAACCATCTCCATGGTAACGACAAACAATCGAACTTGTGTTTAGCACCAAAGGAAACAAACTGTTAATACTTACGGTCATATAATATATTAATTTCATTGATCAATAACGAGTAAGCCAATGCTATTGGCACAGTTCTGGTCATAACATAACAATTACTAAGTAAATTAATATATTCATTACAAAAATCAAAAATAAATATTCAGTTGGCAGATAAATTAAAGTTATTTATACTGACGTTTTAAAAAGACGTAGAGTAAATTTTAAATACATAGTCAAATGTTGAAAGAATTATAGAGGTCAGCTCTTTGGGTTTAACCAATAAGTTTATATGCAAAATCCTTAAAACCCCATCGTAAGTCAAAAAAAGTTTTTTTTTTAAACAATTTTTTGTTTACTTGAACTCTGAACTGAATTATGAACTCAATGATCTATTAAAATCATAATTATAATCGTCTATCTTTATAGACGACTAGCTTTTTGCGGCGTGGTTTCATTCGCGTCTTTGCTTACTGCTCTGCTGCCGTCACCAGTAGCATCATGTTACATAGCCTATAAACTTCCTCGAGAACTGGGCTATCATACGCAAAAAGAATTATTCAAATCCAACTGGTAGGTCCAGAGATTAGCGCGTTCAAACAAACAAACAAAAAATTCTTTATTTTTTTTGGCGACCGCTATCTTTTTACAGGATGCTGGTAAAGTTATGTGTGTAGCGGCTTGGCGGCACAACGTGTGCTTACGTTGCGATTCTGTGTAGGAACGCTCGGACAACCGCAGGGCTCGCCAGTCGTCTCCCCACAGCCATGTAGTACAGTTATATAATTATTTGCATGTATTATCATGAAGTATTTATTTATCGTCTAAGTGTAACTTACTACATGGACATTTGACATACCACAAAGAACATTTTTCAACATTATGTGATCCTAATCAAGTATTTGACCTAGAGAATAAATAGAAATGTTCTATAAACAAATCGATACGAACACCTTACACTCATGCTCGCCTAGTACAAAAATAGAAATGACACGGAAACGTAATCAATACACATTGTAGAGATACATCCCTATGTTTAGTATAACTTAGTTGTTTAGATAAGTTTATAATCATTATATTATATACGGTAGTAGATCCACGCTGGTTTAACATGAATGGGTTGGATCGACCGGAGAAGTACCTACTACTCTCTCATCGAAGATCGACGTAAGAATATTAGTTTCGTTTCCCTTTTCCTTCTTTATCCCCTTCTCCGTAATCAGCAACAGCTTGCTTGTGTTTTCTAAGCATTATTTTAGCGATGCTTGAAAAACACAGCCATCTCCGTAGGTTACAGTTACCACTTACCATCAGGTGGATCGTATGCTTGTTTGCCACCATTATTAACATGCTTTTTTATACACTTGATTATAAGGAGCAGATTGCTGTGTTTTCCAAGCATTACAGAAGTAATACTTAAAAAACACAATCAAACCGTTGCTGATCATGTAGGAAAAAGGGAATGAGGAAAGAAAAGGGAAAGGAAGAGGACCAAAGGAGTAATTGCTGTCATTTTTTAGTAAGCAATTTTTGAGTGATTCTACCGAATGATTGGATTGGTCACTAAGTAGCTACTATTGTTGATAAGTTTACCTGTATGGATAAAATATTGAAGTCAACCTCTTCTTTTAGTCATTTCTTGATCGTATTCATACATTGTTTAATTATTTATTAGTTGAGTTCTATAAAAATTACGAACAGAATCTAATAACACATCGACAATACAAAAATCGATTCGCAAAAAACATGCAAATCATATCTGCCTTTACGACGCAAGTCATAAAATATAAACATAAAACACGTTATCGAAAAAGATTACATTACAACAAAGCATAACTTAGAATAAAAATAAAACATTAAGATTAAAAACAGTATGAGAAACGATTACAAAAATATATTTAATATTTTTACAACTTTAGTTTTAAGTAATTTTGTGAATGGATCTGAGGAACAGATCATTTTATTTAAAAGAAATTTAGAGCCTATTAAACACGAAAAGCATGAAAGAGCTGTGTTTAATATTGAGAAGCCAAGATTTAAGGTTTCAGTAAAGAAAAATGAAGTACGAAAAGATAGCTTCGATGAAGAAAATGATATTCAAGCACTGCTAGAAGAGAAATATAAATTTATCAATGATGAAATGTCTACTAGGTTTAAGGTTGCAGGACACGGGAGAGGGTTTCCAGGTTTATAACACTTTTATCCACTGTTACTGTTTATTACTGTTTAGGTTCAGTTATTTTCCCTAGATTTAAATGTGATTAATTTGAATTATAGGCACAAACTGATGGCCGATTGGAAAATATAGTATTGTGTGTTGTCTTATTCGCTCATTGCTATTCTCTAAAAAAAGGAAATATCTACACTTGTAATATAACATCATCGAAAAAACGATACTTCTACAATACACCTTTCTAGAAAAAAAGGAGTGGTAAACTACTTCTACTTCTCTTTATCTAGCAAAGTGATGGTAACTACAACACGAATACACTCTTTAAGTTTATAAAGTCATAGTACATTAAAACGGCTGGCTGTACCAAATACTATGTACAATAAAACAATAAAAGCATAATGTACAAGGTACGGACGTGTCGATACATTTCATTCATTGGTTAAATGTAATACGAAGTTGTGTTCATGATTAAAATAATACGAAACTGCCTCACCATCGCATCGGCTAACGCTTTTGATCAATAACAAATCAGTTTAGTTATGTATTTTTCTTTGTTTTAATTAGGTTGGATTTATTACTATGTATTTAATTGCTTGGTTTACTTATAAATTTTTGGGCACATGCACATGCACAGCTTCACGCCTTGTATCCCCGAAGGAGTAGGCATAGTTGTTTATCCACCCACGTTTCGCCATTTTATTTTTGGGTCATGTAACAGGGGACGAACCTGTTGCCATATATCGGGCACAATTCCAGACGCCGGGCTAATACTAAGAATTTTTCGACAAAAAAACCAATATCACTTTACCCGATCCGGGGATCGAACCCGAGACCTCTACGTAGTAATCCGTACACAGTATCACCGAGCCACAGAAGCAGTCAAATATTTGGGACATTTCAAAATTTTGGTTGTAAAATGGTTATTGCGCATTAGCTTAATGCAAAGACATTTTTAATTTCTTTGATTATACGTAATTCTGCTCATACCACAAACTGAGATAAAATTTTACCTTTACGTTTTTTTATAGGTACGTTATCTACGAGTACTTTGCCGAACTACTGCGCATTGATCTCAATAACTTCCACGCCTCTCAATTACATCACATCTTTATCGTCTTTCTCTTTCTTATATTTTGCACTATCTATTTATCCCTACATCTAAAATTTTATTATATTCATTTGCTTTTCAGTATTTCCTGAATCGAACGACGAGCGTCAAATCGCTTGGGCATTCCGTTCATACGCCGTCCGTCGTATCGTGGGGGGCATGGAAACTAGTATTAGCATGTATCCCTACAATGTAGCCATCTCCAGGAACGCCAAGCATTGGTGTGGCGGCTCTATCATTGACGAACAGTGGGTTCTTACTGCTGGACACTGTTTGGAATCGTGAGTTTGTTAAACTGGTTGATTTTAAATTTTAAGAAACCCGTTTTTTAAGAAAGAAGAAACAAGAAAGAAAAAACATTTATTCAAGACAGGCACAAGGTTTACAAATTGATATAAAAATAAGCTTAATGTAGGTATTTTAGTGTGCCAGCCTGAAATGGTGCCATCTCAACTTTATGCTGTGCACCTCCTGAGAGGTCCGCAGTGTTGATATTCTATTAAGGACTTTCACATACGCAGAGACTCAGATTTATCCAAACACTTAGACTTTAAAAGAACTGAAATTTTGTAATGTAATATTTTGTTGGTATTTGTGGTAAACAAAACAAGTTAATTTTCGATTTTTAGAAGCCGTTTACTTACTATAAAATCCGACTTAATTTAATTAACTTAATTAATAAAGTATCACGAACATAGTTATTATTCAAGTAGCAATTTGAAGTGCGTCACCGCACTTTGGAAAGCATATTAAAAGTTGGTCTCGTTAAGAAGTAGTAAGTACTTTATATTTAATTATCCATTTACAGTGCGTTTGATGGTGACAAGAGAAAGCTTCAACCCTTTATAATCAGAGCTGGTAGCTCGTTTCACAACAGAGGAGGATATCAGGCCCGAATTAACAAAGTAGGTGAACGAATCATTTGTTATCATATCTCACTAGAACTAGGTACAGTAAGGAACTAGCTGAATTTCTAACTCATGGTAGACAACTCTACAATCTTGTACGGATTGTAAAGAAACAACTGTTTAACTGATACATTGAACATAAAAGTGATAATAATGAACTGAAAGATAAAAGCCGAACGTGATGCTAATACCGACTGACTTAGATTACCTTAAGATTGTTTACACTTTATGAGTGGCAACGTTAGAATTTTGTATTATAAACAGCTTTCACCTAATTCTAAAATGTTATCAGAACAGATTTTTAAAATATAGCTCCGATTAAATGATTAAAAATTGTAAACCACGACCTGCACATTTTGCGATTTGCATGAATGCTATGGAACGAATATGACACTAACAATCGACGTTGCCACTCATGAGGTGTAAACGTTCTTAAAACGTGAAAAAGTATGATTGCTGAGTGCGCACAACATGAGCGCTATTATAAGCGGTGTTGCCAATAAATCTTATAGAAACAAGCACATGGCAAGAAATATGGCTATTCTAATCACTTAAAGCAAACTTGTAGTTGTAAACACAGTCCTTTCCTAAAACAGATCGTAGACCATAACAATAAGGTTCAGGTTGTACCTTTGAGTAATGTATGAAAGCTACGTATACTTAAGTGAAGCCAATTATATCTAATACTGTATCATCTTCTCTTATCTATATTTCATCATCATAATCATCATGATATCAGCCAAAAGACGTCCACTGCTGGACATAGGCCTCCTCCAATTGTCGCCACCGTGGCCAGTCGTTCACCGTCCTCATCCATCGGTTGCCCGCCACCCTTATAAGGTGTCGGTCCATCTTGTGAGGGGTCTGCCCACGGTACGTCTTCCGATTCGTGGTCACCACTCTAGAACCTTCCTGCCCCAACGGCTGTCAATTCTGCGAGCTATGTGTCCTGCGATCTATCTATGTTTGAAATACTCTAAATTGCTTCACCAACGCTTTCAGGTATTTTTCCCCCACGAATATGTGCCTGGTAACGCAGACTACGACTACTCTTTACTCCGTCTTGATCGACCGATGCCCATTGGAAGAAACATTGCTGTCCTGAATCTACCCTCAAAAGACTATATGATGAAAGAAAATGATATTCTTATAGTTACCGGGTGGGGTAGTACTGACGTAAGTAATCAGAATCTACACATACAATTTAGTGGTGGATTATAATCAGTCAACTAATGACAATCGCAAATGAAACTCAACCAACGAAAAGACTGACGTAACAGAGACTGCAAAATGAGAAAAACACATGGACATTGTGAAATATCTAAACGTTATCTGTTTTTGTTACCGTATCCACCATGAATACATATATCTTCTCAGGAGTCCGGTTACGGCCACATCCCGGACCGTGTGCGCTTCGTTCCGGTGCCGGTGATGACCCTGGAGGACTGTCAGAGGTCCTACAGATTCTACATCACACAGAGGATGCTCTGCGCCGGATACGCCACCGGTGGGAAGGATGCTTGCAATGTTAGTGAGTTTTAATGTAACCTACATGTTGTTTTTTATCCATCTTAGGTAGCAAACGGTACTTTATAGAAATCTGAACACTTTCATAGGGTGTGTAATACCAGCCTGTTTACTGTCTCATTGCAGGGCAAAGACCTCTTCTCATATAGAAAAGGAATGAGCATTAATCACCACGCTTGCTCGAGACGGATTGGCAATTTCAGACTTTTAAGTCCAGGTTTCTTCACGATGTTTTCCTTCACCGTCAATCAGAAATGTGAAAAAGGTAAACTTAGAAAGGACATATGATTTGAAAAATCACATTGGTACTTGCCCGGATTCGAACCCACTACCTCGTGTTTACGAATCGGGTGCCTTATCCACAGGGCCATTTCGACTTTTATTTAGGGTTATATTATAGGGTGTGTTTCTTTGCAATTTTTGACCCCGGTCTTTTAAGCAGGGTGTTAAAAAGAGTATTAGAGAGTATTGCACGGCAATTTCGCAAATGCATATAAACACTAAGTGATCCTTATTACAATAATACTTGTAATATATTTTATTACATAATTAATAATTTAAAATTAATATATTGTTTTAATAGCTAATTCTCTATACGGTCATTCAGTCAGAGGTCACGTCTTCACGAGTTCGATCCCCAGGCAGGTGGTGTAGGCCTACCTTTTTAGGACAGGAAACCTGTGCGTAATAAATAATAATAAAACTTCGGAAACGAACTAAAATCGATAAGTGGTTGCCTGACAACCTGATAAAGGTGACGGGCAACCTATAGATGATGTCCAGTGGTGAACGTCTTTCGGCTGATATAATGACGATGATAAAACTAAAATCAAATTTCTCTCTTCAGCACGATTCAGGTGGACCAGCAGTTCGCGATGGGGTACTTCTAGGTATCGTATCGTTCGGGGGAAAGCAGTGTGGTGACCCTCGCTCTCCGGGGGTCTACAGCCGCGTGTCCGAGATCACCGAGTGGGTTGAGGAAACCATCTCGAATAATGAGGCTAATACCGTGTCTGAGTTACAGCCCAAGATACAGAAGGCAAGACAAAGGGAGAAGGAGTTGCAGAAGTAAGTGTCTCACCTCTCTCTCTCTCAATTCAAATACTGAAATGCCAGTTCATTTTAAGTTAAACTTAAGTGGACTGCGATAGGCTGATTGTGATTGTGAAACTTCAGTTTTATGTCGCTAAAATTTTATTTATGTGCATGAAACTTAATCTATAGTATATATAACAGCGAAAGGTCATTCACTCGCTCACTCATCACTATATGGAGGGATTTTGCGAAATTCATCCTCAAAAGTTTGTAAAAAACTTCAATACTTTATAAATCCTACTATAAAGTAGGATTTCCAAATTACTAGAAAATATAATAATAAATATACCTACATTAAGTGGGAAAATAAGAGTCGCAAGTTTTTTTGAAATTTCTCAGTTTTAGTGGGAGCGGGTGAATAGATTTAAATGGGATTCGCCATAGAGACAGAATATACTGATTATTACTGATACATGTAGTACGATTGCCGTAGGATCAGGCAGGCAATATTCTCATACAAGCACACATCTGAATTTTCACGCGAAGGAAGTCGCGGGCAACAGCTAGTACTTAATATACCAAATAATTAGTTAATTTGATCTAACTGGTTACTAATTAGATCAAATTAAACTAATTGTTATTGTTCATCACTCTTTCAGAAACTGGGTGATAGTCATAATAAAGACTTAAATTTGGGTGTTTACATGTACAAACATTAAAGTACTCAACTGGCAGCAAGACGACCGTGACGTAAATTCTGTTAGGGCTCAGTTGAGAACCAGCTCCAACCTTTAGTCTGACAAATGCTGAACTGAGTACCTAGTTGCCACATCTGTGAGACACCCTCTTGCCTTTGTACTTTGTTTTGTTTTGTTTGTTTTGTGTCTCAATGTAAGTGTATAAACGTTTCTATTTCTATTTACTAGTCCATTACTGATCCACTGAATCTACAACCAGCGTTAATATGTAGCTATATACTTCAACAACGCAATTAGTTAACGGAATTATTACGTTAGTGAAGTATGACAGAATGATATTCAAACTATCACATCAGTTGGAGGTAACAAAAAAATCACTCACGAGATATTTACCTTTGTCAGTTTTAGGCAGGTCTTTTTATACTTAAGAATCATCCATGTTAGTACGCAATATTAGAATGAATAAAGAAAAAGATATATGTGGAATAATAGGCGCTAAAGAACGGTATAAAACATTAAGTTAACAGTGGCCACTGTACCGTTCTATTCAAATAAATAATTGAAATGATTGATACAAAACCATTCACATTTCAGATTCAAAGCACGTGTTGAAGACAAAAAGAATAAAATAAAAAATTGGCTCCGAGAGACGTTAAAATCGCCAACATTTATAGAACTTGCAAAGAAGAAGCTTAGAGACGCTGGTTTTCATACAAGGCGATCTTTAATGAATAAGGAGCCGCCTAACTCAAGCCATTTAGATGACAATACTATGGACGAAATTAATCTCACAAATATGATAAATGATAGAATTATAGAAGATGGAGATGGAAGTGAATCTGATATACCTACTGTTGAGGACTTTAGCTCTTCACGAAGTAATGTTGAACGATCGAAGCGCAGAGGCCGAGACTGCGATGCCAAGGACTCATTTAGAGAGCGGTAGTATAGAAAGTTTCATCGCTTATCTAAGTGGCACGTGAATTTAATTTTGTATATTATATTGTTAAGTTCGTAATCAAATAATTATAAAATTTCACTGTTAATTATCCCTAATTTTGTAATCTGCTGCTAGACTTTGAATTTGGGTTTTTAGGTACTGAACTACTAATTGAACATTTTTTTAAAATAAATAGGTGCCATACATAATTAAATTACTATAATACCTCTACCTACCGGGTGATCAAAAATGCATCATAGTTTGGTTCTAATTTTAAATTATTGAAATGGCGGAAACAATTAGGTACTTAATTTTTTTAATTTATCCTTACATAATGTTAAATACTTATATTAGACTTTTTTAGTTCTAAGTTCTAAGAGCGGTATTACATTAACATATATAAATGATTTCATATCTGTCAAATTCTATTTAGATAATCACATGTAGTTATTATACAGTCTATGTTCTTCATTTAAAAATGACTTCATGACACATCTTTGATCATATTTTCTATGATAGTCTAAAAGCGGCTTAAAGAGCCATTTTATATAAATTTGTAACGTGCAACGCCATCTATGCGACACTAAATAAACGATTAACTTAGATAGAGGAAGCGACGTTCATACAACATAAATAAATTAAATATGGAAAGTAATAATGAAAGATATATTTATATTTAATTATGTAATCAAGTAAATAAACAGGTATGGGCATAAAATAATAAAACAATGCAATATTTATTTTAAGTTTAGATGAGGCAAATCTTTATTTCTGCTACTCACCGTCAGGTGACGCTTTTCACTAGTTGGCTTACTCCGTGATAGATGGCGTTAGACTCGTTTAAATAAATATCCTATATTTTTTTGTTTCTATTAAGTATCACTGAAAATATTTAAAGAAGATTACAAAAGTTTTACAATAACAAACCTGTTACAAGCATGCTACACGCTACCACTGCGCGCCGCTGGGGCAGTCTGTTAGCAAGGTATTTAGTACCTAGCTACCTATAAATAAAAATGAAAATTGAAAAAAGTAGTGTACAAATTTGGTATACGAGTACACTGCGTACATAATTATTATGCAGTAGGACATTTTTAAGCTACTGTGGTTTTACTGCGTACGTGCTGCGTGTCTTGTACTTAGACAACGACGGCGACGCATGCACAAGAGGATATCTCAAAAATAAGATTTTCTTTTTAACACAAGTTATATAATAAGGCAGTACCTACGTCTGATTTAGGGTTTACGGTGGTATCATTTTCCCTCTACGGTAACGGTAGTAGATTCGATTCTCGACTAAACTACCTTAATTCTTAAATATTATTGTTTCGTAGTTGCAGGATATAGTTAATCCAAACAAAAATAAAGTGTACTTAGATAACGTTACATAGCATGACGTAGATCACGCCCTCTCCCTAAGGGGTAGGCAGAGATGTAACATCTACTACCACAGACTTAAATAAAGACTACAACAATCCATGTTGGGTTTTAAGTAACAGTTGGGAACTCAATCCGGAGATCGAATCCGACACCTCTGTGTGCCAATCCTTACACAGTACCACTGAACTTTCTGCCCTAAAAGTTCAACAACATAATTATAATCCTATTAATATTATAAATGCGAAAGTTTGTGTGTATGCATGTATATTTGTGTGTGTGTGTTTGTTCCCACTAAGCTCCTAAACGGCTAAACCGATTTCGATAAAAATTGGTATGTAGATAGATTCGGCTTTTTATCCCGAAAAGCGGTCTGATTCCCGAGGGATTCAAAATATATTTTACGTGCGCGTACCCCGTGGCGCGTAGCTAGTAAAAACATATAAATAAAGTGTAGAACCATACCTACCATACCATTAGAGACCACCCACCTACAACTCGTCAAATGAACTTTATGACTTAAGCGATTTACTTGGAAGTGCATTTAAATACTTCTGTTGATGCCTGAGCAAATTTACTAATTAATATTAGGTGAAGTATAATTGTAGATCACCTATTCATAATTAAGTATTAAAGCAATCCATATTATATTAATTAATTTTTAGACAAAAATCAAAAACCAATTTCTCTATCTCGAAGATAATCAACATACGTTTATACCAGTAGTACCAAAGAACTAAATATTTTTTTATAAATAAAATAAAGGACCAATTTCAGATTAAACCCTTTCAAATAAAAAAAGAATATTCCAAATCGGTTTATAAATGAAGGACTACTGCGGTAACACAAATACAAAAAAAAATACGAACCGAATTGAAAACCTCTTCCTTTTTGAAGTCGGTTAATTAATGATTGGATTGTATTAAAAGTTGGCGGTTGTTGTAGAAGTAATTTTGGGTTTAAGTCGACAATGTTAGATAAATCGATGAGCTTCCTTGGACATTTAATAAGAATCTATAAAATAATTAATAAATGCTGAAGAGGCAAAGGACTAAGAAGGTATGTTTGGTTTGCAGCAAATGGCGATAGTCTCTTAATGGGAGACACGGTAGGTTAATGTGGTAAGCAGAGACCGTTGATTTACTGATCAACGATGGTTTCAGCATGAATGGGCCGGATCAACCGGAGAAGTACTAACCTCTCATAGAAGATCGAGGTAAGAGTAATAGTATCCGTAATATTATTTCGTTGATCAGCCTTTTAGAAACTAGGGGTTAGATAGCCCTAAAAATTACACTTAAGTTATAAAAATAACGACTTAATTAAAAGTGTAGTTACATAACATACCAGGAACCCATAACCTTTCAGAGGTAGCGTTGGCATGGTTACGGTCAAATTGATGAAGAGGATCGTTGGACGCATTGAAGCGTGATGTGTTCACAAGTTCGTACAAAACAAATTACGTTATGTAAAAGTTGACACTTTAATAGTTAGAACGACGTCATTAGGGAAGGTGACAAGCAAACAAACTCTTTTGCTCCTGCGACTTGAGTGACTTAATAAACTTGCATTATTTCTTCTAATATATTCTTCTATATGTATCTATACTCGTACTAATTTAAAAAGTGAAATAGTTTTTTTTTGTTTGAACGCGCTAATCTCTGGACCTACCCGTCGGATTTCAATAATTCTTTTTGTATATGATAGCCCAGTTCCTGAGGAAGGTTATAGGCTATGTAGCATCACGCTCCTGGTGACGGGAGCAAAGCTGTAAGCAAAGATGCGAGTAAAACCGCGCCGTGGCAAGCGAGTACTATTATGCAAAGCAGAATAGTTTTAAGGAAGCTAGTTATTATTAACTAGCTTCCTAAAAACTATTCTTCTTTCTAACTTTTCCGGTTTATTTATATAAACCGGAAAAGTTTAATTGTTTGAACGCGCTAATAATAATATCTGCAACTATCAATCGGATTTGAATAAGTTATTTGCATTTAATATAAGGCCTAATTCTTGAGGTAACATCACGCTACGAGCTACGTAAGTAGAACACTTATCCAAGATGTAACTTAATGCGGGTGAAACCGCGCTGCGGAAAGCTAGTATATGATATTTTCTAAAACAAAGCTATTTATGTTTGTATATTTATATTTTGATGGTAGTAGATCCACGCTGGTTACAGCATGAATGGGCCGGACCGTCCGGGGAAGTACTACCCTCTCATAGAAGATCGACGTAAGAGTAGTAGTATCCGTACTACTGTATTTTGTTTGGTGAGTGAGAGTGCCGGAGGCCCAATTTCCCCCCTTTCCTCTTTCCTCACCTCCCTCAATCCCATCCCCTAACCCCATTCCCAGCCGCCATAGTGGAGGCCACCATACCAGCAGTTTAAGACGATAGCTTTTGGTATGGTAGCACCACTTCTGGATTCCACTGACTGCTTACCATCAGGCGGGGTGGAGTCACTTTGGTAGGCTAATGTAAAAAAAAATATATATATTATCTTATGCCGTATGTAAAAATAACATTTAATTCCCTATTACCGCCAATTTCAACAATAACATTACTATTGAATGTAATTGACATTCATAAAACTATAAAAAAATCCAATAAATAGGTATGCTGTTAGAGAATTCAGTTCTGACTTAAGCTCGCTTTTGTACATAATTTTTATTTATATATTTTCCGTTTTTTTATTTATATAAGACGTCGAAATGGTCCAGTGGATAAGGCACCCAGGCTTCTTAAACACGAGGTAGTGGGTTCGAATCCGGGCAAGTACCAATGTGATTTTTGAAATCATATGTACTTTCTAAGTTTATCTTGGACATTTCTGACTAACGGTGAAGGAAAACATCGTGAGGAAACCTGGACTTAAATGTCTGAAATTGCCAATCCGCCTTGAGCAAGCGTGGTGATTAATGCTTATACCTTCTCTATATGAGAAGAGGCCTTTGCCCTGCAGTGGGATAGTAAACAAGCTGGTATTATTATTATTATATATTTTCCTTGTTACGTATTTTTGTGTGCAATAAATAAATGAATATTCAGGCCTAAATAATGCCAAACAGTAATGGCTGGCCGTACTCTAGTTATTGCATAACACCATCCATGCAGCTGACCGACAAATAAAACATTATATAAGTGATCTCGATATTAAACCTAGTCACTAATCAATTGATTTGAAAACGTTTGAAACCGTAGTTTTTGTTATAAATAAAATTGTCATAGTTGTAATAAGAAAGTTACGACACTACATTAATCAGAAATATAAAGTTATGTAAGTACTTAATTATTATAGGCTCGTCATTATCCCACTGCAGGGAAAGGCCTCTTTTCATACAGAGAGGTTATGATCATTGATCGCCACGCTTCCTCAAGGCGGATTGGCGATTTCAGACTTCCTCAGAAGTCCAGGTTTCCTCACGATGTTTTCCTTCACCGTTAGACAGAAATGGCCAAGATAAACTTGCCGGATTCAAACCCATGACCTCGTGTTTAGGAAGGTGTATTAATCTGCGCCATTTCGACTAAAAAAAAAACATTGCAAACATTACAATAAAGGTACTTATTTAGATATTATTTTATAAATAAAATAATACGTTTTTATTGCACGTATATTGTCGATCCATGCCGATTTCCTTTGATGTATGAAGTATCTAAAAACTCTTAGTACTCTAAATACTCTAAGTATCGATGTGAAGGTTATATAGCCGTACCTATTTATGTATTTTGTACAGTGAGAGCGCTCTGAAAGCCCAATTATTATTTCGATTCTCTTCATTTTTCATCTCCACGGTTATTTCTACTTGCCTTACAATAGGTAAAGGCTTATTGTGTTTTCACCGTTGCATACCTACTTCTGTTTATCCCTAAAGAAAAAAAAGCGCAATAATATTGGAAAAATCCACTAAAAACAAACGAATTAGGTGAATAATTGAATTACGCATATAATACTAATGTAATTGACAAATTAACATTAAACCTAATTAAAAAATGCAAGCATTTACAATGTGTGGCCCTTTTGTTCTAACGTACTATCGAATCGAAAGTGAATCATGACCCACCTTAAGTTTATTTTGCCAATCCATCTAAATGCAACTAGGTCGAAATTCGCCTGAAGATAGGTTTCCTTGGCAACGCGCTTGTTATCTATACATATAATAAAATTGGAGCGTCTGTTTGTAATATTAAAATAACCGTTTTTTACTACATGTATATGGTATATATACGGTACATACACGAAAATAACATTTTTTACAATTTTTGTGTCTCGCTGTTTGTTCCGGCTAATCTCTGAAATGGCTGGACCGATTTTGACGGGACTTTTATTGGCAGGTAGCTGATGTAAGGAATAACTTAGGCTACGTTTATTTTAGAAACATTCTTTTATTTTAGAAAAATAAAGTAATGTTGATTGACTGTTAGGCGGAACGAAGTTCGCCTGGTCAGCTAGTTATAAAAACACTTATACACACGTTATAATAGACACTGACAATTTACGTAGTATGTCAGTATTGAAAACACCGTTCGATAGATCTTATAAGTTGGACAGTTTTAAGCAAATTATCAGCAAAATAGGTCATTATTTAATTGGTTTGATAGTACAAGATGTATTTAATTTTGTTAATTTGTGGTACGTTCCAGATCTGCATAGTAAAAGATTCAAGTGATTTATGTGAACCGTAGAGAAGCTCTCTGTACTTAAAGAGAAAATGGCAAGCTATAATTTCAGCTTCAAGAAATCTAACGCTGGACATAGGCAAAGTTATCCATGATTATTCCACTGCCCTACCAAGCTGGTGCCCCCACTGGTGCAGCAAAGTGGAATGCCTGAAATTTGCAGTGAAATCTGCTCCATAAGTACGATTTTAGTGGGCAGTTTCCACTAGTTTAAAATGTTGTGAATTTTGTCCCACTAAGGGTGGCGCACTTTAGAGTTAGTGTTGGTAGGTTTGTTAATATCTTGCGTCTAGAAAAGTCGCCTGCACTGAATATCTTGCTATTTCCTGTGCTTACTTACTTTAAAGGCAAGAACAAGACTTGTACTCGAAACAAATAGGTATTTATGAGTAATGTAAGTATACATTAATACATATAATATAAGGCTTAACTTAACATACATAACTATAAGTCGTAGTGATAATTATTGAGTGGCGCCAAGAACTAGCAGATGCAACTTGGACTATAATAATAATACCAGCCTGTTTACTATCCCACTGCAGGGCAAAGGCCTCTTCTCACGTAGAGAAGGAATGAGCATAAATCACCACGCTTGCTCAAGGCGGATTGGCAATTTCAGACTTTTAAGTCTAGGTTTCCTCACGATGTTTTCCTTCATCGTCAGTCAGAAATATCCAAGATAAACTTAGAAAGTACATATGATTTGAAAAATCACATTGGTACTTGCCCGGATTCGAACCCACTACCTCGTGTTTACGAATCGGGTGCCTTATCCACAGGGCCATTTCGAACTTGGACTAATTTCTCATGATGAAAAGACCTAGAGCAACCGACAGACGAAGGCGGCTTACGAAAAGTCAAAATTTAGATACGTCCTTTGCTGCAGTGGCTTTCAGCAAAAATTTTTCACTAATAGTATATTTTCACTAATAGTAGTAGTATCCGTACTACTGCGTTTCGTTCGGTGTTTTTTTCGCGATAAAAGATGTTGTTCTCCAAGGTCTACTGTATGTCTATAGGTACTAAATTTCATTAAAATCAGTTCAGTTATTTAGGCTTGAAAGCATATCAGACAGACAGACTGATATACTTTCGCAATTATGAATGCAATTAAGGATATATATAAATATAAGCCTAACCACTATATTGATACATATAAATATGTACACTTGTACAGACAGAGATATATCCTACAATTATCAGAATCATCTCACCTAACCATGAATATATAAGCAGATACAAAGATCATTGCAATTACAAGCGTAGGCTTAAATCAGCTATAGGTAGTCTTATTAACGTCGTGTGACATTATCAATTAACGTTTTTATATGACGTAATTAGTACGCGACTTGTAGAATCTCATTTTCTCATAATCTATGTAATATTGTTTTTAAGTCACACTACGAGCTATAATACAGGGCAGCTTTCAAGCGATTTATTCTTTTACGGAGATGTGTGAGCTCTGGGGGCCTATCACCCCCTCATAAAGTATTATTTTAATGTTACTTTGTGTTTTGTCTTTTCTTTTGTACCATTAAAACAAGGATAGAGCAAAGTAAGCTTGTATTAAGATTTATGAGCTTGTGGTAGGGCTCCTGAAGTATGTTCTTTTGGAAACTCAAAAGGAAAAAAAGAGGACCGAGGCGTGGCCCTTTCTTTGCCTTCTGGAATAATATTTCTGGAATGCTTGCCATGTTCATAGATTATGGTTACTACATACCGTCCGAAGAAAACCGGTGCTAATAGAACCTAGCCCAATTCACGTTGAGCTCCTATCAATAATTTTAACAGAGAAATCACTGGCTAAAATATATTGGCGCAGATGCTCTTCAGATAAGTGCTCTGGGTCAGAAATAGTTAGGTCATCTAGTGACATTAAAGGACAAACTATTACGAATAAAAAATTAAGTATGAGCAAACTAAAGTAACTAAAATAAAATATGTATATGTTGCAGGTTTTTCATAAAATTAGGTTTTTGATCTAGGTTTTTGATGAAAAACACATATGACACATTTTAAACTCAATTTTATCATAAACCAGTAACAATCCAGATTTTTGATCAAAAACCTAAACTACTTTGGGTTTATGATAAAGTTCTTGAAAACATCACGAGTTAGCTTTGTTTTATGACAAATAAATCCATGAAATAAATAATACAATCCATCATCATTTGCAACTTAGTAGAAAGAAAACAATTTTATTATTTATTATCAAAATTTTACATGTATGATCCTATAAATATTATCCTCCTTCAATCCAATTAAAAAAATGAAATGTTTCAATTTCACGTAAGTACCTATATATATCTGATTTTGATGAGCGGCGAAAATGAAATTTCGTAACTATTAATCACGTGCGGGACTAAAGTGCCACCCTTTCACAGTGGAATCTAAAGGGTCTCGAACCAAACGGTTCAGCACTTCATACTTTTGTCGCTCAATTAAAGCCTGGAACTCTTTGCCAGCGCATGTGTTCCCATCTAATTTTGATCCTGGGTCTTTTAAGCGGGGCGTGAAAAAGCATCTCACTAAGCCGCCATAGTGGAGGCCACCATACCAGTAGTTTGGCTTTTGGAATGGTGTCCGCCACTTCTGGATTCCACTTACTGCTTACCATCAGGCAGAGTGGAGTCACTTTGGTAGGCTAATATAAAAAAAAAAAAAAAAAAAAAAAAATTACGACTAAACTGAATCAAAATTAAAAAAAGAATAAAAATGTAATAAAGAATCGTTTACTACGTGCTTGCTTTTTTATAAATCTGCTAGTATGCTTTATTTATTATGACAGTTTCTTGACTTGTGACATCTAGAGTTTTTTCATGCCCATCGATTTGTCTGCAGCGCACTTTAGGTTTATCGCACGAGCATATCATAAAACCTTGGTCTCCAAATAATAATAATAATAATAATAATATTCTACCACATTCACACAACGCCATCTAGCCCCAAATTAAGCAATTATATTTGCTTGTGTTATGGGTACTAAACAACTGATATACTATTTATATACATTTTTTTTTGTAAATACATACATATTATAGATAAATTACACCCAGACACAGAACAAACAATCATGCTCATCACACAAAGATTTGTCCTGGGTGGGAATCGAGCCCACGACCTCCGGCTTAGCAGTCAGGGTCACTAACCACTAGACCAACAGGCCAGTCAAATAAAAACATCTTTGAAGCAATTTCACGCAAACTCAGTTCATTTGTCGATACAGGTTCGTTAAAGGCAGTAGTAGATATTTGATAGTTAAAAAGCGGAGAAAGTTCCTAAGTTTCTGTCAACGGAAATGTTTATCAGATTGATCATAAACCCAAACTAGTTCAGGTTTTTGATCAAAAACCTAATTTTATGAAAAACTTGCGACGTATATTAAACCATTTGGCTACATATTTAGAGAATCAAATGCTTTACTTCTGTGATATACTGCTTCGAATGTAGCTCTGACTTTACTATGAATCATATTGTTAACATATTTGTTTGCAATTACATGTAAACAAACATTACATAAATATTTACTTAGTTATGATAGCTTCGTAGCGCTCTTTATATTAATTTTATTCCTTAGAATCTATTTTTAATAGTTGATTATGTGGATTTTTTTTATAGCCGAGAGTGGCAGACAAGCAAGCTCAAGGACGACTCGAGTATCCGTTAAAGCGGGGTTCATCTGCGTCTTTGGTTACTGCTCTGCTCCCGTCACCAGTAGCGTGATCTTACCTTATTAGCCTATAACCTTCCTCAAGAAGTTCCTCTATCAAACGCAAAAAAAATATTCAAATCTGACAACAAACTCTTACCGCTTTATATAATAGTACTAGCTTTCCGCAGCGTGGTTTCACTCGCGTCTTTGGTTCTGCTCTGCTCCTGTTGCCAATAGCGTGAAATTACATAGCCTATAACCTTCCTCGGGAACTGGACTATCATACGCAAAAAGAATTATTTAAATCTGACTGGTCGTTCCAGAGATTAGCGCGCTCAAACAAACAAACTCTTCCACTTTATATAATAGTAAAAGGTGTAAGAAGTCGAAGAAGAAGGATAAGGCACCCGCTTCGTAAACACGAGGTAGTGGGTTCGAACCCGGGCAAGTACCAATGTGATTTTTCAAATCATATGTACTTTCTAAGTTTATCTTGGACATTTCTGACTGACGGTGAAGGAAAACATCGTGAGGAAACCTGGACTTAAATGTCTGAAATTGCCAATCCGCCTTGAGCAAGCGTGGTGATTAATGCTCATGCCTTCTCTATATGAGAAGAGGCCTTTGCCCTGCAGTGGGACAGTAAATAGGCTGGTATTATTAAAAGGTGGATTGAGTTTATATCGTATTTTTTTAATTTATTCAAGTGCAGCAGCGGGCGACAGCTAGTTTTAAGTATAATCTAAAGTTAACCGGCGTTCCTTTCGATATTATATCTTTTACGACGTAGGCGACTTACATACCGACGAAAATTATTTCCGTCGTCTTTTCTATGTAATCACCTTAAATACTCCTCATTTCTATTCATTTAAATACTTTCAATTCCCAAAATGTTATTTAAACAACATAAAATTAATGGAATACAAACATGGCGCCATAAACACAGTAATTAATGACAAAATCAATGCAAACTACGAAATTATTCAAAAGAAATCTGTGAAAAGTCGTTAATGATGTACAATAATATATTAATGATTGAAAAACTTGATTTAATGATATGTTGGTTTGTACCAGTCTAAGTCTACTACACACCTTAAACAAACGCCTACACAAAATGCTACTGTCTTGACATTACTTTACATTACTTTTTTATAAATTGACTGTTTCCGTGGTGCAGTGGGAGCGCAAGCAACGATGTGGTTGTGGATTCGATCCCCACACGGTACAAAACTTTGTGTGATCCATAAATACTCGTTCCGAGTCTGAGTGTATTTGTGTCCGTTAATTGTATGTTTTTTAAGTCACCGCGATACGAGGCTTGGGAACAAGCCTCGTATCGCGAAAGTTGTCTTTTTAAATAGAAAATATAAAAAATATATGAGTCTACCAAAATGTCCCAACATGTAAACAGTCAGTGGGATAAAAAGAGTGGTAGACACAATGAGAGCGCCGGCAGCCCAATTCCTCCTTGGTCTTCTTCCTTTTCCCTTTTCCTTCCTCATTCTCCGTAGTTGGCAACAACTTGGTTGTGTTTTCTTTCATTATTTCAGCAGTGCTTTAAAAACACAGCCATCTCTGCAGGTTACGGTTATCACTTACCATCAGGTGGACCGTATGGTTAGCCATCAAAGTTGTACAGAGGAAAAAAACATGCTATTATAGGTAACTGCTAATATGGAACCACGATCCGTAAGGCGCAGCGTGAGCAGACCTCTCAAAAGGTGGACAGACGACCTTATGAGGGTGGCGGGCAACCGATGGATGAGGGAGGCGAACGACCGGCCACGGTGGCGAAAATTGAGGAAGTCCTATGTCCAGCAGTGGACATCTTTTTGCTGATATGATCATGATGATATGGAACTTATAAGGACCTTCGACTTTGTGTAATGCTTTTTCACACTTAAAAGATTTATCTATAATATGTATGTATTTACAAAAAAAAAGTATATAAGTAATATATTAGTTTTTATTATATATAATATTAGTTGTTTAGTACCCATAACACAAGCAAATATAATTGCTTAATTTGGGGCTAGATGGCGCTGTGTGAATGTGGTAAGAAAGAAAAGAAAAAAAAAGACCCGGCATCAACCCGGGAAATAAACGATGGAATAAACTGCAGTGTCGAGGAGACTACCGTTACTATTAGACCACTTTAGTACCTGTAGTCGTAGTGATACAAGGCTGTTCTCGTTGATGGAAAAATCAATGTAAACTTAGGAAAATATATGATTTTAATAAAGCCACGTTTGTTATTTGAACCGTCGTAATATTTCTTGAACGAAACAGAAACTAAAAGCAATCGATTTTGAAGTAAAATGAAAGGACAAAAGGCAGAAATAGATAAGATAGACAGTCGCTTTCTTTATAAGATCTTTCTTTAAAAATCCGATTATATGCAATGGATCGTTCAGCGCTCATCAATCGCTTTTACAATATGTCATTATTGACAGCGCTTCAGCACCAGATAAATCGAGATTTTCAAGAATTTTGGACTGTAGTTTGTATATAGATATCATTGTAAAAAGATACCGCAGATAATAATCATTTTCTTTGAATATCGTGATAAAATGTGCATGTGTTTACTCGATATTATGGCTAAGTCGAGCACGTGATATAGAAGATTTCGCATCTTTTTACTGCAGCAAAAACAAAAAAATATGTTCCTTCTCATAAAAAGACGATAAATATTAGTTGCATTGACTGGCCTGTTGGTCTAGTGGTTAGTGACCCTGACTGCTAAGCCGGAGGTCGTGGGTTCGATTCCCACCCTGGACAAACCTTTGTGTGATGAGCATGATTGTTTGTTCTGTGTCTGGGTGTAATTTATCTATAATATGTATGTATTAAAAAAAAAAAAGTATATAAGTAGTATATCAGTTGTTTAGTACCCATACCACAAGCAAATATATTTGCTTAATTTGGGGCTAGATGGCGTCGTGTGAATGTGGTAGAATATTTTTATTATTATTATTTTACTTGGCAAGTAAGAGCACTAGACGTCGATTTACACGCTCAATCCACTTCTTCTGAAAATAAGAAAAACAAATGAGCTGTTTTCATTAGTCATTTGGCAGTAGTTTTTAGTAAGGAATTAAATTTATTCCTTACAGCAATTAGCGGTATTTATTTGAATTTTTTTAACATCTATCTTTCTATACTATTAAATAAAGCGGCAGAGTGTGTTTGTTTGTTTGAACGCGCTACTCTCTGGAACTACCAGTCGAATTTTAAAAATATTTTTGCGTATGCCTAGTTCTCGAGAAAGGTTATAGGCTATTTAACATTACGCTACTGGCGATCGGAGCAGAGCAGGAAAGCGGAAAGCTAGTTATCTTAATAATACTTACAGAGCACGACCGTGCAATTATGTGGACTGCTTGTTTGACACCTAACTTATAAAAAAGATATAAATTGACTCGAATTATAATAAAAACTACTCGTCTGCGCGCGTACGCACTATCTGTACACACAGTGATAATCCCACGTTTTTACACGAGCATACAAACGCTTGTGTGCGTGGCCCTATGTTGCAATCCCTAAAATGGGTCGAGCAGATACTAATAGAAAGACGCAGGGCCGGCGTCGCTGTAGATTTTTATCGGCATTTTACTTATGTGCATTTAAATACGGCTTTTAAGATTATTTCCTGGTTGAATGCACTATTGTTATTTTTTTTTTTGTATTCTTTGGTTTACCGTTCTTGAAGCTAAGCTTTCGTATGACGTCATGTAATGTCAAGTAGATCTGTAATGCCTGTGTATTCTGTACGCTAGTTTTATTAGATTACTCATCAAATTATATAGCATTTATATAAATATTTAGTTGAAAAGAGTTTGATTCAGTAGTTGTTTTTCCTTTTACTTCAAACCTTTGGTTTCAATTTACAACACTTATTGAGAATTAGTGAATGGATTTTGACTTAATTTTATTTACTTTAATTTACGTTAGAATACAAGGAGATATTATTCAAATCCGAAAAAAAGCGTAGTGATCAATGCTTTAAAGTATAGAGTATAAGTAATCTTAGTTATTTACTTCTTGCGACATCCACGAGAAGATAAGAAATAGCTACATTTTTCCCTTGGTAATAGGCAGCCACATTTCCTGCATACTAAATATCACTATTTAATTACTGTGACCTCCAATCGATCTGCCAAGCAGCAGGCCCAGTTTCCTCCTTTCCTTTTTTCTCACCTCCCTCTATCCCTTCATCTACCTTTCCCCCACTCTCTTCGCGGTAGGTAGCGGCTTCGCAGAGTTCCTGGCATTAGCAGGAGCAATGCCAAAAATTCTGAGTCGTCCATGAGGGACAGTTACCACTTACCATCAGGTTGGCTGTATGCTCGTCTGCCACTGTCGGTATAAAATAAAAAAAAATATACCGTCAAATTGAGGAACCTTCTCCTATTTTGAAATCGGTTAAAAGAGGGTGACAATTAAAAGACCTCTCTTTGGAAAAGTCTTGTTTCTAATAGTGGCTTATCAATCATCTAAAATAAATTTAAACAATATTGGTTAAATAATTTTTATGCACCTGTTCCATTAAAATCTCGTCACAAATCCGGTCCTGATATAAAAACTTAAAAAGATTGTTTGCATCTTTTAGTTACATTTTTAGGTCACATACCCTTTTGTGTGTGTGAGTGTGTGTGATAACAGTGCGGTGCGGATTTCTTACGTAGCGCACTATATTTTTTATATAGTTTTGTTATTGTTTTAATCAAGTTTATTATATAAGTTGTAGTAAATCAATACACGTGTATTTCTACAAAGGTTTTGTAATCATGATTTTGTTTAAAACATCTTACAAGGCTGTTTTCAGATAAGTATTTATTACAATGTATGCCAGAAGCCTCCTAATCCTGGCTGTGTCTCACCTATATTTACGTCTAATATACCTACTACCGCATTTTTTATTACTGCTCTGCTCCCGTCGCCAGTGCCGTGATGTTACATAGCCTATTACCTTCCTCAATAACTAGGCTATCATAAGCAAAAATAATTATTCAATTTCGACTGGTAGTTCCAGCGATTAGCGCGTTTAAACAAACAAACTCTTCCACTTAATATAATAGTATAGATTTGTCTGCCAAACTCTACTCAGCTCTGTCCGTAAGCGATCAGGATCCAGATTTGGTCGACACCATTCCAATTACTGCCATCACAATATGGCTCTCGCTACGGTAGCTTTGTAAAATTAAAAATACCCTTGGCCAAAATTAGAAGAAAATCTATGATCTGGTAACGAGTGACCGTCATTATGTAAATTGTTATAACTATTACAAATATGGGAATCAAATCGTAAATCTAAAGTTTAACTTTTATCATGCAAATATACAATAAACATTAAAAGCGTAAGTAGTATTATGTATTAAATATTATTATTCAATATCCGTTTCCTCTGTTTACAAAGTTGTCGCAACACATTACATATTGATAAGTTAAAACTGGTTGCTCATAAAGCAGTAAGTGAGCATAACATTTTCATTTCAGGACTTCTCTGAGTTAAGAAATATTTCTCGAAGATTTTGTGATTCAGTTTACTAGCGAAAATCGTAAACAAATGTTTTTAACCTTAAGTGGAAAATAAGTTTACTGCTTATCTGATGGTAAGTGGTTACCATAACTTATGGAAATGGACATGGAATGGATGGAAAGAAGATATACGTCACTTACCGAAAATTTCGATATCAAGTACCAGGGCTTCATAAACGCTATTGAACTTAACTTACATCGCTTAGTGACTAGTGAGTCACAATGACAATCTGAAAAAGCAACGCACTGCGTTTTAACACAGTCCTACAGTAGCAAGGCCGAACAATTGAGTCCGTGGGGTCACTGTGTCCTATATTGACCAACTAATTATCTATTACATATAGCATATTGTATGGTAATACTGTCTGATCAGTTGAACTTACTGAACAATCTATTTAGATTTCGGTTCTATTTTTTGTGTGAAATATTTGTTGTTTTTTTTTTAAGTTGGCAAATATACGGCCTACTTAAAGCTATCAGAGGGCCTTAATAAGTGGCATAGATTTAGTTTCTATTTTCATAGAATAGATTAAAAAATGTATGGGATTGACATAAGCTAACGCCACAATCTCGTTAGCTTATGTCAATCCTATATATTTTTAATCTATTCTATGAATAGAATAGAATCTATGCCACTTGTCTAGGGCCTCAGATAAAATAAGAAAATAGTTGTGTTCTGAAAGCATTATAGACGTGTCTATGAAATACGTTTATACATCGTGGCTTAGTAAATACAGCTGTACTGCCCGATCGTGAGGCAAAGGGTAATTACAGAGAATACGAGGGGAGAATGAGACCAAAAGATATAATTTGGCTGTCTCTGCACTTCAAGAACGAAAAGCAACGCACAGAAATGCACTGACCTACGTCTGCATACAGATTAAAATTCGAGAACGTTGACGAGAAATCTCCTTTGTCATCGTAAAAGGTACTTTGTCATAGTTACCACGATTGGCAAGTAGACTGAGTGCACCGCTGATGTAGTATCAAGTTTTGACAGCCCATCCGTAAAGTATATGCACAGGGAGGGAGGGATTTAGTTGGTATTTTGGCCATTTGGTCCAGGCCAGCGAGCCCGCCATGCCGTCTCATTTCCTCGGACAAGATGGTATGCGTAAAAGAATTTTCCCTCTACAAAAAAAAAGGTTGGCAGAGCGCAATGCCACATAAAAACATCACAACAACAAAACAAAACGTCGGCCAATCAACCTTTAGCCAGTTAACTGACGAGGTAGAGCCATGAGAAGAACTAGTAAAAAACTAGTAAGTAATACTTTGTCACATAATTTTTGATATGTAGTGATCGTGCAACCTCCTCAATTATAAATTTATTACTTTAGATCACCTACACTACTGCCTACACTGTTTGATACTTTGTAATCTGTACTACTACTAGCTTTTTGCGGCGCGATTTCACCCGCGTCTTTGTTTACTACTCTGCTCATGTCGCCAGTAGCGTAAAATTTACTCCAGGTCTCCTCGAGAACTAAGCAAAGAATTATTCAAATCTGACTCGTAGTTTTAGAGATTACCGCGTTCAAACAAACAAACTCTTTTGCTTTATATCTTTAGTATTATATAAAGCGGAAGAATTTTTGTTTGTTTGAACGCGCTAATCTTTCGAACTACCAGTCGGAATTGAATATTTCTTTTTGCGTATGATAGCTCAGTTCTCGAGAAAGGTTAAGTAACATCATGCTACTGGTGATGGGAGCAGAGCAGTAAGTAAAAACGCGAATGAAAACGCGTAGCGGGAAGCTAGGTACTTGATTTATAAATTATCACAGAATAAACAATGACACAGAAGTGACAGCTGATTATATCAGCTTTGACAAAATATCGTCGTACTATCCCGTTATTATCCGACAGCCATAGCTGGACAAAGACTTTCTTTTTATACAGAAGAGGCATTCATCTTACTTGCTCTAGACGGATTGGTAATGACAGGCTTTTTTTCAAAAGAACGAACGTGTGACATTGAAAAGTTGTATTAGTATTGCCCGGTTTCGAATCTACGACCTCGTGTTTAGAAAATCATTCTTTTTTCAATTATTTTAAACCAGCTTTATATCTGTCTTTCATTTTGTTTTCACTAAGAATTTCAATTTTTATTTTTATTTTTTTAGCGTTCTATACTACACTCTACTTACCTCATTAATGGTCAAAAGGCGTAAAGTTATGTATGTATGTTCAATTATTTTATTGCTTTACACCAATATAATTTTCCTCTATTGTATCACAATATTAAGGTTTTATTTCTATTATGTATGGACATCTGATTGTACCTAATATTTATTTCCACTTTTTAAAACAAAAGTATCGGAGACCTTCTTGATTTCTCGTAATATTTACGTATAATACCATCCGCTAAAGTTATTTTTCATCAAAGCTTTGTCTCCACAGAACTTGGCCGGTTAAGCGCTGCGAATTTCATGTGGTTGCGCAACCAATCAACTTTCCATTTCGACTTGTCCATACTTGTCCTAAAACCTAATAAGGTCATCATACGTCACTTCTTTAGCTTTCTAAGACTATATCCAAAAAGGTCTATAATACTTGCATAAGTAGGTACATGATAGAGGTTTTGAAATTGCAAGTATTATTGTAACTTTTTCAATGTTATACTTTGCAAGTTTGTCGTGAACAATCCTAAAGATTGACTAATTATAAACGAAGGAAGTTATGACAGAAATGCTGTAATTTTATAACGAGGGTCAGGGTCCGAAGCTTTTTTATTAGATCTTAGACGCTTAAAGCCCAATAATTTTTTCCCTATAGTGGCAGACGAGCCTGCAGCCGGGGTTCTACGAAGCCGCTGCTTACCGTGATTTTTTTTTTTTCCAATGTGGCACTAGTTAGACTTTGTGCCAAAACCGTGATATTAATGCTCTCTTTAAACCTCGTTTGAAGAAGGACATGTCATGCTCGGCAACTTAAGTATAACAAATTTTGAGAATTAACAATAAATTGTTTTCGTGATGTCAGTTTTGTTTCAAATTACAATATAGACATACAAATCCCTTATATTGGCACTGGTCTGACATAGAAAATATTATATTCCGCCGGCTATATTCGCAACTGAGGTTCGCAACCAGTTGCCAAAGATCCGACTACAGACCCATTTCCATCCTGCTTTTCTCTCAAAAGTTCTGGAACACATTGTACATGCTCAAATTTCCAGGTTTCTGATGTCTAACAGCCTTATAAGTCCTTTCCAGTCTGGATTCCATGCTGGTCACAGTACGGTCTCTGCGCTACTGAAGGTTACTGATAATATTCGCTAGGCTATGGAGAACAAGTCGCTCACTGTATTAGTTCTTCTTGATTTCAGTTGTGCCTTCAGCTCAGTGGACTTTGATATCCTGCTGAGGATCTTCCAATCTATGAACTTCTCTTCCTCTGCATTAACCTGGTTGAACTCATACCTTCGGGGTCGCTCACAGTGTGTCCGCCTTGACGAGACTCTCTCTGACTGGTGTGATCTCACTGCTGGTGTACCGCAGGGTGGCGTTCTCTCCCTTCTCCTTTCGAATCGTGATCTGGAGAGTGTCAGTGATTGGGCTCACTCTTACAGCTTGCAGATTAACACACTAAGTCGCAGGCTATGATTATAGGCAGCAGATATTTTCGCAATGAGCTTGACCTATCATCTCTGACGCCATTAACCCTAAATGGCTCATCCATCACCTATACTGAAACGGCTAAAGATCTTGGTGTCTTAATCGACAGCAACCTCTCCTGGCGAGCTCAAGTGAATGAAGTTAGTCGTAGGGTGCATTATTCATTTCATTCGTTAAAATGTCTTCAATGTTTCTTGCCCTTTAAAACTAAAATTTATCTAGCTCAGTCTCTTATCCAGCCGATAATTGATTACGCCGATGCCTGCTATCTGGATGCCACTGAGGAGCTCTTAAATAAGCTTGAGCGCCTACAAAACTTATGCATCCGATTTGTTTTTGGTCTTCGAAAGTACGACCATGTTTTCCACTTTCGTAAGGAACTCAAGTGGCTCCCTATCCGCCTTCGCAGGAACACTCGAATATTATGTCTCCTCTTTAACATTCTTTTTACTCCTGCTTATCCTGACTACCTGCGCGAGCGCTTTTCTCTTGCTCGCCCTTCTGATGCTCCTTGTAGATCCCACTGAAACTGATTTCTACTCCTTCTCATTTTCTGTTCATGCAGTTCGATTGTGGAATTCACTTCCGCCTAATATACGAGAGTCCAAAACCATCTCTGTTTTTAAAAATATTTTTTTTTTTATTTTATTTATTTAAACAACTACACACAACGCTATCTAGACCCAAAGTAAGCATATTAAATGCTTGTGTTATGGGTTCTAGAATGCGGATATACCATACTTATATACTTTTTTTTTGTAAATACATACATATTATACATAGAGACACCCAGACCAATGCAAATAGACATGTTCCTGCACACAAATATTTGCACTGAGCGGGAATCGAACCCGCGACCTCTGCGTGGCAGTCCATACACAGTACCACCGAACCACAGAGGCAGTCTGTAAAAAAGTAGAAACGTGTTAAAGACCACTATCTCTCAACATTATTATAATAATCTATTATATATATATATATATTTATAAATATTTAAATGTGTATTATGTATGCATGTATGTATGTATGTATGTATATTCTTATCTATTATAAGTATGTGTAATTTGTGTATTTTTTTTTGTTTTAGTTTTAATCTATCAATAATTAGTTTACACACTGTTGCTATGTCTCTTATCAAATTTTCCTGTCGCAGGTCTGCTGAAAGAGATTCTGAAATAAGCAGTACCTTTGTGCTCTTCTTTCTTATGTTCGTTTTCTATAATTGTCATGTGTGTACATAAAATAATAAATAAATAAATCAAATGGGGTTAGAAGTACTAGATTATATAATATCATAGATATAAATAAAATTTAAGAAAAATATTGGCTTTTTAAAGAATTCACTCGACCTCAGGATATAATTAAATAATTCAAGCGGGTGTAACAGAGCCCAACTTAGTACATCTTGTAAGGCAGTGGGAAATACCACGTCCCCACTATTTTACCCGCTGTGTGGGCATGACACACTTTCGCCGCGGCGAATCACGTTCTAGTACAAACATTAACGAATTTATATTCACTTCGTATTGTTTAGGATTATACTATTGTTTAATTGGATATGTTTTTTTAGCCTGCTCGTCAGAGATGCCTGTAGCTACCAATGCAGAGTAAAAGTCTGTTTATGACCTTTAAAAAATGTGACTATTATTTTTTAATTGATTATAAAAAAAAAATGTGTTTTACTTTTTTTGTTTTTTTTAGTTATACATAGATAAGATTTCATGTCGATTGTACATGAATAAGTGTAATAATAAGTTTTCTATTTATTTCGCAATTATTAAAAAAATGAATTGTCCATAGATTTTTGATTATGTATTGTAATTTTTGTGTCCTTTGTTGTCTTGTCTGTGTCCTATAAAGTCATTCTCAAAGCAACACAAATTGACCAGCACCATCGCAAAAATTGTTACCGCAGTTTCACACTGAGAGTAGGTAACGCCCGTAAATGGAAGAGAGTGAACAAAATTTATGAATGAACCAAACGGATTCCAAAAAGTATAATTTAATGAAAGTAGTAATAAATCCGAAAACTATATTTCTTTTGTATTTTAAGTAAGCAAACATAGTTCATCAAATTTATTAAATAAAATTTACTTATTTCAAAATACGGTTATTCAATAGTTAATTTATCGGTAAGTTAGTCAACGCTACGGTTTTTTTATATCAGTTTTTTTTCTTATTATTACAAAGTGAATAAAGTACTAGGCGATCAGAGCGTGATAGGAGGTCGATGATATACCAGTACAAAGCTCGGCGCGGCCTCAGCTCGCGAAAGTGAGAGTAGGCTTGCGTAACACTGTTCGACTCATGTCGCCTTAGTACCCGGCGCGGTTACCTACATTTGACTTCTTTTTGTTTGGAGCTATTTCTTGTGTTTTTTGTTTCATCTAGTTCAATCTAAATGTATATACAAAATGCATTCGTTAATTCTTTGTTTTTTAAATAATTATGTACTTCTAAGCATTTTATAATTTAGCTAACGTAGTATTACCGAAGTATATTATTTATGCTTAGTCAATAGTACTCTGCAATAAATGCTGACTATTTAATCGCGAATTCTAATAAGTTAGTTGATAATCTTAAAATGATAAATTTGAATGTTTCTTTTCATTCAGCTATTATATTTTTTTATTGAATTAGTTTACCAGAGTGACTTAACTGTGCCTGGAGGTAAGCAGTACCTAAATGAGATGGACAAATTGTGATTTATATCCATGATTTAAATTAATCCTTTTTCTAACTTAAAACTGTCAATTTTCTCGTCAATACCATGGACCCATTAAAGTGACCTGCGTACTTTCCATGATCTCTCAATGTTACACAATTATAGCTATGGACCGGTCAGGGCTACCGACTCATCGAAGACAAGATCTGCCCGCTGCGGAGCATAATTATGAATCATTGAAAATTGTTAGCTATTTAGTATTCAAGGAATAACTAGTGCTCCTAGTGTTAAGACTTTGATGAGTTTAAGTAGAACTGTATCTTGTTTATACACCTTTAGTGGCAAACAAGCATACGGCATACTGCCTTCGTGGTTCGGTGGTACTATGTACGGACTGCCACGCAGAGTTCGCAGATTCGATTCCCGCTCAGTGCAAATATTTGTGTGCATGAAATGACTATTTGCATTGGTCTGGGTGTTTCTATGTATAATATGTATTTACAAAAAAAAGTATTTAAGCATGTATATCCGTATTTCTAGAACCCATAACACAAGCTATATGTAATATGCTTACTTTGGGTCTAGATGGCGTTGTGTGTAGTTGTTGTGATATTATTTTTATTATTATTAAAGATAAGTAAGTGGTAACCGTAACATAATAATCTGAACATGACTATGTTTTTAGGCATTGCAGAAATAAGGCTTAGAAAACACAACCAACCCGTTGTCGATAATGTACGGAGAAGAGGATGAGGAAGGAAAAGGGAAAGGAAGAGATATGAATACCGACTATGTTTATTGAGGAAGGTTTTTAATAATACTGGATCCTGTCTTTCTGCTTATCCTACAAAATATCATATCGTAACATTCAACATTAAATAGTAATAATTTGATGCTCTACTCCTACCAGGGTATCATAAGAAAGAAGAGCTATAGCAACATGTTAAAGGTCACGTAAGCATCAATGTAGAAGAATACTGCTTTTCTACAGTACGGCGGTCATTACTGAATACATTTAAATTGAAAAAACAGCTTAAAATCATTACCTTTTTTTAACTAGTATAATATTTATAGGTATGCTGTTGTTTGCTATCGAAAGCCACTTCTGTAGAAAACTTGATTAAAGATAACAAATTATATATTTAATAGAACTAAATATACGGGAATTCACGCGATCATGCATTTTTTTGCGCAGTCGGTTAACGCTCGGAATACGGACGGCATACAGAATAAGGACACTGTCAGTGTGTTTTGTGATAGTACGTGGAAAGACAAAAATGTGAGGGTAGATCTAGAATCTACTTCGCATACGGAGTCGTGACATCGCCATATCAGTCTGCTTGTGACCACGGCCGGTGTAACCTGGTCGAAACGTCAAGCAAAATAAGGTATGTAAATACCTAATGCATGATCGCGTGAATTCCCGTATATTTAGTTCTATTAAATCATGCAACGCGAAAGTTTAAAAGTAAATTATATATTAATATACTATAGCAGTAGTATTTTTCTAATCTAGTCATTTACAAAATAGTTTGTTAATGACTAGAGTAGAAAATGAAAATCATTCGCATAAAAATGCAGGATATCGATTTCAGTAAACTATTTTATTTTATTTATTATTTATTTTATTTATTCCAACTTTATTATTTTAACGTATTCTTATCTCATTGATTTATGAATATTTTGTGCCTACCATCACCTGGCAGTATTATTTTAATGTTACTTTGTGTTTTGTCTTTTTCTTTTGTACCATTAAAAACAAGGATAGAGACAAAGTACGGTTATAATTAGATTGCTATATGATGAGGTAGTGGTAAGGCCCCTTGCCATTTCTTTCAGGATCGTGTGAACGAGTGGAATTATGTTTATAGAGTAGAGAGACATTTGACATTATGTACCAAACTACTTTTACAAGGATATGTTCTCCTAGTACTAAAAGATAAGATAAGAAACCTCACTAACCCTAACCTTGAACCGGGAAAATGAGTCGGAAACATCATTACACTTCCTCAATTTAAACCCTAAGGTTTATACCTTGCCCCTAAGGCTTAGAGCGTTCAACAAAGTGCTTTAGTCCTTGTTCTGAGGGCTGTTGTATAAAGGTTGTATTGGCAAGGTCATCAAATCTAATAGCCGAACAGACCTGCCAGTTCGAGCGGACATTAAATTTAAGAAAAAAGGCCCTAAAGTTTTGTATGTAAGACCAGGCTTTTATGATTATTAAATATTTTTAAATTTTCAAATGTATAAGGCCGGATAAATAGCCAAAATGGATCTAATTTTGGCCGCATTTAAAAAACCTGACTATGTCTAGCTTTTCCGGACGTCTGGGAAAGCGACGTTCTATCTTTATTTACAATTCTTAATTACGTTTCTTTTACTAAAAATTGTATCAAAAATTTTAACTAAAAATTAATATCATCCATCATTTTGGCATAGACATTTTGATCAGTATTTGAGTCTAGATTCTGCAGTTTTCATTCGGCAAAAAGTACTCCCACCTCCTCAGCTCAGTGACGTGATAGACCACCATCGTCTAGTACAGCACGGTGACTGGGTTACCAGCGCGGTTGCGTCACAGCAACCACTTTCTGCACTGTCGCTCGCCTACTTATCCATTCACTGAGACGTAAGGACGCTGTGTATTGGCCGTTGTTAACATAGGCAAAATATTAAATATACCGCTTTTAATTTGGGCACTAGAATTTTTGTAGCTTTTGACTGGCCTGTTGGTCTAGTGGTTAGTGACCCTGACTGCTAAGCCGGAGGTCGTGGGTTCGATTCCCACCCAGGACAAACCTTTGTGTGATGAGCATGATTGTTTGTTCTGTGTCAGGGTGTAATTTATCTATAATATGTATGTATTTACAAAAAAAAAAAAAGTATATAAGTAGTATATCAGTTGTTTAGTACCCATAACACAAGCAAATATAATTGCTTAATTTGGGGCTAGATGGCGCTGTGTGAATGTGGTAGAATATTATTATATTATATAATTTGATGTGTTTAAATTTGTAATCAAGATTTTTACATGATGTTTTTCTTTCAGTAATCTATTATATACAGCGGGCGAGTTTGTTTGTTTGAACGCGCTAATCTCTGGAACTACCAGTAGGATTTGAAAATGTTCTTTTTGCGAATGATAGCCCAGTTCTTAAGGAAGGTCATTGACTATGTAACATCACACAACTGGCGACGGGAGCAGAATTCTAAGCAAAGATGCGGGTGAAACCACGCCGCGGAAAGCTAGTATTTAAGATAATTCTTGGTAGTATATTTTTAAACAAAAGGACTTCACTCTGCTGCCTCCTGGTAAGCAGACAGGAGACGTGGACGTGTCAAGGTGCTTTCATAGCGGTCCCTACTATGTTGGCTTTTCTTTCTTTTCTTTTGTATGATTTTTTATGCCTCTCTGAAGAATTATTACGTTAAATAGTCAAATTGGTAACGAACCTTAAGCCTAGAGCAGAAGAGTCGATTAAATATTGGACAATTTATTGATTACCACGCAGAGGTCTCGGGTTTGATACCAGGGTCAGGTAAAGTGATATTAGGTTTTTCTGTTGGAAAATTTTCATTATTAGCCCGGAGTCTATAATTGTGCCCGATATATGGCAACAAGCTCGCCCTCTGTAACATGGGACCAAAAATAATAAAAAACATGGCGAAAAGTGGTGTTACACCTCTGCCCATCCCTTCTGGGATAAAAGGCGTGAAGCTATGTATGTATTTAATTATTTTAAATTGTCTGCAAATTTAACTGCGTCTATAGCACAGGAATGCGTCTGTTACATAGAAGCAAACTAGTTGTCAAAACATGGGTGTTTTACACTTCTGTCTATCTGTTTGGGAAAAAAGGTGTGAATGCTATGTTATTTTGTTTAAGACATATATCATACTTATTTGCAAATAACATGCCAATATTCTACGCGCAGACTACATAGCGCAGGCGCAAAATTGCGTCACAGAGCGCAGTCGGGCCGCTCACCGCACCCCCTCCACTACTTAGAAGGGGGGAGGGGACTGTTACCAGGCCCTTAATACTCACTGAGTAAGAAAATGTACTCGCACTGTTATAAAATATAGGTAATAATGTCTTAGAGTATTAGATATTACCTCATGACATTACTACAAGTCGTGTTAGTCTGAATGATATAGAACCAAACTTCTATGCACGAAGAATTGAATTGAAATCCTCTCTTTTCTTTCTTTAATCTTAGTAATTATATTAATTGGTTCATTAGTAATAAATACTTTGTATGGTTCTTTGGTTGCGTTGAGTGTTGAAATTGTAACTCATACAAAAAACTGTAATCACCTGGCGATTGAAAAGAGTGGCGTGAGTTTCTTGCCAGTTCTCACACAGCTCTACCTCGTCAGCGAACTGGCTGTAGGTTAATTGGCTGACTTCATGTAATTTTGACTTTTCATAAGCATCATACTTTATGATCAAAATGAAATAAATGCTTTGAGTTTCAGTTAGATGCGGTTGTAACAGGATGAGTACCAATGCAATATTTTCAAATGATTATTTACTCGTAATTTATGAGCGTATATGAAGAGAATAATAAATAATAAATAAGCAAACGAAGTAGGTATATTATTTAATATTTGGAAAAAGAGAGATCTACTTAAATAATTATTATCAAATCTCTGTTTATTCTATCAATGGGTGATAGGTTTCAGGTTACTTATATATGTGTTATTTACTCGTCGAGGGTTTAAAAACTGGATAAGCATCAATGCGACCTTGAAGGTCATTCCAAGTTTATCTTGGACAATATACGGTGAAAATGAATGACTTTGGAACGATCTGAAAACCTTCTTCATCAGACACATCGACTTAGACATAAGATCTTTACTGTTAAACATACTCATCAATATAATTTATAAACATACGGAAATTTGGGTAGACCCCTCACAAGGTGGACCGACGACCTTATAAGGGTGGCGGGCAACCGATGGATGAGGGCGGCGAACGACCGGCTACGATGGCGAAAATTGGGGGAGGCCTATGTCCAGCAGTGGACGTCTTTTCTCTGATATGATGATGATGATGACGGAAATTTACGCGATCATGCATTAGGTATTTACATACCTTATTTTGCTTGTCATTTCGACCAGGTCACACCGGCCGTGGTCACAAGCAGACCGGTGAGACGACGTCACGGCATCAATACCCAAAAAATCCGACTAGTAGCAGACTGCTACAGTCTTCAGGAGCTATTATGACGGTTATCGATCACAGATTATTGAATCGAACACAAATTATAGCACGACTTCAATTTTTTTATGGGTCACACACAAAGTTTTCCCGCTTGGGGATCGAACTCACAACTTCTAGTACAATGCGAGAGCATTATTACTGCGCCACTAAAGTTATACAAATTAAAATTATACCTAACTTAACTAGAGGTCCGCTTCGCTTCGGTATCAAAAGTTTCATTCGATTTCACAACAAACTCCTACGGAAAATATCATAGCAATAGTGTCGTATTGCATCATTTATATTTACGAAGCTGCCTATAATATTGAAATGTCTGAAAATGACTGAAAATAATATGTTATACATAATAAATTATAGTCTATGTTACCTGCTCAATTTATTTATTTCTAAAGATGAAAGAATTTTTCAAATCAGTAACGTAGATTTTTAGTTAAATCGTTGCAAACAAACAAATATACAAAATACCAAACCTTTTTTTTATAATATTTTTATTATTACTATAGTTAAGTCTAAATTACTATCTGCGTACACAAATATAACTTTACAAATGTATATAAAAAAGCTACGTATACTTATTTCAACTTTGTGTATCAAATTACGCAAACGTTTGGTCCTTTGAGTAGAAATGATATAATTGGCGTAAGTATTCGTCATACGATCTTTTATACCTATTAATACTATACAAATTAAATATTATGAAGGCTTAATGATTAAGACACCCGCTTTGTATACACGAGGATTTAAAACCAGGTATGAACCACAGTAAGAACCAATATGACTCTTTTAAAGTTAAAAACTTCTATTCGTTTTAGACGTCGACTCCTTAGTGCTATTTTATAAGTCTGACTATCACCATATTAGCCAAAAGACGTCCTTTGCTCATAGACCTACCATAATTTCACCACCTTGGTCGGTCATGCCCTCATCCATTGGTTGCCCGCCATCCAGGTCGCCAGAACCACCATGTCAGGTGTCTGATATGATGAAAGAAAGAAAGAAAAATGATTTATTTTGATATAAACACACGACACATACAAAAAGATAAGTGATATAATTAAAATAAAATAATAATAACAGAGCGCACTGGAAACAAATTAGGAAATAAAATCTACAAAAAAGGACCTAGTTCAGCATGTGTCAAGCAGAATGCCTGACGCTGATTTTCAACTAAGTCCTTATGTGACCCACAACCAACAAAATACACATGTCTTTTTTTATTCTTCGTACGCAAGAATAAAAAAAGACGTACGTTCTGTCAGTACGAATTTTTATCGCTACCAGCGGTGGTCAGGTTTGGAAAAACTCTACATATGTAATGTGTTAAGGCTTTGTTAAGAGAACGTTTTCAGTTATTTATGTATACACGTACCAAGCCTACCAAAACACCCAATTGGAGCTATGAACCTAATCTATTCTGTTTATATTATTATCTGTACAATACCTATAATTGGAAGCCGTGTACAAAAATCTTTTCTTTACCGATTGCCCACGTACGTTATCGATAGTAAACTTATATCGATGTTTTACCGATTGTATCGATTGCGTAGCTCGCGTATCGTTGATAGAGAGTTCGTGCCGATAGTGGTAATTTATGATTTTTAAAAAAGAGCACTGACATGTTGGCACGTGACAATCACGTGTTAAATTTTTAAGAATCTTTAATTGTTTTTGGTAATTTCTATTAGCTTGGACTGACTCTGTAAGCGCAGTGTAAGCACAAGCGTCTACTAAGAGGTTGTCGGTTCGATCCCCACACGAGCCAATTTTGTGTTATTATTCATACATATTTGTCCGAATCTTTTTTTTTATTGTCTACTGTGGCAGAAGAGCCAGCCTACCTGATGGTAAGTGGTAACTGTCGCTCATAGACTTCTGCAATACCAGGGGATTTACGAAGCCGCTGCCTACCATGAAGTCTGGGTGTACCTACCTTGTGTCCGTTACTTGTATCTTTGTAAAGTCCCTCAACACAGGGCCTGGTCGCGCTAACTCTCGTGTTGCCTTAAAAAAAGACAAACAAGGTAAACGACGACAGATTTTAATTTTTTTTTATCTTTGAAAAGACCTAACCGTACAAAAACACAATTTCTTATTTCCCTCTTGCACCCACTATATTTCAACTCTACATACTATTAATCTTATTAAAATTATAAATGCGAAATTTTGTGTGTATTTGTGTGTGTGTGTGTGTGTGTGTGTGTTTGTTATCTTTCAGCAGCTAAAAGGCTGAACCGATTTCAATGATAATTGGTATGTAGATAGATAAGGCGCCGGAGACGGACACTTATTTTCCCAAAAATCGCTCTGGTTCCCGAGGGATACAAGGGTAAAGCTGTGGGGCGCAGCTAGCCTATAAGTTGAAGCTGGTAGAAAATTAAGTCCGCGCCTATACATACCTACTTTATGTGTACAAACCTTCAATAAATAAATAAAATTTACGAATACAAAGTGTACCTACCTTGATTCGAAACTAATATTAATGGATAACACAAAATTGTTTTTTGCGAAGCAGTCGCAAAAATAACACAATTATTCCTAAAAAAAATTATAGTCAGACGTAGTAGTAACGGTACCAGCGTTACTCGCATGTAAATTATCACCATAGGATCGTCACCAAATTCGTCTTTGAAGCGGGACCAATAGCCTGTGACCGCCAGACCTACCTCATAGTATAAAGGCTGAAAATTGCTCTATGCAAGTATCCTATAGCAAGTAAGAAGGTATGAATATTATGAATCTCTAACCATGGTAGCTTTGACTGGTAAGAGGTAACAAAGGTGAGCATAATTGCTACCTAAAAACGTCATAGTATATACAGCGTAATTTTTAGTATGTTCTACAGGATACTGAATATCATATTATCCGTTGCCAGACACTTTATAGGGTGGCAAATCCCCGCCAGACGCATTTAATGTTTTAATAAATTATAGTTGGACTGCCTCTGTGGTTCGGTGGTACTGTATATGGACTACCACGCAGAGGTCGCAGGTTCTATTCACGCTCAGTGCAAATATTTGTGTGCATGAACATGTCTATTTGCATTGGTCTGGGTGTTTCTATGTATAATATGTACGTATTTACAAAAAAAAAAAGTATATAAGTACGGTATATCCGCATTCTAGAACCCATAACACAAGCATATAATAGGCTTACTTTGGATCTAGATGGCGTTGTGTGTAGTTGTTGAAATATTATTATTATTTCCTTTATTTAAATTAATTCTCAAAATTACATTTTTAAATATAAGTATATAAAAAAAACACAAACATTTAAAAATATAAATTTTGGAGACCCACCGGCATCGGGTACAGGGACCAAGCTACCGGCGGTTAGGGCTCCAGAGATAGGAACCTCCTCACAATGCGGGCCGTGTCAAGCAACACCGCCTTCTGTATCTGGCCCTTGACCCAACCAGCTAACGCGAGCCTCTTAAGATGTTGATCGAGACTCTTAGCGATAAGTCCATTTACTGTATATTATTATTATTATAGTTCTACTTACGTCATAATATAAAATTTGAGTTTGATTTATAGCTTGGTCAATTATTTTTATTTAAAGATGGTTTTCCTAGACAGTTTTAAAGTTTCTAACACTCTCCCAGACAGTTAAAGGTCAGCTGTAGGGGCGAGCGCAGAGACGGTTTATATGAAACTAGCTTCACCCGCGTCTTTAGTTACTGCTCTGCTCCCGTCGCCAGTAGCGTGATGTTCCATGGCCTTGACCTTCCTCGAGAACTGGGCTATCATACGCAAAAAGAATCATTCAAATTACACTGGTAGTTCCAGAGATTAGCGCGTTCAATGCAATTACAAGTACAAGTACAAGTGAGGTAGTTAGTATGACTTATTGTTCAATCCAATTGTACAAAAATTATTATTTTTATGAATTAGAACTATCAAATAAGTAATTAGTCTTCATTTCGGATTAAATCTTAACTTTGTTACTTTTTATTATAAATACTTATATTATTAAGCATATTATGTAGGTATCAGTAGCGAAGAGTGACGTTTTGTAAGAGGGAAGCCGGTGCAAAAATTGCTTAGCTTGAAGCACGACGTATGATCTATTTCTACACTTTAATAGATATTATAGTCTTTGTGATTTATCTCAAAGGGAAGCCGGTAGGAATCGGGTTATATGGACCCTTCGCCACTGGTAGGTATTTATTTATGTTTACTTCTATGTCATGTATATGTATAGGTATTGATATATTTACGAATAATATGTTGATATATTTCATACGGTAAGGTCGAAATGCTCCAGTGGATAAGGCACCCGCTTCGTAAACACGAGGTAGTGGGTTCAAATCCGGGCAAGTACCAATGTGATTTTCAAATCATATGTACTTTCTAAGTTTATCTTGGACATTTCTGACTGACGGTGAAGGAAAACATCGTGAGGAAACCTCGACTTAAAAAGTCTGAAATTGCCAATCCGCCTTGAGCAAGTGTGAGTGGTGATTAATGCTCATACCTTCTCTAGAGAAGAGGTCTTTGCCCTGCAGTGGGATAGAAAACAGGCTGGTATTATTATTATTATTATATTTCATACTTGGTTATAATATTTTTTTTTGTGCTCTTGTTGTTTACTACGGAATGCACCTACCTAATTCGGAATAGAAAATAAAATTAGAATAAACCGATTCTTCAGGGGATCTGATCTGGGGAATCAGACCGGAAGAACTCGTTTTATCTCTGCATCACCTAAAGCATGACTGGTAGAGAATGCCTCTGGTAATAGTCCGCCTTTGTATATTAACAGTGTATTTTGTGCATGAAGTTCATCAGGGATACAGGACAGTAGTCCACAATGTTATAAATTTTGAGCAATCTCTACCTGAGCTTAGTAAAAAACGTATTAACATCCAAACTCTTCATTAGAACCTATAACTACCTTACTAAAGAATTAATTAAGATATTTCATTATTAAGCACTTATTCATTAAGTTAGTGATAAAGGTTTAGTGGTAATTACGTAATTAGTCACTACTTATGCAATTAACTTAAATGCTTTAATTTATTTTCATTAACAAACAGTCTCACCAGTGCACTTACAACTATATCACAAGTAACACAAATACGTATTAAATTTACTTCGTAACATTTTTCAATACTACTACTGTAAAAACAAGTCGCGGGGCGTGTCATTCTTTTTAAGGATTACCTTAATCCAGAAATAAAAATTAGCACACATTAATAAATCAAAAGGGTAAACATTCAAGTTATCGTCCGCACAACGACGTAGCGCTAACTTTTACCGGCGAACTTTCAGCGGCAACTTCAGCGCTTCCTTCCGGACAACCTTGCGAGGTGTGCGCGGGCGGCGCGGCGCGGCAGTACGCGCTCGAACGCCGTAGCGCCCGCACGCGCGCTAACACTCGCTCCGCCCCGACACGTGATCAGACGCGACACACACACACTAACAGGATTTAACCGCGGTGCATGTTGTGCTTTAGTGACGGCTTCTCAGTGCTTTGAAGTGGAGGCACGGGCCACCAGCGCCGCTGGGCCCGTCATTGGCCCGAGCGGCGGTATGGAATCCCCGCAGATGTACGATGCGGCGGCCGCGCCGCCGCCACCACCCCAACCAGACCTCAAGAAAGCAGTGGAGGATAAACGACAGACCTTTCCGCCCCCGGACCTAGACGAGCTCAATGGACAGGAAATCAGTTTGGATTTACAACACCTCATTGAGGACCAATTCAGGAGTGAGGAGAGCATGGCTCTTTTCCAGGAAATACTTCCTGGAGGAAAGTCACCCCAGCCGAGGTACAATCGGACCACATTGGCGTATATGCCACAGCCGGTACACTCGGGGGCATCTTTCGCTCCGGTCCAGTCCAATCAAGGGCACGAGCAAGCACCTCCCATAAAGGAAGAGCCTCCGGAACCCCATGACTACCGAAGATCGGTATCATGTGCGCAATACACCGGTCAATATAATCCCCAGCCGACAGTAGGAGTCAGTGGACCTTACGGAGGAGGATTTACACCGCTGCCTCCTTTAGGAGCACCTCTTCTCCCTCCGTTACTAAAACACAAGCCTGCACCGGTGAGACGATCTTCAGGAAAAGTGCTAGACAAAGGTACAGACGAGTACAGAAGGCGACGCGAGCGCAATAATATAGCTGTGCGGAAATCGCGCGAAAAAGCAAAAGTGCGTTCGAGGGAGGTTGAGGAGAAGGTGAAGACGCTACTCAGGGAGAAAGAGGTATTACTAAAGAGGTTGGAGGCGGTGTCGGGAGAGTTAAGCCTGCACAAACAAATGTATGTGCATCTTATAAACTTAAACCACCCCGAGATCACGGAGCTGTGCCGATCGATGCTGCAGCTAGGAGCGCCGCAAGCGCCCGACCACACGCTCTGACCATTATAGGTGAGTCTATTCATACGATCATGTTTGTGTGCGTGTCCCACAATCCCAATGCATTTTATGTCTGAAAAATGTGTGATAAAAATGTTCCTACGTGTGTGATTATTTTCGTGCGAGCATGAAAAGTCGTAAATCATATGGCGTTAAGAGAAAAAGGTTTTTTGTTATTTTATGAGCTTGTTACGAAATTTGTTTAGTATAATGGGTGTGTAGTGTCGTTCTTATTCATATTATGTGCATATGGTAGTAAGCGTTCCTAGTAATAGCCTTATGTCATAAGTGGCTTCATATAGTGACTGACAGTCTGTGGGAAAAAGTTTCCAGAGTAGGTTTGTTCCTTATTATTGATGAAGAATCGTGCGTCTATACCTCTATCCACCCCTTTAAAAATAAAAGTGTGACTATGTACGATACTCGTACTAAGAAAATAGACACAGAGTTTATGTATAGTTAACTGCATATTTGCCTTTACACTTTTTTAATCAAAAGTAAAATTGTGACTCATTATGATAGTAACAACTGTCACTGAACTGAGGTAACTTGCAAGCAAAAATAGACATTAGTGTTTTTTGATATATGCAAACGACAATTTACTCTAAGGGTGGAAAAGCAATTTTATGGTCATAACTGTCATATCTTTTCTCATAACTGATGCACGCTGGTGATTCAATTTAATGAGTAATGTCATTATTGCGATTAACATTTCACAACCTTTATTTGTGATTAATTATTGCTAATAAGTTAGTGCCTAAACATAATTTAAGTTGCAATTACAATAATTATATGCTAAGTATTATGAAAATTGTTACCTACATTTAATTAGTCCTCGGTGTTATTGTTTACAAATTGCTATGCAAAGGTCTTAGGTTCGATTCCCAGGGTAAAGTGTTATAGGGTTTTCTGTTTAGTATTCTATGACTCGTCCTCGATTACATACAAAGCTGATGCTGAGGCGAAATGTCAGAGGTATACACTGTCTCTCCTTTCGGGGAAAAAGACTGTGCGTACTGTGTTATACCAACTAAAAAATATGTAATTAAAAATTTTGCTATAATAGGGCCTTTCACCCTATTTTATGTGTTCTACTTTTATTAGATGTTCGGTTATCTATTTTGTAATATTATTATTAAGGGTTAAGATGCACAGCAGTTTTCTGTATGCAATAGTAAGCGTATTTTGTCTAAAATTAAGATGATGATGATGATAAATTACGTAACTACTATAGAGTGGGTCAAACAAGATTGACCTATTTAGAATAACATATAATTTGAGGCCTAAAACATTAGCATTCATCGTTGCATTTTATTTAGGCTTATTTGTATGAACTTACTAGTCATTCAGTTGCTTGTTGCAAAAAACGTCTAAGTCGACCTTCAAAAAATATTTTACCTTTCATCTGCCAGTAAATTTTGAGTATAATCTGATTTGTAAAACTATTTTTGCGTATGATAGCCCAGTTTTTAGGGTGTTTCTCGAGGAAGGTTATTTTTTTTAGTGTTTGTTTGAGCGCGCTAATCTCTTGAACTATCAGTCGGATTTTAATAATTCTTTTGCGTATGATAGCCCAGTCTTTAAAGAAGGTTATAGTTTATGTAACATCACGATACTAGCGACGGGAGCAGAGCAGTGAGCAAAGACGTGGGTGAAAATGCGACGCGGAAAGTTAGTTTTTATTTTATGGTACAAACGAATACAGTATACAGTCTATTTTAATTACAATACATACACTTAGTATTTTTGTAAGAGTAATAGCAAGTATTTAGAGAAATTAGATTTACTACTTCAGCTGTTAGCAGTAATTATGTACCCATTTTCTTACATGCACGAAACAGCTTATAATTTGAACTGCATTAAGTTATTGCAATATGTTGTAACTTTGAGTGATAAATTAGCAATATTCTCTTACGATCGCTAGCTAGTTAGCTTTTTCCTTAATCTTGATAGAATTCAATTTAGTTTTTCGGTCGAAGAGCGCTTTGATTTTAGTAAGGTAATGATAGTGACGAAGTTGGCAAATATTATGATGTAATATGCCACGATGTAGTATTGAAGAAAAATGGATTGTCATCTACATCTGAATTAAATATTTGTCACGCAATTGTTTACACTGCAAAGTTGTGTTTTAGTGATTTTATGACCTATTTTAGGGTGCTTTGAATTGTGCGAGATGTATTACGAGTACTTCCATTTTAAATTTGTTTTAAATTTGGTCAATCAAATTACACTCATATAAATATTTTCATAGAAAGTACTCAAATCTATATAGGAATATAAAAATGAATCCCTATTTCCCTTGGTCATGGCATCACGAGTGAACGGCTAGATCAATTTCGTTAATTCTTTCTTTTTTGTTGCGTTTGTTAATGTCATGAGAAGGTTCTTGTGAAAGAAAAAACTAAGAAAACTGCTAAAGTGATTTCGATGAAAATTGGTATGTAGATAGATTTGGTTTCGGGGCATACGCTACTTTTTATCCCGAAAATTGCTCTGTTTCCCGAGTTACATTAATTAAACATATAGCAATTTTCGCACGGGCGAAGCAGCAGGGCGCAGCTAGTATTTATATAAAAACGTATAAATTTCGTCAACCTCAATTTATAGTGGTAAGTGTTAATTCATAAAACAATTTTCGTAACATAAAATCTTATAAAAGTTCATCAAAGGTTAATTTGGGCATTATGGACATTTTAACTCTTCCGAGTTTAATAGTGTTATGTAGGACAGTGACGTAAAAGTATTTTTGTTTTGTTCTATCTATGATACAATAGCAAAATATGACATTTTAACAGTTGATGTAACATAGAAAATATGTAGTGAATAGGAAGGTCAAGTCATAATACTTCTATTACCAGGATGTTATGAAAGCTAAGAGTAAACTAATATTACTAAGATTTTCTATTCACGTGTTTCACGTTCATAATGTTTTTTAAAACTTATTATTATTACGTTAATCTTTGCACGTGACATTCGTAATACGGTACGTTTAGTTTGATTCATAGTGAAAGTTTTGAATTAAAAAGTATATTAAGTACTTTGCAGATCACGACTCCGTTTATTCTGCATACTATTAGCGTTCATGTACTAGGGTCTCATAAATGCTTAGCAGTTATATCTCTTAGCAACAATAGACATTAGAATCGTGAATCAATACGTTCTATTTTTTATTTAAATTTATCGGAATAAATATCGACCTATTTGTTTTAACACGTTTGGGTTTATGACAGTTCGATATCGTTTTCTAACGGTTTCCTTAGTAAATGGTTAGCATTATGCCTCCACACATCGACTGTTAGTTTATGAAGTGCTAGTACTCAGTTTTAAACAATTAAACGTTTTTTTGAAAAAAAGAGGTTGAATATCTTCATTGTTTTATTTTACTACTTTTATATTGTATTTTCTAAATAAAAGTGGCATGATAGGATCATACTTTGCGAACCAAATTAAGTTAACTACTATTACTTTCGAGCATCAATATGCTTAATGTATGTGTTTAGGTAACGATATACCAACGCATATCGCTATCCAGAAGACGAGTGAAACTTAGTTTTTTTCTATGCTTTTCCTATTTAATAATATGAAAATAATGAGGAAAATAAGGTAATGTTTGCTATGGCTTCATTCAAAAGGTTTACTTGATAAAGAAAAGTGCCTTGTCATTTATAATATGATAAATTGTTACATTAACTCCTTATACTTTCTGACACCCTGGTACTATATAGATGAAACTGTATCTAGAGACATCAGTTACTTTCGTTTTTTTTGGTATTATTATCTGTTCTTACACTAAAACTTAAATAGTAAGTATTACTAAATTTTTATAGTTTTAAATTACGTCAAATTTTATTAGTAATTTTTCAATTAACATTAAAATAAAGTCGGTTAATCACTTTCTATACGACCTTAACCCTACAAAGATACGAGTTTTTCGGTTATATAAAAGATAAGCATATTATATTTGCAAAAATGATTATCTTCAGAATGGCAATGGCCTACACGCAAAGATAATGGCAATGAAAGTATTTTTCTCAAACATTACAACTATTTAGGCAACTGGTGTTTATTTGTACTAACTTAAAAAGCGGAAGAGTTTCTTTGTTTGATTGCGCTAATTATCCGCAACTAACAATCAGATTTGAATAATTATTTTTAGGTATGATAGGTTAGTCCCTTAGAAAGGTTATATATATATATATATAAAAATCACACCATTGGCGACGGGAGCAGAGCAGTAAGCGATGCGGCAAGCTAGTTTATTAAAAATGTAATTATTTATATCTTTAGTTCTCTCTAACCTATAATATAAATTAGAAAATTCAGTAAAACGTAAGAATATTGGCTGCGTACCCATAGGACCTCCAAGTTAGGACCTAGAAAATTTGCGGTACGTTAGTAAAATTTCTCAACCGCTATTGCCATCATCAGCACTCTACGTCAATATTTACACTCTCGTTCTAAGTTATTCAAAAACTAGTTTATAAAATTTACCAATACTTAGGTAAGTATATAAAAAGATCACACGTTTGGTATCGACAAAATACAATACGCCGCGTCTAACATTCCAAAATGTCATAAAAGAGTCAAATCTGAAACATACGACTCATCAGTGCCACTTCCTTGTGTCCTATAAAAGTATGTCGGAATCTAACTTGGTGATAAATAGGACACTATTGTCCGATAAGGTGATAGCGAACCTTATCACTTGCAAACAAAACATTCTTTATACAAGTTAGGTTTATGGCTTTTGAATCATAAACTAACTTCTTGGAGACAATAATTTTCGATTGTAGTAACAAAACGCGATAGTAGACTAATCTGAAGTTAGCGTGAGCTGTGCCGTGGTTAATGTTTTTTTTTACTTTTTGAAGATGAGGGATTAGAGCCGATATATTACTTCACGAACTTCACAGCGGCCAAGTTAGAATGATCGATCTGTAGGTACTTGTATCCCCGATATTAACATAATTTTGCTGTACTTGTTTTAAGTTGACACTATTTTATCGCTTACATTGAAAATTTTGTGTATTGACGTCAAACATTTGCCCACGGTATGTTAGAGTCAATAATTGTGTTAATTTTAATCTGTTTACAAAGCAATTAATGGTGGCAAATCTGCAACCGAAATCGCAAAATCTACTTATTTACTTAATTCTTTTTGTCATGGAAAAATTGCCAAAATAGACAACTAAGTTTGTTGCTAATTTTAAGAAGGTATTATCAATAAAGTGTTATCTTACCTATAAATAAATTACAAGTTATACATTAGTACACTTTAGTTATTTTGGAAATCGAAGTACTAGGCTGTCATATATTTCTAAGAGGTGTTTAAAGACTAGAATCTGAAGTGTAGCCGTGGTGTAAAATAGCAAAGAACAGTTACCTAATTGTACTACGTAGTACCTCATTGATTAATAATATTATACATAATAATATACCTGTTTCTAATTAATTAATCTTTAAGTTTCAAGGACTTAGTACTTTAGTTCTTTATTTTAAGACATTGCGTTTTGATAAATAAAAGTTTGGTATTGATAAAAATGTTTTTATTTTTTGTAACAAACTAATAGAAAAATTAAATAAAGACACTATCTTTGGAGTTGTTAAAATCAGGTGACACGGAGATTAAAAGTTAGAGTTAGTTATTCTTAGTATTCGAACCTAAATAAAAAAAATAAAACAATTTTTTTAAAATTTTAAATGTTTAAAAATTAATGCTGAAAATCCTTCCAAATAGAACTCTCTTAAATGCCGGATCGAAATATTTAGTATTCAAATTCGTTTGTGCAAAACGTTGTCTGACGGCAACTTTCGTTTTCACCGCTGTTCCATAGCCGTTAGAAACCAGACCTTAAATTTATGAGACTAAGTCACCTTTTTGACTGTCAAAGTTGAAATTTTCGCCTCTCGTGCCCTACATATTGGCTTCCGTCGGTTTGACTTGTTGATTTTAACTATTTTATGTTTGCACGCTTATGGAACAATAGTTTGCAAAGTAATCTGTTTTTAGAGAAACTCTACTTAGATGCCACTTAGTAACATTTATTTTTGTTTTGTTAGGAAGAGACAATTTAAGCGATTCGGAGTGCAGTATCCATGTGAGATTTGTACCTACTAAAACCACTCTCGTGATTGCTTAAGATGAATTGTATGAAATGTCTATACTTCTTTTGGCTCGATTGAGAAAAATGATAAGATTGAATTTTTACGATGCGCGCGCACACCGACAGAAAAAAGCAACACCCTGAAGTTAGTTGCGAACCTTTGACACCCTGAAGTTAGTTGCGAACCTTTGTGTGTCGTATCAGTACAAATAATCAGTGTGAATAAATAAAAAAATATATTAGCGTTTATATCAATTCAATTATATTTATGACGGTGATAGATATTTTTTATTGATCATTTATCAGTAAAAATATTTATTTTGAATATTAGTGGTAAAAGTGGTTTTAATATACTGTTTTAAGTGCATTTATAGATTTGAGGTTAATTGTTATGTATGTATGCGTTGTGTTATTATTTGGTATTTTTAGATTGTTACGCTAAAGAAGTATAACTCCTTACGTGCGTTCATGAGTACACACACTCTTTTTTTATTATTATTTACTTTAAACTTCATAAGTTTGTATATATATTTTTTTAATATTTAAAACATTTAAATATATTATAGCAAATGCAAAACAAACTTTGCAATATAAACAATAATTATAATCCTCAATCTCTATACGATCTCATTTAATCCATTAACTAAATAAAAATTAAATTCTAATAGGTTTCTAGTCATTCATGTTCTCCTAGTACATCAAACTTATAATAAGCGTGTAACATTATGTCATTAACCCTTTTAGTACAGGTCGGTAACCTTTTCTGTAAATGCTTAAACTTAGTAAAAAAGTTAAGTATAACATAACTAGTTGGTCTATGAATTCTCACAATTAACTTAGCTATTGTAAGTGTAACTCGGCTTTACCGACTAGACTAAGAAGAAAGATATCAGCAGACGGGAAATGAGGTATTTCGGAAAACTAGAAAAGGCATCTCACTAAGCCGCCATAGTGAAGGCCATCATACCAGTAGTTTAGCTTTTGGAATGGTGTCCACCACTTCTGGATTCCACTGACTGCTTACCATCAGGCAGAGTGGAGTCACTTTGGTAGACTAATATAAAAAAAAACACCGTAGATTCTCAGTTTATGTTGGAGTTTCATAGGAAAATTATGCGAAGTTTATGTTTACGTCTAGCCACTCTAGCCGAACGGCTGAGTGAACTAAAAAATGAGATTCACACATTACACGGAACAAGTCCGAGTTTATTTTGATACTGATGAATGTAAAAAAATTAACATACCTATTATGTTAATATATTCAATGGTCGTCATTATCATTATTTACAACGCAAATGTTATGAATTCAAATTATTTTTAATTATTTTTTTTAGACTGACCGTGTGGAAAACGTTGTGGTAGGTCGGCTTTCGTCGCATAATATATGCTGGTCTATACAGAAGTCGCTGGAAAGCGTCTGTAAACTCAAGAATCGTTTGATGGATTTGGATAAAGTTGTCACTGTTATAATAGTGCCTTTTCAAGGAAGGTTTTGGTATAATTTCATATAGTCTCTGCTTATTATTATATTATATATTATTATATGGAGAAAGGCGTGAGGATAGTATACATGACATAGCTTTATGGTAGGTGGTAGCTTACACATCATAAAGGAGCAACCATAATAGTGAACTTAGCCAAGAAAGCTCAACTTTTGATACCGATGCAATGCGAGAGCGGGTCGCTTGTCTATAATATCTATATTAATATATGAAGCGGAGAGTTTGTTTGTATGTTTGTTTGTTTGAACGCGCTTATCTCTAGAACTAATAGTCAGATATGAATAATTCTTTTTGCGTTTGATAGCCCAGTATTTGAGTAAGGTTATAGGTTATGTAACATCACGCTACTGATGACGAGAGCAGAGCAGTAGCCAAAGACGTGACTTAATGCGTGTAAAACCGCGCCGCGGTAGGCTGGTATAAAATAATTTAAAAAAAGTCAACTGTAGGCGTTTAAAATATTATAGACTTTTACTTCGCGACACCTATTTTTCATTAGAGTTTCGCTTTCATCTGTTTATAATAAGTATTTTCTTATTTTTATTAATAAGTCCAGATTGTTTTTATCCACATGTTGTCTGGTATATACTTTTATTTTTATTTTTAATTTACTTTATTTGGGAAAACAAACAACTGTACATTCAATCTTAAATAAAACATAAAGTGATACAATTTACGTTAAAGTACAATCCACTACGTTTCCACATATTACAATAATAGTACAGTGATTATGTTAAAAGACTAATGATGACTATAAGTACTAAATAATACAATAATTTTAACTTAGGTTTTAAGAATGGACATAAAAAGGTTTTTAAAAACGTTACGAGTAGAGGCAAATATGTCTACTGTAACAAACAGATTATTATAATTTAAACTATACTATGGAGGGGCGCACGCTCACCCGCATTTGTGCGACAACTGGATGTAGCAAAAAGCGGGTAAGCACGCACCTCTCGTCTAATAACTGTTCTAGGAATAACATAATGTAAATTATTGACCAATTCATAGCAATCGAACTTATTATGAATTAAATCATAAAGCAACATAGCTTGCAATAAATAATACTTTGACATACATACAAATATCTTCACGCTATTTTCTCAGAAGAGGCGGCTAGAAATGTGTAACCTAATTATACTTAGGTTTTAGTTCATTACCCTTAACTATATTTTTATAATTAAAGTTGTGTTTAAAGTTTATTTCTTGGCTGCTCATGATACTACACAATAGAACAACTAATAAAATTTATCTGTTTTAGTACCTAAATGTAATATTTTGTCATTGTCCTTAATAAAAGTATGAGAGCTACAGCTCTAACTTTCGCTCTTACTGTATTAATGATTCATCAAAAGTTTGTAATTGTTTGTATTAGCAAACATAAAACATATAAAAATTAAGATTAGTTTTTAGACCCTAATCTAACATTTTTAATTTTTCGATTACGAAAATCATGCGATTGTTTTAGGGTTAAGTTAATATTTCTATTATTTGACTTTATTATTAAAATATAAATAATTATGTTTACTTTTAATCATAACATTTAATTAAAATCAATCATTAACCAATAATATAATAGGATTGGCGAGATTTTGTCGGATTAAATTCACTTGAATAATTTCTCACATAAACTTGCGTTCATTAACCATACAAATTCAAATAGAAATATTAGCATATCTTGGTGGACATAATAAATACGCTACCTACACTCGATGAATCAACTTTGATAGAAGTCGGAAACCTATGGCTTAAATGTAGTAATATTGTAATTCTGTTCAAAACATTAAGTTTATTATTTAGTTTGCGTGCGTTGTGCGTTAATAAAGTACTAATATTTAGAATTATAAAATATAAATACACAATTATTATTGTTTACATAGTATTTTGTTAACTTGCGCTTATTTAGTTACAAGTTAGCAAAACATAATAAATTAGTTACCTAAGCTAAATAACAATCAGATTTTATTAAAATAATTTATTTGATTCAATAATTCAAATCATTAAAATAAAATTAACGACCTGAAAATGGCAACGCGATGAGGGCGGCTTACGATCAGGCAAAGTGGCGATACTTGAAAGAGGCCTATATCTAACAGTACCTGTATTTCGGCTGAAAATATTATTGATTCAAATAAATTTGTTATTTAAATACGGCCAAAATACATTTACAATATACTTAAACAACGCTACATGCCCTGTTGTCCCTGAAAGGTAGACAGATAAGTGTAACACGTTTCTTCAGTTATGTTAGGCCCCATTTAACAGGAAATGAGCTTGATAATTAAAAAATAGATTTTTAAATGTAAAAAGTACCTCAAAAGTACAAATGTTGACGATCTCTGCACTAAAAGATTAACAGGTCGTGCGTATACGTGCGTCTGTGGGTGTCACGGTGCGTGTGTGCGTGAGCCCCGAACTAACTTTCACTTTTTTTCGTTAATATGCCTTTTGTGTTTTGTGGACGGGGTTATGTGATATGAAATCATAATGAATACATTTTATTATGGATAAGTAGACGCTGTTTTCATTCTATATGATGTTACGACACAGTAAAGTTCAGTTTAAAAAAAGTCAAATAGTGAATATAATAGAGCGCTCTTTTTAATATCATTTAGCTATGGCGTTAAAATATTACATTTCCTACAGAATTTTATAATACATTATATTTTTACTATAACAGAAAATATTTTCAGGTTTTTATATGTTTAGTTTATAATAAACATAGATTACAGTTTAAGTTATCATAATGCATGAAAATACCTATGAAAGCCTAAGAACCTGCATTTTCTTTACTTTTCACCTAAACTATCGCTGCATTTTGCGGCCTGCATTCTAGAACCCACCAGACATCCGATTACTTACAAAACTTGGTAAGCAGAACGCACAGGGCCGGCACTCGGTGCCAGACGCCGCCGCGCGCCGTTTGCGCAACGCATCAGAATGTGTGTCAAACTATCGACGGACGTCTTATGTCATGCAAGTGAATGTGTGTACTTTATTTGTTTTGATTGTTTTATTTGATATAAAAACTGAGTAAAATAAGATAAACTTGTGAAATGATATTTTTATCTATCGATATTATTACCAGACTACAGTTCATTATGACAAAAGAAAAGGTTTTAACATAGTCGGCAATGCGTAAGTGATGTTGTAAGCGTTCATAGGCCACAATTACAGACATACCATTAGACTTAACGTATTCTTATCATTTTAGTTTTACATAAATCATTACCTTCTCAGCGAAATAAATTTGATTTTTCCTGTCAAGATTTTTCTGTGACATTGTTAAAAGATTTTGTCAATGAAATAATAAAAATATTTTTATAGGGTCATAGAGAAGGATGCTTCTTTTGTATTTAAGCATTCCTTAGTACAGTAGTATACTGAGTGAAATAATATGCTTGTTTAGTGCTGTGAAAATATCCTTTTTTCATTTCACGTATAATAAAATGTCAGTACATAGAAAGTTAATTCATACTAAAGATGCTAATTTTATAAAAACTTTAATAAAAATATCTTTAACTTACTCTAATGGTGACTTAAACTAGATAATAATATAGATACCTACTCGTAATATTACTAATAAAAATAAACTAGATAATTTATTTTAGGCGTGTGGATCCGCCTATACCTTAATTTCTTTCATAACTTATAAATTATTATCTACATAATAATATAGGTAAAATCTATTTACAGTACTTACTTAAGTACTCATATATGTAAACATACCATTCCTTATACGTTTCCTTGATTATATTTTTACTTTCTTAAATTATATAAAAATGTCCTATAGGTCATCTCATCACTTAATAAGTTAAATATAAAAATGTCATGGTTCAGTTATTGCATAACGCGCACGGCAGGAGCGGCGCAGTTGGAAAGTTTTCGGCGATGTCCGGGGAAATCTGTGACGCGTACGTTGTGTATCTATCAACTCTTTTGTCCTCTGTACGCCTGGTAGAAGGAGAGTGCGACATTGTGTGGAGGATGTTAAATGATTGTCAAAAGTGACAAAAGTTGAACCACTTTCATCTGCCTACGCTCTTGAGACAAAATATAGCGTTTAAATTTAAAATAATAGCCACTGGGGGGTACTGCCAATGATGAATCTTGAACTTATGTATGCGAAAAAATAAATAAATGTAGAATTATGGTACATATATTTTATGCAGTTGTACCTCATTTTAGTGTAATATAAGAGAGATGGATACTACCTAAGCTAATTGCTATCACGGAAACATAAATTCTTAGCATTGGCCTTGGTGGTGACAATACGAAATGTTCTGGTTGTGAAGTTAAAAAGCGTACTTCAATTTTTATTTTTTACATTGAGTTAGGTACTGCCAGGTCCTCTTTTCGCTATTTCCAGTATCTCCCTAACTAGGATCATGTACTGATATAAACATTTTTTTCTATCACAATAACTACACAACGCCATTTAGACCCAAAGAAAGTATATAGCTTGTGTTATGGGTTCTAGAATACAGATATCTTCAAATTCTTCTTCTTCTTCTCTTCAATAATGAAGGTCGTGTCTAGTTACAAATGTTGTTGATCTCTTGATGCACTATGCTCCTCCATATGTCTTTGTCATCGGCTGTCTTTATAGCTTTAGGTATGAACAGGCCAGTGAGCGTCTTAACTTGATCGGACCAACGGGTGAGTGACCGCGTGCTCTTTACCCGTCAACCTGTCCAACTACCATAAGCTTTTCCAGGCTGTCAGCGTCTCTACGAGCGACGTGTCCAAAATATTTAAGTATGCGGTGGCAACAGATGGTAGACAGTCTCGTCGATACTCCGAGCTCCTTAAGAATAGAGACGTTGGTTCGGCGTGCCGTCTATGGAATACGGAACATACGCATCCAACACCACATTTCGATAGCGTCAATTTTTGTTTTTTCTTTCTTTCTGATCGTCAAGGATTCGGCGTCTCCTTTGGTTTTACAAGATATATTGCGGTCTTTCTATATCTGAATGCAGATACACATACCTAAATATTTTATATTATACATAGAAACACCCAGACCAATACAAATAGTCATTTTCATGCACCCGCGACCTCGTGCACAGCAACTATCTGTTTTTTTTTACTCCTTCTCATAGGATCGACTGATGATGTAATCAAGCTGGCAGCAAGCGATGAATGCTGCCTGCAGACCGTTCAGAATGATTGGAGCTTACGTTCTGGGGTCCTATCACAACCTCCTATAGCAATCTAACTATAACCTTACTTTGTCTCTTTCCTTGTTTTTAATGGTACAAAAGAAAAAGACAAAACACAAAGAAACATTAAAATAATACTGCTATAGGAGGTGATGGTAGACTCTCTGCATTGAACTTCTGCAGACCGATGATGGTAATGAATGGCTGTAATTGTAAATCAGGATAAAATAAGAATGCGGTTATTTTTAGAAATCAGGAATGAAAATGCACTGCATTCAGAAATTCAGAATTTTTGGTTTTTTTTTTATTTTTTCTAATAATTTTGTGGTTTAAAGGGTTCCTTGTCATCACGTATATATTACGACCACGACCACGTGGCACCAAAAATTAAAAATCTCTAAATTCAGTTTATAGATTGGAATTTGTAGTTTCGAAGGTTAAATCTCCTCATTCAAGTTCTAAGTCCATAGTTCGGTAATCATCTTTTACCAAAATTACTTATTACAGTACAATGTTCCAACAATGTATGAGGACTAATATAATTATAATATGTGTCGTTTTACTAGCGCTTGATAAACTACAGGAACTGATAGCGGTATATATTGTCAATGTAACGAGTATAAAAATAGGTTTGTTGTCATACATTATTAAAATTTTACTTTAGCTACCTTTTTACTTGACTCCAGAAAAGTAAGATTGTTTTTTGTTTTGGTGTGTGTTAATTTGTGTCATCACAGTGTTTAAACTGTTGAAATAGGCACCACATAGATACAGGTAAAAAATATAAAATAAATAATGAAAAGCACAAGGTAAGACATCCAGAGGCCCTAGACAAGTGGCAAAGATTTCTATTCTATTCATAGAATAGATTATAAAATGTATGGGATTGACATAAGCTAACGCCAACGCTTATGTCAATCCAATACATTTTTTTATCTATACTATGAATAGAATAGAAATCTTTGCCACTTGTGTAGGGCCTCAGGATGGATAGCTGACCTAAACAAGATAGAAAACGCTGAATCATCATCATAATATCAGCCGACAGAAGTCCACTGCTGGACAAAGGACTCCCCCAATTTTCGCCAAGCTGGCCGGTCGTGAGCCGCCCTCATCCATCGGTTGTCCGCCACCCTTATATCACGCTACACTTACAACCTAGTGAAGTATATGCCCACACTGCGTCTTCCGGCTCTTGGTCGCCACTCTAAAGCGCTGAATGCTGGATTCCGATTGACTTCATTTGTAAGCCATTAATCAGTAGCTTCATACGGTTGAAATTATCATGGTAATATTGATGTAATATTTTAATAGTGGAGGTGCCTATGCCAGCAGGTTGACACATTAGTATTTGGTATGGTGTACACGTGCACCCGCTTTGTAATCAGCTCGTGACTTTTCAAATCATATGTATTTCTAAGTTTATCTTAGCTATTCTTGACTAACGGTGAAGGAAAACATCGTGAGGAAACCTGGACTTCTGAGGAAGTCCGAAATCGCCAATCCGTCTTGAGCCAGCGTGGCGATCAATGCTCATACCTCCTCTGTATGAGAAGCAGCCTTTCTCTGCAGTGGTATAATAATGGACCAATATGATGATGTCCAGCTCTCTTGAACCACGTTGACTATTTATCATCAGACACAGTGGAGTCACTTTATACTATTATAAAAAATCTATGACATACGCACGCCAAGAGTTTCGTAAGAATCCGTGTTTCGAAAATCAATCCAGACAAACGCAAATTAAATCTCAAGAAAAATCGAGAATTTCGAAGAGTTGTAATCACGTTGCAAAAAACAAGCTTGAGCGGGTCGAAAATGCTGCAAAATTATTTCGTAACTTCTGAGTTTAAACAAAATTCTTCTTGCAAAGGTTTCTTATTTTATAAACATACTGAGACCATGTTTTATCACGTTGTTGTCACGCTGTTAAAGTTACAGTGAAAGGTTAAGAGGAAAACTCTTCGGTTCACGTGCACATCGACGTGCTAAACACTTACCTTATTAATCGTAATTTCTGGAAAGACATACTTTATTTCAATGCTGTAAAGTGTAATTTCGGATGTTATATATGCTAAACTTTGTGCTAAATTTTAAGGGACTGGACAAAGTATACTTAAACTTAATGATTATGTAATAAACGAATTAATAATCACCAATTTTAAGCATAGTTTTGGTAATCAGCTCCTTAGACTTTCAATTCCCTAAACATTGTTTTCAGTAAGTACCTTTCGATTTTCCTTCATCGTCGGTAACGACTTGAATGTGTTTTAGATTTTGTTTCTGAAATATCTACTAAAAACGTAGGTTATCAAACTTAAAGCATTTATTACATTTTGATCATAAAGTATGATGCTTATGAAATGTTAAAATTACATGAAGTCAGCCAGTTAACCTACAGTCAGTTCGCTGACGAGGTAGAGCTGTGAGAAGAACTGGCAAGAAACTCACGCAAGTCTTTTCAATCGTCAGATAATTACAGATTTTTTTATGAGTTACAAATTTAACACTCAACGCAACTAAAGGACCATATAAAGTAATTATTACAAATCAACCAATTAATATAATTACCAAGATTAAAAAAAGAAAAGAGAGGATTTCAATTATTAAGTTTCATCTAGTATGGTAATTTTAACAATGTATTTTAATTAAAATGGGTAATGCATCTCCAATGACAAGGTAATACTGGATTAAGTATTAAATGTACCTATGCCATGCCAATCTCCGTTTGCCACCTAGGGAGTATAAAATATAAGGTAAGATGAAAAGTACCTAATGCAAATTGAGGCAGCCTGTAAAGCACACATTTTACTTTTTAATTATTCTTTACAACATAGAAAGCTGTAAGTAATTAAGTATCTATAGAGTTAAGTGTATTGCCTGCGTCACTTTGCATGCTACTTGAAACTGTAACTTACAAAAATTTAAATAACCTGGCGATTAAAAAGAATGGCCTGAGTTTCTTGCCAGTTCTTCTCATGGCTCTACTTCGTCAGCGAACTGGCTGTAGGTTAATTTGCTGACATTTTGTAAACTTTGACGTTCATAAGTGTTCATTTAATAAACATATTTCATTTCATTTCATTTCTTTTCCTATAGAAATATGCAATCAGAAAATAATTACTGAGAACTTACTGTCCTTGTTCTACAGGGGTACTTATTAAACTTTAAATACTAAGACAAATCTAAGAACAAATTTGCATTCGTTACATATTTTTTTTAGTAGATGACAACCAATCTGTACTATATAAAGCGAAAAGTTTGTTTGTATGATTGCGCTAATCTGTGGAACTACCAGTCGAATTTTAAACATTCTTTTTGCGTATGATATCCCAGTTCTTAAGGCTATGTAACATCCCGCTACTGGCGACGAAAGCAGAGCAGTAAGCATAGACGCGGGTGAAACTGCGCCGTAAAAAGCTAGTTTACATATAAAATTCAAATCTTTTTTTACTATATTAGATACATAAAAATTTTCATTTTAGTATCAAGAAAATAAATAATTTTAAATTTTTATCTATGAAATGCAAATCAAAACAAAATATAACATTAAAACGTAGTGCTTCCTTCAAAATAAACAGTTAGGAAACATTTCGAAACAGCGACCTGAAACATTTAAGAATGTTTCTTTTCTTTAACTTTTGAAAGTATTTTTTGGTTTTCATTAAACACGTTTTTACACCGCATTACTCTCACGTGGTATTTGCCGTGGAAGAGCACGTTGTGAGGAGTGCGTCCTGCTCTTTTGTTGGTGTTTTGATGGTATGTGCTGCATGTGTTTTCCTTTAAAAAGTTAAAATGTTAATTAATGAGTTGGCATCTGTAATAAAAAAAACACTCGAACTTTAGGCTCATTAAAATTGAGAGAGTACCTATTTAGTTCTTCTGCGCTCCTGGTACTGCACTTCGAAGCATACGTCTCGCATGGTGCTAAGTGGTTACTGTTAACCTTGGTTACTGACATAGTCTGTGGACATAGATCATATCAATCCACTATAATCTCACTGCAGAGAAAGGCCTCTTCTCATACAGAGAAGGTATGATCATTGATCGCCACGCTTGCTCAAGGCGGATTGGCGATTTCAAACTTCCTTAGAAGTCCAGCTTTCCTCACGATGTTTTCCTTCACTGTCACTAAGTAGTGAAATAAACTTTAAAAGTACATTGTATATGGTTTGAAAAAATCACATTGGTACTTGCCCTCGTATTTATGAAGCGGCTGCCTTCACCGTTGGGCCATTACGACTTGGACATACATAGCAAAAATAGTGCCCCAAGAACTTTCACCCTAATCTATAACCGGTCGTTAGGAAAGAAGTTCGCAGGGTAGTTTAGCCTCCAGCGCTCTTGTTCATCGAAATAAATAGTAGGTATTCTCCTGGTCTACATTCTATGAACACATTCATACTGATACTAGCAAGAATCCAATATTTCATCTTTAATTTTCTTAACATATTACTTTAACGTGTTCTTGAATGGGAAAAACGTTAGTACTCACTACAATGTTAAGTGTGTACTCATTCACTAGTATTTAGGCCACCTACTGATAATAATGACACACATTCTTATCAATATGATGGACAAACAAACAAATATTATATCTGATCGCCTATTGATACATATTTGGGTTCCGTACCACGAAATTATTTCATAAATTCTCATTTAAAAATATATGGTAATGCCATCTAGTGGGCGATTTAAATACTTGCTTATTCAGATAACATTTTGATGATGATGAATCCGCTATGGACCTGAATGTACCAGGAGCACAGTTAACTGAGGCGTCTCGACCAGTAGCTACCACCGTATAAAAATTTATAAGACTGTATTTAATAGTTGCCAAAGGCACATTTTCTTTAGCTGAAAACAAAAGAAACCTGCAGTTTCAGACGCAATTATCTTAATTATTTATTTATTGAAAAAGCATTACAATATCATTATTTACAGAAAGATAACCAAAAAAGACAAAATGGTTACTACTAATTACCAACAGAAAATGCCTTTCTAGACACTCTTAAAAGGACATTTTCCAAAAAAAATTGACATCATTTTCTTAAATAATAATTTTGAGGTCACATTGCATGGCGTTATATATAAGCGTACCAGGAACATGATGTCACGAAAGTGAAAAGAAAACGTGTCTGATCTTTATGAATGTCAAGTACCAGGAGGCTATAGCTTGGTAGGCGTTTAAATTTGCACAATGAAACATTGGTTAAAATAACCCTTAAGATTCTTGATGCCCTAGTAACAATGTAGTATTATTACCTATTCGTTTGTCTAGTCTAGCTAGATAATAATTTTTAACTTACACTTTCTATTAAAAAGTTTAACTTTTTATATAAGTATTTTAAAAACAGTACTTACTTTTTATTATTGCCTTAGAAATATGAGATAAAGATGATGTTAGGTGTTTTTGCCATAGATTTTTAAAAAATATAATTTCAAAGATAATCAAAGTTTTTGGCACGAAGTTCCATGTGTGAAAAAAACAAGTACAAATTGAAATTGGATTCTCTCACTTATTATTCTATTGAATTAAATATTGATACGCAATCAGTTATATTGACAATCAATTATCTCATCTATCAATTGCATTCCACGAGAAAAGCGTTACTCACTCATATTGGCATATCATGTTATCATCATCTCACACAGATAATATATAAGTATTTTTTTCTTTACACTTGTTTATTTAGTGGAGATTACGTGGAGATTCTTCAGTAAGTTAGCTATGAGTATAAACTCAGTAAACTGTATTTTCAGTCTTAGGTAAACGATGAACATTTAAAGTACTTGACTTTTATTCTGTAAGAATACGTTTATTACAAACTAGCAGCGAGTATACAATACTACTAAGAAATCTTGCAGATCTTGAAATAAAGCTTTCGCCACAATATAGTATAAGCCTTTTAGAGCAGGGGACTGTATTTTAGAACTGCGAATCGTAAGAATTAAATGGGTTTCACCCGAATATTAATCACCTTCTTCACTGCGTCACACAGAAGTATTGTCCTTGTATTATTATTTATTAGATTAGGCTGTTTGACAATACTTCTTAATTTTCTTCTACTCGTATCGTAATTCGTATTGTAGACAGTTAATTTCCTTCCTTTTTGATAAATAAATTTATTTTACTGAATAAGAAATAATTAAAGTATATTAAGATAGTGTTAGTGTTGTGTATGGGTCTTATCCGAAGGCTCAAAGTCGCTCAGAGGGCGATGGAGCGGGCTATGTTAGGCGTCTCCCTGCGCGAACGTTTGAGAAACGAATAAATCCGCAGGCGAACCAAAGTGACTGACGTGGCTCGCAGAGTTGCTTCTCTGAAGTGGCAATGGGCAGGACACATAGCTCGCAGAACTGACGGCCGCTGGGGCAGAAAGGTTCTAGAGTGGCGACCACGAACCGGAAGACGCAGCGTGGGCAGACCCCTCACAAGGTGGACCGACGACCTTATGTCCTTATGACCAAAGTGACCGGCGGGCAACCGAAGGATGAGGGCGGCGAACGACCGGCTACGATGGCGAAAATTGGGGGAGGCCTATGTCCAGCAGTGGACGTCTTTTGGCTGATATGATGATGATGATGATAGTGTTGCAATGAAAAACTAGAAATTACCGGATTATTTATGAATAATACCTATCTGGTATTGCAGTTTTATCTGGTGCTTTACCATTTTTATCGGCTAAATACCCGATTAAACAACAAATATGTCTGTAGACATACATTTTATCAATGTTTTTTATTTCTGAAAACTATTTTCATGAACACGTGTTAAAATTGTTTATTCATGATTCAGTCAGTTTATGATAATGTATGCGTCGTATTAAATGTTACTAACATTGTCTTATTGTATCTAAGAAAAGTTACTATTTAAAGACATAATAAAAAATCAACAAAAGTTATCTTCCTTTCTATACAGACGTCCGTTCGCTTCGGCAGTCGTATATAATATGACAATCTACTCGCTAGAGGTGCGCTGGCGCCGATAAACGCACTTTCACTACGCACGCGTGTGCGTGAGCTACCGTAGTGGGCGTGGCGATGTTTTTTTATTAATTTGGCCCACATTTGGGATTCTGTTACGTCACTGTCGTCGTGCATCGCACTTGCATCGAACTGGATATAGGAAGCGACACGCAATCTACCAATGTCATTATTGTTCAACTAGTGTGATGTATTGTATTTTATAGCATGTGGTATGTAAATGTGTGCTCTTTTAGTCGTAATTATTACGTATGTTACTACTATAACAGTTTAATAGTATTAGTTAAATTCGGTCTAATTACGTTAGTTGTTTATCGTTACTAACTAAGGATTATTTTTGATAGATAATAGCTAAGAGATAAGTAGATGTCTACTTGGAAAGGACTAGAGTAATAATTGTTACTATTTTATTAAGGTTTGTATGTCTTTTAGAGGTCTACGTTTAAGTTAAGTACACGTATTTTATATAAAATTTCTTTGGTTTTCTGGGCTCCTAGTACTTTGACAGTGAAAAAGAACCAATACGACGACCGGTTTTTGTTTAATTTTCTTTTAATGCCCACAACATTTCACGAATTTTTTTAATTTCAGTACTAAAGAAAAAAAATCACGTTAATTTTGGGTTACAGTAAAAATAGGGTAAAGCATCTCTGCCAGTAACATGCGCTCCTGGTACATTTCTAAAAAGTTTTCCCAAAACTTGTTCCCAAAATTTATTAAACAAGCCAATCTCAATTTCAAAAGGGTCGAAATTCTTCACCAATTTTCATCTGAAGGAAATAAGTCTCTTTAGACCCCTATGACCTTTAGTTAATTTTTATTTTTAGACCTTTTCTAAGTACACTTTCTCTAAAGATGAGTAAGTATAGCAATTTTAGTACGAACCACATTTTCATTTAGTGTGAACTCATTGTGCTACTTGCATGCATTGACAACGAAAATTATGTGCGCTAGTTTATTAGCGTAACTTGTATAATCTATTGAGGTTGGGTTTTAATTAGACTTAACAGCATACCTTCACGCCATTTTTTCCCGTAGTGGTAGGTAGATATGCTCACCCATGTTTTGTTAGTCATGTTGCATTCTATGTAATAAGTATAAAGCCTGTTCAATTTATCGAGGTAATCTAAAACTTCAGTTCAATATTGAGATTTTTTTAAGGAGGAGGTCATGGAAGCTATTCCCCATCGGGCAGTTACATAGGAATATCTATCTGTCTTGAGTTTTTAGTATTAGTTCGGAGCTTGAGAATGTGTCCAGTAAATCGCAACAGGTTTGAACATAGTGTGTTAATACCTCTTCTTTTCTTTTCTCGCCTTTCTTCCAAGGGACAGACTCCCTTGGAAGAAAGGCGAAATGTTATGTTACGCCCAAGTAATAGGCAGTTCTACCTACCTTCTAGTTAAAAAATACTGCATTTTTTTGAGTTCCCTGCAAGACTGATTGGAAAACGGTAGCGTAATTTAAATAACATGTTTAGGTACCTAAAAATTATCAAGGTTTTCTGAAAAGTTTAATAAAAAAATTTATGAGTAAATTGCAATTCTGGTTGAATAATTAAAAATTTGTTACAAAAAGAACATGCTGTACATGATTTTCTATGACCATTATCCAGTATATTCTCTGTAATTTGCAGTAGGTAATGTGTCTAATTTAACTTTATTTTGAAACCTTAAGTATTTAAGACGATTTATCACCGCTGGTCACACATCTAAATATAGACCGAAAAAAGTTGCTTAACCTCTGTTCACTAATTCTACATTTACATCAACCACTCTATTTTACTCTACAAAAGTAAAATTGAATTAAAAGCATAACATACCTCTTTTACTTCTAAATAAGTAAAAAAAACATGACTAGGTGCATCAACCTTCCCACAACAAAAACTATAATCAACAAAAAAACTTTCTACAATCTACTTCCGAGGTCACACTAGCGAGCTATCATAAAAAAATCACACAGGGAGGGTCAATGCCCCGTACCCGAAACGCATCGGGTAATGCACTCGGCACGCCCGCGCCCGCGGGATTCGATAGTACGACCACGACTTGCTTTAATCTTTTTATGATCGAGTGACATTCTCTTGTTTATGAGTCTCTGGTACTTTTGGTTGAGATTGTACGAGATTTTGTTTATAAAAAATGTTTATTTTTGTTACGTAATTTTACATTTTATGAATAACCTAGAATTATTAGAAACATTACATTTACTATTTTTGTGTAAACAAATATTAAATAACCTGTCCAAATGTTACGTAGTTACTGTAATCTGTAAAATAAATACAATAAAATGCTTCGAACAAAAGATTTTCTCTCGTGAAACTCTCGAAAAGCAACAGGCTTGTCCCCTATTATATACATAAGATCTAATTATAACAAGAACCCATAACACAAGCATATAATATGCTTACTTTGGGTCTAGATGGCGTTGTGTGTAGTTGTTGAAATATTATTATTATTATTATTATTATTATTAATTGGAAGTTAGACGAATAAAAGTTATTAAACACATTTTGTTGACAAATCAGATCAAATCATTTTTTTTTACACAAAATATTGTCACACAAAGACCTGTGCAGCCTCTAGTTCTCAAACTAGTAAAAACTGAGTCTTAGGAACCAGCGTTTGTATGTTAACGTACATTTCTTCATAGATATACTACTATTTGTAGTATTGTGCAATAGCATAAATCTACCTCTAAACCACTTACTCATTTGTACAAGTTAGATGACTTAAATAGTAAATATTTAATTTGTAACTCTTGATTACTACATTTTATTGAGCACAGCCTATCTATTCTAGAATATAAAACGAAAGAGTTTGTTTGTTTGCATAAACGCGAACTCTGAAACTATTATACCAGTCGGGTTTGAATAATTCTTGCGTTTGATTGTCCAGCTCTTGAGAAAGGTTATAGACTATGTAACATCACGCTATTGGCGATAGGAGCGGGTGAAACAGCGCTACGGGAAACTAGTACTATACTAACTAGTATATCGGGCAGCAGATTTACCTGAGGGCCTAGACAAGTGTAATAGATTTCTATTCTTTACATAGAATAGATTAAAAACGTATTTAAAATTTATGGGATTGACATAAGCTAACGACAGCATTGTCGATAGCTTATGTCAATTAGTTACGATGTTAGGTGTGGTGTCTATAAAAACTTTACTTTGGGGAGGCTTATGTCCAGTAATGAACGTTTTTAGACTGAAAAATGTTTAGAAACAGAGTACGAGTAATTTAAGCACAGTCTGGTCAGAAGCGACATGAACCTTTATATTATTGCACTTCAGAAACAAATACATTCTGGCTGACATGTGCTTCATATCAAAAGAACACATTCTTGGAATGACTTACTAATAAATATATTTTATTTAAAACACTACGTAGATATATAATAGTAATTTTAGGTTAGCATTTCATTATCTTTATTAGACGTTAAGTAGCATAATCAAAAATGTTTTATTAAGTTTTATTATTTAAGTGAAGACCTTTTTTGCATAATTCAGGCACTAACATTGTTCAGCACATAAAGTTTTCCTCCTTATTCATTAGTGAAGTTTTATAGAAGTACCTGTGTGGATGTAATCGTAATAATAAATTTAAAAAATAATAACTAAATATAAATATATAAATAAATAAAACAACTAGACTACGCCATCTAGATTCAAAGTAAGCATATATATTCATAGCTTGTGATATGGGCTCTAGAATGCGGATAAACATACTTATATCCTTTTTTTGTAAATACATCCATAATATACAATAATATAAACATCCAGACCATTGCAAATAGCCATGTTCATGCACGCAAATATTTGCACTGAGCGGCAATCGAACCTGCGTCCTCTGCGTGGTAGTCCGTACACAGTACCACCGAACCACAGAGGTTGTCAATAAAAAATCTAAGTTTCTAGGGTTGTCACAAAAAATTAATATTATCAAAATTAAATTGGAATTAAACCATGCCACTGAATAGACCACTTATTAGTGTTGACATTTCGCACGTCCCACTTTCTACTAACATTCAACTTCAAAATGGTTGTGATGTAATTCAGTGGGACATTGGGTCTTGAGGGCATTACGTAAACAGATTTTTGGCGTTGCATAACCCGTGAAAGTCGGTCACCAACTTCCGCGGTGATGCAACTGCTTCTCAGGCCGGCACACTTGTGAGACCATGAAACCGTTTTTAGTTTTAATGTTTTTACTATTCGGTCATGTGAAGATTGAAAGTAGTTTTTGGGTTACCTCTTATAATAATCTGGGTTATGTATTATGCAGTTAGGGGTTTATTTAATATTATGATTATGAAATATATTGTCGTGTTTTTATGTTTAGAATAAAATATCTTTAAACACAAAAAAAAATTGATGTCGTTTAATAATAATTGTTTTTAGATCGTTTAGATTAAGGCGGTGCCAAATAAAACAGTAACTAGTTATAGGCATTATTCGATCTTAATTTGCTATTGTAGTAAAGTTCTTGTAGTATTGGCATTAACTTAACTAACTAAAATAAACTTCGAAATAATAAAATACTTAAATCGTCATTTCTGATTAACCAAATCAAAATATTAATTACTTTGTGTTAAGTACATGTTTTTTATTTTTTTGTATTCTTCCTGTTTGAATTCCTGTCGTAATTTTTTGTTAAAATTATTTTACTTTTCACTTTTTAGTGATTCACATGAGCTTACCGGCGTGATGTTATGTTATGAACTGGTGTAAACAATAGACAGACATGAGATTTCAGCCCATTTTCTATCATTTATTGAAGAGTTTCGTTGCCTATCTTCGAAGCTCTTTATCATATCTTTACTAAATTGAAATGGGATAACTTCGAGAGAGTACTGTTCCAAAAACTACCCAAACCGTTTCAAGTGTGCTCTATATTTCCAGGATCTCATCATCAGATCCTGACTTGATATCATGAGACGACCTGTGAAGTATATTATTTCGAACAAAAAAAAATCCAAATCGATCTAGCCGTCTTCAAGTAATCGGGGAACATACGTATAACAAAGGTTCCGACGAATTGAGAACCTCCTATTTTTGAAGTCTGTTAATAAATTACAGAAATCTTCTTCATCAAATTAATAATCTTAAATTCCATCATCATGTAGAGCTTAATACTATGCCTTACACCAAATACAATTGAGTATTATTTGAGTAACACTTAATTACTTCTTCTTTTTAGCGTGTCGATGGCAATTAGATTTTGTCCAGAACTTAGCAACAGATATTGCGTCTGTAGTCGTTCAATTCCTGGAAGGTGCAGGTGTTTGGGCACGCAGGACATGACATAAGGTGTTTCATCGTTTGTGAAACGATACCACATATACAAATTAGGTTCGTACCGTCGATGAATCCTCACCTGGCAAGATTGTCCTTGCTCCATCGAACCTGAGTTCGAAGTCTATTTAGAGACTTCCACGTCAGCCAAGGCAGCTCATGTCCAAGAAGAAGATTCTCTGATGGAGGGATGAACGGTATAATAAACAGAACACCATCTCGCCACAGCCACCCTGAATCTGGCCTGTGACATATCACCAGTAAGGGGGAGGACACGGTTGGCAAAACTGTTGCGACTGTTTAGTCTTTGTGGCACAGGGGTATAAGCGTGCAATCTATTACTACAGCTATTGTATCCGTTGTATAGTATTGACAATTAAGAATATTATTCTCAACTTATCGACTTCCCCTTGTTATTATTTTAACGGATTGTCTCTTATTGTTACAGATGGAGTAATAAATGGCGTTCGGGAGTTCGTGTGATAACTGTGCATTAACTAAACTTAAAAAAAAAATATTTGACGCCTCTATTACTAAGTTTAGTTAGCGGAATTACTATTGTGATTTTACAGTTTACTTTTATATAAATATACACGGATAGTTTAGATTTTAAGTTATGACGTAATATTGAGAACACGTAACAAAGCATAGATGCATACGATTAAACCAGTTTATTTAGACGTTGGGCAATTTAACACGTAATCGTTGCTGCAAGATAAAACAAATATTTAATTAATTATTTATTTTCATGAACTTATTTCAAAGAAAATATAGAATATTCAAAAATCGTTAATATAAGTTCAGGTTTTGCAAGTTATGCGCAAGCGAGAACATTTCACTGGATTAATTAAAATTAACATTTATTATTTATTTTAAATATGATATATCTATGGGATTACGTGTTTTTAATAGTCTTACGTATAAATACCTATCATCTGATGTTACTAGCGAGTCCTGGCCAAAAAGAAGTGATCTCAAATGTAGGCAGGGACCCGCTCAGCTCATACTCGTACGATCACTGCCATTGTTGTCTCGAAAATGTAGTTTAAACAAATTACTATGAAGTCTAAGTTTAAATAAAGGCTGCACACATAATATCAGTTCATGAATCATGATATTTCATTACGACAACTCATAATTTCGTTCCAAAATTATTTTAAAACGTCATGGATATTATATATTTTATATATTTCGATTGACAAACTTAGTTTTACGCAGATCACTAGTGTAGGTACAGGTTTTTTAAAATTTTGGAACGTTTTCTTTGTAGGCACCGCTAGTTTTACTTGTTTGGCATCCAATCACTCAGCGAACATCAAAAACTCATTCAACGACTGAACAGATTTTGATGAAGACAATAATCTGTAACTAATTTTTACCTTTCCTTAAAATAATTATGTTAGTGTACTGTAATATATAGAATAAAATAGTTACGATATTGTAAATTGGTTGTATATAATTATGGCATATTCAAAAAATGTTAGCATTAATTTTCATTGTTTTTCGTAACTCCTTGAACTTGTGACAGAAGAGGTGAATACTTTATGGTTGCTTATTGTTTAAAACGATATCTGTTGTATTTGCCTATTCTGATGTAATAAATTTTATTAATTGTTGGGAAAACATCTATTTTCTTTTTAATATTTAATATGTAAATAAATTCTACTTTAGACTAGCGCTAAGCGAATAGGTTAATGTTAATTTGGGTTAATATTATTTTGTTGAGTCTAAAATTTTTATTCCTATTAAAAGTACCTTTAACTTCTTTTTTGTTAGATATTTTTCTTGTCTACTTACGTATAAGTGATGTTTTAAGTTTTTTAATGATAAAATCATGATCTAATGGCGTCGCCAGGAGTACAAGGAGTTATTTATGTTTAAAATACTTATTGATGTAAATTTTATGCGCTACTTAATTTTGTTTAACGGTAGCTACAAGCACGGGTTATAGGCTGCTTAAAACAGAATAATATTATTTTAATAAAAATAAATGCACATCAACTTTGAGTATCAGCCCTAATTATAGTAAAATAAATAACAAAAAACATATTTTTGAATGCAGTATTTAGCTAAATGTGTTAGGGCTGGCAATCACTGTAAAACGGGTCTTGAAACGTATAGTTACCACATTGAATCCTACATCCTAAACGAATGTAAGACAAATGGCTTCTACACACTAAAAAAACATGTCATAAACATGTCAATTATTTTACAAAATATATAATGTATTTTTATAAAATATTTTATATTGTACAAAACTGCTAACGTAAAAAATATATACAAGGATAGTTATTTTAGAAAATAAAATATACATCACCTTATATTAAAATAGATATTTTGTGTGTAGACGTCATATTTTTCACTTTACTCCGTCCCGTTTACCTGTTTTTATTTAAAATATACAATAGCATTATATAAAGTATACTACATATATTTAAGAGACAGATTATTAAGCTGAAGCACGTAAATTTATGTTTATATATGAAAAACCTGTTTAGAAATTAAATATATTAATGTTTAGGTAAACTGTCTCTACTTAATACTAATAAGTAAAATATCAATACAAAAAAAATTAAAAAGGAATCATTCAATGGAAAAAATTGTTGAAAATACAATTATACAATGCAAAAAATTTGTTTGTCAAAAATGCAATCTTTCAATGCAAAAATATAAATATTTTTCTAAAATAGAATCATTTAATACAAAAACGAGTCTGACGACCAATGCAAAAATGAGGTTGACAAACAATGCAAAAAAATATTAATACAAAAAATTAAAGTTTAATCAGACTTTCCATTGCTTGTAACCAAGTTTTAATTATTTTGTTTTTTAGAGGCTCTTATTGTTTTGCTTATGCTTTGATGTTTAAAATTCGTTATTAATTTTATTCTTTTTCTACGTCGTCCAGATGGTGCTACAAGATCAAATCTTTCTATATTTCTGAGCCAAAGACTATTATTTTTTTCCTCATTACTTTGTTATATAACGTGAAAAAGTTGATTTAAATAAAACACAAATAATAAAAACAACTGACTAAAACAAAACAAAAACTACTTTGTGAAAGTGTGTTATTATTATTTATTTGTCAACTATTTCATGATTTGGGTAATATATTTTGTAAAAAAAATTGATGATTATATATTATTTTGGTTATACTGTGTATATGTTTGCTTACATAGTCCTATTTAGTATATGAGACCTTGCTGATTTTTCTGACAATAATGTTAGTGGTTAAGAAAACCGCGTAATTTCGATGTTATAGGTGCAATTAAATTTAATATATACCTATTTAATAGAAAAATATTTTATTGTTTCTTTTTGACAACCCTTACTATAATAGTTTTTATTTCATTGGATTTTAAAGTTATGGATGCCGAAATGGGGAGGTGCCGAGTTCGGACATTAATTCCACCCCCTTGGTTAAGCATTAATTCAGTGATTCACTATATTACAGATTGCCACTCAGAGGTTGCGGGTTCGATTCCCAAGTAGAATAAAATGATTTTAAACCCGGAATTTGATACTCTGTTCTGTAAATGCAACAGGATCGCCTTCTGGTATAGCCCCAACAAATCTGACAAAACATGGATGTTTTACATATCTGACTATCCTACACCTATAAATGGGGTGATGCTTTGTTCTAGTTTCGACATGATAGCAATAGATGATGATGGTATGATAGATGATATTCTTAGTGAATGCTATCACCAGGCATTACATTTTCTTTTTATAGTAGTCTACTAAAGTGATTCAATTTTTTTTTGGTGGTAAGCAGTCACGAGGATTGGTAGCTATCATTTTTAACTGATGACTGACGGAAACTGAAGCCGCTGAGCCATTTTTATTTATTTATTAATTTAAATCAAAATATACAATATATTATCTATTACTGTTTCGCCAAACTGCTATATCAGTGAAATGCTTTTTCACTCCCCGCTTAAAAGACCCAGAATCAAAATTAGATGGGTACCAGTGGCGAAGCGTCCATATAACACGATTCCTGCCAGCTTCCCTTTTAAAATATGCCCTGACCTCCTTATACCTATCACTGCTTGAGTGTCTACTCAAAGTCTAACTGGCCTTCCGAAACTCCAAAGTATTTTAGTCCCACCGGCTTCCCTTCTCGGAAAAGTGACTCTTCGCTACTGATGGGTACACATGTGCTGGTAAAGAATTTTAATTGAGCTCTTTTGTAATATATGGGTGTTTTATTAGGTTAGTTGGTCTACCTCGTGGAAGGTTTGCTACGTCTTCTGGTTCTGATTTGGTCTCTTCAGAACTTTTCTGTCTTAACGGGCATCAGTTCTGCGAGCTCTGTGTCCTGCCTCTGTGTCAGTAAGCTCACTTTAATTCTCCTGAGGATTTCTTATTTGTTTACTATCTTGCATGGACCCATCTTCCCCCGATTACAAGTTCGGGGGAAGATGACACGAGAATTCCCATTTTCCTCCATTCGGGGGCAGACATGCGGAGGAAGATGGGAATAAACCGGATAAATACATACCAATATGGCCAGTTCTTTTAAGTAAGTATGTATGGTTAAGTAATAGATCAAAGTAGAAAATAATAAAAAAACATAAAAAACTCTTTCAAATATTTTTTCTAATAATAATATAAACAAACTGCCGCTTAATATACCAAATAGATGTCCGCAGTGCGGTTTCACCTGCGTCTTTGCTTACTGCTCTGCGCCCGTCGCCATTAGCGTGATGTTACATAGTCTATAACCTTCCTCGAGATCTGGGCTATCATATGCAAAAAGAATTTATGAAATCTGACTGGTAGTTCCAGAGATTAGCGCCTTCAAACAAGCAAACTCTTCCGCTTTATATCTTTTCTTTTAGCTTTTATTAGCACTGGCAATAATGGTATTGTAATAATGAACTTATGATGTCTAATTAAGTAATGTTTTAGTTCAATACTTGTCCTCTTTTTAGGTTATATAGAATAAAAATAAAAATCTATAAATACTTAGTCATCAAACTTTAAATATAAATTCATACTAATATTATAAATGCGAAAGTAACGCTGTCTGTCTGTTACGCTTTCACGCCTAAATCACAGAACCGATTTTGATGAAATTTGGTATAGAAATAGATTAGACCTCGGGGAACAACATAGGTTATCTTTTATTGCAAAAAATGGCTTGAAGGGGTAAATAGGGGAATAAAAGTTTGTAGTTAAAATCGTCAATGTAAACAGAGATATAACCGACATTTACGCGGGTAAAACTGTGGGCACCAGCTAGTATAAATATAAATTAATATAAAATTAGTACATAATGCACTCGCATAACAGTGTGGTGAGTAAGACTTGTCTGCATGTCGAATGTCTCTCTACATCCGGTGCCAATTTGCCGACTGAAACCAACACCAACCAGCCAATATACAGACAAACATTAGTACCAAATGTTGGGCATAGAATTATGTATGATAATTTTGAAAGGGGTAATGTTTTTTTTCGCTATACTACTTTTATTACCTGATGGTAAGTGGTAACCGTAACCTATAGAGATGGCTGTGTTTTCCAAGCATCACGGAAACAATACTTTGAAAACACAACCAAGCCGTTGTCGACTATTGGAGCAGAAGGGGACGAGGAAGGAAAAGGAAGACGGAAGAGGACAAAAGAAGTAATTAATAATAGTAATAGTAATAATTATAACATCACAACAACTACACAACGCCACCTAGACCCAAAGTAAGCATATTTATATAGCTTGTGTTATGGGTTCTAGAATGCGGATCCATCCATCCATAATTTAAGAGTTAGACTCTTGTCAGTGGAACTGATGCAATTCCTGCCACTTCTCCCTGTCCAGAGCCATCTCTTTAACCTCCTTATACGACATGGCACCAGCACTTTTCTTTATTTGACTCATATAGTTTATCCGTGGTCTTCCCCTACCTCGCTTTCCTTCTATTTTCCCTTCTATGATGTTTCTTATAAAGCTGTCATGTCGTATAATGTGGCCAATCATCTTTCCTCTTCTACTTTCTATTGTCCTGAGCAAGGTCCGCTTTTCTTTCACTCTTCTCAACACATCTTCGTTTGTGATCCTCTCTGTCCAATTTATTTTCTCCATCCTCCTCCAGCACCACATCTCAAATGCCTCCAACATATCCCTTTCTCTTTGTGTCATTGTCCACGTTTCACACCCATACAGTGCTATGCTCCAAACATAAGTTTTTATAAATTTCTTTTTCACTTGTTTTGATATTTTAGATGTAAATATATTTCTGTTTTTATGAAATGTTTGTTTTGCTATTGTTATTCTGGTTTTTATGTCTTGTATTTAATGCGGATATACATACTTAATTATTTTTTTGTAAATACATACATATTATACATAGAATCACCCAGATCAATGCAAATAGACATGATGAACATGTCTATTTGCATTGATCTGGGTGATTCACACAAATATTTGCACTGAGCGGGAATCAAACTCGCGACCTCTGCGTGGCAGTCCATACACAGTACCACCCCTTCACAGAGACGTCAAGGAATTGAAGGATGAGAAGTAAGATATATTTTTTTCGTTTCAACTTTTACTCTGTTTTGAGTTCATAGATTGTCGTCAAGCACAGGAAAAATAAACAGTGTTGCGTAATGGCACCCATTATTCGCCTTATTCATGAAACCAGGAAGGTTCTAACAGTAACATCGAGTTGTTTCCATATTATACTTTGTCAGGTTTGCCGGGTGAACTTAAAACTTTGGAATAAAGTAAAAGCTTTACTTTGAAATAATTTATGTAAAGGAAAAATCAATTTTGCCTAATTATATAATAGTCTCTGCCCGACTGCCGAAGTTAAAAGGGTAATGTTTTTCGAGCGTATGTATGTATGAATGTAGGTATGTATATCTATTCCTTTGGCACGCTCTACAGCCTAAATGGCTTGAAGGATTTTAGACATAATTATGGTGTCATTAGATTCATATTGATTGTAGAAGTGACATAGGGTTTATAATTTCAATGTAGCGATTACACAAAAAAAAATATTTTTTTTGTGTAATTTTTAATTAATATTTTTCTTTCAATATTGACACCCCTGATGGTAAGAAGTCTGTAGTGTCCCGGAGTTAAGAAAGAAACTGGCAGGAAAACCCAGCAATTTTTTCTTTATTAATAGACACTTAATGCGATAAAGACGTGCAATGATCCAAGCTGTTTAACTGCATACAAAGGAGCTAAAGGAGCTACAATAAATAGCTTGTCTTATAATTATAAACAATGATTTAAAAATGTTATCCTCTTGCAAATCTTTCCTTAGAACAATTAGGAGACTTCGTGCTGGTTGTTTTTAACCTTGTATTTCTTATAAATAAGTACAATTATAGATAATTTATAGACGAGGATGTTGTACAACAATTTAATATTCAGCATTTGAGTTTTACCGTAATAGGTTCTTGCTCGTTTCAGCAGGAACATGCTGGATCGAGCAGAGAAGTACTACTTTCAATATCGGTGATGATTTTTTATTGCCATTTTGCCATTTTTATTGAGACTGGCCCACCTGAAGTGGTAACTGCCGTTCATGGACATATGCAATGCCAGGTGCATCGCGAAACTTTAAATTAATTTCTTTACTATTGCATTTCGCGCGATAAATCCTGATTCCGGCACTCATTTCTCGAGCGAAATCACGCCCTCAATCCCCTAATTTTTCCTTTTACTTTCTTATTCAATTTGTTTTTAGAGCTGGATTCTGTTTTCTTACCATTATTTCTGAACACACCCAGATTTACTGTCACTTACTATGAAAGTTTAAAGAAAGATATCACGATAAGCAACGGCTTTGCCTGGCATTGCAAAAAGCCATGAGCGACAGTTACCTCTTACCTGTTGGGTTGTTGGCTATTCTTTCACTGTAGACAATTAAAAAAATTGGACATAAAGCTAAGTAATTATATAAATTAGTGCATAACATAACGGTAATCAAACATCTCCACATAATTAATACATAATGTTGGAGCAAACACACCTGGCACTATTGGCTGGCGATCGCTCCCAAATATATCTATTGTCCCCCTGATCACCTTGACTCAACTATTTATAAATATCACTAGGATAGCTTGTTATAATTTAGTAATTACTTTCTTATGCGGCTAATCGTGCCAAATTTATAACTTAAGATTGTATTATATTTATTTAGAGAGGTTAGGTGTTAGGGTAGTAGATTCTTCTTTTAGTACTAAGACCACTAGCTGCGCCCTTGCGGCTTCGCCCGCGAAAAAATCGATATGTGTTTAATTAATGTAACTCGGGAACCAAACCGATTTTCCGTCTCCGGCATCGAATCTATGTACATACCTACCAATTTTCATCAAAATCGGTTCAACCGTTTAGGTGCTGAGTGGTCATAAAACTTTTAAAATTACAGATATATCTTAAACTAATAATGGAAAAAACTTAGAATATTATATAAAAATACTGCAAAAATTTGCACTGCATGTAGACGTAATACAAATAGTATGAATAACTTAATAAAGTGGTGACCAACTAATGAATGAAAGCAGTTGAGGTCCGTGGCGTGGTAACAGCTAGTTTAATATATTCTAAATTCATACTGGCCTGTTGGTTCGACTGGCCTGTTGGTTCGACTGGCCTGTTGGTTCGACTGGCCTGTTGGTCTAGTGGTTAGTGACCCTGACTGCTAAGCCGGAGGTTGTGGGTTCGATTCCCACCCAGGACAAACCTTTGTGTGATGAGCATGATTGTTTGTTCTGTGTCTGGGTGTAATTTATCTATAATATGTATGTATTTACAAAAAAAAAATGTATATAAGTAGTATATCAGTTGTTTAGTACCCATAACACAAGCAAATTTAATTGCTTAATTTGGGGCTAGATGGAGCTGTGTGAATGTGATAGAATATTATTATTATTATTATACAGCAATAACACTTTAAAGTCACATAAACTTCAAATTACATTAGCCTTTGTGATAGAATAAAATAGAATAGAATATGCTTTATTCTACACCTATGTAACTAACATTAGATATTTAAAAATATTTAACAATAAATAGTGACAATGGGCGGTCTTATCGCTAAAAGCGATCTCTTCCAGACAACCTTTGGATGGACATGAAGTTAGAAGTTAATCGGTTGTTAATGGCGCAGTGATATTGCCACTTTGCCTGATTTGGACAGTAGTAGATCCACGCTGATTTCAGCATGAATGGGCCGGATCGTCCGGGGAAGTACTACCCTCTCATAGAAGATCGACTTAAGAGTAGTAGTATCCGTACTACTGCGTTTCGTTCGGTGAGTGAGAGCGCCGGAGGCCCAATTTCCCCCCTTTCCTCTTTCCTCACCTCCCTCATTCCCTTCCCCTATTCCTATTCCCAGCCGCCATAGTGGAGGCCACCATACCAGCAGTTTAAGACGATGGCTTTTGGTATAGTGGTCGCTACTTCTGGATTCCACTGACTGCTTACCATCAGGCGGGGTGGAGTCACTTTGGTAGGCTTTACTATAAAAAAAAAAAAAAAATTTCGCGTCCACAAATCTAATAGTAAGATAAGGTTGTTGAATGAGCTTCCCGTCGAGGTTTGCTCGAGAGACTACAACATGGAGTTCTTCAAGAAAAGAGTTAAAAGTTTTTTAACAGGGTCGGCAACGCGCTAGTAATGCTCCTGGTGTTGCAAGCGTCCATAGGCTACGGTAACTGCTTACCATCAGATGGGCTAAGCTAGTTGGTTACCTTAGCCGTATAAAAAAAAGTTAACCATTAATTCAGAAATACTAAACAATTTATAATTTACTTGTAATAACAAAAAATGCAGTTTTAACATAATTGAACGAATCATTGAACTTGTACGCAATTAAAAACCTTAGTAAGTACTAAGTAATTTGTTATAATTGCTGTTTTGTGCATAAATATGACACTACATCGAATCAGTGTTGAATTTCAAGAAGTTTTGTCAAAAATATATTGTATTTGATTATTTAAGTGGTCTGTTAACTCCATATTGTTTATTTTTGTTTTGTTATTATTTTATACGTAATTTATATTCTATAATGTGGTGTTTTTCTTCACTTAATACCTTAAATTATAATCCTTAAAAGAAAACTGACGATTAAATAGAGTGGCCGGAGTCTTTGGTTAGTTCTTTTCATGTATTCCTATAAATAATGTTGATTTCATAATTTCGTACTCATTTGTCACATATATATGCAACAAATTTTCAGAATATCCTGCAAAATAAACTGACAACTTCTTGTATAGGAACGTCGCGGGTGAATTAGCCATAACTTTATTTTTATTGCCGACTGTGGTAGACGTGCAAACAGCCCATGTGATAACTGTCGCTCATAGTCGATTCAGAGTCGTTAGTATTGCTCCTGTAATGCTAGGGACTCTGCACAGCCACTGCCTGCTGTGAAGGGAGTGGGGTATGTAAAGGATTGAGGGAGGTGAGGAAAGAAAGAAAAGGGGAGGCGGATTGAGCCTCGCAATAGTACGGATACTATTACTCTTACGTCGATCTTCTATGAGAGGGTAGTTTTTCCCCGGTCGATTAAGCCTATTTAAGCTAAAACCGGCGTGAATCTACTACTGTGAGAAGGAAGGCGAAAATTTGAGGAGGCTTATGTCCAGCAGTGGGCGTCTTTTGACAGATATGATGGTTACCTACTGGATGTAGTTTATTTAGCTATTTTTTTTAATATCTACAACTAATGTAGCTTTATACGGCCTGTCTGTTGGTAAGCAGTTACCGTCTAATAACGGTTGCAATACCAGAGAGCCTAGACAAATGGCATAAATGCTAATGAAACGGATTAAAAAATGTATGAATTGACATAAGCTAAGAACAGCATTGTTGTTATCTTACATTTTTTAATTATTCTATTAGCATTTATGCTAGTTGTTTCTAGGCACTAAGGAGTATCATTCGTTGCCCTATAAAAATATTAAACTTCTTTCTTCAAAAACTGCATTTGCAGTCTCTCAGAAGAACATCCGAGAACCGGGGCACTATTTATCAATAGAGACCCATATTCCATGATGATCAACATTGTTATAAGTACGTCAGGTCACCCGGAAGCCTATCAGCCTTCTATCTTTAATAGGGCTATAATTTATCGGCAGGTGTAAAACAATAGTTTCCTTTTTTTTCCCCGAGTCTATCACGCGATGTAAATGTCCTAAGGTTGAGCTGAATAGTGAGGAAGTTATCTTATAAAACTGTTTATATTAAGGGCATTCTTTATTGTTTACTTTTATTGTTGACTACTTACTGCTTTGCTCTTGTCGCCAGTAGCGTGATGTTACATAGCCTAAAACCTTCCTCAAGAACTGGGCTATCATACGCAAAAGAATTATTTAATTCCGACTGGTAGTTCCAGAGATTAGCGCGTTTAAACAAACCAACAAAGTCTTCCGCATTATAATTTAATGAAAAATTATATGATAAAATATAATATTCTTTATTGCACATCACATTACGAAGAACAGAAGAGCATAACTACTGTTATGCTCTTCTGTTCTTCGTTCACCTACTGGTGACAATATAGCCGGTCTCTGCCAAATAAAACTGTCTTAAAAAAGCATGAGAATTTTCTCCTACACGTTTATCACTGTAACTCCTATGTACCAAGTAGTTTATCGGTGACAACGTAGAATAAGAGGAAATTAAATTACCAGAATAAATACCAGGCCGCTTTTATTTGTCATACAAACATATTTTACAACGGACTACGTAAAAGCTGTTTGAAAATAAACTTAAAATCACGGTAGATTTACAGGAGACAGTGTTCAATGGAATGTTTTATACCTTTTTATCTATAATCACTATACCTATACCTACACCTAATACAATGAAGCATCGTAAACTGGTTAGAAAATATATTTTAATTAACTAGTCCGGAATAAAGTATACGTTATTATAAATAGCCTTTGCCTTTACGAAGTAACTTACTTTTCAAATAGGTTCCGTAAATTATCCTTTACATTCAAACTCATAACAAAATTCGTACTCTCTCTCAATAAGTAGGTACATCAGTTTCAGTATATATTTTGTTAAAACCAAAATATCATTCCTATCATTCCGTATAAGCAATCAAGTATACGACAGTTAAAAGAACTAAACTCTAAGTAAAACATCTTACCTTAGATAAAAGTTAATAAAGGCAACAGATAAAAAAAATCTACTCGATTCGAGTAATCAATAATCATACTCTATCGATGCATCTAGTATCGATTAGATAACATCGATGTTTATCAATACAGTCTATCGATAAAACGTTTGCGAGTACCAGGGATACATAAGCGCGAGGAGATCGAGGGACGCAGGGCTGGCCCACAAACGCATCCCACTTTAGAATTTGGGCCGCTTATAAATACGCACTGCACTTGCACCGTCGCACCATATAGGGCTGCCACTAATTGTTTAGTGTATAATTATTTAGATTTAGAATATATTTAATGATTTTATACTGTTGGGTTTTAGAGGTATTCGTTGATTAGTGACGCTTTAAAGTTGGACTTTAAATAATGTTAGACTAGTAGAGACTATTTAGATGCTATAATATCTAATAGTGGTACTCTTCTACCGCAGTACAGGCATATGACTAAATACTCCAGATTACTTTATGATAGAGTTATACTAAAATACATATTAAAATGAAGGATAAATTATTTAGCTTTCAGAAAAATATAAAAAAAGAAACATTCACTCACTAATTAAGCTAGCAATATTGAAAACAGCAGCTTATAAGTAGGAGACAACAGATTATAGAATTAAGAAGTACCTACTACCTGAGAAAAACAGTAAAGGCCTCCTTATCTCCAAATAGGTAGGTACTGAAACGTAAAAAAAATTAATTCGTTTTTTTTTGTTGTTTTATGCAATACTTATCTGTTACGTGTTACAAATTATATCGACACAACGATTTTTAAACGTAACTTGAAAATATTTGAAGTTTAAATATTTTGGCAATAAGCAAATAAAAAAAGCAAAAATCAAAACTATCACCAAGCCATTTGAAAACAGATTGCAACATTTATTGCAATTTAAAATATGTTACTATTGGACACATTTCACTCAGTAGCAACCCTACGCCGCAGCCGGACGTTACGCGTGCGGTAACGTGCCGAGTTCGTAATACACTTATAACAGCTATATTAATTTAATATTTATAAAAAAATATCTGCTTACTATATGGAAGTGTATTTAACAGTATCATTACCATCATAGTTGTATGACGTCATATAGCTTCTCTATCGATATCTAAGGAGGCTGGGTGAAGCAGCTGACATCCACATATTTCCAAGCCTTTATTAGGTCGTTTAATGGATGTCTTATATTCTAGCATCCCGTTTTCTACCCCGTGCCACTCACCCTTTGATCCCTTCAGTCATCTGATCGTTAGGTATTTTATTTTTTTTTATTTTTTTATTTTTATTTTATTTTGGTACAAACCGTCATCAGCATACATAGTAACATAAATATAGACTTAATATAAAGACAAAGAGTACCCAAAAGAAATTAATTTAACATTAATTGGTAAGTGCCAGCGAATAAACTGAATATCAACTTACCTAAAAAAAAAACAAATGCTTCTTCAAATTTACATAAAAAAGTAAGACATTAATAGTATAAGGTACTACTAGGGGAATTTTTGCTTTAGTTGCAGCATTAATTTAGATTTTAGAGTGTTCAGAGAGTTGTTAAAGAGATCTATGTCATGAAATTCTTTGTTAAATAACTTAAGCGAGCGAGTAATAAAATTGTTGCGAGTATAGTTTTTATGAAGTGAGGGCGGTACGAAGATATCTAAAGTTCGTGAGGGACGTACGGGAAATCGAGCATGGGTTATGAAGTTAATTTTAGATAGTAATGTGGAAGAATCTATTTTGTTATTAAGAATTTTATAGAGGGTGACAATGTCAAACTGTTTACGACGATTTTCTAAGGAAAGAAGGTTGTATTTATTTAATGATTCAGCGTACGAACTGTCGGTACTGGAGTGTCGATAATTCATAATTTTAATGAACTTTTTCTGTATACGTATATTTATCAGTATACGCGCCCGTTTTCAAGAAAATACAGGAAAACAACCCTTGTAATCTATACTATTATATAAAGCGCAAAAGTTTGTTTGTTTGGCCGCGCTAATCTCTGGAACTACCAGTCGGATTTGGAAAACTCTTTTGCTTATGATAGCCCAGTTCTCGAGGAAGGTTACAGGCTGTAGAGCAGCGAACAGCAGAGCAGTAAGCAAAAACGCGGATGAAACCGCGCCGCGGAAAGCTAGTCTACAATATTTATTATGGGGTGAATATGTCGTGACTGGATATGAATTGTCCCAACACTTTCAGTCCAGTGACGTACAAGACAAATAAGAATATTAACATTGGAAAATAGCCTTTCGGCCGCCATAAGAGTGCGTTTACACTGGGAGCTGGGCGGAGTGGAGAGAAGAACTGAATACTGTAACACTGTCTCTCTCCCTTCTGTCAAGCTCGGGGCCGCGTATTTACTTATCTTATTTGAAAGTCTGCTCAGTTCCGCTAGGCTCCGTTTACACTGTTTCCACTGACGCGATTTGGAGCATTATGATTGGCTAATTCACGGTCCTCCCCTCTTCACTCCACCCAGCTTCGCGTCAATAGAAACGCAGCCTAATGACTGAATCTGTACCTTATATCTATTTCTTTACAGCTAGTCCAAAATTTGCCTGGGAAAAATTGCTTCCAGCGATAAGGCCGCTAATTCTACATGATTAACTGTATGTATAGAAAAGAAATAGCGTCCTTTAAAGAGTTTCTTTTCTTTTCCAAAGATGTTCCTATCCTGTTACAGGAGCACGCATAATGGTCTAGTTTCGTATATCAACAGAGCTGTTCCATTCTATAGCCTAATCCCTAACTGATCAGGGTTAATCATTTGGCAAAAGCGTTCGGTCTCAGTCGGGAATGTAAGCCGGTATTTTTAACTGGCCCAGTTAATCGACAACGCTTGGTTAGACGGAAATTTAACTGATGTACAGTAAATGCTATAGATAGATAGTAAGTTTGTGAAACGATAGGGCTGGATGAAACAAACCGAGACTTGTGTGTACCACAGTGCCAACAATTCAACTGTTTAGTATTTCTTAAAAGAGTTGTTGATAGTTTTCATAGTAGTATTTTCATTTAATCAAATGCAAACAAGTATACTGATGATGTGGTTATTGTAGCTGGACAGGGCTGTTTTTATTTTTCTCAGCGTGTCGATGGCCGTTATACTTTGTCAGATCAAAGCTCAGCTACAAATATTGTGTTTTTAGTAACGTCAAACAATTCCTGTAAGGTGAGAATAAAGATCGAGAGACACGAAATTAAAAGGTATTGTTTGTGGAACGACAAACAATGGGAAAAAAACGTTAATAATAATAACAGAAAAAATGCCGACTGTGAAGAAGGAAATGAATAAGGCGAAAGAAAAGTATTAGTAGAATAATTTTGAGAGCGCCGCATGCGAAATTTCTCACCTTTACTACTCTACCCATTCCTTTCACGGTAGGCAGCGGCTTTGCAGAGTCAATGCCAGAGACTCTCAGTCGTCCATGAGCGTCAGCTACCACTTACCATCACGTGGGCTGTTTGCTCATCTGCCACTGTAGGCAAAAAAAAATGCCCCCGATTCACACTCACTTTAATGTAAAGACTATATAGTAGATATCCCTGTTGATTCGGCTTATACTAAAACCTATAAGAATTTACTGCCCTAAAAAATGAGATAATGATAATTTAGATGTTAGATTTCTGAATAATAAAACGCCACAGCACTTATTATTTAACACTGTAATTGTACCTAGGACCACAACGAGTTAATTGCATAGAACTGACACATATTGACACAATATAATAAAATAATAAATCTTTATTGACCAAAAAAGTACAACAGTATATGACAGAGAAAATGTAATATTATAGATTGTGTTACACAGACGGTACTGAATTACTGATACTGCTTACCAAACTAAGCAATGCTTGTATTTTGGGTAGCAGTGTTCACTCAACTACCATAAAATAATGGGGTACGTTGCTCGTTATGCTAAAATTTTCAGCATCGGTAGCAAGTAATGTTATTCAAAGTTCATACCACCTCATTACACATATAAACAAATAAATTACTTACTGATAAAATAAATTGGTTCACAGCACAAAAACTAGTAGCGAATAAAACAGGTATAGATTAAATTTTGTTTTATTGCCAATACTTTATTGTATTTTGACTTACATATCATTATACCACAGTTTGTTTTATAGAATTTTTGTTATCCTAAATATTATTTATGTGAAAATACAAATAATTATAGACACTTATATATAGGCAGCGGCTTCGCAAACATTAATGAAATCTATGAGCGATAGTTACCACTTAGGTTACTCACTCATCTGCCACTGTCAGCAACAAAAAAGCCATCCCTCATAGAACGCTGGTTTAGAAGATTACTTTCTATACTAATGCGTATCGTTCGATGAGTCAGAGCGTTGGAGGACGCTAGTACTCCTTCGGTCCTCTTTTTTTTTATTGCCGCGAGTGCAGACAAACATACAGCCCACGTGATGGAAAATGGTAACTTTCGCTCATGGACGAGTCAGAGTCCCTATGCTCCTGCAACGCCAAGGACTCCGCGAAGCCGTTGCCTACCGGGAAAAGTAGGTGAAAGGAGGGCTTCCTGCACTCTCACTCACCGTAGGAAACGCAATAGAACGGATACTTTTACTCTTACGTCGATCTTCTATGAATACTTCCAGATCGATCGCCCATTTATGCTGAAACCAGCGTGGATCTACTACCGTGAACTTTCTTTCTGTCACCCTTTTTCCCAACATGGTAAGCAGAAAAACTATAACAGGTTATAACTTACCATACTTGTAGGCTTATTTGACAAGAGAAGTTGCACAAAAAAAGAAGTAAAACCATCTCTGGCCTAGAATATGGGACAACTTCATCTGTTCCCGTAGATGTATAACAAGATTAGAAGCGTGTGTCTAACATTTCAGTGGGACAACACACTAAGAGTCATCAATATGTTTGTATGTCTGAAACCAATGATCTTGTAATGAAACTTTGCGAGGGTGTTTTGGGAACAAAGGAGACAGTTTCAGGCCAAAAAAAAAATTTTTATAAATTACATGGCATTGCAAAGCATGCCGTTTACAGCTATTTTACTATAAAAAAACAACAGAAGCACAATCCCAGTAATCCAAGATAAACACACACATACAAACTGTTTATTCCAAATTTCACTCTCACATACATACGTCACAGTCTATGAATGCAAACTAATGCATTCTTAATATAAGTGAACAGCCCACGCACGCACACATGCATTTATAGGGATGTGTGTGTAAGTGGGTCACAGAGATAGGAGGGACACGTGTTGGAGGGCCGGGCATTTATTGCTGTGCCACTTGTTTGTGTGATGTTGTCTAAAACATTTTATAAAGGAACTAGTAGACGTGGTTCTTCAGTTTAGATTATGGAATTATCTTTTCTTTTCTTGTTGCACACATGTTGCACAAATGCCTACCTTTGAGACAAGCCTTTTGTCTTTCAGTGCACGTTGTCGTGACAATCATATGCTAAAAAGATGGCCCACGCTATTTTTCAGTCTAATAAAAACCAACATTTACTTTTTATAGATATGGCCGCTGTAAACAACGGGTGATTAAATCCTACATTTAAAAAATAACTGTACTGTACTAAACCTTTGGCAACGTGGCGCTGTGGAATCTGCATAATCTTTCCAATCATCCTATTCTTTTATATTTACAGTAATGAGTTAAACGATAAACAGAAGAATTAAAATTATTTGACAATAAATTAATATTATTATGATACTTACAACTTATTTTATAATGGCTTTTTCCGTCTATAAATAATTGTAAAAATGTAAGTACCATTATTGTCTTATATAATAATAGGTAATTGCTGCTGATTTACGTTATTGCTATAAATATTTAATTATAATTAATCAATGCTTGGACACTTTCTATTTATTGATTATATCAGAATATCTAGAAAGAAAGGAAAATGTGCGTTACAGATTTACAGCGGGTCTAAGATAACGTAACTTACGTAAAACAACTTTTGTTTAAAAAATGTTTTACAGAGTTATGATATATTTTTTAACACCCGGAGTCTTATGTTACAGACAACTTCAATTATAATATTTATGTAAATATTATTGTTACTCTAAAAAGATATCAAATATTAGGATTTGGCAAAGATAGACATCGAGTAATGTTTTCGTGTACCTACAATAGACGATGACTTAAACCATTTGATGACATTCACATTGAGAAAATAACTTTATACACGTACACAAACAAAAATGTACAAAATCCGTCGGCCCTTATCCGCACACTAATAAATGCCGCGGCGCGGGCGCATCGCGGACGATAGTGTGGAATGGAGAGCGTTCACCCGTCTGTCCCCCCTTCTCCCGCTCGCCGCAACCACCGGAAAATTGGGTTTTCTCATACCAGAGTTAAGGAAAAGGCCATTGCTATAATACTTTTTTATTTTAAAACTAGATTTCATTCACGTCTTTGCTAACTGCTCTGCTCCCGTCGCCAATAGCGTGATGTTATGTCATCAGGTAGAGTGACGTCCTTATGCCGAGGAAATCTATACTCTATACTATTTTATAAAGCGGAAGAGTTTGTTTGTTTGTTTGAACGCGCTAATCTCTGGAACTACCAGTAGGATTTGAAATATTTTCTTTATGTATGATAGCCTATGTATACATAAGCTAGGCCCAGTTCTCGACGCAAATCGGAAGACAAATTTAATCTAATCCTATACAGATTAAATATGTCTCCCGCTTTGCAATGGAGGGAAGTGGACATTTTATTTCCAACTACCTTTTACTTCTGATCAAATTCGTTGCGGGGTCCAACACAGTAGGTTTAGCAGTCCCCGGGACTACCGAGTGTCAAAGCTCGGTGTTTCTTCTTGGATATCACTGTTAATCCTGGGGTCAAAGTGATGGGCATGTGGGTGGGATTGTCCCGATACATAGGCTATGTTCTCGCTACTGGCGACGGGAGCAGAGCAGTAAGCAAAAACGCGCGTAAAACCGCTCCGCGGAAAGCTAGTACTCGTATATTATTACTAACACTTTTCGCTGGTTTTAGCATGAATGCTGCGTTTAGTTACCTAACCTACCCACTCCACTCCCCTTCCTTCCATTCTTTCTCCTCCTATAGAGAGAGAGACATGTTATGAATTTGAAAATAAAAAAATCAGACTAACAATTAAAATTATTCTAATGTTAACATTGGATTCTCGAAAGCGCCAAAAGCTAAGCTAAAACAAAAATTCAAGTGCCTAACCTATCTCTAATGGCAAAATAGAAATTAATGACGAAAAGTGATCTTTTACTTTACATTAAACAAATATTTAAATAATATTAATAACATTTTTTTATATCACAAATGTGAGTTCCTTAGTAGTATACTGAAACAAGAAAATGGGATATTTATGTATTTACTAATAAACTAGAACAATTAATAAATAACTTGAATTAAAATATGATAATTTTATATCTATAAATTCGTCAAAATGAAAAACATCTTTTTTTTTAATATTTATTAGTTAGCACCAAAGTGACTCCACCCTGCCTGATGGTAAGCAGTCAGTGAAATCCAGAAGTGGTGGCCACCATATGAAAATGAAAATGAAAATTTATTTATTCACATAGGTTAATTAAATTAACACTTATGAACGTCAAAGTTTACAAAATGTCAGCAAATTAACCTACAGCCAGTTCGCTGACGAAGTAGAGCCATGAGAAGAACTGGCAAGAAACTCTTTTTAATCGCCAGGTTATTACAATTTTTGTAAGTTACAATTTCAAGTAGCATGCAAAGTGACACAGGCAATACACTTAACTCTATAGGTAATAATTACAGTTTTCTATGTTGTAAAGAAAAAATAAAAAGTAAAAATGTGTGCTTTACAGGCTGCCTCAATTTGCATATTGCTACAAAAGGTAAAGGCAACATGTGAACTGTGGTAAATGTTTTTAAGTAGGTATTATATAAACTGTTAATATTTGTTATAAGTATAAAGTAAGATGAACTTAATTTAATTTACCACAGGAGTTCACAATGTACCTCTATTTCACAAATCACAATGTATAATTTTAACAATACTAAGTATACAATTTTAACAAAACAATACAAAATGTGTACTTAACTGTTCAATTATGACATCATGTAATATATTAAAAAAAAAAAAAAAACATTTTATATATTATTTAATATGTCAAAATGTATCAATAAATTAATGTCTAAAAAAATTATTTCATTATAGCATGTCATTCTTACTAATCATAAAAAATGTCATTCATAGAATAATTATGATAAATATGTCATTAAAATTTATGATTAAAATTAAGAGTAAAATTAATTTACTCCTTCGTCAAGCATCCCATGACTTTTTATCATTTAGATACTCATTAACAGTGTAGTAACCCTTAAGTATTAAATGTTTTTTGACAATTTGTTTAGATTTGTCTAAAGGTTTATCCATTATGTCGATAGGTAATTTATTATATAAACGTACACCAAGTCCCGTGAACGAATTATGGACTTTATGTAAGCGATAGTGTGAGCCAACCAGTTTATGCTTACCCCTGGTGTTAATCTCATGCACATCGCAATTCCTTGTATATAAACCAATGTTACTCTTAACATAAACAACATTAGCATATATATATTGGGATGCAACTGTCAATATACCTATCTCTTTGAATCGCTCTCTCAGGGAGACTCGTGAACCTAGGTTGTAGATAGAACGTATAGCTCGTTTTTGAATAACAAAAATGGTTTCAATGTCAGCAGCCCTACCCCACAATAATATGCCGTAGGACATGACGCTGTGAAAATAACTAAAGTAGACTAGTCTGGCGGTTTCCACATCAGTAAGTTGCCTAACTTTTCTTGATAGCAAAAGCCGCTGAGCTGAGTTTACCTGCGAGACACGAAATATGGCATACCAAAAGCTATCGTCTTAAACTGCTGTTATGGTGGCCTCCACTATGGCAGCTGGGAATGGGGTTAGAGGAAGGGAATGAGGGAGGTGAGGAAAGAGAAAAGGGGGGAAATTGGGCCTCCTGCACTCTCACTCACCGAACGAAATGCAGTAGTAAGGATACTACTACTCTTAAGTAGATCTTCTATGAGAGGGTAGTACTTCCCCGGACGATCCGGCCCATTCATGCTGAAACCAGCGTGGATCTACTACCGTCATCTTTTTTTTATTAATAATTAATAAACTAATTAGTTTGACCATTTGTCTTGTCCGTTAGTCAGTTATAAAATTATAATTATTAAAAAACTTACTTTGATTCTTTGTGTTGTTTTACACTAACTACAAAGTTAAGTTAATTTACACAAACAAAAAATTAAAACAATGAAAATTTTGCATGTTAAAAAAAACCACTGTCTACCAAACTAACTAACTTACTTTGTAAACAAAACTAGTCGTACCACATTTTTTTGTGCATACTAAGTAAGTCGAGGTACTAGGCGCACATAAAACGAAGGTGTACAATGGAAAGCGGCGTGAAGGCCGCCAGGTACGGCAACGCCGAATTTCACTGCGGCCAACGCCCTCTACCAAACTTCTTAAGTGTCTTGACTCCTAGTGACGTAGATAGTTTGCAGTAAAGTTTAATTTTGTAACTAATTTTGAAAATCTCGATATCTGTACTAAATAACAATTTTATCTACTTAGTGCCATGAAATAATTTTAGTAAATAAAAAACAAAACATTACTACTTTTCTGACTTAAAGTTCAACAACAACAGTGGAGGCCTTTATTCAGTGGCGGTCGTATAACGACTGCCAAACAATTCAGTCATAAAAAATCTGGAAACCACTGAAACTAAATAATAGCGATGTGGCTAAAAAAGAGGTATTCCTCGAAGCGTACCAACAAAAACATCTAAGTAGGATAAAAAATTATTGGTGATACCAAATTGAAGGAAGTAAAGCCAGCAAAACTGTACCTACTGTTTCTACGGTAGTAGATCCACGCTGATTTCAGCATGAAAGGGCCGGATCGTCCGGGGAAGTACTACCCTCTCATAGAAGATCGACGTAAGAGTAGTAGTATCCGTACTGCGTTTCGATCGGTGAGTGAGAGCGCCGGAGGCCAATTTCCCCCCTTTCCTCTTTCCTCGCCTACCTCATTCCCTTCCTCTAACCCCATTCCCAGCCGCCATAGTGGAGGCCACCATACCAGCAGTTTAAGACGATGTTTTTTTTACCAAAAGCCACCACTTCTAGATTCCACTGTCTGCTAACCATCAGGCGGGGTAGAGTCACTTAGGTAGGCTAATATAAAAAAAAACCTATAAGTATGGTTATAAAAGCACCTCTATTTTACAGAACCTAAAAGCACCGTTTTGGTACGATTTAGACATTGTACGGTCCCCTATAGCTTTTTTGAACGCGCACAGCGCACTATTCTGCAGCGTCTAGTCCGATAGTTTACCAAATAATAAATATATATTTTGTATATTAGCCTACTAAAGTGACTCCACTCTGCCTGATGGTAAGCAGTCAATGGAATCCAAAAGTGGTGGACACCATTCCAAAAGTCTAACTACTGGTATGGTGTACTCCACTATGGCGGCTTAGTGAGAGTAATAAATGATTATTGTACATATCTGTATTATTATACAAAGCTCAGAAGTTTGTTTGTTTGTTTGTACGCGCTAAACTCTGGAACTATCAGTCGGATTCTTGAAGAAGGTTATAGACTAGGTAATATCACCTTTAGCGACGGGAGCAAAGCCGTAAGCAAAGACGCGGGTAAAACCTCGTCGCAGGTAGCATGTACTACGAGTATTAGGTACGGGTATAGGTAAAAAGAGTTTGTTTGTTTGAACGCAATAATTTGGATTTGAATAATTATTTTGCGTATGTTAGGCCAGTTTTTGAGAAAGGTTATAATATCATCACGCTACTGCCAACGGGAGCAGAGCAGTACTCAAAGACGCAGATGAAATCGCTTATTGAAAGCAAGTAATGATATATGTTGATAATGCTTAACAATTATATAGATATAGATATCCCGAAAGGGGTAAGCAGAGTAATGTCACAAGCCAGATGAAACAATTTAAAATTTTAGCCCGAGACCACACAGCCAGCAATATCTTACATTTATACATCACATCGTTATCCAAAAGGGGTAGCTAAAACATCATACGCCAATATTGCCCAATACAAATTCTTTTGGCCAAAACATGGAAAAACTTCGAATTAAACCGCTTACATAATACCGCAATTAAAAAGTGTATCAGTGTTATGAATATAACAAACAATTGCGCAATGGTTGCGCAACACTCACCTACTGACACACTATCACAGTAGTACGTACCTATCATTGATCTATTACGTAATATATGAAATTTTATTATTTTATATAATTGTTCTCACGAGAATGACTCGGTTAAACTGGTCTTATACGGAGCATAACCAGGTCAAAATAAATACCCACTTACATGTCCTAAAAGATACTTCCGTTACTTTAAATGTACACTTAATTTACATAATATAGTATAATTTTTTTATAAAATAAAACTCTCGCTTAGATCACGATTTTGCAAACATACAATTGACATAATTTGATGGAGAAATTGCGGTAACAAAAGCCACAAAATGAAGTTGACATAATTTTGAATGCACTCAACCTTGGAACAAATTTTTATAGATCAAATTTTTTTCGACCCGTGTGAGAATGGTACCAGCTACCGTTTTATTGCAGTGACACGCACTGTCTCTACGAACGTTTTCATTATTATTATACCAGACAATATGTTAGGTACTGCTTTTACTTATTCTGCGGTAAAAGAGAGATTTCGATTAATGAGGGCTTACTACAGGCCAAGGTAGCGAAAATTGGAGGAGGCCTACGTCCAACAGGGAGTGTCTTTCAGCTGATAAGGTGATAAAATTATCGCTTTAACTTCTAGCTTATAATTTATTTATTTTTTTCATGGCAACCGTGGCAGACGAGCAAAATGCCAGGCTGCCTACCGTGAAAGGAGTGGGGTAGTTGAATGGATTAAGGAAGGTAAGGACAAATGAAAGGAGGAAAATTGGGCCTCCGGCACTCTCATAATATACTCCTGCATTTTAATTGAAGCAAGATCTTTACATGTAGTTAGATATTTTATACTAGGAATAAAGTTGTGTTCCTGCTGTAAGAGTTTCCAAGTGTGGTTTCCAAGGGTCTACTTCATCCAACTATATTATTTTTGTTAATTTTGAAATAATTGGTTGACCCGCCTCCTTTATAATTAAACCAGCTAGTGTATACTACAGTGAACAGACAGCAGAGTTTTAGACGTATTAATTAGAAGGCTAGAATAGGTACGTCGTTAACTAACATTTTAAAAAACATAAATTCTTTAGTTAAATCCAAAAGTGTTTCAAGATATGTTCGAACTTCAAATATTAATGCCGAAAGTGTTTCCTTGATAAATTAAAGAACATCTACGTGTACAAAGTACGCTGTCTGCATTAATTAGGTGTAATTAATAGCAATAGCATGTTCAAATTAATTAAACTTGTAATTAATTTCGAAAGTTGTAAGGATTATAAATTAATTGATTAAAATAAAATTACACTTAAATTAAAAAGAAACATCTTTATGCTTATCATAAATATTAAAAATGCCTCTTACTTTTGAAACTCTGTTTTAAAAAAATATTTTATGCATAATGTGGCTATTATGCATGAAATTGCATTAATTAAATATTCCCGAAAATGGCGAATAAAGAGTGCAGGCCAACGCGATTGTAGCTAGAAATTGCCGCAAATAGGAGGGGAACAAAGATCAACCTACATGCATCCCCCCCTTTGATCTTATGATTGAATACGGAGCGCAGAAGCGTAAGTTGGTAGAATTTACATTCGCCTCTGAGAGGCATTCACACTTCAATAGAGAAACGTTTGATTATACTCTTTTAGTTTGATGATGCCCTAGTACAACATTCGGTCAATAACAGCTGTTTGTGAAAATATGTAAGTAAGGCCGGCAAACAAAATAAATCAATAAAAACTGTTACTTAAAACTTACTTCTAAGCATTGCGCTTAGCCTCAATAAGTTACGGTATTGCACTTGTACAAAAATCAAAACCTAACTTATTCTCTCTTCCAATCTCAATAAAAGAGGTGTTATAGTATGTCTGTTATGTCAACTTATGTCTTATCTACTAAACCGAAAAACCGATTTTGAACCAAAGCCGTGATGTCGCTAAAATATTGATACAATAAGACAGGATTTTTTTTTTGAAATACTTATAAAGTCCTTATCATTACCCGCAATATAATTTCATCACAACTTTTCTAATAATTTTCATGTTTTATCATAATTTCTCTGACTACGTAATAATATATGAAGATAACAATTATTAATTGCTTAACGTAGATACTGCACGAACTGACTTATCACTGCGCAATGGGCTTACGTGTCTTTTAGAACTGTCTCGATCTGATTCCACGAGGACATACAATATTATATAGATAGATATGAGTATATCCATCACGAAACCTCATAAAGATGTTAAAGTAACAAGCAATGTATTATTACTAAGCAATGTAGTATTATACTCCACAGTTAGAGACCTTCCTCAAGGAGGAGTTCTGGCCGAAGGGTGTCTTATATCGCCGTTTCTGTGGCCGGCTACTTGACACCCCACAGCGTAACACGACGCCGACCTCTCGTGTACAGTAGTATTTAATTTTAAATTATATAAAATATGTATTAGTTTATAGTTTTTATTTTGTATATTTGTATAAGTATTGAAATGTTATGGACCCTAAATGACTGAAATAAATGGTTATTATTATTATTAAGAAACAAAATGCCCGGCTACCTAAAACAAAGTGTAAAGAAAGAATTCCCTTTTTTTCGTGCTGACGCTACATTGAAATTTTATATACCCTATGTCACTCCCACAATCAATACGAATCTAATGACACCTCATACGTTAAAATCCAACAAGCTATTTAGGCTGTAGAGCGTGCCAAAGAAACAGACATACATACATAGACACATACATACATACGCTCGAAAAACATTACACTCCTTGATTTCGGCAGTCAGCGTCACTACACTTGGTAGATGGATTGGTAACAAAATAAGGTTATAAATTTGCAGTCTGTATATGCATTAGTTCAATAATATAGTTAAAGGAAATTATTTTTTTGCCACTGTGGTTCGGTGGTGTTGTGTACGGACTGCCACGCAGAGGTCGCGGGTTCGATTTCCGCTAGAACCCATAACACAAGCTATTAATGTACGCTTACTTTGAATTTAGATGGCGTTAGGTGTAGTTGTCGAGATATTATTGTTTTTTTTTAATTACTCTACTTTTGTCTGTTAAACAGTCTGAGGGGTTCAAAAGTGAACACTATCCCGAAAGCTATCGTGGCATAATGCTGGCATACGCCTCACTATAGCTGCGTTGAGAAATCTTTTTTTACGCCTCTTTTAAAATACATATAATCAAAACAGGAAAGCAACAGGTGATTGTAATAATTAAATAAAACCGACTTCAGACAGAAAAGAAACTAAAAAATAAAAAAAATGCAAATTATTGTTTTCTCATGGATGCCATTATCAGAACTGTACCAAATTAAAATGAGAACACACGGAAAGCACCAGATTTGAAACAAAAAAAGAAAGATTAAAATCGGTTCACCCAGTTGAAAGTTCTGAGGTAACAAACATAAAAAAAATGCTAGTCAAATTGAGAATTTTCATCTTTTTTTGAAGTCGGTTAAAAAAAAATCCAGGTTTTGGCTAGAAATGTAGGTAAAAACATTCTCGTAGCTACACGATCATCAGTGTAGTGCCCGCTCTGCGTATCGGCAGTATGGCGCAAGAGCCTCATCTCGTCTAAGCCAGCTTATGCAACCTTTCACTATTGCGCAACTGTTGACCGACATTCAACGATTTGCGCTCTTATGTAACGAATTGTTTTTTTATACCACCTCCACTAATGGGAGGAAGTCGATTAACCGCTTCTTAAATAGGCAGAATCGTTTTGTGGCCTGTGCGTGAAACTTTTTTAATATGTCGGTCAAGTTTGAAAACGGAGCTGCATGACGTATTATGTTAAAAAATGGAAAGGTGGTTATGTACGTTAATTGTTAGACTTTTTATATTCTATTAACCTAGGTCATGGTACTAAGTAAACATTTAAAGAGGAAAGCTAAAAGCTATTTTTTAATTTATATGTTCTAGGTGAATTAAGCGGGTTGTGAAAGTAGCTTGTATAAGTCGAAGTAGTAAGACCCTTATTATTATAAGTTGCCATAGCAATATACACCATTATGTTTACTGTCAGAGTGCATTCTATGACGTAAAAATAAGGTGGAACGAATGCCTATCTTAGCCAGATGAAGACTTGATATTATGTAATTTATTTTTATTCTTATTGTTGACAGTTACAGACGAATAAACAGCCCACGTGATGGTAAATGGTAACTGTCGCTCATGGACGACGCAGTCTCCAGAATCATGGTGCCCGCAATGAGAGGGACATTGCGAAGCGCTGGCTATCGTGAAGAGAGTGGGGTAGGTGAAGAGATTGAGGCCACCGGCGAAACGCAATAGTACGGATACTACTACTCTGACGTCGATCTTCTAGGAGAGGGTCAAAACCAACTAGAAATACCAACTCCTTGTAAATAACCATAGCAAACTCAGGAGCATGATTTGAAGTACTTTAAACTGCCTCTATGGTGCAGTGCGAGCGCAAGCGACTGCTAAGCACAAGGTTATGGGTACGGGACAAAACTTTGTGTGATCCATAAATATTTGTTTCGAGTGACATTGTGTCCGTTAAATGTATGTTTGTAAAGTCCCCCGCGGCACTGAGCTTCTTCCCTAGTGCGGGAGTTGTCTTTAAAAAAAAAAAAAACAATGTACGTCATTAATGAATTTAACACCGATTGTTCGATGACCTCCGGCAAATTTAATATAATTAATAATTACTATGGAGAATAGGACTTTAAAGAAACGACTGCTTTACGTTCTAAATAGTCTGCCGCAGGATCTTGGAGAAGAAACAGATTTATTATATAGTTTTAGAAAATACTCAAAAACTTTTACCTAGTTTCTGGCTAGTAATTAATATACATTATGACCTCTGTTTACCCCTTCAGGGACAAAATTTTGTAAAGCTATGTTATATTATTAAGTACATATATAATTTCAATAGTACAGAGACTTGATCCCTCAGTCAAACCATTGTTATGGTCAATAAATACGTGTATGTTTTGCTGATAAGTAATAAATAAAAAAATAGAAAAAGGTAGTACTTTCTCGGCCCATTGCTGGCTGAAACTATCGAGGGTCTACTACCCTTCAACTGCTGGATATAGAGAGCTGACTTGTAACTTATATAGATGATAATTTGAACTAAGTGACACACTCTAAAACATTATGAACACGTACAATGGGTGTCAAGGTAAAAGTATTAATTTATTCAAATGAAAGCAAAAGCGTGTGAGATCCTGAATCCGGTACACATCCGCGAAACTGCGCGTACGCGGGCCGCATCTCACACCGAAATGTTATGCATGCTACTGTAATGATAAACATAGTGTGTATGACAATCACTTCAATCGATCGATCTTGTCGAGTGCCGTGGTTCGATTACTACCCAGTTTTTTTTTATACAGCTTTGGTGGCATACAAGCATATGGTCTACCTGATGGTAAGTGGCAAACTATAGACATGGCAGTGTTTTCCAAGTATCGCAGAAGTAATAATGCTTAGAAAACACAACCACGGAGAAAGTGATGAGGAAGGAAAAGGTAAACAGAAGAGGGCCGAGGGGGTATTAAGCTGCCGGCGCTCTCACTCATCGAGCGAAACACATTAGCATGAAAACTAATATTCCTACGTCGATCTTCTATGAGAAGGTAGAATATCCCCGTTCATTCATGCTGAAACAAGCGTGGATCTACTACCTACAAATAAATGTTATTGTCGCAAATTTATGTTTCTAGAGTCTGGACGTCTTAATATATGTACTCTGTATCCGTTAATTGTGTTTGTCTGTACCTATACCTATTATGAGTGATCCTATTAAAGATGAAATTAAAGTCAGATTCAGCAGTGACCAGTCTAGACCAAACGTATACAAGCATAAGTTATTTACTTAGGAAAGACTCCTGCGATACATGGGTAGTATGATATTTACAAAAAATATTTAAAAATCATAAGTTTTGTTCGTGTTATTTATGAAATCTCCAAATATAATGAGTTTAAAAATAAGCTAAAGAAACCCTATGCCATGTACTTTCGAATAATACGTTACACAACGGTGTTTACGACGGTCACGGATATAACGGGTTTTTTTCTGACTCACCCTCAGAAAGTGGGACGTCTTCTTCAAAATTAACTTCAAATACATATTGTATGACACCATTCTGTTAATGTTTATATTTCTGATAATATCAAGATATCATCTCTCATATAAATATTTAAAAAAAATAACAATTTGTTTTTTAATTTTCGCGACACACCCTATCTTCAGACGTATATTAATTTTTTTTTTACGACGTGATTTTAAATCTTTTAATTTCTTGTCTATTCTTTACTATAATAAAAATGTAATAAACAAAATTTCAAAAAAAAGAAATGTCGAAATGGCCCTGTGTATAAGGCACCCGATTCGTAAACACGAGGTAGTGGGTTCGAACCCGGGCAAGTACCAATGTGATTTTTCAAATCATATGTACTTTCTAAGTTTATCTTGGACATTTCTGACTGACGGTGAAGGAAAACATCGTGAGGAAACCTGGACTTAATAGTCTGGAATTGCCAATCCGCCTTGAGCAAGCGTGGTGATTAATGCTCCTTCCTTCTCTATATGAGAAGAGGCCTTTGCCCTGCAGTGGGACAGTAAACAAGCTGGTATAATTATTATTTTTAAACAAAATTTTATGAAAGAAATTATTAGAATGATATTTAAAACCGTATTGAAAATCCGTTGTTGTTTTGAAGAAAATAGAGGAAAAAATTATACAAGGAAACAAGGAAGGGGGAAAGATAATTAAAAGGAGTATGTTAAGGTGGTTCGAAAATGTGGAAAGGATGGATGGAATTAGGGTAACGAAAGAAATTTATGGATCGGAAATGACTGAGAAAATTGGTAGGGGTCGACGAACATACGCAGACCAAATAGGTGATGTGTTGACAAAGGGCACAATTACCGTCTTGCACCCTTGACACCACCGTCTTGCACCACTGATGGTGTAAAAGGTATTTTTTAATACCCATTACTCTACCGACAAATAGTGCTGTGCCACCATTAACTGTAGCCTATTCTTAGTAAATAAAATAGGTACGTTAAGAACGACGAAGAGAAATTATTAGTCAGGCGGATTTACCACATGGTAGAGATTGGGTAGGTGTATAAAGTGCTAAATCCTTGAAGTTATGTATGTATGTTTATTAATATTTGATAAATGTGAACTGCCAAATCGTGACAAGAAAGTGTCTAGCTATTGAAATGAATAACATAATGAGATGGGAGTTAACCGTATCTACGGCGTGTAATTCTAAAAGGCACTTACATATATCTATTACTACCTTACCGCGACACGGTTTTACCCGCGTCTTTGGTTACTGCTCTGCTCCCATCGCCAGTAGCGTGATGCTACATAGCCTATAACCTTCCACAAGAACTAGGTTATCATCAAAAAGATTTTTTTAAATCCGACTGGTAGTTTTAGAGATTAGTGCGTTCAAACAAACAAACAAACTCTGCCGCTTTATTTATTAGTGTAGATTAAGATTAAGCTCCTGCCTTTGAAAAAAAACTATGCCCAGCAGTAAATGTTTTCAGACTGAATAATATGAACTGCGTAAACTACCTACTGACTCAGTAATTTTTTTCATAATACGCCGCTAGTAATAATTATAAGTACATAATAAATCATCTTGTTGCATCAGATCCTTTGAAATCACTACAACTTTCGAACCTTCGGTTAAAATGTGACCTTAAAATAAAAAGTGTAAGGTCTTTTTTCCGATAAGCAATAATAGAAGACAACCCTTATAGTGTAATGGTGCAATACTTTAATTCATAAAAACGGTTTCAGAGAAAAATAACACAAAAGTCCGCGTCAATTCTATTTCATAACAACGTGGATCCGTCAAAGGCTCTGAATATCGGAACTCATACATCTGCATTTCAAAACATCTTATAAAGCCTTTTAAGCCACACAAAAATGAATCTTAAACATATTACTATAAATTTTTCATTCAAACGAAAGTGGTGGCATCACTTTCGACTTTTGTCATTTGATTATGTTAAATCAACAAAGTTTTAAACGCAAAACCCACACAGTGAAAATTCAACTTTATTAAAACTAGCTATCGTACATTTCACCTTGTATGACGTTACTATGTAGAACTTTGTCAAAGTGAAGAGCATGCCCTAGAAATGAAAGTGAAAGTTTGTCAGGCGCATGCTTATGGAGGGGATATGGCGCACGAGTCGAATTTTAATGCGGATTTAGGTTTGATGAAGCACCGCACGTATCTATGAACATATTTACTACTATTTTTGGATATACAGATGAAAGTACTGATATTAAGAGTTATGTTGAATATATTAAGATGTTTTACATGTTTAATAATATAAAAATACTAGCTGCCCACGGCGCCCGCGTCTTTGGCTACAGATGTGCTCCCGTCGCCATTAGCGTGATGTTACATAGCCTATAACCTTTCTCAAGAACTAGGCAATCATACGCAAAAAGAAGTATTCAAATCCGACTGGTAGTTCCAGAGATTAGCGCGTTAAAACAAACAAACAAACTGTCGCTTTATATAATAGTATAGGTATAGATATTAGCATAATAACACAGATATAAAAAAATTGTAGCATGATAAAATTTTATATTAATTTATATTTTCCATCTTATTCAAATGCCTTCTCTTATTGGAATCTCCTTTCTTATACTCTACTTCCCTCACGGTCTGTAACGGCTTCGTTGTGTTTCCTACAATACAGTCATGTCCACATGACGGCATCAACTTAACAACTATGCTTGTTTGCCACTATTTCATAAACTGTTTAACAATAAGAACACGTAATTTACACCCTTAAAACACCCGGATACAAATATAGGTTAAATGCACAACAGACACAAAGTAGTACAACAGCTCTTAAGGGTCGTGATGGCATGAAGAGCCTACACTCTTTTGTTGGGCGAACTGGATTTCAGCTGTGGTTTTCTTTATGAACCACAATCCAAAAAACCAGTACGCTTAACTTAAAAAAACGCAATTACTTACTTGAAATTACAGCGCTGTATTCAATTGAACGTACCAGGAGAGCATAAACCTTAAGAGGTGTTTCCAATGGCAGTATACTCGGTACTACAATTGCACTCGAGGCGATGCAATTAATTAATTACTTGAGATTGTTTCTACTGTAGCTAGGGAAATAGCAAATGGATTTCCGATTTAAGATAGTAGAGTATAGATTTTTTAAGTAGAAATAAGACAACTAGAAATGCAATGATAAATGAAATCTTTGACTAATTTAAAGGGCGAAGTAAATGATTTCAATCGAAGTTATTGAATCAACCACAAGGCCTGAAGTTCTGTAAACGTAATAGATGTTGCATAAAATAAAAAGTAAAAAAAAAATTAAACAAAACCAGACGTTTTGGCTTTTTAGCAGCTATCCGAATAAAGCAGTCAAATAAATAATTTTACTCCTGGTAAGTAATGTTGCCTGGAATATCTATGTAAAAGTACTAGGCGTCCAGAATTAGACGTAGCTCTACATTTAACAATAACAAACGCGGTCTAATTTCTGCATATTAATATTATTATGGCAACCCAGCCGACTTCATTTGTCCAATAAGTCAGCTATTTTCCAAAGTTAAGTTTATTGTAAATTATTATTTTTGGTGATTTTATTGTTATTCAAAATGTTAAAAATACCAAAAAATTGTAGATGAAATTAAATGATTATAACTAAATATATAATAAATACGGTAGTAGATCCACGCTGATTTCAGCATGAATGGGCGGGATCGTCCGGAGAAGTACTACCCTCTCATAGAAGATCGACTTAAGAGTAGTATTCGTACTACTGCGTTTCGTTCGGTGAGTGAGAGCGCCGGACGCCCAATTGCCCCCCTTTTCTCTTTCCTCACCTCCCTCATTCCCTTCCCCTAACCCCATTCCCAGCCGCCATGGTGGAGGCCACCATACCAGCAGTTTAAGACGATTGCTTTTGGTATAGTGGCCGCCACTTCTGGATTCCACTGACTGCTTAACATCAGGCGGGGTGGAGTCACTTTGGTAGGCTATAATATAAAAAAAATAAAAAATTAAAAAATGTGTAAAAATATGAGAGAAAGCTAAATAAAGATGACTTGTCATATTGAAAAGTATTAAGTCAAAGTCAAAATCATTTATTCAGATAGGTTAATTAAATTAACACATATGAACGTTAAAGGTTACAAAATGTCAGCCAATTGACCTACCTATTATATTTATAGAACCTTTTTTGCTAATAAAACTAAAATAACTTTACCATATAACTTAAAACATACATTAAAACGACATAGTGTACATTATTCTACTAGCCAAGCCCTTTCATTTGATATGAATGAGGGAGTTGTGAAAAATATTATTATGTAAGAAATTCGTCATTTTGTGGCGGCGGCTATCTTGGACCAATTTTAATCAAACATAGCTAGAACACTCCATAAATAACTTTCATACAAAAAAAACAAAATCAAAATCGGTTCAGGAGGCTAAGATGCCACAGACAGACACACACAAACACAGATATTTCAAAATTATAATAACCAGTCGTTTTTGCGTCGGGGGTTAAAAATGTTAACAGTTAAAGTAAAAATAAATAATTAATTAATAGTTAAGTTTTTTTTGGCACCCTTTGACAGATAGACAATATTATGTCCAGCGTCTTCAATGATATAGATATAGATGTAAAAGATTTTTTAGTACTCCTAATAATTAAAGCTTTGAATAAGCTTTGAATGCAAGTAAATCTTATTACATATCTTCCTATATCTCATCTACATCATCGTAGGCTAGCCACAGGTGGGTCGCAACACTCGCAACACATATAAAATACTGATTTGTGCGGCGATTGTCAGTTATTATGAGTTTAGTTCAACAGTACTTTTAAAGTATGTATAATATTTTGATGTTAGATGCAGCGTGGACTGGCCTCATACAAAATGAACCTTTTTTTTTTTCTATATTGTGGCCTACCAAAGTGACTCCATCCCGCCTGATGGTAAGCAGTCAGTGGAATCCAGAAGTGGCGGCCACCATACCAAAAGCCATCGTCTTAAATTGCTGGTATGGTGGTCTCCACTATGGCGGCTGGGAATGGGGTTAGGGGAAGGGAATGAGGGAAGTGAGGAAAGAGGAAAGGAGGAAATTGGGCTTTCGGCGCTCTCACTCACCGAACGAAACGCAGTAGTACGGATACTACTACTCTTAAGTCGATCTTCTATGAGAGGGTAGTACTTCTCCGGACGATCCGGCCCATTCATGCTGAAATCAGTGTGGATCTACTACCGTAAACTTTTTTTTTTATTGCCGAATTTGGCAGACGAGCCAACGCTCATGGACTTCTGCAATGCCAGAAATTCTGCGAAGCCATTTTCTACCTTTATCTGGGGCCCGAGTCTGCTATCACAAAAGTGTCAGAATGGTCTATCATTGATCTCATAAATAACGGGTTCTTGACAAGTTTGGTAATCTCATAACATAATGCCATCATTATGGGTTTCCAATGGTCAATCACTGACACTCTATTAAAAGAAATGGCTTAAAATGGTAATCTCGTACTTAAAGTTCTATAGTTTCACTTAACCGCGTTAAACATACATTTATAGTTTCTTGCTATTTACGAACTTCTTACTACTTCAGGCTTAAAACACTAATAAATAATATGTAAAATATATATAAACGAAATCTGGCATGAATAAATGCTTAAATTTAGTAGTATCACTGACCGGCCAGTGATCGATCATTATGAATATTTAGCAGATTACGAACTCTAACTTTTAGCAAAATGACAATGGGATTGCAGTTGCGTCGTGTTGGAATGACGAATTCATAAACCTACATAGCTTGTCGATGCTGCCTCCGTTTGGCTTGGTAAAAAAAATCTTCTATTGAAGTTTTCAAGAAAAGAACAAGAGAACATTTCTTATCTATCGTATATAAGTAAACATATATAATGTTTACCTATGTATTTATATACTTATATGTAAACATGTATATTATTGTATATACGAATATTTAACTATAAATAAATATCATTTATTATATTATTTATGTATTCTTAAAATGTATGTTTATAATAGCAAGTATACAGTGTTGTATACCATAAATAGCTATGTTATCGTTTAGGTTAAGTCTTTCTCTGTTATTTTCTTCTTACTTCTTACTTATTTGTACACTTCATTATACTCTCACTAATATAACTTCCTCTAACACTCTAAGGTTTGCTGTTAGAGAACTCAGCTCTGAGTTAAGCTTGCCTTTGTACATCAATTCTATATCTGTATCTTCTTTCCTATGTATATTTCTGTGTGAGCAATAAATAAATAAATAAAAAAATATGAAGCCTGTAACATTTTTGTACTCATAGTACCTAATGGCATATAATTTTTATTTTGTCATGATTGATAACTAACTTATTTAATGAAAGAGACTTGGTGCTTAAAATACCCAGACTACACGATCGATATAAATATTAAAATCATGATAACAAAACATGTCTTGAAACATTTCAATGAACTGACCAGAAAAGTTCGACTTTAAAAAATCGACTTTAATTAGTGGTTTCGGTAATAGGTTTTAATTACACTGTCGAGATAAGTGGACATTTTTCAATATGGTTAAAAAAAGACAATTTTCTTAATTACCATAATATTAATATTATAGTTCACCTCAGTTACCAGGGTAGCATGATTTAATAGAGGTACAAAGTTCTATAACAATTATCTTCTGGGAACTATCCCACGAGATCGGTACTCCGGCGATAGCATGAAGCAATAAGAGAAACCTAACACCAAAATGAACTTTATTTGTATAACGATAGGAGAGAAAGTTGCTTCTCGCAGTGATTTTAGTCTCATTTCTATGGAATTGGACCAGTTGTGAAGGATAGGTCACATTGCATAGTGTATGAAATTCTTCAAAATTATGTCAAACGGAAATTATTACGTGTCAAGTCATTGTCGGAGGTTGTATTTGGAAGATTAAGAATCTCCTAAGTAGCGTTCTACTGGCCTAAGATGCGCGCTATAATACGTATTAACAGTTCGCGTCGACAATAACATATTAACAGTTCCAAATACAAATCAAGTTCTTAAAAAAAGAGATAAAGTTTTAACAGATTATCGCACAAGTGATACCTACACCTACACCTGGTGTTAGAAGTGTCAGTCAACTGATCGATGGCTGTCAAGTCAACCCTTAAGGGTGCATTTCCATTGACGCGGAGCTGGGCGGAGTGGACCGCGAATTGGTCAATCACAGCATTTCCTCTGATTTTAAACATTGAGATTTGAACACTGTGATTGGCCAATTTACAATCCGCTCCTTTCCACTTCACCCAGCTCAGCGTTAGTGAAAACGCACCCTCAAGAACCATACCAGCAGTTTTAGACGATGGCGTTTAGAATGGTGACCACCAAATCGGTTATTTTGTGTAAATTTGTGTGTCTCTTTTGTCTGTGCCAAATAAATGTATTTTTTTCTTTCTTTCGTTCACTTCTGAATTCCACCGACTGCTTACCATCACGCAGTGTGTCTGAGTCTGTGTGAGTCACTTGGGTAGGCTAATATAAAAATAAGAAGTACCACGCTCCCTTGAGCAGTCTACGGAACTCCAGTGTTAAAGCTCAATTTTTGCATAAATTTTTTATTGTTGTTTCTGGCTTCTAAATGAGAGAAATCAATGAAACATGCCTGAAATGGGAAATTGACTAAGAATCAGATGCTACAAGTTGATGAATGATGACTGTTAGATAAAACCTTTCCCTTAAAAGGGGCACGCCCTTCATAGAATGGACTAACGATTTGGTACTGGTAATGGGCCACGACCGATTAAAAAGTTTGTTTAGTAGTTATGGCTGGGAAAGGTGATGATGACAAACTTCCTCTAATAATCTAATGGACAAATTATTGAAGTATGTATAGAATGACTTATTTAGGTATTTTGGATTCTCTGCCAAGCATTAAAATAAAGCGAAATAGTTTCTTTGTTTGAAGGCGCTAATCTTTGAAACTGCCATTTGGATTTGAATAATTATTTTAGCGTTTGATAGCCCAGATAGGCGACGCGGCGTATTTAATACGGGTGAAACCGCGCTGCAGAAAGCTAGTCAATAATATGATGCATTACCTTGATCGATAAATGAAACAAATAAGTGATGAAACAAACTAATGTTATTTTCTGCATCCCAGTTCCTGATTTCATAATTCATAATTATATTTGCATTTTAGACAAGAATAGACTGGGTGTATCTATTGATTTTCTTCCTCATAGCACAGAATAATTAATAATACTGCTTATTACTAATTATATAGTAATTAGCATTGGCCTAGAATAAAATATGTATGACTATTTTTATTGTTCTTTTATTTGACCAGCGTCTTTGCTTACTGCTCTACCCCCGTCGCCACGTGATGTTACATAGCCTATATCCTTCCTCGAGAATTAAGCTATCATACGCAAAAATATTTTTTCTAATCCGACTAGTAGTTTCAAAGATTAGTGTGTTCAAACAACCGAACGCTGCCGCTTTTTAAAATTGTATGCATTAAAAAATGTTAGTAATCTTAAGGATTCAGTGCTACTCTATACGAACTGCCACGCAAATGTCTCTTGAGTTCGGTAATGACATTAGTTATTTACCATTATTTTTTAGCATCTATACAGATTCCTACACTTACCAATACAAGCATAATATTCAAAACAACTTTTTTTAAGACATTCAAAACTCTCTCCTCTGTAAAAGAACTCAAAATAAATCAATAATATAACAATGCCTATTTATGTACTTTTACCAAAAAAGAAATGTCCTAAAGCCGTCGCACTCTGCCCTCCGTCCAAGGGGAAGGGGGAGAGGATGCGTAAGCGCCGCGGAGCATTCCACTGTCGCTTTCCGAGCTTTCTTTCAACTATAACAGCCTTGGAAATTCGGCACAGAGCTGTCGGTGGAGAAGACTGTGTTTATTTTTTTAATTACTTATGGCTGTTCTCTTATTGATTGATTCTTTTGTTATTTTGACGTACTCAGGTTTAATTATTAAGATTCAATTGAATAATATAATATATATATATTATAATTTACTTTGACCTTTTAAAAGGCAACAAAATAATAATATGTCCTTCTTCAAACGAGGTTTAAAGAGAGCATTAATATCACGGTAGGCAGCGGCTTCGCAGAGCCCCTGGCATTGCAGAAGTCTATGAGCGACAGTTACCACTTACCATCAGGTAGGCTGTTGGCTCGTCTGCCACTGAAGGCAATAAAAAAAATGTGTTTGGGGAAAGAATAAACTTAAATTTTTTTAATAGTTATTAAAATTTACTTTTATCTGAATTTATTATTTTAATTATATTTAAAATAAATTTTGTTCTCCTGTTTAAACTCCATATAACTTAAACTTTATTTTCATAAATAGGTACCTATCCAGGAAATTTACATTCACACAAATAATTTTTTTTCAGTCCAAAAACCCTACTTACTACAAAAGACCAAATCTAACAAAAATTGATATTAAAAGAAGAGAGACAAAATATTATTAATGAATTTGAAAAAATTATACACATTTTACCTATCCTCTCCACAACCCTGTTCCCTCCAGAGTGAATGAACTAAATAAGCGAGATGGTCTTAAACTCTGAAGTCATACTTTCACCGAGGTGAACGCCTTTTCCGAGGCCCTTGGCCCTGAGCCCTGGGCCGATGCACTTATCCGCACCGAAAAGTACCCCGAGCTTTTACTGCGCTAATGAAAATTAACTCGGGAAAGTAGATAGAAAGTACTAGGAGTTCAGAAGTTTTAAGGAGTTCACACTTGCAACAATATTCGCACAGGGAAACAAGTCCTGAGAGTGATGTCCTGTTAGTTGATAAAAAAACTAAATTTTCCAAAAAAATGTTTTTAAATAAGGCCTTAAGTCTCAAATTTGTTTTTAAGTCATATTTATAGTAACTAGAACTTGGTACTTCATACCTGACAGTTTCGTGGTATATGCTGACTCTTAGGGACCTACCAGAGCCCCATAAAACAAAAGAGGTGAACGTATTCATAGTGAGATTATGATTAATGTTAAGAAAGTCACAATGTATGTATTTTTCTGTATTTATTCTGTTGTATTATGATAGAAAAAATACATATTTCTTTAGCTGACGAGATAGTACAAGTACTTTCAGGCGGTAAGTGTTTTCTATAGCTCGAAGACGTTACGACAGACTAAATCCGAATAATCACATTATTCGGATTTAGTCTGTCGTAAATGAATTTTAAAATTAAAGAAATAAGTAATGCATAATGTATTTAAGTAATCTAGTAATCTAAGAAGAAACAACGAAGCCATTATCGACAGAGATTTAAATCTCTGATTACCGACTGGTAAAAAGTAAGGAGTAAAAAGCAAAAGTAGGGGCCCGGCACTAATTGGGGCCCCAGTGCTGTGTTGTACACCGAAGGAAACACAAGTATGGATATTGCTACATAGGTACTTTAGTAAAATGTCTATGGTAGATACTTTTAAATACTAAGTATGGTAGATTTCGACTGCCTCCGTGGTGCAGTAGGAGCGCAACTGCAACGCGACTGCTGTGCACGAGGTTGTGGATTCGATCCCCACACGGGACAAAACTTTGTGTGATCCATAAATATTTGTTTCGAGTCTGGGTGTATTTTGAGTCCTTTAAATGCATGTTTGTAAAGTCCCCCCGACACAGGCCTTGATCCCTAGTGCGGCATTTTTATAAAAAAAACTTACCGTTTTTCTCGTCCGATCCAGCCATAGTGAAACCAGAAGCTCTACTAATGTACAATTATTCTTTTTATCTTCTTAATCTATTGTATAGGCTGAAGATTTTTAGACGTTCTACTCCAAGAAATCACGCTGTAAACTTCGCATATAAATAGAACAAAACGTGTTTTTAGGCACTAAATATGGTTTTGTAAATTTTTAAAACCACTAAAAAACCACTACACTCTATTTAAAATATTCCATCATCGTTCTATCTATAATATAAAAATGAATCGCTGAATGTGTTGCTAAGCGCAAATCTCGAGAGCAGCTGAACCGATTTCGCTAACTCTTTTTTTATAATATTCCTTGAAGTACGAGGATGGTTCCTACGGAAAGAAAAATTAAAAAATGCGAAAGAAAAAGAAAAAAGAAACTTTTCTATATGCCCATACAAAAGTATCTTTGTTTATCCTAAAATGTTTAAAATAATGTCCACTCGTGCGAAGCCGGGGCGGGCCGCTAGTTTCAGATAAAAATATCTGTAAATTAAATATAGGTAGTTTAATATGACGACAGTTGGTGCGAGCCGCTAGTCCTACTAATATTACAAATGCGAAAGTTTGTGTGTGTGTATATGTGTTTGTTACCACTCAGCGCTTAAACAGCTAAACCGATTTTGTTGATAATTGGTATGTAGATAGATTCGGTGCCGGAGACGGACTTATGCTACATTTATCCCGAAAATCTGACTGGTTCCCGAGGTTGTCTCCCTCACACACAACACATTTTAGGCCCGGCTAGTGTACAATAAAATAGAACCGCCTCGGCAAAAAAAAATCCGTAAGTAACAAATCTATTGCAAAATATTTATTAAAAGTGAAATCGGTAAATATCGGTACATTAGTGTTAGTTCGGTAAAATTTGGTTAAAAGTATAGTTTGTTGTTACCAAAACTGCATAGACTAGTGTCAACGCTCCGGTCGATGCACGCGCTTGTACACCTGCACGGAGTTGTAATTAGTAACAGCATTTTTTAAATTTTAAGTAAATATTATAAAAAAATTTCTTATCTTAAAAATTTATAAAATAAATACAACAATCAATTTATAAGTTTCATCCATATTTGTTTTGCCATTAAAGTTCTTAATCAAAACAAATATAAATTAAGTAATCTATATTAATAATGGACGTTGATTGAAATGAAATGAAATGAAATATATGTTTATTCAAATAGGTTAATTAAATTAACACTTATGAACGTCAAAGTTTACAAAATGTCAGCAAATTAACCTACAGCCAGTTCGCTGACGAAGTAGAGCCATGAGAAGAACTGGCAAGAAACTCAGGCCACTCTTTTTAATCGCCAGTTTATTACAATTTTTGTAAGTTACAGTTTCAAGTAGCATGCAAAGTGACGCGGGCAATACACTTAACTCTATAGATACTTAATTACTTACAGCTTTCAAATTCAAACTCGTTTATATAGCAATCTTATTATAACCTTACATTGTTTTCATCCTTGTTTTTAACCGACTTCGTAAAAAGGAGTTACCATTTCGCCAGTATTTAATGGAACCAAAGAAAACGCCAAAACATATCTTATTATAATCTTACATTGTCTTCATCTTTGTTTTTAATGGTACAAAAGAAAGAGACAAAATATTAATTATTTAGATCATAGGAATATAGGAATAATTTGGACTTCACAAGCAGGACGCCGAAACTTGCTACTAAGCTAACTTATTAACCTAAAAGAACCAATAGTACTTATATGTATAGGTACATAATAACCAGCGGTGGATCAGATCTGGGGGATCCGAATGGAATAACCCGTACTTACTGATTCTTTTCTTAGTTAATTAGTTTTTTGTTATTTTCTTACTTATATACTTTTATTTACTTTTAAACTTTCGCGTTGCATGATTTAATAGAACTAAATATACGGGAATTCACGCGATCATGCATTAGGTGACATCGCCACATCAGTCTGCTTGTGACCACGGCCGGTGTAACCTGGTCGAAACGTCAAGCAAAATAAGGTATGTAAATACCTAATGCATGATCGCGTGAATTCCCGTATATTTAGTTCTATTATATACTTTTCATTTTTACTCAAAAAAATTTTTATTTAAGTATTTCTTTTAACCATCTGTGACACTATCTCAGAAAACTATACTGTACAGGTGTACAGCGCACACGTGCAAGGCCGACGCGCGGCGGGTCGCCGACCGACTCCAGCGCAGCCTCCGTGCCTCCGCGAGGAAAACCTCACCGTCACTGTCACACCGACTCAAATTATCTGTAAAAAAAATAAAGTAGGCACAACTAATTAAAGTTTAATAGTCTAAATTTATACTATTATATAAAAGGAAGAGTTTGTGTGTTTGTTTGTTTTAACGCGCTAATCTCTAGAACTATCAGTCGGATTAAATAAAATCTTTTTGCGTATGATAGCCCAGTTCTCGAGGAAGGTTATAGGCTATGCAACATCACGCTACTGGCGACGAGAGCAGAGCAGTAAGCAAAATCGCGGGTGTATAATCGGGCCGTGGAAAACTAGCTAATACCTATTATAAAAAGAAAAAGATTTTTTTATTATGATTGTTTGTATGTTTGTTTGTTATGAATAAATTCAAAATCTATGTAACCAATACATCTGAGGAACCGAAGCAGTTATATCAGCTGACTTCTTGGCCTGAGTTGATAAGCGGCCAGAATACGGATCAAAACCTCTCTGTGCACTTTCAGCCCGCTTTGTTTGACCAATCAGGGCTGGATCTACCAGGCTTTTTGGGCTTCAGCCCAGGGCTCGTAGATTCCCCAGCTAAGTCAAAAATAAATGAAATAGACGAAAATATTTATAATTTTATCAAATTAAACGGATCATGAGGTTTTCAGCTCAGCGAATCCTGCGACTAATTAAAGCCATTCAATTTATTGTAATATAATAAGGCTGGCCTGTTGGTCTAGTGGTTAGTGACCCTGACTGCTAAGCCGGAGGTCGTGGGTTCGATTCCCACCCAGGACAAATCTTTGTGTGATGAGCATGATTGTTTGTTCTGTGTCTGGGTGTAATTTATCTATAATATGTAATATGTATTTACAAAAAAAAATGTATATATGTAGTATATCAGTTGTTTAGTACTAGAGCTAGGGCTAGATGGCGCTGTGTGAATGTGGTAGAATATTATTATTATTATTATTATAATATAGTAAAATCTAATATTTTATTGTCTTATTTGAAATTGAGATTTCATCATTTCTTGTACCTACATCGTCGGCAACTGCATGTCTGTGTTTTAAAATATAGCCATTTTACAGTTACCACTGACCATCACAGGTGGCCGTATGCTTGCTTGCCACCAAAGTTGATGCCATTAAAGAGTATATTCTTCAAATAAATACCTCAAATTCACAGGTGACAATGATTAATTTATAAAGAAACAAACAATCGACACACTGAACACTTATTACTAAGAACACATTATTGTTTAATTTGTACTGTCAGCAAGGTGGGCGATATTCCGCTGACAACACGAATTCACTGACACATGAACCTTTCATTCATTAATTTTAAAGGTAATACGTAAATACGGATTAAATCTTTTTGATGACGTTTCGAAATTTTACTGCAAGTGGAGTACCGCAGTGTATGTAGGTAGTCTATGTCCATTTGGCTTCAATGATAAAAGATTTTTGAAGTTATACTTCTTTTGGCGCGATTTAAAAAAAAAGATGAAAGAGAATTTTTACGATGCGCGCGCACACCGACAGAAAAAAGCAATACCCTGAAGTTAGTTGCGAACCTTTGTGTGTCGTATCAGTACAAATAATCAGTTTGAATAAATAAAAAATATATTGGCGTATATATCAATTCAATTATATTTATGACGGTGACAGATATTTTTTATTGATCATTTATCAGTAAAATATTTATTTTGAATATTAGTGGTAAAAGTGGTTTTAATATACTGTTTTAAGTGCATTTATATATTTGAGGTTAACTGTTATGTATGTATGCGTTGTGTTATTATTTGGTATTTTTGGATTGTTACGCTAAAGAAGTATAACTTCTTACGTGCGTACATGAGTACACACACTCTGTTTTTCACAAAAATGTCGTTTTTAAGATTCTCTTTAGCAATCTTTTTATACCTATCTTAAATATCTTGTATTATGTCTGATGGTATTATGTAGTAAATGAGATACAGGAGTATTGACAAATTATCCATCCATATGAAAAATGCGAAACTCCGTCTGTTTAGCTTTCACGTCTAAACTATAGAACCGATTTTGATAAAATTTGATATAGAGATAAACTAGACCTTAGGGAACATTATGGGCTTATGGGCATTATGGGCAACATTACATATTTTGAAAAAATGGCTTGTACTGTAATGGGTTGAAATAAGGGATGAAAGTTTATTTAAAAAATCGTCAGTATATAAATAATATATGCGATATAAAAGGCATTCACCGGCAAACTGCTGGCCTGAAACCTACGACTCTCGTCTCTATACTCTATAGTCTATGCCTTTCCATGCAGTGGGATAACAATGCTCCGATTTGAAAAATTACTTTTGCGTATTCCAGTTCATGAGAAAGTTTATAGGCTATGTAACATCAAGCTACTGGCAACGGGAGCAGAGCAGTAAGCAAAGAATCGGATGAAACCGCGTCGCGGAAAGTTAATATACTATAAAAAAATATTAAATATTTTATTTTATTTATTTTATGTTTCATATTCATCGTTTGTCTCTTACTATTTCTTTAGTCATCCTGAACTGGTATTTCTAACTTAACCTAATACTGTTAAAGAAGCTCTTCTTCTTTCTTCTTACTTTCTTCTTTCAAAATATAATGTTAAAGTGGTATTTTTCTTGACAATCCCAACCCACCCACATGCCTATCACTGTCAGTCCTTTAAGCTGGGATTAACCAAAGAACCCATACGAACATTGAGCTTTGAAATTCGGCAGTCCCGAAGACTGCTAAGCCTACTTGGACCGTCTAAGACCCAGAAACGAATTTAATCAGAATTAAAAAGGAGAAGTTGGAAGGTTTATGTAGATCGTAGCCAATAGCGTTCTATAGCCTCCGCCCTCCCATTAATACAAGCGTCAAGTTATACTCTAAATCTAAACCAATATTATGAAGAGAAATGGTTTAATTATTTGTTTGTTTGTGTGTACCGATTTAACTCAAGATTTACTTATCTGATTTTAATCATTCTTTCACCTTTAGAAAACTACAAATTGGACGGGTAACATAGGCTATTTATTATGTTGAACATATTTTTCAGTATTTTTCAATTATTAACATTTTAAGCGCCTTTGTAAATGTGAATGATGCAATACGTCACTATTGCTATGATATTTTTCGTAGGCGTTTGTTGTTAGACTGAATGAAGCTTTTGATATCGAAACGAAGCAAGGACGGACATCTTGTACCTATGTAAAACAGATCAGCTGATATTTCACACTATTCTTCACTTTAAGTACCAGGGCAACATAAACGCGCAGCAAATCGCTTAAATCGCAAACCGAATTAGTTGTATAGATGGCGCTGTACCAATAAAAGTGTTGCTACAGGCTGTTACATAAGCAACTCGCCGACAACTGGGCAAGTAGACCGGAACGACGTTATGTACAGGTTGTTTCACTTTTACTTAATGTCGAGACGGTGACATATATATTTACTTTTTTGTTTATGTAATTAAATTATATGTGGTTTTGTTTATTTTGAGTAGCAGTACAATTGCAGTTTTAATTTTTTCGCTAGTTACCATAAAAAAGTACCACAGGTTCCATTTTTATACATTAGACTAGCGACCCACCCCGGCTTCGCACGGGTGCAATGCTGATACTATATTTAGTAACAGCATTGCCCGTGCGAAGAAAAACAAATGCTGTGAACGTTGTATTTAGATACACATTCTGTAGTATATTTAATTTTAATACAGAATGCCGGCTTCCTGGCGCTATATCCCTCCCTGCATTTTTAATCTGTAATAACTTTGAAAATATTTATTTAAAATACATGCTCCAAAGGGCATTATTGATTTATATTAAATGCACAATATATTTAGGGTACTTAATTTGATAAGGATAAATTCTGTATTGCTTAAAATCGCTTCGAAAATAAGCCATTATTTCTCATAAAATGTAAAGGATAAAAATGGTTATTGTGGGTTATCTCTTAGAGACAGACACATACTATCACGGACTCTTTTGTAGACCTTTTTAAGGTGTACAATACTGTAGTACATTATTTTGATCTATCTTGTAGGGTTTAGCCAGCATTGCAATGTAAGCGCAAAAAATTTGTGTGACATTAAATTAAAAACATCTAAATTTATCAATGTTTCTCTACTATATTATGCATGTTACATACATATAAACCTTCCTCTTGAATCACTCTATCTATTAAGCCCGCATCAAAATCCGTTGCGTAGTTTTAAAGATCTAAGCATACATAGGGACAGACAGCGGGAACCTTCTTTGATTTGACTTTAGTGATGATATGATGGTTAAGTATCTTAAACTTTCTAAATTTCTTAGTTTTTCTTGCATAAGAACCTTCTCCTGACAATAACAAACACAACAAAAAAAGAATTAACGAAATTGATCTAGCCGTTCAGGCGTGATGCCATGATATATATATATATATAGATATATATAAAAATAGATATATATATAGATATATATAAACAAATGTGTAAATTACACAGGAAGTATCGTAGGATTAAACAATGTAATCCTTACCACCACTACCATTTCAGTAGATTTTGACGGTAGTAAATCCACGCTGGTTTCAGCATGAATGGGCCGGATCGTCCGGGGAAGTACTACCATCTCATAGAAGATCAACTTAAGAGTAGTAGTATCCTTACTACTGCGTTTCGTTCGGTGAGTGAGAGTGCCGGAGGCCCAATTTCCCCCCTTTCCTCTTTCCTCACCTCCCTCATTCCCTTCCTCTAACCCCATTCCCAGCCGCCAAAGTGGAGGCCACCATACCAGCAGTTTAAGACGATAGCTTTTGGTATGGTGGTCACCACTTCTGGATTCCACTGACTACTTATCATCAGGCGGGGTGGAGTCACTTTGGTAGGCTAATATATAAAAAAAAAAAGATTCAAATTACCGTTTTTCATTACCAAAAACCATTTTCACCTAATTTATGTATCTTTTTTCATTAAAATAATGTAGATTTGGTAATAATAATACTTATTGCACCAGACGGATTACAAGATCTGTGACGTTAAGCACACGCACACTTGTCGCGGTCAGTTGTAGAGTGACCGTTTTGTAAATATCGAAATCTCTTGGAATGTTCCTTATGCTTTCGATCCTCGTACTTGTTCTTGCCGATAATTGAATGTTGATAGAGTTCCTAAGACACAGGGCTCGTTTTCAAAAAATAATTCCGTTAAAATAGAAGATAGTTATACCTTCATTAGTTCTTCTATCAAGAGCTTTTACTTTTGCACGTCATTAGTAATTTAATCTAAATAGTTTACAACAATTATGTTTGAAGACGGGTCATACTCCGTTTTTACACAGCATTTATGTGACAGACAAACAGCCTAGAAAGTTTTTAGAATGGCGATCTCTCACTCAGCGAGATCCCTCAAAAGGTGAACCGACGACCTTAATGGGGTGGCGGGCAACCGATGGATGAAGGCGGCTCACGACCGGCCACGGCGGTGAAAATTGGTGGAGGCCTATGTCCACCAATGGACATCTCTTTCGACTGATGTCATGAAATGGCTTACGGATGTTAGGTGTTTAGAATAACCTGGACTTGGCTGTGTTCTTTCAGTATTGCAAAATTAAGGTAATACAACACACGGAAGACATTAGCGACCGTAAGGTGAAGGCAAAAGAAAGGGTGAGGATAGGCCAGTGGCGGTTTATCCCTAAGGCAAACTAGGTAAGTGCCTAGGCCCGCGGGGTCACTAACCTAAGAGCGCGAACGCGAAATTTTAAAACATACTTGCACTTAAATAACGTAGAGGAGTCTGCATTGGGTGCTCTCGACATTTAATCCACTTCTGGGGTAAGCCGTCGGGACTCACTCATCAAGGATGAAAGGAACGAAACGTAATAGTATGGATGAACTTTACGTACTTTCGTTACTTTGTTTCGTGTGGTATTCAGTCTAGAATATGGTACCACCCCTCTGTTCTAGTAAAAGATCTCCGTGATAAAAGACGACTAAAGAAATATCACCAGGTATCAGGCAGGAGTGTTTCTGTACTTTACTTTCACTGCCATCACCAACTTGCCTGCCAAGCGCGGTAAGTCAAAGTCAAAGCATTTATTTCATACTACGTGGAAAATGGAATACTTAATATAACTTCGGAACCAGACCGATTTTCGGAATAGCGTATGTCCGTCTCTGGCACTGAATCTATGTACATACCAATTTTCATCAAAATCGGTTCAGCTGTTTAGGCGCTGTAACTAACACACACATACTTTCGCGTTTATAATATTAGTAAGACCGAATTTAGATTATAACGCCAAAATTACCAAAAAATATCACCAGTTCGCTGACAAGGTAGAGCTGTGAGAAGTACTAAGGTCCTAGACAAGAAGCAGAGACTTCTATTCTTTTCATAGAATAAAAAATGTATGGGATTGACATAGCTAACAAACAATGTAACATAAGTCAACCCCATAACTTTTTTTTAATCTATTCTATCAATCGAATCGAAATCTATGCCTCTTGTCTAGGGCCTCTGGCAAGAAACTCAGGACTATAGTAAATCTGGTAAAGCTTTGTTAAAAATTGCGCCCTACTTCAAATAGAACACCAACCTGTATATAAAATCTTAAAATTGCAACTAGTTTTACGCAATCGCGTGCAAAATGAGAAGAACAGTGCCATTGTGATCATTTCCTAGTGTTATGTCATGACCCAAATAACTAATAAAAATAATAACAATTTTTTTTTAGAAAACTAATCGTTTTAACGTTACAGAACGGTTATTGAGGTAAATAGATCAGTGGTAACACGATTATTTTCATTATTACCATAGCTTGTCATAGTTCATGGACATGAACATCAAATTATACGTATTATTGTTGTTTTATTCAATTATTTTTGTATAACGTTGGGCTTGTGATGTAAGGGTTTCGTTGAAATGGACACACTTTATCTCTTCGATGGTCTAATATACGCACTGCGAGAAAACTTTACAGTGCGACCAACTTTAAATTAGAGATCCTGCCCAGCTTAGGCAAGAAAACTGACAAATCCTGCCAAACTCTTATCCGCAAAATGCCAAAATAATGGCGATATAATTTTAAAAACAGTCTTCTATTTTTTTCAGTAATCTTTTGGTCCAGACGATTTAAAAAACTTTTGTTTAATACATAGTAACACTTTTTCCTACAATTTTCCTGATATGTGTTAAAAAATGTATACTCACCGATGACAGCCCAGTTGCCCACTATATCCGATCATGTTCTTCTTATGCTTAGTAGTAGTTGGGTGTCCTTTTATAATAGACAATATTTAACATAAATATATTTACAAAAGAAAAAGTATGTAAGTATGTATATCCGCATTCTAGAACGGATAACACAAGCCATTAATATATGCTTATTTTGTGTCTAGATGGCGTTGTGTGTATTTGTGGTGATATTATTATTACTCCCTCATGGAAAGTGATGTAGACACAATAGATGTTTTATTGTCATCACGGCCATATATACACGAAAAGTGTTAATGTTGCCTTTGGCATTTTAAAATTCTTACCTAATGCTTTTTATTCCTTTTAAAGGCTGTCCTGCCAAATCTGCCAGCTTATATTGCTATAAATTGCAAAATACTAGATACTAACCAGAACTAACCAGATTTCTAAAACGTCAAACGTAATATGCCAGTGAGTAAAATAAAGGTCTAAAACTGCCGAAAAGGCAGAATCCTGCCACATATGGTGGTCACACTGAAACTTTGTCTACCCGTTTTATCGTGTTTTAAACGATTTGTTACTTGATTTGCCATATTAAAAGTAGGGATACTAGTAGTTTTACTTAAATTTTAGCACTATTAATTATTATGTGCTTATCTAAACTATTATAAAGCAAAAGAGATTGTTTATTTAAACGCGCTAATCTCTAGAACTAAAAGTTCTCCAGTTCTCGAGGAAATTATAGGCTATGTAACATCACGCTACTGGCGACGGGAGCAGAGCAGTAATCAAAGACGCGGTTGAAACCGCACCGCGGAAAGGTAGAATAATATATATCTACCTCGCGTATCGCTTGTTAACCAATAAAGGAGAAATAACCTGTGTATTTAAGTATCACTTCGTCAGCTAATATGACAAGTCCTGCCGCTTAGGAGAGTCTCTGTTCACCCTAAAGCCTTTGTGGCAGAATATTTGAAGGGCCCAAAAAGCATTTTAAAAATCCGCCGTAGTGAAGGCCACCCAAGAGTGGGCCCGCCAGTACCTTATTTATATATTTCGCGCGTGGCATAGTTTTAATAAGACAAGCCCCCAAGCTCCTACGATTGATCGTCAACAACGTCAGCCTTACTATCGGAATCGTGTTTCTCTTTTACGTCAGGGGTAGCACGGTACAGTAGTGATGTGTAGGTAGTGTTTTACGAATACAAAAATAACAAAGTTTGTAACACGTATGTGCGTTAACGTATTATGGTCAGCAGGCGTACCACGCCTCCTAACCCTATCTCTCTTGATATAACGTCTGTGAAGCCACCATAACAACAATTTATCACGATGACTTTTAGAATAGTATTCACTACTGCTATAAAAAGTGCATAATATATTTATCAATCTACTATTCGTAAAGACCACACTGTTATCAAGTAATCGAACTTCAAGGAATCTTATCATCACAGTTTTCGCGCTTGTATACAACCAAGGCGTAGTATTTTTATAAATCAGTGCATTCACCTAAAGATTACCATTCGTTGACCTTTACGTATACGATCAATACAAGAATTATTATAGATATGATTGTTAATAGATTACCTATATTTTATTGTTTCAAGGGCGATTGTGTCGTATGATTAGTATGCAGTTTAAGGAACGCTCGTACGGTTATTAGCTTGACATCTAGTACCTACCTATATATCTATATATATAAAAATGAATACCTATTTCCCTTGGTCATGGCATCACGCGTGAACGGCCAGATCAATTTCGTTAATTCTTTTTTTGTTGTGTTTGTTATTGTCAGGAGAAGGTTCTTATGAAAGAAAACTAAGAAAATTGCGCGCTGAGTTAGAAAGCTTAAGAATACTTAACCACCATATTAAATTTAAACCGATTTCGATGAAAATTGGTATGTAAAGTATTAGTAAAGTAGCCTATTTCCCGAAACCAAATCTATCTAGATTTAGTTTCGGGAAATAGGCTACTTTTCATCCCGAAAATCACTCTGATTCCCGAGTTACATTAATTAAACACATAGCAATTTTTCCGCGGGAAAAGCCGCAGGGCGCAGCTAGTACTATTATATAAAGCAGAAGAGTTTGTTTGTTTGTTTGAGCGCGCTAATCTCTGGAACAACCAGTCAGATTTGAATAGTTCTTTTTGCGTATGATAGCTCAGTTTTTGAGGAAGGTTATAGGCTATGTAACATTAATATTTTATATTTTATATTTTATATGTATTTTAGGTTAAGGTATTTATTGTATGGGCCTTGATGCCTGAAATAAATGAATTATTATTATTATTATTATTATTATTATTATTATTATTATTATTATTATTATTATTATTATTATTATCTTTATTTATATTTTTTTCTTATGAATTACATTTTTAAACAGGTATATATTTATATATTTATTTATTATTATTATTATTATTATTATTATTATTATTATTATTATTATTATTTTGTTTTTTGTTTTTATTTTTCTCGGCTAGCCGGTAAAACTGATGGCACGGGCCTAAGCCAAGTGTACATCAGTATCACTAATGGTTTGTGTAGGGTTAATGGGTATATCGTGTGGTGTTGGTGTGTTGTGTATGGGTGTGTTGTCGGCTGTGCACTGTAAAAATTTTCTAACTAATCTACACGTGTTCAGTATTACTGCTTTTTGTAGAAGGTGGTAGGTTTTAGGTGGAATGTTGAGAGTTTTGAGAGATTGGTGTAACTGTTTAGGTATAACTCCTGTTGCAGAGAGAACTATGGGAACGATTACTACTTTTTCAAGGTGCCAAAGTCGACTAATTTCATCTTTTAATTCTATGTATTTAGTTAATTTTTCTGCTATTGTTGTTTGAAGATTGTGTGTGTTTGGTACAGCAATATCTATAAGGTATCCGGTTTTATTTGTTTTGTTTACTAATGTAATGTCTGGTCTATTGTAATGAATTGTTCGATCTGTGAGGACGGCACGGTCAAAGTAAAGTTTTGTAGTGTGGTTCTCTAGAATAGTCTCTGGGTTATATTTATAATATGGTGGTGTAGGTGTGTCAATAAGTTTGAACTGTTGTGCAAGTTTTTGATGTATAACTTTAGCAACCTGGTCATGTCGATGTTTGTAATCGGTTTGGGCTATTGATTTGCATGCGCCTGTAATGTGCTGTATTGTTTCTGATGAACTATTACATTTTCTGCAGATATCTGTTGGTAAATTTTTAATAATATATTTTCTGTAGTTTTTGGTTTCAATAACTTGGTCTTGTATTGCTATCATAAAACCCTCAGTCTCTGGAAAAAGTTCACCTCGGTTTAGCCACGCGTTCGACGCCTCTTTGTCGACATTTAGGTTGCATAAATCTTGGCGATGTCTTCCATGTAGAGACTTTTGATTCCATTCGGTTAACTTAGTTTTATCATCTACAAGCGTTTCATTTTTCTGTTGTGTAGTATCTTTAAGGTTAAGTGGAGTGAGCTTATAATCGTTTTGTACTATTGATTTATGTAGTGTAGATGATTCAGTTTTGGTGTAGAAATATTGTCTAAGTGTAGTGATTTGCTTATTGTGTAGGTTTACAATGTCGATGAGTCCTCGACCTCCTTCTATTCTAGGCAGTGTCAATCTTTGCAAACATGATCTAGGGTGGTTTTTACGAAATTTTGTCATAGCTGTGTTAATTTTCCTTTGTAGTTGTTTAAGCTCGGTCTTGGTCCAGTTGATTACTCCAAAAGAATAAGTGAGTAGAGGAATGACAAAGGTGTTGATTGCTTTTATAGTGTTCCGTGAGTTGAGTTGTGTTTTTAAGATTGTGTTTAGTCTATGTTGAAATTGTTGTGTCAGCTGCAGTTTAGTTTCTTTGTGGTGTATTTGTAGGGACTGGTTATATCCTAAATATTTGTAGGCGTCTTGCTCATCTAGTGATTTTATATGTGCTCCTGTATCTAATGTATAATCATGTTTATAGTTCTTATTATTATTATTATTATTATTAAGCTACTAGCGACGAGAGCAGAGCAGTAAGTAAAGACGAGGGTGAAACTGCACCACGAGATGCTATATATAACTATCTTCTCTTAAAACGTAATACATAGATAGGCTTGTCTTATAAAAGATGTATTACCTAATCTTGTAATAACATACCTTGTTTTTTGTATAGTGACGTCCACGAACCGGAAGACGCAGCATGGGCAGACCCCTCACAAGGTGGACCGACGACCTTATAATGGTGGCGGGCAACCGATAGATGAGGGTGGCTCACGATCAGCCAAGATGGCTTAAATTCGGGAAGGCCGATTTCTACTCAGTCTTACCGCTGATATGATAAGTATTAGGTAGCATTGTGTTAAGTTCCAGGTACTTTCCACGGGGGTAACAACCTGGGATCACACAGATAACAGAATGCAATTTTTATCAGACATTGCGTTTTTTATCGTGCAACGATCTGAGTTTTTTTTATAGTGTTTGTTCAACTTATGATAATTCAACCCACACGGAGAACTGTGGTTTAATAGCTATTATATCTTTATCTGACGATATATTATTATATCCTCATGTTTTTAATTTTATTGTATTAATCTAAAATAGGTAGATCTCAAAAAATTTTGGTTTATAGGAATCATTCTGCCCCAACGTCTGTCAGTTCTACGAGCTATGTGTTCTGCTCATTGCCACTTCAGTGGAGCAACTTTTCGAGGCACACCAGTTAAAAGTAACATAGGGTTTGCCTGCGGATATCTTGCGGATCGCGCAGGGTGACGCTTAACATAGCTCAGAGGGCGATGTAGCACAAGGACCACGTCTTCTACCTATTACTACTACTAAGAATTTCCCGTTCTGTCCCGTTCGTTTCAAAACCCGTCACGTATGCAATTAAGTATAAAAATACTAGCTGCGCCCTGCGGCTTCGCCCGCGCGGAAATCGGTATGTATATAGTTAATTTAAATCGGTAACCAGGACAATTTTCTTGATGAAAAGTAGCCTATGTTCGTCTCCGACACAGAATCTATGTACATACCTACCAATTTTCATCGAAATCGGTTCTACCGCTTAGACGCTGAGAGGTACACACCCACAAACTATTTATATTATTAACCTACGTAAATATACCTAACTACCTTTGTAATTTGTAAAGCAATGTAGATATTGAATATATTAAAAAGTAAATCTTTAACTTTCGCGAAAGATTATCGCCGTCCTACGCCAGGTAATAATTATAACGTGGTATATTATTATGTATATGTAGGCGTTTGGTAATAGATTATATCCATACATAGTGGTCGTTGTATAATAAATACGGATTATTACTAAAAATAATATGTTTATGCTCTTCTAATTTCCACCATCTTGCTGTTCGTGAGCGTGTAGTCAGTCCCACATGCCTCTTGAATAGGTATTTAATAAGCATTAAAATAATATAATTATTAACAAACAAGAAAAGGAAAAAAAAGAAATCAATTTTTTTTCTTTTTCTGACGCTACATCGAAATATTAAGTACCCTATGTCACTCCCAATTAATACGAATCTCATGACATCTCATAATTATGTTAAAATTCATTAGTAATTTAGGCTGTTATGCCTGCATACCTACATAAATACATACAATATAATTATATACATACACTTGAGAAACATTACCCTCCTTAACTTCGGCAATCGGGCAAAAACATGTGCAGAACATTCAATCACTATGGGCAGAACTTAAAGCTTGGAAATAGTTGGTTGCAAGATACATCGGCCCGACCTGATTGAAATGGAGCCACAGCTATCAAGCACTCATGGTAGAAGGTATCGAATCCTCAAAGCTCTGTCAGTGGTTAATGGTTAATATAATAATTGCGACACGCATTCGTGTAATTTGTCGAGATACCTATAGGTAATTATTTTTATGAAATTAAAATAAAAGAAGGTTATCTGCGACGTGGACGGGGCCCAGACGGAGATGGCGTGACGATTTAGATTGGTTTCGGGGAAACTGGCAATAGAACACCAAAAATCAGGGGAATTGGAAACTTTTGGGAGAGGCTTATGCCCAGCAGTGGAACACGTATATAAGCTGATTAAAAAATATTAAAATAATAATTATATATTGAAAACGTACCAAGTAGCGACATCTACTATCTGTTAGTTGTACTACCGAGCTATGTTTATATGAACTACTTGACACTAGATGGCGGTACAAAAAAAGCCATCTGGCGGCGTTTACTTAAACTATTAAAAGCAATTTAAGTTTTAGAATTAATATTACTAAAAAGATATTTTAATAGATGGCGCTAATCTTATGCAAAAAATGTTTTCATTTAAAGGTGGAAAATATTATTTTTGTACTGCAAGCCATAAAGTTAATAATTAGTATGGTTTACTCAGTAAGTAGTGTCAGTACCCACTGATTGTGAATTTAATTTATCCAAGCTTGTCATCATTATCATTAGCATTGACTTCATTCGCATGAACTTCATAACACTACGAAGGTAGGTTTAATCATACTTATGAGTAGTAAAAGATAAAAAAAAAACATTTTTATATAATATTGTGTAAAATAATATAATACGTACGGCAAAACGATATGTTTCCGCCCGGGATCGAACCGGGGGCCTTCTGCGTGTTAGGCAGATGTGATAACCGCTACACCACGGAAACGAATACGTATAATGCTTAAAGTTTAAATTGTTATGTACTTGCCGTGTGTTTTATTCATTGAATTATTTAAAAATATTATAATAACCTTTCTCGCTTGCCAGATTGCTTTTTAAGACATTTTGCTTAGTTTGTATTTTTAGAATATTCTATTCAATTTATTAAAAAAATATTGCCATACCTACCTACAATAGCTAAGAACATGGTGTAGATACTTAGGTACATAGATAGCCTTTATATATTTAGGTACTGTACCTAATTTATTAGAATTTTGTAGTTCCAGCAAAAATCTGCTAGGCTTGATTCTTATCATAGACGAATTTATTAATACCAGCGTTAGTCACACACGTGACACGTACTTGCTTTTTGCCTTTTCTCGTTAATTTAACATACGCAAATGCGATTATACTTTGACCCATGTTTGTGTGACACGAATACTATTGGTTTCCAGAGTCTTGTGAGTTTCATAAACAAGTAAATAAATATCTTCATAACCGCGCATGAAATCAATCTTGCATTCTTACAAATAATGAACGGTCTATATAATATAACTCAGCCAAATGCAATACCATACATGTTATTCTATCTTCAAATACATAACATGTGACGTCACAAGTTCGTAATCGCTGACGCACACATCACCGAGGCTTGAGGCCAATGTCGACGTCATGTCATTGTGAATACGGAGTCGGACATACACAAACATTACCTACTGTTTCGTTAGATGAACAAACGTTGGACCGTTGGACTGTTTAATGAAAAAGTGTTCTTTTTAATCCTTTTTTTATACAACTTGGTGGCATCATAGAGGCCACTTCATGGTAAGTATGTATGGCTCAGTTAAAAATATTTCACAAACAATTTGATGCTAAGAAAACACAAGCTAGATAAATGAAAAATGAATGTGAGAGGAGATAGAAAGAGCGTTGCGTCGACCTGGCCTTCTTTTTGCCCGACTGCCGAAGTCAAGGAGGGTAATGTGTTCGAGCGTATGTATGTATGTGGGTATGTATGTCTATTTCTTTAGCACGCTCTACAGCCTAAATGGCTTAATGGATTTTAACATAAGAGGTGACTTTAGATTCGTATTGATTATGGGAGTGACATAGGGTAAATATAATATTTCAATGTATCGTCAGCACGAAAAAGAATTGCGTTTCTTTCTATTACTTTGTTCTAGGCAGGTGGGCTTTTTGTGTTTGCTTGTTCAGAGCCAGTACAATGAATTATTAATAAACTTAAAAAAGTGACATTAGTTTTTGCTTGATTTTGAACTCTCTTGCATATGAGATGTGTACCAAAGTCGCTCGTGGCTTTGAGTTTATTATTACACCCTCACGACAGCCTTGTAATCTACTTTAATTACTGTTCGGCACTGCACGGCAAACATAGCGATCTAATAATAATTAACATTGTAACTTGATTATAGTTCACAGAAATAGATAAATAATAATATTAATAAACACCAAGTACAACATAGTCCTCGGCAAATGTCAGGAGTGTCTATCGTCAATTGAAAAAGCATTTAGAGTAAATTTATAAACATACGGAAATTAACGCGATCATGCATTAGGTATTTACATACCTTATTTTGCTTGAAGTTTCGACCAGGTTACATCGGCCGTGGTCACAAGCAGACTGGTGAGGCGATGTCATGGCTCCGTATGAGAAGTAAATTCTAGATCTACCCTCAAATTTATATGCCGTCGCTCGGCATACAGAATAGGGACACTGTCAGCACTGTCAGTGTGTTTTGTGATAGTACGTGGAAAGACAAAAATGTGAGGGTAGATCTAGAATCTACTTCACATACAGAGCCGTGACATCGCCACACCAGTCTGCTTGTGACCACGGCCGGTGTAACCCGGCTGTTTATAAATTTATATCATGCAACGCGAAAGTTTAAAAGTAAGCATTTAGAGTTCAATAGAAATGCGTTAGTGCTATTTGTGGAGCCTGGTTCACAGATAATTAATTGTAAGCCACTATTTAAGAAATATCGTATACTACCACTGGTTAGCATAGCATGCATTAGGGAACTCTATGTTTTTGTTAGAATGCATCCACATTAATTTAAAAAATATTTGGACGTGACAGGCAGGGGTGGTAAAGTAAGTTTAAACTTAGACTTCTTTTGTCTGATATTCATACACTAAACTCCTACATTAAAGTTATAGAAGTCTACAACAAACTACCAAATAGATTTAAGGAACTTACAATCAATATTTAAAAAAAAAGAATATCGTCGTGGTTTTTAAAAAATGTTTTTTTAATTTAAAAATTTCATGAATTATAAAGAAAAGATTAATAATTAATAAGTTACCTAATGTTAAAATTGTTTTGATTTAATTATTATAATCTCTAGACACTTTAATTCAATTAATCTGACATTAAAACTATAAAAAAATTTACATTATATAATATTAAACATTTAACTTTTATTTTATTTTGACATTAATTAAATATTATATAGACTGTCATTGCTCATTGATCAAAAATTATATTATTATGTATTAAGTACAGTAATTTATAATTGACATTGACATTTTGACAAAATGAATTTAAAAAAATGTTATTTTGGTGTATGTACCGTTTATATTCATATACATGTAGTAAAAAACGGTTATTTCAATATTACAAACAGACACTCCAAGTTTATTATATGTATAGATAGATAAACAAATTTCATTTCATTTCATTACACCACGTAAAAATACTCAATACTTAATCATCTATCCTCTTACCAATAGACGTAAAATACCGACGGGTTAGCTACTTCGTGTTTTGTCTCTTTCTTTCTCTGTCGTTTTTGAACTTGATAGAAAGGGACAAAGCATTGAATAGTTATTCTGTCGCTACTTTGTGTTTATTAGTAAGATTATTAGTGCTTACACAATGTATTAACAGAATGGTATAAAATCTTATAGTAACAATCATGGACCTTGTCGGGCACAGCATAGTCGGTATAATATTTAGAAGAGAAAAGATTTGATTTTTTATATGTTTGTTAGTTCCGATTTACCTCAAGATCTACGTAACCGATATAAAAAATTCTTTCACCTTTAGAAAGCTACAAATAGGAAGAGTAACAAAGGCTATATTTTATTATGTCTAACATATTTTTGCAGTCATTTTCAAAATTTCCATATTTTTAGCGCCTTTATAAATCTGAATGATGCAATACGTCACTATTGCTATGATATATTCAGAAGGCGTTTGTTGTGAACCCGAATAAAACTTTTGATATCGAAGAAAAGCTTGGGCGGACGTCTAGTTTAGAGATAATTATATCAGGTACTGTTTATTATAATAATCTTAAAACTATGTTAAATGACATTTTATGCGAGTTGATTTATGTTTACTGCATAAATATAATATTTTGTTCATTTAATTTTGTCTAATTTATAATTTTGTTATGGCATATTTAAAAATTTATTGACATAATAATGTAATTCATAGTTAAATTGGCACATAATTCTAAATCAATTAATATTTATAATATAATTTGAATATGCTTAATATAAAAAGTAAATAATACATATTTTTTTAAGGTGTCGGCTCATCGACCTAATAATAATATAACAATTATGAAATTTTCTATTTGGCATTATTTAGCGAAAACCTAAATGGGAATTAAAGCTCTCATCAGAAACATAGATCATAGATCTTAAATAAGTCGTAATGGGCCAGTGGTGAACGCACCAGCTTCGTAAACAGGAGGTCGGGGGTTCGAATCCGGGCAAGTACCAATGTGATTTTTCAAATCATGATAAATATTTGTTTTAAGTTTATCATCTGAACATTACTGAAGGAAAATATCGTGAGGAAACCTGGATTTCTGAGGAAGTCTAAAATCACCAATCCACCTTCGGCAAGCGTCGCAATCAATGCTCATACCTTCTCTGTATGAGAAGAGGCCTTTCCCTGTAGTGGTATAATAATCGACCACTATTGGCGTGTAGTACCTATTAGTGTTATCCATCTTATGTCAGGGTCGAACCTGTCTTACCGGTTGAGCACTTACTAGGTTCTTTTCGCCCAACTGACGAAGTCAAGAAGGGTAATGTTTTTCGAGCGTATGTATGTAGGCAGTGGCATGCACTCCATATAGGCAGAAAGGCATTGCCTACCTTAATAATTGCTTAAAATCGCAATTTTAGGAACATAATTAAATAATGCCTACCCTGTTAGAATGTATAATGCCTACCCTGTCTAAAATCTCTGTGCACGCCACTGTATGTAGGTATGTATGTCTATTTCTTTAGCACGCTCTAGTCTATGGTTTAATGGATTTTAACATATGAGGTGTCATTAGATTCATTTAGTATTAATAATTTGTGGGAGTGACCTAATTAACTACACTTTGCGGCTATTCCAATATGGCGGCGCGAGCGGCAAACATACGAGGTGGCAAAGTAAAATTCGGAAAGAGCACATAAAAATTTATAAAACTACCGGTAGTAGATCCACGCTGGTTTCAGCATGAATGGGCCGGATCGTCCGGAGAAGTACTACCCTCTCATATAAGATCGACGTAAGAGTAGTAGTATCCGTACTACGCAGTTTAAGACGATGGCTTTTGGTATGGTGGCTACCACTTCTGGATTCCACTGACTGCTTACCATCAGGCGGCGTGGAGTTACTTTGGTAGGCTAATATAAAAAAAACGCCCGAAATTCTATCCAGATAACAATATTTTTCGTACCAAATAACTGTACCTACTATAAATAACTCTCTGTTGTATTAATTTGTCTTCGGCGAATGCTAGTGAATTTATGGGCATTCTCCTTTCATGAACTTCACGTATAACAATAGGTAGTTACTAGATCTTTAGTACTTTCATAGTTTGACTGTCCAGCTTCATTCTTTACTCAAAACAAATACTATTAATTAGTTTCCATACTATTACGTTTAGTTTCGTAAGAATAACCTTCCTCTTCAATAAAACCTCTTCAGTAACATTCCTTTTTACGTTATCGACTTCTTTAAGCATTATATTATATTTCTGCAATATTTACCTTGTTCTTAAATTACAGTATCCAGTGACCATAGCTCACAATCATGGTTATTTGCTACCTGAGTTTGATAAAACCTATAATCTATACTCTATACGTATGAAGCGGTAGAGTTTGTTTGTTTGAACGATTTGAATCTCTGATTTGATTCGGATTTAAATAATTATTTTTCCATAGGTATGATAGCTCAGTTCTTGAGGAAGATTATAGGCTATGTAACATCACGCTACTGGCGACGGGAGCAAAGCAGTAAGCAAAGACGCGGTTGAAACCGCACCGCGGAAAGCTAGTATTATATAGATCGGAAGAGTTTGTTTGTTTGTTTGAACGAGCTAATCTCTGATATTACAAGTCGGATTTGAATATTTATTTTTGCATATGATAGTCGAGTTGTCTAGGTGTAGGCTATGTAACATCACGCTACTGGCGACGGGAGCAAAGCAGTAAGCAAAGACGCGGTTGAAACTGCGCTGCGCGAAGCTAGTCAATTTATAATCTAGTTTCAGCCTTTAAAACGAACAGCTGCGACTTTCTTGACCTAGTTACGTATTATAAGGTACAAATAAATAGTGAATATGCAAATGAATAAGTAATTGTTTTATAGTGAACATAATCGCTTAATCTATTGCAGTTATTGAAATACTAGCTTCCCGCTACTTCACTTTTAACAAAAAAATGCTATCTAAATTAAAATTCAATAAGACTCATTATGACAGTGACAACTGTCACTGTACTGAGGTAACTTGCAAGCAAAAATAGACATTATTGTTTTGTGATACGCAAACGACCTTTACTCTAAGGGTGATAAAGCAATTTTATAGTCGACTATACCTAACAACTTTAGTGCACACTAGTACAACAACAAGCAACAACAAGGTAGCAATTAGGCGCAATTTATTAGCTATTAACTAATCGATGTGTACGGAACAATTGACCGCCTGCCGTGTTCTGCACTCCTGGTACTTCACGGATTGTCACGTGGTTCATAGATGTGTCCGTGGTATCGTGGGATTGTTATTTAACAGGATAAGCAGACCACTTCATGCAAACAACAGGTCAGGTTCATCATCTTCTCCTTCTTTCTTCTTCTTGTGTTTTTGGAGTGCCCTCATCCATCGGTTGCCCGCCAAAGTCAACTGACAGATGCGGTCACAAAGTTTAGCTTATTAAATGTGTTACTGGTAGGTTTAGCAGGACGTTTAATGGATCCTGCATTCAAATATACAGAGAATAATAGGACAAGTTACCATTAGATGAAACTAGTCTACCATTATTTACCCATTCGTTCGATTGTTTCCATGACAGCCATGTTAATTGTAATTGCAAACCAATAGAGAGAGTAAAGTGTGTAACATATTTAGGTATGAAGGTAGATGAGCATTTTTCTTGGAATGAACATGTAGATCTCATATGTAATAAGCTTAGAGTAATACTTAGTAAATTTTATCATCTTAGTTATCGAGTTCCCACTAGTACCTTGAAACTCTTGTACAACTGTTTGGTTGAATCTATTTTGGACTATGCTTTAGATTGCTATGGACTTACATTTAAAACCTATATTGATAAGCTGGAGAATATTCAAATTAGATTCCTAAAATTACTAGTGGATAAGAAAACTAAAAGCAAATGCAAAAACGATTACAACAAGCTGTTCAAAATTTGTAAAATTTTACCGGTCAGTTTAAAACACAAATATCTTCTTGCAACTAACAACCATGGCATTCGGGAGCATAATTCCTTGTTAATAAATGTAAATAATAATTATAATACTAGAGCGATGACCTCTGGTAAATTTGTTGTACCTAGAGTGACTAATGCGTACGGAGATAGGACACTAGCAAAACGTATACCTTATTTATATAACAGTTTACCAGCGGTCATCACAGACGAAAATGTCAAAAATAAATTTAAAACTGAATTAAAGAAATACCTCATAAGCACGTTACCATAAAGATCCTTTACTGGTTACTATATATATAAAACAGCACTTACTTTATATACATTTTGAATAGATTTTAGTACAACCTACATATACCTAGTTACATAAATTGATCCTACAGTCAAACTGTTTATACAGTTTTGTGGGACTTTGTATTATCTTATAAGTTTATTATGTACTCTTTATTATAATACATAAATAATAAAAAAAAAAAGTAAAAAAAATACATTTTACTAATCGTTTAAATTTTGAACGCATCGCTGGACTCATTGAATTACCGTCTCCTCGTGACCTACGTTCCTTGAATGCTCCCTGTCATGGTCATGGCAACAAATCTAATAGTTCAGCGAACTGCAACGAGTTAGGAAAAATCAGATGGTATAGTCGAATTTATAACAGATGAAGTCGAAATTCTAGTGTAATTTAACCGTGTCTGATTTTGTATTGCTTTAAAGAGAGAAAGAAAAAGATAGAGCGGCATAATTAACGTAGTAAAAACAAGGCAAAGTCCGTTGTTTTATAACATAAACATCTGATTAAATAAAATCGAATAGGAATATGTGTACATAACGTAGTTATAGAGATATTATTATGCCTAATGGTATTTCTGGTGTGCTACTGGCCTGTTGCAATTGTCCAAACGCTATCAAGTTGCCAGCCTGTGAAGATCCTAGGAAGCTTCTGGTCTTTTGAACGGACTGGATTTAACTGCAGAACCCCGAAAGAAAAAAAATCTGTATTCGTTACAATTCAAGTTTCCGCACGATGTTCTGCTTACATGCAATATCTAAATCCTGCAACCTTAAAACAAAGTTAAATTAAATAAACAGTACATGTTTTATTCAAGTTCAAGTACTAACATAGATTGTAGAGCGACAGAGCGTATAAGGCCTTTGCTGGCACCATTCAAGCGTGCTGTTCAGACCTGACTAGAGGTTGATATTACACACGTATGAATAATGAATAATTTGTAATCACCCGAACTTAATAATTACGATTATAGGTATTATTCGCAACTACGTTTTCAAGCTTGGTCGTGTAGAGTGTCGAGAATTCCCGGGTCTCATATCCCCCCTTTCCTTTTTCCTCACCTGCCTCAATCCTTTCAACTGCCCCACTCCCTTCACGGTTCAGACATTGCAGGCTAGGGACTCTGAGTTGTCCATGAGCAACAGTTACCACTTATACCATCACGTAGGTTGTTTTCTCGTCTGCCACAGTCGACAATAAAAAAATGGGTATATTTACTCTGAGAGGAAAAATGGTGTAAGTTGAGAAGTACCATTAAGCAAAAGTTAACTTTAATCAAATTATAATCAAAGTGACATTTTTGTAAGCACGAATTGCGCGTTACGACTCTTTAGTCCTGAGAATGCGATTATAACTTTTTCATTTTCTTTGTCTATTTATCCAGATGATCTCCTGACTTCTTGACTTTAATTAAGTAAAATTACTGTATTATTCTTTACAATAAATTACATATAATTTAATAATTTTGACTGGCCTGTTGGTCTAGTGGTTAGTGACCCTGACTGCTAAGCCGGAGGTCGTGGGTTCGATTCCCACCCAGGACAAACCTTTGTGTGATGAGCATGATTGTTTGTTCTGTGTCTGGGTGTAATTTATCTATAATATGTATGTATTTACAAAAAAAAAAAAGAAGTATTTAAGTATGTATATCCGTATTCTAGAACCCATAACACAAGCATATAATATGCTTACTTTGGGTCTAGATGTTTAAAAAAAAAAAAAGAAATAAAAAAAAAATAATACTAATAATAACATTACAATTGTATAAATGTATAGTCGATCACATATTTGCTTTACCACTTTTAACAAAAAAACTCTATCAAAATTAAAATTCAATTAGGGTCATTACAACCTGTCAACTGTCACTGTACTGAGGAGACTTGCAAGCAAAAATAGACATTATTGTTTTGTGATATGCAATCGATATTTACAGTAGGTGGCTTAATTTGTAAATAACTATTTACTAGCTGATGCATATAAGATAATAAAATTATATGGTTTTTTATTTAAAGTAATACCAATGATATTTTAAATAGAATATGATCGACTTATTACCCATCATAAAGAATAGATTTTGATATTTTATGTTTGTTTGTGATACATGAACTCAAAATCTAAGTAACCAATTTCAAAAATATATCACATATAGAAAGCTACAATATTAGTGAGTAATTTAGGCTATATTTTTGTTGTATACCTACCCAAGGGGCGAAGCCGCTGGCAACAGCTAGTAAAACAAATATAAACATGCAATTCATAAAGAAAAACAGTTTTTGCATAAATATAAAATTATGAAACAAATGTCCTTCCCTCCAATATTAGAACACAGCCACGTATGTATGTAAATTAAGTTCATTGTAATGTTTGTTAGCGTTAAGAAATTGTCATAATATTCAAGTAGAATATAGGCGAGTGTTGATAGCAAAAGTGTGAAGCCCTATCTCTCTCCATTACTTACATATTTATAAATCTTTACCAGCGCATGTGTTCCCATCAAATTTTTATCCTAGGTCTTATAAGCGGGTTGTCCTTTTACGCATTATCCGAGGCCACTATACCAGCAGTTTTAGACGATGGCTTTTAGAATGGTGTCCACCACTTCTGAATTCCACTGACTGCGTCGTTCGCTGTCCTCATCCAGAGCATAATCACTTACCAACTGAATATAAGCTTACTGCGTGTACCCGTAACCAACGTGTGTATATGAAAAGATTAATAAACGTTGAAAAGGCAAAGGAGGTATGTTTGGATCGCTGCAATTGACGCTCTATAGTCTCTGCTTATCCCATTGATGGGATACAGGTGTGAAGTTATGTATGTATGTATGGAACTTTCTATACCACTTTAGGGCGAAGGTCTCATACACAAGGCATTGATTGTATCTCCAGGGGGTCTAGCACCACCTCTCATATCAGTATTATTTTATTATTACTTTGTGTTTTGTCTTTTTCTTTTGTATCATTAAAAACAAGGATAGATACAAAGTAAGGTTTTAATAAAATTGCTAGTAGTTGTGGTAGGGTCCCAGTTTTCATTTTCATTACGAAGTTTTTCTGACTTGATACTTTACTTCGTTTAAAAACTATGAGTACTTTAAAAGAGCGTATTATGTTTGTAACTTTATATCTGAATTATTATTATGTATTTGTGAAATCAATGCGGAATTCTTACAAAAAATCGTTTAGCATGATCGTATTACCAATAACATATCAAATAATTCTAGTATTATTTTTTAGCGTATCTTTTTCATAATTTTTATGATGTTTTTTTAGAATACTATGATGATTTGAAATAAATAAATAAAGTTTATGCCATTATTTTTAATGTTTAGCTTCTTTTGATCGACTTACAACGTAAGAGTTGTTGGTAGAACAAGTCTATTTATATTTAGTAACCATATTTCAATAAAAAGTTAATCCTTCTATATCTATACTGATAAATAAAGCGGAAGAGTTTCTTTATTTGTTTGTTTGTTTGAACGCGCTAACCTGTAGAACTACTAGTCGGATCTGAAAATTCTTTTTGCGTATGATAGCTCAATTCTCGAGGAAGGTTATAGGCTATGTAGCATCACGCTACTGGCGACGGAAGCAAAGCAGTAAGCAAACACGCGGATGAAACCGCGTCTTGGAGAGCTAGTATAATATAATTAAACAGCTTATGGTAATTAATAAAATTAATACCATGACACATGTCAATTACTGTCTGTCACATCACGGAAATGTTCGTATCGTAAAGCAATAGTTTTTACAAGTATTATTGCCTCGTTGTAAGCAAATTTTATATGAAACTAGGTTTCACCCGCGTCTTTGTTTACTGCTCTGCTCCCGTTGCCAGTAGCGTGATAATACATAGCCTGTAACCTTCCTCGAGAACAAGGATATTATAAGCAACAAGAATTTTTAAAATCTGACTGGTAGTGCCAGAGATTAGCGCGTTCAAAGAAACAAACATTCTGCTTTATATAATAGTATAGGTAAACATCGTATTCTAACCAAGCAGTAGCGATTGTTAAGGAGAAAATAATAAGAATAATAATAATATTGATTATATAATAATATGAAGGACGAAGGAATAAAAATGGTGTAAAGGATTGCGTTTTTACGAAAACGAAACAATAGCAGGTTCGAGATAAATATCAATTAGAAATCTTCATTATTCCAAATCAACTTACAACGGCTTTTTGAGAAGACGGAGTGAATATACAAAGCGAGGTTTACATATTCCGGCCGCCTTCAACTGGCGATTTTCTTCATACCAAATCATTTGCTTCTCTTTCGAATAGAATGCGTAACAACATTTCAAGTATGGTGTTTATCTCTAACACAAATATTAGTATTAGCTAAGTGATTGATTACTACTGTTTATCCTAATGTGTTTCAAGTTTTTAATGCGCGTCTGTTCAAGAACTTTTTATTCTCGCTAATCGCTTTTGCAATAAAACAAATACTAAATAGATGCCGAAAATAAACCGCAATGTTTTTATAAGATTAATCAGGTCGGTAAAAACAATCCCATACGTTTTTATAAAGTACTAGCTGCGCCCCAAAGCTTCGCCCGCGCGTAAAGTAGGTTTTGTTTTATCACTCGGCAACCAGACCGATTTTCGGAATAAAAAGTAGCCATACCAATTTTTATCAAAATCAGTTCAGTTGTTTAGGCGCTGAGTGCTAACAAAAACACACACATATTAATTTAATAATATTTTTAGATAATGTTTCTATTTGAAAGTACTTTATCTAAACTAAAGTGGCTGATATATTACGTAGAGTTTGACTGAAGTGGCATATACCTAAAAGAAACATTGCTGACAGAACTGATGTTCGTTGAGACAGAAAAGGGGCATGTATCCTGGAATTACCCTAAATGTTTTGTTTAAATAGTGTACGTCAAATAATAACGGCGTTTAAACAAGTTTTTAAAAACTTTATTTAAATCTTACAGAGGTCGTGTGCTCTGTGTGAGCTACAGAATGAGAATAGCATCCTTAAAAGACTATGTTACTTATATAACATAATGTCGACCACAGTCTCACCGTTTAACCTACAATTTTCAGTACCTGAGAAAAAGGTTTTGGACGAATATAGGCCGGCAAACGCAGTGTGGGCACTCCCCACAAAAGGAACTGAAAACCTGATAGATGTGACGACACAAATCTTGGGAAAGGCCATTGTTTAGAAGTGGACGTTTTTCAGTAAAATAACTCGCCTTTTTTTTCTACATAGTTTAGATACAGTATATGTGCGACTGGTACTTAAAATAGGAAAACCTGAGCTATAAGTATCAGTAACCTTGCGTTGTCACAATTTGTATACAAACTACTTATTTTAGTTAATAGGTTAGAACAATATAAATCTAGGATAATAATATAATCTTAGGTAACAGTGTATGAAGTTATTAAAAACTTAAAAAAACAATATAGGTACATACCTATTAAATTAGATTTAGTAAAATTAAGGAGATATACGACTGTAGAATAAAATATAAAACTTTTAACCATTTTTATTGCCAAATAGTAAAAATGACTTTACTTGGTGTTCGGTTTAGCAACTCTTTATAGTACACTAAGTATTTTAAAAGAACACATCTATACTATTATTTGAAGCGTAAGAGTTTGTTTGTTTGAACGCGCTAATCTCTGAAAAAACTAGTCTAATTAGAATAAAAATTCTTATTGCGTATGATAGCCTAATTTCTGAGGCAGGTTATAAGCTATGTAACATAACGCTACTGGCGACAAAAGCAGAGTAGTAAGCAAAGAAGCGGGTGAAACCGCGAAAACTAGTAATTCAATAAAAATTAAGAATAAACCTAATTTCTTTAAACAAATAGGAAGGAAGCATTAAAACTTAATACACAACAATCGTATTGGTATTTACAGACAACACTGATAGCTAGATAATCTGTCTTATCGGAACCACAAGGAAACGTCTATTCGTATAAATGTGACGTCATCAGGCCACTACTATCAATCAGTATTAGATATTCGAACAGACACCACGCACATCCTTATCACGAACGATAGTCATCTTACGCAACAACTGATAAATTGTGTATCACCTTTAAATATGTTACTAAATCCTTGCTGATGCTGGTATTATTGAATTGCATCGAACTGCCAAATAATATTTAAAGCAGAATTATTTTAGTTTTTTAGTAGTCAAAAATATGCTATCAAAAATATATTTAACTAGCGACCCGCCCCAGCTTCGCACCGGTATTATGCTGATACTAAATATACTACAGAATGTCTTTTTAAGCAACGTTCACAGCTTTTTTGTCATTAGACAATACCAACATGTTTTCTTTAGAGGCTGGCGGCTCCCAGCCGGTATATACCGCCGCAACCGCTATGTCCCTGCATTACATTAGAAACCTCTAAAATTACCAGTGTTTCTCTACTATATTTTGCACGTATTATACCTATAAACCTTCCTCTTGAATCACTCTATCTATTAAAAAAACCGCATCAAAATTGGTTGCGTAGTTTTAAAGATCTAAGCATACATAGGGCCAGACAGCGAGTAGCGACTTTGTTTTATACTATGTAGTGACTAGCTTGCCGCAGCGTGGTTTCACCCGCGTCTTTGCTTACTGCTCTGCTCCCCTCGCTAGTTGCGTGATATTACATAACCTTCCTCAGAAACTGGGCTATCATACGCAAAAAGAATTATTTAAATCCGAATGGTTGTTCCAGAGAAAAACGCGAAAAGTGGTTTTAAATAAAAAAACCTTTTTTTTTTTTTTTTCCTTTTTATTTTTTTACGTGGGAAATGCATTACGCATACACACCCGCCCGGGCAAAGCAGGGGTTATGTCGGACTCTCCGACCGCACTCAAAGCGCGGCCGGCATACCGACTAAAACCCACGGTGTTCCTCCAGACGGCCAGAGTGTCGGGGTCACGGGAGACGCTCGCGCATTCATCCGCGACCCCGACGGGCCACTGCCCGCTCACCACACCGGAGCGGGCCCCGTCCGATTTGGGGGACCTAGCCCCCCCCCTCCCTCCCTCGAGAGGCGTGTGCGGAACACACGCACTGCCATCTCAGGCCCGTGCTGTTCGGGCGGCGACTGCCCGATCGCCGCCCGCAGGCCACCTCCTAACTCGGCCGCAGAGGATAGGGAGAACGGCGCGTCGCAATACCGACACTCCTCTTCCCCTGCGGCCCCACCGCGTCCGCAATCTGGCGGTTGCGGCCCCGCCGAGGCCGCGGAAGGTAGGGAGAGCGGCGCACCGTTATACCGGCACTCCTCTCCCGCCGCGGCCTCGCCACTCCCCAGCCGCAGTGTCGCCGAAGCAACACCGCAGCCCGACCCAGTTGCGGTGCCGCCCATACAGCACCGCAACCCTCCTGAGCCGCTCCATCGTGGGCTTACCGCCAAAGCCCAGAGGAGCGGCGCCTCCTTGGGGTTCCTCTTGGTTCACCGTGGTCCTTGGTAACCACGGCTACTAAGCCCCCCCGCCGCGACAAGGCGAGAACCCCGTTTGAATAAAAAAACCTAACCTAACCTAACCTAACCTAACTAGTTAAACTTAGATTACACGAGTTGTCAATATGCCAGAGCGATGGCGCATTTTGAGGATACTGCTTAAATTTTGTGATGAACAAAGGTATTTGTTAATATACAAATGGTGAAGTTGTGATAGAGAAAGAAGATACGGTGTAAGTTGGCTACTTCGAGGAAAACCAATTAATAGTCATGATGCGACAGCTACAATTTTTACTTATTCAAATAACACACGTCATTCATCCAAATGCAAGTCAGAAATACTTTCAAATTTGTGGAGAGCGTTCACACATAAGAGTGACAACGTCGCAATGTCTTAATTTCGTGTATTTAAATTTTTATCATTTAATCGAAGCTGTATTTAAAAAATATAATTAAACACTTTTTAGAATTACGTGAAAGATGTATACAAAGTTTACAGTTGTATTTACATGCAACTAATAGATTGAAAACTTGTATGGCGTTATTTTCATAGTAAAATAACTTAAGAAAACTAAGCTAATTTTGTCGGAATAGATTCCATTTCTACATGAATATTCTTCACTGTCTTCCATTAGTGGGTAAGCAGGGACTATAGAATGTTATTTGCTGATATCCAAGCATACCTCGTTTGCCTTTGCAACATTTATTACTCTTTTCATACACACACGTGGGTGGATGCTGGTAATTGTGCCTTTTGTCAACACATCACTTATTTGGTTCGTGTATGTCCTTCTAGGGCGACCCCTACCGTTTTACACAGGCAATGCCACTCCATAAATCTCTTTCATTATCCTACTTCCAACTATGCTTCCATTTCTATTCTGAGGCCCTAGACAAGTAGTGTCAAAGATTTCTATTCTATTCGTAGAATAGATTAAAATATGTATGGGATTGACATAAGCTAACGCCAAAGCTTATGTTGATCCTATACATTTTTTTTTACTACTTGTCTAGGGCCTCTGATAAGTAAATGTAATATGAAATAAATCTCTAGTACAACAGTTATCAACTTCAAGCTATTTATAATCTAACTATTTATTCAATAAGACTTGAAATCGCTTGAATCAATAGAATGACCGTTTCAGACGATGATCGATTTCTTTTAGCCGGTACCACATGGCTAATAAACAAACGACTGATAATGATTGCCACATGTTTCTCTAATATCAATTTACGCACAACACGCGGTGAGAATCTTGTTTTTATTATAATTCTATAGATTATACCATTAATCATATTGATATCGTTGGAATTATATATTTTAAACCCGATTTTGTTAATTCATGCTAATTTAATAAAGCTGTTAGCGCTAATCTCTGGAAGTGCTAGCTGAATTTAATAGAATCTTTTTTATTTGATTTTTTCAAAGATAGTAAAATATTTGACTGTAATCCTGAACCAGGTCAGTAGTGTAACAAACAAAGAACACGAACACATTACAATTTATCATGGAGCAACAATTGCATAGTTCCTATGGAGGGTCGCTATCTTATGAATTGAATTATTTATCGTCTTATATCAACGAACTGATAGTACTTATGGGAATATTTGGCATGAGAATGTAGTCGAAGGTCTTAAATAATTGACAGAATGAAAACGTTCTAGAAGGCCTTAGTGGGTTAATAATTTTCCCCTTTCTTTTATTTCACCTCTGTCAATCCTCTCACCTATACCATTACCTTCACGGTTGGCAGCAACTTCGCAGGGTCGGAGTCGTCCATGGGTGACAGTTACCACATGCCATCACGTGGGCTGGTCGTGAACTGCTCGTCTACTACTGTTGGCAATAAAAAAATAAAATAAAAGTAATTTGAAATAGCAATTACTAAGATAAAAAGATGACGGACAGTCGAACATTTATTGATTGCTTAAGCTACAGATCAAGTACTCAGGATAGTAGATGCACAACTTAGATGTGCTGATTTTCAGCTGATAGCTCAGGGGTCCTACCACAACTTCATATAGCAATCTTATTGTTACTTTGTCTCTATCCTTGTTTTTAATAGTACAAAAGAAAAAGACAAAACACAAAGTAAAATTAAAATAATACTGCTAGAGGTAGTGGTAGGTCCCCAGTTCTCGAGGAAGCTTAATAGGCTATATAACATCACGCTACTGGCGACGGGACCAGAGCAGTAAGCAAAGACGCGGTTGAATTCGCGCCGCGGAAAACTAGTATTATTATATAAAGACCAAAGACGCGGGTGAAACCGTGCTGCAGGTAACTAGTTTTTATATTTTGTGAGTATTATAGTAATCCAAGTTGTTTTAAGGAACTGAATCATAGCCATATCAGCTAATTACATTTGGAATGCGAATTATGAATCATTTAGGCTGTAATAACTAATTACGAGATTGATAATACAATAATTACAGAAGTGTTATTTTTATATTTTTTGCATATTAGTGAAGTAATAACAGTTATAATTAATAAAAAGTAGCGGCCCACCCCGGCTTCGCACGAGTGGTCATTTTTTTTTAACATTTTGGGATAAATAAAGATACTTTTGTATGGGAATATAAAAAAGTGTTTTTTTTTCCAGGCAATTTTTTAACTTTTCTCTCCGTAAGAACCATCCTCGTCTTTCAAGAAAAAAGAATTAGCGAAATTGGTTCAGCTGCTCTCGAGATTTGCGCTTAGCAACACATTTAGCGATTCATTTTTATATTATATATAATTCATTAGCGTGATCAGTTAACTGAATTCGTCATAAAATATTGATGGCAATTAAACTTAAACTATTTATAGAAGTAGTAAATGCAAGATTTTAACATTAATTTGACTGCCTCCGTAGTGCAGTGGGAGCAAGTGAGGTTGTGAGTTTGATCCCCACACGGGACAAAACTTTGTGTGATGCATAAATGTTTGTTCCGAGTCTGGGTGTACTTTGTGTCTGTTGAATGTATGTTTATAAGTCTTCCGCGACACCGAGCCTTGTTTCTAATGCGGGAGTTGCTTTTACAAGAAACAAAAACGAAAAAAAAAACTTTTAAAGTATGTCGAAAATTCTTGCTCTCTTTAAACCTAGCGCACTCCAATTGCTTTTAGCGATTTCTATCTCTTCTTTAATATTTCACTGCTTTGTAGTAGTTCATGTTTTGCTAAACTCTTAAATACGTTCCAACACATTCATTGCCTGATAAGTTTGACCACACTGCGATTATCAATTTACTTTCCAATATGGAAATTCCATGCGTACCGATTATGGGAAATCTTTACAAATACCGATAAGAACTTTTTGTACCTAGAGTGAATAATGTGAAATAAGACGCGCGGCCAGCATACCGACTAAAACCCACGGTGTTCCTCCAGACGGCCAGAGTGTCGGGGCCACGGGAGTCGCTTGCGCATTTATCCGCGACCCCGACGGGCCATAGCCCGCTCACCGCGAGCGGGCCCCGTCCGATTTAGGGGCCTAGCCCCCCCTCCTTCGAGAGGCGCGTGCGGAACACGCGCACTGCCGTCTCGGGCCCGTGCTGTTCGGGCGGCGACTGCCCGATCGCCGCCCGCAGGCCAACTCGGCCGCAGAGGATAGGGAGAACGGCGCATCGCAATACCGACACTCCTCTTCCCCTGCGGCCCCACCGCGTCCGCAATCTGGCGGTTGCGGCCCCGCCGAGGCCGCGGAAGGTAGGGAGAGCGGCGCACCGTTATACCGGCACTCCTCTCCCGCCGCGGCCTCGCCACTCCTCAGCCGCAGTGTCGCCGAAGCAACACTGCAGCCCGACCCAGTTGCGGTGCCGCCCAAACAGCACCGCAACCCACCAGAGCCGCTCCATCGTGGGCTTATCGGCAAAGCCCAGAGGAGCGGCGCCTCCTTGGGGTTCCTCTTGGTTCACCGTGGTCCTTGGTAACCACGGCTACTAAGCCCCCCCGCCGCGACAAGGCGAGAACCCCGTTGGGGGGGATACTTTATACCTATATATAGCAGTATACCAGCGATCAGCAGAGACAAAAATCTTAAAAGTAAATTTATAACTAAGTTATAGAGTTTTTTTTTTTTTTTTTATATATATTAGCCTACCAAAGTGACTCCACCCCGCCTGATGGTAAGCAGTCAGTGGAATCCAGAAGTGGTGGCCACCATACCAAAAGCTATCGTCTTAAACTGCTGGTATGGTGGCCTCCACTATGGCGGCTGGGAATGGGGTTAGAAGAAGGGAATGAGGGAGGTGAGGTAACAGGAAAGGGGGGAAGTTGGACCTCCGGCACTCTCACTCACCGAACGAAACGCAGTAGTAAAGATATTACTACTATTAAGTCGATCTTCTATGAGAGGGTAGTACTTCCCCGGACGATCCGGCCCATTCATGCTGAAACCAGCGTGGATCTACTACCGTCGCAGAAATATCTTATATGTACATTACCATAAAGAATCTTTATTTGGTACTACGAGTATATAAGCAGCACTTCATTTTATAACCAATAATATTTACCATAAGTAAGCGAAGCCGTGGGGCGCAGCTAGTGTTAAATAGATTTTAGAATACATACAATGTATTTGATCCAACAGTCATACTGTTTATACAGTTTTGTGGGACTTTGTACTATGTCATAATTTTCTTATGTATTCTGTAGTGTAATAAATAAGAAAGAAAGTAGACTAGGATACGAATCACGGTAAAACCTACCATTTTTTACGAAGATAGTAATGATACTTTGATTAGATAATAGCGCTATTTCACAAGCTTAAAATCAATGATTATCAAATTAATTTGCACTGATAAAGTATAAATATACATTTAAATGATTGCGATTAGATAATATGTAAGTAAATATAATTGTATAGGCATTTTGTAGCTCTTTAAATTTGACTAGCTTGCCGCAGCGCGGTTTCACCCGCGTCTTTTCTTATTGCTCTCCTCCCGTCAGTAGCGTGATGTTACATAGCCTGTAACCTACCTCAAGAATAGAGCTATCGAACGCAATAATAGAATTATTCAAATCTAACTGGTAGTTTTAGAGATTAGCGCGTTCAAACAAACAAACGCTTCCGCTTTATGGGTATAATAAGTATAGATAGTTACGATTTACTTTTAAACAAACCAATGCTATCTCTAACTAGTGAATCACTAGTATAGAAAAGATAGAAGGAGAACTTTGCTCCTTTTTAAATACTTAGTGAAAAATGCTGTATAACGATTACGTGCTATCAAACGCATGTAATGTGTGACTTTAAACATGTTATTGACTAAAGTTCTGGTGAAGAAGGTGTGGTTTTATCATACAAAACACAGAAATGGTTTAACCAAGGCATGACGCTGCAGATATTAGAGTTATAACTGCTGCGTCAGTATCAGTGTATGATCATGATCAATGCAATCAGTATGACAATATAAGATGTATACGTGGTGCGGATGGCGTGAACTTTTATAAGTCGAGAGTTAAACTTATCTAAACTAATATTTTAAAGAGAAAGCATTAAATTTTTTGTGTTTGTTTGTTTGCAACGTTTTAACTAAAAATCTCTCTAAACACTAAAAAGCGAGAAGGGAGCAGAGCAATAAGCAAAAATGTAATTTAACGCGGGTGAAGGCTAGTAATAAAATTAAACTACTATAGAAACTTTTGACTTCTACTACGAAGATTTCACAACCGTAATTTCTTTTATTGTTTCGAGTTTCTAGTGCTAGGAATAAAACTATGAGAGTACCTAGTCGAGTGGGACCTAGTGGTGCAGAATGGTATTTGAATAATTCCTTTAGCGTGAATATCGACCATCTTTTACAAAACATTTGAAATATAGCAGGAGTTAGAGAAATAGTATAAATACCTATGTAGAGTTTGTTTGCTTGGACGCGCTTATTTCAAAAACTGCTTATTAGATTTGAAAAACTCTTTTGACTTTTAATAAATTCATGAAAAGATTATAGGCTATTTAACATCACGCTTCAATTTACGAGAGTAGAGCAGTAACTAAGAAGTAACATGGGTGATATTGCGTTCTGCTAGTCCTTACTAATATTATAAATGTGAAAGTAACTCTATTTGTCTGTGTCTGTCTGTCTAAACCACTGAACTGACTTTGATAAAATTTTGTATGAGACAGCGTAGACTTCGGGGAACAACATAGGCTATATTTTATTCCGAAAAAATGGCTTAAGAAGGTTGAAATAGGAGATGAAAGTTTGTATTAAAAATCGTCAATATAAACAGAGATACACTGCTAGTATAATATAATAAAGTCTTTTATCCTTTTGTTTGTATACATGCAACAAGAAGTAATTGATATCACCAACAATAGAGTTAGTACTATTCTATAATTATACACAATAAGTTAGTAACAATAATAATTATTGTTTCAATGTTTGTTAATATACGGATTGAATTGATCAATGAGAGAATGAGGTGCGTAGACCTGGGTATGATGAAGTAGGATGTATATCATGTACTATCGAATCAGCTAAATCATAACCCATTTTGCTGATAATTCACGCCCGAGCAGCTCTGTCTTCTTTATAAGACACAGGTTCAATCCTGCGTGGAGTACTGCTCTCATCTTTGAGATCGCTCCGCACAGTACTTACTGGATGCACTCGATAGGTTGCAGCGGCGAGCAGTCCGTATCATCGGAAGCCCGGAGACTACTAAGATCCTTGAGCCTTTAAAGCTGCGAAGAGACATCGCCTCAATGGCCGTCTTCTATCGCCTTTACCATGGAGAGTGTTCTGAAGAGCTCTTTGAATTAATCCCACCCTCTCCCTTTTTATCCAGAACGATACGTGCGGGAGTAAAGTTCCACCCTTTCACAGTGGAATCTATACTTTTGTCGCTCAATTAAAGCCTGGAACTCTTTGCCAGCGCATGTGTTTTAAGCGGGGCGTGAAAAAGCATCTTACTAAGCCGCCATAGTGGAGGCCACCATACCAGTAGTTTGGCTTTTGGTATGGTGTCTGCCACTTCTAGATTCCACTGACTGTTTACCATCAGGCAGAGTGGAGCCACTTTGGTAAAAAATTATTCGCTCAAAATGTCAAACTTGTAAAATCTATCTTGTATAATTCACAATAAAATTATAACAGGGCCGTTGCCAAGGAAATCTGACTTCAGAAGAATTTCGATCTACTTGCATTTAGATAGATTTCTAAAATGAGCAGGTAGTTCTTTTTTTTAAGTAGTCCACCCTGCCCTATGGTAAGTAGTCAGTGGAATCCAGAAGAGGTGGCCACCATACCAAAAGCTTAAACTGCAGGTATGGTAGCCTTAACTATGGCGGCTGGGAATGGGGTAGGAGAAGGGAATGAGGGAGGTGAGGAAAGAGGAAAGGGGGAAGTTGAGTCTCCGGCGCTCTCACTCACCAAACGAAACGCAGTAGTACAGTTACTACTATTCTTACGTCGATCTTCTATGAGAGGGTAGTACTTCCCCGGTCGATCCAGCCCACTCATGCTGAAACCAGCGTGGATCTACTACCGTATACCGGTTCATGATTCTCTTGGTTCGATATTACCTACTTATTGTGAGAAGTCTTTGGTGATCTAATCATTCGATAACTTAGTTTTTTTGCCCGTGTTACCAACTGTTTTATCAAATTTTAAAATTGGAATTGAACTCGCGAAATTTTTCGAAGGTAATTAGGTTCGCGACGAACTTTAATTTTATACAACGACCCGAAGTTAAGGAGGATATGTTTATAATAATCAATTCCAGCGCTAAAAATTTATGTTTAGAGTTTAAAATCAGAGGTTTTGTCAAGAAGAATGATAAAATTATGTTAGAGTTTTAGATTTTTCGTGATTTAATCAAATCACGATGAGATACTCCGTGTTTCGTTTTTTTTTCATTTAGTCGTTGTTGACCTTAAAAAGGGTTACTAAACACTTCTTATATCGCTGCTCTGTATTTGGGTATTTTTAGTCATAGGTTTAAAATAAATCTGTAAGAGATAATTTATTTTATCTTATCATATCATATATCTGCGACATCGATATTAAAAACAACTCAATATTTGTTTGTCACTAAACTACATATAGCTTGCTGTTTTTGTTCGTTATAAAAACATGTTTGCTTAACAGTTTTTTACACTTTTTAAGTTGTCTAAATCAGTTGAAGTGTTAGGCTCAAAGATCGAAAAAAGAAAAAAATGTTGTTAACAAAGCTATAATAATACGTTGACACATCGCAACCTTAACGGAATAATGTCGTAGAAAGAGATTAATGAATAAGCAATTTTAAACTTTACAGGAATGAGAATAAGACAAATAAATTCTAAAAAGATATTTTGACTTAAGTCTCTTTTGGATTGAAAGTGACACATCTGTTTGTCTACTTTATCTCTTCTCATCGATCAATCAAATCAATCAATTCAGTCATTTTTTCGAGAAAAATAAATTTGTGTTTTTTTTAACGTTTTTAGACATTGCTTGCAAATCAATTTTATATGGACAAGTCATCAAATATTCAATTATTTAGGTTAATGGAATTAACTCTTATGATCGTTAAAAATTACAAAATGTCAGCCAATCAACCTACAGCCATTTCGCTGACATAGGGTAGGGTATGAGAAGAACTAGCAAGAAACTCAGGCCACTCTTTTTAATCGGCAGATAATTATAAATTACAATTTGGCCTGTGTTACAATTTTAAATTTTAATAGTACAAAGTAAAGGGTCATGAATCGGTTCGGTACTTATAGTTTGTCAATTAAAACCTATAACTCTTTACCAACATAATATAATAAAATTGGAGTGTTTTTTTGTAATATTGAAATAACCTTTTTTTACTACATGTATATGAATATATATACGGTGTAGACACCAAAATAACATTTTTTACAATTTTGGCTATCTGTCTGTCTGTTTGTTCCGGCTAATCTCTGAAATGGCTGGTCCGATTTTGACGGGACTTTTATTGGCAGGTAGCTGATGTAATAAGGAGTAACTTAGGCTACGTTTATTTTAGAAAAAATCTTTTATTTTAGAAAAATAAAGTAATGTTGATCGACTGTTAGGCGGAACGAAGTTTGCCGGGACAGCTAGTACTTAATAAATCTTCTTTTGAGTAATGCCGGTCGGATCTCCCAAATCTGATCCACCGCTAGTTATTATTCTTCTTTAATTCCGTTCCGATCCACTATAAATTTAGTCATTCCGGTCTGAGCCCCTTAACAGGGATGCGTGCAATAACTTATAAGCACTCACGGTCTTTGAGTGCTTTCAGTTAAGTAGACAGGAGTCAAAGACATAAAGCTAATTTAAGTTTACCAATATTAAACCTTTTATTATTTAATATTGAAACCGAATATCTTCAAAATCGCAAAAATGTAATTTAATTAGCTACTCTTTGAACCTATATATCGTTCAAAATTGAACATGTAAGTCTAATCTAGGAGTCTCTAAAATATATTAATTTTATTTTTTTTGGATTTGTACCCAAAATAGGTACGAATGGGCTCACGAGACTGTTCCGTCACCGACCAGCACCGTCGCGTGCCATGCACGGAGCGTCAACAAGTCGACGAGAATATATTTATACGCTCTAGTGGACATAGTAGAGCTAGATCTTGATACGTTCATAGCACGATTATGGCATGGTACGGTGTAGTGGTCAGACGCCTTTAAGGTAAAACTATTTATTTATTTATTGAACTTCATGCACAAAAGTACAAAGGCGGACTTAATGCTAAAAGCATTCTCTACCAATCAAACCAAGGTGGTGAAGAGACATTAGAAGTAGGTGCAGTAAATGAAGCAGTGTGATATTAATAGTTGTTTGTAACATAACACAATTATAACCATTACTAAAATTTCGTTTACTACTTATCCGTCTACTTCTCCTACGTCTACGGCTCTCTATGCGTGCTCTATCGTATGTTCAACGGGAAGTGCTCTGAGGAACTGTTTGACTTGGTGCCATCGTCTCCTTTCTATCATCGCACCACTCGACATCGCAGCAAAGTTCATCCATACTACCTGGACACGATCTCGTCTAGCACGGTTCGTTTTCAGCGTTCATTTCTCCCACGTACGTGCAGGCTCTGGAACGAACTACCAGCTGCGGTGTTTCCCGAGCGCTATGACATGTCCTTCTTCAAACGAGGTTTAAAGAGAGCATTAATATCACGGTAGGCAGCGGCTTCGCAGAGCCCCTGGCATTGTAGAAGTCTATGAGCAACAGTTTCCACTTACCATCAGGTGGGCTGTTGGCTCGTCTGCCACTGTAGGCAATAAAAAAAAACTTTCAATTGTCATTATAACAAAGCATTGCCGACTTTCAGTCTCATGTATTTAAAACCGATATTGATAATCGAAATAATTTTAAAGATGAGTTTGTAAGTGAATTCATATTCATATCGACATTGTAAGACTGTGCGTTATCTAGGAAAACAGGTCTAAAATCTTGATTCGAAAGTGTTAGTATGTGGGTAAGGTACTGGTGCTTCTGTGAGCGATCTGGGCAAAACTGAAATTAAAAAAAAAACATTGCAGACGAGCAAACAGCCCACTTGATGGTAAGTGGTAACTGTCGCTCATGGACGAATCAGACTCCCTAGCATTGATTTTGTAATACCAGGGACACTGGGCAGCCGCTGCCTACCGTGAAGGGAGTGGGGTAGATGAAAGGACTGAGGGAGGTGAGGAAAAAGGAAAAGGAGGCAATTGTGAAAATTCAGATGACGACTTACCAGTAATACTGTTTCATACAACTTTGGTGGAAAACAAGCATACTGCTCACCTGATTGTCAGTGATAACCGTTACCTATGAACAAAAAGTGGGACTAAACGAGTATAAAATAAGAAATTACTAATTAATACTCTTCTCGAGACGAAATGGGAATAAAATCTAGGACGAAAAATAATTTTTGAGTGGGACGAAACTCTGCGGGCCGAATCGAGAACAAATTGTCTATGGATAGGAATGTGTTTTATAAATATTGCAGAAACAATTTTAGTAATACACAATTAAGCCGTTGCTTCCCGGATAATAAATGAAAAACAAAAAGCCTTCCTGCCTAAAACAAACTGAAAAGAAAGAAACCCATTTTATTTTTTGTCCTACAATTAATACGAATATGGACACGTCACACTGGAGGACACCTCATAATTATGTTAAAATCCATTAAGCTATTTAGGCTGTGAGAGAACGTGCCATTAAATAGACATACATACGAACAAATGCTTGAGTAACATTACCCTACTTGACTTTGGCTGACCAAGTAATACGCGGTTAATTCATTTTAAAACCAGTAAGGGTTTGCTACCGTAAAAAGTAAAAGAGAAAAACCAAAAATAAGAGTCAACTTGTATTGTTATGGACCCCTCGACACCTTGTTTGCTAAAGCAGAAGTTGTACATACATACCGAAGAGGTGTTTAACTACACAAGATTTTTTTTTTTTTTTATGTAATAGAGGGCGAGCCTGTTTCCATTTATCGGGCACAATTCCAGACTCCAGGCTAATACTGAGAATGAAAAACCCAATATCAATTTACCCGACCCGGGGATCGAACACGAGACTTCTGCGTGACTATCCGTACACAGTGCCACCAAATCACAGATTCAATTCAAAGAGTATTAAAGTCATAATAAAATAAACTAAACATTGATAAAACAAAGAACACTAAAATGATCCTATGTAAACATCAAGTCTTTCAACTTCTAATTAACATAATTTATTTTTATAAGTAAAGTAGGTACTAAAACAAATATTATTGAAATATTTTAAAACACGTGTCAATATGGACATGTCTAACAATTGAACAATTTATTATAATAACTAAAGTACCAAAACGAATCGCACATTAGTGAGTTGAAGTATTAAACAAACAATAATGTTGTGATGTTGATAGAGTAAGGTTTTTTAAGGTATTTTTTATACAACTTTGATGGGTAACCAAGTTTCCTAATTTTCTAAGTACTGCAAAAAGAATGTTTAAAAAACACAACCAAGCCGTTGTCGACCAAGTTGGAAAAGAAGTTGAGGAAGGAAAAGAAAAAGGGAAAGAAGGAGGACACTCACCGAACGGAATGGACGGAACGCCCATTGTTGCTAAAACCAGCATGGATCTAACTACCTACCTTAAAAAAATCTGTAATAAACCTCGATTTCAAAAATGAGTGTAAGTATTTTTGTATACTCCATGAGCTCGTCTTTATGAGTGTCATTAAAGGTAGACATCACAAGGAATTTAGAATTACAGCAAAGGTTACAAGAAAATTATTTCCTACAGTGGCAGACGAGCCAACAGATACCACTTACCGTCAGATAGGCTGACGGTAAGTGGTAACTGTCGTTAATGGACGACTCAGAGTCCCTAGCCTGCAATGTCTGAACCGTGAAGTGAGTTGGGCAGTTGAAAGGATTGAGGCAGGTGAGGAAAAAGGAAAGGGGGGAAATCGGGATTGAATCTACAATGCTAGAAGCTCCGCAAAGCCGCTGCCTTCCATGATAATAATGCACTCTTTAAACCTTATTTAAACAAGGACATGTCATAGCGCTACTTTTACTTAAAAACGACTCCCGTCACAAAAATACTAGTAACACACAAACTTTTTTAACAAATCCGCTGTCATGGACACAATACCAGCAGTTTATCGCGATATCAATGACATTTGGAAAGATTCCCACTATTTTTGGACCCTACTGATGGCGTACCATCAGGCAGAATGACATCATTTTATTAGGCTCTCTCTCTCTTTCCGACTATTCTTTCGACATGGTGGTGAGGTCAGCCTTCCTACATTTTCTCCTTCACTTCGCTCTATCTCAGACGTCGACATTCTTATACGTTGTCTTGGGTCTGCCTCTGGTTTTTTGACTGGTCTTGAAGATCTGCAGTACCAAATTCCCGACGTAGTCTGATGGTCTTCTGTTTACGTCACACCATACCATCGCAGCCTACTTTCCTGCATATTGTCATCAAAATGTATAGGTTAACATATAAAAATACTGTGATTACCTTCGCTATCGTAGGCACCATACCCTTATTAGGATAAGTCTTTATAAGCCATTACTACATAAACTCACAACATTGTCACACTCGTATTCTTGCGTTTCTATCTAAATTGATAATTAGATATTCTAAATTTAAATAAATATTTTTTTATTTAAATCAAATAACTCACACCATTGTCACACTCGTATTCTTGCGTTTCTATCTAAATTGATAATTAGATATTCTAAATTTATTCTAAATTTAAATTAATTTTATTCTTAATTTAAATAAATATTTTTTTATTAAAATCAAATAACTCGTTTTTGTGTATATGTTTAAAAATTATGTTGAAAACATTAAAAAAAAACTTGTTGCTGAATGATCATTGTTACTTGCGTTATTGACGTTTGTGCTTAATAAATAATAATATTATCAACCTGACACTGTCCCAATGCAGGACAAGCATTTTTTTATACACAAAACGCATCGGCTGTCTATAGAACCGGAGTTTCAAAACAGGGGATTAAGTCTGCTATCACAATAGTGTCAGAATGGTCGATCATTGATCTTTTATTGGTTAAAACTTAAACTATTGTGATAGCAGACATAGGCCCCTGGTTCCATACGTGGAGAAGTTATAAGTAAGTACCCGCAATTAAATATATTTGCTATATCACAGACCTTTAAAATAATAACAGACACAGAATAAAAAAACATACAATTACTGTCAAGAACAATGTTACCCGTTACCCACCCCGTAACTGTAATCTGATAACATGATGACAATGAATGGGAAAAACGACACAAATTATTTAAACAAAAAAAAGTTAAATATCCCATTAATTTATCAGTTAAAAAAAGAAGTTTGAACCCGATCCTAAACTGGACCGTAGTAAAGAGGCTTAATCTATTTTTAGAGTGATTTCTAAAATGCAAAATTAAAGCAAAAAAGAAATAAATGCTAGATAATTCTCATAAAGTAAATAGTAAAAAACGACTAATAAAAAAACGGGAAAAATGTAAAACGTATTGGCGAAATAACTTCCTTTAAAATTAGTTCAGCGTAAAGTTACTTATACGCCTGATTAAATATTTTTTGGTGTCTACAGTCAAAGTCATGGCCTTAAAAAAAAAAATACGAATATCAATAGTTTTAACTTTCGAACCGTGGAGCTCAGTTTGGTGCCGACAATCAAAAGCTTAAATAAATTAATAAACTACTTTTTCTATAATAAATTATTATTTTTGTAAGCAAGTTTTCATTTTATATTCACTCATGTTTCACTCAAATGAGATTACGGACAATGGTAGCAGAAATATCCTACCTTATCGGTATAACGCGGCTAAATACAGGCAGTATATGCGTATATAACGTGGTTTTGAAACAACAGAATATCACATTATGTCGGATTACCATCCTTTAGTAAGCGTGCTGCGCGCGTGTAATATTTAGTTTGAACATGAGAGTTGATAAAACTGACGTATCGATAATATTTATAATTTATCGTTAATGTTTAAATATGCATTTAAATTTAAAACAATATTTATAAGTCCTTTTTAAATGAAAACCATTTATTTTACAAACATATTAAAAACAAACAAATAAAAAGTGTAATAAATATTTTAGAATGTGAAAATTAAATATAACTAAAATAAAAAATGACAGTGCGAAACAAATGCAAAAAAAAGAAATTATAAATAAATTTAAAAATATGTTTTATTAACCAAAATTTTAAATAAATAACATTTATACAAAATGTTTTATTTAAAGTGTTTTGGTGTTAAGTTGGTTATTATAGTGTTGAGGTGATTATGACGTGGACTCGAGAGTTGGATGAGGCAGCGGTGCTCGCCACCAGGAGTGGCTACTGGCATGTGGTGTTGTTCTACCTACTCTGTGGATTAGCGGCTATTCCTACTTCATTTTTAGTTTTTGCTCAGGTCAGTTTTAGAATAAATACGTCATAATGTATCTAAAGTGGTAATGGGCAGGACACTTAACTTGCCGAAGTGATGGCTGTTGGTGCAGAAAAGTTTAAGAGTGGCGACCACGAAACGGAATACGCTGTGTGGGTGGATTTCTCACAAGGCAGACTTACTGAAAAGGTTGGCGGGTGTGGCTAAGGAGCGACGCCTGACCGACCAAGGTGGCATTGGGAGAGGCATATATCAATACAGTGGCGTTTCAGCTGTTATGAGGATGACGATATAACTTCACTACTTTTTTTTAGTGCTGACAGTGGCAGACGAGCAAACAGCCCATGCTATTGTAAGTGGTAACTGTCGCTCACGACTCAGAGGTTCTGGTATTGCTCTCGCAATGCTTGGGACTCTGCGAAGCCGCTGCCTACCGTGAAGGGAGTGGGGTAGGTAGGATAGAGGGAAGTTAGAAAAATGGAAAGGGGGAAAATTGGGCCTCCGGCGCTCTTATGGCCTGTGGTGTCCTGTAAGTGTGCGATGTCTTAGTCCTAGAAACTAGTAGCTCAGGCACTGGCAGAGGTTTAAAATTGTTAAAAACTGACAAGCAGTTAGTACGCACTCGTGACTCTATCTTTCAAATTTAGAATGTCTAAGATAAATAAAGTAAATTTACTATTGAAGTAAAAACCATCATTGATATTCTCTGATATTCCTATCACTCGTACGTACTTTTTGCTTAGTACCCGCGAGTACCTACTTATATGTGTATGGTTATGTATTTGTACGACATAATTACAAAATTTTCAACTTTTCTCTAATATAATAATAATAATAATAATAATAATAATAATAATAATAATATTCTACCACATTCACACAGCGCCATCTAGCCCCAAATTAAGCAATTATATTTGCTTGTGTTATGGGTACTAAACAACTGATATACTACTTAAATACATTTTATTTTTTTTGTAAATACATACATATTATAGATAAATTACACCCAGACAAAGAACAAACAATCATGCTCATCACACAAAGATTTGTCCTGGGTAGGAATCGAACCCACGACCTCCGGCTTAGCAGTCAGGGTCACTAACCACTAGACCAACAGGCCAGTCAGTATAATAATTATTATACTTATAAACATTTAAATTCATCGAAAAATAATGTTAAGAATTTAGAGTGTGACAGAGTCTACATCGGGGCAATCCCGCTGACATGCCCGTCACTGTGTGCCATGTAAGATAACCTATACGAAACATCGAGCTTTGACACTCGGGAGTCCTGGGGACTACTAAGCCTACTTGAACCATCTTTGAGTCCGCAACGAATTAAATCAGAAGTAAAAAGGAGGAGTTGGAAATAACACAGAGTCTACAGTGAATAAACCGTATGAATATTCGTTGGGTGGTAAAAAAGATATTAGAGTACAAAAAGATAGGAAAAAACAGCGAAACTTTATACTCGTACTTACATACATACATAACTTCACGCCTGTCTTCCATTAATGGCGTAAGCAGAGACTATAGAACGCCATTTGCTGCGATCCAAACATACCTCCTTTGCCTCTTTAACATTCATTAATCTTTTCATACACACGTCGGTTACGGCTGCTTGTAATTTGTACTCTTTGTCTTTTCGAACAAACAAAATTATTTAATTTAAGATACATTGTAAACAGATAATAAAAAATAAGAGAAATAATAAAGCTTTTGTACAAAAATAGTGAATAATGAGTATCAATTAGTTTCACAATTTAAGCAATAGGTATGGTTAATGATTATTAAAATTATCTTGTCTGCGTCTATTTATAGACCATTGCAGTTGTTTTTCTACTTTTAAAATATTTTTTACTTTTTTCTTTTTATGATGGTTAATGATTTATAGACTTTAATACTAAACTTTAATAATTTAGCATACATTAATCGAATTTGTAAAACAAAACTTATTTTTAACAATAATTATTCCTACCCCCGTGATATATTCACGTGGTTTCTGAATAGTCGAAAAGTAACTCTGTGTGTCTGTCTATCGTAAGTTCTTACATTAAGCTGATGTTACTATTTATATTCTTTGACAACTGCTATACAAACAATAATGTGTGCGCTTTCTGACGATGATATAGAACAACTAGAATGCAATGTATCAAACGGATCTAGGTGTAATTGAAGGGTGGCTACACGGTCACGGCGCAGGTCAATTTAGCCACGAGGTTAAGTAACCTGCGATCATTTGTGATGGGTAACCATAACACTGTAATTTATTACACAAAAATCTTGAAAATTATTTAGAGTAAAATATATGCTACCAAAACAACTTGTAAAAAAAACCAAGTCTCGCAACTCAGTTCTTCTACCAAGTCGGTTAATTTATAACTCTAATAATAATAAATAAATAGATTGACTTGGTACTAAACAAACTAATTTAATATAGTATGTATTATTGGTGAGATAAATTGTGTTTTCGTGTGATGGCCAAGTCAAACGATTTACTTAAAACATAAAAGATATGTGCCCTGTCCCCCGATAACTGGAACAAAATAATATATTACAATGAGTGTAACAATACAAATCGTACCTAACATAACTTTATTATATAATATGGTAGTCTTGTTCAGTGGTGCGGTGTGTAGACTTTCACACAGAAGTCTCTTGTTCGATCCCTTGGTCGGCTAAAATAGCCTTCTGTGCCTGAACCTTCAGACAAAATGCGTTACCATTATGTTTTCATTATTTGTTAAAACATTATTATATTTTTTAATTCTGATGACAGAAAGCAGACATCAGATTTTCTCTGTTTAGTTTATCACAGAAATGTTATCAATTTGGCCTAAATTTTCATCTTCATTATCATGTGATAGTTTCGTCCTTGTTGTAAAAACAATAACATTTATAATAATATTCTACCACATTCACACAGCGCCATCTAGCCCCAAATTAAGCAATTATATTTGCTTGTGTTATGACAAAAACAAACAACTGATATACTACTTATATACATTTTTTTTGTAAATACATACTTAATATAAATAAATTACACCCAGACACAGAACAAACAATCATGTTCATCACACAAAGGTTTGTCCTGGGTAGGAATCGAACCCACGACCTCCGGCTTAGCAGTCAGGGTCACTAACCACTAGACCAACAGGCCAGTCAAAACATTTTATCTTCTGTTTTAATTTTGTTTTCTTAAATACGACTTGTACTTTCTTTGTGTGCACCTACAAATTTAATGTGCAAAAGTGTAAAAATATGTTTGTCCATAACAAAGTCTTTCACTTTTTCATTCTTTGTGCACGGAAGTGCAAATATACAAATATGTCTCTCCATATCTATAATGTATTTGTTCTGATGTATAATGAATGGTAACATTTATTTTTGTACAAAAAATATAAAATATATTTTTATGAGAGTATTGGAAACCGCTAATTCTACTGTTATGAATCTCGCATCAAATTTATTCAGAAGTGAAATACAGAAGTTACAAATAAGAAATATCCACAATCAAATTATTTTTAAGACAAAATTACATATCACTTGCGTGTATTAAATTATTAATATAATTAGAAATTTGCCCAAGTAAACTCCCTAAACGATAATAAAACCGAATCTCTTTGTTTTGTACTATTTAGAGATAATAATAATAATAATAGTCGAAATGGCCCTGTGGATAAGGCACCCGATTCGTAATCACGAGGTAGTGGGTTCGAATCCGGGCAAGTACCAATGTGATTTTTCAAATCATATGTACTTTCTAAGTTTATCTTGGACATTTCTGACTGACGGTGAAGGAAAACATCGTGAGGAAACCTGGACTTAAAAGTCTGAAATTGCCAATCCGCCTTGAGCAAGCGTGGTGATTAATGCTCATTCCTTCTCTCTGAGAAGAGGCCTTTGCCCTGCAGTGGGACAGTAAACAGGCTGGTATTATTATTATTATAATAATAAGAATAAGTTAAGTAAATATTTATATCTTTAATTTTAAAGTAATGTATATAATTATATATTTCATTGCTAAACAATTTAAGTGTACATGTATCCGTTACTATAAAATTAAACATAAACCGCCTGTGATACAGGATTACTCCTAGTACAGGCTCCTAACATTATTATACCTGTTTTGTATTAATATTACGCCTCTAAAAATTGTACTTCTATTTAAACTGATTAAATGATTTGATTTTGATGATTTGATCTATAATATTATAATTGTTAGAAAAAATATGTGTATTATATTAAGTTATAAACGTCCGCCCTTGCTTCGCTTCGGTATCAAACAATTCACAAAATATGCGTACGAAAAATTTCGTAGCAATTGTGTCTTATTGCATCATTCAGATTTACAAAAGCGTTTAAAATATTGAAATTTTGTAAAATATGTTTAACATAGGTAAATAAAATATAGCCTAATTCGTCGTTGCGCCTGCAAAAGTCGCTATGTGATTTTTTACGTATTTTGGTTTTTGATGCCATTTTGACCCTTATTATCGTTCGAATAAGGATCAAAATGGCATCAAAAATCAAAATACTTAAAAAATCACATAGCGACTTTTGCAGGCGCAACGACGCTATGTTACTTAGCCGTCCTAATTATAGCTTTCTAAAGGTGAAAGAATTTTTTAAATCAGTTACGTAGATGATGAATTAAATCGGAACATACAAACAAACAAACATCTTTTCTCTTTATAATTTTAGTTTAGATTCCTAGTGGTAATATTCATGATCATAGTTATTATATAAAAAAAAACAGGACAAGTGCGAGTCGGACTCGCCCACCGAGGGTATCGTACAAATTAATTATTTCATTATTAGGTACCTACCTATACTTATAAAAAAGGAAAGAGGTTTTTTGTTACATTCTTAATTCGAAAACTATACATCAAATAATTATTAAAAATCTGTTTAAGCTTGTGCCAATGAAACATATTTATACATTTTTTGCATATAAGGCCGTAACTTTTTTACGTTAACTTAATAGTTTGATTTTGTCACAGCTTCAAGAGACTAGAGTATATCGTTTTAATTTTAACTCGATACCTACACGCGTTCCCGAGATAAAGGGTCTTGACAGACAGACGGACAGACAACAAAGTGGTCCTTTAAATGTTCCGTTTTTCCTAAGATACGGAACCCTAACGAAGGGAAAATAATAATTGTCACCTCACCTCATTTGAACTACTCTTGTAAAGTATTTATAGTGTAAGTATGACAATTATAGTAAATATTTCAGTCCACAGATAAGATAATAAATATGAAGTAGTTCACTACTAGTGATGTACGATAGCCACTGTATTTATCTTAGTTTATAAGGTTGTACTAATATTTACAATACGTCTACTTAGAGATCTTCTTTTTTCTTTGTCAGTGGAGTAAACGTTTACGTGTTTTATTCATTTATTTAATGAGGACAACAAATAATAACATGTTAAGCATTATTTATGAAATAAAAAGCCTCCATTTTCTTTTTAGTGGTGACGCTACATTGAAATATTGTACCGTGTCACAATATTAAATTTCTGAAAATTGTTAAAATGTTAAACATAATAAAATATTGCCTTTGTTACCCGTTTCATTTATTGATTTCTAAAGATGAAAGAACTTTTTAAATCGGTAACGTATATTTTTAGTTATCGTTACAAACTAACAAACCATTACACAAACAAACATACAAAAAATCTAATCTTTTCTCTATATAATATTAGTTTAGATTTAGATAAATAAAGATTGTTTTAAATTCAGAATCTTTTCAAGATATATTTATTTATGACATTATCTGGTGTTTTTTTTTTAGTTTTATGGCAGATTTATAGAATTATATCTACTCGTTTAGTCTACGCCAATCAAAGTGAACGCAATTTACTAATGTTCAAATTGGTACAGCAAATGTAAATGTTAAAGAAAATTTTATTGCTAAGAACACCCAAGAAAAAAAATAGATTCGCAATTTAAATTTACGCAATTTTTAATAAACGCAATTTATTAAATACATGGCAAATAACCAATGCTCTACTACTACTGAGTCATGGTAACTTTAATAAAGAATTATTTATTCTTATTATTATTATTATTATTATTATTATCTACTGATCCTACATAACTAAAAATATCCTACAAGCAAGAATAATATGCTTACAATAAATACATTTTATAGTAATAATACGTTGTTAGTAACAAAACATCCAATCTTACTAGGCCATGCTAATCAGGAACACCGTAACTGTACAACACAAGAAATTGAAAAATGGACCTGAACTTAAACATTATAGAAGTAATTTTCCTACAGCCATTGCATTTACTTAGGGCATTTTTTCTTAGTAGGGAAAATTTGTGTACAAAATTATCACCTTTATTCATGACACACATAAATAAAAGTGCTTCATATAACGTGTCAATCATTAATAATGAACACGTTGCGAACTCAATACATATGACGATATGCCATTCACAATTCAATCATTAATTATTTCTAAGAACCTAGTAGTCTTAGAAATGTATGTATATTAAAACATGTTAACTAGGTATTTTTATACGCCACATCCAGTACTATATTTTTTTATTGCCGGCAATGGCAGATGATCAAACAGCCTACGTGATAATAAGTGGTAACTGTCGCTCATGAAGGACTCCGTAAAGCCAATGCCTACGGTGAAGGGAGTGGCGTACGTAAAAGGATTGATGGAGGTGAAAAAAGAAAAAGGGGGGGAAATCGGGCTGACAGCACTCTCACTCACCGAACGAAACACAATAGTACGAATACGTCTACTATTACGTCGATCTTCTATGAGAGGGTAGTACTTCCCCGGACAATCCGGCCCATTCATACTGAAACCAGCGTGGATCTACAACTGTTTAAAACTTTACACTTTACAGTTACTTAACACTTTACAGTCATACAATTAACAGACACTAAGTATGTAGAAACACACACAACCTTCTTGCACAGCATTCCCACGTGCTCTCACTGAGACGACTATCATCATCATCATATCAGTCAAAAGACGTCCACTGCTGGACATAGGCCTTCACCAAGTTTCGCCACCGTGGCCGATCGTGAGCCACCCTCATCCATCGCTTGCCCGCCACCCTTTTAAGGTCGTCGCTCTAACTTGTGAGGGGTCTGCGTCTTCCGTTTCGTGGTCGCCACTCTAGAACCTTTCTACCCCAACGGCCGTCAGTTCTGCGGCTGTGTCCTTCCTATTGCCACTTCAGAGAAGCAACTCTGCGAGCCACATCAGTTACCTTGGTTCGCCTGCGGGTTTCTTTGCGCTTTACCAGCCACTCTTATAGGCTGTTGGAGGCAATAAATGTCATTAATAGTGGTAGACAAGAATTTTGATTTTAATTTCGACTGCTACCATTAAATTAACAAAAGAAACAACACAAAATGGTGGGGTATTGCGTTTGTCCAACAAAATTTTTAACCAAGCAGCTTCAATTTTAGAATTACTTCTTTATTCCGATTACGTTAACGTCAGCGATTTCTCCTATTGTATACTTTCTTATCACGAACACAAAGTACTACTAGAACAGCTATTTGGTACCATTTAACGAACGATTAGATACCGCGTAATGTCAAGCGCCTCCTATTTTACTAATAGTTAGGATTGGTCTCTACTTGGAAGACCGTTGTCCTTATTCATGCTACACTGGACACTTGTACACTATTATATCCATAGATTTTGGAATATTGAGAAAGTTGAACTTCTGCTGCCCTTATTATCAATTGCCAAAATGGTCCTTTAGAAAATTCGTTTTAACTAGCTTTACGAAGCGCGGTTTTACTACGTCTTTGGTTACTGCTCTGCTCCCGTCGCCAGTAGCGTGATGTTACAAAGCCCTATAACCTTCCTCAAGAACTGGGCTATCATACGCAAAAAAAGATTATTTAAATCCGACTGGTAGTTCCAGAGATTAGCGCGTACAAACAAACAAACAAACTCTTATAATAATATAGGTTTTGTATGAAACGATATTTCCAAAATTCGTCCTGTTCCTTCCATTTATAAACCCAAGTCACGTATGCAGCGGCAGTCGTTGCGAGTTTTCTATATAGTGTTTTTTAATTAATGTATTATTTGACTAATTAAGCGTTTAACGAGTCTGTAATAAAATTATCCTGTTTGTCTTACTCTCATTTTTGCAATTTTAAGTCGGATTGGAGCTATCTGAGCTAAGCTTAACTTAAGTATTTGATACAAATAAGTAAATAACGATAATAATATCTATAGTTATATACTTGTGATGGCTATCGCGGCATTAGATAAGCCAAATATGTTAATAGGATCAATATTAATTATGTTAGTAATAGATAATAATAATATCACAGCATTATCAATATGATTTTTTTTTACAACTTTGGTGACAAACAAGCATACGGTCCACCTGATGGTAAGTGGTAACCGTAACCTATAGAGATGGCTGTGTTTTCCAAGCACATAAATAATAATGCTAAGAGAACAAAACCAAGTCATTGCCGGCTACGAAGAAGGGGTTGAGGAAGAAAAAGGGAAAACAGAAGAGGTCTGGGGAGGTTTGGGCTGCTGGCGCTCTCACTCACCGAGCGAAACACATTAGCATGAGAACTACTATTCTTACGTCGATCTTCTGAGAGGGTAGTACTTCTCCGGTCGATCGAGCTCATTCATGCTGAAACCAGCGTGAATGTACCGTGAAGAATTTGAAGAAAATGAAACAAAAAAATTTAAGGATCACAATATGTGTAAAATTACACTTTGTATAAATTCATTGCATGTTTGTAAAGTACGTAAAAACAAACCGAGTAGTTCATCGTGCCATTTTCTTGAGAATAATATAAATTATAATTTCGGTTTAAAATTTTATTTATTTTTTGTATAGGAGGATAATCAAATGTTATTGCTTACATCGCAACTAATCTAAGAAGTTATGTACAGGCAAACAAAATTATAATTTATTTTTTTATAATTCGCTATACTTACTAATTAGCCAAGTAATGAATCCATCGCGGTCCAAACATTAACGCGCTCAGATTTTAACATTAAATAATCAGTATAATGCACCGTTGGTCTAGTGTAACTGACTGCGACGCCGCGCCGGGTGTCGTGGGTTCGATACCCGCGGAAGGCAAATATTTGTGTGATGAACATTTGTATTTGTCTTCAGTCTGGGTGTTTCCTGTGTATTCTAAGTAATATTTACAAAAAAAAAGTATGTATATGTATTATATTTCAGTTATCTAGGACCTATAACACAAGCTCTGCTTAGCTTGGGGCTAGATGACAGTGTGTGATAGTGTCCACATATTATTATTATATTATTATAATAAAAAAGTATTCATAAAGAGCGTACGATACCGAACTCAAACCATCCTACAGCCTTCATTTAAATGCAGTATAAAGTGACCGTTACCTACATACCACAAACTGTTTGTCATGATTCTCAGAGAAACCTTTATTGAAACATGTGTTCACGATTCCTTTTATTCCAACAATAATAGTATAATCGTTCAGTTTACGAACACGTTCATCTTCTTTGTTAACAAAAGGTTTATGTAATCATTTTCTTGTACTTCTTGTTGCGCCGCGCCGTTAAGATCTGAATTGCCTTTATTTTTAGACGAGCTACTATTTTACTGCATAATATTTTAAAATTCAGAAGTAAATTTTGAGATCTTCAGTATTTTTCAATCATACAAGCCTCCTACAATCTTCTGCTAGCCTAGTACTAACATTTAAATTATTCAAATAATAGACTATATAAAAAAGGAATATGCCGATCATACAAACTCCTGTTAGCCTAGTACAATTTTTGTGAAGTATTTAATTTTAGGGTTATATTTACTGCTTAACTTCATGTCTGTATCCCATTAATGGAGTAAGCAGAGGCTGTACAACTGCGTTTTTATTCTTATTTTTTTAGTTAATTTTATTATTACATAAACTGCTTTCTCTTGACTGTACTTACCTGTCAAAATGACTGAGGGGATCAGACCAGAATGAGTAAATATGCAGGGGATCAGAACGAAATTAAAGAATAATAATAACCCTAGGGGATCAGATCTGGGGGATCAGACCGGAATAACTTTTTTTTGTATTTCTTATTATATTCTCATATTTCCACGACACAGGGAATCCTAGTGTGGAGGCTAGTGATATTTATATGTAAAATGTAAACTTTTCTTTGGAACAATAAAGTATTATTATTATTATTATTATTATTATTATTATTTATATTATTAGTTAATCTGATTCATTCATCCACTTTGACGATAATTCGTTTGGAACTGTCAGAAACATAAGTCTTCTTTTTGAGTATGCGGCTGCATTACGGAAGGCGATATCATCTATAAAAAACTTAAGCACTGGGCACTTGTTTGTGTCGCAATTTTTACTTTTCTCTTTACAAGGCCATTTTCCTTTCATTTATTTTTATCGCCATTTCTACCTTTTCTTTTTCTTAGTTGATATTCTTCTTCTTGGTCTTCCTTTTTTCTGTTAAATTCTATTGCCCGTTGATTTACAGTTTCACTAATCATAAACCTCCTTTATCCACCAGTTGCCTACTACTTTTACTAGATCTTATAGTGCATCTTACGGTTCCATTTCTTGGGTTTGCGAATTGTGTTTTGCCCATGACTGGTTCAGTGAAACGATCTTGCGATGTACATTAGCGTTTTTGGTTTTCCTGCAGTTTTCATAGATTCGTATATACAGAAGGGTATTAAAGCTTGAGCTATTCAATTATTATCAATTCTAAGTAAAAGCCAACCATAAACTAGCTATAATTTTTGTTCGTCATGCGGAGGAATTTCAATTAAGCGTTTTTATTGTTTTAACAATTAATTAGAACTATGTCCGCCTCATTGCCACTGTTTATTATAAAACTAAAATGCGTTTTATATCGAAATGCATTGTTGTCAATTGAAGAGTGCTGGCCGAGGTTTAATCTAATGTGTGATAAATTTTATGTTTCAAGATTAGATGATCTGCCGCATGCCACAGCGAAGTGTTCGAACGATTTAGATAAAATTTTGAGGTTAATTATTACAGAAATACAATGGCTACCTCCTGACATTTACTGTATGATTACAATTTATTAACTTTGGAATTTAGACTTGGTCTCCACCAAGTACAAATAAATAAATCAAAATGAAACCTTCACTACTTATTAGCTAAAGTATGCTTTTAAAGTATATTTACGATGGCTTACTCCATCACTACTTAAAAGAGTACATCATAGTCCTACTAATATTATATATGCGAAAGTTTGTATGTATGTATGTGTGTTTGTTACAACTCAGCGCATAAAGAGCTGAAGCGATTTAGATGAAAATTGGTATGTAGATAGAATCGATAAACAGTAACCGGCAAACTTTTTACCCCGAAAATCGTTCTGGTTCCTGAGAGAGACAAATTCATTTTATGCACAAGCGAAGCCGTAGGGCGCAGCTAGTAATATAGAAAATTAAAAATAGTCTTTCAAAATTGGAAGTTTAAACAGCAAGTAACACCTACTCAGATGATAAAGAATCTAAAATAAACAATCACATTTGGACTAATAAAATAATAAAAGAAATAATAAATAATTGAAATCCTCTCTTTTCTTTCTTTAATCTTAGTATTATATTAATTGGTTAATTTGTAATAATTACTTTGTATGGTTCTTTGGTTGCGTTGAGTGCTTAAATTGTAACTCATTCAAATAACTGTAATTATCTGGCGATTGAAAAGAGTGGCGTGAGTTTCTTGCTAGTTCTTCTCACAGCTCTACCTCGTCAGCGAACTGGCTGTAGGTAAATTTGCTGACAAAATGTAATGTTGACTTTTCATAAGTATCATACTTTATGATCAAAATGAAATAAATGCTTTGACGTTGACTCATATTGTAAAGATTCGAGAGGGTTTCTATTCTAAACAGTTCAAAGTTTCAAGGACTTGTGTACCTAAATAGCGAAGCGGAATATTTATTCCCTGAGACATTAACCACCTTTTTTAATACTCAATCATATTTTAATTAATAGTAAAAAAAAAACAGAAAAACATTTCTTTGAAATTACGATGGGTTCCTTCGCATGTTGAATTAAGGGGCAACGAAGAAGCTGGCAAAGTTGCAAAGTTAGGGTCTAGACAGGGTGTTTTCACATTATTCAGAAATTTTAAACGTATACAAAAATGATTGTTATAACATAAAATAAAAAATCAAAAGAGAAAGACATTTTATATAAAGTTTTACAAAATCAACCTCCTCGATGTCCTTGGTTTACTGAGTCTAAACTAAATAGGAGTATTGTTGTTACAGCGTTGAGGTTGCGTTCCGGTCATATTCTATCAAGAAAGTTTGGACATAATTATGATGAAAAAGTTTGACTCGCCCAGATGTTTAAATTGTGGTACAATCGACGATGTCCATCATCTCTTGTTAGAGTGTGATCGGAATCGCAGAGCCAGAGATAAACTGTTTTTGGATTTAAATATTGTTAAGACGAACTTATGTTCAGTTAATAGTATATTAGCTGAACCTAATTCTGACGCAGCAAGATCAGTTTATGAAATGGTCGTGTGAAGCGTGAAGTACGTTTCTTGCTATTTTATAAAATCTTATATTTTTATTTTTATTTGTATTATAGTTATATTTTGAAGATAGAGTTATGTTTTTGATACTATAGGACTGACATGTTTTATAACAAAAGTTCTTAAATAAAGAAAAAAAAAAATTAATAGTACTATTTGTTATGATTTCAGGTGTTCACCAATGCAACTCCAGAGCATTGGTGCGCTCCACCTCCAGAGTTAGACAACTTAGGTCTACCTATAGACCTTGTGCGCTCTCTAACAGTGCCAAAAGAACATGAAGTGTATGCTTCTTGTGCAGCCTATGACTTCAACTTAGCGGAACTTCGAGAAGCGCTCAAGAAATATGTTGAAGAGAGGTACTTTTTATTTATGTGTTCCTAGTAGATATAAGTTATAATTAGAGATTAAACGAACTTACCTGTAAGCGAAGTTCTATCCTAATTGTGGGTGTCGTGGGTTCGATTCCCGTGGAAGGCAAATATTTGTGTGATGAACATTTGTATTTGTCTTTAGTCTGGGTGTTTCCTATGTATTCTAAGTATGTATTTACAAAAAAAAAAGTATGTATATGTATTATATTTCAGTTATCTAGTACCCATAACACAAGCTCTGCTTAGCTTGGGACTAGATGACGGTGTGTGATAGTGTCCACATATTATTATTGTTATTAATATTATTATTATTTTTTATTATACGAGGGCTTCATCCGAAGAGATTAGCAATATTACACATGTAGTAATTTTATTTGCCAATGATGGTTTCTGTGTAAAGGTCCATGAATCGTAGAAAATTTCCACAGGTCATTGTTTTAAATAATATCAATAAGAAATAAAAATGATTGTAGGAGTACCAGTAGATAGTATAGTATATATAGTATGACTGCCTCTGTGGTTCGGTGGTACTGTGTATGGACTGTCACGCAGAGGTCGCGGGTTTGATTCCCGCTCAGTGCAAATATTTATGTGCATGAACATGTCTATTTGCATTGGTCTGGGTTATTTCTATGTATATTACGTATGTATTTACAAAAAAAAAGTATTTAAGTATGTATATCCGTATTCTAGAACCCATAACACAAGCTATAATATATGCTTACTTTGGGTCTAGATGGCGTTGTGTGTAGTTGTTGAAATATTATTATTATTTCCTTTATTTAAATTAATTCTCAAAATTACATTTTTAAATATAAGTATATAAAAAAACACATACATTTAAAAATATAAAAATTGGAGACCCACCGGCATCGGGTACAGGGACCAAGCTACCGGCGGTTAGGGCTCCAGAGATAGGAACCTTCTCACAATGCGGGCCGTGCCAAGCAACACCGCCTTTTGTATCTAGCCCTTGACCCAACCAGCTAACGCGAGCCTCTTAAGATGTTGATCGAGGCTCTTAGCAATAAGTCCATTCACTGTAACCACTATCGGAACAATGATCGCCGAATCCACATCCCACATGTCAACAACCTCGTAAGCTAAATCCAAATACTTGATCTGTTTGTCTTTTTCAGCTTTCACGAGATTATCATCATGAGGGATGGTGACGTCGATGATCATTACAAGGCGCTCTAATCGATCTATCACCACTATCTCAGGCTTATTGGCAACAACAGTCCTTTCAGTGATGATAGATCGATCCCAGTACAATGTCGCATGACTATTCTCGAGAACCGGCTCAGGATTGTACCTGTAGTAAGGCACTTCGACGTCCACAAGTTTGTACCGCAGAGCAAGTTGCTGGTGGATGATCCTGGCCGCTTGGTTATGTCTGTGCAAGTACTCTCCGTTAGCAAGACGCGAACAGCCGGAAACAATATGCCTGAGAGACTCACCTGGGCGATGACATGCACGACATATGTCGATAGTGCCGTCTCTCAAGATATATTTCCGGTAGTTGTTCGTCTTGATAACTTCATCAGCAATTGCACAAACAAACCCTTCGGTTTCTCCGAAAAGATCACCGAAGCGTAGCCAGGCCACGGAAGCAGTTCGGTCTACATCTGGACCGTGTAAAGCTCGGTAGAACCTGCCGTGGAGCTTCTTGCTCTGCCATACCATCCGACGGTCGTCGACGCCAAGCACTACAGGCTTGTGCCAGTTCTCCTTAGCCAAGGCAAGCGGGGTCAGTCTATTGTCCACTGCGACAACATCACGATGCAGAGCCCCGTTCGCTTTAAGAAAATAATCTCTAAGGTTGCATATCTCGCGATTATGAAGGGTTTTGGCATTTAAAAGACCGCGACCACCACACTTTCGCGGGATATACAACCTCATAACAGACGAACGTGGATGATGCATTTGGTATGAAGTCAACAATGTACGGACTCTCCTGTCCAGGGCATCTTTATATTATTATTATTATTATACAAAAGCGTGGAGTTTGACGCTCAGCAGTGGATAAGAGTAGGTAGTAGCTGATGATGATATACAACATGGTCTTAACAATCACCTTAAGGATTTTATTTATAAGCATAAACTTAAGTTTAAGAAAGACAAAAATAGGTTTGCTGTATAAGAACACAATTTTGAGTTAAGCTCGCCTTTGTACATATTGCTTACTTCAATCTCCCTTCATTGTATTTCTGTTGTGTACTATAAATAATAATCATTTGTTTAATATATTATAAAGAATACTATTTAAAGAAATACTATTAATTGAAATGGAAAATATGTAAAATATCACCACAAAAAGTAATTACATCAAGAAGATTAGCGCGTATTAATTTTTCCTTATAATCTTTGATCTGCATAAAATTATGTCTAATCAATATATCATTTGATTTGTTGATTTATAGCTTTAACACGTATACATGGTTATCTATCTATACTCTATATAGAAAATATCTTTTGGCGTATGAAAGCCCAGTTCTCGAGGAAGGTTATAGACTATGTAACATCACGCTACTGGCGACGGGAGCAGAGCTGGAAGCAGCGGAAAGCTAGTAGTAAATAAATACGAAGCCAATATTATACCCACTTTCAGGTAATATAAGACACAATTACGTAAACCACTTTTAAATACCTACTATTTCATGATATAAAAAGTCCCGTTCACTTTCATTATAGAGAGATTTATTAACATTAATAAAAACATATACGTTTACATGTAACATTACGGTAGTAGATCCACGCTGATTTCAGCATGAATGGGCCGGATCGTCCGGGGAAGTGCTACCCTCTCATAGAAGATCGACTTAAGAGTAGTAGTATCTGTACTACTGCGTTTCGTTCGGTGAGTGAGAGCGCCGGAGGCCCAATTTCCCCCCTTTCCTCTTTCCTCACGTCCCTCATTTCCTTCCCCTAACCCCATTCCCAGCCGCCATAGTGGAGGCCACCATACCAGCAGTTTAAAACGATAGCTTTTGGTATAGTGGCCGCCACTTCTGGATTCCACTGACTGCTTACCATCAGGCGGGGTGGAGTCACTTTGGTAGGCTATACTATAAAAAAAAAAAAAAATACGTCTATTTAGAGGCCCTAGACACGTAGTGGCACAGATTTCTATAATTTTTATAGAATAAGTTAAAACGTGTATGGGATTGACATAAGCTAACGCCAACATTGTCGTTAGCTATGTCAGTCCCATACTTTTTTTAACATAAGCCACTTGTCGAAGTGCTTCACTGTCACTTTCAATGTCAGCAAACCATCCCACTCATCACTCCCATCTCCCCATGACTTCCATCCATTCCAGAAGTACTTATTTTCTGATGTGCCAATTTTATTTTACATAATTTTGACACTGAGGGTGATGTACTTTACTGTACTTATCGTAATGTAACACCTGATTATGTTATATTCAAATATATCCGTGTCTTTTTACAATCCGTTACGGTTTATTATTATCACTTACCATTAAATTGACCCTATGATTGTTTGCTAATAAAGTTGTATGAAATTACAATTATAAAATATCTGTGCGCTCATAAAATATAATTCATAAATACTTTTAATCTTAATCGTCGTTAATTTAAATCTAAACGGTTGTATACTAAACGTAAATTATTCGGCCAACGAGGCATTTAAATAACCATCAATCAAACAGTTAAAAAAAACAACACATGTGAACTATGAACTTCATAATTGAACAGACACTCATATATGGGTATTACTTGTTTGGGAGCACGTTCCGTATTATTTTACTTCGATACAATAGCAAAGACTACTAGCGCCTTCGTGGCTGGCAGCAGAACTAAGTTCGACATTTGTTTTAAGCAAGAGCTTTTTAAGCGTCTTCCAAAATTATTAATTTTATTTTATTTAACAATTTTTTATATGAAACCTGGAAAATTTTGTAAGGATATACGAATATAACATTAAATCACATAAATTTTTTGAACATCGAAATCACAGAATGTCCAAAATCTTTAAAAGTATTTCTGTTGCCAATTCCTAAAGTGATAGAAATAGCTTAAGGGAGAGCCACTTAAAATTAAATACATTTTTGGTATTTTTATAAATTACTCAAAGCTTATTTGCTAGTTAAATTTGTTTGTTACTGAACCCTAAAACATAGCAACAATTATGTATGTGTTAATGTGTCTTGGTATTATGTCAAATAGTTTTTTATCCGTGTTATTAAAACTCATTGCCATAGAAACGTTTTAATCTTCATTATTTTTATCACTTTTTTAGGACTTCGTCAATTAGTATTTAAGAAATCTGGTATTGCTCTTATCTGTTATCATATCGAACCCATCGTAAATAAGCAGTAATACATTGCCACGATAACTGTAATCATATTCAAGTTGACTTAAAGTTAAAAATAGCTTGATATCATTTCTTATGATTTTCTTTCTCTGATCTTATGACTGTTTTCGTCTGGTAGTGAAATATGTTTCAAATGATTCATTTATTTTATCATATTTATCAACTTTTGTTTTACGTTGATAAAATATTCTACAGTACTTGATACATAAGACTTCACGTTTTTCCATAAGAGGTAAGCTGTATAATACTCACGTCTGACCAGTTGGATTACATATAATAGGAGTAAGCCTTTTGCCATTTACTAAACATAATTCCAGGCCAAAATCTGGATTTATGACTATAAAATCTGTACTATTATATAAAGCGGAAGAGTTTGTTTGTTTGAACGCGCTAATTTCTGTAACTACGGGTCACATTCAAATAAATATTTTTGCGTATGATAGCCCAGTTCTTGAGAAAGGTTATAGGTTATGTAACATCACGCTACTGACGACGGGAGCAGAGCAGTAAGCAAAGACGCGAATGAAACCGCGCTACGGGAGCTAGTATAATATAAAATTTCTCAACAGACAAATCCAATATTACTTTACCCAACACAGGAATCGAACTCGATATATCTACGTAGTAGTACGTACACTAGCGTGTGACCCGCAGAGGTTCCTCAGCGCCACTGTAATAGAATTCTTGTTAATGTGTTTGTAGAAAATATGTTTCTTTCTGTATAGCAGATTGGCAGTAAAAGAAGACAATGTTATTCGTTCTGTGACGGTGTACCAACTTATTTCGGTCAGAGGGCCTGTAAACAAGCGAGAACTGGTAAGTGTAACAAAATTATTAATGTTTTCTATTAGATATTATATAGAAAGAAGAAGAAAGAAAGAAAATACATTTATTTGACGTAAGCCACAATTTATGTGTTGTCTACATAAATTTGCACAATACACAATAATAATTAAAAAAAAAGTAACAAACGACCAAAATGTAGGCACATAACATAACATCGATTAAATTGAAAATAGGCACTAGGTATGCTGTCGGCGTGCTTACATCAAACGGGTCGCCAACTCAGCATTTGCTGGGCATGATAACACCCAGCGCTGGTTTTAGTTGGCACCCCCGCAGTGACACACGGACAGAGGAAACGAATAGTAGACATTGTTACATATAGTAGACATTGTCTATTCTATATACTTATAATAAATCTCTAACGAGATAAAATCTATACACTGAATTTATTTTAAATAAATACTTATTGGAGGGTGATATTCAATCGATACTATTGCCAAAAATGTGATTTTTTTTTGTCTGTCTGTCCGTTTGTCTGTCTATCTGTCTGTATGTTCAGACATGACTAAAAAACCACCGAATGGATTTTTATCAAACTCGCTATACTTATAAACCATACTCCTAGCAGGGTAATAGGATACCTTTTATCCCAAAAAAACCGGGTATCCGGCATACCCTTAAAATTGTCATAAAAGTATATCTTAAATGATGAAACATAATATAATTCAACATGATCATCATCAGTTCAGACGTAAGACGTCTATTATTAGACTTAAGTGTCCCAAGTTTTCCCACTTTGATTGTTCATGAGCAATGTCCCAAATGTTTTAAATTTTTTTATTTCTAGATTATTAAACCTGTCTCGAATATTGAACTGTCTCATCTTTTCATACATACACATACCTGAACGCTGAGCGGTGTTAAACCACTCACTTTTCGCCATTTTTTTAATTTTAGGTCTCATGTAACAGGGGGCGAAGCTGTTGCCATTTATCGGGCACAATTTCAGACTCCCGGCTAATACTGAGAATTGTTCGACAGAAAAACCCAATATCTTACTTTACTCAACTCGGGGATCGAAGCCGAGACCTCTGCGCGGTAATATGTATACAGTACCACCGAACCACAGAGTCAGTCAGTCCATAATGTCATAACTATGACAAAACCTGCGCTCTAAGAGGAAGTTCAAAGCACAAATTTGTCTGTAGTTTTAGCATTTATTCCACTAAGAATTTATTATCAAGTCCTGGTCGAAGAATCTACTCTCTAGTTGGAGGTATGGTGTGATGCCTCTATAAGTAATTAAATATTTCAATTCACTCATTTTCAGATAAAAAACATCACAAATGCAGTTCTATCAGTGCGAAAGAATACGACATCACCTTGCAGCAATGGATGGCGATTCAGCAAAGAACAATACAAGAGGACGCTTGTTACTGACGTAAGTTTAATTTTTAGCGTATTTTCAGAATCTGCATATCTCAAAGTACATTCAAAAGTTCTTCATAATCATCAAAATACTATTATTGACGTAACATCAGGCTTTATTCCCAAAAAAAAAATAGGTAGAGGTGTACAACCTTCTTTGTTTTCTCAGCTATGTTGAATTCCATGTAACAGAGCGAGTCTATGGCCATTTACCAGCACAATTTCAGACTCTGGGGTTAGAATTTTGCATGGAAAATGCCAATATCTAAAGTCAATATCGTGACCGCCTCCTCTTTCCTTTTTCTTCACCTCCCTTAATCTTTTCACCTATTCCACTCCTTTCATGGTAGGCAGCGGCTTCACAGAGTCTCAGAGTTCCTAGCATTGCTCCTGCAATGCCAGGGACTCTGAGTCGTCCATGACTTTTACCATCACGTGGACCGTTAGCTCATCTACCACTGTCAGCAATAAAATAAATATATCACTTTCATCGACTCCGAGACTTACGGCCGAAATTAATAACCTATCTTTAAAGATAGATAGGGCTATCTAAGATAGTTGCCTAAGCTACTGGTTTCGTTACCTAGCAACCGTCGTTATTTTGGTAATATTAACAAAAATCTCCTAGGATACTATCTCAGATAGCCATCTATCTCTACATATAGGTTATTAATTTCGGTCGTTTACCGTCCGTACACAGTACCGTTGAACCATCAAAGCAGTTTTCAATACATTTACTATAAACACAAAAGTAAACGAACTCCTGTCTATTTAAACATTTTGATTTACTTGCACTGCGATTGCACTAACTCCCATTGCGTAAAAGCAATGTGGGTGTATTTAAACTTTTGGCACTTTTAGCCTATTAATCTTAACTACATTTCCTCTGTTGATAAAGCTTGGCACTGGAAACATAAATTGTATGCTTAATCAAGCTGTTAAATTATGTATAGAACCATAACTCGGTGCAATGTTGCCAAACTGTGTTTATGATTATCATAAAGACTAATCTTAGAACTAGATACAATTTGAAAAGTAATTTTAATGTTTATTTACATGGAAATTATTTAGTAATCAATAATTTCTTATTGATGAAATGCTAAGTGTCCTAGTATGGATTATGGGAAAAATAGCTGCATGGCACGGTTCCATCAGCATTTTTGCCTACTGTTCTGCTTCCGTCGCCAGTAGCGTGATGTTACATAGCCTATATCCTTCCTCGAGAACTTGGCTATCATGCGCAAAAAGAATTATTCAAAGCCTACCGGAAGCTGCAGAGATTTTATATAATATTATAGAGTATAGTTATAGATTGTATGCTGACTACTACTATTTGGTTTCAGTATGAGTTAGTGTGCGAAAAAGACTGGTTGCCTAGAACAAGCAACACTTTATTCTGGGTTGGCTCAATATTTGGTAACCTGTTCTTTGGTTGGATGTCTGATAGGTAAGTAACATTTTAGAACATAATAATATAAACATGATTGAAGACATGAACTTTATGGAACACCTCATTAGACTACAAAATTTAGTAATAAGTACGACGTAAACGTCTTCAAAGCATAACGTTTTGAAGTTTACAAGTGAAGTATATTTAGAATTGAAGATAAATATATATATAACAAATAAATAACAAAGATGTTTGTTTCAAATTGTTTGTTTTTAAATAAATTTAATTAAACTATTTTTATTATCTACTGTTGGTCTCTGATAAGTAAAATAGACAGAGAGAGAGAAAGAAACTAGAGAGAGGGAGTGGGAAGTTCTTGTTTATTTGAAATAATTATAAAAGTAGTTGCAAAATTACGAAAAGCATCAATTGTGCTTTACCACCCAATAACGTTGTAACACAAATGCCTTTATATCAGGTACGGCCGCCGTCCGACAATCCTGCTAATGATTCTCTTGGAAGTTCCATTGCCGATAGCAGCGGCCTTCACTACGTCCTACTGGGTTTACATAGGGTTATGTGTAGCTGGTGGATTGTTCTTCCCGGCTTTGTACCAACAACCTTTCATATTGGCATTAGAGCTCATGCCACCTGGTCAGAGGAATTATACTGGTGGGTGATTAATATTTTTATTATAATAATAAATAATTTTTTTGAAGAACTTACGTGGCAAATAAGGCGCACTTGATGATGGTTAGTGCGACTACTGTGTAAAAGATTGGCTTTAATTTTCACGCATGACAGAACATTTTCTGACTCATACAATACCTAAGTATTATCCTGCATTTCTAATTTTGAGGAATTTCTTGCAGCGCAGGCCTTGATTTTTAGTTCTAGAGATTTTTTTTTCTATGTTGACGCAATGTATTTTCCATAAATTCTTCAAATTTTAAGTGAACAAAATTTAATAATTTCAGTAGATACAAACATAAACTGGTTTCTCTTGACTGTACTTACCTGTCAAAAACACTAAGGGGATCAGACCGAAATGACTAAATATGCAGGGAATCAGAACGGAATTAAAGATTAATAACAATCTCAGGGGATCAGATCGGAGGGATCAGACGAAAATAACTCAACTATTAGGATTAGTAGAAAGTAAATAAAAGATAACAAAGGGTTTGCATTTCTGATTTCAGGTATTGTGGTTGGCATGTTGTTTGCTGCCGGTATGTGTTTGCTGTCACTGCTAGCGTATGCCGTTCAAGATTCATATCACCTTTCTTTGCTTACCAGTCTACCTTTCCTATTATTATATGGGTAAGTAAGTTTTTTGCTTTCCTTAATACTAATTAAACGCATTCTAAACGGATGTAATCAAGCCTTCCAACAGCGGTGACCTTGCTTAATGCCATCATCCGTTTAGAAGGCAGATGTAATTCAAATTATATTATGACCTACATCGTCTTCTTGGATTATCCCTATAAGGTGACTCCTGATGGAAAGCTTAATTACATCCGTCAAGAACGCCTATAAAATTATTCAATGATTCGATGATGCACTGTATATTAATGTGTCGAAAGTCACATAACGCTCTTTCATAAAAAAAGCCTTAGGTTTTTTTACCTATTTTAATTCATGATTTTCCATAGATATTACTGGCTGATACCCGAATCTCCAAGGTGGCTTGTAGGCAGAGGTCGAATAGCTGATGCTGAGAAAGTTTTTAGAAATCTCGCTAGAAGAAACAGTATTCACTTGCCGAGAGGATTCCTGCTAGAATTACATGCAAGTGACTTTTGATAGACGTAGCTTAAAATAGTTTTTTTAATGTCTTGCTTTTAGATAACATTCTCTTATCTGTTCTTACGAATTATTTTATACCATGTTCTCGTTTTATTTTAAATTTTATAAAAAAAAATTCACGGTATTTTTACTTAAAATTTGAACAATTACTATTAATTTTCAGAAAAAAATTAAAACAGAAGAAGACAGCGTTCAGGCAGAATTGGCAACCGTGTCTAACATAAACGGACACATACCTGGCTATATAGACTTGTCAGAGAAGGACGAATACTTAGACAGAAGAATAAGTAACATGCTTACATTCAAACCAGAGCTAGGCAAAATATCAGAAACAAAAGAATCAAGTAAAGAAAGCCTGGAAAAAAAAATAGCTCAAGAAGTAGCAGATATCGTAAATAAAAAATCCAAACAAAAAAGAGAAGAAGAAGAAATAAGAGAGCAGAACGTTACAGAAGCTACTAGACTTAATTCAGAACAACAAGAGAAGGCAACGCAAACAGAGACTTCTAAATCTCCAGGAGGTACTTTAAGAAGAAAGTCATTGCAGTTTGTAAATAAGATATTTAGTCATGAAAATGGGGAGGAAGATCTCATGGAGAATAAGAAGATGGACGATCAGAATTCTGAAGGAGATTGTAAAGCTTCACCATTAGATGTATTCAGATATCCAAATATTAGAAAAAAGTTCTTCATTTTAACTTTTGATTGGGTCGCTTTAGGTGTTGTGTATAACAGTTTAAGTTATAACACGCCTAATTTAGGTGTCAATGATTATTTGGCGTTTTTTATTGGTAAGTTTAATAATCTTTAGAATACTTATTGCATTTATTCATGTTTGTATTCCAAAGTTAACTACTAAGAAGATAGTGGTAATTGATCTGTTTAAGTTGTTTAAATAATGACAAATGAGTTTAGCTTATTGGTGCCTTTGTGGCACCAATAAGCTAATTATTGGTGCCACAAAACAAAATTAATTAATTAAAAATATTTCGGGGACAAATTAAACTTTTACTTTCTACCATTCCCCGATTACAAGTACGGGGAAATATGACACAAACATCCTATTTTCCTGCATTCGGGGGCAGACATGCGGGAAAAGATGGGAATAGGACTTCCTGTCTAACCCCGATTACAATTTGGGGGAAGATGAGACGAAAATTCCCATTTTCCCCCATTCGGGGGAAGATGGGAATAAACCAAAATTTCCTTCTTGTTACCAGGTGGCGCAGTAGAGATCCCATCGTATTTCATAGCATGGCGTTGCATGGAGCGCTTTGGTAGACGCTGGGTGCTGTGCGTCTTCATGTCTGTTGGAGGAGTTGCCTGCATCAGCTGTGTTTTGGTACCTGAGTGTAAGTAATACTTTGTTGATAGACGATTTACGCGAAAGAAGAAAAATTCAAATAGTTTAACACTTTTCGGGACAGTAAACGTATATGGCTGTGATGACAATAAAATATCTAAATGAGAGAGGTTAATTTGTTGAACTTGTATTATGCAGCCTTACTTTAATCTAAGAAAAGCAACATACTAAAAAGCTTTTATGATCATCCTATATAGATATATTTTAAACACAATTTGTAAGTTAATGATCGAAACAAATAAATGAATTTTCGTAAAGTGCATTGCAATATTATGAGAGTGCAGTCACTTTGGTAGGCTAATAAAAAAAAAAAAAAAAACACTGATCACAAACGCCAAAATTTTGTTTAACAATAGTAACATACATTCTAACTTGTGTGTGATTAGTTAGTGAGTTTATCAAAATATTTCAACTCGCCATGAAAACTGCCGAAGCTACAAAAACTATTATCAGTACGACGAGAATTATTTACGCAATATAGGCACCACAAAAGATTTTTTAACAAAACTGTTTGTTTTTTTATTCTAGCCTGGCCTTGGATAATGGTCTCTCTCTCAATGTTTGGAAGACTATTCGCGGCTTCATCGTTTGCTGTATTCTACGTTCTGATTGGAGAGCTATTGCCAACTGTGTTGAGAGCTCAGGCGATGGGTGCTGCATCATTTATAGCTGGACTTGGACTACTAGCATGTCCTTATATAGTGCATTTGGTAAGTGACAAAGTAACTTACTGCTAACTATCAGGCAAATAGAAGTCTCTTTTTGTAGTCTAGTATAACAAAATTGATCAATATTTAAGTAAAACAACGTATGATTGATCAAAATGAAATTGATTGAATGAGTCTAACAGTAGTTGTGTTTCTGTTAAAATAACGATGGTAATGATGTTATCGTTATGCAAATGCGTAAATGGGTAATGACAAACTTACGAATTATAAGTACAAACCTCACTCCAAGTAAAATTTAATATTTAATTAATTACTATAATATATTTTTACAGTTCTATAAGCCATCATTTTGACGATTCTTTTAATTCTTGCAGGCGGTGTACTCAAAAGCTTTACCACTGACCATCATGGGAGTCCTGAGCGTGATGGGTGGTATCACTGCGCTGTTCTTACCTGAGACACTCAACCAGCCACTTCCACAGACACTTGGTGACGGTGAAATGTTCGGCAGAGACTTTAAAATATTAAGTTGTGTTGAGAAACAAAGTGACTAAAGTTTGTACAAAAGGGATTATGTCACAAACTCCTTTCTTCTTTCTGTCGTCCGTTAAGTTACGGTTTTGATGTGAAAATACTGTTAATGATTTCTTCGTGCATCAATCGTACAATGTCCAGAGACCATGGGAAATCCTTTCATAAGGTAGACCGACGATCTAATAAAGTTTGAATAAGAGTGGTTTAAATGAAAGGCAGGGACGGAGGGTGAGGACGACGGACGACTGAGAACTGTTTTACTGACAAGAGATGAGCTGTTAAACAAAAAAGAAGATGAAAAGAAGGTCGGAACAAACGGTCAAATTAAGCTTGATAGAGGCCTATGTAAAGCAATGGACCTCATTCGGTTGAGATGGCAACAATGTTAATGAATGAAGTACCTATCATTTATATCCATACTAATATTATAAATGCGGAAGTAATTCTGACTGTCAGTTTTCACGCTCAAACCATGAACCGATTTTAAAGAAATTTGGATGAAGATAAAATAGAGCTTGTAAAACAACATAGACTATCTTTCATCGCGAGAAAATGGCTTGCAAGGGTTTAAATAGGGGGTGAAAGTTTGCATGGATAATGATATATAATCGCCATTCACGCGGGCGGCGCTACGGGCAACAGCTAGTAGGAAAATATATACTACATCTGAATAACAAGTGGTCATATTATATTAATAGTTAGCTTATTAAATAAATGAAAATACTGGGACATTAATTTTTAAAATGTTGCTGTATAATTTTTATTAATATGTACCACTCTCAGTGGCAAAAGGGCGCAAGTCGTAAAATAAAACAAAACGATAATAGCTACCTTACCACAAAATTTATAAGGGGTGTATATTACGATGTATTTCGTCTCTGCTGTATTGAGAGTACGGTATATAACTACTTTTTATAATAACTATGTTAGTACGTACGTTCCTTTCATAAAGGCACAGTTTCTCATAGATTTATATAGAATAAAAATGTATTACTTTATAGAATGTCATTTCGCCTAATAATATAACATAAGTAGATAACCTGTGTAAATAAAACGAATATAATATAACTCTAGTATCTAGTTTTATTAGTCTCCACTTAATCAAAATTATAAGTTTATTTTATGGCTACAAAGACCGGTAGCAATTATGGTTCATGCAAAATTGACCTTAATGGTTTAGTAGTACCACAGATTATAGAACCTAGTACTGCGTACCAACTGCCAAGAATAGGTCTTTTATTAGATGACAGATCAAGTTTAAGTAATATTGAGATTTTCTGTTAATTCATTTTTATGATAGGTCAGAGTCTGGTATTGTGTAAAGGTCTCATGTAACAATCAACAGGTTCACCTCCTGTTACATAGGGTCTTAGATAGTTGGCGTAACGTAAATACTATAGGCCTCTGCCTTACCCTTTTAATAGCGTTTTTTTTTTTTTTATATTATAGCCTACCAAAGTGACTCTACCCCGCCTGATGGTAAGCAGTCAGTGGAATCCAGAAGTGGCGGCCACTATACCAAAAGCTATCGTCTTAAACTGCTGGTATGGTGGCCTCCACTATGGCGGCTGGGAATGGGGTTAGGGGAAGGAAACGAGGGAGGTGAGGAAAGAGGAAAGGGGGGAAATTGGGCCTCCGGCGCTCTCACTCACCGAACGAAACGCAGTAGTACGGATACTACTACTCTTAAGTCGATCTTCTATGAGAGGGTAGTATGGTAGTAGCGTGATTCTATATTCTTAAAAATATAATGTGTCTTACAAAGATGTTTACAGCTAACCAGTAGCTTGTTACTTATAAGTGTTTTGTAAAAAAAATGTGCGAATATTTGAAAAATTTCTCTTAAAATTAATCTTACACAAACCTTAGTTTACACTTGTAAATAAATTATGATGTCATTGTAAATATTGATTATAAGTTTTACAAATACTTCTGTTAATTATTTTTTTACCTGCTTTAGTGTTACAATCATCATCATGCCAGTCCGTTATTATCTCGCATGTCTTCTTATACAGAGAAGACATGAGCATTTATAGCTACGCTTGCTCAAGGCGGATTGGCAATTTTAGACTTCTTTAATAAGTCCAGATTTCCTGACGGTGTTATCCTTAATCGAAAAGTCAGTAATGTCCAAGAAGTACATTATGAGTATAAAGAAGTCACATTGATACCTACAGATGAACTCAGATTTGTGTTTTCTTATATTCTTATTGTAGGTATTATAGAAAAGCAACTTGCAACAAAATGACAACGTAGTTAGTAATTATTGCTAACAAATACAGTGGTAACGCAGCTTGTATCTCGAACAAACCGCAAGCGGACATCTTGTTGAACGATGAACGGTTTAGTTGCAATACGTCATCGCATAACCGTTTTTGGCTTCCTGTAACAAATAATTTTGGTTATATTAAAAAGTATTCACTTAAGAACAGTTTTCACCCTACATAATTTTTCATTGATACAACTTTGGTAGCAGACAAGTATATGCTACATACATGCTATCGTTATGCAAAATGACATGATCTTGAAGGAATAGAAGAATGAAAGAGTAAAAGAAATAAGAAGAAGGAGACAGAAATTTGGGTCTTGGTCAGGTTCTCGTTTACCTAACGCAATGTAGTATGGGAACTGTTACTTGCCGCTGAATCCTTATATAAATTCTGTGAGAGGTTTATTTTTATTATTGTCTTGATTGGACTCGGATGGGTGGGAAGTCCTGATAGTATACTAAGCTAAGCTGATTTTTATACTATTGATTTATTAGATTTGTACAAAATAATGTTTTATGACGACGATTATTTTGTACTTGTTCAGGTTATTATTAATCGTATATATGTTTTTTTATTTATCTGAAAGAAATTAATAAAAATATCTATATCCTATTGTGGGAAAATATTGATGATATACAAACCTGGACAGTTGATATTTTTCAATCGTTGTATGCACGCATTCTCAGCATCTTCCACAGACATGTAGAATCTCTCGCAATGTACGCACTGCAGAAACACTAACAACATATCTTTCACCAACCAAATAGCTGTAATATTACCCATTAATATGGAACGAGGCTGTAAATGAGAATGTCTATAAATTTAAAAATATAGATATTTACATTTTAATGTCTTAAAATTAATTTGATGTTAAAGAATCCTATTAGAAACAAGCATCGGTTTGAACTAGTCCTGATTTCTTATTATGTTAATACTAGCAGCATTAGTAGCAGTATTAGTTTAATCATTCTCCTTTAAGGTTGTTATATAAGATGTTATCTAGATAGTTTATTGTTTATTTCAGATAACTTTGACTTTGAAATGGCAGCGCATATAACGGACTTCTAGTACTAATTTCAAAATTGCTACTTAGAATTTTGAAGAAAATCCATGAAACTAAACGTATGCTGCAAATGCGAATTTCGGTTATGTTTAAAGTAATGCCCAACTCAATTTCAGTTTCCAGACAGAGATGGATCGCCTCTTACTTTAATCAACATAATAGTATGTACCACAACTGCATCAATGCTTGAAGATGACTTGGAATAAAATAATATTATAGTACTCACATCGGCATCTAAGTTAGTTGGTTGATTTAATATTTTTATTAGTATTTGCATGTAACATAGAGTACGGCAAAATGTATCTGTTACATGATATAAAACCTGAAAGCAAAATAACTGTATCAAATATTTCTTACAAGCATCAAAACTTGTTAATATAAATCGTTACTCAATAGATCGGGATCAAAAATGGTTCGAAGATATGAGATATGTACAGGACGATCTATGACAACAAAAGAAAACAGCAAGGAACAGAAATGAATGTCTTTCAGTTGTGATGTTCGTAATGACGATGATGCATATATGATACAAATAATGTAAAATATTAACGTAATAATTCCACAAACCACAATAGCAAGAATGCATATTCCAGTATGATTTAAACAACACTTACATAAACTTGATAAATTGTTTTAAATAGATTGTAAGCTGCCAACAACTTTTGAAATACAGAAAACATATTTTTACATTCTTCATAATTTTCACTTTCATAGTTCATAAATATAACATTTTTACTCCATCTATCAAGATATTTCTTTAACAGTGTTATGACTCGAATAGCATGAACCAAATTGAAATCTAATGCCAAGAAAAGAAAGTCACAGAGAGAGTCAATTATATTCCAATGGCGGTGACAATAATAATACGAAAAATGCAAAAATATATTAATACTGACAACACTTAAAATTGACATCCAATTCCATACAATAAAACTTCGATTTAATTTACTACAATCCATGTTTGTGTAAATATATTGGATAGTTAACATTAAATCAATGTTTTCGTGGCAGTAGATGAAATTAAGAACAAATAACAAAATACAACCGCAGTAATAGAAAATGAAGCAATATGCAAGGTATGCGTAGTTAGTAATACTATCATCTACGTTGGTTGAAGAGTTGAGGTCGTTAGCAATGCTATTATATGCAGAAACATTCAACAGAACCAGACATATAAAAAATGCCATGACATGATATTTTTTCCCTTTCGGTGTCACAAAGATATCTTCTAAATTATACTTAGAGTTAAGAACAAATTTTTGGAATAAATTTAGCGGACAAAATAGATTTTGTACTTCTTTGTCGAGTATGTTGTCAAGCAAAAATTCTACTGGCTTATTGTTTGGCATGATTTGAGATTTTTTCTTAAACATTTCTTTAAAAATTTACGTCCGCACGTTCAAGAGCAAAAGGTGAAATATTCTGATACATCAAGCTAATTTCCTTTCATTCAATAAATGTATTTCTGTAAATAGTAATAATAAAATAATTGCCGTTATTGTACCCAATTTTCTTTCAATATCATTTCCTACAATTATGTTAATTTTTATTATTTGACGGAAATAAATAATTATCCACGAATCCAACATGCGTGGGCAGGCAGATCTCTTGCAAGGTGGACCGACAACATAATAAATAAGGCGGGCGATCAATGGATACAAGCAGCTTGCAATCGGTTAAAGTGCCGACATTGAAAAGGTTTATAAAATATGAATCAGAACCTAATAATAAAAACGTTTATTAAAGAATCACGGACATTATTGGTTGCATGTGAGCTGTGGATGATGACATCACACTTATCTTCCTAGTAGAACTTAAAGGACAGGTACAAGTCCATGCCGATTGACACAAACTAAAATACTAGTAAATTCGGACAGCAGACGCAATGCCAACAAAATAAAGTCACAGAAACAATAATTTTCCAATGACAATAATAATACAGAAAATACATAAATATGATGCCATTTAAAATTGATATCAAATTCTATACCATAAAACTTAGATTTAGTTCACTACAACTCTAAAAAAAATAAAATCCAACTCCGGCATAAAATGTGTTCTAAGAAAAGCATGGTTAAAGGGAAGCCGTCGTCGCTTGCTACCTTGCATTACCTCGTCCTTTAACCTCAAGAATTGTCATTGCTCTGCAAGGTGGCATGCGACGACGGCTTCCCTTTGACCTTCACTACATTATTTTCTTGTTTTGTACTTTTTATTAGACTATTTTAATTTTTTTTTAGTTAATATAAATGAATATTTTTTATTTAAACTATTTTTTATTTCCTTTCGTTGTGACAAAGATGTCCTGCAAATGATATACTTAGAGTGAAGGACTAATTTCTGAAATAAACTCAGCAGACAAAACATTTTTCGTACTTCTTTATCAAGTAAATATATTGTTAAGCAAAAAATCTGCTAAATGATGTATTGGCATATTTACGTAAACTTTAGACGTAAGTTCAGAAGTACACGAATTATCTGATAGTTTAAGCTAAATTTACTTTCATTATTATTTCATGAAAATAAAATAAGTTAATTAACCTAATTGTAGTAAATAATAATAATAATATAATTGAGGTAATTTTATTTCAATATCATTTACCACTATTGTGTCAATTATATATCTTATATCTGAACAATGTTTTCGTAATATTATGTAGAAAAGTAAGTAAGTTCTGGAGTGAGAACCACGAACCAGTAGGATTAATAGCCTGATACCAAACGGTTTAGCACTCCATACTTTTGTCGCTCAATTAAAGCTTGGAACCCTTTACCAGCGCATGTGTTCCCATGTAATTATGATCCTGGGTCTTTTTAGCGGGGCGTGAAAAAGCAATAAGTTGCCATAGTGGAGGCCACCATACTAGTTGTTAGCTTTGCATTCCACTGACTGCTTACCATTAGGCAGAATGGACTTACTTTGGTAGGCTAATATAAAAAGAAAAAAAAACAAGGTCGCTGTACGACCCGTTAAAAGGTACTTGGAGGAGGAAATGATAATGCAAGATACCAGACTTTAGCAGTGAAATTTATGATAAGGATCCTAATATATATATATATATATATATTTTTTTTAACACAGCGCCATCTAGCCCCAAATTAAGCAATTATATTTGCTTGTGTTATGGGTACTAAACAACTGATATACTACATATATACATTTTTTTTTTGTAAATACATACATATTATAGATAAATTACACCCAGACACAGAACAAACAATCATGCTCATCACACAAAGGTTTGTCCTGGCTGGGAATCGAACCCACGACCTCCGGCTTAGCAGTCAGAGTCACTAACCACTAATAGTTATAATATTTTTGGGCGATATGTCATAGTTTTACTTTTAATTAACTATGCAGTTATTCTAAGAGTTAGGATGGCTAATGATTATGATTGCAAAAGCTTAAACTTTTACAAGCCTATTATATTAGAATATTTAAGACTGAGACGAGCAAAGGGCGTCCTTCAAGGCTCAATACTAGGTCCTTTTATTTTTATTTTTGCCCGACTGTCGAAGTTAACTTCGGAAGAAGGGAAAGATTTTTCGAACATGTGTATGTATCTATATATGTATTGTTACGTGTCAGGATGGGGTTCGAGGTAAAATGCCAGTTACGCGATGATGAGTTTATTCAAGACTCACACAATACTCTGACAAACCAAAATAAAGCAATAAATACTTATACTGCACTATCACGCTTCGTATATCGCTCTTCGTAAACTTCCGTATTACTTAGATATTCGCTCGAGATCGCTGTATTCACAACTGAACGAAGTGCCGACGTTCGAATCCTTTTTATAGTCCTTCAATAGATTTCTAGAACCTTCCAGTTATTACTACAAAGATGCCGACAATTCTCGAAAACAGAACAATGAGTGTAGGTACTTAGCTGCGACGCGTAGGTATGCTACCGCCGATGAGCTATTGTTATACGTGTAGGTAGGTACTTCCGAATGTTCTAGAGCGTAGGTATTTGTCGTACACGAGTAGGTAGGTACTTGCGAACGTTCTAGAGCTTAGGTATTCGTCGTACACGAGTAGGTAAGTACTTGCGAACGTTCTAGCATAGGTAATCGTCGCAACATTGCCCCCCTCTTAATCATGCTTGTCCCGAGCAGCGTTAGAACCGTGATAGGGTGCTAGTCGATCGATGTGGACGATCTTCGGCTTCTTTCTATCGCCCTGTCTTATGCGATAGGTCACGTCATTGATCCTTGTGATCACTATCTAGGGACCCTCCCAGCGAGCCTGTAGCTTCGGTGACTTGCCGATTTTCCTGAGAGGATTATGTTACCACACGAGCGTACCTTCCTCGAAGCCATGAGTACTTGCTTTCCTGTCATAACGAGTTTTCATCTTCTCGCTAGCCTTGAGGTTGTTATCTCGCACTAGATCATGTGTCTTATCCAGCTGTGCCTGCAAGTTTGCGACGTATTCTACTGTCGGCTTTGGCGTATCAGGAGGTGTTCCGGTAATCAAGTCTACTGGTAGGCGTATCTCTCTTCCAAAGTTGACTTTTCCTGTAGTGTCATGAACCGCGGACCGATATGATAACAGAAAGAGTGGAATGTAACGGTCCCAGTCTCGTTGATGGTCTTCGACTACCTTGGCCAGATGGTTTTCCAATGTCTGGTTAAACCGTTCTACCATGCCGTCAGACTGCGGGTGCGCTGGTGTTGTCCGTGTTTTATGTATGCCGAGTAGATTACACATCTCTTGAAACAGGGCTGACTCTAAATTTCTTCCCTGGTCACTATGCAGTTCCAACGGCACACCAAATCGACACACTACTTCCTGGATCAACTTTTTGGCCACGGTCTGAGCCTCTTGGTTTGGTGTCGCAAACACTTCGGGCCATTTGATAAAGTAATCTTAAACTACTACTATAAAGCGGTTGCCGTCTTCTGTCACAGGAAATGGTCCAGCTACGTCAATGGCAATTCTCTCCCATGGGGCTCCGACACTGTACAGCTGTAGCTTGCCTCTTGATCTAGTACGAGGTCCTTTTACCGAAGCACATGTAGAGCACTTTTTGCACCACTCCTCGATGTCTTCCCGACAGCGTACCCAGTAGAACCGTTCTCTCACCTTCACCAAAGTCTTCTTCACACCAAGATGACCACCTGATGCACCATCATGCACTAAGCGCAGAACAGGTGCAACTTTGTTTCTCGGGATCACCATCTGTAGAACTTGGTCCTTCCCGTCAGGTGATTCCCACTTTCTATATAGCACGCCTTGTTCCAAACTGAGACTGTCCCACTGAGCCCAGTAGGCCTTCGTAATTGGGCTTGCGGCTGATACGTCCTGCCATAATGGTTTCCGACCCTGAGCCTTCCAATCCATTATTAGTTTAAGATCTCTGTCTTCTTTCTGTACCTTACTGATTTTCTCTTTGTCCCAGGATTCATCGGTCTCCTGAGTCCTGACAATTTTCACTACTTTCTTGGACTCATGCTTCAAACAGTGTTTACAATCCTGGGAGCATGGACGTCGCGATAAGGCATCAGCGTTGGAGTGAATTCTTCCACTGCGGTGTTCTATTACAAAGTTGTACTCCTGTAGTTGTTCGATCCATCTCGCGACTTGGCCTTCAGGATTTTTAAACTGGAGTAGCCACTTCAGTGCCGCATGATCCGTTCGTAGTGTGAACTCTCTTCCCAGCAAGTATTTATTGAAATGTTGTAAGGTCTTCACAACTGCTAGTAATTCACGTCGAGTCACACAGTAGTTTTTCTCAGGCTTCGATAGAGACTTGCTGAAGTAGGCGATGACCACTTGCTGTCCATTTTGCTCCTGGGATAACACACCTCCGATTCCAGTATTACTGGCGTCTGTGTCCACAATAAATCTGCCTTCTCTATTAGGGTAGCACAGGACTGGAGCTGAACACAGCAATTCTTTGAGTCGTGTAAACGCACGTTGACAATCCGAGTCCCAAACGAAGTTCCTCTTTTCTTCTGTAAGGTGGTGTAATGGCTTGGCTATTTCAGAGAAGTTCTTCACAAAACGCCGGTAGTAAGCACTGAGGCCCAGGAAAGCTCTTACTTCGGTTTTAGCTTTTGGTACAGGCCACTCTTGCACCGCATTTATTTTGTCTGGGTCCGTTTGAACACCTCTATCCGAAATAATGTGGCCTAGGAACGAAACTTCTTTCTTGAAAAAGGCGCACTTCTTCGGATTAAGTTTCAAGTTTGATTCACGAAATCTCTTAAAAACTTTCTCAAGATTCCTGCGATGTTCCGTGAAACTGCGTCCCATAACTATGACGTCATCCAAGTACACCAGACAGGCATCTCCCAAAAGACCTACTAGTACGCGTTCCATAAGCCTTTCAAACGTAGCTGGTGCATTACACAATCCAAATGGCATTACCCGGAACTGCCACAGGCCTTTTCCAGTACCGGTGGTAAATGCAGTCTTCTCCTTATCTTCTGGCCGGAGTTCCACTTGCCAGTAGCCGCTTTTCAGATCTACGGTAGAAAACCACTTGATGCCTCCAAGCATGTCCAAAGTGTCGTCAATACGGGGCAAAGGGTAGCTGTCTTTCTTAGTCACGTTATTCAGCATCCTGTAGTCTACACAAAACCTGGTACTACCATCTTTCTTCTTCACGAGTACCACCGGTGAAGACCATGGGCTGGACGATGGCTCTATGATCTTGGTTTGTGCCATATTCCCAATCAGCTCGGCTACTTCTTGTTCTTTTGCTAGTGGCACTCGTCTAGGTCTTTGTTTAATAGGCTGTGTAGCACCTGTGTCGATCGGGTGTTTCACTAACCCTGTCCTTCCAAGGTCGTTTTCTTCTTTAGTGAAAATGTCCATGTTGTCCAATAGCAGCTTCTTTGCTTCACGATATTCGTTGAGTGACAAACTTTGCTTCGTGGTCTCTAATAACGGGCCCATATGATTTGCCGAAGAAGCAGTTTGGACGTTCTCTTGGATCTTCCTCAGACTGCTCACAGCCTCACATCGTCCAACGATCGCGTTTTTCCTTAATAACATCGCCGAATTGCTAAGGTTGGCAATTTTAACTTTTGCCCCACTTCTAGTCATAACCAAGGTTCGGGCTGTAATTCGACTGGTATGGCGCCCAGGATCTTCCACTATGACGCAACGATCAGCAGTCACACCCTCAGGGAACCTTAAGTCGACTAAGGTTTCTGACCTCGGTGCCAAGGTTAACGTTTTGACACTGTAGACCGCTATCGAAGAACAGCCTTCCAGAAAGACCTCTTGGTCTGGGAAGCTTAAAACACCTTTAGCAATATCGACAACACACTGTTGCATTCGAAGAAAGTCTAAGCCGATAATGCAGTCATCCGTTATGCTCGCCACCAAAACAGATTGGTGATAATTCTTCTCTACTAGTTTGATTCTCACATCCGTAACTCCGAGGACGGTCACTGGCTGGCCAGTCGCTGTTTGCAGTTTGCAAGATGGTCGTGCGTCTTTCCACTGAATTGTTCGCCGCAGAAGTTCTGGTCGTACGATGGTCTTTGACGCGCCCGTATCTATTGTAAAGCGAACAGGTTTACCATTTATTTCTCCAGCTGTTACCAGGCTATTACCGTCACATGCCTGTGATACTTGGACTATGGGGGCTTGACGTAACCCAGCCAGTGCCCGCCCCGCGGCCCTGGCTCTGATTAGTTTAACGGATCTTGACTAGCGTGAACCTGAGTAGTGATTGACACTGTTCTACTTCCTCTCTGGGCCGGACAGTTAATTCGGATATGTCCTCGCTTGCCGCATCCGTAGCATATAGGCTCACCCCTTGGTCTAACAGCTGCAATAACTTCCCGTACTTTATGCGACTTGTAGTCATTTCGCACAGCTTCTACTTCAAGGGCATGTGCTAAGGCCGCATCTAAACTTGTATGGTGTGCCAACCGAACAGTTGCTCTGACCTCAAGGTCTCTTATATCATCCACAAAAGCTTGCACCACTGTTTGGTCCACAGATGATGTACTGGAGGCATAGGCTCGTCGTACCAGGCGTTCAATTTCTGCAGCCCATTGTTGAAGTCCCTCACTCGACTTCTGAGTTCGATCCTTCAGCTGAGCTCGATAAACATGCTCCAGGTGCTTATCGCCAAATCGAGCTTCCAATGCCTTAAGGAGTGCATCTAAGTTTCGCCGGTCAGCAGGTAAGTTCTCTAGGATCAGCAGTGCATCCCCTCTTAGTGCCAAAGTAAGCGCCGTCAGTGCGTGATCATCTTCCCATCCATTTCCTTTGGCAACTACTTCGAACTGGTGTCGAAAGGCCGTCCAGGAAGACGAGCCGTCAAAGGAGGGAAGTTTAAACTTGGGACTTCCGGAAATGACTGCCGCGGCCACAGGCGAACTACTTGAATAAAGGACCTTAGTCTTCTGGAGCTCTTTAATCATTTTGTCATGATGGTTCATGGTGGTTTGGACATCTTCGAGAATTTCATCATATTTGCTTGTACGTTTTTTTACCACTTCAACTTCTTCTTGTAAAGTACTGATGACGGTACTGAACCCTTCCCACTTAGAGTCCATCATTTCTTGAAGGTCACGGATAGCCTGGCGTTGTCCGTCTGTGGCTTGCAGTTGACCTTCCTTAAGGTCTAGAAAAGCTTGGCGTTGGCCTTCCTTCAAATCCTCCATGGCTTGACGTTGCCGTTCTTTAGCTTGGCGTTGGCGCTCTTCTGCTTGGCGTTGGCGCTCTTCTGCTTGGCGTTGGCGCTCTTCAGCTTGGCGTTGACCCTCCTGTATAACGGCTAAAAGGGATGACATGTCGAAGCCAGAGCCCATACCTGTTGACGCCGCAGAAGTGCTCGGATCACTGAATACTGCTGCGCTAGACTCTTCAGTATCGGCCATAATCGATGGTTCACGAGTTTCGTCTACCGCGGCCTGTCGTCGAGTTCGTACTCCCTCGTCGCGTGGTGTGACTGGCATTCTCACTTCTGTCACTAATTATTACGTGTCAGGATGGGGTTTGAGGTAAAATGCCAGTTACGCGATGATGAGTTTATTCAAGACTCACACAATACTCTGACAAACCAAAATAAAGCAATAAATACTTATACTGCACTATCACGCTTCGTATATCGCTCTTCGTAAACTTCCGTATTACTTAGATATTCGCTCGAAATCGCTGTATTCACAACTGAACGAAGTGCCGACGTTCGAATCCTTTTTATAGTCCTTCAATAGATTTCTAGAACCTTCCAGTTATTACTACAAAGATGCCGACAATTCTCGAAAACAGAACAATGAGTGTAGGTACTTAGCTGCGACGCGTAGGTATGCCTACCGCCGATGAGCTATTGTTATACGTGTAGGTAGTTACTTGCGAATGTTCTAGAGCGTAGGTATTTGTCGTACACGAGTAGGTAGGTACTTGCGAACGTTCTAGAGCTTAGGTATTCGTCGTACACGAGTAGGTAAGTACTTGCGAACGTTCTAGCATAGGTAATTGTTATATATGTATTGTAACTCGTATCTATCATAAAATAAATTAATTTATTATAAAATTATATTTAAATATAATTAATAAAATATGTAGTTGATTAATTGTACTGGCAACACCGAAATCGCTCGTTCATTCAATGAAATATGGTTTGGCGTCGGGCGGGAACATTGATACGATAAAGAAAGAAGGGGTCACTTTTTGGTTGGCGCTCGTCGAAGTTGGTCGTGCAATTAAGTACAAACTTGGATAAACCTTGTCGGGCTTTAAGTTCTATCTGTATTTGATAAAGCGTGGAATAAATACTGTTGGAGACCACTAAGGAGTTTTATAATATTACACTTCAGAAGTGGTAAGTACACGCCTCTATTTTTAATATTTCATAATGTGGTTATTGCTTACACATTGATAGTTTACACGCTGTGCTGTTTGAGGTTATAACTGTAAAATCGTTATATATACACATTTGGATAAAAAAAAAAAAAAATGTAGGTAGACAAAAAAATAATGACTTTCGGAATCGTTGAGTCCTGCCAAGTGGTTTTCTAAAGGGAATCATTTTTTTTGTTATTTTTAAGCTACGATGCTTGGTTTTAAAGATATTTAATATTTTACCCTCACCACACAAAAATAATACATTAATTTTGGTGATCCATAAATCTTTTAGATTTAACTAATCTCATTTGTTTTTATGTACTGTGGAATATGCATCGGGACGACGCGACTGGTTCACGGCGGTTACTAACGCCCGAGAGAGGGCTATCGCGGCACATGGGTGGCGAAACAAGAACTACTGCGCGTAGCGGCGACAGTACGAGAAATACCCGCCATCGCAGTCGCAGTCGTAGCCGCAGCCGACTTCGAAGTTCCAGCCGCCGTGAAAGTCGTCGGCGATCTCGAGAACTTCGCTCACTGAGTCTCCGAGAGCAAGAGGAAAAGCTGAAACGGGAGCAAGAACGTCTCAAAGCCATGGAAGATGAGGTCAGTCGTGCACGTAGTCGATTATCATCAAAGCGGCAGCGTAGCCCGCGTTCCAGTGATTCTCATATACGTCATAGTGCTACCAACATAGATACTAGTAATCGGCGGGAACGGTCAAGCAGCGTTTCCTTCAACACTAAAGACATTGTAAATTTGTTAGGCACTTTTAAACAACTTGCGTCTCAGCCGTCACAAGCGGCAACTGCTGCAAATCGCAGTAATGATTCTAAAAATATATTACCAGAGTTTAACCCTTCTTTAAAGAACCAACGCGTTGACATATGGATTAAAAAGGTTAACGAGTGTGCTTCTGTGTACGGCTGGGATGAAAGAACAACTATTCATTACGCAATGCAGAAACTGCAAGGCTTGTCTAAAAATTGGTATGAAAGCTTAAATTCTATTCTGTTTACTTGGCCCGAGTGGCAAGAAAAACTCTTAAGTGCCTTTCCTTATGAACAAAATTATGGCCAAGCCTTGGAGGAGATGTTGAATCGGAAAAGTAGATACAATGAACCCATAGAAAATTACTTTTATGATAAACTTGCACTTTTAAATCAATGCGATATATATGATAAACGTGCTGTTGACTGTATTATTTACGGCATTAGCGATAAAAGTATAAAATCTGCGGCTTTGGCGTTACGGTCCACTCATCCCGATCAGTTATTACAGTACTTGATTAGCAACAAAGACGGATACGCAACTAACGAACGTACGGCTAAATCGCGGTTTAGGTCGGGTAACGATTTAAACGCAACAAATACCAAATTTTCAAACACGAGAAATGGTCCCACTAATTTTCACTGCTTTAATTGCAAAGAAAAGGGGCACGCTTTCTCGAACTGCCCAAGGCCTCTCAAAAAGTGTACAAAGTGCAATAGAATTGGCCATACTACTGAAAATTGTAATCCTAATTTAGATAAAAACAAATCTAGTGACTTTAGCAAAACTATGCTCATTTCAGCTGCCAAGCAAAATTCAAAATTCATGAAAACAATTAAAATCAATAATTATTTAGTAGAGTCCTTTATAGATTTTGGTAGTGAGGTCTCATTGATTACTGAATCTACCCAAAGAAAATTGAGACTTCAGCATGATGGTATAGGTACTATTCTGAAAGGCTTTGGCAATGAAATCGTGCGATCTATAGGGAACGTAGAAGTTGAATTGTCTGTAGACGGTGTACCAGCTCATGTTTCATTTCGCGTTGTTAATGACGAATACCTAGACGTGCCAGTTTTAGTCGGTCAGAATTTCACGGAACAGCCTCACGTTGTCGTGCACAAGACTGCAACAAACTTGCAATTCTTAAATGTCAATGCTGAATTGCCATTTTCACAAGTTCAAACTGATAGAGATAATAATTCTGTGAAAGTGTTCGTGCCCAATGACGTGACGCTAAGCGGAAGGGCTTCTGTAAGATTTTCAATAGAACCTAAAATTGAAGGACAAATACTAGTAAATGGCAGGGTAATTGGTAAACCTAATCGGGAGTGTGTTGTATCAGGTGGTCTGTGTACAATAAAAGATGGTAGAACTTGTGTCGAACTGATACCTATAAATTCTGAATGTACGTTACCCGCGGGGTTAAATTTAGGCCGGGCCATAGTTGTAAAAGTTGTTAATCGCATCCTTGCACCAAACAGTCAAACTTCCTTTAATCATTCTAATTGCCTTGACACAAGCCAAATACGTATAGGAAGTACAGTTTCCGATACAGACAAGTCTAAACTATTCAGTTTATTGCAAAAGTACGGTCATTGTTTTGCTTCCTCGTTCAAGGAATTGGGATGCACCGACGTCGTCGAGATGAGCATTGAGTTGAGTAGGAAAACACCTGTTGTTTACCGTCCATATCGATTATCTCATAGCGAACGTCAGAAGGTACGTGAAATGATAGATGAGATGCTTGATGCGGGGATTGTCAGAGAATCTGTTTCCGAATATGCAAGCCCCATAATATTGGTCCGAAAAAAGGATGGCAAGCTTCGTCTATGCATAGATTATAGGATGCTCAACTCAATAACTGTTAAAGAACGTTATCCCATGCCAATAATAGAAGACGAAATTGCTAGATTGTCTGGACAAGCTTGTTTCATCTCCCTGGACCTCGCTTCTGGGTACTACCAGGTGCCCATCTCGGAGAATTCCAAACCACTTACTTCTTTTGTAACGCCGGACGGACAGTACGAATTTAACCGTATGCCGTTCGGCTTAGCAAATGCTCCGGCTGTTTTTCAGCGTATGATGAATAAAGTCTTGGGTTCTTCACGATTTACTGAGGCAACTGCATACCTGGATGATCTACTTATCTACGGAACGAGCGTTGATAATTGTCTGGACAGGTTAGAGCATGTGTTAAAGTTGCTTGAAAAAGCTAACTTGACACTAAATCTGGCAAAATGCGAGTTTTTAAAGGATAAGTTGGATTATCTAGGTTATGAAATTAGTTCTGCAGGAGTAAGACCTGGTAGCAAGAAGATACAATCGGTAGTAGATTTTCCTTGCCCCACCAATCAGCATGGTGTCCGCCAGTTCTTAGGATTGGCTAGCTATTTCCGTAAATTTGTTCAGGGCTTTGCTCAGATCGCTCATCCCCTCAGTAAACTACTAAAGAAGGATGTTCCCTGGACATGGTCTTGCGAGCAAAACGAGGCGTTTCTTTCCCTCAAGGAAAAATTGGTCGCAAGACCAGTGCTGGCCATTTATGATCCTTCTGCCGAAACAGAACTGCATACCGACGCTAGCCGAGTCGGTATCGGTGGGATAATTATGCAGCGTTCTTCAGACTCAGAGCCCTTCAGACCTGTCGCTTTTTACAGCCGTCAAACCTCTCCTGAGGAAAAAAACTTTCACTCATACGAGCTGGAAACCTTGGCCGTCGTCTGTTCTCTTAAGAAATTCAGGGTTTACTTACTAGGTCAGAAATTTAAAATTATCTCTGACTGCGGAGCACTTCGGACTACCTTTACCAAGCGCGATTTGATCCCTCGCATCGCAAGATGGTGGCTTATGATGCAGGAGTTCGATTGCGTAATTGAATATCGTCCAGGTGTCAAGATGTCACATGTCGACGCATTGTCTAGAAACCCTGTAAATTCCGATCAGTTGATCGAAGTTGATCAGTATCCTATGGTCATGTTAATAAATAGTGAGGATTGGCTACTTACACTTCAGTTGGGTGATTCGGAACTGAACAGAATACGCGATATCCTCGAAACCAAATTAGATCCAGAAGGGCTAAAGTATATTAAAGAAAATTATGTTATCAGAGATAACGGCCTTTACAAGTGCGTTAATGGTAACACTACTGATATTCGTTGGGTGGTACCGAAAGGTGCCCGATGGCAGTTATGTCGGCTCAACCATGATGACATAGGTCATCTGGGTATTGAGAAGACATTGGAACGCATCAAAAAGTGTTACTGGTTTCCCCGTATGTCAAAGTTCGTAAAGAAATACGTAGGTGCGTGCCTTGAGTGCGCGTACTCAAAGAAGAGTTCAAACAAGTCCGAGGGTTTCTTACATCCCATTACAAAGATTGAGATACCTTTCCACACGCTCCACATAGACCACCTAGGGCCTTTTATAAAATCATGGAAGGGTAATTGTTACCTGTTGGTAATAGTTGACGCATTCACCAAATTCGTTTTCATAAGACCTGTGAGGAATACAAAAACTTTAACGGCCTTAACGGTTTTAGAAAATATCTTTGATACTTTCAGAGCTCCTGACCGGATAATTAGTGACCGTGGTACGTGTTACACTTCTCACGCTTTTAAAAAAATTTGTGCTGAAAAAGGCATTAAACACATATTAAATGCAGTCGCTAGTCCACAATCGAATGGGCAAGTGGAGCGGTACAATCGCACCATTCTAAGCTCGTTGACGGCTCAAAATCTCGGAGATGATGAAAAGTTATGGGACTCCAAGGTAGGCAAGGTCCAATGGGGTCTTAATAACACGATTCAAAAAACGACAGGAAGAACCCCATCCGAAATAATGTTTGGTACTCGTATGAATAGTGAAGTAGATCCGCGTTTAAATGAGATTCGCCAAGTAACTAGGGACGCTACAGATTTAACTACTATACGCGAACAGGTGAAGAATAAAATCGATGAAGAACAGGCGAAACAAAAACTTTACTACGATAAGGGTAGGCGTCCAGCGCGAACGTATGCTGTAGGGGAATTAGTTAAAATCACGAAAACTTCGCACGATAATGACGGGAAGAGTAAAAAATTGCTTCCAGTTTACGTGGGGCCATATCGCGTGGTAAAATCACTCGGACATGATCGTTATGAGTTGGCCACGATTCCTGGTTTGAGTAGTATGAAAAATAGACGTAAAACGGTAGTAGCTGCCAATAGAATGTTGCCATGGGTTCATGTAGCTGCTTTGAATCTGAATGAAAGTAGTGATAGTAATACAGATACCGATGACGAAGAAATTGATAGAAATAATAATTAGCGAAATTAGTATTCAATTTACATTATTATGAATATTTTACAGTATCGTATTTGGTAAATATATTAAGGTAAATGTTGTGAATCATGATCATGGTGTGATGATAAGAGTATACTCAACTAATTGAATATTGTAAGTAGGATGATATTGTTTGTATTTCTTATGAAATTACCTTGTAAAATTATTAATTATATATCAGGTCCATTTTACAATGAATTGATTGTTTATTTAACGAAATAAATACTTTCTGAAATTATTTATTATATACAAAGCCTGTGTTATTACGAATTTACTCTTTATTTATCGTTAACAAATTATTATGAGATTGTATATGAATCATATTGATTTTAAGTTATAAACTTCAAAAGTTGGAGGTATAGGAAACTCCAAAAGTTGGAGATATAGGAAACTCCAAAAATTGGAGATATAGGAATCTCCAAAAGTTGGAGATATAGGAATCTCCAAAAGTTGGAGATATAGGAATCTCCAAAAGTTGGAGATATAGGAATCTCCAAAAGATGGAGATATAGGAATCTCCAAAAGATGGAGATATAGGAATCTCCAAAAGTTGGAGGTGCTAGAAGGCCCCAGAAGTTGGAGGTGCTAGAAAGGTCCAAAAGTGCTAGGAGGCTCTAAAAGTTGGAGGTACAAGGGACTCCAAAAGTTGGAGCCAGTAATGAAGTAGGAAAGTTTAGCAGAGCTCTCAAATGGTATCAAAATCAATTTTAAGCTTGAAACAAGCAAGAAAGTTATAGTACCTAATAACTGTGGTCTGAAAAGTCTGATGTATTTTTTTCTTTTATTTAGTGTTTTTTTTTTTTTTTTTCTCTCTTCTGTGTATTTTGTTAGTCTTCTCCTGATTCCATGTATGAGGACATACATACTGTCAGGATGGACGAGTGTTATATATGTATTGTAACTCGTATCTATCATAAAATAAATTAATTTATTATAAAATTATATTTAAATATAATTAATAAAATATGTAGTTGATTAATTGTACTGGCAACACCGAAATCGCTCGTTCATTCTGTGACTGACAACCAGCAGAATGAACGAATGAAATATGGTTTGGCGTCGGGCGGGAACATTGATACGATAAAGAAAGAAGGGGTCACTTTTTGGTTGGCGCTTGTCGAAGTTGGTCGTGCAATTAAGTACAAACTTGGATAAACCTTGTCGGGCTTTAAGTTCTATCTGTATTTGATAAAGCGTGGAATAAATACTGTTGGAGACCACTAAGGAGTTTTATTACATAATCGTCGCAACAGTATGTATGTCTATTTCCTTGGTACGCTCTACAGTCTAAATGTTTTAATGGAGTTCATCATGTGATAATAATATTAAAATGTAGCGTCAGCACAAAAATGGGTTTCTTTCTTTTCATTTTTAGGCAGGCTATTTGTTTTTGAATAGTATATTTTGCTTGTTCTTAAGTTCAAGTGGGTAATATTTTATAAAGGTAATTTTGTAACAGCTTCTCAGTCACAACCATCCCTTATATTTTACTTTAATTTTGTAAATACTGATTAAATAAAAACTACGTTTTATTCTACAGCTTATAGGAACACAAATAATAGTTTGGGATAATGAATAAAAATAATTTATTGATTCACTATAGAAAATGCATATTAACTAGACATTTTATGATACATTAAGCTATGAATATCTTAAATAAAACACTCACACACAATACAATGAGGGTGTTTAGGAAAATTTTCGCCACCACTTGGCGCCACTTCAACTGTCACATTGGGCCAATCCGAGGCCAATTTCAAAAATAGCTTGACAGCTAGGCCTGACGCATCGGTACTGCCACCTCGTGAGCACCATTTTAGAAAAACCTCTCAGCAATTTTCTTTTGTCCTTAAGCATGTGAATTATACATTTTCTAAATTAAACATTAAAATTTCCGAAATGAGCAATAAAAATATTAGTTTTGATAGCGCTGTCGAAATTAAAGACCTTTTGTTTAAAGTGGCGCCTACTGGTGACAAAAAATTTCCTAAACATCCTCATTGGAAGATTTAGTATTGTGACCTCAATAATATATTTTTAAAGAAAAGCAACTTGCAACAAGACGACGACATAGTTGGTAATCATTTCTAACAGATATAGCGGTAATGCTGCTTGTATCTTAAACAAGCCGCAAGCGGACATCTTGCTGAACGATGAACGGTTTAGTTGTACTACATACTTGCACAAGCGTTTATGACTCCCTGAAACAAATATAATAATCACATACAAAGTAAACCTAACAAAAGCTGCAGGCTTAGGTAACAATTAGACGAATAAATTAATGACAAAGAAGATAGAGCAAATCTATACTTCTATACTATTAAATAAAGCGGAAGAGTTTGTTTGTTTGTACGCGCTGTTTTCTGGAACTACCACTCAGAACTGAATAATTCGTTTTGCATATGATAGTCCGGTTCTTGAAAAAGGCTATGGGCTATGTAAAATCACGCTACTGGCGACAGGAGCAGAGCAGTAAGTAAAGACGCGGGTGAAGCTAGTCTATTCATAAAATCCCAAAAAGTTGATATATTACGCAAAGGGTCTTTTGTCGTTACTGTCCAATCATAGAATTGGTTAAGTTTGTGAAAGTTTTAATATACTGAAGTCCGGAGTCATAGCAACATGTGGTTTCTTCTGGTAGTTATCACTTACTATTAGGTGTGATTGCAACTAAGTTGTATGACATAAACAAACCTGGACAGTTGACATTCTTCAATCGCTGTATGCACGCAGTCTCAGCATCTTCCACAGACATGTAGAATCTCTCACAGTGTACACTCTGCAGAAACACTAACAACATATCTTTCACCAACCATGTAATTATAATACAACTCATCATCACCGTCCCGAACTGTAAATAAAATTGTTCATCAAAATATTGCAACATTTTAAAGCCCAAATATTAATTTTATTATAAACTAGCTGACCCGGCAAACATCGAACCGCAAATTTTTAAATTTACTCTTCCTAAGAACTATTCTCGTACTTCAAGGAATATTATACAAAAAGAGTTAGCGAAATCAGTTCAGCTGCTCTCGAGATTTGCGCTTAGCAACACATTCAGCAATTCATTTTTATATTATAGAAGATTGAACACCTTATACTGTTACTATAAATAATTTAGAAGAATTATGATTTGGTTAGACTTAAAAAAAATATTAGCTATAAACTAAATAAAAACTTTTAAATCGAAAAACGTTCACTGCTAGACATAGGCCTCCTCATCCGCCGCCCTTATCCAGTGGCCCACTACCTTTATAAGGTCATCGGTTCATCTTGTGAGGGGTCTGCACACGCTGCGTCTTTCGGTTCGTGGTCGCCACTCTACAACCTTTCTGACCCAACGGCCGTCAGTTCTGTGAGCTATGTGTCCTGGCCAATGCCACTTCAGTAAAGCAATTCTGCGAGCTATATTAGCTACTTTGTTTTTTTCTTGTCATTGGATAATAGTTGAACACTATAATATTTCAAACAATCAGTTGATGGGTTGTCTCAACCTTTATTTGAATGCAAATAGTAGGTACGTTACTTACATCAACATCCGACGTTGTTGGTTCATTTAGTGATTGTATTATAATTTGTATGAAACATAGAGTACGACAAAATGTTTCTGTGACATGATATAAAACCTGTAACCAATAAAAATGTGCATTGAACAATTATCTTTTTTCAAAGAAATTTTGACTACCTCTAAAAAACTTGGGTCAGTATCCCAATAACGAAAAAGAATAAAACTTACCAAAACTTGATAAATTGATTTAAATAGTTTGTAAGCCTTTAACAATTTTTTATAAATAGAAAACATTTTTTCACAATCCTCCCAATTCTCTTGTTTAATAACTACCAAAACGTTTTTACTCCATTCATCAAGATATTTTTTCAGCAATATTATAAGTCGAATAGCATAAACCAAATTGATATCAAATGCGAGAAAAACAAAGTCACAGAGAAGCTCAAAAATATTCCAATGGTTTTTAGAATAGTAATAGAATGTGAACAAGAGAATATTCATAGTGACGGCACTTAAAATTGACATCCAATTCCATACAATAAAACTTCGATTTAATTTACTACAATCCATGTTTGTGTAGATATATTGGATAGTTAATATAAAATCAACGTTTTCTTGGCTGTAGGTGACGTTAAGAACAAATAACATAATACACCCGCAGTAATAAAAGATAAAGCAATATGCAAGGTATGCATAGTTAGTAATATTATCGTCTACGTTGGTTAAAGCGTCGAGGTCGTTAGCAATGGTATTATAAGCACAAATATTCAACAGAACCAAACATATAAAAAATGCCATGACATGATATTTTTTCCCCCTCGGTGTCACAAAATTGTCCTCTAAATTATACTTTGAGTTAATAACAATATTTTGAAATAAATTCAGTGGATAAAATAGTTTTTGTATTTCTTTGTCGAGTTTGTTGTCAAGCAAAAATTCTACGGGAGAATTTTTGAGCATGATTTTAGTTTTTTTCTTAAACATTTTTATCTATAATATTACGCACACACGTTCAGTACAGTAAACGTTGAAATATCTGATAGATCAAGCTAATTTTCTTTTATTCAATAAATTAATTGCCGTAAACAGTTATAATAAAATAATTAACGCTATTGTAGCCAATTTTCTTTCAATATCATTTCCTACAATAATGATTATCTTTGTAATATTTGACGAAAATAATTTAGTTACTACGAATCCGGCAACATACAGCAAGAACAGGCATACATGGTGGACCAACAATTTACGCGGTCGGCGATCGGTCAAATTGGCGACGTGGGGAAAGACTTCTAAAATGATTAAGTTCTGATATCTCTGAGGCCCTAGACAAGTGTCAAAGATTTCTATTCTATTCATAGAATAGATAAAAAAATGTATAAGATTGACATAAGCACTGGCGTTAGCTTAAGTCAATTCAATCTTTACCACTTGTCTAGGGCCTCTGGTGAGACAACAAAACTACAAAAATCCTGATGTCTCCCCGAGGGGGACCATCAGGGGAGAGAGGAGACCGAATGGATAATAGTGTCTAATATAAGACCAAGGACATTATTGGTCCCATGTGAACTGATATAATTTATATTCAATCACTCAATCAAGATGAGTTTTTGGATAATTTCTGGTGTCGTTAATATTTTACAATGAGTTAAACGCCTAGTTATTAGAAATAATCAAAAGTTTAAGAGAGAGTTAATTAAATACAAATAAATTAAAATCAATAATAAATATTGTTTATTTTCTAATAACAAAAAAAAAGTGCAACGAAGTTGTAATTAGTAACAATACTAATACTATTTATATTTTTCCTAAAAGCAAAGCATACTGTAGTAATACACAAACATAATTAGAGAGCACTTCCAACAATAATAAGGGTAGCACAGCTTGTACAGTAAATAATCCACAAGCCCTCATTTTGCACATTGAAGCTCGGTTCAAGCGTATTATGTTCTTGCAAAGACGTTTTTGGCTCTCTGAAATAATGAAGAAAAAGGTGATTTCATAAATAAATAAAACATTATTATAAGTAATAATATAAGTAATTAAAACAAAATAGAGGAATCTAACAATGAGATTACTTGTATATTAGAAGTATTCTTAATTAGAAATAACGAATCAAAGAAATAAGAAAAATCGAAAGCATAAATATCTTACATAACTATATATCAGACAATTAAGCTTTTATAAGCTGGTATACATCCAGAATGTAAGAACAACGTTTACAACACTCTAGTATAATGGTTTAAATTGAGAGAGCTGAAAACTGTTTAAATAGCAAAAAATATATATAAGAACACAAACCTGAGCAAAATGAACTCTTCATTTGTTGTAAAATTACACATTTGGCATTCTCAACAACTATATAGAACTTTTCGCAATAAAAGCTTATCATGATTAATAAAGTGAAATCTGTCATCACCCATTGTAGTTTCAACATTTCTATTATTGTAAATGTATTCTGAAATAAAATTAAAAAATATAAATGTTTTCTATTTTCAATAGCTACCTTAAAAACATCCTTTACTAGCCTCCAAATGGAGATCCCATTTGGAGGCTAGTAATGGATCATTGGTTCTCAAGTTTCATCATCAATGATGATAATGAGAGTTCACATTATCATTAAATTCAAACAATCAAATTTACAGTCACAGCAACAGATCAAAATGTTAAAATGCGCATTTAAAGAAGAAACTGTAAAGCATAAATTAAACAAGTCATCTTGATCCCGAATATGATTTCTTAAATATCAAAACTACGATTTGAATGTAATACAAATTAATGCATAAGTAAATGGCCTAAAGACCTTAAAATTTAATCAGTAGTAAAATATTGGTTTTGCTCTGTGACCGACTGCATGTGCAATAGTATCGATTCGATGCAGTCAGTTTACATCAAATACTGATGCAAAATCTAAAACCTGATTTAAAATGCACCGATAATGATTTAATACATATATTATTATTATTACTTACAGTATCACCATAGGAATTAAATGATGATTTATACGATTGTATTGCACCTTGTATGTACAGCAAAGTACGAATGAAAGGATCAAGGGTGCATAAAAATATCTGGAAAAGCGTCAAAGAAGTTTAAAATGAAAATATTATTCATTGATGTATAAACTTTTTTATTGTTCTGAATAGCACTCTGCTCATGAAAGCTATGTTCCGCTCTAACACACTTTGCCTCTATATCTAATTCTTTTTTATCTTTATTTTTACTTTAATTCGAATATTTTGTTATTGCCTCATGATATCTGAGGTTATGAAAAAATTAAAAAAAAAATCGAAATCGCCTATTGGATAAAATCCAAGGTAGTAGATTCAAATCCGGCTAAATATCAATGTGATGTTTATAAATCTTATGTACTTTATGAGTTTATCTTGGACATTTCTGACTGACGGTGAAGGAAAACATCGTGATCATGGACCTGGACTTAAAAATTTGAAATTGCCAATCCGCCTTGAGCAAGCGTCGTGATTAATGCTCATTGCCTTCTCTATATGAGAAGAGACCTTTGGGGTGCAGTGCGATTGTAAACAAGCTGGTATTACTAACAAGAATGACATAAATAACTTGATGAAATTTTCACTGATGTATGACGGACGGTAACATTGGGCAGTTGGTTGTCTCCTAAACTGAATTCGATATCTATACTAATAGATGACTGAATCACGTGACGGAATGTAAAGGTCAAAGTAAAATCACTCTGTGCCTAAGTGAATGTATGTTGAGTGGAAATTTACACAGGTAAGAAAATTAAAGCTAATCTTTGGATTATAATATTTTGGGATATGGCAGACAAGAAAATTAAATTTGTTTAACGTACCAATACATGAATTACCTCCTTAAATAGACTGTAAGCTTCTAAAATATTGTTATATACATCAAACATCGTCTTATAATACTCTTCATTTGTTTCTTCATCATTTAATGACTTGATGTTATTTATCCACTCAACCAAATACTTGGACAGCAAAGTAATAATGTTGTAAGCGTATATAAGATTAATGTCGAAGTTGATGAACAATATATCAAATATAAAATCGTAGTAAGTATAAAACTTATTATGGGTAAAGAATATACTAATTTTGATCATGTCCAAACAAACAACGCAAATACATAAAATCCAATTTCTATTAATGCAGATTTTTATGTTCTTATTTATAAAGATTTTTTCGTGAACGGTATTGATTCTTAATATCAGCAAGACGTTACTGTTACTTTTTATAATATTATAAGTAGAGAGAGCACTGAGTTCAACACAGTAGTATATATAGAAGACAATATTGACAATCACACCAATTCTACCAAAATATGTAGCCATATCGTCCAGATAGGTTGTATGATATGATTTATAATAAAAAACGGCAAGTAAAATCCATATCAAAAATACTGTTACTCGATATTTCTTGCCATTAGGAGTAATAAAATTATCTTTTAAAGTATACTTAGCAGATAATAATAATGAAAACGTTAAATTTAAAGGATAAATCATTTTAAAAACATCTGATAATAAATAATTATTAGGTAAAAACTCTGCCGAAATTTTATTTCTTCTTTTTCTAGAGGCAGACCGGAATAACTCACTTAAATACTTCCGTAACATTTTGTTTATCTTGTTTTCTTGAATGACAGAAAGGTTCTGTGTTAACTTAATTCGACATTAACCTAATTTGTTTTGTATGTATTTGGTTTCATTGTTTGAATCAAATTGATTGATTACTCAATTATTTTAAAAGCTTAAACAAAGTGTACAATGTGTAGCATAGAAATCGTAAGAAATATTTAATACGTAACGCTGTGAGGTAACCTGATCTTTAGTAAAATCAGGGTTCGAAGTAACTAAAACCATAATTATTTAATAGCAAATATATAATAGCAAAATGTGTTTTCGAAAGAAGATTCGGACTCTGTCATTAAAGTCACAGTGAAAAGGTTGTGTTTTAGGCTGCCAGTACAATGTTTGATTTTTATTATATGGCAGAAGCGGTAGACGAAGACACAAAAGAACTGGAAACCTAAACAAAAACTATATAGCTAATAACCGAAAATCAAAAAGACGAAGCGATATAAAAAAGTAGGACCGGAACCGAGTCGAGTTTTCGATTGCATTACATTTGTTACCTGTAACCATATTTAATCACTCAGTGTACGTCATTTCATTTTCAAATAGTTTAACAAGAGTAGCTTTTTATTTACCCGTTAGTTAATTGTTTATATTGTTTTCTATCTATACATTATGAACCGTACACAGGACATGTTTATGAAGACTTTATATATACCATCCATTTCTCTAATAATTCAGTGGAGACACTTAATATTTTAAAAGATTACTTACGTTTCTACTTTACTTTTCGAAAATAATGTGATTACAAAAATTAGTTTCAGACTGAACTAAGGTATTCATTTTAAAATCCAGTTCTGATTGCCAAAAGGTATGTTATATTATCTTCGGATATTGCTAGCGTCAATAAGCTGGGTATCACTATAAGGTTAAAAAAGAGATTTTGTTTCAAAAAGTTACAAGTACCTATTGAGAATGATGGGAATAAAAATACTTTTTTTAAGTGTTTTATATTTTTATTTTAATAAGGGCTTTCTATCTTTTTTACGTTTGCCAGAAGTATTTAGTTAAAGGATTATTTAATTCTATACTGTAATTTCTTTCACTTTTTCTTCACTACTCTCTTGTTTGTCTAAATTATTTTCTTTTTTCGTCTTCAAGTCTTCATATATATCATCAAGCCCTCTTAATTTAGTTTCAGGTAGTACTAGTATTGCATATATAGCTGCCAATAAACACACTGCTCCAAAACAGTAGAATGCGACTTCGAATCCAATGGCATTCGCTACAGGCTTAAATACCAGCATCTGTATGAAGGCAGTAAACGATCCTAGAGATGTCGTTGCTGCTAACACCGTGCCTCGGTACTGCAATTAAAACGTCAAGTTAGCAAAGTAAAGAGTGGAGGAGAATGTTTGCATATTTTTATCAAAATTTTAAATATTGGGCGGTTTGGTAGGATAAAGTGAAAAATTCTATCTATTTGACAAACTTAGTAATTATGCTTCTGTAAACACATACAATATACTTATTAGCAAAGTAAGTTAATGTATGTAAGTACCTATAATTAAAAATTTTAGGATCACAAATTAATAGACAATATTTAAAAGTAAAAGTACCTTGTGAGAAAATATTTCTTCAACGATAATAAGAGATATAGGTTGAAGGCCGAAGGAGTCGCAGAAGATGCTCAGACTGAGGGTGGTTACAGGCAGCCAGGCTACTGTATCAATGCCGTAAGAACGTGCTACAAACCAGGATGCAAGTGCACACATGCTTAACCCTGATATTAAGGATGTGGTGAAGAACAGCCACTGTTAACAAAAACAAAAAGAAAATTTGATTACTTGAATATATTTGAAACTGTGTTTTTTATACTAGCCTTCTAACGTATTAAGCATTCAGAAGAATCTCTCAAATAGAGAAGGCTTGGTCACCATGCTTGCTCAAGAAAGTTGTCAATTTCGGATTCAGGATCAGGTTTCCTCATGATGTTTTTCTTCATCGTAAATCAGTATAAAGAGTCAGTGTAAAACCTCTTGCTTTAACCACTAGGCTATTACGAAATCTACAAAATTATTGTCGGTATAGGTCTCTAATAAAATTAAAATAAACAAAATTACAATAATGCCCACCTTTCTACTAGCCTTCTCCATTAAGTTAAAAGCTGATAACGATCCAATCACTTGTACTACTCCTAAGATCATAGCTTGTTGGTTTGCAGTCAGTATGAGTTCAACATCTTTGGACGCATCACTAAATATCTCACCGGCGAAGTTCATCACTGGTATAGTACCACAAAGCTCTCGTGCTAAAGCCATTATTATTGCTATCTTGAACGCACGTAGTAGAAGTTTATCTGATACTGTAAAAGTATTTTTTTTATATTATAGCCTACCAAAGTGACTCCACTTCGCCTGATAGTAAGCAGTCAGTGGAATCCAGAAGTGGCGGCCACTATACCAAAAGCCATCGTCTTAAACTGCTGGTATGGTGGCCTCCACTATGGCGGCTAGGAATGGGGTTAGGGGAAGGGAATGAGGGAGGTAAAAAATGAGGAAAGGGGGGAAATTGGGCCTCCGGCGCTCTCACTCACCAAAAGAAACGCATTAGTACGGATACCACTACTCTTAACTCGATCTTCTATGAGAGGGTAGTACTTCCCGGGACGATCCGGCGCATTCATGCTGAAATCAGCGTGGATCTACTACCATGTATTGTATGTAACAAATTTGATGTTTTTGGATAAAACTTAATTATTCTAAGTGTCTTGTATGTCAGTGATTGTATATTAATGGCACTTAATGTTATGTTAGATATTAGTAAGAGAACTTCAACATGAACATTAGAAACTACTGCTCTAAATAAATTTAAAATGATAAAAGTTAGTCTTCATGTTACTCGCAAGCGTAGATAGAAACTGGCTATAAATGTTTGTAAAAAACGATTAACCAAAATTTAAATACTCCTAAGGTTAATACTACAACTGACCAATAGCTTTGAACTCAAATTTGTTGCTTTCTTCATATTTTATCTGTTCCTTTTTGATTTTAATAATTTCATTGAGCACAGCAACATCATCTTCATCCCTACATCTCAACCAAGCTAAGCTCCTGGCTGCTTCCTGGAAATACATATTATTATTCTTTTCTTTTTTTTTTCTATATTAGCCTACCAAAGTGACTCCACCCTGCCTGATGGTAGGCAGTCAGTGGAATCCAGAAGTGGTGGCCACCATACAAAAAGCCATCGTCTTAAACTGCTGGTATGGTGGCCACCACTATGGCGGCTGGGAATGGGGTTAGGGGAAGGGAATGAGGGAGGTAAGGAAAGAGGAAAGGGGTAAAATTGGGCCTCCGGCGCTCTCACTCACCGAACGAAACGCAGTAGCACGGATAGTACTACTCTTAAGTCGATCTTCTATGAGAGGGTAGTACTTCCCCAGACGATCCGGCCCATTCATGCTATGCATTCGCAGTAAAATAATTGTTATTTTGTCATAGTTCATAGGTAGACCCTTTATACTGCATACAGGTCGGTACCCATGCACCTACTGGCTTCTTCCATCGGTGAGTACACGGATAATTCCTGTTTAGCCTTGTACTGGAGTCACTTTGGTAGGCTAAAGTACTCACAATTTCGGTAATTTGTATCTACAGTAACTATAATACTGGAATCATTATTATCATACCAGACCGTTATTATCTCCCTAGGAAGAGCCTTCTTCTCTTGGAATGCATAATGCAAATCTGTTTTCGATGCCATCATGTTATTCAAATTCAAATGGCAAGCTTGTGCTCAAATACTCAAGACTTAACTTAAGAAACAAAAACTTTAGTTGGATTTAGAAGTATTCCATATTTTTGTTGGCATAATTTTAATAAATGCGATCGTTTAAGAATCGACCACTTAAAATTGAGTTATATTTTAGTATACATGCACATATATAGCTTCACGCCTTTTGATACCCAAAGGGGTAGAGGTGGTTTAACTACCCACTTTGGGCGATTTCTTTTTTTTATTACAGGTTCCGTGTAACAGAGGGCGATCCTGTTGCCATTTATCGGGCACAATGCTAGACTCCGGACTAATACTAAACATTTTTTGACAGGAAAACCAAAAATAACTTTATCCGACCTAGGGATCGAACCCGAGACCACTGCGCAGTCACTAATAGAAGCAGAATAACTAGAAAAACTTACTTCCATATCACCAGTCTTCACGAGATAAAATGGTGATTCAGGCATAATTAAAAATAACACTAAATGTATCGCGGGTATCGCCAGACAAATCCACAAAATACTTCGATAGCTTAGTATATCTCCAATAATATATAGAAACAGGTTCCCAGTTGTTTGGAATACGATTATCTGAAAGGTAGATTAACGGTAGATTAACGGCCGAAGTTAATAACCTATTTCTAGAGATAGATATTGCTATCTAAGAAAGTTGCCTACGATACTGGTTTCGTTGCATAGCAACCGTCGTTATTTAGGTCATATTAACAAAAAAATTCTAGGCAACTATCTCAGATAGCTATCTATCTCTAGTTATAGGTTATTAATTTCGTGCGTAAATGAAGAATCTGTCATCAATCACAATCACAATTAGGAGAATAGACCTATCCCGATTTGTACTACACTCAATCCTCTGTCATTGATATCCCGTATACTTCAGCTACAGTCTTCAAACGTTGTCATTTGTAAATTTTTTTATACAATAAGTGGTAATGCAATTTTGAGTTGAAAACCAAATATATAACATTGTTTTATTTCTATCTAAACTAATATTATAAAGAGAAACTATTTGATTTTTTATATTTTGTTTGTATGCAACGATTTAACTAAAAATCTACGTTACCGATTTAAAAAATTCTTTCTCCTTTAAAAATTAATAAACTAATGATATAGGCTATACTTTATATTATTATCAGTAATTTTAAAAATTTCAATATTTTAAACGCCTTCGTAAATCTAAATGATGCAATACGACACTATTGCTATAACATTTTCCGTAGGAGTTTGTTGTGAAATCGAATAAAACTTTTGATACCGAAGCGAAGTATATATATATAGGCCTTTTCGTTATTACAGAATTATGGCGTGTCGGCCTGTGGAGCAATTCTCTGTACAGACCGATGCGAGAGCGACACCGCCTACCGCAGGCTCGACAAGAGAAATCGACGTTGGTTGGTGACGTTTCTGTCTCTGTCTCCTCTAGTTAATAAATAAATGTATTCATTATATACCAGAGAGCTTAGCATTCCTCTAATGCTATCTTCACTGATTTCTTTAGTGTACAACGGACAAGTGCTATAACATCCAGCCATGAGAACGCCAACTAATGCTCGTGCTACAATGAACGCCCAAGTATCCATCCATAGCAGCTTGATAGCCCAGCATCCCTATAAAACATAGAAATCATGACATTTTAGAAACCAATTTAGAAAAAAAAAATGTCATCAGTAGCATACAGTGTTTTATCTAAGTCAAATAAATTATTGTTATTTTGCAATTACACTAAAGAAAAATATAACAAATTAAAGAATAGTATTTATATTTGTCCTTAAATTCTTATCGTTTTGTAAAAGTTTCTTCAGAAAAATAAAAACAGTCTAGCCTCCTGTTACAGAGGACACAACGTAAAAAATAAATAAATATGAATAGATTATAGCTAGCAAAAGTGGCTGTTATACGCCTCTGCCTACCCTTTCGAATAAAAAGACGTGTCCATATGTTGTATCACGTTAGCCCCTTTCGTTCAAAAATTACTCTAATTATAATCTGTAACTTACAAAACCTGTCGCTGATAAAAAGAACACGGTGTTCTTTCTACCAATCAAGTTGGATAATGCAACGATGCCGAAGTAAGCTGGCACGCATATTATATAAGCGATGGCACCCATACACGACACCTGCAAAGATATTAATTAATAAAATAATATCTTTTTTATAAAAGTATTTTTTTAACTAAAGAATGAACATCTTGGGATGAATCAAGACACTACATGAATGGGTACAGAATAAACAAAAAATAGATGCTGCGCGGCGCCTGGCAACGAATCCAAGAACTCACAATTGCTCGTAAACACAAGTATAATTGCCATTATTAATGTGAGTTTATTGTTCTGATCCCTAAGCTAAAAAGTCGAATATTAAAATAGTTTCAAGCTTAAAATATGATCTAACTAAAAAGATAAATTTTGCTGATAAATCGGTAATTGGCATCTTTTTGTTAGTTATATTCAATACTGACCTCAAAATCTGTTAAAGGAATTAGTTTTGGTGAATCCTTGGACTGTAGTAGTAGTGTCATGGGAGACATCCACCCAATACAGGATCCGTACACGAAAACTGGCATATTAACTGTGAAATTAATAAACAGTTTTTAAATATTAGATGATTCCTTAATAATAATTATATATTTTTTACCTTACCGTTCTACTAACAGAATTTTATGTAGATAAAAAGTAACCGATGCACTTGTAAGAACTCAGCGCCAGCGGTTCGGTTATTGTTAAGACGTAATAGTTGTTGAATTTCTGAAGATCATTACGTGTATAGAAACATTAAACAAACCTACTCAAAACACATAAGCATACACAAACACTGAAGAATTGGATAATATTTTATTAGTGTTTCTCTGTTAAATTTGACTATGGTAACAATTTACCATGAGGCATGCTTGTCACCTGAATTATTCGTTTATTTATTTATTGCTTCAACATCATCATTACAGGATTCCCTAAGCAATAGTGTGGTACCTAATTATAATAACATATTATATAAATTGTGCTTTTCGCAAACTCATTCAGAGAACAAGTGAAAATATCAACAGTGTCAGCCACCATATTGAGTATACGTAAGGTACGGTTTACGGAAGCTTTGTCTAACAAATTTATTCTACCACTAAGTATCGCAAATAAAAATGGCTAGATTATTAATTTGGAATAAAATTCAAAAGTACTTACTGAGTATGGCACATATTACTTGGTTAACTTTACTGCCTTCCCGAAAACAAAAATGACGTTTTTTCATATTTTATTGCCGACTTTTCTTATCTAGTTAAATACTTCACACACTAAATTGATCGCTTTACACAGAAATCACCGAATGACACACACAATATATTAAACCACTAAAATGTAACTGATATAGAAATAGATGCAAATAATAAAATACAAACATGAAATAAATATCAACTCATTGCTTTGAAAGTCGAATCAGTAAACACAATGATTAGTTTTAATCAAGACGTCGACTGACTTCATTCAGACGCATACCTGGAACAACTGATAAACAGAAGTTTTTGTTCTTACACTGAATATGGGTTTGTGTTTGTAGTCGTATTGAAGCCCATTATTATTGACATGATGATCTTAATGATGTCTGGTGCATTATAGCTGTTCACGAGTCTGGTAAGAGATTGTATATATTATAACATTAAATTTAAAAGATCGCATTTGTAAAGAACATTTTGATTTAATAAAACATATAACATAATAGAAATATTATAATAAAGAGAAAAGATTAGATTTTTTGGTATTTTAGTTTGTTTCTCTGTTTGTTTGCAACGATTTAACTAAAGATCTACGTAACCGATTTTAAAGATTCATTTACCTTTAGAAAGCTACAAATAGGACGAAGTACAGAGACTATATTTTATTATACACATATTCAGTCAATTTCAAAATTTTAATATTTTTGGCGCCTTCGTAAATCTGAATGATGCAATACGTTACTATTGCTATGATATTTTCCGTAGACATTTGTTGTGAGATTAAATAAAACTTTTCGCGAAGCGAAGGCGGACGTTTAGTGAGCAATGACATAAGATTAAATAATCACATCATCAAAATAATACGATAAAAGACAAATTAATAAACAGGAATAGACAATATTAGAAAGAAAGAGAAGAAGAAATAAAACCAGATAAGAGAATTATCTGACGGCAGACCGCCGTAGTCTGTTTGCCAACCAACAACGTTTCCCAGCTTAACGTGTGGGGGCCACCGATTCGCAGAACACTGCGCACGAATTCAACAATAGTCATATTACACCAACATGATCGTATTGCGACACGAGTAGAAGTAGGTTTAGATCAGCCCTACTTCCAACCACTGATTTACTGTGTAGAAACGAACTTATTATGCTTATTACTTATGCTTGTGATGAGAACACATCAACAACGTTACGTGATATCACACTAAAATTATAAGAATAAAAAAAACGCATTTAAATAATGAAGTCAAAAACATTGGTCATGGAATTTAATCACTTAAGAGGATTATTTCAATTAACTTAATTCACCGCGTGTTAGTGTTGCATTTTGTTTCTTTTATTCTTCGGCATCTATTCACATCGTTACTTGTATTGATTTGATACCAATTTTAAAACATTGTAAAAAATGAAAAAGTTTCTAAAATATCATTCCTTTATTCTAAAATCTTCGACAAAAATACCAGTGAAATTTGATAATTTTCTAATAAAAGACATACAAAAATTATTTTATCCAACTAATTTGATTAAAAATGTTTTACTTCTAACGTCAAAATACAATATAAGTGATAATTTTATAACTCCAAATACAAGAACTTGTAATATTCGTATGATTCTAATAGTTGTGTGTGCCTATGTTATGATAGCTTACCGCGATTTCGTTAACAACATAGGTACAACAAGGGGTGTCTACAACAGTGTTCTTTACTATTTCTTTTTCCAATTGTTTATCGGGTTATCCTGTATTAGTCTTCTTATATTCACTATTCTCAACATCATACACAGTCACAACAATGTCTCTTTATTGCTAACTATCCAAATTATCCACAAAAGTGTCGACTTTAGCCAAAAAAGTTTGAATAGTTTTGTTAATAGAACTTGGGTTTCAATTTTATTTGCCTTTTCTTTGAATTTGTTGATGACTACTTTGTATTTCTGTGGTCATAACTACTTTTACTTCATCGATTTTATTACAAACTTAATATATGTTACGATCGATATTAACTACATTTATTTTATCCGTATTATTACTCTATTGACAATGTATCTTAATGAATGGATTAAAATGATTGAAGCTGAAAATAGGAATCTAGATCATGCGCATTTGTTTCGAATTCATCAAAATGTTTTGGAAGCTTACAAGTTGCTTAAACGCATTTTTCAAGTAAATGTAAGATTAGTTTTTTTTTTTTATATTATAGCCCACCAAAGTGACTCCATCCCGCCTGATGGTAAGCAGTGGAATCCAGAAGTGGCGGCCACTATACCAAAAGCCATCGTCTTAAACTGCTGGTATGGTGGCCTCTACTATGGCGGCTGGGAATGGGGTTAGGGGAAGGGAATGAGGGAGGTGAGGAAAGAGGAAAGGGGGGAAATTGGACCTCCGGCGCTCTCACTCACCGAACGAAACGCAGTAGTACGGATACTACTACTCTTAAGTCGATCTTCTATGAGAGGGTAGTACTTCCCCGGACGATCCGGCCCATTCATGCTGAAATCAGCGTGGATCTACTACCGTACAAGCTTTTTAAAGCTATTGAACTATTTAATAATAACTTGTATACTATTGTTTACAGGTATTTATGCACACATTTTTAACCTTCTATCGAGCTTTATTTTATGTTCAATCACAAATAGAAATACTTAAGCTTCGTACAAATTATTACAATGACGTAAGTATTTGTGGAACTATGAATTATACAAGCTGTGAAAAGAGTTTTAAGTAGACAAATCAATCACCCATAATGATTTACAATGTTAACACGTACCACGAATTAACCAAAATGTCTAATGCTCATTTATCATCATAAAGACGCCTACTGTTGGATATAGGCCTCCCCCAATTTCCTAATGCTCATGACCTGCTATAAATATTCAAGTAACAAAATAAAATAGTACATTTGCCATTAAGTGCTTTGATCAAATTGTTATCGTCTTTGATATATTTAATACTTATCAGCAATCACATATTCTCATCTTCATCACAACCGTTATTATGATGGTAAAAGATTTATGGGTAAATATTTGGCTTTGTTGGGACTGTGAGAAGTTTTATATAACTATTGAAGATACTGAATCAGCGTGTATTCAACACCTTATGAAAGGAAAGAACTCAAGTAAGAATAATTTGTCAATCGTCATCTTAGTCGATCGTTAACCGCTTTCAATTATTGGTTATTCGTCACCTTTATCAGCTACGTTGCGTCTTCTAATATTAACGATTTGACAATAGTTTTTGAAAACAAAATTCTTGTTCCTTCCATTATTTTATCTATCTATATCGTACTTGTTCAGTTAATATTTTTATTTTACCTTCACCCACTTGTCCCTTTTTAAAGACGAGTTTGGATTAGCTTTCAGTGCATTCTGTTGTTTATTAAATGGTCTTCAAAGGACCTTATATTTCAAATGTTGGACCTATAATCTGAATGTATATAATCCTTAGTCGCTAAGGACAGCACCGATTTCAATAACCTATCTTTGGTTTCAGAATTATGTATTTCAAATTCTACACTAATATCTATTATCTATTACTAAACTTTATGACTAGAAATCTTTTCTATTTTAAAACTAAAATCTAGTTTTAATTTGTTTAATTATTAATTGTTTACATCCACTTTCAGAGAACCGAAGAATTCTATGCAAAAAAGTGATAAGAGTAAATCGGGAGTTGTTTAGCAAAATGAGTGCGTGTGGCCTTTTCTACGTGGATGCTTCTCTACCATTAAAGATGATTGGACTTATTGGAAACTATATTATAGTAATATTGCAATTTGCTTTTTTATAGAAAATAAATAAGTACAATTAATTAATGAAGACTTTTATTTAAGACAAATCGGTTTAGAACATCAGCCAAAATGTTTATTATCTTAATGCTAAAAGCATCATTTTAACTTATTCGTCCTATTCAAATAGGATTATAAAATAGCTATCAACTACAATACAACTTGGGTTTGTCTGCTAATTTTGATATTCTTATTAATTTAGAACTGACACATTCAACGCTCTGACGTCATAAATAAAATAATAATTATTTATTTTTGTTTGTTAATTCGAAATGCCCCAGTGGATAAGACACCCGATTCGTAAACACGAGGTAGTGGGTTCAAATACGGGCAAGTGATTTTTCAAATCATATGTACTTTCTAAGTTTATCTTAGACATTTCTGACTGACGGTGAAGGAAAACATCGTAAGGAAACCTGGATTTAAAAGTCTGAAATTGCCAACCCGCCTTGAGCAAGCGTGGTGATTAATGCTCATGCCTTCTCTATGTGAGGAAAGGCCTCTGTCCTGTAGTAGGACAATAAACAGGCTGGTATTATTATTTTAAATTATGAATTATTACATTCAACATAAAGTTTAGTAACAAGTACATTTGGGAAAAATAAACTGACTAAAGAAACTCAAACTGTAATAATACAATCATGTAAGTAGTTACAAGTTCATACAGTAGCAGTGACATCGTAGCATCTACGTTGAACAATCCACATGCGGTCATTTTCTTAAAAGAAGCATTGTGTGCTCGTTGAATGTTCTTACAAACTCTTGTTTGAATTTCTGAAAATGTTAAAGTTACATATAATTATTGTTGCAGCCTGATGAATGCATTTGACTGGCCTGTTGGTCTAGTGGTTAGTGACCCTGACTGCTAAGCCGAAGGTCATTGGTTCGATTCCCACCCAGGACAAACCTTTGTGTGATGAGCATGAGTGTTTGTTCTGTGTCTGGGTGTCATTTATCTATAATATTTATGTATTTACAAAAAAAATGTATATAAGTAGTTTACTCGTTGTTTAGTACCCATAACACAAGCAAATATAATTGATTCATTTGGGGCTAGATGGCGCTGTGTGAATGTGGTAGAATATTATTATTATTATTATTTTAAAAAACGCGAACATGCTCTTTTAAGAGAACACTAGAACTTGATTAGTACATTACTTCATATTTCTATTTTATTAAAATAGACTAGCTTTACGCGACGCGGTTTCATCCGCGTCATTGCTTACTTCTCGCTCCCGTCATTAACCTTCCTCGAGAACTGGGCTAACATAAAGAATTTCTGAAATCTTATATAATATAAGTTTGATAATTTGTATAGATTGTTGTATAGATAAGTTTTAGTTGAGCAATGTGATACAGCAAAATGCCAGATTATTAGCATTGGTGTTACTTGGCATACTCTTGGCATTCTTACAACACCCATTGGTAGAAATGTATATGAGTCTGATAAAACATAGTTTAAGCGTGTCAAGAACTTCTCTTGTTCTTTTCTTAGGTTCAGTCAATATTACCTATATTACGTGAATTCAGCTGAACCTAGTTCGGACGCTGCAAGAGAAGTTTATGAAATGGTCGTATGAAGCGTGAAATACGTTTCATATGCTATTTCATAAACTCTTCTATTTTTTTCTGACTAGGTGCAAACTGTGATGGTGTATGAATGGTAAAATGGAAAATAAATATCTCGAATCGTTTTAGTTATAATGAAGTTATTTTTTGGTATAATAGGACTGACAAGTCTTTAAAATAAAAGTCCTTAATAAAGAAAAAAAAATCTATAAGAAGTGGCATTTATCCCGTAGTGAAATCCTATCCTATTAATAATACAAATGTGAAACTTTGTGTGTGTATGTGTGTGTGAGTGTTTGTTACCACTCAGCGCCTAAACGGCTGAACCGATTTGGATGAAAATTGGTATGTAGATAGATTCGATGCCGGAGACGGACATAGGCTACTTTATATCCTTAAAATCGGTCTGGTGCCCGAGGGATACAACAAAACATATTTAACGCGCGGCCGAAGCCGTGTGGCACAGCTAGTTAGTAATAAATCAGTTTTAGTACAAAATAAAAACTGTCCATACCTGAGTATCCAGTACTTTTTCTATGAAATATACAAACACACTGAAATTCATTCATGGTGATGTAAAACTTTTCAGCTTCCATACTCAAGTACATCTGTATCAAGATGTTCTTCATGAGCCAAGACTGGTACATTAATATTATCGCGATTACCTGAAGTCAGAGAAATATTATAAAATGTTGTCGTTTGTCTTTTCCTACATCATTTTTTTAGCTTTATATAATAGTATAGATTTTAGAGCAGTATTAAGTCGAAAGTATGTATTTGACTGGCCTGTTGGTCTAGTGGTTAGTGACCCTGAATGCTAAGCCGGAGTTCGTGGGTTCGATTCCCACCCAGGACTAACCTTTGTGTGATGAGCATGATTATTTGTTCTGTGTCTGGGTGTATTTATCTATAATATGAATGTATTTACAAAAAAAAAATGTATTTAGGTAGTTTATCAGTTGTTTAGTACCTATAACACAAGCAAATATAATTGCTTAATTTGGGGCTAGATGACGCTGTGTGAATGTAGTAGAATATCATTATTATGTTATATTATTATTATAAAAAAAAAAACTCGTAACAACTTGATATGCTATCTTGGTCAACCTAGAAATTGTTTTGAAACCATGCTACAATTCTTATATTTTCTCGGAAACAATACATTTCATTAAACATTCATGACTTTATTACCTTATTGCTTTTTAAAATAGTTTCAGTTTTTAATGATGATTCCATTTCTATCATTGAGGATAAGTTTATCAAAGAATGCGACAATATATTTACACAGTAGCACACAATCTGAAACACAAAGAAATGACTAAAATATTAATCATGTCCCATTTTATCTACATTTACATGTTTCTGATAATTTAAAGATATAAATGATCTTTTTAGGACGGTTTTGATGAATATCCAAATACAGTAAGAAAAGAAAGTGAAAATAAAAATACAACTAACTGATTCTTTAATTAAATTATCAATAATCATAAATGCTGATAGTGTATTTATATACACATTATACATATTTTGCCAATAACTATCCTTTTTCAAATCATCTACTTCATCTAAATTTTTCAATTCTTCAATCCAGATCTCAAGAAGTTTTCTTATCAAATTTATTAATCTACTATAGTATAGTAATTTTATGTCAAAAATACTAAAAAGAACACATATTACAGCTTCTGCAATAGTAATGTAATCTGAAGGAACAATGTAGTAAAATAACCAGCAGAAATAAAATAAGTTAACAAGAATGACGTTAGTCCAGTTATAGATAGTAATGCTTTTAAAATTCATATTCTTCTTGTCGATTACACTAAGAACGCTTTGAATTTTTAATATTAACAAAACGTTATCGTGACTACGGAAAATATTTTTATACAAATTCATGCTAATACAGATCAAAAAGTACGCGAAGTCGAAATAGAAGCCTAATTGAATTATCAAGTTGGAAGTGAACCAAGTGCCCACAACGTAAGCGTAAATAAAATCGTAGATAAAAAACGTCATGAATGAAGTAGTTGCAATAGTAGATATGACATTATACACATCACTGTTTGAAGTTATGAAGTTGTCGCAAATTTTGTATTTAGCATCGAAGAATATCGTTTGGATTAAATTAAAAGGTTTTAATATTGCTTGTAACTCCTTGTCAATGAAATTGTTGACTAAAAACTCTATATTTTTATTTTTAGCTATTATTTTCTTTATTATAACAGATTCTGGTTTACATTTATTATTGAAGAAGGCAGACATATTTTAAACAGTTTTAATGGGTGTATGAATGATTATATACGTTATGAAAGTCACTAATTAAATTGTATACGAAGTAAGTAATTGATCTATTCCCAGTCATATTAATTTAGTAATAATACTTCACTTTAATAACCCCTTAGTAATTTAAAAGGTTCTTAACTCGTGAAATTAATATTTTAACAGGTTATGTCTTGTATTGTATGACAAATACAGAAGTCGATTGGTAGTAACTATAGCTACCATAAAATATGAGGGCTTAACTAAGGCATCATTGTTGAGTTACGAGTACCTAATCCAGTTAGGTAAGTCGACAAGTTGTAGCTCATGATAGAGAACAGGTTGGGGCAGAAAGGTTTTAGATTGGTGACCACGAACCAGAAGACGCAGCGTAGGCAGATCCCTCACAAGTTGGAACGGGCGGCTCACGAGCGATCAAGATGGTGAAAATTGGTGGCGGCCTATGTCCAGCAGTAGACACCTTTCGGCTGATGTAATGAGACACACGCACACACACACATACACACACACACACACACACACACACACACACACACACACACACACTTAACAAAATACATTACTACATTTATTAAAATAAAAAGTATCATTTGTTTACATCTCTAAGTATTGTTGTTAACAAGATTATATTTATTGAAGCTATGGAAGAGCGCGGCCTCCTAACACAGACAATATTTTGTCTAAAAGGAGACTCCAATCACTATCTAACAAAAATGTACTTGTTAACGAAATAAAACATTTTGATTTTTTTTTTTAATTTGAATGAGAGCTGTTGGGCTAAAACTAAAACCATAAATTTTGTCCCAAGTTTTACTACCTATTTGTGTCCGTAATTACGCGACACAGACTTGTTTTAAGTGTAAGTTATGAAGCTATTATTCACTACGTATTTGTTACATCAAAAATACAAAACTGTAGGTCTATGTGATTTGTCCGATCTAACTGGATTAGGTACTCGTATACCTCATATTGATATCATTGGGATGGTTTGCCATACGCACAATGATATCTCAAATACTTTTTACTTACTTTCCGTGTGGTTATTGCGATTTTAAATAAAGAAAAAGAACAATTTTCTAGCTTTTGTCAAATATACGAATATACGAGAGAAAACAAACTATGACAAATTTTCTCTATTTACAAGAGAGCTACTAAAATACGATTTGATTTTGTATACTTACCAAGTCTATGAAGCACCCGCTTTGTAAACACGAGGTAGTGGATTCGAATTCGGGCAAGTACCAATGTGATTTTTCAAATCATATCTACTTTCTAAGTTTATCTTGGACATTTCTGACTGACGGTAAAGGAAAACATCGTGAGGAAACCTAAACTTAAAAGTCTGAAATTGCCAATCCGCCTTGAGCAAGCGTGGTGATTAATGCTCATGCCTTCTTTTGTATGACAAGAGGCCTTTGCCCTCCAGTTGAAACAATAAACAGCCTGGTATTATATTTCAATCTCAAAAACTGATTACCAATAAAAGTATTTTTAAAAGTTATCGTTTTATTTGACTGCACAAATACATAACCACTGCACCGTTGGTCTAGTGGTTAGTGTAACTGACTGTGACGCCGGGTGTCGTGGGTTCGATTCCCACGGAAGGCAAATATTTGTGTGATGAACATTTGTATTTGTCTTTAGTCTGGGTGTTTCCTATGTATTATAAGTATGTATTTACAAAAAAAAAGTATGTACATGTATTATATTTCAGTTATCTAGTACCCATAACACAAGCTCTGCTTAGCTTGGGACTAGACGACAGTGTGTGATAGTGTCCACATATTATTATTATTATTATAATAAAAGTCAAAAAATTAAAACATAATCCTTTTTCTATTGCAATTTTAAAATCGATCGAAATTTAATACTAAATTCTTACTGTATCAATTTGTCCTGACATCAAAGCAAATTGTAACAATACACACACATAGTTGGAAAGTACTTCTAACAATAACAATGGTAGAGCAGCTTTTACAGTAAATACTCCACAGGCTGTCATCTTATTCAATAGAACTCGATTCAATCGTGTCACGTTCTTGCAAATGCGTCGTTGATTCTCTGAAATAGAGTTACAGTTCCACATTACTGTTTTCTTATTACATCCATTAAAAATCTTTTCATTATAACTAGACGTCCACCTTTGCTTCGGTAGTTCAAATCAAAAGTTTCATTCGGAATCACAACAAAGGCTTTACATAAAATATGATTGCAACCTACGTCTGCGAAATATTATATTGCTATACTGCAAATTTACTTTTGCTGTCTTCTGTATAGCAAATTTACAAATATTGAAATTCTGAAAATTGCTAAAAAATATGTTAAACCTCATAAAATATAGCCTATGTTACCCGCTTCATTTATTGATTTCCAAAGATGAATGAATTTTTCAAATCGGTAACGTGTATTTTTTGTTAAATTTTTGGAAACAAACAAAACAAACATTAAAAATATCAAACCTTTTCTCTTTATATTATTAGTTTAGATTAGATATTTTGAATCACTTTCATAGGTCAGATAAATGAAACTCTACATTAAATATCAAAAAGATTTATTAAAGAAAGCAGAACATGCAACTAATTCTTTCTAATTGTGAGAAAAATAACGAATAGAAAGAAACCTAAAAACAATGAAGCTTACTAATAAAGAACCGATCTAAGAACAAAAAAAAGAAAAGACGTTAGAAATTGTATTTTTGTTGAGAAATTATAAGTATGTATAATATGGTTGTTAACAACTTGATAACAGTCGTTAGGTCAAGTCAGATGCCTCTTTAGTAAAATAAAGACGACCTGAACAAATCCTGACACGAGATAGACCAGACGATATTTGATTTGATTAGTATGCAAACATTTCAAGCAGCGTGGGCAGATCCTTTCCAAGATGGACTAACAACCTGATAAAGATGGCAGGCAGTCGAGGAATGAGAGTGGCACACGACCGGGCAATGTGGCGAAACTTGGGGAAGACCTAGTACGTCACAGTGGACGTCTATTCGCTGATATGATGATGATGAATTGTATTGAACTAATAAGTAATTTCAAACAAACCTGAATATAATAAATTTTCGGCGAGATGTAAGCATGCAGAATTCACATCTTCAGCAGTGTTGTAGAACTTCTGACAGTTAACACCAATAACGGTTAGAAATGAGAAGTTCTTTAAAATCCATAATGATCTCATCACCGATATAACTATATACCTACACTGAAATTATATATCACTTTTATAAAACATAAATATTTTTCTGCTCTTTAAACAAGAACTTGGTTATTTCTATTCAATTTATTTATGTATTTTCAAACAATAATTCAACTAAACTAAACATTCTGAATGTGCACTACTGGCAGTAAAATTCAATAGTCAAGCATATTAATATCGTATTTTATATATAATAATAAATAATAATATTCTACCACATTCACACAGCGCCATCTAGCCCCAAATTAAGCAATTATATTATTATTTGCTTTGTTGTGGATACTAAACAACTGATATACTACTTATACACATTTTTTTTGTAAATCATAAATATTATAGATAAATAATTACACCCAAACACAGAACAAACAATCATGCTCATCACACAAAGATTTGTCCTGGGTGGGAATCGAACCCACGACCTACGGCTTAGCAGTCAGGGTCACTAACCACTAAGCCAACAGGTCAGTCTATATATATTATGTTCTTGCATTTCACAACAATTTTGTGATACTTTTACGATTTTTTTTCTATTATTCGAATGTTTGCACCTTTAGATATTCAGAAAGATGTAAAATTTTAAAGCATAATACTTACGGTGCTTCCATAGGCATTTGAATGGGAGGTCGGTGTGTCCTGTATTGTTTCTATGGCTAACTGTATGTAACATAAATGACGAGAGAATGTATCTATAGCCAGTAGTAGTATCTGCAAGAGAATAACATTGAATGTATGAAAGAAAAGAAGTAGTACAAATCTAGGTTAAGAATAAATGCACTCTTATCTATAGAAGGGAATTTACCGATACTTGAAAAACTTTCTTGAGAAGTTTATATGTGTCTAAAATATTCTTATATATTTTCAGCAAGGCTTCACAATACTCTACATTGTCTTGATCAATATTAATCGTTTCAATATGAACTTTCCATTCAACGAGATACTCCACCAGTAACAATACAATATTGTTACCATAAATTAGATTAATATCAAGATTAATATACATTACATCTATTATAAAATCGTAATAACTATAGTAAGGATTAGTAAGATAAAAACAAATGAATTTAAATATATCAGAAAAAGCAATGAAGGCGGTTAAAATCCAATTCCTTTTAATGTGGTGTTCAATATTCTTATTCTTGTAAATGCTCTCGTGAATAGTCTGTATTTTTACCATCAGTGCGACGTTGCTATGGCTTTGTGTGACGTTTAGAATGTAGAGAGAAACGAGGCTGAAGTAATAGTATACGCAGAAAATAGTGGCAAGTGTGGCGCGAACCATGCCAAAATGAAAACTTCTCTCATGAAGATAGTTTGAATTGTACATCTTATAGCAATGAGGAACAAAGAAAACAGTAGTTAAAAATACAGTGTACAAATATATCTTCTTGTTTGGAGTAATAAAATTATTTTTTATAGTATATTTTGCTGATAGTAGTAGGGTCAGCGTTAAATTTATTGGATAAAACATTCTATTGATATCCTTTATTATGAAATTGTTTAGTATGAATTCTGGTGGAATTTTGATCACGTTTTTTGAAGACTCTTTTGAGAGGTTTCGTAACATTTTTAATCTTGTTTCTACTTCGGTTACTTCTAGACTTAGTTGAGAGAAGAAATAAAGCAATCTAGTACATTGTCTACCGTACCGGGGTATATTGAACAGTGTCTTTAAACTTTGTTTACTTTAGGTTTCGTTTTAGGGTTATATTAATCGTATAACATGTTCTGTCATTTCGATTGTTACACAAAGTCAACAATTAAATGGAATTAATTACATTATTCATTTGTCATAAAACTAATTAGTAAAGTAAGGGTAAGCTTATGTCGTTCTTCATTCAATGAATTATGTTGTATAACGATTAACAGCGCCTCTAGTATAAACTTTAAGAACTAAATTTTGACATTTATTGATGTGGTAACTAATTATACGACAACTCATAGTCATATTAGAGCTACATTACGAAATAATATATTGTATGTATCACTAACAAAATAAATCTTGTAACTTGAATAATTGATCATTATTATTATTTCCTTTATTTAAATTCATGCTCAAAATTATATTTTTAAATATAAATATATTAAAAACACTTACATTTAAAAATATAAAAATTGGAGACTCACCGATCTCTCATCACTATGTCAGGCTTATTGACAACAACAGTTCTATCAGTGATGAAAGATCGATCCCAGTACAATGTCGCACGACCATTCTCGAGAACCGGCTCAGAATTGTACACTTCGACGTCCACAAGTTTGTACCGCAAAGCAAATTGCTGGTGGATGATCCTGGCCACTTGGTTATGTCTGTGCAAGTACTCTCCGTTTGTAAGACGCAAACAGCCGGAAATAATATGCCTGAGAGACTCATCTGGGCGATGCACGACATAATATGTCGATAGTGCCGTCTCTCAATATATATTTCCGGTAGTTGTTCGTCTTGATAACTTCATCAGCAATTGCACAAACAAACAAACAAATATTATTATTATTATTAACGAATGTATGTAATGTATGTAAATGTTAAGTTGCTGTAAAGTATTGTAACATTTATCAATCCTACTTGAATTTTAGAGAACTTAGAGAATAAATAAAAGTAATAGTGTAATTTTTTAAATATTTTATTTGCAAAATTGTTACGAAATATTACATCAATAGTTTTAACAGGGGTAATCTACGTTTAGCTCACTACTAGTGACACATCAAAAATAGTTGTTTAAAAATTGAGCCGCGCCCCTTGTATTTAATTTGAGAACTAAATCTTTAATACAAAACATTTTTTAACTATCGCTGTTCCGGTTAGATAGACTTTTTAGTGGAAAGGAGGCAAAAACAAAATACGTCTATTTGGAAATAGTCTTCTTGTGTTAATAGTCACAAAGTTGAAAATTGCTTTTCCCTTGCTCAACTTTATCGCATTTCTCATTTTACTTCACTTTTGTACTTAGCGTGCGATACACACTTGTTTATTTTACAAAAAAGCAAATTGCAGCAACACGACAGTGTAGTTAGTTGTTAGACCTATAATACCAATCAACAACCCCGCGTCTACGTAAAAAAAGCCACAAGCGTAGATCTTGCTGTACAAACCACGAGTCAATTGCAATACCTTTTTATATAACATTTTTTGACTTTCTGAAACAGATTTGTAATTAAATATAGCATCATTAACTTTCTCAGAGCTATTGGCATAAGTATTTATAAAGTGATAATCTTGTATATACCTTATCATGCCATGTGCTCATTTCATAATTTTACAATCTTTGTCATAAAGTTGCAATAAACGTGTTGATTATTAAGATTGAAGTAAACCGATCGTATTTAGAAGGCCGTATATCTATTTGCCCAACTCTAATATTGCTTAGTACAATATTGGAGAATCATTATCATAATTAAAGTTTTGCAAAGAAAACACAGCTATTAGCATCATCGTCATCATATCGGTCCATTATTATCCTGCTGCAGGGCAAGGCCTCTTCTCATACTAAGAAGGTTTAAGGAGCATTAATCACCACGCTTGCTCAAGGCGGATTGGCAATTTCAGACTTTTAAGACCAGGTTTGCTCACGATGTTTTCCTTCACCGTCAGTCAGTAAAGTCCAGATAAACTTAGAAAGTACATATGATTTGAAAAATCACATTGGTACTTGCCCGGATTTCAAACCAAGCATTAGCATAATACATAAATTAATCTTATTATACACACCTGAACAGTTAATATGACGGAGGTGTTGTATACATGCACTTTTAGCGTCTTCAACGGCTTTATAGAATTTTTCACATTGCACGCATAAATATACTTGTAGACATAAAATTTTTGTTATCCAAAATGTCATCAGAAAAATCGAAGATAAGAAATCGGTCTGTAAAGAAAACCATCATCAACTAAAGCCGTCAACTAAAAGAAATAGAGCTTTTCTGAAGAAATGTATAACCACTATTCATATACGAGCACAAAAAGAGAAGCAAACGGAAAAATGTTAAATCATATCATCATGAATGAGATGAATCATAAAAGTGTCAGAAAAATGAACAAAACGTAGCTTGAAATATATAAAACCAAAGTATATTATCGGCAAAAAGATATTCGGGATGATAGAAAAGAAAGTAAATTTACAATAACTGTACTTACTGGCTCAATTTCAGGGCTTTTAAATAATTCTATTAGTACTTCGACGTGACATAAAAATCTGGTACAAGTGTCAACTGCTACAAACAGCATCTTAAACAAAACATTAGCGTAATTAGCTATCTAATTCTTTATTTATTACTTAATTGAATCATCATTATTATGATCGCATTGCATCCTATATGAAACATGAACCCCCGCAGGCATATTTTTTTGACCAATCCCTACTCTTATCCTTCGGTTACCCTCTCAATTTATCACGTGCGTTTAACAAGTCATCGTTTTTCTTTCTTTCATTTCTTGAGGATTGCCCGTGTATTTTTTTGATTCGTAGCCTGTATAAAACGTTTCTTTTCAACGATCATTAACAGATTTGTGAGCTGCGTCCTGACCATCGTCACTTCGTTTAGATCGCAATTTTATATTTAAAATTTAACTAAAATTTACCATGACATGAAAAAGCTCTCTATATAACCGGTATGCTTCTATTATATTTTGATATATCTCAAACATTTTTGAACAAAACTCATCGTTCTCTTGTTCACTGTTCATTGTCAGTATATTTTCAATCCATATATTAAAATACATTTTTATTAACACAATAATATTGATAGCATAAAGCAAATTAACATCTAAAGTAATGAGAAGACAGTCTGAAATAGCATCCACCAAGAAAAAATATTCTCTTACGTAATAATACGTAAAATGTATCACAATATTTATAAAGACTACAACACTATATTTAAACCAGGAAATGATTTCGAAGTATCGAAGATTGGAATGAATATCCAGATCTTTATAAATTTTCTGAATAATCAAAATGAGCAAAACGTTCTTGTTGCTATGTATAATGTTACAACAAAACAAACACATGATTCTAACACAGTATAAGAATAGAAAAAACATAGTCAAATACTTAAGTATACTGACGTTGTAGAATGCTATAAACTTCGTAACATTGACAAAGAAAGTACGATAAGTACCAAATAATACTATTAAAAAGATAACAACGAATGATATTAAAGTAACTACGCGTCGATTAGGAGTAATAAAGTTGTCCCGTGTATCATATTTTGATGAATAAAATATTCGTAACATAAAATAATGAGGATACAATATTCTTTGAAAGTCTTCTTCTAATACATTGTTGAGTAAATATTCTGCTGGCATGGATGTTATAGTATTAGGTTTTATTGTAGACTTTTTATAATACATTTTCTTTTTTTAGTGTTTAGTACTGTACTAGATATAAATATTCAAAGAACTACATGAACATTGGAAAGGCAATAAGTCTGTAGCTTCAATTAGAATAATTATAGTTACGATGATTGACGATGACATGAATTAAATTTATGATATCGATTCTTAGTTCAGTTTATTAATATAATATAGGTGACCTATTTATTTATTTAGATTAATTATTAGTACGGTACGGTAGTAATTTTTACGATAGTAGATCCACGCTGGTTTCAGCATGAATGAGCTGGATCGACCGAGGAAGTACTACCCTCTCATAGAAGATTGACGTAAGAATATAAGTTTTCATGCTAATGTGTTTCGCTCGGTGAGTGAGAGCGTCGGCAGCCCAAATACCCCCTCTGTCCTCTTCCGTGTTCCTTTCCCTTCCTCGTCCCCTTCTCCGTGGTCGACAACGGCTTGGTTGTGTTTTCAAAGCATTATTACTTTAGCGATGCTTAAAAAATACAGCCATCTCTATAGGTTACTGTTACCACTTACCATCAGGTAAGCCGTATGCTTGTTTGCCACCAAAATTTTATAAAAAAAATTACGTAATTAAGTTTTTGGGCAATTAAAAGCTCGCCTTAAATAAATGATTGTTCTTAGAAATACCTACATATCATAAACATTACAAACATAACAAAAACATGACAAAAAATAAATTCTATTCAATATACTACTACTGATAATTATAATATATAAAGAATTGGAGAACCGCAAGGAAGGTCTTCATTTATATACACAGTCGTGTATGAGCTTAGTCAAGCAAAGAGAATGAATACAATTTCAGTATATTTAAGATAATGATATGCATTGTCTTTGAGTTTATTTATTTAATATAATGTTGAAACCATCTACAGTCAGAACTGTTTGTTCAAAGTTCAAATACCTCTTCATTCCTCTTTCTTTTCCCGTTTCTTTCCTCATCCCCTTCTCTGTGGTCGGCAACGGTTTGGTTATGTTTTGTTAGCATTACTACTTTCGTAATGTTTGGAAAACACAGTCATCTATCTCTATAGGTTACGGTTGGCACTTACCAACAGATGGGCCGTATGCTTGTTAACATTATTGGGTAAGTTTTTTAGTGGAATTGTAGTAAAAGTTTTTTGACAATCATTGCTTTCTTGCAATATATATTTTTGTGAGAAATATTTGTGTGCACATGCACACAAATATTTTTGAATGATGAAATTTTAACATGAATATTTACATAGGTCTGTGTGTTTCTATGTATAATATGTACGTATTTACAAAGAAAAAGTGTTTAAGTATGTATATCCGCATTGTAGAACCCATATCACAACCTAAAATATAGTTTTACTTTTGGTCTAGACTTTTGGTCAAGATAGCGGGGTGTAGGTAGTTGTTGTGATAATGATTATTATTAGTCGTTTCTTACAACACCTATGGGAACAGAAGGGATGGATCCGTATTTAAGAATGCAGACCACATGTTCTTAGGATTATTATCTTCTTCAATAAGTCTTGGAATTTAGTTCAAAAAAAGCATCTCACTAAGCCGCCATAGTGGAGACCACCAAACCTGGCATTTTAAGTGGTGTCCACCTCTGATTACTTACCATCAGGCAGAGTGGAGTAACTTTGGTACGCTAATATAAAAAAAAACTCGACAGATCCATTGCAGACATTAAAAATAAGCCTTAAAATGCCCCTAAAATTTATTTTATGGTTATCTATTACTGTTATCAATCGAGAAAAGTATGGATTTAGAGTAAAATAAAACAGACAAGTCAGATTTAATTTTATTTCAATTTCTGTATCTTACCTTTTTCAAAGGTTGTTTCATTCCGCAGTACGTTTTTGTTTTAAAGAAAAGCAAATTGCAATAACACGACAGTATAGTTAGTTATGAGACCCATAATACTGAGCAGCAACGCCGCGTCTACATTGAACAGGCCACAACAGCAGATCTTGCCGTACACTCCCCGCGTCAATTGCAAAACCTTTTTACATAATCGCTTTTGACTCCCTGAAACCAATATCATCACTAAATTTATTGTCTTGGTATCTTTAGTACCCTCCAGATATAATTAACTAGTATCTTAATATTCAATATTAGTCTAAAAAGTTTTTAAATTCTCACATTGTAAATTTGGGGTATCAAGCCAAGATTACCAATGCTAGTCCACATATTACTAATTGAGTATTGAATGGTGAATATATAAGTTTTAGAATAAAGTTTGTAATGAGTTTATTAAAAAAACCAATTTACAGAAACATAGACAATGTGGCCTGGTGGGGATTCATCAATGATACGAACTTAATCTGTTTAAGTGGTGTAGTTCCACAAAAGATAGAACACCTTATGTCGTGTCCTGCGTGCCCGAATAGCGCAATATCTGTAGCTGAGTTTTGGTCTGACAAAATCTAATTGCCATCGACACGCTAACAAGAAGAAGAATTTACCAAGTTAGGGTTTTCAATACTGTATTATTAGCCTGAAGCTGTTACGGTAAGATATCAGTCTCCTCCAAATGGAAAGCTTGGTTAAGCTACCGTATTTAGTGGACGCTTGGTAATCGCAATAAGTTGATATTTTATAGTACATGACAACATTCCCAATAGCAATTCATAAGGAATTAACCACTATCAAGTAGTTGGATGTAATTTTAAGTAACAATCTGATACATACCAGAGCAGTTAACATTAACCAAATGCTGTATACAAGCACTTTTAGCATCTTCCACATCTTTATATAATTTTTCACTCTGCACGCATAAATATATTTGTAGATATATAATTTTTGACATCCAAAGTACTGCTATATACACAATATACGTGAAATCATCCTGCAATAGAAAGAAACAAACTCGTCTATCTATAAAAAACACGTGACTGTACGCTATAGTTTATCTTCCTGATTGTAGCTATACAAATTTTAAACATTGTTAAAACAGAACTTGTTATTTGATACAGACTAAAAAGATACAACTCAAAGGAGTCTTGATCCCATATAATATGAATAATGTGAAAGTAGAAGTGAGGGATTCAAAAGTTATACTAGTATGAACTGTTAGTTCTCTAGTATGACTATAGCCCAGTACATATCTAAACAAGACCTGGATTGACATGAACTCTCCATACAAGGATTATTGAAAATGATCTGAAACTACATAAGTTTACTGAAAATACTGCCTATCAAAGCTGGGGTTCGAAATTCCTTTGGCAAGCTTCAGCAAAACGTTTATGAGGCGATGAAAGAAAAAGTAAGTTTATAATAATTATACTCACTGGCTGCATTTTAGGACTTTTAAACACTTCAATAACCACTTCCACGCAAAATAAAAATCGGCTAAACGTATCAATGGTGTTTAACATTATCTAAAACAAAATATTAGTACTTTTAATTTAATCCTCTTGCTCTAACAATCCTATTAGTTAATATGAAAGATGTCTAAAATGTATTTATTAAGTATAGGATTTATAGGATTTACGTTTTTGACTACTGAAATTTTAAATCTGTTCAATGGTTTGAATGATTTTTAATTTACCAACATTTAAAATTATTTTACGTGTTTGTCATGTCAATCTTACCATAACATGAAATAGTTCTTTACATAGTCGATACGCTTTTATTATGTTTTCATATATATCATACATTTTCTCACAATTTTCATTATCTTCTTCCTTACTATTCATCATCACAACTTGTTTAATCCAATCTTCAAAATATATGTTTATCAACACGAGTGTATTCAAAACATAAATTGAGTTGACGTCTACAGTTATAAAAAGAATGTCCGAAACAATGTCAATTAAAGCAAAATCTTTACGGAAATATTTAAAGCAACAATATATCATAATATTTAAAACGATAATGATGCAATACTTTATGAAACTAATATGCCGAAAGTGCCAAATCTTAGTTTGGATGTTCAGACCTTTGTGAATTTTCTGCATAGTTAAAACAAGTAAGATATTCTTGTTACTGTAAATAATATTAAAGTAAGATATGGACATGATGCTAACACTGCTCAAGGTTAAAAAAAATAAACTGAACCATTTAAGAAAAAAGACATTATATAATGATATATATTTAGTGAAGTTAGTAAGGAAAGTGCGATAGAGATTTGCAGCTATTGATAGCAAAGAAACAACACACGATATGCCAATAACAATGTTTTTATTAGGCGTTATAAAATTATCACGTATATCAAATTTTGATGAGTAAAATATTCGTAACATAAAATATTGAGGATAAAATATTCTTTGAAAGTCTTCTTCTAGTCTGTTGTTAAGTAAACATTCTATTGGCAGGTTTATAGAAGTTTTGGGTATTATTATTGACTCTTTCCAATACATTTTTATAAGTGGTTACAACTGTACAATAACATATGAAATGAACTATAGGAACGTCTTACAATCGATAGGAAATGAATAATTACGCTGATCGTTTTAGATAAAACAATAATTTATTTTGACAATATTACTTGCGTTGCGATGTTCGAATGAATGCGGTCATAAATATTAATTTATTTATGTTAAAATTTGATTTAAATTTGTGTCCGCATTTTAATTGGAATTCAGAATAAAATTATTTTTAGAAAAAAAATGAGAACCGACTTCAAACAATACCTACATGTTCAACCCTTAACTAAAAAGTAGAAAATAATATTTTAATTACTTCATAGCAAAGAACATTAAAGTGGAATCAACGCAATCCTTATACCTATAATACTTTACTATTTATAGTTTTTAATCAGTTATTTTGGAGTCGGTGCCAGCCAAGAAGGATCTTGAATTCTGCCTTTGCAACAAACTTTTGTAATGCACGGGGCGGTAATGGCACGCGTGGGGGATATGCCTGAGTGCACTACCCGAACGCGGTCATACTCGTGAAGGTCTGCCTTCACGAGTATGACCGCGTTCATTGATAGTTGTGTTCAGATATACATAAAAAATTTGACGAGCACTTATCAGATTCCATTCGATTTCTTGTATTAAATCTATATTTTTCATTCATATATTAATAGATTAATCAAGTATATTTTTGCTAGTAGGTAGGTTATTTTTATGAAGGTCATTATGATCCTTCTTGGCTGGCACCGACTCCAAAATAACTGGTTAAAAACTATAAATAGTAAAGTATTATAGGTATAAGGATTGCGTTGATTTCCCTTTAATGTTCTTTGCTATGAAGTAATTAAAATATTATTTTCTACTTTTTAGTTAAGGATTGAACACGTAGGTACGGTTTTATTTTCTAAAAAATAATTTTAAAGTTTTTATTTAATATTCCGTTGGTATTACAGCAAAACTTTATAGTACAATTTTTGATTTCTTCCAACACAATTGACTTCTTTCAAAATGTTTGTTTACTACTGACCGAGAAAGATTATTGAACATCAATATCATATTAATCCATTTATGCGTATTAATTAAGAATATTATTATCTGTACCTATTGAGTAATAATTATGGATATTGACTTAACATTGATAGATCTTCAAATAAATATCTACTACACAAGGTTCAGATTTCAAACACAATTCAGAGTTCAAACAGGTTGAACAAAAGGAAAAAAAATACTTATAAATTTCTTCTTCTTTTAAATTTTAAATTTATAAAATAGATATTTTTGTAGTAATCAGAACATCTATGCTCTTTACTACGAGTATAATATAGAGCAGAAGACTTTGTTTGTTTGAACGCGCTAATCTCTGGAACTACCAGTTGGATTAAAAAAATATGTTTGCGTGTAATAGCCCAGTTTTTGAGGAAGGTTGTAGACTATGTAACATCACGCTACTGGCGACGGGAGCAGAACAGTAAGCAAAGACGCGAATGAAACCGCGCCGTGAAAAGGTAGTTTTAAATAGAATGAAAGAAATAAAATAAAATATTATCTTTATTTCAGACATAAGATCCACGCTGATTTCAGCATGAATGGGCCGGATCGTCCGGGGAAGTACTTCCCTCTCATAGAAGATCGACTTAAGAGTAGTAGTATCCGTACTACTGCGTTTCGTTCGGTGAGTGAGAGCGCCCGAGGCCCAATTTCCCCCCTTTCCTCATTCCTTACCTCCCTCATTCCCTTCCCCTAACCCCATTCCCAGCCGCCATGGTGGAGGCCACCATACCAGCAGTTTAAGACGATGGCTTTTGGTACAGTGGCCGCCACTTCTGGATTCCACTGACTGCTTAACATCAGGCGGGGTGGAGTCACTTTGGTAGGCTATAATATAAAAAAAAAATATATAAATAAACACATGAAGTCCATAAGTTGTTTAGTAATGAGTTAGTAACATAATCTATGTTAGTATTGTTAGTAGGTACACATGTGAAGACGGTAATACCTAAGCGCCAAAATCCCAATTAATAATGTACTGCTGGTACTTAAAATAGGATAACCTGAGCTATAAGTACCAGCAACTTAAGATTGGTTCTATAGCACAATATTAGAGTACCGCCCACGAGGCTCAGTGTAGAAGCACTATAGGTACATGATGTTAATGTTGATATGTGATGAAATATTTATGTACGCGCTATAGCTACTTCCATCTAGTGCCGCTGTATAGGACAGTCTGGTCTGCTAATAAGGAAGTATTATTTTTTGTACGCGATTCGGTAGTAGATCCACGCTGGTTTCAGCATGAATTGGTCGGATCGACCGGGTAAGTACTCTCTAATAGAAGATCGACGTAGGATGCGTTTTGTTCGGTGACCCAATTTCCCCCTTTCCTCTTTCCTCACTTCCCTAATTCCCTTCCCTTACCCCATTAAATTCCCAGCCGCCATAGTGGAGACCTTCATAACATAATAGTTTAAGACGATAGCTAATGGTTTGGTGGCCACCACTTCTGGATTCCACTGACTGCTTACCATCAAGCGAACTGGAGTAACTTTGGTAGTATAATATAAAAAAAAAATCTCAGTATTTTAAAATGTAAGATATCAAAGTCATACTTAAACTAATTTATTCTATTAGATCTTAATAATCAAGAATGCATGTTTTTGTGAGTCTCTTATCCAAATAGCCAATTGTTCATAAAATAAATTTCATGAAAATATTTTTCTAAAATAAAGCTAATTTAATAAATTAATTTACCGCTATAAAAATAAATTAATCATTTTTCTTTCATTTGAAAGTTAATAATTAAAAACTTGAATAACATTACGAATACATTTGCTTGTGAACACTTTGTCTTTGTCGATGAATATGTCGATATCAATCTACAAATGTAAAACAAATTAATCTACATCCATACTATTATATAAAGCGAAAACGTTTGTTTGTTTGAACATGCTAAACTTATGAACTATCAGTCGGATTTGGCAAATTCTTATTGCGTATGACAGCCCAGATCTCAAGAAATGTTATAGGCTATGTAACATTACGCTACTGGCGACGAGAGCAGAGCAGTAACCAAAGACGCGGGTGAAACCACGCCTCGGCAAGACAGTATATTATATAAAATTATACATTAGTGTAATGAACTTCTTTAGTGGTCAGTCATCGTGTTAACAAGCATTTCAAAATTACTTTAAGACTTTATTCCTTCTTCTTATTTTACGTTTTTTATTCCCCTCTTATTATTTCTCCTTCCATTAAGCACTTGCTTAAGGCGGATAAGCAATTTCTTCTCCTTCCGATCAAAAATGTTCAAAGTTCTGGTTAAAGATTTACATAATAACTACATTAGCAAAGACATTCAGAAAATGTTTTACCCCATTTATATAATGCAATACATATTTCTAACTCCAAAATATGTTATTAGTAACAATTGTATTATTCCGTTCGAAAAGAAATTTAAAATAATTTTATTAATTATCTGTCTTTATATAAGTTTCTTTGCCACCTATCAAGATTTATATATAAATGTTTTAGAGTCTAAAGGTTATACTAATGTTATCATTGCTTGCTTTTCACATATTATTTGTTTATTTTATATATTTGGCCTTATATTAATGTGCGCTCTCAATGTGTTACATAGTCATAAGAATGTATTACTGATGCTTAAAATTCAAAGAATTCATGAAATTATTCATTTGAGTAAAAAGAAAGTAAAATCTTTTATTATTTACACTTGGGTGTTTAGCTTGACTTGTATTCTCTTCAATATGTGCCTTCTCTTTTCGTTTTATTATACCTACAACCATTTCTATATATCCTCTTTTTGTTTAGATGCTTTATTTGTAACTTATGACTTAAACACAATTGATTCCGGTCGAATTTTAAATTTGTTAACTGAGTACCTTGTTAAATGGAATAAAAACGTACATGATGTTAATAATAAACAAGAAAATGGTAAATATTGTGCAAAAATGTTGGAAAGGTATCAAAGTATTTTGGAAGCCTACAATTTGTACAAGAAAACTTTTAATGTTGTGGTGAGAATAATTTAAATAATATCGACATTAAAAGTCTTAATTTAAGACGTTAACCACTAGTAGTGAAGTGAAGAACTTCAATTTGTACAAATGAAGTGAGACAAAAGTTTATCAAAATCTGGCGTCACTCAGACCGCTGCCAATCTTGAATCTAGTCACCGTTGTTCTTACTTACCAAATCGAAACTTAATAGTATTGACTTTAAGTCTATATTCACTATTAAATTTAATAAATTACATTTTACAGATATTTTACCACTCATTTACTTTATTGTATCGATCAATATGCTACATGGCCATTAATTTAGTGGCCTACAAAAATCAAGTGGATTGCTCCCATCACGTAAGTTTTTATAGTTAAAAGAAGTATCAAATCAGGAAGAGCGAAATACACAATTAAACATGACTTTTTTTAGCCTAACTGCCTTATCACTTCAATTGGAACTTTATTTATGGCGACTAAAGAAATTTGTCTACATGTAGTGCTTGGTAATAATTATGAAAGATTCTATATAGCTATTGAGGATTCTGAGATGACGTGTATAAAGCACTTGCTGGATAAAAACTGCTCAGGTATGTGAAGAAAAGCTAATCAATTATTCTAGATTAATTTAATGATATTAATGCTAAAAGCGCCAAATGATTTAAGTATGCAGAATGAGCCATTATAAAAGAACCAATCAATCTGCATAACAGGTATACAATGAATAACAACAATGGGTTTTGGCAGACTAATGTTAAGTGTAATAAAAGTAAATTTACGGTATCTTAGAAAGTCGTAATTATCACACCAGGCACTGGGCTTTAAAGAAAGCATAATAATAATATATAGAGTACAAGCCAAAATAAAATTATGTATGCTTTTATTTAAGCTAATATATCGTTAATATTTTTCCAGATGGCCAAAAGAAATTGTACAACAATGTGAAACACTTGAACCGTGTTGTATTTACCAAAATCAACGTTTTAGGTTTATTCCACGCAGATATGAAGCTACCGATAAATTTGTGCGAGTTGATCATTAATTACACTATTGTTCTGTTACAGTTTGCGTTGCTGTAGATATACCTGTTTTACCTAAATTGGCATTAAAATCTTTTCCTTTATCACCCGCCATGTAATTATTCAATCCTTTTTATTTTTTATTTCTTTATCCTCCTACCTAATCATAATCAATCCATACTTTTCCAGGCCTTCCACCTAATCTTCTTCTTTACCCTTTCTTGTTTACATTCATCACTATTCTACAAGAACAGTGGGCGTCTTTCGTCTGATATGATGATGATGAACTAAATTATTTTAGTCTATGCTATTATTATATATAGTGAAAAAATTTGTTTGTTTGTTTGATCGTGCTCTCGAACTACCAGCTGGATCCAAATATTTATACCTTATTGCTTTCCTCCCGTCGCTCGCGTGCGAACTTGATGTTACATAATAGCCTTCATATCTCACTCAACAACTGGGCTATCAAACGCAAAAATAATTATTCAAATCCAACTGGTAGTTGCAGAGATCAGTGCATTTAAACAAACAAACAAACTCTTTCACTTTATATACTAGTATAAATTGATTTAGAAGATGGAGCTAAGTCTCTGATTTAGAAGGTTTACACACAATTTATTCACGTGGGTATAATAAGAAGCAACAGGGTATTACCAGGCCTGAGTAGCAGTACCTGAGTATTAAATACTTCCTGGTTATTACCAATCCGCTAAGCATAGACCATGGTAAATACCACCTTGCCTTTTTTATTGCTGACAGTGGCAGATGAGCAGCCCACGTGATAGAAAGTGGTAACTGTCGCTCATGGACGCCGCAGAGTCTTTGGCATTGCTCCTGCAATGTCAGGAGCTCTGCGGTGCCGCTGTCTAACGTGAAGGAAGTGGGGTAGAAGGGATTGAGGGAGGTGAGAAAAGAAAATGAAGGAAATTAGGCCTCCAGCGCTCTCATTCCCCAAACGACACGCAATAATATGGGTACTATTACTCTTACGTCGGTCTTCTATAAGAGGGTAGTACTCCCTTGGTCGATCCGGGTCATTCATGCTGAAACCTGCGAGGTATAAAAAGCCTGCAATAAGCGTATTTGATCCAATGTCATGATAATAATAATACACAAAAATAAAGCTATATTTATTTATCCAAATCAAATTGCAATAAGACAATAATGTATTTAGTCAAAGCTCCACAAAGACCCAATGGTAACGTAGAACCTACATCAAACTAACCGCACGCACGCATCTTGTTGAATGACGTGTTGTTCAGCCATCTCACGTTGTTGTAGAGTTTATTTTTATGTTCTGTAGAAACAAAAAACATCACTACACAATATGTGTGAAGGGTAATCGTACCTCAAATTTGATAACTTCAAACATTTTATTACGGTAAGTTCGAAAAGTCATGTATCATTGTTATGCGCTATCATTGTTTTGAAATCCTTTCATGACGCCGAAGATATGCTCCCAAACAGAACGCTCGCTAGCAATGTACACCTGAATGTGTGTGTACATAAATTTAATTCTTTTCCCTGTTGGTCATAACTTAATTTTATAATACGTCACGCACCTGGCCAGTTACTTTTCAAGAGATGCACTATACATGCAGTTTCAGCATCTCCGACGGTACTATAGAACTTTTCGCAGCAATTGCAAAGTAAGAGTATTATTGTAATATCCTTAATCGCCCAAATTGTCGTTGAGAGATAAAGTGCTGAGTATTCCCACTAAAATAAAACTATCTTATAAGTATCACATTCATCATTATTAAAATTTGTTATTTATAACAATGTAATTAATAAGTACTTGCTTCATTAAATGGTTTATCGTATTTTTGCTCAATTTGTATTTGTATATTGATCAAAGAACGAATGAATGTGTCAAGAACTTGGAAACAAATCTATAAAAGAAAAAAACAGAATACAACTATTGATTTAAGTCTATAGCACTGAAATTGCTGAAATAACAATTTTTTATTACCAATTCATTAAAAACCTTCTTAAAAATATCAAAACTTGCCAAAATATTTCGATACACTTCAGCCTTTTCTTCATAGTAAATACTTTCTTGTTCTTCATTTGTAGATGCTACACTATTATTCCAAATACTTAGGTATTCATTCAACAAAGACAAAATACGTGAAGAACAAATTAAATTCATGTCAAACGCAATAAGCACAATATCAAAAAATAATTCTTGAGGATCAAAGTAGTGATATAGAACGTAGTATGGAAACAATAAGACAAAGTTAACACTTATGAAGGTAATGAAAACAATCCAATTCCAAATAACAAAGCTATTAACATTATTCTTGCCGAAATTTATACTTTCATGAATCACTTGAATGTTTAATAACATTAAGAAATGGTTGTGACTATGAGTAACATTAATAACGAATAATACAAAGAAACCAATGCAATAATAAAGTAAGGCAACCCATGAAGCGGCAACACTGACAGTATTATCAGTATTGTAGATTTCTTTAGGATAACAGCGGTAACCGTAAATAATAAGCAAAATTAAAAGGATCAGGTACACAATGATGTAGAATTTGAGCCCAATGGGCATGATACAGTTGTTTCTTATAACACATTTTGGCGTTAAAAAAATTTTAGTTATAAGATGTAAAGGATAAAACATTCTTACAATGTCTTCTCTTAAGATATGGTTAAGTTCAGTTTGTTTCAGTTGATTTTCTAATCTTAATGGTACGATATTTGAATGTTTTTGAAACATATTTCTAATAGGCTTCTTTTTTTCGTTTGTCTATTCAAAAATTGTATAAAAAATGTGTTTTTCAATTTCCTTTTTTTTGTCCATTAACTGAGCTATTAACCTATTTTTAATTGAGTATTTGCAACTTCATTGTTATGAAGCGTCGTGTTTCTACATATAAGCCTGCAGTATGGTACGTGTAAGCAAAGCTAATTTAGATTAAGGGCCACTCAATTAACTTAATCAAAAATAATTATTACTTTCATGTTCGAAGAAAACAATTTATTTGCTATACAGACATGATTAATTGACTGTTGAACTAAAGTACTAAATTATACTTAATTTTAAAGAATTAAGTTGTTTTTTTATTGATTGAAACTATATTTATTGCTGCCCCACAATAGGACTTATCTGTTTCTAGTAAGTATCTCATCTTGATATGATTTGACAATCACTATCATTAACGTAGGTACCTAAAAATAAATGTTTGATTAAAAAGCTTCTAAAACATCATCAAGTTTACGATCAGCTATCAAAAAGGTACTGTTATCAAGTATATACAAAAAATATTTTATACTATTTAAATGATTTGGTAAATTAAAAGTTGAGTCTATAACATGTTTTCTGCTATAAAAACTGGCTTAATAATTCGAGTGAGATATGTAACTTTTGAGACACTTTTATACCCGGATTGCAAGTGTACACTTTCTAATCTCTGTGTAAGAGTTTTCACTGTATTCACAAGTCGTCAAAGTGTTTAGTATCATCAACAAATTATTTGATAAATTTGTTAATGGTTTTCATTAATTGAAAAGAATTTGTGAAATTGATCCTACTTTGTTCTCTGAATTTAATTTATGGAAGTTAATTAACATTAGTTTGAGTGATCATACATATACTTTGAAGTACTGTTATAGATATTGTTGAAAGAATAATAAAGTTAAGCTATAATAAAATTAAAGTGGTGGCTAGAGGTGTTAGTCACATTGGACGAGAGTGTGTTGCTGATGATGACATACGAAAGACAAGGTCGACAATTAATTGATAATTTAAGAAAGCTGAGGAACATTCACAATGTGATGCTTTATTAAAATGCCCCACATAGGGCAATTCAGTGAAGGTGGTGGAGATCCGACGGCACTGGAGGCCTTAAAATCAAAAATATTTGATAACATAGAAAAACTTTGATAACAGTAAGTGCATTTTTAAAATTAATCCTACTACTTTATGCTTTACAGTAAGGTAAGGCATGTATGTAGTAAAAATGTGCTTTATTGATTTTATTCAATAATTCACATCCCTTTTCTTGTGCTTGAGCGTAAACTTTAGAAAATATATCGCAACAGAAACTAATACGTGTATAAATTTTAATTTAAACTCAATAGCAACTAGAATCGTAAAAGTTTCTTTAATAATAAGACTTTGACTGTTTTATTCATTTCGAGAACAATGAACCAAATCAACGAGACAATCCACATGTACTAAAGAGAGATATAACCAGGATGTAAGAAAAAATAAACAGGACATTACTGATACTCTAATTAAATATATACCTATATATGTATATACGAGTATACTCTATATACTCTATCTAAGCCTGACCTGTAAAACCAATCCGGATAAATAAAAAATAAGTATAATTAAATTTGCATAAGTTCTTAGTCATCGACATTTCAAGGCACCTTTTTAATAATATTTAATTTTATTATTATTTATAATTATGTTTACATTAATGTGTAATGTGTTTACATTTCAAGTAAATATGTAGGTCATTATTTGAAGTTGTGCTAACGTAACTTACATTACTATATTAACGATCTTTTCCTGTTAACGATAGTAGATTATGTTCACCACAAAAATATACATAGCTCCTTTACCTCTTCAACATTCTTTAATCATTTTATACGCACACGTCTGTTACGGGTGCCTTATATCATACATCTGTGGATATTAACATAGCTGAAAATATAGTAAAATTGTGTTATATTGTGTCTAACTGTTAACAAATGGTAGGTAACAGATGAATAGACAAGAAAATGTCTGGATCTAGGTCAAAACAGACCTAACATTAAGCTAACAATAAAATTGCCTACAACCACAAAATTAAGTCATCATCAATCATTAAATAGTGTACAATTTTACATACTTATTAATCATATCAGACAAGAGGAGAGCATTAGTATTGTGGTGTTTGTGATATAGTGTTTACTACCATTTAGTAAAATGGACAATTTCACGAGAAAGAAATCCCAAGTTTCAAGCCAAAGTTACCACGTTGAAGTTTTGTTAGATAATTATATTAGGCAAGATATACAGTCTATGCTTCTACCGCTAAATCTAATGCAATATATGGTGTTCAGTGCCAAGTACTGCATTCAAGACAATTTTATAATAGCAAGTAATTTTCTCTGTAAAATTATATCCATTTGTGGAACATTATTGTTAACAGCCGCAGTTATCTATACCAACTATCTTATGTATTTCGATGAAACGTTGGCACAATATAATAGCAAATTTCGTATGTTCATTTGTGTATTTGAATCAATTTTCCACACGACCGGTTTCATCATAAATGTCACTGTTGCTTTCATTCAAACGCATAGCCATATCGATTTGGTGTTGACTATTCAAGATATTCATAATAGCCTCGATGTGAATTATAATATCTTTAAGAAGTACATCTTCATGAATTGGTTCTGGGTTATTTTCATCCTCGTTTTCTACTGTTACCAAATTCTTTACGGTTTAGCGGCTTTTAAAACAAGCAACCATTTTATTATTTTCTTTATTATAAGGACGTTAGCTTTCGATATTAATATGCTATATCCGATCAGACTGGTTAAATTTTTAAAAGACAAAATTGTTCTCTGGAATTCTAAAGCCCTACATGAAAATAATACTGGATATGAACATGTTGATTCCATGTTTGAAATTTATAGCAAAATTTTAAAATGCTTCCTGATTTATCAAGATACCTTTAAGATTTTGGTAAGTTTACTCTTTTGTTTCATCATTATAGAACAGTCGGATCTAATTGTTCTTTAATAAATGACTAAAGTTTTATTTATAATAATTGTTTTTTTTTAGATTCTCTTTAACACGATAGAGACTGTCGTTCACGCTTTAGTAAACATGCAGATATTGCTTGATTATTTGGCATATTATGACGACAATGGAAAAAACAGTGTTAGTATTCTACATTGAATTTTCTATTTTAAAACAAAGACTCGACCGGTGCAGGTGGTGAAAATGAACAAGTTTAGCTGGTAAACGAGATAACTAGGCAGCCCGTAAAGCACACAAATTATTTTTTCTCATCACAACATAGAAACTTGTAATTCCCTATAGAGTCAGCGAACTTTTTGTAGGTTAATTGGCTGACATTTTGCAATTAAATTAATAAGAAGATTAATAAGAACGTTAATTTATATGTGTTAATTTAATTGACCCAAATAAATAAATGTCTTTGTCTTTGACTTTAAATGATACCACTTACTATTAAATTAACCGTGTAGTGCCTGTTTTTCTCCGAAGTATCAATAAAAAAATACCATTCTTGTGTTCAATGTTTCAGATTGCAAATATAGCCAAAGCAGTAATGGTTCAATTGTGGGTGGTAAAGAACTTGGTACTACAAACTGTTCTGCCGATACAGTGTGAATCGTTCTATGATGCTATCGAAAAAGCTCAGGAAACTTGTCGGTTAATTGTAAATTCGAACTGTACAGGTATCTTGAAAAATTCTTTATATTATAGTGTATTTTGGTTTGAGCATTTTGCAATCAAAAATGTCTTCTCATAAAAAGGTTTGTTGTACCATACTTAGCGGTCGAGATAGTGACTGTAGTAAGTTCATTTTTAGTACATACTTAGCTGAGTTGTCCATTTCATGGTATATCCCAAATCGCTTCTTCCGACATCGAAGTAAAGAGATAGATTAAACTAGACAAAAGACTACAAACCTACAATGGCGCCTTCATCATTACCCTCATCCCATCATTTATTAATCACAGCGTCTGTTTCATTCTTATTTCATCTGTCTGTCAGACTGCGACTAACTGCATAAAAGTATTATGTGATTACGGTTCCTTCTGAAATTGTCAATCTGCCCTCAGCAAGTGCGGTGATCAATGCTCATTCCTTCTCTATATGAGAAGAGGCCTTTTCCTTGTAGTGTGACAGTAAAAAAGCTGATATTATTATTATTATTATTATTGACGGTTTCTTAACCATAATAATTATAAAATCTATACATATAAAAGCGAACAGTCACTCACTCACTCACTCTACACGAAATCTCAGAAACTATAAGTTCTAGGGGTCTGATATTTTGCATGGAGGTTCCTTTTAGGACGTAGGTGCTCACTAAGACGATGACTAAGATTTTGCGAAATTCGACCTCAAAGAGGGTGAAAAGAGGGGCAAAGTTTGTAAGGAACATTGCAATTACTTGGTCCAATCTACTACAAATTTTGCATAAACATTCTATAACAGACTTACTGGAATACGTGTTCCGTATTTTATTGAAATTCATTCTTTAATGGGATATAAAAGGGGAAAGAAAGTAATTTTGGGAATATTTTTAAAAATATTTTATTTTGACACATTTTCATGTTTAAAAACTCAATCAAACTACGTCAAATGAAGTTGCTATAGGTATCTTATTGTTGTACAGCATTTTCTAAGCGAGGAGAGCATAGCTCTCCTCGCTTAGAAAATGTCCATTTCATGGTATATCCCAAATCGCTTCTTCCGACATCGAAGTAAAGAGATAGATTAAACTAGACAAAAGACTACAAACCTACAATGGCGCCTTCATCATTACCCTCATCCCATCATTTATTAATCACAGCGTCTGTTTCATTCTTATTTCATCTGTCTGTCAGACTGCGACTAACTGCATAAAAGTATTATGTGATTACGGTTCCTTCTGAAATTGTCAATCTGCCCTCAGCAAGTGCGGTGATCAATGCTCATTCCTTCTCTATATGAGAAGAGGCCTTTTCCTTGTAGTGTGACAGTAAAAAAGCTGATATTATTATTATTATTATTATTGACGATTTCTTAACCATAATAATTATAAAATCTATACATATAAAAGCGAACAGTCACTCACTCACTCACTCTACACGAAATCTCAGAAACTATAAGTTCTAGGGGTCTGATATTTTGCATGGAGGTTCCTTTTAGGACGTAGGTGCTCACTAAGACGATGACTAAGATTTTGCGAAATTCGACCTCAAAGAGGGTGAAAAGAGGGGCAAATTTTGTAAGGAACATTGCAATTACTTGGTCCAATCTACTACAAATTTTGCATAAACATTCTATAACAGACTTACTGGAATACGTGTTCCGTATTTTATTGAAATTCATTCTTTAATGGGATATAAAAGGGGAAAGAAAGTAATTTTGGGAATATTTTTAAAAATATTTTATTTTGACACATTTTCATGTTTAAAAACTCAATCAAACTACGTCAAATGAAGTTGCTATAGGTATCTTATTGTTGTACAGCATTTTCTAAGCGAGGAGAGCTATGATAACACAATCATTGCATCGATAAGTGAAACCCATCGCTCATACGATGCACAGTACCCACTGTTGTTTTGATACTTTCATTTACTGGGGACACGCTATATGAATGATATTTCAGAAAAACAAACAAACTATAAGTGCTAGGAGTATGGAATTTTGGCTTCTGGTCACGTGGTTCGACCGCATGGTTCGATCAATCGGACTACGTAAACCTTTTTTTCAGTTAGTTCGATTTTAGAATCTTACCTGGCAAGCAACTAAACCTTAGAATCGCGTAGTTCGACTCCATAGTCGAAGGTAGACATAGGTACTCATTGAGACGGGTATAAATAAATTCTATATAATTAAACAAAGAACAATCTGTATTCATAGTACGAGACAAGAGTGCTTTAAAATTTTAAATGTGATAATTTTATCTTACAGATACAGAGAAGAAACTATACAAGAATGTTCAAAGACTGCACCAAGCTTCCTTCAGCAAGATGTCGATATGCGGCCTGTTTTATGTACAAGCTTTGTTTCCACTGGCTCTCTTGGATCTTCTTACTCAGCATATGATCGTGCTGCTGCAGTTCGCGATTTTGTAAATTTATTTTTGGTTAGATAATATTATAAATTTTACTCAGTCAGTTTTACGGTAGTAGATCTACGCTGGTTTCAGCATGAATCAGCTGGATCCACCGAGGAAGTACTACCCTCTCATAAAAGATCGACGTGAGAGTAGTACTACTATTGCGTTTCGTTTGGTGAGTGAGAAGGCCTCGACTAATTTCCGCCCTTTCCTTTTTCTTCACTTCCCTCAACCCTTTTACTTACCCACTCTCTTCATGGTAGGCAGCGGCTTCGTAGAGTCCCTGGCAATGCGGAAGCATTTGTGTAAAAGTTTATAAATATAATAAACTAGGTATTTAATATGATGTTCATTTACTTTAGAATGTTATGTCAATTTAAATGTATGTAGCTCTATTCTGAGTTAATCTTCAGCGATAGTAAAAAATAGTTCTGTGAAAAATGAACAGCGCACCTAGTATTCACTTTGAAAACTACATTATGTCAAGCAACGGTTTGACGTATTTAATGTCGCAGGCAAAGTATAATTGTGCCGTTTACATGCCTCGGCGTTTTGTAAACGCTCGTTGACATCGGCCTTAGGTAATAGGCCAGAAGCAGATTGGGTTTGGTTAGGTTAGAACTGATATCCGGCGTTATAATATGCCAAGGCAGATTGTAAACGCCCGATTAATACAATTTGGCTACGACATGTATATAATGTACTATATGGATTTAACTGTGCCACCCGGGGCGCACTGAGACGGAACTCCAGTGGTCTCCAGTGTCATAGGACAATTCCTGAGATTTTGACATTTGCTAAACATAGTGGGAAATAATGTAATCTAGCACATTAATTCCCACTATGTTTATCAAATGTCAAATTCTTCCAATATAATATAATAATAATTCCTGTAATAAGTAGATTAATTAAAAGAAAATTAAATAAATAAAATATATTTGTCGTCAGTAATGTTGCAGATCTTGTCGAAACCTGTTAATCTTTAGTTCGACACTCAGCATCTTTTATTCAAACTTTTCCATTCAAGTTTTAAGATATACACACAAGTCCTACTTATGATATGCAAAAAGCAAACATTGTTTCAGCAATGTCAATATAAAATTAATTGTTCTGCCGAATCACTATTTGATGAAGATATTTTTAATGTTGTAGTAAAAAACAAATAAGATTACTATTACAAATAGTACAATAATTTGTTTTATAAATATACAAATAGAGAAACAAATAGAAACGATTGTTTAAGAGAAGTTACAAAGCAACATTTGGTAGGACAAATTTAAATTAGAAAGAAAGAAAGAAGAAAGAAAAACAGTTTATTTTTCACATGAAGGTGACACACACAAGATTAAGTAAAATAAATGTTTAGGCACAGTCAAAAAACACAAAAACATAAAACTGACATAAAAAAAAAACAGAGTACCATAGCACTGGATTTCACACAAGCTCGCGTGCAGATGTGCGCCACGTTCACGCGAAAAACTGGCCGTCACTCAGCTTAATGCTGAGGCGCTCCAAAGCGCAACAGCGCTGGTTTTCAGCGACAGCCCCGTGTGACTAGTGACGCCAAGCATTACAGTTGATTAAAAATTAAAATATAAATAATATAAGTAAATGTTACATCAGCTACATATATAAGTTAATATAACTAAATATACGGGAATTCACGCGATCATGCATTAGGTATTTACATACCTTATTTTGCTTGACGTTTCGACCAGGTTACACCGGCCGTGGTCACAAGCAGACTGATGTGGCGATGTCACGGCTCCGTATGCGAAGTAGAAATACTTAATGCATGATCGCGTGAATTCCCGTATATTTAGTTCTATTAAATCATGCAACGCAATCCCACCCTCTCCCTTTTTATCCAGAACAACACGTGCGGGACTAAAGTGCCACCCTTTCACAGTGGAATCTAAAGGGTCTCGAACCAAATGGTTCAGCACTTCATACTTTTGTCGCTCAATTAAAGCCTGGAACTCTTTGCCAGCGCATGTGTTCCCATCTAATTTTGATCCTGGGTCTTTTAAGCGGGGCGTGAAAAAGCATCTCACTAAGCCGCCATAGTGGAGGCCACCATACCAGTAGTTTGGCTTTTGGAATGGTGTCCGCCACTTCTGGATTCCACTTACTGCTTACCATCAGGCAAAGTGGAGTCACTTTGGTAGGCTAAAATAAAAAAAAAAAAAAACGCGAAAGTTTAAAAGTAAATATATATAAGTTAAATAAATTAATTTTAATTAGTGCTCTTGTTTACGCGTCGTGAGTGGCTACGTCGCAAATTAGTGTCATATTTCGTGATTTTCAATTTTTATCATTTAATCGGGGCTATGTTTTAAAATATGTTCTGTCTATATGCTAGAATTAGGTAAAAGCTGTATAAAAAGAAAATCTTTGCGTTTACAGTTCTATTTATATGCAAATAATACATTTGAAACTTAAGTTGCGTTATTTTCATAGTAAAAAAACCGTAAGCATTATGGTTACTTACTTTTTACAAGACAATATAGAACAGTACTCAATAATTTGGTTCATAAACTTTTTATAATCTCATAGCACTTTTATTTAATTTTTATATTACTTGACGCTTCTCGATTTTATACTAGAGAATATATTTTTACAACTTTAATTCAAACGGGTGACGAGCGAAATGTCCTTTTTGCAAAATGTCCATCTAACGTCTTGATATTTGAACGCCATAGTTAGGTAATAGGCATGAACGCTAAATTTTCTACAAGCAAAACGTCTGGATCATAAAATGTCTTAATTCAGAATACTCTATTAGCAAATAGTCTAGATTTAAATATGCCATAGTCACTAAATAGACATGAGCATTAAATGACATAGTAGCAAAACGTCCGGATGTAAAAATGCCATAGTAACTTTATTGACATTAACGCTGAATGCCTAGGTAGATATACACCCCCATGCTCTATCTATCATAACAACTTCATTTTTTAGTCTTATCAAATTTATAAATAAAATAATTAAATTATATTTTATGAAAAATATTTTATTTATTTGAGAGTGATGAAAAATCAAAAAAGGAAAGTGCACAAGCAAAATTCCGTTCAAACTTTATTTTTCCAGATGTTTTCACTACTATCTCAATTTGCATTCATTATAAGGTTTTATAATCATACAGACTATTTGCAATGCCAGACGTTTTTCTACTTACTCATTCTGCGTTTATGTCTTTCAGTAAAGTTGACTCTCTGCTGACTAGGTGTTCTATTTTTATGTCATTTAGCTGTTTAGTCTTTCGTCTATCTGGGTACCATGCTTTCATGTCAATCTAACTAAATTTTCATTATGCGAAAAAAACATTTCGCTCGTCACCCATTCAAACAAGTCTTTGAAATAATTGAATTTTGCTACTTCTCTAAACATATATATATATAAGATGTGAACCTATCTGAACAAAAGTGAAGGCCGTGTTACTCAATATACAGAAAAAAGAGTTATTCCTGTCGACTCGCCACGAGAAGTTAGGTATCAGAGAAACAGACAGACATTATGGATTTTGTTTGATACCTTTAGAGATTTTACCAGTGAAAACAAACAACTAGTTTCGTGAATTATCATTTATCTACTAAAGTTTTAATTAATTTAATAGTGCAAACTGTAACATCATAAGAGTGTATGTAGCGATTAAGCTGGACAATCGCAGGGGCATCACAGCGTCAATGACGAACAAGCCGCAAACGTTAATCTTATCAAACGTAACCCTCTGTATGCGCACAATATTCTTGTATACTCTCTTCTGTATATCTGTAATTATAAGAATTCTATGTTGTATATTAACAATAAAGTAGACAGGGTCTACGGTACGGGAGCTCATCTAGGTACATCGCCAGTAAAACCTTTTAATTTTAATGAAAAGTAAGTCTGTTACTACACCAATCGATTGATCATCGATCGACGGCATCTATCAACGTCGATCGGAGTTGATCGACTGGTCTGGTAGCTTTAATTGATCGACGGATACCAGTCGACTAAACAATCGATCGATTGGTCGATGTTATCAGTCGACGTTGATCTATTACCCCGGCTATATTCCATCAGTTTCTTTTGAATCGAAGCCGTCGATCGACGATCGATCGATTGGTCTGGTAGAAACTATCGATTGAAGTCGAATCCTCTATTCTATCATCGATCGATGCCGTCGATCAACGATCAATCGCTTGGTGTAGTAACACCTTAAATAATGTAAAATCTGTCTATTTGTCAAACTGGTCAGTGTATGTTTATCAAAGAATTTGTCTTCGAGCTGAAATGATGGAGTAAGTAGTACGTGTTTCATCTGTGGTATCCCTATTTTGTTAATAAGATAAAGATACTTGACTGCACTGTTGGTCTAGTGGTTAGTGTAACTGACTGCGACGCCGGGCGTCGTGGATTCGATTCCCGCGAAAGGCAAATATTTGTGTAATGAATTTTTTGGGGAAATTCAACGGACAGAGACCTAGCGTTTAAAATGCAAAAGCGCTGCATTCGAGCCATGTTTGGGTTACAAGTAACAGACTCTTGTAGACCTCTGTTTCAAAAATATAATATTTTAACTTTTCCCTGTATATATATCTATGAGACTGCAGTATTTGTCAGACAAAATATTGAACATTACAGGCTGGCTTCTGAAACCACCACCAGATCACAGAGAGATATATTCCGAATCTGTTTAACTAAATGCAAAACTGCTCTGATGCATAAAAGCATATATCATATGGCCCCTGTAATATATAATAGAATACCAATGAAAATAAAGGCACTGAGACCAAACCTATTTAGAAAACACCTAAAACAACTCCTACTCAAGAAATGCTATTATAACGTAACTGAATACTTAAACGATAAATGTCTAATATAATAAAAGTGGAAATTGTATATAGTTTAAGATTTTTAAATTTATAATTTGACATTCAATTGATATTTACTAATATTTTTGACATTATTATGACCCAAAATTCCTGACATCTTGATAATGCCACAAATTTATTATTTAATTGTAATATTGTATGACATATTGATGTAATTTTGAAATATTTGCATGCCATCATTATTGGCGATGTGTGCTGTTCTCTGTATGTACTTGTAACACCTTTAATACCACATTTTCGCAAAAAAATTGAATTTGAATTTGAATTTGAATTTGAACATTTGTATTTGTCTTCAGTCTGGGTGTTTTCTATGTATTCTAAGAATGTATTTACAAAAAAACAATGTATATGTATTATATTTCAGTTATGTAGTACCCATAACACAAGCTCTGCTTAGCTTGGGACTAGATGATGGTGTGTGATAGTGCCACATATTATATATTATTATACTTACTATTATTTTATTTTAATTTTATTTTATTAATTATATTTATATATTTATTTTTATTTTATTATACTTACTATTACTACAGTTATTTACAGAAGCTTCTTGCGGTTTGTCAGTGGCATCGAATTAAAAATAAAATTGTCACGCATCATCATTATACATAGATGTAGCTCACCCTTTATTCATCTTCACTTTGTTATCTCCATATTTCAAAATAACACATGATACATTGCCCTACCACCATATATTTTAGCAGTCAAAGTCAAAGCATTTATTTCATTTTGATCATAAAGTATGATGCTTATAAAAAGGCAAAACTACATGAAGTCAGCTAATTAATCTACAGCATTATTTTAATCTTACTTTGTGTTTTGTCTTTTTCTTTTGTACAAATAAAAACAAGGGTAGAGATAAAGTAAGGTTATAATAACATTGATAGAAGAGGTTGTGGTAGGGCCCCAGTTACCTGAGACTCCTCTTTTGTTCTTATACAGCAGACACATAGACCGTAGATCTTTCATTGTGGAATAGAAATCCTCACTTTCTTTGCTTAGTCTTATGATAATTAATATGTTCTTTACTAGCCACAAAAACGATACCATCACAATAACCACTGGCAACTGAAATTAATTAAAAAAATATAAATTAGAGGAATATAAATTGTTGGAATTAGGATGATAATTACCTATTAATATAACCATAGCACAACATCATGATTCTAACCCAGTTCTCGAGAAAGGTTATAGGCTATGTAATACTACACTACTGGTGACGGGGGAAGATCAGTAAATAAAGGGTGAAACCACGCCGCGGCAAGCTAGTAATAACATATCTACGTAGCACACCGAAAATAGCGCATTTGGTAAGGGAAGTTATAGAAATAGCCTTGTTCTATGAGACTGAAACAATGCTTAGAAAATACGAAGCCGACAGGAAACAGCTCTTCCCGGTCGGTCGCAAGAAGAATTCATTCAAAAAAAGAAAAATAGCCACATTTAATAATAATACGGAGTAAGCCTATTTTCATAAGTACCAGTAATAAAATCAACTTTGCGTTTTATTAGTGCCCATGAAAACAAAGATATCTTAGCCAGGTATTACTAAAATATTCATTTAATTACCTCGTGGCTAACATCAACTTGTACTTCAAGATACTTAGCTTGTATCATTATAATTACATGTTGTATTGCGTGTAAAAATGTGTGTATTGTATAATACACAATCTGAAAACCATAAAAACTTAATAAATATTTCGGTTGTATGTTCCTTGGTTCACCAAAGTGCCTCACCAATAGTAAGGTCCGACATAAAGACTGTAAGCATCACCGTAGTTCAATAGAGGTCACTTATTCAAACGCTAGCCACTTAAAATAAAATAAGTAATATGTAACTTACTTGATGTTGATATAGCTTTTCAATTAACTTATATACCTCTATCAAATCCAGATATACTTCAAACATAATTTTCCAGTAATATTCTCTTTCCAAATCATCAACAAAATCTGATTCTGTAACCGTTTTTATCCAAACACTAAGAGTTTCACTCAACATGTGTATTGTACAACTAGCATTTAAAATATTAAAATCAAAACAACAAATGAAAAATGTTACAACTATATTGTATATATTAAAAGGATTAAATGCAATTATAGTATAAATAACCCATGTAATATAGAAACTAGATAAATAAATAAGGTTAACCCAGTTAAAGAAAACTAGCTTTTTAAATTCTTTTTTATCAATTTTGAGTACTCTATGAGCGTATTGTATTTTTAAGATTAGTAAAACATTGTTGTGCCTGTGAAATATGTTATTGCAAGTGTTTAAAAGATAGCCAATAGAATAGAAGACATAATCGGTAACACAGGTGATGTAGATAAAAAGACTAAAGAAGTACTTATTATGAAAGTATACGTGAAGTAAGTAAGCGAAATAAATAATAATGATTGCGAAGACGAAGGAGAAGATGTTATAGAATATGGTGTTCGAAGTGATAAAGTTGTCGCGAATTTTGTATTTAGAATAAATGTATATAGCCGGTATTATGTTTAAAGGTCTTAGTACGTCTTGGAAGTTTTTATCAACATAATTGTTAAGCAACACTTCATTGGTAGAAATCTTTGATAAAGTTTTTCTAATGCTAGAATTTATATATGCTACATTTTGTTTGGACGTCATATTCAAAGCAACATCAACTTTGATGTGCAAAGTTGCACCTTCAATTATATTAATTGATGCTTTCATTTAGTAGATGAGTTTAGTAATTTGATATTCATAATGGGTATTTTCCATCAACTTAGTTGTTTTTTCAGGCAATAAAGTTTCACGGTATTTGTATGGAATACAATGGATTCGGCATTTAGGTGGTTTTTGCCATAATCACTGCTATTGGCAAGCAATTTAAGACCGCTTACGTTAGTTTAGCGAGCTTGAATTAAAAAAAAAACAAATGCAAAAGGAAAGCAATTGTTTTATTATTTGTATATTTTAGTTAGATATAGTGCATTTTAACGAAAATATCAGTACTTACAATACAAAATGATCTACTAATGAAAAATTCTTGAGTATTTTTTTTAAATTACCATACATATCTTTTTTTACGACATACAGAATATAAAATCTGTGCTTGAAATTTGTACCCAATAAAACTTCGCAACCAGAATACCTAGATAGTGTTATGTTCATATTCTTGCCAATAAAAACATTTAGGTACCAAAACATAAGTTTGAAAATTTCAATTCACCTAAACCAAGTATAGTAAATTCTCATGCTTTCTCTCTATGAGACTAGGCCCCAGACCTATAATACCAGCCTGTTTGATGTCCCACTGCACGCCAAAGGCCTCTTCTCATTATACAGATAGGGCATGAGCATTAATCACCACGCTTGCTCAAGGCGGATTGGCAATTTCAGACTTTTAAGTCCAGGTTTCCTCACGATGTTTTCCTTCACCGTTAGTCAGAAATGTCCAAATTAAACTTAGAAAGTACATATGATTTGAAAAATCACATTGGTACTTGCCTGGATTCGAAGTCGAACCAGCTACCCCATGTTTACGAAGCGAGTGCCTTATCCACTGGGCCATTTCGCCTCAGACCTATTTTTATATAATGATGGGCTAGTATTAGTATTTAGCTAATCATATAAGTCGATGATCACAAAAATGTGACAAGTACACATCACAGAAATGCAAACTGCAGTAAGACAACTATATGGTTAGTTAGTAGACCCATCAAAGACAAACATAATGCGGCGTCGATGTAGAACAAGCTGCAAGCAGACATCTTGCTAAATGTTGCTTGATATATACGACGTATGTTTTTGCATAGTTTTCGTTGTTCACCTGCAAATAATGCAAATATTATTGAAGTGTATTTTCTTAAAAGGAATATTGTTTTAATAAACACGAACGATAAGTGAATACGGCACCAGCTTTATAAACACAAGGTAGTGGGTTCAAATCCGGGCAAGTGCCAATGTGATTTTTCAAATCATATGTACTTTATAAGTTTATCTTGGACGTTTTTCACTGACGGTGAAGGAAAACATCGTGAGGAAACTTGGACTTGAAAATCTGAAATTGCCAATCCGTGGCCCTTTTAGCGAAGTGGTCGTTAGGAGAGTAGGCAATCAAAGGGAAAAGACCGTTCAAGGAATTTGGCCCCAGGTGACCAAATCCATTAATGCTCCTACTTTCTCTATATAAGAAAAGGCCTTTGCCCTGCAGTGGGACAGTAAACAGGCTAGTATTAAACACGAGCAAGAAAATAATAAACACAATTATTGTAACAGAGATTTTTAAATATCAATATAGAGAACTTTAAGGGTTTTGTAGACTTAAAGATTGAACAGTATGAAACGAGTAGCGAATGTGTAAGTTTAAACTTGACTTAATAAAACATGATAACCCAAAACATAAACATAAAAACTTCATTGCGGTTAATTTTTCTTTATGAAATATAAAAAGGAGGTACATGCACTTAATATTCAAAGATTACCTGTACAATTTGAACTCAAAACCAACGCAATACAGTCGTGTGTCTTTTCCAAAGCAATGTAAAATTTCTCACAATTCAAAACTAACAATATTTGCAGCGTCAGTTCTTTAATTAGCCAAAAATTCATGGATACTGACACTTTATAAGCTGGAACCTAGAAATTACAAACTTAAATTACAGTTCTGTCATACAACAGTTTGCAAATCTGGTAGTAAATTATTATTAATTTCAGCATGAAGTATTTAGAAGAAAGAAAGAAAGAAAGAGATTTATTTTTTGCCCACCAAACAAAACACACTTAAATTAGTACAAAGGTAAAACTAAAATTAATAATTACTTATTTTTATTATTAAAATTAAACTCAGAAAATAATTTAAAATAAAAAATAATGCTCACTGGCAACACCACATCGTTCGCCCAGCCTGACACACCCTATTACAAATTTTAAAGTATATCTCATCTGTAGTAGGTAGTATTCTAGTATTTGTGGTAGGTAGTATTACGACTAACAAAACAAAGACAGTTTGTCAGTGAGCAGTTTACAATATAAGTTTTAAATGAAAAATTATTTAAATAAAGTATATAATGTGTGAAAGTGTGTTCCATTAGTGCCAAAAACTTGGACATCGCTCAGTTTCGTTGCTATTAATAATAATAATAATAATAATAATAATATTCTAAGACATTCACACAGCGCCATCTAGCCCCAATTTAAGCAATTATATTTGCTTGTGTTATGGGTACTAAACAACTGTTATACTACTTATATACATTTTTTTTTGTAAATACATACATAATATAGATAAATTACACCCAGACACAGAACAAACAATCATGCTCATCTCACAAAGGTTTGTCCTGGGTGGGAATCGAACCCACGACCTCTGGCTTAGCAGTCAGGGTCACTAACCACTATACCAACAGGCCAGTCAATTTATTCTCATAGAATTATTTTATACAATTATTTCTCATAGAATTCATTTATTTTTATATTAGCCTATCAAAGTGACTCCACTCTGTCTGATGATAAGCAGACAGTGGGACCTAGAAGTGGTGGACCATACCTTAAGCCAAAATACTGGTATGGTGGTCTCCAATATGGCAGCTAAGTGAGATGCTTCCTCTAACCCCATTCCCAGCCGCCATAGTGGAGGCCACCATACCAGCAGTTTAAGAGGATGGCTATTGGTATAGTGGCCACCACTTCTGGATTCCACTGACTGCTTACCATCAGGCGGGGTGGAGTCACTTTGGTAGGCTACAATATAAAAAAAAAAAAAAAAAAAAATGCTTTGCCACGCCCCGCTTTAAAGACCTAGGATCATAATTAGATGGGAACACATGCTCTGGAAAAAATTTTCAGGCTCTGATTGAGCGACAAAAGTCTAAAGTCCTGAATCATTTGGGGGTGGCATTTATTTATTTTGGAACGTAGCAAATGGCGTTGAATAGTCTCTGCTTACCCCATTAATGGAAGGTAGGCGTGAAGTAATTGTATGTATTTTGTTGATAACTGTCTCAAAAATCTGTCAAAGATATCTAGGGGATCTGAGGCCCTAGACAAGTGTCAAAGATTTCTATTCTATTCATAGAATAGATAAAAAAATGTATGATATTGACATAAGCGTTGGCGTTAGCTTATGCCAATCCAATACATTTTTTAATCTATTCTATGAATAGAATAGAAATCTTTGACACTTGTCTAGGGCCTCAGACCGGAATAAAATATTTGTTCTGATGCCCTTCTGATCCCCTGCACGCGGGATCAGAACAGTATAGAAATTAAAATTAAAATATACTGATCCCCAGGGGATCAGATCTGGGGGATCAGACCGGAATAACTCACTTATACTAACAGACAATACTAAACATCATATAAGTTATAAGTCATATTAAATAAAATTAAATATACTTATTTAATAAGTATTATGGTTGAATACTAATGCGGTGTATTCAGAGAGTGAGTGAACCCGTCGTTAATGGCTTGCTGTGCTTAAAGAGCATAGTCATATCCATAGGTTCGGTTATCTATACATATAATAAAATTAGAGTGTCTGTTTGTAATATTGAAATAACCGTTTTTTACTACATGTATATGAATATATATACGGTACATACTCCAAAATAATATTTTTTACAATTTCTGTCTGTCTGTCTATTTGTTCCGGCTAATCTCGGAAATGGCTGCACCGATTTGTCAGGACTTTTGTTGGCAGGTAGCTGATGTAATAAAGAGTAATTTAGGCTACGTTTATTTTAGAAAAATTCTTTTATTTTAGAAAAATAAAATAATGTTGATGTACTGTTAGGCGGAACGAAGCTCGCCGGGTCAGCTTGTCAATCATAAATCAGGTGGGTATGATCAGTTGCCACCGACGTTACAAAAATCTTTGAAATTTAAGCCAGATAGTACTTTTATACCTTTTTCTACTCACTAAAGCATTTCTCGCTCTCGCTTGCGATAACTTCTACTATTTCAATGCAAATTTTGTCATTATAATAACCAACATGCAAATAATCCATACTTACTTGATCATGCAGTCTGTATAGCTTTATTAATTCAATTGCCGTCTGAACGTATATCAATACGCGTAAAAAGAATTCTATTATATGATAAACAATCTACAAGAAACGGATTCAATTATATACAAAATTTACAGGAAAATATCAAGTAAAATTTATAAAAAAATAAGGGGTTCCCTCATTCAAATAAATTAAAACATGCAGAAGTTACTTACAAAGTGTTTGAAAGACATCTTGTATAAATCATAGCAGTTCAATATATCAGAAAAAGAATGAAACATTTTTTTATAATAATTTTCAACGCTTAGATTTTTGACTGAGTTATGTGTCCGTAAAACTTCTTTATTCCACAATTGGACCTTAACCTTTAATAGCTTCATAAGTCGTATCGCATAAATTATGTTACAGTCAAAACATAGAAGAAACATGCTACATAAATACATATAGAAAGGTAACTCTAAAACATAAAGGTGTAAAATGCTACTAGCTAACACATAGTAAAAGAAAATCCAAAAAACGTGTATCCAATTTCCTAAAACTAAACGTTTGTACTGATTCCTGTTCTTAATAAATCTGTGAACATTTTGAAAAGTTAAAACAAATCGAATGTTGTTTTTTATCTGGATAATATTAACGAAGGTATACAAAATGAAGCCGAAGGCATAAATAAAAAAATCGTAGTAAGAAACGATACGCATGAAACCAGCATGATGTTTAATCATTTCATTTGAATCCAACGCCAAAGTCCGGTACAAGAATATGAGATTTAAGCACAAAGTTGCACATAATATAATACAATTCACCAGAAAACTATTTTCTGTAATTAAATTGTTTTTAATAGAATATTTTGGAGAAAATAGAATAGCTTGCATTAAGTTTAAAGGTCGCAACATTGTTTGTATATCTTTGTCAATGAAATGATTCATTATAATTTTGACGCGGCTATTTCTATTGATTTTCATATTGAATGTTTTAAATTTTTACATAAAGCTTGCTAGTTCATATTTAATAATCATGATAGAGAATAAAATTATATTAAAGACAATGACATGATCAGTCAGATGAATGACAGTGATGTGATCAGACAAATGGTTAAAGATAATGATAAAAAACACATTAAAGAATACTAAATTAATGAGAAAGCAATTATTGTAATTGATGGGTAAATACTGATACATGAGGTTACATAATAATAAATTAATAATCTAGTAGGTAGTTGTTGACGATACTTAAAGTAATGTAGTAATTCTGCTTCCCTTTGACGTCAGGTTATTTGTATAGAATGTCATTAAGGAAGTGCTTTATGTTATTCCTTAAATCCTATTAGAAATTAATGTAAAATAATGCGCATGGGGTTCGTCATGGTGATAAGGATAAGGTCATTTTTATTTATTAAATAGCTTGCCGCAGCGCGGTTTCACCTGTGTCTTGGCTTACTGCTCTGCTCCCGTCGCCAGTAGCATGATGTTACATAGCCTATAACCTTTCTCAAGTACTGGGCTATCATACGCAAAAAGATTTCTTCATATCTGACTGGTATTGCCAGAGATTGGCGCGTTTAAACAAACAAACTCTTCTGCTGTATAATATTATAGATTTACGTTTACATTCTAGGAGCATATACTTATGCATAATGATGAAATGTATTATTATCAGAGGTCGCAATTAGGTAGAGTTATTTATGTACTTAAATCAAAATGTGTATCTAAGAATCTAGTACATTTCGTAAAGCGGGGAGTGTTCCGCATTTCCGCTATTGTTTCTTTTGTTCTCACAAGCTATGTTGTATGAACTACAAAATATATGGCAACATCGCACGTGTGCGCATTGGAATTTTGCAACTTTTGACATCCGATGTCGTTGATACGTTTGGCAACGTAGCGCGTGCAGCGTTTTAAATAGTTTAAAAGTAAATAACTTTTTTATTCAATAAGTCACAGGATGTTTTCTGTTATTTAAAATTAATTTTGGGATTTGAGGCTTATCCACTTTATTCTTTTGCTGTATTAAACCAATGTAACTACATAAATATTTCTACCTAATTCAGACCTCTGATTATTATTCATGAGTCATTTCTAAAAGCTGTCAAAAGTTACATTTTTTAATACTGGTAATAATATTTTATCATGCATATCATTACAACACTGTCCTTGGCACTACATTTCATTTTACTTAAGTATGTTTTGCGTTTAATGTTGTTTACTGTAAATCCGTATTTCTAGAAAAAAGTTTGTAATTATGTCGATAGTTGCAATAAATATGCCCGAAAATACTGGCAGTGTTAGCATTTTAACTGCAGATGTCAAGAGAATGTTCTACCCTCTGTATATAATACATAATATATTCATATCGTCTAAGTACTTTTTAAATCATAGTAAAATTTCACCGATTCGAAGGATATTTCATATTATTTGGATATTAATCATAAAAATATTTTTTATTGTATCTACATTCAGAGGCCTGTTTGGTGAAGCTGCGTCATTGCATGATGAGAATTCTCTAATTTATTTCTTCTCGTGGTTCTATTACGTATACTATTGTTTAACTATCTTAATTACTGCCATTTTAAACATGCTGTACAGCAATGATCACGTTTTATTTATTTTAAGACTGCAAATGATTCATATAAGTATCACTTTGAATGAACAGTGCATCAATAGTTTTTCTGTTGTTGGCTGGGTTTCTAATATAGTAGTAATCTTGACTAACCTGATTATCTTAGGCTGTTACTATATTTTGTATCAGTTTTATGATATTATTGATTCTCTTCTTGACATTTTATTTATAATACCTGATTTAAATATGATTTATGCTATACTCACAATGTCGTTGTTAAAAAAATACGTTGAAGAATGGAATTATGCTGTAAATAAAAATGTTTTTGAAGATAATATTGAATATTGTACGAAAATGTTTGAGGCATATGAAAATATTAGTATAGCTTACAAATTGTATAAGAAGATATTTCAAGAAATGGTAAGAGAAATAATTTTATGAATAGCAAAAATTCTTGATGGCGACGTTTTATTTAATATGTTTAATTTATATTTTGGTATTTTAGATTTGTTTACACAGCGTCGACACAATGTTTCGAGCTTTAGCAAATATTCAAATACTGCTAGAAATAATTGAAATTTACAAAATGGAATATCAGGTAAGATTTAGGGTAAATTTGAACTTTCCAGAGCAAACTTCAGCCATTTCTGAAATTCAAATTCAAATTCTTTATTTGTAAAAATGTGGCATACATAGGTGATGAGAAATTTAAAACTTCTGTTACATTTGCCATCTCAGGTTCATAGCATACAAATATTTGGTATGGTAGTAGATCCACGGTGGTTTTAGCATGAATGGGCCGGATCGTTCGGGCCAGTACTACCCTCTCATAGAAGATTGACGTAAGAGTAGTAGTATCCGTACTACTGAGTTTCGTTCGGTGAGTGAGAGCGCCGAAGGCCCAATTTCCCCCTTTCTTCTTTCCTCATCTCCCTCATTCCCTTCCCCTAAACCCATTCCCAGCCGCCAGGAGGCCACCATACCAGCAGTTTAAGACGATGGCTTTTGGTATAGTGGCCGCCACTTCTGGATTCCACTGACTGCTTACCATCAGGTGGGGTGGAGTCACTTTGGTAGGCTAATATAAAAAGAAAAAAATAATAGGTACTTAAACAAAATTACATTATTAAACAAACATTAAAATTAATAACTGAAATTAGAATTTTAACATTAGAATAATTGAGTGATAATGTCCTTAAAATTTATAATTTATAATATTTCTACTATATTGTTTTATTTAATGTTTTAGAATTGTAAATACTTTGCCTTGATAACATTGAACGTATTGTGGACGTTCAAAGATGTTTTATTACAAGTATGGCTATGTGTTATATGCGAGAAGTTCTACAAAGCTGTTGGATATTCACAAACAACATGTGTACTGCGGTTGACGAATGGTAAATGTTCGGGTATGTATAATTCGTTTTCTTCATCTTCTCGTTTAGCCATTAGACATCCACAGCATGACATAGGCCTACCTCAAAAGGTGATATTTGCTGTAACCATAACTGTTTGTAGACGGGTTGCTGACTACAGTATGGTGAGTTGTTTGTTTGTTTGGACGCGCTAATCTCTGGAACTACCAGTCATATTAGAAAAAATCTTTTTGCGTATGATAGCCCAGTTCTTAAGGAAGATTATAGGCTATGTAACATCACGCTAATGGCAAAGGGAGCAGAGCAGTAAGCAAAAACGCGGATGAAACTACGTTGCGAAAAGTTAGTATTGCATATGTAACGCTGCTGTCTGGTATTCTTGTCGTCTTTGTTTTCGTTAATCTTGGCGAGCGAACTAGCAATATTAGCAGTCTTATCACATAACACTTCTAGCCGTCTTAAATATTTTGATTAGCTTTCTGCGGCGCAGTTTTACGCGCGTCTTTGATTACTGCTCTGCTCCCGTCGCTAGTAACGTGATGTCTTCTAGCCTACAACCTTCCTCAAGAACTGGGCTATCATACGCAAAAAGAACTATTCAAATCTGACTGCTAGTTTTAGAGATTAGCGCGTTTAAACAAATAAACTCTTTCGCTTTATATAATAGTATACATTGCTTTGTCATATTTTATGCTCGTTTGGCTGAAGAAACCTTTAGTAAAGAAACACCATACATAATTAACTACTATGCGAAAAGATCGTCACCACCCAAAGCTTGCAATAAACTAACTAATAGGTTTAATGTATCTTATTTTCAGAGACACTACGCCGTTTATTTAAGAATACGATACGATTAACCAAACAGCTCAAGAAGATAAACGCATGTGGATTATTCTACTTGGATGCTGCACTTCCTTTGGGACTGAGCGCACTGATTACTAACTATGTTCTTGTATTGCTACAATTTGCTATTTTATAAAATAAATTGTTCCAAAGGAGTGTTTTAATTATATTATTGTCAGTTTTCTTACTATATAGCGCTGTTTAAGAAAGACATTTTATTTGGCGTCTAAATTAATTTATAAAGAGAACGGATTAGATTTTTTGCCCGACTGTCGCAGCAAGGAGAGTTATGTTTTACGAGCGTATGTATATAAGTATGTATGTATGTATGTCTATTTATTTGGCACGCTCTACAGCCTAAATGGCTTGATGGATTTTAGAGTATGAGGTTTCATTAGATTCGTATTGACTGTGGGAGTGACATTAGTGTATTTAAAAAAAATGAATTTCTTTCTTTTTACTTTGTTTTAGGCCGGCGGGCTTTTTGTTTTTCATCTATAATACCCTATAAGTACATGATTGCTTGTCACGTTTTTTATAATAAATGCATACCTTCTGTATCACTAAACAGAGAGCCTGGAGATTTGTAACACAGGTCATTGAACCTAGTACAGACTCCAGCTCTCACTAAGGTCTTATTACCCTATTCTGTACCCATGTTACGAATTTACCACTGTACTTACCTTTTTGAGAGAAAATAAACACATTATTATTATTATTATTATTATTATTATTATAATATATTTGTGTTTGTATGTTTGCAACGATTTAACAAAAAATTTCGTTACTTTTAAAATTCTTTTACCTTTAGAAATAAATAAATTGACCGGGTAACATTTTTTTAGTCATTTTCCGAATTACAATATTTTCTTCTTCGTAAATCTGAATGATGCAATACGACATTATCGCTATGATATTTGACGTTAGAGTTTGTTGTGAGATCGAATGAAACTTTCGATACCGAAGCGAAGCGAAGCGAAGGCAGACCTCTAGTCTTACTATAAAATAAATGAAATGAAATGAAATGAAATGAAATGAAATGACATGAAATGAAATATATGTTTATTCATTTAAGTTAATTAAATTAACACTTATGAACGTCAAAGTTCACAAAATGTCAGCAAATTAACCTACAGCCAGTTCGCTGACGAAGTAGAGCCATGAGAAGAACTGGCAAGAAACTCAGGCCACTCTTTTTAATCGCCAGGTTATTACAATTTTTGTAAGTTACAGTTTCAAGTAGCATGCAAAGTGACGCAGGCAATACACTTAACTCTATAGATACTTAATTACTTACAGCTTTCTATGTTGTAAAGAAAAATTAAAAAGTTAAATGTGTGCTTTACAGGCTGCCTCAATTTGCATATTGCTACAAAAGGTAAAGGCAACATGTGAACTGTGATAAATGTTTCTATGTAGATATTATATAAACTGTTAATTTTTGGTATAAGTATAAAGTAAGATGAACTTAATTTACCACAGGAGATCACAATGTACCTCTATTTCACAAATCACAATGTAAAAAAATTTAACAATACAAAATGTGTCTAAGTATACAATTTTAACAAAACAATACAAAATGTGTACTTAACTGTTCAAATATGGCTCGGGCATCATGTCATTTAAAATTAATACAAAAAAAAAATCATTTTATAAATTATGTCAAAATGTATCAATAAACTAATGTCAAAAATTATTTGATAAAGCATGTCATTCATATACAACTAGTGGCGTCCCAGAGATCAAATTTCGACTGTTGATAAAAAAGCAAGCGTGGCGTTCAGTGCTCATGCCATCTCTGTAGCTAGTGTGATGATAGTGATGTAAAAATTGAACTTGCATACGACCAACTAACATACCAGGTAAGTGTTACTTATACTTATATAACTATACACGTTATCACAATTCACAATCGTTAACAAGCAATATATATTATGTGTGAAAATAGGTAATGTCATCAGCGCTGATATGAAATTGTCCCAATTCGGTGTCCCACAAGGTAGTGTCCTTAGAAGTACCCTCTTTCTGGTTTATATTGATGACCTCTGCAACCTAACTTTATCTCAAAATGGTTTCGTACGCAGACGATACTGCTCTCCTTTTCTCGGCTAACAACAGTATGGAAGTCCATGAATATCGACAGTGTAGATTTAATGTATATAACAATTGGCTACAATAAAACCTACTCACTTTAAATGCTGCAAAGACAAAATTTATAAAATTCTGAATTTATATAATTATACATACATACATACTCGTACAAAATATTAGCCTCTTTGACCGCCTCAGTCCGGCAAAAAAGTGTTTAAACTTTTTCTGCACGGGAGAAGAAAAGACGCTCAAGTACTATAATAAAATGTTTAACGTGTACACAAAATATAAAATAAACAATTAAATTATTTAATCTAACTTACACAATCAGAGTGTTAAGAGAGCAAACAATAAAGATTTACACAAGGAATGCGTAGTACAATATCATGGAAAAATGTTAATATGCTTCATCAGACTATCCTCTAACATGACTAAACATATTGCAATGCAGTTGTATATATTAGTAACACAAGTTATTCTGCTTTTTGCAATTCATTAGCAAAGAATTTTATTAGCAATTACATGGAATGTTAAAGAACAATCATATCATATGTTTATATTGCATCAAAAATGTTGTAATTATTTGCTTACTATGTTATTATGATCATCATCATTTCATATGATCATCAACCTCATTCAAGCATCACCATTTTGACTGGTTATTAACCACCCGGGAGTGTCCCACTTAGAAAATATACCCGGAATCCAAAAATTTGGAATCTCGGCTTTTCTGGCCTCGAAAAATCCGGGACTGTACTAAATCTCGAGATTTTCAGGATTGCCACAAACAGGTCTAATTTACGTTTCATAGTTCGTTGCGCCTTAACAAAAACCTTGCCTAGATTATTTTAATAGCATTAATAATATAACGACAAAACTAACCCTTAGATACGCTTTACGATACGTACTACATAGATACCACCGACGTATTAATTGGTTATGAACATCAATTATAAAAGCTAACGTGATTACCTATTGATCTACTGCCAGCAAAGGATACTAAAATTGTATGAATGCCGTTTTTCAATTATATCTACTAAGGGCCTGTTTTACCACTAGCTGCTCTAAAGTATCTGTTATTATATACATAACAGATAAAACATCTTCTTGTCAAATCTGGCTTATATTTTAAAGCGTTTATTTGTCAGTTAAGGTTATCCGGCACATCACTTGTGGAACTGATTTTTGAGTACTATCTGTTAGTCAAGTTTCGAATAGGTTATTATTATTACGCACTTTATCGGAAAAATGGTGAAACAGTGTCTAAATCTTTCGATCTCAGAAACCAATCACGTCACCAATCACAGTTCATTTTTATTTGTTTTTTTTTGCAAAAATAACATAATTTCTTTGTTTTGTCGATTGTCTTTAGGTACTTAATATGTATATTGTAATTTGTGTTGTGTTTTCAACAATATTAAAAAAGTTTTTAAAAAATTAAGTCCTCAATTTTTTTTTTATTTTAATAAAATAAGAAACGGTTTGTATTTTAATTTGTACGGTAGTAGATCCACGCTGATTTCAGCATGAATGGGCTGGATCGTCCGGGGAAGTACTACCCTCTCATAGAAGATCGATTTAAGAGTAATAGTATCCGTATTACTGCGTTTCGTTCGGTGAGTGAGAGCGCCGAAGGCCCAATTTCCCCCCTTTCCTCTTGCCTCACCTCCCTCATTCCCTTCCCTTGCCCCATTCCCAGCCGCCATAGTGGAGGCCACCATACCAGCAGTTTAAGACGATGGCTTTTGGTACGGTGGCCGCCACTTCTGGATTCTACTGACTGATTAACATCAGGCGGGGTGGAGTCACTTTGGTAGGCTGTAATATAAAAAAAAGAAAAAGAAACCACATAGTCTAATCCCGGCAATGGAAATAGTGGTACACGCCCCGCCATCTTTATCCAATTGTCGGTGCACCCTTGTAGCGCCTGCCCATGCTACGTCTTACTCAAACGGTTCCTATATTATATAAAAAAGAAAATGTTGAGTTGTTACGACGTGTTTTAATAATTAAACAACATGTAATTTATCATGGCATTATTTATTTATCATATCGGTATTGATTATTAAATTATTGTGACCGACTTTTATAGTTGCAAAATTCTTCACGAGAAATCTAAAATTAAATAAAACACAAATATTAGATTTATCGATTTTTAAAGTCCGTACATTTCTTTAAATATAATTTAGAGATTGTTACTTATCATTCGTAACACACACATGGTATTCACATCTTCAACAGCTTTGATAAAGTTCTCGCAGTTCATGCTTAAACGCACTTGTAATGAAAGGTATTTTAGTGTCCAAACTACGTTTGCCACTAACATTGCTAAATAACATCATACTGAAATAATTTAAAAGACTTAAACGCATCCAAAAAGAAGTTGACAATATATTAAAAATGAATGAACTTAATATAGGATAAGAAACAAACTAAACGAATAAGAATGAAAAAAATAAAGACCATCACTATAAATGGACAAATAAGAAAACAAATTTACAACGTAAACAAAGTAGTCAAGAATATATCATTACTAATTAAAGAAACTGATAATAATGAGGCGATAAAAAGAAATTTCAAGTACGATTTAAAATAATTTTTGAAATATGGACGAAATAAATATATTTAATTTATACTTACGTTATAAAACCCAAACATTTTATTAAATTTTAAATGTTTCTTTGAGTATTTCAAATAATGAATAAAGCTCTAAAGAATTCATCGATGGATTGTAATTGTCTCTCTATAAAACATAAAGCATATATTTCAAATGATGAATACTCAAAACCTAAAACTCAAATCACCAGCGACTTCAAATACAGTGCATTGTAATTTATAAGTTTTATACTATACAGATGTCAAACCAGTCACATGAACAATTTCATTGTTAGCAGGATCTAAAGTAATGTGGCTAAAAGTTTATAAATACTCGAAATAGAAGCTTAGGCGTTCTGATTCTGCACGTTTAAAGATCTTTTACTTATACGTTTTTATGACGTCTTTATGGGATTATAATATGGCGGCAGCATATAGGAAAGTTTTGTGCATGACAGAGTCACACAAAAATTACCATTACGTGAAATAATTTTTGGTGTTCACTGAAAGCTGCTCTGATTTAGGCTTCAAATATTTTTGCGTAATATTCTTCCATTTCTTCATTTTCATTTGAAGTTGTCTATATCAATTGTGATGTATTTGTTTAATAAAGTCATAATACAAAAAGAGTAGTTCACTTCTAGAACAATGAATGCGATATCTAAAAGATAGTCGAAGATAATACAAAACTGAAACCACATGTAGGTAACTAATGTGGCCGAGATGAAGATACATGAGATCACTACGAAAATGATGAAGTTATTGATACTAATGTTATCCGTTCAATCCATAAAAAAAAATCCGAGTCTAGGTTTTCTTGTCCGTTAATTTTATGTTGTAGAGTCTACCGTGACACAGTGCTTGTTCAATAACGCGGGTGTTTTCTATTTAAAAAAAAAAATTGAAAAAAAGACAGTAAATGCGCCAGGTAACCAATAAATGAGTGCGGGTATAAAACTGACATTACGTAATTAAACAAAACTTTAATAATACTATATTATAAAATTTTAATATACTATATTATTAAAATTTTGTTTATTTTCATATAATTTTAATCCAATTCAATCGTCACAGAATCAGATGTAAATAGAAATTAAGGTAATGAATCAAAAGCTTGACATAGACATACATAATTTAAAATTACTATTTTCAAAACAGCTGTTTACAGAAATGCAAATTGCAACATAACAACAGTATAGTTGGTTAGAAGTCCTATTAAATGTAGAGGGAAGTTAGCGTCGATGTAAAATAGGCCGCAGGGACACAGTTTGCTAAACGAAGTTTTGTGAATCCTCTGAATGTTGCGAAAATCTTTTTTTCTGTTCTCTGTAAGTTATGAAAAAAGACCACAATTAGTGTTTTTTAAGACAAAGTTATAAGGTTTTGCTGTCGCGAATACGTTTAAACAATAACCATTTTAATTGATTAGAATATTTTAATGTTAATATAATTATTGAAACATCCAATAATGTATTGTCAGACAAAAGTCTAAACAAAGGACTTAAGTAGACTTATCAGAACAAGGCAATTTCCGAGAAATGGTTTTTAAAAGTGAGGAGACATAATTCAAACTGCAACTAATGGTTGCATCAAAATGCACTCATTGGAATGGTCCATAGTATAAAAGTAAATACACTAGCTATTTCAAACATTGACGGCAGTATCTATTCATTAATACATAGAGAGTATAGTAATTTTCTACGTACCTGAACAGTCAGTACGGACAAAAATAGCATGTGCATCCTGAGCTTTCTCAATAGCAACATAGAATGAATCACAATAAAAGCTATGAGCAAATTGTAATGCCAAATTTTTCGTCAACCAAATAAATATTGATAAAGATCGTACAATTCTTTCCTGTTGAAAAAAAAAATCAATTATCACATACAAATTGAGATCAAAAACTTTATGTCACACTAAATATTAGTCGATAGTGGACATCGAGACACAATAATGTTAGAGAAGTAAAATAAAAAATTACCTAGCCTATGTCCGTCTTCTGCACTAAATCTATCTAAATACCATTATTCCTTGAAATTGGTTCAGCCGTTTAGGAGCTGAGTGGTAACAAACATACACACACACACACACACAAACACATACAAACTTTCGCATTTATAATATTAGTAGAAAGTAGGATTCTCGACTGCTTTGCACAGTACTCGCAGCAAAGCACATATACACTTGTAAATCTGATCCCTAAACGGTATAAAACTGATGTTTTCTTACCAGATCGTTAGCGCATATAGCAGATGCAGAATTTTTAAAAAAATCTATCAAAAATTCAATGTGAATCAACGTATGACCAAAAGTTACTACGGCGTGGTAACAGATCTGAAAAATACATACACTGTTTAGTTAGATCCAAGGATAAATCAATGAATTGTTGCTAAAGAACTTCAAACTATTAATCAATGAACACTACATGAGTACCCCGTGGAGGTTACTCCGAGAGACTAAAACGCGGCGTTCTTCAAGAAAGGAGTTTAAAGGTTTTTAACAGGTATGGCAACGCGCAAGTGATACTCCTGGCCTTGCAAGCGTTCATAATCTACGGTAGCTGCTTACCATCAGGTGGGCCCTATGCTGGATGTACCCTTAGTCGATTGAAAAAAATATTACTTACTAACAACTGAAAAGACTGTATGTACATCTGATAACACCTCAACATATCAATATAAGACTCAAACATTTGTTTACAGTACATGTCTCTTTTAATCAAACGTTTTTTCTTAGATCTGACAGCTTCATAGTTCCACAAATCGAGTATATGCTTAATCAACTTAATAAATCTGATTGCATAGATCATGTTTGCGTCGAAAGCGATCACGAAAAAAGTAGATATGATATTAGAAATAAATGTTCTTTTGTAGAAAACTAATCCAATGATAAAAAGAAAGAAGTAATAAACAACAGGTACGAATACACTGAACCAATTTCCGATAGTGATTAGTTTTAGATTTTTGTTATGGTTGATAACTTTGAAAATCGTTTGAATTTTTAAAACAATAGCGACATTAGTTTTCATTTGCATGATATTAACGATAAAGTTGATGACAAACCCAAGTGAAAACATTATAAATTCAAAATTCTTAGTCCAATTGTAGAAATTTAATTTATTATTAGGTGTATATGAATAGTTGTAAGTTCGGTAGAACAACATCGTGATACACAAGATTGTACCACAAAAAGAAAAGATATGATTTGCTAAATTGTTTGTCGTTATGAAGTTATCCCTGATTAGGTATTTTGGACAGAAAAATACGGCTTGCATTAAGTTCAAAGGTTGGAGCATGTACTGTATATCTTTTTCAATTATATTGTTGTATAAAACTTCGACAGTACTATAATATTTTTCATTACAACACTTCTTATTTTTAGTGAATTTCATTTTGAGAGATGTACACTAACGACTTATGTGAGTTTATTTGAAAAATTATGACGATTTTTTAATCACATTAAAAGTTTTCTGAGTTGTTCAGGTTTCTGTTATGATAATGTATGTTCATATAACATCATTATTATAAGTACGATTATTTATTATACTTATGTAATCATATATATCTATGTGAGTAGTTATATTTATGTACCTATGTATATTTATGAAGGTAACTAAGTTCACTTTAAAAATTATTAACTGTGAAGAACATGGCCTTGATAAGTTTGTGTTTACCAATCAATGCTCATGTTTCCTTTGTATAGAAACAGACTCTTGAAATAATTAGTTGATACTTTTAATGTTTGTTTTGTTACTTGTAATGTTTCATGTTTTATAATAAAATTCTACTGTCTGATGGTAAGTAGTCGTTGAGAAGAACTATAACTATACTATTATTATAAAGCAAAAGTTTTTGTTTGTTTGCTTGTTTGAACGCGCTAATCTATGGAATCCCCAGACGGATTTGAATAATTCCTTTTGCGTATGATGAGCTTGTACTTGAGGCAGGTTATAGGCTATTTAACATAATGCTACTGGCGAAGGGAGCTAAGCAGTAGGCAAAGACGTGGTTGAAACCGCTCCCTCAGAAGCTAGTTGCTTAATAGTCTAGCTTTAGATTTTGAAAGTTGAAAAATAAAAAGCAATGGTACATTAATTTAATACTTTGGTTATATTTATATAAATATTTTGTAAGAATAATAAGTAAGGAAAGAGCATTGTCATCCACTATAGCAACGCAAAAACTTTTAAGAGTTTCTTAGTGATATTACGATGTAAGCCAAATAAAAGAATGTTTGCCTGTTATTCATTATATGATATGTATAATTACACAAACGCACAAGTAGTCCCACGTTTACTATATTATTTAATTTAGGTTTTGTTATATTTATAAAATAATCAAATGTTTGTCTAAGATTATACATATATAAACACAACATTGTATATAGACGCTTCTTTGCTAATTCATTCAGTCGATTGACGCACGCACTGTAGTGATAATGACAGTATATAAGTATAGTAAAATATAATAAGTACAAAAGCGTAAGAATAAAATAAAAGTGTATTCTAATTCAGTGTTTTAACAAATAGTTAATTATGAAGAAGTATTGTTTTCTTTTTAGTGAAGGAAGTAAGATTAGGCAAATAATTTGTGCTGTACTGAGTAAGTATATTTCGTTATTACTATTATGTTAAAAGGTGTACTTACGGTATCTTTACACCCCTTGTAGATTGTGGATACGTTAGAGTGTGATATTTGGCATAGTCAAAGTTTATTTATAGAATAAGTGCAGAAATAAAGTCATAATCTATACTTATTATATAAAACGGTAGAGATTGTTTGTTTGAACGCGCTAATCTCGGGAACTACCATTCGGATTTGAATATTTCATTTGTGTTTGATAGCCCAGTTTTTAAGGGAGGTAATAGGCTATATAACATCACACTATTGGCAACGGGAGTGGAGCTGTAACCGTAGATGTAACTTGAGGCGGGTAAAACCGCGCCGCGGAAGGCTAGTAGTCACATAAAAACAGAATTTGTATAATGTACAAGCCTAAACAATTATGGCTAAATTTTGTCTATTGGGCGATAACTATTATTTAAAGTACCTATTCAAGATTTAAAGACCATTTAATTTAAGCATTTTACTATTTATCTATAGGAGGTATTCCCGCGACAATGTTAATGCCCTTGGACACTGATCTTATCAATTAGTTGTTAGATACAATCATGATGCTTTTACTAATACACAAATTTTAAATTTTATACAAGAATAAAATGAAAAGTTCAATCACGTTTCTTATAAGGTTTAAACTAAGACACTGGACATGTTTGGATACTTGTCATTATAAGACACTAGACATTGTAAGACTGGACGTAATAGGACACCAGATTCTTTGGCATATTGGACAATTTAGGAGACTAGACAATGTCAGCCATGAGTTCTGAGACTTAATTATGATTTTTCAGAACTACGGTAGGTCGACATTAAGTAACTTATTTTGCGTAAACTGTCATTCTTACAAAGTAAGTTCAGGTCATGTCCAATTAATTTAGGTTAGTATATCTAGAGCAATCAGAATTTTAATATAATAGCAATTTGAATGAAGAGTCTGCAATGCCATGAACTATTTTGATGATGTGTGGCATAGCTGATATTTCGTGTTCCACTTTAAGATTAAAATTTTTCTACATTTATTTAACAATCTTTAGAATTTACTGACTGTTTACCTTTCAGCAAAGCAGAGTCATTTTGGTGGGCCCATGAAGTCAAGAAAGTTTATTAAATATTGATTATTTTTAATCATATCACCATTTTTACATTACCAAGAGTTCTTCTTCGCTAAGATTTTTACTTTTTGTCTAAATTTACATTTTGTTTTCCAGTAAATCTACCTGTATTTGCATATGGAGCCAGTATAGGATGGATGTCGCCTATGACTTTGTTGTTGCAGTCAGAAAACTCGCCGACAGGAAGGGCACTTACTGATTTAGAGGTTAATATGTGTCTGATATTTATTGATAGCAATGAATGGTCATCAAACTTTATTGAGTACTATTGAGTATCAGTGTGATTTATTTCTATTGTAAAGACATCAAAAATAAAAATTGATGGAAAAATAACGTTACAACTATATTTGCCATCAATATACCTACATCTGATCCATAGATACTTCTGCCTACATATGGCTAGTGAATATCTCCAAAAAATATGATATCTGTACTTATAAATAAAGCGAAAGAATTTGTTTGTTTGTTCTCTCTCTCTGGAACTACAGTTGGATTAGAATAATTCGCGTTTGATAGCCCAGTTTTTTAAGGAAAGTTGTATGTAATATTACGCTACTGGTGACGACAGCGTAGCCAATGATATAACTTAAAGCGGGTGCTACGTGTTTTCAATTACATAAAGATATACACAGCTATTATGAACCTACTTGTACATAATTTTTAAGGTCATTACTATACATCAGGATAGCTGCTTGTTTTATGCTTGTTTGCCAACTAAATTTTTTTTTTTTTTTTTTATATTAGAGCCTACCAAAGTGACTCCACCCCGCCTGATGGTAAGCAGTCAGTGGAATCCAGAAGTGGAGGCCACTATACCAAAAGCCATCGTCTTAAACTGCTGGTATGGTGGCCTCCACTATGGCGGCTGGGAATGGGGTTAGGAGAAGGGAACGAGGGAGGTGAGGAAAGAGGAAAGGGGGGAAATTGGGCCTCCGGCGCTCTCACTCACCGAACGAAACGCAGTAGTACAGATACTACTACAACTACTACTACTAAATTGTGTAAAAGAATCCCACGACATCGGAACAACAGTGTTTATGTTACTCGAACTAACCAACAATCGTTTAGCAAATAACTGTGTCCACTCAATTAGCTGTGTACGTATTATTGACTGGCCTGTTGGTCTAGTGGTTAGTGACTCTTGACTGCTAAGCCGGAGGTCGTGGGTACGATACCCACCTAGGACAAACCTTTGTGTGATGAGCATGATTGTTTGTTCTGTGTCTGGGTGTAATTTATCTATAATATGTATATATTTACAAAAAAAATGTATATAAGTAGTATATCAGTTGTTTAGTACCCGTAGCACAAGCAAATATAATTGCTTAATTTGGGGCTAGATGGCGCTGTGTGAATGTGGTAGAATATTATTATTTTTCTCTTTATTCACATTATTTCATATTATTTACATTTTAAATAGGTATATAAAACAACAAAAATACACATTTAAAAATATAAAATAGATTACCACCGGCAACGAGACTAGAGTCCAAGTCACCGGCGGTTAGGGTTCCAGAGAGAGGAACCTCCTAACAATACGTGCCGTGTCGAGCAATACTGCCTTCTGGATCTGGCCCTTGACCCATCCACCTAATGCGAGCCTCTTTAGGTGTTGATCGAGGCTCTTAGCTATTAAACCATTTACGGTGATGACTATCGGCACAATGACAGCAAAATCCACATCCCACATGTCAACAATCTCATGGGCTAAATCAAGATATTTTATTTGCTTGTCTTTCTCAGCCTTCGTGAGATTCTCGTCATGAGGGTCGGTAATATCGACTATCATTGCAAGGCGTTCGGATCGATCCACTACCACAATATCAGGCTTGTTAGCTATAATAGTCCTGTCAGTGATAATGGAGCGATCCCATTCTCGAGAACCGGCTCAGGGTTGTATCTGTAGTACGGTACTTCAATATCCAGAAGATTATATCGCAGAGCAATTTGCTGGTGGATGATCCTGGCTACTTGGTTATGTCTGTGCAAGTACTCTCCGTTAGCAAGACGCGAACAGCCGGAAACAATATGCCTGAGGGATTCACCAGGGCGATGACATGCCCGACATATGTCAGTAGTGCCATCCCTCAAGATATATTTCCGGTAGTTGTTCGTCATGATAACTTCGTCAGCAATTGCACAAACAAACCCTTCGGTTTCTCCAAAGAGATCGCCGAAGCGTAGCCAGGCAACGGAAACAACATAGTCTATATCGGGCCCATGTAAGGTCCGATAGAACCTTCCGTGAAGCTCCTTGCTCTGCCATACCATTCTACGGTCATCCACACTGAGTACTACAGGCCTGCGCCAGTTCTCTTTAGCCAGGGCAAGCGGAGTAAGTCCACTATCCACTGCAACCATATCACGATGCACACCCTCGCCCATCTTGTGAAAATAGTCTCTAAGGTTACATATCTCGCGATTGTGGAGGGTTTTGGCATTTAGAAATCCCCGGCCCCCACAACCTCATGACGGATGAACGCGGATGGTGCATACGGAATGCTGTTAACAATGTGCGGACTCGCCGATCCAGGGCATCTAATTCAGTCTGTGTCTACTTGAGAATGCCGAAGGAGTATGTAAGAGCATGACCCAACCATTACAAGTGCGCACCTTGTTGCCGCCTGATAAGTGACTTTTTAATACTTTTTTTATTATTATTAATAATATAATTTTAACGTATCAAAATTGAATGTAACTAATAATAATGTTTTCTTATACGCAGATATCATGGATGGGCTCTATAGCTTATTTGGTTTGTGTGCCAGCGAATATCATGATGGGTATACTCTCTGACAAGTTTGGGAGGAAGAAAACTTTGATGTTCATGTCAGCTGTTGGTATGGTAAGAAACTGTTATTGTTTTAATATCTCGAGTGTCTTTTGTTATTTCAAAATACTGTTATGGAATGTCTGTCATTGCCACTGTTGTGGTAATAAACCCTAGTTTCTGAAACGCTGATCAATGAAATTTTACTAATCTAAAAGCATTGGTACTTCCTATGATATGTAACAGGTGATTAGTTAATTTATAGTTGATCAGCCTTTCAGAAACTGGGGGTAGGTGTCGTAGATTTAAGTCCCTTCCCACACAAATATTTACTTGAGAATAAATTGTGATTTTACAGCGATTTAGAGGCGCAATAACCTATCTATTTAGTCATGTTTACTTTATTTACTGTCAACATCTTGATTGTTTCAGACAGCATAGCCATGTCATTTAAATAAATATATAAACCTTGTCTTCTTTCATTGTATTTTTGTAAAGATTCAGCATTTTATACTTTTGTCGCTCAATTAAATCCTGGAACCAGCGCATGTGTTCCCATTTAATTATGATTCTGGGTCTTTTAATCGGGGCGTGAAAAAGCATCTCACTAAGCTACCATAATGGTGGCCACCATTCCAGTAGTTTGGCTTTTAGAATGATATCCACCACTTCTGGATTCCACTGACTGCTTACCATCAGGCAGAGTGAAGTCACTTTGGTTGGCTAATGTAGAAAAAAAATTGTCCACTCGCTAGACAAGACTTGTTTTCAAGTGCAGGTACTGCATTTTCCAGTAACAGCTAAAATGATTTAATTTATTATTTTACAGGGATGTTGGGTAATAAAGCTATCGTCATTGGAAGTTTGGGCTTTCGTGTTAGCGAGATCACTCATCGGTATACTGATGGCAGGTTCTTACGTCGCTAGTCCACTATATACCAAGGAGATCAGCGAAACATCAGTTAGAGGAATGTTGGGTTCATTGGTAAGCAGATTTAGTTTTTATTATGAGTGCAAAATCAACGGGTGAAAATTGAGGGAGGAACGTTCAGCACTGAACGTCTTTCTGTGTCCACAAATGTGTGATATGTTGATTATGTAATAGTAATAAGTACAAATTATTTATAATTGCAAAACATGTATTGAGGTATTATTAATGTTAAAACCTTGATTTACAATTTCAGGTGGTGCTCTTTCATACTACAGGCAACTTATTCCTTTACATCATTGGAGATATTTTGAGTTACAACGCTATCTTATGGGTTTGCCTTTCGTTGCCGGCAATCCATCTTATATTGTTCATCACGATGCCAGAGTCTCCATCGTATTTAGTGAAGAAGGGTGAATTGGACGTAAGAATTTGCTATTAATTGTTTAGTTTTGCTCGTACTTTATCGAAGTATTATAAAAATAATAACCCATGGTCATGGTCAGAATTCACAAAACTCTTGCAGTAAACTTTCCTGAAACCTGTTTGAATATGATCAAAGAAGAAATATTTTTTTTTATTTTTTTTATTTATTTATTTATAAGGATCTTTTACAAGAAACACATGTCATTTTCATCACATTTTAAACATAAAATTACAAGTCTCATGCTTCCTCAATTACAAGAGATCACAGCATGCAGACATACAGCAGCAGTACAGACAAAATAAAACAGAATTCAGGTCAAATCATAATTAAAAAAAATATATACAATATTTAAAGACATGAAAATAATAGAAATAGATAGAATTATATAACACAATGTGACAAAAATAAAACAAAATACTTAATGTTAAACAATGACATAAAATTAAAAATTAAAAAATATATATATAGGATAAAAATTGTTGCTACGAGGACAACCCTCGCAGATGCGTTTTATAGCTTTTTTGTATGTAGTTAAAGAATCACTAAATATGTCTATGTCTATCGAGATACCAGAGATTTCATTGTATAGGTATGAAAGTCGAACAATCGGCGAGTGGTAACCCAGGTTCGTTCGATGACGAGGTGGTCTTAATAAAGAACAGGCGTAGATGTTTAGAGGGGACATTAATATTTATCCTTTCGAGTAGATCCGGACAATCAACGTTGTTGTTAAGCAACTTGTACAGGTAAAACCAAATCCGAAAGACTACGACGCGTCTCTAATGACATCATCCGAAAATAGTTAAGCCTGCCTTGGTATGACTTAATTGATATTCCAGCTCGAAAAGCTACATGGTGGACAAGCTTGCGTTGTGTTTTTTCGATTCTAGTCACATGAACTTGATATCCTGGATTGCAAGCAAAGCTACAATATTCCAGCCTTGTTCTGACAAAACTGTTATACAATAGTAATGTGGTCGTATAACTTTTAAATTCTTTGGAATTACGTAGCACAAATTCGAGGGACCTATGAGCAGCACTTAATTTGATATCCACAAATACTCCTAGATCCCGAATGACAGTTAATTCTATCAATGCCTTTCCTAGGATTGTGTAGCAAGAAGAAGTTTTATTTAGTTTCTTTGTAAATTTTATATGATAGAATTTGTCATATTTTTAAATATAGCAATCAAAATTAACATTTCTTAAGTAATATCCCCTCATCATCATAATTAATTTATATCTAGCACTGAGATATCATAAGATAAGATATCATCTTCAATTATCAAGTTTATATGGACATTACTGACTGATGGTGAAGAAAAACATCGTGAGGAAACCCGGACTTCTGAGGAAGTCTGAATTCGCCAATCCGTCTTGAGCAAGCGTGGCGACTAATGCTTATACCTTTTCTGTATGTTACAGTAGTAGTATAGTAGTAAGTAGTATAGTACAATGGGCCAATATGATGACGACTGAGATATCTACTTTTCATTATGTTTATCCTATGTATTTACAACATTTTAACAAGCAAAGTCACCACCACTTACTATACTACGTCTTCATTGATACCAACTGAATGTTCTTTTTCCACAAAACTTCAACCACCAACAAAATACCTATCTAAATTAATAAAAGTAATTGTGTAAATAAATGAAAAAGTAACTTTGGTGATATCTCGAATTGTCTATTTATGTAAGATTTAACGGTTGAAGCACTCACAAAATTTAGATAAAATTTGCTACGCAGGTGTATATTCAATACATCACTGTGAACTTAAATATTATTAGTTTGTATAGACAATTACAGTATAGTTGTCCTGTTTGTTTTTGTTCTGTTCATCATCATCGTCATCATCAAACTCTTATCATCGATTTACAAAAGATGTTTTAAAATAAGTTTAGCATTATTTCCTCATCGCAAAAATGGATGACTGTGCAATTAGTATATTTTTTGGCGGGATAAAATTTTGTGTGATTTACAAATATTTGTTCCGATTTTAGGTAGTTTAGTAGCTCCTAACCTTAATTACTTAATATGAATGAATTTTGTAATCGCGCATACTCGTATTACGTAGAAATCGCAAACTTTGGAGTTTTCCTCGGTTTATGATATTTGCTAACACACATTATAATGTTTTGCTTTATCGTTTCATTGTGAAAGGTGGAAATATTATATCTGTTAAACAATCATTTGCGTACACAAATATTAAATAGGTTTTTGACTATCTTATTTGTGTAAGAGTATGAATAATAGCTTTTTGCTGCCTCCGTAGAGCCGCGTACGTCGTCGCAATTGTCGGAGTTATCATTTTGACGTCTATCATCATCATCAGTTGAAAAACCTTCACTAAATAAAGCCTATACTTATAGAACGAAATATGATTAGTTAATCATAACCATGAAAATTGCCAAAATTGGAATTTGGCCTTATATTTTTCTAAGATTTCTTTTCTTTCTACTATGGAATTACCTACTTTACTGACCTTGTGCGTTAGAATCGCATCAGTATTTTGTGGCTACTTGGCAATCTTTGCTCTATCAATAATGGAGTATATTACCCTATAAACGTTTTGAAACCAAATGATATTGCTTTACAGAGAGCAGTTAAGGCGTTGGCGTGGCTCAGATGTAGAGAAGAAGACGATACAGTTGTGGTAAATGAACTGGATCAACTTAAAAAAGAACAGCTTCAAGATGAAGGAACCGAAAAGTTTGCACTCAAAGCTATCCGTAAGTATAACAGACTAACGTTTGCTTTCTATATTCGATCTTTGATCTAAGACTTTTAGCCCCGATTTTATGAAATTAATCGTGACATTAAAAATCTGAGGTCGAATATAGAAAGCGGCCGATAGACGTTTTGCTGACTGTGGTATAAATATAACTTCCAGGAACTTTTCTGGCTTCAGATTCTTTTGGTTTAACCTAAACATTATTAAAATATTGTTTATATTTACATATCTTATTAGATTACGAATGCAATTCGATCTTTAAATTATAAATTCAAGGCACCGTGTAGGAAATGACATGCATTATATCATTCTAACCCAAGCCCACAAGATAATGAAGCAGAATTTTTTTATCAACAACTGTTACATCAACCAAAATAATTAAAAGAAGGAAAGTAAATACTAACACTAGCAGTAATTATGACTTTACAACTCCTGCTGTTGACAAAGTGATAAAGATCTGTCTATTTTGAATAAATTTATTAAATTATCATTAATGTAAATAAAATCTACATGAATGATAAGTCAGCAACATTCTTAGATAAATATACAAAGAAGTTTTCAAATTAATAAACGCCAACTAAAGATAACATGTGTAATCACAACTAAAATAAAATCCACCATATGTACGAGAAGTTTGATGTTGGTGATAACATTAATATTTTTATTACATTCATTTAATATAAATAAATATTGATCACAAATATAATTTCAAGCCTGAACACTTAAAATTTAAGATAATGAGTGTTTAAATACACTTATTATCTTAAATTTTAAGTGTTCCAAGAAGTATCAAAATAACTTAATATAAACTTAGTTAAAATAGCTTGCATCAGTTCCACCGACACCCCCCAACGGGGTTCTCCCCCCCAACGGGGTTCTCGCCTTATCGCGGCGGGGGGGCTTAGTAGTCGTGGTTACCAAGGACCACGGTGAACCAAGAGGAACCCCAAGGAGGCGCCGCTTCTCTGGGCTTTGCCGGTAAGCCCACGATGGAGCGGCTCTGGTGGGTTGCGGTGCTGTTTGGGCGGCACCGCAACTGGGTCGGGCTGCAGTGTTGCTTCGGCTGAGGAGTGGCGGGGCCGCGGCGGGAGAGGAGTGCCGGTATAACGGTGCGCCGCTCTCCCTACTTTCCGCGGCCTCGGCGGTGCCGCAACCGCCAGATTGCGGACGTGGTGGGGCCGCAGGGGAAGAGGAGTGTCGGTATTGCGATGCGCCGTCCTCCCTATCCTCTGCGACCGAGTTGGCCTGCGGGCGGCGATCGGGCAGTCGCCGCCCGAACAGCACGGGCCCGAGACAGCAGTGCGCGTGTTGCGCACGCGCCTCTCGAAGGAGGGGGGGCTAGGCCCCTAAATCGGACGGGGCCCGCTCGCGGTGAGCGGGCCATGGCCCGTCGGGGTCGCGGATGAATGCGCAAGCGACTCCCGTGACCCCGACACTCTGGCCGTCTGGAGGAACACCGTGGGTTTTAGTCGGTATGCTGGCCGCGCTTTGAGTGCGGTCGGAGAGTCCGACATAACCCCCGCCTTGCCCGGGTGGGTGCGTATGCGTAATGCATTTCCCACGTAAAAAAAAAAAAAAAAAGTTCCACCGAAAACAGTCTTATGGATGGTGAAATATCTTCGAAAACATAAGCAAACATGAGTTTATTAACCCTGCACAAAGCTTAGTACAAGACGTAGAAATAATTTTTTGACATAGATAAAAACAGAAATAAAAATAGTGGGTGGTTAAACACCTCTGCCTCAGAGATAAAAGGCGCAAAGCTATGTATGTATGTATAGAAATAGAATATACTTACTCAAGTAATTGACAGTCATAGTATCAAAACAAGGGTCTAGACAAGTGGCATAAATGCTAATAAAATAGAATAGATTAAAAAATGGTAAAATATTATATGCGTGTATCACCGACATTGTAGCTTAAGTCAATCCCATACATTTTTTAATCTATTTTCTTGTTTTCCCTTTGTCTCCTCTCTCTCTCTTACGGATTTACATGCAATATCTTTTAATATATCACATTTAATTTTCAGTTCAATAAAACTGTAAGCAAGTTATAGCATTTTTGTTGCAGTATCAGACAAAATTCTATTCAGAGCATTCAAGATCGCGATAATAGTGGCAGTTGCTAGAGAGTTCTGCGGCACTGTTCCAGTCATGAACTTCGCTGGAGATATATTTAAGATGTCTTCGGAAGGTACTGGTCTGGTACTGACACCCAATCAACAGGCAATGATGTTGGGAACTGTCCAAATAGCAGGATCAGTGCTGACTTTTGGAACCGTAGAAAAGTTTGGTAGAAAGGCATGTATTTTGATCATTAAAGTCCCAATTATGTACTTATTTGCTAATCAAGGCAACCATCACTATAACACAAGTTTTGGGATAATGGTCCTTAAGTTAGAAGCGTCTCTGAAACTTAATGATGCCTGTAAATCAAGTTTACTACAGCTTTAACCCTTATTATTCTCTTTACAGACGCTGCTATTTATTACAGCCCTGGTGTCAGGATTAAGTATGGTGGCGCTCGCATCTTGGTTCTTGGCTCGTGAAAATGGAATCTACACCTCAGCCTGGCTGCCTATTATAACTTTATGTCTCTGTATCTTCTGCGACTCTTATGGCTTGCAACCCATATCTGTGATCATCACTGGGGAAATATTTTCTTTCAAAGTAAGTTATATAATACATACATGAGACAAAAAAACTTTATTTAGTCCATGTTTAATAAGAATCATGTTTTTGCTTCTATGATTTTTAAGAATGTCTACTTTTGTAGTATAGTTAAAATTTTTTTTGAGTTTAGTCTATGTTTCTAACTTTTGATGAAAAATTTATGAGCTTATGTTAATTCCAAACATTTTTTAATCTATTTTATAAATAAAGTAGAAATCTATGCCATTTAAAAAAAAAAAAATATGTTATCAAACCTTTTTTCCTAGAGTAATGAAACGTCTAGAATTTTAAAATCGAGTATTTCTTTTATTCACTATTTTCGTAATATTTTTAAGTATTAATATTATATTTTTGGTCTACTCCAATACTATATCTTTTTTTTTTCAGTACCGAGGTTCAGTATTGTCATTGGCCATGGCAATAGCAGGACTATTTGCGTTCTTACAAATGCTGTTCTTCAAGCCTTTAGCGAGTACAATAGGTGTTTACATAGCATTCTACATCTTCGGAGCTATATGCCTACTCGCCGCTCTATACACCATTCTTGTAGTACCAGAGACCAAACAGAAAGGATTAGAAGAAATATATGAACATTTGAAGACTAAGAAGGAAAGAAAAATGGAAGCAGAGAATAGAATACAAAATAAAAAGCTAGAAGCAATGGCTTGAATAGCACACGGAGAGATATGACTGATTGTACATAACAATTATATGCACTAAAATGATTAAGACACTAAAATTTTGAAGATTTGAAGAAAGAAAATAGTTTGTCGTTGTAAAGATAGAAATCTATATTTATAAAGTGCAAGACTTTGTTTGTTTCACGCGCTAATCTCTAGAAGTACCAGTCAGATTTAAATAATCATTTTTGGGTTTGATCACCTAATTCTTTTGGAACGTTACAGGTATGTAACATCATGCTATCGGGAATAGAAGCAGAGCAGTAAACAAAGATGTAAGTGGTTGAAACCTATGGGAAGCTAGTATGAATTAAAATTTAAATAAACCGCTAAGTGTAGTGTATGCGGGCGGAGAGGGGATATTCATTCTCCTACCGGTGAGCGCATAGAACAGTCAGTCCCTCCCTGACCGTTGACCGAGTAAAACGTGCTGGTGCCCGGGCGCACCAATATCTTATACGTAGCAGTATATCATGTAGTATACTAGACTGACTGAGAGTATACTGAACACCACACGTAGCACAGATGCTACACCTAGTATTACAAGGAGAGAGATTTTTGTACCAAAATATTACCATTGAATACTGTAATAAAGGCCCATCAGTATCAGTAATAATTAGATACGTAATATAAATAGTGACTTATCTGATTTCAGACGGGATTTTTTCAAATTGAGCTTTTTTGCAGTCTTTTTAAGGACTTTAATTGTAAATAAAATTATTGTATATAAAACTTCAGACCAATTTCAGAGTTTACCCTCTCAAATAAATAAAAAAATTTCAAATCGGTTCATAAATGACCGAGATATGAGTATGACTGATTTTTGTATGTAACAAACATACAAAAAAAAACAATAAAAAAAAACATACGACCCGAATTGATAACCTCCTCCTTTTTGAAGTCGGTTAAATAATTGTAAACAGAATTGTTTTACAGCCCAATTAAGTTTTCACTTGCTTGTTTTTAACTATTGTATTTAAGGCACATGTATGTTGTTTTATTAAATGAAAGGGAAACGCTTTACTGTGGCTTTCTAAGCCATTTTCACTTTCAAAAGCTTTTCCCGTTTAGTTAGTAAGTAATAATATTAAGAATTTTGTTTCTGCATTTTGGTTAAGTTAAAATAGGAGTAGTATAGTCACTATAGTATAAATAACTGTACAAATAAATAAGTATAATTATTTATGATTTTTTTATTTACTAACAAAATAATAAAGATTACCTCTGGTCGCAACTTAAGCAAAGTAGAAGTGATATAATACTACAAGGCAAGCAAGAAGCATCCTATAAAAAAAACACTGCCACTGTGATTTCCTAAAATAAAATCCGAAAAGCACCTTAACAATTTATTTTACGTCATTAAATATGTATGTTACTTATTAATTGCTTTTTAACTTTAGTTTGGCTATTAGAGTGGATAATGAAATAATCTAAAATAAAAATTTTACCAACCCTGATGCTTGTAATTCACCATTTTGTGGTGGCAGCCATCTTGGATTTTACTAGTCAAGCCCTTTCATTTGATACACATATTGAAGAAGTTGTGAAAAATATGTAATCCGCCATTTTGTGGCAGCGGCCATCTTAAACCGATTTTCATCAAACATAGCTAGGAACACTCCCGACTAATTTACATTTTAAACAAAAACAACCAAAAAAATATAACCAAATAATTCATCCGTTCGAAAGCTACCTACGATGCCACAGACACACACACAGAGACACGTCAAACTTATAGCACCCCGTCGTTTTTGCGTCGGGGGTTAATTAGCACATAATGACCAGTACCATATAAAGAATAGAGATAAATAAACTACAGTATTACTATTAAGGGACCTCTTTCACCAATAATAAATAACAATGACAGAATATGAAATACGTAATAAGAACTTAACTTAAAAAATTACTGAAAATGCACTAAAATTACAACAGGAGCAACAAAAGTATATTTAATTTTACTTATTTCATTATTACTGTAAACTAAATTGTAACAATACAATGGTATAATTTGCAACTAATTGTGCCAATGCGCTTGGTAATGATGCATCGATGGTAAAGATTTGATAAGCCTTCATCTTGTGGAATGTACTTCGGTTTCGACGAAGAATATTTTTGCAGAGTCTTTTGATACCCACTGCAATGAAATATATAGATTTAATTTATTATTAACAATTGTAGCTAATGATTAAACTTTGATAAATTAGTTTTTGTTAATGTGTCTGTCATATATATTTTGCAAAGAAGAAAAAATCGAAATGGTCCTGTGGATAAGGCACCCGATTCGTAAACACGAGGTATTGGGTTTGAATCAGGGCAAGTACCAATGTGGTCTTTCAAATCATAATTGTACTTTCTAAGTTTATCTTGGACATTTATAACTGGCAGTAAAAGGAAACATCGTGAGGAAACCTGAACTCAAAAGTTTAAAATTGCCGATCCGCCTTGAGCAAGCGTGGTGATTACTACTTCATGCCTTCTCTATATGAGAAGACTTTGTCCTGCAGTGTGACAATAAACAGGCTGATATTATAAAAAAGCAAAGCTGGTTAAATAGCCATAGAATAAAAACACAGTTTTGTAAAGATATTTCCCTCATTCGAATACAAGGCTGTGTGACAGGGTACCATTATCTAGCTATATATCATCATCATCATCATCATATCAGTCAAAAGACGTCCACTGCTGGACATAGGCCTTCCCCAATTTTTGCCATCGTGGCCGGTAATTCAGCTATATATATTGCTATTTTATTATTGCTACTTGCTGCGTGAAAAAATATCTCACTAAGACGCCTTATCCTCACCAAGATTTTGATTTATCTTCAACATATGGCAGCATGTTGAGTTTACATCAGATACAATGTCGTAAAGTTTCTGACAGCCATTGCTAAACATGTTGACATGCATTATATTTTTGAGCATCCAAAAATAGCTCGCCGTACGAATCAACGGATAAATTTCCTAAAAAAAAATTACAACATGAAAATCAGGCAACCAGTCCCCAAATTCTTTTAAAACACAAAACAGATTTCACCATTGTCGAGAGAATTTCTTCTGGTAGGTTTATAGTAGGTATAATACAGTCTTGCATACTATTAAAGTATATTGTATTGACAAAGGGCACAATTACAAGCACCTGTAACTGACGTGTGTGTATGAAGAGAAAAAGGATTTATGTTTGTTTGGTTTGCAGTCAATAGCGTTCTATAGTCTTTGTTACCCGATTGATGGGAGACAGACATGAAGTCTCTCATCAATCTATGCATGTGTTTTCGTGAAAAGCATAAAAGTACCCACGTGCGAAACAGGGGCGTGTAGCTAATTCAATATAAAGTATGAAAATCTTACTGTGAAATCTTTTGATATGCCTGAATCTTCTAAGTATATCATTGACTCTATATATAATAAGGTACGGAAAAACGTATCTGTTGCTGTGAAAAACATCTGAAACATTATTAGTGATTTCATCAGTTAAAATAATAATATAGAATACTAAATATTCACTAATTTTAACACAAAGTTGAAAACTTACTTGAAATTTAAAAACATCTTTGAATATATCAAAAGCTTCCATCAAATCAATATACGCTTCTTCCAATTTCACCCAAATTTCTTCATCGCCATCATTTAACTCGACGTTGCGTTTAGTATAATATTCAAGCTCTGATATCCAAGCAACTAGTCCACTCCGTATTATTTGTACAACACACATTCCATACGATACATTGACATCAAAATAAACCAAAGAAGCAAAATAGAGGATTATAAAAATTTGTGATCTTAAAAATATCCCTAACATAATATAAGAACCACAATGTCGCAAAATATAAGACCAATTGGCATTAATGGTGTTACTATGAGTCTTGTAATTGATAATTCTATAAGCATTTTGGATTTTTAATAACATTTGAACATGCTTACGGCTGTTAAGAACGTGAAAAATGTAAAATACAACGTACGATATTATATATGTCAGACTGTTAATAACGATACTAAAAAACGTGAATTGGTAAACTAACATGTTACTCAAAAAGCTTTTGTTATAATAAAGAGCTATGAGGTTTAGAAAAATAAAGAACAACAGACCAAAGAAACTAATAATATTATAAAACAGACCATTAGGCTTAATACAATTATGTTGTACGCTAAATTTGGATAAGAAAAACAAATACTGAGTAACTCGCATCGGTAATATTATTTTTTGAAAATCTCTGTCTAAGAAATTTTTTGTAAATGTAATTGTACCTATTTTAACTTTCATGGTTATAATTTGATATTACTAAGAGAAACCGTAAAGTTTTACTGATAAAACAAGAATAACAAAGATCATTCCTATAGATTTTAATGAAGTATATGTTATAATAATTGGTGAACTGACAAATACGATAAGAAAATACGTTAACAGTGTTGACGAAGTGTTTCTTGAGCATACATTTAAATTTAATTAATATGAAGTACCCACACATCAACTAGGAGTATAACGTAATTATGTTGAAGATCATTCACGCATTATTTATTTCACGACTTAAATTTGTATAGCAAATCACACACACCCAACAGACAATGTAAGAAAGTAATGAAGCAAACTTGCTAGCAATATATATGCAGCTTTTATAAGATCACTGATTATAAAAAATTCCGTTACTTAATAGTACTAACATAACATAAAAATGCTTGACGTCTTTTTTCTCAAAGGAATTTGAAGAATTTTATACACCCGTGTATGTCAGTTACTTTGGGTTTATGGTAACAAAGCCGGCGAGCCTGGTGCCATTCACTGGGCACAATTCCAAAATTCAAGCTAATTTTGAGAATTTGTTGACAAAAACCATAATATCGGGTGTCAGGTTTAATCTCCAAACAAGAGTCACACCAGAACTGCCCCACCGAAGTAGACTATAGTATTTAATAGTAAAAAATAAGATAAGATAAGATAGTTTATTTATTTCTCACCACAATATACAGGAAATATGACTTAGACAAATTTACATAATATATACTCATATATTGTGGGAGACACCAGTCTCCCTAAGCTAGGCTCGGAGCCTGTGTTTCAGGTCACCAGGTTCCCAGAATGAAAATTACATGACAAATATAATTAAGTATAAAAAAAAAAACTTAGAAGACATTATTGAGGTATATTGTATCTGATAAAATACTAACTAATTCACGTTTTATACAGTCAGTTTTGCAGAAAATGATAAAAACGAATTCTAAAGTTTTACCAAATATAGTTTCACTAAGTAATATAATAAGAGCACATATCTATTATAATGTTTTATCCCCTTAATGTATTTCTAAAGTTATTTCATCTTTAAAATTTACTATACGAAACGGTTTTATTACTCCAAATGAATTGAAGTTAAATGTTATGAGTTTCATATTTTTCTTGATTTTATTCGTCTTATGTTTTTATCGAGCTACATTTATCGACAAAGTTTTGGGTATCAGCAGCACACGATTTATAAACTTAATTTCTGATATCAATACTTTTTTTGTACTTTTTTCTCTCTCCCTCGTCGACGTCTCGAACATCATCTTGAAAATTCAGACCATTCATTTAACTATTAATATTAGTGACAAATACGTCAGAAGTTTTTTATAGGCAATTGGATCTCTGGCCCAAGTGTCTTCTTTGTCAATATAATATTATGTATCTCTTATTGTATGCACCTTTAATTACTTCAGTGTATTTGACTCTATAACTAATATATGGTTATTTACATTCGATATTAATATATATATATATATATATATATAAAGATCTGCTGTTAAAATATCTCAGTGGAGTCAAAATCTTCATGTTATACATTTCAAGGAGTTGGGCGATGAAATTTAAATTTTGATGGCATACAACTTGTTTAAGAAAATATTTCAAATTATTGTTAAAATTTATTTAACTGATTCGTAGTAAAGAAAGAGAGCTACTAATAGATTTTTAACTGAGATCAGTGGTAACTAACTAGAAGAATGGAATTCTAAACCATACTGAGGCTCAAATGCTCAAAAACCTGATAACTGACTCTTGATATAGTACTTAATTAATATGTAATAATCTGCAGATTGTAATCATGGATTATAATTAAAATAGCTAAGCACTACTACAATGTAGGTATTTGAGATTATCGTGAAAAACGTAGTAGAATTGAATATAGAAAATATTGAGCACATAATTAAGAAACAAGAACAAATTAATACGAATAATAAATTTATTCAACATTTTATAAATATTTTAAACCAATTTTTGGCCGACTACCACAGTCAAGGAGGGTAATGTCTTTCGAGCGTATGTATATATGTATGTATGTGTGAGTATGTATGTCTATTTCTTTGGCACGCTCTACAGACTAAAATGTCTAAATGGATTTTAATGACGTCTTTTCATTAGATATGTATTAATTGTGGGAGTGACAGGGCACATAATATTTCAATGTAGCATCAGCATGAGAAATGGGTTTTTTTCTTTTCACTTTGTTTTAGGCAGGCGGGCTTTTGTTTTTTGATAATGTATATTGCTTGTTAATATATTAATTCATAAATACTGTACCACGTAGTTGCTGTTTTCATACGAGTGCTGGCTTTTTTCAAGTACAGATAGTAATAATGAATCGTGATGACCATTACTTGAATAACATGTTGTATATTTAATTTCATAAGGCCTAAAAAATGAATGCAATCACTATACAGGATCCCAAATTGACGTTTAAAAATGTAAGTATAACGATCCTTGACGTCAAACGTCTCATAAGTTAACGCCAACATTGTTGTAAACTTATCTCAATCTCATACATTTTTTAATCTATTCTATTCTATTATGCATTTTTGACACTTGTTTTGAAATTTAATTGATTTAATATTAAGATTTTTTTTTTATAACTATACCAAAAGCCATCGTATTAAACTGTTGGTATGGTGGCCTCTACTATGGCGGCTGGGAATGGGGTAAGGGGAAAGAAGAGAATAAGGGAGGTGAGGAAAGAGGAAAGGGGGGGAATTGGGTCTCCGGCGCTCTCACTCACCGAACGAAACGTAGTAGTACTGATACTACTACTCTTAAGTCGATCTTCTATGAGAGGGTAGTATTTCCCCGGGCGATCCGGCCCATTCATGCTGAAATCAGCGTGGATCTACTACCGTAAAATTAAAATATTGAAAGATTGAATATTAAGACAGCAGTAAAAACGTAAATCGTTAACCTCTAGCTTTTAAGAAACATTAGATTGGAATGTATAATATTTTTTTATATAAAACACAGCAATATCTTATGTAGAACATAAAAGTGAAATATCAGTCTTCATAGTAGGTCAAATGTATTTTGTTTTACAAAGGAAACCTATTTTCTTGCCCAATCAAAGCTGAGCATTTACTTAGGGGGAATGTGAAAGAGTGTAACGTGTCCCTTTTAATTTTAATTATGTTAACCCTAACGACATAATAAAAGTGTTCAAGTCACTACATTCAAAAAACACTGCTGACTTGTGGGGTTTTCAGTTAAATTAGTTGAGAGTATAATTATTAATATAGCACCATATCTAGCTGCTATCTTTAATAAAAGTGTTGATGTAGGAGTATTTCCTGATTTAATGAAACATAGTAAAGTAGTACCTCTGCTTAAAAACGGCTCTAAGAGTGACCCTAGTAATTTTAGACCAATATCTATACTGCCAGCTATTAGTAAAATTTTTGAGAAAATTATATTGCAGCAATTCGAGAGCCATTTTAACTTTCATAAATTACTACATACCGAGCAGTATGGTTTTACGAAAGGTCGCTCAACTACAGATGCAGGCGTTACACTAATAAAACATATTTTTAACACCTGCGAAAATAAAATGGATGTTATTGGTGTTTTTTGTGATCTCTCTAAAGATTTGACTGCGTCGAGCACAATACGCTCTTGAGAAAACTCAGTCACTATGGGATCAGGGATGTTGCACTTAATCTAGTTTCCACCTATCTAAGTGATAGAGTGCAATACGTTGATGTAAATGGAAATAGGTCCTTAGGGTTACCTGTTGCTATGGGGGTCCCACAAGGCTCCATTCTTGGTCCTTTTCTATTTTTGGTGTATGTAAATGATTTGCCGTACTTTGTGCGGGATTTCTGCAATATAGTGCTATTTGCAGACGATACGTCTCTTATTTTTAAAGTTAACCGTAAAGACCCTAATTTCGACGCTCTAAATGGTTCGCTCGCGCAAGTCCTGAACTGGTTCACGGTAAACAATCTTCTACTTAATTCCAAGAAGACAAAATGTATAAAATTTTCTATGCCAAATGTCAAAGTGCAGGTACAAACCTGGTTTTAAATAATGAGTCAGTTTCAATCGTAGAGTCCACAGTTTTCTTGGGCTTAACTTTAGATTGCAAACTTCAGTGGGAAGCCCATATTTCATGTCTCGCAGGTAAACTCAGCTCAGCGGCTTTTGCTATCAGGAAAGTTAGGCAACTTACTGATGTGGAAATCGCCAGATTAGTCTACTTTAGTTATTTTCACAGCGTTATGTCTTACGGCATATTGTTGTGGGGTAGGGCTGCTGACATTGAAACCGTTTTTATTATTCAAAAACGAGCTATACGTTCAATCTACAACCTAGGTTCACGAGAGTCCCTGAGAGAGCGATTCAAAGAGATAGGTATATTGACAGTTGCATCCCAATATATATATGCTAATGTTGTTTATGTTAAGAGTAACATTAGTCTATATACTAGGAATTGCGATATGCATGAGATTAACACCAGGGGTAAGCATAAACTGGTTGGCTCACACTATCGCTTACATAAAGTCCATAACTCGTTTACGGGACTTGATGTACGTTTATTTAATAAATTACCTATCGACATAATGGATAAACCCTTAGACAAATTTAAACAAATTGTCAAAAAACATTTAATACTTAAGGGTTACTACACTGTTAATGAGTATCTGAACGATAAATGTCATGGGATGCTCGCTTGACGAAGGAGTAAATTAATTTTACTCTTAATTTTAATGACATTATACTTTTAAGGACATATTTTTGTTAATTATTCTATGAATGACATTTTTAATGACATTTTTTATGATTAATAAGACTGACATGCTATATCAAATAATTTTTTGACATTAATTTATTGATACATTTTTACATAATATATAAAATGGTTTTTTTTTGTATTAATTTTAAATGACATGATGCCCGAGCCATATTTGAACAGTTAAGTACACATTTTGTATTGTTTGTTAAAATTGTATACTTAGTATTGTTAAAATTATACATTGTGATTTGTGAAATAGAGGTACATTGTGAACTGCTGTGGTAAATTAGGTTCATCTTACTTTATACTTATACCAAAAATTAACTGTTCATATAATACCTACATAGAAACATTTATCACAGTTCACATGTTGCCTTTACCTTTTTGTAGCAATATGCAAATTGAGGCAGCCTGTAAAGCACACATTTTACTATTTTACTTTTTAATTTTTCTTTACAATATAGATAGCTGTAAGTAATTAAGTATCTATAGAGTTAAGTGTATTGCCTGCGTCACTTTGCATGCTACTTGAAACTGTAACTTACAAAAATTGTAATAACCTGGCAATTAAAAAGAGTGGCCTGAGTTTCTTGCCAGTTCTTCTCATGGCTCTACTTCGTCAGCGAACTGGCTGTAGGGTAATTTGCTGACATTTTGTAAACCTTGACGTTCATAAGTGTTAATTTAATTAACCTATGTATATGAATAAACATATATTTCATTTCATTTCATTTCATTTCATTATTATATTAGATACAAGATACTATATCAGTCTAGTTTCATGCTGTTCTGTATACACTTATCAATTTAGAAATCAAGAATATGATATGAATGTATAACCTAGTATTAATACTTTTAATGTTGCAGATGTCGTTTGTAATGTTTGGCTTCAGCTCAGTATTTTGGTTTTCAAAGGACATTATACTATGAATATTTGAAATTAAAGATGACAGTTTCTCTCTAAATATTAATTCATGTTTATTTAAGCGCCTTAATAAATTGGATACACATTCATTACCACATTAAAATAATTGTAATGACGCAGAGCCATTGTCAACTTTCTTCAATATTAGATAAGTGGATAAGAAAACAAACGATACTTATTGTAAAGACACCACAGTACAGCGTTAAGAATTATAATGCTATAAAACTAACCACAAATAAAAATGATCGGTAAATATTCAAATGTAGTGGCAAAAACTACAAAAGTAGAATTTTTAGTAAATAATATCATTAGAGATGATATTCAAAAAATGTTTTATCCATTTTTTTTACTCCAAAAAATATTTGTGTCATCAAAATTTATCGTTCATCATCATTTTGCCACTCCAACTGGACTCAAATATAACATAATCCTGTGTATATTTTACTTTATTTTGGTTGTTCTGTCGTTTATACGAACTTTCACTATATACATCGACGCACTTACTGTCCAGTTTGGCAGTGCGATACTTCTTTCAGTAGTCGACATATTTTGTATCCTGTACTTTATTGAAGTTTTAATATTTGTTATTCTTAATATAACTCATAGCCATAAGCATATTTTACTATTATTACAAATTCAAAATATTCACAATAATATTAAAATTGATGAAAAGAAAATCAATAATGTTTTAATGTGGAATTGGATAACGAGTCTGTTTTATATTTTCACTAACATATTAGTAATGTGTGTATTCTATATATTTTTTGATTTTGTGGATATATTTTGTTTTAGTGAAGTTTTTTTTATTATTTTTGATATCAATATAGTTTACGCAGTTAGAATCATTGCACTGTTACGTGAATATTTAATAGAATGGAATAAGATGGTCTTAGCGCTAAACGATTGTTTTGATAGTCAGAAAGATTATAAGATAATATTGAAAATGTATGAAGATATTTTAACAGCTTACAGTTTGTTTAAGAAGTTATTTCAAGTTCTGGTGAGATATACCAATGATAATAAAATTATGTATTGTATGTGTAGCATTTGAAAAAATGACATAGTCCACCCAGAGCACCCATCCAAAGAGCAATTAGAGTCCCAACAAGTATTTTAGTTATGAAACATTATTTATTCACTAATTAGCTGTTGCTTGCGTAAATGTCGATTAAATCGCATTTTCCATACAAACTTTCATCCACTATTTTAACCCCTTCAAGGCATTTGTTCGCGATAAAAACCTATAGCCTATGTTGTTCCCCATGGTATACAATATCTCTATACCAAATTTCATCAAAATCGATTCAATGGTTTAGGCGTGAAAGCGTCACAGACAGACAGACAGAGTTACTTTCGCATTTATAATATTTGTATAAAGGTATGAATTGTAATTTTTCATTATATTTTTACAGATAATTTTGCACTCTATTGATGTTTTCATTCGATGTCTAGGCTACATTCAATTCACATTTGAACTATTGAGGATTAATCAAGAAACATCGGAAAATGTAAGTAAGATCCTTATTCTCGTTTAAATAAGGATCAAAATGGCATCAAAAACCAAAATACGTAAAGATCACGTGGCGACTTTTGCAGGCGCAACGACGATTTGCTAAAATTAAAGCCATACACTTAACTCTATAGATATCCAAGACCTCTGCGTGGTAATCCATACACGGTACCACCGAACCACAGAGGCAGTCTAATCTTTCATCTTTATGATATTGGTATAGATGTGCTTGAACTATGTCATACAGAAAGAGATTCGGCTATTTACAATATATTTTACTTCTCATCACTCTTTAAATGAAAGATGTAGGCAATTAATAAGAGGTCACCACAGCCTCATATAGCAATCTTATTATGTCTCTATCCTTGTTTTTAATGGTACAAAAGAAAAAGACAAAACATAAAGTAACATTAAAATACTACTGCTTTAGAGGGTGGTAGTAGGCCCCCTCTGTTCTTAAGCATCTGTGATTAAATAAATTTGACTTAAGATTTCTCAAGTTTGCAAACTTCAAGCGTTGTATTAAATTATGTTGAACCTACACCTTGTAAATTCATAAGTTTTCCATTTCAGTTAGATCAAATGGATGTTAATTATGGTGTAATATTTTGGACCTTAAAGGGTATTTCGATTCAAGTCTTACTGTGTATGCACTGCGAGAAATTTTACTTAGCTATCGAGGACGCCGAGAGTGTTTGTGTGATGCAGATGTGTCGTGCGAAAAATCAAGGTGTGTAATTTTAGCAGTTATTTCACTGCTGGCGAGTAAACGAGTAACTATTGGCTATTTTCTCTTTCAAGAAACGTACAATAGATATAACATTCCGTGTAAACAAAAGAGATGCATATTGATAGTTGATCGCTGGCTGTTCAAGCTGCCGGCGAGGACTCGTTCCACTAGTTATCGTTATATATATATTGATCGACAAGAGCTATCTAAGATAATTCTCGATTAGCGATGCACACTTGGCGGTCAGAATTCACGTCGAGAAAGCAGTCATTTCTCTAAATCATTCATCTAATCGCCTGTCGCACTCGCACGCTCGCTTGTACGCTCAGCGACAAAACTATCGGAACTCGCCAACTCGTTTCTAGTAGCTAGTTTAACTCGTTACTTGTTCATCGTTGGCAGTCGGACAAGTACCTAAAGCCAAATTTTTGGTTCGGCGCTCGTAAAAGATCGTATTTAGAAAGCTACTGTAAATCATTAGAATTCGACAAAGACTGCTGCAAGCATCTGCCTGACGTCTAGGTCAGGCAGATGCTTGCAGGCAAAAAGACCAAGAAAGGTTTGATTTGTAAACTATCTTTTATTGTATACCCAAACGAATTACTGAAAATAGAAAACTAATATGTTGAGTAATCAAATTATCAAATCTTATCCAAGATTATTGCACCTATGTAAACTTATAACCTTGTATTTCTATTTCAGATAATCAAAAATTTCTATGCAAGTCAATAATACAAGTAAATCGTGATTTGTTCAGTAAGATATGCGCTTGTGGAGTTTTTTACGTAGATGCTACGCTACCGTTAAGTCTGGTGGGATTAATCGCTAATTTTGTTATTGTTTTACTTCAATTTCAATTCTTGTAAAATATTAATGCTTATATTATATATTGCAAAAAATTGTTTTTTTATATTAGCCTACCAAAGTGACTGCACCCCGCTGAAGGTCAGCAGTCAGTGGAATCCAAAAGTGGTGGCCATCGTCTTAAACTGTTGGTATGGTGACCTTCACTATGGTGGCTGGGAATGGGGTTAGGAGAAGGGAACGAAGGAGGTGAGGAGAAAAGGGGAGAAATTGGGCCCCTGGTGCTCTCATTCACCGAACAGAACGCAGTAGTATGGATACTACTACTCTTACGTCGATCTTCTATGAGAGGGTAGTCTAGACTTCCCCGGACCATCGGATCCAACCCATTCATTTTGAAACCAGCGTAGACCTACTACCGTTTTATTCTATTTATACCTTCCTAAGGCGACCACCTAAAAACTTTCTGCTTTATTAAAAAATTTAGTAATCATTGTATATTCATTTCATATTATATAGACAAAGCTTCGTAAACAAGAGGTTGTGGGTTCAAAACCCAAGTTGTTTCTAACTATAGTTAAACACACACTAATGAACAATAAAATACCATTAATAAAAACTTTTTATTCTTTAATTTAAAGCAAATTGTAACAATACTATAACATACTTAGAGATTAACGAAAGTAATAATAACGGAAGAGCAGAATCCACGATGAAAAGTCCGCAAGCAGTCATTTTCTTGAAGGACGTTCGGTTTAATTGTATGACGGTCTTGTATAAACGTCTCTCACACTCTGAAAAATATTGATGTTATGTTAATATTGTTGTTAATTAACGCTGTTCAAGCTACTGTCTACACATGCAGCCTGTGGGTCGGTGGGCAGCAGACATACAGTGACCTACGGGTTCAATATAACCCACTAAGGGTTCTGTTGGAGCTGGCGGCTGCAGTGCGTCAGGTTACATAAGCCTGTAATGTTCACTGATAGTCATAGATCCTCCGGCAAGGAAGGTGTGAAATCAAATAACGAGTGGCTAAAGACTCTTTATTTGTTTAGGTCACCCATAATTTATTATGAAGGCATCCAACTTGACCTAACGACTTTTATCATCTTGGTAACAACCGGTTCAACTTGCCTTCTGAAGCACGGAGACGCTCAGATCAAATACCACTAAGCGATCACCCATCTATAGGCCAGCCGCACTCTTAGTTGCTAAAACCGCTAATCTTTAATCAATCAGTGAGGGCAACGAGCTATGAGCGCCCCTAACTCAACGAAGGTAAACACATCTAAATATATTTAAAAATCGACGCTGACGACATCGCGATATGTATAGCTGAATTTTTAATGCGTAGTCGAAATTGTCATCTTCACGCTATAAAGATAATAATTGAAAATTACTGTGATTTTTACTATGGGTGGGTAGAACGGCTCGCCTCGGAAATAACCTATATCCAACAATGGACTGCACGTAGGCTGATGTTAATGATGATTAAAAGCTTTGTAAACAACGTTATAGATACATACCAGTCGTACATTTTGGATTGTTCAAGCGCAATATGCAAGTAGTCTTCGTGTTTTCAATAGCTGTGTAAAACCTTTCGCATTTTATATTCAGTATTGTGTCTAACATAAAGTCCTTTATAATCAAAAATACTTTTGACTGCAACACTTGTATGTAGTAATCCTAAAATCGTATAAAGATCTATTCGAAAATATTTGTTAAATTTTTTTTTTATTAGTCAGTAGCAAATGAGCAAACAGCCCACGTGATGGTAAGTGGTTACTGTCGCTCATGCACGACTTGGAGTCACTAGCATTGCTCTGGCAATGGCAAGGACTCTTTAAAGCCGCTGCCTACCGTGAGTAGGGTAGGTGTAAGGATTGAGGGAGATGAGGAAAAAGGAAAAGGGAGAAATTGCGCCTCCGGCAGATTTAGTTTTTTACTCACCAAACGAAACGCAATAGTACGGATACTATTTATCTTACGTCGATCTTCTATGCAATGGTATTACTTTCCCGGTCGATCCGGCACATTTATGCTGAAACCAGTGTGGATCTACAACCGTGATTTTCTACGATTAGGGATATTAAAATGTTATTGCTTAGTAAATACTTTAAAGGATTGAAGAACCCTGGCTTGTAGTAAACAGCCCTAAATTGAAATAAACATGACACCAATATTTACCATTGTAATTGACAACTGTATTATTCATATTATAAAAATTAAAAACTTTTCAAAACATCAAAGTTCAAACTTACAACTACTACAGGATGGTCTCGTGATCTATAACGAAGTGACTCAATAGTGATTTCTATGTAGCATACCGGCCGAGAAAATATATCAATAGACCATACTAATTTCTGAAAAATAAATATTGTGAAAAATATGCGTTGTTTTATTGCCATATGTAACGTTCAACACATATTATCATTCATTCATAAATTCAGCAAGCAAGTATCGCTACTCTAACCCGTCGCAAAGCGCCCTCATCCATCGGTTGCCCGCCCACCTCTATGAGTTCATCGGCCTACCTTATGAAGAGTCTCTTACTGAAATATTAAATTAAGTACTACAATAATTAATATAGATTTATTTTTGTACACCAAACGCAACACACTTAAATTATTACAAAGAAAAATTAAACTAAAATCAGAAAATAATGTAAAATAAAAAATAAAAAAAAATAAAATAAAATTATGCTCACTGGCAACACCACATCCCCCAGATGTTTAAGTAAGAATTAATAAAAAGTCAGTTTGTCAGTGAGCAGATTACAATATAAATTATAAACGAAAAAAAAATAAAAATAAAAATTATTTAAATATCAGATCAAATATGATATTTTATTATGTTTTATGTATAGTTAGAATAATAAATTAGACCATACTGTTAAGCTAAGTTATTATTATTATTGTAATCATGCAAGTGCAAAATCAAATACAGGCAACATTCGACTGCAATCTTCTATCACTGTGTGATAAATAATACCAACTTGTGTCTTTTTGTCGGCACTTACTTTAAATTGAATTCTACACGTTTTGCTAGCACAGGTTTGAGACCAAGACATTGTCTTTATATTCCTTACGTTGTTGTTTCATTTGTCGTATCATTCTACATTAATTTGAAAATATCTTACCAATATTTGAAAAACATCCTTAAACAATTTGAAGGCCTCCATAATATTTTGATATGCTTCTAACATTTTATTAAAATATTCTTTATTTTCTTCATGATGTGTCAACACATTGTTGTTCCATTCATTGAGATATGCAGTTAATAAGGATATTATTCGAATAGCATAGAACAGATTTATATTAAACGTGATAAACATAATATCAAAGAGCATATCCCCAATGTTATAATAAGGGCTGTTTATGAACCAACTAACAAATTGGTAAACATTAAAACTGACGATGATAAAACAATAGAACCAATTCCAGTAAATGTAACGTTTCATATTCTTATTAATAAAGATAGAGTCATGGATCGCTTGTATCCTTAACAATAGTAAAACGTTATTATGGCTTTTAACCTGGTTGATAATATAAATTGTCATCAAACTGATGGAATAATACAAATAGAAGTAACCACTTACTATAGAACGTAATTGAAGAAAATATAGATCCATAACATTAATATAATTCTCACTATGCACTCGGTAAAAATATGATACAGTCACTAAAACTAAGATGATAGATATTATTATGTAATACTTTCGCCCATTTGGGGTTACAAAATTGTCCCGTATTGTGTATTTTGCTGATAATAGTATTCTCAACGTTAAATGTAAGGGATAGATTATTCTATAGATGTCTTTTGATATCATGTTGTTTAACATTAACTCTGGGGGCATATTCACCATTGTATTTAAGTTCATTTTTGTTTTTGTTGGAATCATCTTTAATGGTAGCTATCACTGTCACTGGTCATTCCCTAAAACGTATTGACAGAGAACATGATAGCGAATGCTTCTAATTCCATTAATTCATTGAAATAGTATTGATTAAGTACATTCGTAACGTCTTCAATTATAATTACATTTATCGTTTTTAGGAGCCCGTATCTTAAAATGAAAATCGAAACTTTTAGAGGCCTGTGATCTATATTAGAACTATAAGTCAAAAGTACGAATAAGAAAATTATGTAACGCCTATTGTACCTTAACTACCTATGTAACGTATCGTCTAATATAATCGAAATGTTTCATTAATCAAGTTTTTAATTAAAGAATTTCTATCTATGTTTTTTCATCTGTTATTGGTGTCTTCAATTTGTTAATATTTTCATCATATCATATCGGCCCAATATTATTCCACTGCAGGGAAAGGCCTCTTCTCATACAGAGAAGGTATGAGCATAAATCGCCACGCTTGCCCAAGGCGAATCGGCGATTTCAGACTTCATCAGAAGCTTAGGTCTCCTCACGATGTTTTTCTTTGCCGTCAGTCAGAAATGTCCAGATAAACTTAGAAATTACATATGACCGACCTCGTTTACGAAGCGAGTGCCTTCACTACTGGACCATCACGACTTTTATATAGGTATTCACTTCTACATTCACTTTGTAGTTACGTAAATAAAAAGAAAATGTCTAATATTTAATATTATTAACGTTATTTCAAGTTTTGATAATGTGAAAACAAAGACTAATATAAATTACTAACTTATCAAGGCATGGTTTTACCCGTGTCTTTGCTTACAGCCCGCTCCCGTCGCCGCGTAGGGTCATGTTACATAGCTTTTTACGTTTTGTTAGCATTACTTCAATGCTTATACAACACTAGTTTTTCGCAGCCCGGTTTCACCCGCGTTAGGTTACATCTTTACTTACTGCTCTGCTCCTGTCACCAGTAGCGTAATGTTACATAGCCTATATCCTTCCTCGAGAACTGAACTATCATACGCAAAATAATATTTTATATCCGATCGGTAGTTATGGAGATTAGCGCGTTCAAACAAACAAACAGCTGCTTTATAATCTATGGCTATCATTTTAAAGCATTAATCTAAATTTAAGTAAAACATCGTTGGCAGTTGGTATCGTTGGTATTACCATCCTCAAGAACTGGGCTACCATACGCAAAAATAATTATTCAAATTCGTATTATAAACAAAACTCTTCTGCTATATACATATAATAGTATAGATATTTGTCCTAACATAGGTCTCTAAAGACAACCAATATACTTTGCCGCTCGTTTTGTTACGTGGAAATATTGTTAGAAGCTCTGAGGTCTTAGTTAAATAATAATAAAGTAAGTTTGATTTCACTATTATAAATATTTTCTTTATGCATAAATTCTCTGTTTTTCTCAGTATTTTTTGCGGTGCGTCGTTATTTTTGAAATCTGTGCTTAATCAACTGACCCGAGTAAAGAAAAAGTTTCCTTGAATATGTAGAAAAAGTGAATTGTATTCTAGCTTATTCCATTTCCATACGGCGCTCTTCAACCTGTTTACTTGCAGTATTAAGATTTAAGAAATTTTTGTTATTTTTACATGACAAAACAAAACTTAGGTAGAATATTTTTTTATAATATATATTCTGTAGTCTATTTAAATCTTAGTCACTATAAGAATATTATATGCGTCATACACTTCTAGAATAAGTACTATCATTAATTTGTTTCGGTTCCATTATACATATTAAACATAATAATATCGGTTTAAAATAAATTCAGTATCGTTATAAATTCATAATAACAAAGTAGTTGTTTCTTTTTTAGTTTTCTTGTGAATATATATTTACTGAAATGGATAATGTTATAAGAAAGAAAACTCAAACAAAACGTAAAGAATATGATGTTGAACTATTATTAAATAATTTTATACACGAGGATGTACAACAAATGCTTAGACCGTTAAACCTAATGCAAACTATAATATTTTGTCCAAAGTACAGCATTAAAGACAATTTTATAATTCCCAATAATAATCTTACTAAATTTCGATCGATTTGTGGAATGTTATTGTTAACAGTTTGCTGTTTTTATACTAAATACCTTATTTACTTCGATAAAGGGATGGCTAAACCCCATACAACTACATACTTTCGAGCCTTTGTGTGTGTGTTTGAATCTATCTTTTATACAATAGGTTTCTTAGTTAATGTTACTGTTGCTTTAATTCAAACCAACAGCCATATTGCTTTGGTGTTAACTATCCAAGACGTTCATAATAGTCTAAATGCAAAAGGAATAAAAGTGTTTACCATTAAAAATTGGTTCTGGGTTATTTTTACTGTTCTCTTTTACTTATATGAAATTATCTATGGTTTTGTCGCTTACAATAATAAATTTAATAAATTTGTAATATTTTTTTCTATGGTTAGAACTTTTGCATATGATTTAAATATTGTATATGCTATTAGAATAATAACTTTTTTGAAAGATAAAATTATTCTTTGGAATCTTCAATTGTTATATTTGAAAAATGCGTGTACAATTAAACGCGAGTCTTTATTTTTAATTTATAGCAAAATAATAGATTGTTTTCATGTTTATCAACATACTTTTAACTTTTTAGTAAGTTCTCCATTTTTACTTGATTATTTTGTCTATAACGTCATCAATGAGTCTGACGTTTGAATTATTTCTTATGTTGTATCCTTAATGTATAACCTATTATATGGTTTAAGTAATAATGTATATACTTCATTTATAAATCTGTCTGTAGACAATTTTGTATTAAGTAATAAAAAAAAATATTTCTTAATTTTTTTAGATGCTATTCAACTTAGTGCAAACAGTCGTTCATGCTTTACTTAATATGCAGAAATTTATTGATTTTGTGTCATTTAACAATATTAACGATGATAGTGTAAGTATTTAAGATAGAAAACAGAAGAAGACACGTTATATTTTTATTAACTGTGATTTTATTTTCATATAAGTGCAAGAGCAAGGTATATCTAACAATGGATTTTAAAAAGTGGACGAGTTTGTTTGTACGGGCTAATCTATGTAACAATTCAGATTTGAAAAATTATTTTTGTGTATGATAGCCCAGTTCTCTAGGAAGGTTATAGGCTATGTAACATCACGCTACAGGCGACAGGAGACAGAGCAGTAAGCAAAGACACGGATGAAAACTCGCCGCGGAAAGCTAGTATTTGATAAAGAGAATAGTCTTTAGGTTTTTGCATTTAAAACAACCACTCAGTAGTCCAGTCGGATAGTCATACCAGTTGTACTATTTCATAAAAACCATAAAGATATTGTTAAGTTACTTTAATCTTACTTTATAGTAAATATTAACAGATTATAACATAAAACATTGAAACAGTTACCACAGTTCACATGTTGCCTTTACCTTTTTGTAGCAATATGCGAATTGAGACAGCCTGTAAAGCACACATTTTACTTTTTATTTTTTGTTTTACAACATAGAAAGCTGTAATTAATTATCTATAGAGTTAATTGTATTGCCTGTGTTACTTTGCATGCTACTTGAAATTGTAACATACAAAAATTGTAATAACCTGGCGATTAAAAAGAGTGGCCTGAGTTTCTTGCCAGTTCTTCTCAAGGCTCTACCTCGTCAGCGAACTGGCTGTAGGTCAATTGGCTGTATTTTTGTAACCTTTAACGTTCATAGGTGTTAATTTAATTAACCTATGTGAATAAATGATTTTGACTTTTGGCTTAAGTATTGTATTGATTTAAGGTTGGAAGCCTCATAACCAAAGGATTTATGATACAGTTGTGGGCGATAAAGAACTTGATGTTACAAACCTGTCTCGTGTTTCAATGTGAGTTGTTCTATGGAGCTGTTGGGAAGGCTCAAGATATTTGCCATTTGATGTTGTATTCTAATTGTACGAGTAAGTATATTGTAGCCTGCTGTAAGATTATATTTTTGAATGTTTAAAGATAATTCATAACAGCTAGTTTTTCAATCGAATGTTACGATTTTGTTTTTTGATTTTTTTATTTTATTTGGCTATAATATCTAATTAAAATTAATCCATTCGCTGAACATTACGCGCCAAAATATAAAAACATTTTTTAGTGAATCATATGTGATAGATTACGGAACTGTAAAACTGTTAAACTATAAGTGAAGCATATGTATATACATACATATAAATGTTCTAAATTAATTCAGAATTTACTAACAATTTTTTTTTAGATAACACAAGGTTAAGTTAAGTTAAGCTCGCCTTTGTACATAATTTTTATTTATATATTTTCCTTGTTATGTATCTTTTTGTGTGCAATAAATAAATAAATAAGGTTTGGTGCAGACATCTTGAATTTTAGCGCCTTCTTTCCTTATTTATCAAACTTCAATGCAAAATACACTATTAAACACGATTAGATACTTTAAATTTGATCTCGATTACAGCTACTGGTACTTTTGGTAATTCTGGTACTTCTGAACTTCTGGTAATTCTGGTACTTATTGTGATTCTGTTACTTCAATTCGCAGATGAAGATAAGAGGCTCTACAAAAACGTCCAAAGACTATACAAAGCTTCGTTTGATAAGTTGTGCATATGCGGCTTGTTCTATGTACATGCCACGTTACCACCGGCATTATTTGATCTTATCACTCAGCATATGATCGTGTTGTTGCAGTTTGCTATTTTGTAAATTTTTTGATTTAATACATAAAATATCGTAATATACAACGGTTTTGTTTCTTTGAAAATTCTTGTTCAAGTTCCCATACAACAAACATGAGTTTATAACAGTAGCGAAGAGTCAATTTTCGGAGCAGGGAAGCCGGTGGGACTAAAATACTTTGAGTTTCGGAAGGCCAGTTAGACTTTGAGTAGACACTCAAGCAGTGATAGGTATAAGGAGGTCAGGGCATATTTTAAAAGGGAAGCCAGCACAAGCCAAGCAGGAATCGTGTAATATGGACGCTTCGCCACTGGTATATAAACATACTATGTTAGTTAAATGGATATAATATGCATTAGGTAATTTAATTTCCTTTTATTTAGCTTTTTTATTATCTAATATTGTTTAAAAATTAAACAAATACAAATTAAAATTTATATTTGACAAACAATAAAACCATACAAACTTACAGCATCATTAATTAAATAGAAAGCAACAATTAATTCAGTAATAAATAAATTTATTTATTTAGTTAATATTTAGTATTAATTTGATTGACACTACACATAGTGAAGCATATAACATGGAGTTTATACAGCTAAGAAAACAAAAATAATAATTTTAACAAAAAGAAAACCAACTTCAGGAAACAAAAAAGTAAAAAATAAATTTAAATAGCACAAAGTTGTGCACGACGACGTCTAAATAGAGATAAGTTGAACATGTAAATAATATAGTTAGGATAGGGTCACCTTATATATTAGCTTTATATAACAGAATAGTGTTAGTTTATATACGAAATTATGATATAATCTTATTAGAAATATTTTCTCAAAGGCAGATAGGGGTGATATGTCGTTATAAAGATGTAATTTACTTAGATATGTTTATATTCTGTTATCTTATGTACTAAGACATAGTAGTTTAATATAGATAGGGGCGTAGTTATGTAATTAATGATGTTTAAATAGTGTTTTATGATAGATAGGGTTGATTTATGCACTTGCAAAAATAATTACGATATTTTATTGTTAATACTTGTGTTTAGGTATGTTTTCGTATAGATTCTACTTAAGATTGTATTGGAATATGTTAATTTCTTGTTAGAACAACAATGATTATTGTTATTATATAGTTTCACAATGTTTTAATAATATTTAGATAATATTCGAGAATATTCTTGCTTTGTATAGCATCACGTTTAGGTAATAAGACCGCGAGACAGGGCACTCAACGCTGATTGGCGGGAATGTTGTAAAACAATAGGTACCTACTACGCTGATTGGTCGGAACCTTGTAGAACGTTCGATAGGTACCTACGATACGTGTGTATAAGGCGGAACATTTGCACGGATCGTAACTTCACGGCGAGCAACGGAGCAATCAAGAAAGAAGAAACTCTCAAGAAAGAAGAAAGAAGCTCTGAAGAAAGCACTACAGGAAGCCTGGAAGCCCTGCAAGTACCACTGAAGCCCGCAAGTACCACTGAAGCCCTGAAGCCCTGAAGCTCTGCAAGTACCGAGCGAGTATATACCTCAATACACGGTTGAGAGACACCACTTGTTGTTTCTATCACGGTCCTCACGACAGTGTCACCCTCTCGACCCGCCATACTCCACGAGTATACCTCACGCCGACAGCGCCTGGAGACATCCCCAATCCCAGCATAAAAAGTGTGCCGCTACTCTCCTTCGCGAAGGACCGGGAGGGTTCGTGCACAAAAGTAATTCGTATTTTGATTTAGTTAATCAGAAATAATTATATAAGTGTTTTATAATTTTGAAGTTGGTGCCAAGTAAAACAATAACTAGGTACCTATAGGTATTATCAATCTTAATTTTCTATTCTAGTAAGCTTCTTACAGTATTTAGTTATTTAGTATTAGTAGTTATTTAGTATAAAGTACGATCGAATTGAGAAACCTCCTGCTTTTTTTGAATTCTGTTAAAAGAGGACACCGCGTAGAAGTAATATTAAACAATGCAGATATAGAGAACTTGCAGTCCGTGCTTAGACCCTTAGATTTGATACAAAATATCGCACTCAGTCCTAGATATTTAATCAAAGATATCATCATCACTTCAAATAGTCCTTAATCTATTTTAGTTTTAATATGTGCATCAATATTTTACGTAGCCTTATTTATATTTTAACATAATTACGTAGCTTACTTAGTTTATGTATCATTTCAGCAAATGATTTTGTGAGTAGATTATTTATTTTATACTAGTGGATTTATCTTAAATAATTTAATCGTTATGATTATGAAAGTATATATTTAATATAATAATAATAATAATATGTGGAGACTATCACACATCGTCATCTAGTCCCAAGCTAAGCAGAGCTTGTGTTATGGGTACTAGATAATTGAAATATAATACATATACGTACTTTTTTTTTGTAAATACTTACTTAAAATACATAGAAAACACCCAAACCGAAGACAAATACAAATGTTCATCACACAAATATTTGCCTTCCGCGGGAATCGAACCCACGACACCCGCAACGCAGTCAGTTACACTAACCACTAGACCAACGGTGCAGTCTTTTCTTTACTTACACGTCATTAAATACAATTATTCAATAACAAAGATTCAATATTAATTAATATACCAAACAAATTTAAATTAAAATTACTTTAAATTTAATATTTACACAGCTATATAAAAATTAATAATGAAATTATGGATTAGTTTTTTAAGTTCATTTTATATTTAGATAATACCACGGTAGCGAAAATTGGTGGAGGCCTATGTCCAGCAGTGGACATCTTTTGGCTGATAATGATGATGAGTATCAATCAATGAGTATCGATCAAAGTATGTTAATGTCTTTAATCACCTGTTTCTTATTATAAATAATCTTTCTACTACATTACAGGGCGTCCCACGGCTATACTACACGAAGGGAAAGTATATTAAATATTTAAGAAAGCATATTTTACTGAAAGAAGACATCATTTTATTTTTAACAAGAAACAAAACTGCTTTCAAAGATTTTCGAAAATTTGTATGAGACACTCGGGAATTGAACCAGCTAAAATCCGAAAAAGTAACACTCTGTGTTTTTATACCATCAGACATTCTATTTGGCTATGGCATTCTATGTGACTAAACTTAACGAAGTTTAGTCATAAAGACCAAATAGAATGTCGACGTAAGAGTAGTAGTATCCGTACTACTGCGTTTCGTTCGGTGAGTGAGAGCGCCGGAGACCTAATTTCACTTCTTCACCTCCCTCATTCCCTTCCCCTAACCCCATTCCCAGCCGCCATAGTGGAGGCCACCATACCAGCAGTTTAAAACGATGGATTTTGGTATGGTGGCCACTACTTCTGTATTCCACTGACTGCTTACCATCAGACGGGGTGGAGTCACTTTGGTAGGCTAATTAATATAAACAAGGTATGTACATTTAATTTTATTATGACTAAGAGGCTTAAATATATATTACAGAAAAGCAAACTGCAGTAACACAATAATATAGTTAGTAACCAACGCACTGAGACTCAATGGCAGTACAGCGTCCACGAAGAATAGTCCACACGCACTTATTTTGCTGAATTGGCTGTTTAATCGCATCACATTATTGGAAAAATGCCGTTGAGTACCTGAAAAAATAATTTAATATTCTGTAAAAATACAGTCCTTAATTATATATTAATTTGTAATCAAAATTAAATTTGCTATACTATATTTTTTTTTCAATTACTATCCAGCGACCATGACAGAAACCTCCGCTCTTCCAAGAACCTACTACTACTATGTCCTTCCTTAACTTTGTTGGCTCTTCCTTTCCTGTCCAGTCTATTCTTCTTTGGAATGCACTTCCTCTCGAGATCAGGATGTCCACTAACCGTTTTGCGTTTAAGGTGAAAGTAAAAGAACTGTATTTAAGAAAATTGGCAGAATCATCTCGATAATCGAGTATATGTATGTATAAATATGTATTTATTTTATTATTTTATAAGTATGTTTATTTATGTGTATACAGACTATTAGATGTATCTATGTATGTTTAAGTATTAGATATAAATATATAATTAATATGTTTTATTAGAATTATTACTCTAATTTTTTATTAAAACTGTGTAACTTCTTGTGCACCTACTTTGTTTCTCTGCACCACCTCAAAAGGTTGACTGGTAGAGAATGCCTTTGGTATTAAGTCCGCCTATATACTGTATGTATGTGAAGTTTTTTAAATAAATAAAAATAAAATATATCTTTTAACTATACTTAATATTGTAGACTATACTATCAGTTAAGCAACGTATTTCTTTCCGCTAACAGCATAAAATACTCGTGAGTTAAACTGAACAACGCCCCTAGTATTTATTTTGAAAACTATATGTAAAAAAGCTCACAATGACATTAAGTTAGTCATGTATGATAGAGCCGCTGCAGTAATGTAAGCAAATGAACAACATAATAATAAACCGTTGTAAGCAGGTTTGTCATGCAATATTATTATTTCTCATACAAAACTATTTGAGATACACCAAGGTTTATTATTACCTACCTTCAATAATTTTACAATTTAATTTTCTTATTTTCTTTTCTGCTAAACTATCAACTAGCTAATAATAAATAAATAGTGTTCCATTTTTGAACCCTACTGATTATCATGCAAAAATAAAAAATATAAGTAAAATAAAATTAAAAAAAAAAATTAAGAAAAAATAAATAATATACAAACCTGAACAATTTACATCCATCAACTGCAGCACACACATAGTCTGTGTATGTTCCACAGATTTGTAGAACTTGTCGCAGATAATACACAACCTTACCTCCAGCAAAATGTCTTTCACTGTCCAAAACAGATTTAACAATATTATGGCTGTAGAATAATTACCCTGAAAAATAATTATTGTTTAATTACTTATTTTTTTATGAATAGAAAAACTACATCTACACTGACGGACTCATAAACTGCAATCGAAGTAATAGACGACTTTGAAATAAATATTTTAACCAAGTATGCAAACTTTCTATACAGATTAAAATTGAAACTTCTAGATTGGTTCGTGAACTTTAAAACAGCGTAGGGTCACATCCTTAAGTTTAAGTTTGTGTACTGGAAAGGACCTTAAGACTTTTTTGAAGAAAAACAGAAATTTAAGGAAAATTGGTTTAATAAAAAAAATGGTTTTAACAATAGACACAAACTTTATGCAAGTGTTTATTTATGTTTTAATAAGGTGTATTACCTCCACGTGCCTTTATTACGAATTCTAATCGGTTCCGCGTAGATTTTATTAGGGTTATTAAAAGATCTTGTGGAATATTGTCCCATTCTTCTGAAAGTGCTGTTCTTAGTGCTGCCACTGTCGAGGGCACAGGATTTCTCGCATATACTCTTTTTAAATTGTCCCAAACATGCTCAATGGGATTAAGATCCGGGCTGCGTGCTGGCCAATTCATTGTACGTATCCCAACCTCTTCGCAATATTGTCGAACTTGTGCAGCAGCGTGCGGCCGGGCATTATCCTGCATTAAAGTAAAATTTTTGCCTATGAACCCCATGTAAGGCACCACGTGATCTTCTAAGATCTCTGTTATGTAGCGATGTGCAGTCAAACCCTCTCTATTACCGTTTTGACGGACCATGTCTATGAACACAAGTTCTGTTCGCCCGTTCATCGATATGCCACCCCAGACCATACACGAACCGCCTCCAAAAGGAACACGCTCCTCAATGCAACTTTGAGCATATCGCTCCCCACGTCGACGATAGACTCTTCTGCGACCATCTGCACCATATAAACATGTCCTACACTCGCCCGTGAACAATACGGAGGCCCATTTGATTGCTCTTCTGTCCAATTTAGGTGATCACGCGCAAATCTTAAACCAGCTTGTCTGTGAGCTACAGACAACTTTGGACCATTTTTCTAAAAGGGGTGATATCCGCTTCCTTTAACCTTCTTCTTATTGTTCGTGCACTCACATTTACTCCACGCACTTCATTAAGCTCTGTTTTGATGTTAACTGACGTGAGGAAACGATTTCGCAGGGAAGTTGTAACAATAAATCGGTCATCACGACCGGTGGTTGCTAGAGTCCTGCCTGTACCACGTCTCATTCTGTAAGAACCTGTCTCCACAAACCTTCTGTATATTCTAGAAACCGTAGACTGGTTTAAATATAAATTTCTACCAATCGTTTGTTGATCCAAGCCCTCCCGCACCAGTGCTACAATTTGAGCCGCTTGTTCGGACGAAGTATCCATATTATGGTTAAAAAATTCTCGATGAGTTAAAAAACTAACCCAACAATTCTGCTGGTAACAATAATTCAATTGACAAAAGAATAAAAAATCAATGCGAATCAATTTAAAACTTTGCTTTAAATAACACGCAAATCTGATACTACGAGTAAATTTTCTTTTCCCGGCTATATTCATTTGTTTTACTGCAGTTCTATTTTTAAATTTTGCTTTTTTTTAAGATTAAGAGCCGGTTTCTCCATATTTATATAATTTAATCTGAAAAGTTTGCATACTTATTAAAAAAATCATTTCAAAGTAATCCTGAACTTTGATGCAGTTTATGAGTCCGTCAGTTTAGTTGTTTTCTGATACAGCCGTAGCAAAACAGTTGAAAGTGAAATCAGTTTTAAATTAAATAAAATTTTAAAATACGATGCTAAAATAATTCAATGTATGTTACCATGTTAATTAATATTGCTGTTTTAAAATTATCTAATGAAATAAAATGAGATTTTATTCACACGAAACATGTTTTAAAAAGATGTTAACATAATTATATATATTTAACATAATTATTTCGCCTAAATAAACTTTCTTACAATAAATATTACATAAAATTTATTTAGTTACATAATTATCTAATCTAAACTAATAATAAAAAGAGAAAAGATTTGATTTTTTGTATGTTTCTTTGCAATGATTTAACTAAAAATCTAATTAACCGATTTGTAAATTTATTTCACCTGTAGAAATCAATAAATGCAGCGGGTAATATAGGCGATATTTTATAATGCTTAACAAATTTTTTTGTCATTTTAAAAATTTTAATATTTTAAGCGCCTTCGTAAATTTGAATGATGCAATCATTCACCAACCATTCAACATCACTAATAATTGCTATAATATTTTTGTGAGACAGAATGAAACTATCGCGGGGGCGGACGTCTAGTATGAAAATTAAGGGATCAAACTAATCCATTATACAATTTTATCAATAGCAGATTTTACGAGTATTATAATGAAAATGTAAAGAGAAGTGTTGTCATTGCAAGCGTTGTTGAAATGACCATACTTTAGCGTGACAATAAAAATAGAAGCTGTAATTTTAGTAAAATACTTACGTAGCGGCTACTTTCGTAGATTTTAATTATTTCCAGTAACATTTGAATGTTCACCATAGATCGGCAAAATATGTTGATGCTGTATATGCATATCTATAAAGCAAAGAAAAAAGAAAAAAACATATTGTTTTACAATATACATGTCTTTTTAAAATAAATTATTATCATCGTTTTCATCGTCTTCTGTTCAAACCAAAATATTTGTTGAATGTTTGCAAACTACTTTAATAAGGGTGCTTAGAAACTTTTTGAGCATCAGTTAGCGCCACTTTGGTAAAAGGTCTCGTCTCTCGGAAATTTTTATGTTTAATTTACAAAATGGATAATTCACGTGCAAAAGAAAATTGTTGAGAGAGTTTTCTAAAATGGCGCCTACGAGGTCGCAGAACCAATGCGTCAGGTCTAGCTGTGAAGCAGTTTTTGAAAGTTAACCCCTGATTGGCCCAATGTGAGATTTGAGGTGGCGCCAACTAGTGGCGAAAGTTTTCCTAAACACCCTTATTATTCTAGTAAAACAAGGTCTTCTTAATGTTTTAAAATGTTTAACCATTTTTGCGCATGATCTCTCGTGTAACCAAGATAGTGGGAGTAGGTTAAGTATCTACACTGAATCAGCTTTAAAACTTTGAGTCAAAACAAATGAGTTAAAAGCATCGTATATAAGTAAAGCGACAGCTTGATATAATAATAACAATATCACAACAACTACACAACGCCATTTAGACCCAAAATAAGCTTAAATCTAGTGTTATGGGTTCTAGAATGCGGATACATAGTTAAATCTTTTTTTGTAAATACATACTATACCTATATAAGATACCCAGACAAATGAAAATTATATGTTCATGCATAAAAATATTTGTACTGAGCGGGAATCAAAGCCGTGACCTCTGTGTGGCAGTCCATACACAGTACCACTGAACCACAGAGGCAGACAGATATACAAGTAAATAAAATAACTTACTACCAATTCGGATATTTTCTTAAACAAATTATAAGTTCCAAGAATACTTTCATATGTCTCATACAATTTTTGAGAATATTCATAATTTTCTTGTTCATTATTTCTAGTCACAATGCGATGCCATTCTTCAAGATATTTATTTAACAACGACAAAACACAAATAATATAAATTAAACTGAGGTCAGGACTGATGAATAAAGCATTCATGAGGAAGTCCCAGATATCGAAAAATTGATACAAAACGTAGTAGGAGTATAAAAGAGTCATATTAGCAAAAAATATAACAAAATTTGAAATCCAGGTCCAAGTAATAAAATTACAAATGTATTTTTCTTTTAAGTTAATATCGTTATGAAGCATCTGAATTTTTAAAATCAATAACACATGATTATTACTATGCACCATATTTGAGATAATTATAATTACGAAGTTAGCACAGTTGTACAAATAATAGAAACACGAGATAAAATAAATTATTAAAGTTGCAAAATTCTGATCTATTTCACCTTCAACAATAACTGTTTTGTACATGACTATAGCAAAAAATAATGTGAAAAATATTAAAAAAATTATATAAAATATTTTTGGAATGGGCTGAATTATATTATTCCAAATAAAATATTTTGGTAAAAAGAAAAGATTTTGTGTTAAATATATAGGGTAGAGCATCCTTCGGATATTTAACGTTAAAATGTATTCTTCTTTAGTTGTTTTCGGCACATTTATTAAAGCTATTGGCATCATTCTAGATCACAACTATTGTTTTAGAAATGTTGATGTGTAAACTTATTTAAAAGTGACTTTGAAAAACACTGGATATAATGTAAATGTATATCTTTACTCCATTAAAATGTAATATCGATAAGTAGTATCAAGGACACGCTATCGTTAACTATACTGACAAATATTTTTAAGTAATATTTTACAGGAAAAACGACATTATTTGTGAACCAATTACATTACGTCGTTTGTATATCTTGAAATTAATAGTAACACAATGCATAGAAGCTATAATAGTTGTTTATAGCATTAGCCTTTCTACACTGAAACATAATATTACATTCTCACGCAACGTTTCAAACTCTAACTGATATAACTTAAATCACTTGCGCTGTATAATGAAAATACATAGGTACGATCAAAACGCCAGATTATTATTACTTGTCTTAAATACACATAGTGGCAAAAATGAGTTATTCCGGTCTGATCCCCTGAATCTGATACCCTGGGAGATCGGTTATAACATTATGTAGCTTCTGCGAAACTACACCAAATTTGCATTGTCAGCTTTGTAAGTAAATGTTACCGGGTTACACTATCTTGGACCGTTAATGACGAATCTGTTGAGTCACTAGCTTCAACAACGACGGTACTGCGGTGGAAGTCAATCTAAGCCACGATATGGGTAGCACACTAAATTTTTTGACAGGCACAATTCTCTATTTCTTATTAAATAATACAATAATTAATTCTGCCATGTTTTTCAACATGCGTGAAATATAGAACTGCTTACTATTTTAAAATAGTAACTTATCAGAATTGTATAAGTATTGCCACTATTACTTAATTAGAACTCTGTAGACTACAATATTCAAGGTTTCATTAACTTAACTTATTAAAACTTATTAAATTTATTAGGTAGGTACCTGTAAGTTAAATGTCATTCATGTAAAATTGTTTTCTTATTAAATTAACATTTTATTAGTCAAATGGATGTTACCCATTTTATTCTTCCTGAAATTACTCGTATTCATTAATGTAATACAACGATACACACAAGTCACTTTCGACATGTCTTGTTATTTCAATACTAAACTTAAAATAAATGTCATTCTCGAAAAAAATATTGGTCACAGTTACAATGAAGTTGTGCTCGAAAATTTTGTTGACAAAGTTCTACAACGTATAATAAGACCCTTGAACTTCATGCAAGCAATGTTCGTTTCTGCTAAGTTTAAAATTTCTGACAATTTTATTACCTCAAATAGTACTTTATACATGCTTATATCCAGCCTTTGCACTGGCATCAACGCAGCTGGTATGCTGTTTAATTTAATTAAGACCATTTTCCATAACTCATGGTTCAAGTTCAACTTTACACTCGGTTTCATTTTCGTTCTTAATTTTTTATTAAATATCATGGGCTGTCTTATAAATTTGTACACAAACATTTGTCATAGACACGACAATGTGTTATTGGTTTTGAAAATTCAACGAATTTTTAAAGGCCTTAAAATGGAGAAAGTAAATTTAAACAACATCATATTTTACAATTGGTTCACCGTAATTTTTTTAAACTTATTTTATATATTTTGGATTGGCTATTTCTATTTCATTTTTCCATATTTTTCCATTAACGATGCTATTGTGACTTTCCTTGTCAGTAGTCTTGATCATAATTTGCTTTATGTATGTAGAATATTACATCTAGTAACAAAAACTCTTAAAATTTGGATCGAAGAAATGAGCAGAACAGAGAATATTGATACCTTAGAAATTAGAAATTATTACGACGACATGTTTAATATTTATAAGGACATTCTGGCGGCGTTTAAATTATTTGAGACGACGTTTCAACAAGCAGTAAGTGAATTCTTTGACATAACTATATAAAAATTCTAATAATTTGACAATTAAAAAGAGAAGGCTGAGAGACATGCTAGTTCTTCATTGTTGTACCTGGTCAGCGAGTTGGCTGTATGTTGGCTGTTTTCATTGTTATTTTGACGTTCATTAGTATAAATTATTTGTTATTGATTTAATTTGGCTTTGGTTTGTTTCAAATTTATTTTATTTTCAGGTCGTACATTATACTACCAATACATTCTTACAATCTTTAATTAATTTATCTTCTATATTACAAATACAATATGCGATGGAAAGTATAAGGATTACAGAAGATTATAACGTAATTGATATTTTTAATTATGTATACTAAATAAAGCGGACGAGTTTGTTTTTTTGAACGCTCTAGAACTACCGCTGGGATTTGAATAATTATTTTTGCGTATAGCCAAGCTCTTAAGAAAGGTTATAGAATATATAAAATCACGCTAATGGTGATGGCAGCAGAGCAGTAACCAAAGATGCAAATGCGAGAAGCTGGTTTTAAAATAAAACACAAATCAAATTGTTTCTTACAAATATCTCATACATTAATGAATTAAATTCTTCCACTGCAAAATGTGTGCAATTTTAATCATTTATTGATGCCAAATGAAAGCGTTAACCATTACAATATTTAGTGACCGCCATAAGTTGATATTTAGTATATCTACAGGTAATAATGCTCCTTAGTGTTACCCAAATTGCCTCTTAGAGAAATAAATAAATTTATTTTGTTTGTACATGAACATAAGCACTAAACAAATTTTAGATGTTATAAAATAAATAAAATAATTTAAAGATGCAATAGGTACAAACAAAAAGGGGCCCCTTTCTCAGCTATGTGATTAAGTCAGCAGACAGACTTAAGCGCTGATCTTTCGAAAGGGCCCTTGTGTATTTTCACACGATTACTTTCGATACTCTATCGAAGAGATGAGGTGGTTGGATACTATAGACCGGAAAAAATACTAATACATTTTTGTGGGATGCGCTGGTTTGTAAATAAAAAGCGTTTTGTGTTTTAACTAACATTTTACTTCAATAGTTTAGTATACCGTTCTTAATTTTAATAACTTGTACCTTGTTCTTATTTTAGTATATAATCATAACAATATTACATAAAACGTGGTTGATAAAGAATATAATTATACAAATATATTTGAGCGTAGAAAGCGAACGATTTTACGATACTATGGAGGAAGTACATACAGTGTGTATATCTGTTTTGAAGAAAAGAAGTTGTTCAGGTATATTTTAATTTCATTATTTCTAATGTATAGAAATTGCAAAATCAGTGTATTATATTTATCTTGAAATATAAATTAGTATTTTAAAGAGAAATGATTAGATTTTTTTTTATATCTATTAATCCCAAAATTTATGTTACCAATTAAAAAAATATTTTTGCGTACGATAGCCCAGTTCTCAATGAAGGTTAACATAACGCTACTGGCGATGGAAGCAGAGCAGTAAGCAAAGAAACGGGTGAAATCGCGCCGCGGAAATCTAGTACTACCTTAATCTGAGATGCTGGAGTTATTGTAACAGATACAATCATCACTAACAACATTTTATTATCTTTATTAAACCTAAAATATCAAACTTTTCAGGTATCCAAGCAAAAGTATGCAAGAATATCCGACGAGAACAAAGAGCAACTTTCAAAAAAATGAGCGCGTGTAGACTGTTTGACGTGGATGCAGCCTTATCTTTGGGATTATTTGATCTTATAACTACTTATACCGTTGTGTTTTTACAATATTCGTTTCTGTAGGGTAATAAAATTATCTTATAAAGGTCCATCTCCATCAACCGGACAGCGTCGCATCGGACAGAAACAAATGTAACAATTTTTTTTGTTCTATAATTGAAATTAAATCTTGTATACAGTGTTTAAAGTATTTTATCAAGTCACACAAATAGCAGCTTGACTGCGCGCTCGTGCGTCGACGGGCGAATGCATCCGTCGGATGCCGCAACGTGCGGTCCGTTTTGAAGTTTGTTACTTTAAACCGTTGAACTCATTTAGATGAAATATGTATAAACAATTTTTTTACCTACTCTATCCCACTGCTGAGCAAATGTCTTCCACACCTCTGTGACCAACTCTCTGGACAACGATCTTGTTCTTGTCGTAGGCATTCAAATCATCCTATCAACGCTTTCTGGGCCTACCAAGGCGATGACGCCCGTCTTCTGGCACCGATTCGGTCGCAACCTTTGTCAACTTGCCGTAATGCATTTTGCAAATGTGACCGGCTTACAATATCTTAAATTATTTAATTTAACGCGCAGAATAACTATCTGTTATAAAAATAACTTTAATTCAAAGATATTTATTATTATTATAAGACAATTCAGCACCCACTATACTTTACATGGCCATAACTCTTGTGAACCCCAAGACTTTTAGTTTATGAGCACTGCAAAAACTACAGTCTTGGATTTCTTAAGAAATATAACCAAAAGTAAAAATAAGTCGAAACAAAATGTTAGAAGTAAAAATCAGACAAAGACATCGAAATATATTTGATTTATTATAGATTGACATACAATTACTTCATTGATCACTACTGAGTTCAGAAACTATTATCAGGACGACGCCAGAGGAAGTCCATCCTTAAGACGGGCGATGATAACAATTGTAGTTACTATGTTACAATATAAAATAAGTCCTAAGTATTGAGTTTGAGTCACTTTTTAATAAGACCAATTTCCCCTTTCCTTTGTCCTCATCTATCTCTGTCTCTTCATCTAGCCCACTCCTTTCACGGTAGGCAGCGGCTTCACAGAGTTTTTGATATTGCGGGAGCAATGCTAGAGAGTCTGAGTCGTCCATGAGCGTCAATTACTTCTTACCGTTACGTGGACTGTTTGCTCATCTGCTACTGTCAGCAATAAAAAAATGCACAAGTTTCATAATAAGTTTATTTTTATTTACAAAAATGCAAACTGTAGTAGCACTACGATATACTGAGTGATCAGTCCCATCAGTTTCAGCGGCAACATGGTATCCATATAGAACAGACCACACGCTGACATCTTAGTAAACGTTGCTTTTATCAAGCGGTGGACGTTCTTGGATAATTTTTTTTTCACACCTATGGATAAAATATTTCTTATAAATTTTGTAGCAATAAATTCACGAATGGCTAAATAAGAATTTACTGTATGTAAATAAGAATGTATTAAACTGCCACTGTCGGACATGACATTAGACACTGTCTGGCAGTAGAAGTTTTATCCACCAGTGGGTGGAAGTCTTATCACAGGACGCCGCTGCTCGTCTTCTGCTATTCTGCATTTATTACTATTGCAAACATATGAAATAGAGCTTGACATAGCAGCGTTGACCCAATAAAACACAAGTTTCAATTTGGATGTATCAAATCAGGAGTAAATTTTCAATTTCCTTGTCAATTCTGACTTCAAAATATTATAACTACCTGAAGTATGTGAAATTAAGTTTATTTTACATATATCTTGAGTTTTGTTAACAGCATTGTAAAATGATTCACATTGTAATGACAAACTAATTTGTAAAACCAAGTTCTTCACAAGCCACCCGGTGATCATAATAGCTTTGGCTAAATTTAAGTCCTGGAAATAGGTAACAAACATTTATTAAAGGGTGAAATTACTATAAATACGATGCTGTCTGTTAAAAAGATTCCTGAGAGTATTTTAGTAGATAAAGGCAAACTAGAGCATTCATGCTATGAAGACCGTAGTACGTCCGTATAACAGAGTCCTACTACAACCTATAAGAACAATCTTATTATGATCTTATTTCGTCTCTATGCTTGTTTTAATGGTACAAAAGAAAAAGACAAAACACAAAGAAAGATCAAGATAATAGGTACTACATTTTTGACGTAAACTTCACTAGATATAAAAAGATTGTATCAGGTATACTTTGTTCCGATAAGTTTCAAGTTTAGTTATAATGTAAAATTAGTTATTAAGTAAAAACCTACTTGCAATTACCTACTTGTATTTTACGCTAACGAATTTATGAATGTAAGATCTTAATAATGTTTTACCGACAACTGACTCTTCAAAATTTTTGTTCAATAGCCCCGGAAATCAAAATTGTAGAAAAATCATCGCTTAACCTCCTTGGGTCACCTATTTTCGAAGACTCTTTTCAAGATTTTATGGACGGCAAAATTCAAAATTTTAATTGTGTTTCGGTAAGATTGTTCAAAATTAATATTCATTCTGCTATGACAATTATTAGATACTGTTGTTTTGGCCCTAAATTAACTTATAATCTTCGCTGTTCCCCCTTATGGAAACATACCAAACTTTTGGAAAAAGCTAACCAAATTATTCACAGTACCCTAACAGGAATACTAAATGTGGCTTTGGACAACCGAGCGTGGCTACAAGTTACACTTCCCATTCGATTGGGCGGCCTCGGCGTCCGCAAAATTTCCAGTATTAGTTTACCGGCTTTCCTGTCCTCGGTCCACAGTACTACAAAATTAACCAGGAAAATTTTATCAAACACACTGGTTGATTTTGAGGTACCGTGCTTGACTGACGCAGTGAATGCCTAGAAAATGGCTTGCCCAAACGGAGTTTTACCCGTAAACCCATCCTCCCAGAGACAATGGGACGGGTCGCTCTGCAGTGTTGTACGGAATAATCTTTTAAACACGACTACTAATGCTGCTGAGCGTGTTCGTCTGTTGGCTGTGGGTGAATGGGAGTCGGGCCTTTGGATTCAGGCACTTCCGTCGTTCAACATTTGGACCTTGTTGGACGACAATACGTTTCGGATAGCGACATGTCTCCGTCTTGGTGCTCCTTGCGGCGCCCCGCATCGTTGTCGTTGTGGTGAAGCCGTCGACAGCCTCGGACACCATGGTCTGTCGTGCTGCGGGACGAATAGCACGACATGCAGATTTAAATGATATTATCCGTCGTGCTCTTGCTACCGCCGGCGTGCCAGCTGTTTTAGAACCTAATGATTTGGCACGAGACGATGGCAAGAGACCAGATGGTATGTCTTTGCTGCCATGGAAGATGGGTAGGCCTTTGGTATGGGACGCAACCTGCGTCGATACCCTTGCGCCATCTCACCTTCCGGGCTCTGCGGGCTGTGCTGGTGCTGCCGCTGCAGCTGCGGAAAGCCTCAAGCGGCGCAAATATAGTAACCTAATAGGGTGTTACTTGTTTGAGCCGTTTGGGGTTGAAACGCTCGGACCATGGGGTCCGAGAGCACGAGCTGTTTACCAGGAAATTGCCAAGCGCCTTGTCGAGGCTTCACGTGACCAGAGGGCTGGCTTATTCTTTGGCCAAAGAATCAGCATTGCCATTCAGCGTGGCAATGCTGCCAGTCTTCTGGGCACGTTGCCAGATGACAGCGATGCGGAGGAGTACTTCGACGCGATTTAATCCTTGTTTTAGTTTTTATTCATTGTTACTTTTAAACTTGTACATAATTAAACGTTTTAGATATTACATTAAAACAAAACTCGTTACATTAGATATGATAATATGATTGATTAAAATTTCCTGATTTACTTAATTCTAGGAGAGAAGGTATTGCCTAATAACAGAACCGTTTAAATTTTAAGATGTTCTTAAGTTGTATTAAGATAATGTTTTTCTTTTTGTTTTGTATGAGTAATCTGCTTTAATATGTTCATGCTGTGTACATTATCATAGGATTACTGTCTGAATAAATACTGGTTTAAGAGGTGGTGGTAGGCTTTCTGGTGGTTCTTTTAACTCGTGGCTAACCTATAACAAAGTTATTAAGCTTCGTAATACAGCAGTAGAAGTTTATCAGCCTTTCCCAATAGTCGTACCGTAAATTAGTGATAATATCATCTAGAACGTCTACATGTTCTGACAGCTAATGTGGTGCGACAGAATTTGCCGCATAACATTGTCTTGTAATTAGTTTATAATTGAAATGAGGTGTTCGCTCACTGGGAAGAAGGATTTTTGTTTTCTGAAAAAGTTTACGTTACATAATTATCAGATTTCAAGTCCTTATGAACTTTGACAATTATAATAAAATAAAACTTGTAGCTTACCCTGTTCTTGAATCTGTCGTTGTCGGTCATAAAATCCAGCAATGATTTTGTATATATTAATGAGTGTATGAATGTCTCCGTTGTGTGGTAAAGAAACTAGAAATAAAGTAATAACAATATTATCTATATCTATACTATTATATAAAGCGAAAGCTTGTGTGTTTGTTTGAACACACAAATCTCCGGAACGACCAAACGGATTTGAATAATTCTTTTTGCATTTGATAGCCCAGTTCTCGAGGACGGTTATAAACTTAACTTAACTTAACTAACACAACATCACGCTATTGGCTATGGGAGCGGAGCAGTAACCAAAAATGTAACTTAACGCGGCTGAAACCGCGCCGCGGCAGGCTAGTGTATTATATGCAGTGCTGCAACTTTAGGTGCTGTTGCTTTACAGTGATATTAAACTAATATTATTTACTGACAGAAGCAAGAGCCTTTAGGGAATCTAAAATAATTCTATGTCACTACCTCAGTATAAATACTTATACACTTAGATTTAAGTTATTTTAAAATCTATGTTGTTATGAAAAATATCTAGTTTGTACTGCCACCTCATCGATTATTTTCATTATTTCAATTTGTCTTAAGCACACTATTAGGCTCTTTAGTTATGTGATCCCGCTCTAATAAATCAAAACCAAACACATGTTAACTTACCGTCAGCCTATAAACACGCCCAAGAATCTGATAGCATTTCAAAATGTTTTTATAAGTATCAAATAGTATATCCTTTTCTTCTCCATCCTCGCCATACATGTGTAAAAAATTATCATTACAAAGAATAAGCTTATGTTTTAAAATATTAATCAATCTCATTGCATACACTAAATTTGCATCAAAAGTTATCAATAAAAACATTAAAATTTCAGACCAGATGTGAGCTAAATTGTTAATGATATAAATATGATTAACCACAAAACCCATGAAATTAAATATAAGCAGAATTAAAATAATCCAGTTGATACAAATAAATCGTTTGAAATCTTTGACAATACTAAAGACATTATGAATTTTCTGAATAAGAATTACGATATCAATATTCCTTTTCGACTGGAATACAATAATGATATTAATTAGGAAACCTGTACCGTAAAAGAAAGCGTCAAAAATGCTTATGATAACTTGTAAACCTGTACCATTTACATAGCCCAAATATTTACGAGTAAAATATAATACTGTGATTATTAATGTGACACATATGGAAACTACATTAGATGTAAGACTGTTAGTAGTAATAAAATTGTCGCGTATATTATATCTAGGTACGAGCGCCATTTTCTGTATATAATCTAATGGTAAAAGCATTGATTGTATATCTTTGATAACTACATTGTTTAACATAACTTCAACGTTGTGATGTCTGCTTTCAGTTTTCTTCATGTTATACTTCATTTTAATTGAATTGGGTTATGGTTATAGATGTGAACGTTGTGACGATTAACTGTATACTGAATATTAGCTTTTGTTAATCGAACAAAAGCTAATATTCAGTTAGCTTTTGTTCGATTAGTAATTATGTTATGACAATTATTATATTAAGTTTTATCATTAATTCTAGATTATGTGTTTGCGGCTAAAACTTCTGGTATATAATTTTTACAACAGGAAAGGTAATCTTAGCTTCAAAGTTATTTAAACAAATTTAATATTTTAAAATGTATTGAGTTTTAATATTAGCCTGATTTGTCATAAACAGCAAACTCAAGAATCAAAACTCTGCTCTGGCTAATGGTCATACTATATTATATAGGGAACCACAGCACTCAAATAGATAAATATTGCATAGAAATATCTGGCTCTAATTAAAAAAAACGAACGTATGATTAGAATTTTTTAATCTACGCCGATCTATTACTAAGTTATATTATAACATCGAAGGCAAACTTTTACGTGAGACTTTAAGCTAGGTATCTATAAAATAACTGTGGTCAATTTGAAATACAGAACTATGAGTAAAAACAGTATCTGTCTCTATACTGGAGGCTGGCAAATGCGAAGCTGGTAGTACTAATACAATTCTTTCTTACAATTTCCACTACTATAGATATGCTATTCAAAATAAAACAACTATTTAAATTTTATGATTTTAATTTATAGGTCTACCTACTGTGAATACGTAATATTACCGAATTTTTTACAGAAAGTCAAACTGCAGAAGAACAATAGTGTATTGAGTGAACACGCCAACAAGTTCTAAAGGGTACTTGGCGTCTAAATTGAAGCAGCCACAAGCACTCATTTTACTGAACGATGCTCTGTACAATCTTTGAATATTGCGGCACAGTCTTCTTTCATTGTCTGTCAAAAAAAGATCATCAATTCTTTAGAAATTAAAAATTTTCCGTCTAAATTGTAGCTTTGGTTATAAAAATTTAAATCAATTATTTTTTTTTAGGTGTTAACCTAAAGAGTGGCTACAAATCATTAAGTTACAAAAATCTGACATACTCGAACCTTTCAACAAAAACAAAATTACAATAAAATCAATGCTTAAATATTACATTCTATAGAAATGGTGATGGATAATTACCTGATGGGCCTGAATATAAAATTATCATACTGCTATCCTGAACTTTCTCCAAAGCTGTATAGAATAACTCACATTCAACAGCCAACCTTATTTGATAACCTATGTTCTTGCCCAAAAAGAAGTAAACTAACATTTCTTTAGGTAAATTAGCGCTCTGAAATAAATTACCAACATAATCATTAACATTACCAAAGAAAATGAGGTAAAATTCATCATCATCATCATCATATCAGCCAAAAGACGTCCACTGCTGGACATAGGCCTCCCCCAATTTTCACCACCGTGGCCGGTCGTTCGCCGCCCTCATCCATCGGTTGCCCGCCACCCTTATAAGGTCGTCGGTCCACCTTGTAAGGGGTCTGCCCACGCTGCGTCTTCCGGTTCGTGGTCGCCACTCTAGAACCTTTCTGCCCCAGCGGCCGTCAGTTCAGCGAGCTATGTGTCCTGCCCATTGCCACTTTAGAGAAGCAACGCTGCGAGCTACATCAGTTACTTTGGTTTGCCTGCGGATTTCTTCGTTTCTCAAACGATCGCGCAGGGAGGTAAAATTCAACGCTCTCAAAATAAACATAGAATTAATGCTTTAAAGCACCTCTAGTCACATTAGTACTTGCAATCAAAGATATTTATTCATTTGGGTTAATTGAATTAACACTTCTTATGACCGTAAAAATAACAAAATGTTAGCCAAAGTGTTGATCTCCTGCACTATACTATTATTCTTTATTTAAAGAGTTGAAGAAAAATAGAGCAATAGATAAAAAACTTACATAACCAACTTCAGCATCCGAATGCACAAAGTCTATCCAAATTTTAACATACACTAAGGCATGAATTGATGCCTCTACTGTATGATATAATATCTGAAATGAACTCAAGAATATTAAAGACCAGTATAAATTGTTTAAACTAATCAATAAAAAAAATTGAATTAGTAGTAAACTTACCAGAATCTTATACGCATTTTTATAGTATTCGTAACAATTTAATATTTTAACGTAAGACTGAAATAGTAATTCGCAATCGGAGTAAGCCCTACGTGAGGTTAAGAACTCTTTGGTCCACAAAATAGCTTTGATTTTCAATAATTTAATTAATCCCAAGGCGTATATGACATTAGCATCAAAACAAATCAAAAGCAACGTGCCGCTTGGAATGTAAAATGGAGAGTTTTCATAGGCATAGAACCCGAAAAAAACAACGAAAGAATATCCAACGAAAATCAGTACAAAAGAGATCCAATTTAAAAGTACATAGTTTTTGTAACTGTTCTTGCTATTGTAAAGTATGTGGACCTCTTGAATAGTTAACACAAAGTTAATATTATTCCTCATTTGTGTAAGAGATATGATGAAATTTATCAAAAATCCTGTAGAATAAAATATTAAATCGAAATAAAAGCGCATTTTGCGAAATATTGTAGATGATGATATATGAAAGTTCAAAACTTTGCAACGGAAAGAAAATGCTACACTGAACAAAATTGTTACAAACAAGGATATCAAGACTGTAGGAAAATTATTCGGAGTGATAAAATTGTCCTTGATGCAGTATTTGGGTATCATTAAGATTTTTTGCATTAAATTTAATGGTTGAAACATTGTCACGACGTCGTCAACGACGACATTGTTGAACGGAAAGTCAGAGCGATAGCTCTTGGTAAACATAGGCATTATTCTTTTTATGCAATACATTATTTAACTCAAAGCATGTAGCCAGCGGCAGGTATGAAAACCAACTATCGTTTATTGTTTGTGTAGAGCCAATTAATAGAAGTTTCAATACGTCAATGAAGGTAAAACAAATACCTATCTAATGTCTTGTTATAACTTAAAACCTGTAGGTGATGATGACTGTTCAATTTATTATATTATATTTTTTGGGCGTATAAAATAAACAAATAAAAGGTCACCAGTCAAAGAGTATATTTAAATTCTTAGAAGTTTAACTGCTGGTTTAGTACTGTGCCGAACTTAAATTAGTTAACTTGACAATTTGGATAATGTTACCTAGAAACTTCGAATATTTCTGTCTAAAACTTCGGCCTCAATCAGTTAAATTAAAACAGTTCTTGGATACTCGTAATTCATCAATGTCATTCGAGTATTTAATGATATTGTAGGAGTATTAAGTATGTATTTAAAGTTTGTCATGAAAATAATATTTAAAGTAATTAAAACTGTCCAATCTATCTTTCATAAATTTGTTTATAGTGAAAGTATCATAAGTTATATTCAAAATAAACTAAAGCTATTAGTTTGGTATCTTAAATTTTCATCAATTTTATAATGGTAGTTTTCCTTCATTTAACAAGGCGTAATATATCGAGTAATGTTCCGAGAAAAATTTAAAATGTCTCAAAATAATGTGAATAAAATTCCTGTGGAGTTTTTACTAAATAACTTTATAATAAACGACATCAACAGATTATTTTACCCTTTCAATTTTACATTTTACTTCTTATTATCTGCCAAGTATACTATAAAAGATAATTTTATTACTCCAAATAGGAGGTCATACTTCATAACTGTCGCAATTCTCTGGATTGTATTTGCATTATTTTATTACACGACGTATTTTACCGCGTATATTTATGAAGTGTATACTTATCTCGGCAGGACAGGCGTCGTCATTATAACTTATTTCAACGTTTACTGTTTAATCAGCCTCAATGTTTTCTACATTTCTAATATTATCAAAAGTAATAGTAACGTATTACTCATGCTAAGAATTCAGACCATTCACAAAGGCATTTTTGGCCATAAAAATATAAAAAAGTATATAATTAGAAATTGGATTTTAAGTATTATTATCATTTCCTTGGATATCTCTAAGTATACTTGTTTATGTTCTCACAATCGTTTCTATATATTTTTTGAGTATATTGTAGATGTTATGTATATTAGTTATGATATTAATTTCATTTACGCATATAATATTGTAATGTTATTGACCGAATATCTAGTTGAATGGATTAAGAATATTGAAATGAAAAATAATGAGCAAGACACTGACGATGATCAGTACTGTAAAGCAATGCTTGAAATTTATCAAAATATTTTAGAAGCATACAAAATATTTAAAGAAGTTCTACAAGTTTTGGTATTTATTTCCAAACATTTTGTTTTTTTTTTCTTTTGATGCATAAAATTATATTTATTAACTTGCTAAACATGAAGTCCCAGAAACTTATTATTTTATACCTTTATATAATATATGTAGATAGTTAATCAACGTTAGTAAAATTAATAATATTTTTAACCTATTTTAGATACTTTTGTGGACTGTGGATACATTTTCTCGAAGTCTGGGTTATATGCAGGTTGCTATACAATCGTTGCAAGCACTACCATCAACTGCTGGTCATTCAAATGCCTATGGTGATATGGTAAGTTTTACAAAGCTTGATTTTGTAAAATATTCAGGTATTCAGTAAAGTAACTTACTACTCAGGAACGAAGTGGAGGTAGGGAGTAATAGAGCGAGTTAGTGTTCTGTGTTTATCCATAGACGCAGAGGGGCTAGCTAGTAAATATAATGCGTAGTGGATTGCTGACTGTGTTTTTTCATAGGCCGTCAGACGACGGCACACTGTAGTTCCAACCAGCATCCGTGCTATTTTCTCCTCTCCTCTACCCCGCCCTAGTGCCCAGCTCCTCTTCGTCACTACGCATCCTCGCTTCTCCAAATTATTATTAAGTATTTTTTGTTTTTGTGCTTGTGTTGACCTTCTAAAAATTTGTGTCTTTTTATCTGTATCAAATAAATGTATTTTCTTTATTTCTTTTTTCTTTTATACAAATTCCTTGTCTTTCAGATTTTGCTTTTAAAAATAATATCGACATCAAAGCATTACCGGAGTCAAATTAACGGCAAACTAACAATACATTTTTTTATTTCAGTACGATTTTATAATCATTTATTCGATGAAAGTGCTATGGGTGATCGAAGATTTTGCATTGCTGTTAATGATTTGTATATACTGCGAGAAGTTTTACTTAACTATTGAAGACGCACAGTCGGCGTGTATACAGCAGATGAAAAGTGTATTTCGTTCAGGTTTTCAAAATTTTGTAGCATCAATTACAAGTGTTGAAAATTTTTGCACTTTCACTTGCACATTATATCTCTTTATTCATTGAGTTCAAATGAACTACTACCTAGTTAAAAGTTATATTTTTATACATGAACAAAATGTTATCTAGAGAAAGAGAGAGATGAGATGAGAGAGAAAGATTTTTTTTTTTATACTAGCCTACCAAAGTGACTCCACTCTGCCTGACGGTAAGCAGTAAGTGGAATCCAGAAGTGGCGGACACCATTCCTAAAGCTAAACTACTGGTATGGTGGCCTCCACTATGGCGGCTTAGTGAGATGCTTTTTCACGCCCCGCTTAAAAGACCCAGGATCAAAGTTAGATGGGAACACATGCGCTGGCAAAGAGTTCCAGGCTTTAATTGAGGGACAAAAGTATGAAGTATTAGAAGATAATTGTTAAGTAATTTTTCTTCTTACATTTTAACACATTTATATTTTAGACCGCACTTGTTTTAGTCAAATGAATGGTTATGGTAATACTTCTAATACATTTATATTTTTGTGTCGCATTGAATTTTGGTGATTGAATCCTGTATTCTGTTTCAGAAAGTCAAAAACGTCTTTGCAAGAACGTAATTCGTTTGAATCGATCCTCAATGTGCAAGATGACAGCATGTGGACTATTTACTGTGCAAGCAGTACTACCGTTATTATTGTTAGAAGTGATCTCGAATCATGTTTGTGTATTACTACAGTTTGCTTTGCTTTTAGGAAAAATATAAAAAATAAGTTTCATAGTTTTATTAATATAACCTTCCATCCCATCCATAACTTAAAAGTTTTACTCGTGTCGGTCGAACTGATGCAATTTCCGCCACTTCTCTCTGTCTAGAGCCATCTCCTTTAATAATATAATCTTACATGGTACAAAAATGCAGTCGCAGCTAAGTAAAGCAGCCACTCAAATATAAAACACATTCTCGTACAATGAGGTTTCTTAGAAACTTTCTCCCTCGTACGATAAGGTTGTGGAATGAGCTCCCCATCGAGGTTTACCTGAGAGACTACAACATGGAGTTCTTGTAGAAAGGAGTTAAAAGGTTTTTAATATATATATGTATAATAAATAAAAAAAAACTATTTTTTTGAAGTTTAGCAATAGGTTGTTTACTAAACTAGATGAGCATTTTCTATGACACATACAGTACCAGTTATTTTTTACCATAGTTCACTTTTTAAACAAGGAGATATCTTCTGTCACACCCTTACCTACAGGCAATCTACTACAGCTGATTTTCTTATATGACTATCTATACAAACCAAAAACCTTCCTACACAAGAAGTCTTTCCAGCAGTATTATTTATTAGTAAAAGAAAATTTTATCAACAAAACCATTTTAGGATAAATAGTGTAAATAAATATATAATTTATTACCTCAGTTTTGTTCTTTCTTCTCTTTTTTTATATTAGCCTACTGAAGTGACTTCACTCTGCCAGATGGTAAGCAGTCAGTGGAATCCAAAAGTGATGAACACCATTAAAAAGCCAAACATGGCCTCTACTATAGTGAGATCCTTTATTTTACGCCCCACTAATGACCCAGAATCATAATTAAATGGGAAGACATGTGTTGGTAAAGAGTTCCAGGCTTTAATTGAACGACAAAAGTATGAAGTGCTATACTGTTTGGTTCGAGACTCTTTTGATTCCACTGTGTAAAGGTGACAGTTCAGGCCCACACGTGTCGTTCTAGATAAAAAGGGTGAGGGTGAGATTGGTTCAAAGAGCTCTTCAGAACACTCGCCGTAGTAAAAGCGACAGAAAAAGTCATTGAGGCGATGTCTTTACGCACCTGTAAAAGCTCAAGGGTCTTAGTGGCCTCTGGGCTTCCGATGATACCACTGCTCGCAGCTGCAACCTATCGAGTGCATTCAGTAAGTACTGTGCGGAGCCATTCCAAAGATGAGAGCAGTTCTTACTCTACACAGGAATGAACCTGTGGCTTATAAACAAGACCAAGCTGCTTGGACGTAAAGTACCGCCTTACCCTGTTCAGGACACCGAGTTTACAGGAGATGGTTATATTGACGCACTCGATATAATTCCACCGTCCACCATACCCAGCATACTAAGGCTATCCTGTAGTACCCAAATTATAACCTATATTGTACATAAGCGAACTTAATGCTATAAGCATTCTCTACCAGTCAACCTTAGGTGGTGCAGTGATAAACGTATGATGATTCATCAACATTTCTGGTACTGTTAATAGGCACTTCTGTAACTTTGACAAGTCCCGAGCAGGTGATAATGATAAACATAAATAAAACCTTACCATAACATAAAATAAATTCATGTGCAAATTATATGCTGTGAGATGTTTTGATAAATATCAAACATTTTTGCACAATATTCATCAATTTATTCTTTATTGTTTATAATTTGTATATCTAAGATAAAAAGTCGACATTAAATATAAGAATTGGAAATGTAAAATGTACTGTAATATGCGTAATCAAAGCATAAGTTTAGTATATTCAATTTTTAAGTAAAAATATATTTTGGAACAAATTTACAAAGTAGATTATGCTCTTAACCTCATTGCTGATGTAACAATTACGTAAAGCTTTAGCTGGAACTTGGAACATTTTTATCCTGTACTGTGGAACTTTAAACATGTTTATCCTGTACTGCCTAAGCATATGTTTAGATGTTAGGACTATCTGCCTCACTTCAATCAAATAGTATGACTAGAATATTATTGCATGTAATCATATATTTCCCTTATTTATTTATTTCTTTCTTTACATATTACAGTTACACAATATCCAAATAAAACTGAATGTGATTAAACGCATGGATCGTCAGCTCGTCTTCTCGTAGACGGCATGGGTTCTGTATACCGCTGCATGGAACACAAGCAATATATATATTTGGTAATTATCTTTATGTCAAGGTATATGAAGTCTAATCGAAATGGCTTTTATTTAATTACTGTTAATGTTTGGCCGTGTAGTCTTTGAGGAAGAAAATGAAATCACCCAACTTTTTTCGTGGGTGACGTAATATTAATATCACATAATGGGTGTAATTTATCTATAATATATGTATGTATTTACAAAAATAAATGTATGTAAGTAGTATATCAGTTGCTTAGTACCCATAACACAAGCAAATATAATTGCTTAATTTGGGACTAAATGGCGCTGTGTGAAAAAAAAAAAAAAATAATGATAATTGCCGTCTCGACTCTAAACCGTGGTGGCTATAGAAAAAATTCTTGGGAAAGGTTATGTCCAGCAATGAACGTGATTGAGCTAATAAATGATGTTAATTATATCTATTAATTTTGTATATTGACATCGCGAGAAAAGCAGCCAGACATAATTTATTTAAAGAATTATCAGGTATTGTGACATATTATGGAAGCGCTTTATCGCGCGACTAACATCGTTCTAGAACAAAATAAATTCCTGGCTATCTTTAAATTATAGTCGAGATCTTTCTACAATAATGATTTCCAATTACCATTATCTATATATATAAAAGAAAGTCGTGTTAGTTACTTCACTTATAACTCAAGAACGGCTGAACCGATTTAGCTGAAAATTGGCAGGGAGGTAGTTTAGAGCCAGGAGAAGAACATAGGATACTTTTTATCTTTACTTTTTTTTTTTTTTTTTTACGTATAATGACAGCTATGTAATGACGTGTGGATGACAATTTGATATTTGTAAGAAATCAATAATAAAACTATTTCTATTAAATAAATAATTAACATTATTGCCCAATTGCCCATTCGTATAAACAGTGAAGTGAACTATAAAACTCGGTATGGTTGAAAATTTAAGTTTTTAGGTGAAGTGAAGTTTAATTAATAATGCCGCGACCAAGACGATCGAATCTTTCCCGACAAAGCCGTGATGCAAGAAGAATACGAAATACTGCAAATGAAAGGACTGAAGAAGAACAAGAAATTGCACGTGAACAGCGCCGCGATAGTATGGCTCGACTTCGTGCTTCTCAATCACGAGAGCAAAGTGAAGCAGCCCGTGAAACAGCTCGGTTGGCAATGCAGAATCGTCGAGCGAACAACAGAGGTCAACAAATAGATAATTTGCGACGCAGAACAAGATATTTATCAAGTGCTGATTTGAATCGAGGTCGATTAACTATTCTGCCGGCGACATACATTGTTTGAGTCACTACGAACTGTTAATGGTGTAATATTCCCAACATATCGTGCTGCATGTGAAGAATTGAAGTTATTAGAAAACGATAGTCATTGGGATACGACAATCGCTGAAGCCATTATCTCTGCATCTCCAAGTCAGATACGCACATTATTCGCTATCATAATTTCGACATGTTTTCCATCAAACCCATGTAACCTGTGGCACAAATACAAGGATAATATTTCAGAAGATATTTTACATCAAATTCGTGTCAGTTCCAGAAATCACGATATTGAGATGAATGAGGAGATACATAATCGTGCTTTACTCTTGATCGAAGATATGTGTTACCTCATGTGCGGTAATTTATTAATCAGGTTAGGAATGCCAGCACCATATCGTGAAATGAATGACGCATTTAATCGAGAATTGGAACGGGAACGTGAATATGATCACCAGGAATTAGATTTAGTAGTTCAAACGAATGTACCCCTGTTGAATTACCAACAAAAGGAAGTTTATGATACTTTAATGAAGGCAATCGATGATGAAAATGGTGGTTTATATTTCCTAGATGCCCCTGGTGGAACTGGCAAGACATTCCTCATGTCATTAGTTTTAGCAACTGTTCGGGCGAGATCTAACATAGCGGTTGCAGTTGCTTCTTCTGGAATAGCAGCCACATTGTTAGAAGGATGCCGTACGGCTCATTCAGCATTCAAATTACCGTTAAATCTTCAAACTATTGAAGAACCAACGTGTAATATTGCAAAACACTCAGCAATGGCCAAAGTTTTAGCGGTATCGAAAATCATCATCTGGGACGAATGCACAATGGCGCATAAACGTGCATTAGAAGCACTTAACCGAACATTAAAAGATTTACGCAATGACTCGAGATGTTTTGGAGGAGCAATGATTTTACTTTCTGGCGATTTCCGCCAAATACTGCCAGTAATTCCAAGATCTACGGCTGCCGACGAAATAAACGCTTGCCTCAAATCGTCAAATCCTATTGACTGCGTCACAAATGAAGATGAAGCCACCAACTATCCAATTGAATTTTTAAACTCTTTGGACGTGCCTGGCTGTATGATAGTTATTCCGTACTAAAATAAAGAAATAATTATGAATGATTGATGTAGAAATTTAATTTTTTTTGTATTTTTTCCAATAAAAAAAAAATATGATTATTTATTGACATTAAGGCGGAACAAAGTTCGCCGGGTCAGCTAGTTTTAAATAAATTGAAGTTTATATCTGAACAACGTATCAAAAATGATGTTGATAATAAATTGACAGTTACTAAGCGTAAAATTAATAAATTATGCGAAAAATTGAAGTGTCTTAAATAATTATAAATTGAAAGAAAATGTCGTAAATAAATAATAATTTGTTATCTAAAGTTACGATCAAATTTCTAAGAATGCCTTCACACTGTACCATAATTTCAAATTTTATTCTTAGAATGATAACGTACATAGGTACCTAAAAATATAATACGAAACAATAGTTAATTAGATTGTCTTATAGTGAAATAGCGACATTTTAGTCATGAATTATTATTCCATGTGCGATTTCTATCTTCTTTTAAATTCAAACATAGTCTATATTCGATAATTAGATTATCAAAGTCAAAGTCAAATTCATTTATTCTATATGAATAAATGAATTTTTATAAAATGAATGTTTATAAAAATAACACTTAAAACGTTAAATTTAAGAAATTAAATTAACAATTAACCTACAGCCAGTTTGCTGATCAGGTAGAGCCATGAGAAGAACTGGCAGGCCACTCTTTTTAATCGCCAGGTTATTGCAATTTTCAAGTAGCATGCAGTGACACAGGCAATACACTTATGAAAAGTATCTTGTAAAGTAGACGAATTCAGAAAACCACGGGTATGAGTTTGTTGATGATGTAGCTATTAAGTATAGATAATACTTAATAGTGTTTAACCTACACTAAACAAAATGAATAATATTTTAAGCGTTTTATCAACGATATTCGTACAGTATTAACATACTAAATAATTTAAATATGAAGTTGCCCTAACTTAAAACAAATAACTTTATTACTGAATATTTAAGTAAGTTTGAGTCATTTCGATATAAAGAAACAAAGGGCACGGTAAATAATGTTTCAAATAAAAACGTAGATAGCAAAATGTTTAAATATAAAATTGAAACTTTACGTATTAACTATGTTAATAAAGATATTCAGCGAATGTTTTATCCCGTAAATTTACTTCAAAATCTGTTTCTAACATCAAAGTATACTATTAACAAAAATTTTATATTTGCGCATGGAAAAAAATTCAACGTTATTATGAGCTTGGGATACATATGTATGAGTATTGTGTGCATCTGGCACAACGTTATGGAACATATACCGAACTCAAGAGGTTCTACCAGCAATATTTTCACGATCATCGATCACGTAATGTTCGTCTTTAATTTTGCTGGCCTGCTTTTATTGTTATATTTAAATATAATACATGGTGAAAGCAATGTTATACTTCTGTTAAAAATTCAGTTGATTCAAAAGAATGTTAACTTTAGTAAAAAAAATGTTAAATCTTTTATTCTTATGAGCTGGGTATTAAGTTTCGGTGTATTTTTCTGTACTTTGTTCATTATGATTTCATTTTATGGATGTTCGTTAGCAGTCACAGATTTTTCTTTATTGAACTTTTTAATCGATATGTTGTATGTAACGTTTGATATAAACGTTGTTTATTCGTCGCTAATCATTAATTTATTGACCAAATACCTTATTAAATGGAATAAAATACTAGATAATATTATAAATAATGGACAAAAAAATGATAAGAATTGCGCTAAATTGTTAAAATTATATCAGAATATTTTAAAATCTTACAATTTGTTTAAGAAAATATTCCATGTCGTGGTAAGCATATTTTAAGAATGTAATGAATGCCATAATCTTAACATTAAATATTATTAAGTATATGTTACATTGTATTTTACAGATATTTTTACATACATTTAATACTTTCTATCGATTTCTAAGCCAAATCCAAATGATTTTAGAAATATTCAAAATCGACACAAGTTTTTTCAGGAATGTAAGTTATTTGGTGAATTGTCAAATTATAAAATTTTATCAGCATGTAATGACATTTATTTGTGTTTTATTTTTAGAAACGTGACATCTTTGTTTTTATAGTAACTTTGATTTGGGGTATGAAGGACATGTTACTTATAACGTGCATTTGCTGGAACTGTCAAAAATTCTATATTGCTATTGAAGACTCCGAAACAGTATGTTTTCGTTGTGTTATGAATAAGCAATGTTCAGGTTTGTAAGTAATTTTCTTTGAGTTTTTACATTAGCATGACAAATGAGAACATCTTCGATACAAGAAATCTTGCAGATTATCAAGTTTGGGCCAAATAACATCACAATTAACCTACCATGTTTAATGATCAAAATTGACTGAGACTCAAAATTTGTAACAATGTCCAAGCATCAACTATTTATTAGATAACAGTTATGTAAAAAAAACTTTCAAAAAACCAAAACACTAAATTATTCATCACAATAATTTATATTTTTTTTACAAGCCATCATATATTTTCTTTAATCTACGTTTGATACTGTGAATAGAATCTGCCTTCTTTTTTGTTTTGAGCCATTAGAGAGAGTAATGAAATGCTCTTGCTTTTTATCAGTCTTATAGTCTATTTGATGTATATACCTATTTTTTTCAGAAAGCGAAAAGCGTCTTTACAAGCAAGTAACGCAATTGAAACGTGCTACATTCACCAAGTTACGAGCATGCGGCTTCTTCTACGTAGATGCAGTTTTACCTATCAGTTTATTTGATTTGATTGGTAATTACACTATTGTTTTACTTCAATTTGCTATTCTTTAAGTAAATAAATTAGTTTTTATAGTGACTTTCATTCAAAAAAAATTCTGCTTAATTTTATACTCAAATTGACTAGATCCTTCAAGCAAAATCTTGCAAGCTTAATATTGAGATCGTAGATTTATCAACTGAGTTATAACCCAATGAAGATTAAAATAGTGACGATCAAGATTCTCATAGCATACATGTGTATCGCCACTGGGATACTTGCCATTCCCATAATCCAGTTATAAGAAACGACAGTTTGATGTGACACGACGAGAAACAGATTAAGCATAGGATTTTGCTTTAATGAGAAGATTTTTAGGTGTTTATAGTTTTGAACTTCATAGCATTATTATAGTACTTAAAAACGGCCTGCCTAATGTTAAATTGTTATGACCAAAATATTACAGAAGAAATGTTAAAAAGAAACAACTAAGTCATTGCAGACCGTAATGTGTATGGGAGGGAAGAAGGAAATCAAATTTCTAAGACTACAAATTCAAGTGATTAAGCATATCTATTCCTATCATTATAGCTGAACATGTCCTTAAAACCTATTTTCCAATTCCAATCTCAAATCAAATCTCTCCAATTGCGGTTCGTTGCATTGCGAGCACATGGCGTGATGGTGGATTGAGTGGTTTTAGTGACGGAGTCCATCCAGCGACGTGGTAATGGATCACGTGCTGGCCTGCCTTCTACATGACCCTATACAACGAGCTTTTCCATCAAATCTTATTTCCTCGACATGTGCCCAAAGAACTTTAATATTCGCAGCTGCACAGTCGTCAAAAATCTTTTTTGAATGTTAATTATTTGGGGATGGAATTTTTAGTGCGGAACGCTGTCCATGGTAGCAGCAGCCGAAATTTGTAATAAATATTTATAAAAATTCAAACTGTAATAATACAATAGCATAATTAGCAAGTAGTCCCATCATTTGTAAAAGTAATCTAGCATCTATCCGAAATAGGCCACATATGCTCATCTTCTTTAATGATATCTGATAATGTCTCTGAATGTTCTTCCACGGCCTCTTTTCAATATCTGGAAATTTGAAAAAAAAAAAGAGATACCATTTTATTTAGTCTAGATAACAAAATATACCACCTTCTTCAATAGTTATTGTTTGAGTGTGGTTTATTAGTTAAATTTCATCATCAATTTCACCAATATACATTCCCTGCTAGCCTTTCTAAATCATTGCCACATACCGACCTCAACCATAGATTGTTTTTTCATCGTGTTAAGAATTTACCCTTGCTGCATTTTCGGGTGCGTGGTCGCCGGTGCAGAACTTTTTTGTCTTGGTAATTATTAATTCTTCAAGCTATGTAATAAATATCCAACTCATTACCACTTTAGTAAGCCGACTTTATGAGCTAAATCAGCTACTTTGGTAATATATGAAAACCAAATTAATAACAACCAGTTTCGTACCTGAATTAGATGATTTTATAATGATCATGCATAACTCGTAAGCTTGATTCAAAGCATAGTAGTAATTTTCAATTTCTAAATTGAAATATATTTCCATAGCAACATTTTTCAATAACCAAGCATATATTGGGAACAGACCAAGACTCACTCTCATCTAAAATTAAATTATTGAGTCAGTTACATAAAGTAGAAATAAATCGTTTTATTATTTTTTTCAAGTTTTCTCAAATGGTCTTTGTTTGAATAATGTGTCATACATGTCATAAAATCGTTATGGGCCATAACTGACAAAGTTAGGACAGAATTTCTTTCATTCTTCTTGGAACTCAGCAAAATTAAAGACTCTAAAAGGGAGACCATAGGGAAACTTATTTAGATTAAATTTGTTGTGACAATTTCATTACCAGCATCATCATCGGAAAGACGTCCACTGCTGGACATAGCCCTCCCCCAATTTTCACCACCGAGGCCGGTCGTGAGCCGTCCTCATCCATCGGTTGCCCGCCACCCTTATAGGGTCATCGATCCACCTTGTCAGGGTTCTGCCCACGCCGTGTCTTCCGGTTCGTGGTCGCCACTCTAGGATTTTTCTGCCTCATCGACCGGCAGTTCTGCAAGCTATGTGCCCTGCCCACTGCCACTTCAGAGAAGCAAATGTGTGTGAGTGAAAATTTACTATCAACAAATTTGATGCCGTAGTTCATTAGTACTTATTCAGATGGGCACGCTAAGTTAGTTGGTTTATTCAATAATTCATACTCCGTTTAAACTTACGATCTAAACACTTACGGTGGATACATTTTGTAAGCCTATTTTAAAGAAATTAATTATGAGTTCAATGTGAAATAAAGCATAAATGAACGTTTCCAATAAATGGTGTAAAATCTGAAACAAAAGTTATTTTATTTTTAATTATACATTTTTATTTATATGGTTATATAAAAAAAAATACCTTACAGACTGAGAGAGAGTTAAGGACACAGCGGATAGGACATGGTCAAAATTGATTCAACATGTCAACAGTGCTTTTAAATTAATAAATTGTAAGTACTTACTGACAGCTGAAAAGTTTTCTGATATATATCATAACACCTTAATATCTTCACATAGCTTTTCAACATTATTAAACTAAATTCATTAAATTCCAAACCACTAGAATTCATAGTCTGATTGTTCCATAATAAAACTTTATCCTTCAAAGCCATTATGATTCGGATTGCGTATAACAAATTCATGTCAAAAATTATTAAAATATTATTAAGTAGTACAATATATACATTAACGCCATACGTCAGAGACACGTAAGCAGCCATGGTCAAATAGGAAATAAACAAGACGGTAACACAGATTCTGTTGCCAACAACATAGTTTTTAAAACTAGACTCTTTATTCAGGAAACGATGGACATCTTGAAATGTCAAAACGAATTCAACATTTTGGTTCGTGTAGATGAAATGTACGACAAAATTGATGAATAAGGCAATACAGTAAAATATAATGTTTCCGTAGGTTTGGTAATAATAGCTTGTACCGACATATTGTTCATACATTGTTCTATCAATTAAGATTAAATTTAGTAATAAGTATACAGTAAGGAGCAGAACCGTCGCGCACATTGAAATTAAATTTGATCTGCAATTATTTGGAGTAATGAAGTTGTTAGCGATGCAGTATTTTGGACATAATATTATAGATTGCACGATGTTTAATGGTCGAAACATAGATTTAATGTCTTCATCAACAACATTGTTTAACAATATTTCAACTTTATAACCTTTGTATTGTGATTTTCTTCTTGTCACTGAATTCATTGTTTAATAATACCTAAGACTTAAAACTTCGACCAATATATAAAACAAATGATGTCATGTTTCTTTACAATCAATTAATTGAACTAAAATTGATGAAAGTAAATTCAAATGAGCACTAACATTAGATTAACTTATTTTATTTCAGATCGATAGAAGTAGAATTCTCAATAATATAAATGAGCAACACCCATTCTGATGTGACAAACCAAGCAGTCGTTATGTTTGTTTCAAAAGTAAGTTTAGGACTGGAAAGCTCTAAAATTCCTTGCTTAAACAATATTGACAATATAACTATTTATCTATTACTTATTCAAGAATATGTTATAAAAAGAAAAAACATTTCCAATAGCTATTTTACTGTAACGCATAAAAAAATTTGGTGATAACCAAGATAAAATAAAAATAGTTAATTTATCACATTTATCACAAATGCAACTCATAAATATTCATAACTATAGAAAAGCAAACTGTAATAACACAATGACGTAGTTCACTATAATTCTAACGAGGTTTTGAGGAAGCGATGCCCCGACGGTGAACATTTTGTACGCAGTCATTTCACAGAAATTTGATCGATTTAGACGTAGCACATTCTTGTAGAACCTTTTAGCGCCTTCTGAAATATGTAACATAAAATATATTCGTTATAAAATCAATTCTAAGTCCAGCATTAATATGTACCTACTCATAGTATAAAGGTAAATTAACTTCATCGGAAATATCAGGTAGGTATAATACGAATCAAAAATTTATGAGACGTTAAGAAACGAGTAGGTACCTAAAATTATTTTTTGCCAATCATTAACAAAATTGCTGACTTTTTAAAGGCCAAGATAGTAATTAGAGAACGTAAGAATTAAAACTACCAATGCAATAATTAAATACACTATCTTATTCCTGAACAACTGATTTATAAAAAGTGCTTCATTTCTGTTCTCACCTGAAATCTGCTGACTGCCTTTTAAATGGTAACAGCAGATCGCATTCACATTTTCAATAGTGATATACATGTTTTCACAGTGCTTGCTGAATAAGGTGATGAGAAATACATTCTTGCTTGTCCAAATAATAGCAATAATACCCACCAATGTGAGTAACCATTGAAGCTGAAAATATTTAACAATATTATAACATTACCAGCATTAAGCTGAGTGACGGCCAGTTTTTCGCGTGGACGTGGCGCACATCTGCACGCGAGCTTGTATGAAGTTCATGGTACTCTGTTTTTATTTTGTCAGTTTTATGTTTTTGTTTTTTGACTGTGGCTGAATGTTTATTTTTACTTATTCTTGTGGGTGTCACCTACATGTGAAAAATAAACTTTTTTTCTTTCTATAAGATCCTCAAGTAAAATGTGTCAGATGATATAGCTAACTATTCTGTCAAAAAATATCGACTAATATTTGCAATGTAAAAATTGTGTTGCGTTTGGTTAACTAAGTAAGAACTCCTAAGGCACAATTTATTATGTTTTCGATTGCCTTCTTTTTTCTTCCTCATTTTCAGCTTCCTTACAGTTAACAAAGGATTGGTTGTAAGGTACTTCCTCAACATAGTCTCCAACAGTCTTTAACTCTTTCATGGACAGTGATATAGACACAATACATTTTTATTGTCATCACGGCCATATCTGTTTACTGACCCAGAAAGTGTTGAGTTATATCGTATTACTGCTGGTAACTCATAGACTATGGTGCTTCGAAAAGTCTTGAGGTATTAACACAACGCACAAATTAATAAGAAGATATCTAACTTTCTGAGGTCTAGAAGCTATGATTAACAGTAAGTAACCATCAGAAACTGTCAAAAAAAAAAGTAAAATTTTATATACATACAGCATTTTGTTCTTCCACTGAACTCAATTTTGCAAATTCCAAATACATTTGAACGTATATTAGAGTGTGAACTAACGTATCTGATGTATGAAACAATATCTGGAAAGTAATTATGGATAATAAATTTAAAAAGACGATAATTCGAAGAAAACGTTTCTTACAATAGTTGACATCATTCAAGTTACCTGCAAACTAAATAACTTAATAATGATGTATAAGTGGTTGCCAAATCTAAACATTGTGACTATGAAATTATACGAAGAATTCCTCGTTTCAGATCTATGTCAAACAGTGGCCTTATTGAGGCTAATGGTACCAACTGTAAATTAATATAAAAATACTTACTGGCTTTTGAAAAACCTTCTTGTAAATATCAAAAGCTTCTATGAAATAGACATAAGCTTGAAACATTTCCCTCCAAACCTGTTCTCTATTTATCTCTATACATCGTTTAGTATAATAATCCACTCTTAATCGCCATGTAACTATTCCATCTATTAGTAACTGATTTATACATACCGCGTAGGACATGTGAACATCAAAGTAAACCAGAGACAAAAAATATACAGCGATAGAATAATCAGCTCTTAGAATTATAAACAGCGCGTAAACTCCACAATGTCTTAAGACATATGACCAATTAGAAAATATAAACTTCTTATAGTTTTTATATCCGATAATGTTAAAAGCCTTTTGGATGTTAACGATCATTTCAACTTGGTTTTTAGTATGATATATATTCATGCAGTAGAAAGTAAAGAAAGAAGGAACATAGATAATACAGTTTACAACAATGAACACATCTAAGAAGTTGTTTAAAGACAAATTGTTATATTGGTTGATGATGATATATAGATTAAAAAACATGTACATAATCATGCCGACAAATGAGACAACGTGATAATATCGTGTATTAGGTCTAATACAATTGTATTTAATGTAATATTTAGATAAAAAAACCATATACTGGGTACATCGCATAGGTAATAGGACCCTTTGAAAATCTCTTTCAATGTAATTATTAGGTATAGATAAATTATTATTTTCAACTTTCAAAGTGTAAGACATAGTCACAAAATTGAAGTGACTCAAGAGTGTAAAGCCTTCCAATACGTATAAGTGATTATAATTGTTGTTTTATCTGCAAACATGATCATCAATTACAATGATCGCTATTGTTTCACTGTTTACATATCTCTTTATTTAATTCGTGAATTATTTTTGTAAAATTTTCAATAGCTTTGTTGCTATTGTAGCAAAAGTTAATGTCTTTATTTCTGGCCGATGTTGAAATCCAAGACGTAGAATTCTCGGATCGAAGCAAAAGTGTTACTTATTAATTTCTATCTAAATATTGTATAGTATTTTATATTGAATATAAGTAATGAGTTTTCTTTGATTTGTAATTGAGCATGCAACGAAAGTCAAATTCGTTTCGTTGTGTTACTGTGATGTTAGCTAAGCTCTCAATTTTTTTAACTCAATTTTTGTAACTATTCGTAAGAAACTGACTATTGTGTGACTTTTTACTTAATTAGAAACAATAAACAAATTTAATTAATTTCGATAACACCTTATTTCAATTTATAAAATTTCATTAATATAAAGAATCATCAAATATTTACGTTAACTTTAGTGTTTCAATAATTGTTACTAAAGTCCTACTTCATGTTTCTATGAACATGGAGTATTTTAATACATTTAAGAAAAAAACAGTTTACAACACAAACTATAATGTTGAAGTTCTATTAAACAATGTAGTTAGTGACGACATACAGTCTATGCTTCGACCTTTAGATTTAATACAAAATTTTACACTGAGCCCTAGATATAAAATCGAACATAACTTTATCACTCCAAGTAGCTTTCGATCTAACTTCATTGCAATATGTACAAATGTGTCATTAATTTTGTTCTTTATCGGCCTTTCCTTTATATATTTACCACGCGAACCATTTCTGCAAATGATTGTGAATTGGTCTGATGTGTTATTTAGAATCACGGGGTTCCTCATCAATATTTATATTGTTCTTCAGACTAAAAGTAACGTTGAAGTAATTTTAATTATACAAGAAATACATAAAATCTTCAACGTGGTAAATGATTTCAAAACATTTATTTTCATGAACTGGTTCATTTTGGTAGTATTTATTATTACCTATATTAATGTTGTAATATTACATTATATTTACGTTTCTGAAGTCTCAAACTGTTTGGATGAAATTTGTTTAGCCTTGCTATTATCTTTTGACACAGCTATGTTATATGTAGTAAGGTTGCTCAGTATGCTTAAAATCAAACTTGTTCTTTGTAATGATCAATTTTTGCGCTTCAACTGTGACGATGAACAAGTAAGCAAAATACTTTTCCAAAGTTATGTTAAAATTTTGAAATGTTATCAAAATCTTGGAAGTATTTATAAGTTAACAGTAAGTTTCTAAATCTAGTCTGGTGTAATAACTAAATTTAATATTAAATCACCCTCACCAACATCTAAATATTTCTGTTCGTCTAAATAACTAGACATAATTATACTCTTATTTTATGGTATTATCTTAATATATGCCTACTGCAAGAGGTATGAGGCATTGATCGCCATGCTTGCTCAAGGCGGATTGGCCATTTCAGACTTCCTCAGAAGTCCAGGTTTCCTCACGACGTTTTTCTTCACCGTCAGTCAGTAATGTCCAGATAAACTTAAAAAGCACACATGATTTGAAAAATCACATTTATACTTGCCCGAATTCGAACCCCCAACCTCGTGTTTACGAAGTGAGTGCCTTTACCACTGGGCCATTACGACTATATTTTTGACTTTGTTTGACTACTTTTTATGATTGTATGTATCCATTAAAAATAAAGTAATGTAAAGTCTGAGTTTCATTTTATTGACACAAATTTAGTTCCCAGAGTAAATACCAGAGGCGCTCAAAAAAGCGTCTCTGGTAATTTTAATACAAACATTTCCCACTGCCATATTTGTGAGATTAACTAGTAGGCGCTTATTAGAGCTTATAAAGAAGTCCTAGATTTCTGACTTTGGTAGACTATTGTTCCTTTAATTGTTAACATAATATTTTTCAGTTGCTTTACCATTCAGTGGATACATTCATGCACACTTTAATTTATCTGAAATCATTCCTTGCATATATGACATTGAGTGATGTTAAGAATAACGAGGTAAGTTACACAAGTAGTGTTAAGATTGCATGCATTGTGCTTAATACAGTGAAAGTATCTGTACGGTAGTAGATCCACGCTAGTTTCAGCATGAATGGGCCGGATCGTCCGGGGAAGTACTACCCTCTCATAGAAGACCGACTTTAGAGTAGTAGTATCCGTACTACTGCGTTTCGTTCGGTGAGTGAGATCGCCGTAGGCCCAATTTCCCCCTTTCCTCTTTCCTCACCTCCCTCATTTCCTTCCCCTAACCCCATTCCCAGCCGCCATAGTGGAGGCCACCATACTAGCAGTTTAAGACGATTTTGGTATAGTAGCCGCCATCTGGATTCCACTGACTGCTTACCATCAGGCGGGGTGGATTCACTTTGGTAGGCAAGAATAGAAAAAAAAAAAAAGGTTTAGAAAGATCAAACTCAGGTATGAGTCCTAACTATTTGATGAAGCATCGACTTCCTTGACATCCTTGTTTTTTATACTTTCCCTTTTTCAGCATTCTAGTCGAGTAGTAGCAGTTATAATATCAATATGGCTTCTGAAAAACTTCATTCTGCAATTAAGTCTTTCAATAAAATGCGAAAAATTTTATGATACCGTAAACGCAATTCAAGATATCTGCATATTCAGTTCAAATTCTCTTTGTACAGGTATTGTATATTGTACTTCAAAAATTTCGTAAATTTCTATAGTTGACTTTTACTACAGTTACGGAAGAAATTGGGCTATATTATATTTATGCTGTACGGTTTTCGTTGTTATGTTGGTAAAATACAAAAAAAGCAAACAAAGATTCAAAATCTGAATAGATAAATTATATAAATGAAAGTACTATACTATACTCAGTTCATAAATCAGAGTTAGGGCTTGCTGGTTTCTGTTCAGAAAATTCCTTTTCTTTTGATTTTAAAATGATTATGCCTTGTGTATACTTTAATCTTATGATTATTTCAATTTCGTACAATGTCAACTTAGTTTTTTATTGTGTCGCTTCCAGACGAGAAAAAGAAACTATGCAAGAACATTCAACGACTACTCAAAGCAACATTTACTAAAATGTCAGCGTGTGGTTTATTCTACGTAGATGCCATGTTGCCGCTTAAACTGATGGGATTGATTACGCAGTACATCATTGTCGTACTGCAGTTTAATTTTTTGTGATTGTATTCTCATAAAATAATCCTTGTTTATAACATGGTAGGGACACATTATGATGAAACTATGGGGGCGTTTAAGAATATAATGTATTTTGCAAAAATGTAAAGTAGCTTCTACAGATAATGTTGAGCTCCTGTATTTTTATGTTATTTCAATCAAACGGTGTGCCTATTGCTACTATATTTCTTACAAGCGTGTTTACCAAAACATCAAGAATATGATTATGCAGAATATTGTATTTAAATTGTTATAAAGCTATTTCATTAAATATGAAGATCTCCTTATTTTTAACAAAATTATAGAATCTTTGAATTATGAGACACATTTTAATTAGAACTTTCTTTATTTTCTTTACACCCCAGTCATATTATTATTTTAATTAAAGGTTAGACATAAAAATGTAATTCAATTTTTATCAAAAATTAATATACTAGACATTTTGTTATTTAGGACACAATATTTGTTGTTTATATTAATTCATTAATTGATAGTAAAGAAAACAATGACTTCTGTATCTATTCCCATTACAGCTAGTGCTCATACCATGAATTTTTAAAACTAGGTAATCAATAATACAAAGCAATAAGTTTTATTAAACAATGTGATCAGTAAAGATGTACAGCCCATGCTTCGGCCATTTACTTTATTACAAACGTGACTTTTATTCCTAGATATCTTATCAAGTTAAATTTCATTACTTCCAATAGCTTTAGTTCTAATATCTTTTCTGATTGTAATTTATTGTTTTATATCGTTTTGTACTCCTTATATTTTAACATTGTTTATTTCTCCAGTACAATTAACGACAAGATCTTAAGTACCCTTGTCTTTTTAATTTACTCTTTAGGGTTTATCAATAATATCGTTATTATTTTACACACTTACAGTAATATTTACGTCGTATTAATTATTAAAGAAATTTATAATATTTTTAATGTGTTACATTTCATTAATTTTATTTTTGTTAACTGGGTCTTTTTGTTCTTGCTCATTCCCCATATGGCTCTTGTAGTCTTTTATACATACCTATATACTTAACGATTTCTATTACAATTGGTATGAAATCGCCATTTATCTTATGATGACTTTTGACGCAAATATGTTGTATGCAGTAAGATTGATTACTATTATGAAGAATAATCTAGTTCTGTGTGACAAGCAGTTTTTAATTTTAAGTTATAAGAATGAAGCAGAAAGCAAAAGGCTCTTTAAAACTTATGATAATACTAAGTTTCCGCGGAACGGTTTCACGTCCACTAATGGACTCTGGCAATCCTCAATTTTTGACACATTGTCCGATTGTGAGACGCCCTTATCAAGTCGTCAGTTCTTTACTAAAATTGCGTACAGCAGATACAATACATAAATTTTGTAAACGTGTAATCTTTTAAAGTTAGTGCAATTTGAAAGTGTTTGAACAAAATCTACGGATGATTCTAAATTATATAATAGTTAAAATATGATTTTAAAAGTAGCTTACCGAAAATTTATAATAACGTCCAAGAATAAAATATCATTTTAGAATCTATACTATTATATAAAGCGGCAGAGTTTGTTTGTTTGTTTGAGCGCGCTAATCTCCAGAACTACCAGTCGGATTTAAATAATTCTTTTTGCGTTTGATAGACCAGTTTTTGAGGAAGATTATAGGCCATATAAGATCACGCTATATGTGACAGGAGCAGAACAGTAACCAAAAATGTAACTTGACGCGGATGAAACCGCGCCGCGGAAGGCTCGTAAGGTATATCGCTGGAGAAACAATATATTTCAATTTAAATATATTTAATATTTATATTTAAAGAAAGAATATATTTCTATAATATATTTCTTCTGCATCGGATGGATTGGCCACAGAGAGCCTTAGGAACGCCTTAGGCCTGCAGTAGGATAAGAACACCCCAAAATTATTATATTATTATTATTCTATGTATTATTATCGATATGACCGTAGTTTTGTAAAAAAAAATATGTACGGCAATCGGGCTAAGTAATAAAAGATTTAGTAACATTTTTTAGTAGCGTTTTAGGCATATTTTTTTTATTAGCCTACCAAAGTGACTCCACCCAGTCTGATGGTAAGCAGTCAGTGGAATCCAAAGCCTACCAAAATCCATCGTCTTGAACTGCTGGTATGGTAGCCTCTACTATGGCGGCTGGGAATGGGGTTAGTGGAGATCATCATTTTATGATAGAATATTAATACATGCTAGAGGAGTCGACGCAGAAGACAAAAGATGTACGAAAGAAGACGAAAGTAGTACACAATCAAACGCTTTGTGACCTACTAATGCAAGTCAATCCTGAGGGCCTCGACAAGTGGCATAAACGCTAATAGAATAGAATAAAATAGATTAATCAATGTATGAGATTGATATAAGCTAACGCCAACATTTTCGTTAGCTTATATCAATCCCAAAAAAAGTCAAAATGGCCCTATGGATAAGGCACCCGATTCGTAAACACGAGGTAGTGGGTTCGAATCCGGGCAAGTACCAATATGATTTTTAAAATCATATATACTTTGTAAGTTTATCTTAGATATTTCTGACTGACGGTGAAGGAAAACATCGTGATGAAACCTGGACTTAAAAGTCTGAAATTGCCAATCCGCCTTGAGCAAGCGTGGTGATTAATATATATTATATAATAATATTCTACCACATTCACACAGCGCCATCTAGCCTCAAATTAAGCAATTATATTTGCTTGTGTTATGGGTACTAAACAACTGATATACTACTTATATACATTTTTTTTTTGTAAATACATACATATTATAGATAAATTACACCCAGACACAGAACAAACAATCATGCTCATCACACAAAGGTTTGTCCTGGGTGGGAATCGAAATGCTCATTCCTTCTCTGTATGAGAAGAGGCCTTTGCCCTGCAGTGGGACAGTCAACAGGCTGGTATTATTTCAATCCCATACATTGATTAATCTACTCTATTTTTTAGTACTAAATGTAATGACTACAAATATTTCATCACATATGCTATTTAATACTACAAGTAGACAAAAAAGTTGAAATAAGATAACTATTAAATAATGTTATGACAATGGTTTTATTTAAATAATTTTACTGAAAATCTATTATCACAACGTCATATTATGTATAGTGAATATTGTGATAAAGAAGTTGACTGACTTAAATGCTTAGAAAATTTAACATAAGTTTTTATATTAAGTTTTTTGACAGCGCTCTTAGTGCAGGTTTAACTTCCTCACGTGACAAAATTTTGCGTGATCCTAAAAAAAATGTTATTTTTTTAGTGTATTTAAGTTGTGTTTGCGTAGTTATAAAGTTTCCTGAAAGACAGGCCTTAAATGTTAGTTATACATAGACATCGTTAGATTTTGTCAAACTTAACCATACTTAGAAACATTTCACTTTTTTTCTTGTGATGACAAACAGTTGGTTGTAACGGGGCTCCTACTGCCGTCACAACAGAAATATTGTTTTCATATCTTATTTAACTTGGAATATAAGTTCAAATAACATGTAATTATATAGTTAAAACCTTTTTATATTTATATGACATAATTATATTCTTAGAGTGGCGTGGAAGACGCAGCGTGGGCAGACCCCTCACAAGGTGGACCGATGACATTATAAGGGTGGCGGGCAACCGATGGATGAGGGCGGCGAACGACCGGCCACGGTGGCGAAAATTGGGGGAGGCCTATGTCCAGCAGTGGACGTCTTTTGGCTGATATGATGTTGATGATGATATTCCCAGTAATATTCACATTACTCTTACTGTTGTTTAATTCTTGAAACTAACTTATATTCATTTTGCCGAAATTCAGTTATCCATCGCAAACAGTTCGGTGTAGCTACTATGTCTGATCCAAGAGTGATTATTATTCGTCTGGTTCTTTTGTCACTTCAAGGTTGTAATAATTATGAGTCTTATTAGACAGTTTCCAGGAGAGGCAAAATGTAAAATTTGAGCTGCAAAAGCACCTCTATTTTACTATCCATTCAGCCATAGGACCCCAAAAAGTTACGTAAGGTTCTCTGTGGTATCAAAAATTTTTATTAACACACGAATAAAATAACATAACTAATAAGTTATATAAAGATAATTACTGAGTTAATTTACCATCATAATACTATTGTTTACGTACCTATTTTATAAACCAGTAATTTCAACTTTTTTAATAGTTCAGTGTAGCTTTATCACCTTGTAACTAAGTAGTTTCAAATATTTGCAGTCATAACATTTTAAGATTCATATCAGCAAACACTGATTAGGAACTTCTCGAAAGAAATATTATGTTACCAGCTGTTGCCCGGAGCTTCACCCGCGTGAATGTTGATTATATCGGATTTTTCATAAAATTTTATTTCATATTTCAACCTCTTAAAGCCATTTTTTGCGATAAATATGTTGTTTTCCAAAGTTCTATTCTATCTCTGTAAAAAAATAATCAAAATCGGTTCTGTGGTTTAGGCGTGAAAGCGTAACAGACAGAGTTACTTTCGCATTTATAATAATAGTACGGATAAGGTTCAGAGCCATAGTTTTAGACCTTAGGTAGTCTGAATATAATAGCTTCTGCAGCCTAACAGTAATGCTTTCTTCTTTATTTAAGAGGTCAGTTCTTGTCTGCTAAGCATCCGATGTTTTCTGTCTTCTAACTCCTGTTGGAACTCTTGATACGACTCGACTTCTAAGGTTCTCTTTGATTATTTTTACGAAACTTTGTCTTAGTCTTCCTGTGCACTTTTTCTTTCAAAATGATATTAAAAATTGTCGTTTTATATGTGGTAATAAAAGCTTTCGTGATATGTTAGACGCCAATATTACGTATATTAAAGTAAATTCATACTATTATATAAAATATAAAGTTTCTTTAAACGCGATAATCTTTAGAACGACCAGTCAAATTTAAAAACACTTTTTGCGTATGATAGCCCAGTTTCTTAAGGAAGGTTATAGGCTATGAAACATCACGCTACTGGTAACGGGAGCGAAAGTAAGCAAAGAATTTTATTTAGATATAAGTTTTAGATTGTATACCCATAAATTTTAATAGTAAGTAATAAAACTAAGTATTAACAATGTTATTAAGTACCTACAACAATGCTTACACCTATGCGTAGGTACTTTTACAAAACTAAAACAAAAACAAATAGACTTACATACTTTAGAATAACTCCCAAGAAGGCATGTAAAAGTTATATAAACAAAAGTTAAAGTATGTTTTGATGTGTAAAACAAATAAAAAAATAAGTAACTATTTAGACGCAGATAGAAGCTAGTAGTCTATAAGAATATGCCGAATGATGCAATGTAGACAGCTATTTCAAAACTATCACCTTTTGAAATAGCTGCCTACTAACTGATAATGGTAACGGACAACCAATGGATAAGAAAGGTTTTCGGCCAATCAAAATAGAGATGCTTGTAGTGACAATCCCACTTATACGCCCAATATGTGACTTGAGGAATAAAATGATGAACTCTTGACACCGAGCTTATACTTCAACATTCCGCTGCTGAATGTTGAACCTACTGGATTAGACAAATTAAATTTTTTTATTTATTTATTTATCACATAGTTTAGGTGCTTACAAAGTCATTAGAATTTTAAAATGCACCAGAGTCGTCTATAACTGTACTTACATACTACAATCTAAACAGAAAGGTACTAAATCATTTTTTTTTCTCACAAGTTACTTATGTGGGTAATCCTAAAACTTTCATTCTATATGCAAAAGCAACGGAGTTGTTTGCCTCACTCTAACATATGGCTGTGCACGTAAGTGCATTCTTGTTGACGTTTTTAAAACAGTTGATGTTGTACAAAATATAATTCTAATGAGAATGGAGAATTTAGATATACAAGTAGGTACAGTCTATATCTATCTATATAACCTTTGTGTGATGAGCATGATTGTTTGTTCTGTGTCTGGGTGTAATTTATCTATAAAATGTATGTATTTACAAAAAAAAAAAATGTATATAAGTAGTATATCAGTTGTTTAGTACCCATAACACAAGCAAATATAATTGCTTAATTTGGGGCTAGATGGCGCTGTGTGAATGTGGTAGAATATTATTATTATTATTATTATTATTATTATTATATAAGGCGAAAGAGTTTATTGGTTTGTTTGAATGCGCTAATCTCGGATTTAAATAATTACTTTTACGTATAATAAAAAGCCAAGCCCAGTTCCTAAGGAAGGTTATAAGCTATATAACATCATGCTACTGACGACGGGAGCAGAGCAGTAAGAAAAGATGCGGGTGAAATCGCGCCACTGAAAACTAGTACATTATAAATCCCTACATTAAAAAGCGAGTAATAAAAATAATCTCTGTATACTATTATTATTACTACGTAGACATACACACACGCACGCAGTGGGCTCCAGTTGAAAACCAGCGCTAGGCCCTGATTACATAGGCCTACCATGTGCTGAACTGGACACCCGTTTGGTGCAAAAACGAGGTGTCAGATGTTTAAGGCTGTTAGATACCTGTGTATAATGTGTGATGAATATACCTACAGTAAACTTCCTGTTTATATACATAATTATCTATAAACCTACTTTGTTTTTCAAATGTATTACTTTGCACCAAATAAATGTTTCTTTCCTTCTTTCTTTCTAGATACTTACCAGGTTGATCTGGCTTATTCTTAATTAAACCATTCATTAAGAATCTTCTTCTGTACACAATTTTAGTGGCAAACATAAATACAGCTTACCTGTAAACATGATTGTGTACTTAAAGTATTGCAACAAAAAATATTATTATTAAAAACAAAATGTCCGCCTGCCTACAAAAAACTAAAAAGAAATCAACCCATTCTGTTTCGTGCTGACGCTACATTGGAATATTATATACCCTATGTCACTCCTACAATTGATACAAATCTCACTTCATATGTTAAAATCCATTAAGCCATTTAAGCTGTAGAGTGTGCCAAAGAAATAGACATACATACAGACGCTTGACAAACATCATCCTCTTTGACGTCGGAAGTCGGGCAAAAAAAAAAAACTCAACCAACCTTGTAGACCCCTCTACAAGGTTGGTTTGTTATTTGGTGGTCGGTTATTCTAGAGAAATAAGAAAAGGGCGAAGGACTTCTATTCACCAAACGAAACGTAGTAATTAAGAACCAATTATCGAATGGTTAGTAGTCAACCTTGTGTAAGAACTTGTTCAGGTCGCCTATAGAGGCATCAGACTTTACCTAACGGTTGTTATCGACTGAGTAACAACCAGAACTAACTTTTGCATGAAGACGCTCAGATCAAATGCCACTATGCGTTCAGCCATCCATGGGCCACTGAGTAGGTCAGTTTACGGATCAGTGAGTGAATAAATAATAAAGCCAGTAGTCATACCAGTAGTCTGGCTTTTAGAATGGTATCCACCACTTTTAGATTCCACTGAACTTACTATCAGATAGAGTGGAGTCACTTTGGTAGGCTAACATAATAATAATAATATTCTACCACATTCACACAGCGCCATCTAGTCCCAAATTAAGCAATTATATTTGCTTGTGTTATGGGTACTAAACGACTGATACTTATATAATTTTTTTTAAATACATACTTATTATAGATAAATTACACCCAGACACAGAACAAACATTCATGCTCATCACAGAAAGATTTGTCCTGGGTGGGAATCGAACCCACGACCTCCGGCTTAGCAGTCAGGGTCACTAACCACTAGACCAACAGACCAGTCAAAACATAAAAGTAACATAAAAAAATTATTATAATAAAGAATATTTATTTTGCCAAAAACACGGTTACAAGGTGACGGTTATGTTGTTTAAAGTACAGCATGTCTTACCACCATTACAGTATGCAAATTCTATGAGTGCCTCGCAGGAATGAACGCGGTAGTAAAGGTGGTACTATACGATGGACGATATAATATGATAAGATACATACGAGCGTAGGTTCTTCGCCGATGATATGCCAGCCATGCGAAACCAGCTACTATTATACTACTGTAAGAAATCTGAAAACACAAAAAAATGTAAAGCAAGTATTTAAAAAGTTATCAATATATCCACAAACGTAAGAATGTAGTTAAAATTATAATTTCGTTAATTTTCTTTGTTTATTCGATGTTATAACGTTGTGAAATATTTGCGTAGGCGTCGCGCCGAGTCTACGCAGGAGGTGAAATAACATGATGCAATACATGTGAAATTTGAACCATTTTGAGGGATAATTTTGGAGGTCTATCTGTAATATTTCTTTTTATTTGTTTATCTTACAATACTTATTATAAACTAGCTGTCGGCGGCGCGTTTTTACACGCGTTTTTGCTACCGTCGCCAGTAGCGTGATGTTAGCCTTTAAACTTCCTCAAGAACTGGGCTATCATATGCAATGAATTATTCAAATCCGACTGGTAGTTACAGAGATTAGCGCGTTCAAACAAACGAACAAAATCTTCCGCTTTATATCTTCTATAATATAAAAATGAATCGCTGAATGTGTTGCTAAGCGCAAATCTCGAGAGCAGCTGAACCGATTTCGCTAATTCTTTTTTATCATATTTCTTGAAGTACGAGGATGGTTCTTACGGAGAAAAAAAATTTATAAGTTGCCTAAAAAACGCCTATATTCCCATACAAAAGTATCTTTATTTATCCCAAAATATTTAAAAAAATGTCCACCCGTGCAAAGCCGGGGCGGGCCGCTAGTAATAGTATAGATATAGATTTTTGCCTGCAGCTTTATTTATAACCGTTGTATTATTTAAATACAACTTTACTATTTGAACCTAGCCTAATCAAGCAGTCGTTAAAGAAAAAATAATCATATTTTGTTTGCAAATTTGGCAAACAAGCATATTATACGATGGTAATTGGTAACTGTGTAATTATAACAGAGGCCCTACACAAGTGGCGTTGATTTCTATCCCATTCATAGAATAGATTAAAAAGTGTATGGGATTGACATAAGGTAACGCTAGGCGTTATGTCAGTTCCATACATTTTTAATCTATTCTATGAATTGAATAGAAATTTATACCGCTTGTCTAGGCCCTCTGCAGTGGTTATTATGGACATGGCCATGACTTCTAAATATTGCAAAAATAGTTCTTTAAAACAAAGCACATAGAGTACCAGAGGCCCTAGACAAGTGGCAATGATTTCTATTCGCCTTCGCACAGTTTTAAATATAGCATCAATTTTATCTATAATAGTAAAGTTTTTTTAGTTTTTTTTATATTTTCAGACTTTTATCACAGTGTCAAAAATTTTTTATTCGCAATTTTTATTTTTCTTTATTTTTGAGTATTTAACTAGTAGGTGTATTATTAATATTTCTACTACATTCACACAGCAATATCTAGCTCCAAATTAAGCAATTATATTTGCTTGTGTTATGGGTACTAAACAACTGATATACTACTTATATACATTTCTTTGTAAATACATACATATTATAGATAAATTACATCCAGACACAGAACAAACAATCTCACAAAGATTTGTCCTGGATGGGAATCGAACCACGACCTCCGGCTTAGCAGTCAGGGTCACTAACCACTAGGCCAACAGGCCAGTCAATATTATATATACACGGTGTATATAATATACATACACGGGGTAGTAGATTTGAATCTTTATAACGTGAGTAAGATAAATATAAGCTTAAATTGTATGTAAAGCAAAAAGTCGATTTGAGATTTTATTTAGCTCATTCGATTGGTATTAAATAAAAACATGTATATTATGTCCTCCTCTCAATATTGTAAATACTTTTAGTTCCCACTATGTGTAAATAATTGCTAATATTACCTATTTTTATAATATTTAAATGTAATTTTAATATGACGCAATTGTATGTTAAGTATATCATTTGACAACGTTAGTCTTAAGATATTCAAACTAAATACTACTGATAACTTAACTCTGTTGCCCTAACTAGTAAAGGTAAGTTCATACAAGTAATTTTTTAATAGTAGATCCTTGAGTTGACCCTCCTATACCTGATTGTAGCAGGAATGTCATAGGTGACATCCATCCTACGCTCGCACCGTACGCGAATACAGGTAGATTTACTGTAATAGAGAAATAAATTTTAACTGTCTGTGTAGTGGAACTGTGTACAGACTGCCACGCAGAGGTCGCGGGTTCGATTCCCGCTCAGTGCAAATATTTATGTGCATGAACATGTTTATTTGCATTGGTCTGGGTGTTTCTATGTATAATATGTATGTATTTACAAAAAAAGAAGTATTTAAGTATGTATATCCGCATTCTAGAACCCATAACACAAGCTAATATGCTTACTTTGGGTCTAGATGGCGTTGTGTGTAGTTGTTGAAATATTATTATTATTATTATTATTAATTTAAAAATGAATGAGCCGCTTCGAAAGAGAAACTAATACACTATTTATAGAACGTGTTAAAAGTTCTATATTTCAGTCCTTTTCCAATACAAAAATAATTCAACAAATCTATACTACTTTAAAAAGCGGATGAGTTTATTTGTTTGAACACACTAATCTCTGGAACTACCAGTCGGTTTTGAAAAATATTTTTGCGTATGGTAGCCCTGTTCTCGAGGAAGGTTATAGGTTATGTAATATCGCGCTGACGAGTAGAGCGGTAAACAAAGACGCGGATGAAATCGCGTTGCGCAAAGCTAGTATAAAAGAATACCGGCACGCATTGATAGACAAATAAATCGGCCTTCTGATTCTTCTTTTTCTCCTTTTTTTTGGCAACAGAGCCGACGATTATATCAGCTATTTCTGCCAGCGTCAAGTGTAGAATAATATTCTTGTTGATGATATTAATGGTATATTACAATGATAAAATAGAAAAAATGTGGATGAAATTAAATGACAACCATCTTCCGTGAAAACAAAAGATGGACTCTCGGCCTTCTGATTGTAAGTGATATGCGTCGTCATGGATTTCTGCACTAAGAAGGCCTTAAGCCACTGCCAAACTGTAAAGTTCATGCTATCTTTAAACCTTGTTCGATGGAGGACATATCATATTAGTATAGCACTCGGACTGTTGTTCTCAGAAGTTAAATAAATGAATGAACATTAGTCCCAAAATACTCAATAAAAAAATTATAACTTCAAATTAGGTTTCATTCTACTCCATGATAAAAATATTTTTTTTTTGAAGTAATCCATTCCATTTCATTCAAAAAACTAATTTAAATAATAGCCGAACTTTTAATGATACATTCCCTATGGAAGGGTAGCTGACGTACAATCAGGCACAAAAGCTTTGCAATTATAATCATTAAGCATAAAGAAATAGTTTACAATAAAGATCAACAATTCAAAATCTACTGATGAAAATAAGTGGGCCTTTAGATTTAGAAGTCATTGAGATATTTTTTTAATAGTAATCACTACGATATTTCAAATTTATGACCCGAGTAAATGTAATACTGTTTCATTAGTCAATTAATTATTATTGTCGTTAATATGATTTTATAAAGTTTTACTTGCTTTAAGAACAAAAAGTTCTGTCATCTTTACTAACCCACTACTATACCTACATAGAGTATATCTAAACAACGTAATATACCAATATATGTATACGTAGGTACGTAGAGTATAATCTATATTTTTTAATATATATATCTATGTTTAATTTAAAAAAAAAATTAATTTTAATTTCTCACTCGCTAGATAAATACGCTAGAAGTCGAAATGGCCCGTGGATAAGGCACCTGATTCGTAAACACGTGGTAGTGGGTTCGAATGCGGGCAAGTACCAATATGATTTTTCAAATCATATGTACTTTCTGAGTTTATCTTGGACATTTCTGCCTGACGGTGAAGGAAAACATTGTGAGGAAACCTGGACTTAAAAGTCTGAAATTGCCAATCCGCCTTGAGCAAGCGTGGTGATTAATGCTCATGCCTTCTCTATATGAGAAGAGGCTTTTGCCCCGCAGTGGGACAGTAAACAGGCTGGTATTATATTATAGATAAATACACCAATCATATTTAGAAACAAAAATCATCGGTGAAAATAATGTTAAAATTAACATTATTGAAGAAACAAAAGAAGTTTATATTCAAGAGTTACAGAGGCCGTAGACAAATGGCATAGATTTCTACTCTATACATAGAATAAATTAAAAAATGTGTGGAATCGACATAAGCTAATGTTCGCGTTGTCCAAACCACCAATAACCACGACCACTCTGTCAAGAGTGCACGACTAAGAATAAGAAAGTATTGAAAGCCTACAGACGTTGACTGGCAAAGCATATTGGACATTGGTAAAGTTTCTCATCATTGCCTGGTTACTTAATATTCTCATAATCACCTCTTATAATACTCATGGGAATAGATGGAACTACTTTAATAATCTAAACCGGAGACCACATTCTATTTACTATAATTTGTTGATCTACATGACATCTATTATAATTTCTTCATAAACCTATTTATTTATTATAGCCTTCTTTCTGATTTTCAATTTTTTTTTCAAACAGTTATGAAAAAAATTTATGCTTTTATTTTAATCTGTGTGCCCTTTGGCAAAGGCCTTCCTCCAACACTCTCCAGTCTTCTATCTCCTGTGCCGTTCTAGTCTAGATTTTGCCAGCTGACTTGATCAAATCGTCTTCCCATCGTCTGAATGGTTTTCCTTTCTTTCTCTTTCCCTCTTTCCTTCTAAGCCTATACAAATGAATAAATACTTTTATCTTAATGTTTAGGATAATATTTGTAATATTTATTTGTAAAAGAATTAGCTGATTATTTTACAGATGGTTCTTCAACCCATGAAGACTATTAATAGAATGAAAACATCTTGGAGATTCCATTCAGTTGAAACTCGCACGCCGTCTAGGAGTAATCGAACAGTGTATAAAAAGCCGGCGTCTATTCTTTCGTAAGAATACGAAAATATTAAAAATATAAATTTAATAAAAGCTGTTTAATACTGTAAAAATATAATATAAAATAATAAAATCTGTGAAAACATACGTATCAGTGACGTTAAACTTTTAAATAATGAAGAAATATTGTTTCTTTTTTAATGAAGGAAGTAAGATTAGGCAAATATTATGTGCTATTCTTAGTAAGTATTTTTTTTATTAATACGATGTACCTATGTAAATCATGTTTTTCACTTCTGTTTGTTTTTAATAGAAGTTTTATATTGTTACACTTTATTAATATAATATTAATAAATATTATTAAAGGTTGTGGGTTCGATTCCCACAGTATCTATCTAAATAATAAACAATTTACAAACTTTACTATGTATCTAAGAAATTAAGTCATCGATAAAAAAGGCAGATAGAATGAGAACAACCTTGAAATTTTGTATTAATGATTAATATCGTCAATTAAACTTTACTTCCTGGAGCATAAAGTGGCTTATAGTTTGTCAAATCTTGGTGTATGTTTAATAAACAGAGCAACTGTATCACATGATGTGGTATCAGATTTTGTTGTTGGTAACTACTAATCAACCAGACGTTTCCTGTGTAATTTATAGGAACAAATTACACTTTGATCTGAGAGGGGAAATTGCCTGGGACGAATAATTAATTAATTATTGATGATAATATTTTAATATATTATAATATCTACAAAGACAAATCTGCTTAATAGTGTACTACAAATAACTGCTTTTAATACATTTATATTCATTAATAACTATCAAAACAAAAAATTTAAGCTTTCAATAACATTTAATAATATCACAACAACTACATACAACGCCATCTAGACCCAAAGTAAGCATAGCTTGCGTTATCGGTTCTAGAATGCGAATACACATTCAAAAATATTTTTTGTAAACACATACATAATTGTACATAGAAACACCCAGACCAATACAAATATTCATGTTTATGCACACAAATATTTACAAAAAGAAATTGTTTTGTCTATTCCAGTAAATCTACCCGTATTCGCGTACGGTGCGAGCGTAGGTTGGATGTCACCTATGACATTGCTGCTACAATCAGATAAATCACCAATGGGCAGACCACTTACTGACATAGAGGTAAGACAAATAAAGAAAGTAGAAGACAGCAACTGTGGCCAATAAAGAACAATCCCCTTACACACTACACGCACCTCCACACACATACCCACACACACAAACATGTTTTTGTTTTCCTAACCATGTTTTATATTATGTATAAACTTATCTAATCTCGGTTTACTTACCTGTCTAGTATTTATCCCATGTAATGTGAAGAGCTGGGAGTCCTAACACAAGTATTTTGTTACTTAAACTAGCTCGTAAGAATATGAAAATAAACTATTTTATTTTTTAAACAAAATATATTATTAAAAAACTAAAAGCCCGTCTGCCAAAACAAACTATCATGCCAACAATGCAAATAGGCATGTTCATGCACACAAATATTTGCACTGAAAGGGAACTGAACCCGCGACCTCTGAGTGGTAGTCTGTACACAGTACCACCGAACCACAGAGGCAGTCAGGGCAGGAATCTCCAAAAGATCCGATTAATAGCAGCTGCATACATTATCAGGGTCGTCTATCCATCTTGTCAGTGGATATCTCATCCTACGCTTTTCAGTTATTAATCTACTAGCTTTCTGCAGCGCGGTTTCACCCACGTTTTTGCTTACTGCTCTATTCCCATCACTAGTAGCGTAATGTTACATAGCCTATAACCTTCCTCAAGAACTGGGATATCATACGCAAAAAGAAATATTCAAATCCAACTGGTAGTTCCATAGATTAGCGCGTTCAAACAAGCAAACACACTGTTCCGCTTTATATAATAGTAGAAATTAAAGACAATAAAAATTAATTATGCTTTTAAATAAAGCTTATTAATACTATATCCATAGTAACATTAATGATAGAGCTTGTTATCATCCAGAGTATAATCAAACGCGGAAGCGAAACTCAATAAAAACTAACCTTGGGAGTACAAACTGTTTTTTTTTTATATTAGCTTACGAAAGTGATTCCAGCCCGCCTGATGGTAAGCAGTCAGTGGAGTCCAGAAGTGGCCATACCGTAAGCAATCCTTTTAAACTACTGGTATAATGGCCTCCACTATGGCGGCTGGAAGTTAATGGAGAAAGAGGAAAGGGGGCAATTGGGCCTCCGGTGCTCTAACTCACCGAACGAAACGCAGTAGTACGGATACTACTACTCTTACGTCGATCTTCTTTGAGAGGGTAGTACTTCCCCGGTCGATCCGGCCCATTCATACTGCAACCAGCGTGGATTTACTACCGTACAGACTGTAGCTACGAGTATGTGTCATTTTAATTTTGGTCGAGTTATATTTACATAAATATTTGCGGGACTTTCGATTTATCTACATTTTGACTTTGCAAAAGAATAATATTAAAAAATCAGATTTAAATTATATTTTAACTAGATTAACGTGGCGCGGTTTCACACACGTCTTTGCTTACTGCTCTGCTTCCGTCGCCAGTAGCGTAATGTTACATAACCTATGACATTCGTAAAAAACTGGGCTATCATACGCAAAAAGAATTTTTCAAATCCAACTAGTAGTTCCAGAGATTAGCGCGTTCAAACAAGCAAACAAACTTAATTAAAAATTAAAAATTAAAATACATTTCTATCAGTTTAGTTTAGTCCTACTAGACTAAAGGCATTGCATATCATTAACATGTCATAATATGACATGCAACGCAATGCAATTACAATATTTTTTCAGATATCTTGGATCGGCTCCGTTTCGTACTTCGTTTGTATTCCAGCCGACATCATCATCGGTGTACTGTGTGATAAGATTGGAAGGAAGAAATCTCTGCTCCTCATGTCATCAGCCGGTGTGGTAAGTAACGTTATTTTTTTATATTCGACCTTAGACTTCACGTGCTTCTAACCATTAAAAACCGCACACCATTTGTGTAACCAAATTTTTAATTTAAAAATATGAAATGAAATATTTTCTTTGAAATAAGAAAAGTGTTTTTCTTGCTAATGCATAGCTTGACGCCTTTTATACTCGAAGGGGTTGGCAGAGCTGTAGGCTGTCAACCCACTTTTCGTTTTTTTTTATTTTAGGTCCTATGTAACAAGGTAACATGCCTGTTGCTATTTATCGGGCACAATGCCAGACTCCGGGCTAATACTGAGAATTTCTCGAAAGAAAACCCCAATATCACTTTCCCTGACAAACCTGAGATCGAACCTAAGACCTCTGCATGGTGTACACAGTACCACCAAACCACAGAGGCAGTCCGTCAATCAGTCAGTCAGTTTGTTGCTATATAAATACTAAAAAGTGTATGTTAAAGTGACAAAGATCAAGTCAGAGTTATTTTAAATTTAGTGTCATCTGAGTATTTGATTTTATAATAAGTTAGCGGCCCGCCCCGGCTTTGCACGGGTGGACATTTTTTTAAACATTTTGGGATAAATAAAAATACTTTTGTATGAGAATATAGTAGTGTTATTTTTCAGGCAATTTTCAATTTTTCTTCTCGTAAGATCCATCCTCGTACTTCAAGGCATATTATAAAAAAAGAATTAGCGAAATCGGTTCAGTTGCTCTCGAGACTTGCGCTTAGCAACACATTCAGCGATTCATTTTTATATTATAGATTAAAATACGTAATTTATATCAAAACACAATTGTGTTTTCATATAAATTAAGTATGTTATAATTATAAAAGCACAAATGTTATAACTATTCTATAATTTGCAGGTATGTTGGATAATAAAGCTGTCGTCGCTAGAAGTTTGGGCATTCGTGCTTGGACGTGGGCTTATGGGCATATTAATGGCTGGTTGTTACGTCACATGTCCTCTTTACACGAAGGAGATCAGCGAAACTTCCATTAGAGGAATGTTAGGTTCATTGGTAAGGGTATTTATTTAACATTTAGATTTATGCTTCAAATAAAAGCAGTTGACGTAATATTGGATAAGGAAAACTTGAATTAAATTCGAAAAAAGGATTAATTCTTTATCACCTTTTTTGTGATACAAAAGAAATATTTTTATGTTATAATTTGAATGAGAAGTTATGTTTAAACTTTAATAGCTTTAGTTTGTTCCATTACGTAGGTAAACTATTTATTTATTTAGCTAAGAGATTAGCTCTTACCGGTTATATTTATTTTTCAACATCATAAATAGTAGACCGTTACGCGAAGTATTTAACCGTTGCTTAATAATTCATATGGATGATGTAACATATTTTTAGACTTGCTCCTACTGCTAAGAAAATCTCTTCTCTTAAAGAAGGCATGAGCATTAATCACTTGCTCTATACGGATTAACGATTTCAACCTTTTTTCTATAGTCCAGGTCCCATACGATAGTTTACTTACTGCAGGGGGTTCTTACTCTTATAGCAGTATTATTTTAATGTTACTTTGTGTTTTGTCTTTTTATTTTGTACCATCAAAACAAGGATAGACACAAAGTAAGGTTAAAATAAGATTGCTTTAAGAGGTTGTGGTAGGTTCCCAGGTCGGTACTGTCCAAGGTAAATTTAGAAAGTACATATTATTAATATATTGAAAATTTACATTGTCACTTGCGCGGTTAAGAATCTACGACCTCGTGTTTAACTAAGCGGGTTAAGGCACAATTGACATCATAACAGTATTAACTATACATATAAAGTTTCTATATAATTAAAAGTTTTAATTTCATTTAAGTGCTAAGTTTATCTTGGACATTTCTGACTGACGGTGAAAGAAAACATCGTGAGGAAACCTGAACAAAAAAGTCTGAAATTAAAAGCAAGCGTGGTGATTAATGCTCATGCCTTCTCTATATGAGAAGAGGCATTTGTCTGCAGTGGGACAGTAAACAGGCTGGTATTATTAATATTGTTTTAATTTCATTTTCAGGTAGTGCTATCTCAAACTACTGGCAACTTGTTTGCTTACGTCATAGGTGATATATTAAGTTTCAACGCTATACTGTGGGTTTGCTTGTCAATACCTACCATACATATTATATTGTTTATTACAATGCCGGAATCTCCTTCGTATTTAATTGAGAAAAGTGAAATGGACGTAAGTATTTTTTTTTTTTTTTTTTTTTTTTTTATATTAGCCTACCAAAGTGACTCCACTTTGCCTGATGGTAAGCAGTAAGTGGAATCCAGAAGTGGCGGACACCATTCCAAAAGCCAAACTACTGGTATGGTGGCCTCCACTATGGCGGCTTAGTGAGATGCTTTTTCACGCCCCGCTTAAAAGACCCAGGATCAAAATTAGATGGGAACACATGCGCTGGCAAAGAGTTCCAGGCTTTAATTGAGCGACAAAAGTATGAAGTGCTGAACCGTTTGGTTCGAGACCCTTTAGATTCCACTGTGAAAGGGTGGCACTTTAGTCCCGCACGTGTCGTTCTGGATAAAAAGGGAGAGGGTGGGATTAATTCAAAGAGCTCTTCAGAACACTCTCCATGGTAAAGGCGATAGAAGACGGCCATTGAGGCGATGTCTCTTCGCAGCTGTAAAGGCTCAAGGGTCTTAGTAGCCTCCGGGCTTCCGATGATACGGACTGCTCGCCGCTGCAACCTATCGAGTGCATCCAGTAAGTACTGTGCGGAGCCATCCCAAAGATGAGAGCAGTACTTCACGCAGGAACGAACCTGTGTCTTATAAAGAAGACAGAGCTGCTCGGGCGTGAAGTACCGCCTCACCCTGTTCAGGACACCGAGTTTACAGGAGGCGGTTTTAATGACGCACTCGATGTAGTTCTTGGGGTTGAGATCTCGGCTGATGTCCATACCCAGGATACTTAGGCTATCCTGTAGTGGTAACGCTGTGTTCTGAAGAGAGGGAAGGGTAAGGAACGGAGATTTTTTTGCAGAGAACGCGCACACCTGTGTTTTCTTGGCATTGAACTCGACCAAATTCTCACAACCCCATTTAGAAATGCGGTATAATACTTGGTCGAGCTCAGCGACAAGTTCTAGGCGTTTTGCCTCGATGTCAGTCTGTTTAGCCGCAGGATGTCCGAGATATCGCCCATGCACTGTACTATCATCTGCATAGCAATGAATGTTGCCAAGGGACAACATGTCATTGACATGCAGAAGATACAGGGTGGGCGACAGGACGGACCCCTGAGGCACCCCAGCGTTGACCTGCAAATAATCGGAGGCCGATCCGTCACAAAGGACTCTAATGCGGCGCTCACGCAGGAATGCGGCAATCCAGTTGCACAGCTGGGGTGGCAGACCATATGCTGGAAGCTTGGACAGAAGCGAACGGTGCCAGACTCTATCGAAGGCTTTGGTTATGTCAAGGCTGATGGCCAAGGACTCTCCATGCCTATCCATAGCTTCACCCCATTGGTGCGTGATATATGCTAGAAGGTCACCCGTAGACCGTTTTGACCTGAAGCCATATTGTCGGTCACTAATTAACGAGTGACCCTCTAGGTAGCGGACTAGTTGGGCGTTTATTATCCGCTCAAGCATCTTGCAGAGAACTGAGGTGACAGCTATGGGTCGATAGTTGCCTGGCTCGGACCTATCCCCTTTTTTGGGAATCGGTTGAACATTCGCCTCTCTCCAAGCCTCCGGCACAATTCCCGAGGAATAAGATAGGCGGTATAGGCGCGTCAATGCAGGAGACAACTCCGCTGCGCATTTCTTGAGAACCACCGCTGGAATACCATCCGGTCCGCTGGCTTTCCGAACATCGAGCGACCTTAGTTCCGCACGGACATCACGATGCCTAATACGGATATTAGGCATAACGGAGTCGCAGCCAGATATAGTCGGCGGGTGCAAGTCACGGTCGTCGATTCGGGAGTTAGCCGCAAAGAGTTCTACAAGCAAGTTTGCTTTCTCTTGCGGCTCGTGGGCCAGCGATCCATCAGGACATTTCAAGGGGGGCAGCGAAGGCTTGCAGAAGTTGGATTGCACGGCCTTGGCTAGTCGCCAGTAGCTACGGCTACCCGTAGGATGCGAAATCAGTTCTTGCCCAATCCGTGCAATGCGCTGGGCATCCGCTCTGATGTAAGCCCTCTTGCATTCCCTAGTGGCTTTATTGTACGCTGCTTTTAGGCGACCCAAGCTAGGGTCGCGCCGTGCTCGGGCCCTGATCCAAGCGCGGTACGCCGATTCTTTTTGTTTAACAGTATCGGCGCACTCATGGTTGAACCAGGGACGCGTTTTGCCGGCACTGGTGACATCTGAGGATGGAATGTAATATTCCATACCTAACAAGATTTCACCAGCGACAGCAGTAGCACTTTGCGACGGATCCCTGTTTTTAAAGCAGCGTAATGCCCATGGGACGGAAGCAAAGTACTCCCGCATACCATCCCAGTCTGCTGACGAGTAGTGCCATAGTCGTCGCTTTACCTCCGCACGTCGTGGGGGAGCAACAAGAGGCACTGAGGCGCAGACCAAACAGTGGTCGGAATTACCCAGTGGGGCGTGGACCGAAACACTGTATTGGTCTGGGTGACTCGTCAGCAGTAGGTCTAGCAAAGAGGGCGCTTGACCTGGTATATCTGGTATCCTGGTGGGATGGATTACCAGTTGCGTCAGGTCATGCGTGAGAGCGAATGCATGGGCGGCTCGTCCCGCATGGTCTGTTCTGAGAGAACCCAACCAGGTCTCGTGGTGGGCGTTAAAGTCTCCCAGAAACACCAGTTCCGCGTTCGGAAACCGCTCCTGCGCTAAGTCTGCCGCCTGACTCAGATGGTCAAAGAGTCGAGTTGTCTCCAAATCTCCGGAGTGGGAACGGTAAAGGCACGCGTAGACCCGGCTCAGAGAACCAAGATCAACGTGAAGCCAAAGGATGGGGTAGGATGGGTCCTCTAGGCAGCGCAGACGGCGAACGCAAACATCCGCCCTGACAAATGCGCATACTCCGGCCTTAGCGCGAAAGCGCTCCTCGAGCACATAGCCGGGGTAGTGCAGGTATGCCGTGTCGTCAGGGCGGCGTATTTGTGTCTCCGTTAGGAAAAGCAAAGCCGGCCGTGCCGTCTCGAGGTGTTGGTGGACGGCGTTGAGGTTTGAATGGAGTCCACGGATGTTAGTGAACTCCACCTCAAATAGCGGGTTGGTGGGGGAGGAAGATGCCGCTGTTTGACCTGCTGCTTTTTTGCGTGCTGCCATGTTGGGGGGTGAAGGAAGGGGCGTGGAAAAGATGACTGCCCTCGCAGCAAGGCTAGACAAGGTGCCGAGTATTGCTTCGTCATTTAACTGTGTGGCATGGTGGTAGCCGATCCGCCGGACGGAAGGGCCCCCGTACCCTCTCGGAAATGGTCGCCGGGTCCCACCATCCGGTCACCAACCGGCACGACGAACCACTCCGGGATTATGCGCGACCTGGTGGGGCAGCCTCCTAGGGTGGTTAGGCCTAGTTGGGCCCCTGTACTATGCCGCGGGCGGCCAGCGGCACCACCGTTTCTACAGGTCTCCCTGGCCGGCGGGTCGACCCACACCACCCACACAATGACTCCGCGGATACTCAGCTGGTCCCACACATGCTGCGAGGATTGCCATGTTTGCATCAGTTGGGCCTCCGGCACTCTCACTCACCGAGCGGAACGCAATAGTACGAATACCATTACTCTTACGTCGATCTTCTATGAGAGGGTAGTACTTCCCCGGTCGATCCGACCCATTCATGCTGAAACCAGCGTGGATCTACTACTACTCTAATTTATATTGTAGTAATACACCAAGCAACAAAAGTAAACACAGTAATACATTTTTAATGAAAAGAATTAAAACAAGCCCATCCGCTATATAATACAACTATTACACTGATTGGAGTGTCAGGAGTGTATTAATGTGAGCAAACTTTTGTTTTGTCGACGATAGTATCTTATTCTCTTCTTCAACTTTTATAAATGACGAAAAACGTATCATAGGAAGACTAAATTTATTACATTCAGTACAGTATTATTATAAATATTTATTGGGCTAGAAGCTGTCAGCGGCCACTTTGTACCTCGACCAGAATTGATCTATTGTAGTGACCGTAATGACCTTATTACTAAAGTTCCCTGCTTAGTATAGAGTCTAGGAACTCCCAGATATTAGATCTGGGAGGTCCTAGTCTATACTAAGCAGGGAACTTTATCATATATCACATCTAGTTGCACCTGGTGCTGTCCTAAATGGATGCTTCTTTTGTGCATGAGTGGTCCACAAGAGAGAGAACATGCATTGCAGTCTCTTCAGACTCTTGGCAAAATCTGCTCATTTTTTAGTATAGTAACGGAGGAAAATAGGTTATTTTAGTAAACCTTGAAATATATTTGAATTTCTTGGTTGGAAACATGTTATTGATAAAGCTAAACTTCTAATAGCAACTATGTACAGCTATACATAAGTTTGTCCACATGTTTCATGCTAGTAGTGATAGGTATGTTGGCTTCGATTCCCAAAGCCACACAAAAAATAAATCTATCACTCAAATCAGATCTAAAAATAATATAAAATTCTACAGATAAAAATAATTTAATTTAATATAAAACTAGAAATAAGTATTTAACTACCAAAATTAAATCAAAACAACTATATGGCTTTACAGGCAGCAGTTAAGGCGTTATCGTGGCTCAGATGTAGAGAAGAAGATGATATAATTCTACAAAATGAATTAGATCTATTAAAGAAAGAACAGATAAAAGATGACGAAGAACCCAAAACATTTGCAATGAAAGCTATCTGTAAGTTTCTGATTAATGTTGTAAAACAAATGAAAATAGCAATTGTAGTTTAAATTTATAGGCTCTAAGATAAATATCTTGCTTTCTGAAGTGGATCTATTAGAAGGATGTACTTTTCTCACGTTAGGCAGCTATCGTTCCTTTAAGACTGGCTTTCTGTATACTAACTTTAATTCAAGATCCTTAAAAATCCCGATTTTCGTTCGGCGCTGAACCGCTGTTAATAAGAGACATATTAAAAAAAGCGATTTATTGCATAAAATCGAGTTTTACATAAAGATTGTTTATAGAAAGTCACTATTATACAGCCCTTTCCATAATCTGCAAATTATATTTGATCACTCAATCTCCCTTTGTACCCAAAACGATACGTGCCTGCCTTTTATAGTGGAATAAAAAAGGTTTTAGTATCAAACTAGTACTTCATGGTAGTCTCATAAACGAACGAACCAGACGTGTGGTGACAACAGCTGTAATAGAATTGCAGTTCTACAGATATTTTTTACTTCGGAATTTGATCTCAGTGCCGAGTGTAAATTGTTTTTGCTTTACCGCGATCGAAACGCTTACTGCGTTTGGCTGTCTGATTGGTTAAGAGCAGGTGGGCCAATCGCAGCTCCGAACGTCATAACCGCGTCGATCGCGTTAACGTAAAACGTTGCGCACTAGGCACTCTGCAGTCTCATATTTATTTACATTTAGTATTTATTTGATAACCGTCAACCAGCAAACATTATAATATTTAGAATGCTTTATAGTTATGCAATTTAGATTTGTTTGCTTCTTCTTATCTGTGTTTGTTTTTTTATTGCTTTAATCTTATAATATAGGAATTAAATCTCAGTCAATATAAATTTTACTCGTAATTACAATGTTTATATTTGTTTTTATTTATGTTTTTAAATATATTGTGAAATTTACTAAGACAAGTAAATTTTATTAGTAACCAATTCATTTCTTCAATAGTAACGAATAAGTTTAAATGACATCTTTTACTAAAAATATTTTATTAGATGCGTCTCTAGGCTTCGCCCGCACTTGAAATGTGTTTTTCCTACGAGAAACAGATCGATTTTTGGAATAAAAAGTAGTCAATGTCCAATTTTCATCGAAATCAGTTCAGCAGTTTAGGCGCTGAGTGGTAACAAACACTTATACATACATACACACAAACTTTTGCATTTATAATATTAGTAGAATTTTCATCACAAGCGTAAAACTCTTTACATCTATTGTGTATTTAACTTCTTACAGTCTATTTGCTGATTTCCTACTGTATATTATTATATACTGTGTGAAAATGTTTTCTGAACACTATCTATAAATTACAAAACTATTGATCATCAAAAATGTTTGAAGTACCAAATCGTTTGGCTCAAGATCTTTAACACTCTATTGCAAAAAAGTGACATTTCAAACACGTGTTGTTTTGAGTAGATTAACTTAAACTGATACAGTTTTGTGATCCTGTGGTCAAAACATACAGTTTATAATCTTAATTAGCTTTTCATGGCGCGGTTTCACCCGCGTCTTTGCTAACTGCTTTTCTTCCATCACCAGTAGCGTGATGTTACAAAACCTTCCTCGAAAACTGGGCTATCATTCACGAATAGAATTTTTCAAATCCGGGTGGTAGTTTCAGAGATTCCGCTTTATATCATAGTATAGATGAAATGAAGTTTTATATCCTGCTTACGTTACTTTGTTTTGTTTTCAGGGTCTGATACAATATTATTCAGAGCATTCAAGATAGCAATAGTAGTGGCATTGGCTCGTGAGTTCTGTGGTACTATTCCAGTGATGAACTTCGCTGGAGACATATTCACAATGTCGTCTGATGGCACAGGTCTAGTGTTAACTCCTAACCAACAAGCCATGTTGTTGGGAACTGTCCAAATTGCTGGATCAGTGCTAACGTGCTGTACTGTGGAAAAAGCTGGTAGAAAGGTAAGCAATAATACCAGCCTGTTTTATTGTCCCACTGCAGGGCAAAGGCCTCTTCTCATAGAGAGAAGGTATAAGCATTAATCACGTTTGCTCAAGGCTAATTGACAATTTTAGACCAGATTTCCTCACGTTGTTTTCCTTTACCGTCAGTCAAAAATGTCCAAGATAAACTTAGAAAGTACATATGATTTGAAAAATCACATTGGTACTTGCCCGGGTTCGAACCCACTACCTCGTGTATACGAAGCGGGTAACTTATCCACTGGACCATTTCGACGAGAAGGTAAGCATATAGCTTTTAAAATTTCGCAGAAATAAGATGAGAATTTATAGTTTTGTCATGTGTTGATTAACTACGATAAATGTAAAACAATACGAATGTAATACGATAAATGGAATGGTGAATTGCTTAAAATGTGATTTGTGAATATAACTTTAGAATCACTATCATATCCAAATAAATATTTAGTTTTAAGCCTTTTTTCTATTAAAGTTGTATAGTCAGTTTTAATAACGAATTTGATATCTTATATATATTTTTTTGCTTTACCCATAAATTGAATATTATAATTCTTCTTGTAACGTGTATCATGTTTCTATTTTCAGACTCTTCTATTCATCACATCATTGGTATCAGGCATAAGTATGGTGGCGCTCGCTTCGTGGTTCCTGGCACATTTCAATGGCATCCACGGCTCTGCTTGGATACCCATCATTACTTTATGTCTGTGTATCTTCTGTGACTCCTTTGGTTTGCAGCCAATGTCTGTTATTATCACTGGAGAAATATTTTCCTTCAAAGTAAGTTACATTTTGTATTATAACAATGATCTATTAAATATTTTTCGAGAATAGAATCACTTTTGTAACAGCTACTGTATTTTCTCTATCATTATATACTGTAGAAGTTATTAAAAATATTCAATTGTTACTGGTTCCGAATACGGATCAATTATAATTATGAATTTAAAGTGCAAAATATAAACATGTTTTCAAATTACAAAACATATTTTTCTTCTTTTTAATCTATCCGAATAAAAACGATATTGTTATATTTTATTTGAAACGCAATCTTGTCTGTTGTTATATTTTATTATAAAATGCCCAATATTCCATAAAGGTTCTTATTTTCTTGTAGGAAATTTACTTCAAATGTGTTATATAAATGCAATAATATTATTTCAGTACCGAAGCTTCGTTCTGGCATTATCTATGGGACTGGCGTCTATATCAGCTTTCTTACAAATGGCATTCTTCAAGCCCATAGCAAGTACAATAGGAGTACATGTTGCTTTCTACATATTTGGAGCTGTCTGCCTATTTACCGCTCTCTACACTATGCTAGTAGTACCAGAGACCAAACAAAAAGAATTACATGAAATATACGAGTGTTTGAAAACAAAAAAAGAAAGAAGAATCGAAGATGAAAATTGGAATGAAAAGAAGAAAGAACTTACAGCGTGAAAAGAACAGAACAAATTAAAATTCCGGATACAAAATTAAATTGCATTAAGCTAGTTTGGAGTATAAGGAAATACTAAACTAAAGTAATTTTTAAAGATATTTGTTAATAAATAATTTAAGAAATAAAATAGTTACTTATTTTGTAATACTTTACTTATAGTGACATTTAAGACATTAAACATATGTTTTGGTTATTTTCGATGAGTATTATTTAATAGCGCTGTTTCTTTTGCCATGTACTATCGAACCAAGTGAATCATGATCTACCATAAGCTCATTTTGTCTAATCACCTAAATGCAAGGAGGTTGAAATTTGCCTGAAGATAGATTTCCTTGGCAACGATTTTACTGAGTACACAGTTGTTAGGTTAGTATTAAAAACGTCCTAAGTGCATTATACACGATAGATCTTGAAAGTTTGACAGTTTTAAGCGAATTATCAGCATAATGGGTCATGATTCAGTTGGTTCGATTGTACACAATATATCGGTTACGATAAATTACTTAAATTGAAGGATAAGAACCCAGCGTAATAAGTTGTAACTGATTTCTGCTTATTCAAAGTTAAAGATTAAAGATGGACTAGAACACAAGAAGACGTACAATTTTTTTGGTAGTTACAGATGTATCCAGATTCATCAAAGCCCTACAGAAAACCTAGAAAGGGCTGTATAATTGAGAAAAGTATAATTCAAAAGTATTTATAGTAAAAGAACGATCACAGAAATGCAAACTGTAACAAAACAACAATATGATCAGTTAACAGTCCCATCAGTGACAAAGATAGCGCTGCGTCGATGTGGAACATTTCGTATGCACTTATCTTCTTGAAAGATGTTTGATATAAACGACGAATGTTCTTGTATAATTTCTGTTCTTCACCTGGAAATTACCAAATTTGTATTTAAAAGTAATTACGGTGTTCCTACAACAGAAGCGACTAACTTTAACATATTTTCAACAAACACCTTTAGGCTTTCTGCATAAAGAAAATACAGATATTACAAACTTATAGTAATATCTGTATTTTCTCTTACCGATGACAGTAAAATGTATGAGTGTATTTAGTTCCTAGAGTAAATGCTAGAGGCGCTGTTAATAGTAGCTAAAAAAATGTTTTGTGTCGTCACCAATATACAAACGCATTAGCTCATAACAGAGGTACTGCATATTCACTAAGATGATTTAAAAAAATAAAAACAATACTAGTAATAATGTTATATAACTAAATAGTATAAATTTGTTAACATCTATTTACTTACTTGAGCAATTGGACTTTAGAACAATCGCGCAAACATCTTGAGTGTCCTTCAATGCAATGTATAACTTTTCGCAGTACAAACATAATACTGTTTGGAGTAAAAAGGTTTTACTTAACCATAACTGTACAAGCACAAGGGCCAAGATTGAGGCACTCTGTACAAACAGAATAACAAATCATGAATTATCAAATATCAGAAATTACTCGACAAAATTTATTATTAGTAAGTAACTGATGTGTATGATGATAGATAGAGCGTAATACAGCGGGCAACTGGCAGACAATTGATGCAAACAGCCGTCAAACGGGCATAATGGCGCGTCTTGGACTCTCATAAGGCGTGCTGCCATGTCAAGCAGTGAACTGCCGTAGGCTGATGATATGATACGATATCACAACAACTTCACAGCGATATCTAGACTCAAACTAAGTATAATGTTATAGCTTGTGGTATTGGTTCTTGAATACGGATAAACTTATATACTTTTTTTGTAAATACCTATATATTATATTAATAATAATAATAATAATCATTTATTTCAGGCATTTAGAGCCCATAAAATTTCAATACATAAATAACAAAATAAAAACTATAAACTAATAAATATTTTATATAATTTAAAACTAAAAACTACTGTACACGAGAGATCGGCGTCGTGTTACGCTGAGGGGTGTCAATTAGCCGGCCGCGGAAACGGCGATATAAGACACCCTTCGGCCAGAACTCTTCCTTGAGGAAGGTCTCTAACTTTGGAGTTGGAGCCTGCACCACAAACGATGTAAAATTGGTTTTGTGGTGCGCCTCCAACTTCTCCACCCTCAAGGTCAGGTTTGTCCTCACCTTGATGTACTCCACGATCTCCTCGGCCTTCGTAGAGTGGTGTAGACGGGACACATACAGCTGCGTCATTGGTGTTGCAGCACGTAGCAGCATGCTGGGTCCTGTCAGACCTGTACCACACAGGTTGTGACGAGTAGGCTTCCTTTTCTTCTTTTCCACCTTGATAAAACCTTCCTTGTCACACTTCGTGTTTTTTGCACCTATAGTCGTGCTACGTACAGAGCGACTCTGCTTACCCCTTTTACAATAACTACTTGTCGTGATAGTTGTTGACACAGTTGTAATTGTTTGCAGCGACAATTGCAGAGTAGGAACATTTGGGGGTCGAAGTACCTACTACACGCGTCTTAGTTTCGGTAGGTACGGCGCGGGCGGCGGAGCACGATGCAACGCATGCATTCTTGGCGGTCGGTGACGTAGGTGAACTCGCCGACTCAAAACTGCCGATGGATGCGTTCTGTGCCCCGCGGCGTGTGTTCACGTTCGAGGCGTCAGGTGACCTACTTGTAGAAATAGCGCTGCGTAGCAACACTACTACGGCACGTAACTCACTTATGGTGGTGTATGACGCCTCCAGCTTCGACTGTACTACAGCCAGGCTCGCTTTTAGAGATGTTATGTCCTTAAGCAGCCTGGTGACGTCAACGTGGTCAAACGTGACGGAAGGCAACTTATGGAGCTCCTTCGCCACGAAAGCAGGCACGTTGTCCGGATCGGTCACCTTTAGCAAGGTGATAATGTCTTGAATGCTCTTCTCAGTGCCATCTCTTCGGCGTGAAGGCATTTCGTCGAGCTTGTCTAAGGTTTCAAATAGCAGCCTCTTGCCACTGCTAACTTCATCTTCAGTGAAACTGGACTTGCAGATCTGCATAATGCTGACCTCGTCCATAGTGTCGATGGCATGCTGTATAAACGGCAACAGCTCGTTGGCTATGAGTTGTTGTGAACTCATAGCGGTGGATTCGCGCAGCGACTAGAGCCGCGCAATACGTGAATTAATAAAATAATTCGCTCTGTTCAATGTAAGCACGTCTACATACTAGCGCGCATTGCACTGCACTTATGGGCTAGTTAAGTCCCTCACTAACACCACCATGTCCGACTGCTCTCACAACGCTTTAAATAGAGCCAAATGGAGACGCATAGCAAGGAGCGCCATTCGTGTAGACCCACCCATAACCACGAACACTCTGTCAAGAGTGCACGACTAAGAAGAAGAATATATTATTATACATATGGACATCCAGATCAATGCAAATAACCATGTTCGTGCACACAAATATTTGAATTGAACACGTGACCTCTGCGAGGCAGTCCATACATAGTACTACAGAACCACAGAGTTCGTCGTCATGACAACAACTAATGGATGAGGTCAGTTTACAACCGGCCAAGGTGGTGAAAATTTGGGGAGGCCTATGTCCAGCAGTGGAGGTCGTTTGGCTGATATGATGATGATAATAAACTCTTTAATACTCACGTCACCAGTATAATTTTTTAAAACGTCTATCGCTGTCTGCACGTGTATTAATGCATGTGAAAATAATTCTATTAAGTAGAAAAGGATCTGAAAAGTAAATCAAATATCAAATTATCCAATCATTTAAATCATATTTTATTTACAATAGACACAACATCACAAGACACATAGGGCTGTTTGTTCAATTTTTACGTATTATATATTTTTTGTTCTTAAGTGCAAAAATAATATATTACAAGTTTAAAAAATAATAATAATATAATATCGCAACAACTAAACACAACGACATCTAGACCTATCTATCTATCTAAACATCTAATACGAGTAAGCATATATTATAGCTTGGGTTATGAGTTTTAGAATGCGGATATAAATACTTTTTTTTTGTAAATAAATACGTATGTACATAGAAACAGATTGTACAGACCAATGCAAATAAACATGTCCATGCACACAAATATTTTATATTAATTTAAATATTTTTAAATAACTCACGTAATGTGTAAAAGTAATTTTGTAAGTATTATAACACTCCAAAATGTTGATAAAAGCTTCAAACATTATTTTGCATTGTCTTTTATTTTGTACGTTTTTTGATAAGTGTGTTTTCAATACTTCTTTATTCCACAAATTAACCTTATCTTTTAACATGTGGATGATTCGTGTAGCGTAAAAAATATTAGCATCAAAACATACTAAGAGTAAAATAGCTAATGAAATGTCTAACGGTAATTTTAATGCAAACATAAAAAAATATCCACCAATGACAAAATATGAAAACAAAATATAAATAACCAAAACCCAAGTTGAAATTATGAAGAACTGAAACTGTTTCTTATTATTGATAATTCTATGGATATTTTGAAAATATAAGACTAATTGTATGTTGTATTTCGATTGAATAATACTAACGAAGCTATTTAAGATGAACCCAGTAGCATAAAAGCAGAGATCATAATAAGAAACGCTATACAGAAAATAAAAATTGGGATCGAATATTTTCGAACCTTTTGAAGAAACTGCTACAACATGGTATAAAGACACTAATAACATGCATGTCGTTGCGCATACTGACATGCAATTTGAGAACATACTGTTTGGTTCTATGAAGTTGTGTTTAATAGAATATTTTGGACAAAAGAGGATTAATTGCATCAAGTTTAAAGGTCGCAGAACTGATTGTACTTCTTTATCTATTGCATTATTAGGTATTATTTTTACACGGCAGTTTTTATTTTTATTCATATTCGAGTTTATTTTTTCTTTTTTTCTTTTAATGCGGGTTGCATTCATAGAAAAATCGAGAACGATGGTGCGCGCTAGAAAAGGCCAGTGTGTGATGAACTGCCATAAGCTGATGAAGATAATGATTTTAGTTAATACTTTCCGAAAGAGGTTGAATACAGTATTTGAATTGATCAATATTTAGACAGTAACGACAATAATTATAAATAGACAGGTACCTTAATGGATATTAAGTTTTGTTTTGCTGATCGTTAACGTAAACCAGTCATTTGTCATTAGTAAGTGGATTGTTTCATTACGTAAAGTAGAAATTTGATATTTGATTTTGTATTGAATAATAAATTAATTAATATTTTATTTACTAATTATCTATTATTATTTATTAGTAGACATGTGTCACAATACACAATGTTATTGTTTTGGTGTGTATTTCATAATATATATTATGATGTAATATTTACAAAAAATATTTTATTATTTTCCTAAGACATTTTGAAAACCCATTTGTTAGATTTACTATTTTGCTGTTGTAGACAAGATAGACAAGTTTATTTTTATTTAACTTAAACTGATACAGTTTTGTGCTCCTGTGGCCCAAACATACAGTTTAATTTAGTAATTTTAATTAGCTTTACGAGGTGCGGTTTCACCCGCATCTTTACTAACTACTCTTCTCCCGTCATCATCGTAGTTTCAAAGATTCCGCTTTATATCATAGTATAGATGAAATGAAGTTTTATATCCTGCTTACGTTACTTTGTTTTGTTTTCAGGGTCTGATACAATATTATTCAGAGCATTCAAGATAGCAATAGTAGTGGCATTGGCTCGTGAGTTCTGTGGTACTATTCCAGTGATGAACTTCGCTGGAGACATATTCACAATGTCGTCTGATGGCACAGGTCTAGTGTTAACTCCTAACCAACAAGCCATGTTGTTGGGAACTGTCCAAATTGCTGGATCAGTGCTGACGTGTTGTACTGTGGAAAAAGCTGGTAGAAAGGTAAGCATAGAGCCTTTATAATTTGGCAGAAATAAGATGCGAATTAAAGTAAGTAAGTTTAAAGAGACTTAGTCTTAGACTTAATACGATGAATGAAATAGGTAAGTTACGTAAAGTGTTATTTGTAAATTGGCAATTTTAAACTTTATGGCGAACAGAATAAGAATTATTATATCCAAACAAATATTTAGTTTTATGCCTTTTCCCATTAAACTTGCTATATAGTCAGTTTTAATAACGAATTTAAAGTTTATATAACTGTTTATGGGTGATGAAAAATATAATTTTTTGCGTCACCCATAAATAAGATATTATAATTAAAGCAGGCAAAAAGCAGTCGGGAAACGTTAGCTTTAGTTCATAAAATAGGAAGCAAAATTTTAAAATTCAATTTAATGGTTTCAACTTTTCTAATCTGTTTTATAAACACCATTAAATAGCAGTCGTCATGTTATTATGTCATACGGCTATGTAGAGGTGTCAACTTTATCTGTTTCGTATTACCATTAGATATTAGTCATCATATTATTACGTCATAAGCTGTCAATAACACTTAACGATTAAAATTTGGTAAATTTTTAAGTTTTTCTAAGACACTTTTCAAAAATGAGTGTAATACCCTATTATTTTTGTAACTTATATTGTTTCTATTTACAGACTCTTCTATTCATCACATCATTGGTATCAGGCATAAGTATGATGACGCTCGCTTCGTGGTTCCTGGCTCATTTTAACGGCATCCACGGCTCTGCTTGGATACCAATCATTATGTCTGTGTATCTTCTGTGACTCCTTTGGTTTGCAGCCAATGTCTGTTATTATCACTGGAGAATTTTTTTCCTTCAAAGTAAGTTACATTTTGTATTGTATTATAACAATGATCTATTAAATATTTTCCGAGAATAGAATCACTTTTGTAACAGCTACTGTATTTTCTCTATCATTAAGTACTGTAGAAGTTATTAAAAATATTCAATTGTTACTGGTTCCGAATACGGATCAATTATAATTATGAATTCAAAGTGCAAAATATAAAGATGTTTTCAAATTACAAAACATATTTTTCTTCTTTTTAATCTATCCAAATTAAAAAGATATTGTTACCTATATTTTATTTACTAACATTTGAAACGCAATCTTGTCTGTCGTCATATTTTATTATAAAATGCCCAATATTCTATAAAGGTTTTTATTTTCTTCTAGGAAATTAACTTAAACTGTGTTATATAAATGTAATATTATCTTTTCAGTACCGAAGCTTCGTTCTGGCATTATCTATAGGACTGGCGTCTATATCAGCTTTCTTACAAATAGCATTCTTCAAGCCCATAGCAAGTACAATAGGAGTACATGTTGCCTTCTACATATTTGGAGCTGTCTGTCTATTTACCGCTCTCTACACTATTCTAGTAGTACCAGAGACCAAACAAAAAGAATTACAAGAAATATACGAGTGTTTGAAAACGAAAAAAGAAAGAAGAATCGAAGATGAAAATGGGAATGAAAAGAAGAAAGAACTTACAGCGTGAAAAGAACAGAACAAATTAAAATTCCGGATACAAAATTAAATTGCATTAAGCTAGTTTGGAGTATAAGGAAATACTAAACTAAAGTAATTTTTGAAGATATTTGTTAATAAATAATTTAAGAAATAAAATAGGTACTTATTTTGTAATACTTTACTTAAAGTGACATTTAAGACATTAAACGTATGTTTTGGTTATATTCGATGAGTATTATTTGATAGTTCTGTTTCTCTGCCATGTACATAATATGTAGGTAACGACAAATAACTTAAATTGGAAAATAAAAAACCAGTGTAATAATAAGTTGTAACTGATTTCTGCTTATTTAAAACTCAAGATTAAAGATGGACTAGAGCACAAGAAGACGCACGATTTTTCTTGGTAGTTACAGATGTCTCTAGATTCATCAAAGCCCTACAGAAAACCTAGAAAGGGCTATATAATTGAGAAAAGTATAATTCAAAAGTATTTATAGTAAAAAAACGATCACAGAAATGCAAACTGTAACAAAACAACAATGTGATCAGTTAACAGTCCCATCAGTGACAAAGATAGCGCTGCGTCGATGTGGAACATTTCGTATGCACTTATCTTCTTGAATGATGTTTGATATAAACGACGAATGTTCTTGTATAATTTCTGTTCTTCACCTGGAAATTACCAAATTTGTATTTAAAAGTAATTACGGTGTTCCCACAACAGAAGCGACTAACTTTAACATATTTTCAACAAACACCTATAGGCTTTCTGCATCGTAAGTTTGTAATGTCTGTATTTTCTTACTGATGACAGTAAAATGTATGAGGATATTTAGTTCCTAGAGTTAACACCAGAGGGGCTGTTCATAATAGCTAAAACAATGTTTTGTGTCGTCACCAATATACAAACGCATTAGCTCATAACAGAGGTACTGCATTCACTAAGTTGATTTCAAAAAATAAAAACAATACTGGTAAAAATGTTATATAACTAAATAGTATAAATTTGTTAACATCTATTCACTTACTTGAGCAATTGGACTTTAGAACAATCGCGCAAACGTCTTGAGTGTCCTTCAATGCAATGTAGAACTTTTCGCAGTACAAACATAATACTGTTTGGAGTAAAAAGGTTTTACTTAACCATAACTGTACAGACACAAGGGCCAAGATTGAGGCACTCTGCACAAACAGAATAACAAATCATGAATTATCAACTATCAGAAATTACTCGACAACATTTTATTTTGGTAAGTAACTGATGTGTATGATGATAGATAGAGCAATTTATGGGCAACTGGCAGAAACTGGACATAAACAGCCGTAAAACGGCAATAATGACACATCTTGGACTCTCATATGGTGTGCTGACATGTCTAGCAGTGAACTGCTGTATGATATCACAACAACTACACAGCGATATATAGACACAAAGTAAGTATAATGTTACAGCTTGTGGTATTGGTTCTTGAATACGGATAAACTTATATACTTTCTTGTAATAACCTACATAATACATCGAAACACTCAGACCAATGCAAATAGCCATGTTCATGCACACAAATATTTTCACACAGCGGGAAGTGAACACGTGACTTCTGCGTGGCAATCCGTACACTAAAGAACCACAGAGATCAAATGGAAGAACAAATGAAAGAGGGCAGTTTACAACAGCCAAGGAGGTGGAAATCGGTGGAGGCCTATGTCCAGCAGTGGAGGTCGTTTGGCTGATATGTTGATGATAATTAATTCTTTAATACTCACGTCACCAGTATAATTTTTTAAAACTTCTATCGCTGTCTGCACGTGTATTAATGCGTGTGAAAATAATTCTATTACGTAGAAAAGGATCTGAAAAGTAAATCAATTATCAAAATATCAAACTCATTTAAATCATAATTTCTTAAATTAAATGTACAAAAATAATATATTATAAGTTTAAATAATAATAATATAATATTTCAACAACTACACACAACACCATCTAGACCTATCTATCTATCTATCTAGTAAGAATATATTATAGCTTGTGTTATGGGTACTAGAATGCGGATATACATACTTCAATACTTTTTTTGTAAATACATACATATTATACATAGAAACACCCAGATCACTGCAAATAGACATGTCCATGCACACAAATATTTCATATTAATTTAAATATTTTAAATAACTTACGTAATGTGTAAAAGTAATTTTGTAAGTATTATAACACTTCAAAATGTTGACAAAAGCTTCAAACATTATTTTGCACTGTTTTTCATTTTGTACATTTTTTGATAAGTGTGTGTTCAATACTTCTTTATTCCACAAAATAACCTTATCTTTTAACATGTGCATGATTCGTGTAGCGTAAAAAATATTAGCATCAAAGCATACTAAGAGTAAAATAGGTAATGAAATGTCTAACGGTAATTTTAATGCAAACATAAAAAAATATCCACCAATGACGAAATATGAAAACAAAATATAAATAACCAAAACCCAAGTTGAAATTATGGAGAACTGAAACTGTTTCTTATTATTGATAATTCTATGGATATTTTGAAAATATAAGACTAATTGTATGTTGTATTTGGATTGAATAATACTAACGAAGCTATTTAAGATGAACCCAGTAGCATAAAAGCAGAGATCATAATAAGAAACGATATACAGAAAATAAAAATTGGTATCGAATATTTTCGAACCTTTTAAAGAAGCTGCTACTACATGGTATAAAGACACTAATAACATGCATATCGTTGCACAAACTGAAATGCAATTTGAGAACATACTGTTTGGTTCTATGAAGTTGTGTTTAATAGAATATTTTGGACAAAAGAGGATTAATTGCATCAAGTTTAAAGGTCGCAGAACTGATTGTACTTCTTTATCTATTGCATTATTAGGTATTATTTTTACACGACAGTTTTTGTTTTTATTCATATTCGAGTTTATTTTTTATTTTTTTCCTTTTAATGCTGGTTGCATTCATACAAAAATCGAGAACGACGGTGCGCTTAAGAAAAGGCCAGTGTGTAATGAACTGCCATAAGCTGATGAAGATAATGATTTTTGTTAATACTTTCCAAAAGAGGTTGATTACAGTATTTGAATTAATCAATATTTAGACAGTAACGACAATGATTATAAATAGGAAGGTAACCTAATGGATATTAAAATTTTGTTTTGCTGATGGTTAAAACATAAACCAGTCATTTGTTTGATTGTTTCATTACGTAAAGTAGAAATTTGATATTTGATTCTTTAATGAATGAAAAATTAATTAATATTTTATTTACGAATTATCTATTATTATTAACTAGCGACCCGCCCCGGCTTCGCACGGGTGCAATGCTGATACTCGCTGAAAATCGCTTCGAAAATAAGCCATTATTTCTCATAAAAAGTAAAGAATAAAAAATGGTTATTGTATGTTATCCCTTAGAGATAGACATATACTATCGCAAACTTTTTTGTAGACCTTTTTAAGATGTACAATACTGTAGTACATTATTTTGATCTATCTTGTAGGGTTAAGCTAGCGTTGCAATGTAAGCGCAAAAAAATGTTTATTTACGACTACACATTTATTTATTTATTTATTTATAACTTCATATACAGAGTATATAAGCGGATTTAATGCCAAAGGCATTCTCTACCAGTCAACCTCACAGGCTGATGCAGAGATAAAACAAAGTAGGTGAATTTGAAGTAGCAAACAAACTGAAAATATTAATACTTGATACATATAAGTATAAGATATACATAATATATAAAGAAAGTATATAAATACATAACCCTAACAACAAATAAATATCTATCAATATATACATAAATAAATAAATACTAAGCTATTGTGATGATTCTGCCAAATTTTTCGCAAGGAGCTGTTTCACCGTCATCTTGAATGTCAAACGGTTTGTGGACATCCTGATCTCGGGAGGGAGCGCATTCCATGAAGAACAGATTGAACACGGAAAGAGGAGCCAACGAAATTAGAATTATGTGAAGGGCATAAGAGTATTTGATTATTTGAAGAGCGAAGATTGCGATCGTGGGTCATATGTAAATACTCAAAATAGTTCATTAAGTATGAAGGAGTATAAGAAGACCTTAGAAATGAAAAGAGAGTAGTAAGAGTACGTAAACATCGACGCTGACGTATAGGCAACCAATTTAGTTGTGAGCGAAATGAAGACACATGGTCATACTTGCGAAGGTTAAAAATGAATCGAATGCAGTTATTAAGAAGACGATCTAGCTTATTGATGAGATCTGCATTCAGGTCAAGATAGCACACGTCACCATAGTCAATTAATGGAAGCACTAAAGTTTGTACAAGCATAAACCTGATTTTGATTGAAAGAAAATTTTTCAAGCGATAGAGAGCACAAAGAGTATTGGTGACTCGTTGGCTAACATTTGTTATTTGAGCTTGCCAGTTCAGTGTCGAGTCAATGTACAAGCCAAGGTTTTGACCGCTGGACTCAGTGCTATTACTGAACTGTCAAATACTACTGGTGGAATCGCAGAAAATCTAGTTTATTAATCATGCGTTGGCTGCCAACAATGATAGCCTGACATTTGTTAGGATTAACCACCAAGCCAAACCTATCCGACCAGGCTTTGATGGTATCTAGGTCACTGTTTATTTTGTTAATAGCCAGATGTACTCTATCAACACTCTCTTGTGCGTAAAGCTGCAAGTCATCGGCGTACAGATGATACGAGCACTGAAGGTTTAGGGTTACAAGATTTATAAATATTGAAAATAATAAAGGAGAGAGAATACCGCCTTGAGGAACGCCTGCACTGAGATGTCGCCAGTTCGATGAAGATTCACCAAGGCGAACAGACTGCTGGCGTCCCTGAAGATAATTTGAGAACCATTCCAGTGCTTCAGTCGAGATCATAAAATAGGAAAGGACGGACAGTAGGATATCGTAACCGACGGTGTTGAAGGCATTTGTAAAGTCAATTAAAACAAGAACAGTAACTTTAGTGTCTTCCATGGCCTCCCTCACATCACCGGTTACTTTTAGGAGAGCAGAGACAGTACTGTGGCCTGGCCTGAAACCAGATTGTAAAGGACTTAAAAGGTTATGCTGGTTTACAAAGTTTGTCAACTGTTTGTGGGCACAGGCCTCCAGTACCTTGGAGAGGAATGGTAGAATGGATATGGGACGGAAATGATTGGGTTGTGTAGGATTGTGTATCTTGGGTAAGGGAATAACATAGGCTCTTCGCCACAAGGATGGAAAACTACCTGTAAGGAAAGAAAAGTTAATAATGTGGGTGATAGCAGGAAGAAGGTGTTCAAGGATGAGGACTATCATGCGGCGACTGATATTATCACAGCCGATTGCATTTGATTTAATAATAATAATAATAATAATAATAATAATAATCTTTATTTCATAAAACAACAGATTGGTGTATAATAATAAACATTAATTATTTTTACAAAGTATGTAGGTGTACTATTACATTGCCAATCAAGTGGGTGAGGTGCTGTTGTCCTAGCTAGGCTATGCAATAGCCTGTAATAAGGATTTACAGTCCTGACCCCCTCTATTTATTGATATTAAACATTTTAGTACATTAAACAGTAATTTATTATATGACAATTTCTATGTGGGTATTATGAGAAAAAGTATAAAGAAGTTACATCATTATAATTTTGCAAATGGTGTGAGTGTGCGTGTGTGACAGAAAGGATGTGTATATGGGTGAGGATGTGTAGTGTGTGTGTGTAAGTGTGTGTAGCGCATGTGTAAGTGTGCTGTAAATGTTTGTCTATGTCGAGCGAATGTTTCTACTCGGCAGCTTGGGTGTAAGTGAGTAAGATGCGTAGGGTGTGTGGTACAATGCATAAACTTATCATCATCATTTACTTTAAGTATTCTTCTGTTTCATCATAGGTTTTATTTTGAAGGAAAGAGCGGGTAGTTTTTTTACAATTATAATACGATAACCTATATATAGGACAGGTTTTGTTGACTTTATTATATAGAGATGGGCCCAAATAAGAAAAGAATCTTTTTGTAAACGTTAATCGGGTCTGTGGAGGATTACAAATTCTATCTTTACGCCGTTTATCTAGTTCTTTGAAAGGAGTTATCCGGTGTTGCAAAATAATTGTTTGCAGTATAAAGTGTTGCCGTACATTAAGCACATTGCAGTCTTTGTATAGTTGAGTAGTCGGAAACATAATTGTGCGAAATGTAGCTACTTTTAATATGGCTCGATGTGCAACTTCTACTGGTTTAATGATAGTTTTTCCGGCACCTCCCCAACAGGATATACAGTAGGTAATAACAGAGAGGCATAAAGCAAAATAAACATTACGTATGATTATAGGGTTAGCAATATATCTAAGGGTTTTAAAAATATATATTAATTTGCGAACTCTGCCCGTAAGCGCGTTAATATGTGTTTTAAAATTAAGATTCTTATCTAAAATTACACCTAGGTATTTAATATTGTCAGTTGATGTTATAAGTGCACAGTGGCATGGAGTTTGAATTTGTAATTTGCATGTATGAGCTTTGAGTGAAATTGGTACGTTTGGTTGGGTGGCAGAATTTATAGAATAAGTAATAAATTTTGTCTTGGAGGTATTAAGCGTTAGCATATGATAATTGAGCCAATTTAATGCAATGTCAAATCCATGCTGAGCTTTGTGTTCGAGTTCAGCCCATGTGCCAGCGATGAAAGTTATGGCGGTATCATCGGCGAAGGATGTGATATTTGCATTTGGGATATTGAGACTGCAGTCGTTAATGAAAATTAAAAACAATGTAGGACCCAAAATGCTTCCTTGTGGGACGCCATAATGTATTGGGAGCTCATTGCTGCTGTACTGGTCGATTCTGACAGTCTGGGAACGGTTAGTCAGGTAACTCTTAAAGAGGTCAAGTTGCAACCCCCTGACACCCATTTTTTCTAATTTGACTAAGAGAGTAGGAACAGAAACGGTGTCGAATGCCTTCGCAAGGTCCAGAAATATTGTTAGGACTTTTTGCCTAGTATCTAGGTTTTGAACGACATAGTTAGTTAAGTTCAGAACTGCATCACAAGTTGATAAGTTTTTACGAAAACCAAATTGGTTGGATGAGATTAATTTGTTGTGAACCATGTAATTTGTAAGTCTTTTATTGATAAGACGTTCAAATACCTTAGATAAGGCACTCAGAATTGCTATAGGACGGTAGTTGTTTGGTGAGTTCCCGTCCCCTCCCTTGAAAGCAGGATGAATGATTGCCTTTTTAAAAGAAGAGGGAAAGACTCCAGTCTCGAAACACAGGTTAAAAATACGGCATAAAATAGGTGCCAGAATAGTTGAGTATCTTTTCAGGATGTAGGGTGATATGCCATCCCAGCCAGTAGCAGCATGTGATCGTAGTGAATGTATGACAGTATTAATTTCATCAGGGTCTGTGGCGTCAAGTACAAACGAAGAAGTTGGTGTTTTATTACTGTTAAGATTTGTGAAAGTATGATTGTGACTGATGTTACCACGAGTTATATTATTAGCCAACTTTTCACCTATACCAACGAAGTATGAGTTAACATTATCACAGGACTCTATGGGTGAGGATGCTAAAGTTAGTAATTGTGCAGAAGTGTTAGTATTTTTAGTGGTATTTGTTATTTGTTTAATAGTATCCCATAGTAATTTTGGGTTATTGCTAGCTTTTTTTAATTTCGATGCATCGTAAATTCTTTTTGTTTTCCTTAATATACTTGTACAAAAGTTTCTATATCTAGAGTAAATTACTTTTAGAACTTCATTTTCTGGATTGTTCTTAACTTTCTTGTGTAAAGCATCCCGGTTTCTTATGCACCGTAAAAGGCCAGGTGTGATCCATGGCTTAAGAATTTTCTTTTTTGAGGCCACTTTTCTAATGTTGGTATTTTTAGAAATGGACGTAGTGATTAAAGTAATGAATTTGTCGGTAACCATATTTATATCATATAATTTGAATAAAGGAGTAAAATCGAGTTGTGACATTAACTTATCCAGCCCTTCATAGTTAATTTTAGTTATAAAGAAGCTGGAGACCGTTCGCGTTCTTGAATATTTTTCTTGAATACAAAGTAAGAACGAACAGTGGTCTGTAACTGTGGAACTTATGACAAATGTAATAGTAGGGGAATTTGTATTTAGAAGTGTATGGTCCAAACAATTTCCGTCCCTGGTTGGATGAGTATGGGCAGGAAGATACCCGTGAAAAGCCAGCAAACTCAAATATTCATGAGAACGCAAGTCAGATGTATTCTGTTTGATGTCTACATTTATATCACCAGTTATAACTACGGATTTAAAACTATATAGTGACAAAAGGATGTTGTTAAGAGTTGTGAGAAAACTATTAATATTGTCTACTGATGGTGATCGATAAATGCATATTATGGCTAGGTCAAAACCAATTTTTATAATTAGACCAGTGGCTGAATATTGGAAGTCAGGCTCTTCACAGGTAGCAATGAGGTCGGATTTTAAATACACAACAACGCCATCACTTTGGTTAATATGTTTGGTGGTCATAAACGGTGTATAGTTATTCAGAATCGGGATAGTGCTATTGCTAGTGCAGGGTAGCCAGCAATAATAATAATAATAATGGATAGGATGATTTTCTTGATCTCTCCCGAAGCAACTGGAGAAAAATAAAAGGGATCTATGCTAGAGCGAGGCAAACTAGCAACGTATTCCAGAGTGTGACGCTTGGTTTGGAGATTAATCAAAGTTGTAGAAGTGACACATTAAAAACATCTAAATTTATCAGTGTTTCTCTACTATAAATTATGCATGTTATATACATATAAACTTTCCTCTTTAATCACTCTATCTTTTAAAAAAACTCGCATCAAAATCCGTTGTGTAGTTTTATAGATCTAAGCATACATAGGGACAGACAGCGGGAAGCCACTTTGTTTTATACTATGTAGTGATTAGTAAACATGTGTTAATACACAATGTTATTGTTTTGGTGTAGGTATTTGACTGTCATTATTATGATGTAATATTTACAAAAAATGATGGTGTTTCCAAAAAAAATATTTTATTATGTTGCTAAGACATTTTGTAAAACCCATTTATTAGATGTATTATTTTGTTGTGGTAGCCAAGTTTATTTTTAAAATCAAATTTTATACGTGAAAATCAAAACATGCATACTGCTGCAAAGAATTTTGTTTTTTTAATACTCATCGATATTCTATCGGTTTAAGTTGCTATAAGCAAGAATTTCGGCGTAGCTCCATTTGGAAGGATATTGCCATAATCGCCATGCTTGGCAGGCGGATTGGCGATGGAGGTAGTTTTATCACAGGACGCTGCTGCCTGTCCTGTATTATGCTTATTTTCTACCACCCGTTTTCGTAACGGCTCGTTATTCGGTAGACTGATGGATTGTCTTTTTATCCTTAGTTGCTATTGACACCCACGGACAGAGAGAGTTTGTTTTTTTGAGAAAACAAGAAATCCGCAGGCGAACTAAAGTAACTGACGTGGCTCGCACAGTTGCTTATCCGAAGTGGCGATGGGCAGGACATATAGCTCGAAGAACTGACAGCCGTTGGAGTAGAAAGGTTCTAGAGTGGCGACCACGAACCGGAAGACGCAACGTGGGCAGAATCCTCACAAGGTGGCCCGACGACCTTATAAGGGTGGCGGGCAACCGATGGATAAGGGCGGCAAATGACCGGCCACGGTGGCGAAAATTGGGGGAGGCCTATATCCAGCAGTGGACGTATTTTGGCTGATATGATGATGACGATGAAGCTAGAATAACTTATTTTAACTAACCTGATTAAAAACCAACCAACATTTTAATTTAAATAATAATAATGCTTTTAATATTAATCATAACAATTAAGCAAAACATGACATCAATTAGACTGGTTTTAAAAATTTACTTATACCGTTATGCCTAATAACAATTTACACACTTAGAGTAATAAAAGATCTTCCTACTGATAAACATCGCATAGACATTCTTTATTGATATTGGGTAATTGAAATACTATATAAACTTTATAAACAAAAAGAAATCAATTATTAAATAAACTTAAATATGAGCAACAATAAAAATTGTCGTGTAAAAATAATACCCAATAATGTAATAGATAAAGATGTACAATCAATGTTGCGACCTTTAAACATGATGCAGACTATCCTGTTTTGTCCAAAATATTCTATTAAACACAACTTTATAGAACCAAACAGTATGTTCTCAAATTGCATGTCAGTATGTGCAACTATATGCATGATATTAGCCTATGTGTACCATTTAGTAGCAGCTTCTTTATATAAATCAAATACATCCAATACAAAATCTTACTTTTTGTATGTAACTTCTTACTATGACCTCTGCTTCTATTCTGCTGGGTTCTTCTTGAATAGCTTCTCTATTATTATCCAAGTGAAATACAACATACAGTTGGTTTTATACTTTCAAAATATTCATAGAACTATTAATAAAAAGAGGCATTTTAAGTTTATTATCTTTAACAATTGGTTCTGGGTCATTTATATTTTTTCGACATATTCTTTTTTGGGAGGTTACTTCTTTCCTTTTCAATTAAAATTATCATTAGATATCATAATACAGGTTATTTTCTTAGTGTGTTTTGATGCTAACATTATTTACGCTACAAGAATCATGCACATGTTAAAGGATAAGGTTAATATGTGGAATAAAAAAGTTTTAAACACACACCTGTCGGAAAACGTACAAAATAAAATACAATGCAAAAGAATGTTTCGGGCTTTTGTCAATATTTTGGAGTGCTATAATGTTTACCAAATCACATTTAGGCATTACGTAAGTTGCTAAAACTTCTGATATAATATTTGTATAACTTATTACTTAAGAGTGACTTTTTTCTCATTCATCCATTTTGAAAAAAATCACATACTCCAGGAGCAGTATTGGCCGCTGATTTAGTACCTATTAAGTGCTGGCAGCCTATCCGTTAAGTCAAGAGTAGGTGAACAGAGGGATTTTAGTCTGTATTTGGTCGGCCTACCTTTTCAGGCCAGCGACCCCGACATAACCGCCTGAAAAAAAGTGTTGCAACAGTAGGGTAGAGTCAGGCTTTAGTGACAGTATCCATTACCTTTGAGATAATGTCGAGTTGAACTCTTGGGTCTAATGTTACGTGGAATGCTAATGGTTAAGACATGCAGATCAGATGAATGATTATATTTTATTAATTCATCCTATTTTAACACTGCTGTGTTAAGAATCAGGTGAAGTATAGTGATGTCAAGGTTAAAGAAAATTTTATAATTTTCAGTTCTTTCTAGCTCTGGTATAACGTGGGTGGGATACATTTTTGCATTTTCTTCGTCAAGAAAGCGTTATAATTACTTTTACCTTTCAGATCCTTTTCTACACAATGGAATTATTTTCACATGCATTGATACATATTCAAACGGCGATCGAGGCATTAAAAACTTTGAATTATGACGTAAGTATTAAAAAATCAGTTGATGAATTAATTCACACAGATAAACTTTTGTACGATAGGTAGGTAGATTCTTGCTGGATTCATTACCCATAATAATATTATCTTCTCTAAAATACCGACGCACGTAAACTATTAGTTTTCATACCATGCGTTTCTTTTGTTCTGCAATGCCTAGAGAACACAGCTACGCCCATAGGTTATCATTACCTCATGCTTACCACTAGCACTAGCGGCGTGGTCTTACCTGCGTTGATTTATATTTTAGGCTACTGCTCAGCTACAGATGTTACATAGCCTACAACCTTCCCCAAAAATTGGGCTATCAAACGCAAAAATAATTATTAAAATCCAACCTGTAGTTTTAGAGATTAGCGCGTTCAAACAAACTTATCCGATTTATACAATAGTAATAGATTAGAAAGCGCATATGCTTGTTACATTGTAATAATAATATCACAACAACTACACACAACGACATCTAGACCCGAAGTAAGCATTTTTTTTATTTTTTTTTATAGTAAAGCCTACCAAAGTGACTCCACCCCGCCTGATGGTAAGCAGTCAGTGGAATCCAGAAGTGGCGGCCTCTATACCAAAAGCTATCGTTTTAAACTGCTGGTATGGTGGCCTCCACTATGGCGGCTGGGAATGGGGTTAGGGGAAGGAAATGAGGGACGTGACGAAAGAGGAAAGGGAGGAAATTGGGCCTCCGGCGCTCTCACTCACCGAACGAAACGCAGTAGTACGGATACTACTACTCTTAAGTCGATCTTCTATGAGAGGGTAGTACTTCCCCGGACGATCCGGCCCATTCATTCTGAAATCAGCGTGGATCTACTACCGTAATATATAATATATAGCATCGTAATATATAGCATATTTATATAGCTTGTGTTATGGGTTCTAGAATGCGGATATACATACTTAAATCCCTTATTTGTCGTAAACACCTACATACATATTATACACAGAAACATCCATATCAATGCAAATGCTCATGTTTATGCACACATATATTTGCACTGAGCGAGAATCGAACCCGCGACCTTTGCGTGGCAGACCATACACAGTACCACCGAACCACAGAGGTCGTCTCACATTGAATTTGAATTTAGGACTTTAAGATATGTTTTGCAATGGTACTATAACATTATATGGCTGGCCTGTTGGTCTAGTGGTTAGTGACCGTGACTGCTAAGCCGGAGGTCGTGGGTTCGATTCCCACCCAGGACAAACCTTTGTGTGATGAGCATGATTGTTTGTTCTGTGTCTGGGTGTAATTTATCTATAATATGTATGTATTTACAAAAAAAAATGTATATAAGTAGTTTATCAGTTGTTTAGTACCCATAACACAAGCAAATATAATTGCTTAATTTGGGGCTAGATAGCGTTGTGTGAATGTGGTAGAATATTATATTATTATATTATTATTATAATTATTATTATTATAATAATTATAATAATAATATAATAATAATAAATAGTTTTTAAATAGTTTTTAGATTTATTTCTCAGCATCATTACCACTCTGACTGGTCAATCTTGGCATGGCATACATTTTATATTCAATCCAGTATTACCTTATCGTGCAATGTGACCAGGAGGTGCCTTTACCAGTTTAATTAAAACACGTAGTCAAATTACCATACTAGATGAAACTAAATAATTGAAATCCTCTCTTTTCTTTCTTTAATCTTAGTATTATATTAATTGGTTAATTTGTAATAATTACTTTGTATGGTTCTTTGGTTCTTTGGTTGAACTCTATCAAATAACTAATTATCTGGCGATTGAAAAGATTGGCGTGAGTTTCTTGCCAGTTCTTCTCACAGCTCTACCTCGTCAGCGAACTGGCTGTAGGTTAATTGGCTGACAAAATGTAATATTGACTTTTCATAAGCATCATACTTTATGATCAAAATGAAATAAATGCTTTGACTTTGACTTTGAGTTTGACTCGTAGAACCAAATAGTTGCAAGGGTCAATAATAAGTCTTAATCAGTCTTCTTAAAGGACAGACTGTACAGCGTCTTTATATTTTTATTGTCAGACAAGCAAAACAGTCAACGTGATGGTAAGTGATAACTATCGTGGGGTAGGTGCATGGATTGTGAAAGGTAAGGAAAAAGAAAAGAGGGGAAATTGGATCTTCGGTACTCTCACTCACCGAACGAAACGCAATAGTACAGATACTATTACTTTTACCGGCCCATTCATTGACTGGCCTGTTGGTCTAGTGGGTAGTGACCCTCACTGCTAAGCCGGAGGTCGTGAGTTCGATTCCCACCCAGGACAAACCTTTGTGTGATGAGCATGAGCGTTTGTTCTGTGTCTGTGTGTAATTTATCTATAATATGTACGTATGTATTTACAAAAAAAAAATGTATATAAGTAGTTTATCCGTTGTTTAGTACCCATAACACAAGCAAATATAATTGCTTAATTTGGGGCTACATGGCGCTGTGTGAATGTGGTTGAATATTCATGCTTAAACCAGCGTGGATCTACTACCGTGTAAACTGCCGTCAATTTCAAGTTAATCAAAGAAATATTACATCTACTCTATGTTTTAGTAGAAGACCTGGGTCTATGAGCTAAATCCCAAATGATCGACCTGTATCTCAACCACGAGGTAACGTGTGTGCTTATTAGGTTCACAAGTGAAAAGTTAAGAAAAAATAGTTTTCGGATTTTAAACTAGAGACGTTGCTCGTTTTTACTAAATGTAGGTCATTAAAGACATCACTTAAAAACCTAACAGAATAAAGATAACGACTTAATACGAGATAGAAAACACAGATGTCACTATTCTCAGACCTAAAACAGACTCGAACATACAGCAAAACCCTGACTCGTGATAGAAGTTTTTGCTATGATTAAACATAAACTACTTTCAACGAGTAATCTTTGAGCCCTGAGCATCCTTTTATTGAATTTCTAATTTTGGACAGTAGCATTTTTATCTCAGTATTATCATCATCATATAAGCCACAAGATGTCCACTGCTGGACATGTGTTTCACCTAAAAAGAAGAATTTGCAGGCTGGTGATGTGCAATCAAACTTTATTTCAATGAAAAATATTTGTTGAGACTTTTAAATTTATTTACAAAAATCATATTAAAATAAGGAACAAAATCACAGAATCGCAAACTGCAATAGCACGATCATATGTTGAGTGAGTATATCCACAAGTTGCAATGGTAGAACTGCGTGTATGTAGAAAAGGCGGCATACAGACATCTTACTAAAAGTGGCTTCATGTAATCTTTGGATGTTCTTGTATAACTTCTTCTCTTGGTCTGTGAATTGAAAAAGATAATAAAAGTAAAATAAAACATGTGTGTGCATACACATAATAGACATTACTGACTTACGGTGAAGAAACACATCCTGCGGAAACCTGGATTCACAAAAAAAAAGTCTGAAATCGCCAATCCGCACTGAGCAAACCTTATGCCTAGTGAGAAGAGGCTTTTTGGTACTATGAAAATAATAACGGGCTAGTGTGATGAAATCAGATAGGACTATGTGCAAATCTTAGAAAAAAATATAGAATACCTGAACACTTTGAACCAAGGATTAATTTACAAGTATCTTGAGTTCTGTCGACAGAGTCGTAAAAGGATTCGCATTGTAAAGGCAACAATATTTGTAACACCAAATTCTTGACTAGCCAAACATACAGCATGATTGCTTTAGATACGTTTGACACCTGAAATAAAAATCAATTTTTAGAGTTAAATGCGAAAATGCAAACAAAATGAAATTATCATGATAATGAATAGTACCCTCCTGTGTGCCCGAACATCTGCATGAACATGGGCTGCACATAATGAACGCTGCTGACAATGCAGTAGTCGTAGCTAGTTTTGGGCTGTTTTGATATAAATAAATTTCCTGTCGACACGAAGAAATGAAGAAGATAAAAAAGTAGATCACAAATTGTACCATCATAGTAATTAAAACTTAGAGATTTGTAGACAAATATAAAAGGAAAAAAAATATGTAGACGTTCAAATTACGTGATTAGATAAGGCATAATCAATTCTAAAAAATTATAGAATATTTTTCTTTAATACCTAATGATTACTTTTTTGTTAAAATTTGGCTTTAGTACTTACTTGTTGATCACTCATAAAATTATTATTGCTGGTTACTGAATCTAGAAATATTTTGATATACAACAAAATGTGTACAAAAGATTCTATGACGTGGTATAAAATCTGGAAACAACAAATATACATAATCTGTAAAGGCCGTTAAACACAGATTTTTGTTACAATACGAATTCTCTTGACCAGGGTTGTTGAGTGACTCTCACTGAGATAACACACCAATTGACTTCCAGTGAGCAATACCGCCACGGTTGCCAGACAGTAAACTTATAAAACCAGTCGAAGAGCGATTTTTTAATTGTAATTTTTGCAAGTAGATTAATACGTAAAGTAGATATTATTATGCTGTCGACCAGTATTTATGTATGCCAGGCTTGTCAGAGTGTTTGCAGATACTCACATAAATGTCATGCGTCTTCAAACGAGGTAGTACATAGAAGACATTGCATTAATGATGGTCTTACAAGCAAGTCATCATAGGCCGCGGCTGTGGTTGTCACAATCATTAACTAGATGAATAGAACTTAAATATAAAAAACCTGAATATACTTACTAAAACTTTAAAAGTTACTTCACAAATCTTATAACATTTTAATATTTTGGAATACGTTTGAAAAAGATTATTACAGAAGTATACATCAGCAGTTTTCTCAGAAGTTAATGCTTCAATATTCCAAAGAGTAAGTTTATTTTGCAGAAGTTTTATCAATCTAATAGCGTACACAATATTTGCATCAAAAGCAATCAATACTATTAAACAACAAACAACAAAGATTTCATCGATAACTGTAAAGCCAAAGCATATATTAAACATATAAAATAAATAGAGAAAGAAAACCCACAATCTATTCCTGCAAATGAAATTCCTAAAATCTTTCTTAACATTGAGAAAGTTATGAACGTCTTGAATAAGCAAGACGAATTCAACGTGGCTTTCCGTTTGAATGATAGTAATAATAACGTTTATGATAAATCCTGTCGTGTAAAATATGAAATCAAAAATGATCAATATCATGGCGATGGGGTACTGGGCAATATTACCAGTGGAGTGGACAAAATAATAACGGTAGTAGGATGCTACTATAAACACTACAGCCCCAAAAACAGAAGCAACGTTAGATAGAACACTATTCGGGGTTATAAAATTGTCTCTAATACAGTATTTGGGGCAGAATATAAAACTTTGCAAAAGATTTAATGGTCGAAGCATGGCTTGAATATCTTTACAAACAAAATTTTTCAACAAATCTTCAGCATTGTCGTTTTGTACCTTGCTTTTCATTGTTTTTAAATAGTTCATTTTAATTTTAATAGATTGTAACTATTAGCTGACGTATACAGTGAAAGTAAAGAAATTTGTTATAAGGCTGGCTCTAATATAATTGAATTATAAAACATTCACTAATGATAGAAGCCGTAAATGGATTGTTTTATTATTACATAATAAAGCACGCTCCATATTTATGTATTCGAAGACAATGATGTCAATAAGATTAAATATATTTTATTAAATAAAAATCTGACAGCACAGTTAATGTAGCCGGCTCCTAGGCCAGCACTAATTATAATTTGTTTACCGTCAAAACGCTAAGAAAAAATGTCGTAACATCATAGCCATTTCAATTTACGTAAGAAGTACTTTTACTCAATATTATATCGAGGGAATATATTCATAAGAAGATTTTATTAATGTAAGTAACAGTATTACTACTTACATAAATTGAAAAATAATATTTTATTATGATGTCGTTTGCCTTGTTACCAACCTGTCCATAACGCGCATTCTGTTCATATCAAATTAATAAAGTAAGAGCTGGGTCAGTGATGATTGATATTATTTTAAATCTACCATTTCAGGTATTTATTTGAATTCTATACAACTATGACCTAAGCTCGTGGACTTAACAGAAAATTATTGATGAAAAAGAGAATGTTTAAAAATAAAATTATAAACAGACCATCAACAGTAATTCCAATCTATTGCTTTTTCAGATGGTCTCAAAAATCTGTGCAAAAAAAGTGAACCAGTTAAATAGATCATCGTTTAGTAAAATTAACACTTGTGGTTTCTTTGATATAGTTGCTTTATCTAATAGCCAAGTAGGATTACTTACGACCCATATTGTTCTATTATTACAATTAACTTTTTATGTAAAATAACTTAGATAGTAATTCTTAACAATGAGAATTAATTTTTAAAAATAGGGTTTTGGCTGATCAATATTATACTTTTCGATCTGTACACTTCCTTTAACTACGAATGTAACTATCGTGGTGAGGTAGAATATAAGCACTAAGGTAAAAAATATTACTTCATACAATAATAAGCTCTACAGTTTTATAATCAATTTATTTATAAATATATTACATATATAACTAATATTTAATATTTGTATTAAGTATATGTAATGCTAAACTAAAAGTATTATTTATATTTTTGCTACTATATGCCTAAAAGTTGAAGAATTCATCTTCATCGTACACTTTTTCTACCTTCACAGAATCTTTCAGATCGGATAATTTAAATCCTGAACCTTGCATTTCATCTAGTTTAGGCAGCTCTTTCTTTATTAAATCTTCTACGTTTATTTTATCCAACTCTTGTTGCATTCTCTCTATAAGGGGTCCTTCTATAGCATCCATTATTTGATACCTAAGCAGATTTGGAAGAACATTAACAACAAACTCAATTACGTAGTCTATAGTGCCTGCACCATTCCACCGAACTTGAATATTACCTATTTCTAAATCTAAGTCTTTAAATATAGGTTTCTTTCTAGTGTCCATTGGCTGTGCTAAAATTATCCTTGCACTTATATATTCTACTGAGAATGAAGCTGTACCAGCTCTAGATATTAAACCACCTACTGCTGATATATCCCATTGTGTTCTTCCCTCAAGTTTCTGAGTACCAATTTCAAAGTCCGCGATAGCGGTATGATTTTCCATTTTCAATGTAATATTGCCAACTCTTTGAAATGATGATATTCCCGTAATCCACGTGTTGGATAAAGTAACGGTAAATATGCTTACAGTTGTGTTGTAGTCGTTGATTTGGTATGGATCTAACTGCATGTCTCTTACTTTTTTTCTAACATCAACGATTACCATATCCAAAGGCGATATCGAATTAGGGAATTGCATATCGCCGGCTACTTCTTCTAGTTTTGCGTTGATCTCAGCTCTGACTTTAGTATAGGCCTCTTTTAAAACATATGGTTTAATAGAATCGAAGAGGAAGTTGCCAACGGAGTTGATGATTCCTTGAAACATTCCGCCAAAGAAACCTAAATTTTCGAAATTGACGGCGATAGTGCTAAAACCTAGATCGATGATGATGTCTTGGGCTCGTAGTTTGCCGTCTCGCTCCACGCCAAGTGTAGCTCTCGCAGTGATCTTTAAGCCAGTGACATCAACAGTAAAGGGTCCCTGAGCCCTGTTCAGCCAAGTTGACATAGTGTAGTTGCCCCGAGCTTGTAGCACATCAATACTCATTGCTGCTTGAACCTGAAATTATATAAAAATGATGTTTAAAAATAATTATAAATATAAAAACAATTATACAGGATAGTTTTACGGACGTCCAGAATCGCTAGGATGTGGAACCTGGCATAATAATTGCTTCAGAAAATGGGTTTGCAAATGCAACTCATAGTCAAAATTTCATTTCACTCCTCTCTGTCAAATATCAGCTATAATCGCTATTAATATCGGATGAAATATAAATTTATAATCACCTCCATTGCTCCAATTTCAGCATTAACGTACAATATCCGAAATTTCCTGATACCGTACACCGCAGTATTCTTGAAGTACAGAGTGCCGAAAGATAGAGACTGTTTCATATCTGGTACTGGGTAAGGCTCCGGTATTTCAGCCCCAGGAAGACCCACGGGATCAGGCTGTTTGAAATGTTCAAGAATAGCCAGAACATTGTCGCTCAGCTTTTTTTCTCCGTCAGCCAATTTTGTGATTTCAGACGATTCTTCTTCTGTGTCATCTATAACGTAATAATGGCAAGGTTGAATGGTATTTTGTAGCATTTATATAAACCAGTTAGACAAATAAATTATACATCTGTAATAGCTATCTACATCATCAAAGACGTGCACTGCCTTTTCTAACCTCGCGTTTTCACTGACAACAAACATGTTGCAAACATCTATCTAACTAGGAAACTCTCAAAGAGTGAGTGGGATAGGTAGCTGTTTACAACATTTTGTGTCGTCAGTGAAAACTCGGGGTAAATAATGCAACTTTGATCCGCCCTGAGTATCCCTCTTTTACCAATTTTCTGCCACTTTTATCAGATTTGCTTTACTTTGTTACGCTTTTTCTTCACTTTTCACATAAACTAAATGATTTATGAAGTTGTTTCTGGATATCGCTATATTCGAAACATTTACGACTATAGCCTACGTGTCACTGCCAGGCACGAATATGTGATTAATGTTATGTGACCTACTGAGTAGGTTCTTCAACTTTCTGAAGTGGAAGTTGGTCATTGTCAAGTGTGTTCTTTGTTTGTAAAGTTATCTATTTGAATGTAAAAACCATATATATATTTTTTCTTTGTCATTTAGACCATGAAGGAATATAAAATTACAAAAGCGTACTTAAAAGATTTGATAGGTACTATTGAGCACAAATGTCCTAATACTATACACGATACCGACGCCTTTTATTATAAATAAGTTATATTTGACCTTTTAATATAAATCTTTTAAACCTATCCTATACCAGTACTATTTATAAGCTAAATAAGTATAGAACGTTAAAACAAATGTCTACAACTAAGCTATGAATAGAGTTTATCATGTTAGCATAATATTAAACTAAGAATGTAATCTTAAACCACAATTATATCAGACTACTCCAATTACAAACCACGTGGTGCTTATTGTAGTGTTCATTCCAGCTACTATATAATATTAATATAAACGGTCATATCAAAACCTTTGTTTGACTACACATTCACACACCATTATTATATCTACTATAGACTAATAAACACTAATAATAAAATTAAAGCAATGAATATTTGAAATTTAACCCTGGCAGGATTAGCTAACCAGTCATATCGGGTGCTTTAAGAAAAAAAAAACACAACACAATTGTGACGTCACAATTTAAGATTTGGAACAACACATTTTAAATCATTAAATATTTAAAAATAAACACTGTCAGGATTAGTCAACATCAATCAGCTCAGATGCCCTAAATAAATAAGAAAAACAAACAACAAAATGACGTCACAATTTAAAATTTGGAACACAACAGCACGATACGATATATTTTGAAAGTCAAATAATCGAACATCAATTAGGAATTTTAAACAACACACACCTTGAGAATACACTGTAGAAATGACACAGACTAATAAAAGTTTATGTAACCACATCCCGTTTGTCTCATGGACTCACTCACACTGAACATTGAACTGATGGCCCCTGCTTCTGAGGTCATTATTTATCAGCGCGATTCATACATCGTTATCTTTTGTTTTTGTAGAATAGGGACCGGGTGATTAGATGATGATGTTAATGTTTTTAGCGTAATTAGAAATAAGTGATATTTGTTTAGTACTTAATTTGTTTACAATAATAAATAATAATGTTAAAATACAAAATACACCCAAATATAACATGTTAGTAAATAACATTTTGTTTATGCAGACTTTTGTAAAAATGTTTTTTATTGTCACACTATAAATAGCATACACACATAGCAGTGTGACAATAAAAAACATTTTTACGATTTTTTTTGCAAAATATCATAAAAACCTTAATCATGTAACAAAACCTTAAACCATGACTTTACTTCTTTACTGTAATGTTTTATAAACTAAACTAAACTAAACTATTAATATAAAGAGAAAAGATAAAAAAATTGATTTTTTTGTATGTTTGTTTGCAGCGATTTAACTAAAACTTATGTTACCTATTTGAAAAATTATTCCACCATTAGATATCAATAAATGAAGCGGGCAACATAGGCTATAATTTACTATGTTTAATATGATTTTTAGGAATTTTAGGAATTTGTAACATATGTAAATTTTGAGACAAGACAGAAAAAGTAAATTTTGCAGTATAGCATTAATGTTTCGCAAACGTAATATTCCAATCATATTAAATTTAATGTAGGCGTTTGTTGTGAGACTAAATGCAACATTTGATACTGAAGTGAAGCAAGGACGAACGTCTAGTGTTTTTTTTTTTTTTTTTATTGTATAGCCTACCAAAGTGACTCCACCCCGCCTGATGGTAAGCAGTCAGTGGAATCCAGAAGTGGCGGCCACCATACCAAAAGCTATCGTTTGAAACTGCTGGTATGGTGAACTCCACTATAGCGGCTGGAATGGGGTTAGGGGAAGGAAATGAGGGACGTGAGGAAAGAGGAAAGGGGGGAAATTGGGCCTCCGGCGCTCTCACTCACTGAACGAAACGCAGTAGTACGGATACTACTACTCTTAAGTCGATCTTCTATGAGGGGGTAGTACTTCCCCGGACGATCCGGCCCATTCATGCTGAAATCAGCGTGGATCTACATCTACTACCGTAATTTAAGTGTAATAAGTGTTTTTATATAGTAAAGGAAATTTTAGTAACATAATTATAGTCAATGACTTGTTTGTTCCATCACAAGCATCGCTGGTACAGCGTCGACATCAAGCAAATCTTATCTTGTTAAACGATGTGCAATTTAAATGTTGTATTTTTTTGTGCAGAACTTTATAACATAACCTAAAAAAAATCATATTAGTACAAAGTGATTTACAAAGGGAGGTTCATTAGTGTTAATTTAATTAACCCAAATGAATAAATGTCTTAGATATTGAGGCCTACACCTAGCAGTGGGTAGATGGCTATGACCTATGGCTGGCTGGACTGTATGATGAATTTTCTTGCCAGTTCTCATCAAGACAAATTTGTTCAACGAGCTGGTTGATGTCAAATTGAGTGACAGTTTTTTCTAGATTGATATCAAAAACATGAATTTGATTGAAATTGATAAATAAATTTGTAAGGCGCTGCTTTACAATTTCATATCTCTTATTCTTATTTCTATACCAGCTTTCCGCGGCTCGGTTTTACCCGCCTCTTTGCTTACTGCTCTGCTCCCGTCGCCAGTTGCGTGATATTACACCTATAACCTTCCCCTAGAACGGGGGGGGCTATCATACGCAATAAAAGAATTTTTCAAACCGACTGGTAGTTCGAGAGATTAGCGCGTTCAAACAAACAAACTATTTCGATTTATATATTAGTAAGATGTCAAAGTAACTAATTTCAAAAAACCAAAACGCTACTAACGCTGTAGTCAGTCTAATGATACTTACAAATAAAATTTTATCAGTGAGTAAAATGTTCATGCCATAAACACATACAGGTAAATAACGCATATTTATTAAAAATAGCAAGACTTACAATTTGATCAAAATATAATATAAAATATTTCAGAACATTTTACAATAAAGCAAACTGAAGTAACACAATAGTGTAATTAGTGACTAGTTCCATAACACTTAATGCTAGTACAGCATCGACATCGAACAAACCGCAGGGTCTTATCTTGTTAAATGATGCACGATTCAAAAGTAGCACCTTCTTGCGAAGAATTTTACAGCTACCTGAAAACAATTTCATTATTTTTAATTTGGACTTTAAATACAGGGTGAAGGCCTAGATAAGCCAAGGTGGCGAAACTTGGGGGAGATTTATATCCAGCAGTTGACGATGACGTCATATCAGCCGGAAGACGTCACGTGGTTATTCAGACTTTCATTAGGTTGACCAAGCGAGGATCGTTGGTCACGTCATCGACGACTCAATAAAAATATGAAAATAACGGCTTACAACTAGTTAAAGTGGACATGATTGACAGCTATGGTAAAATGATTAGGACACGTTTATTTAATGGATTATTAGCTAATGGACCACGTGCTATTATAGTGTTAAATGGAGACCATTCTTAAGGTATGAGTTCGTAGCCGACTGCAGACAACAGCTACAAACCACGTGTCGCAGCGGTTTCTATGTATTTATATGAAATATCTTCCGCAGCTAACGATACGTCACCCGACCACACGTCGCACGGACAGATGGCTAGCTTGATTGAGTGACTGTTTCTTCTACACTTGATATTGAAAACATGAATTACAGAGAATTTAATTGAAATTGATAAATGATTGAATGATTTGAACTCGTACCTTTACTGAGCTACAACTCAATGGCACTTTATTACTAAAGTCTGATTGTTGTTTATTTATTACTAAAGTTGATATAAATATAAAAAGAAACAATAAATTTAGAAAAAATCGAATACAAACCAGAACAACTGATATTTCTTAAATGTTGCGTACACACGGATTCTAATTGTTTGACAGCCGAATAGAATCTGTCGCAGATCACACTATGTACAATCAATAATATTATATTCTTTAGCAGCCACAGCACAGATAGCCTGAGGATTGTTTCATACTGAAAATGAACTTGAGTTATGCCCGGGTAACACAAGGCTAGTATTTCAAGCTAGGACAGAAAGCCAGTCTTCTTCTAAACCATCCTGGCTTGTTGTCCTGGCTACATGGCTTGGAACATGCCAGTTCTGTTTACATGAGGCTAGTTTATTTTAAGCTAGTATTTTTGCAGTGCAAAGGTGACCATCAATTTTTAACAGTTCTTGGAAATACGTTGCTCCTAAATTTTTAATTTTAATTTTTACCTCTTTAGTATTCATATCAATATCCACTATCTTTAATTTGCCACACATTTTTTGTAGTGCTGATTCCCATTTAACTTGAAAGGGTGGTCACAGACATTCATGGTCACGGTACAGTTGTACAAATTTTAATCTCCTTACTTAGTTTGGGCATCTTAAAATCTTAAAAACTCGTCGGGGTTAGAAAAACAAACGAAACGTGTTGTTCTTATTTACGAACCAACTGTAAACTAGCTTCTCCGGCCACGTAAATCTAGTACACTCAAAAATATAACACCATCCTATTAAAATCTGTCCTGGCTGGTAATCTAGCTTACAAGCTTAGAAATAAAGAAGTTCTGTCTACACGAAGTAAAAAGTACTAGCTGCCTGTCTTACTGACGCTAGATTGAAAAACTAGCGTCTTGTAATCCGGACATTAGTAACTAATTTAATTTAATTTGGCAAAGCAGTAGCTAGGTATATTTTTCATGATTTAAAATATCGAAATAATAATATATTATATGAAATTTTATTACTATATCTACATCTCAACAATTATTTCAGGTATTAATAAAAATATTACAATTCACGAGCACGAGTCATTTGTTTGAATTGAAACCTATGAACGCAGAAAAGATTCAAATTACTTACATTTTATAATAATATTTCAACAACTACACACAACGCCATCTAGACCCAAAGTAAGCATATTATATGCTTGTGTTATGGGTTCTATAATGCGGATATATATACTTAAATACTTTTTTTTTGTAAATACATACATTTTATAAATAGAAACACCCCGACCAATGCCAATAGACATGTTCATGCACATAAATATTTGCACTGAGCGGGAATCGAACCCGCGACCGCTGCGTGGCAGTCCATACACAGTACCACCAAACCACAGAGGCAGTCAAACAAAACAAAAAAAAAGTCAGTCGAAGGACTTCTGCAGTGCAATAACCATAAAGACAGTAATTATTCAAAAATACTAAACTAATACTGAAATAACATCTAATGTAATATCAGACAGTCGCAACATTGGGCAAGAAACTAATTGGTATAAAAAAAGAAATGCTTATTAGAAAAATAAATACTTACATATTCGTTGCTCATATTCATTTTCATCATTTCAAGCATAACTTCGACATAACTCAACGTTCTGAAGAGTGTATCGAAAGTGTGATATAATATCTGTGGGAGCCATGAATTAAGATAAAATAATCGAACCACAATAGAATTAAACCAATATTTGAAAATATTGTAAATATTTTTGATTAATTAGAACTGTGACATCCAGATTGAGAAATAATTCATAAGGATTTAAAGAAAGAAATTAAGGAAGCTTTATCTCCATTCACATTCTACCTAGATGAACAGGATTGACTACAATCAAGAGATGATTAATTTTATTATAACGACGTCCAAAAGCGTCACTTTGGTTATCATGAGCTTCACAAACACAAATATGCTCTAAGTATTCTAATTTTAATATCTTACCACCCATTTAAATATATGCTTATACAAAATGTAGGCTTCACAAATGTGTTGGTACACTTTAAACATTGTTTCACTGTGTTCTTTGTTTTCTATGTCACCATTCATTCCCGCAATACACTTATTCAACTCTCTGAGATAATTAGTCAGTAACATTATTACACGAATAGCATACGTATAATTTATATCAATATTAATAGCCCACAAATTCATTAACAAATTCATAATATCGAAAAGATTAAGCGAGAAAAAAAAACTGAAATATAGAAACATATCTGTACAAAAGATAATGCCAATTGAGATCCAGTTCCAGAGAATAAAACTGTTAACATATTTATTGAAATTAAGATTAATATGGATCTTTTGGATTCTCAAAATAAGCCAGATGTTACTGTTACTGTTGATCATATTTAGACTATAAATCATTATAATCCCAAAACTGTACCACACAATCAAGGAAATGTTAATAGATTGCATAAACCTTTCTTTAGCTATTTTCATTGCTATGGAAATATTACTATCAATTTGACGAAAATACCAGTAACACGACAGTGGTATTAGAAAAGACATTACTATTATATTTGGCAATTTTCTATTAGGTGTGATGAAGTTTTCACGAACTGTATATTTGGATGAAATAAATAGTTTTCGCGTTAACTCAAAAGGATAAAACATTCTTTGAATGTCTTGGTGTAGTGCATTGTCCAATAAAGTTTCTACTGGCATAGCTACTCTGAAACAATTCTGTGTGATTTTCGATGACTTTCGAAACATTATATTTATTTTAATTAAAAGTAATATAGTTTCCTTTAGCAATCTTGAAGAGCCACAAAATTACAGTTTTGTAACCGTCAGTCATATACAAATTACTATTTATAGATTCAATACATTATCAAGGGTAACTTTTATGATTGTAATAACGAGACTTTTGAAATTAATACGCAATTCAATTCTGGGCAAATACTTGTCTTCTATGCTTGGTAACAATACATATCGACAAACAATATTTTAACCCATTAATAATATTAAAAGCAATAAAGAGATTGCTGTTAAAATTTAATACAATTCCTTATTGTGATATGGAATTAAATATTGAACTAACTGGATTACGTTTACGATGACCTATCTATACATACATATAATAAAATTTGAGTGTCTGTTTGTAATATTGAAATAACCGTTTTTTACTACATGTATATGAATATTATATACACCAAAATATATTTTTTTTAATTTTTGTCTGTCTGTCTGTTTGTTCCGGCTAATATCTGAAATGGCTGGATCGATTTTGACGGGACTTTTATTGGCAGGTAGCTGAGGTAATAAGGAGTAACTTAGGATACGATTATTTTAGAAAAATCTTTTATTTTAGAAAAATAAAGTAATGTTGATCGACTGTTAGGCGGAACGAAGTTCATCGGGTCAGCTAGTTGATAATAAACTTTCATTGCATACGTACCTACATACTCGTACTTTTTTTATATTAGCCTACCAAAGTGACTCCCACCAGTGACTACCGATGTTTTTCTTTAAAACCGCGTCACGGTAACTCCTGTGAATTATGAGCTATGACTGTTAAGTCTACAGTATTGAATCCGGCGACGAATGTATTTAGAAGTAAAATGAAGAAGATAGGAATGGAAAAAAGTGATAAATGGCTGTTGATATAGTAGTCAATGTCTTTTGTAATAGGTATGTTAATAAAAAAATATTTTATACAGAAAAGACAAAAGTTATGTCGCGCACCAACAATACTTAATTTCGTTGTACATATAAACATTTGCTTAATGAGAAAATTAAAAATATTTATGTAGGTATATTTTGGAAAATTGGGTAAGATGATGATCAATATTCATGCCATCTCTGTATAAAAAGAATATCTGATCCTGTTTTCATTGACTTTATTATATTTAAGGCCTGTTCAGACCTAAGCGGTATTCGCTACCGTCTGCGGCAGAGAAAACCCAGTGGGTATGCGGTAATATTACTGTTCAGACCTAAGCGGTATTCGCTATTTTTGTGGGTAGAATATCGCGTGAGTTTCCCTAACGAAGATATGAACTCTTCGCACGTTCGAGTGAGTATGCGGTATTCGCTCTAGCCGCGGGCGAAATCCGCGCGATATTTATCTCTACCCATAGCGGCAGCGAATACCGCTTATATTTGAATAGGCATTTAATCTAAAAGTAATAACAACGCTAATACAGAAGATTCAAATCAGGAATAGGCTAGAAAATTTTATGAAATATCTGTCATCCGCTATAATTGTTTTAGCCAAATTCTTATCTAACAGACAAAAAACCCCAACCAAGTCAAAACTGTAAAACACAACAGTATTATGCGTAAGATATTTTATTCAGTGTGATTAAATTATCCTAAATTGTTTAAATGGATGATATGTAGCGGCTTGGCGACACACTGTGTTTGCGTTGCAATTCTGTGTGGGAACGTACACACAATCGCAGGGCTCGCCAGTCGTCTCCCCTCAGTCTTGTGGTGCACTAGTATTATTGTATTTAATGTATTAATTTGGTACCAGGAAATTATAGTATGGTTTTATCATGAAGTCATTTATTTATGGAATCCTGCAACACATAACCATACCCAACAGATATAAATAATTTTAGTGATAGATGAAAAGCATAGAAGATTTATTGAATGTTTTCATCTAGTGCGTTGTCAAGTAAAGTTTCTACTGGTACAGTGACTCTGGAAAGCACTAGTATAGCTTTAAAATGTTTTCGAAAAATTCTAATTAGCTTTTTTAAAAACAAAACAAAACAACACAACTCCATATCTTGTAATTGTGTAATTGTAATGCAAGGAATATAGGTGCCATTAAAATAATAACGTAAAAAATAATTAAATTTAGGTAATTAAAGTATACAAACACATTATAATAATGTAGTATACAAACAATTATAATGGAATTTAATAATTCAAGTCAAAATTCAATAGAAGAAGAATACTCGTATTTTGATTAAGATGATTTAATGTAATTATCTATTAAACACTCTAAACCAGATAAGCGTTAAATGCGTGTATGACTAGGACAGATCAAATATAAAAAATTAGTTGAAACAAAACAACATTAAATTTTACATACTAAACTCCTATTCTCTTACTTTAAACATGAGTACACGAAAGGATTTATGACTATTATTTATTATTATTTTAATTCAAACAAAAAAAGAAACATGAAATTACTGTTTCTATCTTGCGAGATTTACAAGTCAATCAGAATATCGATATGCTGGAATCTAAAGGTAACACAATCTATAGAAAAGCAAACTGAATTAACACTATAATATAATTAGTAATGAGGACACTGAAGTTTAATGGTAGCGCAGCATCTATATGAAACAAACCACATGAATTCATCTTGGTAAAACATTGTCTGTTCAAATGGATCACATTCTTACACATATATCTCTCGCTGCCTGTAATAAAAATATCTATATAAAGTATTCAAATCAAGATGAAAATAAAGTTAAGGAAGCTACGGAATATAAATACTTGATAAGATTAGTAATTTTTATTAATATATAAGATTAGTAATGATAAAAAAGTTGAGGATGCACGACGATTCTGTTCAATAACAATCTTGTATAATGATTAAGGTAAAAAGTATAGATTAAACGAAATATTCGTAAATACAGTACATACGTAAGTTTTTTTTTTTTTTTTATATATATTAGCCTACCAAAGTGACTCCACCCCTCCTGATGGTAAGCAGTCAGTGGAATCCAGAAGTGGTGGCCACCATACCAAAAGCTATCGTCTTAAACTGCTGGTATGGTAGCCTCCACTATGGCGGCTGGGAATGGGGTTAGAGGAAGGGAATGAGGGAGGTGAGGAAAGAGGAAAGAGGGGAAATTGGGCCTCCGGCACTCTCACTCACCGAACGAAACGCAGTAGTAAGGATACTACTAATCTTAAGTCGATCTTTTATGAGAGGGTAGTACTTCCCCGGACGATCCGGCCCATTCATGCTGAAACCAGCGTGGATCTACTACCGTCAAAGTACATCTAGGTAATATTAATAGCACTTTGATTAACAATCAAGACGTTTTAATTTCCCTTTCTCGAAGTCTGCAGGGTCTAGAAAACTTACCTATGCTTTTAATGGTAACTGGTTAACTATGCAGAAGAATGTTTATTTCTGTCACGGATCTTGTATGTAATACAAAACATTACCTGGTTTCCAGTTAGATATCTCTTACGGCACTCATGGCAAGGCATGAGATCATACTATGTTATCTACCACAGTGCACACATGCATTGGTAGACCAAATATTTTTAAATTTTTAAATAACTGCACCGATAATAATATAAACCATTTACCTGAACAATTGATCCTTGCTAAACGCAATATGCAAGCAGACTCTACATCATTGACAGCTACATAAAAGTTTTCACATCGTATGCACAGCCATATAATTAAGAATATACCTTTTGTCACCCAGTACACTGTTATCAAAATTATTACTGTGTGATCATGCTGAAAAAATTATGCAGATATTTCATCAAGATTATTATAGTAACGAAGTTTGACAAATAGTGACAAAAATTTAAAGGAGTATGTAGTAACGTGGTTTGTAGGAGTATGAAAGGATAGATAGAAATAAGATAACGAAAGAGATTTATGGAGCGGAAATGCCTGGGAAAATTGGTAGGGGTCACCCTAGACGGACGTACACGGACCAAATAGGAGATCTATTGACAAAACGTACAATTACAAGTACCCGTAACCGACGTGTGTATGAAAAGATTAATGAATATTGAAGATGTTTAGATTCGTAGCAAATGGCGTGCTTACGCCATAAATGGGAGACAGGCGTGAAGTTATGTATGTATATAACAACAGAAGTAGGTTAGTAATTTATATCTTGTTTTGCTTGGCCGTGGTAAGAATTATTACATCATACTCGACTTTATGCTCTGCATATCTACTCTAGGTACAAGTAATGTCAATAATTGCTGTATGGCTTCTTTTTTTATAGCTATCAGTAAATAAAATAACAGCTATACTGATGACAAAGTGTATTTTGATATAAGTCAAGAAACCTGCTAATTTTTTAAATCACCATATACATCATTTCATAAGGTAAATTTAAAGCTTTTTTAAAAAGTCATATTGTACTCGATCAAATTTTAACAGAAGAATCCACTAAGCCATCACTTATGTACCGTGGTATCTATAAATATATATAATCGTTACCTTGTAATAGTCTGCTTTATAGTGAAATATTTTTAACTGAGTTTTGAAGTAATATAAAGAACGCCAAAAGGTATCAGTAATGTGCAGGAACACCTGTTAAAAATAAGGATATGTATAAATATTTTAAGATTATTATTATTAAAAAAGCATCTCACAGAGCCGCCATGGTGGAGGCCACCATACCAGCAGTTTGAGAAGATGCCTTTTGGAATGGTGGCCACCACTTCTGAATCCCACTAACTGCTTACCATCCAGCAGAGTGAAGTCACTTTGTTAGGCTGATATAAAAAGGAACACTTCTGTTGAAACTTACCAGTACATGAAAATTCTTCTTCACCAAATCATAAGCTACTAGAACATTCTGATATACTTCAAACATCTTCATATAGTACATTTCACTTTCATTGCCCATTTCAAGAATCTGAATTTTCAATTCCGTGAGATATACGTGTAGCGTAAACTAAATTGACATCAAAACTAATGAAAAGAAACAAGTCGATAAAAAAATCAATAAGAAAAGAAATATTATGGCTATAATAAGAGAAAACCAATAACAAAGAAGACGCAATTGTAACTGAACTAGTGACACAGTTCCAGAAGAAGAATTTAATATGAGCTATTAAGTTGTTATTTTTTACTCTGATTATGGATCATTTGAATCCTTAAAATAAGTAAGACGTTGTCAGTACTATGAGTGATATTCAGGACGAACAATATAGTGAGCCCGACGGAGTATGAAACGACATAAAAAATAGCTGTCAAATAAAGAGTAAAGTTATTGTTATAACTCTCTGGCTGGAGAATCATTGAGCTTATAGTTCGGTAACTGTAAAATGTGAAAATTATTAACAATGTGAAATATATTGCTACACTAATATTGTTACTATTAGGAGTGATGTAGTTGTAGCGTACTCTATAAGTATTTGGATGTTAAAAATATGTTCTGAACCAAGTTGAGAGGATGAAACATTCTTTGAATGTCTTTGTTTACATAGTTATCAAGTAAAAACTCTATTTCATTTATTTTTATAATCTTTATTGCTGTTTTCACTGGCATCTTCTCAATCAGTTTTTTGATTCATTACAATTTTGACGTCACAAAATCAAATCAAACAGTCAAGTTCTTGAAAAAAATTGCACTGAAATCAGCTTCATTTACACTCTCAATTTTATGCAGTTCATATTTTTTTTGAAATATAGTCTGTAATCGTATTGAAATACAATATATAATATTCATAATGATTAGAAAAGTATATTATTATGACTGATCGTATGAAGTCCTTTAGCAACGACTTCTACCTAAATGTATTTGTTTTAAACTACTAACCAAGTCTAGTCAATTAAATTAATTATTTATTTTATCATACCTAATACCATTTGATTAGTCTAGGTAGAACTAGTTTAACCATTTTCAATATTAGCAACTGTAATATATTTTTGAAACTCTTATTACTTTACTGTTTTTCCATTTTTTATTATCAATTAATTTAATAATATTTTTATTTACACACGACTTAGGTGACAAACAAGCATACGGGCCGCCTGATGGTAAGCAGTTATCGTAGTCTAGGGACGCTTGCAACACCAGAAGCATTACTTGCGCGTAGCCAGCACCGTTAAAAACCTTTTAACTCTTTTCTTGAAGAACTCCATGTTGTAAGTTCTCGGGAAAACTTCGACGGGGAGCTCATTCCACAACCTTATCGTAAGAGGGAGAAAGTTTCTCTGAAACCTCACTGTACGGGACCTAAGAGTTTCTAAGGTGTGAGGATGTATTCCCAGCAAATGACGGGAAAGTATTATTACTAATATGGTTAAAAATCTACGATCTATGGGACCTAGGAGAGCAAGCTAAGAATGGATGAGGACGCCTCACGGCCTCTCAAAGTACCGCTACTTGGGAAGCAATGCAGCAGTAGACGTCTTTCTGATGATGATAATAAATATTATTTTTAATTAATTCGTTGAAACGAGTTTTTACATCTTTTATATTTGGTTAAATTTGTGTGAATTTTTAAAAAAATTCTTTCTTTTTCTCCACAAGCAAGAAGTAGGTTAGCAAGAGTTGTTCAAAATATATCGCACAAGATGCAGTTTTTTTAACAGGTTACCTAGACAAATATAAATCTTCTTTTTTTATATATATTAGCCTACCATAGTGAGTCCACCCCGCCTAATGGTAAGCAGTCAGTGAAATCTAGAGGTGGTGGCCACTATACTAAAAGCCATCTACTTAAACTGCTGGTATGTGGCGACTGGGAATGGGATTAGGGGAAGGGAATGAGGGAGGTGAGGAAAGAGGAAAGGGGGAAAATTGGGCCAATGTATGTCATTTATAGGTTCAAACGCTATTGAAAGGACGAGGTTGTTTGTCACTTCAGTAAAGAAAAATATTAAAATTTGTCTGTTCAGCCTAAATACATATTTATCTGAATTGCTAGTGCGATCGATCACTATGCAAAAAGTTTATGGACACAGCTTTTTGGGATCTATAAATAATTTCTCCAAGTATGAGTATGCAATGTTTATACTTATTTCTGTTTATTAAAATTCCTCTCGATACAAAGTGTCGGATTACTTATGCAGGCATAGTTTTAAAGTCAATATTCTAAATTGACATTTAAACAAACCGAAAAGTTATATTACAGAAAACAAAAGCAGTCGATTGGTACTATCACTTTAAAGGTATTTAATGATGAAGCGATAAGGCGATTGAGCGATACACATTTACTGGTTAAATAATGAAATTGCTTTCATAAAATATATAAGTTCTAAGAGTCATTTGAATATAAAATGTCGTTCCCTATTTGTTTATTGTAGAAAATATTAAATTTAGTCAATATCATACATTAGAATAAATGATTAATGTTATAGTCTTTATTTATAATAGCGTTTACTTCATATTGTAGCCAGAGATTTTAATGGAGACCTCAAAAATCAAAAGTGCTCGAATTATGCGCAAGAAGTATTACTGTGAAATCTTAATGAATAATAGAGTAGATGAAGATATACAATCCATGCTTCGTCCGCTAAACATCATGCAAAACCTAATATTCTGTCCAAAATATTCCATCAAAGACAATTTTATAACTTCGAATAATTCAAAAGCTAATTACGTTTCAATTTGTGGAGCAACGCTGTTCATTATTCTCACGTTATACCATAACTTCACTACTACTGCAGGTCGCCTTATCGGCAAATATTCTGATATCTATCAAGATATATTGTTTTGCTACGATAACTTCCACAAAGCTATTGGATTTTTCATTAACGTTTACATTACCATCAGCCAGACAAATAATAATGCTGAATTTGTGTTGACTTTTCAAGAAATTCACAAAAAGTTTAACGATAAGAACTGTTTTAAATATTTTATCTATTACAATTGGATCAGCGTTATTTTTATTACCATCTTCGATGTTTCTGTCATTGTCTACGGCAGCTTTGTTTTCAAAGATGTTAATTTTCTATTCTTTTTGTTCATTTTACTCTTCTGCTATGATGTCAATTTAGTATATGCAATAAGAATGATAAACCTTTTAAAAAATAAGATGGTTTTATGGAATAATTATATTTTAAAATACAAAACGATTGAAAATAAATGTTCTTACAAAATATTATTTCAATATTATACACAAATGCTGAACTGTTATGAGAAATATAAGAAATCCTTTGAGATTTTGGTAAGTCGTTTAATTCTAAAATAGTGAATTTTAAGTTTAAGTTTTATTAAAAATCTATACTTATTATATAAAGCGGAAGAATTTGTTTGTTTATTTGTTTGAACGCGCTTATCTTTGAAACTACCAGTCGGATTTGAATAATTATTTTTGCTGATAGCGCAGTTCTTGAGAAAGTTTATAGGCTATGTAACATCATGCTACTGGAGATGGAAGCAGAGCAGTAACCAAAGACACGGGTGAAACCACGCTATGAAAAGCTCATTAGAACATAATTATAAAAATAATATTTTACGAGCAAGCTCCACACTAAGTGTATGTTGCTGACATCGCAGTTGCCGTGCGATGCATTACTTTATAATGTTTATATTTTATTTTTAGTGCAATAAACGCTCTCAACGTGAACGGACAGTTTTATTGTTACTCACAACAAACAATCACTGTAGGGAAGACATATCCCCTACATTTTGGTCCTTCGAGCCGGATTTATTATACAAATTGGAACATTTTTGTGAAGTGTGATTTGTGATTTTGCTGCGGTAGCGAATCGGTTCAGTTGGTCTCTCAGAAGCGGGTCGCCCTAACTGGATTGAGAAGGCGCACATATCGTAGTGAAATTGCTATCACGTTGATCAGCTAACAAAATCTGCAATTTATTTGCGAACATATCAACATGGAACCTATTCTGCAGCGTCAACAAGTGATTGCTGAAACAATCAGGAAGGTGCACGTCAACTTTAAAAAGGATTCGCCAAGCCGCAAGACAGCGGATTACATACAAAAACGATTGGAAATTCTTCTTACGTTGTGGAATGAATTCGAAAAAAATCATAGTCGTCTGGAGGCTGAAGACAAAACGCACGAGTATTTTACTTCCAACGCGTTTCTAAACGTGAAACAAGAATACGAGTTATTGCTGGGAATGTTACAATTCTGAAAACCAACTATATCTGAAGATAGAGGTGTGCCATCAAAAACAGATGAACTTATAAGCCAATAAAACACCAACTTCAGAGCTTTTTCGAGGTTGATCGCTAACATAAACATTGATCTAATTACTGAAAAATGGGAAATCGAAGACAAACTGAACATGCTGCAATCCCGTTGGAAAGTAATTGATGAAAATCACTGGCTAATCGACAATCTACTTGTGGGGACTGACGTGGACTACGAGATCGAGTATTCTAAGCATGAAAACATTTTTGAGTCTACAAAAAGACATCTCAACGCCAAGCTCAACTCTGCTGTTCACCAATACAAATCGGTCCCGAAGATTGAAATTCCTACGTTTTCCGGCAGTTATACACAGTGGCCAACATATTTGGATTTATATTCCGAAGCTATACATAACAATGCGTTGTTAACAAAAGCTCAAAAGATGCAGCACCTAAAAGGAAACCTCCGTGGAGAAGCAGAACGAATCGTCCAACATTTATCCGTATCTGCTGAAAATTATGAAGCCTGCTAGGACATTCTAACACATCGGTACAACAATCTTCAACTGCTGTTCACCAAACAAATGCAAATATTCATGAATCAACCGACCATGCATTCACAAAGAGCTTATGAATTAAAGCGATTGCACGATATAAGTTTGGAAACAATACGTGCAATTCATAACTTAGGAGTGGACACAAGTACTTGGGAGCCTATACTAGTACATATTTTGAATGGAAAGATGGATTCCGAAACGTACTCCAACTACATGGAAACAAGAATAGCGCCAAGAGAATTGCCGTCCTTTGACGAGTTAATGGAGTTCCTGGAGAACAAATTTACGGCCTTGGAGCCTGTAAACACCAAAAAACCATATAATAAGTTTAACCCAAATGTACCTCCTAATGAAGCCTCAAGACCACAGCAACAAGTCCGTGAAAAACCTAAGCAGTATCCTCATAAAACTTATCATGCTAATTTAAGTAGAAACTGCCCTATCTGCAAATTGAATCACCTCCTAATTCACTGCAAGATATTTAATAACATGGCACCTGAAACAAAACTCAAGACATTAGAGAAAATGAACATCTGCAAGAATTGTCTGTTTTCCCACGACGGAAAACAGTGTAATTCTCACAAGACTTGCAAGGTTTGCGATAAAGCGCATCATACCATATTACATGAGATGATATGTGAAACCGAATGCGCGCAACCGCCTGCTTCAATGAAACCGAGTAATACGACGTCATTTCCATCGACGTCAGCATTAAAACACAAAGTAAATCACACGGCTGGGAACAACGAAGTTTTACTTGCAACCGCATTAATTAAAGTAAAAGCTGCTGATGCAACTTACATTCAACTGAGATGCCTTCTAAATCAAGGTTCCCAAATTAACCTGATCACGGAATCTGGCGCTCAACGACTGGGATTACAACGGCGTAAACAAAGTATAACTTATATATATAGCTGGTGTAGGAGTATCGATCAATCAGAGCCACGGAACTGTGCAACTGCTATGCGAATCGATTTACGGCAACTACACTTTCTGCACTGAAGTTTTAGTTGTGGCGAGAATGATTAATAATCTACCAAACTACACATTCGAAAGGGAATATTGGCCACATTTGGAAAACATTAAATTGGCTGATCCTGATTACAACATATCAAGACAAGTCGATGTTCTCTTGGGTGCTGGAATTTTTTCTGAAATCATTCAGGATGGTCTACTACGCGGGTCTACGCAAGCTGCTATTGCTCAGCAAACAAAATTAGGATGGGTGTTGTTAGGCAATTTTAGAACCTTTAATTGCCATGCAATACTGAACAATACCGACGAAGTATCAAAATTTTGGGAAATGGAGGACATAACAACAAATCAACGAGATAACCTCTCTTCCGAGGAAAAATATTGCGAAGCATTACACGAAAATACCACAACAAGACGGTCAGATGGACGGTATGAAGTCCGAATTCCAATGAAGCCGAATTTTGAACAATATTTAGGTGCATTAAAACCACAAGCGATTGCCCAATTTAAGCAACTCGAAAAGCGTCTAAACAGGGATATGGTGCTTTCCGAGAGCTACAATAGGTTTATCAATGAATATTTAGACCTTGGACATATGAAGCTGTGTACTGTGCCACAAGACCCTAGTTGCTTCTTACCTAATCATGGTGTTCTCAAGCCAGAATCAACAACAACAAAGCTGCGAGTCGTGTTTAATGCGTCGTCAAAAACAACATCTGGTTACACTTTAAATCAACTAATGGAATGTGGCCCAAATTTGCATCAAGACCTTCAAACACTACTTTTGAGATGGAGAACATATCAATTCGTATATACGGCTGATATAGAAAATTTTTATAGACAGATTATAATACAAGAATGTGACCAACGACTTCAGAAAATTGTATGGCGTAAAACTGATACACATGTCATAAAGGAGTATCAATTATGTACCGTAACCTACGGCACAAAAGCCGCACCGTATTTAGCTATGCGTACTATGAAACAATTAGTCAGCGATGACGGTCAACAATATCCTTTGGCAGCAGAAATTTTAAACAATCAGCTGTATATGGATGACCTTTTGGGGGGCCACAACCAAATTTCTGAAGCGCAAGCAGCTCAATAACAGCTCATCAACATGCTGGCCGGAGGAGGTTTCAAGCTTCGCAAATGAATGAGTAACATGTCTGAAATACTTGAAAATTTACCCGAAGATCTAATAAGTCAAAATATGTTAGATTTCAAACACGCAGAGACGAATAAAACGCTAGGAATAACTTGGAACCCGCGAAGCGATCAATTTACATTCCAAACAATGCAAGTAAGCAAAACATCCAATGAAATCACAAAGCGCATCTTATTATCAAATGTATCAAAACTTTATGACCCACTTGACTGGTTATCTCCTATTACAACAAAAAGTAAACTCCTGTTTCAACAAGTGTGGACCTCTGGTATTAACTGGGACGATCCTCTTCCTGAAAATATAGAAAAAGAGTGGAGAAGATTTGAACAAGATCGACATAATATTCGTAACATAACTATATCCCGTTGGATAGGGAACACAACTCAACTAATCAGAAAAAGGACTTGCTAATATACCTTGACTCAGAAGATATAGCCTCCTGTATTGCCCTAAGTAAACGTAAAAAAAAAAAAAAAAAAACAAAAAAAACGTACTCGTCATAATGTGTTGCAGTGGTGGTAGTTGCTGTGGTGGATGTGGTGGTGGCTGTTGCTGCCCCTGCATAACCATCTACACTTGCTGCACCAAGATTTGCTAGCGCGCTAGTGCGGGTAAAGGCGTGGGTCTCGTTCATTTGCTGATAAGCCATAATGTTAGTTAAAAAACGTGCTATCGACGCCGCCGCCATATTTGTGCCGTTTGTGGAATAAAAGTTTAAAAGTTTAAACATCAATTACTTTGCGACATAAATAAATGTACCTATAATGTACCTAAATGTATCTATAAATGGACCATAAATGTGCCTATTCATGACATAAAGGTTACCGCATCAACCTGTGAGGCTCAAATTATAAACAACAGTAACTTAACACGTTGTCAAACAACGATATCTCATTGCAAGAATGAATGGATTGGGTTACATAGTCGTAGCTCGTGGCTATACACCTGTTGCGATAAATGCTCCGTGCGCACTTTCTGCGCGGCGGAGATAACGCCGTATACATTGCACGGTGCTGGCATAGCTTCGTTGTCGGAAGGATGTATGTTGAAGGGCGATCAGCTGATTATTCCCGCTCACAACACACTACAGAACAACATATTACTGACTGAAGAAGAAACATACATCCCGGATTCTGGAGTGAATCGTATTATAAACAGCAGCAACACGTTACGTTTTCTACCGGACAATTATGAAGAGCAATTTAAACTTCTACACAGTAAAATTGAACACGTAAAGAAACAGCAAGATACACTAAGCAGACAAGCTATCACTACAGATAATCATCATTACGTCATGTACGGAATTATTGTCGTCTGTGGAGTAATTATCGGAAGTTGGTGTATCAGAAAAATTATGCAACGGTATCGACGCCAGAAACACGACATTCGAACAGGACAGCAAAACTACACCCATTCGAGTGACAATGCATCAAATGTTTTTAGTGACTTAAGAACTGAGGTATCTGAGCCTGTACGTGCTATAAGTTTTAATAAAGTAAACAAAAAGACTTCTCCTATTGCAAATCGCGTTAGCATATTTATATTTTTGTTTGTTTTATTTTAAGGCGGCAGTATGTACGAGCAAGCTCGACACTAAGTGTATTTTGCTGACATCGCAGTTGCCGTGCGATGCATTTTTTTATAATGTTTATACTTTATTTTTAGTGCAATAAACGCTCTCAACGTGAACGGACAGTTTTATTGTTACTCACAACAAACAATTAATGTAGGGAAGACATATCCCCTACAAATATATTCTGTTCTTTACTATCAAAACTTGATCAGACTGCATTATACTTTCATTTTCAATTTGATTCAGTTACCCTATATTAGTTTGAAATGAAACGAACGTATTTCTGTGAAAACTGATAGCAGAAAAAAATATTTTTTAAAATGAATAGAATATCAACAGACAATCTAGAAATTATTATTTCTCTAACAACCATAGATGAGTGCCAGTTTGTTTATTTGATGATAACATATTAAAACTATTTCTAACACCGTTCTCAATTATAAGTTTTTCTATGTTTTAGGTTATGTTTCATACAATAGAGACCGTAACTAACTCGTTACTTAACATTAAGCAAGTTTTTCGTAATATTTCGTCTAACCATAGTAGTGCTGGATTAAATTTTGTAAGTATATTTTAATATATAATATATTTTGTAAGTATATGTAAGTGTTTTCTTTAACTTAAAAAACATTGTAAAGTATTTTTTTGCGAAGTTCGAAGTCAAGGAGAGTAATATTTTTCGAGCTTATGTATGTATGTAGGTATGTATGTCTATTTATTCGGCACGCTCTACAGCCTAAATGGCTTAAGTAATGAATTTTAACATACTAGGTTTCATTAGATTCGTATTTATTGTAGGAGTGACACAGGATATATAGTATTGCAATATAGCGTGCGTCGGCACGAAATTGGGTTTCTTTCTTTTCAATTTGGTATATTGTTTGTTTTTTAAAAATATATTTAGGGGATAGGCCCCCTAAATTGGACGAGGCCCGCTCGCGTGTGGTGAGTGGGCTATGGCCCGTGGGGGTCGCGAATGAATGTGCGAGCGTCTCCCGTGACTCCGACACTCCGGCCGTCTGGAGGAACACCGTGGGTTTTAGTCGGTATGCCGGCCGCGCTTTGAGTGCGGTCGGAGAGTCCGACATAACACCCCGCCTTACCCGGGCGGGTGCGTATGCGTAATGCATTTCCTACGAAAAAAAAGTATAAAGTATTTATGTTACGAGAAGTACAAGGTAATCTATATTATCTCTTGGTTTTCTTTCTTTTCTTTTACTATATCATCTTCTTAAGGAATCTGCTCACTACACCGTACCATACCATGACCGTAATAGAAACGAGTCAGGCAAAAAAATATTCTTTGTTTTGAAAAGTATGAGACTATGCTCCCTAAAGCACTCCGTCACTGACCAGCACCGTAGCGTATGCATGGATCGTCAAAAAAAAATGTTGGCAAAAATATACGGCCGAAGGCAATACGTTCTGTACAGGCGCAATACAGGCGACGTTGCCGAACCGGTGCGCGCAGGGAGTAAAATGGTGAGCACACGGGCTAAAACTGCGTATGACAACCGTTATAAACGCGTTGTGACGTCTCCTAAAATAATAGCTTTCATTGGCAATACCTTCATTGACAATTTACTTACTGTTCCTGACGCGTATGCCTTACATGAAAAGGTGAATTGCTACAAAGACTATAACAGGAACTGCACGGATATGACACTCGGACGATACGGTAATCATATGGGAACGCTCCGGTAACTAATCATGTCGTGTTGCTTGCCGATCATAATACGTTCATATCACGGTCTTGGTATGGTAAGTGTAATGAGTAGACACCTTTATCCTTATGGCCGGCAATGAGTTTATAGTTTTTTCTTAGCACGATTTCTGTAAGATGACATTTTTGGGCCATCATGCCAAAAAAATTGTCATGATAGCTTTTTGGATGGCGTCTACCACTCTTGAACCCTACTGACTGCTTACCATTAAGCAGAGTGGATACATTTTAGTAAAGTAATATAACAACGAATTACGTACAAAATAAAAAAATATTTCATCTTATCGTTAGGTGGTTTTTTACCGTCTATTCCCACCTGTTCTGTGAGTAGTTCTGTTGGCAGAACTACTGGTAATTTTTTTATCATTAGTTCTGTCCACAACATTATACAAAAAACTCGTTTTTAGTAATTTACGGTAGTAGATCCACGCTGGTTTCAGCATGAATGGGCCGGATCGTCCGGGGAAGTACTACCCTCTCATAGAAGATCGACTTAAGAGTAGTAGTATCCGTACTACTGCGTTTCGTTCGGTGAGTGAGAGTGCCGGAGGCCCAATTTCCCCCCTATCCTCTTTCCTCACCTCCCTCATTCCCTTCCTCTAACCCCATTCCCAGCCGCCATAGTGGAGGCCACTATACCAGCAGTTTAAGACGATAGCTTTTGGTATGGTGGCCACCACTTCTGGATTCCACTGACTGCTTACCATCAGGCGGGGTGGAGTCACTTTGGTAGGCTAACATAAAAAAAAAAAAAAAAAAAAAAAAATTCAAATTTGTCAATAGTATTTTTCGTATCATGTACGTGATACTGCTATAGTGCTACTATAGTGTTGATAAGTTCAAAATTGCTTGTACAAGTTTTTCGACACCCCGTACCAAAATATTACCGAAAGCAATGCTCCTTTCTTTCACAATGTTCTTTTGTTTCTTTTCTAATGAGATTAAAATTTAACGACTGCTTTTTGTTTTATTTTCCATTCTATTTTGTTTTATGCCCGATGTTAATAATATGTTTCTTTTTGGCTACGAGCCCATTCGACCCTAAAGATTTGACCCTTTCTTGGTTTAAGTACCCATTCGGCTCCTGGGATAACAGCAGCACCCATTCGTTCCTTTTCGCGAGTACGAAAAATCTGTATCAGTATAATGTTATTTAAAATATTCACTCAGCAATACAACCAAAAATATATTAACTGGTTTATTTAAAATAACTTCTGTAAATAATTAAAATCAGAGATTTGTTCATAATTCAGACTTATAAATACCTTAAAGTTATAAATTACATACAAAGTGCATAAATAATTCAAATCACAGCCATTTAGCGAGTACGTACAAAATAATACAGTCGGTATTAAAATATTATAGTATCAGTATCATGTTATTTAAAAAACTTCAAATGTCTCTTCACCACCTTGGGTTGACTGGTTGAGAATGCTTTTAGCATTAAGTCCACCGTTGTACTTTCGTGCATGAAGTTCAATAAATAAATAAATAAAATAAATAAAAAAGTACTTGGCTATTATTTCAAAAATATACTAACTGGTTTATTCAAATAACTACTTATAATTAAAATTACAAACATGTCACATGCAGACTAAACTTGTGAAGCATTGTCAGGACTCCGATTGTGACGATGTCATTTTGTAGAATTATAATTATAGGTTATAAATGTATCACTACAAGTATAATAACTTATTATGAAAGTGAACTTAGCTATTTGCAATTCCAAAACGTAATTATTGTATTTGTAAATAATATTTAATTGCATAATAAGTATGAACAAATCTTTGACAAAAAAATGGCTTCATGTGATTTGTTTTACAATCAAATTACTACCCGGTTTTACATCTATTATATCAATCATCAATAAAATAGGTGTTAATAATAAAATGTGTATACTAATGAACTATATGATCACCTGTTTTTACAGTATATTACGTAATATAAATAACATTTCAATTATACATACATGTACAAAAGAAATTTTATATTTAGTGGATCGATTAAAAAAAAAGTAAGCCGTATATAGAAAAACTGTTTATTAATTTTTAAAATACACCTTTTGGGGATTTATTTCTTAAAAATAACATTGTCTAAATGTAGACCCTCGCGTTCCCGGCACTCATTTAATCGAACAGTAAAATTACTTATGACGGCACGGCAGGTGGACTCAGGGATGGCTGCCATTTCATGACGGATATTTTCTTTCAAATGCGCCAGTTAAGTCGGTTGATTCGCATAAACTTTAGATTTAAGATAACCCCATAGAAAAAAGTCCATAGGGGTCAAATCTGGACTGCGTGGAGGCCAATTTATGTCACCTCTCCGGGAGATTAATTTGCCAGGGAAAATTTCACGAACACGTGGCAGAGACATATTGGACGTGTGTGAAGTTGCTCCGTCCTGTTGAAACCATGTTTTTTGGCTATAGCCCGAAAAATTTTGCAGTTCAGGAACCAAGAAGTTGTCTAACATCTCCACATAACGCTCTGAATTCACTGTAACCGCACGCCCCATAATGTCTTCAAAAAAGTAAGGGCCGATAATTCCTCGCGCCGACATCGCAGCCCATACGGTCACTTTAGGCGAATGTAGGGGTTTCTGATGCTTGCGTTTCGGATTCGTTGCACACCAGTAGCGACAGTTTTGCTTATTTACGTGGCCATTAAGATGAAAATGAGCTTCATCCGAGAGCAAAATGTTCGTAAACGTCGATAATTGCTCAATCACCTGATTTACGAAATTAAGCCTCTGACTGGCATCTTGGGGCTTTAATTCTTGCACCAATTGAATTTTGTAGGGGTGCAGATTCAGGTCTTTGTGCATAATGCGATGTAGTGAAGATCTATGCACATTTAAAGCACTTGCGCGCTTCCGAATTGAAAGGTTCGGGTCGTCGCGAACAGACTGATTAACACTCTCCACGTTTTCTACCGTTCTTGATGACCTAGGTCGCCCGGATTTTGATTTATCCAGCGTTGTTCCAGTCTCTTCAAACTTCTTAACCCAATTTCGAATAAGAGGAATGCTTGGCGCATCATTTAAGTGACGAAAACCTCGAATACTACAGAATTTTCTACGCGCTACAGTCGCCGAATCACCGTTTTTGTAAAACTCTCGCACGCACAACGCACGGTCTGCTCCCGAGAAACGCTCCATAGCGACTGAATTCCCAAGAGCCAGGCTACCGATTGACATAACCCCCGCGCCCCTCGGATACGTTGCGTTCACGCAGTAAGCTAGCTAAATATAAAATTTCTTTTGAGACACGTCAAAAAAGCCACAATCCACTTAAAATTATTGAACTCCATAATCACTCTACAACATCACTCACTTGTGAAGCACTTGAAATAAGCAATGATAAAATGGCGTCTGCTAAAATGACGCTTAGAATGAACCAATCACAATTCACAAGCCGACGCCGAAGCTAATTAAAAAAAATGTTTTTCATTCAGTTTAATTTTAGTTATAATTATATAAAATAATTTGTAATATTATAAAATTTTCTAACAATATTTATATCTGCCATTATTCTAGTAAGTTTCCTTATAGTAAAAAGCTATTCATTCAGAGTATCATTCATAACCTCGGATTATTTCTCAACATTCTTAGAGGCGAACGAAAAGATCTTTCTAAGAACCTATATATTGTTAAAACACAACTTATTAAATATTTTAACATAATTTGAAATGAGTTTTTTTTCTGACTGTACTGTTTTCCTTCTAAAATTGTAGAAAACACAATGAGGTACGTATGGGCTCTAAAATAAATATTAATTTTATTTTTCTGGATTCGTACCTAAAATAGGCACGAAATAGCTCTCAAAAAAGGGTCAAATCTACAAATGCAGGGTCAAATCTTTAGGATCGAATGGGCTTGTAGCCTTTTTTTTAACTGCGTTAGGTAATACATATTTGTTCATATGACAGTATTATTTTATATTCACTAGACTTTGCATCGACAGTACTAAGTAACAGAATAGGTAGGAATAGTTGAAACGAATTCGGTGTAATGTTATAGTCTTAAAAGTCACTGAACTCATGGAAAAAAATTGCCAGTAGTTCTGCCAACAAAACTGCTCAATAGAACAGATGAGAATAGTCGATTTTATTTCACTTACGTGGTGTATTAATAAAACCTGTTTTGTGTTGCTGTTTTAGAAATCTATATCGATAATGCTAACGGTGTTTCCATGGATGGCTAAGAACTTGACGTTACAAATAACTTTGGCGTTTGAATGTGAATCATTCTACAGAGCTGTCTACAAATCGCAGGATATATGCAGATTGGCTCTGGATTCAAAGTGTACAGGTAGTTCTTATTAGCTATAACATAAAATTCAAATTCAAATAACATAAAATTTAATATTTTAAAGCTACTTTCATATTACCTCATTATTCTATTTACGTTAAAGCTCATACAATTTTACGCACTCTATTAATTTATGTACCTGATTTACACTGCAAATAACATTTTCGAACCTTCAGATGCAACGCAGAGTACACACTTTTTGTGCGATAGAGTCTGCGGCACCTAATATAACAACCAATTTTTAATTTTATATTTAAAAAAGTAATAAGGTAGCAAAAGATTGTTCCTTCCTTCTTCTGCTATCTCCTAGTAGGTGTGAAATTATTAGGCATTTTTGAAATTAATCAAAGTTTAAAATATAAGTATTGGTAGCCGCAGACTCGATCGCACAAAAAGTCCGTTGTTTGCGCTGCACCTTAAGTAAATACGGCAAATTTTTATGACACTTATGGAAACAAATTAAGTTTACAAATGACACATACGTTTATTAAGTTTAAGGTCAGTGGACCTTAAGACATCTATTATCGTCCACAAGCTTCCAATAAAATTAAATCAGGTGTTTGGTGGTTTACGTAAGTTATTAAAGAAAAAAAGAAGAAAGTTATTAATATTTCCAATGCATCTTTAATATTTATTTAAGTTTAATCAGAGCAAACTGACTGAACAAAGTTATTACTGTGTGTCACGAACTTGCTTTTCAAACGTAACTACAGCGTACTGCATACCCTTTGAGAGGCATATATATTATTTTGTTTCTATCACTGAACGTTTTTAGGCATAAAACCATAATTACCATGGTAGATACTGTTCACTATGTTAATATTAATGGTCCTTCTTTTCCAGTTGAAAAGAGAAGGTTATACAGAAACGTTCAGCGTATTCATTCCGCTACCTTCAAAAAGATGACAGCATGCGGTTTGTTCTACATAGACGCGGTGTTGCCCCTAGCACTTCTGGGATTGTTGACACAATACATCGTTGTTTTACAACAGTTTACGTTCGTGTGATTGTGTTGTTAAAAAATTGTTTCTATCGATTTTGTACAAAAGGGTCTAGAGCAGTGTCTCCTAAACATTTTCTGCCAGGCCCAAGTAATATTCACATTGCCTCTTCGTGAACCTCTTAATACTTTTAAAACCAAGTTGTTTCCATTACGTAAAATACACTATTAATAGTATTAGACACATTTATTATTAGTATTATTAATACTATATACATATTTTAGTATCGCCTATTTAGTCACAAAATTTTAATGCAATTTTTTTTTGTCCGGTACCGGATTGCGACCTGGCAAATGGGAAACATTGTTCTAAAGTCTGGCATTGTGAAACATGGCTGGCGTACCGTGACTGAATGTATTCTGCTTACCACTTTGAGACAAAGGTGTAATAATGTGTGTGTGTGAGTCTAAAGTAATCTTATTTATATAAAACCAATTGTGTGACAATACTCGTAACAGAGTTTTGAAGAACTGTATTCAAAGGAGGTATACGTAATTGAAACACGAGAATTGTGTTACACATATTCATTATTTATGTTTCAATTCATGCAATGCAATTCAATGCAATTCTTCAATATAAATAAATATTTTCTTACAATATTTAATTTTAATATTTTCTTTGAATCGATAGACATAAATAACATCGATAAATTAAAAATTTGCTTAAATTTATTTTGTGTTTTTATTTATTTCCCAAATTGCATATAATTATTGTATGAATTATATGAGCACTATGTTTTTTTGACACTGAAGTTATATGGGAATAGAAACCTTACGTTTATTTAACGCTACTTACTAGTCGTATGTATATTTTTGTTTGATAATAAAAGCCACCAGTATATTTATTTTAAAAAAATATTCACATTCTTAAAGCAGGAACAAACCGGTTTCATCATACCTACATCCCGGTTAGACAATTTCTCGTTTCGTAACCCTATTTATAAGGTTGCGTTTGGTAAACTTTTCATTTATTTTTCTTTAGTAAGTTTGAGTTACGAAACGAAATGTTGTCGAATCGAGATCGTTCGTAGCTATGTTCCATCAAGAAATATTAACAGATATTAACATAACATTATTCTATGGAATGCAAATAGAGTCTAAAACAAAACGTCAGATATTAAACTCAAACTCAAAGCATTTATTTCATTTCGATCATAAAGTATGATGCTTATGAAAAGTCAAAATTACATTAAGTCAGCTAATTAACCTACAGCCAGTTCGCCGACGAGGTAGAGCTGTGAAGAACTAGCAAGAAACTCACGCCACTCTTTTCAATCGCTAGATAATTACAGTTTTTTTATGAGTTACAAAAACACTCAATGCAACCAAAGAACCATACAAAGTAATTACTACAAATCAACCAATTAATTTAATTACCAAGATTAAAAAAAATATATAATCATAGTTTTTATACAGTTAGAATAACTTCTGTAGATTTTGTTCTCATGAAACTCAGCAGTAAAACATGATTCCCTTTTCTCCAACTTAAATTTCTATTATTCTCTTTAAATTACGTACTACATATCTCATATAGCAGTTATACGAAACTCCCTCATATTTTTCACAATAAGAATACAATAGTGTTTTGTTTTATGGAATGTACCAGTATCTACGCACCAGCTAACGTTATGATTGTTTATAAATTAAAATACAGCTGAGCAGTATTATAGTGGCCCAGTCGTAAACGCACCCGCTTCGTAAACAAGAGGTCGGGGATTCGAATCGGGTAAGTACCAATAATGATTTTTTTAATCATATTACGTATTTAATTTGTAAATTTACATGTATTACGATGTTTGTGATGATAAATAATGATTATGTTTATGTTATGTTAACAATAGCCCTATAAAAATCAATGATGCCATTACACACAAAATTCTTCCAATCTTCGCTATTGTTTTGCTTCTTCTATAGCTTTATGGATCTTTTATGTCCACCGATCTATTTCAGTATAAATAAAGATATCTTACTCTCTTATTCATTCATTAGAAGTCGTTTTTAAGATCAACATGAAAGTAGCAGTTGGTGAGTAATGTCTTTTATTTCTTTAGTATCCGATTAATATTATAAATCCAAAAATATATGTGTAAGTGCATGTGTGTGTGGTGTTTGTGTGTGTGTGTTTGTTACCACTCAGCGCCTAAACGGCTGAACCGATTTCGTTGATAATTGGTATGTAGATAGATTAGGTGCCGAAGACGTATTGTGTTCGGGTGTATATAGTATAGTATACAGTGGATAAGAAAAATGTAGTGGATTTAGAGACTAACTGTCATATCAATTCCGAAACAAACGAAAGGCCTATTATGAAAACTAATCTTCTTACTTCTTCTTAGAGTGTCGATGGCAATTACATTTTGTCAGACCAGAACTCAGCTACAGATATTGCGTTATCTGTAGCGTCGAACAATTCCTGCAGAGTGCAGGTGTTTGGACACGCAGGACATGACATAAGGTGTTCCATCTTTTGTGGCACGACACCGCATACCCAGCTTAGGTTCATAAATCTAATTTAATCTTCTTACTAATCTTCACTAATACTCACTTGTTGATATTCTGTGAGTGGAACTACTTCCTAGGTCGATTATGCTTATAATTAGCACTAACATTTCGCAGCGTGGTTTCACCCGAGTTGAGTTACATTTTTCTTACTGCTCCACTCCCTACGCCTCTCTCTCTCTCCTCAAAAACTGGGCTATGAAACGCAAAAATAATAATTCAAATCTGACTGGTACTTTCGGAGATTAGCGCGTTTAAACAAACAAACCCTTCCATTACAAATAATAGTATAGTTTATTATTTTCAGTATTCCGTACCATCATGTTGATTCTGGGAGCAGTTTACACCAAATCGCGCAGGTGTGTGTGTGAAAAGTTTGAAGAACTTTAAATATACATACATACAATATTTTTGTCGGTAGTAGATCCACGCTGTTTTCAGCATGAATGGGCCGGATCGTCCAGGGAAGTACTACCCTCTCATAGATCGACGTAAGAGTAGTAGTATTCGTACTACTGCGTTTCGTTCGGTGAGTGAGAGCGCCGGAGGCCCAATTTCCTCCCTTTCCTCTTTTCTCGCTTCCCTCATTCCCTTCTCCTAACCCCATTCTCAGCTGCCATCGTGGAGGCTACCATACCAGCAGTTGAAGACGATGGCTTTTGGTATGGTGGCCACCACTTCTGGATTCCACTGACTGTTTACCATCAGGGTGGAGTCACTTTGGTAGGCTAATATATAAAAAAAAAACATACTCGCTCTAGGCACTCTTTTCTAGAAGTACACACCGTTCCAACGTTCAAAAAAAAAAAGGATGGTGTCCCTCACTGTGAAGGATTTATCATCATTACGAGCATAGAAAAGAATAAATCAAGTTTCAAACCAAAATAAATGTTCAATAGTTTTTAAGACGAAGCGTGGGTTTTACTAGGTAGACCGACTACATTCTAAGAGCAACCGATGGTTGAGGGCGGCTGACGACCGGCTAAGGTGGCAAAAATTGGACGTCTTTTTTGCTGATATGACAAAGATGAGTTTTTTTATTAAAGATTCGATTTTAAACTTTTAATTTCAGATTAAATTGCGCTGGAGTTCATCTGTCACATTTTGGTAGATGTAAAATCTATTCTTGAGGGTTTGTGCACGCAAATTATTTGCGTTACTGAGTCACATTCATTGTTATGTTATTGTTAAACAATTTACTTTAAGTTAATATGAAATAAATGAAGCAAAATGTCGTACGTAGACGCTTCCCGGCAATAACTCGCTAAATTTGACAGGCGAAAAGATTTACTGATTCTATTGAATATGTTTTTAACTAGTGTGACTATTGAAGTTATTTTTGTATCAAATGAAAGCTATTTTTGTGATATATTGTGATATCTTTGTAAATACCATTGCAAAAAAATTTAAAATTGCAAAGTTGTGTCCCAGTATAACAGCTTAAAGCCTATAATAGTACATTAAAGAGTTATCTATATACATATAATAAAAATGTAACCGATCGCTGTCTGTACATGGAAGATATATGAGAAAAAATACTATTGGGACCTATATCAACGCAAATAGAACCCAAAACAATGATTTTTAAATTTTTTGTCTGTTTGTCTGTTTGTCTGTTTGTCTGTGCGTTTGTGCACGCTAATCTCAGAAACGGCTTATCCGATTTAAATATGGTTTTCACTAATACATTGTGATAAGCTTCACTTAACATTTAGTGTTTGTTTCATGTCAATCGGTTCATAAATAAAAAAGTTATGCCAATTTAAAGAATCACATCGAACATTCGTTAATTTACTACGAAATCTTATAGAAGCAGATATTTTAACAGGTTGCGGAATAGCTGATAGTGTTTTTATTCCTCGGATTCCTGTGATTCTAAACAGTCTTTCATTTAGTTTTAAACGAGTCCAGTTTCCAGTGAGCCTATGTTTTGCGATGACTAATTAAAGTAATTAATTAATTAAGTAATTAAAGTAAAGGTAAGACACTAAAAGTTGTGGGTGTGGATCTAAGTATTAGCTGTTTTTCGGTCGGCTTTATGTGGCTCTATCACGTGTTAGCATTACTAGCAGCCTGTATGCTTTGATCCCTGATGGCTATACGTCTAATCCATACATCCATACATATTATAAAAGGCTTTGTCCTGACTGACTGACTGACTGACTGACAGACAACGTAAAGCCTAAACCGCTGGTCGTAGCGACTTGAAATTTGGAGGGTGTGTTTGTCCTAATGTCTAGAAGTGTACAAAGAAAGGGTTATTAAAAATTCAACCCAAAAGTGTATATTTTGAAGTTGGCGACTTGAAATTTGGAGGGAGGGGGAAGGGAGGGGAAGGAAGAGGAAAGGAAGGGAGAAGTGAGGGAAAAGTGCGGGGTAAGTGAGGGAGAAGTCAGGGGAAAGGGAGGGGAAAGTCAGGGGGAAATCGAGTTTCATATTCACGCTAATCTCAAAAACGGCTTATCCGATTTAAATATGGTTTTCACTGATACATTGTGGTAAGCTTCACTTAACATTTAGTGTTTGTTTCATGTCAATCGGTTCATAAATAAAAAAGTTATGCCAATTTAAATAATCACGCTAAATACATGTGGTATGTATTTAGCTTAGGTTAGTGTGTTTATAAGTTAGGTTAACACGTCTTATTTCTTTATTAAAATGTTAATACTTTATCAGTTAAAATGTAAATAAAAGTTAGATTTATATTTTTCTGGACTTATTTTATTTTTTATGATAAAAACATGTTAACACGTCTCATTACGGAATAGGTGGAATTAAAGTGAATTACGAAATAGTAGTAGTCGATTTACGCTGATTTCAGCATGAATGGGTCGGATCGACCAGGGAAGTACTACCCTCTCATAGAAGATCGTTGTAAGAGTAATAGTATCCATATTATTGCGTTTCGTTCGGTAAGTGCAAGAGTCGGAGGCCCAACTGATGCAGAGATGACAATCCTCGCAGCATGTGTGGGACCAGCTGAGTATCCGTGGAGTCATTGTGTGGGTGGTGTGGGTCAACCCGCCGGCCAGTAAGACCCGTATAAATGGTGGTGCCGCTGGACGCCCGCGGCATTGTACAGAGGCCCAATTAGACCTAACCGTAGTATTACGGTAGTAGATCCAAGCTGGTTTCAGCTTGGATCGACGTAAAGATCGACGTAAGAGTAGCAGTATTCGTACTACTGCGTTTCGTTCGGTGAGTGAGAGTGCCAGGAGCCCAATTTCCCCCTTTCCTTTTTCCTCACTTCCCTCACTCCCCTAACCCCATTCCCAGCCACCATAGTGGAGGCCACCGTACCAGCAGTTTAAAACGATGGCTTTTTGTATGGTGGCCACCACTTCTGGATTCCACTGACTGCTCACCATCAGGCGGGATGGAGTCACTTTGGCAGGCTAATATATTTTAAAAAACCTTATAGCGTTTTTTTTCCTCGGATTCCTCTCATTCCAAACCATTTTCCGTTTAGTTTTAAACGAGTTCAGTTTCCAGTGAGCCTATGTTTCGCGATGACAATTAATAAAGCCTAAGGTCAGACACTAAATGTTGTGACTGTGGATCTAAATATTAGCTGTTTTTTGCATGGTCAGCTTTATGTGGATTTGTCACGTGTAAGTAATCCTAGCAACCTGTATGGCTTTGATCCCCGATGGCTATACGTCTAAAATCGTATATAGAGAAGCATTTACTGTAAAGATTTTTCTTATTCACCTAAACGAAGATGTTTATAATTCAAAACAAACCAAAAGATATATCCAAAAAATGCTGTCCAAAATCACTATTCCACGCGGACGAAGTCGCGGGCACAGCTAGTTTATCAATATATTTAACACATAAAAAATGTTATAGACATAATAATGAATTTGTGAAAACAAGTAATATAAAATACACCTTGTATTGTACACAATGGTATTCTATTGAACAGATATGTTATGAACGCGTAATCGTGAAGACCCAAAAACGTCCTAATTGGGACGTATTGTCTTTAGTCTGTGTTACACACATACTTCATTCATATTTGAATGAAGAATGTGTACAACGTATGTTCTGTGTGTGCAACGGCTGCTGCGCGGAACACTTTTTTCGGTTGTTTTGTGAGTGTATAACATATCTGAATATCATTGATTGTACCTTTATGTTTACTTATTAATATATCAAATACAGAGGCCGTACTCGTACAGGTACCAATCTATTCGTTCTATTCTATTAGTATTGTAATTGTATGAATATTGGAGGTAATATTTATTTTTTGATTATTATTATTTTACATCTGTACGCTTCTCTTGAGCACCTATCTAATATTTTAGAGAGAGCACCTGCCAAAAATAGTAGATAGGTGCTCACCAAGTAGGTGTTGTTGGTCAGATGCTCTTATACTTATTTATTAATTTTTTTATTAAAGTTTGTAAAACAATTGTAATAGAATTTTTTTGGAAGAGAATTTTCTTTGTACTTAATATGTATAAAATTTATGTAACAAAATTTTAAGACTTCATGTTTATCATTGTAGTTCTTGCTCTTAAATATTCCTTCCACATTCGCCTTTGTAAGCCAGTTTTACGCCTTCACAGCTCATACTGAAATATAAAGGTTTTACTTAAGTCCATGGTTTTATAAATACATACAAACGTTGAATTTGACAGTATCGTTAGTAATTGGTGTTATAAAGTTACAGATAGAAAACCATAGAAATGAAAGTAGACATTAGGTCCTGAAACGTGTTGCTCCGCTAAGGAAAAACTACTTTGATGATTTTGAGTCTTAATATAAAGATGATAAAGACTTTTATTCTGTAACTTATGTGACGCGCTTTTGTTTTTGCCTAGAAGAGCAGAGATATATTATAGTTTTATGTAGAAAAAATAAATATTTATTACTAAGGAGATAATTTGTCTTAGAGCCGGCAATGCGCAAGTGATACCTCCTGGTGTTGCAAACGTCCATAGGCTACAGTAACTGCTTACCATCAGCTCTTTTTGGTAATTCTTCACCGTGTTTTTCACAGGCGACCACACAGTCTGATTTTTAGTTAAAAAGAAAAACCCAGCCTGCTTAAACCAAATTGAAAGAAAGAAATCAATTTTTTTTACGTACTGACGCTACACTGAAATATTATGTACCCTATGTCACTTGCACAATTAACACGGATCTAATGACATCTCACATGTTGTAATCCATTAAACTATTTAGGCTTTAGAGCGTGCCAAAGAAATAGACATACATACCCACATACATACATACATACATACGCTCGATAAACATTACCCTTCTTAACTTCGGCAGTCGGGCAAAAACAGCCATTTCTATGGGTTATAGTTATAACTTACTGCCACCGAAGTAGTATAAAAACCTTTAAGAAAAATGGTATAAATACAGACCTGCAACTGTTGCTATAAGTTTTTCCATCCCTGCCACACACGGGCGTGTAGTCAGCAGTGCAAATGCAACCGCCGCTTCTAGCTGAGAAAACGGCTCCTAACATCACGAGGAAGATGGTGAATACTGCGAAATAAAGAAGTATTAAATTAATATATATTTTTTTAAACAATTTGATTTTATTTTATACTATTCTATTGTTGCATAGAGATATATTGTTATTTTGCTTTTCGTGGCGCGGTTTCACCCGCGTCTTTGCTTACTGCTCTGCCCCCGTCGCCAGTAGCGTGATGTTACATAGCTTAACTTACATTATATTTTACTAGCTATTGCCCGCAGCTCCGCCCGCGTGAATGTCGGTTATATCTCTGTTCACATTGTCGATTTTCCATACAAATTTTCATCCCCTATTTCAACCCCTTCAAACTATTTTTTTGCGATAAAAGAATGTTGTTTCCCGAGGTCTAATCTATTTCTTTACCAAATTTCATGAAAATCGGTTTACTAGATCAGGCGTGAAAGCGTAACAGACAGACAGACAGAAGTTACTTTCGCATTTATAATATTAGTATGGACTAGCTACAAGCCGCTACTTCGCTTGCTATTATTATTATATTTTTATGACATGATTACTAATCATTGAAAATTTCGGCTTTTCCGACCGACGGACGTGTCAAATATTAATGAATATTAAAGCTGCAAAGGAGTTACGTTTGGATTATAGCAAATGGCGTTCTATCGTCTCTGCTTACACCATGAATGGTAGACAGGGGTGAAGATATGTATATATGTAATATTCCTAAAAGCCTTCTGGAAAAATACTTTGAATCATAGTGAGAATTGTATCAAATTCCGTTGCCTGGTTTGGAAATAAATTAGTGAAAAAACAAACATACAAAACAGCGATTATGCCTTATACTACGTAAATGTACTGAAATTTGAGAATTAGTCATCAAACTTTTCCATCACAAATATTTATGAAAGAAAAGTTATCTATTTATTATCAATGAATGTGAATTTATTATCTAGTAATAAATTATGGCAATAATCAAGTTTATAGTTTGGATTATAAAGAGGAGTTTAATGCTACTGTTTAGCAATAGGTATTATACTGTGTACTAAACGTCCGCCTTTGCTTCGCTTCAGTACAGAAATATTCATTCGGTCTCACAACGTTAGTAGGCGTTTTCCTACAGAAAATATCATTGCAATAGTTTCGTATTGCATCATTCAGATTTAAAAAGGCGCTTAAAGAAGATCGATGTAAGAGTAGTAGTATTCGTACTACTGCGTTTAGTTCGGTGAGTGAGTGTGCTGGGGGCCCAAATTTCCCCCCTTTCCACTTTCCTCACCCCTCTCATTCCCTTCCTAACCTAACCTAACCCCATTCCCAGCCACCATAGTGGAGGCCATCATACCAGCAGTTTAAAACGATGGCTTTTGGTATGGTGGCCACCACTTCTGAATTCCTCTGACTGCTTACCATCAGGCAGAGTGGAGTCACTTTGGTAGTCTAATATAAAAAAAGACTTAAATATTTCACGGAGTGTAAAGATTTAATATTTTTACTGCTATTTATTTTCTATCAGTCATAATCTAAATACTTCTTTAATTTCATTCATGTCATCTTTCACCCAATCCATCTATTCCATTTTATCTAGGGTATGTCCTGGTTTAATTTATAACAAGACTGTAGTCCTTACAAATGATGTATACATGTAAGCTTCAACAAAAACAGTAAGATAAATTACTGCCTCGATAGTCCAATGATGTCCAATATATTAACATAAACATTTTATTTTATTGCCGATAGTGGAAGACTAGCAAACAGCCCACGTGATGGTAAGTGGTAACTGTCGCTCATGGTCGAGTCAGAGTCCCTAGCATTGCTGCTCTGCGAAGCCACTACCTAACGTGAAAGGATTGAGGGAGGTGAGTAAAAAGGAAAGGTGGGAAATTGGGCCTCCGGCTATCTCACTCACCGAAAGAAACACAATAGTACGTCGATCTTCTATAAGAGGGTAGTACTTCCCCGGTCGATCCGGCCCATTCATGCAAAAACCAGCGAGGATTATTTATTTTATTTATTATTATTATAATCAGAACGACAAAATTACAGTCAATTACACTGATTACACAGTAAAAACTTAAAATATATAAAATAACAACTTTTACTCTGACGTCTAACAATACCTCATACATTCAGACAAGATCAACTTCCATTCATCAGCAAACAGATCCAGCCCATGACTTGACGCCAGCAGAGCGTTGAGCCCCTTTAACATATTCTACCTTAAAAATATGCGACCGCTCTACAAGAGTTTTATAATTTCAATTTACCCACGAAACTTTGTGCTATCCATAAATGCGACAAAAAAGATGTCCATGTTTTTGGTTGAGTTTTTTAATCCTGTTCACTGATCACGAATTATATTAAAAATATTCTTATATACTCACACATTTTTTATATAAACAATTTATTACGTAATGTTTTATGTACTTACCAAATGTAAGTTTCATGTTGACAGTAGAATCTACACTAGTTGTTACAAGGAAAATCTTGTATTTATATGATAGAGTGTGTAGGTGTCATTCATTATTATCTATCGTCATCATACGTAGGAAAATACGCCCAAATACACAAGAAATAAATTGATTCGATTCATTTTTGTGGTTTTGCTACGAATATACTAAAGACCCGCTGCGGTTTTGCAAGTTTTTTTGACATCACTTACACTTTTTATACATTTTTATTTATCATATTTTAAAATTACTATATTATTATTATTAGAGTTCGCCGAAACGACGTAGAAAAGATATAATAATATAAAAATGAATCGCTGAATGTGTTGCTAAGCGCAAATCTCTTCAAATCAAATGTAATTGGAGTGTCTGTTTGTAATATTGAAATAACCGTTTTTTACTGCATGTATATGAATATATATACGGTACATACACCAAAATAACATTTTTTACAATTTTTGTCTGTCTGTCTGTCTATCTGTTTAATCCTAATCTCTGAAATGCCTGGACCGATTTTGACGGAGCTTTTATTGGCAGGTAGCTGATGTAATAAGGAGTAACTTAGGCTACGTTTATTTTAGAAATATTCTTTTATTTTAGAAAAATAAAGTAATGTTGATCGACTGTTAGGCGGAACGAAGTTCGCCAGGACAGCTAGTAGTAAATAAATCTATATGTTAGAATAATGAATTTTACATCTGTTTCGCTTTAAGTATAGTCGACCATAAAATTGCTTTACCACACTCATAGCAAAATATTTCGTTTGCATACAAAACAATAATGTCTATATTTGCGTGCAAGTTACCTCAGTACATCACTGTACTGAGGTAACTTGCACGCAAAAATAGACAATAATGTTTTGTTGTCACAGTTGTCACTGTCATAATGAGTCTTATTGAATTTTAATGGAAATTTTAAGTAATTATGTGGTCTATTATACAATGGACACACATTTAGATTTAAACACAACTCACGGTGGAACAACTGTTGGTTCGTTGCTATGGTTACCACCGGCGTCAAAAAGAACTACCTGTAGAAAATACACCTCTTAATAGCTGATGTAACTACAGCGTTGTGACTAAGTATGATCTGGTGTTTTTATAGCAAGCCTAAATCAAAATTCAGCTGTGTTTAAATCATTACTCATAATATTATGGCTTAACCATGTCAATAATTTGGTATATGATTACACGTACATTTACGTATCATATTGCTAATACTTACTTAGTAAATCTTTGATAATAAATATAATAAGTATATATTTATGTCAAATGGATAATAATATGTATGTTTTATAGAAAGAGATTAACCACCTTGTAGGTAAAATATTTTTAAACAAAAAAAAACCGACTTCAAACGGGAAGGAAACTAAAAAGTTGAAATAAGTTTACTTAGCAGAAAGTAATTCGTATTTTGATTTAGTTAATCAGAAATTATTAAATATGTATTTTATAATTTTAAAGTTGGCGCCAAGTAAAACAATAACTAGGTACCTATAGGTATTATCAATCTTAATTTGCTATTGTAGTAAGTAAGGTTCTTATAGTATTTGCTTGGCACCAACTTCAAAATTATAAAATACTTATTTAATCATTTCGGTCGAATTGAGAAACCTCCTCCTTTTTTTGAAGTCGGTTAAAAATCCACATGATTTATGTTTGCTACATAATCAATGATTATGCCTTCTTTATGTGCCTGGCCTGTTGGTCTAGTGGTTAGTGACCCTGACTGCTAAGCCGGAGGTCGTGGGTTCGATTCCCACCCAGGACAAACCTTTGTGTGATGAGCATGATTGTTTGTTCTGTGTCTGGGTGTAATTTATCTATAATATGTATGTATTTACAAAAAAAAATGTATATAAGTAGTATATCAGTTGTTTAGTACCCATAACACAAGCAAATATAATTGCTTAATTTGGGGCTAGATGGCGCTGTGTGAATGTGGTAGAATATTATTATTATTATATTATTATTATTATTATTATTTATATTTTTTTTTGTCGACAATAGCAGACGAGTCAACAGCCCACGTGATGGTAAATGTGACTGTCGCTCATGGACGACTCAGTCTTTAGTATTACTCCTGCAATGTCTGGGACACAGCGAAGCCGCTTCCTACCGAGAAGGGAGTCGGGTAGGTGAAGGAATTGAGGAAAGGGAAGAAAAAGTAAAAGGGGGAAATTGGCTTACATCCTCAGGTTGAAATAATATCAGAGTACACTTAATAAACCCTAAATCGGCTCTACTAAATGTGTCTATATAAATAATGTTATGTGTTATATGTTTTATATTTTTTTTACAATCATCAAACTTTGATGTTACACTATTAAACAATCCTTTCATCAATCAAACTATAATAGGAGCTGTAGCCGTAGGGCTTTGGTCAGTGAAATCATTGTTCTTGTGCTGTAGACATGAAAATTATTTTGGGTGAGCTAAAATAGTATTATTTACATTATTAGTAACTAGCGTTCCACAGCGTGGTTTAACTCGAGTTAAGTTACATCTTTTGTTATGCTCTACTCCCGTTTTCAAAGAATTTTCAAATCCAACTGGTATTTTCAGAAATTAAGATGCTAATAAGCATTCTCTACCAGTCAACCTTAGGTGATGCAGAGATTAACGAAGTAGATGCAGTTAATGAAGTAAAAAGGATTTTAATATTGTTTTTGATTACAAAGCAGTTGAGGATTTTGTTTCTATTTTTATCATTGTTCCGTTATTGGGATTTAAAGTATTACATTATCCATTTATTTAATCCCTTTCCATTGATATATTTATACGCGATAGTGTCTGATAATATCGATTGAAATCGACAGGTTTATGATCTCTATATTCATTTTATAATGTTTTAAAAAGAAATTTTAAGACCTTAAAATTTCTTTTTTAGTGATACTTTTTCTTTTTGATATTATTTTTTTGTTTTAATTTTCTTGATCTGGACAACACTGGGAAGCTTTTTGTTTTTAACGATATGACAAAATTTTATGAACTTGTAGTAACTAATTCTAGTCACGTAAATTAAGAATTAGGGCTCTTTCAATTTAGGCGTCTGGTGTCGAACTGCTGCAGTGCGGTTGTATTGCGCACGGCCGTTTGATTTTATCTATACAATTTATGCACTAAGCGTGCAGGACGTTCTCCATCCTGCTGTCGTGCGTGTGCCGTCCAGTACGCCACCAAACGCCTAAATTGAAAGAGCCCGAGTGACTATATTTAAAAAGGCAAACCCCTCACAAGGAGTGGGTGGTTAACAGAGTAAAATATTCTACGACGATCTCATAAGGGTGGCTGACAACTCGATGAATGACGACCAGTTAAGGCGAAATATAGGTCCAGCAGACGTCTTTCACCTGATGTGATGTTGATATTGTAAAATGCTTTAGTATTTCATTCCGTATTTCCAGTGTCCGTGATCCTCATGGTGATAACTATGGCTACTGCAACATATGAACCTGATAGTGAAGACAAAGGATCTGTTTGTGGCAAAGACGGGGTCACATATCCAAATATATGCTGGTAAGTACTCATATCAATGGCATATTCTCTGGTTAAGTGTCTTCACTAACAAGTCCTGTGCGAGGTATCTTACAAATATACAAATTAACAGTCATAAATATGTATTACTAGCTTTGCGCGGTGCTGTTTCATCTACGTCTTTACTTACTGCTCTGCTCCCGTCGCCAGTAGCGTGATGTTACGGAGCCTAACCTTCTTCGAGAACTGGGCTATCATACGCAAAGAATTTTCAAATCCGACTGGTAGTTCTAGAGATTAGCGCGTTCAAACAAACAAACAAACTCTTCCGCTTTATATAGTATTAAAGATAATATATAATATATTTGTTTCAGCATGGATTGCGTAGATGTAGATCTAGCACACATCGGGGCATGCCGACGAGTGCGAAGTTATGGGACTGAATTAAGTCGTGGTTTAGTCGGCACACTGCCGCAGCAATGACTCTCTCGAATCTGTGAGTGTTTGATTTAAATTGAACTGTATTTTAATGTTTTGGAATACAAATAAATACGCTTAAAAGATTTTGCCTTTTTGTTTCTACCAAACTAAGCTGAGTGTGACTCGTTTCCATCCGTTCTCGTTTCAACCCGAAAAATTATCATTAAAAATGACGATTATTTATGTTCCCGATTCTACCTTTTTTAATAAAGTACAGTCAAGTAAAGCCAAGTCAAGCAAAGTACTGTGATTTACTTTATATAGATGTAGTGATTTTTATAATGTAAAATTTTTCTTTCAAATAAAAGATAATTATAATTAATAAATGATTTGTTATTTCTGTTCCAAAAACGATTCGGGTGGAGACGGTAACGGGTCGGATCGCCACGGGTGGAAACGGGAACGGGTTGAAACGAGTCACACCGACTAAGCCGAGTGTGCAAGATATTTTTGTCAGCACCTTGTGTAATTGAGTTTTCTAGTTGAGCACTCAATAGTTCTAGTAAATAACATTCAACAAATCTGGAGACAAGACCATGATATATTTAAGTACGAGGCGTTCGCAAGTAATACTTCGTAATCAATTATTAATAGAATAATGAAAAAAAATGGCAAATTAGTTGAAAAAAGGAAAATTCCTAAACTTAAATATTACTGACTACAATATAAATTAAATAGTTGCCACATAATTATAAAAGTTTATTTAAAATAACAACATTATTATAAATATTTATATTATCTAGTACAATACATCTATCTGGATTTGCTGCTTCTTTTCTTGTACTTGTAATCTTTCTTTCTTTGTCATCAAGCAATCGTAGATCTCCTCTAAGGACCTGGCTTTAGTTTCAGGTATCACCATAATTGTGTATACCGCCACAAGTAAGCAGATTGCTCCAAAAAAATAAAAAGCAACGTGTGGTCCTATTGAGTTCATAACAGGCTTGAAGAATAGAAGTTGAATGAAGTCCAAGACGCTGGCCATTGCCTGGGTAGCAGAGGTAACAGTAGCCCGGTACTGAAAACAAACAAAAGAAAATGAGTACGTACAATTGTACAAAATATTGCAAATACTTTTATAGTAGGCGTTAAATATTTAATGTTCATGTTAAATACTTTATAGTCGATGGTCGAGACTGAAATTAGTTTTTTTTTATATTAGCCTACCAATGTGACTTCACTCTGCCAAGATCGTAATTAAATGGGAACGCATGCGCTGGTAAAGAGTTCCAGGCTTTAATTGAGTGACAAAAGTAAGTATGAAATGCTAAACCTTTTGGCTCGACACCCTTTAGATTCCACTGTAAAAAGGTAGCACTTTAGTCACGCACATGCCGTTCTAGATAATTAAATAAATCTGAAGTAAAATAAAAACAAAATTACCTTGAATGAGAACAACTCTGCATTCAGCACGACAGACACAGGCTGCAAACCAAAAGAATCACAGAAGATACACAAACAAAGCGTCATGATGGGCAGCCAAGAAGGTAAGGACACTTCAGTTAAGTCACGGGCCAAGAACCATGATGCAAGGAGACACATACTTAGTCCTGATATAAGGGATGTGATGAACAGAAGACCCTGTAAATGAGAACATGATTAACATAAAACACTTTTTAGTTTACCTTTTTTTTTTATTGCCCACAGTGGCAGACGAGTTCGTTCCAGAGCCTGCACGTACGTGGGAGAAATGAACGCTGAAAACGAACCGTGCTAGACGAGATCGTGTCCAGGTAGTATGGATGAACTTTGCTGCGATGTCGAGTGGTGCGATGATAGAAATATTTATTTTATTGAAATAATAGTAGTTTTTTTTAATTTAAGGATTGTTTTAGTTGATGGTGGATATGGTGATATTTTGTCAGACTCCTGACTCGATACAGGCACATTTTAAATGATGCAGTTGTACAAAATATTTCTATTACTTTTAAGATTTATAGCCGATCATCATCATTATCCGTAGTATCGGGCAAGTTCTCCAAGGTCTCATCTTTATAAATATTTCTTAAATAATTGTAACTTCAGTGACAATCAAGAACGCGGTACACCTGAGGGTAGTAACCGTAGTCAATGGACGTTTGCTACACCATGGAGTATCACTTGCGCGTTGCCGACCTTTTAATATCTTACTTATGAGTAGACATTTCGAAACTTACCTTTCGCCCAAGTTTCTCAACAACTGCAAGTGTCGCTGAAGATCCTACTACTTGAACAACTCCTAACATCATAGCCTGTTGGTTCGGAGTTAAAACTAAGCCCGTTCCTTTGGAAGCTTCTAGAAATATGTCTCCAGCAAAGTTCACCACTGTAATGACTCCGCATAATTCCCTTGCTAACGTTATTACGAAAGCTATCTTGAATGCTCTAAATAATATTTTCTCGGTCACTGTAAAGGAAAACCACAAACATAAAAATATAAATAAATATTTTTTTTAATATTTTAAAAGTAAATTTAACATAGGAATCAATCAGCTCAACTGCCGAAGTCAAGGAGGGTAATGTTTTACGAGCATGTATTGTATTTTTTTGTATGTATGTCTATTTCTTTGGCACGCTCTACAGCCTGAATGGCTTGATGGATTTTAACGTATGAGATGTCTTTAGATGAGTATTAATTCTGGGAGTGACATAGGGTATATAAAATTTCAATGTAGCGTCACCACGAGAATTAAAAATGGATTTCTTTAATTTTTCACTTTGTTTTAGGCAGGTGGGCTATTTGTTTTTAATAATATATATCGCTTGTTGATTTAATTATTTAGAATTAACTTAAACTGAGGTGAATACAATCTAAAATAAAAATTAGTTTCATGACACTATTCATTTCGAAAAGTGCAGACACATTTATTGACAAAAGCTAAACATCCAAATTATAGATTTTTAGTACTAGCTGTTGCCCGCGACTTCGTTCGCGTGAAAATTCAGATGGGTGCCTCTATGAGAATATTGCGTGCCTGATTTTATGGCAATCGTACATTGTATCAGTAATAAATAACAGTATTATCCGTCTCTGTGGCGAATCCAGTTTAAACCCGCTACCGCTAAAACTGACAAACCACTTTCACACAAACTTGCGACTCTTATTTGCCCACTTAATAAGGGTGGTTTCTGAATATTAAAAAAAGAGTATTTTCTAGTAATTTGGTAATTCTACTATAAAAATTATAGAAGTTTCATACAAACTTTGCCACCCCTTTATACCCCCTTAGGGGATAGATTTCGCAAAATTCCGTCTAAGTGAGCACCTATATCCTAATAGTAACGACCATGCAAAGTTTGCAATTCCTAGCACTTGTTGTTTCTGAGATTTCGTGATGAGTGAGTGAATGACCATTTGCTTTTATGTATATAGATAGCTTTTGCCCGCGGTTTCGCTCGCGTGAATATCGTTTTTTCCAATAGACATTTTTATTATGTTTAAATACGGTTTTTCATACTATTTTTAATCTTCAATTCATACAAATCCTCTTTCACCTACCTAAAGATATCCCTCGTAAAAACAACATACAACACACAAAGGCAAATTTTCACTACAATAACTTTCCCCTTCCCCTTCTTTCCTGTCGCCCTTTTTCTCCACTCTCCACAGTTTCCTCCTTCCTCTCCTCCCCTCTCCCTTCTGCTCTTCCCTTCCTTCAGCATCCCTTGCCTCTCCTTCAGCATCTTTTTCCCTTTCCTCCACTTCCCTCTACCTTGCCTCCTCGCTTTCCCCTCTCTTCCCCCTCCTTCTCCTTCTTTTTCCTACTTTCCTCTCCCTTCCTATCGCTTCCTATTAATTCCCCTCCCTTTTTCCACTATTCGAGAACTCCTTTCCTCGTCCCTTCCCCCTCCCTTCCTCTCCCGTCTCCCTCACTTTCCTCTTACTTTCCCCTCATTCACCCCTCACTTCTCCCTCACTCCCCCTCACTACCCTCTCACTCCTCCCCCACACTTCCTTCTCATATCCCCCTCACTACCCCTCTCACTACCCCCTCACTTTCCTCTCACTACCCGCTCTCCCCCTCAATTCGTCCTCACTTTCCCCTCACTTCCCCCTCACTTCCCCGTCACTTCTCCGTCACATTCCCCTCACTTTCCTCTCACTTTCCTCTAACATTCCCCTCACTTTCCCCTCACTTCTCCCTGGCTTTCCCCTGACTTCCCCCTGACTTCTCCCTGACTTTCTCCTCATTTCTCCCACATTTCCTCCACACTTCCTCTTTGCTTCCCCTATAACTATTTACATTTTCAAATGTAAATAGTTATTGATATGTATTTATGTTATAATTATAATATTATTTTATATATTGACATTGTAGTTATATTTGTTGTATTTGGTGTTTATTGACATGTGATTTATTTCTATTGACTTTGTAGTCTAATTTTTCGTTGGCATTATAATATTATTTCATTGACATTGTATTCATGTTTTAATTTTAGATTTAATGTGTGAATTAATAATTATAATATTATGCTGACATTACATACAAACAACATAAAATTTTGCATGCTAGAAAGCTGATTATGGTGATACTTGTATTATCTAGTAACAAAATCTAATGTAACCCATACTTCGCAAATAAATAATTTGAATTGAATTGAATCACTTCCCCATCACTTCCCTCTCACTTTCCCCTCCGTTCCTCCGTCGCCTCAATTCCTCCTTTTCCTCCCTCCTTTCCCTCCCTCCCCCTCCCTGAGAATTTCAAGTCGCTGTCTTCAAAGGCTAAAGATCTTTGTATAGAATATTTCATCCCTAATTTCACCCCTCTAAATCCACTCCTGTTAAAATAAAATTATAAGGATATTTTTTATTTAAATAGAAGTATTCCAAAACAAAATTTCAAAACTGTAAGTTAAAAAATGAAGAAAATTCATACAATCGTTTTCATCCCTTTTCACATACTTAGGAATTAAATTTTAAAAACCCTTTCTTAGTACAACGTCTAGACATTTAGACAAACACACCCTCCAAATTTCAAGTCACTACGACCAGCAGTTTAAGCTGTGCGTTGTCTGTTAGTCAGTCAGTCAGTCAGTCAGGACAAAGCCTTATATAATATGTATGGGTGTATGGATGTATGGATTAGACGTGTAGCCATCGGGTATCAAAGCATACATACATAGGCTGCTAGGAATGCTAACACGTGATAGAGCCACATAAAGCTGACCGTGTGAAAAACAGCTAATACTTAGATCTACACCCACAACTTTTAGTTTTCTGACCTTGGGCTTTATTAATTGTCATCGCGAAACATAGGCTCACTGGAAACTGGACTCATTTAAAACTAAACGGAAGATTATTTAGAATGAGAGGAATCCGAAAAATAAAAACGCTATCATCTATTCCGTAACCTGTTAAAGTCTCTGTTTCTATCAGGTTTCGTAGTAAATTAACATAGTTCGACGTGATTCTTTAAATTGGCATAATTTTTTTATTTATAAACCGATTGACATGAAACAAACACTAAATGTTAAGTGAAGCTTACCACAATGTATTTGTAAAAACCATATCTAAATCGGATAAGCCGTTTCTGAGATTAGCGTGATCAAACGCACAGACAAACAGACAAACAGACAAACAGACAAAAATTGTAACAATCATTGTTTTGGGTTCTATTTGCGTTGATAAAGGTCGCAATAATTTTTTTTCTCATATATCTTCCATGTACAGACAGCGATCGGTTACATTTTTATAATATGTATAGATAATAAGCTTGAATAAAGAACACTAAAATTGTCTTTAATAATAAAATCAAGGGGCCTACAAATACCTACCTATCTACACCACCACAAAAAGCAGTATATTTTAATGTTACTTTGTGTTTTGTCTTTTTCTTTTGTACCATTGAAAACAAGTATGGAGACCAAGTAAGGTTATAATAAGATTGCTTTAAGAGGTTGTGGTAGCGCAAGTTTTCATTATTTATCAAAATCTGATATGATATCTACAAACGATTGTTATACCAAGCAGTTTTAGGTAAGAGTGAAAATAATGTTGTAAATACATAAAATGAAAACCAAACAGGAATGGTACTAAACACAAGAGCATGAAGCAATGTATACTCACAAATAGCTTTTAAAATGAATTTATCGCATTCATCATCCTTTGCTTGTAAATTTTTAAGCTGATTGAGTTCATTAATCACTACTATATCATCTTCTCTTCGACATCTTAGCCACGCCAATGCTTGACTTGCTTTCTGCAATAAGAAATCTGAAATTATCACTATTATAAATAAAGCAGATAATAAAAGAATACTTAATTGAAACCTAGCAAAATATTATCACTGTCGTCAAGTAGTTGTCCGATATTCACTGCTGGACCTAAGACTCTTCCAAACATTGAGGAGATCTTATCTTCTCCTCTCTCCTTTTATCAGGTTGATTGATGATAACAGTAACACTATCTACTTATACGACACTGTTGACCGTTCTGTGTTTAGTAATCTTCTGGATGCCTTGAGTTCTGATAATGAGCGTGTTTAGGAAAATTCTTGCCACCAGTGACTCGCCACTTTGGTAAAAAGTCTTTCATTTTGACAACGCTATCAAAAAAAATATTTTTAGTGGTCATTTCATTCGAAAAATTGCTGAGGGGGTTTTCTATAATGGCACCTACGAGGTGGCAGCACCAATGCGCCAGGTCTAGTTGTCAAGCTGATTGGCCCAATGTGAAAGCTGAAGTGGCGCCAACTGGTGACGACAATTTTCCTAATTTTACTTTGAATAGGCACACCAGAACATTTAACACCTCAAATTGTCCGCTCTTCACTAAATAAGACGGTGACTCCGGCATCAACGTGAAAAGGATCATATGTATCACGGGCAAAGACACGCAAATATAAAGTATAGTGTAATATTCCAAATAATCGCCTATGATGTACAGGAACAAGTTGCCAACGGTTTGAAACAGAATGACCTGAAATAGAATAAAAAAAATTATGTCTGATAAAATAAGTTGTTTCTTTATTTTTAGTTGGTATCGAATGACAATTAGTTATCATACTTTAAAAGCAGAATAGTAAGATGTAAAACTTAGTGGCCTGAGGAGATACTCACTTTATACGTTTTATTGCGTAACGTGATTATAATGAAATAGTCTACGATTTATAAGGAAAATAATTGTATTTATACTTAAATATATTTAGCGAGCGCTATAACATGTCCTTCTTCAAACGAGGTTTAAAGATAGCATTAATATCACGGTAAGCAGCGGCTTTGCAGAGCCTCTGACATTCAGAAGTCCATGAGCGACGGTTACCACTTACCATCAGGTGCGCTGTTGGCTCGTCTGCCACTATATGCCATAAAAGAATATATATAGATACGAGTTTTATCCAGTGCATTCCACATTCCAAGACAGTATACTCAATAATTACGCATATTGCGTTGTAAAGTGATGTCGAATCAGATAATACAAACAAAAGAAAAAAAATTGTTGTAGAACAGATTTAAGTTCAAAAAGACTGATAATTTGCATTTTGGAAATAAGTAGGTAATTTGTATTGTATTAAATTTTATAGATGAGTGGGTATTTTCATAGAAGTAATTTTTTATTTTGCTCGACAATGGCAAAACCAAATGGAGGGCTATGACAAAGATAACTAGGGGATCCGACAGGAATAAAATATATAATATTATTTATGATCCCCTACATGGGGAACAGAACGGAATAAAAAAAATTAAATAAAAAAACCGATCCTCAGGGTATCAGATACAGAGGATCAGACCGGAATAACTCAATTTAACAGGCTTTGAAAGCAAAAAAAAGAACAAAGTAATAATATTTTTTGAAGAACCGGCGCTCTCACTACCGTAAAGAAAAGTAGTCGGTCTTTTACCTGAGTCAGTTATAGATTTTGTTTTGTATAAAAAATAAATAAATAATGTAGCAATATGTTGTGGGTGTGCTAAAAACTGATTTTCATGATTAATTCTTGAGATAGTATGTATTGGCGTGTTAAGTATCGTTCTCCTAATTATTTGCCAACTAGTTTTTCAACGATTTTTAGATTTTTTTATTTTATTCGTAATTTTTTTAAGAATTTTGAATAATTTTTAAAACTTATTTTATTCGGTTCAATTGGATTCAGTATGTAATTCCACAACAATTTTCTTTTAGTTTTACTACACTTCTTTATACCACGTGACACCCAAGTTGTTTTTTATTAATATTTATTGTAACAGTCCTCTTAGGAAAACATAGGTCATAAAAAAGTGAGAATGTATCGATAAACGAATTGTATGCAACATTGGGATCGTTTGTTTCATATATATCTTTGAAAGAGAGACTTTGTAAACAAGTTTTAAACTTATTTATGTGTTCCTGGGCATAGATCCATTAATTCTTGCGCCAGTATTTAAGAGCACCGATTTTGCTAACTGGACATTTTAATAGTTGAACGGTATGGTCTGATAATGCAAGCTATATGACATTACCCTTACATGACTTATTAAAAGTATGCGCAAAATTATCTATACACGATTGACTAAAAGTATGAAATTAAAACTTTTACGATAAAGAATACTTTCATAAAATAACTAAACCTGCCCTTAGCCACCAGCTATCAGCTATCTTTATCAGGTTGCCATCGGTTCACCTTGTGCTTGGCCAAAAATGTATACGTACCATAGATCCAAGCATACCCCGTATAACATCTTCACTGATTTCATTGGTATACAGAGGACAAGTGACGAAAGCTGCTCCCATCATCACACCGACTAGCAATCTTGATATGATGAAAGCCCAAATACTTAGTGACGCGATCTTCATCACCCAACAGCCCTGAAAGGTAAAATGACTGTGAAGAAAACCATGAAAGTAATTATTGAAGTATGTGTAACTGCTTCGGCTGCATCACTGGGAGAGCATGTTTGAAGATGCTGTGAAGTTACGTTCATGCAGAGTACTACATGGGATAAAACTTTGCAAGAGTAAGTAGTAAGTACCGTTAAAGTATTTGAGTCGATTCTGATTACAAAAAAAAAAATACGAAATCTCCACTCCTAGTCAGTAGAAACAGTGTAAGCAGTCTTTCAAATGAAATATGTAAATACGCCGTCCCGAGCTGGACAGAATGAAGTAAAGCGGCCAGCACCCGAGTATGCTCGACTCCGTTCTATACGAAGCGGAGGGTAGCGTGGCGGTGCGGCACGGCGCGGCGCTGCCGTGTAGGGTAGACTTAAATGAATTTGACTGATAGAAACGCGACTGAATCCAGCTGGTCTGCTTAGATCAGCTCCACTCCGCCCCACTCCACTGCAATGATAACACTTGCTACTTTTCTCTGTTTTTTCCTCTCCACTCTGCCCAGCTCCACGTCAATGGAAACGCACCCTAATCAGGGCGTTGATTCACTTCATAAGAGATCTGCCCACCTGCATCATCGTCCGATTTGTGGTCGCATTCATGAATTGTATAATATTGATATATTTACCAAACCTGCTGCAGACATAATGAATATACAATTTTTTCTTCCAATCTTGTCTCCTAGTATACCCATGGTTATGTCGGCTGCTACACAGATCAAATAGGCTATAGATGCCATCCATGATACCTGGACGGAAATGTTACGTTAGTCATAATTTTGCCTTGTAAGGCAGTACTCGGGCCTTAAGGAAATAACTGACAGAATATGAGAATACTACTGCCTATGCTCTAATGAGGATCGTAAGTACTTTAATGTTATCATTATCTAGTTTTTTGAGATGATCATAATAGTTCTAAGTACGGCTAGGATCATCACATTGCATGGTATTTTTTTTTTCTATTCCGTACTTCAGAAGGAAAACACTGAATCCATATAGAATCACTTTGTTGTCTGTCAAGACCCTTTATCTCGTTAACGCCTGGTGGTATCAAATTGAAATTAAAACGATATACCTACTCAGGTCTACAGTTTCTTGAAGCTGTGAAAAATCAAACTTCTAAGTTAATGTAAATAAAAGATATGAATAAACAAAATGTATATTTCGACAGTCTCTAAGGAATCAAAAGTCATAGGGTATTTTCCGTTGACTTAGAACTATGAAATTTGGCAAGTAATACCGTCATATATCACAAGTAGAGGGGAAAAACTGAACTATTCATTTGTAAATAAATCATTAAAAACATCTTTATGCCAGGAACGGCAGTCCAAATTTTGAATTAAGTTAACCGTGTCATGTGGGGTATCGTATGAAAGGGCTTCATTGGCACAAGCTTAAATAGATTTCTAATTATTTTTATTCTATTTAGATAACTATTTACAAGCTTATAATTTAAATTCACTAAACCGGTATATAATTGAAAACATGTAAAAGATTGCCTCGTGTTTTTCTAATTTATACAGACTGCGATAACTGCTTCCTATTATTTTACTTTTGAATATTTTTCGTTATTTCTTTCACTTATCTCACTTCACTTATGTCTGCATTACCTTGGTTGATTGTTAGTTGCAGTTTCACCCGCGTCTTTGCTCACTGCTCTGCTCCCGTCGCCAATAGCGTTATGTTACTTTATTGTTAAAGGCTATCTTTAACCTGTCTCAAGAACTTGGCTATCATACGCAAAAATAATTATACAAATGCGACTGGTAGTTGCAGAGGTTAGCGCGTTCAAACAAACAAACTCTTCCGCTTTATTAATGACTGTACATTTACTGACTAATTTGAGAAAAGTGACGAATCAGGTAAACTGACTAGTAAGGGAAACTAATGAATTAGGGAGACTGAAGAGATAGCGAAACTGACCACTTAACGAAATCTAAAAAAATTACGAATAAGGAAACTGACGAGTCAGGGAAAATGACCAATAAGAGAAACTGATGGGTGGCGACCTAACTCAATAGTGTAGATAAGTAATAAGTAAATTAACAAATAGGCTCCCAGAGAGTGATCCTTCTTACATATTCCAAGCATAATTCCAAAGGATAAAGTTTTTTTCCTACATCTGTCTGTAGACAGAAAAAAAAGCTTTAAGTAATTTTTTATTGCAACGTTGAAATTGTTGTTCGCGACGTTCGATATTTAGTTTATTGCAATTGTCTTACAAAACTTACTTCATTATCCGTTAATGGTACATCTCTAGGTGAATTATCCGACTGCAAGAGCAACACCATAGGTGACATCCATCCTATTGCAGCTCCGTATAAACACGGGCATATTTACTGTAAACATACAAGCAACTAATATGAGAAGAATTTTGTATCATTATGCAGGGGGTAATAATTAAAAGAACTGTAGGTAATTCAGACATGACGAACTTAAATGAAATAGCCTCTCATAAAGCCGCCGTAGTGGAGGCCACCATACCAGCAGTCAGTGAGATGGCCACCACTTCTGGATTCCACTAATTGCTTGCTATCATGCAGGGTAGAGTCACTCTGCTAGACTAACATAAAAAAATAGATTATTGACTACCTCTGTAGTTCCGTGTTACTGTATACGGATTACCACACAGAGGTCAGGTTCGATCCCCGGGTCGGTTAAAGTGATATTGGGTTTTTCTGTCGAAAAATTCTCAGTACTAGCCTGGAGTCTGGAATTTTGCCTCATAAATGGCAACAGACTCGCCCCCTGTTAAATGGGGCCTAAAATAAAAAATGGCGAAAAGTGGGTGGTTGAACACATGTACTTCCCTTTCCCTTCGGGGATAAAAGGCGTGAAGCAAGGTATTTTATGTAGATAATTGTATTTATCAAGTGGGTTTAAAAATTTAGAATGATGGACATGAAGATCGAAAAAATATAGGTGATAAGCGAAATGTGTTCTATAGTATTTTCAGTTTAGTACACATTTTCACATTAATTAAATTAAAAACATTCTTATAATCATCGTATGACCTATAAAATGAGTTTGTTTTAAATAGATTTTTTTAAGATATATGTATTTAATATGAAAATCTTTGGTACTTACTGAGTATAGCACATATAACTTGATTTATCCTACTCCCCTCACCGAAAATAAAATAATGATTCCTCTTTGATAAATAAAACATATTATTATTGTTATATAAATAATAATAATTATCACAACATTAAAATTAAAAAAAATATTAAATTTAAAGTTTACAATAAAATTATTTATTTTATTTTTAAATTAACTTGGCTCCGACTGCAACACGACAGGTACTGAGGTAAACTTGCTTACTAAAGATTTTTACCATTTTTTATTTATCTATTAATAAATAAAATTATCTACAAGAAAATACTCGATTTTGCTAACAATTAAAGGAGTATTTAAAAGAGTTATTGGCATTTAAAATGTAAATTATATAATTCAATTGTAAATTAATTCGATTCGTCTGAAAAACTAAAACTAGTTTATTTACATTTTTAATGATAATCATTACTATGCTGGACATTTCTGTGGGCAATAATCGGTGCTCCTAATGTAATTGAATGTTTTGCCGAAATAAATTATATATTATTATTATTAATGGTTATTCTCAAAACTAATACAGACAGTTTTTGGGGGATTGAAAGGAGGAAGCGCAAGACCACGATTAGCGGAAGGGATGAAGGAAAGCCTCCTGCTCAGGAGTGGGACAGATATGGAGGTACTGAATTGAAGTTATAACGATATATTCAGGTCTACAGTCTCTTGAAGCTGTGAAAAAAATCAAACACCTAAGTTCACGTAAAAAAGAGATACGGCCGTTTATGCCGCAAAAAACGTATATTTCGACACTCTCAAGGAAATCTAAATTTATAGGGTATTTTCCGTTGACCTAGAACTATGAAATTTGGTAAGTAATACCGTCTTACAAGTAGGAAAAAATCTAATTAAATAATTAAGAAACAGTTTTTTTTATTTTCTTTTCAATATAAGAACTTTTTTGTAAACTATTGCTACTGTCACTCTACCAACATTTGTCAATATTGTCAATTGCTAAACTTGACGAAAAATTAGCAGAAGTAAAACATGCTTACAGCAATCTATAGCCCATATTTAATATAAAAAAAAACATTATATTAAAATAAATTATTATGGAAAATTATGTCACATATTATGTTGACCCCATCAATCGAACTCGGTAAGTGTATTTGTAAATAATTTTATAGTTTACGTATAAAAAGTTTAAAAGTATCTGGTGATTTATAAGTTTAAAAAGTATACGGCTACGTTCATGATACTGGACAATATTTGAAAGATTTTTTCCTAAATCGCCACGCGTGGTTGGCAGACAGTAACCTTCCCCAAACAAATCGAGTCTTTGTCGTAATTTGCAGTATTGACAGATAATTTATGGCATCGGCGGCGCGACGGTATCATCGTAGGACTCGTTGAATGATTGCCAGCAGTCTCCTGATGTTTTGACCACAATCATATTCCCAGGGACTATGGCAAAATAAAAAAAATCGGTTGACTTATTGCGCCAATGAAGTAGTTTTACCTATAATAATACTTGCTATTCAACGCATTTTTATCCCAAATTCTCGAATTTTAACAAACAAAAATTATCTACACATTTTCCGGATAAAATTAAGAATGTGATGTCACAACATATCTTTTATAATATATAATCTTCTTCTTCTAAGCATTTTTACAGCAAATTGCAATTTTGCGACCCTGAATTCGGTTAAATTGCGTACACTATCAGAGGCAGCAAATAAATACTGGAAGCACCAGATGTGTAATGTAGCTACAATAAATTAACTCCCTTATCAATTTCCAAAAGAAGCTGAAAAGAATAGCTTGCATCCAGTGACTGCCAGACACCTTAACCCTTTCATGGACACTACTGTAGACACAATAGGTCTTTTATTGTCATCACGGCCATATACGTTTACAGTCCCGGAAAGTGTTGAGTTGCTGTCGGACGTCCTTTCCTACGCTTTCCAGTCCGTGATTCTCCATTTAATCAGCTCAACCACAACCTCTTATTATAACCTTACTTTGTCTCTATTCTTGTTTTGTTCTACTAAAGAAAATGACAAAACACACAATTACATTAAAAATAATACTGCTTTAAGAGGTGGTGGTAGATCCTATAGCGCCGTAAATTTGTTAGTATAAGCATACTTTTTTAGTTAGGCCCTTAGCATAGAAAATAATACAGAATGTTAACTACGCAAGCTTGTTACGTTTAAAAACGGTATTATCGTTTTTAAACGTAAGTATACTATTAATATAAACTATTCAGTAAGTTAATAAGACAATTGATAACGTTATTTTTATTTCCAGTGTGGAGTTTGTACCTCAAACATTTGCATTAGATATACCAACACCTTTTAAATATATCTTCTTATACTTCGTTATAGTGGGTAAGTATCACTATCGAATTTGTCATTCTCTTCAAATATTTTAGCCACGTCGCCGATTTACAAAATAAATCCACTCCATCTTTTTCCGTGGATGACATGAAGTAACTTACTAATACTATTTTGAAGATATCTTAAAAGAAATCGAAGTTGAAATGGCTCAGTGGATAGGGCAACCGCTTTGTAAACACACAAGGGTTCGAATCCGGGCAAGTACCAATGTGATTTTTCAAATCATTATATTGTTGCGACGATTACCTATGCTAGAACGTTCGCAAGTACTTACCTACTCGTATACGACGAATACCTAAGCTCTAGAACGTTCGCAAGTACCTACCTACTCGTGTACGACAAATACCTACGCTAGAACGTTTGCATGTACCTACCTACACGTATAACAATAGATCATCGGCGGTAGGCATACCTACGCGTCGCAGCTAAGTACCTACACTCATTGTTCTGTTTTCGAGAATTGTCGGCATCTTTGTGGTAATAACGGGAAGGTTCTAGAAATCTATTGAGTGACTATAAAAAGGGTTCGAATGTCGGCACTTCGTTCAGTTGTGAATACAGCGATCTCGAGCGAACATCTAAGTAATACGGAAGTTTACGAAGAGCGATATACGAAGCGTGATAGTGCAGTATAAGTGTTTATTGCTTTATTTTGGTACTGTCAGAGTATTGTGTGAGTCTCTAATAAACTCATCGTCGCGTAACTGGCATTTTACATCGAACCCCATCCTGACACGTAACAATTGGTGACAGAAGTGAGAATGCCAGTCACACCACGCGACGAGGGAGTACGCACTCGACGACAGGCGGCGGTAGACGAAACTCGTGAACCATCGATTATGGCCGATACTGAAGAGTCTAGCGCAGCAGTAGTTAGTGATCCCGGCACTTCTGCGGCGTCGACGGGTATGGGCTCTGGCTTCGACATGTCGTCCCTTTTAGCCGTTATACAGGAGGGCCAACGCCAAGCTGAAGAGCGCCAACGCCAAGCTGAAGAGCGCCAACGCCAAGCTGAAGAACGGCAACGTCAAGTCATGGAGGAGTTGAAGGAAGGTCAACGCCAAGCTGAAGAGCGCTAACGCCAAGCTGAAGAGCGCCAACGCCAAGCTCTTCTAGACCTTAAGGAAGGTCAACTGCAAGCCGAAGACAGACAACGCCAGGCTATCCGAGAGGACCTTCGAGAAATGATGGACTCTAAGTTGGAAGGGTTCAGCACCGTCATCAGTACTCTTCAAGAAGACGTTGAAGTGGTAAAAAAACGCACCAGCAAACATGATGAAATACTCGAAGATGTCCAGACCACCATGAACCATCATGACAAGATGATTAAAGAGCTCCAGAACACCAAGGTCCTTTATTCAAGTACTACGCCCGTGGCCGCGGCAGTCACCTCCGGAGGTCCCAAGTTTAAACTTCCCTCCTTTGACGGCTCGTCTTCCTGGACGGCCTTTCGACACCAGTTCGAAGTAGTTGCCAAAGGAAATGGGTGGGAAGATGATCACGCACTGACGGCGCTTACTTTGGCACTTAGAGGGGATGCACTGCTGATCCTAGAGAACTTACCTGCTGACCGACGAAACTTAGACGCACTCCTGAAGGCATTGGAAGCTCGATTTGGCGATAAGCACCTGGAGCATGTTTATCGAGCTCAGCTGAAGGATCGAACTCAGAAGGCGAGTGAGGGACTTCAACAATGGGCTGCCGAAATTGAACGCCTGGTACGACGAGCCTATGCCTCTAGTACATCATCTGTGGACCACATAGTTGTGCAAGCTTTCGTGGACGGCATAAGAGAGTTTGAGGTCAGAACAACTGTTCGGTTGGCACACCATACATCTTTAGAAGCGGCCTTAGCACATGCCCTTGAGGTGGAAGCTGTGCGAAACGACTACAAGTCGCATAAAGTACGGGAAGTTGTTGCAGCTGCTAGACCACGAGGTGAGCCTATGTGCTACGGATGCGGCAAGCGGGGCTATATCCGAATCAACTGTCCAGACCAGAGAAGAAGTAGAATGGTGTCAGCTACTACTCAGGTTGATGCTAGTCAAGATCCGTTACGTCAAGCCCCCACAGTGCAAGTATCACAGGCATGTGACGGTAATAGCCTGGTAACAGCTGGAGAAATCAATAGTAAACCTGTTCGCTTTACGATAGATACGGGCGCGTCGAAGACCATCGTACGACCAGAACTTCTGCGGCGAACAATTCAGTGGGAAGACGCACGACCATCTTGTAAATTGCAAACAGCGACTGGCCAGCCAGTGACCGTCCTCGGAGCTACAGATGTGAAGATCAAACTAGGAGAGAAGATTTATCATCAATCTGTTTTGGTGGCGAGCATAACGGATGACTGCATTATCGGCTTAGACTTCCTACGAATGCAGCAGTGCGTTGTCGATATTGCTAAAGGTGTTCTAAGCTTCCCAGATCAAGAAGTCTTTCTGGAAGGCTGTTCTTCGATAGCGGTCTACAGTGCCAAAACGGTAACCTTGGCACCGAGGTCAGAAACCTTAGTCGACGTAAGGTTTCCTGAGGGTGTGACTGCTGATCGTTGCGTCATGGTGGAAGATCCTGGGCGCTATACCAGTCTAATTACAGCCAGAACTTTGGTTATGACTAGAAGTGGAGCAAAAGTTAAAATTGCCAACCTCAGCAATTCGGCGATGTTATTACGGAAGAACGCGATCGTTGGACGATGTGAGGCTGTGAGCAGTCTGAGGAAGATCCTAGAGAACGTCCAGACTGCCTCTTCGGAAAATCATATGGGCCCATTGCTAGAGACCACGAAGAAAAGTTTGTCACCCAACGAATATCGGGAAGCAGAGAAGCTGCTACTGGACTACAAGGACATTTTCACTAAAGAAGAAAACGACCTTGAAAGAACGGGGTTAGTGAAACACCCGATCGACACAGGTGCTACACAGCCTATTAAACAAAGACCTAGACGAGTGCCACTAGCAAAAGAACAAGAAGTAGCCGAGCTGATTGGGAATATGGCACGAACCAAGATCATAGAGTCTTCATCCAGCCCATGGTCTTCACCTGTGGTACTCGTGAAGAAGAAAGATGGCAGTACTAGGTTTTGTGTAGACTACAGGATGCTGAATAACGTGACCAAGAAAGACAGCTATCCTTTGCCCCGTATTGACGACACTTTGGACATGCTTGGAGGCATGAAGTGGTTCTCTACGGTAGATCTGAAAAGTGGCTACTGGCAAGTGGAACTCCGGCCAGAAGATAAGGAGAAGACTGCATTTACCACCGGTACTGGCAAAGGCCTGTGGCAGTTCCGGGTAATGCCATTTGGATTGTGTAATGCACCAGCTACGTTCGAAAGGCTTATGGAACGCGTACTAGTGGGTCTTTTGGGAGATGCCTGTCTGGTGTACTTAGATGACGTAATAGTTATGGGACGCAGTTTCACGGAACATCGCAGGAATCTTGAGAAAGTTTTTAAGAGATTTCGTGAATCAAATTTGAAACTTAACCCGAAGAAGTGCGCCTTTTTCAAGAAAGAAGTTTCGTTCTTAGGCCATATTATTTCGGATAGAGGTGTTCGAACGGACCCAGACAAAATAAAAGCGGTGCAAGAGTGGCCTGTACCAAAAACTAAAACCGAAGTAAGAGCTTTCCTGGGCCTCAGTGCTTACTATCGGCGTTTTGTGAAGAACTTCTCTGAAGTAGCCAAGCCATTACACCACTTGACAGAAGAGAAGAGGAACTTCGTTTGGGACTCGGATTGTCAACGTGCATTTACACGACTCAAAGAGTTGCTGTGTTCAGCTCCAGTCCTGTGCTACCCTAATAGAGAAGGCAGATTTATTGTGGACACAGACGCCAGTAATACTGGAATCGGAGGTGTGTTATCTCAGGAGCAAAATGGACAGCAAGTGGTCATCGCCTACTTCAGCAAGTCTCTATCAAAGCCTGAGAGAAACTACTGTGTAACTCGGCGTGAATTACTAGCAGTTGTGAAGACCTTACAACATTTTAATAAATACTTGCTGGGAAGAGAGTTCACACTACGAACAGATCATGCGGCACTGAAGTGGTTACTCCAGTTTAAGAATCCTGAAGGCCAAGTTGCGAGATGGATCGAACAACTACAAGAGTACAACTTTGTAATAGAACACCGCAGTGGAAAGATTCACTCCAACGCTGATGCCTTATCGCGACGTCCATGCACCCAGGATTGCAAACATTGTCTGAAGCATGAGTCCAAGGAGGTAGTGAAAATTGTCAGGACTCAGGGGACCGATGAATCCTGGGACAAAGAGGAAATTAGTAAGGCACAGAAAGAAGACAGAGATCTAAAATTAATAATGGACTGGAAGGCTCTGGGTCGGAAACCATTATGGCAGGATGTATCAGCCGCAAGCCCAATCACGAAGGCCTACTGGGCTCAGTGGGACAGCCTAATATTGGAACAAGACGTGCTATATAGAAAATGGGAATCACCTAACAGCAAGGAGCAAGTTCTACAGATGGTCATCCCGAGAGACAAAGTTGCACCTGTTCTGCGCTTGGTGCATGACGGTGCATCGGGTGGGCATCTTGGTGTGAAGAAGACTTTGGTGAAGGTGAGAGAACGCTTCTACTGGGTACGCTGTCGGGAAGACATCGAGGAGTGGTGCAGAAAGTGCTCTACGTGTGCTTCGGTAAAAGGACCTCGTACTAGATCAAGAGGCAAGCTACAGCTGTACAGTGTCGGGGCCCCATGGGAGAGGATTGCCATTGACGTAGCTGGACCATTTCCCGTGACAGAAGACGGCAACCGCTATATAGTAGTAGTCCAAGATTACTTCACCAAATGGCCTGAAGTGTTTGCGACACCAAACCAAGAGGCTCAGACCGTGGCTAAAAAGTTGATCCAGGAAGTAGTGTGTCGATTTGGTGTGCCGTTGGAACTGCATAGTGACCAGGGAAGAAATTTTGAGTCAGCCCTATTTCAAGAGATGTGTAATTTACTCGGCATACATAAAACACGGACAACACCAGCGCACCCGCAGTCTGACGGCATGGTAGAACGGTTCAACCAGATATTGGAAAACCATCTGGCCAAGGTTGTCGAAGACCATCAACGAGACTGGGACCGTTACATTCCACTCTTCCTGTTATCATATCGGTCCGCGGTTCATGACACTACAGGATTTACACCGGCCAAAGTCAACTTCGGAAGAGAGATACGCCTACCAGTAGACTTGATTACCGGAACACCTCCTGATACGCCAAAGCCGACAGTAGAATACGTCGCAAACTTGCAGGCACAGCTGGATAAGACACATGATCTAGTGCGAGATAACAACCTCAAGGCTAATGAGAAGATGAAAACTCGTTATGACAGGAAAGCAAGTACTCATGGCTTCGAGGAAGGAACGCTCGTGTGGTTACATAATCCTCTCAGGAAAATCGGCAAGTCACCGAAGCTACAGGCCCGCTGGGAGGGTCCCTATAAAGTGATCACAAGGATCAATGACGTGACCTATCGCATAAGACAGGGCGATAGAAAGAAGCCGAAGATCGTCCACATCGATCGACTAGCACCCTATCACGGTTCTAACGCTGCTCGGGACGAGCATGATTAAGAAGGGGGCAATGTTGCGACGATTACCTATGCTAGAACGTTCGCAAGTACTTACCTACTCGTATACGACGAATACCTAAGCTCTAGAACGTTCGCAAGTACCTACCTACTCGTGTACGACAAATACCTACGCTAGAACGTTTGCATGTACCTACCTACACGTATAACAATAGATCATCGGCGGTAGGCATACCTACGCGTCGCAGCTAAGTACCTACACTCATTGTTCTGTTTTCGAGAATTGTCGGCATCTTTGTGGTAATAACGGGAAGGTTCTAGAAATCTATTGAGTGACTATAAAAAGGGTTCGAATGTCGGCACTTCGTTCATTTGTGAATACAGCGATCTCGAGCGAACATCTAAGTAATACGGAAGTTTACGAAGAGCGATATACGAAGCGTGATAGTGCAGTATAAGTGTTTATTGCTTTATTTTGGTACTGTCAGAGTATTGTGTGAGTCTCTAATAAACTCATCATCGCGTAACTGGCATTTTACATCGAACCCCATCCTGACACGTAACAATATACTTTGTAAGTTTATTTAGACATTTCTTACTAACGGAAAAGGAAAACATCGTGAGGAAACCTGGATTTAAAAGTCTGAAATTGCCAATCCGTCTTGTAAAATAGTATGGTTAACGAACAATAATTCATTTATTCAAGGACTCCGTGAATAAAATGCCAGATATTACGATATAAAATTGCTTGGAGTCAGCATAGATAGGTCAAATTGACTGGGGCACTATATTATACTGTACAAATCGGCATCTCAGTATACAATAGACCTAATACCATTATTTGTTTCAGTGGGCATACTGTTTCACCATGACGCACTGAATATGTCCACGTATACGGAATTTGTTGAAAATTTTAAGAATCTGGTTGATGAAATGGCATTGTCAACATATTTTAAACCTTGCGGATATCCAATCGAGCTTGCGGCGAAATTCGGTACGGATTATTTCTTGAAAATACTTACTGGAAGGTAAACGCTCCCAAAAATTGGTAGTCGGTTTAGCATTTCACGACACAATGCGCGATATCAACAGCTGGAGTCATATCAACATTTAAGTATCTGAAGCGTGACCTCACGACGTCAAAAGTTTCTAATTCTAACGAAATAAAGCTAAACTTATTAAACTACTTATTGTTTTATTTCATAAATTAAACATTATTCTATTCCTTTTGTCGATGCATAAAATTTTAAATTATTAAGTATCCATTAATTTCGTTGCATTTTTTTAATTGTATTGATCAATGGTCACTACCTGTTTGAAGGAGCGCATCTCTTCTGAGTACATGCAGTGCTATTAAACATTTCATGTTTCTCACTCTTCAAATAATTATAGGTTCAAATGAATCTATCCTAATCTAACTAAAAGGTTGCTCGTGCTACCACATATTTACATACATCAGGAGCACTGAGAAAATAAATAAGTGCTCACAAAATGCTTCTCCTTCACTTAAAACACGATCTTCACAGTTGGAAACACTCGCCTAATCCAAGGCCAACCCCATCCCACTCTGGTTGGAGACACGGATTCACGGACTCACAAACCAAGGTCATTATGTAATTTGGTTTACTACAACTGTCTACACAGTTTGCAACCAAGCAAAGTCACCTTGGTTTGGGGGCGTTTTTCCAACTGTGAAGGTCGTGCATATATAATATATATATACATAATAAAGTACGATCTTCACAATCGGAACCACGCCTTAGCCAGTCAGTCAACTCTCCCACTCCTAGAAACCGCTGATATTGCTGACACAGTGGCCCCGCCTTACAATGGCAGCTTATTAAAAGAAATGCTTTTTCGCATCTCCCTAAAAGAACCGTGGTCAAAATTGAGGGAAATCATATATGTTTATTTATAATGCCTTTCAAAAAAGCTTTACTTTAATAATATAGACAAATTCTGGCGTTTCATTTCGCTAGTTGAATTTACTGTTAAAAATAATAAACAATAAAATAAATAAATGTTGAGATATTTGTTAGCTTCTGACAGTAGTAGTACATTTGAAATATTTAAAAAAGCGTATATTTGTTCCCAGTGTTTAAGATATCACGCAAGAACCGGCAAAAATCTGTAATGTGAAGATAAAATGTTTAGTGAGCGTCATCCAAGGAAGAAAAACCTATACAGAAGCTAAAAGGCAGTAAAACCAATTATTATGTACTTTGTGGCGAAATAAATAAAATGCAAAAAAAATGTTAAATCATTTTTATTGTTTTGTTATTAACTTGACATACACTGAATATGATTATAGAGTATAAAATGTTATGAATTGTAATTACATTAAATGTTCGTAGGAAAATGAATAAATGTAATTGCAATTGACTAAATTTAAGACTTCTGTTCAATAATGTTAGCGTTAAATGTAAATGTCAATTACAACATATGCAAATGAAGATGAATGAGCCGTTTAATTATACACAAATTAAGTTTTCGTTTAACATTTAAAAAGGCGAAAATGAGTTTTTAATCAATTACAAATAATTATTTGAGTGACTCAGCGGAGATTCAAATGTCAAACGAAAAGTTCCATTTAAATGAAACATTACTATTTTAATTTTGTTTAAATATAATCGGCAGTTCGCGCATTCGTTTTTAATATCTTAATGTCGTAATTGTTTAAATTATTATTAGTCTTCATTCTAAATGCATTGATACTTAAAAGAAAATAAATATGCAGAAAATTCACTAATTATTTACAAAAAATAAAGAATTCTTATACTACCACAGTTAATAAATAAAATAAATAAACAGTCAATTAATTAATTCTAAAAACACTAATATTTATCTAAAAGATTTTAGTTACATCGGCCCTAGTTTTTGTTGAAATTAAATTTTTGTACTGATTCTATTTTAATTAGAAATAAATGATGCACATTGTTTAAACAAGCTTCAGATTAAATAATTATATCAATATTTTTACGTAAAAATTATAAAAAGTTCATTGAAAGTCGTTAACTTATATGAAAGTTCATTTAAATTCGTATTCCAACTATGAATATAAATTAAGTAAATACTTAAATTTATCGATTAATATTGGAAGACACGAAAATTGGTCGCTTATATTATTTTACAGTATTACTTATAAAAAGTTGGCACTAATAGTGGGATTACCCCTCCCGAGAATACGATTATGGAAAGAAAGCGATACATCAATATGACTGTTATTCGATTTTTATCGATAAAGGTAATTCTTCGGTTCCTCTGCGATCGGATCCGTGCACGTACCGAGGTGTTTCAATGACACGAGGCTCCTAAAATGTAAAGCAAATCATTATTACACAAATATCATTGAGTTATTATCGCCATGTAGCAGTAGCGTGATATTACATAGCCTATAACCTTCCTCGAGAACTGAGCTATCATACACAAAAAATAACTTTTCAAATCCGACTGGTAGTTTCAGAGATTAGCGCGGTCAAACAAACAAACTCTTCCGCTATATTATAAGAGTATAGATTATTTTGAGTGAGAACAAACTTTAAGCATATACAAATAAAAAAGTAAGTTATACCACTACACTACACTACACAAGTTATCAGGCTACTATAAAACAAAAGAGCTTACCTAGATCGACAATTCTCCATCTCCAAGAAACATTTATTCGAGTACGTCTTATCATCAGTACCGCATACAGGGTCGTACTCGGGCGGACACACGCGAGCACAGCCCGAGTACTGGAAGCGCGCCAAACACCTCTTCAGAGGAACCACGAACACGTGCTTGCTGTGAATATAACTCTGTTTATGTTATGCGCTCCTGGTACATTTGACAGCTAACGTTATAGTATATGGAACATCGCTAAGCACCTCTTCAGAGGAACCACGAACACGTGCTTGCTGTGAATACAACTCTGTTTATGTTATGCGCTCCTGGTACATTTGACAGCTAACGTTATAGTATATGGAACATCGCAAAGCACCTCTTCAGAATAACTACAAACACGTTCTTGCTGTGAATATAACTCTATATAAGTTATGCGTTTCTGGTACATTTGGCAGCTAATGTTATATTAGGTGGAACATCGCTAAATACCTCTTCAGAGAAACCACTAACACGTGTTTGCTGTGAATACAACTCTGTATAAGTTATGCACTCCTGGTACATCTTACTTTATAGTATGTGAAACCTTGCTAAACACTTATTCAGAGAAACTACGAACATGTGTTTGCAGTGAATAGAACTATGTATAAGTTATGCGTCCCTGGTATATTTGACAACTAACATATGGTAAAACTTAACGGGCCTGAAGCCTTCGTGGCCATTTTCTTAAGTAAAGGGTTTATCATGTAGGCCTGTTCACACTGTGTCTTCAAATTTGTTTACACAATCACATCATTCAAGATTATTATTGCCACTAGCTAATTTGACTTTATCTTAAATTTCTTCTGTTCTTTGTTCCATCTTGTCGATGACGTCATTTAGGAATTGGAGTTTGTCATCCATACCTCCTAATTACATTATCTCAATAATTCATGTGGAGATGGTTTCTGTTCTACATCAGTAGTATAATCTAAAGCTAATCAAATGCATATTTACCCGCAATTCTCCTTCTTCATAATACACTCGTTTTTATAGAATCTGTTGTCGGAACCACATATGAAAGCTGGTGTGCTCGGACATTCTTCATGACAGAGCGCGGTGGTGCGGCAGTGAGAGGCGGCCACTGGGACTACGTGTTGACCACATGTGGCTAGACGGAGCTCGCATTCTGACCTGTTAGGGGAAAATAAGTTTATGAAAGAAGATGTTGTATTAAGACCTCCACAGCGATAAAAAAACCTTTAACATAAATATATAAAAATGAGTTAAATTAATGAAAATCGTAAACACCTTCATTTATAACGGAATTACTATGACTAAATTATTTAGACGGCAGAATAAATGAAGCCTCGTTTTATTCTGCCACAAAATTTATCAAACTAGCTGGAAGACGTCCGCTGCTGCTAAGAAATGATGAAGCCTTGCCGAATAGACTTAGTTTTAAACCAGAATTTATTTTATTTCCTCACTTACTTGTAAACATTCCCGTCGGAGCCGCACACGGGCTGCTCCACGACGTTGTCGCACGTGTCCGGGCAGTCCTCCTTGAAGCGCGGCAGCAGCGTGCAGTTGCCGAAGTGCGCTAGTTGGATGCCTTTCCTGTAATGTGAAATTTGTATGCGTGGAGTTAAATTGGAACAAAGTTGGCCCATGAACATAATTTTTTGTTCATGGAACACCTAGGTGGTCAAAGGTAGATCACAAACACAGTTTTTTGTTCGTGGTCCACCTAGGTGAATTGATGATTTGTAGCACGACCAACAAGTGGATGAGGTGAGAAATTTTCAATATGATATAGCAAGATTCTTTCATTGCAGTCTTATAACTTAAAAAATCTGACTATCCTACTGCGAAAAAAGTTGCTCGTAGATACCATCCAGTAATTGACAATCATCGAAATTGGCTATAGAAATCAAATGACAGTCGTGTAAATACAAATATGCGGTCGTACCCAGATAGACTGAAAGTCGGAACATTGCAGTAGACTATAATATGGAGTAGACGCTGAATACTTACAAGCAAGTAGCGACCTTCAGGAAGCAAGGGTTGTTGTACACCTTCTGGTCAGTACCGCAGACGGGGTCGAAGTCGGCAGGACACTTCACTTTACTGCACCGGTTCATTTTGCCGCGACATTTCTCCATGTCTACTTTCTTGACTATTTTACGATTGCTTACACTCCTGAAATGGGCAAATGAAAAATTTTAAACTTCATTAGTTGATAGAAGAAAAAGTCGTAAAAATTACGTTCTGGCTGTTTTCTGGTGGTCCCAGGACTACAAAGGAGACCTTAGCGTCATTAAATCTTACGTCCTGTATAGTAAAGTAGTGGCAGAAAATATTTAAAAATGTTTTTGAATTCACAAATAAAATAAAATAATATATATCAAATTGATGGTCTCTCTAATTGCTGACGTTTTCTGTTATGTTGTTGCCCTAGACCTCAAACGGCCAATTAAACGTCTACGATGACCATTCAGCATGCATTTAATCGTCATACTTACCCGCAGTTAAGCATTTTCATTTCACACTCGTTTCTATACACCATTTCATCTGAACCACACACCAACTTTTCTTTCTGACCGTTGCAGTCTTTGGGGCAGGACTCGCCGCCTGAGGTTCTTTCTTGTGATACGCAGAACGCCATTGGTACTTCGAAGACATGTTTACTGAAATTATAAAAAAAAATGTCGACCTCTTGTATGTGCAACGCACACTCCTATTGTGCCACTTCAAATTTGTAAGAGAAACTTAATGCAAAAGACAATATGTCGGTTTTAGTAGGCAAATTTACTCAAAATATTTTAAGAGATACACATTATGTATAACAATACCTAAACAAAATTGCTGCAGAAAATAAGTGAACTAGAGGCACCAAAAGTTAACCATAGAAGCGTTGATGTTTCACAGGTCCTATAAAAAACATCGTAATCAAAAACATTCAATCAAAATATAAATATACCATACCCGCAGTTACTAGCTTTCATTCTGCAAGCGTTAGCGTACAGCTTTCCGTCCGATCCACAGGTTGGCCTAGCCACACGCCAACATGATTCACGGCAATGTCTTGTCGTTTGACAGTGCTTTTTGTTCGTTCGGACGACGCCTTGTCTGAAAAAAAGTATAAATCAAAGCTTTAACAAAAATATTCTTCTCTAGCTTTCCGCCATGCGGTTTCATCCGCATCTCTGCTTACTACTCTGCTCCCATTAATAATATTCTACCACATTCACACAGCGCCATCTAGCCCCAAATTAAGCAATTATATTTGCTTGTGTTATGGGTACTAAACAACTGATATACTACTTATATATATATATTTTTTTTGTAAATACATACATATTATAGATAAATTACACCCAGACACAGAACAAACAATCATGCTCATCACACAAAGGTTACATAGCATATAACTTTCCTCAGGAACTGGGCTATCATACGCAAAAATAATTGTTAAAATCCGACTGGTACTTCCAAATATTACCGCGATACAAACAAACAGTTTCTTCCGCTTTATATAATAGTGTGGCGTTCATCTATCTGGCCAATAGTGACACAACATAAAAGTCAACCCAAGTGAAGACGACGACTACGAGTTTACAGCATAGAAAACAAAGATGGCGCTGTCAGCAAATTTAGACCACTTCTATACAAGATGAATGGAGGCCTGAATCGCTATATTAGCATTCTCACACCAATAAAACAATATATACAAGTTCCCGACTACCAACTATCGGGCAGTAGCCCGCCAGGCTCGATCACCTAGCCTGGTCAAAGGAGATGTGTAAGTGAGTTTGCGATTTGTCAGTAGAAAGAATAAAAGATAAACATAGTTGTCGGTAGAGCCTGCGCGATTATTATATTAGGTGTTTTATGTAGATGACGTATTAATAATTTCTACACAATCATCTTCGGCTTGATTCAGCTAGTGTTTCTCGGGTAGTTTGTTCATTGAACGCCTCGCCGTCCCGCTGTTGCCGAATAATATGAATCTGGCCGGCCTGTTTTTAAAACATCTACTTGATTTTGCTACCTGGCTATGCCGAATAATGACGTCCCTTTAAAGTGTGTAACCACTGACGCTAAAGGAAACTGGAATAAAAATAAACGACCAATGACACTTACCCGCAAGTCAGCAGTTTCATCTGACAGGTGCTCTTGTAAACGTTTCCATCGGACCCACAGATAGGTCCATCTAGAGGTGCTTGAGAACAGTCTACAGGACAGTTCTCACGATGAGCGCTGATGTTGTTGCACGCACCCAAATGAGACAGACCGATACCAACTCTGCAAATGAGAACAAAACAAAATATATAATATTTTGTACGGTAGTAGATCCATGCTGATTTCAGCATGAATGGGTCGGATCGTCCGGGGAAGTACTACCCTCTCATAGAAGATTGACTTAAGAGTAGTAATATCCGTACTACTGCATTTTATTCGGTGAGTAAGAGCGCCGGAGGCCCAATTTTCCCCTTTTCCTCTTTCCTCACCTCCTTCATTCCCTTCCCCTAACCCCATTCCCAGCCACCATAGTGGAGGCCACCATACCAGCAGTTTAAGATGATGGCTATTGGTATAATAGCCGCCACTTCTGGATTCTACTGTTTGCTTACCATCAGGCGGGGTGAAGTCACTTTGGTAGGCAATAATATAAAAAAATATATATATATAATCTAAACTGAGGATTATTGGTTCACAATGCTACTGATCTGCAACGACGTTTATCTTATAATGTCATTGCAAGCCAATATATACGCAATACTATTTATAACGCAGCTCTGGCGCAAATACTAATATACAAGCAGTAGGCACCTATAGTAGGTAGTCGTGATGAGCCAGTGATTAATTGTACTCCCGTACAACCGCTTTATAACTACGAGGTCGTGAATTTAAAACCGGGCAAGCAGATACTAAGGTGATTTTTTCAAAGCATCGTCAGGGAATCTGAACATATAAAAAAAATAAGTTTCAAATCACCAATCTACATTGCCCTCCCTCATCCGAAATGCTCATACTGTCTCTAAACGAATAGGTTTTTCTCTGCAGTAGGATGATCGGCGAGCCCTATGATGATAATGATGAGATACCTAAAACATGAAAGTCTGTATAAGCCTCCTAATTTATTTTGTTATGTTTAATTGTGTTCCATTTTACTACAAAATATTGATATTAGAAGAAACCACTTCTCACCTGCAAATTTCAACTTGAAGCATACATCTGTTCAGGTAAGTCCTGCCGTTAGTACCGCATACGGGGTCTCGCTCTGACGTGCAGCGGTGATCGCATTTAGAACCTTGAGCTCGAGAACAGGCTGTCTGGTCGGGTGCTAGTCTTACACCTGAAAAGTGTTGATTAAAACATATTAGAGAAGATAATGAAAACGACAGTCAAAGTAACATAAGATGGTTTGTATTTCTGGTAAGTTGGTTTGGTGCTACCTGGAATGACTGGTCAATCTTGGCATGGCATACATTTAATACTTAATCCAGTATTACCTTGTCGTTCAATATGACCGGGAAATGCATTTACTTTTTTTTAAATTTTAATTAAAGTACGTTAGTCAAATTACCATTCAAGATGAAACTAAATAATTGAAATCCTCTATTTTCTTTTCTTTTCTTTTTTTTAAATCTTAGTTAATAAATTAACTGGTCGTTTTGTAATAATTACTTTGTAATGGTTCTTTGGTTGCGTTGATGTGTTTAAACTGTTATCTCATACAAAAAACTGTAATTATCTGGCAATTGAAAAGAGTGGCGTTAGTTTCTTGCCAGTTTTTCTCACAGCTCTGCCTCGTCAGGAAACGGGCTGTAGGTTAATTAGCTGACTTCATGTAATTTAGACTTTTCATAAGCATCATGCTTTATGATCAAAATGAAATAAATGCTTTGACTTTTGACTTTGACTTTGACTTTGGTGCTAAATAATGGATTCTGGAGTTCTAACATTGTACTAATAATTGAGAAGTTACGTCTATGCAGAATTTTGATTATCGGCACCGTCAACTATCCTCCTGATGCTTCCAAGACAGCATCACTAAGTTACCACAATTGATATAAAAATTTTAAAAGTAGACTGATGACGTCATAAAGAAGTTGAACAACCGAAAGATGGCAGTGACTCAGAATCAGTCAAAGTAGAAATAATTGAGGACCAACTTCCAGAAAGAAAAGTTTTTAACTCCGGCTGATATTATTATATCAATACTGTCAGGGACACAGGTAGCTAGTGCCAGCTTACTTTCGGATGCCGGCACTGTATCAATGTAAACGTTTTCAATCCAGTGATGCTGGCACCAGCTACTGGATCAATGTAAATCACCCTATATGGAAATAAAAAAGAATATATATTTTTATAAATCCCTCACCTTTTCCACAAGTCTTCTTCCTCATTTCACACAGCGATGGGTATATATATCCATCAGTCGCACACACTGGTTCACTCTGCAAAGATGGTCCACAAATTCTGGGACAGGTCGCATCTCGGGCACCCTCACACCAAGAAGCAGCTGTAGACAAATAGAAAAATACATTAGTGGGTTGTTAAATAGTACCTATCTTCAAATAATATAAAAAGCACAGTTTTATCTAAACTTAATTTTATAAAGAAAAAAGATTAGATTTTTTATATTTTTCTTTGTTTGTTTGTTCTGATTTAACTCGAGATCTACGTAATCTATTTCAAAAAATCTTTTTTCTTTAGAAAGCTACAAATAGGACGGGTAACATAGGCTAAATTTTATTATGTTTAACATAATGTTATAAGTCATTTTTAAAATATCAATATTAGCATCTGTGCTCGATGACCTCAGTAGAGCCTCTCGACAAGTGGGCCTAAAAATGAACATGGACAAGATTAAAGTCATGACCAATGTCCATGTTTCACCCACTCCTATTACGGTCGGCGGCACGTTGCTCGAATTCATTGACGAGTACATATACCTGGGACAAGCAGTCCGATTAGGTAAGTCCGATTTCGAGAAAGAGGTCGCTCGTCGAATTCAACTCGACTGGACAACGTTTGGGAAGCTACAACATAACTTCTCGTCTGCACTACCGCAGTGTCTTAAGACCAAGGTCTTTGACCAGTGTGTTGTCAGTGATGACATGCGGAGCAGAAACGTGGTCGCTAACTATAGGCCTTATCAGAAGTCTAAAATTCGCTCAAAGGGCAATCAAGCGAGCCATGTTAGGCGTCTCCCTGCGCGATCGTTTAAGAAACGAAGAAATCCGCAGCTGAACCAAAATAACCGAAGTGGCTCACAGAGTTGCTTCTCTGAAGTGGCAATGGGTAGGACACATAGCTCGCAGAATTGACGGCCGTTAGGGCAGAAAGGTTCTAGAAGCAAAGCGAGGGCGGACGTCTAGTATTCTATATATATGGTATGTTTTTCGGCTAACTTCTTCTAAACCCCGCAACGGATTTTGATAGTTTTCACTATCGTTTAAAGGATTATTTGCAGAAAGTTTATAAACGGTGTAATATTAATGCACTGTAGAGAAAAGCTGAGGATTTTAAAGATTTGTAATAATGATTTGTAGCCTTTTATTTCTGGAATGTCATAACTAAAAAAAGAAAAAATATTTCTCCGTCCACAGGAAGAGTAAAATATAAATATAAGATTTTTGTCCTGGCATTTTATAAACGTTTTAAATATCACAAAGTAAGAGAAGAAAAGATGCTACAAAATAAAACAATAATTATAAACTAGTTTGCAAAGAGAACCATTTCTATTTTCATGTTACGAACATTTTCTATTAAGTACAAAACAAGCTACAATAAGTTTCCAACTAGCAGTTTGAAGATAAAGTAAAATACACGAGCGTTGAAATGCTGCAGATAGCACGACTAAACTGAATCTCGACAACACAACACGCAGATAAGCCTTTGTGAATAAAATACAAGGTGGGCTTGCAGGGCTACGAGGCTGGCGGTTGCGATCACAAACAACGTCAAATGCTTGAATGAAACAGTACAATGTTTATAGAAGTTGTTGTCATAAATATATCAAAAACATTTTTGTTATTATTAACAAGAAACAATTTTGATATTTTTTTTTAACTTAACACTTTCCGGGACAGTAAACGAATATGGCCGTGATGACAATAAAACATCTATGGTGTCTACAGTAGTGTCCATGAAAGGGTTAAACAGAAAATAGTAGATATTATGAAGATTAGAAAAATATTTATCTAGAATTTACATAGTGAAATCAAGCCAGTGTTTAGAAACCAAAATAATTACACCAAACACAGTTATATATAACACTATATTTTTTCCGACAGTGGCAGACGAGCAACCAGCCCACGTGATGGTAAGTGGTAACTGACGCTCATGGATGACTTAGGGTCTCTGGCATTGCTCCTGCATTGCCAGGGACTCTGCGAAGCCACTGCCTACCATGAAGGGAGTAGGGTAGGTGAAGGGATAGATGGAAGTGAGGAAAAAGAAAAGGGATTACATTGGGCCTATAAATGCATTTAAGCTTTAGTTTATTCCGCTGATTTAGCAGCCACACGTATAGCTACAGAAATGCCCGCAGGCTTGCCTCTGACTAGAGAAATCCATTAACACAAACCGCGGCTTGTACCCGAACACTTATCCATAATAGATAAAGAGTGCAGCGAAAAATTGTAAGAATTAAATACTGAGTTACTTTTGCGTGAATTTTAATTCAAGTTGTATTTTTAAGAAGTTTATGCCTGTTGAAATATGGGTAGAAGTAGTATTACGCGAAAATATCTACAAAAACCGGTAGGTGTCACCCTAAATAAACATCAGATCAACTAGGTAACGTGTTGATGAAGTGCCAAACTACAAACATCAGGTAATCGTCGACTAAATCGAATATATGAAGAGAATAATGAATGTTGAAGAAGCGATGGAGGTTTGTTTAGATTGTAGCAAATTGCATTCTGTAATCTCTGCTAATAAGTTAATTTATATTTGTGTGAAGTTATATTTGTGTGTATGAGTTTCAATATTTTACGTGGTAATTTCTCAGCTATGGAACGATTATCTAACTGATAGCAACTCGAATGCAAAAGAAAATAAGGCCAGTCATTAGTACAGACTCATTGGCGATACAAATTTATAGTTAATAGATTAAAACAATGACAAAATGATAAGACATAATATTCTTGTACTCGTAGCTTATATTGTCGCCTTGTTTGCGTAGAATACTTAAAAGCCTTAGCCTATTACAATCACAGTTAACTCCTTTAATAGTTAGCAATCGTCTTGAATGAAATGACCTACTTCCATCACATCAATGTTTAGACGGATTATTCCCATCTGTCCCACTGGTTTGTCCCTCTAGGGTGACATATGGGAAAAAAAGTTCCATTTGTCCCACCGTTGTTAACAGGGGGACAGATGAAACTTTTGAAGAGTGATTGGAGTTTCATCTGTCCCCCTGTTCACAACGGGGAGACAGATGAAACTTTTTTTTCCCAACTGTCACCCATAGAATTAAATATAATTATTCTTGAAAGTAAATTGTAATATACACATTTATTTAAATTGTGGTGTAAAGTAAATTAATTAAAATCTCTCCTACCTTCCTACTTCTCTCCTCCACCTCCTTCAGCATCCCTAACCTACTACTCCAGCATCCCTTGCCCCGTCCTCCACTTCCCTCTAACTTGCTATCTCGATGCACCCCCTCTTCCTTAGCCCTTCATCCTATCGCTTCCTATTTTTTTTCCTTCCTTCCCCTCCCTTTTTTCTCCATCCGGGAACTCCCTCCTTTCTCCGTCTCTTCCCCCTCCCGTCTCCCTTACTTTCCTCTCACTTTGCCTTACTTTCCCCTCACTTCTCCTCATTTCTCACTCTTTTCTCCCTCACTTCTCTTTCACTTTTCCATAATATTCCCCTAACTTCCTCCTCACTTCTCCCTCACTTCCCCTTCACATTCCCCTCACTTGCCCCTCAGTTTCCCCTCACTTCCCACTCACGTCACTCTCACTTCCTCCTCACTTCCTGCTTCCTTCCCTCTCCCTCCTCCTTCGTCCACCTCCCTGCAAATTTCAAGTCGCTAACTTCAAAAGCAAAGATCTTTCCATACAATATTATTTCATCTTTAATTTCACCCCTAAAACAAAATTATGATGATATTTTTTATTTAAATAAAAGTATTCCAAAACCAAATTTTGAAACTGTAAGTTAAAAAATGAAGAAGTTTCATACAATCGTTTTCATCCCTTTTCACACACACGGCCTGACACGGCTTCAGTGTTTTAAAGAGCTAACACCTGTGTTCAGTGATGAAGCCCCATGTCTGCAGACTGTCGAACGCTGATATTTAGAATTCCAGGGTGGACATACTATTGTTAGTGACAAATCTCGCGAAGGACACCCAAAATCCGCCTTCACTGAAGATAACATCATTGCTGTGAGACAACTGATTCTCGAAGATCGTTTTCTGACGTATCGAGAGATAGAAGCTCTTTTCGGCATCTCAGGGACAACCATTCAGAAGATCTTGCATGAAGCACTTGGTGTGAGAAAGCTAGTTTGCCGTTGGATACCGCATCTGCTTTCCGACGATCACAAGGCGGCTCGCGTCAGATGATGTAAGAAAACTCTGCAAAGGTTCAACCGAGGAGAGTCAAATCATGTCTACGACATCATCAGTAGTGACGAATCTTTGATCTATGCTTACGATCCTGATTCCAAACAACAATCTACAATCTTGGTCTTTCAAGACGAGCCAAAGCCGACTAAAGTTGTTCGATCTCGAAGTACTTCAAAGGAGATGGTGGCCGAAAAACCGGCCATGTTGCGGATATTGCACTTGAAGATCGTAGAACAGTTAACACAGAGTGGTATACCACAAGTCATCGCCGAACTTCGAAAATCTAACTCAAAGCGACGCATCACCCTGCACCACGACAACGCAAGCTTACACAGCGCTCGTCAAACGATTGAGTATTTAAAGCAGGAAAAAGTAGAAATTCGTGACCATCCTCCATACAGTCCTGACCTTAGCCCTAACGATTTCTTTACATTTCCTACAATTAAGAAAAGTCTTCGTGGTCAAAGGTTCCAGTCCGGTGAAGAAGGTAAGGATTAAGGTTCTAGTTGTGTTTTTTTCTTCAAACGACAAAACTTAAAAGGCATGCCTCGTATAGTCATCAGTTTACTGTTTTTATGTTCGCAAATATTTCTTTAAATTATATGCTGTAAACATCCACAACGTATTTAAGGTACTTACCTTTTTTTAGCAATATGCAAATTGAGGCAGCCTGTAAAGTACACATTTTATTATTTCTTTACAACATAGAAAGCTGTAAGTAGTTAACCTATAGAGTTAAGTGTATTGCCTGTGTCACTTTGCAAGCTACTTGAAATTGTAACTTACAAAAATTTAATAACCTAGTGATTAAAAAGAGTGGCCTCAGTTTCTTGCCAGTTGTTCTCATGGCTCTACTTCGGCAGCGAACTGGCAGTAGGTTAATTGGCTGACATTTTGTAAATTTTAACGTTCTTAAGTATTATTTTAATTAACTTATATGAATAAATGTACTTTTATTTCATTTTATTAAAAATTAATACAATATGTTTTGCATTAGTGCAGTGCTTTTTTTATTTTCCTGATACTCAATTACAATACTACAATTTAAATAAATGTGTAAATTACAATGTACTTTCAAGAATAATTATTTTTAATTCTATGGGTGACAGTTGGGAAAAAAAGTTTCATCTGTCCCCCTGTTCACAACGGGGGGACAGATGAAACTTTTTTTTTTTCCATTTGTCACCCTAGGGGGACAAACCAGAGGGACAGATGGGAATAATCCGTTTAGACCAGATTTCACAAAATTTCAGAATATATCACTATGTCTATTTTTATGTCATTAACGCTTGGACTCATCTCTACAATTTTCCTTTACTATCGTTTTTATCTTATTAAAATTTACCTGCTTGAGTTCATTAACGAAAACTTTGATGTCTCTCTATGATAAGAACCGGAATATGAATAATGTAAAACCAAAATTACACTCAGGCGAAAGAAATAATACAAAGTTCTTTGAATCCCATTCCCAAAATCTATAATATCATTCAACAAACATTCTTGTGATTCAGTACAATATAGTTTATGTGGTTTGTAAAGAATATTCTATTCTTTTTCCATTCTACAGTTTTCAAGAAAGCATTAGAAATAGCTATGATAACAAACATCGGATAAGTAGATATTATAAGCTTCTCAATCAAAGCATTTCCCACTTAGATTCGACTAGTCGAGAACGTATGAGCGCCCTTGAGAGTTCCAGTTAGGTCACATCCTTATTGAGGTTGCATTGCAGCTGCATTTAAGGGTCAGATTGGGGTCAAGTTCCCACTATTGAACTAGGAGCCATTCAAAGGAAGTATAATTACTTATCTAATAATAGAACTTTGTAGCAGTTATAGTAAGGACAATACTAAGAAAATTTATTTACAAGGGATATTTTGTATTAAAAAGAAAGCTGATTTGTGGTATACACTGTGGCGTCATCCATCTGGCCAATAATGACACACAGAGAAAATCCAAGTGAAGACTACTACGTGTTTACAGCATAAAAATCAAAGATGGCGCTATCAACAAATTTAGACCTCTCCCATACAATATGTATGGGGGCCTGAATCGCGATATTAACATTCTCACACCAAGTAACTATATATACAAGTTCCCGACTACCAACTGTCAGGCAGTAGCCCGCCTGGCACGATCACCTAGCCTGGTTGTGGAGGTATAAGGTGTGCTACCTCCACAACACTAATATTAAATTTGTTTTAAAACGGTTCTACAGTGATCTAGGAATTAAATTTGCTTTGCGTTTATAAAGCAAACAAAATTAAAAAAAATTAAGAAGTTAGAATATGTCGAATATTCTAAAAGCATATAAACAAGTTTCTTGAAAATAATTGGGACTAGTTTAAATTTCAACACATTCTTCAATCTTTTTGTCAGAAATCTCTCTGACAAAAAAATCTAAAATACTTACTAAGAATATAAAATTGAAATAAAAAATAAATTAAACAAGATTATTGCCATAAAAATCACCATTAAGTCCAAAGTTTTACAACATAAGTACTCTAAAAGCATAAAAACTTTTTGTAAATAAATGCTGACTTTAAATTACAGGATTGTAAAAGTTATACACAGCTTGCAGGTGCATTCTAATTGGTAAACATTTTATAAATGCTATTGCCAATAAAAGGCTAAGTAATTTCTAAAGCATGTCTTTGGAGTGTTATATTCAATGGTAGAAATTTTTTTATTTATTTTATTGGTCCTAATACTAACCGTTGTAATAGAATCTAAGATTGAAATGCTTAGACTCTTTACCGACTGACGGCACAGCAGAGAATTTTATTTTAGATCAAATTATATATTTTATAATCCTTATTTCATCATGTTTAGAATTCACATTACTTTATTACGATACAATTATATGGCGGCACGTCGTCATGTCTTCAGCGAAGGGTGCGCGCGCGGCCCGAGCGAAGCGCGGGGCAAGAGTTCAATTGTTATATTTATGCCTTCTTTAAATAAACGATGTGCCTCAGCATGTCGAAGTACGTCGTGCCGTGCCGTCAGTGGCCTATAATTATCTATTCGAAGACATCTACAGTTTGGCTTTCATCTTTCACAAAGGGTGTAGTTTTCCATAATCAATATTCAGATCATCAGATTTAGTAAATGATGATGTCCATTTCCTGGTATTAGAGCCTAGCCTCTCACGACATATAAGGAAAGAAATGGAAAACCTGGATCAGAAACAATACGACCATTAATATCTCGTTTTCTTAACACTTTCCGAGACAGTAAACGGATGTGGCCGTGATGACAGTAAAGTGTCCATTAATACTATATATTATAAATGCGAAAGTTTGTGTGTGTGTGTGTGTGTGTGGGCGTGTGTTTGTGAACTCAGCGCCTAAACGGCTAAACCGATGTAGATAACTTTGGTGCTATAGCGTAGCTAGTATGATATAAATTTTAAGTTTCCCGCTAGCGTTTGATTTATATGGTCAATTTACTAAGCACAAATTAAAAAAAAACAAAGATAATTATGATAGTGCTAACCAAGAAGAGTTAAAAGATAACAGGGTCGACAACGCGCTAGTGATGCTCTTAGTGTTGCAAGCATCCATAGGCTCGCCACTGATATACAGATTCCAAAAAATAACTTTACCAATGAGTCAATGAGCACTTCGATTTATTATTCCATGAGTTTGACAGCTAACGATGAGTGGGTCATTTTATGCCCAATTTATTTTATAACTGAGCAATAAATTACCAGCAGTGTTGTAAAGTACCGATATTTCAGCCACAACCACTTTGGTGACCTATTTTTTGAGGAAAAATATGACTAAAAAATAGGTCCGTTTGGATTGAGGAGCTTTTCGTATATTATTGAATATAAGTTAAATAATAAAAATAATAATATCAATATTAAATTCTTTTGTTGAACCAGCTATAAATAAATTGAAAATTTATATTTGTTTGAAGCTTATCATCACAGAATGCGTTTACATTTATAATATCTATTACTCATATATAAAGGGAAGGAGTTTGTTTGTTTGTTTGAACGCGCTAATCTCTGGAACTACCAGTCGGATTTGAAAAATTATTTTTGCATATGATAGCCCATTTCTCGAGGAAGGTTATAGATGTAACATCATGGTACTGTCGACGGGAGCAGAACAGTAAGCAAAGACGCGAGTGAAAATGCGCCTCGGAGAGCTAGTTTTATATAAAACAGAGCAATATTGTTACATTTCCATTATGTCCTAAACCACTAAAGTTAAAAGTTAAGCCCATTTTTATTAGAACATAGTGATTTTATTGAGTTCCTTTCTACTTTACTGAAATAATTAATTCCACCGGTCTATTCACGTGCAGTCTGTGAGCAGATTATTCGCAGAAATCGTACAGTGTCCTTCGCATTCAATATAACAACGCGTTTAGGATGTTAATGGGGTTGCCCCGTTTCTGTAGCGCGTTAGGGATGTTTGCCGAAGCTCGTGTTGACTGTTTTTATACAACTATGAGAAAACGATGCACTTCCCTGGTGCGCCGGGCGCGGGCCAGCCCCAATATTATTCTGAGCTGTATAGCAAGCAGACTTGACTGTTTGTATGTGAGTCACTGCTGCAAGCTGTCCACCTAGCTGTTGGGCAGGTGGCAGTGAGTCACATACAAATAATTATTAATATCTGTTATTAGGTTAAGTGCTTAGAATAGCAATAATAACATAGGAGTAAGAAATATTGTTACTAACACACTGAGTCATGTTACTTGAAAATAAATTTATTATTATTATTATTATTATTACTATTACGATCATAGAAATGCTTTGATAATTAACCAAGCAACATTTGTTTTACTTCTATAATTATTTTAATATCGAAAGGTGATATTAAAAAAATATTTACCTTTATACTTTATAGGTTGGCGCACGTATAATAATAATTCAGTCCAGACCTCATGGTTTATGTTAAGTGCAATAAGTACGAGTCATGCTGCGTATAAATTTTAACCTTAAAGCCACGTAGGCGCTTGTAAGTAGGGGATTTGTATGAAAGCTAATGCATTCGATTTTTATAATCATTTCTACTTGAGTAAATTTAAAACTGACAGCTGAAGACTAAAAATAACAGCTTAAAACTCCTAAGAGCGCTGGAGGCCCAACTTCCCCCCTTTCCCCTTTCCTTACCTCCCTCATTCCCTTCACGTAGCCCTATTCCCAGCCGCCATAGTGGAGGCCACCATACCAGCAGTTTAAAACTATGGCTTTTGGTATGGTAGCCACCACTTCTGGATTCCACTGACTGCTTACCATCAGGCGGGGTAGAGTCACTTTGGTAGGCTTATGTAAAAAAAAATCTTTGCTTTTAACCTTAAAAATCTCAAACAGCTCTTTAGATGTTATAAAGCATAAAATTGACTCTAAAGCTTGAACTGTAGTACAAATAACCAGTTTCTTTGTGATTGATTTGATCCAGTCTATTTTTACACTTCTATAAATAAAAGATAGAATGAGTGATGACCAGCATTGAGGTGCCAGATACGTAAATCCATTCTTCTAACGGCTACGAGTATTCTAGCTTGCATGAAATACGGGTAATCGGGATAAGTTTAGTAGTTTAATTTGTGCTTGCTGTATTCTGCATTTAAGAATATTATCATTAATACCAATTTCACAAACTTTAGAAAGTATAATTTAATAATATAAATAATAAATTGTATTTACCAAAAGAATTACAGATAAAGTATACATCAGGTGACATGAAAAACACAGATACTTACACAGAAGGTAAACCCTGCCCTTTAATTTAGGTTATCCTGTGCCATAAAAGTCAGTGTTCGGCTATTTAAAAATAATATATATAAATTTACTTTAAATGTGGTACAGTAAGTGGCTACTATTGGTCAACCTTTAAAATGGACTTATTCTTAACAAAAATTTATTCAGTATAATATTTTTATCAGCTTTAAAGTCGTGTGTTGATTTTTCTTGATTTATTGCACAAGCCGTTTGATGTCAAATAACGCTTTTAAGTGTTTGTGTACCCAAAGCAGCTTAAGAACTTTTAACACTAGGCTATTTTTCTTCACAATCTGAAAGACCATGACGTTTAACTAAACTTACTGCTAAGTTATCTATTGCTGCATAAAACTTGTCTAGATTTAGCATGAAATCCGGTTCTTAAACTTTCGCACCTAACCTACATGTAGGCACCATTGCCTGCTGTTAAACCTACCTTAGGTATAATCAGTCATAGGATGTTTGTTTACTTAGCGATGTAAACTGGCCAAGTGCGGCTTGTACGGCTTGCGGCTTATCTATAATATAAAAATGAATCGCTGAATGTGTTGCTAAGCGCAAATCTCGAGAGCAGCTAAACCGATTTCACTAATTCTTTTTTTATAATATTCCTTGAAGTCCTCGTACTTCCTCAGTTCTTATGGAGAGGAAATTTCAAAAATGCCTTGAAAAAAAAAACAACGTTTCTATATTCCCATACAAAAGAATCTTTATTTATTCCAAAATGTTTAAAAAAATGTCCACCCATGTGAAGCCAGGGCGGGCCGCTAGTACACAATAAATTTACGGTTCTATAGTATTAGGTTCTTAATAAAAAGCTTTATTAGCGCCATCTAGTTTCAACTTTTAGGACTGAACTATGTAAAATTAGTCTGCACGTCATTTTTAGATTTATTATGACCTATCGTTGTTAGATACCCATAGTGAAAATTGGGGAAGGTCTACCTCAAGCGGCGGATTTCTTTTGGCTTATATGATGATAATTAATTACTGTTATGTGCAAACTCTAGTTCGATATTTGATAAATTTTTTGCTCTATATCAGGTGTTGTTTTACTTTAATGTAGGTAATTATTCTTATTGGTTGTATTATCTTTTATTTTACAATAGACAAGTCTATATTATTAAGCGGAAAAGTTTGTTTGTTTGAACGCGCTAATCTCTAGAAGTATTTATTTTATTTATTTAAAACTTCCTGCAAATAATTGCACAAGGCGGACTTAATGCAGAGATAAACATGGCAGGTGACAAAAATTAAAAAGCAAAGTTGAACAAAAGGACAATAGTTAAATTCAGATACATAACTATTAAAAAACTATTAATATATAAAAAAACAGAAATAATATAATATTCATAATATACTAATACTTAATACCCAAATAAAAAAAATATATATATATATAATATATATATATATATACGTATATACAATATATACAATATGATTATATATTATACCCAGTCGGGGTTACACTTAATACATAATGTATATAATTCTTTTTGCTTATAACCTAGTTCTTGAGAAAGGTTATACGAGTAGGCTATGTAATATCACGCTACTGGCGACGGAAGCAGAGCAGTAAGCAATGGTGTGAATGATGAAACCGCGCCGCAGAAAACTCGTGTCTAATAAAAAGGCAAGTACTGTCAATTAAATTCCGCTTCTAATTCAGGCGTTGATTATGAGATCGAATTAAACTTTTGATACCAAAGCGAAGCGACGATGGACGTCCAGTACTTAGATAAATGAAATAGGGGGATACAATTAATATCAGTACCTATTGCCGTGTGTGTAAAGTAAAAATTAGAAAGATGTGACAAATGATCAAGCAAGTATAGATGCAGCTGTCGATTATCAAATAAATACGATTTATCATAATTATTAAAGTAAACTCAAACTCATGTGTTCATTCAAATCACATAGGTGACACTTATGAAAGTTAAAATAAACAATGATAGAGCGGAATATGGATTAGATGTACCGTAATCATGTACATAGATTTGTGCATAAAATTTATGGGATTATTCCCAAAGCACTCCATTCTTTTGTTCTAAAAAATATATACCTAGTCAAATTAAGATACCTCCTCTTTGAAGTCGGTTAAAAAACTAAAAACATAAGAATCTCATACATTTATTCCCAAATTACCCAAGTTACTCCACCGAATTATTAATATTCAAAAATACTTAATAATTTGTTCCCATTTTGCTCTTACATGGAGTAGTTTGAGAACTCTTCATGGAGTACTTTGGCAATTTTTTTTTTTTTTTTTTTGTTTTTTTTGTTTTTACATTATATTATTAGTAAAAAGATTTAAACACTGTAATGTATATAATAATAAATAATAATAATGTACGTAATAATTCAATTCAATTCAAAACATTTATTTTGGATATTTTTTTTACAATCCATATGTATATATATACCTTATAGACTAACATACATACAATAATAAAAACCTAAAACTAATACGAGTGCATCAGCTTACGACGGCGTCATATTACGCGGCGCAGTATTGTGTAACCTCCCACGATAGCGCCGATACACAAAACCTTACTACTACTAATACTTATCGTGATTAATCTACGTGTGGTTTAATTAATTTCTAATTTCTTTGAAATTATCATCAATTTGTTTTTATTCGAAACTGGCTACTTGTAGACTTGTAGCTATGAATTAGTAGAACAGACTTTGCGTGGTATACATTGCTGGCATATTGCATTGAAAGCTAAGACATTTGTTTTATTTGTGTTCAGTTAAAGATATTTAAACTTTTATTCTGCTATATTTTTGCCTGACTGCCGAAGTCGAGGATGGTAATGATTTTCTAGCGTATGTGTGTGTGTATGTCTGTGGGATGTATATGTATTTCTTTTGAATGCTCTACAGCCTTAATGGCTTGATGGATTTAACATATGAGGTGTCATTAGATTTGTATTGATTGTGAGAGTGATATAAAAGTGACGAAAAAAAATTCGCCAACTCGCCGCTTGAAAACTCGCAATTCGGTGGCGAGTTGCACAGAATTATTTTAATTTATTTTTCGTTCGTTTTTATGTCTCGGTTTTCATTTAGAATAATGCGATCATTTTCTCTTTGTTGTCCACAGATGCATTTTAAGGAAAGTTCAAGCTGATTTATATAAAAAAATATACAATCCGTTAATTGAACTCTTATTTATAAATAAATCAACCTCCTACATTATTCATTTCATATCTTGAAATCTGAGCTACAAGTTAATTGCAAACGAAGTAAGATTGACAGTGAAACATTTATGAAGCAACAATAATTGATTAGTAAGTACCAATTTGGACATGAGTAGCAGATAAGACAAGTGGAACCCTCTGACGAGATAGTGTAGGACAACTCTTACCTCATTTCTATTTTCCCACTGCTGACAATTGTCCAGAGAACAAAGGTATAACTTTAATCTAGTACTTACGTAAAAATAACATTCTTACAAAGAAATATTATCATACTATGTATTATTCAAAACGTATATACATTGCTTAATAATTTCAAAATAAATTTCACTTTTAAATTCATACATACATAACTTCACGCCTGTCTCCTATTAGTCGTGTAAGCAGAGACTATAGAACGGCAACGTTGCGATCAAATCATAGCTCTTTTTATATACACACGTCAGTTACGGGTGCTAGTAATTATGCACTATGTCTAGATATTTTTAAAGACATTTCAGGTTTATAATAAACAAGAACAACATTGAAGAAGGTAAAAAGGTACCTCGTTACTCAAAATCAAGAACAGGATCTACCATCAATCATGGTCACTCGAACAGCTGATGAAACCAAATACCGGCATTCCATATCTTTAAGGAAAAGGACAGCACGATTAACAGACAAAGACAATGCTATACTGGATTTACCGTACGCTCCAGATTCAGAAATGTTTTCTCCGTAAAGGCAATTTCGTATTATGTACTTACCAGGAAAGCATAAATGTAAGGATATAGATTTGCGATAAGTTTACCCCTGTTTATAGTTAAAATTTTCTTAAATTGGGTTTCAAAATTTCATTGTAATAAATAGTTTACCTATTTAACGTTAATACTTTCCGGGACAGTAAACGTACATGGCCGTGATAACAATAAAACATCTATTGTGTCTACAGTAGTGTCCACGAAAGGGTTTAGGGTTGAAATTGGCTAATTTTTTTTTCTAATTTATTTATATTTTTAAGTTTACCGTTAACAATATTATTAGATCATTGACATAATAATGGCAAACATCATTATGGAAACCTAAACTTTGTACCGCAGTCTTTAAATATACAATTTATTGATGTACACAAAGCAAACCCACACTAGGAACTAAAGTTGTGGAAATTGAATCAAAGTTATGTCGCTAACGTAACTTTTTGCATTTCAATCAGATGGACTTCTACTACGCTCTGTGGTCAAATCACTACATAGTATAAAACAATGTCTCGCTGTCTGTCCCTATGTATGCTTAGATCTTTAAAACTACGCAACGGATTTGATGAGGTTTTTTTTAATAGATAGAGTGATTCAAGAGGAAGGTTTATATGTATAATACGTGCAAAATATAGTAGAGAAACACTGGTAATTTTAGAGGTTACTAATATAATGCAGGCACATAGCGGTTGTGGCGACAAATACCGGCTGGGAGCCGCCAGCCTCTAAAGAAAACATGATTGTATTGTCTAACAAAAAAGCTGTGGACGTTGTTTAAAAGACATTCTGTAGTATATTTAGTATCAGCATAATATCTGTGCGAAGCCGGGGCGGGTCACTAGGTATAATATAAAACTCTTAATTCCACCAAATCGAGCACTACATAAAACACAAAGGCCACAATTACAAGCATCCGTAACCGACGTGGGCGTGTATGAAAAGATTAATGAATGCTGAAGAGGCAAAGGAGGTATGTTTGAACCGTAGGAAATGGCGTTCTATAGTCTCTGCTTACCCCATTAATAGGAGACAGGCAAAAAAATATTAAAATACATCTAAAAACATATTTGTTTAAATATCTTGTACTATAATTTCCATGTTTGCGATTACAATATATTTTCAACAACAGAACTTCAAAAATTGCCTCTGTGTTACGATAGTTCTGTGTTCGAATTACTACGCAGAGGTCTCGGGTTCAATTCCCAAGTCGGGTAAAGTGATATTGGGTTTTTCTCTGAAGAAATTCTCAATATAATAAGCCCAGAGTCTGGAATTGTGCCCGGTAAATGGCAACGGGCTCGCCCTTTGTTACATGGGACCCAAAATAACATAGCGAAACGTGGGTACCACCCATAAGAAGGCATGAAACTATGTATGTAAAACTTCAAAAAGTTCTTCATTCTTCGCTTTGTTTCTAAATCAAGTTTTATATCTTTTATCCATACTAACATTATAAATGCGAAAGTAACTCTGTCTGTCTGTCTATTACGCTTTCACGCCTAAACCACTGAACCAATTTTAATTAAATTTGGTATAAAGATAGAATAGACTTCGACTTATATCACGAAAAAATCGCTTTAAAGGGTTGAAATCGGGGATGAAAATTTGTATGAAAAAACGTCAAAGTAAATAGCGATAAAACCTACATTAACGCGAGTGAAGCTGCGGGCAACAGCTAGTTTATAATATTTTACTGTGTTAACCTTAGGTTAAGTTTGCAGTAGAAAGCTCAAGCTAAGAGTGAAATTTACAAACACATAGTTATTCATGGCGTGGTAATTGCTAGCTCGTATATACGTTGTGTAGCATTGCAAATAGTTAGTTTCACTTTTATGTTAAAGCTTGTAGTACTTAGTGATTTTCTTAGGCAAGTATGCACGCGGTTGTGGGTTTGCACGAAAACAAAACTTTGTGTGATTCATAAAAAATGTTTCGAGTCTGGATGTACTTTGTGTCTGTTTTGTATGTTTGTAAAGTGCCTGCGACACAGGGCTTGCTCCTTAGAGCAGGAGTAAATTTTTTGTTCCAAGTCTGGATATAGTTTATGTCCGTTTTGTATCTTTGTAAAGTGCCTGCAACACAGGGCTTGTTCCCTTCAGCGGGAGTAGTCTTTATAAAACAAGTAAACGCCTATAATGATTTGTATACTGCCTTAGTGATGTAAGGATTGTCACGTAAAGGACTTGGGTTCTTATTAGCTTGAAGTTTGGAATATATCTGGCGAAACAGGGGTGAAATAACCTACCTCTTCGGGAGGACAACAGGTATTGTCAGAGCTAATTTGGCTATCACTATCACTTTTGTCCCTATATATACTTCTTATAAGTTACTACGGAATGCTTTTAACATCTGTGCACACAAGCAAAGTTACAACATAGTTTCCAATAAGTTATTCCGGTCTGATCCCCTGTATCTGATACCCTGGGGGATCTATTTTTGTATATATTTACTATGTTTCTTTACGATTGTATCATGTTTTGTGAGCCAATAAATATTACAATTAATATTATTTTGAACAGAACTTAGCAGAACACTTTTGGCGCTTATACCTCTGCACGTGCGTGAGTAAAATATATCCTATTAATATTATAAATGCAAAAGTTTGTGTGTATGTGTGTGTGTTTGGTACGATTAAGCTCCTAAATGGCTAAAATTAGTATGTAAATTAATTTGGTGCTGGAGACGTACATACATAGGCTACTTTTTACCCCGAAAATAGGTCTGGTTCCCGAGGAAGACAAAACACATTTAAGGCGCGGGCGAAGTATTGGGGCGCAGCTAGTACTGAATAAATATGTAGTTTCATTCCTCTTAGCTTTTAATTCGCGTATACTATAATAACTACAATGTCTCTAAAATTAAAACTTTAGAAAGTACGCGCAAGTAGAGAAATAAAGGCACAACGAAGCGCACTGAGTCTGTAATTGATTTTCTTATCAGATAAATTATCAGTTAATGTAGTAGCACAAAATGTACCACAGTATCAAAATGCTCTGGACTCAAAAGATACACAAGATAAATACAAGTTTTTAAACCAATTAATTTTTTTTTTTCTATTAGAGTTGAAAAACGACAATCAGCCTAGTTTTATGTCACTGATGACACATTTGCTGTTCTATTACCGCTTAGAAAATCAGTCACAATCGCTTCTGAATTTATTAATAACTAGCTGAGGCCCACGGCTTCGCCCGCGCCAAAAATGTGTTTTGTCTGCTCTAAGGAATTTTTTTTTTTTAACTTATTTATTATAATATATGAACAATGTTTGACAAACTTGTAAACCAAAAATCACTAGAGTTTGTTCAGTATATAATATATATATTCCAGTTTACACACACAAATTTTCGCATTTAAAGTATTAGTAGGATTCAATGTTTAAAGATTTTATTGTGCATTGAATTTCATAAAATTAATTTTGCTTACATTGTTGATAAGCATTTTTTCCTGAGTACCCCGTAAACCTGGCAAGCCTTTCTTTACCAAAGCATGTGTTCCCAACTAATTATAATAATAATAAATCTTTATTTCAGACTAAGATCATATAAGAGTGAAAGATATTAACTGTATTACAATTTGGTGCTTACACTTAAAAACAGATACAAGTTACATTACCGTTTCTGAGCACGAATAAATGCATTTAGGACATTGGAATCCTGCTTATCCGCAATGACTTTCAGGATGCTATTAGTGCTGCTTCGCACCCTGCTTGTCATTGACGCTAACCTCTTACGTATGATAGCATGAAATTCGTTAACTCTTGCTTTAGTCTTATCGAGTGGTTAGTGGTCAACCTGGTGTCAGGATTTGTTCAGGTCGCCCGTAATTTATTATACAGGCATCCGACTTGACCTAACGACTGTTATCAACTTGATAACAACGAGGACCGACCTTTAACGTGCCCTCCGAAGCACAGAGACGCTTAGATCAAATACCACTATGCGGTCACCCATCCATGGGCCAGCCGCACTCTCAGTTGCTTTACCGATTACCGATCAGTGAGTGCAACGAGCTATGACCGCCTCAAACAAACAAACAAACAAACAAACAAACAGGCGCAAACATACTAGAGACACTACAAAAACGAGGCCCAGTTCTCGTGAAAGGTTATCATAGGCTAACATCAAGCTACTGACGACGGCAGCAGAGCAGTAAGCAAAGATATGGGTGAAACCGCACTGTGCAAAGCTAGTATACTATAATATTACAGCGGCTATTTGTCTTCAAATACCATCGTAAGAAACAATCTTACAAACACAATAGTGAAAGCCACAGAGAGCCTAGAAATACTTAGTTTTGTTGTTTTGCAATATCTCAAATGTCTTCAAAACGACAATAAATTTAGTAAGCAATGACATAACACTCAGTACCGTTACCAGAAGCTGTTTAAGATATGGTTGAATAGCGTAAATTACCATTTTCGCGAACAATAGAGGTCTTTCACCTTGCACGCGTGCATCACATTTAAAGCGCACAGATTTGAATTTAAGCGAAGGTTGCGCATGTTTTCGCCCACGGTTTGCGAGCTGCATGACGATATCATAGGGTTGTCAATCTATAGTATTATATAAGATAAGATAGTTTATTTATTTCTCACCACAATATACAGGAAATAATGATTTAGACAAATTCACATAATATATGCTCATATATTGTGGAAGACTAGTGCCTAAGCTAGGCTTGGAGCCTGTGTTTCAGGTCACCAGGTTCCCACCCCTACTATACATATTCATTTTGTAAAATTATGCTACAGTGTGTTAACAAAAGTAGTAACTAAACAAATAACCAGAAAGAACCAAAAAAATTAAAATTACATGACAAAGATAATTATGCATAAAAAAAAACAAACAACTCTATATAAAACAAAAGAGTTTGTTTGTTTAAAAGCGCTAATCTCTGAACCTAATCGTCGGATTTAAATAATTCTTATTACGTATGATAGCCTAGTTTTTGAGGAAGGTTATAGGCTATGTAACATCACGCTACTCATGACGGGAGCAGAGCAAAAGATCTAGTAAAATATACACTTAGTTTGGAAATTGCGTCTGGTGTAGTTGGTTAATTTATTGTATAACATGTAGTGCAAAAGGGGGTAAGCAGAGCCGCTCTGTACCGAGCACAGTTAAAGAGGGTAACACGTGCGATGAGGATGGCTTCGTCAAGGTAGAGAAAAAGAAAAGGAAGCCTACTTGTCGCATCCTGTGTCGAACAGGACCGACAGGACCCAACATGCTGCTACGTGCTGCAACACCAACGACGCAGCTGTATGTGTCCCGTCTACACCACTTCACGAAGGCCGAGGAGATCGTGGAGTGCATCAAGGTGAAGACGAACCTGACTTTGAGGGTAGAGAAGTTGGAAGCGCGGTATAAAACCAACTTCACTTCGTTCGTGGTACGCGCTCCAACTCTCTAACAGTAACTACTAGCTGACCCTATTTTTTTTATTTTTTATGTTATTTCAATATTACAAACAGACACTCCAATTTTATTATATGTATAGATGTGGCTTGTTTCCAGGCTGTGTTAATGGAATATCTATGTGGACATTATAATTTATTATCACAGAACTGGGTTTATTATCCTGTGAAATACGACATTTTGCTATACTAAAGTTATCTCTTTCATGCTGCAACAATTGATATTAATAGAATATAGCATTACTAGCCTGTTTACTGTCCTACTGTAGGACAAAGGCCTCTTCTCATAAAGAGAAGGCATGAACATTAATCACCATACTTGCTTAAAGCGGATTGATAGTTTCATACTTTTGATTCCAGGTTTCCTCATGTTGTTTTCCTTCACCGTCAGCCAGAAATATTCAAGATAAACTTGGAACATAAGATTTGAAATATAACATTGGTACTTTTCCAGATTCGAACCCTCGTGTTTACGAAGCGGGTGTTTTATCCACTGGGCCATTTTAACTTATTTTCGGTAAAAGCTTTAATAAAAGCGAAAGACATGAAGATAATGGTATGGCAATTAACGGTTTTGGTAGACTGTCAATCATACAAAGTTACGTTTTTTTTGGGGATCAAACTCACAAACATGCTCAGCACACACACTCCAACTGCGTCACCGAGTCCGCCATCATTTCTGATATAAATAAATTTAAGAGTTCTCGTTGGTGGAACTGATGCAATTTCCGCCTCTTCTCTTGTTCTAGAGCCATCTCCTTAACCTCCATACGATGTGGCACAGCACTTCTCTTTTTTTACTCATGTAGCTTATCCGTGGACTTCCACTACTTCGCCCTTCTATCTTCCCCTCAACAATATTATTTATAAAGCTGTCACGTTGTTAAATGAGGCCAATCATCTTTCCTTTTCTACTTTCTATTGTCTTGAGCAAGACCTGCTTTTTTTTACTCTTCTGTACACCTTCTCGTTTGTGATCCTCTCTCTGTCTAACTTATTTATGACTAGCACGGTTTCACCCGCGTCTTTGCTTACTGCTCTGCTCCTGTCGCCAGTAGCGTGATGTTACATAGCCTATAACCTTTCTCGAAAACTGTGCTATCATATACAAAAAGAATTTTTCAAATCCGACTGGTAGTTACAGGAATTAGCGCGTTCCAACAAAGAAATATATAAAAGTTATTAAATTTTTATCAAGGTTACCCAAATTCTTACTTGCCATCGTAAAATATTGCTTTTTGTCTGCAGCCTTTTCAGTATTCATCAGGTACTTGTAAGAGCTTTCCAGTTTCACTTTATGTTTGCCATTGTATTTTAAGTTAGCAATTTGTATTTTAGAACGCATCTTCAGTTAGACTTCTTGAGTACTACTAGTTTCATTACTCGATAACTGTTGACTACGAAATTCTTTTTGGCAACGATCCTACACAATGAAAGTCAACCGCCTTGTGGATACAAAATTCTGTAAATACTATTGCGAGTTTTGAAAAGATATGTACTTTTAAAGGTTAACTTAAAGTTTACTAACATACGGTTTAAGAAAACATCAGTACGACTCTTATATAATTTATACGAGTATTCAGTCCATGCCAATCCTTACACCAGTGTAGTACATTAATTCCCATTCAATTAATCAATTGGCTAGTACTTTAAGAAAGAAATTACACGTCTCATCGTGCTACGTCTAAGCTTCAAAATAAAGCCTAAAAATATTGCTATAATTTGATAAATGCATCAAATGGTCTGACTATGATAGTATACTACTATTTTAGGCTACATTCCGTTTGGACAAAACCTCGTTTTGTAATGCAAATACTACCATAAAAAAAAATAAAGCTTACCAAACGCGACTTAGGTATTTTATTTTGGTTACGAAATGAAATATCTAAACTTATTTATTAGAATGTAATTAATTTAAACGTCAATTTAAGCATAGTTAATTTTCCTTTTATTATTGTTGCCAACCCTACTCAAAAACATTGTAAGCGACACTATTACAAGCGACGTTATTCAGCACTTTATCCCGTACCTAGTGATATAGTTTAAGCTGGTTGTCCGTGCACCGATGCTGATAACAACTTGCACACCGACACTTTCCAGAGGTCTAATTACACTGGTCATATTATACTTAGTAAAATCGTTTACTAAGACTTTGCTGTCTGTTTGTCTATCCGTCTGTATCTCACGAACTGTGATAGTTAGACAGTTCAAATTTTTACAGATGACGTTCTTCTTCTTTCTTTCTTTTCTTTCAGATGATGTATTTCTGTTGCCGCCATAACAACAAATACTAGAAAACAGAATAAAATAAATATTTAAGGGGCTTCCATACAACAAACATGATTTTTTGCTCGACTTTGATAACGGTAACTAAAAATATTCACAGAATATTTAGATATATTCACTTTAAAAATATTTAAGGGGGCTTCCACACTACAAACATGTTATTTTCACGTTTTTATAGTAACCCTTCGTATTTTCAGGTTTTTTATTATAAGTTTAGGTTTTCTTACGATGTTTTTGTTCAACATAAATCAGTTATTTTTCATGGTAAGCTTGTTGTGAATTCGAAAATGTCACATTGGTACTATAACAAAAAACTCCGTGTTTACGAAGCCATCATGACTTTAACAGCACTCAACTCTTACATAATACAAACAATAAAATATTATTATGTATCAAAGGTAATTAAACAATCCGGTGTGAACGTACGAACGCAGTTTAAACTTTTAGTGTTGATACACAACAGAGTTTCTCTCAATCTTGCGTGAGAAAGTGAGTGATTCTGACTGAATACCAATTTTACAAATCATTTAGTGTGGGAATGGGGTTCGTTTTGGATTTCTAGATTTACAAGTAATTGCGACAGTCGTGATTGATTGACGAAGATCGTAAAAGAAGAAAAAAAAGACTGAAGATGAATTTTAACTGGGGACTTTTGGGTTAGTGCTGATGTTTGTGCTAACGTAATGTAACGAAGGTAGAAATTTGGGTAGAGCTTACCACTAAGCGCCTAAACGGCTTATTCGGTTTCGATAAAGTTAGTATGTACATAGATTTGGTACCGGATACGGACATAGGGTACATTTTATTACAAAAATAGGTCTGGTTTTGGAGTTACTATAGATAAACCATTTTCCGCGCGGGCGAAGCCGCAGGGCGCAGCTAGTTTGTTATAATTATAATACATTAGGTTTGTATAAACACGTCATACATACAACATGTTGGTACTACTACTACTACTAAATCCACATACGCAAGTACTTTACCACTAAAAGCAAAAAAAAAATATGGCCAGAATAAAGAATATTTCTTTGTTTCTAGCAATTTATTTCATGCGTTACATAAATTGGGTTATTCCCAAAGCACCTCAAAAAGTGTTCTCAAACTACTCCATGCAAGAGCAAAATGGGAACAAAATTAAACATACACTTACTGTGAAAGAAAACATTGTGTTTGTAGACATTTTTTTTTTTTAATTCTTTAAATTTAATAGGGGTTGTTATCCTTCTGGATAATGTTAACCCCATCGTGCCTTATCCTATGTTACAAGGTAACTAGCATAACAATATAAATACTTAACATAGGTAAGTAAGTACATAACAGATAGCGAGATACTAACGAGTGAGCTTCAGGTAAGTAGGTACCTAGGTACTATATTTTAGTTTGTATTACTAGTTGGTCTAGGTATTAACTGACACAGCCTTTTTGCAACATCTGATTTTTGTTGTGCTAATTTGCTCTGAATTAAACCTACGTCAAGTGTATTTAACTGAAACTCACTAATCAGTATCTCTCTCTCACGCTTGTTCCGAACACAATCCATCAGCAAATGTTGTATGTCCTCTACTGTGTTGCAAATATTACAATTCGGCGAATCTGCTTTTTTCATTAAGAACGCAAATTTTGCTGATGGATAGTGTCCGGAACGCAATCTTAAAGCTAGCTTAATATAGCTTCTGCTTAGCTTACAATTTTCAAACCAAGGCACCCATGGTGTGGAAACCTGGATTTACAAATAAAAAGTTTCAAATCGCACATTCGCATTGAGCAAGCGTGGCGATCAATGCTCATGTTTTCTCTGATGAGAAGAGGGCTTTCCCTGCAGTGGGACAAATAACGGGTTGGTATGACAATGATGATTAATATTTTACAAGGTAATAATAATAATAATAATAATAATAATAATATGTGGACACTATCACACACCGTCATCTAGTCCCAAGCTAAGCAGAGCTTGTATAACACAAGCTACTACTAGATAACTGAAATATAATACATATACATATTTTTTTTTTTTTTGTAAATACATACTTATAATACATAGGAAACACCCAGACTAAAGACAAATACAAATGTTCATCACACAAATATTTGCCTTCCGCGGGAATCGAACCCACGACACCCGGCGTCGCAGTCAGTTACACTAACCACTAGACCAACGGTGCAGTCAAAGTACATATTTAAAACCAAAATTACCTGACGGGAACCATTTAAGTTAAGCTTAAAGCTCACATTATGTATTTACGTCTATACAAGATGAACATAAACTAGTTTAAAGAGATATTTGTATACAATTTTTTGTAACTGTTTGTTTGGATTAACTAGTAGCAAGATTATTGATTAGTAAAATATCTAATATGGAATACAAGATTGTCCACTTAGTATACATAAATCTGTCTTCTGGACGTATCTGTCTATAGCGAATTTAACTTACTTTTGGGGTCGAAAATATCCGTAGCTTGCAAAGCCCAATTTAGATTTACGATTTAGATCATGTAGCCTTCCCTTTATGTCAAGTCCCTTTGCGTCATGTATAAAGTTTGTATGTGTGCATGTGTGTATGTGTGTTTGTTATCACTCAGCGACTAAACAACTGAATTTGAATGAAAATTTTGAAGAAAATTGGTATGCGGATATATTTGGTGCCGGAGACAAACATAGGCTTATACTTATATACTTTTTATCCCGAAAATCGGTCTGGTTCCCGAGGGATACAACGAAACATATTTTACGCATTGGCGAAGCCGTGAGGCTCAGATAGTATTATATAATAAGGTATATTGTTCTAGAACAATAGATTGTTAGACTCGACGTAAAGGAACTCGACATATAGGGAACGTATAGTCGAATTCGTAGTAAATGTATAGCGTATAGTAAAGTTTTGGACGAGTCTTTTTAATTAAGTTTCTTTTATCCAGATTATAACTATCGATAGTCTTGTAAACATATTTACGTCCTCATTATGATCTTGGGTCTTTTAACCGGGGCGTGAAAAAGCATCTCACTAAGCCGCCATATTGGAGGCTACCATACCAGTAGTCTAGCTTTAGGAATGATATCCACCACTTTTGGATTCCACTGACTGCTTACTATCAGGCAGAGTGGCGTCACTTTGGTAGGCTAATATAAAAAAAATACCTGTGTTGCGTCATTTCCTTCTTACCCTGAAAATAGAACGACCTATTCAACGCAATGTGTAGGTATTATATCTATGAATGGTACATATAGGACTTACATTATAGGGCTTTTAGCATTCATAACGTCAATATTGTTCATTTATCTGTCTACCCCCCTAGAATACATTACTGTTCTCTGAATGTTAGGGGCGCTATATACATGTAACCGCGCCAACAAAAATCAGATCAGCTGGTAAATTAAATAGTTGGTTAAAAAGACAGCTTAGACAATAGACATGCATAATTAATACATTATGTATCCTATCTTATAATGGGTTATTTCCTGAGTATCCCGATCCCCGAAGCCTTCGTCTTGGAGGACCCCGATTTAGTTTTATCTTCGCGAAAATCTGTTTAACTCAAAAGCACCGTCAGCAGATATAACGGAGGGAAATGAATGCCATTATTCTAACTTCTATTTTACTTTTGATTAAATTACTTTTAGAGTTCAAACAGTAGACTGGACTTTCCAGGTGTTTGGTAAGGTACTAAATTCTGACTTACAGCAATCAATGATAGGCTTGGTCTACTGTTGGCCAAAAAGTTTATATAAATACCTTACACTAGTCCACCCTCGCTTTGCTATCAAAAGTTTTATTCGGTCGCACAATTATGTATCCGTCCTATTTGTAACTTTCTAAAGGTGGAAGAATTTTTCAAATCATTTACGTAGATTTTGAGTTAAATCGGAACAAACAAACAAACATAAAAAAAAAATCTATTCTCTAAGTTTAGACTAAGAAACTATTAAGCATACGGTGTAGATTTTGAGTTAAATCGTAAAATCAAACAAACACAAAAATCAAATCTTTTCTTTTTATAATATAAGTTTAGACTAAGAAACTATTAAGCATACGGTCCATCTGATAATAAACAGTTACTGTTGGTTATCCGCAGTCGAATATGTCTAGTTTGCTGTGAAACAAATACTACCAAACCAAATGTGTATAGCGCCCCTAACCACAGCAATGGCTTCCTAAATCGATTGCACCGTGTGATACATACAAATTGAATAAATTTATGATAGTAATCGGTTGTATCTGGCTAAACTGCAACATGCTATTAAATAGCTGTAACTTAGAGTAGCGGAGCGTTAAGCTGAGCGTGTAGCGTTTATACATAAGTGCGCTATATTTGTATTATATAAAGCCAAAGTAGTTTGTTTGTTTGTTTAACAGTTTTCCGCAGCGCGATTTCCCCGCATCTTTGTATACTGCTCTGCTTCCGTCACTAGAAGCGTGATGTTACATAGCTTCTAACCTTCCTCAAGAATTGGGCTATCATACGCAAAATCAAATCAGACTGGTAGTTCAAGAGATAAGCGAGTACAAACAAACATACTCTTCCACTTTATATAATAGTGTTTGTATATGGATTTCGGCAATTAGCATTATACCTTTGAGTACTGTGTACCCTAACAAGATGTCGATAAACCATTCAGATTCGAGTTAAATCTTCATAAATAAAAAAGTTCAGATCCCTTATCTACATATAATAAAATTGGAGTGTCTGTTTGGAGAATTGAAATAACCGTTTTTTTACTACATGTATATGAATATATATACTGTACATACACCAAATAACATTTATTACAATTTTTGTCTGTCTGTCTGTCTGTTAGTTCCGGCTAATTTCTGAAATGGCAGGACTTTTATTGGCAGGTAGCTGATGTAATAAGGAGTAACTTTGGATACGTTTATTTTAGAAAAATATTTTATTATACAAAAATAAAGTAATGTAGATCGACTGTTAGGCGGAACGAAGTTCGCCGTGTCAGCTAGTAGAAAATAAACTTAAAACCATTAACACAGCAATCACATGTACTCATACTGACCCACAAAATCAGAACACGTTGTAATAGTTCACGAACCGACCACTTAAATCAATGCAACATTAAATTAAACTTTTACACCACTATAATTACTTAGTTATAACTTATTTACAACTTGACAGCTAAGTGAATGATAGTTGTGCTACTTTAAACAACGCCTTCATTAAGTTATCACAAACATATTCATCAATCATAATGGCACCTACTTATTATGGTGTTATTTTTTGACAGTTCCTATTGTATATTACCATACAGAAAAGCTCTTTTAAATAAATAAATATAACCATATCAACTACATCTAGACCTAAAGTAAGCATATATTAATAGCTTCTGATATGGGTTTTGGAATCCGGATAAACATACTTCTAAACTTTCTTTTTCTTAAACACATACATAATATACAAACACCCAGACCAATGCACATAGCCATGTTCATAAATATTTGCACTGAGCGGGAATCGAACCCGCGACCTCTGTGTGGCAGTTCATACACTGTACCACCAAACCACAGAGGTTGTCAAGTTTTAAGCGGGGCTTAAAAAGCATCTTATAAAGCCGCCATAGTGGAGGCTACTATACCAGCAGCTTCAGACGATGGCTTTTGGAATGGTGACCATCACTCCTGGATTCCACTGACTGATTACCATCAGGCGGAGTGAAGAAGGTTTCATCACTATCTCAGTCTTAGGACGACCACTGTTTAACAAAAGCCTATTCATCGACTTTCAAAACTACCGATGAAGAACAGTCAGCGTTTAAATAAGGAAACGCCTTTAAATTATTCAATTACAGGTATACCTATCACAGATCACAAAATATTCGCATTGAGACACACCCCTTCCAAGGACCGATGATCTGATAAAAATTACGGGCAACTGTTGGATGATAGCAGTTCAGATGCTAGACTACATTTTGTCGTTAGCTTATATCAATCCCATACGTTTCTCTATTCTATTCTTTTACTAGCCACTTGTCTAGGCCCTCTGGACACATCAAAGTGGAAAATGTCTAGCAATGGACATCTAATAATGATCCAATGCAAGAATTCATCCACTGCGTTAATGAGATACGTTATACAGAATTCCAATTTTTTTATACATCCATACGGCCTACCTGATAGTAAGTGGCAACAGTGAACATGGCTATATTTTTTTTTTTGTGAAATTATGTTTAGAAAACACAACCAAGCCGTTAACGAGCAAGAAGGGAATGAGAAAGGAAAAGGGAAAAAGAAGAGGACTTTGTGGTCGATTGGGCTGCCGGCGCCCTTACTCACCGAACGTAAGATACATATTAATAATAATAATAATAATATTCTATCACATTCACACAGCGCCATCTAGTCCCAAATTAAGCAATTATATTTGCTTGTGTTATGGGTACTAAACAACTGATATACTACTATACATTTTTTTTTGTAAATACATACATATTATAAATAAATTACACCCAGACACAGAACAAACAATCATGCTCATCACACAAAGGTTTGTCCTGGGTGGGAATCGAACCCACGACCTCCGGCTTAGCTGTTGAGTACCTCTAGGCCAACAGGCCAGTCAGAATTATCATTAATTATTATAGAAACTAATATTTTTCGTGTTGATAATATTATACTAATAAGACAGCTAGTACTTTCTAGTTCTCATTTGTCTAGCCGTTTTATGAAACCGTCCATCAAATTTGAACATAATTGCTTTAACACCCTTAGTAGAAAACAGTCTTGAACATTACAGTATGCAAATTTTAACCTTATCCCAACTACCAGAACATGCAAATTACCGCATTGTCGTATCTGTGTTTACGACATTTTTGTAGTGTTAAAGTGGTAAGAAAATTAGTAACTTAGTAAAACTGGTGACTTTCTAATCAGTTTCAAGTCTTAAAACGTTAACTAAGCTTAGTAATAGGTCGGTATAAATAATAATGTTCTTGGGAAAATTCTAGTAGTTAGTTTAAACTATGTCAGCTTCGTAGAATTTATTGAACATGTGACTATTAGTGTGATGGAATTCAATAAATTCAGAAATACACTTAAAACTGGCTAAATATTATATACTCTTAGCAAATTCTTTCTTTTACTTTTTTATTTTTTATAAAGACAACTCCTGCAGTATGGAACAAGCCCTGTGTTTATAAACATACATGTAACGGACACAAAATAAATTCAGACACGGAACAATTTTTTTTTAGCGTGTGGGGATCGAACTATTACACTACGGGGGCAGTCGAAAGCAATGTTAGTTTTAGTTTGTGGAAGAATAATCGTGAATTACGTTTTGTGTACAAACTTGGTTCCTGTTGAGTCCATAAACAATACACGTCAGTATATGATAGAGCACCTAGTACCAATTTTGTTACAACCTTTGGGAATTATCATCGTGGCAATACAAAATCATTTATTCCACTCACTCGAACATAAACTTACATATACAAAATTAATACATTGTTTCTAAAGTGGAAATGGTATGGGCACAGCTAGCGCTGGTTTCAAGCCCACCCGAAGTCAAAGGAGGGAAGAAAATTGGAGGAAATAGGTAACATAATTATGTAGGTAGAATATTATTAGTAAAGTAAGTAAGTAGGTAGTAGCACTATAACAGAAGGTAGGTTAGTAACAATATTAAGGTTCTAGTGACAAATTTGAACAAAGCCTTAACTAAATTTGACATATAACCTATCTTTTCTGGGATTAACCAAATTTTCAAAGTTTTTTTGAACGTTTAGGAATAGATTCTTGACTCGACATTTAAATTGGCAATTATGTATTCGTTCATCTGAATCTCCAATTTGAGCGAGTCTTAGAAGCTTTTATTTGTCGTTACCGTATACCGCACACATAAAACACAGTAACTTTTATCATTATCATCGGTATCATATATTTTAACCCGATCCGTCGTACGTCGTATGTAGGTCAACCATTTTAAAGTCTCGGCCTTTCTCTAATATAATAATTATGCATGTGTTATACATAACCTTCCAGAAAAATAATAATATAAACTAGTCATCGCCTTGTGGTTTTGTGGTCGAAATTCGACCAAATTTATTTTTAATGCATAATCCTAGCATTCTGCACTCCCTCTCTATATAAACTATATATGTGTGAAATTTCATACTCCTCCGTCCGCGCAATTTTCGTCAAAATGGGTACAAATTTTTTGCTCCACTTATTAATATATATCACAACAACTACATACAACGCCATCTAGACCCAAAGTAAGCATAATATTATAGCTTGTGTTACTGGTTCTAGAATGCGGATATACATACTTAAATTCTTATTTTTTGTAAATACATAATTATACGTAGAAATACTCAATGCAAATAGACATGTTCATGCAAAAATATTTGAACTGAGCGGGAATAAAACATAAATCCTATCGAAATCGAGGATCATGAAAACAACATCAAAATCTGTCGCGTGGTTTGAAAGAAGACGAAGAAGCAGAAAGGAAATACATTGACTGATTTAAACATACATATCCATACTTCCATACTAATATTATAAATACGAAAGTAACTCTTCAAGCTTAAACTACTGAACCGATTTTGGTGAACTTTGGTAAAGAAATAGATTAGACCTCGGGGAATAACATAGGCAGTCTTTGATCGCGAAAAGGAGTGTCTTGGAAGGGTTAAAATAGGGAATGAAAGTTTGTATGAAAAATCGTCTATGTACCTAAACAGAGACATAACCGATCTGCGGGCAACAGCTAGTATAGTAATATATACATACATACATTACTTCACGCCTGTCTCTCATTAATGGGCTAAGCAGAGACTATAGAACGCCATTTGCTACTATCCAAACACACCTCCTCTTCAACATTCATTAATTATAATCATTTTATAAACACACGTCGCTTGTGATTAGAAATGTATCTTTGCCATTTAATAAATAACTACAACATTAATATCCTTTAAGATTTCTAATAAAATGTTCTAAAAACATAACTATAATTAATGAGTCATTAAGCTACAAATACTAATCCAAAAGTGATAAATTATTAATTAATTAGCAAATAGTTTCGATATGAATAATTAATTAATTGAATAGTAAACTGTGAATGGATTAATGGTTTGTTTAATGGCTGCTTAATTACAAGCTTTTTTAATTGATTTATTTATTAATGTAAACTTTATGCAAAAAGATAAAGGCGTTTTCTATCAGGATGGTAACATGTCCAACTTTCTTATTTTGGCGTATCGCTATCTATCGAGATTCATGCAATTTCTTTTTATCAACAAAAAACTTTTTTTATCTAAATAAAATAACAATTTCGAAACAATATATTTTAATGAACTAACTATATAAATATTTATCCTGATCAAGGACCACTACTATGCAGTAAGATCCTTTTAAACTATTCCTTTGCTGACACTAGTCTAGTAGCCTGAACGTTCAACTGCAAAAAGTTTTATCCGGACGTTCGAGTGGCTATCTATGCAATTAATAAATTCTAGAAGCCTGTTATTTCATTATCTCATTTGTGTAACTATTGGTATATCGGTGTAAGCTCCCCTATTAAAATAACACTACCTCTGTGGTTCGGTGGTACTGTGTAAGGAATGCCACGCAGATGTCGCGTGCTCGATTCCCGTTCAGTGCAAATAAATGTGTGCACGAACATGAATATTTGCATTGGTCTGGGTGTTTCTATGTATAATATGTATGTATTTACAAAAAAAAGTATATAAGTATGTATATTCGCATTCTAAAACCCATAACACAACCTATAATGTAAGCTTACTTTGAGTCTAGATGGCGTTGTTGTTGTGATATTATTCTTATATATTATTATAACATAAAATAAAAGTTCTTTCATATAGTCGACTGAAGAACTTAAGTATCAACTCTCTGTACTTTGTACGAATGAATAATTTAACGCTGTAATTTAACGTTAAATTGATCGTGACAATGGCTAGTTAACCTTACCAATAGGTTATTGATCAATGAGTGCAAGAATGTCTGAACGTTTTACAAGCTTTAACTTGCCTTGTTAGTATGGGTCAATTCTTGTTTGAATGACAATATACTTATTAGTTAGCTAAGTGACATCCAGTTATATTTGTGCAATGCACCTTTTTCAAATTCAAAAACTTCATTGCATGCAGTTCATGCAATGTTTGGTAAAAAGGACACATTAAATTTAAAAATTTAAAGTGGATTTTAAAATGGCTAAGTCCAAGCTTGTTTTAAATTTAAAAATAAGTTATAATTTGTTTAATTTTAAATGGTGATCTTAATTATTAATTATAGATAGATATCTATTTATGTTCCTAGTTATTCTCAGATTTTACAGAATTTGTATGTTAGAAAGGTGTGTAAAGACATTTGGAGTGCAACATTACCCTAAATAGTCTTTTTTTTATATAAGAGCCTACCAAAGTGACTCCACCCTGCCTGATGGTAAGCAGTCAGTGGAATTCAGAAGAGGTAGCCACCATACCAAAAGCTTAAATTGCAGGTATGGTAGCCTCCACTGTGGCGGCTGGAAATAGGGTAGGGGAAGGAAATGAGGGAGGTGAGGAAAGAGGAAAGGGGGGAAATTGGGCCTCCGGCGCTCTCACTCACCAAACGAAACGCAGTAGTACGAATACTACTACTCTTACGTCGATCTTCTATGAAAGGGTAGTACTGCCCTGGTCGATCCGGCCCATTCATGCTGAAACCAGCGTAGATCTACTACCGTATGAGTATTTTTATCTTCTGTATCATCATAATTGTCAATCTAATCAGTTATCACATAACGCTACCTGTCTTATTATTAGAACATTTATCACTTTTTGCACCTTTTATTATTTCTGGTAAGTAAAAGTTTTCTAAAGATTACAAAGATATACTACATTCGTTAAAAGCAATTCTTAAGGAAGACTTATTGCTAACAATTTCAAATTTCCTTTTTTTGAAATGATAAAAAGGCGCCAGAAGCATTTCAATGGCTGAGGTTTATGAGTGGCAATTACCATTTAATCACTCTAACATTCATTAGTAGTCTGCCACCCAGCAATAAAAAATAAAACACCTATTACTAAGGTCTTATAAAAAAAACCGGTCAAGAGCAATCGGACTCGCACAACGAAAGTTCCGTACAAACTCGTAGTCAATATAAACAACATGCCATATTATTATATCATTGTTGGTTAGTTATGGATGCACGGTTAGCGACCCATCTTTTCATTTATAATAATAATAGGATAAATTTCAGCTTGACACCTCCAGGCTCCGTTACTGAGACAGACGGACAACAAAGTGATTCCAAAAAGGTTCCGTTTTGCCTCTTGTGATACGGAACCCTAAAAACAATTTGTTCGATAGATGTTAACGCCGTTCTCTCGTTATTTAATTTTATCAAATAAAAATAAAACTTATTTGATTACTTTCACATGTCTGTGTTATAAAAAATAACATAAAAATAGTTGCTATGTGGCGTGAGTTTACCGATGTAAAGTGCGTTCGGCGCTAAGAGATACAGAGTGTTCAATTATATATTTTATTTTATTGCCATTGTAAAGTAATCTGTATGATTATGATATCTAGACTATAATTAATTTAAAAATTACAGACACAAACACGATTCATCTAAGTATCTACTAAACATTTTGCTTTTATATTTATGATAATTTTTTTTAAGTATTTAATTATTATACATACTTAGTGCATTCACATTCTAGAACCCATAACACAAGCTATAATATATGCTTAATTATAGTTATATTATATATATATATATATATATATATATATATATATATATATATATATATAAATCTCTTTTAAATATAATATTATCCTTATCTTCATACTTTTAACACTGAAAGCACATTTGCAATTTAGATTTAATTAAATAAATAATAATAAATCAAATCACATCCATAAACTTATCAAATTAAACCATTTTAGTATTTAGCATTTTAGGTCAATACTCATGCCTTTACTGTATGTATGAGAAAAGGTCTTTTCCAATAATGAGGTAGTAAAGGAATAGTATGATAATTTTTTCTACAGTATTTACAGTAAACTGCCTTCAACAAACACCACCATAGAATTGAGTAGTCAAGCAGCCCGATATATAGAACCTGTGAGATCTCAAAATGAGATAATACTCCATTTACTATGCAGATGCAAGAAGAATCTTCTGAGACCTCGTATCCAAAATCAGAAGTTTTCAGGCACATCTCCATTAATGTCATACAAGGGCGTGCTGCTAATAAGCCTAGAAAATACATAAATGTAAACGATTAATCGAACAAAATCATTAAAAGTATTGCCACAGAAAAGCAAATTTATTTTGTTCTACAATTCTAACACCAAAAAGAAAACGCCTCATATTGGTTTGTCTCCCTATTTTAATCGAAGAGAAAAGATCGATTTTAAATTTATCACATTTTTACTGTACAGTTTTAGTGTAATTTATAAGATTAATAATATGCTGCCGGCTAACGCGTGAGTATGATTAAAAAACTCGTTTTTTTTGTGATTGATTTTGCTCCAGATTTTACAGTACTCGTTTTAAGAAAGTGAAATTTAGTGGTAAACATATTTACGATGTTATTAGGTACCTACTAATGTGTGTCGTGTGAAGTTTAATTAAAAATAGGATTATTAAAAATAAATGTAGTATTTTATGCTGTGACGTGTGGAATCATTTTACTTTCACAAATAAGCGGTCAAATATTTTTGTTAATTAATAGGTTATGATAATTGTTTTACTTTAGGCGTGTTAAATGTTTGGTTGAAACTTGTTTGATAATAATTAATAATTATATAAAAATAGGTTGATAAATATATAAAATGGGTTAAAAGTAGAAAGTGTGAGTAAGGCAATCAGATATCTATTAAACTTACAACACATAGTTTATGGTACATCTAGGCATAGCACAATAAATATTTATAGATCACATAAAGTTTAACTTCAAACTTAATCAAAATCAAAATTGTGATAGTCCTTTGCAGTATTTAAGATAATTATGTAGCTTTTTATTTTAGACAAATAATAATAAAATAATTTTAGTTTTAAAATTTAGTACGAAAGTAGTAGGTAGATATAATATTATTATGAGAAATAATAAAAACAAATTAATTTATATTTAACAAAATTGAAAATTAAATACTTATCAATTAAAAACTTTCTTAAATTTCATACCAGATCATCAAATAGATACTTTAAATCATATAAATAATTATAGGCATAAACATGAAGATAAGTTAACACATAAAAATATTCACAAAACAATAAATAATATAAAACATTTTTTATAACATGCAAACAGCCTGTGTATAGGATTTACCGCTAACTTTTATTCGCGTTGCAAAAAAAATCAAGTTCACTGTAACACAGGTCTCGTACGTGTAACTATGTATGTAAACGTTTTTTACAAATGTGCAGTTTCAAACGAAATTTTACGAACCGAGATTTTGTTTACTAGAAATGTTTAACCTAAAACTATGAAATGAAGGTAATATCACGCAGTATGATTTGGTTTTCACTAAATAAATCGACAATAACGAATTAAATGGCGAACGGTACAGAACAAATAGTATGCTTATTAGATTGAATAATTGGTAGTCTTCTAAATAATAAACATAGCATAGATTCAAATAGCTTTAAAAGAATTTAGCTTGTAAATCGCTTTGATAAAAAGAAATACCTAAAACTAAAACATTTATTTTTACAAAACGCAAACGAAGAATTTATTGCAACCAAAAAGTATTTAATAAAAGTTTTACAAAGAAAGAATTTAAATAAAACTCTCTTTGCAAAAACTAGTTTGGAATTACTCTCAGGACGAATTCACACGTTGGCTCCAACATTGGCACAAACGGCACTCATCCAACGTGTGGACATGTAAAATATCATCTCCAACGTTGGAGAAGCGTGGTTGGTAGTGCTGTTCCCTGATCAAAGTGTTGGAGACGAATGTCATTGACACCAGCATTGGGGCCAACGTGCAGCGCCCGGGTAACCGTTTGAATAAACGAGGAATTTTAATTTTATAGCCAGTAGAAACTGCACTCATTGCTTTAGACGGATAAAGGTTGCCGCATAGCACTATAACGTACATTATAGCAAGGCATATTTCAATAATATGTTGCTATAAAAGCTTTAAGAAGACTACACACATAAAAACTAGTTTATATTCTTCCTTGTAATGATATAGCGTCAGCTTAAAAAGTCTTAAAACGAAATAAGTCATTTAAATTTCGATTTTTTGCAGATCATTATAAAGTTGAAAATTGTGCGGTTTTAATTTCATAATTAATAATTATTTTTCTACTGGAAGTGTCGTATGATAAAATTGAATGTGCATTAATTTTCCCTCTCAACGCAAGGCGTAATTCACTAAAGATATGAGTAGTACAATGACCTGTTAAGTGGTATTAGTACTAGCTTCTACTGACCACAGCCATGAAAATATAGGTAACAATGCTTTTTTAGCCTAAAATGACAAACTACTCTAAATAAATCGAAATAAATCTCTTCATGGTTTCTCTGAGAAGAGGCCTTTCTCTATAATAAAAAAATATAAAGAATACCTTAGATAAGCTACTAATAATTTTAAATGAATATTATTATCGAATAGAGATTGTGGTGTGTTATGAAGACGAAGGCCTGACAGACCTTTAACATGATCTGCTAAAGCAACTGATAGAAAATATATTATTGAAAAACAAAAAGTTCGTCTGTCTTAAAACAAATTAAAAAGAAACAAAATCCATTTTTTTGTGCCGACACTACACTCAAATTATTTAAACCCCATGTCACTCCCACAATCAATACGAATCTAATGACACCTTATATGTTAAAATCCATTAAGACATTTTGGCTGAGCATGCCAATGAAATACTCACATACATACATTATATATACCTACATACAGCAGTTTGGTAATAAATACAACTCCTGACTGATTAAACTGAAGATGCTAAGAAGAAAGCTAAGACCCGCTGTGATGGTCTAACGGCGTATGATGATAAATATAACAAGGATTAAGAAAAGGCAACTTTATTGATATCACATGTCAGTAAAATTAAAGACGTGAAACTTGTCTTGTACAATAAACTTGACATTAAACTATCGGGGCCACATGAATTAAGCACAGTATGATGAATGACAGAGAAAAGGAAACAAATAGGTCACTATAAACAAGTACACAAACAAACAGACAATAACAAATAATTCAACGTCACTACAATAATTCAAGATCATAAAGAAAAAGCTAGAATAATAAATCAAATCAAGTGTCGTATTAACGGTTATCGGCGGGCACGCGTCATCGATCACGATCTATAGATCATTGATCTATGAATAATATTAGCGCCATAGCGAAACAAATTTAATTATGTTTTAATTCTCTTTGCTTTTTGCCGACATGTTGAAATATTTTGCTATACTTGAATGCAGATCGATATTTTTGGGTCGAGCCGGTTTTGAGATACAAGATATAACTGATTGATCATTATCTCGGATAAAAAATGGAGTCGTGTAAAATTTCACGCTTTTTTGTCAAAGAAATGAAATAATGATTTAGCGCCTTTTTATGTTTTTAATTTTTTTTTTTGCACCAATTTTTTTTTCTTTCGTTGTCACAAATATCTTAACATTTATGATTACGCTAATTTATCTTCACCGTCATTAATCTAATTCTTTTCATTGGACAATTTTATATTAGCTGTATTGTTATATTACAAGTTATTCTTATACAATGGACTACCTTAAATGTTCAGTAATACCTGTACCTATGTATAGCCTCGCAGAGATTTTGAATTTAATCGCATAGTGAGTGAGTTTCTGACGAGTATACTTAGTACTAATCCAGACTCTAAAATTGTATCTGGTATAGCAAAAGATACGTGTCCTGTTTCATTATTACCTGAATGTTATACACCTTTGCTTACCCCTTCAAGATAAGGCGTGAAGCTATGTTTATGAACAATTCCATTTATTTAAACTATAATCTAAATTAAAGAAACTCTCACGATATATGTATGTTAGTTCCGAATACTTTAAATATACCAACACAAATTCTTCGAAAGATATTTTTTGCCGTACCACTAAAATACTTCACGAAAATATTAAGCTATAAAATCTTAAGAACTAATTACTTCTTAATTAAGTACGGTTATATTCGGCAAGTGTCACGTGGCCTTATTAAGAGGGATATGCGGATAATTACTATGGAAATATTCTTTAAGTGGTCACTTGAATTTTAGTGGTTGCAATTATTGCATTTGCGCATTGCTTATATAACTGTCTTGGGTCGTCAGTTGATTTTAAGAATTATGATGGTATAATAATTATTGTGTTTTCTATAACTTCAGTGGCAAATAAGCTTTCTTTAATAACAAGAAGAACACAGCTGACCTGATAATAACTCACTATCATAGGACTTTCATCTGTCCGGGTTTTTCCGGATTTGTCTTAGTTTAGAGGGTATCCAAAGAGCGCCCGGGCGAGGCTTAATTCGTAGTCCGGGTTAAAAAATTTGAAGTCTTGGACCGCCGGCGACACATGCACTTTTATTACACTGACTATGTTAAAAAAATCCGTTGACATGTTCGGGTTCTGGGCTCTTAAATCCGGGATTTGAATGCATCTTGTCCTGGTTGCCAAATTTTACGGAAGGTTATATACGCTACCATAACTTATTGAAGTTTGCTATCTTCCATAACTATAAAAAAAAACCCAAGGTATGCGTAATCTACTTTATATCTATATTCGATGAAAGTTTTGAGTGATAAGGCTAATTAATACTTTGATAAGACGGCATGTTAAAGATATATTTAATTAGGTTAATTACCAAAAGAAGTTACCTAATTTAAGATATACCTACGCGTATTCTGACTATTACCGGGTATCAAGAACACTTTTTAAACAATCTATACAGATAAAAAGCACTTTAAACCAGAGCATACATTACTTGACAGAAAAATGTAAATATTGATTTACTTGATAATAATAGCAAAAAAGATGACTGAATTTATTGACAGGCTAAAACAAAAATATTTTCTCTGTCAGAAAGTCATCATTTGCTTTAAACTTGGTGACGAGTGTGAGTTGTTTTTACATCGAAACGCTTACTGCGTTTAGCTTCCTGATTGGTTAAGAGCTTAGAGCGGGCCAATCAGAGCACTGAACGTCATAAAAATGTCGACCGTGTTAACATAAAATAAATTCGCACTAGACACTCTGAACACTTAAGCACAAACACACTCACATCATCAGACGTTTGCAATCTTAGGCCTCTCTATGAGAAAAGCAGGTCAAGTCTAAATCTAATTCAGTCTAAATTATAAGTCTAATATATAACCTAACCTTTGACCACAGACGTCTCACAGTATATCCTAACAGCATTTATTTTAGTAATACTTTCCTAATTGTATTAATTTGATTTTATATTAATCAATTTGAATTAACTCTGCAAATAATCTTGTTTAGCCGGATTGACTCAATTATGCTAACATCAATAAATATTTGCATTTTATTGACAATATTAAGAACATTGACGTGTTTGAATGGTAATATTTCTATCAGTTCCTTAATTATATTATCAATTAAGTAATTAGCTTTATAAAAACTTGATTGAGTTTTTTGTATTTGTTTAACTATAATTTATTCATTGTTCAGTGGTCAAAAGCGATTGTAATTTTTTATTTTTTTACACTATTTTAAATTGGAATATGAATGAAGTTATTGTTGCCAAAAACCATTTTACGAATATTTATACTTTATATCAAGCCGGCGTGTCGTGAATTCATGAAACAAGCAAGGATTTCCTATTAGTCCAAGAGCTGCTGAACCATCTGACTAGCCCGTTTCCCACAAGGCTATAAACTTTTTAAATGATGTTTTAGTATCAACAATTGTTGTTTCAAGCTGACTAATGATGACTCATCCTGATCGCGTGATGTAGAGTTTATTTAAAGAAAATGCTGGCATAAAAAATAATTATAAATGTAACGCTTACCAATAACTAAAAGCGCAGCTGCAGCTAATATGTGTGTCTTGGCCTCCATTTTGTTATAAACACTTGAACACAACTGGCACTATCTGTTTATAAGAATAAAAAATATATTTACACTGTGCACTGAACTCAGTCGTCCATTGTGGGATTCTGTAACAAAAGACAATAAAATATTAGTTATTCATAATTTATTGAAACACTTTATTGGAGAATTAGCCTACGATATTGCATCGTACGGGTCAATTTGGGGACACGTTTCATGATTATAAAATTTCTCACAACTAAAAATTTCTAAATGCAGATCACGATTAAACTGAAGAACATCCACAAACTATAAAGGCAGACGATCTGAAAGTGTCCAGAAGATGATGGATGCAGTATAATTATAATTAGAAATCAGTGGAAGAGGCCTATTTCTGCAGTATAGAATGTTTGTATCAAGAATAAAGATTATGTTTTTTATATCAACGACACTTTTATTCCTTTTTTTTAACATACTTCACTCTGTCTGATGTTAAGCAGTCAGTAGAATCTAGAAGTGCTGGCCACAATTCCAAGAGCCAAACTGTAATTTTTTTCCAAATTTTTGTAAAATTCTGTCATTGGACAAGTGCTACTGTGAGCAATGGTTTCTACTACAAGATAGTCTGTATCTTAGAAACCATTTCAACTACTTAATTAACAAACTACCTTTGTGGTCCGGTGGTACTGTATAAAGACTGCCACGCAGAAGACGCAGGTTTGTTCCCCGCTCAATGCAAATATTTGTGTGCATGAACATGAATATTTGCATTTGTCTGGGTGTTTCAATGTATAATATGTATGTATTTACAAAAATAAAAAGTATTTAAGTATGTATATCCGCATTCTAGAACCGATAACACAAGCTATAATATATATGCTTACTTTTGGTATAGATGGCGTTGTGTGTATTTGTGATATTATTATACTTTATTGTATTTCTCTTTTGCCTCTGGCGTTTTTAGGTCTGCTTAAACGTTGGGGAGGTTACCACTTACAATGTCATGGGCTGCGTGTCACCATTGACAGCAAAACTGATTCTAAAAGTGCTTTCATTGATAGAAAGCTGCATTCTTTCTGAATGATATCATTCAGTAACAAATTAGCTTTCTATACTAAACTACTTCTTACAAATCACGCGAGCAAACTGTAGACATAAATTAGTTGTATATTATGAAATACAGTTCTATTCAATTATGTTAATAATTAATAATAATAATAATAATAATATGTGGACACTATCACACATCGTCATCTAGTCCCAAGCTAAGCAGAGCTTGTGTTATGGGTACTAGATAATTGAAATATAATACATATACGTACTTTTTTTTTTTGTAAATACATACTTAATATACATAGAAAACACCCAAACTGAAGACAAATACAAATGTTCATCACACAAATATTTGCCTTCCGCGGGAATCGAACCCACGACACCCGGCGTCGCAGTCAGTTACACTAACCACTAGACCAACGGTGCAGTCAATTATCATTGCATGCCGTCAATGTTTATATATCGAACATAATCTCATTTCAAGTATCTACTAATATTTCTATATTAGTTCACGACAATGACTACATATCTGTTAATGGTAAGCAGTCAATGGAATTCCGCAATAGTTGTCATCGTATCGCATTGTTTGCTGTCATAGCAAAGCAAAGAATTTTCGAGTTTAGCAAAAAGCATTGATATGATATCAAATCTAGTTTCTAGATTAATTGTTTCTTTTGTATTTTGGTATCATTCAAACCCCTACAATATAGTTATAATACTATAAGCTGCAAACTTACAGTAACCTTCAACACGCAATACTTTCACTAAGGACATGCTTGCGCTTATTAGTTGCTAAGTTCAAGTGGTTAGGTTGCGTGCAGAGAATCGTCTAATTATCGTTAGAAAATTCTTTTGTATCTAATGTACTATGACATAAGAACTCTCATATTCCCCAATATGTCAGAAATTACCTAAGACGAAATGCAAAGAATGTTTTAGACGCTATCCGGATTAATCTCAGACTTTTAATCGCTCCTAGTACTTAATAAGTTATATCGAAAGCAAATATTGCAAGAAATTCTTACTAACAATATAAATCCACGTCAAATTCATTCAGGCCCCAACGCAAAAGAGTACGTATTTATACTTTTTTCTGATCCCCTACAAACGTAGTCTACCCAGAACCCCCGTCAATATTATATTGATGACCACCTATCATTATATTTGTGGTAGGAACTCTCTCTGGTAAAAATATTTATAGGTGCTCAACGTGGACTAGGCTAGGTGCTATTCGCGCAGGTGCTCTTCGGACGGGTGCTCTGGGCGGACTACGTCCCCCTACATGGGGAATCAGAACGAAATATAAAATAAAATAATAATGAACCGATCCCTCAGGGTATCATATTCAGGGGATCCGACCGAAATAACTAGTATTATGAATAATAATAGTTGCAAACAACAAAACAATTTTGCAAATAATTTATGTATTTTATGTTACACGATTAGACGAGAACTTTCTAGTACTTTAGCCCTTTCCTAAGAACTCACGATTGTATTGTAAATATCTTTTACCTTCACTGCTTATTTCTCAACTAACTTACTTTCCTTCACAAATAGCTTTAATGTCTTCTATGTACAGGTCACTCAGGTTTATGGGTCACATTGTTGTGTTAGAAACTTTGTAAACTTCGAGTAATTCACGATATTTTGTATTTAGATTGTCTGTTAAATGTAGTATATTTTTTTCTTACTAGCGGCGCCACACGGTTTTGCTCGCGCGTAAAATATGCTTTGTTGCATCCCTCGGGAACCAGACCGATCTTCAGGAAAACAAGTAACCTATGTCCGTCTTCGGCACCGAATCTAACTCTTTTGAAAATTTGCATCCTATTCAAATGGCAATTCACTTTAAATCAGTCCACTAAGTTAGTTTTTTTTACCAGTCATCATATTGGCTCGTTATTATTTCACTGCAAGGAAAGGCCTCTTCTTATACAGAGAAGGTATGGGCTTTGATCGCCACGCTTGCTTGATGTGGATTAGCGATTTACCAATACTTTACCACTGTTAACTTTTTAACCGACTTCAAAAAGGAGAAGATTCTTAATTCGGGTCGTATTTTTTTAATATGGAAGTCGTAATACAGTTGAAAGTATCACTTTGATAATGTGGTATCCATTTAATTTGATTAAATTAGAATGAGCTAATAAACATGAAACAGTAAATGCATCAATTAAAAATTTATTCGATCTAAATTCGTCAAGCAGTCGGTGAGTTCCTGAATCGAATGTCTACTACAGCACTTTCAGTAACAGAAAGACATAGGACAAAACACCTTATACAGGAATGTCTACCTTATGCATATCGTTTACAGATTAAAATTGCTATTTATTTCTCAATTTATATCACACTAAAGTACGAATTGCTGACCGCAATGTTTAATAATGTGCAATACTTTAGTAATTATCTGGTTTTAAACATATTATTATTATTATTCCTCGAAGCGCGCCAATTCTGAAACGCACCGAATGAAGCGCATCAAAATTATTGCTCCAAGCGCACAATTTAGTAGTAATTCTTTTTTGAATTTGATCCACTTCAAGAAATACCCCGTCAACAGTTCTGTGAATCGGGCTGGATGTGATAGACAGACGAACGATTTAGATTAGGATTAAAGTTAACGAGGAAACATAACTTTTTAATATGATAAGTAATAATTATATTTCATGACACATAAACTTTTTATTAGATTGGATATTGAATGTTTTTAATTAGAGTTTAATTTGGTTTGGTCGTTAGTAATATCATAGGTTTTAAAGTAGTTATGTCCCATTATTACTTTTATTAAATAATCAATCTGTTGCTGTCCATCCTAGAAGAAATTGCTTTTAGTAAGACCGTCTATAAAATAACCAGTAAAATGAGAAGTAGCCATAATGAGAAGTAGTCCATTTAATGAGAATTAGCCCTAATGCTCCTAAACCTTATTTAGTTGTTGCTTATCAATCGTCAAGTCTTTGCCCCTTTATGAACTCCCAAAATAATTTACTTTCTCCGTGGCATTTATTTTCCTTCTATTTTTGCAATCCCTTCTTTTTAAAAGTCGACAATTACTGCTTTGGTTAAACAACATCATTATGAAGGTTATAGAAACTAAAAGTATTGTGCCCAACTACTACTTCAGTTTTCGGAAATTATCTTAGTACACAAAGCTCATAATTGAATAAAATCATTTTTAAATTTGTGTTATAAATTGTATTAAAAGTATAATTTATATTTATAAAGATAACCCTATTGTTGCACAGTATGTCACTGAGTCACTTGCGTTAATCCCAATTTAAACTGCCGTTTACTCTTCAAACATAGCTTTGTAAAGCCGCGTTTACTAGTGAATATTTCATTTACATAATGCTGATTATGAAAAATGGGTTTTGTCCCTTTCTTACTAATACAAATGTCAAGGTGACAGATAAAGACAAACGAAATATAAACCTATTTTAGCTATAAAAAGCTTTAATGATGTTTATGAATAAGGGGACATGTTTTTAGGCGCGACAAACAATAAATTTTCTAATGTGTCTGGTGGCAAGGCGTTTAAAGCTCGTTAGCTTCGTTTTTTTCGCTTCGTGTAGAGTCGATGAAAGATCTCAAGATATTCTCAATACCTGCTAAGTTAGAAAGACTTTCTTTATAAGTCATTAAAGTGCGTTAGGTGTTAAGCTTCGCCTCTGACATGCAACTCTCTTTTTTCTAACCTACATAAAACAAAATTGACACAGAAACACTATAGATGCAACAAGTCAAATACTTGCACTTTTTTATTTTTTATTTACGATATAATATAATAAGTTTTGTTTTGAGAGAAACAGGTAGAAGTGGTTTACTCTGGGTCATTACCGGCATAGAAAATAAAATTAAAATAAACCGCTCCCTCAGGGGATCGGATCCAGGGGATCAGACTGAAATAATTCTTCCCAAAGTACTCCATTTTTTTGTTTTAAAAAAATATGAATCTTATACATTCATTCCCAAGTTACCATTTGGTTTTAAACTATGTAGTTATAGCTTAAAATATAAATTCACATTTTGTTTCAATCCTGTAACTAGATAAACATCATTTATATGAAATAGATAACATTATTTTGAAATCTATGAAATAGCTAAAAATATAACTAATATATATACACTGCAAAATTTAATAATTGGTTATCATTTGCTTTGAGTTTTAGTGAATGGATTTGTTTTCAAAAGAAATAGTGTAATTAGAGTATTTATGAGATGTGGTATTAGAACGAAATAGATCGAATAAAATTCTCTTTAGCAAAGTTTATTTTGATCTGATTGTTCTAACTGCGTATCTAATTTACGTCACTTTTGTCGAGAATGCATTTATAAAACCTACCTAGTGTAAACCGAAGCAAAAACCGTACTGCGTCATTATAACTATCAGGTGATCTGAATTTCTATGTCAGCATTGTCGAACTTCATGTGCAAGGGCTTGTTACAATGTCAGTGCAATTTAGCGTTTTATATATTGACTAATACTATAAAACGTATTTATAATACATGCTTTTAGTCGTGTATTAACGCGTCAGACCTCCCTGTATCTTTATTGTTATATTTTCTTTACAAGACCTCCACGAATGTTGAAAAAAATACAAAAGATTAATTTAAAATTTTGCTTAAAAAGAATCATAAAGTGCGTAATAGAATACTTTACAATACACCAGCATGATAATAAGAATGATATTCACGCCAAGTATAATATCATTTATCTTGAAAAAATGCACGATTATGTAAACTTAACAGCTTAATTGACAAAAACAACATTTATAATTCATGCATTTGAATTTTAATGAGCGCAAGTTATTTAACAAGACCATAAAAGAAATCAATAGATATCTGTTTAACTATACGGAGCTGACACGCAATATTATTACACATGTATTACGCTAAAATAAAACGGTACTGTCATTCAACAAAAAAAAAACTTGGGCAACACGCTATCATTAATAAAATCACCGAAAAGCAATTACTCAACATAACCTGTTACGGAGCTTGCAAAATTGTATAAAAACCGTACCAAATGTATTCCAAGTACCAGGTTAACATGACCACGAGAAAGTCTTTTGAGTATTGTACAAAGTACTACTTTCGTTGCACTCTTCCGGGTCAGGGGTCACGCGGACTCAAGGTTGGCTACACTAGACGACCTATTTGATTTTATGATTGCCTAGTACTATTGTGCACGGTTGAAGACTTTGATACTAATTTCTTCAGGCAAAGCTTTTCTTTATAAAGATGTGTGTGTATGACATACTTTGAAAGCAATTACTGTAACATTTCTATTAAATTGTTTGGTTTTAAAAGTAAAGATACATAGATGTATATTCCTTATTTTAAAGTGGTATCTATATATTAATACGTGAAGCTAAAACTTTGTACACATTTTTAAGAAAATTGCGCAGACAGAGAAATATGAAGTTTCGCACACTTATAGTTTGAGAGAAGGAGTGCAAAATGCTAATATATTTTTTTGAATTATGCATATAAAAAAAATATGGTTGAATTTGGACCATTAGTGTAATTTAGATGTGCCAGAAAGGCTCCCGGAGTTTTAGCTTGCATTTTTAAAAGATTTTTTCTAGAAACCACTACTTACTAGGAGCCCAAAATTATATAAGAGGTGGTACGCAGTCTTTTAATGTGTTCTTTCTACAGCCTGTCCCAATTTGAGTTTTATTGATAATTATTTGTTTAAAATATAGTTTACCGTAACGAATTGCCGTTACAATTTATGTGCATCATAAACCTTTGGCGTTGAATGAAAACTGTTTACGTTCATATTGTAGCAAACTGTTTATTGCAATAATTATTTATAACTGCAGTTAAATATAAAAACATGACCTGAGAAGAGGTAGAGCGGTCAGTAAACAGTTTTTGAGAAATTACAGTGTTACAATTAATTTTGTCTTTGCTCTGCAATGTTTTGTAATATCTAGCTGACGTTTTCATTTAGTTTCTCTTTCTTTGTAGTTTTTGTTTTCGTATTATCTTGATACAAGTCTTCTATGTCACTCGGCAAAAGATTAACAGGAAGCCATAAATTTCAAAACCTATTGCGTATCTCCAAAGACTACCTCCTTGATTTTGATATTACTACTACTAAAAGCATAAAAGAAAGACATTAATATTTACATAGACAGATAATTTATTCAAATCTTACTCGATATTTTGTATGCACTTTGTATACTCCATCTTTGAATAGGATTCGTGCTCAGTCAAGAAAAGGCGCATCTAGAAGCAATAATTTTTTTTTCATATTAGCCTACGTAAGTGACTTCACTCTGCCTGATGGTAAGCAGTTAGTGAAATCCAGAAGTGGTGGACATTATTCCAAAAGCCAAACTACAGTTATGGTGGTTTGTACTATGGCGGTTTAGTGAGATGCTTTTTCACACCCCGCTTTAAAGACCCAGGATCATTATTAGATTGGAACACATGATAGTTTTTATTGAAAGCTTGGCCTAAAGCATTGATGGCATATCATGGCTATGTCGGATCAATACTGAGGTATGGCGTCTTGCTATGGGGGAACTCAACAGAGATAAGCAAAGTGTTCATATCACAGAAGAAGTGTATTAGAGCAATCTCAGGTGCTGACCCACTCGACTCATGTTGGCCTCTGTTTAGAAGGTTACATGTATGTACCCTGACTTCTTTGTATGTCCTGGAAATTGGTATATTTGTTAAAAGACACCCTGACCTTTTTGAAAAAGTAAGTGACAATAGTACATATCACAGTAGAGACCAAACCAAATTAGTAGTCACAAAAACAAGTACTGCTTAATATAAAAAGAACAGTTATAATATGTGTATCTAAATTTTTAACCAAATCCCTAAACTGATAAGAGAATTGCCTTTACGATTTTCAAGTGAATTAAAAAATGGCTAACTGACCGGTGTTTTTATACAATAAATGAATACATGACATGGAAAATAAATTGTAAATTTAAAGAATAATTATTAATTATTAATATGCATTATCTATTTGTACCTTTTATTTAATCCTTTATTGAATTGTTTTGTAATTAATTTAATTTTGTTATTAATAATAAATGATTTATAATAAGCTTATAGGTTTAGTCTTACTTACTGACTTTTAAGCTGTATTTTAATCTCATCTTCAATCTTGCAATGAAATGTTATTATTATTATGACATAATATTATATTGACATCTGTAATTTGCACACCAGCCACGGTGGAACATGCTGTACCTATAAATACACTGCTGTAACTACGAAATACTATAAAATTTTGCAGATGTGAGGAAAGAGTTCAATTTGTATTATGATTTTTGTGTACCATGACTAAATTCAGTTCAGTAAGGGTTTTAATAGATACCGTTACTTTTTACAACACAATATTGTTGGGGCTGCCGTGGCGCTGTAGTGCGTTGAGCATGTTTGCCGAGAGACATATATAGTTTCTCTGCAATAATATGTAAAAGGTGAACACCTCCCTACTCGCTCGCATGCGCATTAGTACTAACAGTACCCTGAGTATGTTTGTCGACAAATGGGAGTTCCCAATGACATTAGATGGGACTCCACACTAAGATAAATAAATAATGTTTTACTTACACTAGTAAATGAGACTATTGTTATTAATACCATATAGGCTTGATTGAAATAAACGTTTTATTATTATTGTTATAAAAGCAAATCAGCAATAACAGTTGATACAAAATGTATATACAAACAAATGAATAATAGGACTTAATTTATAATGTCATGTTGTAGCTACCTATTACATTATTATGGAATTGGCTAATATTTAGTTTTCATTTGGTTGTGGGTGTGATATTTTGACATATTACGAAATTAAAGGCTTATTTAAATTCTTAAATAAACGAAGCTTTAAATATAATACATATTTGAAAATTTAGAGTCAAAATTATGAATCAAATTTGTGAACAGATTAACAACAAACTCAGTAGTTTAATCTTTAAGCTGTAGCAATGGTAAGTCTTAAACATCTGACATCAATACACAGATGATGCTTTTTCTTTAAACTTAATTGGACTAAAAAGTAATACTATATCATTTTCAATCTATGGTATAAAATTCGTAAACTAAAAATTTACTATTGCAATACTTATACTAATATATATAAAGTGGAAGATTTTGTTTGTTTGTTTGAACGCGTTAATCTCTGGAACTACCAGTTGGGTTTGAATAATTCTTGCTTGTGCGTTTGATAGTCCAGTTTTTGAGAAAGGTTTTAGGCTATATAACATCACGCTACTATCAACGGGAGCAGAGCAATAACGAAAAATGTAACTTAACGCCGATGAAATCGCGCTGCGAAAGTCTAGTATTATTATCGAGCTCACTGATCTTTTGCGTCAGATTAAAGAGTTATTACCAAATACTCCATGGAGTTCTTAAACTACTATATGTAAGAGCAGAATGGGAACAAAACAATGAGCATTTTTAAATATAAATAATTTAGTGGAATAATTTGAAATGTATGTGATTCTTATATTTTTAGAACTACCGTTTTTAATTGACGCATCATTAAAATATGCATTCTAAACTTCTACTTAGGATTTGTTCACTCAAAAAGTAATTTTAACAATACTATTGTTAGATTTAGGAATTAAATGCCAAGTGTGTAGCGGTAAGCGGCTGTAATACCGTTTCCCATTACAGTAATCTTATTCCTCAAGTTTTAAAGAAATCAAAATGTCAACATACTAATGACATCTTTATTTTAAATCTTTTATTTTTTTAAAAAAACTCCCGCACTAGGGAACAAGCGCTGTGTCGTGGGGGACTTTACAAACATACAATTAACAGACACAAAGTACACCCAGACTCGGAACAAACATTTATGGATCACAAAAAGTTTTGTTCCGTGTGGGGATCGAATCCACAACCTCGTGCACAGCAGTCGCTTGCGCTTCCATTGCACCACGGAGGCAGTCAACTTTGGTTTAGCTGCTATTCTCCTGTCGCTCGTAGCTTGATGTTACAAAGCTTTAAACCTGCCTCAAGAATTAGGCTTTCAAAAGCAAATAGAATTTTCAAAATTAGTTAAGTAGATCCAGAGATTACCCTATGCAACCTCAAAAACATTTATAATATTAGTATTAGATACACAACTCTAAAATCGTTAATATTGTTCGCGTCCTTCTTCCCACGAACTGGTCAACGCAAATCATTAGCTTCTCTTTCGACCTAAAAGTTCTTTTATTGCTACAAAAACTTCGCATTGACAGACTAAACTCTTCATGATTTCCGTAATATATTAAATAAGATTTGTTTAACGGTTCTCAGTTTTTTTACCATTCAATTTTGCCGTAACTCGTTTTTATTTAAACTTTGAGAAGTATGTCAAATTGATATTAGCGTCGCTCAATTTCTTTGTACAAGGAAAATAATTTTGTTGAGATTTATCGTTGATTACGAACTTAGACGTATGATCGTTTACTGTAAAAAAAAGACCTGAACGATGTTTATCTAGCAAAACAATTACGGAATTGTTGTAAACTATTTTAAATAATAAACTAACTTTGATACAAGATTCTACAAAATCCCGAGTTCTCGTTTGGCGCTGTCAATAATAAACATGACAATGACATATTGAAAAAGCGATTCGACGCTGAATAGTTCATTGTAGCAATATGCAAATTGAGGCAGCTTGTAAAGCACATTTGACTTTTTATTTTCTTTACAACAGAAAACTGTATTTAATTACCTATAGAGTTAAGTGTATTGCCTGTGTCACTTTGCATGCTACTTGACTTTATAACTTACAAAAATTGTGATAACCTGGTGATTAAAAAGAGTAGCCTGAGTTTCTTGCCAGTTCTTCTTATGGCTCTACTTCGTCAGCGTATTGGCTTTAGGTTATATGGCTGACATTTTGTAAATGTTAACGCTCATGAGTGTTAATTTAATTAACTTATATGAATTCACATTTTCGATACATCAAAATAAAATCAATACCTAAACAGTTTCTAATGTCGTAAATTTTACTAGAATAGACCTAGCTTTCCGCGGTGCAATATCACCCGCTTTAAGTTACATCTTTAGTTACTGCTCCGTCCCCATCGCTCGTAGCGTGATGTTACATAGCCTATAACTTTTTTCAAGAACTGAGCTCTCAAAAAGTGTAGTATATTTATATTATAATGAATGTATGATAGTCTGTAAGATATATATTGAAAATTGTAATCCCGATGGTACCCAAGATACAAGCACTACCTTAGTTTGGGACCAAAGGGAAACTACTTATTTGTAATAAAAAGTAATTTATATTTATAAAATAGATTGAAAAACGAAAAGAATTTTAAAATCGGTTTAATAGAACCAGAGATTAACTCCTACATCCTCAGGTACTTTACCTCTTTATAATATTAATATAGATTTGTAGAAATTTTAAATGTGTTATATTATGTATAACAGATAAGATACCACGAATCTATCACAAATTTAAAATAAAAAATCAAATGTAAAATTAATAATCAAAACTTATACATTAAAATACTAGTACAATTAATAAAAATAGCAACAAAGAAAGACACTCGTCTGCTTCTCATCATTAAGCGACACATAAACATACCTCGTAAAAATAACAAAAGAAATAAAATTGCAAACATTGACATTATTGTATAAAAGTGGGTAAGCACTGTTGACCCAGTCGAAAGAAATTGTTTAAAATAATATGCAAAATTGCCGTTAAATGCTTAAAGATTATGGACCTTATTGCAGAACGGTTACAGTCGATGCAAAAAAGAAATAAGATTTGACAAAGTATGAACATTGTAACGGTTTAAAAGGACATTCAATGTATACAAAGCTGTGTTTATTCGTAATTTTAAGAAAAAGTATCGTTGATATGTAGAACACGGGTAGCAGCCATCACCTGCTGATAACACAGTACTGGTTTTAAGCGCAATGACTGCAATTATCCTAGCTTTCGTCATCAGTTGATTATAATGTTACAATCTTCGAATTTACTTAAACTGCTGGTATAGTGGCCTCCACTATGGCAGCTGGGAATTAATGGGGTAGTGGAAGGTAATGAGGGACGTGAGGAAAGAGGAAGGGGAAAATTGGGTCTCCGGCACTCTCACTCACCGAACGAAAAGCAGTAGTACGGATACTACTACTCTTACGTCGATCTATTATCATATTAATAACGCTGAAAGCCTAAAATGGAGCTATGTACTTATGTACTTACATGGATTTAAGTTTCTAACTCACAAAACACAACCTTATACACAATAGTCGTCCGTCACGATAAAGAAACGATGTTTAATCTTGAATGTAAATAATTTCACAAATACAAAAAAGTTTTGGGTGATTCTACAAAAACCGAAACACACTGAACTTAATATTAATATTTTAATCCAAGCAATGGTACTTATATCTATTTATTAATTACTTCTGTCACATATAAACTTGTATTCATATTGGTTATATTTATATTCATACGGGTGAATGCTACCTTAATTAATAAATACCGGTACCAATACGGGCTCATTTATTTGAAGTTGTTTATAAAGAGTACTAATTTTTAATCTGAAGCTAATTTTATTTTATGGTATTCAGGGTATCATGGTTAGCTAAACATACGGTTTTTTTTTATTGTCATTTATTTTATAACAAAATTACATTTGTGTCGAAATATAGGTAGGTACATAGGCAAAAAAAAATACTAAGCCATTATTATTCTACAGCAGTGATCACAGCACTTACTGAAGGTGGTTTAGTAATTTATAATCCAATCAGTATGAGTAGATACGTGCTCGGTTCGAGGCCCAATTTTTCCCTTTCCTTTTTCCTTTCACCTACCCTACTCCCTTCACGGTAGGCAGCGGCTTCGCAGAGTCCCTGGCATTGCAGGAGCAATGATACTCTGAGTCGTTCATGAGCGACAGTTAACACTTACCATCACGTGGCAAACAGCCCACTGTTTGTTCGTCTGTCATTGTCGGCAATAAAAACAAATTCAAATCATTTTAATAACCTTATAAAAATACCAAGTTATAAAGAGACGGAAACGGTACATGTTATGCCAATGATATATCATCAGGATACACCAAGAATTACTTCAAAAGACTCAATTGAGGTACAATATGATGACCTAGTTCTCAAGATGACGTCATTAAAATGGTATTACGGTATAATAATAGCCGTCGTGGGATCGAGGATAATGTTTTGTCAAGTCTCATCAAATGAGTTCAGAAAAACTGTTTGTAAATAAATTTATTGGTTTTGAATTTAGAAGTAGTTTTTCTTAAACCATGGGAGACCTTTTATCAACAGAGGGACAGATAGATAAAAAAAAATAAACATTATTTTTAATATCGCCTGTGACCCAAGTAGTAATTTTGTATTAGAAATATTGTTTTATTGTTATTTTTAAATGTTGTTATTGTTGTTTTTAAATGTTGCTTGTTGTTCTAAATAGCTAGTTAATTGCCGATTGCAAAATTTTGAGTCTTTAAAAGACAGATGATATTTTTAATTTACTCATATTATTAATTTGTTTTTGGAGTTCTGGGTGTTATATATACAGTAAATTGGGAGAGGCCTTTGATCAGCAGTGAACTGCGATAGGCTGATTGCTGATTGAATAGTAGAATGTTATGCTTTTTATCATTTTTTGCGAGATCAACGTCTCATCAAGTCGTCGGCTTCGCTAAACAGTCAGCCAAACGAAACAAAACAGAATAAATTTACAAAAAATAAACAAGTTCCATATGAGTGCTCTCGTTAAATATTACCAGGGCAACATGAATGTTGAAGAGATCGTTACGCTTCACAATAGTTGAATTAATTACAATTATTCCTCAATCTTACGGCTAAACTATCTGGTTAACCATAGATAACGGTGTTCTGAGTCAATGGCATTGGTTAACTGAATTTCGAGCAGTAAACAAAGTTAAAGAATGATCATACGTTAATTAATAGTTAGTTCGGTTACGAGGTTTGTAGATTATTAAAGAAAGTAAAACGATATAATTTAATTTGCATTTTTTGCTACAATGCCGTTAATAATATAAATGGTAATGCGTATCAAATTAAAATTGTCGGATGTTTAAAATGTATGTGGCATAAGATTGCGTATTCAATGCCTTGCAAATACAAATGCAATTTTTGAACTTTGTGCAGTAATATATTCTTGTTTTTTAAGTTTAAAATGGACATTACTGACTGATAAGATATAGAAGGCGATCTGCATTGGAAGAATGGAATGATGATCAGATAATCGGAATTTTAGATCGGTTATTGTTAAGCGCTATTCTAATTAGACACCTTTTAGCGTCACTTCATCTGGCAGTAAACGAAGTAGATCTTTAAATCAGTTCAATAGTGTGGTGTTGGGTTAAGCTACTTCATGACTCTGCATTAAGTTAAGTGTCTCAGTCTATAGATAATGACATTATATCAGTCATAGTCATCTGAGCATAGCACATTCATCCTGCTTAAATATTCCATTTTTAATACTATTACCGTTTAATTTCAGAGAATATTCTTTATAAAAGGATCTTTACTGTAACAAAAGGTCATAAAAAGCACATAAAACTCACTCATGACTAAATGCGCTATTTAACTGAGTAAAAACATTTGCCGTTAGACACACTATATTCGCAATTTTTTTACAAACCGCAATATATCGCGTATCATCACTCAAATCAACGTTTATTGTTCAATCAACACAAAATCATTGCAAATTGCAACTTGACCGATAAGTCTAATTTCATCGACGACGTCAGACGTGACAAGTACCGTCGCATTCTCGGTGGAAAACAATTACAAGATGTCAATATACTTTGCGCAAAATTCAAATATATGTCAATTGGTTTAAGTTTAATATCGCATTGAAGTATTTGGTTTTACGACCTTTTTAAACTGAGGTTGTGATTTTCGTAAAAACATCTGAATAAAGCTCACGAACGAACTGTGCTAGCTTTTTAGTTTTTTGTACAAATAATAGCTTTGGCTATTTTGTAAAGACCGATTAAATTGAATAGTACTTTTTTCAACTAATTCGTTTAAATTCATAGAAAAAATATTGATTCAATTTTATTTTGTTATTTTTATTGCTAGTTAGAGAATAACATAGAATCACGCCTGATTACCTAAATTGGTAGACAGAAGTGTTCCTGTATTAATCCACGTCTCTTCTCCTGGGTCCGATGTAAGAGGAGGCGAGTTCATTGTTCTTTATCTAGCACAATTCCAGACTTTGGGTTAATATTGAGAATTTAAAGTACTTAACCCATTATAATTTCGAACTGAGTATCAAACCTGAGACTGCATGGCAGTCCAAATACTGTACTTACCCATTTATTGTCTCAGTAAGACAATAAATGGGTAGTATTATTCAATCGCTTAACAGAAGATTACGAGTTTCATTATATTCTTCGTCGAATGGTATTTTATACTTACGCAGTGGTTTAATTTAATCCAGTAATTAATTATTCCAGCTAAATGTCTTCTCCACTCACTACTAATCACAATAAAAACTGCTAAGAACGTCTTACTTAGAGTCGTTTGAATTAAACCGTACGATAATATACTAGCTTAAATGTCGGGCTTAAATATTTCCTTTCTTATATAAGCTTTTTCAAAACGAGTGATATATTTGTATGGACCGTGTAAGTTATTGTATATAAGTTGGTGTTTTTCAATGGGTTTTTATGAGACTAATCATTATAAAATTACTATATTTCCGTGGCGCAGTTTGACAGTTAGTTTGGCGCGTCTATACTTACTGCTCAGCTCCAGTCGCCAGTAGCGTAATTTTACATGAGCCTATAACCTTCTTCGAGAACTGTACTATCATACGCAAAAAGATTTTTTTAAATCCAACTGTCAGTTCCAGAGATTAGCGCGTTCAAACAAACAAACAAACTCTTCCGCTTTATATAAAAGTATAGATTAAAGAGGTCTTTCATTAAAGCCTTTCTTTCACGCTTGCTATACTTAAAAGACTTTAATCGACAGTTGACAAGTTAAATCGAGAACTATAACGGCAGATACAATTTTGTACTATGGAGCGAGTTTTCGATCACAATGAGGAACAAAATTTTAGTTTTTCTAAATTAAAAAAACTCAAATTTTAAAAGCCAACACTAAGAAGTTTATTCCCCAATGCAGAAAACATCAATAAAACAAATATTCTACCACCTAATTATAGTTACCATTCTATTCAAGCAAACAATCGTAATTTTTGATCATCTCGACACCTAGCATTATTCACAACTTAAATATACAGCTGATTTGAAAGCAAAACATAAGTACGTAAAAAAGAAAGCACCGAACAAACTGAGATCATAAACTTGACACGTAAAATGACAGGTACTTATTAAGTATTATGCTAGCAAACCACCTTTGATTTACACATCTGTACTTAATACGTAAAGCTGAAGAGTTTGTTTGTTTGAACGCGCTAATCTCTGGGACTACCAGTTGGATTTTAATAATACTTTTTTCGTTTCATAGCCTAGTTCTCGAGGAAGGTAGACTATGAAACATCACGCTACTGCACGCGACGCGAACGGAGTAGTGATTAAAGATCTTACGCGGGTATAAACGCGCTGCAGACAGTTATTATGCTATTATATTTTCACGATATGATTACAAATCGTGAAAATTCACGCCTTGTTTTTTTCTATAATCATGTATTATACACATAACCTTTCCGAAGAAAATGTTCTAAGTGATAACAATAACTGTGTCAAAATCTGTAGCGTGGTTTAGAAAGGTAGCTGTCATAAGTTTGCTTATTTTTAAAATACGATTTAGATTATTTTTTATCATTAGATTTTTTTAAGCATAAAGATTTTTTTTGTCGTTTAGGTTTTTTTTATAATTAGAATTATTTTTGTTTTAGATTTTTTTATCATTAGTATTTTTTATCGTTTAGTTTTTTTATCATTAGTATTTTTGTTTCTTTTAGAATTTTTGCAAGTCTTATTGCAAGGTTAGTTGCCTGTAAAAAATTTATGAATGTATCTCAAAATTAGGTTAATGAAGCTGAATTTTATATAAATCCATTGACTACCGATCAATTTCTAATTTCATGTCCATCCAAAGGTTGTCTGGAAAAGATCGCTTTTAGCTTTAAGACCACCCATTGTCACAAAAACACAATACAAATAAATATTGTACATAACAATTGAGACAAGGCAAATTTGTAATACCTTTAATTAAGAATTATTATGGGCAAAGAACCAGGCAGTACCAAACACCTGTAATATACAATAATATTGATAGCTTAAGAAACTGTAAACCAGACAAAACTAGTATTAGCAGTGTAAAACAAACTTTTTTAGTATGCTCTTAAGTATCAATACGCAATTTTAAGTTTCAATTATATAAAGTGAGTGGTATTTCCAAAGACTGTTACAAATAAAAATAAGATTCTGTTCCTTGTCATTTAAATTATAATATTTATGATAAGATTGTACTTTGTACTTATATTCTAAAATGAAACTGAGCGTCTTTTTCACCAACAAACTGTTAAGCAGTTTGCAAAATAGTAATAGATAGTACATTGTATATTTTGATTTTAATAAATAAAAATAAATAAAATATAAACTATTTATTGCTACATAATTTTAGTTATGTCTAATGTAAGTTACATTTGGTGTACAATAAAGCATATTCTATTCTATTTCTATATTTATTTGACTTTTTTTTTATTATAGAATAATTAACTCACTTTATTAGAACTGTAGCTTTTCTCTCTTGGCACTTTAGTATAAATTGTAGGGACAGAAACACAAAAGTCAAACTTAAAGTTTACTGAATTTATGTCACAATTATTTTCACGGGTATTATTTAATTTTACTTTACACGCAACAGTAGGTACCTATGGACTGTGGATAATGATCATAAAATATTGAAGCATTTTACGATTATTAATTTTTATCATTATTAAATTTCCTAATAAATCACCATAATTAAGAACAGTTACTTTTAACGCAAATCACCGTAACCATTAAATTTTACTCGTAAAGATGCACAAACTTTTTCTTTTATTAATTTGCATGCTGTACGGCTTGTACCTGTTTGAGTTCATGCCTCATCGCAGTTAATTTTATTCTTTCTTTCTTTTCTTTCGCTGAAGCGCTAAAAAAATAATAACAAAATAATCTTTAATTTATTAAAATTTTAATCGTCGAAATCACGATAATAAGGTACCCAGAATTTGTCATTTATGGATCATATACTTTTATTTTGTTAACTTTAAATAATCTTATATAATTTAAAATAAATATATTAAAAAAATATATAAATAATTTTTTTTAAATTTTAAAAATTTAAATTCTGTTGAAATAAATTGTCTAAAAATAACAATTATATAGAATTATTTAATTATACAACTATATACTGATATGTATTTTCAAACAATTCACGAACAGATACACATTTTGATAGTTTATAGTAACTGTATTAATGCAGTTGTGAACACCTCTATTTAAATAAACGTCGCGTATAATGTAACGTAACGAGTAAAAATAACAAGTTATTTTTACTAATAGGAACGTTATTTACGATATCTAACAATTACTTAAACTAAGTTAGCTGTTACTCATTTTATTGGGGTTCACAGACTGAGGCCATCGTATTATTTAATAGTAATAAACACCCATCCATCATTTGACTAGAGCAATCTTAACTCAACACGTAAGCTCAGTAGGGGTCCTTTCGCTTCCAACTATCTCATTCTAATATTTTACTGTTGAATATTTAGTGTTGATAGTATGCAAATTGAGTAAAATTACTTTATTTTATTTTTTGTTGCTTTTAATATAATTATTTTGTATGTGATGACTGGTAGAATTATTTTAAAGATTTTTGTATCGTAGTCGTACATGTAAATAAGTATACCCAATTATCGTTAAAACCATAAAAGTTCGTCCATTGACATGGACCTAAATATATATATATAACTGGGGAAATGCTTTAACATAATGCTGCCTATCTCTGTCAGGATAAAAGTTTAATGTAATGTATGTATTCTTAGAAAATTGTTATAAAAATTCGTGTTTGTTTTCTTTTATCGTTCTACTTTTGTGCTATAACTTAGCTATTTTGGCGCGATTTAGATAAATATCGTTGTTAGTATTGTTTTAGACAAAGTGATAGTTGTTTTGTTGCTTGAATGGAATGTAGCTCTAGATATTTTAGACCTACAATACTTTAATTCATAAAACAAAAGAAACAGTCCAATTCATATAATTTGTAGCAGCAAACGTCATACTCTAAAAAAACAGTCAATCTATATTAGTATAAAAAGCGGAAGAGTTTGTTTGTTGGTTTAAACGTACTTATCTCTAGAATTACCGGTTAGATTTGAATAATTCTTTTGCGTATGACAGCCCAGTTCTTGGGAAAGGTTATAGCCTAGGTAACATCACGCTAAAAGCGACGGGAGCTAAGCAGTAACCAAAGACGCGGCTGAAACTGCGGTGCGAGAAGCTATTTTAATAATAGTTATAACTTACTGATAACGGAATGATGTTCTCAAAACACTCAATAATAATAGGAACGAACTTTTCAATACACTTCAACGAGAAAATCGCCTCAGCTTTAATACTAGCTATTATAACGTCAATGTAAGGTGTTATTAAATAAACATTATTTGATTGTTTTGACAGCTTGTATTTGGAGAAGTGAAAGTGTAAATATTTTCACTGTTATTTTTAACAGTTACTTTCGTTTTCACTACACTATTACATGTAAAATAATTGATCAGATTCAAGTGACTTTTTCCTTTTTAATTCGTTGTGTCTAACAAGTCGATGCAATTGATTCGTGTTCGAAATCTGTAGTTAAAATTTTGAACAGATTTTAATCAATTGAATACATTGTTAAATGACAGTGATGTTTTAAATGTTTTTTTTTATAAAAGACTTGATAATAACGTGGTATATATCAATACAGTTGTCTGAATAATTTAATTTTTCGGTTTTTGACATAATTATATTTACAAAGCCGTTTTTGCAACTGTTTGAAAAACATAGTTGTAACAGTAGTCGACAAGATAAACGCTATAAAAACGTCAATGTAATGCAGTAAACTAAAGAAAGGTCTAGAGTTTGTGGCTTTACCTACTTTACTTTAGCCCCGTGTTAGTTGCTAGGTGACAACCGCTGAGCAACATTTAACGTTCTTTTTAACACGATGTTTTTTATCATACTTATTTACTAGCCATGTCCGTATTATAATTGCCATTTGATCAGTATTCTTTTACAAACAAAATATGTAATTAATTAAGTGAACGTCAACTTAATTACTTATACACGCTCCAACATGTTTACCAACAATAAATTAGTATTGAAAGTATTCGCTTTGATATAATACCAAGTTATAGTTTCCTTGATTTTATTGTTAGAAAAAAAAGAAGATCCCATCTCCTTAGCTTATAATTACAGCTAAGCAGTAAATATTTAACTAGCTCAATTAGTCTTATAAAAAAGCAGCAAAGTTATCAAACACACCTTTAAGACTACCGACGATAGCAGCACTGCAAAATTGTTAGTCGCCAACGCGGCAGTTATGGCAAAAAGCTCCGATATTCAACGATGGGTCTTTTCCAGCGGTGTACTTTTGGCTTTTGGTTAAGGATGGTGTAACGAATTGATTCGTGAGGTGGTTGCGAGTCCATACGCCCTGCAATATTTGTACCGTACGCGTAGTAGGTTTTAGTACTTACCTATTCAGCCGGGCCCAACTCTGCGGGGCGTATGGGCTTGGAACCGTGAGGTGCTGATAAGTAAGGTTCGCCAATGCTCCTAAAATCGCACTATTTGTAATGAACTTTGTCCTGTTCTTTAAGAAGTTTTCCATATTTTTTTATGGTTTTCTACTAGTGTAGGGGCAAACAAACGGTTTATGCCCGATTCAGTCGGAGAAGTTTAAATTTCTAAAGACAATTTCCGAAAAGCCTAAAAAGTTTTTAAACTCTTTCGCATGAATAGGAAGTAAACCGGATAAACCACATACTATAGTTCTGTTTTATAAAATAATATAGTTACCTATTGTTTTATTTGGCCAAAAATCTTTCGTTACAACAATACGTAGCAACAGACTACCAGGCAAACATAAATCTAATAAAGCTATCACTTAATTACATCGCAGTCGTAACAACGAACAAAAACGCCTTTTGTCATTCAACTCGAGGAGAGTTATCTTCGAATATCACCAATAAGTTCTTACCAACAATAGTACTTATAAAACCAGATAGCAATAACCACATAAGGAAGACCTCTATCGACTCTTTAATGTTTGAAAATGTTGTTGTAGAAAGTGAGAATGTAAAGAAATGCGGGGCTCTTGCAAGCTGGTTGGATGGTATAAATTGATGGCAGTATTGAAATACATCTCGGCATTCTTGGGTGTATGCATTGAGTCGCTTGCGTGCCGTAGATGGCGATCGATATAATTTTTTATGAATATATTATGCATATTTTATAATACGTTAATAAACGTCGAACAGCTTCTTGTTTTAAGTTCCGCGAAAGAGATTATTTTGATTAAATATAGATTAAAAAAAATAGATAAAATATGTCGATAAGGTTAAAAATATCAAAAAAAGGGCTTCATGCGTTCGTAAAAATCGTGTCAAAATCTACGTAGAGCTTGATTTTTAAAAAGTTTGAAGTTGAGAAAGGAACAAAAAATTTGCGAGTTTGAAAGGTGCTATTTTAGAGATAAAAGTTATACCTACTTACATATTTCTCTAATTGACAGGTACCTAATTAAATAATAGGAACCAATTAAAGAAAAAAGTAAAAAAAGAAAAAAATAATATTGTTGAAATATTTTGTCATATTAAATAAATTTTATTACACTGTTAAATATTTTTTAATTGGCCATTAATTTATATGCCTGACAATTATAAAAATATCTAGTTTTATACTTTCTTATGTTTAATGACATTAGCGCGAAATAAAAAGTGATGTAATGCATTAAAGAACTATAAAGTACGTAAGAAAGTCAATGTTCAGTGACAATGGATAAACAAATATAACGATACACATTAAATTGCGTGCCAAGTACATGTGTTTTTTCTGTTTTAATTAATAAATAAAATAAATAATTGATATAGCGTAATTGACTTTCACGCCGTTCTGATTTCAATAAATACATAAATAATTATTAAATGTTTTTTGTTTTATACATAGCATTTATATGACACTAAAAAGATTTATTCTGCTGTCACAATTTTATTATTGCAGTAGACATGTGAAGTTTTGGGTGATTTTTTTTGGTAACTAGAAGTATTAAATTATGTAGGTAATGAAACTGTGGTTATACATCTATACATATAATAAAATGGAGTGTCTGTTTGTAATATTGAAATAACCGTTTTTTACTACATGTATATGAATATATATACGGTATATACACCAAAATAATTATTTTTCAATTTTTGTCTATCTGTCTGTCTGTTTGTTCCGGCTAATCCCTGAAATGGCTAGACCGATTTTGACGGGACTTTTATTGGCAGGTAGCTGATGTAATAAGGAGTAACTTAGGCTACGTTTATTTTAGAAAAATTCTTTTAATTTCGGAAAATAAATTATTAAAGAATCGACTGTTAGGCGGAACGAAGTTCGCCGGGTCAGCTAATAATATATAGCTCGTAAAATTCTCAGAAGAAAAATTATTAAGACTCCAAAATACAAACTTACAAAGTAACATTGCAGCCACTTTCTAAAATGTATAAAATAAAAAGTTAATCAAAGTACACAGAATATCAATTTTCAACTCGCTATTCGCAAATTAATAAGGGATACATTTTAATGAGCGCACCTTTTCGTGGAATCCTTATAATTCTAGTTATTTATAAAAATACGCTGCAATAATTTGAACCAAAAGCGCGTTCACGGTCTGGTACTATCATTGTCTCTGCTATTGTCCACCATTTTGTTTTTTTTGCTCGCCCGCGCCCGCCACCCTACTCTGTCATTAAACTTTTTAATATTTTTATATGCGCGCGAATATTACTGGCCAGCTTTTAGTTACAATAAAAAGTTTTATAATAAAAATTTTATTTGTGTGTTTAAAGATTTTTTATTCGATCTGTATCGAGTTATGGTTAATTAAAGTTAGCTGTTTTTTTTTTGATAAGTAATTTACTGCTTGAGTAAGTAATTTTCTATTATCCGTCTGTTTTATATTATTGAATAAATTTTTGATGTCAATTAAAAAGAATTATTAAGAATAGTTTACTTTTACAACTTTTTTTTTTACTTTTTTTACTTTTTTTACTGTCCTTGACGCACATCTATTTGTAAGTATTTAAAAAAAAGAGTGTGTGTACTCATGTACGCACGTAAGAAGTTATACTTCCTTAGCGTAACAATCCAAAAATACCAAATAATAACACACATACATAACAGTTAACCTCAAATCTATAAATGCACTTAAAACAGTATATTAAAACCACTTTTACCACTTATATTCAAAATAAATATTTTTACTGATAAATGATCAATAAAAATATCTATCACCGTCATAAATATAATTGAATTGATATAAACGCCAATATATGTTTTATTTATTCACACTGATTATTTGTACTGATACGACACACAAAGGTTCGCAACTAACTTCAGGGTGTAAAAGGTTCGCAACTAACTTCAGGGTGTTACTTTTTTCTGTCGGTGTGCGCGCGCATCGTAAAAATTCACTCTCATCATTTTTCCCAATCGCACCAAAAGAAGTATAACTTCAAAACTAAATAAAACATATTTCAAAGTAATCGGGGTCTTAGACTAGTATTCCTTAATGATAGTTGTAACTATTGGCTGACATGGTGATATTATAAGTGACACATTAATAAACTTAAAACCTAGTACTGAGAAGTAATGACATTTAAGCACTAATCAAGTAAAAAAAAAAGATACGTCAATTCCATCGACTACAGCAGCGTTTTTTTTTTTTATATTATAGCCTACCAAAGTGACTCCACCCCGCCTGATTGTAAGCAGTCAGTGGAATCCAGAAGTGGCGGCCACTATACTAAAAGCAATCGTCTTAAACTGCTGGTATGGTGGTCTCCACTATGGCGGCTGGGAATGGGGTTAGGGGAAGGGAATAAGGGAGGTGAGGAAAGAGGAATAACTTTTACATCTAGTTTTACGGATATTATTATATCATTAATTGTTTTATGTCTTTAATGGACGTTGTAGGAAATGCACTCAAGCAAAGTTATATTATCAACAAGGTCGTGACACTATTCGCCGACGACATTAAATTACAGAAAAAAAATATATACAATACTGTAGATTTTAACCTACTTCTTACCAGTCATTAATGCTGATCCATGAACTTAGTTTTATTCATGTACTCTTAGTTAACAAAATGCAAAATAGCAATTTATTTCGTAAATATGTTAAGTGTAATATGATATTGTTTTATATATATGATACGTAGATTAATCTGTTCTGATTTTATTTAAATGAGTATATAATATATAGATAATGTAAACTGTTTTATACCTTTATTTAACTGTTATAAACAGCCTGTGATACTCATAAACAGCCTGTGATACAGGTTTATCCTAATACAGGCAAGTATTATGTTATTATAGTAGCCCATTATTTAGATTATTATTTACAAGATTTTTGTAAATATTTTGTGCACCTTATGAATAAAGAATTTAATTTGATTAAGTCGCTCAGAGGTCGATGGAGCGGGCTATGTTAGGCGTCTCCCTGCGCGATCGTTTGAGAAACGAAGAAATCCGCAGGCGAACTAAAGTAGCCGACGTAGCTCGCAGAATTGCTTCTCTGAAGTGGCAATGGGCAGGACACATAGCTCGCAGAACTGACGGCCGCTGGGGCAGAAAGGTTCTAGAGTGGCGACCACGAACCGGAAGACGCAGCGTGGGCAGACCCCTCACAAGGTGGACCGACGACCTTATAAGGGTGGCGGGTAACCGATGGATGAGGGCGGCGAACGACCGACAACGGTGGCGAAAATTGGGGGAGGCCTATGTCCAGCAGTGGACGTCTTGTGGCTGATATGATGAAGTTCAGATCGCAATAGTTTTAGTAATAAAAATAAGTTAATAATTTTAGATAGCGGTCTCTCCCTCGCGGCGTCAACACATAGGCTAATTATAATAAATCACAAAATATAATTATTTCATACACATAAACTATAAATGACTAGAGTGTAAAGCTATAAGATTTCATGAAATGCAATAAAAATATTGATAAAATATAACTAGTAATTAAAAATGAATCATATGCAATAAATAATACGGTATATTAAAGAAAAAAATAAGTTATGGTAAAAGGAAAATCTAGATCTACCTATTTGTTTTCATCTGTTTTAACTTGAATTCTAGTTCTCTCTAAAAATAAATTAAAGCATTTGTTAAAAAAACGAACGATAAACAAAGTAAAAATAAATTGCAAATGTCGTCGGCCCACCTAATATAGGTTCCTATTTTATTACCTCGTTATAATAGCCTTAGCAATTTCATATCAACAAAGTACTAACAAAATATCCTTTAAACTGCAAACTATTAAAAGCTGCATTTCCACCTTACACTTAGCTAAATACGAATCAAATATAAATAAACAACCGAGCTGTTAAACGGTACCGCATCGGATTCTATAAAGTTTTATAGCTACATTACGTTAATGGCTATTGTGATACTTGACACTTAGTTACATAGTCTAAGGACAGATCAAGCCATTAAAAGTACAAAGGCCTGCACTTTCAATAGGAAAGATAGTAATATTCACAATGCAATGACAATGTTTAAATCTCTTTTATTTTTTATTTTTTATTTTTTTATTGCCGACAGTAGCAGACAAACAAGCAGTCGACGTGATAGTAAGTGGTAACTGTCGCTCATGGACGACTCAGAGTCTTTAGCATTGCTCCTGAAATGCCAGGGATTCTGGGAAGCCGCTGACTACCGTAAAGGGAGTGGAGAAGTTGAAAGGATTGAGGGAGGTGAGAAAAAGAAAAGGGAGGAAATTATGGGAAATTTTTATATTACTACGGAAACTAATATTTCTTTTTTCTTCATATCCGTCAATCCATTCACCCCACTCTCTTTACGGTATTCAGCGGCTTCGCAGAGTCCTTGGCATCGCAGGAGCAATGCTACGGACTCTAAGTCGGCCATGAGCAACAGTTAGCACACACACGTGGAATGTCGGCAATAAAAAAAATGTTTTATTTTTATTTTTAAATGAGTATTTTACTAATTATTACTATGCACTATTTCATATCCTGCACTTATGCTTGTCGGTTGATTAAATAAAAATGTTTTTATCATTTACAGTTACCATAATATCGTTCGCTTTATCACTTTTACGTTACATTTTTCTTTCACGTTATGCACAGCGGTCATTGTATTTTCCTGCGGTGGGATATAATAACAGGCTAGTATTATTATTACTAACGTTTTTTAGAACATTCGTTAGGTACATCATTGTTTATTTTACTTGTAAAATATTATAATAATATCATTATTCGGCATTGCATTATCTTTTAATTAAAGTAATTTAATTAAGAAGATAAGTCATAGTTATATAATTGATTGAAACATTTTTGTGCTATGATAAAGTATAACTGTATAAATATTTAGATATTTTTTATACTCCTGTATTTTGTAGTTACTCTAAGCTTTTAAACACTTAAAATTTCACCAACGCGCCGATCTGTATCTGGCATCCTGTTAATATCTAGAAATTTTACTTAGAAAGTCAAACGTTATACCTACAAACATCGTGTTTAGTACACTGACATGCTTTCGACATTGTTGCGATGGAGTTTTTACATTTTATTCGCCTTGCTCTCAAAATGAGAAGGTTGTCTGTTACTTGTGTTTTATTCTAAAGAGAACATAAATTGAGGTGTCACTTAATATTCAGACACTGTCTTTGATTAAGACTTCTAGTGGTATATTACCTTAAAGCGATGTGCCACAAGGAGGCATGCTGTAGCCAAGTTATTCAGAACACAAGTTTAGTAACTAATTATTTTGACTGTCGAATTTATTACACAGATGCACATAAATTGTAAATTTCATTATGTGTTATCGAGGTTTCCATTCAAGAATTGTTCTATCTTATAATGTTTATAATATTTTAAGCAAAATATTAATTTAAATACCCAGTTATTAAATAAGAGTTTGTCGATTTATTTATAAAGAGTGAAAATAGTTTGACCATTTGATAAACCTTCTTTTTGACATATTTTAATTTTCATTATTGATTATATAGAAACTTGGTTCTTATCTTTCTTATTTTTAATTCTATGCAGCTGTAAAAGAAGTATTTTTAAATCCACTTAAAAATATTGTTCTTACTATGTTAATTAATATAGTGAGTAGGATGCAAGCTTAATAGATCAGATAAAAATACAACAATCAAAATATTACATTAATGATCAGTCTGAAACGCTGCAAAGCACATCGTGAAATGTAAAGTAAACAATGCAATAATGCTTTGAAACATAAAGTTAAAATCACACAGATAAATTCATTATACAATAATTCTCTTCCGCAAGCTGATTAAGAGCAAACAATACTATTATAAATAATACATTACGGTTTATACGCGTCTGTACAGGCGAGGAGGGTGCAGTGACCCAACTATTGCTGTACCATAATTGAATTCTAACATAACTATCAAACTGATAAATCTGTACTGTAAAGCACTAGTACCACGTTTTACATCTTTTTATTTTACATTAGTTTGTTTATGTCTAGTTGACGATAAAATTGTTTTACCACCCTTAAGAGTGAATGTCGTTTACATATAACTAAACAATAATGTCTATTTTTGCTTGCAAGGGACCTCAGTACAGTGACAGTTGTCACTCTTGAATCTTATTGAATTTTAATCTTAATGGAAAGTCTTTAAATACGAGTACCTTTTTAAATAAAAGCACAGCAGACTCATACGTCAGATGTTGAAGTAGAAGAATAAAAAACTCACTGTACAGCCATACATGCTTGGGGTAGGCTCCGGCAATAAACGTCTTTAATTGTAATGATGACCATGTTGATGATTTACGTGTTATATTTTATCACTAGGCTTCAAGTAATAAATGCGAACTTCATAAAATTATTAAATAATTTAGAAACAAAAACCTGACAAAAAAATATTTACAGTGCAGATGCGTCTAATTATCAGGCTTAGTAGGTATTACATTTTTCTTTTTTTATAAGTTTTTTGTTTCTAACATGACACAATCTGAATAACTATGTCGATATTGAAATGAACTTTGCTTAGATTACCGATAATAACAAACATTGCAATTTGAATAATAAAAACGAGTTTTTATTTAATAATGTATGCTGATTTTAAAATCTATTAGGCCTAAATTGAGTTGAAATTTATGTTTAAATTTTAGTTTATAACGAACAGTAGTGAGTATATAATTAAACATTTGAAATTCCTTGATTTAAGTTATAATCAATATCAAACTACATTTGCTTGCTATTACAAAAGTATAGTAATACACTGGAGTAGCCGCTTCGTTGTTTATAAAATCGTGTATGTAACAAAACTTAGTAGCTATGAACATAATAAAATACCTAATTTATCAAATGAAATACCTATACTTTAAATTTTAAAGTCAAAATCGAAGTCAAATTCATTTATTATAAATATAGGATAATTAAATTAACACAAGAATGTTAAAAATTACAAAATATCAGCCAATTAACCTACAGCCAGTTCGCTGACGAGGTAGAGCCATGAGAAGAACTGGCAAGAAACTCAGAAAAGAACTTAACTGTCACATTCAGCCCGTAGCTAAATATATACAGACAATAGAGACAATGTATGCACTATAGAACCAAGTGAATAATGACACAAGCTCATTTAAATGCAAGTAGGTCTAAAATCGCCCAAAGACAAATTAATTTCCTTGACAACAAGCTTGTTATCATTTTATTAGACACTTACATTTTACTGAGGCCCTAGACAAGTGTCAAAGATTTCTATTCTATTCATAGAATAGATACAAAAATGTATGAGATTGACATAAGCGTTGGCGTTAGCATATGTCAATCCAATACATTTTTAATCTATTCTATGAATAGAATAGAAATTTTTGACACTTGTCTCGGGCCTCAGAGTACACTGTTGTTATGCTAATATTAAAAATGTCCTAAGTGCAATATATAAAATAGATCTTCCAAGTTTGACAGTTTTAAACAAACAAGTGGGTCATTCGTTCGATTGTACTACTTAGTTATAGTCTCTTCAACTCGCAAACAGTATTCAGTCATTCCTAAGTTAAATTCAAAAGGCAATTGTATTTCATTTTGAATCAGCCAACCGAAAATCCGCGTGTACAATCTATGACACTGTTTGTGAGGCTAACAGAGCGTTTCCATTCATTTAAACAAGAGGGTGTAACTAACAGTAAACAACTATATTGATATTGTAATTTATAACGCAAAGTTTAAATTCGGTAAAAGTTTTTTCAGTTTAAATAGAAAGGTTCTAGAGTAGCGACCATGAACCGGAAAGCGCAGTGTTTGCAGACCCCTCACAAGGTGGATCGACGACCTTATAAGGGTGGCGGGCAACCGATGGATAAGGCTCGACCGGTCAAGGTGGAAAATTGGGGGAGGCCTGACTGGCTGATTTGATGATGAAGTAAATTGAGGGAGGTCTATGTCCAGCAGTGAACGTCTTTTGGCTGATATGATGATGGCCAAAGTTTAAAAATCAAGTTATCTATTTTAATTCGTACTGCATTACTTAATTTCGAATGTGTCCTATCATTGCATCAACACGTCATCGTATCATCATAAAATAATATTAGAATTGTGCAAATTTAAGTACCATACCGGGCAACGGATGAATGAGCTGACCAAATTTGTGAAAACTGAGATCTGACCGGTTGATGTGATGAGTAACATAAAACTACATTCCTTATCAATAATACTATAATATAAAACGGAAGAGTTTGTTTGTTTGTTTGAACGCGTTATTCTCTGGAACTACCAGTTGGATTTGAATAATAAATTTAGCGTATGATAGCCCAGTTCTTGAGGAAGGTAATAGGCTATGTAACATCACGCTACTGGCGACAAGAGCAGAGCAGTAACCAAAGACAAGGGGGAAACTGCCCTGGCGGAAGCCAGTCAATGATATTATTACTACAGTCAATAGAAGGCACAGAACTTGGTGTTCTAAGTTTTCACAAATTATTTTGGTAAATTTAAATTATTATCAGCTGAAATACTCTCTGCGAGACACCTGAATCTTTATTTAAACGATTCTGAGCCGCACTCATCCATCAGTTGACCGCTATACCTGCTAAATACAAGCATGGCACAAAAATATACCTCGGCTATAGGGCCTATATACCGGCTAGTAATAAAGATCCTACAAAATCTTTGTAAAACAAAGTTTAAATATAAAAGTAAACAGTCGGCTTGTAAGCTTAATCAAAGCTACAGAACCGCTTCGTGAGTTTAGTGGTGCATTTTACGCTTGGCCAAACAATCGTCGGGCTGTAACTGTTCTTTGAGTATTGCACAATACCACACTTTGTAAATTAAACTGTAGTTTTATCAGATATTAGATAAGCAGTTAATTAAATGTACTACAGTTACCGTTTATCGGCTCTTTAACGAGCAATTTTCTTATGTGGTAACGTAAACATAACATTTTGCATCACCATCATTATTTTAACCAAAAAACTCCACTGCTGCGGGCTAACAGCTTCAGTTGCTTTCTCCCATCAGTTACTGTTACTGTCATCCTTAATCATCCCACTGCTGGGCCTATTCCCATGACTTCCATTCTCTTAGATCCATAGCAACCATGATCTAAGTATTAATTTTGTCCAACTCACCTCGTCATCTTTTTCTAGCTCTGCCGCGACGTCTACTCGTTCTCTCAGGGCACGACATATAGTGATTCCCTTATAATACATAGCTTTTTTTTTTAAGTTGGTTTAACTATAGTCAAATTACCACGCCATTTTTACTTATGACAATTTTATCAAATCGCTCTACAACTTAACGCAGCTATTATTACCTCCGATAATCCAGAGTGAAAGCAATTTTTTGTCTGTCAGTTGTGGAATAAGATTACTGTGTCAGATAGTCTTTATTTATACTAGCATTTGCGATATGTCAGAATTAATTAGCAAATAATTAGCACTTAACATATTTTATTACTTGACGTGTGATATAGATTGAGATATAGTTTGTCATATTAAAACCGATTAATAAGACAGATTAAAATAATTTATTCCTCTGCTTACAAACAAATGAAAATAGTAAACTGGGTGAAGATTGATCCTGGAACTTCCAATACTTCTGATGCACTAGCGCCGCCGACACTTAACGGTAACATCAGTAACCGTGACCGTATTTTTCCACCCACAGACTGACTTGGGCTGTGAACTTAGTACACCTTCTGTATCTCTCATATCTGTCATCTGTTATTCTTGTCAGATGATATAGAACGGCAGACACAGTTCAGAACATCTCGTTATCACTACATACACGTACCTAATCTTTTAAAATTTAGAAATTTTAACTTACTATAATTTTTTAATCCTCGACCTCAACAAAACATAGTCATCTCTTTTCTCGAAGAGGTAGTCAGAGATAACACCTACATTTTAGGTCCCATTTCTATTTACATCGAATATTTAAAAATTTGCCAAACTGATGAGTGTGAAGTAAAAAAAAGTCTTGAACAGCTTCTCTCTATACAAATAAAGTTCAACGCACTTATTAATGACCGATAATATAACACCAAAACTAATCAGTTCATTAATCAACCAGAAAATTGTCCGTTTAATTTGAAACGGCTGCAAGAAAGCAACTGTTACTAATAATTAAATGTAAAAAACGTATCGTTAGAGATCTTGGCGATCGTAGAAATTATTCGCGACGAAACATGTGAATCAAGTATTATCACTGAAGAATAATCTAGCTTTGCTTGTCTTTCTTTATCGCAAACAATATCTTGGTTATATATTCTGAAGTGAAAACGTTTCTGCGATGTACTTTTCAAAGAACGACAACTAGGTCTAATTTATAATGAAAGTAACTTTGTATATTGGCAATTTAATATCGATAGGTGATAATTGATATTCAATATTTCATTTAATGTAGGTGTATATTAAAAACTGACACCAAAGCATCTCAGACTAGCCGTTGAACCACCGATGTAAGCTATTGTAGTTAAGCATAATACCGAAGCCAAATAGACCATCGCTTCACGATCGCACGATGCATTTTACATAATAATTATGTATGAGATAACGGGTAGCAGAGCGAAATTGATCATGCACTGAGACAATCCTCGTTTATCTTTGAAAGTAAGGCTATTAATATTATTGTTTGACAGAAAGATCTAAATACTAATGATATTTTGTTATTCACCGATAGAATATTACCGCCTACTATTATTTAGATTATTAGTGCTATGGTTTATACCATTTTTGATATCAAAACGGGTATAGCTAAATGACATGATAGGAGTGATAAAAATGCTGAAAAATCATCAGATATCTAGAAACTATCTGCAGAATTATTAGTCACATAAATAAAACCATTATCTATCTCAACTTCTTATACAAATTCTCAATTATTATCATTATTTTGAAATACCTTTTATCGTATAATGACTACCGATAAGAATATTGAGGCTTGAGAATTAAGGCCTGATCAAAGTGAAAATGATTGGTCTCTTGACTGAAATAGTGATGGTGATGATAAAGATATTAGTAATGTGCGGCCATTTAGCAGAAGTAAAAATATTGTAAAAGTTAGGTTTGGTATTTACCATGAATAAACTCTTTCATTTCATTTTCATTTCATTTCATATATATAAAGATTCTTGAGTTGAAGATGATGATATGAATATAAATCTTATTGAACTTTTAGTTCACTTATTTGAACTAGAATTTAGACACACTTATTTCACATAATAAAGTTCAAATTTTTGTGCTTAGAGATTATTTTACATAATCACTAATAATTTATAATGTAATACAAACCAATAAATATTATATAATCTAGACAAAGAAAATAAGAACATTACATTTTAACACGATACAATAAGTTTATGCGACAGTAATTTTTTTACGCCTTATGTGCTAACTATTTAAAAATCTCCTTTATATGAATATGTAATATTTCATGGCTTGTGATTTCATAATGAACTTATCCGATATATTGTCTGCATTGTAATCGCTGGAAGCCTCGTCTATATCTCCCACGGTTATACCTGAATTTAGTGAATTCGAATTCCAATCTATGTTAGCGGAATAGCCGTAAAGTCTTCGAATGAGTCAAGTTGTTTGTATACCGTGCGATCTGGGTTTTAGAAACAATTGTTCGATTTATTGAAGTCTGTGGAAAAGTAATAATTATCTTAGAGTAGACTGCATTGAATTCAAAGTATTCACTCTTGAGGCTTTGAGTTCAGAAAGTGATGGCTTTTTGATATCTTTTGTTTTATTTTTCTGGAACATTTGTCGATTTCTGGCAACTTTGTGCTTTATTATAGAACAGGTTTCCAGGCGCTGAAATAGAAGTTATGAATAGAATAAAGTTTTATGTAAAATTTTGATACATCCGGCAATTGAATCATCAATGAAGTTTGTTTTTAAATTTAATTTATTTCCAACTGGAACACTACCTGTACTACACTCTTACTATTCAAATTTGTCGTTCTAGCAAAATTTTGTTTTTGTTTTGTTGCTGACGATAATTAAGGCCCAATTTCTTCCCTTTCCTTTTTCCTCACCTCCTTCAACTCTTTCACCTACTTCACTCCTTTCACGGTAGGCAGCGGCTTCGACTCTGAGCGACAGTTAACACTTACCACCACGTGGGCTCTTTGTTTTCTGCCACAGTCGGGTAACAAAAAGAAACGAAACTTATCTGTATAAATATAGTTTTACTCTAGTGAAAACATAATAATAATAGTGAATACTACAATAAATCAGTCTAATGTCGCCACACAATCCATTAATTTTAATATAAAGAATATAAAAAAAGAGTGTGTGTACTCATGTACGCACGTAAGAAGTTATACTACTTTGGCGTAACAATCCAAAAATACCAAATAATAACACAACGCATACATACATAAATATACATAAATAGCATGCAACAAAAACGTCATAAATATAATTGAATTGATATAAATGCCAATATATTTTTTATTTATTCACACTGATTATTTGTACTGATACGACACACAAAGGTTCGCAACTAACTTCAGGGTGTTGCTTTTTTCTGTCGGTGTGCGCGCGCATCGTAAAAATTCACTCTCATCATTTTTCCCAATCGCGCCAAAAGAAGTATAACTTCAAAAAGTATTGAGAATTTATCAAATCAATTTCAGCTAGTGGCTTTGATTATTCTAATCATCTAGATATAACCACTATTATTAGAACCAATCACATGAATAACTATTACTAAATGAAAGTGTTAAACAGATTCTAATAAAAATAATATTATTACCACGATATCAAAATCGATGTTTCACATTACCGCTCTAAAAAATCTATATCGGTTACTATCAACCATGAAATAACAGACGTGCTTCACATAACTGATTTACACGAAGGAGAACTCAATGTACAAGAACACATTAAAGATAATACTATCCTCATTAGTTATGCTTCATACGTAGAAATAGAGTCATTAGTCGAAAGTGTACATCTCTAGCATAAAGCAAAGTCACTGATTTCTTCTGTCTGTTTCTCTGATGATTTCTACTAAACTACGCAACGGATTTTGATTCGCTTTTCACTATCGTTTAGGCAATTTCTTTTGGAAGGTTTATATGTATAATACATGCATATTAGTAGAGAGAAGTCGAGAATTTTAAATATTGTTAATTATGTCGTAAAATATTATAAGTACTCTTGTGCGAAGACGCGACAGGTCGCTTTGTGTGTATGTATGTATTTGTATGTGTTTGTTACCACTCAGCGCTTAAACGGCCGAACCGATTTCGATGAAAATTGGTATGTAGATAGATTAGGTCTTATCCCAAAAATTGGTCTGGTTCCCAAGGGATACAAAACATAATATAAGCGCGGGCAAAGCCGTGTGGCGGCTAGTTAAATATAATTTACAACTGAAAGTTGACGAAAACCGAATGTCAACAGTGCATTAACATGCATTAAGATTCAACGAAAGTCTTCGTATAGAGTAAAAATAAAATTCACTTTCTAAAAGTCGTAAAAAATAAGAGTGTCACACTATATTAGATCTATAATCCTAAAATATTATGACAAGGCAGTGTTACAACTAATGCTTTGAATACATAAAATTGAGAGTAAAATAACAATCGCTTAATTAATTCAACACCTGTGTATACTTAATGTAATCATCAGTAACGGTTTTGGTATAGTCAAAATTTACTATAAATTATAACATAAATATTATTGAAACATGTAGTCTTTAATATTTTATAAATAACATAGAATGTAACATGGAAAAAATAATGTGAAGCTTAGGCGTATCATAACCCTATTAGATACTAAAATAGGTCTTATTTATTAAAATAATTTTTAGGTATTGTTTGAACTAATAATAATCACCACTTTATTAAGGTACGCATAAAAAAATATAATTTAAACTTTAGCCAGACACAAAATCAAAATAAAATGAAACCTAAATCGAGTTTAATAAAAACTCCAACAAGAATTTCACTGGATGCTCCACATCTATTCAATTGATATCAATAAGTAGTTGAATTAATTCTTAACGAGCATCGTGATTACTTGGGTGTGACCCGAAGGCCTCAATGACGCGATTAAGGCCATACATTGTGTTCATCTGACTCGTCTTGTTGGACCGCATTATACGACTGATGGTACATGCTTTCTAGTTTTAATAGGGACTTCAAAAATGTGCTCTTGGATTTTGTGTATTCATGTAAATTAAATTATGTACCTATTTTCTTCAATACGTCTGCAGTTTTGTCTTGTTCAGAGTTATATCTATTGTTATTTTTAACTAACAGCCCATTCTTGGTTTTGCTTGGAAAGATCCTCTTATGTTTGTCAAATTTTTAGCTAATGTTTTCTATCTCTAATGGACCTAGCTGTTAAATTTTAGCATCATAGGTCAAGTAGTTAAGATTTCTTATTTATTCAGTTAATAGATTTAATAGAACTAATACTAACTGTAAATGTAATAAAATCTTATTGCTAAATGTAGTAAAATTATTTGAGGAAAAATATATATCTATGATTTACGTAAATATAATAAAATAAACAAATTTAATAGAATTCATTGCATCCCTAATGTACGTAAAAGTAGCAGTATAGAACGTCGAAGTAATCACTTTGAGTTATCTACATAAACATATGCGCCTATATCTATTAGCCAGAAAAAGTAGTCGTTTAAACTAAGACGCCAGTTTTACTAGTCATTGCAATCAAATTTGTCTAAATAGCTCAATTATAATGAATAGCTGTTGCAACTCTATTGATATATAAGTGCATTACTTAAGCTATATATGTATGGTCAAGTAAGTGTCAAGTTTTGTGTTGAATGTCGGCTCAAGTATCATACATTTTATTTGTAGTAATAGTAACCAGTCATTAGTTTACTTACATATTTTATTCGTACTGTAATTTTGCTATCATCTGTCTGTAATTGTAGCACCAATCTAATTTTCAACTATTTATTTAAAGTTTTTAAAAATAATACGAATTGATTAAAACCGAAATATATCAATGAAATAATCTACATTTCATACTAACCATTTAAATCAAAACATAAGGAAAACCAGCAAGAAATCTTTAAAATGATAGCAGTCGCTCCACAAGACGACTGCATTATTACTGATTAATCACCACTTGACCTTTCACTATCGAATAAAAGGATCGTAATAACATCGAAGAGGTCCAACAATATATCAATTGTAGTTGAGTTGCACACCGTTAAAGCAGCGGGCGATGACTACGATCAAAACCGAACCGTCAGTGGTTTCAGACAAGCGTTTTTTTTTCTGAGCGTATGATACGGGTGTTTCGGCAGATGTGCTTACATTAACTGTACTTCGAAAAACCAGGGTCTCGTACATGAAATTATTTTGACATATTCGTTAGAACTGATAGTGGTAAGTCAGTTATCAACTCGTGCTTATATGAGCTTAACCCTATTAACGCTCGTACGAGTTGCGTAGGTGGCGAAAGGTGAACTTATACGTTCCTACACGAGTTTTTTTTTATTAGTTTACGATAGTGGCTCTACTCTGTATATAGTAAGCTGTTGGCTGATAGTAAGCAGTCCGTGGACTCCAGAAGTGATGGCCACCATTCCAAACGCCATCGTCTGTAACTGCTGGTATGACTCCACCGCCGCGCGTATAAAACGCTGGTCTGTAACTTTCGACTATGTCAGATTCTGACCCAAATATTTTGTTCAATACTGGTCAGGTTTTCTGCTTAATTTGATGGTTATGAATAGGATTGATCCTTAGATTGGTCTAACGGATTTTTGTACAATAAAATATTTAGTGCAGTGTTTATGACTACGGTCAATTTGGTGAGTTATTTTCGGGTTTTGAGCCTTGCCTTTAATTGATTTTGAATAGTGCAAATTTATTTTTGTATGACTTTCATCGTTTTTAAAATTGTGAACTGTCGCATTTTAGATTACAGATATAAATAATAAAGTATTAAATAAAATAGTATTAAACTTCATATTAAAAACACGAAAGTGAAGCCAAATTCATTTAGATCATTTTTATGAAATTATGAACGTCATAACTAAAGTGATATCAACAAATTTTCTTACGGCTATTTCGCTGATAATTGTATGTAAAATAAACACAGAGAAGAGAAAAAGATTCTGAATTACCAAAACTGCTCTGATAAGAGTGTAATGAGGAAGAAGAAATATCAAACCTGATGATAAATATTATCGTAGCATATAAGGTAGTAGATTTACCAGGCCCGAAACTTACAAGTGTGGTAGGTGAGTGATAAATGTAGTAGAACTCCTAAAGTGTTCGTAAAGATACTTCACTGTTATTCCTGCCTTACAGAAGTCACAGTGATGGATATGTGTAGGCAATTGTCCTGAGTTATCGTTTTCTTTACGTCGAGACTCTTTACGTTAAACCAAGAACTTTCTCTGTGATTATCCTTACATCGACTCTATGATTTCGATATACGTTGAGAGAAAAACTTCCCTGATCGAAACTAGCAATATAAAGTTAGCACACACATTTCTGTCTACAAACGTTTTACGTTTATAAATTCTAACCTGAATCATTCTCTGTAAGCGTTACAAATTATAAAACTGATAAAATGTATTGGAACGAGCAGTTAACAAGCGAACCACTTTCCCCAAGCGCTATGAAATATATGTAACTATTATTCTCAAGAGGACGGAACCGGTACTTATAAAAATAAGTTTGAAATCGCCTATCCGTGGCGATCAATGCTCATGTCTTCTGTGATATAACAGATTCTAAACAATTTTCATATACAATCAGGTAGTTGTTGAAATATCATTTGTTGATTTTCCATAAACTTTGAACATTGTTTTTTATTTTTATTTAAGTATTTCTGTAAAGATCTTTAACAAAGAATTGTATTATATTATTATTATATTAATCACAAATAAAGGGATTAACGCGTTTTATTCTACACTGCTCTAATGTAAGGATCATAAAATACCCTTATAGCTATTTTATAACCTTCAATGTATAAAATCAGAACGAAAATAAAACTAAGAAAGCAGAATTTGAAGAAATCTTGCATGTCATTAAGAACAGCTCAAACACTAAGATAATTAAAAAGGTAAGATGTGACAAAGAAAAGCTGATGTCTCAACAAATATTATGCATTTGAATGTATAAAGGCTAGAAATTAATAGATTGATAGTTTTCAAGTTTGAAATAGAAAGCCATAATTATTATGCAGCTCCAATCTGTGCAATTATATCTGGATATGCAGTTACTAATTAAGCTGAAAACCAGGCTGTAGGAAATATGAGAAGTCTTAGTGAGAGTGCTTCCGAATTGCTTCAAAAATCATATGATCAGAAAGATTCCTTTCCTTTTTCAACATAATATTTAATTCTTTCTTAATTTACTGTACGGCAATTTTTAATTTGATTTGTTGAATTTCGATAAAATTAAAAATTAAATATCTAAAACCGACATCTCTTAGTGATTGATATCCACACCAATATTTAAATACGTCCTTTTGTTTTAACAAAAACCTTCAAAGTTCGTAAGTTTTCTTGATGACTTTTTTGTCAGATTATTGAACTTCAAGTAGATATGCTGCCATTACTAAAGTAACTTTCTACTTAATTTTTATAGGCGAATTTTTTTTAATCTTAAAAGTGCAATGAAAACTGCCAGTCACAATTTCCAATGGCTATTAAAGATTTATACACGGCTTTCTATAAATACAGATGTAGGTAACGAGTGCGTATGCAAAACACGTTTGTCACTTGAAATATACGTCGGTTTTTTAACGCATACGGTAATTTACATTCATTGCAGATACGAATTTATTACTTTTATTTTTGTATCTCTTTTAAAAGTGGGTAAGTATTTGTTTAATCATATACCTATTATTATATACGTTGCTTTACTAACAGTTATTTTTTTGTATAAAATTGTATTCAGGCGTATAAATATTTATTATAATTTTAATTATCAGATTGACATGATTCAGTTAAGCTATTCACTCGATAGCTTCATTAACTATCCATAGAATCCATAGAATCGGTTTTTTTTTAATTTCTTTTTATGTCTAGTTTAATTATCTTAACTATAACTTTTAATTACTTGTTACTTAATTTTAATAAAGTAAACTTACTCAATATAATTCCCAATTTCCGCGTCAACACACAAACACAGCTAAGTTCCAGGAAATTCAAATTTTGTATCAAACGCGATCGAAACTGGAAGTGAGTGAAATACGTGCGGTCCGTCCCGCAGACGCGTCGCGACTGAGCCCGCGTTTGCTTCGCCGCAAGCTAATATATCTCAAATACTAGTTTTCATCGTCTTTCACTGGTTTAGCTTCGAGTCGACGGCACCACTTTCTGGGTTAATGAGGAGCCTGACAGAGTCCGCGTTCGCCCGTTTTCTATATTTTCGAATACGTCGGGTGCTTGTTGAAGATTCAAACTCTTGTGTTGCTATGCACTCCTGATAGTTAAACTATGAGATTTGTTCAGTTTTTACAAAAAGATAGTTTTCTTTTTGTTACATCTTGATGAATGAGTGAACTTCTAAGTGTAGGTCAAGGTCGTCGACATGATTTTTTTAACTATAACATAGATACTTTCAAAGTTGTCATTTCCTTGTTGAATCTCATTTGCACTCATACTAAAGACATCTTAAGCCGATTTAACCAAAATATAAGGTTAGTACTCATTCAATTTGTCAGCTCAGTCAGTTAATTGAAATCAATGGAAGGTCTATCAAACTTTCAAATTAATAGTTTTCATTATAGTTCTCTAAATAGTTCAACATTAAATGTTTCTTACATAATATCATCATCATCTGTCACTGTTTGGAACACCATTAAACACAGGTAACACTGCTACCCGTTTTCGAATATTCCCTAACTTACTTCATACCTAACGAGAAATTTAATGATTTAATGGAGGTGATCACACGACCAATATACCTATACTTATATATAAAGCAGTATCTACAGTTTCTTTGTTTGTTTGAACTACCAGTCGGATTTGAATAATTCTTTTTGCGTTCGATAGCCCAGTTCCTGAAGAAGGCAAGGTAATGTTACGCTACTGGCAACAAGAGCAGATCAGTAAGCAAGGATGACGCAGGTGAAACCGAGCTGCGGGAAGGTGGTTGAGTGATTGACAATGATACTGATATCTTGTTCTTTTTAAATACAACTTAACAGTTTCCGGGACAGTAAACGTGTATGACCGTGATGATAATAAAACATTAACTGTGTACAGTAGTGTCGATGAAAGAGTTAATTGATGATCCCGGCTACTTCTAACAATTTGTGAAAATAACACATAAAAATATATATTATTATATAAACGGTCGAATTGAGAAACCTCCTTTGAAGTCGGTTAAAAAGGAAACATTTCTCAAAAGAAATTGTGCACATTTTAAAAATAAATATCAAAGACTACCTCCTTTAACAGTTCTTAAATGACTAATTGAGCTATAGTTGATCTTTGACACTTTTAAACGATTATTAATTTGCTTTCGAATTGTGTATGTAAAAAAAAACTCGATAAATAATTTTTAAAAGTTAAATTTATACAAAATTTGACACAAATTGATTATTAATAATAGAGAAATTAAGATATCAATAACATATCATATAAATAAAATAACAATAATCAGCTTTATTTATAAGATACTAATATACCTAATAAATAACAGTATGTAGCTCTCTCAATATTTTGTTTAATGACAGCGTAAAATATTAGACCAAATTTAGTTCTCAGAGTAAATACTAGGGGCGCTGTTATTTTCCGTATAACTTGATGTGCTTTTTCTTACGGATGCGATTAATTGTTACAAACGAATACATCAAAGAATGACTGTTTGCCATCTAAATGCTATATTATATACCTTTCTTTATTGAAGAAGAACCCTATTTTTTTAAGTCAACTGCCACATTATTGGTTGTAGTACACACAGACTGTAAAAATATCTATTCGGTTAAGTCTTTAGATGTATCGTGAACTGAGTAAGAAATTGACACTTTAACAAACAAGAGAAAGTATTTCCTTACACTTCCTATGAGCTCACTTGCACTTACATACGCGTAACTTGTACAAGTAAACCTTGCGTCGTTTAATTACGAAACTCGCTAATCCAAAACGTTTTCTCTACCATCAACATAAACAGGAATAATGGTCTAAGACAGGGCTGTCCAGACCGGATATGATCCCGGGCCAATATCAAATTACTAAATAGATTTAAAAACATATTTTTATAAAGAAAAGATTTGATAACGTTTTTTAGCCTGTAGAGGTTTATAATATCTACTTACTAATAAAATTTTAAAAATGAAGAATTTATTCTTTCTATAGAATATTTGAAAACACACTGAAGGCCGCACAAAGATGAATTGCGAGCCGAAAGCGGCTCGCGGGCCTTGGTTTAGACAGCCCTGATTTAAGACACGACATGCTATTTCCTTACTAATGTCTGAATTTAATGGAAAAGTTTACAATTGTAATTACTGGTACTAATCATTACAGGGATAAACTTTTTAGTAAAGGTTGTAAACTTGGTACTATTGCATTATAATTAAGTTTATTTTATTGTCAATCACATCATCAGTTTGAAGAAGTTCACTTCCAAGGTCAATGTTCGCCTTCAAAGGGATAAGTTTGGGTAGTAAGATAATATGTATAGTGTTACCTGTATACTAAATGAATTATAAGGAAAAATAAATTATAGAGATTACCAGTAATCCCTTAGACGGTTTCATATTTTAAACTGGAGACATCATAATATTTTATTACTTAAGGGGCAAGATATTATGAACGATGAGAAACGATGGAGTGATTGTGGCCGACATTTTACTTCAAAAGCTTCACGTACATACGTACAATGTAGTTAGATACGTAGTGTTACGTATTTAAATACATCATAGAAATCAAGATAATTGCCGGCTATGGAAGAGTTCATCAAAAACGAACATCAAGCAAAACACAACAATTTGAAAAAATATTCATATAAATAAATCGGCAAACCTGAATAATATTATGTACAATAAGTATTCATTGATCAACGTACTTGAACAAGTCCGAAACTAAGCAAAAAGCTTTCTTTACAAGAGTGGAATATTGTACGATTTTCAAAACTGATCACGTTTTAGTTAAATGAGACAAATTCTTGGCAATAGATGTCAAAATACGTAAGGAAACAAATCGAAATATAGAAACAACTGTTACTGCATCAAAAATCGATTTTTGTAGTAGCATTACTGACTCCGTTTTGCTTCATGGTAAGCAGTCCGTGGAGTCCAAAAGCGATCGTGTGATACTGCTGGCATGGTAGCCTCTCTCCACTATGTGAGCTCTATGAGATACTTTTTCACACCTCGCTTAGAAGACCCAGGCAAATTGGAGGGAAATAGTATGGTAATGTTAAATTATAAAGGGATGTGTAAGTGCGACATTTAGGTGATTATGATTACATTAATACATGTTTCTTCTTTTGTAATATTGTAAGCGAAAACAACACAGGTCTGAACAAATCATATGCTGCGTTGTTAATTAAAAGAAAATACATCTTTAAAATTCATTGTTATTCATAAAGTCTTAGGCTTTTATGCTCTTTGTTTCATACTTTCATAAGAAAGATATTCACTTCTAGATAATCAACAACTTGAGGTGCCGAGTTCATAAGAAAGATATTCACTTCTAGATAATCAACAACCGAGGTAGGGAAAGCTATCTAAAATTGCCGATTCACTTTGAGCAAGTGTGGTAGTATATACTCATGCCTTCTCTCTACGAGAAGTGACATTTGCCTTGCTGTGGTATAATAATGATCTGATATTATTATTATTTTTACTCAGTTTTAACCCCGTAAGACTTTTTTTGAACAAATGTCAATAACCGTATAAATAAAATACGTGAATGTCATAAAACATATTAACTAAGACTTTAGGCTGTTAAACTTTACAATATTGTGACCTTAATCGATTTGTACAATGTATCATTAATATTTGTTCAGACATTTAAAAAGAGTCTTTGTTTGGCCAAGTTTACAAAAAAAATATTGAAATCACTAATATTGTTATGAAAATTAATTGCCTTAAAGTACGCCATTGTTATTGTCAATTAGCAAAGTTCAATAACCGTAAAACTGATGATGGTAACAAACGGTATACCTACAGTGTTTGCTACCTTTCATCATCATTTGTCGGCCTATACATATTTCGCACTTAATTTTGTGTTTTTAAAGTTTACTTAAGAGTCTTAAGGAAACTTGACGTTACTGATTTACCGTAAAGGAAAAGCAGAACAAGGAACTATATTAATATAATTATACTAATAAAATTACTCTGAAGTTGTTCCAGCAAACTGAGGTATCCAATGCCTATGTCTTTTTCGTACAAAAACAGGAATATGCCTCCAGTGAGATAATAAGAAGCTGGTACTTTAAGGTATATAAGTACTGCTCCGTGAAGAAATACCATTATCTATCAGCCTTACCTATCACCATCAACATCAGTAAGGCAGTCCATTGCTGAACATGGGACTTGCCCAAAATGCGCCATCTTTCCCAATTTACGGTTATTTGCATCCAGTTTCTGTCACCAGTTGTTATCGACCCATCTAGCAGTGGCGCGTCCTACTCCACGTTTCTTTTACCTTTAGTGTTACTTATATGCATTTTTAATCAGCGACAGAAAATTTTTACCGAACAACGCCCCTAGTGTTAGTACTGAGAACTAAATTGTGTCAAACAACCACAGTGTCACTGGTGAAACAATGGTAGAACTACTGTAATAATGAAGTACAATAAGTTATTGACTTCGGTTCGTATGATAACATAACGGCAAGCTAAAGAAGAATACCTTAAACAGCTGCAGCCTCATTAAGCAAACCATTGCCATTTGCGATATGTATTTTAATGCTTTTATTTAATGTTTTAAATGAGAAAATAGTTAATTATTTACAATTTCTAAAAAGCTCATCAATGGACAATGTATTAAATGAACGTAAATTCCTTCCTTTTCTTTTTCCTCAGCTCTTCTTCGCTCTTCCTTACTAACCATCTGTTGACTCGTCTGCCACTGTCAGCAATTGATAAAAATCCTAATTATGAGTTTTTGAGAGCCTGGCAACCACATATTTGTTGATCAAATCAAAGAAATTGAGCGATTCGGACATTTCCAGTAAAACTATTATGAAAATGTACAGATAAATTTAAAATTTTGTTACTGTAGGTTATTGATTCTAAAGGTTATATGGTAATTTTTCAGTGATGTCTAGTTCTCCAAAGATAGAAAGATAACGAAAGCAAGTCATAAACTAATAAAAAACTAGTCTTATATGAAGATCGAAAACATACTAAACATAAAGAAACTGCAGCAAAGAGTTCGCCAACCGTAAACATGTAAAGGGCGTGAAATAAGACTGCACATATTGTTGAAGAGGTAAAACTTTTACTGTTACGAGTTATGTTGTTTCATTGTGATCTAGAAAATTGTATTTCCAAGTAATGGTATAAAATAGTACATTCCAAGACATGGCATGCACTGTATTTTACTTAACTGCTTGAGAAACAATAATACAATTTATGTAGGAGATGTCGTGATGCCATAATGGTTAAAGCACCCGCCTAAGCACGAAGTTATTTGTGTGAAAGCGAGTGCCCTTTTTAAAATAATTATGTTGTTGGTGGGTCACCTTATGGCATTTAATAAAATATTATAGTAGAAAATACCACAACAAATACTACACACAACGCCATCTGCCTCCGTGGTGCAGTGGAAGCACAAACGACTGCAGTGCACGATGCCCAAACGGGACTAAAGGTTGTGTGATCCATAAATTTGTTCTGAGTCTGGGTGTACTTTGTGTTCATGAAATGTATGTTTGTAAAGTCCCCCGCGACACAGTGCAAGTTCCCTAGTGCGGAGTTGTCTTTTATAAAAATATATTATATATTTAATAGAAATCTAGACCCAAAGTAAGCATATAATTATAGCTTGTGTGGTAGAGATATAGATATAGATAGACTATAATGATTAGAACGACTGAGACACAAGGGTTCTTAAAACAGGTTAGGAAGAGATTTCGAGTTGTGACGTATAAAGAAGTTATAGGATATTGATTGTCAACCTTACCTTCATCATCATCAATCGACCTTGTGAAGTGCATCAAGGCTACCTTCTTTTCTTAAATTCATGTTTCTTCTGACTATAAACATCAGAGAAACCCTATTAAGGCTATCATATACATTTAAAACTTGCTATGTAGCAATTATACATCCATTTATACACCCTGAACCAATTTTCACTCCTTCATCAAAAAGCTTTTATCTATCGCACACAGTATGTAATAAAACGGTTAACAGAACAACTTTTAATAGCCGGGTTGTAAACTATTCCCGTGTAAGCCCGTGTTACGTACCACTGTAGTTAATGTTTACTACTGTAGTTAATGTTTACGACAGAATTAAATCATTGTAATCCTATTTCTATTAGGTCACTTTTACGTTCGTAAAACTTTTTGTCCGGTAGAAGATAAACTTGAGCTTTATTGTATAAATTATATATTAAAAGCCAAAGGTTAATAGCTAAACATAAAACACAAAAAAAATTATTTAACTTATGCAGTTGGAATTTTATAATACTAGGCCGGTATATTCTGTACGGTTAAGGTTGTTTATCATACAAAGATGACATGCTTGCGCAAGAAGGTTTAGCAACTGCAGACTTTTTCTATGATTTCATTCGAAGTGTTATTCTTTTTGCAACCTAAATTTAATTCAATGTTAGAGGACTAACGTCTATATTACAGGTACCTAGTTTTGGAGTCATAGAACCGCAATATCTTTACGTAATAATATGTATGTCATAAAAATGTGTAATTGCTGTGTAAAATTGCTTAAAGTAATAAATTCATAATTCATAAAAGTCGAAGTGGTCCAGTGGATAAGGCACTCACTTCGAGACGACACAACAACACGAGGTAGTCGGTTCGAGTCCAGGCAAGTACCAATGTGATTTTTCAAATCATATGTACTTTCTAAGTTTATTCTAAGTTTATCTTGGACATTTAAGAAAAACATCGTGAGGAAACCTGGACTTAAAAGTCTGAAATTGCCAATCCGCCTTGAGCAAGCGTGGTGATTAATGCTCATGCCTTCTCTATATGAGAAAAGGCCTTTGTCCTTCAGTGGGACAGTAAAAGAGGCTGTTCATCGCCCGCTAGTGAAGTAGGTATATGTAGGTATACAATCAAGCCGTCTATACTTAACTAAATAGGTGATGACATGTGTTGACAAAAAGCACAATTATAAGCACTTGTAACCGACGTGTGTGTTTCTTACACACAATGAATATTGAAGAAACAAAAGAGGTATGTTTAGATCGCAGCAAATTGCGTTCAATAGTTCCTGTCTACCCCATCAATTGAACACAGGCGTGAAGTTATGTATGTATGTAATTAACAAATTTGAAACCAAAACTCCATACTACGGTTACAATAGTCTCTTTATTAAATAACCCTTAGTAGGTGTTGATCCCGGCTAAACTTAATTCAATTAAAGTTAACCAACATACGATGTATCGTACACAGCCGTTCAAACACGAAAAGATCATTTATAACACCGTAGCTGTATTGTGAAGTGGTTTAAAGTTGTAAATCGTTTGGTTTGAATCTATAATGTATATACATATTTTAGATTTTTACATAATTTTGCAGAAAATAAATTCTAAAAGGTTATCAAAAAATATTGTGTTTGGGCTTGAGACGAAGGCGGTTGTCAGATTAGAATCATAGAATCATTCCTACAATATCATTCAACCTCTTCTCATACAAAGAAGTGTGTTCAAAGCGGATTTTTATTTATTTGTTTTTTCAGTTTATTAGGTAAATAACACAATAGTTAATATTAAAAAGTTCATGTCCTGGCATTACAGGAGCAATGTCAGACACTCTGTGTCGTCCATGAGCGACAGTTACCACTTACCATCACGTGGGCTGTTTGCCCGTCTGCGTCTGTGAGCAATAAAAAAATTAATACAAAATCTTCTAACAATGATTCCGATGTTTCTTCTTAACAAGTAGTGGCTGTATTTCATCTACAGTCAGGCCCTTTGTCTCTGGTAAGAAGAATACGCAGAACGCCGACGTCAAGAAGCATCCGATACCAAACATATAGAACACCACTCCCCAGCCCCAGGTCTTTAGCAATGGGTTCACAATGAATAGAACCAAAAAGTCACACGTCCAAGTTATTTGAACGACTAATGTTGAAAGCTTGCTTTTAACCTGAAAAATACATTGAATGAAGTTATATTACTAATAGTAATATTTTAACATTTAACAAAAAATATGAGATATTTCGGTCCAATCCCCAGATTTGATCCCCTACGGTGATTATTATTCTTTAATTCCGTTCTGATCCTCTGCATATTATAATAATGCTTCAGCTTAAATGGTTCAAGATAGAACTATTTTGTTAAAAAAATTTAACAGTATTTGAATCCATCATCATTTCAATTATTAAACTTTAACTTGTTATACGCTGGGCTTACCAATTACTAGGCAAAATACAACAACGTTACTACACATTATCAAATAACTGTAAACTGAAGCTTACGCTAGTCATCAACCTTCTCACAAAACCTGTAGACTATAATTATTGGTAAACTATAAAAGACGCCTACTCGTATGTTCAACAATAAATCGTTTTGATACTGCTGCTAATGTGTCAAACCTAAAATAGTCTATTGGATGTCTATGGCAAGATGACAATTTTATCTACTATGCCACAGTTATGAAGGATCCATCAGAAGTAGATACATTGGGGAATCAGACCAGAATAGAAAATATAATAATCAAAAATACGATCCCCCAGGGTATCAGTAAAAGGGAATCAGATCGGAATAACTCATTAATGTTTATTATTATTTATTATTAATGTTTTGCTGATAATTAAACATTTTTTTCTGTAATGCTCACCTCAGGCAAAAAGAGTTCAGCCAGTAACACAAATGGTACTGTTCCTGCTCCAAATGTGTACATAACTGGAAACACGAACAAAAAGACGGCTGTTATCCAGTTGGGGCCCCAGTGTAGTTGCATCTGAGTTCCAAGCACTATGCAGCTGATACCAGTGCCTATTGACGCGTAGATTATGAGGGGCTACAAAACGATAATAGTATTGTAAAAATTTCTCAATACTTAGAAAGTATTTTAGATATAATAAACGCTAGGCACAAGTAATTGTAAGTAAAAATATATCACTATCAAAAAATACATTAAAAATTAATAATTGGATCAATATTATTTATAGTCTTCATCATCATCATTCATAAAACTTTATTGATTAAGAGTAAAATAAAATTATTTTTATGGCAAATAAATCAACAGTATAATTTATTGCGCTAGCTCCAGCTCTTTATATAGGGTATACATATATGTAGGTGCTTATGACGTTTTTAATCTAAATAGGACAGAATAAAAGAACTTTGTTTAGCTGGGTTTCTCTAGTTTGAACGACAAACACTATTATGCGTTACAACATAATAATATTAATCAGATTAAAACATCTGACAATAATAATGATTTTTTTGATATTTATATTTCTTTCTTTTACTCTAAAATATAAAACTAAATTCTCACCCGTCTGCCAGCGACATCAGTTAAATAAGCTGCTACTACACCAGATACTACAACAACGGCTTGCAATAACATACTGCACAATGTAGTAGAGGCAGAAGGTAAGGCATCCACAAACAATGATTTCACGTATATCTGGACTACAATTAAACCTTGGACTAATGACGACAGCATTAGCACTAAGTTTATTAATAATGCTCGTCGTGTTGAACGGGATTTTTCTGGAAAACATAAGATTTATATCAATAAATTCTAAATTCTATTTTGTGATATGTAAATTGTTTTACAAATTTGTTTTGAAGAAAATCGTATAAGCTTGTAAGTATTTTTAGGTCGGAAAATAATTTACTAACAAACAATACTTACATTTTGTAACTTAATTATTGTTTTGAAAGTAAATACTGCATTTTTAACAAGTTAAGGTAGCCTTTAGGCAATAGAGTTATCAAAAGTGAAGCATCGTTAGGTCTGATTAAAAAAATGTTTTCGATTAAAGGTGAACAACAATAAATGTATTTATTATCTTGAATATAAAAGATCAATCACCTCACATTGCAAATACCTAATTGAATTGAAAATTTCAAGAACAATGTGTATTTTATAATTCATATTCTTATGACTTACAAACCTTACTATCTGTTACTAGAATTAAAAGGTTACTTACTCATAAACTGCCATAAAGAGAGCTTTTGTTCTGGCTTTGTATTTGCGTTTAGTTTTTCATGTTCAGATGACTGCTCATCTTCTAGGTCGGGGTTCAGTGTTCGTTTTATCAAATTAATTTCATCTGCCACTTCCTTCTCATCGAGCTTTAGTCTTCTGAAGAAAGCTATGGCTTCGGCTGCTTTCTATAAGAAGAAAAATATTATTAAAGTATCTTAATAATGTTGCGAACTGAAGATAAAGGCTGATTGGTAATCGCTCAGCATATCTTTAACAATAAAGATCTGCGACTGGAATACCGATCTTGCTTTAATAAATTCTCTATGATCTTTTTGTTATATTTATTTAACACAAAAGTTTTAGAACCAATTTTACTACTCAGCTTCGCATAAAGTTAATATAATTTTTTATTTGTATTAGTACCATATAAATAGTTGTTCCTAAAACTGCATTTATCACATTTTCAATTTCGTAGGCTGTAGACCGAAATTAATATATCCTTTCTACTTTCACTAAATAAATTATTTTTTATTGCCTTACGGTGGCAGACAAGTCAATGACTTACGTGGTGATAGCTGCTATCTCCCACTCTACACTACCTACTCTTGGCGCTCTATTTAAACTGTTAGAAGAGGACACATTACCGTAGCAATAAAATATATCACAGTAGCTAGTTCATTCAAAAGATTACAATAAGTACGGAAAAAACATTACGCACTATAAACTATGCAAACATAATAAATTTAATAAGAATATTTACCCTCTCCTCCCCGATTTTCATCAAGTAAGTCGGTGAATCTTTTAATATGATGAGAAGACTGGCACATACTATAGCCATGGCCAGACCAACGTACAGCATCATATCATAAGATAAATATCCTCCTAATCCATACGAGAGCAACATGCCCATTCCATAGCAGACCATGTTAGCAGATGTCATGGCTCCACGAATAGACTCTTGACAAATCTCACCAATGTAAACTGAAGCGATTAAATATGTAGAACTGCTAGTACCAGAAATGAAGACACTAAATAAAACAACCTCCACTTGCCTGGAGACCGTAAGTATTGACCAGAATATCTGAAAGTTGAAAATAGATGAATTAAATATTATGACCGTGTAGTCTTCTAGGAGTAAGAAGTGACTGAACACCCTGAGCAGCAGTATTACTAGAAGTGAAGTTGTGCGCGTCATTTGTCTTTGCTCTGACAGAAAGCAGATTACAACTGATCCCTTATAGGGGGGATCAGACCGTAATAGAAAATATAATAAAATTATTAGATACTCCTGTATCTAATATTTTCAGATATACCACCACATATAGCAGTACTTATTTTAATATTACATTGTGTTTTATCTTTTTCTTTTGTACCATTAAAAACAAGGATAGAGAACAACGAAAGATTATAATAAGATTGCTATAAGAGCTTGTGGTAGAGACCCAGATCAGATCTCCTGATCAGACCGCAATAACTCCTATCCTATGTACAGCGTACTGTGTTGCTTGCATGTCACATACTTATATTTTGTAAATTTTAATTGGTTTTCGTTTATTACTATGCTTTGTATATGACAAAATAAATAGATTGCATACTATCACTTAGCTGCAGTCACCAACCTACCTATCGAAGTGTATTATTCTTAAATTATCTCACTGCTGAGCAAAGGCCTTTCCCTATGACTTCCATTCTCCTCGACCCATAGCAAGTGTGGACCACAATCTATATATTTTCTCTAACTAATCTCGCTTTTTGGCAAAGTGAACTTTGACCAATTCTTTCCTTTGGGAAAGGCTTATGTCCTGCACTGGTAATGTTTGAAAAAAAAAACAAAGTACTTACAACTAAGCTAGTAGCTGTGATCATAGCACATCTTTTTCTTCCAATTTTATCTAACAAATAACCCGCTATTAACGTACTAATCATCCCTCCAATAGATGATAGACTTCCTAGAAAGGATATTTCGGTATCCGTCATAGGTCTGTTAAGAGTAGTATTTTTTGATTCAAATAATCTGATAGTTGATGCCGGCCACGCAAAAATGAGGCCTAAGTTGAGACCCATCGTGCAAACTGAAAATAAAATATAAAAAAAATATAAATGTTTTAAACGTAAATTGTAATCTATTGATATATCTTCAAATACAGCAGTGAAAGTTGTAACAGAGAAACTATTTTGAAAATTAAACTAGTAATTACACAAGTTGTCTTCTTTTGTTTCGCCGAGTTGTTCTTAGATAACGTCGCACGTCAATTCTTGGGATACTCAATATATTTCGCTTACGGATAACACTTTCTAGAATACTTCTGTAATATTAATCATCATCATACTAACCCGTTACTATCCCACTGCAGAGAAAGCCCTGATCTCTTCGAGAAGGTCTGACCTCTCGGATCAGGCTTGATCGCAACTCTTGATCAATGCGTTTCACACTGTGAGGAAACCTGGACTTATAAAAGTAAGGTCCAAAAATTCGCTAATCCGCAATGAGCAAGTGTATTGATAATATAAGAAAGCATTTTTTCCTGAAATCCCTGACTTGTGGACTTAAAATGGTATATATTTTCAGTCAAATTATAACCTCACTTTAATCATTTAATATTCTTGATTCATAATACTCTCTACTTCTTTTACCATAGTATAAAACTTCTACTTACTTATTCCAGTACACATTATTTGAAATAGCAGCCCCATTCTGATTGTTTAAATTTAACTGTAAAATCAATCGCACCTAGATTATTCAACGCTGAAAATGACAATGTAACAGTATTTAGTAACACGTTATCAGAGCAAATCTGTTAAATAAATAAAATAGGATTATGCTGGTGCTACACTCATACGTACTTTTCCATTTTAGCTACAAAGTAGCAATCGTTATAATTTTTATTAGAATGTTGTAACTGTTGCTATTCCAGGCCACCCCCTATACCCTCTATATGCTTCGGTTCATTCAAATTCATTATCAGCATCAGTCTACCCCCAATAGGCTATTTGACTAATTTTGAAAAACAGTTTTAAATTATTGTTTGTGACATAATAATTACACTACATTAATATTGCCGAAATATTTACTGTTTTAATAATACAAACATAATTTTGAAGTTTAAATTTCATAAAACGCGCTAAAAACACGGTTTCTGTAATGGCACTGGTCATATGTCACGCATGACGTCACAAACGCAAGTAAACAATGTACATTGGGTTTATCAGTGCAATAAATGTGTATGTTATTTGCGTGTGACAAACCATTCAGGTACCAGATGAAATTTCAAAAATTATACGTAATTTATTTCGTTTAATTTTCAAAAAATACACATTTTTTACATCAAAAGAAAGTAAAATATATTTTTTACGCTTTTTCTTTCAGGATGACCACATTTAGTGAATGTTGTCTAATAGCCTATTATTGCCACCTTAGCTGGTCATGAGCCGCTTTAATGTATCGGTAACTTACCACCCTTAACAGAATGTCGGCCCACCTAATGAGCTCTGTTTAAGTTTAATTAACTAATTGCGACATAGTTAACTGCGCCTTTGTTATTTCTGTGCTAGTAGCTGGTTACTGTAGTAGTTACCTACTCATAATTGTAAATTACAAAAAAAACTAAAAGTTTCAAGTTTTTTAACTCTCTATATTGTTAAAATAGCTATTGATTTACATAGTGCTAAATAATGACGAAACTAGACACCTACTTACAGTTTTATCTGTGTGTACTACATGCCTTATTTGTAAGCTTTTAATTGCCAGCCTCATATAAGGATTTCCATCATTAAGTTTGTTTTACAATAATAGCCTAGCTATAAATGAGCATTCATTTGGAAATTAATTTGGTTGTGATGTCATAATATTATGATGTGAAAAAATTGGAATGACCCACCCTTGGCTTTGTCTTAATAGTTCAAAAGGTCTATCATTCTATTATGCTGTGTCTTAAGACCTTAGGTGAGACAGCCGCTACTACAAACGCTAATCCGTCTGCTATTTGCAGTAGCAGCGAAACCTTTCGACTTCGTCCAGCAATCTAGGGTATTCGGCTGGAATAAAATATTTAAATTTATTGATCCACCGTGTAGGGTACACGGTGGATCAGACCGAAATAAAAAATATTTTAGGAATAATCTGATACCCAGAGGACAGGGGAGGGAACCTGAACATGAGACGACTAAATCTTTGCCAAGAATTTAATCAGAAGTAAAATGGACAATAATTATTGATGGTGGCATCAATAAATAGATTTTTGACTCTGAAGTCTGACCTGAAAAATCACTCTCACTAACGTGATATTATGCAGATTGTTCTTGATTGGAATCAGGAGACATAAAAGAAAATAGTTTGATCCTTAAGTTAGTTTATGTCCACTGTACGTCTCTAGGCTAATACATATTATATTACATGCCTATTATAATATGTGATATTTAAAAACTACATTGTACAAACGTACAATTTACTTTTCATCATTTTAACTGCTATATAAAACCAGTTTAAGTAATCTAATTATGCGCCTATCTCTAACTAAATAAATAAAGGAATTATACCTCCTAGGCGTCTTTATAGCTACAGATTTTAAATAGGTAGCAAGGTTATGTGGGTGCGTTTCCACTGATGCGAAGCTGGGCAAAGTGGTAAAGAGCAGATCGTGAATAAGCCAATCACAGTATTCAAAATGTCCACTCCGCATCAATGGAAGTGATGTGATTGGCTAATTCACGGTCCGCTAGGGTATGTTTACTGCACTGTATCCTTGAAATATTTTATTGATAAACGATTCTCGTATCTAGCTGTTTCCACTGAGTCGTGGCAAAATTTTTACAGTCCACGGCATGCAGTCTTTTGAAGATTTTTTCATATTTCTAACGTGGCTACGATAGATATATCAATGACACTGGATTTGTTATCACGTTAAGTTGTGACGTTTTCTATCGTTTCTCCACTGCCGTGCTAGCTGTTCCCATTGACTAGACAACCTGTTGGCACGGCAAAAAAGACGTCGTTATTCGTGTCCTCTTTCTATATGCACAAGCCAAGATTCTTCGACACGATAATCTGTCGTCGCTACAAAGTGAGAACGTGCTCTTAAGAAAACACAACAGAAGACAAGATGAAAGGAAATGAGGGAAGAGGCCAACAAGGAGTCAAGTAATTGAGCCTTCTTACTCCCACTACTACTACTTACTATTATAATTATATTAATATTTATTACAACCATAACTAATTATAAACTATAACGTAATGGTAATCTGAGAGAATCTAGAATGCTCTGAATTGAGGTTTTTTTATATTAGCCTACTAAAGTGACTCCACCTCACCTGATGGTAAGCAGTCACTGGAATCCAGAAGTGGTGGCCACCATATCAAAAGCCATCGTCTTAAACTTCTGGTATGGTGGCCTCCACAATGGCGGCTGAGAATGGGGTTAGGGGAAGGGAATGAGGGAGATGAGGAAAGAGGAAAGGGGGAAATTGGGACGCCGGCGCTTTCTGATGATTTGCTACCTAAATTAATTTTACTTGTATCTCGATATGATATTTTTGCACACGTCTTAAAAACAGAATAATAAGTAGTAATATAAAATCTGTTTGTTACTATAAATAAAATGATAAGCGATGTCTTATTAAACAGGTTTATTTCAGTTTCATAAATATATTGTTGTAATCTAACTACTGTTAGATAACCTATGATTATATAAAGTACCCATCTAATAAAGAAATCAAACACACTTGATTATTTCTCTGCAACTGGCGACGGCTGGTCTAACTCCTTGGTTGATAAACTACATCATACGCACTTAGACCAAGCGCGGTTGTTTGAAACCGGGCAAGTACGAACGTGACATTTTCAAATTCGTTTGTATTTTCGAACACTCAAAAAATGTATATTCAAATTCTAGATCCCCTACCACAAGCTATAATAATTTTGCGTCTAGATAGCGTTGTGTGTAGTTGCGGTGATATTATTAATTACATTACTGACCTGAAACCTGTTATAAAGAAAAGTCAATAATAGACAATCCACATTGAGCAAGCGTGACGATCAATGCTTATGCTGTCTCTTAGAGAGGTCTTTCCCTGCAGCGGGATGATAATGGGCTCGTATGATAATGATCTAGCGTTACTCATTTCAACAGGTATCAAACATTGAGTAATTATTTATACGTTTTAGATATTTATTTGGAATTAATTATTGCAGAGTCGATGTTAACCGTGTCACCAGCGACATCTCTCTGTTTATATATACTTAAAAATGTAATTTTGTGTGTATATAATTAAATAAAGAGAAAAATAATAATAATTACAGTAACAGTACCTTTTTTTTATATTAGCCTACCAAAGTGACTCCACTCTGTCTGATGGTTAGCAGTCAGTGGAATCCAGAAGTGGTAGACGCCAAAAGGCAACCTACTGATATATTAGCCTCAACTATGGCGGCTTAGTGAGATGCTTTTTTACGCCCCGCATAAAAGACCCAGGATCTTATTTAGATGGGAACACATACGCTGGTAAAGGGTTCCAGGCGTTAATTGAGCGACAAAAGTATGAAGTGCTGAACCGTTTAGTTCGAGACCCTTCAAATTCCACTGTGAAAGGGTGGCACTTTAGTCCCACACGTATCGTTCTGGATTAAAAGGGTCGGATAAATTTAATTCAATCATTCAATTTACACCTTTAAGACTAAAGGAAACCAAACGCCAGAAATGGACTTTCTCCTAGTAATTATTTATCTAAAACCTATCTAGAATACACAAGTTAAGTTAATTAGCATCAAATCTTAGAATTGCGATCACATTTCGTATAAGCAAGTGGTTAGTCGATAAGTATCTGCGTTAAATTCATTGCATTGATATAGATTTATGGAAATGTATCACCTTTATATGCAAGATAAACCATGTACTGTATGCATGTGTGATTTATTTTCTCTTTAGGTTTTGAGAAAGTTGAGTCCTCTTAGGATTAACACAATAGAAGAAAATGGCATAAGCTTCTGACTTTAATTTACTCTTTGTGAATGTGTCGCCATATATTTGTTTACAGTAAATCATTACCAAGTGGCGTTCAAGAAATGGATCAAGGTGACGGCCATAATAGTGAAATGCGCGGATGATATCACAACCATGGCAGGTCGAACATAAATGAGACAGCACATAAGCATGAAGTTTGGCACAAACAAAGAGGTATCTATGTGCAGCAATGGGTGTATTCAGGCTGTGGATGATAACGATGATGAAATCTTTATCATCATTTTAGTCTTCTTTTTTCTTAGCGTATCGACAAAGACGAATCAAATTTGTGAGAAACAGTATGCTGTCACTAACAGAGCGTTATCTGTAGTTTTGTACAGGTCCATGCATATACAGGTAGCAGGGCACGCAGGGCAGGATAATACATGTGCCATAATTATAGTTAAAACACGTCTACTCCATAGTAGAAGTGTTGAATGCGCCCTAGAATAGGTTTATGTCCACATAATATTACACCTCTAGGGTGCATTACATAACTTCGAAAAGGCTAACACCGAATATTACAATCGTCACTTTGACCGCTCGTGGTTATCGGTTGTTCACTATGAGGTCGTTTTTGTAATACTTCTGGTTCTAAGATGTTGTTTATTTTATTTTATTTTTTTTATATTGTAGCCTACCAAAGTGACTCCACCCCGCCTGATGTTAAGCAGTCAGTGGAATCCAGAAGTGGCGGCCACTGTACCAAAAGCCATCGTCTTAAACTGCTGGTATGGTGGCCTCCACCATGGCGGCTGGGAATGGGGTTAGGGGAAGGGAATGAGGGAGGTGAGGAATGAGGAAAGGGGGGAAATTAGGCCTCCGGCGCTCTCACTCACCGAACGAAACGCAGTAGTACGGATACTACTACTCTTAAGTCGATCTTCTATGAGAGGGAAGTACTTCCCCGGACGATCCGGCCCATTCATGCTGAAATCAGCGTGGATCTACTTCCGTAAAGATTTGTTAAACACAATGCGGTGTATCGTTTCAAAAGAGGTTAAAACTGTATGTAATTTACAATAAGTACAGTTGTGCGAGTAGAAATAACGCTTGCAGAATTGTGTTGCAGCGCTGGGTCTAAATGGTATCTCTGCAGTGGTCACAGTATTCCTCAAGTTTGCTCGATTATCATTAAGACTGCTAAAACAAACCTTAGGTGAATAACTTTAAGTACTTAGGTTTTACAGCGGCCTACTTTACTTTCAGCCTTACTTTTACCTTTCTTTACTTTCAGTTGCGCGTCAGTTTTTTCTGCGTTTAATAGAGTTATTCCGGTCGGATCCCCCAGATCTGATCCCCTCTGGTCATTTTTATTCTTTAATTTTACAAAATTGAGTTATTCCGGTCTGATCCCCTTAGTTTGACAGGTAAGTATATAGTCACGAGAAAAGCAGTAATGATAAAAGCACTACAATTGGTCAAACTTAGTTTTACACGGACATATAAGCTTACGATTATTGTAGACATAAAATTATTAAAATCGGGGGAAGTGTGTCAGTAACAGCGACATTGTATTCAATGTTTACAGAGGTAGATTCAATAAATGGGTCTATAGGTCTATGAATCCGAGGTACGAGTTATTTACGATAAAGTCTTCTTTGTGTTGTAAGTACTCAACTGGTAATGCTTTAGGTTAACAATTTATAAAATGTAAAATTGTTTTGTTGATATAATTTGTATGAAAGTATAAAGCTTGGGACTAAGATGACGACGACAAAAACAAATCAATACAAAAAGACAAAAAAAAACCACAATTTCATATAAGCAAAATGTCTAAATCTAAACTAATATTATAATGAGAAAAGATGTTAGATTTTTTGTACCTATGTTTGTTTGTTTGTTTGTAACGATTTAACTAAAAACCGTCGTTACTGATTTGATAAATTCTTTCACCTTTAGAAATCAATAAATGAAGAGGGTAACATAGGTTATAATTATTTTATTTTGTTTAACAATTTTAAGAACAAAAAAAAAGGAAATATAAAATATAATAAAAAAGAGAATATTTAAATATTTTGATCGCATTTGTAAATCTGAATTATGCAATGTGTCGTATTGCATCGGTTTTTAGTATATTACATATTGCAATGATATTTTCCGTAGGCGTTAGTCAAAAGCGGACGTCTAATGTTAGATAATATATGAATAGATGATAGATAATAAAATAATGAAAATGTTTAAGCACAAAAAACAAAAAAAAAATTATTCATATTTCATTTAAATAAATGGCTTCAACAACACTCATTCCCAATTACACTCCCCTATACTCGTATATCTCTTGTACCACTAGATAGTAACATTAATGATACTTTGGTAAAACCAGAATAAGGGTCAAAGAAATAATAATTATTAACTATTCGGAATACCTCGGCTTAACTGAGCTTTTTTTATGTTTTAAGTTTTCTATGAAAACTAATTTGCTTAAACTAGTTGATGAAATAAAAAGGTAGTGGGCAATGACCTTTCTGTCGTAATTAAATACTAACATTTCTATCTTTAAATAGTTTAAAACAAAGTCATTGGTTCGCTAATTTCTTCTAAAGCAACAGATTTTGCTGTCATTTTACTATCTTCACAAGGATTTTTTTGACCTATTTGATCTCGACCAAGTATGTTAAATCATCCCATCTTTCCGCTGAATGTGTAAGGGAATTTAGGTACGACTTGCGTATTAAATACCTCCGTACGTCACCAATCCAGCAGTGGATAAAATACGAAAAATATAAATTTAAAAAATATATTAATCATCATCATTGTCTTTTCTTTCTTTCTTCTTTCTTTCTTATTAGCTGAATAACATCCACTGCTGGACATAGACCTCCCCCAATATTTGCCACCCTGGCCAGTCGTGAGCTGCCGTCATCCTTCGTTTGCCCGCCACCCTTATCAGGTCGCACGCTGCGCCTTAATTTATTAATAACGCACACATATTTACAATTATTTTAGTATATCACAGCTATAGTTAGTTCTACTTAAGAATAATTGCTTAATTTAACAGTGGTTTCGATGTTTTTTCTTCACGAACAATGGTTGAATCTCTTCAACTGTCAAGCCTTTGGTCTCTGGTAAGAAGAAAAAGCAGAAGACAGATGTTAAGAAGCAGCATATAGCGAAGATGTAGAAGACAGGGCCCCAGCCTAGAGCGTTGAGGAGAGGGTTGAAGATAAAAAGGATGATGAAGTAACAAAACCAGGTCCATTCGACGAGTAACATGGAGATGATGCTTTTGACCTGTAAGAAAAATACATACCGTAAATAATTCGTTTCAACTTACATAGCTTTGCGTCTTTTATCCCCGAAGAGGTACTCAGATGTGTTTAACCACCCACTTTTCATAATTTTTTATTTTAGGTCTCATTTAACAAAGCCTATTGTCATTTATTGGGCACAACTCCAGACTATGGGCTAATACTGAGAGTTTTTCGACAGAAAAACCCAATATCACTTTACCCGAGCCGGGGATCAAACCCGAGACCTCTGCGTGGTAATCCCTACACAGTACCACCTAACCAGGCAGCCATTTATTTAATTATTGGAATACAAAAAAAAACATAAAATTAACTTAATACTTAATACCAGTACCTATTGGTTTCCCGCAAACTGAAATATATCGCCATAAAAAGATGTAAACAGTATCTACTTGCAAAGTAAAATTATTCTCACGCTCCAATAACTGAAAAAAGTTTAGTCGTAAACTTTATTCATTACAGCTAATACAACTGTCTGGCTGTAGTCTTATCACAGAACACTTTTGATGACCTTCGTGACACCTTCACATGTGATGGTTTTACGGCTATCATTCATTCGAGTGTTGACATTATTTTTATTTTATTTATAAGGTTTACCAATAGTTATTATACCAAAACATTCATTACAATACACAACAAAGTATTATCTTAATCTAAATGCACAACTTATGTACGTATTGACTGCACTGGACTGCACCGTTGGTCTAGTGGTTAGTGTAACTGACTGCGACGCCGGGTGTCGTGGGTTCGATTCCCGCGAAAGGCAAATATTTGTGTGATGAACATTTGTATTTGTCTTTAGTCTGGGTGTTTTCTATGTATTATAAGTATGTATTTACAAATAAAAGTATGTATATGTATTATATTTCAGTTATCTAGTACCCATAACACAAGCTCTGCTTAGCTTGGGACTAGATGACTGTGTGTGATAGTGTCTACATAATTATTATAATTATTATTATTATGTAGGTAAACACCACATGCATATAATTTATTATTATAGTATTAATTGAACAATACATCTAAATAGAAACAAACCATTTCCGTGTAGGACAGGTAGTTAGCAGGTTGTTAATCAATAATACGATTATAGACTTGGCTCTTATACCTTTGAAGTGTCGCTCCAAATATAGCCGTTTACTGTAATGATTGTATAACTAGCCGTGAAACGGGAGAGTTGGAACCCAAAACTGTCTTTTGAAAAGGAGAATGCAGAAGCAAAACTGGTTTTCTGGGATATCTGTGAGGGATATTGAATTTAACTTTTGATAACAGTTCCGGGCAATCAATATTATTGTTTAATAACTTAAATAAAATAAAAGCTCAGATGAATTCCTACGTTTGTCTAATGAGTCAATTTTGAAAATTTGAGGCGTTTCAAGTATGTATGGTTGTCTTTTAGCAACACCCTTGAAGTAGGCTAGATGATACGAGTATAATAACTGCTTTTGGATTCGCTCAGTTCTTAGGCTATGTGTAACGTAGTGAGTATGCTAAGCAACAGCCCAGTACTCCCGTATGCTTATAACAAGGCTATTATATAGTACAATTTTGGTTTCAGATAATCGGAATGATTTAATATTTCTAATAATAAAACCTAGCATTTTTGACGCTTTCTTCACAACAGAATCTATGTGAGGAAGAAAAGTTAGTTTGGAGTCAAGTATTATATCTAAGTCCTTGACAGTGTCTACCTGATCAAGTGAAACGCTGTTTTTTTTATAGCTATGTTGGATCTTATTAAGTTTACGGGTAAAAGTTATTTGGGAACATTTTTTTACATTTAATTACATTTCGCTATGGCTACACCATTCCATGAGTCTGTCAATATCACTTTGAACATTTAAACATTACATAGCAGTATATGGTACATACTTTGCTAGGGCACCCTAGCAAAGTATGTACCATATACTTAGCTAAGGTATCTCAAATTCAAATTGATTTGTCCTTCGCATATTTACACTCTAGAATTGAAAAGTAACATACCTCAGGTAAGAACAGCTCAGCTAATAGCACAAAAGGTACAGTGCCTGCTCCAAACGTGTACATCACGGGGAAGACGTAAAGGAAGATGGCAGTGATCCAGTAAGGGCCCCACTGGAATTGCAGTTGGATACCGAGTACGATGCAACTGATGCCAGCACCGAATGATGCGTAGATCATCAGAGGCTGAAAAATTTATCAATTTAAAAGGAAAAATTACAGTAAAATTACTAATGTATTGTATCACACTGTTTTAATATACCTAATTAAATAGCAAAACATGTCGTTTATTCCTATGATTATTATTATTATTTATTTATTATCCTATATATTTTGTTTATTGCCTACAGTGGCTGACGAGCCTACAGTCCACCTGATGGTATGTGGCAACTGTTGCTTATGGACTTCTGCAATGCCGGGTGTATACAAAACCACTGCCTACCGTGATATTAATGCTCTTTTTAAACCTCGTTTGAAGAAGGACATATCATTGCGCTCGGGAAACACCGCACTGGTAGTTCACTCCAGAGCCTGGACGTACGTGGGAGAAATGAACGCTGGAAACGAACCGTGCTAGACAAGATCGTGTCCAGGTAGTATGGATGAACTTTGCTGCGATGTCGAGTGGTGCGATAATAGAAAGGAGACGATGGCAACAAGTCAAACAGTTCCACAGAACAATTCATAGAGCACGCATAGAGATCCAAAGCCCCTACGCTGCTCCAGTGAGTCCAATTTGTCTGTAAAATTGGGATCACCGACGATTCGAACAGCTCGCCGTTGAGGGGAGTCAAGTAGATCGAGCTGGTATTTGGGGGCTCTTGCTCACAGGTGAGAGCAGTGCTCCACGTGCGATCGTTGAGGACGCCTACCTTTTTGTTCGCCAGGTGTCTTTAAAATAACTCCCAAATTGAACCTTGCTGGATATTTGAAAGCCGAGGATCTAAATGACATCGGAGATTTAAAGAGGAACTCCTTGGAATTGAGGCACTTTAGGAAAAGGGTTCTTTTTCGCAGTGAACATGCATACTTGTGTCTTCGTGGTGAAAAATTCGAAAGCTCATCCGAGAGAGCTGTAACCGTCTCTTATGTACGGTGCTCTAAGGGTCTATCTGTTGGCTAGTGTACCGCGCATCACCCGTGCTGTCATCTGCATAGCAATGCATGTTTTTAATAGTTAACATCTCATTGATACGTAGAATAAACAGCGTCGGTAAGAGCACTAAGCCTTGTGGTACGCCAGCCTTAACCATCTTGATATCGGATCAAGCACCGTCAGCAATGACCTTAATGCTCCGACCATCCAGGAAGCTGGCGACCCATGTGCAGAGTCCCTCACGGATTCCATATGATGGTAATTTCGCTAGAAGTGCTTTGTGCCAGACTCTATTAAAAGCCTTTGCGATACCCAGGCTTACAGCCAGAGCTTGACGCTTGCCCTCCAAGGCTTCTGCCCAACGTTATGTATTGTGAGGTACACGAGAAGATCACCAGCTGACCGGCAATGCCAAAACCATACTGGCGGTCGATTATCAGTTGGTGCTTCTCAAGGTACTTCAAGAGTTGGGAGTTGATAAGTTTTTCCAGAACCTAAATTTAAGTTATGTAGGTATTGTTAATTTCAATTATAGCTATGGTACAATAGGAGTACACGCGACTGCTGTACATAAGGTTATAGGTTTGTTTCCCACACCGGACACAACGTGTCTATTATATGTATGTCTGTTGGGTCCTCTGTCACTTAAGACATTTAATCTAGAGCGAGAGATAACTGGTAAAAAAAATATGTAATAATTAAAATATCTTTACCCGTCTGCCAGCAACATCAGTCAGATACGCTGCTATAACACTAGCAATGACTCCTACAGCCGCCATTAACACACTGCACAATGTAGTGGATGCTGTAGGTAAAGCTTCTTTGAATAGAGGTTCCACATATATCTGGAATATCACCAATCCTTGGAAGATGGCTGCTGTCACCACTACCAAGTTTACTAGAAATGCTCTACGCGTAGATGCCGATTTTTCTGTAAAGAAAATTTTTGTATTATGATTTGTAAACACTGCGAACAATTTGGATCTTTCCTCTTTAGATCTCTCAAGAAGAAAGATAAATGATGAAAATTCTAGCAGAAATGCTATCACTTACTCATAAACTGCCAAAAAGACAATTTCTTTGCGGGTTGTAGATCAGGCTTCAGTTGTTCATTTTCTGGCGTTAAGTCTGAAATAGAGAAACAAAGTAACATTTAGTTAATTGTCTTTAAAATTATTGTAATAAAAGGAAAATGTCATGAAATGCAAAATAAAGCCTTGTAAAGAAAGAACTTGAAGAGTTTTTTTTATGCAAACTACAACAAAGAACGTATTATATCTTCTACCTATGTCTAGTCCTGGAGTTACGTTTTCCCAAGTGAAGAAATTTGCCATCGTAAACAGACTTTGCAAGCGGATTAGTGGCTACAGTATAAAGATATAATTCGTTTCTATGTCAGAACAATCGATCGTCGATGACAAAAAGATTTTAATATTGATCAAGCAGCCTTCATCCTAATCATGTCAGATGAGCGTCAAATTATGTAACTACGTACAAACTTAATCTGGCTTATCTAACGAGGCTCTATTTTACTACAAGCAGATTAAAAGGCTTATTTACAGCCAAGCATACCTAAGATAACAAATAAGACCAAAACACCCACTCATATTTAATGTGCCTACGTTTTATTGCTAAGCAAATAATCGTAACAGATAACATTAAAAAAGTTTGCAATGAAATTTTGGAGAGAAAAATTTAAATGGCACACTTATAGAAACTATAAATTACTGCTTACCCCATTAAGGGAAACAGGCGTGAAGTTATATAAGTATGAATAAAATTACAATTATTAATATCGATAACTTAATCCAACAACACAGTATTGTTAAGTTTGTTAATGCTAGTACAAAAGTGGACAACGGACCATGCAGTTTAGGTGCAGACAACTAGCCAACAAGTAAGGTACAAAATCGAATTTCGAAGTGATTCAGAAAAATACTTTAATCATATATGTAGATGTAATTGCCGATAATGATGGTAAAACAGTAAATGCAAATCTAGGTAATATAATACAAGCTCTTTCATAGATGTGCAAACACACCGTGTCACATTGTAGGTACAAAATATGATCACAACATAAAACAAGAAAAGCCTCATCTCGAAACGGTCCTTATTCACACATTTTGACAGTGTAGCTTGAATGATTTACTTAGATGTTTAACACTCATGCAATATTTTTTGAAGATCAAAGTACTATTGGTTTTCTTCTGTTGTTAAGATTTTACTTACCGTCTAAATCAGGGTTTAAAGATCGTTTAATTACATTTATTTCCTCCATAACTTCTTTGTCAGTAGTTTTCAAGTTTCTGAAGTAAGCTATGGCTTCTATAGCTTCCTGTTGACATTAATGTATACATTTAGCAAATGATAATGTATTATCAATTAACTAAATTACGAGTATTATAGTAAGTACTATTCTTGAGAATTGTAGTACAGATAGCTAAACAGTTGTTGTATATAAGACTGCAATACAGGAGATATTGTTGATTAACATAAATTATACATAATAATATAAAGCCCACATATAAAAGCATATTTATTAACCTTTTTGCTTTATTATATTCTTTCTCAGTGATCTATACTATTATATACAGCGGAAGAGATTATTCGTTATTTCTTTGTTTGAACGCGCTAATCTCTGAAACCACCAGTCGGAATTTAATAATTATTTTTGCGTATGATAGCCCAGTTCTTGAAGAAGGTAGGAAGACTATGTAACATCATACTTCTGGCGACGGGAGTAGAGCAGTAAGCAAAGACGTGGGTAAAACCGCGCCGCGGTAAGCTAGTAATATATTATAGCTTGACCGTTTGATCTTCACAAAGAACAAAACTTTGTGTGGTCCATAAAAATTTGCCATAAGTCTGGATGTACTTTATGTCCGTTAATTGTATGTTTGTAAGTACGACACAAGACATGTCTCCCTACTGCGGGAGCTGTCCAAACAAACAAATACCCAAATAATACCAAGTAATGTTTACCTTCTCTTTTCCAGTCTGCATCAACCAAATAGGAGAGTCTTTCAAGAATACCAGAATTCCAACGCCAGCAGCCGCTAAAGTCAAACCCACATATGACATCACATCGTACGGCAGGTAACCTCCAAGTCCATATGACAGCAACATCCCTAACCCGTAGGAGACCATGTTGCCAGCTGTCATACCACCTCTAATAGACTCCTGACAAATCTCACTAATGTACACGGATGCTATTAAGAAGATGGAGCTGCTGATGCCAGAAATAAAGACCGCGGTTAAAACGATCTCGACTAATCTACTGACGGCTAAAATTGCCCAGAATAGCTGAAAAACAAAAAGAAAGATTAGAAATAAAAGAATAAAAGTTGCGTAATTCATTTTCACGAGTATTTAGATGATGCATTTACAATATAGTAATAGTAATAGTGACTATAGCATAATAAAAATAAACACAATACTTACAACCAAACTCAAAGCAATAATAATAGAACATTTCTTCCTTCCAAAATAATCTAACATGAACCCAGCACCTAGCGTACTGATCAAAGCTCCTATAGACGACAGACTTCCTAGCAACGATATCTCAGTTTCTGTCATAGGTCTGTTCAGTGTGGTGTTTTCTGACGCAAACAATGTGATAGTTGATGCTGGCCAAGCGAATATCAAGCCCATGTTGACACCCAAGGTACATACTAAAAGAAGAGATAAATATAATTATAAAACTAAAATCAACAATAATAATAATAGGGTTATGTATATTTATCTAGTCATAATAATGCATATGGAGCAAGTAGCTGCACTGCAAGGCAAAGGTCTCTTTTCGTAAAGAGAAGGCATGAATTGGCAATTTCAGACTTTTATGTCCAGAATCTTAACGATGGTTTCCTTCATCGTCAGTCAGAAATGTCCAAGTTATACTTAGAAAGTACATATGATTTGAAAATCACATTGGTACTTACTCGGATTCGAACGCACTACATCATATTCACGAAGCGGGTGCCTTATCCACTGGGCCTCTTCGGTAACCAATAATACCAAATTCTACATAAATACCAGCTTTTACAAGCCAGCGGTACCTATGTACTTATGCTTTGCGGCATAAAGATTGTATTTTAATACAATAGTCAATGTATGCTTAAAATTACAAATAAGATAGTACTGAAAAATTCGAGAGGCAAAAGTTGATCATAAGATAAATTTAAGATAAAAGTAGACATAAACTAGGTCAAGTCATATCTATTTTCATCAATTTAGGTAAATGGATTGCAGATATCATTAAGGGCGTTATCTTTTTTGTCGACCGATTCTAAGTGTGTTACATAGATAAGTTACTTTTCTCGTTTAAATAGTATACTATATAGCACCGACAACCAAAATATCCCGTCGGTCCTTTTTTATACCTTTTCCTACCTTATCCCCTTTTCTTCCTATATGGAGAGCAACGTCTTGATTGTCTTATCCAAAAAATATTTTTAGTTACCACAACCTCGTATAGCAATCTTATTTTAACCTTACTTTGTCTCTATCCTTATTTTCGTCAAAAAGAAAGTATTAAGAAAAAGACAAAACACAAAGTGACATTAAAATAATAGTGCTGTCAGAGGTGGTTTATATTTAGAAACTACTTGAATCTTATCAATGAACTGCAACTAATTAAGGCATTTTTAGGTTCAGACACAATCATTCAGTCGTACATAAACAAATAAACATACTACAAGAATTTTCATAAACAACGTTCGTGAATATGATACAAGGGCAGTATTTGTTTATTAGCAGTATTAGTTTAATTGAGCAGTTTCTTCACCTTTTGAAGACATTCATTTCAGTAGTGATAACACGTTATAATATCAACACCTTAATAAACATAATAAAAGCTATGAAGATATTTTAACTGATAATATATTTATTTAATTATATGTTATCTTCACCAGCTATTATGAGATCAAGTAGCGTAATTACCATTTGAAATCTTTTAGTCGCTGAGTACTTAAAACGCATATGCTCAAATACCACGGATCGCGACCTATGTTGAGTCCCATAATATTATAATAGAACTCAAGCCTATGACTGTTACAGACTCCAGACTAAATCTGCGAGTTTTTCTTCAAAATAACTCTAGCACTTGATCCGATCCAGCTATCGAAGCTAACTCATTTGCGTAACGGCCTGTACACAGCAAAACAGAACTACTGATACAAGTAGGATTTTAGATAACAATAATTTACAATATTTACTTTTACAATCTTCACTTGAAATTTCTTTGACATACTCTAAAGTATTGTTTACATTATTATAATGTAATTCGTAATGTAAAATGAGTTTATTATGAATTTTTCACAGTACCTAATAGGCTTTAGTTACACTAGAAATTTTGCCGATAGCTAAATGTATGTAGTCAACGGAATTATACGAAACGTTTGTGATAAAAGTCTTTCACTCAAGACAAAAGAAGTAATAATAACAAAAGAAGACATTATTATATAATTGACTATTATAATCATCGCTAAACATGAAAAATAAAAAGAAACTTGCCTCAAAGCAATTGAAAAAAGTTAAATTAACAACAATGAAATAAACCATGATACTCAAAAAAATATACCTATAAAATCATATTGCAAATATTTCTTTTAATAATTTGATGCAGTAACGCTTGTTCAAAGATTAAGCCTGATAAACTTTATGCTACAAGCAAATAAACCTAATGATTTTGATTTTAAATTTTATTGAACCAATCCATATAAAGATAAGATTTACAATAATATTTTTGTGATAAAAAACTTTGAAATATCTCAAAATTGATATGAAACAAATATATAAAATCATGTAATCTATTATTAAGTTACTTTTTTGTAAAATTTCGCATAATAATATTTCAAATATACTTACTTATACCCGTACAAATAACTTGTGATAACACCCCCATATCCACACTTAAACTTCAATTTCCAAAATAGATGTTATGGCGCCAAATTCAGCGTTGTGACTGAATATTAAATTTTTTTTTCGGTTATATCACCTGTTGTCAGAACAATGTTACACTAGTCAAATAATAGGGATTAAATGTAAGCCAACGCATCGACGTGATTTGTTACTCGGGTAATAATGTTTATACACTCTATTTGCTTGTTAGATCTATTTGTATTCCTTGTTAATTCAATGCAATAAGTTTTGTCTGTCTGTCTAGGTACAAACTATTCAAATTAAATAGTTTGCATAATTTTAAATTTGATCTCAAAATTGTTGTGTATAAATCATGACTTTTGTATTTGACTACTAAAATAATTGCACGCTACTTGATGAAAAGTAGTCAGTCCATTAGTAGTGGAGACCACTTCAATTGGTATATTATTCTGTATTGTATCAAAACTTTACTATTTATCGTTTAGCTTACTCGTTTTGTTAGATAACTGATTCAATATTTTAAACTAAAACTTATGTAACATTCACACAATTTAATTCTTATTCAAGAACAATTCTAACTGTATGATCCTTTACGTTAACTAACCTATTAATATTTGCCCTAAATGTTGCCTATCATCGTCTCAAAAAATTCATAGAAAACACACACTAAATTTACCGATCGCCACTCCCAAACGTATCACTTCACATTGTAAAAACATTTTAGCTCAAACCAATTTTCGTAGCACGTATTATTACGTCTGTCGATAATTCGACAATTTGGACGTTTTATGCCGCCCATTGTCCTGTGAACACTGAACACGTTTGTTGTTCAAAAACATTTAATATATCAAGACGTCTCCCCTCGTCAAGTACTTTAATTCGAATTGGTCTGGTTTGGATGTGACGAGGCCACTTAATCACGTGCTGAACTTCCTGGCTCCGTAGTGATTGAACTGTTAGAGTCCTTCCACTGCGGATGTTCATACAAGTATTCATATTATACCATGATCAAACATCGTTTTCCTGAGAGATGCCATGATGATTTGAACATAATTTATAGAGTTATTGTAGTACCTACAGAGTTCACAGGATTACGAACGCGAAAGTGGTGGCGTTGAAAGGCTTCATAAGTAAAGTATTTGCTTACCATTAGATTGGCAGTAGTACTGTAGTAGTTTTTTAAAAGCACTACCATATAATGAAACTGACTAATAAGTATAGTGTTTGCGTTACTTTGCATGGTACTTGAAATTGTAACTTACAAAAAATTTTATTAACCTGGCGATTAAAAAAAGTGGTCTGAGTTTCTCGCCAGTTCTTCTCATGGTCATACCATAACGTCCAGAACTGGTTGTAGGTTAATTGACTGACATTTTGTAATTTTTAACGTTCATACGTGTTAATTCCATTAACCTAAATGAATAAATATATTTTGATTTGATTTTATTTGATTTAACAAATAGTGCAACAAGATCAGAGTGAGAATGACGAAATAATTTTCTATTGACTAAGTACTTGAGTAGTTGGGGCTACAACAAAAATGAGTAGTCTGATGCACGCTCAATTTGTTCATTCATCACCGTTATTCATGTACTATTTTCTTACAACTATCGCGTCAATTGTGGATATAATATTTTAAGTAACGATTTGCCTTGTTTAGATTTTAATAAAAGTAATGTGTTTACACTAGGATTCAATATCGTAGGTATTGACATAAATAAGAAGACTAATTATATCTATAAATAAACAGCCTGTCATATTTTAGGAAATCTATTTGATTGGAATTAATGCTTTTGCGCTACAGTTTTTACAATCATAATTTTAATAAGGTGATATTATAACTGTTAAAAGACCTCAGTTCTATCCCTGTCTACCATGTGTAGAGGAATTTAGGTAGGACTAGCGTATTGGTGGATTGGCGACGTAATACCTCCTTACGTCACCAATCCAGCAGTGGATAAAATACATATAATATGAATTTATAAAAATATATTAAACATCATTATTGTCTTTTCTTTCTTTCTTATTAGCTGAATAACGTCTACTGCTCGACATAAGCCTCCTCCAATTTTCGCCACCTTGAGCGGTCGTCAGCTGCTCTCATCCATCGATCGTTCCCACCACCATCAATTTCGATCGATCGTTCCCACAATCCTTAATTTATTAATAATGCATACATATTTACAATTATTTTATTATATCACAGCTATAGTTAGTTCTACTTAAAAATAAATGCTTAATCTAACAGTGGTTTCGATGTTTTTTCTTCACAAACAATGGTTGAATTTCTTCAACGGTCAAGCCTTTGGTCTCTGGTAAGAAGAAGAAGCAGAAGACAGATGTTAAGAAGCAGCATATGGCGAAGATGTAGAAGACAGGGCCCCAGCCTAGAGCGTTGAGGAGAGGGTTGAAAATGAAGAGGATGATGAAGTTACAGAACCAAGTCCACTCGACGAGTAACATGGAGATGATGCTTTTGACCTGTTAGAAAAAATAAATATCGTAAATAATTCGATTCAATTAGTTACTACATTCTTTTCACCATTTTTTTATTTTAGGTTCTATGTAAATGGGGAGCAAAACAGTTGTCATTTATCGGGCACAATTCCAGACTCCGAGCTAACATTGAGAATTTTTCGACAGAAAAACTCAACATACTTTACCCGACCCGAGCATCGAACTCGAGACCTCTGCGTGGTAATCCGTACAGAGTACCATCTAACCACAGAGGCAGTCATTTATTTATTGAGTGTAATACAAAATAATCTTAAAATTAACTTAATACTAACGTAAACCAGTATCTATTGGTTTGCCGTAAACCAATATCTTCTCACGGCGATATTGAAGAAATAAGAAGATAAAAAATAATGTAAAATTATTTTCACACTCCAATAATTCATAAAAATTTAACCTTAAACTTTGTTAATTTCAGCTAATAGATGTCCACTACTCCAGTAGCGGACATCTATCATCACAGGCGTTCAGCCTGACTGTATCACAGAACACTTTTGAATGACTTTCTTGATGCATTGAAATGTGATGGTTTTGCGGCTATCATTCAGTCAACTGATGACATTACATACCTACATGTATACACACCAGCAAAGTATGTACCATATACTTAGCTGAGGTATCTTAATTTTAAATTGATTTGACTTTCGCATATGTATATACTAGAATTGAAGAGTAACGTACCTCAGGTAAGAACAGCTCAGCTAACAGCACAAAAGGTACAGTGCCTGCTCCAAACGTGTACATCACGGGGAAGACGTAAAGGAAGATGGCAGTGATCCAGTTGGGGGCCCACTGGAATTGCAGTTGAATACCGAGTACGATGCAACTGATGCCCGCGCCGAATGATGCGTAGATCATCAGAGGCTGAAAAAAATAATGAATGTGAAAGGAAAAATAACATTAAAGTTAATAATGTTTTGTATAACATTGTTTGTAATATACTGAATAAAATTGCAAAAGATGGTGTTGATTTCTATGATATTCGTATAAATTATGTAGGTATTGTTAATTTTTATGATATAATGGAAGCAGACTGCTGTACATATGTTTATAATTTTGTTTACCGCACGGGACAAAACATGTCCATTAAATGTATGTTTGTTGAGTTTTCTGTAACCTAAGACTTATAATCTAATGCGCGAAAATATATCTTTGAAAAAATATTATATAATAATTGAAATATTTTTACCCGTCTGCCAGCAACATCAGTCAAATACGCGGCAACAACACCAGCAATGACTCCTACAGCCGCCATTAACACACTGCACAATGTAGTGGAGGCTGTAGGTAAAGCTTCTTTGAATAGAGGTTCCACATATATCTGGAATATCACCAATCCTTGAAAGATGGCTGCTGTCACTACTACCAAGTTTACTAGAAATGCTCTGCGGGTAGATGCCGATTTTTCTGTAAAGATTTTAGTATTATGACATGTAAATACTTTAGTAATTAACAATTTGGATCTTTGCTTTTCGCATCTCTCAAGGGTAACATTAAATGACAAGATACTATAGTCAAGTAACATCTTTAGAAACTATCCGCAACTTTTCCTTCAAGAACAATCTTATCTCAAAAGGACAAATTAAATTAAATGGAAAAGCTAATTTATGTATCTAGACTGAACAATTTTATGGCGTTAAATATTTGTAAGAAAAATAACAGCACGTCAGGTATTTACTACAAGAAATAAATCATTAAACTGATTTTAATCGTTGTTATATTACTTATGAAGTAATAAAATAAATTAACTTACACTAAACGCACAATAATTTTTTAATTCTAGAAATGTTATTACTTACTCATGAACTGCCAAAATGACAATTTCTTGGCAGGTTGTTGTAGATCGGGCTTCAGTTGTTCATTTTCTGGCGTGAAGTCTGAAATAGAGAAACAAAGTGAACTTTACTGCACCGTTGGTCTAGTGGTTAGTGTAACTGACTGTGACGCCGGGTGTCGTGGGTTCGATTCCCACGGAAGGCAAATATTTGTGTGATGAACATTTGTATTTGTCTTTAGTCTGGGTGTTTCCCATGTATTATAAGTATGTATTTACAAAAAAAAAGTATGTATATATGTATTATATTTCAGTTATCTAGTACCCATAACACAAGCTCTGCTTAGCTTGGGACTAGACGACAGTGTGTGATAGTGTCCACATATTATTATTATTATTATTTAATTAATTGCTTTTAAAATTATATAGAAAGGAAAATGTCATGCAAAATCAAATATAAACTTAAAGAGTTCTTTTAGATGCCAACGTTAATAACGAACATCTCAAATCATCTACCTACGTCTAGTGCTGGAATTACGTATTTCCTAAATGAAAAAGTTTGCCGTTGTTAACAGAATTTGCAAGCGGATTATTGGCTACAGTACATAGATAATTAATTCCTATGTCAGAAAAATTGATCGCCGATGAAAAAAAACTCTTAATATTGATCAAGCGGCCTTCATCCCATTCATGTCAGATGGGCTTCAAATTATGTAACTACGTACAAACTTAATCTGGCTTATCTAACTAGGCTCTATTTTACTACAAGCAGATTAAAAGGCTTATTTACAGCCAAGCATACCTAAGATAACAAATAAGACCAAAACATCCACTCATATTTAATGTGCCTACGTTTTATTGCTAAGCAAATAATCGTAACAGATAACATTAAGAAAGATTGCAATGAAATTTTGGAAAGAATATAATTAAAATATTAGAATAATTAAAAACCATAAAAATGATAATCAATATTTTTTTGACTGTCTCTGTGGTTCGGTGGTACTGTTTATAGACTACCACGCAGCGGTCGAGGGTTCGATTCCCACTCAGTGCAAATATTTGTGTACATGAACATGTCTATTTGCATTGGTCTGGGTGTTTCTATTTATAATAAGTATGTATTTAGAAAAAAAAAATAATTTAAGTATGTATATCCACTTTCTAGAACCTATAACACAAGCTTTATTATTTTATTTGGCTCTACACCATTACATAATAAAATATATTATACATTGTAACTAAAATCTAAGTGCCCCATTACTTAAAAAAGAGCACTGCATGCTCAATTATGCGCTAACAAACTGATAGGTAATAGACCTATCATATAAAATGATGAATAGGTTAAGCAATTTAATATATCGATGAATAAAACAACTGAATATTATAACTGTACAATAAAAGAACTCAACCAGACAGCACAATTTTCTTAAGAGCAGACACAGATGTATGAAACAAGTCAATGTCTGTTTCGTGGTTCCTGTATGTAGTGTACATTCTATAAAATGAACTGTGCTGCCTTAAATTGGTATTACTTTGTACCAAGCCAAAAGCTTCGTGTTAGAGCTTCTAGATAAATTTCGTAGCAAATTAATTGATGCGGTAGTAGATCCACGCTGATTTCAGCATGAATGGGCCGGATCGTCCGGGAAAGTACTACCCTCTCATAGAAGATCGACTTAAGAGTAGTAGTATCCGTACTACTGCGTTTCGCTCGGTGAGTGAGAGCGCCGGAGGCCCAATTTCCCCCCTTTCCTCTTTCCTCACCTCCCTCATTCCCTTTCCCTAATCGTTTTCCCAGCCGCCATAGTGGAGGCCACCATACCAGCAGTTTAAGACAATGGCTTTTGGTAAAGTGGTCGCCACTTCTGGATTTCACTGACTCCATCAGGCAAAGTGGAGTCACTTTGGTAGGCTATAATATAAAAAAAAAATACCCTGCTAAGCAGTTCCGGACAACAAAAAGAACCTGTTACTATTTTATTAAGAAAAATCAAATCCGCCATGTCCCGCCGTTTTTTCGATGACACTATCTTAAAGTAGTCTAAGTAGTCTGTCTTGATACGATTTGAGTGCTTTGCCCATTTTACTATTGTAATTATAATATCTTTGTTAATCGTTCAATACGCTTTGATGTATACAATATAGCTAGGAGACCAGACTTACACTACAATATTCCAGTTGACTTCTAACAAGCGAGCTGTACATGACTTTCTTAGTGCCATGTTTTTTTAATTTTATTCATTATTATATTTTTACTTTGGGTCAAGATGGCGTTGTGTGTAGTCAATATAGTTCAAAACAAAATTTAGTAAATAAAATAGAGCAAAAGCTGACTATGACTCAGAAAATGCTTTGAGATATATGAGCAAAGATCGAGCGAGATCTTCCTTTTTACTGTCATCATAGTAAAAAGGGAGATCTAAATCTGAGAGTAATATAATTCGAGCATTCTTACAATATAGACAAAATAACTGTCTTACATTTTACAAAAAGAGATCATAACATACGACGATAGAAGAGCTATTTTGGGATGAGGCTTCAATCCTCATCCCAAAATAGCTCTTCTATGTAGTCTTACCAGTAAAGCTTGTAATGTGCTTAATTAAGCTCACAGATATGTACTCTTATTTTCTACTTTTATTATAACTAGAACTCACCGTCTAAATCAGGGTTTAAGGATCGTTTGATGACACCTATTTCCTCCATAACTTCTTTGTCAGTAGTTTTCAAGTTTCTGAAGTAGGCTATGGCTTCTATAGCTTCCTGTTAAAATTAATGTGTACATTTAGCAAATGATAAATGTATTATCAATTAACTAAATTATTATATGCTGTTTTTTTTTTATATATTATATAGCCTACCAAAGTGACTCCACCCCGCCTGATGGTAAGCAGACAGTGGAATCCAGAAGTGGCGGCCACTATATCAAAAGCCATCGTCTTAAACTGTTGGTATGGTGGCCTCCACTATGGCGGCTGGGAATGGGGTTAGGGGAAGGGAATGAGGGAGGTGGGGAAAGAAGAAAGGGGGGAAATTAGGCCTCCGGCACTCTCACTCACCGAACGAAACGCAGTAGTACGGATACTACTACTCTTAAGTCGATCTTCTATGAGAGGGTAGTACTTCCCCGGACGATCCGACCCATTCATGCTGAAATCAGCGTGGATCTACTACCGTACAAATACTATAATTGTAGCATAGATAGCTAAGTTGATTAAAAATACAGGAGGTATTGCTGTCTTCATCAGTTTTAACATAAATTATACATAATAATACAAAGCTCACATATTATATATTATGGTCGTATTATATTTGTTAACCTCTTTGCTTTTGTTATGTTTTTTCTTAATAATGATATAATATAGCTATACTGGCTCAGTGCCGTGCACGAAGGTTGTGGTTTCGATCTCCACAAGGAACAAAACTTTGTGTGGTCCATAAACATTTGTGCTGAGTCTGGGTGTACTTTGTGTCCATTAATTGTATGTTAGTAGGTACGACTCAGGACATGTCCCCCTACTACGGGAGCTGTCCTTAAAAAACAAATAACCAAATTATATTCAGTAATGTTTACCTTCTCTTTTCCAGTCTGCATCAACCAAATAGGAGAGTCTTTTAAGAATATCAGAACGCCAACGCCAGCAGCCGTTAAAGTTAAACCCACATACGACATCACATTGTACGGCAGGTAACCTCCAAGTCCATATGACAGCAACATCCCTAACCCGTAGGAGACCATGTTGCCAGCTGTCATACCACCTCTAATAGACTCCTGACAAATCTCACTAATGTACACGGATGCTATTAAGAAGATGGAGCTACTGATGCCAGAAATAAAGACCGCGGTTAAAACGATCTCGACTAATCTACTGACGGCTAAAATTGCCCAGAATAGCTGAAAAACAAAAAGAAAGATTAGAAATAAAATAATAAAAGTTGCGTAATTCATTTTCACGACTATTAAAAATTATTATATCTTGCAATTCTCAAAAATAAAAATAAAGCGAGCGAGGTTTCTTTGTTGGTAATATTTAATATTCAAATTTACGAGTAAGTTTACCTTGGCGGTCTGTAAAACTTACATCAGATATAAAATTTTATATTAAATTTAATAGGTATTGACATCAGCAGTAATATGCAAATTATAATAATTATCGCCATCATCATCATAAACATTTCAATCAAAATACGTCCACTGCTTTTAAACGTATTTAGTTTATACATTAATATGCATGTACAATATAGTAATAGTAATAGTGAATATAGCACAATAAAAATAAAGACAATACTTACAACCAAACTCAAAGCAATAATAATAGAACATTTCTTCCTTCCAAAATAATCTAACATGAACCCAGCACCTAGCGTACTGATCAAAGCTCCTATAGACGACAGACTTCCTAGCAACGATATCTCAGTTTCTGTCATAGGTCTGTTCAGTGTGGTGTTTTCTGACGCAAACAATGTGATAGTTGATGCTGGCCAAGCGAATATCAAGCCCATGTTGACACCCAAAGTACATACTGAAAGAAGAGATAAATATAATTATAGTACTGAAATCAACAATAATAATATTATGGTTATGTATATTTATCTAGTCATAATGCATATGGAGCAAGTAGCTGCATCGCAAGGCAAAGGTCTCTTTTCATATAGAGAAGGCATGAGTTGGCAATTTCAGACGTCCAGAATCTTAACGATGGTTTCCTTCATCGTCAGTCAGAAATTTCCAAGTTATACTGAGAAAGTACATATGATTTGAAAATCACATTGGTACTTACTCGGATTCGAACGCACTACATCATATTTACGGAGCGGGTGCCTTATCCACTGGGCCTCTTCGGTAACCAATAATACCAATTTGTACATAAATACCAGCTTTTACAATCCAGCGGTATCTATGTAAGCGATTTGTGGCATAAAGATTGTAATATAAGGGATTAATACGAATGTAACTACTAAATTGTATATATCTCAATCTTAATGCATCATTGAAGAAAACAATATAATAGTCAATGTATGCATAAAATTACAAATAAGATAGTAATGAAAAATTTGAGAGTCAAAAATTGATCATGAGATGAATTTAAGATAAAAGTAGACATAAACTAGGTCGAGTCATATCTCTTTTTCATCAATTTAGGTAAATGGATTGCAGATATCATTAAGGGCATTATCTTTTTTGTCACCCGATTCTAAGTGTGACATAGATAGGTTACTTTTATCTTTTAAATAGTATACTATATTTAGAGCACCGGCAACCCGAATATCTCCTCGGTCCTCTTTCTTTTCTCTTTTCCTACCTAATCCCCTTCTTTCTATATGACAGGCAACTACTTAATTGCCTTTTCTAAGAATATTTTTACAAACGGTTAGCACTTACCATCACTTATCATTAGGTTATCACAACCTCGTATAGCAATCTTATTATACCTTACCTTACCTTAGTTTGTCTCTATCCTTATTCTCTATCCAGCTATTGACGCTATCTCATTTGCATAACGACCTATACACAGCAACATAGAACCACTGATACAAGTAGGATTTTAGATAACAATAATTTACAATCTTCACTTGAAATTTCTTTGACATACTCTAAAGTATTGTTTACATTATTATAATGTAATTCGTAATGTAAAATGAGTTTTTATGAATTTTTCACAGTACCTAATAGGCTTTAGTTACACTAGAAATAACATCTGGCGATAGCTAAATGTATGTAGTCAACGGAATTATAGGAAACGTTTGTGATAAAAGTCTTTCACTCAAGGCAAAAGAAGTAATAATAACAAAAGAAGACATTATTATATAATTGACTAATATAATCAATGCTAAACATGAAAAATAAACTTGGCTCAAAGGAATTTCTTCTTCTTCATTTAAGAGCTCAGCTCTTGTCGGTGCAGCATCCGCCATTGTTCTCTGTCGTTTGCTTTGATTTTAACCTCTTGGTACGACTCGACTTTTAGGTTTTCTTTAATTTGTTTCATAAAACTCCGTCTTGGTCTTCCTCTTCCTCGTTTACCTTCAATTTTTCCCTCTAAAATGGTCTTAAACAAATTATCGTTTCGTATCAAGTGGCCAATCAGCATTCCTCTTCTATTAACTACAGTTCCCAACAACTGTCTTTTCTCTTTAACTAGTTCTAGTACTTTCTCATTTCTTATTTTCTCTGTCCAAGTGATATTTTCCATCCTTCTCCAACACCACATCTCAAATGCCTCCAGCTTTTCTCTCTCTCTTTAGTTTAGCGTCCACGCTTTACATCCGTATAATGCTATACTCAATATATAGGTCTTTATAAGTTGCTTTTTTATGTTTATATTTATAGAAGCTTTAAAAAGTTGTTTCTTCCTGTTAAAGGCCTGTTTAGCAATGGATATTCTAGCTGTAATGTCTGGCATACATCTGGAGTCGCGTGTTATTAAACTACCTAGATAATCGATTTTTTTTACTTGCTCTATATTTATGTTTTCAATTTGGATATTGTATGATGGAATTTTTGAAGTTGTTAATGTTTTTGTTTTATTTAAATTTATTTTGTCCGAAATCGATAAATGTGTTGTTCATAATTTCTAAAAGCACCTCTAAATTATTTCTACTGTCAGCCAACGCTGCTATGTCATCTGCAAATCTTACAAATCGTGTGCTCTCTCCATTAAATTTTACGCCGCCTTTATTTGCTTCTATTACTTTTTGGATTGCGCTTTCAATAAAAATATTGAATATTAAAGGTGAAAGAGGACATCCTTGTCTTACCTCTTGTTTGATGACTGCTGTCTCTTTATCATCCCCGATTTCTATAATTGTCTCCTGATTTTTATAAAGTTGGCAAATAATTCTCCTGCCCTGTAGTCTAATCCTACTTCTTTCTAAATTTCCATCATCTTTCCCTAGTTTACCTTATCGAACGCTTTTTCGAGATCAATGAATGCTATATGAGTATCAAGTCCTAAGTCCATGCAACTATCTATAACTAATCTCAGAGCTAATATAGCATCCCTTGTACCCTTTTTTTGTCTGAATCCATATTGGTCAGAACCTATATAATTTTCTGTTAGTGGTCTTATTCTGTTTTGTATTATTTTTAATAGTATTTTCGACGCCTGGGATATTAAGCTAAGTGTACTATGTTCTTCACATTTAAGGGTATTTTCTTTTTCGGCAAGGTAACTGTTCAAAATCTCTATGTATAGTGCCACTAATATACATCTTTTGGACAAGTTGGTATATTTCCTCAAATAGCTGTTCACAGTTTGCATGTTTTATTAACTCTATGTATAAAAGGTCAACTCCAGGTGCTTTGCCGTTCTTTATACTATTCAAAGCCTTATCAAACTCTTCCCTTAAAATTTCTGGTCCTAATCTATCTTTTTCAATGCTAATTTCTTTTTCTATGTCTCCTTCTTTTAAACCATCACCATTATATAGCTCTTCTATGTAACGTTTCCAACATTGTAATATAGCTTTATTATTGACTAGTATGTTACCGCTTTCGTCTAGTATTGCCTTACTTTAAGACGTAAGTTGTTTATCAAATTGTTTTATTAAACTGTGAGCTTGGTCAATTTTATTTTGTTTTATTAAATTCTGTAAATTATTGCACATTTCTTGTAAGTTTTTTTCTTTTTCTTTTCTACATTTTAAAGTTATTTTATTGGTTAGTTTTTTGTATTTATCATACTAATGTTATCTTTTTTATTTTTTAGGTCTCTTCTCTCTAACATTAGTGATATTATTTCTGGAGATAGCCACTTTTTCCGTGGTACTAAATTCTCTTTCTGTAGAATCTCTTCAGCAGAAGTACTTATTATACTTTTAACTTTATCCCAACTATGTTCTATATCTATATATTCTAATTCTGTGTGATTATAATTATATTCTTCAATTCAATTTAGAAAAGTTAAATTAACAACAATGAAACAAATCATACTCAACAAAATATACCTAGAAAATTATATTGCAAATATTTCTTTTAACAATTTGATGGAGTTACGCTTGTTCAAAGAATAAGCCTGATTAACTTTATGCTACAAGCAAATAAACCTAATGATATTAATTTTAAATTTTATTTAACCAATCCATATAAAGGATATATATATTATTGTAAAGGTAAGACTTACAATAATATTTCTATCATCAAAAACTTTGAAATATTACTTATTTGATATGAAACAAAAATAAAAAATCATGAAATCTATTATTAAGTTACTTTTTTGTAAAATTTCGCATAGTAATATTTCAAATGTACTTACTTATACCCGTACAAATAACTTGTGATAACACCCCCATATCCACACTTAAACTCCAATTTCCAAAATAGATGTTATGGTGCCAAATTCAGCGTTGTGACTGAATATTTAAATTTTTTTTCGGTTATATCACCTGTTGTCAGAACAATGTTACACTAGTTAAATAATAGGGATTAAATGTAAGCCAACGCATCAACGTGATTTGTTACTCGGGTAATAATGTTTATACACTCTATTTGCTTGTTAGATCTATTTGTATTCCTTGTTAATTCAATGCAATAAGTTCTGTCTGTCTGTCTATTCAAATTAAATAGTTTGCATAATTTTAAATGGTCATGGTCCTACCCTAACATCAGCAAACTGGCTGTAGGTTAAATGACTGACATTTTGTAATTTTTAACGTTCATAAGTGTTATTTCAATTAACCTAAATAAATAAATATATTTTGATTTGATTTTATTTGATTTAACAAAAAGTGTAACAAGATCAGAGTGAGAAATAATTTTCCATTTTCTATGTATTTGAGTGGTAAGAGCTACAACAAAAATGAGTAGTCTGAGGCACGCTCAATTTGTTCATTCATCACCGTTATTCATGTACTATTTTCATACAACTGTCCCGTCAATTGTGGATATACTATAGTTAGTAACGATTTGCCTAGTTTAGATTTTGATAAAAGTAATATGTTTACACTAGGATTCAATATCGTAAGTAAATACAATAACAAGAAGATTAATTCTATCTATAAATAAATAACCTGTCATATTTTAGGAAAACTATTTGATTGGATACCTAATTAATGCTTTTGCGCTACAGTTTTCACAATCATAGCTTTACATAATTTTAACGAGGTAATATTATTATTGTTAAAATACCTCAGTTCTATCCCCATATATTGTCAAAAGTATTTCCGTAGTTCTATGTACAATGTCAGTAGTTCTCTTAAAGTCTTACGGTGCGCTGTGACAACGTCAAAAATTTAGTTCTCAAAGTAAATACTAGGAGCGCTGTTGAGAATTACGGACGTTAATTTATAATAATTAAATAAATAGCTATGTTATCGTCTAGGTTATTGTCTTTCTCTGTTATTTTCTTCTTACTTATTTGTACACTTCATTATACTCTCACTATTATTACTTCCTCTACCACTCTAAGGTTTGCTGTTAGAGAACTCAGCTCTGAGTTAAGCTTGCCTTTGTACATCATTTATATATCTGTATCTTCTTTCCTATATATATTTCTGTGTGTGTACAATAAATAAATAAATAAAAAAATCACATAGGACTTATATTTGAATGTTTTACCTAATAGAAAGATTTTGTAAATTTTGTGTTATTGTAAAATTCTGTAATACCTACTGTTTATTATGTTTTTCACTTGATACCAGAGACAAGTTTGTTTTATTCCCAGCCCCTCCATCTCACTCAGAGTTTTATTCGTTGCAGTATCTGAAACAAAATGTTTAGCCGTCACTGGGTCAGTATAATGGAGGCCACCATACCAGCAGTTTCAGACGATGGCTTTTGGAATGGTGACCACCACTTCTAGGTTTTACTGACTGCTTACCATCAGCCAGAGTGGAGTCAATATGGAAGGCTAATATATAAAAAAGTATTTGAAAAGATTTACTTGTTCATCTTGATTTAACAAATGATACCACTAAGAACGTATGAGTAGTTTTGTACCTACCTTCTCCTTCGAAGTTATCTGTTTAATTAATTTCATCAAATTTATCTGTTTCAAAGATTATTATTCAAATTGAATCAAAGACTGAATGAAAAGCTAGTATCTCCACATGTTATCTGGCTCTTGTTATGAACGAAATGTCTGTACGTATCGTACCCATTCCAAGACGATTACGTATTATCTTAATTCAGCATTACGTTTATTGTTAAGTCATTTATAAGAGCTCATTTGCTTAATTATGAAGTGCTATTGTATTTAACTAAATATGGGGCACAGCGTCATGTTTTGCGTATAAATCATTTTGAATTTTTTAAACGTAAAGCCCTTACGGGTTTCAGAATGAATGAGGATTCATATTTGCGTTATATTAGCATAAGACCCAGTAGATAAGAAGACCCAGTTGCCCACTCGGTCTCCCGGATTGTTTTCTTCCTCACGTCTTTTGTTCTCGACAACGATTTGATTTCGTTCTCCTTTCTCATCACTGTCCTTAGACATAACAGCCAACTCTAGCTACCCTAGCCCTAGGTTAATGCAACCATTCGATCAGGCGTATTGTATTTGATCTTACGGCAAAAGTCGAAACTCTTAACATGTTGTTTCGCTCCCTAGCAATTTAAATTTTGCTCTTCTTCTTAAGAGTGCTTTATTCAACCGTAACTTACAGGTACACATTACTACATGCAAGAAACCATTTCCGAACAAGATTTATGTCGAAACAAAGTGAATAACCCAAATAAACGAGACACATATCAATATCACGTATAAAACTTATTAGCTACTTTTAGGTTTGCAAAACTTTTTTTAATGTTAGTCCAAACTTAAGCTTTTCAAACCACTAGATTTAGTTTAAGTAAGTTCAGTTTAAGTGGTTATTACTTTTGTTCCTTTACATCTTATTTTATTGTAGGAGATTAACGTTTTGAGTACACATTTATCTTTATCATTCTTTATAAAAAGTATTTAAGTGTGTTTTCATAAGCCAAATGAAACGCAATACTATGGATACTATCTTACATCGATATTGTAAGAGATATGATACTTGATTGATGATTCCTACTAAAACCATCGAGGATCTACTACTGTAAAAACTACTGAGATCAACCAAGAGCGGATGATAAATAATTGACATCTATTCTGGTGATTTCTGGTCTCTTAAAATTAAAGTATGCATAGAAATATAAGCTTATTATTTCAAAAGATTTGAAATTTTTGTATGAATCAATAATTGGTCCATACAAAAGTTCAGGAATTTTTGTATGAATCAATAATTGGTTTATACAAAAATTCCTGAACATTTAAATATTATAAGGAAAGTTACAGTGGCATTGACGGTCTGACCCTTGCATTATGTAGTACCAATCTCCACAAATAAATAGTGCGTAATTACATGTTTTGATACAAAGTCTTATTGACTAAGGATTTTATTATTTTGTGACGTTTTTACTGACGATCACAATATGATTCTTGAAATAAAATTAATAGGCTGTGTGACAAGAGATTAAATCTGACGTAAAGAGTATAGTGGTTATAAAGATGTATCGCGTATTTGCACATTGTTTATGAACTGTTAATGTCTAAGGTTTAAGGTGGGCAAAGTTTGACTGGGTTTTCCGAAGTTTGGAATGTCCCAGCGATTGTATAAGATGACATTTATTCCGTGGCGTTCGAACTGATTACTACAAAACTACCTATGGTGCTTAAAAGGTATGAAACGTCTGTGGAAGTTTTATTTACTTTCATACTTATAGCTACACTATCATTATTGAATTCGATAAAGTAAACTGATATTAGAATTTCTGTCTAAAATATATTTTTTAAATAATCTATTGAGTTTACAGACACCATACTATCATCATCATATCAACGAAGAGACGTCCACTGCTGAACATAGGCCTTACCAAATTTTCGCTACCTTGGCCTTTTTATTCGCATTTTAGATATAACATAATATATAAATATGAGTTTTGTTACATTGCAGTTGTATTTATAGCAGGCGCTTGGTAGTTTACCATTGCTGTTTATCGAAGATGATAAACTTCACTTTTTATTAGCTTATACCTACTTTACTATTACCAAAGCAAAGCACCTTTTAGTATAGCCCATCGTAATGCCAGCGTTTCTCGGACCGGCCGTGGCGACGTCAGAGACGTCAACTTTAACAGCCCATTGTTTAGGCGACTCGTGCAGAACTACGCGGTTTCCTGAATCTCTCAGTAAAGGTTGGGACTTTAGGAGACTTGCTATCTACCAGTTTACACATGTATTTTAGACAATACATTTATTCGCTAAAAATGGAACATAATAATAATAATAATAATAATTGGCAAGCTAATCTGCTTTAGGAATGGAAATATACGTCCGAGAGTGATGCGCTTTGTGAACCAAGCATTCTCGGGGACGGGAGTTAGTCCCCACGACTACTTATCTCGGGTCACAGAGCGCATCGACTTCCTAAAGCAGAAGGTATATGCATGGGCTAACCGAATTGGCAGATACAGAAAACGAGTGGATCGATATATGATCAACCGCATATTTCAAAAGGACCAAAGGTGGGTATATAGGAGCTGGGAGCAATCAAATTCTGAGACCCATGATGGTAAGTTGCCAGATGCTACTGCCACAAGAGAGTTTTGGAGTAGCATCTGGTCGGTACCAGTTAATCACTCTGAAGGTGACTGGATGCGAGATGTCAAGCGAACATGTGAGCAAGTTACAGAAATGGATAGCGTAGTCATCACAGCTGAAGACGTAACTAATGCAGTCCGTCCTATAGCTAACTGGAAGTCACCGGGACTGGACGGACTGCACAACTTCTGGCTGAGATGGCTACGCAGCTCGCATGTTCGATTGGCATCTCAATTTCAATCTACACTGGGGAGTGGATTGCTACCAGACCAATCCACCTGCTCTATAAGACAGGTTGTACTACGGAACCCGGTAATTATAGACCGATTACGTGTTTACCATCGGTCTATAAACTTCTTACGTCCATTCTGCGAACCAAAATTACTAAGCATTTAGAATTTAATTCAGCTATGTCTATCTCTCAGAATGGATGTAGGAAAGGGGCCCGTGGTACTAAGGAGCTCCTCCTTATCGATGCGACCATTAGCCAGCAGGTTCGCCGCAACCGAAAGGATTTGGCGACATGCTGGATAGATCAAAAGAAGGCATTTGATTCCGTGCCGCATTCATGGCTCCTGAGGGTGCTGGAGTTATATAAAGTAGACCCTACAATACGCACCTTCTTGGAGGCATGCATGCGGCAATGGAAAACAGGTCTTATCTATCCAGGATGTCGACAAACCCCGGGTATTAGTGAACCGTTATGGATTAGGCGGGGTATCTTCCAGGGTGACAGTCTGAGTCCCTTATGGTTTTGCCTAGCACTGAACCCTCTTAGCTCAATACTGGAGAGTTCAGGGTTAGGTTATAGGCTGCGTAGAGGTGGTCAGATAATATCCCACCTGCTATATATGGATGATCTTAAGTTATTTGCGCCAACTGAACCCCAGCTGAAAGAGTTACTGAAGTTAACTGAAGACTTTAGTAAATCTATCAACATGGCTTTCGGAGTGGACAAGTGTGCAATCATGCATGTAAAGCGAGGCAGGGTAGTAGAATCTGATGGAATTCAACTATCTGATTCTACTCATCTTAGGTCACTTCTAATCGCTGACGCCTATAAATACTTGGGTATGTCGCAGTCATTGGGCATTAAAGAGACAGATATGAAACAATCATTACAGGAGCGCTTTTTCAGCCGCCTTAAAAAAGTATTAAAAAGTCACTTGTCAGGCGGCAACAAGGTGCGGGCGTGTAATGGTTGGGTCATGCCTCTTCTTGTGTACTCCTTCGGCATACTCAAGTGGACACAGACCGAATTGGATGCCCTGGATAGGCGAGTCCGCACATTGTTAACCGTATTTCGTATGCACCATCCGCGTTCATCCGTCATGAGGTTGTATATCCCGCGAAAATGTGGAGGCCGTGGATTTCTAAACGCCAAAACCCTCCACAATCGTGAGATATGCAACCTTAGAGACTATTTTCTCAAGATGAGCGAGGGTGTGCATCGTGATATGGTTGCAGTGGATAGTGGACTTACTCCGCTAGCCCTGGCTAAGGAGAGCTGGCGTAGGCCTGTGGTACTCACTATAGACGACCGTAGAATGATATGGCAGAGCAAGGAGCTTCACGGACGGTTCTATCGGGCCTTACATGGGCCTGATATAGACCATGCTGCCTCCGTTGCCTGGCTACGCTTCGGCGATCTGTTTGGAGAAACCGAAGGGTTTGTTTGTGCAATTGCTGACGAAGTTATCATGACGAACAACTACCGGAAATATATCTTGAGGGATGGCACTACTGACATATGTCGGGCATGTCATCGCTCTGGTGAATGCCTCAGGCATATTGTTTCTGGCTGTTCGCGTCTTGCTAACGGAGAGTACTTGCACAGACATAACCAAGTAGCCAGGATCCACCAGCAAATTGCTCTGCGATACAATCTTTTGGATGTCGAGGTGCCGTACTACAGGTACGACCCAGAGCCAGTTCTCGAGAATGGTCGCGCGACATTGTACTGGGATCGCTCCATCATCACAGACAGGACTATTATAGCTAACAAGCATGACATTGTGGTGGTGGATCGATCTGAACGCCTTGCAATGATAGTTGATATTACTGTCCCTCATGACGAGAATCTCAAGATGGCTGAGAAAGACAAGCAAATAAAATATCTTGATTTAGCCCATGAGATTGTTGACATGTGGGATGTGGATTCTGCTGTCATTGTGCCGATAGTCATTACTGTAAATGGTTTAATAGCAAAGAGCCTCGACCAACACCTAAAGAGGCTCGCATTAGGTGGATGGGTCAAGGGCCAGATCCAGAAGGCAGTGCTTCTCGACACGGCACGTATTGTTGGGAGGTTCCTCTCTCTGGAACCCTAACCGCCGGTAGCTTGGACTCTAGTCTCGTTGCCTGTGGTAATCTATTTTTTATATTTTTAAATGTGTATTTTTTGTTTTATATAAATATATACCTGTTTAAAAATGTAATTAATAAGAAAAAAATATAAATAAAGAGAATAATAATAATAATAATAATATTCTACCACATTCACACAGCGCCATCTAGCCCCAGATTAAGCAATTACATTTGCTTGTGTTATGGGTACTAAACACCTGATATACTACTTATATACATTTTTTTTTGTAAATACATACATATTATAGATAAATTACACCCAGACACAACAAACAATCATGCTCATCACACAAAGATTTGTTCTGGGTGGGAATCGAACCCACGACCTGCGGCGACCTGAGTCAGGGTCACTAACCACCAGACCAACAGGCCAGTCAAAACATTAATGGTACATCAAATTAGTTGCCTACACATTAAAATAATCTGATGGGAATAATCCATTTATTTTCTTCAATATTCCAAAAATGTTAAATATCTAATATTTGTTTAACATGCGCAGTTAATCTTATAAGAGCATAACAATGACATCTGTTACTGAGACCAAAAGTCTATTTTGTAGTTTGAATCTGTCTTGTCATCATCCAATCTATATACCTATATCACGTAATTTGTACATCTCAAGTTACCTAACTCATCAAAGAGATTGTAGTACCAGGCAAACATAATAAACGAGGAGATCGCGCTAACATTACGTAAACGATTGCGTACGGAATATGTACGACAATAAAACCTAAGTTTTATGACTGTTTTCTTACAAAATGTATGCTCTTTATAACGGCTGGATTCCTAGTAAGTGGTTACGTTTAAGGTGATATGCGTTTTGTTTTAAATCATCGCGTTTTTTAGTTTAAAGAAAGTTTTGTCAGTTAATTCTGCTGTAATCATTATTGTGAATTAACTATGCTTTTTACCAGACCTTACTGTGTAATGAATTTTGGTTATCGTTGTATTGTAAAATCATATTATTTTCTGTTGACTGCACCGTTGGTCTAGTGGTTAGTGTAACTGACTGCGACGCCGGGTGTCGTGAGTTCGATTCCCGCGGAAGGCAAATATTTGTGTGATGAACATTTGTATTTGTCTTTAGTCTGGGTGTTTTCTATGTATTATAAGTATATATTTACAAAAAAAAAGTATGTATATGTATTATAATTCAGTTATCTAGTACCCATAACACAAGCTCTGGTTAGCTTGGGACTAGACGACAGTGTGTGATAGTGTCCACATATTATATTATATTATATTATATTGTTACACACGTGAATTTGGTACCTTTAAAATTTAAGCTATTTAATGTTGTAGAAATATTTAACTTTGCAGTTACATTGATTAGCCTTGTTGTCAGAGCAAAATCTTTACGCTTCAATTCTCGTGATAAATGTTTTGAATGGTTTGAATTGTTTTATCATAAATATAGGCTTAAATAACAGTCAAACCCAGATTTGTGAAGATTGAGTTAAAAATACATTATTAGCAAAAATAAATTTATTTAATTTACAAAAATATATGAATATGGCACATGTAAACATAATAACAAATTAATTATTCAGCTTATTTTAATTCAGTCAGCCTGTGATCACTGTTGGTGTACTTTAAAATATATTATTTTACTCGAGTGTATCATTTAAAGGTTCAAATCGTGTGAGTTTAAAATATTTTATTTTAGTTTTAGTACTTTATATTATATTTTATTTTACGTTGATGTAAATGGAAATAGGTCCTTAGGGTTACCTGTTGCTATGGGCGTCCCACAGGGCTCCATTCTTGGTCCTTTTCTATTTTTGGTGTATGTAAATGATTTGCCGTACTTTGTGCAGGATTTCTGCGATATAGTGCTATTTGCAGACGATACGTCTCTTATTTTTAAAGTTAACCGTAAAGACCCTAATTTCGACGTTGTAAATGGTTCGCTCGCGCAAGTCCTGAACTGGTTCACGGTAAACAATCTTCTACTTAATTCCAAGAAGACAAAATGTATAAAATTTTCTATGCCAAATGTCAAAAGTGCAGGTATAAACCTGGTTTTAAATAATGAGTCAGTTTCAATCGTAGAGTCCACAGTTTTCTTGGGCTTAACTTTAGATTGCAAACTTCAGTGGGAAGCCCATATTTCGTGTCTCGCAGGTAAACTCAGCTCAGCGGATTTTGCTATCAGGAAAGTTAGGCAACTTACTGATGTGGCAACCGCCAGACTAGTTTACTTTAGTTTTTTTCACAGCGTTATGTCTTACGGCATATTGTTGTGGGGTAGGGCTGCTGACATTGAAACCGTTTTTATTATTCAAAAACGAGCTATACGTTCTATCTACAACCTAGGTTCACGAGACTCCCTGAGAGAGCGATTCAAAGAGATAGGTATATTGACAGTTGCATCTCAATATATATATGCTAATGTTGTTTATGTTAAGAGTAACATTAGTCTATATACTAGAAATTGCGATGTGCATGAGATTAACACCAGGGGTAAGCATAAACTGGTTGGCTCACACTATCGCTTACATAAAGTCCATAATTCGTTTACGGGACTTGGTGTACGTTTATTTAATAAATTACCTATCGACATAATGGATAAACCCTTAGACAAATTTAAACAAATTGTCAAAAAACATTTAATACTTAAGGGTTACTACACTGTTAATGAGTATCTGAACGATAAAAGTCATGGGATGCTCGCTTGACGAAGGAGTAAATTAATTTTACTCTTAATTTTAATGACATTATACTGTTAAGGACATATTTTTGTTAATTATTGTATGAATGACATTTTTTATGATTATTATGAATGACATGCTTTAACAAATAATTTTTTGACATTAATTTATTGATACATTTTGACATAATTTATAAAATGATTTTTTTTTTTTGTATTAATTATAAATGACATGATGCCCGAGCCATATTTGAACAGTTAAGTACACATTTTGTATTGTTTTATTAAAATTGTATACTTAGTATTGTTAAATTTTTTTACATTGTGATTTGTGAAATAGAGGTACATTGTGAACTCCTGTGGTAAATTAAGTTCATCTTACTTTATACTTATACCAAAAATTAAAAGTTTATATAATATCTACATAGAAACATTTATCACAGTTCACATGTTGCCTTTACCTTTTGTAGCAATATGCAAATTGAGGCAACCTGTAAAGCACACATTTTACTTTTTAATTTTCTTTACAACATAGAAAGCTGTAAGTAATTAAGTATCTATAGAGTTAAGTGTATTGCCTGCGTCACTTTGCATGCTACTTGAAACTGTAACTTACAAAAATTGTAATAACCTGGCGATTAAAAAGAGTGGCCTGAGTTTCTTGCCAGTTCTTCTCATGGCTCTACTTCGTCAGCGAACTGGCTGTAGGTTAATTTGCTGACATTTTGTAAACTTTGACGTTCATAAGTGTTAATTTAATTAACCTAAATGAATAAACATATATTTCATTTCATTTCTTTCGCTTTGACAAGAACAACACCTGTATTTGTTCATTCGAAAGCCCCTTAGTTTCGGGCACCATGAAATAACTAATGATGGCATTTAACAAACTAATAATAGCAAATCCGTAGAAGGCACCGGACATCCCAAAGAAATCAGTGATGTAAGGAAAGATGCCTATCATGAAGAAATTCATCAACCACACCCATTCGACGATCAGCATTGTAGCTAAATTTTGCACCTGGAAAGACAAAATCTAAATTAATATTTGAAAAATTTGTATTTCATTATGAACACAAGATTGATAAGAATTTTTTTTATTGCCACCTGTGGCATACGAGCAAACAGCCCACGTGATGGTAAGTGGTAACTGTCGCTCATGGACGACTCAAAGTCTCTGGCATTACTCCCGCAATGCCAGGAACTCTACTAAGCCGCTGCCTACCGTGAAGGGAGTGGGGTAGGTGAAAGGATTGAAGAAAGTGAGGAAAAAGGAAAGGGATTGGGAGGAATTGGACCTCCGGCGCTCTAGAATACACGATTTAACAGAGTAGAATCAAAAATGTGCTGATACATTTTGGTTTTTGGTCTAAAAACTTAATTGTTTCATACAGATTATGCACCACAGTGAGACAAACGCGCGTAGCTACCTACTCTTGATAGAGGCGTGTTAAATAGTAGTAATCTTCTTATAAGGTACCTATTAGAGTACCTATAATCTAAAGTACCTATTGTTACACTATTAGATCCTTAATGATTTTAGCATGAATGTCGGATCTCATACAAATTCTTAATAAAGTTAAATCTTCAAAAATAATTTACGGCGTATTTCAACCACTAAGCGATTAAAAGTTATTACTTATTTGTGAATATAACTCCCATATAATAAGTAATAGATCTGCCTTCGTGGCAATATAAGATTACCTTTCGGTTATATAAAGTACACATTGATGAAATAAATAATACCAGAAATTCAAAATGGAATAAAGATTAAAGACTGCAACTAACCTCAGGCTCAAAAACTTCAGCTAATAATACATACGGTATTGATCCTGGACCCACTATGAAGAAGAAGCAATACATCATAATGAGAACCACACTAACCCATGGTGGTGTTACTCTAAATTGTAATAGCCAGCCTAGACCCGCAAGGCAAAAGCCTACTAAAGATGATGCTCCTATTTGTAGTATCTGAAAGTAGATAAAGAAGATAATATGGTTTAATTTTTGGTGTATTGTCTGCGTCACTTTGAACGCTACTTGAAATTGTATCTTACAAAAATTGCAATAACCTATTGATTAAAAAGAGTGGCTTGAGTCTTGTCAGTTCTTCTCATGGCCCCACTCTCACGTCAGCGAACTGGCTGTAGGTTAATTGGCTGACAGTTTGTAATTTTCACGTTCATAAGTGTTAATTTAATTAACCTCAATGGAATAAATATTTTTTGATTTTGATTTTGAACTTAGTTTTCCTAATAAATCGATATGCAATTTAAATATCGTGACCATGTTGATTTTCTATGATGAATAAATTTAATATTTCTATTTTGTCCTACGTTTCTATTCACCCCGCTTTATAGTACTAATATTAAGTATTACTAAGCTAAACTCATCATCGATAAATTTACTACGTACTCTTCTGCCAGCCTTATCAGCAGTGAATGTCGTGACGAGGGCTCCACCAAACTGCACAATAGCAAAGATCACAGTATATAAATCTGATTTAGTCGGATCTGTCTCCGTGAACACTGTGCTTGCGTACACCTGTACAGATATCATGCCCATAAAGATCTGAAAAATAAAATATTAGTCAATGTGTTATTATTAGCGTTATTTCTGTCATTTAATATTCTATTATCGATTTTGTGATTTGTGAGGTACAAAATATTTCATTATTTGTTTGGTTCGTACGTGAAAGGGCAGACATACTTGTAATTTTCATATTTCTCTCTTGCAGTATTGCATCGATTATTATTTCATTTCTAGAGTAAAAAAAGTAACGTTATGTTTTGTTTATGCGTTGAAAATACAAAGTAATAAATTTTAATATATAGCTAAGATGCAGAAAATAATGTTAACTAATTTCAACAGTAGATATCAAAAATAATTAAGCTGAGAACAGATTTAGAAAGTACCTTACCTGCATCGTCATCATTGTGATCACTATCACAAAAGCTTTTCGTGTTGACTGTGATAAAACTGGAACAAAAATTCAAAGTTTATTAATATACGCATATAGAAAACATACATTTAAAAAATATAAAATATGGAGACCTACCGGTATCGAGTACAGGGACCAAGCTACTGGCACGACGGTTAGGGCTTGAAAGTAGGAACCTCCTGGCAATACTTCCTCCTTATTATGAATGTTATCAAAGTTTTCCTTGACACTTTCCGGGACAGTTAACGTATATAGCCGTGATGACAATAAAACATCTATTGTATCTACAGTAGTCTCCATGAAAGGGTTAAGCTATATTTTAGAATAAGTACGTAATACTTACATAGTATTTTGAACGATGACATCATTTGTTTATTCTCTGACGGCTTTTCTGACGAATTTAATTTTTCTCTTTCTGCTTCCTCAGCTTTGGTTCCAATGGCTGCAAAATCAAAAACATTTTAAGTGCTTGAGTAAATGTAGCCTTTGGTTTCTATCAATAGCGAGAAACGAGTGACCGTGACCCATTCAGGGAAACCTGTCCGTCGATTAAAAAATGTGTGGGATTAACGCCAACATTGTCATTAGCTTATGTCAATTCTTTAAATGTTATCATATATTCTATTCTATCAGCATATGTGCTACTTTTCTAGGCTTTCAGTCCAGCAGTGAACTTCTTCAAGCTGTCAAACATAATGTGCGTTAAAGCTTATCACAAAACCAACTTACTAATAATATTTTTTAGCTCAATTTCTGGTGAAATCTGTTGTTTCAGCTTATATACCTCATCTGACACTATCGTTGATGACACAGATGCTCCTTGATATCGAGCTATAGATATTTTAGCATCCTGGAATGGAAAATGAACTTAGATAATTTCGGGATTTCAACGCAAATTTGAGATTCAAAATAATATTATTCTAATTTTTAGTAAAGCATATATACTTGGAGCAATTGCCAGCATGCTAGCAGTTAGAAGGACCTACGTATCTGAACCTACGTATCTCAGCTGTAATCTTGTAGGAACACAACACTACCAATCGAATTCTGTCGTGTAATGATATTTCTCAAGCCAGAAACCAAACCATTCAGCGCTCAACCCTTACAAACAATAACAAGAAAATTACTATTTATAACTAACCTCGTACCTCCTCTTCCTCATTAAATACATGGGACTCTCTACCATGAGTACGATTAGCAAGGTGTAAGTGGTACTGAGCGCCATGTTTATCCAGATAATGGTTTGGTAAGTGAAGAACCAGCCAATAATATAAGACAACAATGTGCCCATGCAGTACAGGAACATGGATACTGAAAGAGAAAAACAATTATGAAAATACTTATTTCAAATACCTTGCATTGGCTAAACTTGTAATCCCAGAGGCGTGGTTTAACCTCAAATAAACAAGCAAAATATACTATTAAAAAACAAATAGTTAGTCTGCTTAAAACAAACTAAAAACAACGAAACCCATTTTTCTCGTGCTGACGCTACATTGAAATATTAATGTAGCGTACTTCACTCCCACAATCAATACGAATCCATTGACACCTCATAATGTTAAAATCTATCAAGCCATTTAGGATGTAGAGCGCGGCAAAGAAATAGACCACATACATATGTGGGGTATGGTTAAGTGTAGCGGGATTCCATAAATAAATGACTTCATGATAAAACCATACTATAATATCCTGTACCAGATTAATACATTAAATACATAAAAATACTAGTGCACTACATGACTGTGGGGAGACGACTGGCGAGCCCTGCGGTTGTGTACGTTCCAACACAGAATTGCAACGCAAGCGCAGTGTGTCGCCAAGCCGCTAAGCATTCATACATACACACGAAAAACATCACCATTATTGACTTCGGGCAAAAAACAGTTCGCGTTTAATTACTTACCATCATAAGAATTTTAACACGAAAGTCTGTCTGAGTACTAAACTTATAAGGTGTAGAGTTTGTGAAGTTAGATTCAAGATTTAGGACGTGTAGAGTTAGAATCTCGGCTCTACCTAAGACCTGATAACTTTTTAACAGTGCGAGTCATCTTGGCAACATTTTACATTAAAATGTTCTGGGTGCCTAGTACGAGTTGTTTTTACGTTTTTACGATCGAAATGTTTACCGCGTTTGGCTCTCATTGGTAAAGAGTTTGAAGCGGGCCAACTGGAACACCGAACGTCATAAGCGTGTCGATCGCGTTAACGTAAAACAAACTCGCACTAGGTACTCTGATGGGATTAGTATTTCAACGCAAAAGTCTGTCTAAGTACTAAAATTTTAACGGAAATATCATTTTATTTGGTCTTGGCTAATATTATGTAAAATTTGGATGGATGAATCACACAAATCAAACAGTCATTCTACGATCATATGAATGAGACGAATTCTTGCCCGAGTTTAACTATCAATCCTGACAGAACTTTTTAACTTTCACAGATTTCATGACTCAGAGAAATCAATTTTTTTTTTTTGTTTCCGACAGTGGTAGACGAGCAAACAGTGTGATGGTAAGTGTTAACTGTCACTCATGGACGACTCAGAGTCTCTGGAATTGCTCCTCCAACACCCGGGACTCTGCGAAGCCGCTGCCTACCGTGAAGGAAGGAAGTTGGGTAGTTGAAGGGATTCAGCTAGGTAAGGAAAAAGAAAGGGGAAAATTAGGCCTCCGGAGCTCTCACTCGCTGAACGAAACGCAATAGTATGGATACTATTACTCTTATGTCGATATTTTGTGAGAGGGTAGTACTTCCTCGGTCGCTCCAGCTCAATCGTGCTTATTGCAGAATTAAACAGCATCAATACAAAACACGTCTGCAATTCCACACTCATTCTTACCAGAAATTAACATTCCTCTTATAGAATCTTCTGAGACTTCAGACACCATTATGGGTACCAAAATTAACGTTCCTCCACCTGATATACCAGCTAAGAATCTTGCCATCAGTATCACATTTATTGACGATGATACGTTTATAACTGTCCACGCGATCTGTAAACAATTTAATATGCATTATAGAATTTAAAGCTATGCCTAAATCTACACTATTATATAAAGCGGAAGAATTTGTTTGTTTAAACGCGCTAATCTCTAGAACTACTACTAGAACTAAAGAACTAGGACTTGAATTTTTTTTTGAATGAAAGCCCATATTTTGAGGAAGATTATAGGCTATGGCTATTGGTGACGGGAGCAAAGCAGTAAGCAAAGACGCCGGTAAAATCGCGCCGCGGAAAGCTAGTCTTCTTATATATAAAAATCAATGTTTGTCCTCTATGCGTGCCGAATCCAATGATCAGATTGTAATTAAACTTTATGAGGGTGTTCTGGCGAAGCCCAAGACGATTCCTAGCCCAAAAAAATGTTTGTTTTATAAAATACGTATCATTTCCTAGCATTCCGAGTATAGTTAGTACATAATAATAACTGATAGATATCTCAGTTTTCTATTCCAAGTGAAGAAGATAAAGACTTAATATAGATTTATGCGAAGTTAAGGTACAAAACCGTTTAACTTAAATGATGACAATAAAGCATTTGTCGATAAATACAGTCATTATTTTAAGCATATTATTATTCCACTCGGCTATTGCATATTGGTAGAGAATGCCTCTGGAATTAAGTCCGCCTTTGTGCATTCACTTTGCTGTGCAAAAAGTTTATAATTAAAATAAAATTTGCACTTCATCAGTACACGATTGTTTAGACGAATCTATACTAATATAAAAAAGCGAAAGAGTTTTTTTGCTTGGACGAGCTTATCTCTTAAACTGCCAGTCGGAATTAAATATTTTTTACGTTTGATAATCTAGTTTTGAGGAAGGTTATAAGCTATATAACGTTACGCTAGAAGCAACGAGAGCGGGCCAGTAATCAAAGATGTAACTTAATGCGGGTGAACTGCGGAAAGCTATTGAGTAATAATACCTAAGCGCACCCGCGCAGAACTAAATTTATTTAATATTCATCAAACTTACCAACATTGGTAGACTAAGCAGAACTCCTCCATTTCTTCTTCCAAATGTATTAAAAATATATCCAGCGAAGGCGGTTCCCAGCATAGCTCCTAAAGCTGGTAAACTGCCTAATAGACAATCTTCCATCTTGGTAATAGGTGCTGATAGCGGTGTTGTGGAGTTTGAGCCGTATATCCCCGACGTGTATGATGGCCATGTTGTGAGGATGCCCCAGCATATGGAGCCGAAGCCACCTGGAAATTATTAAGAAAAAAAGAATGATAAGTTACCTATTATTTATGGTTGGGCTAGAAGCCGTGAGCGGCCTCTATGCTACCTTGAAAAGAATTGATCATTTGTAGCGCTCTAAGTAAGTACCTAAGTAAAGTTTTCTAAATTCAAATGAAGCGACTAGATAATTCTGATACGAGACTTATTACAAGCACAAATATCGTCTTCGTAACATTCCGCAAATAATGCAAAGAGATCACAATTAAGTCGTTACCAACAGTAAGGAAGAAGAGAATGAGAGAGAAGACGAAAAGGAAGATCGGTAGGCAATGAGGCATTGAGGGTGTTTAGGTAAATTACGCTACCAGTTGGCGCCACTTTAACTGTCACATTGGGCCAACCAGGGCATAACTTCCTAAAATTATATCATTATTGTGAGTTATTGTGTTTTTTTTTAATTTTTATTTTTTGTTTTGTGTTTGTCGCCTGTGAAAAATTGAGTTAATAATTGATTTAATGTTCTAATTAATCTACTACAATATCATTGGCAGAATTAGTCGATTTTGCTCGGCTCAGTTGCCAGAATAAAATAAGAAGAAGAAGAACTTCCTAAAAGCGTTTGACAGCTAGACAGGCAGGCTTTTTGTTTTTACATATTTTTGCCTGTTGTAAGACACATATTAACTTGTTAAACAGATTACCATGAATTTTAATGGTGTTTTGAAATCACGTTAATGTTGTTTCCACCAAAACGGAGACTATGTTGACTTTGATACATTTAAATTTAAATAATTATTCAATATGAGAAGAGAACTGAATTTTAATTTAATGATTAACCCACATTACTACTTATAACATATGTTAACTACATATAATATAACTGCCTATTTAATAATATAAAAGGTTTTATTAATCTAACACTTTCATCTTATAGCGGAAAATTATTGGTAAATGCAACAAAATATTTAAACCGGTAATATTCATTAAAATTTTAATGCTGTGTTGCTTAATATGTATAGAATTAAATGCTATGAAAGAGTTTCATAGAAACTGCACCTATAGCCTTATATTGAAACAAGAACAAGCAAAACATAAATATTATTAAAAACAAAGAACCTGCCTAAAACAAACTAAAAAGAAAGAAACCCATTTGTTTTTGGGGAATACGTTACATTGAAATTTTGTATACCCTATGTCACTCCCACAATCAATATTAATCTTATGACGCGAATCTAATCATTATGTTAAAATCCATCAAATCATTTAGGCTCTAAAGCGTGCCATAAACAGCTTTGATCTAATTATAAAATGTTAGCAGAACTAAATATTATATATATATGTTAAAAGCCAGGAAAATGTCAGTTGCGAAGTTGACAGTAATAAGGTGTAAACGCTCTGTGCGACTCCGTTTAGCTACCAAACATGCTTTTAACAGATCGGTAGAAGCTATAGAAATATGTTAATATTATACTCACTAGATACAATACAATGTGGACACTATCACACACCGTCATCTAGTCCCAAGCTAAGCAGAGCTTGTGTTATGGGTACTAGATAACTGAAATATAATACATATACATACTTTTTTTTTTGTAAATACATACTTATAATACATAGGAAACACCCAGACTAAAGACAAATACAAATGTTCATCACACAAATATTTGCCTTCCGCGGGAATCGAACCCACGACACCCGGCGTCGCAGTCAGTTACACTAACCACTAGACCAACGGTGCAGTCGATAGATAAAATTCATTTTTCTTAAAATAGGTCTGGCTTTTGTTTTTATTTCATCAAAAACTAAATTCAATAAAGTTATCTTGTATACTATCGTTTTTGAAAAATATATTTTTGCGTATGATAGCCCAGTTCTCGAGGAAGGTTATAAGCCATGTAACATTACGCTACTGGTGACTGAAGCAGAGCAGTAAGCAAAGACGCGGGTGAAATCTCAGTGCAGAAAACTAGTTTAGTTATAATTACTAATAAAATAATAACTTCATAATATTTTTAAATAAATGTAATATGTTTAACTTACATGCAAACGCAGCATAAAATTGCCTTAGCGTTCCAATATTCATTGCAAACTTTATCAAATTTAAACACTGAATACACTAAAACTAACTACAACATAAACTGATTATTACACTCATAAAATATATTAAACTTTGCACTTAGAAATAAATATTAAACGCGTCTTCTGATGGATACAGCCGTCTTCAAAGTTTGAACGCGTTTGGCCGTCTGTTTGTTTTTTAAGACTGCTTAATATTGGAATTAAACTTGTAAAGGCGTTTTAAAAATGATCATGATTTGACATTAGAAGGGCGAGTAATTTAGTGCTATGTAATGTTATCATTAATTAAGTTACTATTAAATTTGATTTGTGTTTTGAATTTGTTTCACACTTTTAATTAGGGTACTCGTAAGTAGAAAGTTACCTACATAAAAGTCTTACATTACCTACTTATACCTAATAATACCGGCCTGTCTCACTGTCCCACTGCAAGGCAAAGGTCTCTTCTCTTATAGAAAAGGCATGAGCATTAATCACCACGCTTGTTCAAGGCGGATTGGCAATCTCAGACTTTTAAGTTCAGGTTTCCTCACGATGTTTTCCTTCACCGTCAGTCAGAAATGTCCGAGATAAAGTTAGTAAGTACATATTATTATGATGTGAAAAATCACATTGGTACTTGGCCCGGATTCGAACCCACTACCTCGTGTTTACGAAGCGGCTGCCTTATCCACTGAGTCATTTATACTTACTGCTTACCATCAGGCAGAGTGGAGTCACTTTGGTAGGCTAATATTAAAAAAAAAAAACTTACATAAATGAAAATGTAGGTTGGTAACTATAACAGAAAAGATATCCTTCGCCAAAAATAAATTCTATTTTTATGAAAGTTATATTTTTGGGTAGTGAAAAATTATGCGGTAACTGTAGCTATGGCCGTGCTTTTTAATTTTGTCGGAGTTGACAAAATTAAAGAGCACGGCCAGGATAACAAAAACAGGAATTAAGGAAAGAAACCGTAAAGCCTCTAGTTTACCCAAATAAAATTTAATAACTGCAATATTTTATCAGGAAGTAAATAATTCTAACTTATTATTACAAGTTTTTTTGACATTCAGGATCAACATCCAAATGCCCTACGCAAGAAATAAACAGAACTTAGAAAGTATTTTATTTTCAAATATTCAATTTGTAATGATTTATTGTCGTTCATACTTTAATATCTCTTACGTAATAATCATAATCACCTAACCTGTTCATAAAAAATATCAAGTTTACTACAATTAGTTTAAAAAACAAGTACTTTATTGACATTATGTTTGTCGCAATGATTTGTTTATGAATAAGTCTTTTAGCAACCCCATTAAAAATGTAATTAGTAATTAATGCTATTTTTATATTGCCTAATGTAAATCATTACTTCATTTCTCAACTGTATGAAGAGCACTAAAACATTTGTCTATAAGCATAAAATAGAAGATCGAATTAAGAGTAGTAGTATCCGTACTACTGCGTTTCGTTAGGTGAGTGAGAGCGCCGGAGGCCCGATTTCCCCCCTTTCCTCTTTCCTCACCTCCCTCATTCCCTTCCCCTAACCCCATTCCCAGCCACCATAGTGGAGGCCACCATACCAGTAGTTTAAGACGATGGCTTTTGTTATAGTGGCCGCTACTTCTGGATTCCACTGACTGCTTACTATCAGGCGGGGTGGAGTCACTATGGTAGGTAATATAAAAAAAAAAAAAATAGAAACAAAAAAAATTTTACAGACATCATAAAATCACTTGATTATATAAAAAATTCTCTCCTTATTTTATTAATATTACATTTAAAATAAATAATTAATATATAATTTAAATGTAATTTTTATGATGACATATCAAAATATTAATTGTCAAAATAATTTATTCAATAACTAAAGAAATTAGAGTAATAGAGACGATGACAATTATTTTCCTTCTTCGCTCATGAACTAATACGCCTTGGATCTAAATATCAATATGCTGATTTTGCGTTAGGTCTAGGCAAAACGCGATATTGGCAGATGCTCAAAGACTAAAGGTGTTGTTGTACAGGTACTTTTTGAGGACTGTTAAATAATAATAATAATAATAAAATGTGGACACTATCGCACACTATCATCTAGGCCCAAGCTAAGCAGAGCTTGTGTTATGGGTACTAGATAACTGAAATATAATACGTGAACATACTTTTTTTTTGTAAATACATACTTAGAATACATAGAAAACACCCAGACTGAAGACAAATACAAAGTTTATCACACAAATATTTGCCTTCCACGGGAATTGAACTCGCGACACCCGGCATCACAGTCAGTTACACTAATCACTAGTAGTGACAGTGCAGTCAAATACTCAATTTGCTCATGAATTGAATGAAATGCGCTCCAGTTTTAGTCAGGTCTGTCTCAGTGAGCACTGTATTTAGATACACCTGCACTGCTTACATGCCTATGCAGATCTGTAAAAAAGAAATGTTTATACAGTGGTAAATGAGATTGACAGCACAGAGGCGTCGAGTCTAGGCACCTGTCAAAACGCTTTCAGTCAACCATGAATAATTTTATTCTATTGATTTCAAACTATGAATCAAATAACAATTTTCAAATTTGTGGCAAAGTTTAAAATAAAAATATTGCAAATTTATACATATAAGAAAATTGGAGTGTCTGTTTGTAATATTGAAATAACTGTTTATTACTACATGTATATGAATATATATACGGTACATACACCAAAATATTTTTTTATCAATTTTTGTCTGTCTGTCTGTCTGTCTGTCTGTTCCGACTAATCTCTGAAATGGCTGAACCGATTTTGACAAGACTTTTATTGGCAGGTAGCTGATGTAATAGGGAGTAAATTAGACTACGTTTATTTTAGAAAGTCTTTTATTTTAGAAAAATAAAGTAATGTTGATCGACTGTTAGGCGGAACGAAGTTCGCCGGGTCAGCTAGTATTAGAATATAATTTTCAACTAAGGATGTATATAATTGAAGTTATACTTCTTTTGGCGCGATTGGGAAAAATGATGAGAGTGAATTTTTACGATGCGTGCGCACACCGACAGTAAAAAGCAACACCCTGAAGTTAGTTGCGAACCTTTGTGTGTCGTATCAGTACAAATAATCAGTGTGAATAAATAAAAAATATATTGGCGTTTATATCAATTCAATTATATTTATGACTGTGATAGATATTTTTTTTTTGATCATTTATCAGAAAAAATATTTATTTTGAATATTAGTGGTAAAAGTGGTTTTAATATACTGTTTTAAGTGCATTTTTAGATTTGATGTTAACTGTCGGTATGTATAATTTATTTACATTGCAAATTATAAATTATTACATTATTATGTAATAATTTTTTTTTTGTTTTCTTTTATTTTAATTATATTTTATGATTTTTCATTATTGTTGCATGCTATTTATGTATATTTATATATGTATGCGTTGTGTTATTATTTGGTTTTTTTTTATTAATATTACTAAGGGCTAGATTATTTGTATCGTTTATCATAATAATCTTAATCTGAGAAAATGCGATAACATTTTATCTAAACACTACATTTACTCAACGATATTAAACGTTTAAAAAAATACTTACTTATGTGAAGTTTATGATTGTTTGCTGGAGATACGTGTTGTAATAACCTATATACGTAATTCATCTGTAACTATCGTTGATGAGACTGGTACGCGATAATTCGCTATTGCTATTTTTGTTTTCTAAAATAAAATAAAAAGATTGGGGCTTTTGACAACATTAATAATATTATTAGGCAGATCGATACTGGGTCTTTTTTTATTTCTAAATTTAAATGCTATTATTATAACATGTCATTTTTTTAGAGCTACCAATGTTAGCCATATTAACGCCAAAGCCCCACAAATAGAGACTTTAGATGTTTCTGATATGATAGTACTGCTATCTGCTTTATGATAGTCTATAATAATAATGCACCTCCTCCAGAAATACCTCCTAGAAACCTCGCTACGAAGATGGGTTTTGTTAATCAGGATGCTTGTTTGTATGAGACTCCATGAGAGAGGGATAAGCAGATTTGTATAATATCTACGTTTTGCCACTTAAGTCTCATGTAATATGAAAGCAAGCATGTTCCCATTCCCAGACTCTGACAGAAAACATTGATATCACTATACACGAAACTTATGTGGAATAGTCACTTGATAGGTCGTACACAATAATTATAATAATTGCGATCATTGTTTCGATAGACATATCAGTTAATGGACTGATTCCTAAGAGCCTCCATCAACATCTCGCGAGGCTCGCGTTAGGTGGCTGGATCGTGGGCATGATGCAGAAAGCTGTGCTCCTTGATACTGCCCGTATTGTGAGGCGGTTCCTATCTCTGGAGCCCTAACCACTGGTAGCTTGGTCCTTGTACCCGATATCGGTGGGTCTCCATATTTTTACATTTTTAAATGTATATTTCTATTATTTTTTATAATATATTTAAAAATGTAATTTTGTGTGTATATAATTAAATAAAGAGAATAATAATAATAATAAACGTTTATTTCAGGCAAGCCTATACAATACCACTGCAGCACAGAATCAGTTAAAATCATTGTTAATCTTACTTACCACAAACGGCAAAGATAACAGAACTTCACCATTTCTGCATCCAAATATCTATACATTATTTTATTTATATATTATTTAAAGGGAAAGAGTTTGTTTGTTCGTTTGTTTGTTTTACCGCGCTAATCTCTGGAACTACCAGTTGGATTTGAATAGTTCTTTTTCTGGATTCGAATCCTCCAGCATCTCTTTTGTCATTGAATCCCCAGTACTTTTTTTTATATTATCCTACCAAAGTGACTCCACCCCGCCTGATAGTAAGCAGTCAGTGGAATTCAGCAGCGGTGGCCACTATAGCAAAAGCCATCGTCTTAAACTGCTGGTATGGTGGCCTCCACTTTGGCGGCTGGGAATGGGGAAGCTGAGGAAAGAGGAAAGGGGGAAAATTGGGACACCGACGCTCGATCTTGAATCTCTCGATGCTGTATCTAGTGTGGATCTACTACCAAAAAAATATTTGCGACTTTTTTTTTTTATTCATTTGTAAGTATACCTAAGACTCGGTTTTATCGCCTGTCCAACCCTACAGCATCTCTTTTGTCATTGAATCCCCAGTACTTATTACATGGCCTAATTTTACAGGTTTATGTTAGTTTCTTATTAGTTAAAATTATAAATATCTGTAATGGATGAGGACCACGACTGGCTAACTTGACTAAAATTGGGGGAGGCTCTATGTTAAGTAGTAGACGACTTTAGGCTGATGATATTATACATACATACATAGCTTCAAGCCTTTTATCTCCAAAAGGATAGACAGAGGTGTATATCCACCAACTTTACGCCATTTATTTTAATTCCCATGTAACAAGGGGCGAGCATATTGCCATTTTTATCGTATAGGTATCATCAAAACCATTCTTATAGATTAAAAAAAAACGCATCACATATTATTTTAAATTGGCCACATATAAAACAAAACACTTTTTTTATAAAAATCAAAAATATCTTTTATCATTATTAATTTCATTCATAAAAAGATTGAAAATGAAAAAATAACTAAATCTAACTTAAACTTAACATTTAACATTGTTACGTATTGAGAATATTTTGTCGTCAAAATAATTTAATAGGCAATGAAACAGCATTTCTATCACTAAATTCCTATCTTCTTCGTCTTTGGGGAGAAAGTCTCTTGGATCTGTTCAATGGAGAGCCCCGTAGTTTCTGGCAGTATGTAATAACTGAGAATGGTGCCGACGAAGCTAACGGCAGCGAAGCTATAGAAAGACCCGTGGATTCCAAAAAAATCGACCATATAGGGGAAGATGCCGATGATGACGAAGTTCATTAACCAGACCCATTCGATGACTAACATGGTGGCGAGATTAAGGACCTGTGAACAATAATATTGATGTTGTTATAGCTTTGACATAATGAGACGTCAAAAGAATTTCGTAAATGTTATTTTAATTAATATTATATACAGGAAAGAACTGTTTTTTTTTATGTTTGTTTGTTTGTTCCGATTTAACTCAAGATCTACGTAAGCAATTAAAAAATTAAGAAATAGAACGGGTAATATAGGTTATATTTTATTATGTTTAACATATTTGTTCTGTAATTTTCAAAATTTCAATATTTTAAACGCGTTTGTAAATCTGAATGATGCAATACGTCACAATTGCTATGACATTTTCCTTAGGCATTTGTTGTAAAACCGAATAAAACTTTTGATACCAAAGCGAAGCGTGGGTGGATGTTTAGTAGTAAATACAATATAAAGTTTTTAAGTCTGATAACGAAACCTGTAGCGATTTTGTTTGGTATCACACTAGACTGAAAACTTAGAATTGACCGACACAAAGCACATCCAGACTTGAAATAAAATATTTACACACCACATAAAGTTATGTCACTCGTAGAAAACAAATCCACAACCTCTTCCATTTTGACACTGAGGTATGTAAATTTACCTAAATTTGCTGTAAAAAATATACTGACAAGATTTTTCTTCTATTTTTTTTTAATGTACGACTATGGTGACATTACAGCTCACCTGATGGTAAGCCTATGAACGCTAAACACACCAGGATTATCATTATGCGCATTGCTGACCCAATATAATAATAATAATAATATTCTACCACATTCACACAGCGCTATCTAGCCCCAAATTAAGCAATTATATTTGCTTGTGTTATGGGTTTTTTTTTGGTAAATACATTCATATTATAGATAAATTACACCCAAAATAGATGTAATATTAAGCTTACCGCAGGAGTAAACACTTCAGCCACCAATATATAGGGCACAGATCCTGGTCCCATAGCGAAGAAGAAGCAGTAAACCATGATAAGTACCACAGTGACCCAGGCTGGAGCTATTCTGAAGTGAAATTGAATGCCCAGACCAGCTAGACAGAGGGTAATGAACGCTGATGAAGATATTTGCAAACACTGAAAACAAACATGGTTATAAAATAAAATTATAAGTTGTGAAACAAAATTCTCTAAAAAATAATATCTAAATATTCATTTATATTTATCATTACATGCACACAAGTGCTCCTTGTGACGTAAACTAACAAAGCTTAATTTTCTGGCAAACCATTACACACTATTGAAGACAAATCAATCAGTAGGGTTATATGGAAAAGGGGCATATTTCAATGAATAAATACATCCAAAAAATCTACTAACATCTCTAAGTAAATCTGGCACAAAAAAAAAGAACGGTCTTATTTTTCTTAAAGTAAAATGGCATTAACAAACTATGAAACGCTCGTAATCGTTTTAGAGGATTCACATAGGAACTGTCGATATTAGCAAAAAATTTACCAATGTACTCGAAGTATTACGAGCACCCACAAAAAGAAGTTACTATTATGGGTGGATATAAGTATATTTTGTAATACTTACTCGTCTACCAGCCTTATCTGCTGCAAGCACTATGACTATAGACCCAACAGTCTGCAGGACGGCAAACAGTACTGTAAAAAGACTGGCCTTGCTGGGGTCTGCTTCGGTGAACACTGCGTTTAAATACACCTGGATAGCTACCATACCCATGAAGACCTGAAGTATAAAGATAAAACAGTTAAGACATGCATAGGTTCACCACTATCGGGCACAATTTCAAACTTGAGAATTAGTCTACAAAAAACACAATATTATTTTAACCGATCCGAGGATCGAACCCAAAACCTTTGCGCGGTAGTCTGTGCAGTTAACTCCGAACTATATAGGCAATGAGAATTAAGACAAATAATTGGATGTTTTAAACTTAGGTATTTAAATGCAGCCTACGTAAAATCTATCCATCTAAACCGTGTCGAAAAAGCTTGTATCAATAGTTTGTCAGGCGTTTCACTTTTCATACTTTTTTATATTTGTTGTAAAAGACGACTGTACTATTATGTATATTATTGTACTATAAAATGAATCTGCTCAAAATATTTGTGTAGAATAAATAATATACGAATAATATTTGAGTACGTTGCTAGTAAACATGAGCAGCCTTCTACAACATATATTATGCATAAGCAGCCTCTTAACTTTTGCAATTAGGTTGCTCAGAGAGTCTGCATCCTTGATATGCATTGTATTACAATCTCAGTGAAAGCTATTACAATTTTAACCAAAAAAATAAAATGACTGTTACCTGTAAAGTCATCAATAGAATTACTACAATGAATGCCCTCCGCAACGATGGTGTTGTGACTGAAAAATAGAAATAAATTTCATTGTAGCTTCACTTAATAAACTAGATATATTAGTACAGAAACAAAATCTCTTACTATTTACAGAATTAGGGAAAAATGGAACCCAAAACAATGAAGCCTTCAAACTAATTTCCTTCTGATACAAATGGAAAAGAGTATAAATTATATTTATGTATCGATCCGGATATATAGTCCGATCAAATTAAGCTCAAAATGTATGGGTGTATGATATAATTGCATAAATTCAAAAATAGGCATGAATGACACCATTGTAATAAAATTTTGCAAAGACCCGATCGATCCCGTGTACGCAAAAAATAATTTGATATCAAAATGTTATTTTTCATCATATCGGTCCATTATTATCCGACTACATGAAAAGGCCTCTTCTCATACAGAGAAGGTATGACTATTGACCGCCACACTTACTCAAGGTGGATTGACGATTTCAGACCTCCTCAAAAGTCCAGGTTTCCTCAATCAGTTATTTCCAGATAAACTTGGCAAATACATATGGTTTGAAATCACATTGGTACTTGCCTAGTTTCGAACGCCCGACCTTGTGTTTATGAAGCCTTCACCAATTCATTATTTTATATTGTTTTTCAGCAAAAGCATTTTACGATAAAAGTAGCTTAGACCAAAATTGTAGATTATGCAATTCTTGTAATTGATAGTAATATTTAACTTACATAATAGCTTAAAAGCTGAAACCTTAGTCTTCTTTTGTTGCAGTGCCTGAACATTTAGTATTGCAGCTTCTGCCTCTTCAGCTTTAGTTGGTACATCTGTATTTACAGAATACTGTAATTTATTATCTTCTTTATTTTACTAGTTGTATTTTACATTATTATTTACAAATATTTGCGAAATGACATCTATAGCAAAATTCTTAGTCTATAGAATATACTCCGTGAGAAAAATGTATCATTAATTTTGACTGTCTCTGTGGTTCGGTGATACTGTGTGTGTACTGCAACGCAGAGGTCGCGGGTTTGATTTCCGCTCAGTGCAAATATTTGTGTGCATGAACATGAATATGTGCATTGGTCTAGGTGTTTCTATGAATAATATGTAAGTATGTATTTCCAAAAAAAAAGTATTTAAGTATGTTTATGTGTGTATTCCGCATTCTAGAACCCATAACACAAGCTATAATACATGCTTACTTTAGGTCTAGATGGCGTTGTTGTAGTTGATGTAATATTATTATTACTATTATTTGATTAGATCAGTTGACATGAAATAATTACATGATAACTGCACAAAACTGAGATTGATAGATAAAAGAAAAATGTGTGTTTTGGTTTTAGACCTGAAATATTAGCCACTTGCCTTCTTATTTAACTTATTATCAAGTCGATGACAGCAAAGCATATAGTTTAGTAACCTGTAGCTTTCCGTGATTTCAATTATTAGTAGCAATAGGTAGGACACATAGCTCACAAAACTGATGGTAGTTAAACCAGAAAGGTTCTAGAGTGGCGTCATGAACCGGCAGACTCTGCGTGGGTAAACCCCTCACAAGGTAGACCGATAACTTGATAAATAAGTAAATAACAATACATAAGAGTATACATACCCGTAACAGGATTTTGGTCAATTTCTGGAGACACCTGTTGTTTCAGTCTATACAATTCATTTGATACTATCACAGATGAGACAGATACTCCACGATACTTAGCTATCGATATTCTTGCATCCTTAAATGATATAAAACTTATAAGTTTTATGAATTTTTCTGTCTTTTATACTTTTATGTAATATGTCTATGGACATGGACGAAGCGAATAAACTCTGCATAAGTCTGCGGCAGGTCAAGTGGTGTGGTAGCATAATAATAAATGTTAACTGTCACTTGCTTAGAGTTTTAGAAGATTGTGTAAAATGTATGATAGCAAAACACGATCTAACTACTATTATATTACAACCTGTTTGAAGGACAACAAAACATGTCGTCAACAAATAACAGGTACTTTTTGAGACAAGTTTAAGTTTCATGTGCTATCAAATTGCAATTTGTATCTTTAAGGAGAAAAAGTCTGACTAAAGACTGAAGGTCTACAATAAATTATTTACCTAAAGTAATATAGTTTTATAAACCCACAGCAAAAAAAGTTCTTTTAAAGTATATGGTTTTTCGTCAAACCATATACTTTTAAAGAACTAATATATAGAAATTTGTACCTCATATTTCCCTTTCCTTACAAAGTATATCGGGCTCTCATATGCGAACATGATGAGTAACGTGCAAACTACACTGATCATCACATTTATCCAGAGTGTTGTATAGTATGAGAAGCCCCAGCCTACTAAGTACGATATTAAATTCCCCATGCCGGACTGGACCACAGGTACTGTAACAAACATAAATAGTTTAGTCTTTTTTGAATATTTTGATAAATATTTTAATTATTTGTAAGTTAATATTAAAGTCTTACTGGAAGCTAAAGCTCCCCGTATTGAATCGTCAGATGTTTCTGATATTAATACAGGAGATAAAACTAATGTGCCGCCACCTGCAACACCGCTTAGAAACCTTGCTACTAAGATAACATCGATTGATGATGATACCTGTATGAGAGCCCATGAGATCTGAAAATTAAATTTACAATTAAAATCTGAACAAATATAAACTTTCATGAACTAAGCCATGATTTGTTTATACACATATTTTTAAAGATCCATTCAAATAATACATTAACACATAAATTATATAGTATAATAAAGTAAGTATAATATTAAGTTTGACAGCATTTATTCTTATTCCACTATCTCTTAAATTTAACTGTTACGTTAAAACTCAGCAACGGATTAACATAATATCTAGCAAAGTTTAAATGTCAAAAGTTATACTGTTCCTATTTGTAACAGATGCAATGCAAATTTAAGAAAATCACGTGATACACAAACAAATATGGCACTTACCACATATGGCAAAGACACTAGAACTCCACCATTTTTTCGTCCAAACTTATCAAGTACTGGTCCTCCAATAGCAGTTCCCAACATAGCTCCTAACGCTGGTAAACTTCCCAGGAGGGATTCATCCATTTTTGTTATCGGAGCAGTGCTGAGAGGACTCGTAGTGTTTGACATGTATAATTCTAAAGTATAAGACGGCCAGACGCATAGGAGCGACATGACTAAGGCACCAAAGCCAGCTGTAAAAACGTTAATTTTATTATTATCACACCATGAACACATGAATTTTAATAATGCCAAATTTCACACTGCTCCGTAAAAACTTTGTGTATGCGCTTTAAAGCTTTTTCTTCACGTATTTATTTATAGATTCTTTAACATTATTGTTATTATTAGTTTTTTTTAATAATTAATGTAGTTATAACTTATTTTGAATTCTTTTTGATTATTGTTGTTGCTTGATTTTGTTATTGCATTGTTTGTTTTTAATTTGATTTATTTTGTTTTAGAAAAGAGAATATTTTTTAAACATTACGGACGTCACCATTTTCTCTAAATTGACATTCAACAGCTTCCTAAGCTATGTTTTCTTTACTTTCTGCATAAAGCATAAAATTCTTACTTGCAAACGAAGCATAAAACTGCCAAAATCTGCCTAAAATCATGTTTTCTAAACTTGAAAACGATCTCACAATATTTGTACCGAGCACTGAATTCACTTCCACACGCTTTCCTACTATCGCTACTGAAATGGTTGCAATTAATATATTAACATTTTAGGGTTCTGTTTTTACATCACAGTTCGAAACTTTCTTTTGATATTAACGTCTCGTCTCTAAGCTTATTTGCTTTTAATGTTAAAATATTTCAGAATCTGAATTAGATTGGTGTAAAATGAACTAATCTATTTGACTGCCTCCGTAGTGCAGTTGGAGCGCAAGCATGTGTCCGCTTTTAGCATCGCCTCGCTAAGTTGCTAAGGCGATGCTAAAAGCGTCAAATCTATACAAAAATGACAATTTAAACCTTATTTAAGAGTCTTTAGACGCTTTACGAAGTTTAGTGCAGATGGGTCCTCGAATAATAGAGGTAGGTAAATTATAGAACAGAATTCATTTAATTGTATTTTTATGAATATATAAAAAAATATAGAAAAATGTCCATTCTAAAATGTCAGCCGTCTAGTCAGTCAATCCTCCATCTGGCGTAGTCGGATAAAACGATAAGGCCTAACAATGTATTTACATTATTAGGCCTTCAATTTTTCTTCTTCTTTGTTCTCTTCGCCCTCATGATCGACTTACATGTGCTTAATTAACATTGGTTTTGCAATGCTTAGACAATAGAACCATGTCTATTAGCTACGGGAGTGGCAATTATTAAGAGCATTTGCTATTTAATTAGCTTATATGAACTTAAAAATGAACACAAACTAAAGTCTTCAAACGGAACCCATATCACTCCAGCTTCATACATTTGTTTAGATGATATACAATATAAACAATAAGAATAAAATCAAAATCCAACTCAAACACAACACGATAACAAAGATTATTCTCTGTAACGCCTAAGCCTGTTAGTGTAAAATATAATCATGGGAAAATCATCTTTCTACATTCATCATAGTGGTGAACAAGCGTAATGACCTACTACAGTAGCCAAAGAACGCTTAGAATAAAACAAATAATAATATTAACGCTTCATAGTTTTGTAATAAAAATAATGTACCTATGTATTTCTGTAAATATAATATATTACCGAACACATATCATAATTATGTTGAATTAATAGTTTTCTAAGCTCAAGCACAATGAAGCAAGATTAGAACTTTAACACCTTTGAAAAAACCGGCCAAGTGCGAGTCGGACTCGCTCACGAAGGATTCCGTACCATTATCTATAAATACTCATGTACGCACGTAAGAAGTTATACTTCTTTGGTGTAACAATCCAAAAATACCAAATAATAACACAACGCATACATACATAAATATACATAAATAGCATGCAACAATAATGAAAAATCATAAAATATAATTGATACGACTGGCCTGTTGGTATAGTGGTTAGTGACCCAGACTGCTAAGCCGAAGGTTGTGGGTTCGATTCCCACCCAGGACAAATCTTTGTGTGATGAGCATCATTGTTTGTTCTGTGTCTGGGTGTAATTTATCTATAATATGTATGTATTTACAACAAAAAAAAGTGTATATTAGTAGTTTATCAGTTGTTTAGTACCCATAACACAAGCAAATATAATTGCTTAATTCGGGGCTAGATGGCGCTGTGTAAATGTAGTAGAATATTATATTATATTATAATTAAAATAAAATGAATTGATATAAACGCCAATACATTTTTTATTTATTCGCACTGATTATTTGTACTGATACGACACACAAAGGTTCGCAACTAACTTCAGGGTGTAAATGGTTTGCAACTAACTTCAGGGTGTTGCTTTTTTCTGTCGGTGTGCACGCGCATCGTAAAAATTCACTCTCATCATTTTTCCCAATCGCGCCAAAAGAAGTATAACTTCAAAAAGTTACATTTGTCGTATGGGACAATCTCCTCTCAAACATTTGTTTCATTTTAATTATTTATTTGTAAAGTAAATATATAACTAAATATTCTGTGAATATTTCAAACGTCTAACTATTCCTCTTATCAATATCGAGCAAAAACGAGGAAAAATCACTTTAGTTGTATGGGAGCTCCATTAAATATTTATTATTTTATTCTGTTTTTTAGTACCTATTTGTTGTTAAAATAGCGACAGTTGTACATCATTTGTGAAAATTTCAACTATCTAAGGATCCCATTTTACCCTTTGGATACCAAATCCTAAAAAGGAGGTGATGGTCCTACGAGTATTTAAATGCCATATAATCTTTAAAGTTATGATCAACTGACTGTAGTGCATAGCGTGACTAAAATAGTTTATTTAAGTAAATATTTCAGCAAGTAATTTGAATGAATTAGTATACAACAGGGATATTTGCGGATTTGCGTAACAAAATCCCAACAATTATTGATGAAGCCTTATATAAATAAGGCGTGTGCAATGTCGGCAAAATCGTCGTTGATAACACTATCGTGACTATTAATGTCATAACATTTTACCTTACAGTAATTGTTTTTGTAGTCAAAATGGCCCAGTGGTTAAGAAACCCGCTTCGTAAACACGAGGTAATGGGTTCGAATCCGGGCAAGTACCAATGTGACTTTTGAAATCATATGAACTTTCTAAGTTTATTTTGGATATTTCTGACTGACGGTGAAGGAAAACATCGTGAGGAAACCTGGACTTAAGTCTGAAATTGCCAATCCGCCTTGAGCAAGCGTGGTGATTAATGCTCATGCCTTCTCTATATGAGAAGAGGCCTACAGTGGGACAGTAAAACAGGCTGGTATTATTATTATTATTATTATTCTAATAGTTTTTTGTATTATTTAAAAGAATTGTACTTTGATCTCTTATAGTAGTTTGTAGGAATCGTTATCGACGACCGCGCATTCTTCACTGTTGTCGGAACCAGCTTCTATTCTAACCAATTACATACTATAGACAGAGGGATTAGACAAGTGGCACAAACGCTAATGGTATAGAATATATTATTCGATTTCAATCCCTTAAAGTTAGGTCTATTCCAACTCTATAAGAAATTTCAAGTCAATCCGATCAAAATCGGTTTTGTGGTTTAGGTGTGAAAGCGTCAAAGTCAAAGTCAAAATCATTTATTCACATAGGTTAGTTAAATTTGCCAATTGACCTACAGCCAGTTCGCTGACGAGGTAGAGCCATAAGAAGAACTGGCAAGAAACTCAGGCCACTCTTTTTAATTGCCAGGTTATTACAATTTTTGTATGTTACAATTTCAAGTAGCATACAAAGTGACACAGGCAATACACTTAACTCTATAGGTAATTAATTACAGCTTTCTATGTTGTAAAGCAATAAATAAAAAGTAAAATGTGTGCTTTACAGGCTGTCTCAATTCGCATATTGCGTAACAGGCAGACAGACAGAGTTACTTTTGCATTTATAATATTAGTAAGGGTCCAATTTTATTTTGCATACTTAATACGTTTTGTATAATTGAGAGCGCTGGTGGTTAAATTACCTTCTAGGTGCTTTTTCTTTAACTTTCTTAATCTCTTCCCCCTATATTGTCTTTCTTTAACATGTTTTCAGCAATACTTACTTACATAGCATCAATTGAGTCGTATGCTTGTTTGACATGAAAGTTGTATCTACAGCCCAAATACTGTGCAATATCGACGGTTAGATTTACACTTATTTGACTTGATAGGACGACCTTGCTTTGTAAAATTTCCGACAGCTAATAAACAGGCAGAATTGGAAACTTGGCTTTTTGTAACAGCACGGATGGTGGTAGTGAAGTTTATCTGTACAGCACAGATCTGTTGTATACCAAGACTGATATAAATGTTGACGAAATTTGTGGGATGCAGTGGGAGTGCAAACGACTTCTGTGCACGAGGTTGTGGGTTCGATCCCGACACAGGACAAAACTTTGTGTAATCCATAAATATTTGTTCAAAATTTGGGTGTACTAGTGCGGGAGTTGTCTTTTTAAAAAAATAAAAAAAATAATATAATGTTTAGAGATACTCTGCATCTAAATTTGCTTCAGGAACTAGCCATCGATATAAGTTATACAAATAATATGAAACAATTATAAATATACTATTATTTATCATTATTACTGATTAAACAATAAATATCCTTATTGTTTTATTGAATGTTGTTCTCACTTTAACAGTGATTAAAGATGAGACAAGGCAACTCACATTAGTCTCGTGGTTCTTTGTATTTATATCTAGAGTATCTACTCAGGTTTTAGTATTATTTAACTAGCTTTACGTGGGGTTTACCTGCGTTTTTGCTTACTGCTCTGCTTCCGTTGCCAGTAGCGTGATGTTGCATAGCCCATAACCTTCCTGAAGAACTAGTCTATTCCGCAAAAAATAATTATTCAAATCTAACTGGTAGTTTCAGAGGTTAGCGCGTTCAAACAAACATACAAACTCTTCTTTATATAATAGTACAGGTAAGAAGATTGAATGTTAGGCTGAAATGATAGGTGTGTGTAGAAAAAAACGCAAAATCATTGCGATTGATTTAAGAGATTTTAGTAGTTATGAGGTATCTTGCATTTAATTTTGTGACAGCGTCTTAACGAAAAACAAATAGTTCGTCGAGTAAATACCAGTGGCGCTACTCAGATTTGGCTGGTCATGTTTAAATTGGTAAAATTGCACATTTCATAAAGATAATATATTTTACAATTTTGATATACAACTTTTAACATTATTTAACATTTTATTTTACTTATTAATACTGACTATCTATATTTCATTATGTTGAATTGAATAATTTCCGTATATTGACTCTAATTAAACATAAAATAATAAAATTTGTTAATAAGTTCTTATTTTAATCTTAATTGTACGATATATATATCTTAACATATATATACAATATTTATTATACAATATTTACGATTTAAATATATATACAATAATATAATTGTATATATATTTAAATCGTATTAATTGTACGATATTCACGCACCATTGTTATGGTAGAATGTGATGAACAAATTTATTTTATCATCTCGATGGACCGCATTTCTAATGAATAAATGATTTTAAATTTGAATTGAATAATTTGAGTTCTCTATAGCATTTCATACACACTATAGTACAGGTTAAAGAAAATATAACATTCTATTTCATAAATATTTATTGACTTTGAATAAATAAAGCATTGTGATTACAATTCGACTTTAATTACAATATTTTCTATTATACAGGTCCTCAATCTTATTTTACAGGTGGTCGAATGTTTCCATCCAATTATACAACGAAATAGATTAAATCTAAATACACTTTTTTCTTAGTATGTATTTTTAGATATCTCTGATCGTTTAAGATGTAATAAATATTGTGGTGTCAAACAACACTGGCTAACTAGCACAGCTTAAACACATCCAATATTATCTCTACAGAGTTTCATCACAATCTTTCATCTTAGTTCTTTTATTTTATACGACTAAGGTGACAAACAAGCATACGGCCCGCCTGATGGTAGGCAGTTACCGTAGCCTATGGACGCTTGCAACACCAGGAGCATCACTAGCGCGTTGCCGACTTTGTTAAACCTAACTCCTTTCTTGAATAACTCCATGTTGCAGTCTTTCGGAAAAACCTCGACGGAGATCCCTTTCCACAACCTTATCATACGAGGGAGAAAGTTTCTCTGAAACCTCACTGTACGGGACCTAAGAGAAAGAAGAAAGAAAGAAGAGAGACCTCACTGCACGGGACCTAAGAGGTTCTAAGGTGTGAGGATGAACTCCCAGCCGATGGTGGGAGGTGGGAAGTTCTCTTCAAAAGATTTGTTCTCTGAGTAAATACAAGAGGCGTCATTCATATTGTATAGGTACTTTAAGCTATCACTGGCGAAGTAGTCTTATGATTCGCACGATGCTCACATATAAGTTGATCCCTGTATATTATCGTCACGAATGACGTAATAAAAACATTGTTTATGAAAAATTTTCTTTTCATTAATCTCAAAGTATTTTAACAACTAACTTAATAAACATCTAAACTACAACTTTTCTCTTCTCTTTTTTTAAGAACAGAGTTTGTATCGTGTCTATAGACATTCCATTAGTTTCTGGTTGATAGAACATACAATAGATAGCGCCAGCGAATCCGATGACACTGAACGTGTAGAACAGAGGTGTTAGACCATACGCTTCGACTACCGGCGTGAAGATAACCAATGTGATGAAGTTCATGAACCAACCGGCTGACAACGCAATGCTGCTGCAGAGACCCCGCACCTAAGATATAATAAAATCAAGTCAAATAAAGTTCAAAAGTAATAATTGTCGACAAATTAAAGAAGAATTTTATCCAGCAATTTAAAAATAGCTAGGATTTGTCTTATAAGGTTAAAGCCTAATCGCTATAATGTTTGAAGAATGCATATACTGATCATCAGTAGTACTTATTGAAGCACTATTACAAGACTATCCCCCAGTTTCTGAAAAATTAACTAATCACCTGTAAAATCTCATGATATGTACCTAAAAGCTTAATTTGATCTAGATAATTTGTTACTAATTACATCAAATTAAACTAATTATTTATACTTTTAACAACCCAATTGGAACTTCACATGAGATTTAACAGAAACTTAGAGTTTCTATAAAGAACGCTGTAAAAAAATATAATTTTGACATTAACATAATTTAAAAGTAATTTATTATTATCTAAGAAGTGTAATCTACTAACTCATTAAGCATAAATTTCTGTTCAAAGTTCATTTAAAATCTCATCATATCTACAATCCGCTAAACCATCTAACACAATTTTATTTCCAGTCAAACTACTGCGAAAATTATAAATACTTACTTCAGGCAAAAACAGTTCCGCAATTAGCACAAATGGAACTACAGCAACTCCAACATTGAATATAAAGTTATAGACATATATCACCAATGCGGTGAACCAGTGAGGTGCCCAATGGTACTGAACCAAGGTACCCAACATGAGTGTGCAGACTGAGGAACCGATACAGGTGGAGATCATCAGAAACTGTAGAAAGACACAACGTTATATAATCTGCAGCATAGGTCATGAGAAAAGAAAATAAATGATAAACCTAAAAAATTAAAATAGCAAAATACAATTTTAGAATGTCTAATAAACAACGTTTACACCTTTTTTACTTCGCACGGGTGCAATGCTGATACTAAATAAAGTATTAGCATTGCACCCGTGCTAAGCCGGGGCGGGTCGCTAGTCAAAGATAAAAGATGTACCATAGATCCTTTATCTGTCTAGTATAAAACATAAATATGTATTCTCATAGGTGAATAACAAAGAAAATACAATTAATATACTGCATTTTATGTAAACAAATCTCTTTGATTACGAACATCACTCACCTTTCTTCCAAACCGATCGATCAACAGTGAACATACTAAACTAGCTATAAGAAGAACAACAGCTAGATATATGGAGCATTGGTTAGAATCCAAGGAAGGTACAGCATCTTTAAATAAAGTTTCAGCATACACTTGAAGAGCTATGTTCCCCATGAACATCAGAATTGATAGAGTAACTAATGCTAAAATGAGAGCTCGGATTGATGATGTTGATTTTTCTGTGAAAGGAAGATTGCTGTAGATTAATTGGCTGACATTTTGTAATTTTTAACTTTCATAATAATACCAGCCTGTTTTTTTTACTGTCCCACTGCAGGGCAAAGGCCTCTTCTCATATAGAGAAGGAATGAGCATTAATCGCCACGCTTGCTCAAGGCGGATTGGCAATTTCAGACTTTTAAGTCCAGGTTTCCTTACGATGTTTTCCTTCACCGTCAGTCAGAAATGTCCAAGATAAACTTAGAAAGTACATATGATTTGAAAAATCACATTGGTACTTGCCCGGATTCGAACCCACTACCTCGTGTTTACGAATCGGTTGCCTTATCCACAGGGCCATTTCGACTTATATATACAACTTTCATAAGTGTTAATTCAATTAACCTAAATGAATCAACATCTTTTGTTTAATTTGATTTGATTCATGATCATCACTTACGTTCAGAAAAAATAACGCTAAAACGTTTTGTATTCTTTAAAATTTACAGAAAACAAACTGGGCTATCTCGCAAAATAAAGATTTTCAATAGTGTCATAGTATCATTAAAATTCTATCTAAAGCAAAGTTTTACTGACTCATGCTACTTATGACGAAATCCAAAGATAGGCTTTAGGGTCTGTCTGGTCTAAATAAAAAACATGTAACACCAACTTACTTAAGAACTGCCATTCAGAAAGTTTCTCTTCTGGTTCTGGTTTCATAATTAAGTCCTTAGTCGCCATAAGATCTGCAATATAATAACTAACTATAATTATAGTATTTCTTAAAAGTTTGATAATCAGAAGCAAGTTGGAGATTAATTTATATTGTCTGAAAGCATTAGCTGCAGCTAGCAGCTCGCTTGACGGGAAATTGTAACAAAAACATATGGTATGTCTTTATAGGTATGTATAACATTTAACTACCGAACGGATGAGACCACTCACTACTAACGTAAAGTGGTGTGACTATTCAAACAAACCAACCAACCAACCATCTTTGTCTCATACTCAAAATATTAAAATTTATAGTCATGAAATGCTCAAAAAATTTCGTGTCTTCTTGCTATTTTTAACTCAAACGCCATCTATACATATAATAAAATTGGAGTGCCTTTTTTGTAATATTGAAATAACCGTTTTTTACTACATGTATATGAATATATATACGTTACATACACCTAAATATTTTCTTTTACAATTTTTGTCTGTCTGTCTGTATGTCTGTCTGTCTGTTTGTTCCGGCTAATGAAATGGCTGGACCGATTTTGACGGGACTTTAGGTACCTAGCTGATTTTTTTATTTTTTTTATTACACACAATATACAACTATTTTTACAGGTTCGGTACCTAATACAATAGTGTATAAACTTATCTAAATCTACTTAAATATAAATTAATTTAAAAAACACTGAAGTATAATTTTTATATTACATAAATACATATACTAACTAAATAAGGAGTAACTTCGGCTACGTTTATTTTAGAAAAAATCTTTTACTTTAGAAAAATAAAGTAATGTTGATCGACTGTTAGGCGGAACGAAGTTCGCCGGGTCAGCTAGTCATCAATAAAGGCCTACTCCTCAATTCGAGCCAATTTTCTATTATTATATCTCTTGATAATTTCGCTACCTACTTTTGACTATTATGATGAACTTTGCAACTCATTCAAGTGAAAACAATTTACTTAACAAATTATAAATTTACATTCATATAACACTCCCCTTCTGACGTATTAGATAAGCTAAACCCAACATTATTCTATTTATGTCGGTAATTATATTTGTTTATTTAATAATATCTCAAAGATAATATAAACGCTAAAGTTTGTATGGATGTATGAACGTATGGATGTTTGTTACTGTTTCATGCATAAACTATTGAATGTATTTCAATGAAACTTTACAATGATATTAATAAATCCATACTAATATTATAAGTGCGAAAGTAACTCTGTCTGTCTGTCCGCCTGTTAAGCTTTCACGCCGAAACCACAGAACCGGTTTTCATGAAATACGGTATAAAGATAGATTAGACCTCGGGGAACAACATAGGCTCTTTATCGCGAAAAAATAACTTACAGAGGTTGAAATAAGGGATAAAAGTTATAATAAGTAAATAAATATAAAATCGTCAATGTATAAACAGAGATATAAGCAACGTTCACGCGGGCGGAGCTAGCGCTAGTAAATAAAATAAAATAACATTCTCAACAGACAATACAAAAATCCATATTATCTTGTTAGTATACAAAAATCTTACAAACTACGCTAGTGTAATTTCTAATATTATTCTGATATAACCCATACATTAAAATAAGGCATAGGCTATAAGACATAATTTGTGAATTTTAAGTAATGCAAGCGAAGCTAGTTTGTTACAATCACTGTACGACAAAGCCGTCGAATATTTATAAACTCGTCACGGAAAACTAAATACAACGCCAACTTTAACGATTTTACTGTTTAAACAAGATTTTTGCTATTTGTTCATCATGTGAAAGTAAGGCGTTAAAATTCTTACAATAATGTTTATAATTTACGATGATAAAAGAAGGAAACAACATAATAGAGATATTGGAAGAAGACGAACTCACAGAATCAGAATAAGAAATAATCAGCTCACTAGTGATACACAATATACTAATATGATTCGTATACAAGTACTAGCTTTCGCAGCGCGGTTTCACCCGCGTCTTTGCTTACTACTCTGCTCCCATCACCAGTAGCGTACTGTTACATAGCCTATAACCTTACTCGAAAACTAGGCTATCATACGCAAAAAGAGTTTTTCAAAACCGACTAGTAGTTCCAGAGATTAACGCGTTTTAAACAAACTCTTCCGCTTTATATAATATACAAGTATATACATAATGAGGCAACTAGGCAACTGTATGATGACGGTAAAACCATCACATTAAAGGCAGTAAGAAAACGATAAAACACAAATCACGAACAGAGAAATATCCTGTGATTGATCCTGTAATGATGTGCACTCCCTTTGTTAATTCACATGGCACGTGTGGAGAATTAAATGGTAAATATCTAAGAGTTAGAGGAGGCTTAGTTCCAGCAGCTTAATTAGAAGTTTTTTTTAGTAATATACCTCCAAAGAAAATTTAAACCAACTTTAAGCAAATATTTAAGTCACCTCGATAAAATCTGGACATGTAAACATAAACAACATAATCTCAGTTTAATAACTGCTATACTCAGTGGCTTTCTATATAGATACAATATTTTATCCAACATTCTTGAAAATCTCGAGTTTTCATTCAGCGCTGCCAATAATAGACATACTGACATAATGTAAAAGCGATTCAGCGCTGAACGATCCATTGCATCAAATATGGGTTCAAATAAAGTTATAGAAAGCCAGTGTTAGACTTCCCAGCATCCATTCTTTATAGCTCTAAATAACAAAGACTGAATCGAGGCTAAAAAGTTAAAAATTTAATAGTGTGGCGAAAACAGAGTTCACCAAAACGTTTTGAATACCATTCAGAAACCAGAAATCGATGATGCTTTTTGCACAAGAGCATTCGTAACGAAGAATCAAGCGTAAAGGTTGCTCATATCAGCCACAAGACGTCCAATGCTGAATACAGGCCTTCCCCACTTATTGCCACCGTGGCCGCTCGTGAGCCGCTGTCATCCATTGGTTGCCCGCCACCCTTATAAGATCATCGGTCCACCTTGTAATACAACGCTTCTTAACTCAATCTGTCAATTACACAACTTTTACTACAGAAATCTGTTTCGATTGATTTTGTTGTAATCTATTTTACTGTGGAGGTAGCACACCATATACCTCCAACCAAAGGGAGGATCCTCCGACCAGGCTAGGTGATCGCGCCTGGCGGGCTACTGCCCGACAGTTGGTAGTCGGGAACTTGTATATATAGTTAGTTGGTGTGAGAATGTTAATATCGCGATTCAGGCTTCTATGGGGAGGTCTATATTTGTTGATAGCGCCATCTTTGACTTCTATGCTGTAAACTCGTAGTCAGTCGTCTTCACTTAGATTTTTCTCTGTGTGTCATCATTGGCCAGATAGATGACACCACATTACTATTATGAAAGTCAAGCCAGTACTAGCTTGTTTCGCGCTACAAAGCTGCCGTACAAACTTTGCAGTGTCAGTTCGAAAAATTTTTTTAACAGGAAAACATATTAAAATTCCGAAACATCAAGTCATAAAGTAATTACAAACAACTTAAAGCGCAATTTTTGATCAGACGTGTGAAAAATGTATACTAGATCAGTATATACAATTTATTCTAAATCCTATTTATCTTAAACATACCGTAATTTAAATGTCACAGCAAAGACCGAATGACCTTCAAAATGTAAAAAACCTCCTATTACCCCTATATTTCACTACTAGAGTTGAAAACAGTCTATAAAAAAGTAAAAATCGCCAGCAATGCAATAGACTAAATTTTATTGACATAAGATAATCCAATCAGGAATAAGGGTCAGCTAAACACATTAACTTTTCCACGAACAAATAGTCTTATATAGATTAGTATAAGCCCGTAATGTGCGTTATCAAACTACGTTATTTGTATAACATTTAACTATGATAAAACGGTTATAAACAGTGCTAAAATTACTAAATATAAGTCATGAGTTGATACAATGTTTGTTTTACATCACTACTGTTAACATAGGAAAACAAACTGGTTTACTCGTGATTTAATTATGATGACTTGGGGGGGCCTTCATCCAGACCAAACTGGTCGATATTTTTTTTATTATTATTGTACTTTAACTTTTTTTTTGTTTGAATAACCTAGATGACAAGCGCGTATATAACCTATCTGATGTTATTGACCGAGATTGACCGGGTAACTACCACCCTCTCATACAAGATCGATGTAAGAATAGTAGTATCCATACTATTGCGTTAGTTTGGTGAATTCCTAATTTTCCACCTTTTTGTTTTCCCGAACTCCCCTAATCCCTTCACATACGCCACATCGATTCACGGTAAGCAGCTTCGCAGAGACCCTGAGTCGTTAATAAGCGACAGTTACCACTTACCATCAGGTGGGCTGTTAAATCGTTTGCCATCGTCGGCAATAAAAAAAAATGTGTTAATTTAAACCCTCCACCATATAAAGAGTCAGATAGCCTCAGTAAATTTGCACCAGATACTTGTTAAATAAACTCAGGTTTGCGTACTGAATCTTCTTCTGCATAAGGTACCGACACGAGATCATGAACATCCTTTTGAATGGAATAATATTTCGAGCATTTTATTAGTCATACTTACGCTCTAAAAAATGAGTACCCGCCAATTAACTTTTGCTCAACAATTACGATCATATTATTAAATTGTAAGTAGCTGTTGTATAATTGTATCAAGTTAAAGTTTTTATGAATGAATATTGTTTTATACATCTATAATAAAAATTATGCTTTAGTTTTGTTTGTTTCCTGTTCCAAAAAATAAATAAATCATTTATTAATAATTATCATCTTCTATTTACCTAAGTCAAATTTTCATAAACATATCTGGCATTACTCAAATATCTATATACAAAAGCAACTAGTAGGTTAAAGACTTGACTATTTTCATGTTTTATATTATTAAAATTTAAATGCAGTCATTTGCAATGGTACGAATTCGGAAGCTAAATAACAATGTAATCACAATAATACTCACCCTCGCCTCCTTCCAACAATTTTGCCAGCCTTGGATCTAATTGCATCTTAATCTTAGCTATTTCTACTTCAACCTCTTTTGATGTCCGACTTGTTTGTCTGTAGAATGCGATCGACTCAGCAGCTTCCTACAAATAAGTTAGCGAATTTAGTTACTGTACTTTACTAGTTATTTGTTGCACTGCAATTTATTTAACTATTGCTGATGATAATGATGCTACTGTACACTAAATAAATACGTACATACACAGCTTCACGCCTTTATTCTCATAGGGGTAGGCAGAGGTATTTAACCACCCACTTTTCGCCATTTAGCTCCCATGTAACAGGGGGTGAGCCTGTTGCCATATATCGGGCACAATTCCAGACTCCAGATTAAAAGGTTTAAACATTTTTTTCGTTTAAAAGATTAATAATAAATAAAATATACCATTTCAATAATAAATTCCCAGTTTTGGTGATCAATTTTAAAACTAGTCATGTCACGTTTGACGTAGTCCTTAAAACGAAGCAAGAGCCTGCCAACATCTCTTTATGCATTAGCTCCTGCACCGAGCAAAACGCGTCGTGCTGAACGTGAGGGTTCCATCCTGTGCATATACCACAGCCACCACAGACGCCTCTGTTTTAGAAGCGCAGTCAAGCTAGGCAGCTGTGCGATTTCTGTCCAGGTCCCAGCACCGTACAGGAGAATGCTTAGTACAGAAGCTTAAAAAAGTACCATTTTGGTCTTTGTTGTGAGGTATTTGTTATACCATACTCTTGTACCAAGCTTTGCCGCTTTGCCAATACGGATGTGCATCTCAGCTTCAAGCGAGAGATTGTTTGACACGGTCGAACCTAAAAACCGATCAGCTAAGTACTTCTAACAGCGTGCCATTTATGAAAATTGTAGGGGCTTCTGGAGTGCCTTGTGTTAGCACAACCGTTTGTTTGTGTGTTAATAGACATGGCGTACAAGGAACAGGCCTGAGAAAATTTATCTACCATAGACTGGAGCTGAACTGCGGAATTCGGGAATTCGTCAGAAAGGCCGCGTCATCGGCAAAAAGAAGACTGTCGACAACTGATTTATTTAGATGTCAAACTGTCAATCTCAACACAGGCAGAATATAGGTTGCACTTTGCACCATTGTTATATCTGGTACCACTTGTATTCTGCGCATATAAATATTCTTTTTCTTTCTAAAAACATAAAAAATCTAGCAGCTGCTAAAATCATTAGATTTGTTGTTTCTTCAATACAATTAGGCAGAATAATTAGTTTTTTTTACAATATAATGAAAGATAACATAGGCTTATTCGTATGATAATCATTTGTAAAGGTTGATCACATCAACGAAAAGGATCCTTGGATCTGACCTTTGACAGATAAGATATATTATGAAATATCACAACACCTAAACACAACGCCATCTAGACCCAAAGTAAGCATAACATACATATATTATAGCTTGTGTTATGGGTTCTTGAATGCGGATATACATACTTAAAAATGCTTTTGTTTGTTAATACATACAATATTAGACATAGAAGCACCCAGACAAATGCAAATAAATATATTCATGCACACAAATATTTGCACTAAGCGGAAATTGAACCCGCGAACTCAGCATAGCAGTCCATAGACACTACCACCGAACCACAGATATCATTATATAAGTTGCTGAATTCATCATTTGTACATTTTGTTCTCCATATATGATGTATCCAGATTTTTTTTTTTAACCTATCAGTTCGTAATAGTGTCCCTTCATCTTCAGCAAGAACTGCTATTAATACTGCTAAATCCTAGTCAATCATACGACACAATCAACTTTCGATCTGTGCAGAGCAAATCTTGTTGAATAGTGAGTATCTGAGATATTATATATGTATAGTAAGTATGTATATAAGTCATCGTCTGCTGCGGGACGCAACGAAGTGACACGGCATGCAGCGGCGTCAGACGGCGCCGGCCGCGGCACGTTGCGTCATGTCGCGGCATGTCACGTCAGGCCGCGACATGCCGAAGTACGCCGTGCCGTGCCACGCCGTCAGTGGGTGCCGGCCTTAACATGTTGTAGTAAAAACCACTCGCACTAAATTGTTATGATTTTCACAATTGTTTAAAAAATTTAAAAAATTGTAGTCGAAATGGTCCAGTGCACCCGCTTCGTAAACACGAGGTAGTGGGTTCGAATCCGGGCAAGTACCAATGTGATTTTTCAAATCATATGTACTTTCTAAGTTTATTTTGGACATTTCTTTTGGACGGTGAAGGAAAAACATCGTGAGGAAACCTGGACTATGTCTGAAATTGCCAATCCGCCTTGAGCAAGCGTGGTGATTAATGCTCATACCTTCTCTTTATGAGAAGAGGCCTTTGCCCTGCAGTGGGACAGTAAATAGGTATTATTAAAAAAATTCTTTAAAAAGGCCTTTGAAAGTTTCAAAGCGTAAGTAAAGCTGAGATCTATCTACGCTTGTACCAGTTCTCTAGTACTCTGATCATACCTTGAAATGGAACGAGTAGAGATTCAAAGAATTTTAGCATAAATAGTTCTAATTGACCACAAACTAATTATCATAGCTTTATACATATATAGGTTGCCGCCTTTTATCCCCGAAGGGGTCCAGAGATGTTTAACCACCCACTTTTCGCCATTTTTATTTTAGGTGCCATATAACCGGAGGTGAGCCTGTTGCTAATTATTGGGTACAAGTCCAGACTCCGGGCTAACACTGAGAATTTTTTCGACAGAAATCCCAATATCACTTTATTTATTTATTTGTTTATCAACTTTATACATACAATATGTAATAGTGGACTTAATGCCTGAGGCATTCTCTACCAGTCTACCATAGGGTGATGCAGAGATATTTCGAAGTGCACAAATAAATAAATTTAGAGTTGAGTAAAAGTACATTATTTACATAATATACACTTTACCCGATCCGGGGATCTTACCCTCTGCATGGTAATGGTATAAGGTACACAGTACCACCGAACCACAGAGGCAGTCTACTACTATCTTCTTATAGATTACCCATAAAGTAGTAACATCCGTACTACTTATACAATTAAATAAAGCGGAAGAGTTTGTTTGTTTGAACGCGCTAATCTCTAGAACTACCAGTTGGATTAGAAAAATTATTTTTGTGTATGATTGCCCAATTCTCGGAGAAAGGTAAAAGCTATGTAACATCATGTCACTGGCGAGGGGAGCAGAGCAGTAAGGAAAGACAGAAAGCTATTTGATTTATATTCGGTCATGTTACAGTTACGGTATTTTGTACAGTGAAAGTATTTAATCCAAACTGTTCCATTTATTTAGAAGTTGGTCTGTGTCCTACTTTCCTTCATGGTTTAATCTCATCAGCAATCAATTGCTAGACAAGTTTGACTTAACATGCTTATTTGTCCCGAGCAAAATAAAAAGGCCATAGGCTCTTATCAGACCAAAATAACCGTGGTGCAGTGGGAGCGCAAGCGACTGCTGTGCACGAGGTTGTGGGTTCAATGTTTGCACGTGACAAAACTTTGTGTGATTCATAAATATTTGTTCCGAGTCTGGGTCTGCCAAAAGAGTTGTATTTAAAAAAAATAAAAGAAAAGCTGAATTAAAAATTAAATGTACTGACCTTCTCCTTGCCCTCCTGCAGCAAATAAACTGGCGATTCCTTTAGCAGCGATACCAATACTATATACACCACGGACATGGTAACCATTACGTATACAACAATAGGATAAGACAGATATCCTCCGAGTGTATACGAGATTAATAAACCGACGAAGTATATGGAGACGACTGTTGAAGTTAACGCTCCTCGAATGGAGTCTTGTGAGATCTCCGATATGTATATCGATGACAGCCCCTGACCTCCAGTGCCCGCGCCAGCTATGAACATGGCGACGAGAATCCAGGCTACAGAGTTGGTTATCGTGAGGATTACCCAAGCTAGCTGAAATTAAAGAAAGAAGAAATATTATTATTTTAATTATTTAATGTCTATTACGATGGAGATTGTATCAAATACTACGTACATAGTTGGGAATGAAATAGAAATAGAAATTCATCGTTTGTATTGAAATGTTTTTGATAGAGGCTCTGTCTGACCTCATAAGGTACAACTAATAATTTTAGTTTGGTAGAACTAAAGTAAAACATTATTACAACAAATAAAAGTAATAGTGTATTGCATGCGTCACTTTGCATGTTACTTGAAATTGTAACTTACAAAAAGAGTGTGTGTACTCATGTACGCACATAAGAAGTTATACTTCTTTAGCGTAACAATCCAAAAATACCAAATAATAACACAACGCATACATACTTAACAGTTAACCTCAAATCTATAATTGCACTTAAAACAGTATATTAAAAACCACTTTTACCACTCATATTCAAAATAAATATTTTTACTGGTAAATGATCAATAAAAATATCCTACACCGTCATAAATATAATTGAATTGATATAAACGCCAATATATTTTTTATTTATTCACACTGATTATTTGTACTGATACGACACACAAAGGTTCGCAACTAACTTCAGGGTGTTGCTTTTTTATGTCGGTGTGCGCGCGCATCGTAAAAATTCACTCTCATCATTTTTCCCAATCGCGCCAAAAGAAGTATAACTTCAAAACTTACAAAAAATTGTAATAACCTGGCGCTTAAAAAGAGTGGCCTGAGTTTATTGCCAGTTCTTCTCATGGTCCTACCCTGGTCAGCGTACTGCGGCTGTAGGTTAATTGGCTGACATTTTGTTATTTAAACGTTTAAGTATAAGTGTTTATTTAATTAACCCAAATGACTTTGACACTAGTTGCAGAACGCTTTGTTATGGTTCTTCCATTGAGTATGAGTTGGGTAAGTTGGTAAGTAAAAATGGTCAACTAGCGAAATTTTAATCGCAGGTAAAAATATATACGCCTCACAGACAGCAATTAGCCAACCTGGGTACCGTTCTCCCATTTGCGGAGTAAGTTGAGTTCTAACGGCATGCCGTTACAGGAACAATGTAAAACCTCAGTCTGCCGGCACAAGCTTGTTCGCCATGAGCAAGCATGGCAATTAATGCCCTTTTTTTTTCAATATGTTTAAGTTATCTCACGATGTTTTCCTTTACCGTAAGTCAATAAAAAGAATCCTACTAATATTATAAATGGGACAGTTTATGTGTGTTTGTTTATTACCACTCAGCCCCTAAACGAAAGCCGTAGAGCGCTGCTAGTCAAAAATGAAATAAAAATCTTACCACAAAAGGCAATCCCGCCAACATCGCTGTATATTTCCTTCCAATTCTATTCATGATTACTCCATAGAATGGCGTTGCTATCAATGCTCCAATATTTGTCAAACTCCCCAACAGTGACACGTCTACCGAAGACATAGGATGTGATAGTACTGTTTCGTTGGATGCGAAGTTGGCCACGTTGTATGATGGCCATGCGAACACCAAGCCCGTGAGACCGGTCAGAAAGGCGACTTGAATAGAAGAATAGAAACTATTAGGATTGATTTATATTTAAACTAATATAAAGAGAAATGATTTAATTTTTTGTATGCTTATACCGACGTTTTGAAATATTCTTTCACCTTTAGAAAGCTATAAATAGGACAACTAACATAGGCTTTAAATATCTAACATATTTTGTAGTCATTTTTAAAATTCCTATATTTTAATCGCTTTTCCAAATCTGAATGATGCAATACATCACTATTCCTATATTATTTTCCGTAGGCGTTTGTTGTGAAACCAAATGAAACTTGATACCGAAGCAAAGCGGGGGGCGGACGTCTAGTTAATATTCTAAAGACAGAGTCAATTTTTGTGAAGTTTTATTTATTTTTTAATACTTTATTGTACACATATTAAACATATAAACACAAAAATTGACTCTGTCTTTAGAATATTAACTAGACGTCCGCCCCCCGCTTTGCTTCGGTATCAAGTTTCATTTGGTTTCACACATGACAGAAAATAGAGCAAGTACAAAGGCGAGCTTAACTCATATATGAGTTTTCGCCCAGCAAACCTCAGAGTGGTAAAGGAAATAATGATTGTGTAAGAGTAAATGAAGTGTACAACTGAATAATAATATTATTAAGTACCTTAATGTATACCTATAATCTAAACTTACACTAAATATTTGCATACATAATATAAAAAAATATATACATAAATAATAAATATATAAGAAGTTGTATAAGTGGACGATAATCTTCGAAGCTTATTTATACTAGATCAAAAATCAAACATGAAATTCTAATTTTATTACACTTGCAGCAACTTTACAAACATATTTGCAACAGTTTGTTTGTATGTAAATTTTAATAAATAGAAATAACCCCTGAAAGAATGTGAAGAGCAATAACTACAGTTACATAAACGCCTAACAAAATTTTAAAGCAAATTATCTATTGTTAACAACAACATTGTATTAATTAAATTCAACAATTTAATGTCTCACAATGATTATGTAATCTATACTATTGTTTAAACGCGCTAATATCTGGAAATACTATACGGATTTAAACAGTTCTATTTGCGTATGATAGTACAGTTCTTGAGGAAAGTTATAGGCAATAATTTCACGCTACTGGCAACAGGAGCAGAACAGTAACCAATGACGCAGTGCGGGAAGCTATTGTGTTTAATTGTACTCGTAGTTATCAATCCACCAATTTATGTCGACAAAGTTATATCACCCAGTAATTACCTCCCAAATACCGAAATTTCACTCAATTTTGGGAGGCGCTTATATCTCATGTTATTTCTGTTACTTTGATACGAAGACAAAGCAGAGGGACAGATGTGAATAATCCAATTATGTATCCAAAAAGTGAAATATCTGAAATTGGAATGTAACTTTCCTGAAAGGCTACTGAAACCTACTAAAATAAATTATATTCTTCTCTTGAAAATTAAAAAGACGTGAGTAGATATAACTCAATCCTATTATTTGTAAAATATATGACACACAGACTTTGTTATTGTAAATAAGTTTGATAATACTCCGACTTAAATCATACTGTCTAGCATTATATTTATAAAGGTAGTGTACACGTGCATGTATACGGCGGCGCGTGAGCTCGCGCGAAGTAATCGCGTCGGTAAGAACCAAAGTCGTTGAGGAAACATCCTTTACCGTCCAGCTGCAAAGTTTTTAGTAAGCTATTATATATAATTCACTAGTGCATCCAACTGAATAATGGCGGTCAATTCTAAATTCTAAATTAATAAAATGTAACAAAGTGATGATGTCCATATATGTTTGTACAACTTACAGTTGGACTTTTTATATTTTTTATAAGCATATTAAAATGAAAACGACAAAGCTCATATCTACCAATGGAATGTATGAAAAATTTTAAATACAAAAAGGAATTTCTTAAGATTCATAGGGGATTAGATACAGCACATATATAGCAGCTTTGTGAATAGTACTTTTCGATTCCCGTTTAAATGATGACTCAACGCTTTGCTGGCGTTATGGACTGGATCTGTTTGCTGATGAATGGAAGGAAGTTGATCTGATCTGAATTTAAAGGTATTGCGAGACGTCAGAGTGAAAGTTGTGTATTTTATGTTTTCTCTGTGTAATTAGTGTAATTGACTATGAATGTCGTTTTGATTAATTAAATAAATAATAAAAAAGAATCCAGGTCAAAAATCGGAAGGTCACCCATGTGCTGGGGGCACTTTATTACCCCACTAGTAATTTTAAAGGACTCTCGTAGTTTGATTGTAAAATGAACTCACTTGCAAATGCCGCTAAACATTGCACAATTCCAGCCTTAAAAGTAACTTTATCACTATTCATCTTAAACCGATCACACGCTTCAATAACAAACTAAACTAAGTAATCTACGTAACACTAATCATTCTTCTATATATACTCTCGTTATCCTATATTCACGTGTGTTTTGATAAGGTAACTCGTATTGTTGTCGACCATAAAAAAGTAATGGATCCATGTACAAAAGTACGAGGTAAAATGCAAGGTAAAAAGTGCGAGTAAAGTATTTCACGAATTTTAATATTTTAAGTGACTATTATTACTTTATGTAACTAAAAATTTTAACAAATAAAATAATCCCACCGATGTCAATGAACGGACATTGCATCATAATAAGTTACAGTTTTATTTTTTCAAGCCTCTCAAATAAAGACCCTATTTACGTTAAATGATGATAGCAGTTTTAATACAAGATGCTGCTGCTTATCCTGTATAATAATAATAATATAATAATATTCTACCACATGCACACAGCGCCATTTAGCCCCAAATTAAGCAATTATATTGGTAAAGTAATGGTTAATTGTTTAATTGTATTGGTTAATTGTTCAGCTACCTTCTCATGTGATGATTTGGCCACTACCGTTGGTTGACTTCATTTAAGGCCACAAAATTTTCGACTTGATGGAGATTACACGTGGAAGGGATGAGCCGTAACTTGATACTACATATTTTGAGAGTGCCGGAGTCCCAATTTCCCTTTTTCCCTTTTTCCTTACATCCCTCATTCCCTTCACCTACCCCACACCCTTCACAGCAGAGGTTTCGCAGAATCCCAGGCATTGCAGAAGTCTATGAGCGACAGTGCCCGCTTACCATCCAGTAGGCTGTTGACTGGTCTGCTACAGCTGGCAATAAAAAAATCAGTAGCAAATTATTTAGTTCTTAAAGAACCTGTTTGGTTAAGAGTAAAATTAAAGTATCACTAAAAGAAATATTAAAAATAAATCAAAGAATGATTTGGGAAGAATATTATGATATGACCGATATGAAACCACTTACCCTACCAGATAATTCAGTGAACAATAAGACTGCATAAATCGCAGAGATAATATGATGTACTATTTACTAAATTAGATAATGTTAATGTGTTAAACATCTTATTATTAGAAGTATTCACTAAAACCCAACAAATAAACGCCGGGATGTGTTCTTATCGATTTGGTTAGTAGTGGGACACCATTCATAAGCTTTACTGATTTCATTGAAGTGAAGCAAGGAGCTTGCTTCTGCCATCTAATTTTTTTTTATTTTTTTTATATATATTAGCCTACCAAAGTGACTCCACCCCGCCTGATGGTAAGCAGTCAGTGGAATCCAGAAGTAGTGGCCACCACACCAAAAGCTATCGTCTTAAACTGCTGGTATGGTGGCCTCCACTATGGCGGCTGGGAATGGGGTTAGAAGAAGGGAATGAGGGAGGTGAGGAAAGAGGAAAGAGGGGAAATTGGGCCTCCAGCACTCTCACTCACCGAACGAAACGCAGTAGTAAGGATACTACTACTCTTAAGTCGATCTTCTATGAGAGGGTAATACTTCCTCGGACGATCCGGCCCATTCATGCTGAAACCAGCGTGGATCTACTACCGTCAGATATTTTCCTTTTTTTACCTTTAAGGATGGTTCTTTAAGTTTTAAAGAACCTGTACTGTCTTAGACTGACGTAATACAATACCATAGGCATGGAATGAGCAAAACAGAGAAGTTTAACAAACAAAAAAGGCTGAATGAATCGAGGTGCTCTGACTCTGAAGGGTCAGCACTACGAGTAATTATAAAGGATTATGACAAAATTTACCGAATCGGTATGTGAAATAATATTCTTTTTTTGTTATATTAGTCTACCAAAGTGACTCCACTCTGCCTGATGGTAAGCAGTCAGTGGAGTCCAGAAGTGGTGGACACTATTCCAAAAACCAAACTACTGGTATGGTGGCCTCCACTGTAGCGGCTTAATGAGATGCTTTTTCACACCCTGCTTAAAAGACCCAGGATCATAATCGGCCGTGTCGCCGTTAATTACAGATCTATTTCCCATTAATAGCAAACAAAAATACAAAACCTGCAATATCATGAATTAGTTTATAAAATTCACGTAACGGACTAGTCATTATGAAATTTTAATGTAATCTCTATTAGTTTACACAGTTATATTCGTAGAACAAATAGGTAATTAATTTAGAGGATTACACTACAATAATATTACGTAGTGTTTTAGAATGAAGCGAATCGAGCGTAATTTTTAAAACTCAACTGTAGGTATGCCCAACTGCTGAAATCAAGGAGGGTAATGTTTTTCGAGCGTATGTGTGTATTTATGTATGTATCTACTTAAGTATGTACGCCTATATCTTTGGCATGCTCTACAGTCTAAATGGATTAATAGATTTAAACAAGGCGTTATTAGATTCGTATATATTGTGGAAAAGTATTTAAAATTGCAATATAGCTTCGGCACAAAAAATTGGATTTCTTGGTTTTCAGTTTTGTTTTAGGCAGGCGGGCTTTTTAATTTTTATTTGTCAAATCGTTGCGCGCCGCAAAACGTTTATAATTATTACATAGATTACTTGTAACAATATTGCATAACATACCAAAATTCGTCATTCTAAACCATTTTTTCCCGAAGTAATCTTTATCATGTTTATCTTGAAATATAAATATTTAAATGGAAAATGCAAAGACTTCTATCCTATCCATAGACATCACATAAAGCTATGTATTAAACATATCTAATTATAGTAGTTGATCTTTGCCAGTTCAGCATGAATGGACTAAATCGCATTTCAGTGAGTGAGAACGATTACTAACAAATTACTAGTTGGTATTTTTTGCTTTTTATTTTATTTGACTGCCTCTGTAGTTCGGTGGTTCTGTGGGACTACCACGTAGAGGTCGCGGGTTCAATTCCCGCTCGTAATATCTCTTCCCGCAAATATTTGTGTGCATGAATATAACATATCTATTTGCATTGGTCTGGGTATTTCTATGTATTATATGTATGTATTTGTGGGTTCGATTCCCACCCAGGACAAACCTTTGTGTGATGAGCATGATTGTTTGTTCTGTGTCTGGGTGTAATTTATCTATAATATGTATGTATTTACAAAAAAAAAAAAAAGTATATAAGTAGTATATCAGTTGTTTAGTACCCATAACACAAGCAAATATAATTGCTTAATTTGGGGCTAAATGGCGCTGTGTGTATGGTAGAATGGTAGAATATTATTATTATTATTATTATTATTATTTACAAAAAAAAGTATTAAGTATGTATATCCGCGTTCTAGAACCCATAACACAAGCTATAATGCTTACTTTGGGTCTCTAGATGGCGTTGTGTGTAGTTGTTGAAATATTATTTTTATTTTTATTATTTATTAATATTTGTACTCATACAGTATGTATAAGGCGACCTTAATGCCAAGGGCATTTTCTACCAGTCAACTCATAGGTGATGCAGTGTTAAAATAAATAGTAGGTGCAAGATAGAGATGTTGGCAATTTTAGTAAATAAATATTGAGTTTATTAAATATAGTCTTTATATGCATAAACTAGCTTTTCCCAGCGGCTTTGCTCGCGTGAATATCGTTTTTTCCAATAGACATTTTTTATATTATTTTATACTGTTATCCATACTATTTCTAATCTCCCATTCATACAAACCTCCTATTACCTACCTAAAGATATTCCTTGTAAAAAGAATATACAGTACACAAAAGCAAATGTTCACTACAATAACCTCTCCCTTTCCCCTCCCCCTTCATTCCCACTACTTCCTTTCCGCTTCTCCCTTCGCGTCCCCCTTCTCCCCTCCACCTCCTTCAGTATCCCTTGCTTCCTCCTCCACTTCTTCCATGCTACAGCCTCCCTTTCCATCCCCTCCCCCTCCCTTCCCCTTTCTTTCCTCTCCATTCCCTATCCCTTCCCTCTCCGTCTCTTCCCCTTTCCTTCCTCGTCCCTTCCTCCTTCCTTTTATTGCCTTCCCCTCACCTCCCCCTAGCCTCCTGCTCACCTTTCCCTCACTTTCCTCTTATTTCTACCACACCTTCCCCTCACTTTCCCCTCACCCTCTTTCACTTCCCCTTGCATCACCCTCACTTTCCCCTCACTTCCCTCTCAGCTTTCCCTCACTTCCCCCATACTTCCCTCTCACTTCCCTTCACTTCCCCCTTCCTTCTCCTCCCTCCGCCTTACTTCCCACTAACTTCCCACTCGCTCTCCCTCCCTTCTCCCTCTCTCCAAATTTTAAGTCTCTAACTTCAAAAGCAAAGTTCTTTCCATATAATATTTAATTTTCATCCCTAATTGCACAAAAAATATGAAGTTATTTTTCATTTTAATAGAAGTATTCCAAAACAAAATTTCAAAACTGTAAGTTCAAAAATAAAGAAGTTTCATACAATCGTTTTCATCCCTTTTCACACACTTAGGGGTTGAATTTTAAAAAACCCTTTCGTACACCTCTAGATATTAAGACAAACACACCCTCCAAATTTCAAGTCGCAATGACCAGTGGTTTAGGCTGTGCTTTGTCTGTCAGTCAGTCAGGACAAAGCCTTTTATAATAGGTATGCATACTCATATATTAATTTAATAAAATATTGAATAGTTACCTAATAATACCAGCCTGCTTATTATATCACTACAGGGCAAAGGCCTCTTCTTATATAGAGAAGGCATGAGCATTAATCACCACGCTTGCACAAGGCAGATTGGCAATTTCAGACTTGTAAGTTCATGTTTCCTCACGATGTTTTGAAATGTCCAAGATAGACTTAGAAAGTCGAAATTGAATACTTACATATAACACAATAATAAAATAAACTGACGGACTCATAAACTGCATCAAAGTTCAGGATTACTTTGAAATGATTTTTTTTAATAAGTATGCAAACCTTTTAGATTAAATTATATTGTAGTATATATTAAATTATAAAACGGGTGATTAGTTAATTTTTTGTTGATCAGCCTTACAGAAACTGGGGGTTACTTTGTTATTTTCTTAACATTATGTCTGCTTAAGAATACAGCCATGTCAATAGATTACACAAATTCGTAAAAATGATAATTCTAGGTTAAGTAAAAAGCACATTTAGGACATTTTTAAACCCAGTATGTTAAAAGCAAGTTAGTACATGTAAAGAAAGAAAAAATAATAAAAACAAAATAAAAAAAAACTCTATTCATTTTTATTTATAGCAATATTTACAGCACTTATTAAACTAATTTAAAATAATATCTTGTATCTAATTAAATCTAATTACAACTGAATAACGTCTATAAATAGAAATAACCTATCGTAAATACATAAGATATACATACATAGTTTATCTGGATCCCATGTAACAGAGGGCGAGCCTGTTGCCATATAACGGGCACAATTCCAGACTCCGGGGCTAATACTGAGAATTTCTCGACAGAAAAACCCAATATCACTTTACTTTACAATACTACTTTGTGGTATTCCGATCAAAACAATCAAAACATTTTTTTAATTTTATTATAGTTTAACCTGGTTTTATGTGTCAGGTCACAAACTTGATCAAGTACAGTTGATCCATTGTTCTACGATATCAAGCAATAGACCAGATGAAGTTTCCTCAACCGTTTGTTAAGTTTGTTCTTATGCCGATCCACTTTTTACAGATTGGAAACTCGAAAAACGCATCGAATAAAACAGTCAAAGTTTTAAATTTGTGGTAAATATTGAAACCAAGATTAAATCGATGCCCAACATTTCCTTACTCGTGCACGAAATATTTCCCATGCCGTGGCCGGCTGGCGTACAAGCCACAGATATAAAGATATTAGATATATGGTTAGTAATAGGTATATCTAGTCAGTGAGCAATGGAACGTAGTATTTTGGGAGTCAGACTTACAGACCACATACGAAATTCGGTACTACGTTCCAAAACACAAATTGCTGACGTCGGCCAAACCGCTGCAAAATTAAAGTAGAACTGGGCTGGACACGTTTCTCCCACAAGAATATTGGGCAAAAATTACAACAAAGTGGACCCTAGAGTCCGGTCGACGGCAGCGCGACTGACCTAGAAGGAGATGGTGGGACGAGCTGGACGCTTACGAAAAGGACTGGCACCAACTAGCGCAGAACAGAGAGGGATGGAAAGTGGGAGGGAAGGCCTTTGCCCTGCAGTGGGACACGACGGGCTCATAATAAAATATACCTAGTGATACATCTTTGGTAGACTAGACTATTAAAATACTGAGAACGTACCGGTCTACCTTTAAGTGGAGTATACTCACAAAATACCAAATAGCAATGGCACGGTGATAAAAATTTTGTAAATATAAATTCCTCATAAATGCATTACTACATAACTAGTTTTAAATATATAAAAAAAAACTTTAAATACATAGTAATAACTAAATTGTCGTATACGATCGTTCCATTGATTGGCTCTTACGAAAACAATGTACAATATGAAAACTCTACTTCTTTTCATTGAGAAGATAAATCACCAACTTCTTTTGTTATTTAATTTATATATATACTCCTTCTTCGTCAAGTTATCATCAGCATCATCATTTTAACTCAAACAACATATTACTTGCTTTTCTTAAAACCCCATTGCTTCAGGAACAATACTTGAATAGCGTCCACAGATAAGCCCTTAGTTTCAGGCAGATAGAACTGAGTGTAGATGGCTCCAGCGAAGCACACGATAGAGAAGAGGTAGAAGACGGGACCGAGGCCCATAGCATCTACCAACGGATTGAAGATGACCAAGGTGATGAAGTTGCAAGTCCACACAAAGGCTAAGCATATGCTGTTGCAGAGACCACGAACCTGTTGGAAGAAGATTATCTTTTGTGGTAACAAACTCAATAAAAGCATAAGTAATAATGTTCTACCACATTCACACAGCGCCATCTAGCCCCAAATTAAGCAATTATATTTACTTGTATTATGGGTACTAAACAACTGATAAACTACTAAATACATTATTTTTTTGTAAATACATACATATTATAGATAAATTACACCCAGACACAGAACAAACAATCATGCTCATCACACAAAGATTTGTCCTGGGTGGGAATCGAACCCACGACCTCCGGCTTAGCAGTCAGGGTCTATTACTAACCATTAGACCAACAGGCCAGTCTTTTTTATTTTAGCTTTTTGTAATTAACGTACACACAAATCTAATATCTTTTTGGTGGTTTCACAATAGGTTGAACTAGGAACAGAACAGCATTTGAAATGAATTTTTGTTGTGGGTTGACTGAGGTATATAAATAGGTTGAGTTAGGAAAAAAATAATGAGTGGGAAGAGACTTCATAAGATGAATACTGAACAACCAAATTATACTTTAGACTATTTATAAACTCAGTTAAGCGTTTGATACTATTATAAGTATTTACGTATTCTCGCTTTTAGTGTACTATCACTATCAACAGTTGTTGTTTTTAAAAGCGTATTCTTTCTATGCATATATGTGTTTTCTCATGTATAAAAAACAACTAAATATCTTCAATAGTTTAGACACAGGACTACTTTTTTAATTTCTTTAATTTTAAACACACTGTAAATACGTCAAACGGTCACTGATTTAAGTAATATCTTGAGCTGATACTGCAGCTATTAATCTGCTTTAAACTAGATACAAGGTGGACTGACGACCTTATAGGGGTGACGGGCAACTGGTGGATGATATGACACTACATATACTGCACCGTCCCTGTAGAGTCCAATATGCATGAAATCATCTCGGAGTTATATCACTACGATTACTGAATAGCAACTATTCAGTCACAAAGGATCGTATATCGTCGATTACTCAGCTCTTAAAATGCTAATTAGGTCAAACCAAATACCAAAATTTGGTTCACTACACCCAAAATTCTAGCGTAAGTAAGTAGGAGAAATATTTGAAATCACAAAAAATGTACAAGTTATTTTTATGTATTTGCCTAACAAAGAGACTCGAGTCTGCCTGATGGTAAGCACTTAGTGGAATCCAGAAGTGGTGGACACGATTCAAAAACCAAAATACTGGTATGGTGGCCTCCACTATAGCGTCTTAGTGAGATACTTTTTCACGCCCCGCTTCAGCCCAGGATAATAATTAGATGAGAACACATGCGCTGGTAAAGATTTACTTATAATACGAGTATAAAAAATTACCTCAGGTAAGAACACCTCAGCTGTCAATATATAAGGCACGACTGCGCATCCCGTAGTGTATACAAAGCTGTATATATAGATGAGGGCTGCGGTGAACCAATGAGGTGCCCAGTGGAACTGTAGTTGTGATCCTAACAACAGCGTGCAGATGCCGGACCCAGCTGCTGTGACTATTAGCAGTGACTGAAATGATAAAAGCATCAAGTTAATAAATTGTCACAAACAGTTATAATAAAACACGGGTGCATAGGCAAAGGTTTTGAGAAGCATTCCTTGAGATGTTTTGTAATCTAGTAAGTTTTAACTGATAGGACACAAAACAGGTCTATATTAAATGGATATTAGCTTTTCGCGACGCGATTTCACCTGCATCTTTGCTTACTGCTCGGCTCCCGTTGCCAGTAGAGTGATGTAACGTACCCTATAACCTTTCTCAAGAACTAGGCTATCAAACGCAAAATGAATTATTTAAATCCGACTGGTAGTGCCAGAGATTAGCACGTTCAAACAAACAGACAAACTCATCCGCTTTATTTAATAGTATACATATAGATATAATGCTCTCTCTCTGCTAATGCCAGCACCATCAACTTAATAAAGGTTGTTCATTTACACATCATCTTTAACTGTTTAATAGTGATGAGTGCTGAACAATTCTTACAATAATTGAAATAAAGGCTCTCATGGTAATTAAATAAGATTCAAAGTTAAATATATGACGCTGTCTACCTCAAATTCAAAAACACAAAGATGTTTATAATTTAGGGGTTAATGCAAATATTTAAGTAGGTAGGTGTACTGTTCGTGCACTTAGCTTCATAAAGTATTGCCTCTCTGCAAGTACTGGTGCAAGTATTGGTTGCAAGCAAAGTGAGTCAGGGAGAGGGTGTGCCCCGCTCCCTCACTATATTATAGCGCGCAGCATGTACGCATGAGACGACAGAACTTTATAATATCATTTAAATACACTACAGTAGGTACTACAATATATTTAATTCCGATAAATTTCCATTTAATTTCATTTTATACTAATGTGTTTCGCTCGGTGAGTGAGAGTTCCAGCAGCCTAGGGCCGGCAGAATAAAGTACATAAGTCAAAAAACCTTACTTTACAGGAATTAAAAAAAACTATTTAGAATCTTACCGGTTACCAAACTTAATAATGTTTATTTGAATTATCTAAGTCTGAAACAACACCTTATTATTAAGATTAAATATTTTAATGAAAGTGCTTTAGTTTAATATTTAGATGACTTAAGTTATAAGGAACAAAAGAATAGTATGAGTTAGGTGAAAATGTTCAACAAATAAAATAAATACTATAATATTATATACTATAATTTTTACGGTAGTAGATCCACGCTTATTTCAGCATGAATGGGCCGGATCGTCCGGGGAAGTACTACCCTCTCATAGAAGATCGACTTAAGAGTAGTAGTATTCGTACTACTGCGTTTCGTTCGGTGAGTGAGAGCACCGGAGGCCCAATTTCTCTCCTTTCCTCTTTCCTCACCTCCCTTATTCCCCTCCCCTAACCCCATTCCTAGCCGCCATGGTGGAGGCCACCATACCAGCAGTTTAAGACCATGGCTTTTGGTATAGTGGCCGCCACTTCTGGATTCCACTGACTGCTTACCATCAGGCGGGGTGGAGTCATTTTGGTAGGCTATAATATAAAAAAAAAAACAATTAATAAAAAAAATTATAACCACTCATAATTAGAATTGTTGTTCTTCCTCGGGTTCTAAGATACCTGGACCAGTATTTCGTAAAGTTTCCAGTGTAGGAAGACTTATGTAAAAGTCATGAAAAATATCCGGTATTAAAGGCAACAGCGAAATTAAATCATTTTTTTCTCTATAGATATAGGTAATAGCTGTATAGATATTACAGGAATATGATCAGGTATACTAGAACCTCTTCTTTAGTAGTTAAATATAGAAAAAGGCGAATCTATATCCAGGGTGTCTTTGTAAGAAAGGATGCCAAATTCTTTTTCATAGCGTAGCCACCTTTTTTCCAGCCATTTAAATTGCCGCCCATTGGTACCTTTATTTCTTAAAACTAAAGCACTTTTGAGCAGGGATGAAAAGTCATAAAAATCTGTACTTTTTTTTCTACAACCTTAAACTTTTTGCTGCTAGACCGGATCAACTGTATTCAATCATGTGGATGAAATACTTGTAATTCCGTTTTTTTCTTTGTCTTTTCTATTATGCTATGATCGGTATCTACTTCTAAATGGCTGTGGCCAGGAATCATGAACTTATGGTCTATTATGCTGATTGTTCGATATTTTTGCAATACCCAGGTAAACATACAACTGACATGCGAATTTCTATTCCGCCCGCCGCATGTGTCTGAGTAAAAAATTACATGTTTCGTATTATTTGATAAAAAATGTTTCTAAATGCTTGTAAATACAAGATGCAATTTGGTTAGCGCCACGAGCGGCTACCGCTTCATGCCACACATAGCATACAGCTTCACCAGTCTTATTGTTGTGGAAAGTTAAATTGAACGTCCATAATTGCCGCTTGTAAAATGCTACCGAAAACTTAGAGCAGATGTTGGCAAACACTGCTGTAAATCGAATGTGTGCACCTGTAATGTATCATCATTTTTACACAATTGTGTGTCAGCTCGTTTAATGTCATAAGCTTGCTCGGCTAGAGTTTTGTGGCTAACATGTTGTAGTATAAGATCGTTTGTAATAGATTCCTCTTGACACAACTGTATCTGCATCTTAATCTTGTCACAGATGAAACAAGTATCGACGCGTGGTTTTTTAAATGAAAGTCCTAATTTGTGAAATTACTAGCTATAGATTTTGATTGAAGGTGGATTATTACGATCTTGACAAAATAAGCACCCACATTCTCTAAACAAATGTTACATTTTGATGTTCTTTATAACTTAAGTCAAACTTGTCACTTCAAACAACTTTGTACTTGTATTGTTCCTAAGAACAAAAGTCCAGTTATGTTATTTAGTTCGTTGAATTGTGTTTCAATTGCTTAAGGTTGATAAAGTACGCCACTTGAATACCCCACTAAATACTTGAGTTTGACTTATGTGCTTTAGTCAGATTGTGTGAAGAACAAAATGTACACGGATGATGTAATAAAAAATAAACCGAATATTTTGACTTATGTTCTTTAGTCTGCCGACCCTAATACCTCCTCGGTTCTCTTCCGTTTCCCTTTTCCTTCCTCACCCCCTTCTCCCACTTACCGTCAGGTGGGTATGCTTCTTTGCCACCAAAGTTGTATAAAAAAAGTCTTTGGTTTAATGCTATTTAAGTTACAGTTCTTACCTTTCTACCAAATCTATCCACCACGACGACACAGAGACTGCTAGCGATTAAGAAGTCTAAAGCCACGAATATGGCGCACTGACTCGCTGGCATTGAAGGCACGGCCTCAGCAAATAGTGGCTCAGCATACACTTGTAGTACAATACAGCCCATCATGATGGTCGCTGCTAAGATAACTAGCACGGTTGCAAGAGCCCGCTTAGAAGATTTTGATTTCACTGTTGACAAAATTTATAATACTACAATACATGGCGATAATGTCTGAATGCTTTTTTTATATTAAAGACAACTCCCGCATTAGGGAACAAGCACTATGTCGTTGGGGACTCTACGAACATACATTTAGGAACAAAGTACACCCAAACTCGGAACAAATATTTATGGATTACACAAATTTTAGTCCCGTGTGGGTATCGAGCCCACAGCCTCGTGCACAGCAGTCGCTTGCGCTCCCACTGCGCCACCGAGGCTTATATGGTAATAAAATATTTGGACACAGCAAAACTGAATCGAATTATCTCCTCTCGAGTAATATACTGCCGTTTTCCAGACATAATTGCAGACTTCGGGATACTGTTGAGAATTTCTAGACAGAAAACGTAATATCGAACCGGGAATCGAATCCAAGAGCTCTGCGTGATACTTCGTACACAGTGCCTGCCAATGAACAGCTGAGTGCATTTTATTAAAATATATTTGTAGTATTTGAAAAAATTACAGCATAGGTCCTTATACTCGTAAGTTTATCTGACGGGCTTACTTTATACTTAGATGTTTAGATAGTAGATACAAATCTCTTATCAGAACTACGCACTCGTGGGTTAGCAGATGAGTGCTCTATACACTGATTAAATTCATATCAATGTTTAACTATCAGATTGGGGTAACACGTGCACATGCCTACACATTACTTGTTTAACTAAATAAACATCGTACACAAAGCTTATACAGTATAATACATAAATAAATTGTACAGATACAAATTATAAAAATAAATAAAATGCCGTTGGTTTATTCCCAATATAAATATTTACGGAAATATTTTATATGAGCACACAAGCAGACACAGAATACAGATACGATTTTAAAAATAGGATTATATTTTAATTATTTGATCTTCTTGATAGTGTCACTGTTATCAAAGAACAGTTTTGAGACAAGACTGACTACAATATTATAATAATCCATACTACGAGTAATATTATAAATGCGAAAGTAACTCTGTCTGTCTGTTACGCTTTCATGCCTAAACCACTTAACCAATTTGGATGAAATTTGGTATAGAGATAGAATACACCTTGGGGAACAATATGGGCAATCTTTTATCACGAAAAAATTACTTCAGGTGGTTAAAATGATGAACAGCTATAATAATATCACAACTACACACATCGCCATCTAGACCTAAAGTAAGCATATATATTAAAGCTTGTGTTATGGGTTCTATAATGCGGTAAGACATACTTATTTTTTTCGTGTACACATAATACATACAATTCGTATCTATTATCAAGCATACAATAATTTCATTACCAACCTTATTAAGTACTACAATAAGTACATTTTTGGCTTTAATCCTAAATACTTCTAATTTATAGGCTATGTAATACTTACTTAAGAATTTCCAAGATGATTCACGTTTCACTTCCTCATCAATGTCCATCTTTTCTGTTAACTTATCTGCAGTTTCAAGATCTAAAACAAGGAATGTTGTTTTTTTGTTATTGTTTTAATGACAATTATTGTCAATATTTGGTTCAAATCTATACTTATTATATAAAGTTTGTTTGTTTGTATGTTTGAACGCGCTAATCTCCGGAACAACCAGTCGGATCTCAAAATTATTTTACCGTATGATAACCCAGTTACCACGCTACTGTTGATGGGAGCAGAGCAGTAAACAATGACGCGGGTAAAACTGGGCAGCTAGTTTATTATAAGTACCTATCCTAGGTTGTCTGGAAGAAATCACTTTTAGCGATAAGACCGCCCATTGTAACTAATTCTGTACTTTCTTGTTATTTCTTTTGTAATATGTGGTTTGCAATAAAGAATATTTTAATCTATTCTAGGTATTAGGCAATTAAATGTTTTGATTTGACAAAATTAATTCATTGTTCTTCATCAATCATTTAAATCTTCGTCAAGTATCTTCATTTTAACCAAGTTCTTCTTTTTGCCTGACGGTAATTTCTTCAAGCGTATATATATATATGTGAGTACGTATGTCTATTTCTTTGGCACGCTCTACAGCCTAAATGTTTAATGCATTTTAACATATGAGGTGTCATTAGATTCATAACTATTAATTGTGGGAGTGTTATAGGGTACATAATATTTTAATGTAGCGTCAGCACGAAAAAAAATTGGTTTCTTTTTTAACTTTGTTTTAGGCAGACGGGCTTTTTGTTTTTTAATAATATATATTGCTTGTATATACTTACAAATGATGGAACATTTGCCTAGCTCGTAGCTTACTCTACAAATCATATAATAATAATACCAGCCTGTTTACTGTCCCACTGTAGGTCAAAGGCCTCTTCTCATATAGAGAAGGTATGAGCATTAATCACCACGCTTGCTCAAGGCGGATTGGCAATTTCAGACATTTAAGTCCAGGTTTCCTCACGATGTTTTCCTTCACCGTTAGTCAGAAATGTCCAAGATAAACTTAGAAAATACATATGATTTGAAAAATCACATTGGTACTTGCCCGGATTCGAACCCACTACCTTCGTGTTTAAGAAGCGGGTGCCTTATCCACTGGACCATTTCGACGTCAAACAATTAGTATATACGACTTTAATTACGGGGTTTCCCACTTTAAACAGTCTAGGCGCCGAGATAAGCTCATTAAATAAATTAGTTATATCATAAACATAATACTGCAATAAAGCTGACTCAAATAAAGCATCTACGACACATTTTTATGCTAATTTATATTAACAATAATCTTAAGTAATGTCATTCACACCTTATCATAGATGCTAAGTAGGTATTATGCGCTCACTAAAATTATATCTTTAAGATTTTTACATCATTAATACTTAAGTAAGTAAACACAGATAAAATTTCAAAGCAGAACCAGTGGCATCAATGTGTGAAAAATGTTGTAACAAAATTAATGTACATAGATGAATGTATCAAAAAAATATGACGTCTGATAAAAAAATATAAAATGCGACCCTAAAGACATATTTAAATTAATTAACAGATTACAAAATATTTATAATATAATATATCTCCAAACAACGTGATTATTTAGATAATTATTTTGATCAGTGAACGAATGAGACATGTTCAGCAGCGAACGTCCGACATCATGATAATGATAATCCTTTGTGTGATCAAGAATTATTCTAATTTAAAATAGAAGTTACAAACATAAAAATATTTGTTTAGCTCGCGACAAGGACACGGCGTCGGAGAACTCTTTGCACCTCGGTAAAAAATCTGGTACTGATTTTTAAGAATATTTCTTGCAGAACTGAACAGCCAGCTTGAGAATCATCTTTATCCTAAAAAATAATAATAATACCAGCCTGTTTACTGTCACACTGCAGGGCAAAGGCCTCTTCTCATATAGAGAAGGCATGAGCATTAATCACTACACTTGCTCAAGGCGGATTAGCAATTTTAGACTTTTAAGCACAGGTTTCCTTACGATGTTTTCCTTCACCGTCAGTCAGAAATGTTCAAGTTAAACTTAGAAAGTACTGATTAGAAAAATCACATTGGTACTTGCTCGGATTCGAACCGGGTGCCTTATTCACTGGGACATTTCGACTAAAGTTTTACATGATCAATAATCACATCAGAAACCGAAGTAATTAAACTGCATAGTATCATAATTTAGATACGAAATCTTTTTAGAAAGACGGTATCCTTCTAAATTATGGCATATACTTTCTTTGAAAAAGACTTTACCTGTTTCGTCTGCTTGGAGTATCTTCTCTAATCTTGGATCGACCATCATTTTAATCTTTGCCACTTCAGCCTCTACTTCTTTTGATTTGATGTCCATTCGTCTGTAGAATGATATTGATTTTGCTGCTTCCTAAAATCCATTCATATTTATCATTATTATCAAATAATCAGAAGAAAACTGTCATTATTTTTTAGAATAATTGAAAAATATATAGAAGCTTTATATATTTAAAAAGAAGAAAGCAATACTCGTGCAACGACGTGATAGCTACAAAACAAATTAGTTCATACATTGAATTATAGATGGCGATAATAGGATAGATAAATATTAATGTATTGGATTGACATAAGCTAACGCCAACGCTTATGTCAATCTCTTACATTTTTGTATCTATTCTATGAATAGAATAGAAATCTTTGACACTTGTCTAGGGCCTCAGGTGAACTACCCATATTACTACTATTATTAATAATAATATCCAAAACTAGCTTTCCGCGTGATTTTATCCGCGTCTTTGCCTACTGCTCTGTTTACGTCGCCAGTAGCGTGATATTACATAACCTATAGCTCCTCCTTAAGAACTGGTCTATCATACGCAAAGAAAATTATTCAAATCCTACTTATATTTCTAGAGATTAGCGCGTTCAAACAAACAAACTCTTCTGTTTCATATAATAGTATAGAAGTATGGATAATACATAACATAATGTGATTACCTCTTCTCTCCCCACAAGTATGAGGAACACAGGCGATTCAGGTAACATCGCGAGCAATAATATCGTCAACACGCTCGTTGTCAAGTGAGTAATTATCACGGTCATGTACGACAAGTTACCACCAAAGATGTACGAGATCAAAATACCTGTGAATACAATAAAGACTTAGTAAACTCATGCATTAAAATCGTAATGATTTACCAGTTCATGGAGATCAATTTAAATCTGGACAAACATTTTACCGACGCATGTTTTCTTATAATTTTTAACTCGGATTTTTAAAAGGATGTGAACAAAGGTTCTAATTGCCGTGACAGTGTAGCAACTAAACTATGTTACTAATTTGTCTTAAAGCAATTAGAATGTTGTGCACTACTCCTGGATATCGCTGGAGGCTTACCATTAGGCACAGTGCAGTCAAATATATTTAAAGATTGCTGCTAAATATTCGTCTAAATTATACATCACTGATGATGTTTACTGGTGATCGTAGGTCTTCCCCAAACATCTCTTAACGACACTGAGTCACTCTTATTAATCTATTGCCCTCCACAATTTTGACTTCATACTTAACCAACTCTTACAGTCTTTCTCTGGATTCAATTACAGCATTACTGAACCTGTCACCTCCTACCAGGTGAATAATTTTCCAGAACCGTTACTTAATAACTGCTCAGTAATTCAATAATAGTTCCTTACCCATAAAGAAGAAAGCAGCACTGCATGCAGTTAAACCACCTCTGATCGAATCATGTGCTATCTCAGCTATGTAGATCATCGATACATTCTGTCCACCTATACCTATCCCGGCGAGGAAAACTGCTACTAAGATAAGAGTAACGTTGCCGGTTAGAGATATTATTGCCCAGGCGATCTGGAAAAGTCAGAGAAAATATTTTTTTTCATCTGAATGGCAAAGTGATAAAAAAGGGGATTTATTTGCGAGCGGTTTGGTAATTTCAAAACTCGTATAATCAAAATTTTAGCATTATTTCTTTGTTGTTTTAAATAAATTTATCAGCGGTGCTCAAAATTTTGCTAGAAATCGAAGGAGCAGTTATGCACAGTGTAAGATAAAACCAAAATATGCTTCCAAAAATTATATTCATCGATAAAGTTTCAAGGTATACATTGAAAGTTTGCTTTTTTCTACCTTTAATTATAAATATATTTTTCATAGGCGGTATAGTTATTTTTTAAAGGCGTTTAGAATGACAAAACGTGACTTCAGAAGTGTCACCAAAAAACTGAGGTCTACTTCTCTGTACTATTTAATTTATTTATATTCTAAAACTAGCATGTAGCTTATTAATTAGTCAAAAATAAATAGTGTTTTTTACTAATATAAAAATCTATCTATGTTTACTTACCACATAAGGCAACCCAAACATCATAGTTGCATATTTTCTTCCAAACGTATTGAAGAACCAGCCACAGAAGGGACTGATGGCCAACCCACCAAGGTTGGGCAAACTACCCAACAAAGAAACTTCCATCGAACTCATAGTGGTTGCTAACACTGTAGAGTTGGATGAAAAGTTGGCGATGTTGTACGATGGCCAGGCGAACACGAAGCCAGTTTGGATCGCCAATAAACTTACTGAAAAAATAAAGAAAATTACGTTTAGATTTTTCATTTATTTTGTATAAAATGAAATAAATTGGTGACATTGGCAAGAAATCTGTCGGCAAATTTTGATTATTTTACTTGACAAGAAAACTTAAAAGCTCAAAAAGAAAATCTTAACATGTTTTGAGAATTTCCTACTTGAAAACTATTAAACATAAACTTCTTCGTTTTAAGGCTTGTTTTAATGCTTTTACATAAACTATAAAAATCGTTGTAGTTTTCCAAACGAAGCTTTAATTTATAGTTGCTAAAGCGCAAATTCATATATACAAATGCAAAACATTGTATTATGCAGTCAACTGGCCTGTTGGTCTAGTGGTTAGTGACCCTGACTGCTAAGCCGGAGGTCGTGGGTTCGATACCCACCCAGGACAAACCTTTGTGTGATGAGCATGATTGTTTGTTCTGTGTCTGGGTGTAATTTATCTATAATATGTATGTATTTACAAAAAAAAAAAAAAAGTATATAAGTAGTATATCAGTTGTTTAGTACCCATAACACAAGCAAATATAATTGCTTAATTTGGGGCTAAATGGCGCTGTGTGCATGTGGTAGAATATTATTATTATTATTATTAAATTAGCCGGTGAACTTTGGTCTAAGGCGAAGATGAGCGTAATTTTTTGAGTTGTGAGTCGGAGAATTTTGTTCACGTCATTTCAACTACATTCGACTCCTGTTTTGTTCACATGAGACGCAAAATGAGTTGTTGCCGGCCATTACTAATTATGCGACCGAAATTCTGCGATTCACAACTCAAAATATTACAATGTCTAGCTTCACCCTAAAAATTTAACATTTAACAAAAATCTGACCCTTCCTGCTTGACGATGTAATACGTGACGCATACCTATAAATATTAAATTGTGTAAAACCTTTAACAATATTTTACGAGTATAACATAAGCCAGGTACAATTGCATTTAGTGCGAAATACCTTAGTCTAAGCAATTGCTAGAATTGCATGATAAAAAGAAATTGAGAAATTCTGAATGTTCATAAATATTAAATATATTTTAATATTCTAACACGTCTGACACCACTTGCAATCATTTTAAATTTTAACTATGATTTCCAAATTCTAACCAAAACACTGTACAATACCATGTCTAACGTTACACTTTAGTGCATATATTTAAAACAGAATTCGCTTCATATATTCATTACCTTAACATATAAAAAATATTCAATAGTTCTACTAAGTGATAATACTATGCGTACGTTTAATCAATAACCACTTCATCAGAAATGAACTGCGCTCCCAGTGTTCACTCTGAGAACTATATACACATTATGGTATATACGCTGTCAGCTGTTATTGGTGAGAGACAATTAAACTCGCGTAAACGTGGTACCCATAAATACATATATTTATAAAGTAAAAGATACATAATTTTTATAGAAAAAGTAGATTTACTAAAAATGCCAGTCAAAAATAGTTCGTCGATTAATTTATAGACACGTAACTTCTTGTAAATTATCTTTTTCATACAAGTAACTGCTTGTATTTATCCCCAGAGTTTGATCGGGGTTTTATAAATATTAGACTGGCCTGTTGGTCTAGTGGTTAGTGACCCTGACTGCTAAGCCGGAGGTCGTGGGTTCGATTCCCACCCAGGACAAACCTTTGTGTGATGAGCAGTGATCGGAGTAGGTAGATTGAAATGGGGTCATTGATCCGAAACGTATATATTAATATGGACATTCCTCCGGAATTGGTGGATTATTAAAAAAAAACCGGAACTTATGTAGGAATTTTATTCTGCCAGAGTGGAAGGAGTCATTTGATGATTTGCCATCCTCAAAAAAAGGTAGGAATTGTAATAAAATGAGCAATATTATTCTTTATTATTCTTCATATTTTTTTTAACGGCACACAGTCACGATTTGACAAAACCCAACGACCAATCAGAACAAAGGATCATGGGTGGTACAATAACCGGTTATCAGAACAATGCGTACGCCCGCCGACGACATGCCAGGTAGCTCACTCGTTTACTTCGGTTCGTAGAGTGCGCATCTTTGTTTGTTACTGTGTTGTGAAAACGTTACTTGACCCTGGCTTGTGTACATACTGACTTCTGGATCTGCTCTAAACCACGATTTGGCTCGAATATACGGACTCAGATTTTTCACTATTGAATTGGATCTACATATTTAAACCAAGCTTTGGTAAGTAATATTTTACTAGTTACAAGGAGTATAAAGCATGTTTGGATGTACTATAAGAATATTTTTAGTATTGTGTTTGTTCGCTTAAGCTGCTGAACATACCATGAGTCTTAATATTGTTAAATCTTTAATAGAGTATGAACCAGTGAGCTTAGTGCGAAACAAAATTATGACATTCTAGTAATGTAGTCGCAATTCAGCTAACTCCACTATTAACCGACATTTTACTGGAATCCGTATATAATTTGAATGCCCTGTGTACTCTTGCAATGTATTGGTAAAATAAATTACTATAGGCCTTATCTACTTCTCTACAAAATATTCTACGTAACAAGCCCTTTCATTTGATACCCATATTGATGGAATTGAAAAACAAAATAAGTTGTCCGCCATCTTGTAGCGGCAGCCATTTTGGATTGACAATAATATTGAATATACATAATTGTATTGTCACCAGAATCAAAGGCGAATACCAAATTTTAGATCAATCGGTTGACAGGAAGAGGGTGAAATTTCAATGACTAAATTTGATCCATGAAAAATAAAACAAACGGAGTAAGCTAAATAAACTAAATAAAATGTAATTTTTTCATGTCTTTGTTTTAGGTGATATATACGAGGTTCCATCTCTAAAACAAAGTTCAGATATGGCAAACGTTAAGGCTGAAACTGTAGAAAAATGGATATCCGGTCATCCCGAACTACTTTACGATCACGCTAGTGGTACAATATACTGTTCAAAATGTGAAAGCCATTTGAAAACCATAAATAAAGGAAACGTTAAAAGACATATCGAAGGAGCAGTACACCAGGGAAAGTTTAAGCGGCCCGAAGAGGAATTTTATTTCGATCTTATAAAATTTCTCATTTTGTGCAATATTCCGTGGTCTCAGATGAAAAATACTACTTTTCAAGATTTCTTTAAAAAATATATGTGTAGTACCTGTTGTTGTACGTGTACTAATCGTACTCTGCCAGATGAATCACAGTTATACTTGGACAAGTTTTTTAAGAATAAAATCAATTCGATTCGGCAAAATTATAAAAATGAGAAACTATGGATATCATTAGATGAAACGACAGACTTTTTAGGTCGCTATATAGTCCATTTTTTAATAAAACCATTACATCCTAGCAATTTGACTAGACCTTATTTGGTAGCATGTAAAATGCTAACTGTAGTTAATGGACAAACAATCACGCAATTTGTGTTAGAATGTTTGGAAAACTTTTGGGAAGATTCTTTTGAATCGAAGGTAGGTAACATTCTTGTCCTCTGCACTGATAGCGTTGCATATATGCTGTCTGCAGGACGAAATTTAAAACAATACTTACCTGAAATGAAGCACGTAACATGTTTGGCGCACTCTCTTCATCGCGTATCTGAGCAAATTAGGTTAGAATATCAAGATGTTAACATTTTAATAGCAAATGTTAAAAAGGTATTTTTGAAAGCCCCAAGTAGAGTCAAAATTTTAAAAGAAAAATATCCAGATTTGCCGCTACCTCCCCAACCAGTTGTTACAAGATGGGGCACTTGGTTAGAGGCAGCATTTTATTACGCTCAAAACTTTGAAAAAATAAAAGAAGTATTATCTTGTTTAAGCAGCTCTGATGCGGTATCTATTCGAGAGGCAAATAATATTATAGAAAAAGAAAATTTAAAAGAAGATTTAAATTACATTAAAGACAATTATTTTATAATTCATTTGTCTTTATAAGAATTGCAAAAGCATAATTTATCGTTGACAGATTCACTTTTAGCATTTGACAACGTCAGAGATGCTATAAATCAGTGCAATTCAGAAAATATAAAAAATAAAATAGAACGTGTTATGGAACGAAACCCAGATTTAGACACACTTAGAGAATATAGTGAGGTCATTGAAAAAAATGAAGCACATAATTTAATACCTTTTTTAAAATTTGCTCCTTTGACATCGTCAGATGTAGAACGGTCTTTTTCCATTTATAAATGGACCTTAGATGTTAAAAGAAATAGGTTGAAAATAGAAAATATAGAAAAACTCATAGTTATATATTTTAATTGTAAAGATCAGGATTACCAGGATGCTGACATTGTAATCGATGAAGATTAAAAATGTGAATAAATGTAAAATGTACATATTTAACAATAAACAATGTTGATTTTTATCTGTTTTCTTTATTCTACCCCTTTTTTTTGGTCCTAAAATCTGACTAAAATCAACCTGTTCCTTCGTATGCCCTTTACGTTTCAGAGTCGTGGTGCATCCTTAGAACAGTCTCACGACCCCAGCAGGCATTGGCCCTCTATGGGGCCCCGTCATTTATTCTACCCTTAATGCAAATTACCATGACCCCTATGAAAATATTTAAATTTAAGTGCAACAATTTATGTCTATCTATAAAAGTTCTAGCCATAAAAGGCTAAAATAAAAAAATAAAAATTAAAGCTTCGATCAGAATTCGATTGTTTTTATTATTCAACAGATAAATAATGAATTAATTTAGTTTTGATACCTTCCTTTAAATTTTGAATTGAGTAGGAATAATATCACTACCAACATTAACAATATTTAATTGAATCCGGAAATACCGGAATTACTTTCCGGGAAAATGGCTTATCCATGTTCTTCTTTCTGTGTGCATTTATGATACAAGTACCAAAAATCAATCTACCTACTCGGATCACTGGTGATGAGCATGATTGTTTGTTCTGTGTCTGGGTGTAATTTATCTATAATATGTATGTATTTACAAAAAAAAAATATGTAAGTAGTATATCAGTTCTTTAGTACCCATAACACAAGCAAATATAATTGCTTAATTTGGGGCTAAATGGCGCTGTGTGCATGTGGTAGAATATTATTATTATTATTATTATTAGTTTAGCTGTTGCGAGAAATACTTTTAATTTAATTAGTCCAGAATCAGAAACAGAGAAAACCGGTAGGATCTTTTAACTATCTATACTATTATATAAAGCGGAACAGTTTGTTTGTTTGAACGCCCTAATGTCTGGAACTACGAGTCGGATTTAAAAAAATCTTTTTGCGTATGATAGCCCAGTTCTCGAGGAAGGTTATACGCTACTGGCAACGGGCGCAGAGCAGTAAGGCAAAGACGCGGGTGAAACTGCGCCGCGAAAAACTAGTAGGTACAGGTATAATGTACATATAAAGGTATCTCTAAATAATGAGAAAAATAGCTATTTTCTTCTGTTTGTTCACTAACTTCTTCTAAATGACGTAACGGGATTTGATACTATTTTCACTCTTGTAAGCTAAATTATAGTTTTTTTATATTATCATACCATACCAAAAGTCATCGTCTTAAACTGCTAGTATGGTGGCCTCCACTATGGCGGCTGGAAATAAGGTCGGGTAAGTGAATAAAGGAGTTAAGGAGGAAAGGGGAAAATGAGGCCTCTGGCTCTCACCGATCGAAACGCAGTAGTACGAATGCTACTACTCTTACGGCGATCTTTCATAAGAAGGTAGTAATTCCCTGGTTGGTCCGACCCATTCATGCTGAAACCAGCGTGGAACTACTACCGTAAAAATAGTAGCAGTAGGGAAGACAAGAATTTCACTAATTTGTAATCGTACTAATCTTACTACCCACGTGCGAATCCGAAGCGGCTCGCTATTCAGAACTAATATTTGACAAAATATTTGCAGTAGACATCTTTTATATTGTTTTGAAACAAATATTTGAATAAAAACGAATATAGTGATAAGAGGCACGTGTTTTATAACATTAAGAATGGATACATGTTATAAAGTTTATTATTAGAAATGTTACTTGTTTTAAATAAACATCCAGCTTTCCACGGCGCGGTTTCACCCGCGTCTTTGCTTACTGCTCTGCTTCCGTCGTCAGTAGCGTGATGTTACATAACTTATAACCTTCCTCGAAAACTAGGCTATCATACGCAAAAAGAAATTTTCAAATCCAACAAGTTGTTCCAGAGATTAGCTCGTTCAAACAAATAATCAAACTCTTCTTATATAATGGTATAGATTGACTTCTTTGTTTGATACAAATAAAAAATAACCTGTATATACCCAGCGGTAGGTAGTTTCAGGTTGTGAAAAGTGATGCTTGTAGTAATTAAATATGTACATACAGTAATATACTCTGATTTATGATAAACTGGCTAACAGAAGAACAATTAGAAAACAAATTACTTCGTATACATGAAATTCAAAAGCTAGCATGATGACAGCTAAAACTGCTACCTATGGTTTCAGACAATATTTACTAATTACCTGATAAATCTCGTGTGAAATACCTAAAAACATGGATAAATTAGTAACTAACTTGATCAAATTAAACTAATTATCCATGCTTTTATCAATTGGTACTTCACATGAGTTTTATAAAGTGATTAGTTAATATTTGTTGATCAGTCTTTCAAAAACTGGGTGTAAGTCTGTGTTAACTAAACCAAAAATGTAAAATATTGATCAAACAATGCTTAAAACCCATTGAATGATTTCAAAAGATATTTATGATTTCCTTAAAGAAATGATATGCCTAAATTATGTCTTCTGATTTATGACGTCCCTGACGGCATAGGACGACAAATACAATAATATGCTATGACGTCTGAAATCGCGGGTTACGGACTCTTTTTTAATACGGTAGTAGATCCACGCTGATTTCAGCATGAATGGGGCCGGATCGTCCGGGGAAGTACTACCCTCTCATAGAAGATCGACTTAAGAGTAGTAGTATCCGTACTACTGCGTTTCGTTCGGTGAGTGAGAGCGCCGGAGGCCCAATATCCCCCCTTTCCTCTTTCCTCACCTCCCTCATTCCCTTCCCCTAACCACATTCCCAGCCGCCATAGTGAAAGCCACCATACCAGCAGTTTAAGACGATGGCTTTTGGTATAGTGGCCGCCACTTCTGGATTCCACTGACTGCTTACCATCAGGCGGGGTGGAGTCACTTTGGTAGGTCATAATATAAAAAAAAAAAAAAAAAAAACTCTATTACGTTGCTACGAATCTAGTAGGACTTCCTCGAATAGCTTTGGTTATACATCGAAATTTCGACTAATTAATTTCCTTCAAAATAATTTTCTTCTCTTTTTTGTTTCATTTAACTATACTAATATATAAAGCAGAGGAGTTTGTTTGTTTGTTTGAACACGATAATCTCTTAAAGTACTAGTTCGATTTGAATAAATCGTTTTGCGAGGCCACGGTAGCAGAGACACGACACTAAAAGCTGTATCACTTATCACTTTTTAAAACACTCTGTATAATCTATTTTAACTACAACATTGCTACTTACTGACAAACGTTGACAACGTCTGAACAACGAACTCCGAAGTTTTCAATTTGTCCCGTTCCATTTTTAAAATTATTTACGTTACGTCAGTATCTAAATTCAAATTAGTTTTTTAATATCAAAATCTAATTTAGAATTTGGAAAAAATATTCGAAATATAAACCACTTTTTCAAAATTCGAATAAGTTTTAACGGTTTTTTAATTTAACTAGGTTTCACACAATTTTGGAAATCGTATGTTTTTTTAAGCACTGTTTCCATCGACAACAATCAAGTAATGACAAAGTGTATGATTTATAAAGAACTAAAATAGTGTTATAATATTATCTTTATGTAATTAAGTTTACAACTGTTTATCGCCACGTTGCAAATGCAAATAGTAAAGGGTTAATGATACTGTTGTCTTCCTCGTCAATGTATTATCTGACATTATTGAACTTGTTGAAAGACTAGTTGCTTTCCATGTAGCTACTTGTATTTTAAGTCACTTGTAACAAAAATATAAAAAAAAAAAACAGAAATACTCTACAGCATTAGTAAAGTACGCAATTTGACTATAAAAACTATGTATGACGTCACAATTTTGTATTTTCATACAAAATTGCCTAGAACATTTTGATAAAATAACTTTTTGATATAATTATCATCATGCTTACAGATAAATTACTTACTGACAAAAGCTGATAAAATCTGAATGATGTATTTCGAGATTTTTAACTCTTTTAACTTCATTTTTGTATTTTTATTAGATTATAAATTCATTATTATCTATCAAATTCATTTTTAACACTTATACCTACTACTACTTCTTTAACTAAAATCACTTTCATTTTTCGATTCTATTCATGTATACTTATTTATATAAAATTAGTACAGTTACTAAAAGAGTTTTAAGAATTTCCTTGTGACTAGCAAGAATGATTTGTCCAACAGGAATAATATTTATATTAATAAATTGTTCTTCTGATGATTGAAAGATGGATATAGAATAATTGGGTAAGAAGCAGGACACAATGAATTTAGCGATCATTAGTAAGCATCCAATAACATAGCTGACGAATGCGATAAATTAATACCTATAGAAATTTTACCATATTACGTTTGCTGTACTGACCAGTACAAGAAAGTATAAGCAAAAATTTATCCTTTTCTGCAAAAAGGTCATATTTTACTCATTTAGTAAGGCCATAAATTTAAATGTTGAAAAGAACTAGTCCGTAGAAACAGATGTACTAATGAATCTACCGGAAAAAACATATCGTAAAGCATCTCACTAAGCCGCCATAGTGGAGGCCACCATACCAGTAGTTTGGCTTTTGGAATGGTGTCCGCCACTTCTGGATTCCACTGACTGCTTACCATCAGGCAGAGGGGAGTCACTTTGGTAAACTTATAAACTTTCGCAACGAGCTATGAACGCTTTTTATTATGCTATTTTGATTATACTCAGGATTTGGTTTCACTACGTTGATTCGATCGTGGACAGTTTTCCTGATTGTCCAAGATGTATGTACAGACAAATTGTATTATAAACAATTTGTCTGTACATACCATAACCATTAATTCTATCGTGTGTGGTCGTTATTCAAGTGTTTATTATGCAATATGTAGATGAAAGTATACTTTTACGGATGATATAAAACTTGTACAGGGCAATCTTTATTTCGCCACCTAATATTATGAATGAATAGATATCACAAGGTTAAGAAAGGTCCTTTGTTATTTTTATATTTTAATTCTGAGATACTAATAACATTTTAGGTTTTAAAGCTCTTTCTGGACATTTTTGTTCATAGCATTGCGATACTACTTTTTGTTTGAGTTGAACTTGTTTTGAACACGGTAATCTCTGCAACTACCAGTCTGATTGGCATAATTCTTTTTTCGTCTGATATTCCAATTCTCAAGGAAGGTTATAGGCTATGTTGACTGGCCTGTTGGTCTAGTGGTTAGTGACCCTGACTGCTAAGCCGGAGGTCGTGGGTTCGATTCCCACCCAGGACAAATCTTTGTGTGATGAGCATGAATGTTTGTTCTGTGTCTGGGTGTAATTTATCTATAATATATATGTATTTACAAAAAAAAAATCTATATAAGTAGTATATCAGTTGTTTAGTACCCATAACACAAGCAAATATAATTGCTTAATTTGGGGCTAGATGGCGTTGTGTGAATGTGGTAGAATATTATTATTATTATTCTCTTTATTTAAATTTTTTCTTATTAATTACATTTTTAAACAGGTATATATTTATATAAAACAAAAAATACACATTTAAAAATATAAAAAATAGATTACCACCGGCAACGAGACTAGAGTCCAAGCTACCGGCGGTTAGGATTCCAGAGAGAGGAACCTCCTAACAATACGTGCCGTGTCAAGAAGCACTGCCTTCTGGATCTGGCCCTTGACCCATCCACCTAATGCGAGCCTCTTTAGGTGTTGGTCGAGGCTCTTTGCTATTAAACCATTTACAGTAATGACTATCGGCACAATGACAGCAGAATCCACATCCCACATGTCAACAATCACATGGGCTAAATCAAGATATTTTATTTGCTTGTCTTTCTCAGCCTTCATGAGATTCTCGTCATGAGGGACGGTAATATCAACTATCATTGCAAGGCGTTCAGATCGATCCACCACCACAATGTCAGGCTTGTTAGCTATAATAGTCCTGTCTGTGATGATGGAGCGATCCCAGTACAATGTCGCGCGACCATTCTCGAGAACTGGCTCTGGGTCGTACCTGTAGTACGGCACCTCGACATCCAAAAGATTGTATCGCAGAGCATATTGCTGGTGGATGATCCTGGCTACTTGGTTATGTCTGTGCAAGTACTCTCCGTTAGCAAGACGCGAACAGCCAGAAACAATATGCCTGAGGGATTCACCAGGGCGATGACATGCCCGACATATGTCAGTAGTGCCATCCCTCAAGATATATTTCCGGTAGTTGTTCGTCATGATAACTTCGTCAGCAATTGCACAAACAAACCCTTCGGTTTCTCCAAACAGATCGCCGAAGCGTAGCCAGGCAACGGAGGCAGCATGGTCTATATCAGGCCCATGTAAGGCCCGATAGAACCGTCCGTGAAGCTCCTTGCTCTGCCATACCATTCTACGGTCGTCTATAGTGAGTACCACAGGCCTACGCCAGCTCTCCTTAGCCAGGGCTAGCGGAGTAAGTCCACTATCCACTGCAACCATATCACGATGCACACCCTCGCTCATCTTGAGAAAATAGTCTCTAAGGTTGCATATCTCACGATTGTGGAGGGTTTTGGCGTTTAGAAATCCACGGCCTCCACATTTTCGCGGGATATACAACCTCATGACGGATGAACACGGATGGTGCATACGAAATACGGTTAACAATGTGCGGACTCGCCTAACCAGGGCATCCAATTCGGTCTGTGTCCACTTGAGTATGCCGAAGGAGTACACAAGAAGAGGCATGACCCAACCATTACAGGCGCGCACCTTGTTGCCGCCTGACAAGTGACTTTTTAATACTTTTTTAAGGCGGCTGAAAAAGCGCTCCTGTAATGATTGTTTCATATCTGTCTCTTTAATGCCCAATGACTGCGACATACCCAAGTATTTATAGGCGTCAGCGATCAGAAGTGACCCAAGATGAGTAGAATCAGATAGTTGAATTCCATCAGATTCTACTACCCTGCCTCGCTTTACATGCATGATTGCACACTTGTCCACTCCGAAAGCCATGTTGATAGATTCACTAAAGTCTTCAGTTAACTTCAGTAACTCTCTCAGCTGGGGTTCAGTTGGCGCAAATAACTTAAGATCATCCATATATAGCAGGTGGGATATTATCTGACCACCTCTACGCAGCCTATAACCTAACCCTGAACTCTCCAGTATTGAGCTAAGAGGGTTCAGTGCCAGGCAAAACCATAAGGGACTCAGACTGTCACCCTGGAAGATACCCCGCCTAATCCATAACGGATCGCTAATACCCGGGGTTTGTCGACATCCTGGATAGATAAGAACTGTTTTCCATTGCCGCATGCATTATTATTATTATTATTATTATTAATATTATTATGTAACATCAAGCTACTGGCGACAAGAGCGGAACAGTAAGCAAAGACATGGGTGAAACCGAAAGCTAGTATCCTATACACGGATAGCGTAAATGTCATTAAAAAAATTAATCGAAAAGAATTTTCCTGAGCCGTAAACTGGAACACTTACCCTACATAATCAGCGTAAATTACTTTATTCTAACCAAACAACAGTAATACCTGTTTGTGCATACTTTATAGTTAACTGCCGTGATTGTGTAGTCTTTGATTTTCGCCTAATATTTTGGGTTTTGCTATGCCACGACCCTTGCAATCCAAACCCCAATTTCCCCTTTCCTTTTTCCTCCGAAAGATATAAGATGGTTCTGAATTTTCACTGCTTACACCGCTAAATAGTCAAAGTATATTAGAACAACTTCAGCTTCAGTTTGAACTGTTAAATATTTAATAACTTTAGAATAAGCTGAACTCACAGCTGGATTTAAACAGCACCTATCGAGACACCATTCCAGTTCTCTACCAAACTATTATAAGCAGCCCGCAGCTAGGTTTCCCCCACGCTGAATTACATCTTTGGCTTCTGATCCGCGCCTGTCGCGCATAGCGTGATGTTACATAGTCTATAACCTCCCTCAAGAACTAGGCTCTCCAACACAAAAAGAATTTTCAAAATCGGTATAGTAGATCCAGAGATTACATCTTACGACCTCACAAAATCACAAACTTTAACTTTATAATATTAGTATAGATATCAAATTTATCCACTGATTTGCTGAATCTTACAATGACGTAGTCCTTTCATAGCTGCAGATCATCCGCCTTATGTAATTAACTGTGATTATATAAAGCAGAACAGTTTGTTTGTTTTTTTTGAAAGCGCTAATCTCTAAACTACCAGTCAAATTCAAAAAAATATTTTTGTGTATTATCCTAGTTCTCGAGGAAGGTTATAGGCTATGTAATATCACGCTACTGGCAACGGGATCAGAGCAATAAGCAAAGACGCGGAAGAAACCGCGCCGCAAAAGCTAATTAATGTAAAATCTTTAGTCATGACAAACTGTAGAATCACTCTTATCATCTAGCACTGTTTTGTCATCATTGTGATTGACAAGCAACAAAAGTTAACGTGACTTTTCACTTTATCTTATAGATTGAACGCCCAAACTACCGGCCATAAAGATTTGTATAAAGTTTACCTAATTACTTTATTTTGCGACCGCCCAAAATGGTGAAAATTGGGGAAGGCCTACATCCAGTGGACTCTTTTCAGCTGATATGATGATGGTGCTACTTTGGATGGCTGGTCAAGTTTTTAATCTTGGTAATTATATTAATTGTTTGATTTGTAATAAATAATTTGTATCGTTCTTTGGTTGCGATTAGTGTTAGAATTGTAACTCGTACAAAAAACTGTAATTATCTGGCGATTGAAAAGAGTGGCCTGAGTTTCTTGCCAGTTCTTCTTTTAATAAATAAGGTTAATTAGCTGACTTCATATATTATTTTGACTTTTCATGCATCATACTTTATGATCAAAATGAAATAAATGCTTTGAGTTTGAGTTTTTAGTTCTGCCTACCGTGATATTAATGCTCAAAACTGACATTACCTACTGATCGCGAAGATAAACAAGTCGGAGATCGTTGCACTCATTCGGAGAACAAGCGGTTACCTATCACACACACGACGTCACAGTTCAGTTAATTTAGTCTAATCAGTGTAATCGTAACAACAGAATTAAAGCTAACTCTTTTTATTATCGTTTTATTCCACTGTGAAGCATGACTATGCACACATAGTTGTTTGTAAATACTTACATTTTCTATTGCGTTTTTAGTATCTTGTATCAGCATTCAGTATTACCATTTAGTTTTGTAGTTGGCCATTTTCTTCCCATACTGGACTCCGTGGTGCAATGGGAGCGCAAGCGGCTGCTGTGCACGAGGTTGTGGATTTGACTCCCACACAGAACAAAACTTTGTGTGGTCCATAAATATTTGTTCCGAGTCTGTGTGTACTTTGTGTCCGTTTGTAAAATGCTATACAGACCTTGTTCCTTACAGCAAGATATGTTTTTTTTAAAAACAAAAGATATATACATATCGAACTGTAATTACTATGTACTTACTAATTTAACTTATTATTTTATGTAGTAATTGAAAAGAATTACCAAAAGAAGATGGCAACCAATTTGCATACGACTAATTTGATGACGAGGATAGCCATGAGAGAAACTGATAAGATTTTTAATTTTCATTGCAATTTTCGGTACGCCAATTTTATATTAACAAATTAGCCTACCAATGTGACTTTAATCTGCTTGATGGTAGCAAAAAGTGGGATCCAGACACCATCTTTAAAGTCATCGTCTCAAATGCTAGCTGTGTTTTATCTTTTCTTCGTATAATTGTCTTGTTCACTTTGTAAGATGCTTATCATTTAACATCAAGTAACATGATATCAAATATCAAATAACGTGGACTTTCTTTATTGTGAAAAATTACAACATTAATGCTGATTTTGTACGAATACGTTTGTTGAGCTATTTTTTAGTATTTTATTGTGTAGTAACGTAATTTTAATTTGTTTGCACAATGATGTGGAACTTACTAATATTATGATAAGTTCGTAAACTTAGATGTCATTTCACACGTGTAAAACGTGGCTAATGATATGACGTCAGAGATGAATATCACTATCATGTCAGTGGAAAGACGTTCATGGTTGATAAAAGCTCTCCTCAAGCGTCAAAGTCCTCTTCTTCTTCTTTTTTTTGGCAACAGAGCCGACGATTGTGTCAGCTATTTCTGCCAGCGTCAAGTGCAGATTAATATTTTTGTTGATGATAATGGTTACAATGTTACAATGATAAAATAGAAAATGTGGATGAAATTAAATGACAACCATCTTCCGTGAAAAGAAAAGATAGACCTTTTCAAAGTAAAAGTCAAAAACATACTCATTTGAGTTAATTGGATTAACACGTGAACGTAGAACTACAAAAACAAAGTGACAGTCAATGAAGTTTTTCTAAAATGGCGCCTACCAGGTGGCAGCACTGAGGTGTCAGGCCAGGCACATGTCAAAGCGCTTTCAATCAACTAATCAACCGTTAACGATTCTATTGATTTCAAACTACGAATGAATTTTGAATTTTGATTTAGAATTTTAGTGAATGGAAGAACTTTCACGTAAGTGGCGCCAACTGGTGAATTTTAACTTCATTATCGCCGATGAGATAAGGTTATAGAAAGAAGACTTATCTTCACTTTGATTGGTCGTTAGCCGTTCTCATTGATCGGTTGTACGCCATCTTTATCAGATCGTCAGTAGTTCTCGCAAGCCTGCTCACAAGGGATATACCTACTCGTACAAAGTTCGACTATCGAACTACTGGTAGGAGTGGGTGGAATAAACCAATAATATAAAATGCTATAAGTTTAGGACGTTTGTAGTGTGGCAAACACAGCAAACCCACGCAAATCGTGTGCCTTTTCTTTGTATCTGTCACTAATTTGCCTGTCCTCACCTATTGTACCTCAGTTTCTCTCGATGAAAGTATAAAAAGTAAACAAATTAAAAAGTCAGGTCCTCCTATTTGTGATTTGGAGTTAACTCAACTTTTGGCTCAAATATCAATCGATTAAATTGTTTTGTTTTATATTATTTATCGATTTATTATTAAAAATTACTCTTTAGAAAACTATTAAGAATTATTGACTTAATATTTTATAAATTTTTATAAACTTTATATACATGACCGTATAATTGGTGGACTTAATGCCTGGGGCATTTTCTACCATTCAACCAGTACGGATGATGCAGAAAAGAACAAAATATGTGCATTTCAAGATTCAAAAAAAGTGAAAATAAAATACAGATTTATATAAACATACATATACTATACATATACATATACGCATATATGTATGGACTATTATTTCAATTTATCAAGCTCTGATAACAATATTAATTGTTCATAAATAAGCACACAATAACAAAAATGAATTATTACGTTATATCTACTATACTAAGTTACATCTTTGGTTACTGCTCCACTTCAGTCGCTCTTAGCGTGATGTTACTTAACCTATAACCTTACTCAAGAACTGCTCTCAAACGTGAAACCTTTGTAGGAAACGTGAATTAACTTAATTTAATTAACTTTTATATGGTCTTTGTTTAAAAAGAGGCCTATATTCTACATATTCCAGAACGTACGTAAGAGCGTTCACATATGTAAGTGGAAACGTCGCAATTTAGTGACATATTTTTGTGGTTTTAAATTGTTATCATTTAATCTTAGCTATGTTTTTAATAATATGTTTTGCTAACATTTTAATATTAGGTGAAAGCTATATAAAAAGTAATTAACCATAATGCTTACAGTTATTTTACTATGAAAATAACGCTATGCTAGTTTCCAATGTATTATTATTACTCTTATGTGTACGCTCTTAAAACATTGTTTAACCGTTATTTATAAAGATATGATAACTGCTTTTATCTAGTAACTCATTATAATAAGGTCTTATGTAACACAAATCTGTTATCATAATACTACTGAATTACTAAATTCTTGTTGTTCTAACGATCATTCAAGATATGATGTGTCAGCAGTAAAGAGTTGCTTAATTTAAATATTAAAATAATACTTACTTAATTCCTATTAATATTATAAATTTGAAAGTTTGTGTGTGTGTTTGTTACCACTCAGCGCCTAAACGGCTTAACCAGATTCGGTGAAAATTGGTATATACATAGATTCGGTGCATACATAGGATACTCTTTATGCCAAAATTCGGTCTGGTTCCCGAGTTATATGAATTAAACACACCATTTTCTGCGCGGAAGAAGAGAAAGTTACAGGGCGCAGCTATTATAGAAAAAAATATACCTACCTACAGTGTATTACTAACCACAATTGCCTAATAATAGATCCACGCTGGTTTCCAGGGCTGGGCTGGATCGACCGGGTAAGTACTACCCTCTCATAGAAGATCAACTTTTTAGAGTAGTAGCATTAATACTATGACGTTTCTTTAGGTGAGTACGAGAGCTGGAGGCCCAATATCCCTCCTCTTCGCTCTTCTCACTTCCTTCTTTCCCTTCACCTATCCCATTCCCAGCCGCCATAGTAGAGGCTACTATACCAGCAGTTTTAGACGATGGCTTTTGGAATGGTGTCCACCACTTCTGAATTCCATTGTTTGCTTTCCATCGGGTAGATTGAAGTCACTTTGGTAGGTAAAATATACAAAAAAACATTATAATATCATAAGACGTCTACTGACTGCCTCTATGGTTCGGTGGTACTGGTACGGTGTACGGATTACCACGCAGAGGTCTCGGGTTCGATCCCCGGGTCGGGTAAAGTGATATTGGATTTTTCGGTTGAAAAATTCTCAGTATTAGCCCGGAGTCTGGAATTGTGCCCGATATGTGGCAACAGGCTTGCCCCCGTTACATAAAAGAAGGTGGTTTAACACCTCTGCGTACCCCTTCGGGGATAAAAATCGTGAACCTATGTATGTATGTAAGACGTCTGTTTTAAACTACAGATATCCTACGATTTTCACTTTTACCAGTCCTTATAAGTCTTCGATCATTGCCAACAAACTTTGTTTACCTTTTTGTTTACTCTGTTTACCTATCCACACTTCGCAAGTTCGCAAAACCATTACTACACTGCTCTGGGTTATTAGTTCCACCAGTAAATATTAAAAGATAAATAAAAAACCATTAATTAATACATAAACTTTAATATCGCAAAACTTACAATTAATATTTACAATATTAATAACTTAAAATATAATAATTTTACAAATATACATCTAGTCTAACTTACACTAAGAAATACTTTTGTAATGGTTACATTTTATCAACAAAAATACATTTTAATTCATTTTAAATGAATTAATAACAATCAATATTATTTATTACTTAAAATAATAATATTCTATTGGTAATAATTGATAAAGTAACTTACTTTAAAATATAAGCTTATTTATTATTTAATTTACTGGCAGTGAAATTTAAGTATTAATTTATTATATTTAAAATAATTGTGTCTAAAATTTTTAAATATATTTTAGATAATTTTTTATATTATTAAGATATTAATAATAATCACTGGAGGTCATGTTCTAAACAACTGTTTATCCGAAGTCTTGCACTGTTTTGAACAAATATTTTGATAGAAAATGTTCAAATTTAAACACTTGGATGTACGAACCAGTATGAATTTTAACTAAAGAATAATAATAGATGATTTGATTTGTTTTTGATACTCATATGTTTGAGGACGTCGCTATTTTAGTTTTTGTGCAACATTTCTTGTTCCATATTTATTCTCGAGATTCTACTAAATAAACTTGAAAACTACATTATTGATGTATAACTTTAAAAAAACACGTTTCGACGTCGATTACCTCAATTAATTTTCATACTACGTATGCAGGTAGCACAATTTTGTTCTCAAACACTAGATTTTCTGACGGCAAGTACAATAATGCCAATAAAAACATAACAGATAAAAAGTGGCATCGCAAGAGGTATAAATACTTGGTATCTCACGCGTCGATCATGTGCAGAATAGTTGCGATTTTTCCCAAGCAATACGTGTTCTGTATAATGCTACTACTCGTAACACATAATTTCGGTAAAAACTGAATTCTTTAAACATAAAAGTATCCAAAATACTGATTAAACAAACAAAATTGGATAGTTTTTTATACTGTCAAACTGCTGTTTGATGGCAATAAGTAAATATTATCTTTGTTAAAAATATATTATATTACATTATTGTTATAAATATATATTATAATGATAAATATCAAACCGAGCCATGGGAAGGCTTCGTGGTTTCTTCTGATGAATCTTAGGCTTTTAGAATCATGCGTATTTTTAAGGAATAAGCTGTTGGTCTCTGGAAGATATTGTAAATAATATTGTAACAAAATACGCACGTTTTCAAAAGACTATCACATGTATTATAAATACTTAAAGCTACTTAAATACAAATTGCAATCAAGATTTAATTGTTCATTTGATTTTCTTTTAAATCAAAAAGATACCAAAGAATGCTAAAATCTTACTGAAATTTAACTGAACCTCGTGTTTTCTGCCAACAGTACGATACTATGAGGCTGCTAAGTAAAGACCCGAAGAGAACGAGCATACCACCCCATAAAGCAGCTGGAGGAGTTACACAGAAACCTGAGGGTTGTGGAAGATCCTCTGGGAAAACTACCCTCAAACCCTTTCCAATAATTGTCGAAGGCTCTTCTGTCCTATTACCCATGTGAATAATATCACGTCTCCTCCTCTTCCTAGGCTCAATGCTGCCAGGGTTGGGGCAAACGTCGCAGTCAGTCTTACAAAGTTCCACCTCGCACTGAATGATCAGGTCCATTTCATCTGGGAATTTAAAGGCATTGAAGAAGGCGAATGCGATAACAGAAGCACCTGTGTTGCCTGTATCTCTTGTCTTTTGGAAGGCTCCAAATATCTTTGGCTTCAGCACACATCCATTGCTGTCAGTAAGAGGTACTACGTTGTGGCTTTCTGAGTCTCTTGCCACGCATTCTCTTACGAAAATATCAAAACCAGCATCACCTGATACGGATACAACCAACGTCATGGTTTCTCCAATCTTTACAAGACCGTTGGCCTCAGGAGCGAAAGGACCTCTTCCAGTCTGGATATCGAGTCTAGCCATAGCAGTATCACCACTAAAGTTGCTCGTAATTTGGTTCAACATACCGACACTGAGTGATGAGATCAATTGTTTCTTAAGGTTTCCTTCCCACAAACACCTGACTCTCCTAATGTGATCCCAGACTTCTTGAATACCAATTTCATTTTGAAGGACAAGTACATTTTCTAAGTAAGCTTGTCCTTCATTTTCGAAGTCGCTGAAGAATCTCGTGCCGCAAGTATTGAGACTTACTGTAAAGGAGAATTTAGTTTGTCCTGAGTTCTCTCTGACGTAGACGCATTCTGGTTCTTTGTAATGGTCTTGAGAATAAATAAGTCCGTTGTAAACTTTGTTAAATTCAATATTGATCGTCATCATTTCTTTACCGCAGTCAACTGTGATGTCATGAATATGAGGAGGATGGCGGTCATCGTCATCACCATTCTGGGATATGTTAGTTTCAGATCCAGATGCAGATGAACTTGAAGAGGAACTACTAGAGCTACTTGTTGCCGATCCTGATGAAATGTAAATGGACTGAGTAGTTTGATCGGGCTGACTAGGTTGGTAACTAGGTTGTGATGGTTGGTAGCTTGGTTGCGATGGTTGGTAGCTAGGTTGAGAAGGAGAAGAAGGTTGATAGCTAGGTTGAGATGGGGATGCTGGTGGGTATCCAGTTTGTGAGGGTGAACTTGGTTGGGAAGGTTGGTAAGTTGGTGATGCAGGATATGATGGTTGGCTTGATGGATAAGTAGGGGTTGGTTGGCTTGGTTGATAGGATGGTTGGGATGGTTGGTAAGAAGGTTGTGATGGTTGGTATGAAGGTTGTGATGGTTGGTAAGGTTCTTGTGTTGGTTGGCTGGGTTTGTAGGGCTCGTTCTCTGCTGGGTTTGGTTGGTATTGCGGGCTTGATGGTGATGATCCCTCGCTGTACGAAGGTAATGGTCTTGTGCCAGCAGGTGGGTAACCGGTTACTGGTGGCAGATAAGTGTTCGACGGTTCAAACGGCCTCGGTTTCTCTGGTTTCCCTCCAAAGTACTGACGAGCTGTAAATGTACAAATCAAAGAGTAAGCAAAGGAATTATTTATTTGGTATATTTAGATTTCAAGCTGCAAGTGCTTGTGCAAGTGATTGCCTGAAAATGTTTTGTGCTACAATAAATTTGAAGTGTTGGTGTACCTAGTACCTCTTTTGTTTTTTATTCACATCATATTTAATGAAATATAATGGCGCAAAACATTTAAAGTTGTTAATGTTGTCTTAATTTTTTATAATATTTAATAGTATTAATAAAATCATAGGAAAATAATATTTTCCGAAACAAGCTGCTAAAACTGATAAATTGGCATGACGTAAACTATCTACCTAATTTATTTACGTGTCCCTAATAAATCACAGATTACTTTCCAGTTTTACATAACACTAAAGATAATCACTAATTTAAAAATAATATTTTAGTCTATAGCTAAATCAGGAAGCACCTTTTCTGTTCTTCTGTTGATACAAGCCTTGAATCCACTGCAGCAAGTGGTTGACCATTTCGTCGACTTCTGCCTGCTTCTCTGGCTGCAGTGATTGGTCAGCTGGAAACCACATTCTTCATCAGCAACCAATTGTTTGGTTACCGCCACCAACCACTACTTTCTACTACTATTTTATTACTTATGGTTAACTAACTACGAAATTTGAAAATTATCTTGTTAGAAATAGATGATAGTTAAGCTTAATTCACTTAATTTTCAAATATTTTGATTACAATAAAATGTTTTTTTTTATAGTAAGATAATGTCATAATTATTACAAATTTATCATACAATTTATTAATATTTCTACCCATTTTACTAAAAAAAAATGCATAGTACCATACAAAGTTAGTTGAATGAAATAAAAAGAAAGAATTGTTAGGTGAAATGAAACAATTACTGCAACAAAATGTGTGCACATGGACATATTCTATAATATTTATTGGTTTTTAATGCTGAATAAAGTGTATATATTCATCTTAAATATGAAGCTCGTGACAAAAAATAACCACAATGCTTTTCGGCATCTCTCATTTAGGACAATCAAATTTTTAGACAAAGTTCATGTTTAGGTATAACGCCTTTAATGGCATCTTGCGTTTTAGGTAACTCGATCAAAAGGAAAAAAAACATTCAATTTTGCCAATGTACACACTTGTCCAAAGAAAATAGACGATATATGAAATATATGTAAATGACAGATGACCTGAAAATTAGCGAAGACTGAATGCGGAAATATTGAGCACTAAGACGTAAATTAAAATAGGACAGCAGTAGATTACAATAAACTCATTGATTTATTGTTGATAATAAAAAATATAAGTAACAAATATCAAGAAAGATACTACAGAATAGAAAAAAAAATACATAGACAACAGCAGACACATTAGCTCAACTACCACATTATAAACTATAACAAAAAAGTAAAAAAAAGAAGAAAAAATATTACAATAAATATAGTTGAGCATACGTAAATTAAAATATATATAATAAATATGTATTTAAAAAAAGAGAAAGAAAACAAAAATAAACATATACAACGAATTTAAATTAAATATAATTTAATGTAATTTAATAAAAATATGTATTTTTTTTTTAAGTAGGTATAGTAATAAATTTATCATAATTTTAATTCGTTGTATTCAATATTACAAAATATGTACTATACAAAAAACTTAAAATTATCTAAATACAAGAAAGACCCAGGCACAAGAAATTAGAAAAGTTTTCTGTAAAATAATATTTAAGCTTTTGGGCTCGTGATAGTAAAAAAAGTTTTATAAATTGTATTTTTGTATTGATAAATGTTTAGCGATTGAAGCGACGTTCAAAAAATTAAATACTAATAAAAGGTCCTTACAGACTTAATAAAAGAATTTATTAATATACCATACTTTAGCGTTACACCGAGTATCGTAAAATATATGGCAAGAATGATTTCTTATATTATGTCTAACTAGCTTTACGCGGCACGGTTTCATCCGCGTCATTGCTCACTGCTCTGCTCCCGTCGTCAGTAGCGTGATAATACATAGCTCATAACCTTTATAAAAAACTGGGATATCACACACAAAAATAATTTTCAAATCCGGCTGGTACCTAGGTCCAGAGTTTAGCGCGTTTAAACAAGGAAAAAAATGTTTCCGCTTTATATAATATTGTAGAATAGATTAATAGAAATAAATAAATTTAAGTAGAAAACTTGGTTAGTATCATGTCACTGTAAGGCAGACGTAGAGTTTTCTGACTAAGAATTTACTCGAAGATTGCATAAATAACAATTTCAATTAAAAATTTTAATATAATCTAAATCTACTAAATTTAGTTCAGTTATATTCAAGTAATATTTCATTATTTCACCTGCTTTAAAATTTACGACCGGCATAAATTACATTATCGTAAAATAAACTGTTATTATTCATACCTTCATATTAATATTTTTAAGAAAACTTATTTAATAAGTAATTATTAAAAGAGAAAGAAGCGCGTCAAACCATAACATTGACCAACTGTCTATAATAAAATAATAATGCACAGAATACTTAGATGTTGCATAGGTAATAATTATGTTAATTTCAAATTGAAAGTTAAAATAATTTATATTTACGGGTATTAAAAATTACCCGACATAATAGTAAATGTTAAAATTTTATTAGCTATTTAAAAAATATCTTGCAGAAAAGAAAATGTTTGTTTATTTATAGTTACAAATATATGAACAATCACTAAAGATATAAATAAAACAAATGAATAAATAAAACTGCCACTAATTTCAGATCCCATACTTTACAGATTGTATAAATTATTTCAAACTTACGTTTTATTTCTACAGTACAGGAAAAAGTCGTAAAAAGAACTAGCAAGAAACTTAAATTTATTAAGCTTAGGCTCATAAAAGATTATTTTAATTTCAAAATAAAACAATATTTTATGAATTATGAAGTACAAAAAGCACAGAAAAAAACTAATTAATTCTAAAACAGTATAGGTAATTACTTAAACCACTTATTAATCTTCACATTAGTAAAATAAATTGTAGAACACATTTAGTAAAAAGGTTCGCTTGGTATGGTTCGCTAACTAGAAATAACGCAACTACATGATAGAATGAATACATAGGAAAATAAACCAAATGAGCTATAACATAAATGCGTTTATCCCGTGGTATAGACTAGGTACATGAAAGCTAGTGTGAAAATAGTGTAAGAGTAAGAGAAGTAAGTATTGAATTGCAAGCGTGAGGATATTGGTTTCAAAAAGCTTTTGTTTGTAAATTATATAAATTTTGTTTTCCTTTTACCTTCCTCGTCCCCTTCTCCGTGGTGGGCAACGATTTGGTTGTGTTTTCTAAGCATTATTACTTTTGTAATGCTTTGAAAACACAGCCATCTCTATAGATTACCGTTGCAGCGTTGCCACGTACCATCAGGTATGCTTGCTGTTTATATTATTATATTAATGACGGGATATTTTTGTTCTATTGAATGTGTTACTGAGATCTCTAGGGTATTTAAAGTTTTAAATTTATCTTGCGATTAAATTTTAAAACTCATTTAGATTAGCATTGGTTGTAAATTGAGATATGAATTCAAGATTGAATTGATTTTTCGATTCAAATTTGACTGTTATCCTTTAAAACAAGTTTAGCCAATCCCAAGATATGTTAAAAGTTTTAAAATTATCCACAAAGTTGGCAAAATAATACGACAGCTTGTTCACTCATTATCATAGTCTACAAATCCTCCTATAACTGCAGTATAATCGCATTGTTAATAAGCAAGTCTCACGGGATGATAGATAGGACTATAGAGATTCAAGTAATTGTTTGAATGGTAATTAATTCTTTGAAATTATCTCAGGATATTTTTATGTGATCTTTTTGTATTCTTTGGGTTAGTAATTAATCTCCAATTGGGGTTTGAAATTGTCTTAATAAAGCAACACTATATCCTCGCATAACTGGTGAAACTTGGATGTGAAGCTGACTGTTTAGTCTCAATGGTGAAAAGGTACTATTGTTTTAAAGTATGTCCTAAAAGCTGTAGTACCCGCCTCTTGAGCAGGTTTAAGGAGTCGAAACCAGACAAATACTATTAACTGTGTTTTAGTCATTATATTTTCCAAATATAGGCAATACTAGCATAGTTTTCTATCCATACTTCTATACTAATAAATAAATGCAAAAGTAACTCTGTCTGTCTGTTACGCTTTCGAGACTAACCACTGAACTGAAATTGATGAAATTTGGTATAGGTATAGAATAGACCTTGGGAAACAGCATAGACTTTTCTTTTATCTTCTTTTATCGCAAAAAACTGACTTGAAGGTGTTGAAATAAGGGATGAAAATTTGTATGTAAAATATGATAATAAAAATAAAACTATAACCAACATTCATGTGGGCAACGGTAGTTAAAAAATAAAAGTCTTAAAAAGGTTAATGAAAAGTTGTGTAAAATATCAACCTTAGTTGATACCTGCAGTATCATGTAACTAAAGCGAAGTCTCTTTATAGCCTCTCTGAAAATCAATACTCTTTAAAGTAGGTCAACGGGTTGGCTGAGAAGAACGTCTATATAGATAAAAAGGACATGAGACCGTGTGGCCTAATGGATAAGGCGTCGGACTTCGGATCCGAAGATTGCAGGTTCAAGTCCTGTCACGGTCGATTAGCAGTGTTCTTTTGAAGAATTTTAGGTAAGTTTACTGCTATTTTCTTTTGTTATTGTTGAGTTTTATAAATGAGTTTTTTATTGTCGCTATTTTTCTTTTCTATTATTAGATACATGAAAAGTAAAATTATACTTCAAGTTAAACCTAAAGGTCTTTTTGCCACTAAAGGTATATATTATTGTGGCAAAGATACCATAAAATTAAACCTTTTTTCATGATACTCTATCCTTCGCCATACGTTAGTAAACGTTTCGACTTAGAAAAGAAAGTAAAAATAAATGAATTTTAGCTGGTTTCGAATCTCTACATCTTGTCTAAGAATGTGTTATAACTTCTAGACTTTAACCAATGACTACTTTTTTGTTTCATTTGGTAGTTGTTGCCTAATGGAATGGATGAAACCGAAATGGAATAACGTGTTTATTAATTTACAAACAAAAGCATGTGTAAATGTGGTTATCAAGTGACAGGTACAGATTATATATTTTGTAGATGGTACATAAAAATAATAAATTTTCTTTAAGTTCATTGCTTTTAATCCCGACATTTAATCACGCACAGATAGCGTTTAAAAATCAGTCGCCAGCAGATACTGAAGACTGTTTTTTAGTTACCTATTAATGATCACAAAAACTGCGTTTTTTAAAAGTCGAAATTTTGAAGAATTTTTGAAATTTGTTCGTTTGTCGAACATAATCAATTTTCATTTAATTACAAATTACAAAAATGAAATGTGTATAATTTACCCATCAACAAAATATAAACTATACCCAAACAATAAGTTCGCACAAAAAACTTGTATGTGTGTTGTGTACGTACCAGTCTTGCGTTTTCTGGTCTCTGCAAAACATATTACAATTAAACTAAATAAATCAAAATATATACATTTTTTCATTATTATGTACAAATAGTTTCACAAATTTTAGCATGCGTAGCGATTTTTACAGCTCAATTCTGAGAATATGATTATAAAAATAAATTATATTTACATAAAAATTATTTAAATTAATTTACATAATAAGTGAAAGAAATAAATGTGTTTAAATAATTTTTATTAGATGTACAAAGTCTCACGCGTAACAGCGTAAAATATTTGTATGAGAATTTTTTTTCTTAGAATTATTATGAATTTTACAAACAAATATTTTACGGCGTATACTGAGATAAATGCACGTCACTCATAGTACAATTACAACCCTATATACTGTGTGTAGTTACTTGGAGTATCGCCATAATATACCGACTATGCATGAGGAAGCAAGCCGCAAAAAAATTAAAATCTAAACTTCTTGACATAAAAGATATTGCAGTCTCAGTCAGTCAATTTCTGCTCTTGTCATGTATTTTTTTGAGTGACCATACTAACTACACTTACGAAATAAGATATATTGCTTCTAAATATTTTAAATATATCTTTCCATTTATTAATTTTTCTTTTGTTATTTATTATCGCTTAACCTGCAATAATTAACACGATAATACAAAAATTGCTCAGCACCAACTTAAAGTTACTTTATAATAAGTCATAAATCCATTCTTATTCACACCTCTTTTTTATCTAACAATGAATACATCGACAGATTCTTAATCTTCGCACAAAAAGCTTGAATCAACATCGACAATATCAATAGTTCTTGTGATTGCACAATCAATTGTTACATAACCTCCCAAAAGACTGACATTGTATACCATTGTATTTGTACTTAGAACTATAAGTTATGTACGGAGTAGTTCTTTTTATTGAAAGTACTAGACTGCTTGACCCTGATATGGCAGATTAGTTCACGAACTAGATCAGTATTATTCAACATTAGTTTAGTTCAAGCTGGGTTTTCTGATATATTTATAATTATTGTAAAATAATTAGTGTTAAGCTCTAACTGTTTCATAAATCGATAGATTTGTTGTATTTATAACATTTTGGGTTTCAAGTTTGAAATAACTTTGGGAAAATGAAACAGAAATAAATGTAGGCTAATGAAGTTATCGTAATAGTCTTTTTTTTATAATATCACAACAACTACACAACGCCCTCTAGACCCAAAGTAAACATATATTATAGCTTGTGTTATGAGTTCTAGAATGCTGATATACATACTTATTACTTTTTTTTTGTAAAGACATACATATTATACATAGAAACACCCAGACCAATGCAAATATTCACGTTCATGCACACAAATATTTGCACTGAGCGGAAATCGAACCTGCGACCTCTGCGTGGCAGTTCCTACCTGTGTAGGAATCAGACTTGGAGTACCAAGTCTGATTCCTTAGTGAATCAGACTTGGTAACAGTAGTTACCAAGTCTGATTCACTATTTTTGTTTTGGATGTGGCTTGTTCAGGCTTTTTCAGCAGACTATTTATTACAAAACCTATGGTTTATTACTTTTTGGTTACAGCATCTATGCGTGCATAGTATGCTATTAAAGTTATGTTGTTTCACTAACTTAACAACCTTTTAATTATATAGGAAACCCACGTAAGACTAACTCAAGTTTGGTATTTATTCTTAAATACATTTTCATCATAGAATTTTTACATATTGGGTGCGTTTTCATATGAAACAAATTTTGTACACTCATTTACGAAACGCTGAACAATGAACAAATTTACTGATAAAATTCCTACCGAATTTTATAAACAAAGAGGTTCAGCAGGAGCTATGCTATTAAGCGAGCACAGCCACGCTTTTGCTGATCGTAAGAGAAGGATAAGAAAGGGTACCGAAGTGGTACTTGGACTTAAAATACCCTCACTCAATGAACAAAGTTTGACTGCCTCTGTGGGTCGGTGGTACTGTGTACGGACAGCCACGCAAAAGTCGCGGGTCCGCTGCCGCTCAGTGCAAATATTTGTATGCGTAAGCATGTCTATTTGCATTAGTCTGGGTGTTTCTATGTATAATATGTATGTATTTACAATTTTAGAACCCATAACACAATCTTATAATGTTTACTTTGGGTCTAGATAGCGTTGTGTGTAGTTTATGTGATATTAATATAATGTCTCTCGAAATAAGAAGGAAAAAAACTCGGACCTTTGCAAGGTTTACACGTGGATACAGGTCCAACATACAGAGGCCCTTTGAGAATTTTAATATTAAATTGAATGAGACAATTACCATTTATTATATTATTTATTGTAATATTTATACGGTAGTAGATCCACGCTGATTTCAGCATGAATGGGCCGGACCGTCCGGGGAAGTACTACCCTCTCATAGAAGATCGACTTAAGAGTAGTAGTATCCGTACTACTGCGTTTCGTTCGGTGAGTGAGAGCGCCGGAGGCCCAATTTCCCCCCTTTCCTCTTTCCTCACGTCCCTCATTTCCTTCCCCTAACCCCATTCCCAGCCGCCATAGTGGAGGCCACCATACCAGCAGTTTAAAACGATAGCTTTTGGTATAGTGGCCGCCACTTCTGGATTCCACTGACTGCTTACCATCAGGCGGGTGGAGTCACTTTGGTAGGCTATACAATAAAAAAATAAAAAAAAATAATACAATATATCTGCCCCTAGTCGATCCGGCTGTCATTAGCTGTGTCGGATCGACTATTAGTTTAATTAGCAGAAAAAAAATGTTCGAATACGTCTGTAGTTCCATCACTAGAATATCGCACGCAAGCAATCTTTACCACCATTATGTAAAAACGGCCAACTTATTTCATACAAAGTGATTTAATATATGCTAAAATAAGCGCGCGTGCACATCCCTCAATAGCGTTAAACCAATCAGCGTAATTATGTTGAACCGCTCATACGCCCAATTTATAAATACCCTTAAATATACGTACAGTACCTTTAAAATGTAACGTAGGTGTCTATTACACAAGGATGGCCTTAGTGGTTAGGTGGCTGGTGGTAATATTGCCACACACAAGCCCCAGAGGTCTTTTACAAGGTAATGGAGGACTTTTAAGATTTTTTTTGCTGTGACCCTACCTGTATCTACCCCTAAGTAAGAAGGATCACAGGCCCTCTAGACAAGTGGCATAGATTTCTATTCTATTCATAGAATAAATTACAAAATGTATGGGATAGACATAAGCTAACGACAATGTTGGCGTTAGCTAGGGTCTCAGGGAGGTCTCTAGACCAATATTTTTATTATTTGTTTACTTTAGGGCTAGGGCTTTAGGTTATTCCTTTAAAAATAATTTTGCATTTGTTTTATATATTAATATGATAATACAAGGAGCACTACGTTAATACGATAACAAAATATTGGTCATCAACTATTTTTTTAAGTACATAAATGGCCGAAGAGAAAGATATTGACCATCAAAAATATAAAAGTATCTTAAGTATTAAATCACTGCTGGGTCTTTAAAAGGAATTCTTGAGACCATTATACAGTCTTAAAGAAAACAAAAGTGTGTATTATGGTGCTTATGAACAACATAGTGAAATACTTACGGAAACGAGATGAGCCGTCAGCGGGATCTGCGCCGGCGCACGCGATCAACGCGCAGAGCGCCACAAAAGCGCTTATGCGCACCATCTGAAATAGATATAACATTCTTATTAAAAAATGCAAACATTTAACTGTTGATAAAAGTTTGTAAATACTAAATCTATCATTACATCAGCCGAAACATATCCACTGCTGGACATAAGCCTTCCTCAATTTCTGCCACCATGGCCGGTCGTTCGCCGCCCTTATCCATCGGTTGCCCACCACCCTTATAGACCTTATAGACTTATAATAGTAGACCTTACGAATATTAAATATTCGAGGATAAAAATAAATTCATAAAAATATTTTAATTGCAACAGCTATTAATATATTGTTTAAATGATACGTATAATTAAATAACATGTTAGTATTAAATTAGTAATTTTGATTCGGGGTTTTCTGATGCATATTTAGTTCTGACAGCAACAAGCATTCCAACTCACTGGATCATTATAAACAAAATAAATAAACACAATAAAAAAATACTATTTAACTATTATTATTTTGTTATCAAATTATATGTATATAATAAATACAATAACTTAATTAGAATTCTTAAGGTTCAATTTCATTGGTCGTTAACGCCCGCATGCGGCGTGCAAGAGATTTCTGTAACGCACGCATGCGGGGAACCATTTACATTGGTCGTTAGTGCCCGCAGGCTGTATGCCCGATTTCATTGGCAGTTAACTTCGAAATAATGACATAAGCAGACGTTCAGAGTCCCCACATGCTTGATATCGAGTGAGTTAACGACCGATGAATTTCATTGGTCGTTAGCCCGCATGCGAGGAGCCCCTGCACACGACGGAGTAAACGTTCAATGTAAATGTGCCAATAAATTGTGTATAATAATCGTGTATTCAAAGTCAAAGTCAAGGCATTTATTTCATTTTGATCATAAAGTATGATGCTTATGAAAAGTCAACATTACATTTTGTCAGCCAATTGACCTACAGCCAGTTCGCTGACGAGGTAGAGCTGTAAGAAGAACTTACAAGAAACTCACGCCACTCTTTTCAATCGCCAGATAATTACAGTTATTTGAATGAGTTACAATTTAAACACTCAACGCAACCAAAGAACCATACAAAGTAATTATTACAAATTAACCAATTAATATAATACTAAGATTAAAGAAAGAAAAGAGAGGATTTCAATTATTTAGTTTCATCTAGTATGGTAATTTGACAACGTATTTTAATTAAACTGGTTAATGTCACCACCTGGTGACATTGCACGACAAGGTAATACTGGATTGAATATTAAAAGTATGCCATGCTAAGATTGACCAGTCATCCCAAGTAGCACCCGTTCACGAGCATGACGCACGGGCCAGCCATCATCACCCTCGCCATATTAGAGGAAGGTGATGACCCGGCCAATACGACACCACAAGCAATGACATTTTAGTGAGCATGACAATGCATGGGTGGTAAATGTATTATGCCTTACGAACTCATAATGATCATGATATGCTACTACTACTATTCTACACTATATAACAGAATAATTAAGATAAAATTTAATGTCTTGTTAAACCCTATCAATACCAAAGTAGAAATAACCTAAAAATCTTAATCGAGTAGTGAAACAAGTCAAGGTTTTATTAACATAAGAACTAAACAGATAATCTCTATTGTTGATAAGCTGGGAATCGAACGTGCTAACCACAATGCACAATTGCTAGACTTGTAACGTGAGATGCTTACGCAAGTTACACTACGGTTATAGTGAAGGCGGAATAATAAGCGTTTTATAAACGTTGAAGGAATCGGAAGAAAATCTGGACTAATAGAAGAACTAGCTGCGCTCCACGGCTTCGCCCGCGTGATAAAATGAGTTTAGTCTCCCTCGGGAACCAGATCGATTTTCAGGATAAAAAGTAGCCAATGTCAAAAATATTTCTATCTTCATACCAATTTTCATCGATGTTCGTTTAGGCGTTTAGGCGCTAAGTGGTAACAAACACATACAATTTTAGTAGGATAAAATTGCAAATATTACGAAGGCAAGCATTGTGATCAATGATCATGCCTTCTGCATATAATAAGGGGATTGTATGAAGACATTTCTTTTTATACAATTTCATTGCAGACAAGCCCTATATCTGATGGTAAGTAGTAACCTATGGAGATGGCTATGTTTTCTAAATAATGTAGTTATAATGCTTAGAAGCAACCAAGCGATTGCTGACCATGTCAAAGGAGATTATAGAGAAAAAGAAGCGAGGGGGGTAATTAGCCGAATCCACACCAGATGATCCAATTTGGATTGGCGATCCCGCGATCTGCGATCCTGCGATAAGCGATCCCGCGATCCGCGATCCAAGATCGTGATGCGTAGAGCGTGATTCGTGCTATTCCGAATCAGCTTGTTGAAACTGCGATCCTGAACTACGCTATTGGGCTTTGCTTTGAGTTGGGTTATGAAATAATAACAAATTAAACCTTGTTGGATAAAATAAAACTATTGCAATAAGTACACATTAAATCGCTTCGCTACTCTATACGAACAGCCTTAGTGGGTATTAAGGTTTATGTTATATATAAGTACAAAATAATAGATAGGAAATGGTGTCTCTGAAGTACTTACAGAAGAACTATTAATATTTATATATCGTGAAAATATAGTGTTGCAATTTGCAGCCTATACCTAAGTACATATTTACAAGAATTCCAACTTTAACAGTAGATGTATTAGTGTATATTTTGCATTGACAAATTAATATCTTAAATGTGTTAGTTTCTTGCATTTGTAGTACCTAGATTATGTCTATATTCAAAGTGGAAAATTTTAAAATGGCGTTTCCAGAAGAAAAAGAAGAGAAACGTTATATTTGGTATTCAAAAACTACAAGAGCGAAGAAGTCGATTGCCAAATTTAGGTGTAAGAAATGAGTACACCAAGATAGCGTCCATCTATTAGGTAAAGTGACAAAAGATGAAAGAGGTCTTTGTCAAAGGAAAAACAAAAAGTAAATTATAAAGGAGGTCGAAAATGGTCCGAACTGCTTGAAAAGTATGGTACGACCACGGCCGTTTCGCTTTTTTTTTGCTTGACTTGGATTGAGATTAAGTTTAAACCAACACTTATTTTTGCACTATTCTAAATACGTAATTCTATCATTTAATGAATGTCTTTTTAGAGCAATCACGAATCTTAATATGTAGAGCTAGGATGTTTCTACAAATACATGCTTTTGCTGCCTCTGTGGTTCAGTGGTAGGTGGTACGGACTGCCACGCAAAGATTGCAGATTCGATTCCCGCTTAATACATGAACTGTCTATTTGCATCGGTCTGGGTGTTTCTATGTTTAATATGAATTTACTAAAAATAAAAATTTAAGTATTTATATCCGCATTCTAGAACCCATAACACAAACTATAATATGCTTACCTTGGGTTTAGATGGCGTTGTGTGTAATTGTTTTGATTTCATCATTATTATATCACAAGTAGTTCTTTTAAAACTTCACTATGTAGGACTTTAGCGGTTCTAGGATTTGAAGAGGAACTGCTGTACTTACTTGTTTTCTAGAAAAGTAACAACACTATTCATTCTCAGGTATTTTGTTCCGGTTTTTTATTAGATAGTGAATCATACGTTCAATTATTTTCGTCAAAACGTATTGTTTAATATGAAAGTAATCGTTAAAACAAAGTTACACAACTCAAGTATGACCCACAAAACGTTTTACACGAACCAACCCTGCTAATAACCGTTTCCACCAAAAGTAGGAGTAACAGTTAGAGGTAAATAACTATTATTTAGTTATAACAATACTGTCACGAACAACAACAATGTGTGGAGGTTTATGATTGAAACTTAGTGTTATATTAGGCGTAGAGAATGTTGTAAGTTTAGTATTCATAGTAAAGTAGTGTCGTAATCCATACTAATATTATAAGTGCGAAAGTAACTCTGTCTGTCTGCCTAAACTACTGGACCGATTTTGATGAAATTTTGTATAGAGATAGATTAGACCTTGGGAAACAACATAAGTTCTTTAAGCATCTTTTATTGCGAAAAAATGGTTTAAAGGGGTTGAAATAGGAGATGAAAGTTTGTATGAAAAATCGTCAATGTAAACAGAGATATAACCGACATTCACGCGGGTGGAGCTGCGGGCAACAGCTAGTGATATATAATACTTACTGCACCCGCCTCTTTTAAGCGACGACTTCAAATAGGGAATTTTACGGTAGTAGATCCACGCTGGTTTCAGCATGAATGGGCCGGATCGTCCGGGGCAGTACTACCCTCTCATAGAAGATCGACGTAAGAGTAGTAGTATCCGTACCACTGCGTTTCGTTCGGTGAGTGAGAGTGCCGGAGACCTAATTTCCCCCTTTCCTCTTTCCTCACCTCCCTCATTCCCTTCCCCTAACCTCATTCCCAGCCACCATAGTAGAGGCCACAATACCAGCAGTTTTAGACGATGGCTTTTGGTATGGTTGCCACCACTTCTGGATTCCACTGACTGCTTACCATCTGGCAGGGTGGAGTCACTTTGGTAGGCTAATATAAAAAAGGGCAAGTATTATTGTTAGGTTTTTAAAATATTAACTTGGAATATCGTTTAAAGTTTTAAGAAGTTCATTTGCCTAAATAAATTCGATACTTTTACATCTTTAAAGCAAGCGTACATGGAGGTGATAGGTCTGCGTAATGTTTGTACAAAAGCACTTCATAATCAGAGATATGTTAACCTACTGCATACTAAATTATATAAGTACTAGCAGCGCTTCACGGCTTAGCCCGTGCCTAAAATGTGTTTTGCCCTCGAGGGCCAGACCGATTTCCGGGATAAAAAGTAGCCTTTGGCCGTCGCTGGCACTGAATCTATTTACATACCAATTTTCATCGTAATCGGTTTAGCTGTTTAGACGCTGATTGCTAACAAACACTTACACACACGCACAAACTTTTGCATCTATAATATAAAAAATGAATCGCTGAATGTGTTGCTAAGCGCAAATCTCGAGAGCAGCTGAACCGATTTCGCTAAATATTTTTTTATAATATTCCTGTAAGTACGAGGATGGTTCTTACGGAGAGAAAAATGTAATAATTGCCGGAAAAAAAACTCTTTTATATATTCCCATACAAAAGTATCTTTATTTACCCCAATATGTTTAAAAAAATGTCCACCCTTGCGAAGCCAGGGCAGCTAGTTTTTAATATTTATAGGATAATAGGATGTCTATTCGCATTTTAGAACCCATAACACAAGCTATAACATTATTATAGGTACTGTGAATCTTTACCTATGAGTAAAATCACAGGCAAAGATTAGTAGGCACATAATTTTTAAATGCTTCTGTATGGGCCGAGGTTTTGAACCTATGACCTCGAATTTCACAATCCAATGGCCTTTGCCTAACGATCTTTATTGTATCTTCTACATTCATTACACCATTACGACATATTTTCTAAAAATAGCCATGGGTCAGTTCATTAAGATATAAATGATTAAATGTAGAATTAGCCATTTTATTAAATTTTTTGAGGTCTCGGTTGTTATTAACGAAATGTATGTTAAAGTACAGATAGAATAGACGGGCGTTTTAAACGCGAAATACCTACTTCATGCCTTCGTGTTTTATAGCGGTTGATATCTTGATGTCCAAAATACAATATGCTTGTATTTTTGTGTGTTTATACTAAGCTATTATTATTTATTTTTGTTATTGAATTTTACTTTGCAATCTGTTCGTTTATTTCTGGTAATTTTTCAGTAAGTACCTAGCTAAGGGGTAACTGCTGGCTTGGCACAGCACAAGATAGGCGTAAGTAGGATTCACTTAGGGAGGCCTTCAACCAGTATTAAGTACCTTGAGGCTGTGGATGATGACCTAGTTAGCGATTTTACTTGTGTTTTTATTGAACTCTGTTTTAAACTAGTTAAAATGTTCGTTCGTAATAACTTTACGAATTGAAATGTTCTATTTTTTTATTTACTTAATACTTTATTTACACGTAATAAAATACTTAAATAGACCAAAAATCAAGTCAGGGCAACCTTAACTCATAAATAATTTACACGAGATTTATCTATTATTCATACCTGAAGTTTAACTTCAAGTGCCATCTATTATGTAGTTCATGATAAAGAAAAAGTGCGAAGTTTATGTAAGTAAGTGAATGGCTTTTTAGTTTACGTTACAGAAAACCTTAACCGTGTAAATTGTATGTAAAATTAATTTAATAATGTATTTATTACAGTGTTAATATATGTGCCTATAATCTTTAAGATCTTATCATCTGTTCTTTATGTAATAATCGAAACTTGAGAGCATCGGAAGCTAAATTACTTCTACCGTCCTCTTCTTTTCCATTTTTCCTCCTTATTCTCTTTTCCCTACGTTGTCGGTAATAGTATGTGTGGTTCGTGTTTTCTTAGCATTGTTTAACAATGCTTAAAAAAAGAGTTTGCGGATAAAAGGAACTGCGTGAACGGATTTCGATACAGTTTTAATGGTCACTAATTTCTTAATTTTCCCGATAGTTTTATGTGTAACATGCTAGTAGTGTAAAAGCGCGTATTTCAACTTTTTTTATATCAGCCTACTAATGTCACGCCACTCTACCTGGGGGCCTACCACCACCTCTTATAACAGTATTTAATGTCACTTTGTGTTTGGTCTTTCTTTTGTACCATTAAAAACAAGGATAAGTAAGGTTATAATAAGATTTATATAAGAGATTGTGGTAGGGCCCCTGAAGGTAAGCAGTTAGTAGAATCCAGAAATGGTAGACACCATTCCAAAAACCAAAGTACTGGTATGGTGGCCTTCACTATGGCGGCTTAGTGAGATGCTTTTTCACACCTCGCTAAAAAGATCCAGGATAATAATGAGATGGGAACACATGCGCTGGTAAAGAGTTCCAGGCTTTAATTGTTTAATAATTTGATGTTGTAAAATACATTATTTTACGTAAATCGTGGCGTGTTGCTAATACCCACTAAACGTAACAAAATTTAGGCCTACGTGTGATTTTCACACAATACACTTCGTGTTTAACAACTGATTAATTTCAATAAATGGAGCATTAATCAGACAGATATATCATCTAGTATTATTAATTAAAGGTTTTGTTGTAAATATTAAATAGTTTTAATTGCGTAGCAAATTTCTAATGTTATATAATACATCTTTTTTATATTGACATTTCATTAGGCAGTAACTTGTTCTTTATGGTAGTCATCATACATGCTTCAATTTGAAAGTAAAACGATAAGGTTACATGTAAAGTATGATTTTTTTTCAATTATAATTATATACTTAATAAGGTTTGTCTTATTAGTAAAAGTTGCTTATAGCTGACAAAAGAGCTTAATAAACGCTTTTGCGCTACAGTGAGAACTGGCAGTTGATTTTTGATGTATATAAACCATAAAAAATTGATATATATTATATACTTGGCAAAATTTAAAACTTTATGCACCAGTATTAGAACCAACACCAATTTTATTTTTGCACATTATGCTTACGTACACTGCAAAATTCCAAAAATCGGTAGGCAATAATTAAACCACAATAACAAAATATACTCACTAAACTTCAGTACGTACGCTTAAAAAATCTCGAAAAAAAACGCAGCGTTTCACCCGCTCACAAACCGCTTGTCTACATTCCCTGTTACATAAAGTATGTATATGCTGCGAATAGTTAAAGTATCACACAGTTACATCTTTCTTACATAATTGCAACGTTGTCATCTTATTATGACTTTTGACCTCTATGAACTCACGATTTTAGAAAGGAAGTATGTACTTCTTTTCTTCGCGTTTTCGAACGCGTCTTTGTATTATGTGTCAAAAGTTTAGAGGTCAAATATGAGTATTGTTTTTAAACGTAACAGATTTTTGAATTGTAGGTTAATTTTATGTGTACTTAAATAATTAATGCCATGGTGCTTACACGGAAAAGTAATTTATTTGCATTAATTTAAATAGGTAGTAGGTTAATTATTAATTCTTTTAATTATTATGTATTGTTATATTTATGAATATTGAATGTATTAGTTGTATTATAATATAGCGGCAATCGTAATGAGTTTTTTTTATGGGTAAGCTAATTGGTAAGCTACCCATATATCTTATTTAATATATATTTAAAGTATAATACTGCATTATATTTAAATGCAAATGTACTTAAATTTCTTATTTTATTTCAAACTGTCATAATAATTATGACGTATTATTTAAAAAATAATTTCATGAATTAATCTAATAATACAAGTTTTAATTCAATTTGAAATAGATAACAAAAATTATAAATTCTTTTAACAACTAGTTACGTACCTTTAATATAATTTGCTTTAAATTTTTATTATTTAATTATAAAATATACTAAAAATTTCAGCGGAGTCGAGATAATTAACTAGATAAGACTTATAGACCATGCTAAATTAATAGTAAAACCTCAAATATTTTTAGCTTTCGTTAAACTAATATATAATAATTATACAGGTTAGAATTTTGAATGCAATATTAAATTATTTTACTTATTTTGTGCAACTTTTTCACCTACATGGGCTTTTTAGGATATCTCCAATTGCCAACTACAAATAAAAAAAAAAACATGCATTGACAACATAAAATTTAGCTGTAAATAAAAAAACATTTACTTAATATTTTAGGTGTAGATAGCGCTGTGTAGTTGGTGTGATATTATTATATTATTATTATTAAATTAGAGGTCCTCGCTACGTTTCGGTATCAAAAGTTTCATTCAATTTCACAACAAACTCCTACGGAAAATATTATAGCTATAGTGTCGTATTGCATCATTTAGATTTTCTAATTCTGTAAATTACTGAAAATAATGTGTGAAACAGTAAAATATAATGTTACCCGCTCAATTTAATGATTTCTAAAGGTGAAAGAATTTTTGGGAAATTAAATCTTTTTCTTTATAATATAAGTATAGATAACTGTATTTAACATTATTAACTATGAATAAAGACATCCGCTGCACATAGTCATCTTCCAATTTTCGCAACCTTGACCGGTTGTTAGCTGCCCTCGACTTTCGGTTGCTCGTCACCCTTATCAGGTTGTCGGTCCACCACTCTATACATTTACTAAATAACCTCACTCCGCCTAATGGTACCACCAATATCCATCATTCCAGTTGTAATAATGGAATTTTGGTATGCTGACCTTCAACTATTAACATAGCGTCGCCGTCGTTGCGCCTGCAAAAGTCGCTATGTGATTCTTTGTTTTTGATGCCATTTTGATCCTTATTTAAACATTAATAAGGATCAAAATGACATCAAAAACCAAAATACGTTTAAAATCACATAGCGACTTTTGCAGGCGCAACGACGATAGTGACACAGTGACCTTGTGAGTTTTTCACGCTCTGCTCAGGTATTACCTAGTATTTTTTCATAAAAAAAACTAAAAGACAATAAACATCAGCCACTGTAAACCAAAACAATATCTATATCTATTTCGACTGCACCGTTGGTCTAGTGGTTAGTGTAACTGACTGCGACGCCGGGTGTCGTGGGTTCGATTCCCGCGGAAGGCAAATATTTGTGTGATGAACATTTGTATTTGTCTTCAGTTTGGGTGTTTTCTATGTATATTAAGTATGTATTTACAAAAAAAAAAAAGTACGTATATGTATTATATTTCAGTTATCTAGTACCCATAACACAAGCTCTGCTTAGCTTGGGACTAGATGACGGTGTGTGATAGTGTCCACATATTATATTATTATATATTATATTATATCTATAATCAAAAAACAATATACCACAACAACGACATACAACGCCATCTAGACCCAAAGTAAGCATATAGTTAGGTAGGAAGCACAGTTCATTGTATAGAATGTATACTACGTACGGGAACCACAAAACAGACATCGACTTGTTTCATACATCTTTTTTTTTTTTTTTGTTAATATTCTACCACATGCACACAGCGCCATCTAGCCCCAAATTAAGCAATTATATTTGCTTGTGTTATGGGTACTAAACAACTGATATACTACTTATATACATTTTTTTTTTTTGTAAATACGTACTCATATTATAGATAAATTACATCTGTGTCTGCTCTTAAGAAAATTGTGCTGTCTGGTTGAATTTTTTATTGTACTTATAATTTTCAGTTGTTTTATTCATCGATATATTAAATTGCTTAACCTATTCATCAATTTATATGATAGGTCTTTGTACCTATTAGTTTGTTAGCGCATAATTTAGTGCATGCAGTGCTCTTCTTTAAGTAATGGGGCACTTAGACTTAAGTTGCATTGTATATTTTATTATGTAATGGTGTACTCATTGTTGTTGAGCCAAATCTATACATATAATAAAAATGTAACCGGTCGCTGTCTGTACATGGAAGATATATGAGAAAAAATATTACTGGGACCTTTATCAACGCAAATAGAACCCAAAACAATGATTTTTACAATTTTTGTCTGTTTGTCTGTTTGTCTGTGCGTTTGTTCACGCTCATCTCAAAAACGGCTTATCCGATTCAAATATGGTTTCCACTGATACATTGTGGTAAGCTTCACTTAACATTTAGTGTTTGTTTCATGTCAATCGGTTCATAAATAAAAAAGTTATGCCAATTTAAATAATCACGTCATACATGTGGTATGTATTTAGCTTAGATTAGTGTGGTTTTAAGTTAGGTTAACACTTATTATTTCTTTATTAAAATGTAAATACCTACTTTATCAGTTGAAATGTAAATAAAAGTTAGATTTATATTTTTCTGGACTTATATTATTTTTATTTTTTGTGATAAAAACATGTTTGTTAACACGTTTCATTACGGAATAGGTGGAATTAAAGTGAATTACGAAATAGTAGTAGTCGATTTACGCTGGTTTCGGAAGATCGTTGTAAGAGTAGTAGTATCCATATTATTGCGTTTCGTTCGGTAAGTACGAGAGCCGGAGGCCTTACAGATGCAGAGATGACAATCCTTGCAGCATGTGTGGGTCCAGCTGAGTATCCGTGGAGTCATTGTGTGGGTGGTGTGGGTCAACCCGCCGGCCAGGGAGACCCGTATAAACGGTGGTGCCGCTGGCCGACCACGGCATTGTACAGGGGCCCAATTAGACCTAACCGTAGTATTACGGTAGTAGATCCAAGCTGGTTTCAGCATGAATGGCCCGGATCGTCCGTAGTATTCGTACTACTGCGTTTCGTTCGGTGAGTTAGAGTGCCGGGGACCCAATTTCCCCCTTTCCTCTTTTCTCACTTCTCTCACTCCCCTAACCCAGGTTGGTGACCGGATAGTGGTAACCGGCGACCATTTTCGAGAGGGTATGGGGCCTTTTGCGAGAAGTCCGTATCATCGAAAGCCCGGAGGCCACTTGAGCCTTTACAGCTGCGAAGAGACATCGCCTCCTCAATGGCCGTCTTCTATCGCCTTTACCACGGAGAGTCTTCTCAATAGCTCTTTAAATTAATCCCACCCTCTCCCTTTTTATCCAGAACGTCACGTGCGGGACTGAAGTGCTACCCTTTCACAGTGCAATCTAAAGGGTCTCGAACCAAACGGTTGAGCACTTCATACCTTTGTCGCTCAATTAAAGCCTATATAACTCTTTGCCAGCGCATGAGTTTCCATCCATGGACGAAGTCGCGGGCACAGCTAGTAAATAAAAAAAATAAAAAAATAAAAAAATATAAAATTATGAGTTAAACTTTCATAATGATTTAAGATGTATTATGTTGAATTTTACTAATTAAACTAAAATAAAATTTAATTCAATTTAAAATAGGTAACAAAAATTATATAATCTTTTATCAACTAGTTAAGTACCTACCTATAATAATATAATATTCATTTAATTTTTATTATAAAAGCGTAAGCGTAAAAAATTTAATTATCGGCTATAGACCAGTTTGTACGATAGCACCAATCTTCGCCATTTTAATAATTGCCTCAACAAAGTCATCCTTATATTCTCAACGTATGGTTGATTTTGATTTAGCTCCCACTACATTAAATTAACTGTATTTTCTGAAGCTTTCGCATAACTCATCCGCTACATAATTCAAGACTAAAGGTGCCGTGACCGCGAGCATTTAACTGTAATGTACCTAACTATACAGATCCGAGCATTGCATTGGTGAGGGAGGCGAACCGAGCGTTACAGTGAACAAATTAATAATAAAATGTGTAATATTTTAAACTAACTACTCCCCACGGTTTCACCCGCGCGTAAAATATGTTATGTTGCACCGGAACGATTTTTGAGATAAAGAGAAGACTATCTCCGGCGCCGAATCTGTCTTCATACCAATTTTTATCGTGTTAATATTTATAATATTAACATGATTTGGAATGTTACATTACAAACAATACTCGGCAGTCAGGGAGGCAGTTATTAACGCAGTGTTTAAAATCGATTCTGTGAACGTAACATTAAAGGTGAATGTTCGCGGTGAGGAAGCACCTTAAGGAGATGTAGTAAATGATTTTAGCACGTTGTAGCCTGTTTTAGCCCTAAATCGTATCTTCTCACAGTTTGTGCTGACGATTATAGAAAATATGGAGAAAGTACTGTCGAGGTGATATATGAATAATGGCCGTTTGTGTATAGGAAATTGTGGTGTAAAGCATTGTTTTCGGTTTTATAGATATGTGACAGAAATAGGGATAAAGGTGATACATATTGACTGGCCTGTTGGTCTAGTGGTTAGTGACCCTGACTGCTAAGCCGGAGGTCGTGGGTCCGATTCCCACCCAGGACAAACCGTTGTGTGATGAGCATGATTGTTTGTTCTGTGTCTGGGTGTAATTAATCTATAATATGTATGTATTTACAAAAAAAAAAGTAGTATATCAGTTGTTTAGTACCCATAACACAAGCAAACATAATTGCTTAATTTGGGGCTAGATGGCGCTGTGTGAATGTGATAAAATATTATTATTATTATTATTACATATTTTTTTGATTTTTGGATAAAGATTACTGTTTAAGTTTTATCTAATGTAAGTAAAACAAATATAGATTTTATTTTTTAGTTTTTGGCAATAATCTAACTCAAATTGTTTTTTTTTTTAATATGAGCCGTGGTAAACTTTGAAAGTGAACTGTAATGATTCAACATATATTTCTGTAATTATAATGAATTGTGTTGGTTGTTCAATAAATAAAATCCTAGTCAAGTGCAAGTCGAACTCGCGTATCGAGGGTTTCGTGCGTAATAATACCGGCTTGTTTTACTGTCCCACTGCAGGGCAAAGGCCTCTTCTCATATAGAGAACGCATGAGCATTAATCACCACGCTTGCTCAAGGCGGATTAACAATTTCAGAGTTTTAAGTCCAGGTTTCCTTACGATGTTTTCTTTCACTGTCAGTCAGAAATGTCCAAGATAAACTTAGAAAGTACATATGATTTGAAAAATCACATTGGTAATTGCTCAGACTCGAACTCACTAGCTTGTGTTTTCAAAGTGGGTGCCTTATCCACTGGGCATTTTCGTACATACTTGTAGTCAATATAAATAACATGAATGGTCTTTTAGCTTTTGATTGCGTTAACATCGAACTTCTTTTTTTGCAGCATCAAGTTACAGTCAAAAGCATTTGATATAAATTTCAGTTTGATACCTCCACGCGTTACTGAGAAGTAAGTCTTGATAGACAGATATACAGACGGAGAAAAAGTAAAGCTATAAGGGTTACTTTTTGCCTCTTGGGGTACGGAAACCTAAAAATAGAAGATGACATTGAGTAGTAGTAGTAACAGAGGCCCTAGACAAGTGGCAAAGATTTATATTCTATTCATAGAATAGATTGAAAAATGTATGGGATTGACATAAGCTAACGCCAACGATTATGTCAATCTCATACATTTTTTAATCTATTCTATGAATAGAATATAAATCTTTGACACTTGTCTAGGGCCTCAGGTTACAAACCTAGCTCAGATATGATGAAAGATATATCACACCTGGCAACCACACAAACTCATAACAGTAACATATTTAAAGATCAACATAATTTATCTGAGATATACCTAAGAGTGACATTTCCGCATGTAATACGCCATGATGTGATGGAACGTTATGCAAAACATTTGAAACATGATTGTTTCATAATATTTGTATTGTGTTCATGAAGTCTAATAAGGATGTATATGTAAATGTAAGAAAGTAGTCTCTGGTCTAAATATAAAACCACATATTATCTCACATAGATGTCGTAAAAGGCAAAGGGAATTCAGATCATATAACGTAGGCGTTTTATCTTCGTACTTTAGAAAAGCAAGTATATGTTGCAATAAAATAAAAGAATTATTTTATTAAAATTAAATTAAAGCTACGGGATGGCTTAATATAATCCAGGTACAGGCAGCTAATCCGCTCTCTGTTTGGGACTAATCATAGTGTCATCATCAAAAGTGAGAAACAAGCAAAATTTAATATTAAAAAACAAAAAATCCTGCTCTGCCTCAAACAAACTGAAAAGTAAGAAGAACATTTTTTATTCCGATGCTGCCTTGCAATATTATATACCCTATGTTACTCCCACAATTAATACGAACCTAATGACACCTCATATTGGAGGCTATATAGCGTGCCAAAGAAATAGACATAGATACATACATACGCTCGAAAAACAATATCCTTCTTGACTTCGGCTGTCGCGCAAAAAGAGGGAAAAATGACTATTACAAAATAAGTTACACTAACGTAACAATTAATTATAATATTTAACTCTCTCCTATAAATCTTATTGTGAGTTATTCAGTGTTGCTATCATACATAATTCATGATAATTCCTATGTAAATTTAAATAAAGCATTTAGTCGCTAGTGATAGCCGCTTAACTATGGGCTTAATATTTATAATAAAAAATACGCGTGTGTACGGCAAAGGATGTATGTTTGGATCGCAGTAACTGGCATTTTATAGTTTCTGCTTACCCCATTAATGGTAGACAGGCGTAAAGTTATGTATGAGTGTAAAATATTACACATTTTAATAGGTACTTAATACAAAAACTATTTAGCTGAGGTATTGTGTCTATCTTACAGATATTTCTTTTGGTACTATTTCGCCTGAAGTGGCTCTAAAGAGACCTTTCAAAAGGTGCTAGTTAAGCTACCGAATCAAACGTTTCTCTCTCTGTAAGAAAGGTATTAGCTTGCCATCTTATTTCCAATTAAGAAAAATTATATACATTTATTTTTAGATGGGAAACCTAAGCTCATATTCAAGTAAAGGTTTTGATAATCCGTTGTTATTTAATAATGTGTCTACGTTAATGACCTTCATATTAAAAGACAAATATATTCTGAAATTTAGGTTATAAAATTAAAATGATTGATTTAAAAACAAAATGGTGTTTTGGCAAATCGTACCGTTTCTGGTTTTGTAAATCATACTATACCTGTCTTTAAAAGTTGTATGAAATTTCGCAGTTAAATTTCGGCAATAAAGTGAAGAAAGAAAAAATAATTATATATTAATAAATAACCTCATTAAATATAATATCACCCACCGCAAAATTTTCAACTTTTTTTCTAGCATTATTTTTTTAGCAACCCACCGGCTTCGCATGAGTGTACAATGTATAAATTGTATGTTATAAGTACATACTCTTTGAATATAAAAATTTGTGCGTGGTTTATAAGAAGAAGATAAGTTTATAAAAATAATAATTATAGAAATATACTCTTTGACAATAGCAATGAAATTGAACTCCATCATTAAGGGAACGCTGTACTATATATCTTCTATTAACACGGAAACAAGGCGCTCTACATATAATATACAAAGATACATCTCACAGGTCATTTGCTGCGTGCAATTGTGATGTAATGACATACATAATTACTTGCACACGGAAGCGTGTGACCTTAGTTTTTTTGTAAATACAATGTTTATATGAGTCGTGGGATTATAATATCGAGTAATGAAGCAGACAAGATTAACCTAGTAAATAATTATCATACTTTTTCACAGTTATTTCGGACTTCTAATTATTTGCACTTTATACTATTATAATTAATTATAAAGCTAAAGAGTTTGTTTGTTTAAGAACGCTCTAATCTCTGAACTACTAGTCGGATTTGAATAATTCTTTGCGTATGATAGCATAGTTCTTGAGGAAGGTTATTGGCTATCAGCATCTTAGCTTTATCTTAGCAGATTCAAATTTTTTTTTTATTTATTTAATAATAATTAAAACGGTAAATTAAAATAGTATAGACAGAAGTATAGATTACCTGACATCTTAAGATTGCCTTAACTTTTATAAAAATCATTCACACAATCGAAACAAATAAAACGAGTTTGAATTTGATTCAAAGAAAGAAGATAATACTACATTACGATAATACTTATCTGTTATTTTAGCACCACGGTTAACAAAAACAACTTATTTAATTGAAAGTAAAAGCACCTTTTGTTAGACATTATTATAAGAAAACGTGAAAAAATAAATAGTTTATGACCACTACACTATTATAGCAACGAGTTAGATAGTTCATTACAAACTTTTTTTATATTATTCTATCAAAGTGGCTCCACTTTGCCTGTCTAAAACTGCTAGCATGGTGGTTCCACTATAGCGGCTGGGAACGGGGTTAGGGGAAGGGAATGAGGAAGGTAAGGAAATTGGGCCTCCGGTGCTCTCACTCACCGAACGAAACGCAGTAATACAGATACTACTACTCTTACGTCGATCTTGTATAAGAGGGTAGTAGTTCCCTTGTCAATCCGAAAAAAATATATTCCGATACATAGACTAGATTGCAGCTTGTAAGTTATTCCGGTCGGAAACCATCTGATCCCCTGAGGATCGGTTTATTTCTATTATATTATATTCTACTCCGATCTGATCCGCGGGGATCAGAAATAATATTAAATATTTTATTAATTTTACGGTAGTAGATCCACGCTGATTTCAGCATGAATGGGCCGGATCGTCCGGGGTAGTACTACCCTCTCATAGAAGATCGACTTAAGAGTAGTAGTATCCGTACTACTGCGTTTCGTTCGGTGAGTGAGAGCGCCGGAGGCCCAATTTCCCCCCTTTCCTCTTTCCTCACCTCCCTCATTCCCTTCCCCTAACCCCATTCCCAGCCGCCATAGTGGAGGCCACCATACCAGCAGTTTATGACGATGGCTTTTGGTATAGTGGCCGCCACTTCTGGATTCCACTGACTGCTTACCATCAGGCGGGGTGGAGTCACTTTGGTAGGCTATAATATAAAAAAAAAAAAAAAATAACCAGCTTGTTTATAAAACAGAACATATATTTCTGACAGATTGAAACCACAACATGTTAAACTTTACATACAAATTGTAATAAACCTATGACAGGTCTAAGAAATCATTCTAAATAATGTGACCTCTTGCGAAACTCAAATATAAGATGCTAACTGCAATTACATTAGAGAACATGAGCTTCGTCCTCGTCTAAATTTATTTCGCAAACTTTACATAATTATATTCAAGACTAGCTTGCCGCAGCGCAGTTTCGTCTGCGTCTTTGGATACTGCTCTGCTCCTGTCAACAGTAGCGTGATGTTACTAGCCTATAACCTTCCTCAAGAACTGAGCTATCATATACAAAAAGATTTTTTAAATACAACAAGTAGTTTTAGAGATACGTACAAACAAACAAACTCTTCCGCTTGATTTAATAGTATAAATTATTTTTTGCATATTATGAGTATTAATTATAAAATTGTTTTAGCTGAAATACATCTGCTGTTTGCAAGCCCTTAAGGTTACTTTTGGGGAACTTTATGCCATAATCGCTATGTTTGGCAGAGGAATTGTTTAATAGTTTGACCATAGTTCGGTTCACTGGTTGTATAATCGACCACAATATTTGTTTAGTATTTGCTTTACCGTCAATTTAATGAGGTAACTTGCAAGCAAAAATAGACATTATACTTTTGTGATATACATACGACATTTAATTTTACTCTTTTTTTGCAATTTTATGGTCCAATACATTCGGTACCACTACCGAATGTATTGGACCACGCTTTTCTTTTATTTTAAATTGTTTTTTTTGTCTATGTTCGTCGTGTTTCTTGCTTTTCTTTCTTTCTTTCAATAGTATCCTAAGATAAAACTGTCGCTTCAGAGATCACCAGTACGCCTGCTTAGCATACCTAGCTATTTAGCCTCTAAGACGCTGAGAACTATGTTGAACGACAAAACTAGATTGTAGATTGATATCAAAGTTTGAGATAAATTCATTAAAAAAGGTGTTATTCATTTCAGTTCCATTCCCACAAAGACAATATGCAAAATAGTAAACTGAACCAGTGAGTTGTTCTTGCGACATGTTCAATGGTTCTTTTAAAGTCTAAAAAGTTTCCGAGTAGTTTCTTAATGTTAAGCCTACTTAACATTAAGAAACTACTCGGAAACTTTAACCTTATGCTAATATCATAGAAACTAAAATATCTTAACGCGTGTGTGTAATTTATATACTACAGTCTTAAAAAGGGCTTAACATTAGGAACGCTATTGGAAATTTTAACCTAATGCTGATATCGTAGAGCCTATTATGCATTAATGTTACCTAGTCTTTTTACATAGTATGATATGTTACAAATAACAGACATGTAATGTCATGTAGACTATAAGTACTTTAAACAGATGGAGATATTTTCTTCTACACATAGACGATTGAGTTTTATTACATTACATTCGCAAGGCATGAAAACTTAGTAATAAGGAAATATTCAAGAGCGTGAGCTATTAAGGCGCATTTATATTGGTCGTTAGCGCCCGCAGATTCATCGCCCATTTTCATGAAATCGTTCAAGAATGGCATAATCAAACGTACTCAAGTCCCCGCACGCTTTTAATCGACCGAGTTATCGATCTATGTATTTCATTGATCGATAATTCGGTCTCTATACAATATAGCTGTTAAAACGTGAGCCTCTGCCTAGCCTTTCCGGGTAAACTTATGTTTCATAATATTTTTATTTTTTTGATTCAGCCAAAGAGCATCGACGGCAGAACAAAACCTGTACCCAAGACATGAACCCTTCGACCACATTGGCAACTGAGATTCGCTATATTTAGTAGCAGTTGGTTTGATCATGACCTCCATGCGTTGCGATCGCAATAGTAGTAGTCTTTTTACAAGATACTGCTGTCTGTTCTTCATCATTGGCCTGTTGGTCTAGTGGTTAGTGACCCTGACTGCTAAGCCGGAGGTCGTGGGTTCGATTTCCACCCAGGACAAACCTTTGTGTTATGAACATGATTGTTTGTTCTGTGTCTGGGTGTTATTTATCTATAATATGTATGTATTTACAAAAAAAAAATTATATATGTAGTATATCAGTTGTTTAGTACCCATAACACAAGCAAATATAATTGCTTAATTTGGGGCTAGATGGCGCTGTGTGCATGTGGTAGAATATTATATTATTATTATTATTATTATCATTGTATTGGCTGATTGAATGATGTAATAATCATAAACTTTTTTAAGTTTTTATTTAATAGCATATTAATTAGTGATAGGTACAAGCCCATTTATCCATTACAAATGGCTTGCAAGTTTAACTTAATTACTTACTTAACAATTTCGTTCAAACGTTGAAAATTCCTTTAAATTGTTGAATTTTTTTTGCTGGATATGCCAATGACTTAAAGCTGATATATACTTTTTAGTTTTTAATATTATTTTTTGAAATTTTATTATAAATTTTAACGCACATAGCATAACAATTATTTTGTAGTCTACTACTCCTGGGTCTTAAACGAGTCTATCTGGGTTTCTTATATTTTCTCTTCGAGGTACGTCCCTTGCCTGTTTAAATAGTTAGGACGTTATTTAATAAGTACATACCTTTACTTCTCTGAAGAGCAGTAAATTTATCGCTTTCTGGCGTTTATTGCTTATTTACAACTTCAATTAATAGTTTACCATATTTGACATTTAAATGGCCATCGCAATAAAATATCTACGATCATTTTAAGAGATGGTGTTAATGTATGACCTTTTATCTTAAGGTATTACTAAGCACACCTCAGCTACGACCGTGTATTGTGCAAAATCATCAACAATAATGATATCATTATTTAAAATAATCAATTGACCTCGTTTTTCAATGATTTTTGAGTATTAAAATCTTGATTATATCAAGGAGAAAAATTAAAAATAAAATTACTCATCTGATGAATTGGTAACCTTAAAGATCTGTCAAATTTGAATGCAGTCATAATACTAGTAACTCTATCATTATTAATGTCTTCGTGCGATTTGTGTCTTCGGCGACAGCGTAAAATATTTGTACAAACAATGTACAGCGCCCCTGGTATTTACACTGAGAACTAAACTTTGGCAGATACATTATTTTCTGATATTCGGCTTGAATACTTAGCACAAGCCACATAAAAAAGAGGAGTTGTCATGACTGGTGGATTGGTGATAGTAAGATAATAGTAACACAAGTAACATTGCTGCCCTTTACGTGATTTTATATTTGTAGTCGACTTCACTATGGTTCTAAACTTGAAACTGGAGACCAACTGTTTAAGTATTTCTACAAACTATATTCCTGAAAGCTGATTCAATTTAATAATCATCATCATACTTCTATACTAATATTATAAATGCGAAAATAACTCTGTCTGTTACGCTTTCACCGACACGATTTTGATGAAATTTCGCGAAATGGTTTAAAGGGGTTGAAATATGGGATGAAAGTTTGCATGAAAAGTCATCAATGTATAAACAGAGTTCATGATTTGTAAATATATTTAATGCGATAACCGACATTTACGCGGGCAGAGCTGCGGGCAACAGCTAGTTTCCAATAAAATACGACTATCAAAATATAGGCTGCCTAATCTAATTTTCCTAATTTATTTTATTTATTAGCCTACCAAAGTAGTAGAGTCACTTTATTTATTTATGTATTTAAATAAATAAATAAATAAATAAATAAATAAATAAATAAATAAAGTGACTCTACCCTGCCTGATGGTAAGCAGTCAGTGGAATCCAAAAGTGGTGGCCACTAAAACAAAAGCCATCGTCTTAAACTGCTGATATGGTGGCCTCCACTATGGCGGCTGGGAATGGGGTTAGGGGAATGGAATGAGGGAGGTGAGAAAAGAGGAAAGGGGGGAAATTGGCCCTCCGGCGCTCTCATTCATCGAACGAAACGATCTTCTATGAGAGAGTAGTACTTCCCCGGACGATCCGGCCCATTCATGCTGAAACCAGCGTGGATCTACTACCGTGAAATCCTCTCCACAAACATCTCATAAGACCCGTCCTCAAACTTTTATAACAATCAGTTGCTTTTCAGTTTTTACAGGTCTCTGGTCCCTAAGAGGAGGTTGACCTCAATAGTAGTTCTTTAGAACTGAGAAACTCATTAAATTTAATCTAATTTGAATAATATCGAATCTATTGCGTGCAACCCAAATAGCATACACAGTACGTGTAGTATTATGAGGCCGATGGTACCAGTACAAAAACCATGTGAACAACGGCACGGTACATTATACACAATAACACCGTATAGCATACGATACTCTATTATAATGACATTGGCGATAAAAACACTAGTCTTGTGAATAAACGAAGAAATTGTGATTGATTTATTAATTGTATTTTTCAACAGGTAGAAAGGTTCTAAAGTGGCGATCATGAATCGGAAGACGCAGCTTGGGACCCCTCACAAGGTGGACCGATGACCTTATAAGGGTGGCGGGCAACCGATGGACGAGGGCTCAAGATCCGCCAAGATGGCGAAAATTAAGGGAGGCCTATGTCCAGCAGTGGAAGTCTTTTAAGTTAAGTAACTTAGATGATTGCACCACAAACCAGAACTTTCTTTACCCGATAGAAGAGCTAGAGGTTGACCTAAAACAAGATAGGAGAAAAAGAGATAGAGTGTATCAAAGTATATGAGAGAGTAACGGATTGTCGAGCAGGATGTCAGGGATAAAGAGAAGACAGAGATATGTAAGAGTCAAAGATCTAAGGCAAGATGGAAGAATGAAGTGTCAAAGTATACAAAAGAGTGCGGAATTACTGAGCACCATATGAGGGATCGGGAAAAGAGAGATACACCGTGACATTACAACTCTTCCTCACCATTCGAAGAGACAAACGTAGATCGAAGAAGATAGATATTGTTACGTGTCAGGATGGGGTTCGATGCAAAATGCCAGTTACGGGATGATGAGTTTATCAGAGACTCGCACAATACACTAACAGTAACAAAATAAAGCAATAAAGACTTATACTGCACTATAACGCTTCGTATATCGCTCTTCTTAAACTTCCGTATCGCTTAGATGTTCGCTCGAGATCGCTGTATTCACAACTGAACGAAGTGCCGACGTTCGAATCCTTTTTATAGTCCTTCAATAGATTTCTAGAACCTTCCCGTTATTATTACAAAGATGCCGACAATTCTCGAAAACAGAACAATGACTGTAGGTACTTAGAGTAGACGCGTAGGTATGCCTACCGCCGATGATCTATTGTTATACGTGTAGGTAGGTACATGCGAACGTTCTAGTGTAGGTATTCATCGTATAAGTGTAGGTAGGTACTTGCGAATGTTCTAGAGAGTAGGTATTCGTCGTACACGAGTAGGTAGGTACTTGCGAACGTTCTAGAATAGATAAACGTCGTAACATTGCTCCCCTCTTAATCATGCTCGTCCCGAGCAACGTTAGAACCGTGATAGGGTGCTAGTCGATCGATGTGGACGATCTTCGGCTTCTTTCTATCGCCCTGTCTTATGCGATAGGTCACGTCATCCTTGTGATCACTTTATAGGGACCCTCCCAGCGGGCCTGTAGCTTCGGTGACTTGCCGATTTTCCTGAGAGGATTATGTAACCACACGAGCGTACCTTCCTCGAAGCCATGAGTACTTGCTTTCCTGTCATAACGAGTTTTCATCTTCTCACTAGCCTTGACGTTGTTATCTCGCACTAGATCATGTGTCTTATCCAGCTGTGCCTGCAAGTTTGCGACGTATTCTACTGTCGGCTTTGGCGTATCAGGAGGTGTTCCGGTAATCAAGTCTACTGGTAGGCGTATCTCTCTTCCGAAGTTGACTTTGGCCGGTGTAAATCCTGTAGTGTCATGAACCGCGGACCGATATGATAACAGGAAGAGTGGAATGTAACGGTCCCAGTCTCGTTGATGGTCTTCGACAACCTTGGCCAGATGGTTTTCCAATGTCTGGTTGAACCGTTCTACCATGCCGTCAGACTGCGGGTGCGCTGGTGTTGTCCGTGTTTTATGTATGCCGAGTAAATTACACATCTCTTGAAATAGGGCTGACTCGAAATTTCTTCCCTGGTCACTATGCAGTTCCAACGGCACACCAAATCGACACACTACTTCCTGGATCAACTTTTTAGCCACGGTCTGAGCCTCTTGGTTTGGTGTCGCAAACACTTCAGGCCATTTGGTGAAGTAATCTTGGACTACTACTATATAGCGATTGCCTTCTTCTGTCACGGGAAATGGTCCAGCTACGTCAATGGCAATCCTCTCCCATGGGGCCCCGACACTGTACAGCTGTAGCTTGCCTCTTGATCTAGTACGAGGTCCTTTTACCAAAGCACACGTAGAGCACTTTCTGTACCACTCCTCGATGTCCTCCCGACAGCGTACCCAGTAGAACCGTTCTCTCACCTTCACCAAAGTCTTCTTCACACCAAGATGACCACCTGATGCACCATCATGCACTAAGCGCAGAACAGGTGCAACTTTGTTTCTCGGGATCACCATCTGTAGAACTTGCTCCTTGCCGTTAGGTGATTCCCACTTTCTATATAGCACGTCTTGTTCCAATTTCAGGCTGTCCCACTGAGCCCAGTAGGCCTTCGTGATTGGGCTTGCGGCTGATACGTCCTGCCTGATGGTTTCCGATCCTGAGCCTTCCAGTCCATTATTAATTTTAGGTCTCTGTCTTCTTTCTGTGCCTTACTGATTTCCTCTTTGTCCCAGGATTCATCAGTCCCCTGAGTCCTGACCATTTTCACTACTTCCTTGGACTCATGCTTCAAACAGTGTTTACAATCCTGGGTGCATGGACGTCGCGATAAGGCATCAGCGTTGGAGTGAATCCTTCCACTGCGGTGTTCTATTACAAAGTTGTACTCCTGTAGTTGTTCGATCCATCTCGCGACTTGGCCTTCAGGATTCTTAAACTGTAGTAGCCACTTCAGTGCCGCATGATCCGTTCGTAGTGTGAACTCTCTTCCCAGCAAGTATTTATTGAAATGTTGTAAGGTCTTCACAACTGCTAGTAATTCACGTCTAGTCACACAGTAGTTTCTCTCAGGCTTCGATAGAGACTTGCTGAAGTAGGCGATGACCACTTGCTGTCCATTTTGCTCCTGGGATAACACACCTCCGATTCCAGTATTACTGGCGTCTGTGTCCACAATAAATCTGCCTTCTCTATTAGGGTAGCACAGGACTGGAGCTGAGCACAGCAATTCTTTGAGTCGTGTAAACGCACGTTGACAATCCGAGTCCCAAACGAAGTTCCTCTTTTCTTCTGTAAGGTGGTGTAATGGCTTGGCTATTTCAGAGAAGTTCTTCACAAAACGCCGGTAGTAAGCACTAAGTCCCAGAAAGGCTCTAACTTCGGTTTTAGTTTTTGGTACAGGCCACTCTTGCACCGCTTTTATTTTGTCTGGGTCCGTTTGAACACCTCTATCCGAAATAATGTGGCCTAAGAATGAAACTTCTTTCTTGAAAAAGGCGCACTTCTTCGGATTAAGTTTCAAGTTTGATTCACGAAATCTCTTGAACACTTTCTCAAGATTCTTGCGATGTTCCGTGAAACTGCGTCCCATAACTATTACGTCATCTAAGTACACCAGACAGGCATCTCCCAAAAGACCCACTATAACGCGTTCCATAAGCCTTTCGAACGTAGCTGGTGCATTACACAACCCAAATGGCATTACCCGGAACTGCCACAGGCCTTTGCCAGTACCGGTGGTAAATGCAGTCTTCTCCTTATCTTCTGGCCGGAGTTCCACTTGCCAGTAGCCACTTTTCAGATCTACCGTAGAGAACCACTTCATGCCTCCAAGCATGTCCAAAGTGTCGTCAATACGGGGCAAAGGATAGCTGTCTTTCTTGGTCACGTTATTCAGCATCCTGTAGTCTACACAAAACCTGGTACTACCATCTTTCTTTTTCACGAGTACCACCGGTGAAGACCATGGGCTGGATGATGGCTCTATGATCTTGGTTCGTGCCATATTCCCAATCAGCTCGGCTACTTCTTGTTCTTTTGCTAGTGGCACTCGTCTAGGTCTTTGTTTAATAGGCTGTGTAGCACCTGTGTCGATCGGGTGTTTCACTAACCCCGTTCTTCCAAGGTCGTTTTCTTCTTTAGTGAAAATGTCCTTGTAGTCCAGTAGCAGCTTCTCTGCTTCCCGATATTCCTTGGGTGACAGATTTTGCTTCGTGGTCTCTAGCAACGGGCCTATATGATTTGCCGAAGAAACAGTTTGGACGTTCTCTTGGATCTTCCTCAGACTGCTCACAGCCTCACATCGTCCAACGATCGCGTTCTTCCTTAATAACATCGCCGAATTGCTAAGGTTGGCAACTTTAACTTTTGCCCCACTTCTAGTCATAACTAAAGTTCTGGCTGTAATTCGACTGGTATGGTGCCCAGGATCTTCCACTATGACGCAGCGATCAGCAGTTACACCCTCAGGGAACCTTACGTCGACTAAGGTTTCTGACCTCGGTGCCAAGGTTACCGTTTTGGCACTGTAGACCGCTATTGAAGAACAGCCTTCTAGAAAGATCTCTTGGTCTGGGAAGCTTAAAACACCTTTTGCAATATCGACAACGCACTGCTGCATTCGTAGGAAGTCTAAGCCGATAATGCAGTCATCCGTTATGCTCGCCACCAAAACAGTTTGATGATAAATCTTCTCTCCTAGTTTGATTTTCACATCTGTAGCTCCGAGGACGGTCACTGGCTGGCCAGTCGCTGCTTGCAATTTGCAAGATGGTCGTGCGTCTTCCCACTGAATTGTTCGCCGCAGAAGTTCTGGTCGTACGATGGTCTTCGACGCGCCCGTATCTATCGTAAAGCGAACAGGTTTACTATTGATTTCTCCAGCTGTTACCATTACCATTACATTACCAGGCTATTACCGTCACATGCCTGTGATACTTGCACTGTGGGGGCTTGACGTAACGGATCTTGACTAGCATCAACCTGAGTAGTAGCTGACACCATTCTACTTCTTCTCTGGTCTGGACAGTTGATTCGGATATGGCCCCGCTTGCCGCATCCGTAGCACATAGGCTCACCTCGTGGTCTAGCAGCTGCAACAACTTCCCGTACTTTATGCGACTTGTAGTCGTTTCGCACAGCTTCCACCTCAAGGGCATGTGCTAAGGCCGCTTCTAAAGATGTATGGTGTGCCAACCGAACAGTTGTTCTGACCTCAAACTCTCTTATGCCGTCCACGAAAGCTTGCACAACTATGTGGTCCACAGATGATGTACTGGAGGCATAGGCTCGTCGTACCAGGCGTTCAATTTCGGCAGCCCATTGTTGAAGTCCCTCACTCGCCTTCTGAGTTCGATCCTTCAGCTGAGCTCGATAAACATGCTCCAGGTGCTTATCGCCAAATCGAGCTTCCAAAGCCTTAAGGAGTGCGTCTAAGCTTCGTCGGTCTGCAGGTAAGTTCTCTAGGATCAGCAGTGCATCCCCTCTAAGTGCCAAAGTAAGCGCCGTCAGTGCGTGATCATCTTCCCATCCATTTCCTTTGGCAACTACTTCGAACTGGTGTCGAAAGGCCGTCCAGGAAGACGAGCCGTCAAAGGAGGGAAGTTTGAACTTGGGACCTCCGGAAGTGACTGTCGTGGCCATAGGCGTAGTGCTTGAATAGGATAGGACCTTGGTCTTCTGCAGCTCTTTAATCATCTTGTCATGATGGTTCATGGTGGTCTGGACATCTTCGAGAATTTCATCATGTTTGCTGGTACGTTTTTTTACCACTTCAACGTCTTCTTGAAGAGTACTGATGACGGTGCTGAACCCTTCCCACTTAGAGTCCATCATTTCTTGAAGGTCCTCACGGATAGCCTGGCGTTGACGCTCTTCAGCTTGGCGTTGACGCTCTTCAGCTTGGCGTTGAACTTCCTTCAACGCCTCCATGGCTTGACGTTGCCGTTCTTCAGCTTGGCGTTGGCCCTCCTGTATAGCGGCTAAAAGGGACGACATGTCGAAGCCAGAGCCCATACTCGTCGACGCCGCAGAAGTGCCCGGATCACTAAATACTGCCGCGCTAGACTCTTCAGTATCGGCCATAATCGATGGTTCACGAGTTTCGTCTACTGCCGCCTGTCTTCGAGTGCGTACTCCCTCGTCGCGTGGTGTGACTGGCATTCTCACTTCTGTCACCAATTGTTACGTGTCAGGATGGGGTTCGATGCAAAATGCCAGTTACGCGATGATGAGTTTATTAGAGACTCGCACAATACACTAACAGTAACAAAATAAAGCAATAAAGACTTATACTGCACTATAACGCTTCGTATATCGCTCTTCTTAAACTTCCGTATCGCTTAGATGTTCGCTCGAGATCGCTGTATTCACAACTGAACGAAGTGCCGACGTTCGAATCCTTTTTATAGTCCTTCAATAGATTTCTAGAACCTTCCCGTTATTACTACAAAGATGCCGACAATTCTCGAAAACAGAACAATGACTGTAGGTACTTAGAGTAGACGCGTAGGTATGCCTACCGCCGATGATCTATTGTTATACGTGTAGGTAGGTACATGCGAACGTTCTAGTGTAGGTATTCATCGTATAAGTGTAGGTAGGTACTTGCGAATGTTCTAGAGAGTAGGTATTCGTCGTACACGAGTAGGTAGGTACTTGCGAACGTTCTAGAATAGGTAAACGTCGTAACAATATATTATACCAAAGGTCTGCCCACGTTGCGTCTAAATTGGTACATAACAGTTGTTAAATAGTTCAGCAGTTTTGGAGATTACACAGTCGAAATCACAATATTAGTTTATTACCTAACAATATTGACAATTCGCATCAATATTTGCCGTGAGTGTTTGTTTAAAATATTGACCTGAAAAGTTAGTTCAATACAAGAAGTTCGACGGCTTATTGATTTATGTAAGTATTAGGTAATTGTGTACTTATTTGTTAATAGGTTTTTTTTATTGCCCGTGGCAGACGAGCCAACAGCTCACCTGGTGGTAAGTGGCAACTGGCTCATGGATTTCTGCAATGCCAGGGCACTAAGCCGATGCTGATAATAATGCTCTCTTTAAGCCTCGTTTAAAGGTGGACATGTCATACCACCCGAGAAACACCGCTCATTTCTCGTTCGACAATAAAATAATAAAAGTAAAAACCTCACAATTTTATAGTCATTTTCCTAATTAGCGTAAATATAAAAATGACGAGAATTGACTTGCAACTTGACTAACAACTTAAATTATGCAAGATCTCATGCCGTTAAGTCGTTCACAATTTAATAATTAATATATATTTATGACAGGTATTAATATGCATTTAAATCGTTGTAAATTAAATAAGTTATTTCATTTACAATAAACTTAAAGATAATTTACGACTGACAAAATTAATGTTCTTTATTCATTCCGTTAAAACTCAAGAATATTTTATAGAAATATCTAAATTATCTCTAAGTATTACATTTCCAATATTGTTAACAATAAGAAATATTACAGCTAGGCAACAGTAGCGAAGAGTCAATTTTCCGAGGAGGAAAGCCGCTGGGACTAAAATGCTTTGAGTTTCGGCAGGCCAGTTAGACTTTGAGTAGACACTCACTCAAGCAGTGTTAGGTATAAGGAGGTCAGAGCATATTTTAAAAGGGAAGCTGGCAGGAATCGTGTTATATGGATGCTTCGCCACTGCTAGGTAATATAAATAAAATGCTACTTCTATTTTTATTTTAGCTAATAAATCGAGAGGGCTTACGGCCCTTTTTTACTTTTTCCTTACCTCCTTTAATCCCTTCACCTACCCCACTCCCTTCACGATAGACAGTGGCTTCGCAGAGTCCCTGGCATTGCAGGAGCATTGCTAGGGACTCTGAGTCATCTACGAACGACAGTTACCACTTACCATCAGGTAGGCTGTTTGCTCCTTTGCCACTGTCGGCAATAAAAAAATATAGGGCAAGGAGGAAGATGAAGGACAAGGAAGAAGAACTTGGACTTTTGACCGATCGTGACTTTAATAAGTATATATTTATTTTGAGTAACTAGATGAACTTTATTATCATTATGAACTATACGCAGCTCTAAAATTTAAATCATTGATATGTACGCGAAACATGATTACAAATAGCATAGATGATTTTCATGTAATTTGACATGTGTATCAAATTTACAAGTTACATTCGAACTACATCAATCATTACGTCAAGTTTATAAAAAAATCATCAAATGTAATGAGTTGTTGATGCCTTTTAAATTTAGAATTCCATTGGCAGTTTTGTAATTCCTTCGCCTATTTAAACTATGGTTTTACTGACTGAATACGATAGAATTTCTTTTTTAAAAGTTCGAACATGCATAGTCCGAACAACTTTATTCTGACAAAAGTTGTGTGTTATGTTGAAATTCACGTATTCATTATTTAAAATATTACCTGCACGTATATCATTCGAAAATATTCATTATGTCGGTACTTATGTCATCTAAAAAATATATTCTTCAAAGATTGTCATTTATCATTAAAACTCATTACAAACAGAATATTTAAAAGAAAGAAAAGTTAAAAACTCACCACAAAATTGTGCAAGTATTTGTGACGTGTGACTAGTAAAACTTAAGTACTTCTTAATCAAATTATCACCATCACGTTCAGTAGATATCTACTTAAGTTTAATAACAAAGCTCCTCGACGTCGAGTCGCGTTACCTGGAGTCGCCGCTACGTCTACCGAAAACAAAGCGCAAGGTCGAAGCTACGTCTATCGAAAGCGCAAGGTTTTCTGCACTTTTTCGACACTACGTCTATCGAAAACAAAACGCAAGGTTTGCTGCACTATGCTGCCGCTACGTCTACCGAAAACAAAGCGTAAGGATTTTTGTGCTTTGTTTTTTTATGTGTAGCGACGACTCGATGTTGAGGAACCAAACCAGCAATAGAAGCCTCAATGCCTTTTTTAAAAGCGTCTTGTGCAGTTTTAATTAAATCCGAAAGTATAAAAAAACGTGCAAATGCACATTGCTTAACATCAAGTTATCAAGAGTGCCACCCACACGAAATTACGCGCACATTCGTAGTTGCGGAAAACAGCTCGTTCATACCATACCATAACATATATTGCTTATTAGAGATTTAATATCTTGAAATTTAAATTTAGATGTAGTTACATAATATTAGTATAATATAATATGATTTAAAGCGGAAGAGTTTGTTAGTTTGAACGCGCTAATCTCTAAAACCACCAGTCGGATTTGAATACTTCTTTTTGCGTATGATAGTCCAGTTCTTGAGAAAGGTTATAGGCTGTGTAACATCACGCTACTACAGTACCGCGCTGCGGAAAGCTAGTACTAATAATGCACATTAGAACAATTTTGTAAACATTGTCCTCTACACTGGGTAAGTGGTTTGAACACCGTTCCGACAATGGTTGGTCTATTGCAATACATTAGGCAATAAGATGATTATAGTTAATGATAGGTCAAAAGATGTGACGGCAAATCTCTGTACAAGGTTGTGGATAATGTTCGACATAAATTTAGAAAATAATTTTTGTAGTATGGCCTCTTGTCAAGTATACAGTATCATCTTCCTATGGGTTTTGTAAGGCGACTAATACCAGGAAATGAGATGCAGCAATACCAAACCAACTAGTCGTAATGGCCCAGTAGATGATGCACCCGCTGAAACGTAAACGTAAACGTAAAGTGTAAACACGAGTTAGTGTCTTCAAATCTGGGCCAATGTGATTTTTGATGTGGACATTTTTGACCGACGGTGAAGGAAAACGTCGTGAGGAAACCGGACTTAAAAAAGTCTAGATATGAAGTTTAATAAAGTCAGATCTGTCACTGAACTATTCTTCAATTTTTAATCATCTTACAAATCACAGACACTCTAAGACGGTATGTTCTCAATTTCCAGATCAATTTTTCATAACGCTAAACACTAGCTAATAAGAAAGCTCTCTCCTATGATTGGTGGAAATCTAACAACTCGTGCATCACTCGACCAATTAGCCAATCAGGAAGGCGTATTGATTGTTCTAAAAGCAAAACAACAACTTCCTCACGATTTTGAAATGACTGGTTATTATTGTCGTCACGTCGTGACTACGAAGAAAATTCGATTAGTAAAGATTAATGGACTGAATTAGAAATGTACAAATATAAGTTACTCAGAATTATATCAGTCTAGCTTGTCATTTAAGAACAGCTTAAAATTTTCTTTTGCACGTCTAATTTTAGCTTTCTGCGGCGCGGTTTTACCTGCGTCTTTGCTTACTGCTCTGCTCCCGTCGGCAGTAGCGTGATGTTACACAACCTGTAACCTACCTTGAGAACTGGGCTATCATACGCAAAATTCCAGAAATTAGCGCGTTTAAACAAAAACAAAATCTTACGCTTAATATAATAGTGTAGATTGTTTTAAAGCACAAGTATAACGCTTTAAGAGCTTTTTCTCAGATTTTCTCGACCTCGCGTAATTAAATACACTAACAATATTTTATTATAATGTATATATAATTAACTTAAAATTAGGTTCCCTTGTAATTAATGGGAGCATTTACCTAAATATCACATGCCTTTCTTAAAAAAATGGGCTATCAAACGCAAACAAAAATATTCAAATCCGACAGGTAGTTTTAGAGATTAGCGCGTAACAAACAAACTCTTTAGCTTTATGTATTGGTATAGATGTGATGCTACATTTTACTGTGTGTCACATATGATGTCTTCAGAGAATAATTTAAATTCAATTCAAATCCAATTTTTTTATCTGTTAAGAACTTTTTTACAATCTATTAAACCTATAAACAATTTACCACAGACACGGCAATTATAAATAAAATATTATTATGTAGATTCGCATAAAACCTGCTTGGCCTTTGACGATCGTGAGCCAGTGAAAACGAAAGTCAACATCAGGTCTTAGGTCATAGAAAGTTCTAGAACAGGTCCTAGAGGGCAAGGTCTAGGGCTGTAAAGATGAGTACTAAAATAATATGGAGGTATTAAATTTATTTTAAATTGACCAGGTTTATGATATTACTTTAATGGAAGTTTTTTAATTAGCATTAAAAATAAAATAATACAGAACGACTTAACTTGATTTCTGGTTGGAGCTGGTTGGAGATTATTTTCGATACTTATGTGAAAAAATACATAAAAAATTTCATCCGAAAAATGTCCCAATGGTTACACTTCGTATTCGATAAGTTTATACAGTCTAAGACGCAGGGGTTGTTTCCCAGTGCGAATATTGTCTTTTTGTAATCACTTCAAGCTTTCTTAATTTTTTTTATGTTTACAGTTATAGTCTGACCAGAAAAACAAAAACTCTGGAGGCGCTAAATTAACTATGATTATGGCAACATTAAGTATAGTCATACACATGCGAATTGCGAATTGGTCAGTGTACAACGAGTGTACAAATATAATACACCAAGCACACAATCGACAATGACATCTTATGAGACTGTTGCCAGTTATAGAAATCAGTTCCAATAGTTTTCCGCAATATTGCGAGGGTTTTTATGTTCCTGGTCAGGCTTTAATATAAATTCGAACTTTTCGATTGCTAAACAACAACGCTTTTCGCATTCACTATATTATCTCTCGATAACAATAAATTATGTACCAAAATAAGTAATAAACCTTACAGTCTATTATACGAATCTAGACATAACTCTTCACGTGGGTGTAACACAGTTTAACCTCACGGAGAGAGCTTGAGAAGCCGCTTAAATGGCATCCAACTAGCTTTGGCAGGCCTTTCATTGCTATTCACGTCACTGCATTCCTGACATCTAAACTTTAATTGATTGTATAATTTTTATACAATAATAACAACTTCCGTAGTGGAAAATTTATATAAAAGGAATAAATACCTAGTAACTGGTCGTAGAGTCCGTACCAAAGTATGAGAATTAAAAGAAAAACCATTAAAATTGCTAAAAAGAAAAATTGTATTAACGTGGCAGTCAATTTATTTAAATATTTTAAATTCAAACATATATTTTTTTTTTTTGGAATGGATATGGAAAAGAACGCGCATGTAATAGAGAAAGTAAATAGCATTATAAGTGTAGAAGGTTGAAAGGAAAGGCCAAAAACAAGATTTCGAGAAAAAAAAAGGATGAACAAGCAATTTATATTATTAAAAAACAAAAAGCGTCCATATACATACGCTCGAAAAACATTATCCTCTTTGACTATGTCAGTTGGGCAAAAAGAATCTGTGTGTTCAGATGACAGTTGATAGAATAGAATGAAAGAGAAAATATTTGTACCGACAAGTAATTTTAAACCACAAAGAAGATTAAAAAAATACAAATGACAACACAAGCAATCGACACATGACACAGAAACACAATAGCCACAGACAATACATTATCAATCAAAGCCATCATTATTCCATTTTCAAACGATAATCATGTCTAAGAATTCAGCACCATCGATCTAACGTTGACATGTCATTGCGTAATGCATTCGAACATTATGACCTATTACTAGAAGAATAAAGTGGAAATTGCATCAGCTTGTTACATTAAAATGGAAGATGATGATAAAATTAAATGATTTTTAAGCTTAAGTCCTTCTGTAATTATTTTTATGATCATTTAGAAAAGAGCGCGCAGAGAATCTTCTCATTCATTCTTCAACATTCATCTTCATATCAGTCGATAGACGTCCAGTCCTGGGCAGTCAGTCTTCCCCAATTTACGCCACCTTACCCGGTCATCCATCTGTTTAAATGTTTAATTAAAAATGTCTAGTACTGCTAAAGAAAGCATTATAATACCGTTACGACGTTACTTACGACCGTTAATCACATTTGTTAGGTGGAGTATGTACTCATTTGTCACTGTTACACTTATAAAAGTAAAATAACAAAAACAAAATGTCAGCTAATTAAATTACGGCCAGTATTCTAACCAGGTAGAGCCATGCAAGAAGAAGTAGCAACTCAATCCATTATTTTTAATTGGCATATTGTTACACATTTTTATAAATTAAAAAAGCTTTTTTTATACTAATAATACTAGCTGATTGACATTATTAAATCCAATCAATAGCTAATCACCTTAATGGCAATTAATCGTTGAGAAAGATGTATTTATTACCAAAAACCATTACAGAAATTTTCTGTTACAAAATCATTTTTTTTTATTCTGGCAACAATAATTAACCATTATATTTATGGGTATATAATTGGCACCTCTGACCTATCATGATGAAAACATCATTACATATTAAGAAATAAGTGCTGTTATTGCATAAACACCTACATTTTTATTCCTTCATAATAAAATTATGAAGGAATAAAAATTGTTCGAAATTTGTAATTATATAAATTATTTGTATACACATGTTACATTGATAACATCATGCTGGTCAATTTATAAGTGACCTCTATTACCCTAATTACTTCTATACCACAGTAATTTGACGAAAGTGTACTTATTAGATGGCTACGAGCACAATGCACATTCGACTCTTAAGATTCGACCCTGCATTAAAAGTTGTAGATTTTGATGGATCGATACTACAAGCATCAAGCACGAATGTAGTTTTTTTTCCAAAAAAGTGCCGTGTGGAAAGTGGAATTCGATACCCACATGGAAACATTATTTTGTGCGATCCATAATTAATATTATATGTTTCTAGTCTATAAGTTTACGAGTGTACGGTATTAGTGGTAACATGGAGAAAATTACATAAGTTACTACTGGTAGTACGACTGGTAGAAACACTGATAACGAATGGTACTGTACGGGTTGTTCCATACTGCTGACTGTGGTGATCACATTACAAAAATCAGAATTAATCATCTTGTGACTTTTTCTATTGAAAGTGCGCACAGACAATAAACTCGTAAGACGAATACGCGTCTTGGCATTTTGCATTTAGTGACAATTGAGTTAAAGCTAAAATTTCCGTGATAGTATTCTTCAACTTACGCCCTTTTTCTTTAACCTTACCTAAGCCACAGATTACAGAACCTAACATAAGCTGTAAAAGCACATACGGAAGACATTTATGTTTACGACTCACACCTCCCCAACAATAAGCAAGCTGCATATACAAATGGCAATGTGTTAACAATTGCTATTTGTACGCATATATCTGTATAAAACTAAATAGCATATTTCGATGTACTGTCACTAATAAAGAAGTAGCCCTTAAGCTATCTCTATTAATGACCTCTTTGGAGTACTAGTAGAGCGATCAACTGCTAAATCAGAGGTCGCGGTGCAAACATTTGTATTACAAAATTTGAATATTAAATAATAATAATAAATAAATAATAATATATTTGGACACTATCACACACCGTCATCTAGTCCCAAGCTAAGCAGAGCTTGTGTTATGGGTACTAGATAACTGAAATATAATACATATACATACTTTGTTTTCGTAAATACATACTTAGAATACATAGGAAACACCCAGACTAAAGACAAATACAAATGTTTATCACACAAATATATGCCTTCCGCGGGAATCGAACCCACGACACCCTTGAATGATTCACTTACCACATGTCTATTATAGGTACTAGAAAAGTATTGGTACTTTTATAATCGCCTCTGCTATACATATACCTCTCCCAATATTCGCCACCTACGTAATATAACTATATCACCCAGTTTCTGAAAGGCTGATCAACTAAAAATTAACTAATCACCAGGTAAATCTCATGTGAAGTAACTAAAAGCATGCTGAAAACATGGATAATTTATCTAATTAGTTACTAATTAGATCAAATGAAACTAATTATCCATGCATTTAGCAACCCAGTTGGTACTTCACATAAGATTTGATTTTCATCATGAAATCAAAAATCATTTTATTATAATATGTGATTGCCTGTTAAATAAAATAATGTATTAAAATCTTATTATGATAAGATTTTAATACATTATTTTATTTAACATTTAATATATTATTTCTATGGAATAGATTAAAAATGTACGGAATTGACATAAGCTAACGCTTACAATGTCGTAAGCTTATGTCAATCCCATAAATTTTATCTATTCTATGAATAGAATAGAAATCTATGCCACTTGTCTAGGGTCTCAGGATACACTGTTAAATAAACTTGGCAGATGGTGACTCATCGAGATGAGTTCCGTAAACAACCGACATAGGTATAGCACTCATGCAACACTGTTGTACGCTATTAGGGATGTCAAAATGCAGCGTGGATTTCGCCGTTGCAGCTGCCTTACTTGCAACCGTTCGTAAATTGCCTGCGTCGTACATTTTACCGATAACTACTGATTTGAAAGATGAAAAAACATTTCTTACAGCTCCAATCAGGCACTAACTAAGAGTCTTGTTTAAAATAAAACACAACCTCATATAGCAAGCTTAATAATAATAATAATAATACCAGCCTATTTACTGTCCCACTGCAGGGCAAAGGCCTCTTCTCATATAGAGAAGGTATGAGCATTAATCACCACGCTTGCTCAAGGCGGATTGGCAATTTCAGACATTTAAGTCCAGGTTTTCTCACGATGTTTTCCTTCACGGTTAGTCAGAAATGTCCAAGATAAACTTAGAAAGTACATATTATTTGAAAAATCACATCGGTACTTGCCCGGATTCGAACCCACTACCTCGTATTTACGAAGCGGGTGCCTTATTCACTGGACCATTAGCAAGCTTATTATAACCTTATTTTATTTCTATCCTTATTTTTAATTGTACAAAAGAGAAAGACAAAATACAAAGTGACATTAAAATAATACTGCTTATGAGATGGTGGTAGGCCTCCTGAGGCCCTAGACAAGTGTCAAACATTTCTATTCTATTCATAGAATAGATTAAAAAATGTATGGGATTGACATTAGCTAACGCCAAAGCTGTCAATCCTATACATTTTGTTATCTATTCTATAAATTAAATAGAATAGAAATATTTGCCACTTGTCTAGGGCCTCTGATCTGATTCATAGTTAGGGTTATTGACCGTTAATTAATAGCGTTCATGCCTCTAAATCTATCAGATGGGCAATCAAACAACTACTCTCTTCCTCCAAAAAAGAAACTGTAGCATATGTGAGAGAAATAACATTTCATTTAATAAAATTCTTTTTCACTCAATAACTTTCGGCTTTCTCAACTCAGAAATAAGCTTGTAGTTTTTGACATTTTAAAGCTATATTATTGTTAAATCTATATTATAAAAATAAATAGCTGAATGTGTTGCTAAACAAATTTTGAGAGCAGCTGAACCGATTTCGCTAATTCTTTTTTTATAATATTCTTAGAAGTTCGAGAATGGTTCTTACGGAGAGAAAAAATTAAAAATTTCCTGAAAATATAATAAAAAAAGAAAATATAGAATCGACTGTTAGGCGGTACGAAGTTTGCCGAGTCAGCTAGTAAGTAATAAAACTATTACACTCAACTTTCAGTAAGTTTCCAAAGAAATCACCCTATCTATACAATATTGCAAAATAATTGTACGCATAGAGTACGCACACGAAATAACGTCGTTATAGAATTTTATCTATGCTTCATTATATGTAATCTGTGCTCTCATGGTAATTAACACGTTCAATTGTGATCAGATACAATTAATTCTAAGAATTATTTCATAATAAAATTCACAGCTATGCCTTTATAAACAGTATCTATACCTATATTTGAAACTTTCAAGTTTTGTTGCAAGCTGCAATACATGTCTTATTTTTACATTAACAATCCACCCCAGCTTTGCACAAGGGTATACGACATAATCCTTTAAGTATATGAGTGTATTATTTTACGTTAAACTATTTAGAGGTAAAATCGATTTCTTGATCGATTATGCTATTCTTATAATCGATTCCTTAACGATTAAATATACTAAATATACTACTCTTACATTTATGCATTAGGATACCTCTAATAATAAAATAAAAAGTCTATTAATTAAAATAACAAACTTTCAAAGTTCTCACTTCGAACAAAAGCTTAAAAATACTAAGCCATTTAAAAAAAGAAGAAAAAAGTTGAAGTAAAGACTTTTTGTTTTCGTGGCCTTATTTTGAAGTGCATTAAACACAGATTAATCTCAATACGTGAGTTACACAAGCGTTCTAACATCTATTGTGTTTGTGTAGTAATTGCTGCTTTGGGGTTCCGTAACTCAAAAGGTAAATCGGAACTCTAAACCGGTTTTTACCGCATGTATTACATCGTTAGTCGTCAGTTTATCTAAACTCTGTCTGACAAGAGCTTTTTGCTGGTATAACAGGTGATATTTAAAATGTATTTATGTCAAATACTGAGATAAATAGCCTGTTCAGTTTTTGATTTTGTGTAATCAAATGCAGACGTAAGAGATATAATCTAAACTTTTTAGTACTTTTATTATTGATTAAGAAATTTGACAAGTTTACAGCAGCAGTTCACACGTATAGAAAAAAAAATGAAACCCGTTCTTTTATGTTCGTTTAATTTAATTAGTAATGTTTGTTCTCCAGAAAATAAAAGCATTATTCTAATGATTCATCTGGAATCTTTGATATTTAAGACAGATTCGCGCTTGTTAACTTATGTTCGCTTTTTGTACATAAACATTAGATGTAGATTAACATATTGAGGTTAATATTCATATTATATACTTATTATTATAGTTCATTTTTCTTTGCTCTTACTTTTCATATTTATAGTAAGTAATAATTATATTATTAAGAATTTAAATGAGGTTTAAATTGTGAATAAATCCTTTTATCCGCGGTTTTGCATTGCGTGTGCGTTACACGCACACATAGTTATTATTTTAAATGTCTTAAATATTACTATTAATAATTATATTTTTCTTTTTATAGTTATAAAATTAATAAATTAAGTATATATTATATAATAGCGGTTAAGATGTAAAATAATTATTATTAATTTAAGTACATAAAATAAACGCAAAGGTCGTAAAAATAATTAAGTAGGCGTATTATATTACCTAATTAATTATTCTTTATGGATTTTTTAGGTTATATTTCAAGCCCAATTTTTTACATAATTACTTTCACTTAAAAGTTACAGGTACATTTCTAAATTGAATTTTTATCAGAAAATTCATTATAGCTTAGATTAAAAATATGTAAAACTCACCTTGAATTCTTCTTCTTAAAAATACACCGAAGCAAAAACTACAACAAGTAAAAAAATGCAATCAATACAAAATATTTTTAAAATCACAACACTATCACTTTTCGTCGAATTAAAAAAAACTCACGTTCCAAATCTGTTCAAAAAGAACCGCCAAAAGTTAAAAATAGAATGCGAATTCGTCCAAGCAACGGAGGCGAATGCACGCGTGCGAACCATAGACCACGCTTATAACGTTCTCCCATACGAAGTTACCACTTAGAGACGACCCCTGCACGTAATCTTTCACTTAATAAACAGAGTTCATCTTGAAATGGCTACCAAATCCATTTTACTTAGGCCTCAGCTGCCAAACTTTCACTTTAGACAGACAGCTCAAATAACATTTGGGGTTTCAATGAAAATGATGGTTCATGGAGTCTTTACTTGCAAATTAATGAATAATCGACAATTAGAATAAACATTACGTCGACACCGGGCACTGCTTGCGTAAAATAACACAATAAGACTATTGAAGGTTGTTTCTATTGAAACGTCTTCGTGTTCTGGTGAATTTAGAGTCCCCCTAAATCTTACAGACATGTGAATGGACCGTGCTTGTGTTTTATTGAGTTGATAATTACACTTAACTTGCTTTGTCTTTGTGATTAAATAACAATATTCAAATAGGTAATAAGATCCGTATTCGTGCTGAAATTCCCAAACTTTTTGGAAGCCACAATAGCGTTGTTAAATTAATTAGAGCTTCTGAAAAGTTGTTAATAAAAAATACACCTAGTATTTTTACTTACAACAAAATAAAATATGCCAGCCGCCTGACAAAACTTTGTGTGATCTCTAAGTGTGGACCTATGTCAGGGTGTTAAGGCCGCTATTAGGCCGCTATCGACTATCATAGAAATATGATCAAAGATGTGTAAGTCATTTTTGAATGAAGAACATATGGCGGGTATAATAACTACATGTGATTATCTATGATCATAGTTTGAGGGTCGTCGAACTATGATCATAGAATTTGACAGATATGAAATCATATTATATTAATAAAAATGTAATACCGCTCTTAGACTATCATAGAAATATAATCTATATTTGATATGAATATGGTCATTTTTAAATGAAGAACATATGACGGTATAATAACTACATGTGATTATCTATGATCATAGAATTTGACAGATATGACATCATTTTTTTATGATAATGTAAAAAAATCTAAAGAGTTATTGAACTCATGACACGTAACTGGTTAGACCGATGTAGCAGACATAGGAAAGAAAATATAGTTATTACATCGCGTTATACTATAACGGCCTAATCTAGAGTTTGTAAAATGACCTGTCACACAGGCTTGAAAATTAATGTAATTTAATTTTGACATAGTAATGACAAAATATGGTCGTGTAAAATGTGTCAAAAAGTTAGAATAATTTTCGTAGGTCGTAGGTTTAAATACCTACCAACGGTGTGAAGCTTAGGCGATTGCAACTTTATAGATAACAGGAAACCGATACATGAAAGTCAAAAAAAAAATACCAAATCTGCCGTCTTCTATAGGGTTTGCCAACATAATTTGAATTAGAAATTTTCTAAGAGAATTCTTGGTATTCCCTCTTTAAAAACGGACTTTCTAATAAAGTTGAAACAAATCTGAGAAAAAAAATTACTTAAAATATGACGTATTAAATACTAAAAGACCAACCGCGTAGATTTATATAAATATTAATGTATATAAATGGTGTACGCGTTAATAAATATGTATCAAGTGAGTTTAAGTCAACATATTTATCATTACTTTAATGAAGTACTATTCGTTCTATACCGATGGTTTCTAAAGAGCAGTCCGCATCGCGCCACCGCTTTAAATTACATTTTACTTTGATTACTGCTCCGCTCCCGTGGGTCGTAGCGTGATGTTACATAGCGTACCTACCTTCCTGTTTACCTTTCTACCTACCTACCTTCCTACCTACCTCCCTCAAGAACTGAGCTATAGAACACAGAAAGAATTATTCAAATCATACTAGTAGTTTTCTAGATTCGGTTAACTCTTCCGCTTTATTTATTACTAGCTGCGCCATACGGCTTCGCCCGCGCGTATATGTTTTGTATCCCTCGGGAACTAGACCGATTTTCGGGATAAAATACCTACGTCCATCTCCGGTACCAAATCTATCTACATAGCAATTTTCCCTTTGCACGACATATGTCTAAAAAAAAATGTCCATCACTGCAAAATAGTCCAATTTTTAATTTGACCAGCTATAAAAATGTCCAACTACAGAAACAAACGACCATTTATATAACCAGCTATAATAACGTCCAGCCATAAAAATGACAATTTTATAGAAATCAGTTCAGCCGTTTAGGTGCTGAGTAGTAGCAAACACACACACAAACTTTTACATTTATATTATTAGTAGGAAACCGTCTTTTTGTATGTATGCCCGATTCTTAACTTACTTATTGTCTCGTTACGATCATATTTCAACAGATATCGATGGGTTATTAAAAACCTTTTGATATCTCACTCACGTTTCCACGCACGTATTGCCCAAGTCTTCTATTTTGATCATGTTCTTGATTAATTTTGTAGCATTGAGTAAAATTAAGCAATTTTATTTGAATGGTATTCTTAAATGTACCGATAGGACCTTTATGGGTTCCGTTTTAAAAACAATGTTTTTGAATGGTATTCTTAAATGGAACGATGCTTTACAAATTCCGTTTTTCTTTATGCAAAATCCTAAAAAATAAATAACAGTTCTACAGTGCCATAAAGAAAACCGAAACCCAAACAAAGCATTGAGAGCTTCGGTCTTGACTAAGCTTATGCTCTTTTTTTATTGACTCTGTGGCGCAGAGGACGCGCAAACGACTGCTGTGCACGAGGTTCGAAACCTATAAAGAACAAAGCTTTGTGTCCATAAATGTTTGTTTTAAGTCAGTGTGTACTTTGTGCCCATTAATTGTATTTTTATAAAGTGGGACACAGGGCTTGTTCCGTTCTACAGGACTTTTCTAAAAAAAAACAACTTATGTAAAAATCACGCTGGTTTCAGCATGAATGGGCCGGAACGATCGTGAAAGTACCACCCTCTCATAGAAGATAGACGTAAGAGTAGTAGTATCCGCACTGCGTTTCATTCGGTGAGTGAGAGCGCCGAAGGCCCAATTTCTCCCTTTTCCTCATTTCTGACCCTCATTCCCTTCCGCAGCTTAAGACGATGGCTTTTGGTATGGCGGCCACAACTTCTGGATTCCACTGACTGCTTACCATCAGGCAGAGTGTAGTCACTTTGGTAGGCTTATATAAAAGATTGACACAAGACTTTTAGGATGTTTTATTTGGTGTCCTCAAAACAATCATACAATCTGTACATCTAAGTAATTATGAAGCGTCGACCGTGTGACCTCTCAAAACTCCTACATAGATAACACCTTTTGTGCAATGATCCTCTAATGATGTTCATAGATAAATAAATCTAAATCTAAACTATTATTATAGGCCTTCATCCTGCACTTACAGTATTATGATGAATGGATTAGAACAATGATCATGTGTTTAATTTTGAACGAATACTCCATTTCGTAAAAATTAGCTTCGTCACCACAAAAGCTGCAATATTATTTTAATATAGGCTTCGTCAAGGCCAAGGTAACGTTAAATAGCCTTATTTGTAGATATTTATACAATTCTAATGCACTCTCATACACAACACAAGATACCTAATAAAAAATCTATTATTTCGAGGTCACTAGTTAACTAATGACATTCAAACGCTTTAAAGTTCTAAGAAGCACGCGATTACTGTAGAGTGGTATGTAACTGTTCTTATGCATTACGAATAAACCAGTTCTCGGACATGTACATAAAGGGCAAAAGGGAGAAGTCACCAAACTAAGCACATTAGTATGGATCGCCAATAATCTATGAGAGGTATTTGACGGTAGTAGATCCACGCTGGTTTTAGCATGAATGGGCCGGGTCGTCCGGGGAAGTACTACCCTCCCATAGAAGATTGACTTGAGAGTAGTAGTATCCTTACTACTGCGTTTCGTTCGGTGAGTGAGAGTGCCGGAGGTCCAATTTCCCCCCTTTCCTATTTCCTCACCTCCCTCATTCCCTTCCTCTAACCCCATTCCCAGCCGCCATAATGGAGGCCACCATACCAGCAGTTTAAGACGATAGCTTTTGATATGGTGGCCACCACTTCTGGATTCCACTGACTGCTTACCATCAGGCGGGGTGGAGTCACTTTGGTAGGCTAATAATATATATATAAAAAAAAAGAGGGTTGTAGTGTATGTGGTTGTGTCTGTTATTTGTCTCGTGCGCATACGTCACAGTGTGAGCTAGTCTATGTCCGGGGATGACATTGACAGGAGAACACGGAGAGTGGTGGTGCGTTGGCGAGCCGAATAATCTGGAACGAGCGAGACGCTATAGTGAATACTACATTGGCGACGAGGATAAACCTCAGTAAACCTCATATCGAAATTACCAGTAAGTAAGATACGCTTATTTTGAATTCGTTTTATGGAAAGAGAAGGATGACGGTATAATTACGAATCCGTTGAATTGGCCATATTTACAGCAACTGAAAGTCTGGACTGACGATGATTATCTTTATGATGAATGTTATACTGCTATTTGTATAATTCACCAGGTTATTTACATTCGGTAATAATAAATAATGACAATCACGATGATTATTTGCACTAATGTAGGTACTTACAATATTGTTTGAAAAAAAAAAACGATAGGTACACAGGATTCAACATAATTAGATAAGCAGGTGTTAATTATTTATTGATGTGATCTTTAAACTCAATACCTACCCTAAATCAGAGACATAATAACCTAAAGTACCTACTTGTTTACTATTAGTCGTACTAAGAATCACAACATTCCAAACAAAGGAATGTTGTCTGTGCAGTAGCCAGAACCATTATACTGATAAAGATGACACCTATGCATATTAATGAATTATAGTTTATAGAATATTATTTTAGATTGGCATTATAAAGTTTAGTGTTATGTTGGTTCGACACTTAATTATGTACCTACTTATAATAGGTATGGCTAAACATGTATTGTAGAGTCTCTAACATATTATGTTACTATTATTGCATCCATTATATACCTATTATATAGTGCAAGTACCAATATACATACTATATCTTATTCTGTTTGATCATAAGTAACATGAATATTAAAGAATAAAATAATTAGTACAAATTATTGTAAAAGATTCTATTGCATATTATTTGCATTATATTACTGTTCAAATGGATAAATGTGAAGCATTCATAATTTGAAATCAGTATAGACTAAAACATACAAAAATAAAAATATATGAGCTATGTATCTCTACTTATTAAATTAAAAACAAAATATAATTTATAATTAGGTGAATGGTTTTAGTTTGGTCATTAAATTGACATTGTTATAAAAACAATACCATTGCAGCACCGCTGGTCATTAAATTGACATTGTTATAAAAACAATACCATTGCAGCACTGCTGGTCATTAGATTGACATTGTTATAAAAACAATACCATTGCAGCACTGCTGGTCATTAAATTGACATACCCAGTCACAAAGGTGGCATGGTTGCAGCACTGCTGGTCATTAAATTGACATTGTTATAAAAACAATACCATTGCAGCACTGCTGGTCATTAAATTGACATTGTTATAAAAACAATACCATTGCAGCACTGCTGGTCATTAAATTGACATTGTTATAAAAACAATACCATTGCAGCACTGCTGGTCATTAGATTGACATTGTTATAAAAACAATACCATTGCAGCACTGCTGGTCATTAAATTGACATACCCAGTCACAAAGGTGGCATGGTTGCAGCACGGCTGGTCATTAAATTGACATTGTTGTAAAAACAATACCATTGCAGCACTGCTAGTCATTGAACTGACATACCAAATCATAAAAAGTGGTGGCAGCATTGCTGATCATTAAATTGATACACATTCATATTAATATATACAAAAATCTGGTCGGTTTCAGACATCACACTAATATGTCGCAGCTGAACCTTGAGAGGTTTGATTGTGAAGGGGAACCTACATCTGTTGGTGCCAGGTGGGAGCGTTGGAAACGAGCTCTGTTCATATACCTAGATGCAGCTGGTATTAATACAAATGAAAAGAAGAAAGCTAGCTTATTGCATTATGGTGGTTTAGAATTACAAGAGATATTTTACAATATTCCTGATGAAAATGAAACAGACGGTCAAGACATATTTCAGACTGCAATAAATAAACTTGATGCTTATTTCACACCAAAGCAAAGTAAAGTTTATGAACGACATTTATTTCGCTTGCTTAAACAAGAACCAAATGAAAAGTTTGAAAAATTCCTTGTTCGACTTAGACAACAAGCTGATAAATGCCAATTTAAAGATAAAGATGACCAAATCATAGACCAGATAACTGAGAAGTGTCTGTTAATGGAATTAAGAAAGAAAATATTACAAACTGGCGATTCTATGACACTTGATAAAATAATTACTGAGGCAAATGCACTTGAGGCTGTTAACAGGCAAATAGAAAATTTTGGCAATGGAATAGATAAAAATCAAGACATCAATACAGTAGAAATAAATAGGAAAAAAGGTTATTTGAAAGGTAATTATAAAAACCGAGCAGAAAATTTTGAATGTGGTAGATGTGGAAGCAAAGATCACGGTTCACAAGATAGTAAATGCCCTGCTAAGGACAAGGACTGTTTAAAATGTGGTAAAAGAGGACATTTTCGACAGTTTTGCAGATCTAGGCTACCTATGAAAAGACATAACGAAACAAATAACTATACAACAAATAGCAAGAGATTCAAAGCACAAAACAGGAAAGAAAACCCAAAAAATACAAATAAAACTAAAGATGATATAAACTATGTATTCAGAATAGATGAAGATAATGAGTTAGAATGTGAAATAGGAGGGATAAAAGTAAATATGTTGATTGACTCTGGATGCAGATGTAACTTAATTACAGACAAAACATGGAAAAAAATGAAGGAGAATAAAATAAAAATACACAACCAAATTAATAACCCTAGTAAAACATTTTATGGTTATGGAAGTAGCCAACCATTGAAAGTCACCAGATCTTTTGATGCAAATATAAGAATAGCTGACAAGTCAGAGGCAGCAACTTTTTATGTAATAGAAGATGGAACAAGAGATTTATTAGGCAAACATACAGCAATATACATGGGAGTTCTCAAGATCGGATTAGAGATAAACGAAATAGAGATGGATAAACCATTTCCAAAGTTCAAGAATATCCAAATTAACATATCAATAGATGATAGCGTGCAACCAGTATCTCAACCACTCCGCAGAATCCCTATACCACTTGAAGAAAAAGTTAACAATAAAATTAAAGAATTAATTGATAGAGACATTATTGAAGAAGTCCATGGTCCTTCAAAATGGGTGTCTCCAATAGTACCAGTATTAAAAGATAATGGAGAAATCCGACTCTGTGTGGATATGAGACGAGCTAACACTGCAATTCTAAGGGAAAATCATCCTTTACCAACCATGGATAAACTATTACCAAAAATGAAAAATGCCAAATTCTTTAGCAAGTTAGACATTAAGGACGCATTCCACCAATTAGAACTGCATCCAAATTCTCGGCACATTACTACTTTTATCACAGGCAAAGGACTTTACAGATATAAACGCTTAATGTTTGGCATTTCGTGCGCCCCCGAGATTTTTCAAAAATCCCTTGAGAGGATCCTTCTAGGATGCGAAGGAACTATCAATTTCATCGACGATATTTTGGTATATGGAAAGGATAGAGAAGAACACGACATGAGATTAAAGATAGTGATAAAAACTTTAGAAGAGAATAATGTTGTGCTAAGACATGATAAATGTTTATTTCGTAAGACTGAAATACAATTTCTAGGACATAAGTTCTCGGATAAAGGAGTTACCCCTTTGCAGAAATATGTGTCTAGTATCCAAGGATTTCGACCACCTATGAATATACGTGAACTGCAGAGCTTCCTAGGTCTGATTAACTTTGTCGGGAAATGGATACCCGACTTAGCAACCAAAACAGAACCCCTTAAAGAGTTGTTACGGGACAAACATGCAAAGACATCAGAAATCAGTAATTACTGGGGGTTTAAGCAAGAAACTGCCTTTAATGAATTAAAATCTGCTCTGGCTACCATGCCAACTCTAGGATATTATGATGTTAATGATCGAACGGTAGTGATAGCTGATGCTAGTCCGGTGGCGTTGGGTAGTGTTTTAATACAAATAGACCAAAGAGGGCCACGAATTATTGCATATGGCCACAAGACATTGACCGATTGCGAACGGAGATATTGCCAAACCGAGAAAGAAGCACTGGCTTTAGTATGGGCAGTGGAGCATTTCCACGTGTTCCTATATGGTAAACAATTCGAGCTAGTCACAGATCACAAGCCTCTCGAGGTTATATTTGGGCCCAAGGCCAAACCATGCGCTAGAATAGAGCGATGGATTTTGAGACTACAGACATACGAGTTTAAAGTCGTTTATAAACCAGGCAAAGATAACATTGCAGATAGCTTATCTAGATTGTGCAAGCTAGAAAAAACCATGAAGAACGCAGTTGGAGACGAGATACGCCAAATAGTGGAGATGTCAAAACCCACCGCTGTGTCGTTGGAAGAAATTATAAAATACTCAAGTGAAGATCAAGAGATAATGAAGGTCAAGGAAGGTATATATAATAATACTTGGGACGATACAGTAAAGAATTACATGCCATTTAAAAACGAGCTCGGTTGGTATGAAGGAATTTTATTAAGAGGGACTAAGATAGTAATACCAAGTGAATTAAGGAATCAAGTCCTCGCAGCAGCCCATGAAGGTCACCCTGGAATAGTCCTAATGAAGGCTAGATTGAGAACTAAAGTGTGGTGGCCGAGATATGACAGAGATGCTGAATCCCTAGTAAAAGCATGTAAAGGGTGCACCTTAGTATCAGCTCCAAATCCACCAAATCCCCTTAAGAGAAGAGAATTACCGAATGAGCCATGGGTGGATATAGCCTTAGATTTAATGGGACCTCTTCCGAATGGTGATTTTATATTAGTTGTAGTAGATTATTTTAGCCGGTATAAGGAAGTTAAGATTATTCGCAAAATTTCCAGTTTAGACATGATTAAAATCTTGAAAGAAATGTTTAGCCGTCTAGGAAATCCGGCGACAATAACTGCAGACAATGGCAGGCAATTTTGCAGTGAAGAATTTAAGAACTTCTGTAAAGATAGGAACATTACATTATTTAACACCGTTCCTTACTGGCCACAACAGAACGGGGAGGTCGAACGCCAGAACCGGGACATTCTGAAACGTCTGAAGATCAGCCGAGTTGAAAATGGAGATTGGAAAGTGGGTTTGGAGGATTATTTAACCATGTACAACAGTACACCACACAGTGTGACTGGCAAACCACCTGCAGAACTATTCTTTAAAAGACAATTTCGTGACAAGATTCCTATGATTGGTGACTTCGACCGTCAACCAGAAGACTCAGAAGTGAGAGATACCGACAAAGAAAGGAAACAGCTTGGAAAAGACTATGCAGATAGAAAAAGAAAAGCAAAAGAGTGTGATTTAGTACCGGGCGATAAAGTCTACATGAAAAACATCAGTAAGAACAACAAATTAAGCCTAAATTATGATCCTACTCCACATACTGTGGAAAAAAGTACGGGAGGAGATATTGAGGTCCGAAATGATTCTACTGGACAATTATTGAGGAGAAACGTAGTGCATTTGAAAAGAATTGAGGGCAAATGGGAAATTAATAAAGGAAATGAAGATGGGAATAATGAAGACGAAAAACAAGATTAAAAAGATACTTAAATACACCTTAAATATTATTATAATATTATTAAAACGTATTATAGGTATAAAGATCTAATAAAGATTTATACTAATCAAAATGTATTTATTATTTAGCTAACTACACCTGTATACTCCGATGTACAAAAAATAAAATATAATAAAACAAGGAAGGGATGTAGTGTATGTGGTCTCGTGCGCATACGTCACAGTGTGAGCTAGTCTATGTCCGGGGATGACATTGACAGGAGAACACGGAGAGTGGTGGTGCGTTGGCGAGCCGAATAATCTGGAACGAGCGAGACGCTATAGTGAATACTACAAGGGTAGTTCTCCCTGTTTTAGCAATTTTATTAAAACCTTACTTTCGTCTCTATCCTTGTTTTTAATGGTACAAAAGAAAAAGACAAAACACAAAGTAAAATTAAAATAATACTGGTTTATGATGTAGTGGTAGGCTTTCTGGATCTGATAAGTTTGTTATTGTTATATTAGACTGAATAACAATGGAAATAGAAGTTTATTTGTAGTAATTGATAGTTTTATGAGTGCAGTGCTGATTGAGCGTACGTTAATTCTGTAAAATTAATAAATATTTCTTTGTTAAAATATTAACTACTTAGTAAATACCTCAAACTCTGCCGTAGTGCTGTATGCAGGGTTGTTGCAGTTTGTTACAACTTAAACTGCCTCTGTGGTTCGGTCGCGGGTTCGATTCCCGCTCAGTGCAAATATTTGTGTGCATGAACATGTCTATTTGCATTGGTTTGGGTGTTTCTATGTATAATATGTATGTATTTACAAAAAAAAAGTATTTTAGTATGTATATCCGCATTCTAGAACCCATAACACAAGCATATAATATGCTTACTTTGGGTCTAGATGGCGTTGTGTGTAGTTGTTGAAATATTATAACGCTGTCGACACGTTTACGACGTTTAGTACCACAAAAAACAGCACACGATAATATCAGGTTCCAAAAATTTCTGCCGACAAACGCGAGAAAAGACATCAAAAAGATAAAGTCACTTTACCATCCACACCTAAAGTCCCTCTGAAAGGTCAGTCGTGCGGAAGCTACTGCTGCTCTCCTATCGGACTTTACAGCCATACCAAAGGTTGCCGCAAGAATGCTGCTTAACTCTTCTGATTTCTCTTCTGATGAAGACGTGAAGGCCTGAGATGATGATAATAATAATAATAATAATAATAATAATATTCTACCACATTCACACAGCGCCATCTAGCCCCAAATTAAGCAATTATATTTGCTTGTGTTATGGGTACTAAACAACTGATATACTACTTATGTATACATTTTTTTTTTGTAAATACATACATATTATAGATAAATTATACCCAGACACAGAACAAACAATCATGCTCATCACACAAATATTTTGTCCTGGGTGGGAATCGAACCCACGACCTCCGGCTTAGCAGTCAGGGTCACTAACCACTCGACTAACAGGCCAGAATGATGTTAGATGATAGAGATATAGTATCACATACCACTGTTAGAGTAATAAGTTCTTTAGAAATTCACGAATTTTTAACCGACTTCAAAAAAGAGGAGGTTATCAATTCGGGTCGTATGTTTTTTTTTTTTTTTTTGTATGTTTGTTACCTCATATCTCGGTCATTTATGAACCGATTTGAAAAATTTTTTTTTTATTTGATAGGGTATACTCTGAAATTGGTCCCATTTTTTTATTATAAGAAATGGTTCAGTGGTTGTATGTTTGTTACAACAGAACTCGGTCATTTATAAATCGATTTTGAAAATTCTTCTTTTATTTGAAAGGGTATACTCTGAAATGGGGTCCCATGTTTTTTTTATAAAGAATGGTTTAGTGGTTTAGCTTCAATTTTATATTTTGTAACAAAACGTATGCCAGAAGTGAAGATGTGTAAAGCAACACGTCGATGTCTTTTGCGACGAATTTTCTGACATTGACATGTCCATGCTACAAGTGCGAAGTGATTTTTTTTCATTTTTTTACAGCACCACTGTTTATTTTTTGCATATCTATTAAGCGATTGCTCGGTCAGTTAAATTATGATTTTTGATGATTCTTTATTGTTGGTAGATCATCCATTTTTTGTTTTGATTTGTGGTTTCTGGGATTCAGGGTTTAGCGATCGAGAAAGTGTTGACAAGGACTTTATATATCTATTTACAATCTTACCTCTCGTGTCTACTTTCTTTCAAACGGCGCGGCGCTGTCTCATTTGCGCAGCACGTTTAGTAGGTCTACCCATATTGAATATATTTATACACAATTAATTCCCACTAAAAGGCTAAAAATAAAATAATTTTTAGAAAAAAAATAAAAACCGACTTCAAACAACACCTACATCCTTAACTAAAAAGTAGAAAATAATATTTTAATTACTTCATAGCAAAGAACATTAAAAGGGACTCAACGCAATCCTTGATACCTATAATACTTTACTATTTATAATTTTTAATTAGTTATTTTGGAGTCGGTGCCAGCCAAGAAGGATCATAATGGCCTTTATAAAAATAACCTACCTACTAGCAAAAAAAACCTTCTTGATTAATCTATTTAATGAATGAATGAATAATATACATTTAATACAAGAAATCGAACGGAATCAGATAAGTGCGCCTCAAATTTTTTATGTATATCTGAACACAACTATCAATGACGTCTGCCTTCACGAGTATGACCGCGTTCGGGTAGTGCACTCAGGCATATCCCCCACGCGTGCCATTACCGCCCCGTGCATTTCAAAAGTTTGCTGCAAAGGCAGAATTAAAGATCCTTCTTGGCTGGCACCGACTCCAAAATAACTAATTAAAAATTATAAATAGTAAAGTATTATAGGTATCAAGGATTGCGTTGAGTCCCTTTTAATGTTCTTTGCTATGAAGTAATTAAAATATTATTTTCTACTTTTTAGTTAAGGATTGAACATGTAGGTGTTGTTTGAAGTCGGTTTTTATTTTTTTTCTAAAAATTATTTTATATGTATTGGTAATTAACAATGAAAAATACACGCACTAACTTAACGTACATTGTTTTCTAGGTCGTAAAATTTTAGTATTACATTTTTGGAAGATACAATTTTACTATTTTATTATTTAATTCTTCGTTATTATGTATTTCACAGCTTGAATAAAGATTTGTGTAATATATTAACAATGACAAAATCAAAGAAGAATTTAAGCATTCTCTGAATTTATAGACAACTAGCGATCCATTCCTGCTTTTTACGACATGATTACAATTCGTTAAAATTTTCAGCTTTACTCTACTATAATATCTTTAAATTATAAATAAAAATCTTTTAAAAAAAATGCTCTATAGCCTAAACGCTAGTGAAAACCATATCAAAATTTGTTGCGTAGTTTAGAAGAAATTAGCTGAGAAACAACCAAAAAAAAAACAACTTTATACTATTTAGTTATGTACCAACTGAGGTTTACGAGTCCGTGTTAACTATGTATATAAGTGTTTCTACATACATATTACAACCGCCTACTTAAAGTGCAACGATGGTCAAAATTATTGTGCCCTTTCACACCTCTTCGTGTTGTATCAGGCCAATCTAGACTGGATTTGTATAGGTTTTGAGTTGTCAATTCTATTTAATTGTAGCTCCGTACATATTTGCTACAGACCTTTTTTTTCGCGTATTTAAATCTATGCTATTTGTATAGAAGAAGCGTTTGTTTGTTTATTTCTTTGAACGCGCTAATGTCTAGAACTACCAGTCGGATTTGAAAAATAATTTTTGCATATGATAGCCCAGTTATCGAGGAAGGTTATAGGCTATGTAGTATTACGCTACTGGCGACGGGAGCAGAGCAGTAAGCAAAGACGCGGGTGAAACCGCGCTGCGGCAAGCTAATTATAAATAATAATAATAATAATATTCTACCACATTCACACAGCGCCATCTAGCCCCAAATTAAGCAATTATATTTGCTTGTGTTATGGGTACTAAACAACTGATATACTACTTATATACATTTTTTTTTGTAAATACATACATATTATAGATAAATTACACCCAGACACAGAACAAACAATCATGCTCATCACACAAAGATTTGTCCTGGGTGGGAATCGAACCCACGACCTCCGGCTTAGCAGTCAGGGTCACTAACCTACTAGACCAACAGGCCAGTCAAATATAAGATAAACTGCCTGCGACAAATTGGTACTGCAGTTCTCCACAACCAGTCAATGATCCAGAGGCAGAGCCAAGACTACGTCGAAGAATGTAATACTGAGGGACATGAGAGAGTTCGTCGATGACGACGTCCCAAACAGAGCGAAGTGAAGAAAAAAAGCAGGTAGACTGATCCCATCACCATGTGGGATGAATAGCCAGGAAGAGAAAGACAGCGTTACGATCGGTCCGTCCATCATGTCAATAAAATTTATACCTCATTCGACATAGATTATATCGAAAATTGAAACATATAACTTTTCTTTGACCCTGTAGCCTAGAATTTAGAATTACTCCATCTCATCCATTTTAATTATAAAAGGCTGATAAGTAGTAACAGCGTTACTTGCGTAATAAATAGTCTAAATTCATCTTACTACATTAAAACGTACGTATACGGTAGTAGATCCTCGCTGGATTCAGCATGAATGAACCGGATCGACCGGGAAAGTACTCTACTACCCTCTCATAGAAGATCGATGTAAGAATATTTGTATACTAATGTATTCGCTCAGTGAGTGATAACGCTAGCAGCCCAAATATCCCCTCGGTCCTATTCCGTTTCTCTTTTCCTCCCTCACCCCTTCTCCGTGGTCGGCAACAGCTTGGTTGTGTTTTATAAGCATTATTACTTAAAACACAGTCATCTCTATAGGTTACGCTTACCACTTAACACCAGGTGGACCGTATTGTTATACCCTGCTAATGTATAGCAAAGGGCTGATGCAAGAACCAGACTGCTGTGTCAGCATTTTCTACTCTGGGAACTGTAAAGTGGTCGCATGGATAGTTCAGTTGACTTCAGAGCTCAATCCGGGTCGGTCATAAATATTTCTATTCCTTTGTATTTCTCTACTAATTTCTAAATCATTTATTCTAATATAATATACCAATTCTTTTAGCAAGTGAAAGTAGTTTTTTTTAAAAACTATAAACTAAATTATGATTCAATATGGGACATCTTTTCTTACAATTACCTTAGTTATATCAATTACTGTAATCTCTTTTATTATCTATAAATTAATTAAGTTCTTTCTAAATCATAGGAAATATAAGAATGTCAACAATGTCTCAATCAAACAACCGACCCGTTTTGAACAAGACAACACTCCGCATATCACCGATTCTCCCATTCCATTGCCTAAACTAAGGGAAATAGTGTAATTTCTAAATATTCTGAATTTCGGTTATTTCCCGAATTTCAGTCTTATGCGGGGGGTTGTTATACCCTGCTAATGTATAGCAAAGGGCTGATGCAAGAACCAGACTGCTGTGTCAGCATTTTCTACTCTGGGAACTGTAAAGTGGTCGCATGGATAGTTCAGTTGACTTCAGAGCTCAATCCGGGTCGGTCATAAATATTTCTATTCCTTTGTATTTCTCTACTAATTTCTAAATCATTTATTCTAATATAATATACCAATTCTTTTAGCAAGTGAAAGTAGTTTTTTTTAAAAACTGAATTCCGCAAATCCGTATAACAGTATGCTTGTTTGCCACCAAAGTTGTATAAAAAAAACGCCTGCCAAACACTACGTAAGGTTTATAATATCATAAACACTAATGATATAATAGTTTTCATTCATTAAGTACCCACAGCCATTATTTGTACTTGATAACTATGTACTTATCTATGTACAAACATTTTAACATAGTCATAATACGAAATCGTGAGAAATAACAAGGCACAATTTCTTTAAGCAGTGTTCATATCAGGTTAACATGTCGGATATATAATAATACATATTATATAATGTGATAAGATGTACGGGTTATATTTAATTTTATTTTTATTTTAGTTAATAGTTACATTTATCTACGAGCTAGGGTTGTCTGAGTGTCTACGCAGAATCCTAGAATACTTCGGTCACATTGCTAGAAAAGACGGGGAGAACCTCGAAAAGCTCATCGTGACTGGCAAAGTTGACGGAAAAAGACCTCGTGGACGGAGCCCAATACGTTGGTCCGACCAGATCCGCACCGCTCTCCAACCTACGAAACACAACGCCCTCCACACCGCCGGCGACCGAATTGAATGGCGGAGATAGGGAGAAAGTGATGCAGAAGAAAGGTCACAACCCCTTAGCACTGAGGAATACGACGCAAGGAGGAGGAAGTGTTGTCAACCTGATTGCCCAGCGTGGACGGCCCAACTCTCGCTGCCAGCTCTGGTTTTGTCCATGGTCCGTAGCAAAAGGGCTTGGGAAGGAGTCGCCTCCTTCTGCGAGGAGGTGATGCTCGCTAAGGAGGCGACCACGCAGAAGAGGGAGCTGACCACCATGCTTACCTCCCGTCGCGCATGCACCGGACGTCACCATGGGGTGCTCCGGGATCTGCAGTCACTCTGAGAGGTAGCCTGCGGACAGCGATTGGGCGATCGCTACCCGAATAGCACAGGTCTTAGATGTTTTATATCATACAATTTAATATAGAACTTTATAAATGCGCGACAGCCCTGTATAATTGACCTGCTAAATTATGTCATGCGCGTCAGTTGTCAGTAAACACTCGACTCTGCAACTCACCGACTTTAGACTAGGTGCATGAGAATTTAAGTTAGTCTAATTGAATCACCAGGTCAGACAAGAAACGTAAATACACACCTAAATGGTGAGTGTTATGTTGTAACTCGCAGGTACTAGGTAATAAAGAAATCAAAGATATTTAACTAGTTATTTATATCGGATAGATTGGAAACCCATAGGGTCAGCACAAATTGTTATACTGGGTTTTTATATTAGTCCATCAATGTATAAAAATAATGTAAATACGTAAGAAAAAGATAATAATATAGTAGCTGCAATCGTTCTTTAGGCCTAAATAATAATAGCCGGAATCCATTACCCGTTTTTTTTTGCCTACCAAAGTGACTCCACTCTACCTGATGCTAAAAGTCAGTGAAATCCAGAAATTGAGGACTCTCCTAAAAACAGGTTTTATCCATGGTCATCAGGATCGGCAAGTGGATTGATGACTGTTATAAGGTGTTATTCAGTACGCTCAGTTCAGTGTTTTTTTTTTTGTTTTTCACTTACGAATTAGCAGGAAGAGATGGGGTGGTTTCATAAACTAGACTGAATACAAAGTTAGTCATTTACCTACTTAGTTTTCAATCTTACTTTGGGATAGTTTTTTTTTCTATTTTGTTGCTATTGTTAAATTTGTGTGTCACTTGTGGCAACACAATTCATTTCTACTTTCATTGTCTACTGTAAAATTATTACGAAACAAGCTAACCTGAAGATTTGAGAAAAACTCACAATGTTTTAATTATTACATCAAATATTATGTGGTTCCTGTCTAGTCTAGCGTTCATTTTTATTTTTTTGGGTTAACTTAAAAGATTATCATACTGTATCGTCACATTCAACTGGAATGATCACAATAAGCATATAAGAGCTTAGAGATTCATTAATGCAATAATTCAATTTAATTTAATTTAAAACATTTATTTCAACTTTTTTTACCATGAAAACCTATTATACATACAATTATATAAACCTAAAAGTAATAACGAGTGCATCAGCTCTTACGCGGCGCGGTATTGTGTAACCTCTCACGACAGCACCAATACCTTTCGGCCAAAACTCTTCATTGAGGAAAATTTCAAGATGTCGGCACTCGCAACATGATTTTAACCTCTCGACCCTCAAAGTCCAGTTGGTTTTCTTTTCAATATACTCCACGATCTCCTCGGCCTTCATAAAGTGATGTAAAATAATGCCAAATCAATCTTTAATAACATGTATTGAAGGTTGATATATGCTTACTTTGGGTCTAGATAGCGTTGTGTAGTTGTTGTGTTATTATTATTAGGGCATATATGTATTCAAAAATGGCACGAACATTCATTTGATTAAAACATAATGGAAGATTAATAAATACATAATAATAATAATATTCTACAACATTCACACAGCGCCATTTAGCCCCAAATTAAGCAATTATATTTGCTTGTGTTATGGGTACTAAACAACTGATATACTACTTACATACATTTTTTTTTGTAAATACATACATATTATAGATAAATTACACCCAGACACAGAACAAACAATCATGCTCATCACACAAAGGTTTGTCCTGGGTGGGAATCGAACCCACGACCTCCGGCTTAGCAGTCAGGGTCACTAACCACTAGACCAACAGGCCATTAATATAATACATTAAACTACTAAATAAAATGTATCTTTCTTTAAATAGTTAGTTTCACAAATATCGCATAATCTAGATAAGGTTATACAATGATAGTCTACGACTATCAACTGTGTCACAGCCGGCATCACCTTCTCTCTTAATTGTTCACAAATAAAGTCATTGTTTGAACACATTCTAAAATTAAATAAGGTAACTGCACCAGTGGATGGATAAAAAAACAAAAATACTACAAATTTGCGCTTAAAGTGTCCATTATTAGTGCCTTTCCTATAGTAGGGAAGATAATAGAGGTAAATTATTGTGGTACGAATCTTGCAGAAAACTCTAAGTTTGAAATTGTTGTGCTGGCATTTGTAATAATGATTAAGCTTCGTAGATTGGTGATAAGTAGGTAAATGTTTCTGCCCGATATTTGTGAATGTAATTGATTGATAGGTGACAACTAATTTAGTAGCTTTTACAAACGCTATATCTGGACACATAGATCAGGGCATTCAAGTGGATGCCATATACACAGACTTCAGCAAAGCGTTTGATAAAGTTGACCATGGTACGCTTTTGTTGAAGCTTGCTGAGGTCGGTGTGGGCGGATCCTTTTTAGACTGGTTCAAGTCATACCTCACTAACCGCAGATTGTACGTCGTATTTAATGGTTATCGCTCTTCAGAGTTTACTGCTACTTCAGGCGTTCCGCAAGGTTCGCACTTGGGTCCGTTACTATTTTTGATATTAATAAACTCATTTTCAGATTGTTTTCATCACACTACCGGTTATCTATTTGCAGACGACCTTAAAATCATAGGAACTATCAAAAGCTCATATGATAATAAGCTCATTCAGGACGATCTTGATAGAGTGTGTGAGTGGTGTGAACTCAATAAGATGTCTCTAAATACTGACAAATGTCACTACATATCTTTTAGTAAGAAAAAAAAACATTGCAGACTATCAGACATCACATAATATAAATGACCACACACTCAAACAAGTTGAATGCGTTCGAGATTTAGGGATATTCATAGATAGTAAATTAACATTTAATTCGCATTTAGACAAGACAATAGTTAATGCATCCAAAATGTGTGGCTTTATAAATCGAAATACAAATAATTTTAAAAGTCCCGAAACTAAAATTATCTTATTTAATTTTTTGGTTCGTAGCATCTTAGAATATTGCTCGCAGGTATGGTCTCCTTTTTATGAAGTTCATCGAAACAGAATTGAACGAGTACAAAGAAGATTTCTCTCTCATCTTGCGTATAACCTGCATGTAAAATATCATTTAACTTCGTATGATGCTCGTCTTAAATACTTTAAACTGATTTCCCTTAACGATAGACGCAAGTTTTTAGATCTTATGTTCTTGCATAAATTATGTAATAATAAGATAGATTGTCCAGAATTATTATCTGAAATAAAAATTGCTGCCCCGAGCAGATTACCGCGATCATGTGCCTACAAGCTGTTCATTTTAAGCAGATACCAAACTAATCTGGGCCTTGATTCACCTTTAAATAGAATGTGCAAACAGTACAACGATCTTTCCCGATCATAGGATTGGGACATTTTTGGTAATACTCAGTCTAATTTCAGGTGTAAAATTATGGAATATATGCGTTCTTAGTGGTATTTATTACGTTTGTTGTCTACTCACATTTTATTGGCCTTTGTAATTACCTACTTATACTTATTCTATTTTTTTTCTCATAATTTCATTTCATTTTATTATTTATCACAACTTATTATTGTGTTTTTACTTTTACTCATTATATTGTGATAGTTTAGCAGTATAAATATTTTAAGTTAGATGTGGTTGGGTAGTTCTACAAACTAAGGAATTTTTGGCGGCTCAGCCAAAATATGATAAAAAAATTGTTAATAACAATTTTTTATTGATGGAATACTATTAATTACGACTGTTTCTAGATGGTCACTAATTAAAAATATAAATTCACAATTCTTTTCTGAACAAAATTACAGTTCAAAGTGCCGAATTCTCAGGATCCTGCAGTGTCCCTCGTACAAATTTTAGTTCAAAGTGCGTCGTGATACATTTACTTAAACATTAGGGTCTTAGAAGAAACCCAAATCAATAAGTTTACTATTTTTCCTGGCTAGGTAGAACAATTACTAAAGTATTTCCTTAAAAAAATATTGAATAAATCTTGTTTACATTTTGTCCCCACGATTTTATATCAGTATCCTGTTCGCTGCTGAATTAGCAAATATTCACTAGACTATTTGCTGTACGTCTTTGCTGTTCCGCTGAGTCGATAGTACCTACGAAAGAGACAAAGAATGTCATCTATCTATTCTCATCTAGCACGTTGTTTAGTGAGCCAAATGCGTTCGGCGACTGAAGTGGTGTCGTAATCAGTGGAGTTCACAGAATCCCGGTAAGATTTTTATTTACGAAATAAATAATGAATATGACTAATTTTAGCGTATTTATATGTAAGATGATAGCGCATAGGCCTAGTTTAGGTTAATTTTTGTTGAAAGTTATAAATTTGTGTGTTTATTTTATTTTTAGACAGAAATTATCAGGAACCTGGCCTCAGGATCCTGTCGAATTGGTACCCAGGATACTGAGAACCATCCAGGATCCTGAGCAGATCATATTAAAAATATTGTTTTTGTGCAATAATGTTTTCACGCTAGCATCTAAAATGACATATCTGTGACCTGAACTTGTAAATTGGACTTGGAATTACCACGAAGTAGGCCATGGTAAAGCAACACCAGATGGTGTAGGCGCTGTGTGTAAAAGAACTGCCAATGATGTCGTAGCTTGTAGAGGTGATGTTACTAACGTAACTGAGTTTTGCGGAGTCATTCAAAATTGCTGCCCTGGTGTGACACTTTTTATCTTCACTAAAAGTGAAATTAAAGATAAGGAAAAACTGTTTTCTAGCGATCAACAGAATTTCATACCTTTTACGGAGATACTCAAAGTCCATCAAATACAGGGCAGTGCTTTTATGCCACGAAAGCTACAAATAACTCAGCTGTTTTTGTGATAAGGGACATTACCGGATGACTTTACTAGAATACTCTTCAGGATCACGGTAAATATTTATAGACGTCTACGAAAGTGAGATGCAAAGAAAAGGTCAGCTAGATGATATACCTAAGCGTTGCAAGCGATCTTACTTTAAATTTGGAAAATCCAGAAGTTTTACCCACCATGCTTGATTTGCAAATTGACCCGACTACTCTCTTCCCAGACCTATCTCAGGAGCCATTAAGAGAAAAAAGAAATCAAAGAAAAGTTAAAACCCAAGAAATAAAACTTTATATCAAGGAAAGACAAAGTAAAAAAGCGGCTAAATACAAAAAACAAGACTCAAGACAGAAAGACCTTAATGAAAAGTCAAAATTTAAAAGAAGTTGAACGAGACTGTCAGAATTATTATTTTTGTTACTAGATTTAAATAAAATACTAGATTGTTTAGTCACAATTTGTTACAAAAACTTCATAGTGTTACCTTTAAGAGATATTTTATTATTGAGAGAGAGATTATTATTATTCTTATGTTCAATAATCATTTGATGATTAATGTTAATGTTGGAGGCTATTTTAGGTATAGAATTAGTAACTAAGCCAAGCTTAAAACAACTTTTTGTTATTATAAAAGATACTTTGATTATTACAAATTAATGTTAGAGGCAAATTTTTAAAATTTATGCAATAAATGATTGATCTCGATTGATTTTTGCTGTTTTCGTCAGCTTCCTTGTGACACTCTCAGTTTCCTGTGGGCCGATTTTTTTTAAATGGCCATAAATCAAAAAATATTAAATATTTTGACTGTTCCCTTTAGGATAAGCTAAAAGACACTGTACTCTAGTTATTAGACTAAATTCCGCCACCAGAATGTATAAAAAATGTCGGGCCGAAATCAGACTCGAATTCTTCCTTAGTTTGTAGAACTACCCGGTTGCCTATAATTGAGAGAGCATCAGGCATGCATTTCCTATGTTTTGTTACTTTTTTATGTATGTGTTTCTCTTGTTGGTAATCCTAATAAATAAATAAATAAATAAATAAATAAACTTGCAAACGTCTAGTGTACTCCATTACAACACTAGTCTGTTTAACTGTCCCACTGCAGGACAAAAGCCTCTTCTCATATAGAGAAGGTATGAGCATTAATCTCCACGCTTGCTCAAGGCGGATTGGCAATTTCAGACTTTTAAGTCCAGGTTTCCTCACGATGTTTTCCTTCATCGTAAGTCAGTAGTCGCCAGATAAACTTAGAAAGTACATATGATTTGAAAATCTTATTAATACTTACTCGTATTCGAACCCAATACCTCGTGTTTACGAAGCGGGTACCTTATCCACTAGACCATTTCGACTTGTAAAATATTAAAAGTCCGCCCAGAGATATCCGCTGCTACACATAGGCCTATCTCAAATACTGGAATGTCATACATATAGGATAGTACAACCAAGCGACCGTATACTTTACTTACGTAATAAATCAACTGAATGGTGAAGGGTAAACCATTACACGAGAAGATCATTATGATCGTTAATACGTTTGCAAAGCCGCAATTTCAACAAATTCAACAAAAAATCTTTTAAGCCTGACATTTATAACGAAAGAAAATATATAAAATGTTGTATTTCTAAACGATATAATTTTAAATATACAGAGGCTCTGTAACGCAGTCAAAGTTCACTCATAATTAATCTTATTACCACGAAGATATGATGGAGACCTTTGACTTTGCAATTTTGCTACAACATGCCGGAAACGCAAATAGTGACAGTTCGCTTATACATAACCTGAGGTAAAAACGAAAGTGTTAGACGTAAGGTGTTAAACGGAGAATAAATAATCTGATCAATTCAAGTATTACGAATATCATGCATTGTGGCGTAAACATGTCCTGTTTTAGTTGTGCAAAGATTAGATAACTTTTTTTCCCATCGTTAAATTAATTACATGTTTATTCAAGTAATTAATTTTTGCATTAGCTAAATTTGTTAAGAGCACATCCCGCGCAAGCTGAAAACGGCTTCATTTTCAAGATTTTTATGACTAATTTGTTGTTTTCAAATAAGTATAATAATAAGACTTTTTGTTTATTTTATTTATCAAATTCCCACGTTACATATGAGTGCAGTTTTGTTATGACACTCGCGCTGCTAAACCCAGCGAATACATCTAATGCAAGAAGAACATTTTGATCCAGTACCTTTAATAAAATTGCTCCGTGTATAAAGTTACCAGACTGAAGGTTATAACTCCCGTAGTTTGACACGATAGCGGGTTCGATTTCCGCTCAGTGCAAATATTTGTGTGCATGAACATGTCTGTTTGCATTAATTTGAATGTTTTTAGGTATACCTAATATTATGTGTTTACAAAAAAAGTATTAAAGTGTGGATATCCGCATTCTAGAACCCTTAACACAGGCTATATAATATATGCTCAATTTGGGTCTAGATGGCGTTGTGTGTAGTTGTTGTGATATTTTATTATCTATTATAGCTTTTAGAATAGTGGGTTGGACCCCACTGATTGCTTTCTGATCTAATAGTAAGCAATCAATACGGTCCAAGTCCCTCTTCTGCAGGGTGCAGTCTTTTTGGTGACAAACAAAGATACGTGATGGTAAGACAAGTAACTCAAAATGGCTATGTTTTATATGGGTTGCTGAAACAATGCTTAGAATAAGTAGAGAGAAAGGGATGAGGAAGGAAAAGGAAAAAGGAATAACACCAAGACGATAATTGGTGCTTTCAGTATAAAATAAATCTTAACGTTGATTATTATTTTACGAGAAGCTTTCGGTCGTTCCGACTCATGCGACGAGCAAACAGGCCACGTGATGGTAAGTGGTAACTGTCGCTCATGGATGACGCCAGTCTCTGGCATTGCACATTACTCCTGCAATGCCAGAGCGTTCAAGAAGCCGCTGAATACCGTTAAGGGAGTAGGCTATGTGAAGGGAGAAAACTGGGCCTCCGGCATTTTCAATATCCATCTAAATAAACTTTTTTGATTGAACATAGCAAGGATCCTACATCGATTGATGTTCGAAAACCGCCGGAGATCCAATTACCTTCTCGGTCCTCTTTCCTTTCCTTTATTCCTTTTCTTTCCTCCCTACATCATTCCCTGTACACTATCAACAACAGCTTGGAGTACATAGGTTACAGCTACTTACAATTAAGTAGATCGTATGCATGTTTATCATTAAAGTTGTATAAAAAAAATATTAAATTAAAAAAAAACGAGATACAAATCTTTAAGTTATGAAGCTACACTTTCTATAACACGTAAGGGCACTCATGCAACAACGAACAAATATTCAAATTGAAATTATTTAAAACAAACACCATAACTATTATATTATTATAATTATATAAATATTTTCTCTGATGTAATTTTATAATAATTTATCTGGATTTCTTTGTTGTGCAAGGTCATTTTATGGTTCCGTATAACATAAATTATATTGTTTTAACTTTAAGGGAAAGAATTATTCATACTAATACCCCGTTTCTGAAAAGCTGACCAACGAAAAATTAACTAATCACCTGTTAAATCTAATGTACCAGTTGGGTTGCTAAAAGCATGAATAATTACTATAATTAGTATTATATTAAACTAGTTATCCTTATTTTTAGCATGCTTAGGTTCTTCATATGAGATTTAACAGGGGATTAGTTAATTTTTCGTTGATCAGCCTTTCAGAAACTGGGGGTAAGTATTAGACCAATTAATGACTCTACATAATATCTACTCTTTAAGGTTTGGATTATGATTGTCTGAATAATGCGCTTCTCACAGCGCGGTTTTACTCGCGTTAAATTACATCTTTAGTTACTGCTCTGCTCCCATCATCAATAGCGTGATGATACATCACGCTATTACACAACAGTTTACACGTTACTCGTTAGTTTTCTTGGGGCGCGGCGTCACGGAGAAGTAACGCAATTGGCTAGTTTTGTACAGTCATTTATGTAAAGTCAATTTCTTTCTTTCAGCATTTTGCATTTTTTTCGTGGGAAACGCATTACGCTTACGCACCTGCCTTGGCGAGGCGGGGGTTATGTCGGACTCTCCGGCCACAATGAGAACGCGGCTGGCATACCGACTAAAACCCACGGTGTTCCTCCAGACGGCCAGAGTGTCGGGGTCACGGGAGACGCTCGCGCATTCATCATTTTATTATTTCTTCACATACACATTAAGTAAGTTTATTAAAATTAGAGTGTAATTAAAATTCCATACAATCTAAGTTATCTTAATGTATGTAAGGTTTCCTTTCTGTTCTGATCTAATAGTCTTACCTGAACTTTAAATTAGGTATTTCACTTTTTATTTCAGTTTGCTTACAAATACGATTTTGGCAGCAGTTAAATTTTGGATTAATATAATTTTCTTAATTTATACTATTATATAAAGTGAAAGAGTTTGTTTGTTTGAACGCGCTATGATCTCAGAAACTTCCAGTCGGGTTTGAGTAGTTCTTTTTGCGTTTGATAGCCCAGGACGAAAGGCTGTACCAAAGATGTAACTGAACGCGGGAACCGAGTCGATGCAAGCTAGTGAGTTTTTTTTTTCTTTTTTGTTTCCACATTCACACAACGCCATCTAGCCCCAAATTAAGCAAATATATTTGCTTGTGTTATGGGTACTAAACAACTGATATACTACTTATATACACTTTTTTTTTTTTTTTTTAAATACATAGGTACATATTATAGATAAATTACACCCAGACACAGAACAAACAATCATGCTCATCACACAAAGGTTTGTCCTGGGTGGGAATCGAACCCACAACCTCCGGCTTAGCAGTCAGGGTCGCTAACCACTAGACCAACAGGCCAGTCAAAAGATTTTATAAGTATTTTCAAGTCTCAGTAAGCCTAAGTTCGCTCATAGTATCTTTCTTGGTTAGAGAACCCTCCATATTCGTTGAAGATGTGCACCTTCATAATGACTGGGTATTACATATTTCTTTAAAAGATTGTTACTCGCTTTCACCACTTACCAAACTAAATAATACTCAAAATGTTAAAATAAATTACTTTCTTAAACTTGTAGATTATCATATTATTAGCATGTATAAAATAAAGTTATGTGTAATCTTATGAAGGAGATAATATATTATGTTGCATTATTATTTCTGCATATGCAAACTAGGTCTTTATGCATAAACTAGCCTCCTACAGCACGGTTTCACCCGCGTTAAGTTACATCTTGGGTTACTGCTTTGCTCCCGTCGCCAATAGCGTGATGTTATAGCCTCTAACCTTCCTCAAGAACAAATAATTTTATAAAAACGACTTATAGATTATTCAAACAAACTTCTCGACTTTATATAATAGTACTAGCTTCCCGCAACGCGGTTTTACCCGCATCTTTGGTTACTGCTCTGCTCCCGTCGCCAGTAGCGTGATGTTATAGCCTATAACCTTCCTCATGAACTGGGCTATCAAACGCAAAAAGTATTAACCAAATCTGTCTGGTACTTACAGAGATTAGCGCGTTCAAATAAACAAATTCTTCCACTTTATTATTTAAAAGTATAGATATGTAATACGAGAATGGGTTGAATATAAATATTTCTCAGATGTTCTAATGTGTAATGCCAACAATGCGTTCAACTAGTTATATCATAATTACAGACTTGCATACAAAAATAATTTAAATAAATAATTATTAAGTTTGTTGCCAGCCAGTAGTTATGCAGATCTGAAATTTAACTAATTCAGTTACTTTGTTAATATTTTAGTAGAATAGAATAGGCCTTTCACTGAAAAAAAAAGCGTGAAGTCTCTCTGCGCGGCAGTAGTGAAACTTTGTAATGAAGAAATGAAAATAGGAAGGGGTAGAAATTGATTTTTAATGAACTCATATTGAAACTTTACTAACGTTGCTTACAATTCACAATTCTTTTTCTCTCTCCTACTTTCTAACTTTGTGTAGTTTTATTTCTTTCTCTCTCTTGCGTTGGAATATTGGACAATACTCGTTGCTATGCAACAGTGCTTTCATACCCCCTCCATGGTAGCATTAAGCGTTTAACGCAACCTTGTTGGAAATCGCATTAAAAGTTTAACTTCAAAAGTTTATAAATAATTTTTATATATCTCCTATAGGATTGGAGATATTTAAATAGCCTACTGGCGGCAAACGTGTAAGTACGCAACTGGTGGTATCAAACCTACTGGATCGACAAATTGGCTTGCAAACGAGTCTAACATTGAAATTAAGCTTTTTATTTCGCTTCTGCATGATGTTCAACGCATTGGTCAAATTATAGTGCCCTAGAATTTTTAACTCCTACTATTGCTGATTTTGTTGCCAAGACAATTCGCGTTTTTATTATGTCAACTCATAACATAATAACTCAGTGTTCCGTACTAAATACTCAATAACCAAATATTATAAGAACCTTACTACAATAGCAAATTAAGATTGATAATACTCATAAATAAGTATCTAGTTAGTGTTTTACGTGGCACCAACTTCAAAATTATAAAATACTTACATAATTATTTCTGATTAACTAAATCAAAATACAAATTACTTTGTGCTATGTAAATTTATATTTTACTTTTTAGTTGCCCTCATGTTTGAAGTCGGTTTTGATTAGATGATTCTTTTCTTGTGGTACCATGACAAGGAAACCAGGATCTGAAGATAGCATCCAAGAGAAATCGAGGGGAACCTTCGAAAATCGTAGCTCCTGTTTGAAGTCGGTTTTTTTTGTTTAAAATTATCATAACTATCGTATAAAGCAGTTCTTTCAAAATGTTTATAATGTAATAAGTACTTGCATGTAATAGTAGAGAAAAGTTGATAAATTTAACGATTTTTAAAAGGCTCAAAATACTAATGTACAAAGTAGGAGCGGATTTCTAGTTATTAATATTTGTAACCACAAATTTAAAACGTTAAGTGACCATTACTTCGTTGTTATACCCTATGTATAATGTTTCACAATGGCATTGGTTGCGGCTTTATAAATGAAATAACATTTTTTATTGCAGGTTGACAGTAGTACATAGTGTATCTCTTATTAAATATCATTATCACATAAGCTTCTGCTAAAATGGGGTGTTTGTCTACGGCACCACGAGTGCTTGGCGAGTTTATTACCGCAATAACGTTTTTGACGACCGCTGAGCTGTGGTTCGGTGGTATTGTGTACTGATAGCCACGAAGAGGTCGCGGGTCCGATTGTGTATGAGAACATGAATATTTGCATTGGTCTGGATATTTTATATATAATAGATATGTATGTATTTTACAAAAAAAAAGTATATAAATATGTTTATCCGCATTCTAGAACTCATACCACAAGCTATAACGTCCCCAACTTTTGTTTATCAATTTTATTTACAGTATTTTGTTCGCGCGCTGTTGTGCAACGAGCATGCATATTGAGCGTAACGTGTTAAGCGTCTATTGTTGCCTAGCGGATACGATGCTTTAGTAATAAAATTAGGTCAGTGATTATTCTTCACTATTTTAACTATAGTTTAAGGTAGCATGGCAACACTGAACTATTTAAACCACGCTTACTTAATCAAAAGAAGCTTGAAGAGAGTAAGCGTTATCTGTATCAAGAAAGCTATTTATATACGTCCTGCAGAAAAGAACTAGTTCTGTTTGATCACTAGTGTTAAAGTTCCCTACACGGTCAGCGACAGCTTAGTTGTGTTTTATATGCATGTTTTCTGGAATACACTATGATGCGCTCTGTAATTCCACTAGCGCTAACACACGTCCTTTTTTAAACGAAATTTATAGACAGAATATAATGCCTTGGCTGAATCCCAACCATTGCAGTTTACCCCCTTCATCTTCTCTATAGCGGCTTCTTAAATTGCTATGTCACGCCCCGCTGAAAAGATTAGTATGGGATTATCCTAAGCACAGGACTCTCAAAGGTCATAAAGATCATTCGTAGAGCCCCAGGCATTGCATTGAAGTCCGTGAGCAACTGTTGCCACTTACCACCAGGTGGCTCCACTGCCACTGTATGCAATAAAAAAAATTACTTTGACATAATATATGTCCGATTATTAACTTTTATCTAATTCCATTGAGGGTGAAAGTAGTCGATTAATTGATTTATTATTTAGTAATAGTCGATTAGTTCCACTCATTCTCACTCGGTTCATTCCGATGTTGTACGAACCTGTTTTTTATTTTTTTAAAGTAATTATTATGTCTAAGGTTACATGATTTTTAGAAATTTGTGAAATTTTAAGAAATTATTTTTTGAATCTGTAAGGTTTAGTACGTAGTTTCTATTTTTATCAACGCTTTGAACATATGCTTTCCCTAGAGGCTTCATACGAGGGTCTATATTATTAGACAATCCAGCTTTGAGGAACTCTCTGTACTTTACCAACAATAACATACTATGAGAGCACATAAGGTGAAGTACTGCATTAGGTACTTATAGTTTTGTTTTGTTCCGTGTGAAAACTCAAAACCATTCCACCAAGACAGTCTAAAATATGGAAGGATAAATCCTTTTTTGTTATGACTTTAAGCGGTTCGTAAAAAACGATCTCAAGACGTCGCTATTCAGCCACCATGCAGCTAACAGCAGTTTACCACGATGGCTATTGGAGTGCAGTCCACTACTCCTAAACCCTACTAACTGTTTACTATTAGGCAACAAATAGTCATTATAGTAAATTCTCTACGGTAGTAGATCCACGCTGGTTTCAGCATGAACTGCCCGGATCGACCGGGGAAGTACTACCCTCAGAATATTAGTTTTCACGCTAATATGTTTCGCTCGGTGAGTGAGAGCGCCGGCAGCCCAAATACGCCCTCGGTCCTCTTCCTTTTCCTTCCTCATCCTCTTCTCCGTGGTCGGCAACGGTTTGGTTGTGTTTTCTAAGCATTATTATTTCTGCAATTCTTGGAAAACACAGCCATCTCTATAGGTTACGGTTATCACTTACCATCAGGTGGTCTGTATGCTTGTTTGCCTCCAAAGTTGTACAAAAAAAGCTAAAATATAAAAAAATATTTAAGATTCATGGTCAGAAATTAGCGACAATAATGTAACGTTTTTTAAGTTTAACTTCATAATTATTATCAATAGGAAATGACTGAACAAATTTCAATATCCGTGTTTAATGTGTTTCAAGTTCGTTAATTTTGTAGTAGGTCTTTTGTTAATTAATTTTCGTCACAGTTTTCATAAGGAATATCCTCTTTTTTGTTCATATACAGGTTTAATTAAGACTTCCTATCTGAAGTAGTATAGTACCCACAAGCTATGTGAACGTATAGTTAAATATTAAAATTTCTATAAGACCGGTTACCATTCGAAACAAATGTAGCGTACCTAATTACCTATCTATTGTTTTTATTAGTATTTAATATATTTTATTGATACTTTTAAAGACAAAAGATTATTTATTTAAACACCTATTCACATATATGTTAAACTATACCAAACAACGTACAATGTGGGTTGGTCTGCGTGGTATAGGAACTACATGAAGAAATATAAAGTATAAAGGTTAAGGGATACACTCGGACTTCTTCTATTTTTTTGTATAATTTTGTGTAGAAGGAAAAATCACATTATATGAAAATACATGTATAATAGTAATTTGTGTGATTAACATATGTTTGTTACCAAGGGCCCAAGGATAACCTCTTAAAGCAGTTTTATCATAACCTCACTTTGTCTCTATCCTTGTTTTTAATGGTACAAAAGAAAAAGACAAAACACAAAGTAATAAGAGGTGGTGGTAAGCCCCCAGATCGTTGCTCTACGATTTGAGAAGTCCCACGCTGCGTCTTTCCTCTTTCTCTTCTATTTTTCAATAGGCTTTTGCTGAGTGCCAACGTTACTGAAAGAGCGTCGAGATTTTGCCCCACGCTTATCTTGGATGCGGTTAATTAACTTTCGACTTGAAAAATAGATGTTACTATTGATACTTACTATACTTCTTGCACAGATCCTTAATCATGCTGTACGACACCTTATCTGCAATCTAGATTGGAACGTTATTTTCATGTACTTTCTTTTCAATTTATATAATTATAAACTGTTGTTTTCGTCTTAAATCAATAAATACATTCATCAGTCGCCCTAGTTTTGTAATTTTATTTAAAACTGAATTCTAAATAAGAGTAGCTAATACAAAGCAATTAAACACGGGTTCGACACATAGGTTGCTGGTCACAAATCTAATTGGTACCTACATACTCGTAGTGTGACAAAGTGTCCAACCGTATGAACTATCAAACACAAAATTATTTAAAGCCTCATAACTTTTATTAATCGGCAATCATACGTAAAAGATGCGCCTCCCTATTCACGCGCATGCGCGTCAGTACTAACGGTACCCTGAGTGTGTTTGTTGATAAATAGGAGTCCCCAAAGATGCGACATTGGATGGGACTCTACACTAGGATAAATAAATAATGTATTACTAACACTAGAACTTAAGACAACGCACATATTTCGTTCTAATTGTGATTTCGTGTATTTTTAAGTAGAGGGTAACAAAGCATTTCACAATCAACAGCCATCTTAGCAGGAGATACCTTGCCTGCAGTTTCAGTACGGTGGCTTTTGAGATAGTGTCCAGCATCACTAGACTGCCCACGAGATTAAGAGCATCGAGAGATTATATTTCAATTTACACCGCCGCGGAATGAAATGGAATAGAAGCTTTAATTTCGCCTCACGGTGCTAGAAGGCGCGCTCTTATTCCCGAAAATACGCAAGTATTCCCCAAAAGACGCGCGGCGTTTTTTGTTCGTATTTGTTTTGTATGTTATACAATTCACATAAAGTTCATTATGCTATGTACAATTTCGTTGCAAAAAGTCGCTTTCATTTCAATTCGCGGTGGTGTAAATTGATTCTTAGGGCCGCAAAATCAGAAAGCTCCTGTACAAGAAAAGAGACTTACTTACTAATCTCTTTCTTTCCCTCACTGTTCCTCTCAATCTTATATTATTACATAAATGTGATATATCTATACAATACTATCAAATATGAAGATATTACATTATTGAACAAAATATAATTAATATTATGTAAATATTATGTGTTATAAATATTTAATAGGTTATTTATAAATATATTGGCACGTTATATTTCCGATTTACTATCCATTAGCAGTACATTTACATAAAACAAACATAAATCTTAATAAATGCATCTTTCTGTTTAAATTTTTATGTTCACCTTTAAAAAAGGACAATGAAAATAAAAATGAAAATGTAAAAATACTGCAGTTTACATAAATTATTGTCTTTTAAAACACAAGCGTCAAAGTGCGAGACTGAGTTACGTACAACACTTATAACGTCGTCTGTTCGTAGCGTATCTGCCTGACACTAAACCAAAGGTCACAGGTTACTTTTGAAGGTGTGTTTGACCTTGACTCATGTTTTCTTCAACGTTAGCTACTTTGAGCGTAAAATATTGCCAAACAATCGCTACATCTCCATGGCAATAAAAGAAATATTTTTAATATTAAAATGTCATTAATTTTGTAAAACTTTTTCTTGTAATAGCGCGTCTAATGATTGTCCTTGGCATACCTACGTTGCAATACGAATATGAGTGATGAGGATGACCTATAAATATAATTATAACCTACTGTTTTTAAAATAACAGATTTTTTTGTGATTTATAGTTGAATCATAGAGGTCAATAATAATAATAATAATAATATTCTACCACATTCACACAGCGCCATCTAGCCCCAAATTAAGCAATTATATTTGCTTGTGTTATGGGTACTAAACAACTGATATACTACTTATATACATTTTTTTTTTGTAAATACATACATATTATAGATAAATTACACCCAGACACAGAACAAACAATCGTGCTCATCACACAAAGATTTGTCCTGGGTGGGAATCGAACCCACGACCTCCGGCTTAGCAGTCAGGGTCACTAACCACTAGACCAACAGGCCAGTCACAATGATGTTCATGTTTTATTTAAATTCTGTCCATTACAATTTGTTTTGTGAAATTTTATTTAAATTACTCACTCCCTAATAACAAGCAATTTTTATATTTATCTATTATTAATAAATAAAAAGCTCGCCTGCCTAAGACAAAGTAAAAAGAAAGAAACCCATTTTTCTCGTGCTGACGCTACATTGAAATATTTTGAACCATAAGTCACTCCCACAATTAATACGAATGTAATGACATTTAGGCTGTAGAGCGTGCCAAAGAAATACATACACATACACTCGACGTATGTACGACGAAGTAGCTTGGACGCCGTGGTAGCAAATGTAATTTGTAACTTACCATGCTAAAGCATTATCGGTTACGCCTGTGTACAATGACATGTCCAAACATTAATAAAACAAAATATATTGTGACACAAACTCATAGTTACGGAATATCATCAATTCATCACATTTAAAAACTTGTAAAATTGATTGGTTAATAAATTTATTAGTATTTCTATCTATTTTAAGATAAAAGAATAATGATAGAATCATTATTAATTAACCATTTTTTTAATACCACCTTTGATGGAGCAATTCTACCTATCGAAAGAAATCAAGTCCATACGCAATTATAAACTTCTAATTTTGCCCGCGACTTTTTTACCCAGGATTGTTTCATCGAATATTTTTATAATTATGGCCTATGCTTTATTCTGATCTATGAGCCACATTAATGAAAAATTTCGGAAAATCCATTAAATACTTTTTCCGTAAAAGAGTAACAAACATCCACACATCTATATCCATCCACTCATACAAACTTTTGTCTTTAAAATTTGTGTGATAGACTGAATATATTTTACTAGTTTTCCGCAGCGCGGTTTCACCCGCGTCTTAGCTTACTGCTCTGCTCCCGTCGCCAGTACCATGATATTATATAGCTTATAACCTTCCTCGAGAACTGGGCTATCATACACAAAAAGAGTTTTTAAATCCGACTGTTAGTTCCAGAGATTAGCGCTTTCAAACAAACAAACTCTTCCGCTTTATATAATATGTATAGATTTCATTGAGATATTAAGAAATAACTTTTATGTATTGTCTGTTTGAACTTGTACACTATCAAAATTGTCTATTTGATTGAATCATAGACAGTTATGACGTCATATGCCATGTGAACAAAACGTATAACCTTCAATAGAATAAATTAATTTTAACGCCAATTTAACTTTATTGTCATGGGTCATCAATACGAGCTTTCTTTGTCGCTTGCAATAAATGATATACCTAAGTAAGAACTTCGTCGCTCGCAATGAATGATATAAATAAGAAAATAATGGTTTAAAACCAAAGCACACGGTACTTTTAGCATCAGCGACTTATGATTTCATCATATCAGCCAAAAGATGTCCACTGCTGGACATACGCCTCCCCCAATTTCGCCACCGTGGCCTGTCGTTCGCCGCCCTCATCCATCGGTTGCCCGCCACCCTTATAAGGTCGTCGGTCCACCTTGTGAGGGGTCTGCCTACGCTGCGTCTTCCGGTTCGTGGTCGCCACTCTAGAACCTTTCTGCCCCAGCGGCCGTCAGTTCTGCGAGCTATGTGTCCTGCCCATTGCCACTTCAGAGAAGCAACTCTGAGAGCAACGTCAGTTACTTTGGTTCGCCTGCGGATTTCTTCGTTTCTCAAACGATCGCGCAGGGAGACGCCTAACATAGCCCGCTCCATCGCCCTCTGAGCGACTTTGAACCTTCGGATAAGACCCATAGTTAGCGAACACGTCTCTGCTCCGTATGTCATCACTGGCAACACACACTGGTCAAAGACCATGGTCTTGAGACACTGCGGTAGTGCTACTTAAGATTTAGACGGCATTTATTAAATTCTGAACATAATAATTTTGTCTCTCACTTTGGAGGTGGATATTTTTATTTGTGACGCCACCATTTTACTTTTGTTTACATTCCTTGCGAAGTTCAAGTCAGTGTGCTTAGCAGTCCCAGGGACTCCCGAGTGCCAAAATTCGGTTTTCGTAAGAACTGTTAAGAACACCAAACTTGGGCACTCAGCAATCCTGGCATATAGAAGTTACAGTGATGGGCATGTCAAAGTCAAAGTCAGAAACATATTTTGTTCATTTAGGTTAATTGACACTTGTATACATTAAAAATTACAAAATATCAAGTAACAATTAACCTATAGCCAGTTCTCTGACGTAGGGTAGAGCCATGAGAAGAACTGGCAAGAAACTCAGGTCACTCTTTTTAATCGCTAGATTATTAGGTACATTGTTTTGTAAGTTACAATTCCATGTGGGTGGGATTGCTCTGAAATCAAATTTTAACTCACACCACAGAATAAATAATAGTAAGTACCTCACACGCTACTCGTACCTTTAGGTATGATTTGTTACAAATACGCGGCAGTATCGAATAAAATTGCCAATTATAAAAATTAAAAATAATAATTTCTAATTTCTGCTAATTTCTTCTAACCCACGCAACATGGTTTTTCGTCATATTAGCCTTCTACTATCCAACTGCAGGGAAAGGCCTCTTCTCATACAGAGAAGGTATGAGCATTGATCGTCACGCTTGCTCAAGGCGGATTGGCGATTTCAGACTTCGTCATAAGTCCAGGTTTCCTCACGATGTTTTCAGTGTCCAGATAAACTTAGAAAGTAGATAATTATGATTTAAAAAAACACATTGGTACTTGACCGGATTCGAACCTCCGACCTCGTGTTTACGAAGCGGGTGCCTTCACCACTGGACTTACGGTTTTTACTACAAGTCTGAAGTATTTTTTCGGCAGACTTATAAGTAAGTATTATACATGCATACTTAATACAAGAAAGGCAAAGAATCTTAACAATCTGTAATCATGTCGTAAGTGCCCGCGTGCGAAGCAGAGACTGTTGGTTAGTATCTACTAGGTATAGATAGATATTAAAATAACGGACAGGTTATTGACACTAAAAACAAAACAATAATCAATTATTCACTTTCCCTTCACCTTGATATTGACTTAAGCTTAAACAAGTTATGGTTAGTTTTGCATATAACAAGCGCTTATAAACTCAATTACGTTGCGACTACGTAATTGAATGATAAAACGAGAAAGCACTCCCTGAAGCTTAAACCTCACCGATTCGCTAGCGCTTATGGATTTAATGCAAAAGAACAAATAATAAGATTAAACAAAGAAAGACTTCGCACGAAAACTTCGCCCGCGTGAATGTCGGCTATCACATTTTTCATACAAACTTTCATCCCCTATTTTAATCCCTGACAGTAGTTTTTTCACAATAAAAGATAGCTTATGCTGTGCCTCAAGGTCAATTCTATATCTATACCAATTTCTTAACAATCGGTTTAGTGGTTTAGGCGTGAAAGCGTAACAGACAGACAGAGTTACTTTCGCATTTATAATATTAGTATGGAAGTACGGATTCCTGTAGTCGCGTCGTACTACATCTTTGGCATCAAATGTCAAGTTGTTAAGATGTTTCAATGCATTTATACTTGCTTATTTAAGTATGTAGCTATTCATATTTATGAATCTACTCGCATTTAATCACATAGGAATTAATGTACTTACACCTATATTGTTCTCTGTATCTCTTGCAATTGCCTAATAAAAGCCTCAGACATTAAGTCCTCTAATAAACTTATGTTACAAGTTTTAATAAATATATAACCTGTGGACATTTGACCTGTAGCCACTGTAGGCATTAAAAAATATTCAATAGACAAAGATTTATTTTTTAATTTAACACAATAACCTTTAAAATGATAATACGAATACGATTTCGATTATATATTGACCTCCGATATCGAGGTCTGTTACCCATCGTTATAACCTAAAACCTTTAGTTAATCTCTAATAGTATATAATAAAGTCGCTTTGTTCTTCTGTCTATTTGTCTGCTAACTTCTTCTAAATTACTTAACGGATTTTGATATGGTTTCCTTTCTTTCGGAAGGTTGTTGAGGAAATCAAGAATTTCAACGATTTGTAATTATTTAATAAAACTACATACCCGCAGTGCGGTTTCCCGTAGCGTGATATTACATAGCCTATATTCTTCCTTAACAACTGGGCTATCATACGTAAAAAAATATTCAAATTCAACTGGCAGTTTTAGAGGTTAGCGGTTTCAAACAAACAAACAAACTTTTCCGCTTTATAGTGTAGAAGTATTAAAGTAGCTACGTTCAAAGTATGGGCGCGCGGTTTGCTAGTAAACTTATAAAACATAACCTTGATTGCGCAAACTCGCTGCAACCAAAGTAAATACACAATACAATTTGTTTATTCTATAATTTATTGATATTAACAACTGACAAGGTTAATTCTAATCCTACATAATTTGAATGTGTTCGTGTGTTTTTTAACAGTTAGGTGCAAAATAAGTCAAAGGCTCGCTTTATAACCTAAGTTATGTGTAGACTCGTTGACATTTCTTAAACATTTGACTACCTCTGTGGTTTGGTTGTACTGTGTACATACTGTAACGCAGAGGTCGCGGGGTCGATTCCCGCTTAAGGCAAATATTTGTGTGTATGAACATTTGCATTGTTCTGGGTATTTCTATGTGTAATATGTAGGTATTTACAAAAAAGAGAATTAAAATATGTATATCCGTAATAATAAGCAATAATATATGCTTTACTTTGGGTCTAGATGGCGTTGTATGTAGTTGTTGTGTTATTATGTTTGTTTTAATGCCTTTCTATATAACTTAGTTAGCAAACAAGCATAAAGATCCTTCGAAATGGCTTACCGTAGTCTTTAGTAATATCTCCTGTGTGCATTTTCAGACGTTAAAAATAAAAAATAAAATTAAAAAAATGTTTAAAAATAAAATTGGGTTAAATTTACATACATTACAAAATATTGGCCTCTCCCTCAGAATACTAGCAGTTGCCCGCAGCTTCGCCAGCGTGAATATCAATATTTCTACCCTAACCGCCCATTTATCGCGATAAAATATAGCCCATGTTGTTCTCCAAGGTATATTCTATCCCTATACCAAATTTCGCAAATTTTGTGTAACAGACAGAGTTAATTTCGCATTTATAATATTAGTATGGATATCATAGGGGATAAGGATGTATTAAGGTGATATTTTGTACGCAGGTTTGGTAACTACCTAGTGCTGAATTAAACCAATAAACCTAATGGTGCATTTTGATAAAATTTAGTTATTTATATTCCTTTCTACAAATCGTTTATGTAAATTTATTTAAGAACTTTTATGTGCCTCACCACAAACACAAAAATTTTCGTAAGCATGCCTTTGTTTTAAGTGTATGTTAATTGAATATTTTGTAAACGACACAAGCCTTGTTCTTTATGCGTCGGTCTCGTCTGACTGAAGATAAGTCGCGTATAGTCAGTCGCGTAACGGCAGAGCAGACAATTAGATAATAAACTTTCAACTCTACACAGTTAACACATTATATTTATGGACTATGAGTTGTTGCGCTGAGATTGTACGCACCAACGCATCTAAATCCGACGACAAAAATTTTGCCTCATGTTACCTAGCTGAAATACCACTGCTAGTTTTATAATAGTTTCTGCCAGCTATCGTCCTGTTATCGGTCCTTCGACAACTTCGACCTACTTTGAGGATCTCCCTCTACCCCTTAGCATGATCTGCGAAAACCAGTATTTCCTTACGGAATGAGCCTGAAGTCTTTTGGTTCCCAACGCTTCTCATTTACTGAGTAGATGCATCGTCTTCCTCCCCAAAGGCTCTGCATGAGGGGCTATTTGACAGTTTTATTTTTTAGAGGTGTTTGCATAGTGTCCTACGGTGAGTCATTACCATCATATCAGCTGAAAGATGACTGCTGGATATAGGCCACCCCAAGCTTCGCCACCATGATTGGTCGCGTGACCTGCTCGCATCCAGGGGCTGCCCGCCACCCTTGTTAGGTCGTCGTTCCACTTTTTAAGGTTCTGTTTACACTGTATCTTCTGGTTTGTGGGCGCTACTCTAGAACCTTTCTGCCTCAATGGCTATTAGTTCTGCGAACTATGGGGAGTAGGTACAAAGTACATATCCGTAATTAGTCGTCTACTGAGTCTTACCAGCAGTACAAGGATCATAGAAAATTCCCATTTGCTCGAAGCCTTTTATAGCCACACAACAAACAAATTGTTAATGCGACATAACTTGACATTTGACTTGGTCTGTGACTTTTGACCACTAAATTTGCATTCATTTACATTGTTTATTCAGTGACCCACCGTACCTAACAGTGAACAGTCAATTTACTCGAAATTCAAAAGAATTTGTAAATGTAATAGCATCGTTCTCGTCCGTGGCGCTAAAATTTTCTTCAATTATTATAAAAAATAAGAAAATTAATCACTGAAGCTTAAAATGTTTTTTGGAATGGTAGTCGTAAATTTTGAACATTTTATTTTAACAAAAGTAAAGTTACAATTGAATAACACATTCGTAAATACAGTTACGCTAAATAGATATGTGGGTGTTACAAGATTTTTAACTGGTACAAAGTGCACCGAAATAAAACACTGACTAGTTCAGAAAATAATTTAAACATTAAATCAACACTAACACTACATATAATTATGTGCAATAACACTGGTATGTGCTTAATGCAAATGTTTGAACGTTGGAGTTCATTAAAACACTGCAGCGATAAACTGCAACATAATAATAATATATTGCTCAAGCTCAACACAGGACAGAGTACCCGATAAAAAGATCTGCTATCTTTTCGTTTCTTACAATTTATATTATTGCAGTCTGCACAGAATATCAGAGAGCCACCATGAGTGTCTTGACATTGCAGTCAGTTCTTCTAACTTCAAAATTAACACAAAGTTATGTCACCAAACACACTCTTATTCTTCAGCGTCGACTCTGTTATACAATCAAAGTGAAATATTGGTAATATAAGTGTACTAGCGACCCACCCCGGCTTCGCACGGGTGCAATGCTGATACTAAATATACTACAGAATGTCGTTTAATACAACGTTTTTTTGTCATTACACAATACAAACATGTTTGTATGATCGCTAGTATATATAAACCTACCTCTTGAATCACTCTATCTACTAAACAAAATCCGTTGCGTAGTTTTAAAGATCTAAGCATCAGTAGCGAAGAGTCACTTTTCCGAGGAGGGAAGCCGGAGGGACTAAAATATTTTGAGTTTCGAAAGGCTAGTTAGACTTTGAATAGACATTCAAGCAGTGATAGGTATAAGGAGTTCAGGGCATATTTTAAAAGGGAAGCAGGCAGGAATTGTGTAATATGGATGCTTCGCCACTGCTAAGCATACATATTGACGGACAGTCAGACAGCGGGAAGCGACTTTGTTTTAAACTATGTAGTGATTTTCTGTAGTACAAAGTATGCACAATAACATGACATCGACAGCTTACATCATACACTGTATATACAGTTGTCATGATGAATAGTTGAATTTATTCAAACTTAATACAACTTTAGTTGTTAAACTTTCGTACTTACATAATACGTAGGTACGAGTATAGATCGGTCCAATCTTTCTTTCTATAGAATTGTGTTGTTACATCGACACTACAATTCTTATTTTAAATGTTTAACAGACTAATAAGATTTATGTCGATGCTTTCAATACCTGGAAATTCGTTTCGCAATTTTAGTTGAACTTAACCGACTTTGAAAACGTGAATGAGTAAAGCACTCTGTTTTGAACTAGAAGTATTTCTCGTGAATAAATATTATAATTTTTTAATTAATAATTTATTTATTTAAAACTTTATATACAAGACAGTATATTTGCGGGACTTGCCTGGCGCATTTACTACCAGTCAACCAGTAAGGTTGATGGATAAAAGAACAAAGTAGGTGTATTTAAAGGTACAAAAAAAGGTACAAGGTATTATTATACTTTGTTTTGAATTAGGAGAATTTCTTTTTATACCTTCAGCTATGAATAACAGCATAAAGGGCAGTACAATAAATTCTGACTGAAACAAAATAATGAAGTATCATAGTAAGTAGATAGTAGAAAGATGCATCTTATCTACTCTGACAAAGGGCACATATTGCTGCACAGATACAATATTGTGAATAAACGCGAAGGTGACAGAGAAGTCAGGTAAGTTATGGGCTGGAAAAATAAGACAATGAAATGCATGGTAGGACCTGCGCCTAATATATATATCATAAAAAGAAACACACTTGTGTATCACTTTTGTTTTTATAATTTACTTTAATCATATTTCCATAGCAATAAAAAATATGAATGTTATTAGTAAATCTACATTTGTTGTAAACCATGAAGGATCGGAACTGGCACTCCTTCATACAGGTTATTACACTAACCTAGTTAGGAGATCACAACTGCACCCACTAAAATTGTAACAAATATGTAATTTTACCGTGTATAAATTTAGTTATATACCTATACCTACACATGAACTGCAATACTTTAAGATCAATAAAGATTATTATTACTATTATTATTATAGTGGTCGCAGTGGGGTAAAAAAAGCAAAGCGGGTTACAAAAAGGCAACCTTAGTAGCGACTTCTATCACTTTATAAATTCGAACTTTTATAATTTCCAAACGATTAACAACTTACCTAGTAGGTATATTGCCAGTAGCGTGATGTTACATAGCCTGTAACCTTCATCAAGAATTGGGCTATCATACACAAAATGAATTTATTTAAATCCGACTAGTTGCAGAGATTAGCTTGTTCAAACAAACAAATAAACAAACCAACTGATCCGCTTTCTATATTAAGTATAGATATAACAAACATTAGGTATGCTTAAATTCTTAAATCAAAAAATCTTTTATATCTCTTTTTAAGTTGAATATAGAATACTACTAATATTATAAATGCAAAAGTTTGTGTGTGTGTGTGTGTGTGTGCGTGCGTGCGTGCGTGCGTGCGTGCGTGCGTACGTGCGTGCGTGCGTGCGTGCGTGCGTGCGTGTGTATGTGTGTAAACCGATTTCGATGAAAATCGGTTTGTAGGTACATAGATTCGTTGTCGGAAACGGACATAGCATACCTACTTTTTATTCTGAAAATCGGTCTGGTTCCCGAGTTACATTAATTAATAACATACTATTTTACGCGCTGGCGAAGCCACAGTACGCCGCTAGTTGTTCAATAGTATTTAACGCATTCTTAGTCACGCATTTTTGTTTCATTCATACAATAATTATTGCAATCCGGTTTATGAAAGTGAAATACAGATTTGAAGTTAATTTCTTTTTGCGAGCTATTAGTAAATTATGGTAGATACTTACTTACTTTTTTTTAACTAGCGATTTTGCACTCAAATTATATTGGGTACCTTTTAAAAGAAATTTTCTAAATATTATTCAAATTCATATAAAAATTCAAGGCCGGCAGCAGCATAGTACAAGAAGGTGAACTTACACGCCGCTGTCAAAAAAAATACATAAAGAATAATAAAGTCTTTAATTGAAGCATCTATAAATTGTTATCCAAATTTGTTCAGATACACCACCCGAATGAATGTCTGATGCACCCCCCTGAAAGTCAGATGAATCCCTCTGAAAGACAGATGCACTCCCTGAAAGTCAGATGAACCCCCCTGAAAGACGGATGCACTCCCTGAAAGTCAGATGAACTCCCTGAATGACAGATGCACTCCTTGAAAGTCAGATGAACCACCCTGAATGACAGATGCACTCCTTGAAAGTCAGATGAACCCCCCTGAATGTCAGATGCACCCCTCTGAAAGTCAGATGAACCTCCCTGAAAGACAGATGCACCCCCTGAAAAACAGTTGCACCCTTGCACCCCCTGAGGTGCGTGCTTGCTATATACTATTTAAAGAATAAGGCGATTATACTTAAGTACCAACTTAATTTGAAATTAAAGTTTTAAATTGCAAGTTATAACGGTAATTACTAATTACTTACTTAGTACCATAAAAGTAGTGCGGATACTTAATAACTAGCTTATCTAGTATATTAATGTATTACTACTTTTGCTGCTCAGTAATCTACCTATCTATACTGAGCTTGAAATATTTAAGACAAGTTTTAAAACATCGGCAAATAAAAAATCTTGTAAAGATGTCGCAAATACCGCCTCTAGTGGGTTCTACTCGAAGTAATATCCGATCGATTACAACACGGGACGGGCAGCAGCGTCCGGTAGGTACTGAATGATTTGAATTTTCTTACGACACCCAACAATAACAATCACAATTATTGTTATTTTATAATACACGTACATCATTATTAACATTTTATTGCGGTTAATACTATAATTTTGTTTAATTCGGTTTATCTCGTCATAACCCCTTTTAAAAAAATCATAGCAACAAATTACAAACGTAAACTTCTCATGGTATTGACTTTTCTTTGCTATTAACAATTTGTAAGGCAATATTACAGTTTAGTTACATATTTTGGTGAGATTTTACATTGCTAATGAACGGAAATAAATAATTCAAATATTTAATTCATGATATAATTAAGTAAAAAAAACAAAAAGATTTGTTTCCGCCCGGGATCGAACCGGGGGCCTTCTGCGTGTTAGGCAGATGTGATAACCGCTACACCACGGAAACGGATGATAGTTTTGTCAAAATTGTAGTTATGTACCTAACTCATGTATCGTAACATAAAAAAAAATATGCGTAATGTGGTGAACATTTTTTAATACTGATATAGAAATCCATATTCGATAATAAACAGGCATTCCAAATATAACAAATAAAAAATATAACATCATAAAAAAAGCTTTATTACAATAATAAAACAAAATTACAAAATGTAAATAAAAATTCTAACTAGGTACTTACAGCATTTCATACTTAATAAGCTCAGTAATTAGACTTATTTCATAGCATTAAAAACAAAAAAAGGAATGATACAGAGTATGAACAAAATAAAACATTTTGTAATGTCTACAATTATTATTTTTTGTGCTGTAAACAATTCTAAACTTTGAATCAACATTATTTATTTTGGTATAGTCTATTAAAGTGTATAATCTATGGTCTAGTAAGCTGTAATTGCAGTAAAACTAAACAGTCTATTACTAACCCTATGCCAGTTAATAGTGCTTATGATATCATGAGTTCATGACTGCTAACAAAGCAAATTGTTTTAATTAGTATAATTACAAAGCTGTTTCTAAATGGTATGGTATTATTCCTATGTATGTAAAGATGGTTTTCAACAGTGTCTTTATAAATAAAAAAAAAAACATTTTCATCAAACTGAAATACCCAGTAACATTTTAAAATAGTATGAATAAGTACAAAATACAACAGCAAATGACAATAGTACTTTTAACAATAATTTCATCCACACTTAACTCTATTTTCACCTGTCTATCAAGACTTGGTCTATTATCTAGAGGTGCATATTAAATTGCAACTATTAAAAACCTTTTTGTATCAGTTTATAAACATTAAATAACTGTGCAGTATTTTTGTTTACTTTTTTTTATATTAGCCTACTAAAGTGACTCCATACAGCCTGATGGTAAGCAGTCAGTGGATTCCAGAAGTGGTTGCCACCATTTAAAAAGCCATTGTTTAAAACTGTTGGTATGGTAACTTGTGGACTATGTCCCTACATAGACTGAAAAATAGTATACTATACTTTTAAAAAAGCTTATATGAAAGACCTTTCATGATTACAATTAACATTTCAGTGTTATGCATACCTTTTTCAATCAACAGTCTACTTAATTCATATTATTTCTTTAAAAATTGGTCTACATTTTATTATTACATTAAACAACAATTCCTTCGCAATATGGGGCTTTCTATTATTATTAAAATTGTAATACTTTTTTTTTAATTCAAATGAAGTTACTATTTTAACCCAACAGCTTTATGTCTATGGGGCAATAATACCATATTATATTTTAATCAATTTAAAAGATCAATCAGAGATCTAATAAATACTATTTTTATTGATTGTGGCTAAAATATATTAGTAATTTTTTTTTTATTAGGCTACAAAAATGACTGCACTGTGTCTTATGTTAAGCAGTCAGTAAAATCTAGTAGTGATGGTCCACCAGTTAATTTATGTCTCAAAGCTATTTTTTTATCTAAGCATGGACAATTCTAGATAGAGCAACATAGCTATGTTTTGTGTCCATATCATAGAAGCCTACCGGCCCAGCATCACAATCTGCACAACTAAGATATTTACAATTACCTACAGTGTGTGTAAAACCAATATTTTCAAATGTGTACATATTTTCTACATGATAAAACTCGTTTACTGCCTCGTTCTGAACTTCACCCTCTTTTCTTGTATCCTGTTGCATTAGAGGTAACTCTTTCTGTAAATAAATAAAACAGTTGAAGTTATGAAGAAATAATACGAAATTTTTGTAAAAAAAGTATTATGAGCTACAATTTTAATGAGCGACAAAAATTTAACTGCTTGAGAAGTTTTCTTTGCTAGAAAACTTCTCAAGCATGCGTAAAATAACAAAAATGAAAATTAAGTAAAAAATTAGAACAATATTAGAGTAGGATTAGAAAAAATTGTTTAGGAAGCAACTAAATTCGCGTGAGTCATCTACGTTTTACCTCTAATGACAAAAACTTTGCTGTTTGCTTGTCTAACATTTTAGAATTGCAATATTTGCACTTTACAATCATTTTATTTTTTCCATCTTCGACGTAATCTTTCAGGGTATTTTCGACCGAGGTATCTTTATTTTCCACTTCAGTCATATTGTAAAGATAGTATACTTAATGCATAAAGTTATTAATATGAAGAAAGTTCACTAAATTGAATGTAAAAATTAATAAAACTAGCACCGGTCTCATCGGCTCAGCTCACTTTATTCTGACGTGAATCTGACATTGACAATGACAATTCCGGATTCTGACATTTGGATATGGAAAGGATTTTCCATTTCTTTCTCTGCGTTACCGTAAAACGGGGTGAATAGGGACGATTTCAAAGTTTGGAGTAGATTTTAACTATTTTGTGCGATAATGTATTATTCGACAGTACTTTAATATCTGTTCCGGTGACAAAAACTGCACTTAAATCTACTTTACACACGGTTATAACGCAGATTTCGAGAGAAAAACTAAAAAATGTGGCCGATTTCTAGTCATTTCGTGGTTGGGGTCAATAGGGATGGAAGAGGGATGAAATAGTAATTCAGCTAGGACTGCCTCTTAATTGATTTTTATCTGACATAAAAATAACACAAAGTAAGTTAGGTATTGTCTTCATATAAAAAAAGTACCTACCTTGCCTGATAACCGATAATCAGCATAAGTAAGTAGGTATCTACCATTTAAAAAGTTTTTCGTAACCAAATTTTGGCGCTTTTCACAGCTTTACTTTGTTTAGCTTTTTTACTGTCACATTGCGTCTACGACACTCGATATTGCCCGTATGGAGAAAATAAATGATATACTTTACAAATAAATCTAAATCAAAAAATTTTCGATGGGTATGCGAGAATACCAGTGAATTCAAAAAAATCCCGAGTTTGTCCTTATTCACCCCTGCATCCCTAATCACCCCGTTTTACCGGTATGTAATAAATTTTGAATAGAAAATAAATTTTGTTTTTTTATTTCATCTTTAAAAAAATAGCACTGTTTTACTTACTGTTTAAAATATGGTAAAAGGTTGTTTCATAATTCAGAAATTGTAAACAAAAGTTTCTAAAATGATAGCAATCTTTGTTATTTAGTAAGTTGATTGTCAAACAGTTTTGCCGTCGTTCGTAGACTCTTAGAACAAGGATGCTTTAGTCCTTGTTCTGAGGGAAGACTTCGTGTTTGCCATGGACTTAAAATCCGTTTATTTATTATGTCCATAGATTTAGTACGGTTTTGCGTTTCTTAGTTCTGTTCTAACCTCTAACAATGATAGAAAGTTTTGTAATTTGCTATTTTCGAATTCGATGATAATTATGTACATTATTATAGTTTAGTGATTATCTCACAACAATAAATGGTTTTATTTAATTTTTAAATTTTAATACTTGGCTTTAAATTTAATTTCTTTTGCCCCACCGAAGGAACCGGACACAGAACAAGTACATACATAGAAGGAGTGTTAATCGCCCTCATATACTTGTCCTATTTTTCCAAATAAGCCGGATACATTGAAAAGAAAGAGACAAATAATTTTGCTAAGGACGCCCGGTGTACACTGTAGAAACGTCAATTTGGTTACCTTTGGTTACCTTTGGATGCCGAATTAAAAAGTGAACTAATGTCAAATGTTCCAACTTGTCAAGGCCTCTAGACAATTTAGTCGGATTAAACCGCCGCTCGTAATTTTCATTGTTGTTTATCTGTTTTGTGAAATAATCTAAGTTAATAATTACATAGTGCTATTGTGAAGTAAAATTCAGCCCATTGGATAAGCAAAGTCCTGCGTTATTGTAGGTTGTAAATTACATTCTTTTCGCAAAGAAAATCAAGTTTAAATCGTCAACTTCCATCGGTGAGTAGATAACAAACCAATAATATATACTAAAAACCTATATATACGTGCAAAATACCTAAGTGATTTATACTTTACTATACTGCAATCATATTATAATCGTCTGTTTGCCATTCGATTCAGTAATTTTTAAGTATTTTACATTTTTACCAATTTGTGTAGTCATGTTCAATAGTGTTGTGACTTGTGCTGCATATTTTATCGATGACAAAAATATTACTATAATTTGTGTTAACGATTTTGTGGTAACTATCTTTGTACCTTTCATAGTGTTTCATACATTGTGTTCTTTTGCAGGTTTCCGAAAGATCAGACCGGAAGATCCATGAAGCAAATTAAGAGAGAATTATGTTATATATTATATTGTTACACGTTTAACGTTCCAGCGGTGAGGACGAATCTACTCAAATTTGCTCCATTGTCACGCGCCATACGACTTATTAATATTATTTCTATAGAAATTAATATTTTCAATGTACCCTGTCAAAATTCAAAGATGTTGCACAAAAATGTATAGTATTGGATAAATAGGTATATTTATTTAGTAATTTTTTTAGGTTTTTTTATGATATCGTATTGGATTTTTTATCTGTAATGATATTGTAAATACTTTTTCAATAAATAAATAAATAAATGTTCTAGATGACTACAGAAATTTATTGATAAAATTGATCGGGAAAAATTTCTAATAGTACCAATTCATAACATAACAAAAAATATTTTAGCTTATGCACAAATAATCAGGACATTCCTAAACAAAACTGTAATTTTAAGGGGCAGTAATAATGTGTTTCAATATTATTGCAAATATAATCATACATTTGTGACATGAATCTTACAGCTGTGTTTTATTTTTACCTTGGGGTATCTGCTATACTAAGAAAGTCAGAAAAGAACAGAGGGCCGATACCGGTATTTTGGCGATCCACACACTGCCCCGCACTACGCTGCGGGAGCGTGGCGACGCGGTGACGGTGCCACGCGTGCAGATGCGAGAGTGCTGGTCTGCATCATCAATCACGCACGTTACTGCAGAACACGGTGTCCATACCGTCTGGCCCCGAACCCACGCGCGTGAGTACGTGTTTCTCTGCATGTAAGCGTGTGATCAGTAACACAGCGCTTAAATGCGTTTTCAGTGTGTTGCACCACGCGTGATTTCTATACAAAGAGAGATACTTACAAACAATACAAGAACACGCACGCTCGCACTACGCTCCGTGATGCGAGGTAGTGTGTGGATCGATCATGTATATTTCAATTTTCAATTTATTTAATTTATTCATATACAATTTACATTGTGTTTGAACTTAAAGCATGAAACATGAATATAAACTTCAAATTATTTCACATTGAAAATGCTCCTGGCGCCGCTGCCGGCCTATGCCATTCCGGTGAGGTGTAAAACGGCCGTTTGTTTCTTGTAGTTCGTTTACGAGAGCTTTTATGGAACCAGACCTCATTTTATTAGCATGTCTGTTAATTTACCATAGCCCATAGACAAATTTCATCTATCGATATCGATAAACTGTCAGAAGGTATCGTAGCACTATTAAACTTCTATTTGTCTCTGAGTGTGTACGCTTTATTCTCATAATAGTCCTTCTATGCTTTAGTACTTGTTCTGTGGAACCGGATCAATCAGCGTTGCCAGTATGTTACGTTTGTAACATTTTACGTTTTTTTTCCTCTCGTGTTACCTCTATGTTACACGACTCAAATGTTACTTTTCCGTAACATTAAGGGTTGAAAGTTAAACAAAAAAATTTTTTAGCAAACAAAATATAATCGTGAAACGTAACTCACACAACAAAGGCAGTTTTTGCGCGTTGACAGATAATGATTTTTTTTACCCTTGTACTCCAGTTATTAAAGAATCATGTGATCTCGAATTGCTCAGATAATCGCTCATGAGTGCATGAGCGATTATCTGAGCAATTCGAAAAACATGTTTAAGGTGATCAGGGAGTAAACATCACAGTGACAGAACAAGTCAAAACGTCAATTTGGTTACCTTTGGTTCTTCTTCTTCTTCTCCTTTTTTTTTTGGCAACAGAGCCGACGATTGTGTCAGCTATTTCTGCCAGCGTCAAGTTTAGAATAATATTCTTGTTGATGATAATAATGGTATATTACAATGATAAAAAATAGAAAAAATGTGGATGAAACTAAATGACAACCATCTGTCGTGAAAACCTGGTTACCTTTGGTTACCTTTGGATGCCGATTTAAGAAGCGAACTAATGTCAAATGTTCCAACTGTCAAGGCCTCTAGACAATTTAGTTGGGATAGACCGCCGCTCGTAATTTTCATTGTTGTTTATCTGTTTTGTGAAATAATGTATGTTATTCAATAATAACATAGTGCTATTGTGAAGTAAAATTAAGCCAATTGGATAAGCAATGTCCTGCGTTATTGTAGGTTGTAAATTACATTCTTTTCGCAAAGAAAATTAAGTTTAAATCGTCAACTTCCATCGGTGAGTAGATAACAAACCAATAGTATATACTAAAAACCTATACATACGTGCAAAATACCTAAGTGATTTATTCTTTACTATACTGAAATCATATTATAATCGTCTGTTTGCCATTCGATTCAGTAATTTTTAAGTATTTTACATTTTATGTTCAATAGTGCTGTGACTTGTGCTGCATATTTTATCGATGACAAAAATATTACTATAATTTGTAGTTAACGATTTTGTGGTAACTATCTTTGTACCTTTTATAGTGTTTCATACATTGTGTTCTTTTGCAAGTTTCCGAAAGATCAGACCGGAAGATCCATGAAGCAAATTAAGAGATAATTATTTTTTAGATGACTACAGAAATTTATTGATAAAATTGATCGGGGAAAATTTCTAAAAGTACCAATTCATAACATAACAAAAAATATTTCTACTTATGCACAAATAATCAGGACATTTTTAAACAAAACTGTAATTTTAAGGGGCAGTAATAATGTGTTTCAATATTATTGGAAATATAATCATACATTTGTGACATGAATCTTACAGCTGTGTTTTATTTTTACCTTGGGGTATCTGTTTTGATGCTATACTAAGAAAGTCAGAAAAGAACAGAGGGCCGATACTGGTATTTTACACTACGCTGCGGGAGCGTGGTGACGCGGCGACGGTGCCACGCGTGCAGATGCAAGAGTGCTGGTCTGCATTATCAATCACGCACGTTACTGCAGAACTCGGTGTCCATACCGTCTGGCCCCGAACCCACGCGCGTGAGAACGTGTTTCTCTGCATGTAAGCGTTGATCAGTAACACAGCGCTTGAATGCGTTTTCAGTGTGTTGCACCACGCGTGATTTCTATACAAAGAGAGATACTTACAAACAATACAAGAACACGCACGCTCGCACTACGCTTCGTGATGCGAGGCAGTGTGTGGATCGATCATGTATATTTTAATTTTCAATTTATTACATTGTATTTGAAGCACAAACAGCATGAAACATGAATATAAACTTCAAAATTATTTCACATTGAAAGTGCTCCTGGCGCCGCTGCCGGCCTATGCCATTCCGGTGAGGTGTAAAACAGCCCTTTATTTCTTGTAGTTCGTTTACGAGAGCTTTTATGCAACCAGACCTCATTTGAATATTAGTTTATTTACCACCACAGGATACAGTGAGATCACACAAACTTAATTATTAACAGAAAAGTACTTAATAAAAAGTGTGCTTATAACTAATATATGAATGCGAGGTGGACTGGAGCCTAAACTAGGGCAACCCTGTATTTCAGGACTCCAGGACACTCGCCCGCAGTTACAGGTATAGCTGTGCATGTTTGCGTGCGTGTGTGTGTGTGTGTGTGTGTGTGTGTGTGTGTGTGTGTGTGTGTGTGTGTGTGTGTGTGTGTGTGTGTGTGTGTGTGTGTGTGTGTGTGTGTGTGTGTGTGTGTGTGTGTGTGTGTGTGTGTGTGTGTGTGTGTGTGTGTGTGTGTGTGTGTGTGTGTGTGTGTGTGTGTGTGTGTGTGTGTGTGTGTGTGTGTGTGTGTGTGTGTGTGTGTGTGTGTGTGTGTGTGTGTGTGTGTGTGTGTGTGTGTGTGTGTGTGTGTGTGTGTGTGTGTGTGTGTGTGTGTGTGTGTGTGTGTGTGTGTGTGTGTGTGTGTGTGTGTGTGTGTGTGTGTGTGTGTGTGTGTGTGTGTGTGTGTGTGTGTGTGTGTGTGTGTGTGTGTGTGTGTGTGTGTGTGTGTGTGTGTGTGTGTGTGTGTGTGTGTGTGTGTGTGTGTGTGTGTGTGTGTGTGTGTGTGTGTGTGTGTGTGTGTGTGTGTGTGTGTGTGTGTGTGTGTGTGTGTGTGTGTGTGTGTGTGTGTGTGTGTGTGTGTGTGTGTGTGTGTGTGTGTGTGTGTGTGTGTGTGTGTGTGTGTGTGTGTGTGTGTGTGTGTGTGTGTGTGTGTGTGTGTGTGTGTGTGTGTGTGTGTGTGTGTGTGTGTGTGTGTGTGTGTGTGTGTGTGTGTGTGTGTGTGTGTGTGTGTGTGTGTGTGTGTGTGTGTGTGTGTGTGTGTGTGTGTGTGTGTGTGTGTGTGTGTGTGTGTGTGTGTGTGTGTGTGTGTGTGTGTGTGTGTGTGTGTGTGTGTGTGTGTGTGTGTGTGTGTGTGTGTGTGTGTGTGTGTGTGTGTGTGTGTGTGTGTGTGTGTGTGTGTGTGTGTGTGTGTGTGTGTGTGTGTGTGTGTGTGTGTGTGTGTGTGTGTGTGTGTGTGTGTGTGTGTGTGTGTGTGTGTGTGTGTGTGTGTGTGTGTGTGTGTGTGTGTGTGTGTGTGTGTGTGTGTGTGTGTGTGTGTGTGTGTGTGTGTGTGTGTGTGTGTGTGTGTGTGTGTTTGGGTGGGTGGGTGGGTGGGTGCGGGTGTGTGAGGAGAGGGTGTGTAAGGAGAGGGTGTATGCGTAAGGTTATAACAATATGGTTAGTATGTTACTTTACTTTAATACCGTTACGAGAGATTCTGTTCCATCATAATCCAGGTTTAAAAGGTATGTTTTAATTGCATTTTTACATTCTTTGGAATTCATGGGTAGTATATTTAATGTAGATTTGAGTTTGTTGTACAAATATGGTGCCAGAAAAGTTGCCTTCTGAAAAATGATGAATGGTGGGAGATTGTATCGCATATCCTATTTTTTCGACGTGAGGAATACGTGACAGCGGGGTTGTACTCAACCTCTTTGTGCTTGCGAAGTATAATATGCAATACAAATAATTTTCTTACTGTCAGTATCTTGGCTTCCTTGTAAAGTGTGGATGTTGGGAAGCGAAAGGGTTTTTTCAGCATTACCTTGAGTACTGAGCGTTGTGCACGTTCTACGTGAATAAGTTTTGTCTTGCATGCTCCACCCCATGCCGATATGCAGTAACCCAAAACTGACTGAACCAGAGCGTAGTAGACGGTCTTTAAAAGAGCTGGCTTGGCAATGTTTCTGAGCTTTTTAAAGACCCAGATCATTTTGCGTGTTCTAGCTGATAGCAGTTCAAAATGAGCACTCCACGTAAGCGATTGGTCTAATTGTATACCTAGATATCTAATAATATTTGTTCTGATTAGTGGTAAGCAGGTGCAAGTTAGTGAGCTAGGGTCATTACATGAATGAGCCCTAAGAATGAAATCATTCGTGGATGGCTGTGTAGCTTTATTAATAGAAAAAGTTATATATTTTGATTTATTCAGATTGAGCGTAAGGAGATTTTTTTTTAGCCACTTTACCACTTGCTGAAGACCTTTCTCAGCACGTGAGTGCGTTTCTGCCCAAGTCTCTCCCTGAAAGATGAGTGCAGTATCATCTGCATAGGAAATTATTTTTCCATTCGAAGGTATGTAATTACAGAGTTCGTTTATGTAAATAAGGAAGAGACTTGGGCCGAGGACGCTGCCCTGGGGAACACCGCAAGATATGGGGAGTGGACTGCTAGTGTAAGTACCTATTTTTGTGGTTTGAGTCCTATTATTTAAAAAGCTTTGGAAAAGCTTGAGAGGCAGGCCGCGTATTCCTATACCGTCAAGCTTTTTCAGCAATAGATGTGTGGAGACTGTGTCGAATGCCTTAGCTAGATCTAAGAAAATTCCTATAGTTCTTCTGCCATTATCTAAGCTGCTTGCTAAGTGATTTGTGAGCTGAACCACTGCATCTTCAGTGGATTTTTTCGGTTGAAATCCAAACTGTGAAGCAGAGAGAATGTTTTCTTGCTTTAAATAGTTCACCAGTCTCTTGTTTAATAGTTTTTCAAGCAACTTAGACATGGCGGGGAGGACTGCGATTGGACGATAGTTCTCCACACAATCTCGGGACCCACCTTTATGGATAGGGTGTATTATCGAACGTTTAAAGGTATCAGGAAAGATGCCATTATTGATACATAAGTTAAAAATATGAGTTAGAATCGGACTGATAATCTTTTTTATACGCTTTAGAAATACAACGGGTATACCATCCCAACCCGTTGCCGATTGGTTTTTTAGGTTGGATATTAACGATTCTACTTTATATGTATCAGTTTCTAATAACGCAAAAGATTTCAAATGTGTAGAACTATTTATGTCACAGGTTATACTGGATATATCAGAGGTCTGCATAATGTTGTTTGCAAGTTCTAGTCCAACATTCGCAAAGTAGCTATTTACCTTGTTGACAGATAATGCAGGATCGTTAGGTGTGGTATTTAGCAGTTGTTCTGCAGGATATTTGTTCTCTGATGTACTAGTTAACTTACGTATCGTTTGCCATGTTTGTCTAGGGTCAGTACATTTATCTATTTCTGAACTCTCATATTCTTCCTTAACTCTGTTCAGCAAGTCATTACAAAAGTTTCGGTATCTACTGTAGGAAGTCTTAAGTATGGTATTTGATGGCGATTTTTTGAGTTTTTGGTGTAGAACGTCACGGTGGGCAATGCATCTAAGTAAACCCGGCGTTATCCATGGCTTAAGCAAATGTTTCCTATTTGGAATTTTACGTGTCGTAGTGTTCTTTTTTAGCACTTCTTTGATAACTGTTGTTAAAGTATCAATTGCGATGTTAGGCTCATCAATACCAAAGATATTAGATAGGTTCATTTCATTAAAAGTAATAAAAGCCTTATCATAGTTGGTAACCTGATAGAATTTAGGTGCATTCTGTTTTTTTGAAAGCATTAATGTTAATAACAGGGGTAAATGGTCTGTTATGTCTGTATTAATGACAAATGTTTGTGCTTTACGATTTGTTTTTAGGATAACATGATCTAAACAATTCAGGCCGCGTGTCGGTAGAACATGGGCAGGTAGAAGACCGTTTTCAGCCTGAAGATTTAGATATTCTTGGCATCTACGATCGTTATTGTCAGGTTTAATATCTATGTTGATATCCCCGACAACAGCAATCGTCTTGAATTCACGAAATGACTTTAAAATATCGTCCAATGATGAAAGGAAGTTTTCAATGTTACGATTTGATGGTGATCGGTATATGCAAACGAGAGCTATGTCTGACATAGTTAATGTAAGGCAATTAGAGTCAGAAAAAGGTGGCTCGGACACAGTGTGACATATGTCATTTCGAACATAAAGGACAACGCCATCATTTTGGTTAAATAATAAAGAAGAATAGTAGAGTTTATAGTTATCGAGCTGGGGTAGTGATTTTTCCACAGACAACCAACACTCAGTAAGAACCAGGATATCACACACCGTGTCAAGTCTTTTTAGAAAAACCAGAAAATTGTCAAAATTGCGGTAAATGCTCCTAATATTATGTGTTATTATTTTTAAACTATCTCTGGCATTTCTGAGATTGGTTACACACTCACTTAGATCTACGATTGCAGAGTCTGATATAGATATATTATCAAGATCAGATTGAATGTTAGAAATTGTGTTATGAGTCATTATGAGAATCAGTAAAGACGAGAACTGTAGTCGGGAGCAATGTATATAATATGCGAAAATTCATTAAAGAATAATGAGCTGTATAATGTGCGTGATTATTGAAATTTGAGTATGTACATAGTTTAATAATTGTAAAATAAGGTCTGACAATATCAGTGTTACATGGCCTAGGTGAACTATCGTGTGTATTTATGTAAAGTATAGGGTGATAGTTAGTAATAAGGTGTACATGTGTTTGTACACGTTCGGTTTTGTTCGATAAGTATAATATTCTATAAGCAGTACGGTTAAAAGTCGTTGTGGATTTATATGTGAATGTATGTATGTATGAAATTAAACGAGATGTATAAATTACAGTAAAATAACTGAAGTGTGCGCGTGTAAGTGTTTGTGCTTTAGTGTGTAGAATACAAAAAATGTGGATAGAATTATAAACAGTACTATATGTAGGTTTGAGTATTTGTTTTAACTTAATGAAGGTGTGGGAAAAAGTTATACTTTTATTGGTGCAATGGCATAGAAATAAATTAGATAATAGTGGCGATGTAGTATATATTAATATGTATTTTGTATAGGCAGAAATGTATATAATATAATTGTTGTCTATTTTTTTATGTATGTGTAGAACGCAAGTATATATTAATTTCCTATTCGAGAGCATAAATAATAATGGTTCAATTGTAGGCTTATATTTATAATTGTTGGGTAGGTTGAAAGAGAGTGTCACATATCGCGTTAACAGCGGTCCCTCCAAGGTAAGGCTAGTAAGGCTTAGATTATTTGTTTTTTTGTTGTGTGTAGTGGGAATGAGTATAATATGGTGGGATAATAGTTGAAAGACGGGTGGTGTAATACGTAAAGTGTAGTGTGTGAGATGTTCAAGTGTTGTAGTATGCATTATTTTTGTTAAAAATAGAGAGAATGGTGTGTGTAATATGTATGTTTTGTGTGTATGTACGAATGAAAGGTTTTGAATTTTTTGTGAAAGTTTGTGTATAAATCTTTTAAGTAGGGGTTTAGAAACAAATTTGTTAAAAAAATATAAAGACAAAAGGTGGGTAACTTAATCAGTAGATGTGCCACAGTTATAGCAGTTATAGTAAGCAAATGTAATTCTCGGAACACCGTCGTCGTAGTAAACAACGATAATTCTCGGAACAATATAAGGCTGGAGATACACTCGATACAAAAATAATGCAAAATACTTTTAAATGACAGAAATTGTGTAAGTAGTATACATTGTAGTAGTATAATATTACCTAGTCATTTTTGCATTAATTTGGACAAATCGTCTTCAGTTCGAATAGCCAATCGTGGGCTGCCATCACTTTTCTTCATGTAAATATTGCCGCGTCTGGTCCAGTAGTATTTGTACTCCAGTGTTTTGGCAGATTCACGGGACATGGCAAAAAGTTTCCTGTCCTTGTATGTTAGACTTTCAGCGATATAAATTGGTTTTGTGGGACCTGGGATTCCAATGGTTGTTGATGATAACTTGTTTGTGGAATGATGTTGGTTAAAGTGTTTTATTCCACTCAATATTTTATTCTTAGTTAGAACAGAAGTAAGTTCCGTTATGACTGCTGTGGCACCCAACTTAGTGGTTACTCTATATATATCTTTTATATCCGACGTCTGAATTTCAGAGTTGATTGACTTACATGTATTTTGTACCAGTTCGCATAAGTCCTGTTGTGTCTCGGGGTTTACTTGTTGTGGTATGTTGCGAAACTCGATGACTGTGGACTTGAGCTTCCTTTGCATGTCGTCGATTTTTAGTTCTAATGTTGCTATGTAGTTCCGGGTCTCTCTGCGTTCTTGTTCCATGCCGAGGAGCTTACCTCTAATGTCTTCATATTGTAAGGACATGAATTTTATTGACTTCTCAAGTTCATCACTTGTGGCTTGAATGTTGGAATTTTGTTTTTTAAGGTCGGCAATGTCTGATGATAATTTCTTCAGAGTAATGTCTTGGTCTTCTTTCCAGCTCCTTAACATTGACATCAGTTCTTCCTTTAGAGTCAGATCTTCAGACTTATTGTGGTCATCCTGGCGGGGTCTTTTAGGTCTCCTTCCGACAAAGCTTATTGGACTATCGGGGTCTAGATTGGCGATATCGCTTTCTGAGGATACTTGCCCAGCAATAAGCTTATTAGGTGGTGTTCTTAACGCCGACGTCATATTAATCGTTTAACGAGGTTCACAGTTTAAGTAGTTATATGTATTTATTTGACCGGTGTTGCTAGAGCTCCGAGACGTGTAGAAGCAATAGAATTACACAGGCCTGCTTAAGTTGGTTGTAGAAAAACAAAGGCGACCGGTTTAAAATAAAGACTTATTTAAAAAGTGATATTAATATTTAACGTAACACACGTGTGTTTGCTTGCGAGGCCAGAGGGCGAGAGGAAAATGTTAATTTACCATAGCCCATAGACAAATTTCATCTATCGATATCGATAAACTGGCAGAAGGTATCACTATTAAACTTCCATTTGTCTCTGAGTGTGTACGCTTTATTCTCATAATAGTACTTCTATGCTTTAGTACTTGTTCCGAGGTAAACATACTAAAAGTCTCCTTTTCTAGAAGGTGAGCCGGAGGGAGGGATTTTTTTTTTATATTAGCCTACCAAAGTGACTCCACTCTGCCTGATGGTAAGCAATCAGTGGAATCCAGAAGTGGCGGACACCATTCTAAAAGCCAAACTACTGGTATGATGGCCTCCACTATGGCGGCTTAGTGAGATGCTTTTGGGAATGGTTCAAAGTTACCAATTTTGATAATAATAATAATATCTCCAAAACGGTGCATCTTAGAGAATAACGTTCTTCTGCGAAATGGAAGCTAATAAAATTCTCTTTAACTTTCGTTTTGTGCACATTTTCCAATTTCCCAATAGTTTTTACATACACGCTCTAGAAAAATAGAAGTGAACAAAAACACCAATTGTGGCATAAGATTATACGAGGGTACTTTTAATTGCGCGGAAAGGCGGGAATAAGTTAAAAATAATGTTACTTTTACATCGAAAATGTTACTTTTGAGCTACCTGTGTAACTTTTGGCAATCGGTCACTGGCAAGTGGCAACACTGTGACCAATACCAATCAAATACGTCTAAAAAATAAAAAAGTTTGGTTACCATTCTATTGCGAGGAAGAAGTGTTTTCGTAAAACTATAATCAAAATAATATAAAAAATGAGTTCTGGTTTCATATCAGAGTCCGAAATATTGGAAGCAAGACGTCGACGACAAGAAGAATGGGAGAAAGTGCGTACTGAGGACCAACCGAAAGGTAATAGAATTAATCTTGTTTTGATTTTTTTACGTCAATATGGTTGTCCGTGATAAAACTAATTATTTTAACTTTTAACTTGGAATAGTACATTACATATTGAACTCTTCCACTCTTTCTATATAGGTAAAACAATGATTATTTTCTATACCATGATTTGTCGTTATACTATTAACAAAGATCATAATTTTGACAAGTTATTAACGATTTGTTTAACTAAAATGATGTGCCAAGTTACCAACCGAGGTCTTCGTTATTTTAGTGCTGAACTTCCGTCGAATGAGCATAGTATGCCAATGTATTCTGTCTTCTGCCTTCTATTGGACCTCTAGATACAACCAAGGTCTTATGTTTATTGTACTTTCAATTATTTATTTGCTCGCAAATATTTTTATGAAAGTGTTATTAATATTACAATGTTGAGGATTAACTACTACCTAATTAAAGTAAACACTGTAGTCTGCGTGCACTAACTACACTCTTCTCCCCAACTCACCTCCCTACTTAACTTCTTACTTTCAATATCTCAGCTCTACCCATAATAGAAACCTTTGTTCATCTAATCATCTAACTCTTGCAAGTCCCGTACATACCTTTCGTTCGGTTTTGTTCAATCTTCTTTCTCTCTCTTTCTTCTTGAAATCAGGAAGTCCACAACCCATACACGTTTAGTCAAAGTTCGAGAACTATTATTAGCAAAATAATGTGGCCGAATCATCTCATACAGTTGTGTATTTTATATAATGGTTACTTGTTACTTGTTGGTGGGCTCGTTGTCCGCATTTATACCTCTTGGTCTTTTGCGTCTGGTTTGGCTGGATTATTTCATCCAGCCCAACTCCGCCCAGAAGTGCAATAGCTTCCTGGGATCTTTGCAGGCTTCGCAGAGAGACCTCGGGCTGCCGAGGATTTGTGCCCGATGTGTCATCACTCCCTCGCATTCCAGGACTACGTGGGCGACGGTTTTGTCGTGCTCTATGCATGCTCTGCACAGAGGACTGTCAGTAATGCCTAAAACATATAGGTGTTTATTAACAGGGCAGTGGCCTGTGATAGTGCCCACCATTATGCGCAGGTCATCCCTTCTTAGGTTGATTAAGTGTATACTTAGCTTTGGCGATGGTTGTGGCAGAGCTTCTTTTGACTGTCTACAGTCGTTAGAAATTGCCCACTGCATCCGGTGTTGTTAAAAACTGACCTGTGTTTTTGTATTTTTAATTTTAGAAGCACCTGAAGAGTCTTATGATAACAGGCCATTATACCAACGCCTAGAGGAACAGAGAATGAAAAAAGAGGCTGAATATGAGGAAGCTCATAAACTTAGTATGTATTTTTAATTCATTTAAAAAATAACATCAATACTCCTTTTTCTCTAAAGGGATAATCAGAGTGTATAACACTCATGTTTTGGTAGCTAGTATTAGTAATAATAAAAAAAAATTGATCTTACAAATAACATGAATGATGAATAAATCTACTAGAACATATACATAGACTGCCTCCGTTCAGTGTTACTGTGTATGGACTGCCACAAGCGCGTTTGATACCCGCTCAGTACAAATGTTTGTGTAGGAACATGACTTTTGTATTGGTCTGGGTGTTTCTATTTATAATATGTATGTATTTAAAAAAAAAGTATTTGAGTATGTATATCCGCTGTCCTAGAACTCATAACACAAGCTATAATAATTATGCTTACTTTGGGTGTAGATGGCGTTGTGTGTAGTTGGTGTGATTTTATATTATTAACATATTTACTGTTTGTAATCTCTGTTTACCTCATTAATGCAGGTCAGGTGTGAAATTATGTATATGTAATAACACTAGCACTTGGTGTTTTATTAACATGTTATTTTTTAACAGAAAATATGATCCGAGGTCTGGATGATGATGAAGTAGGTTTCCTGGACTTGGTTGAGAGGACAAAGGCTAAGGCAGCTCAGCAGATATCTATTGAGGAACAAAGGGAGATGCAAGAGTTCCGGTAATAATTTTATTTGTTCTATTTATTAATAATTTTAATAAGTCACCCGAATAAGGCACTCGAATCGTAAACACGAGGTAGCGGGTTTGAATCCGGACAAGTACCAATGTGATTTTCAAATCATATGTACTTATCTTAAACATTTCTGACTGACGGTGAAGGAAACCATCTTAAGGAAACCTGGACTTAAAAGTCTGAAATTGCTAATCGGCCTTGAGCAAGCGTGGTGATTACTGCTCATGCCTTTTCTATATGAGAAGAGGCCTTTGCCCTGAATGGGACAGTAAACAGGCTAGTATTATTTATTGAGTTTTACTAGTACAATGTTGTGATGGTCTAGAGGTTAAGGCACCTGCTTTATGTACATGAGGTTGTCTTACTTGTTGTTTCTAGTGGTTATTACTGACTGTAAGCATAGGAAGACTGAACTGACTGAAGTGCCACTCTTTCACAGTGGAATCTAAGGAGTCTTGAACCAAATAGTTCACATTTCATACTTTTGTCACTCAATTAAAGCATTTTTCAGCGCTGTTCCATCTAATTATGATCCTAGGTCTTTTAAGCGGGGCGTGAAAAAGCATCTCACTAGGCAGCCATAGTGGAAGCCACCATACCAGTAGTTTGGCTTTTGGAATAGTGTCCACCACTTCTGACTTCTACTGACTGCTTACTATCAGGCAGAGTAGGGTCACTTTAGTAGGCTAATATAATATTATAAAATATAACAATAAACAATAATTATTGCCATGTTAAATTGATTTAATTGATTGATTAAATTGATTTTCACGGTAGTAGATCCACGCTAATTTCAGCATGAATGGGCCGGATCGTCCGGAGAAGTACTAACCTCTCATAGAAGATCTACTTAAGAGTAGTAGTATCCGTACTACTGCGTTTCGTTCGGTGAGTGAGAGCGCCGGAGTCCCAATTTCCTCCCTTTCCTCGTTCCTCACCTCCCTCATTCCCTTCCCCGAACCCCATTCGCAGCCGCCATAGTGGAGGCCATCATACCAGCAGTTTAAGACGATGGTTTTTGGTATATTGGCCGCCACTTCTGGATTCCTCTGACTGCTTGCCATCGGGCGGGGTGGAGTCGCTTTGGTAGGCTAAAATATTTAAAAAAAAATAAATAATTTAATATTAAAATTTTTATTCTTGCATTCTTGCATCGGTTCAGGTAAAACTTCATAAGCAATTGATTAAATGTCATAAGTTTAATTTGTTTGTAGGGAGCGTGTATCAACATTAGCTGAGAGTGAAGAGATGACCCGGCTGCGTGCACAAATAGCACCAGCCAGGACTACGCAATCATCTACACAGGCTCAAACTCAGAAGAACAAATTGCAGGGGGTGAGAATTTATATCTATTTTTGTTATTGTCTCAATGGTGGCTAGTGCTTGGTAGTACTCAGGGACTTCGAAGGTGGCAAGAACTGATCAGATGTCCTTGCAGTATCTATATATATATTAATATGTGAATTAAAAAATTTGTACCACTTTTTGCATAAATTGCGCGGACGTAGGAGTATGAAATTTCGCACACTTATAGTTTATATCTAGAAGGAGTGCAAATATTAATATTTTTTTTAAATTATGCAAATTAAAAATTACTAAGGTCGAATTTCGAACATGAACTTTTTTGTCGGAATAAATGGACCTAATGGACTTAAGAAGTATTTACCTTGCCATATCAACATAGGGTAAAATCATGCTATATTTCAATGATTGTGAAGTAGTCAATTACTTTCTTGGCCTCTTTTTAGTACCGTTCATTGTCCTTACTCCCTTGTATTTCCTTTTCTTTCTCATCTTCTCAAGACTACGTATATACATAATTATGTAACACTACTACTACTACTTTGCTTATAGCTCTGATCCCGTCGCCAGTAGCGTGATGTTACATAGCCTATAACCTTCCTCGAGAACTAGGCTATCATACTCAAAAAGAATTTTTCAAATCCGACTGATGGTTGCAGAGATTAGTATGTTCAAACAAACAAACAAACTCTTCCGGTTAATAGTATAGATGTTATGGTATATTGTACAGTGCTTAAACGAGTAGTGACCATTTAAACAAAATTCTAACAAAAGTATAGGAGTTCTGCCTTTTTCAGACACTCCTGATGTAAGTGTATAAATAATATTTGATATATTAATGTATTATTTACAGGTAGTAGTTAGGAAACGCAAAGCAAGTGAAATGGAAGGCGAGAAACAAAATAAACCTGAGAAAGAGTCCCCACCGGCTAAATCTAATGGAGTTTTGTCTAATGGGTGAGTGTAAAATCTAGTACGGGTATAAATAATCCGCGTTATATACAGCAATAACATTTATAGAAAAAAGAGTGTGTGTACTCATGTACGCACGGAAAAGTTATACTTCTTTAGCGTAACAATCCAAAAATACCAAATAATAATACATAAGAGTTAACCTCAAATCTATAAATGCACTTAAAACAGTATATTAAAACCACTTTTACCACTAATATTCAAAATAAATATTTTTACTGATAAATGATCAATAAAAAATGTCTATCACCGTCATAAATATAATTGAATTGATATAAACGCCAATATATGTTTTATTTATTCACACTGATTATTTGTACTGATACGACACACAAAGGTTCGCAACTAACTTCAGGGTGTTGCTTTTTTCTGTCGGTGTGCGCGCGCATCGTAAAAATTCACTCTCATCATTTTTCCCAATCGCGCCAAAAGAAGTATAACTTCAATAAATGTTCTGACTCAAGCTTCAAAAAAGTTCCTGAGATTATCGCGTACAATTTAAGTAAAGTATGTAATCCTTGCACAATTAAAACAGGACATGCCCACAATATATGATATTCGTAATACTTTAATTGATCATATTATTAAGCTTCCCATCTACCCGCGTCTTTGGTTACTACTCCGCTCCCGCCGGCAATAACAAAACTTAATTAATAACATTAAAATTAATAACAAAACTTCTATTACATTTCATAATAATATATTAAAAGAAAACTGGGAGTGTATGGGTGTAAATACTTTTCTCAGGAAATTCAATGAAGTTTTCCAAAATAGTTATAGAAAAAAAGAATGTATAATAAATAAAAAAAAACAATTTCAGCTTAATTGGCTTTCTAAAGGCATACGTATATCAAGCAAAATGAAACGGGTTCTGTGTGCTCATAATGGCAATAACCTAGAACCTAGTATTTTAAAATATAAAAATGATTATTTACGAATTTACAGGAAAGTAATAATAAAAGCTAAAAAACTAGCAGCAATAAAACATTTAAATGATTCAAAAAATTTAAGCAAGGAAGTTTGGAAAATGGTAAATAATAGCATAAACAGGACAACAGTGATTCATGACAATTTTAAAATAAAAATAAATAATAAAATTATAGATAATCCTGATGAAATAACAAATGTTTTAGCAAAACAGTTTATATTTCCTAAGTCTGAAACCGAGTACAAGTTTGACCATGCCTTAACACTTCTTCGACAGAGTACTAACTGGGTACAAGAAGAATTGAGTATTACTCCTACAACACCCAAAGAAATTATAAAAATAGTTAATGGTATGGAAAACAAAAATAGCTGTGGTTATGACGACATTCCAATTAGTGTAATAAAAAAGCATGTAGCTATATTAGCAGAACCATTGGCGGTTTTCTTAAATAAATGTATTGGTGACGCGGTCTTTCCAGACCAATTAAAAATTGCCAAAATTACTCCTGTTTATAAGAAAGGGTGTAAGATGGATCCGAAAAACTATAGACCCATTTCACTGCTTCCGTCGTTATCAAAAATATTTGAAAAAATTTTAAAGAATCGCCTTTTGGAACACCTTAATATGAACAAGGTAATAAATTTAAGACAATTTGGATACCAAAAAGGCGTTGGTACCGGAGATGCTATGTACACACTTTTGGATGACGTAATTGAAAAGATAAACAACAAAATGAGAGTGGCCGGTATTTTTCTTGATCTTAGTTCCGCCTTTGATACAGTGGATCATGAGCTGTTAATACGTAAAATGGATCAATATGGTATACGAGGTAATTCATTAAAGCTATTTTCTAATTACCTCCATAATAGAAAAATGTACGTACAAATCAATAAGGCCCAAGAAAATGGTTTACTAAAAACTCATAAGTCAGCTACAATGTCAGTGAGAACGGGAGTACCACAAGGATCAATTTTAGGACCAATTTTATTCATATTATTCACAAACGACTTAATTAATCATATCAATAAAATAATACCTGACATTAGACTTACAATTTTCGCAGATGACACTAATGCTGTTATAGATGCTAATAACATGATAAGCTTGACGACAAAAGTTAGTATAGTAGTAAATGCCTTTTCATGGTGGTTTACAGTAAATAAATTAATAATTAATACCACAAAAACAAAAATAATATTATTTAAAACAACAACTCGGACAAAAGATGACTTACAAATAGAATTAAATAATGACAAAATAGAGGTAGTTAGTGATGCTAAATTTCTTGGTACACATATAGACAATCTGTTAAATTGGAAGACTGAATTAAAAGCCATAGACGCTTCAATTTCATCGGCATGTTACGCATTAAGGACCTTGAGAGAAGAAATGGATGTCGAACATCTGAAAACAGTGTATTACGCACTCGTAGAGTCTAAATTAAGGTATAGCATACAGTTTTGGGGACATAGCTACAGCTATAACAATAGGAGAGCCTTTATACTGCAAAAAAGGGCAATAAGGACAATTATGCGTGTACCACAAATAGAAAGCTGTCGACGACAGTTTGTTGAATTGGGCATCCTAACCGTACCGGGTCTATACATTCTTGTAGTTCTAAGCCACTTTGCCAAATATGTGTCAATTTTTGAAACACATGAAGAAAGACAAAGTAGGGAGCAAACTAGAAGAAAGGACTTTAAGGCCCTAATACATCCTCAGCTTAATGTAGTAAAGCATAGTTCTCGTTACCAGGCTGTTCAGTTATTTAACAAGTTGCCTGAAGAGCTTAAAAAATTGATATACAGAAGTTCTTTTAAAGTAAAACTTAAAGAGTATCTGTTGAGTAGATGTCTGTATAATGTTGACGATCTCTGATTCTTTTCTGTAGAAATATACTTTTTAGGCCTTGAGATATTTTGAAAGAATCTAAAATAATAATAATACCTATTACTAATAATTATAATGACGTTTCGAAATCTAAGTAAAAACCCACAGGTAAAAAGACCATAATAACTTAATGTTTTAGTGTGTATTGTGTAGGCTTAGAAAATTCAAATACAATGTATTATTGTTAATGAATAAATGACTATTAATGACTATTAATGACTATTAATAGCGTGATGTTATATAACTTATAACCTTCCTCAAGTACTGGGCTATCATACTCAAAAAGAATTTTCTGACTGGTAGTTCCAGAGATTAGTGCGTTCAAACAAACAAACTCTTCCTTTTTATATAATACCTTTATAATAATTTTGTATAATAAGATTGTATTAATAATGAGGCGCTCATAGCTCGTTGCGCTCATTGATCAGTAAACGATTAGCGGGTTAAGCTAGAGTGCGGCTGGCCCATAGATGGGTGACCGCATAGTGGTATTTGATCTAAGCATCTCCGTGCTTCAGAGGGCACGTTAAAAATCCCTGTTGTTATCAAGTTAATAAATGTTGTTAGATCAAGTCAGATGCCTCTATGGGCGATCGAACAAATCCTGATACTAGGTTGACCATTAACCACTCAATCAATCAATCAAATCATTTAATCAGTTTAAATAGAAGTAAAATTTTTAGAGGCCTAATATTAATACAAAACAGGTATAATAATGTTAGGTACCTGTACTAGGAGTAATCCTGTATCACAGGCGGTTTATGTGCTAATTTTATAGTAATGGATACATGTACACTTAAATTGTTTTGCCATGAAATATATTATATACATTACTCTAAAATTAAAGATATATATTAACTTAGCTATCTATTGTACATAAGTCTATGTCGGATTATTTTGGCAAGTCTTATAATATTAAACGTTTTTATTAATTAAATATTTGGTGTATAGTGGAGCTAAGAACGGCTCAGTGTCGTGTGGCACGCGGCAGTGCTTGGGCGTGTTGCCGGGGCTGGGACACTACGACACTGACTCTACGTCGGACACAGACGACTCCAGTGATTTGGAAGCTGTGAGTATAAATAAATAATAAATAATAATATGTGGACACTATCACGCACCGTCATATAGTCCCAAGCTAAGTGGAGCTTGTGTTATGGATAATAGATAACTGAAATATAATACATATACATACTTTATTTTGGAAATACTTAGAATACATAGGAAACACCCAGACCGAAGGCAAATACAAATGTTCATCATACTAATATTTGCCTTTCGCGAGAATCGAACCCACGACACCCGGCGTCGCAGTCAGTTACACTAACCACTAGACCAACAGTGCAGTCGAAATACATTATTATTACTACTCTTATTTTTCTTGTATGTATGTATCTATGTATGTATAGCTTTATACTTATATCTGGTAAATAAAATCTACTAGCTATTGCCCGCAGCTTGCCCGCATGAATATCTGTTATCGCATTTTCATACAAAATTTCATCCCCTATTTTTCATCCCCAGTTTCATCAAAATCGGTTCAGTGGTTTAGGTGTGAAAGCTTAACAGACAGACAGACAGAGCATTTGTAATATTATATATTTTGTTAACTATGTTTTTAGGTTTGTAGACATTTAAGACAATTTACCTTGTTATTAACTTAATATTCTAGTATACACTGTTTTTAAAATCCATACTTTGATATTGGGTGGAAGGAAAAGCTATTTTATTTTCACGGTAGTAGATCCACGCTGATTTCAGCATGAATGGGTCGGATCGTCCGGGGAAGTACTACCCTCTCATAGAAGATCGACTTAAGAGTAGTAGTATCCGTACTACTGCGTTTCGTTCGGTGAGTAAGAGCGCCGGAGGCCCAATTTCCCCCCCTTCCTCTTTCCTCACCTCCCTCATTCCCTTCCTCTAACCCCATTCCCAGCCGCCATAGTGGAGGCCACCATAACAGCAGTTTAAGACGATAGCTTTTGGTATAGTGGCCACCACTTCTGGATTCCACTGACTGCTTACCATCAGGCGGGGTGGAGTCACTTTGGTAGGCTATAATATAAAAAAAAAAAAAAAAAAAATATAGGTGTTAATACTTTGTGATTCTCATGCGTTTTAAATTATTTAAGACAATATTTATTGCAAACCATATTTTTTAAATCTAATAATAATAATACCAGCTTGTTTACTGTCCCACTGCAGGGCAAAGGCCTCTTCTCATATAGAGAAGGTATGAGTATATCACCACGCTCGCTCAAGGCGGATTGGTAATTTCAGACTTTTAAGTCCAGGTTTCCTCACGATGTTTTCCTTCACCGTCAGTCATAAATGTCCAAGATAAACTTAGAAAGTACATGAGATTTGAAAAATCACATTGGTACCTGTCCGGATTCGAACCCATTACCTCGTGTTTACGAAGCGGGTGCCTTATCCACTGTGCCATTCCATGTCTAGCCAGTTAATAATTATAAAATACTTGCAAAAGATTACTGTTACCCCAAAAGATTACTTTATTAAAAAAAGGTTTTAAATTACTTTAATTATTTTCTAATTATAGGTACAAACGAAAACTACCGCTTAAAGAAGTTAATTATATATATTTATTAAGTGTAAGTATGTACTTATTGGTACTAATCAATCAAAATTAATCTACAATTTGTAATGCCTATACGAGGATTCGGCATTAAATAAGTATTAAAGTTTATTCTAAACAATATTGGTGATGAAAAACATTGTAAGAAAATGTAAACGTTTAATAAACTAGCTCGCAGTTTTACTCGGTTCTGTTACATTTTTGGTTACTGCTTTGTTCCCGTCGCCAGTAGCGTGATGTTACATAGCCTATAACCTTCCTCAGGAACTGGGCTACCTTAGAAGAATTATTCAAATCTGACTGGTTCCAGAGATTAGCGCGTTCAAACAAACAAACAAACTCTTCCGCTTTATATAATAGTATGGATATAAATTTGAAAATTGTCTTGAGCAATAGTGATTAATATTTTTTTCTGTTTTTCTCATTCAGAGGTGCCATGAAGCTTTTACAGTCGGACTTAATTAATAATTTTCAATTAAAATAACATTAACTATACAGATAACATTAACCATATAGTTCCATAACTTGAAATTTAAATTTAGATCTAAAACTCTCGTTGAACACTTACATAGCACCACTTTTTCAATTCCTTACCACCCAGTAGGTATTTATAAATAAATTTTCTTAGCTATAAAAAACTAAATAATAGCCTGTCTTCGATACAGATAATATATAAATGCACTGTATTTATCGTTAAGTTACATCTTTAGTTACTACTCTGCTCCTATCGCCAATAGCGTGATATTACATAGCCTTTAACCTTCCTCAAGAACTTGGCTATCATACGCAAAAAGAATTATTCAAATTCGAAAGAAAATCATGTAGGATATTAGGTTCATTTAATAAACTGCCTGGAAGGTGCAGTGCTACTATATGGACTTCCAAACAGGAGTCACGGGTTCAATCCCCTCGGGTCGAGTAGTATTACCGAGCACATTTCTGACTATTACTGAGCATTATTTGACAGAAATTTCTAATAACCTTACACTTTGACTGTCTCCGTGGTGCAGTGGCAGCGCAAGCGACTGCTGTGCACGAAGTTGTGGGTTCGATCCCCACACGAAACAAAACTTTGTGTGATCCATATTATTTGTTCCGAGTCTGGGTGTACTTTGTGACGGTTAATTATTGTATGTTAGTTACATTTTAAAGTCCGCCGCGACGCAAGTTCCTTATTGCGAGTGTTATTTAAAAAAGAAAAGAAGAATTTTTCACCAGACGCAGGATTGAACCCAAGGTCTCTGCGTTATAGTCCGTACAAAGTACAACCGAGGTAGTCTGTTTTTTGTACTAAACATATGATTATGTACCTATATGTTTTACTAGCATTCTGCAACGCAGTTGCATTCGTGTTAAATTCTATCTTTGGTTACTGCTCTGCTCCCGTCGCTCGCAGCGTGATGTTATATAGCTTAAAACCTTCCTCGAGAACTGGGCTATCAAACGCAAAAATAATTATTCAAATCTGACTGGTAGTTTTATAGATAAACGCGTTCAAACGAACTCTTCCGTTTTATATAATATGTTTTATACATTTTCTGGTTCCAGAATGATAAATGCTGCAAACGCGACATGTTAGGCCGTCGGCCAGACACCGAGAAGTCGAGGAAAGAAGGAGAAAAAAGTTAGACTATACATACCTTGATATTTAACTTATAACTCTTCTATTAGCTAGGGAGCTGGTATTTAGATATTACACAACTTTGTTAAGAAAATATTTTTTCATAGTTATATTTGAACTAGGTAGGAAATGTAAGACGCGATTTCTTAACGGTAGAACCCAAACTCAAACTCATAGCATTTATTTCATTTTGATTGTAAAGTATGATGCTTATGAAAAGTCAAAATAACATGAAGTCAGCTAATTAACCTACAGCCAGTTCGCTGACGAGGTAGAGCTGTGGAAAGAACTGGCAAGAAACTCACGCCACTCTCTTCAATCGCCAGATAATTACAGTTTTTTGTATAAGTTACAATTTTAACACTCAACGCAACCAAAGAACCATATAAAGTAGTTATTCAAATCAACCAATTATAATTAATAACTATCCTATTTTATTGTGGGTCATTTGTTCATAAAGTCATAAATATATTTTTCAGATTCCGAATTTTTAAGTTTAACAAATAATTTGTATAGATACTTACTTGTAGTTGTTTTGACAAAGTTGTATAATAATTATTATTGTTAACTCCTAATCTATAATATTATGTTTTGTGATGTAATATAAGGTAAATAGTACATATTATAATTTTAACATTATATGTTGTTTTATTATTCAACTAGCTGCGCATCACGGCTTCGCTCGCGTCTAAAATATTTTTTGTTTTATCTCTCGGGAACCAGACCGATTTTTCTAATAAAAAGTAAGCCTATGTCCGTCTCCGGCACCGAATCTATCTTCTTACCAATTTTCATTGAAATCAGTTTAGCCATTTAGGCGCTGAGTGGTAACAAACACACACAAACTTTCGCATTTATAATAGGATTTGATCACCAATGGCAAACTAGCGAATACTGTTAAATAATATATGACCGATTCTGAATTCTAAACTTTGCGTAAATCAAAGTCAAACTTATTCGATAATTAATTAACCACATTTTTCCTATTTTTGCCCAACTGCCGAAGTCAAGGAGGGTAATGTTTTTCGAGCGTATGTGGGTATGTATATTTCTTTGGCACGCTCTACAGCCTAAATGGCTTGATGGATTTTAACATAATGAGGTGTCATTAGATTCCTATTAAGGAGTGACATAGGGTATATGAAATTTCAATGAAGCGTCGGCACGAAAAAAAATGGGTTTTTGTCTTTTCAGTTTGTTTTAAGGCGGTATTTTGTTTTTTGTAATATATTTCGCTTGTTAACATTGTAAATAACATTCAAATCATCAGCAGGTAGATAAATTTACACTTGACACCGGACTCCGCCAGGCCTAATTTCTCTCCTTTCCTTTTTCCTCACTTACCTCCTTTACCTACCCTACTCCGAGTCCTGAAAAGAACTTTAACTCAGGTCACTACAGGCACTCTTCAGCATAAGAAGTAAATACTTTAACAACTAACCCATTGCATTATCTATGCTTTCTTTGATAACTGGTGAATTGTTGTTTCTAATAAAACAAATTACTACAATAATAATCTTAATTTAATTATCATATCAATAGATTAATGACAATAATTATTATAATTAACACGATTTCACATTACACATAATTAAATGTAATAAAACTAAGTACAAACTTTATACATTAAACTAAAAATTTTAATTTAAATACTGCGTAAAAGAGATAAGTACATCAAAATGCGAAGTGAATAAAATGGCGATTGGAAATTTCTTTCATTCTTAGAGGTTCGATTATTTATTAGATAATTTAACTGAACTAGTGGAACTTTTTATTCCCATCATTAAAGAGCGGTTGATTGAACTGCTGGGACTATACATTCTTTTCAATTATTTCAAATCTTAAGTCTCAGTGGTTTAATTGCAAGAGTTGATTGAACTGCTGAAACTACAAATTTTATTCAATTATTTTGTTCTAACTCTTAAGTCTCAGTAGTTCAACCGCAAAAGATGAGCTTGTTTAAAACGTTGTCACTTCCAGAGATCAGTGTTGGGCAAAACATAATCAGATTAATATTACAGATTATAATAAATACTTTTTATCTTGTTTTATACGTTTTGTGCGGGGTCCTATAACTGAAGGAGACCCAGTATGTCTTTGATTATGTAGAGTAAGTGCGCCAATTATGGACTAGTTCCGTAATATGGACTACCTACATTCCTCAAAAACCATCGGTCGTATTTAGCTATCGGTCTCCCGCACACTAAGTTCCACCTCTCCCGCGACTTGTTAGTCGCTTGCCGGTCGGCAGAGAGCGCTCACGCATTCACAGCAGCTATTTTTCGTTTTTATCATCGTGCGATGTAATTTTATACTTAACTTCGTAAGGTCATAATTACAGCAAATATTACTGTTTAGGAAAATGGATTAAACTAGGGAAAAGGTGAGTTATTTTACAATTACTCATAATAAGTTGATATATCCAATAGTTTTAATAATTTAATATGGACTAGTGGTCCATACCACAAACAGTCACTTATATTTTAATTTGATTGTTTTAAGATGGCATCTACAAATTCTACAACCAAAGAAAAGACCTGACAAACATGGGATAAAAATGCAATGGCTAATGGAATTTTTTTTTATATTATAGCCTACCAAAGTGACTCCACCAGCCTGATGGTAAGCAGTCAGTGGAATCCAGAAGTGGCGACCACTATACCAAAAGCCATCGATTTAAACTTCTGCTACAGTGGCCTCCACTATGGCGGCTGGTAATGGGGTTAGGGGAAGAAATGAGGGAGGTGAGGAAAGAGGAAAGGGGAGAAATTGGGCCTCCGGCGCTCTCACTCACCGAACGAAACGCAGTAGTACGGATACTACTACTCTTAAGTCGATCTTCTATGAGAGGGTAGTACTTCCCCAGACGATCCGGCCCATTCATGCTGAAATCAGCGTGGATCTACTACCGTGGGTTTTTAAAAGCATCTAAAGCATACGGAGTACCCAAAACTACGCTTATCGAAAATGGAAGACCAATCACTTAGCGACGTTACGAACCATAACTTGGAAGAAAATCGACTTTGCCGAGTGAATTGGAAGCTGAATTATGTGATTATATTCTGGAAATTGAAAAATCTGGATTTGGTCTTACGCGCAGCGACATCAGATCTTTGGCTTACCAGCTAGCGGAAAAGAATAATTTAAAGCACACGTTTTCACAAGATAATGAATCTGCGGGAAGATCATGGTAGAAGTTATTCCTCAAGCGCCATCCTAACCTATCCTTTCGCCGCCTAACGGGCACATCAATCGCTAGAATGAAAGGATTTAACAAAGAAAATGTAAACGAATTTTTTGACTTGTTGGAGAGCTCTTTTGATAAAATCCAGTATCCTGCAACCAATGTTTATAACGTGGATGGAACTGGGATTTCAGTGGTGCCATCAAAAATGCCGGAGATACTAGCTCTCAACGATCACTTGTGTGATATGCATGAGTGCAGGTGGCACATTTGTCCCGCCGATGATGATATTCCCGAGGAAACGGGTCAATCCACTACTGATGAAAGGTGCTCCACTTGGTGCCATCCATGCTTGTCATCCATCCGGATGGATACAACTTGACCTATTTACTCAATGGTTCGAGCATTTACAGCATGTAAAACCAAGTGCTACAGCACAGGTTCTACTGATTTTAGACGGCCATGCAAGCCACACCAGAAATATCAAAGTTGTGGATTTAGCTAGAAAAACCATGTTCGCTTGCTGTCTCTGCCTCTACACTCAAGTCATAAAATGCAGCCACTTGATAAAACATTCAGGGGTCCGTTAAAAAATACTTGACTGAAGAAACTCGCAAACGACTACGAATGCAACCTCGAGCAATAACACATTTTGACATCACGGAATTATTTGGTCTAGCCTACATACGAGCTCAGCGTGCAGAATTGGCCATTAGCGGTTTTCGTGCAACAGGGATATATCCCGTTATTAGACACGTCTTTGAAGTTCATGACTTTATTGACGAAGACCTTCCAGCAGTAGAAGGGCCTTCTAATGACCCAGCGCGCGATATAACGACACCAGTTGATAAAATTCCCGATAACCCGATACCTGAGCAAAGAGCTGTTGTACCTGAACCCGATAACTGCTTACCTTCGACAAGGGCCGTTGCAACTCCGAAACCTCAATCTGTAAATGAACCATTACCCCAGAGCGTTGATGGACATCATGAAGCAAACGCACAACCAGGAGTGTCAAACACCGACTATGAATGATTAAATAGTTAGTCTCTCTACATCATCTAGATCATATTTTTCGCCAAAAGTGTTGCAGCCTATACCGTGTTTAAGGAAAACTGTCAACAGAGGAAGAAAAACCAGCAAGCCTACAATTTTGACATCTTCTCCTTATAAACAAGATTTAGAAACGTCGATACAGAGGAACATAAAAAAGAATACGCCAAAGAAACCGCCGAAGAAGACGCTAAAAATAATGCCAAAAAAAAACAGCCCAAAAGAAAAGAAAGATCACACACAACAGAAAGAAAATCATCGTCTGAAAGTTCTGATAAAAGTGATTATTCAGTCAATGATAGTACCGATGAAAGGTCTGATCGTTTCCAAAATGGTAAATGTTTGTATTGTAATGGGCTTTTTTCTGAAGACGTTCATGGAGAGAAATGGATCCAATGTGCAACATGTAGGGAGTGGGCTCATGAAGAATGTGCTGGCATAGAAGATATGTTTGATTTATTTGTATGTGAAATGTGTACCAGCAATTAGTTTAATCTTAATAATTGACTGATTTAATTTTAGGCAACACGTCCTTTTTTCTCAATAGTTTTGAACCAAATTGACTGGTCTATATTTAAAACCATGTAGTCCATATTTTGTACACTTTTTGCTAATGCACAATAATGACATATTTTAGAAAATGTTGATTATTTCTAAGATGTTCATGTTCCTTAAGAATTTTAACATTCGTTTTTGATACCAAATAATTGTCGAACCGTTCAAAATATATAAGGCTGATTAATCTTTATAATTCTGAGTTTTATTACACAAAGTCCTTGGTGGTCCATAATTGGCGCACTTACTCTAAATACTATCTTTTAATATAGAATTACATATTTTCATTACACTTGGCAATGTTCTAAAGCTCAGAACAAGGACTGCTTTAGTCCTTGTTCTGAGTTCTGAAGTTCCTATTTTGTTTCTTTTCTAATTTTATTGTTAACAAATTTAATAGGTAATATAATGTCTGAATACAAACGTCAATAATAAAAAGGGGAACTTCTTTTACGTGACGGGCAACAATATTATAAACATTGAAGCTGCAATAGGAAAAGATTAAAAAATGTTTGCTGTCGATGACAAGCAGCGGGCTTAGCATTAAAAAATGCCCTTACTACCTTTCAGCAAAAAAAAAAACAATAATTTAACTACTTACCGTAAAAACAATGAGAAATGTCGGATTAAAAAATCTGTGGCAAAGAATTGAAGGAAGTAAAAATTCCTCATAATTTTAAAGACTACTCGTTAAGTATTACGACAGTACTTTTATTGTATTTTGTAGACAAAATCAATTAAAAATTATTTAATGGATGGCACTTTTAAAGTGTATCCATTTCCTTACACAATTGTATACCATACACGAGGACATTGACAGTAATTTAAAAGAAAAGAAGCGAAAAAGATTGTCTCGATCAAAGATAAAACTTCTCGATCTCAAAGGAAACAAAGGAAAATATGGTACGAAAATTCTAGAAAGTACCAAGAGAATAAAAAGGTAAATGGTAATAAAAAAGTTGCAGTACGAAGCGCCAGTTTCAAACGCGGCCGAAATGATAGAAAGTGTTCACGTGGAAACAGCTTCTTTTGCAAATGAACCTGTCGAGGTTGAGAATTCGCCGGAAATTGAAGACCCTTTGCAACACGACGCCTCGTGTCCAACAGTTAAACGTATACAAAATTTAAAAAAAGAAAGGCATTGATGTCGGTAATAGATCGTCAAAAAATAAAAATGACTCACAACTTAAAATTATAGACAATCTCTATAAAAATATTGAAGATAAATTTTATAAACCGCGTATCAAACAATTCGGACATTAGAGACTGGATCATCACATTTTACTGTGATAATGATAATAGTACCGTTGCAGCAGGAAAATGTACTCATGTACGCACGTAAGAAGTTATACTTCTTTAGCGTGACAATCCAAAAATACCAAATAATAACACAACGCATACATACATAACAGCTAAACCCCAAATCTATAAATACACTTAAAACAGTATATTAAAACCACTTAAACCACTAATATTCAAAATAAATATTTTTACTGATAAATGATCAATAAAAAATATCTATCACCGTCATAAATATAATTGAATTGATATAAACGCCAATATATTTTTATTTATTCACACTGATTATTTGTACTGATACGACACACAAAGGTTTGCAACTAACTTCAGGGTGTAAAAGGTTCGCAATAAACTTCAGGGTGTTGCTTTTTTCTGTCGGTGTGCGCGCGCATTGTAAAAATTCACTCTCATAATTTTTCCCAATCGCGCCAAAAGAAGTATAACTTCAAAAATAATGCAGATTAAATTTACATAAAAAATTGTATATCAAACCAAGCGCACCGACATTTTTTTTTTTTTTTTTGCAAAAACCGACCATTCTGGGCACTGCATCCTAACCCAGTTAATAGAGAAACATGCATATGTGCTGTTCATGTTAGCATGGACATACTCGTGAGCGCTTTAAAACAAGGCATCAATAATAAACGAAATAAAAGTTAGCAATGTAATAAAACGCTATGTTGTAATGCTTATAACGAAGCTTGCTTGCAACAAATTTGCGAAGATTGTGCCTTAGCTAAAATGAAATGATTTATTTATGTAGGTTAATTAAATGAACACTTATGAACGTAAAAAATTACAAAATTTCAACCAATTAACCTACAGCCAGTTTGCAGCTGTCTCGGCAATGCTCTGCTTAGAGTCGCTATAGAACAAAATATAGAGGTCAGGAGGTCACTCAAAAATTTTTGATTAAAAGGCACACAATGGAGTGCGACTTGGTACACAGCTTTATAGAAGCTAAACTTAAGGATCAAGTAATTTACGTTTACGTTAACGAAGGCTACCGAAAACTATACGGTGCGTTTTACTTGATTATACGTTTTTTATAGATTTTTTAAAAGCCTGAACATCAAATCTATGTCTATAAGGCCAAGCAGAAAGACTGGAGTACAGTCACAGACATCAGCATATTTATTTACAAGCCCGATGAGACTATCTGGTATAAGTTAGATTTATGAAGTTTCGAAAATACTGCCCAATATTGCAAAGTTCTTGTTGTTAGGAAAATGTATATTCTTGGTGTTGTAATATAAAACGACGAATATTAAAAGATAATGGTACCCTGAGAAATTTAAAAAAAATCAGATAAAAAAATCGGGTATCAAAAATTACCAAACAGGAGGAAGATTGACTGTGAACGTGACAGTTTCATACAGTCAAACCAACACACACACAGTTTGTAAATGGGAATATAAGCATAGTCATTCTTAGAAAAGATAGCATTTTATTTGTTAAATGTGTTAAATTAAAGTACATTATTGATAATATCAAGTATAGTAATATTGAAAAGTGGCTTAACCTAATCAATCCTCAAGATTTTCTAAATATAACTGTGAAGAAACAAAAGATGTTATTATAGCACAGGGAATCTTAGTTTGGGACCAGGCAGCGCTTTATTCCTGTGCCTTTCAATTGATATTAAAGTTTTGAGAACATACTAGTCCCAGCAGATCAATCAACCGCTCTTTATTAAACTGATGGGAGTAAAAGTTCCACTAGTTCAGTCGATTGAACTCATATTGAACTTTTGGCAACATACTCGTCCCAGCAGTTCAATCAACCGCACTTTATTAAACAGATAAGAATAAAAGTTCCACTAGTTCAGTCGATTGAACTCATATTGAACTTTTGTCAACATACTCGTCCCAGCAGTTCAATCAACCGCACTTTATTAAACAGATAAGAATAAAAGTTCCACTAGTTCAGTCGATTGAACTCATATTGAACTTTTGGCAACATACTCGTCCCAGCAGTTCAATCAACCGCACTTTATTAAACAGATAAGAATAAAAGTTCCACTAGTTCAGTCGATTGAACTCATATTGAACTTTTGTCAACATACTCGTCCCAGCAGTTCAATCAACCGCACTTTATTAAACAGATAAGAATAAAAGTTCCACTAGTTCAGTCAAATAAACTGATATTAAACTTTTGGGAACATACTAATCCCAGTCGTTCAACCAACCGCTTTTTACTGAACTGATAGGAGTAAAAGTTTCACTAGTTTAGTTAATTGATCTGATAATTGAACCTCTGGGAATGAAAGATAAATTTTACACTAAAATGTACTGTGTATCAGATTTCACACAATCAAAATCATGGAGTAAATAAAGTTCATGAAACTATTTCTCTTTGAAAAAATAGTAAAAGCAAGGCTGTTATTGGTCGGTTACAAACGCGGTTTTTTTAAAGTGATACGACACCATGTTCAAAACGCTAACTTTTAACGAGCGAAAACAAACTGTATGGCCTGTAAAGTTTTTGGTGATTTTTATTTCAAATAGAAAAAGCGCCATAGTGGAGGCCACCATACCAGCAGTTTAAAACGATGGCTTTTAGAATGGTGACCATCACTCTTGGATCCAACTGAGTGCTTACCATCAGGCAGAATGGAGTCACTTAGGTAGGTTAAGCTAAAAAAAAATTGCTTCATAACGTCGTTGCGCCTGCAAAAATCGCTATGTGATTTTTGTGCCATTTGATGCCATTTTGATCCTTATTCAAACGTGAATAAGGATCAAAATGGCATCAAAAACCAAACTACGTAAAAAATTACATAGCAACTTTTGCATTCACAACCACGATAAGCACTCTTCACTTCACTCTTCCTCTGCCTACTCCATTATAATTCATCTAGCTTTCTACAGCGCGGTATCACCCGCGTTTTTAGTTACTGCTCTGCTCCTATCGCCAGTAGCGTGATGTCAGAACTGGGCTCAAGAATAGGACCTGTAGTTCCAGAGATTAGAAAAATTAAAATTGTATAGATATGTAACTCTTAAGAGAGCGTCAAATAATTCATAGTTTCGTCGTTCACAGTATTAATGACGGGATCGAGAGTTGGTTCAGTCTGTTCCGGCGAGTCATAGGACGATGTTGATTCTTCGCTATTGGATTCCCTTGTTTCCACTGTTTCCTTTGTCTCATCCTTTTTGGTGCGTCTATTTCTGAAATTATCATTAATATATTAAATAATAATTGTATTGTTACGAACTTTTTAAAAGGCAACTTTTCCCAGAAAAATCTGTATATTATTTTATATTTTTTTTTATTACTTAAAATGGCAGACGAGCCAACAGCCCACCTGATGGTAAGTGGCAACTGTCGCTCATAGACTTCTGCAATGCCAGGGGCTCCACGAAGCTGCTGCCGTGATATTAATGCTCTCTTCAAACCTAGTGTAGCGGCATACTTTACGAATATCCAATTAAGGCCTCAGGATCATGTTTTTTTTTATATTGTAGCCTACCAAAGTGACTCCACCCCGCCTGATGGTAAGCAGTCAGTGCAATCCAGAAGTTGTGGCCACTATACTAAAAGCCATCGTCTTAAACTGCTGGTATGATGGCCTCCACTATAGCAGCTGGGAATAGGGTTAGGGGAAGGGAATGAGGGAGGTGAGGAAAGAGGAAAGGGGGGCAATTGGGCCTCCGGCGCTCTCACTAACGAAACGCAGTAGTACGGATACTACTACTCTTAAGTCGATCTTCTATGAGAGGGTAGTACTTCCCCGGACGATCCGGCCCATTCATGCTGAAATCAGCGTGGATCTATTACCGTACATACATGTATTGTGAAGTAGGTTTTAATTGATCGAAATATCGCAACTATAGTCCTTTTATAACGAGATACGTAAATAAGAGTAAGTTGAATCTTATGTTGTTTTACATAAAGATAAAAATTCGATGACAATTTCTATAAAAATGAGAAAAAGCATCTCATATAAAACCAGTGGAAGCCACGCTGTCAGTGGCTTAATACAATCGTTTTTGGAATGGAGACTACCACTTCTGGATCCCACTGACTGAGTCACTTTAGCAGGGAAATAAAACTGTCGCTATTTATAAAAATAAAATATACCTTTTAGGATATGGCTGTTTTAGATGAAATGTCCTATAGTGCAGCTTCATACTGTTACTTTGTGTAAACTTCTTGTCACAGAGTGGACATCCAAAAGGTTTTTCGCCTGTGTGCGTCTAAAACAAAAGAAAATATAATGACCTCTTTTATAAAAACTTTTTTGTTTTTTTTTGTTTTTTGACTGGCCTAGTAGTTAGTGACTCTGACTGCTAAGCAGGAGGTCGTGGGTTCGATTCCCACTCAGGACAAACCTTTGTGTGATGTGATGAGCATGATTGTTCGTTCTGTGTCTGGGTGTAATTTATCTATAATATGTATGTATTTACCAAAAAAAATGTATATAAGTAGTATATCCGTTGTTTAGTACCCATAACACAAGCAAATATAATTGCTTAATTTGGGACTAGATGGCGCTGTGTGAATGTGGTAGAATATATTATTATTATTCTCTTTATTTAATTATGTACACACAAAATTACATTTCTGAATATATATAAAAAATAATAGAAATATACATTTAAAAATATAAAAATATGGAGACCCGCTGATATCGGGTACAGGGACCAAGCTACCGGTGGTTAGGGCTCCAGAGATAGGAACCGCCTCACAATGCGGGCCGTATCAAGGAGTACAGCCTTTTGCATCAGGCCCACGATCCAGCCACCTAACGCAAGCCTCGCGAGATGTTGATGGAGGCTCTTAGGAATCAGTCCATTAACTGATATGACTATCGGAACAATGATCGCCGAATCCACATCACACATGTCGACAACCTCGCGAGTCAAATCCAAAAAGTTTATCTGTTTATCTTTTTCTGCTTTCACGAGATTGTCATCATGTGGAATGGTGATATCGATGGTCATTGCAAGGCGCTCTAACCGATCGATCACTACTATATCAGGTTTATTATTATTATTATTATATTTATAGAAAAAGTTTTACTCTGTTAACTTCCTAACGACCGCTTTATGTACAACTAGACGCTTAGCTTCGATATTAAACGTTTGATTTGGTTTTACAACAAACGCCACATACGATACAATATTACCTACGTTTGTGAAATATTATTGCTATACTACAAGTTACTTTTGCTGTCTCCTGTATTAAAAATTTATTGTAATTCTGAAAATTGCTAAAATATATGTTAAACATAATAAAATATAGCATAAGTTACCCGCTTCATTTTATAAATTTTTAAAGTTGAAATAAATTTTCATATAGGTAACGTAGATTTTGAGTTAAAACGTTGCAAACAAACAAACATACAAAAAATCTAAAATCATAATTTTATAATATTAGTTTATATCTTTAATCTAAGATTCTTTTAAATACCGATTTTATGCTTGGATCGTTTGAAATATGTGTATATCACACACGTAATGTTCGCCTGCGGATTTCTTCGAGACGTCTAACATAACTCAATCGCCCTCTGTGTGACCTTGACCATTATAACAAGACCCATAGTTAGCGACCACGTCTCTGCTGCGTATATCATTACTGGCAACACTGCGACACTGACTTGACACGGCTAAACCTCACTCACCTAGTCGTGTAACATATAACGTGTCTGATACTGTATCAACCTATATCAGAGAGCAGTCATTTTGGTAGGCTAATAAAAAAAAAAATTATAAAAAAAAACCGTTTCTATCGCAGCGCATTTTGAAAATCTGAAAACCAGCGCTGTTGCGCTTTGAAGCGCCTCAGCATTAAGCTGAGTGACGGCCAGTTTTTCGCGTGGACGTGGCGCACATCTGCACGCGAGCTTGTGTGAAGTCCAGTGCCATGGAACTCTGTTTTTTTTTTGTCAGTTTTATGTTTTTGTTTTTTTAACTGTGGCTGAATGTTTATTTTTACATATTCTTGTGTGTGTCACCTACATGTGAAAAATGAACTGTTTTTCTTTATCTTCTTTCTTTCTAAAATATTCCTTATATATCTTATCTTTTTAATCCAAGATTACTCTAATTCTTATAACATTACTCACCACTAGATGTCGCTTGAGTCCTATATAGGCGTGGAACTGTCGCCCGCAAGTATCACACGTGTGTACCTTCTCTCTTGTGTGGATGTTCTGATGTACCGCTATACTACCCGGCTGATAACAACCAATGAAATTAGTTCAACACATCCATACTATTATATAAAGCGGCAGTTTGTTTGAACGCGCTAATCTCTGAAACTACCAGACGGATTTTCAAAATTCTTTTTGTGTATGATAGCCCAGTTCTCGAGGAAGGTTTTAGGCTATGTAACGTTACGCTACTGGTGACGGTGGCAGAGCAATAAGCAAAAACGCGGGTGAAACCGCCCCGCAGAATGCTAGTAATTAATATAACATCAACTGTGTTAAGTTACATCTTTGGTTTCTGCTCCTCTTCCCTCGCCAATAGCGCGATGTTATAGCCTAACCTTCCTCGAGAACTGGGCTATGACACGCAAAAAGAATTATTCAAATCTTACTGGTGGTTCCAGAAATAAGCGCGTTAAAACAAACAAACTTTTCCTCTATAAATAATAGTACTAGCTTCACGCGGCGCGGTATTACCCGCGTTTTTGCTTACTGCTCAGCTCCCATCGCCAGTAGCTTGATGTAACATAGCCTTCCTCAAGAACTGGGCTATGACACGCAAAAAGAATTATTCAAATCTGACTGGTGGTTCCAGAAATAAGCGCGTTCAAACAAACTGCCGTTTTATATAATAGTAAAGATTTTTTTTTATTTTTTTTTTATATATTAGCCTACCAAAGTGTCTCCACCCCGACTGATGGTAAGCAGTCAGTGGAATCCAGAAGTGGTGGCCACCATACCAAAAGCCATCGTCTTAAACTGCTGGTATGGTGGCCTCCACTATGGCGACTGGGAATGGGGTTAGGGGAAGGGAATGAGGGAGGTGAGAAAAGAGGAAAGGGGGGAAATTGGGCCTCCGGCGGTCTCACTCACCGAACGTAACGCAGTAGTAAGGATACTACTACTCTTAAGTCGATCTTCTATGAGAGGGTAGTACTTCCCCGGACGATCCGGCCCATTCATGCTGAAATTAGCGTGGATCTACTACCGTATAATATAGATTTTATACCGGATTGCCCTTTTTTATACAAAACTGTACAAACACTTACAGCGAGAGAAGCTCCACATATCTCACAAATATACCTCTCGTTGGGAGGATGGAAGGAGGTCCGTGGATGTGCCTCCATGTGATGTTTCATACATGCCGCTTGCGTCTCGAAGTGTTTACCGCACTGTAACGTACATCAACTTTACTGATACATATGGTGTTTTGTTTTAAACTTTACTTTATAGGTGTTTTTTTTTGTTTGACTTTTTAGTTTTATAATTGCCGCACTAAGAAACAAGAGAAAAATTACCGAAATGTATTGAGAGTATAGCGTGAGGAGTCTTTTTATAGTTAGTTTTTTTTTCAATTCAAACATTTAAGGGAGATAAACTCGGAATATTCAAATTGAGGCAGCCTGTGAAGCATACATTTTACTTTTCTTTTTACAGCATTAAAACGTGTAATGTGGGTGTTTAAGAAAATTTTCGCCACCAGTTGGCGCCACTTTGGTAAAAGGTCTTCCATTTTGACAGCGCTATCAAAACAAATATTATTCAGTTAATTTTGAAAATTTTATGTTTAATTTACAAAATGGATAATTCACATTCATAAGGACAAAAGAAAATTGCTGTGAGGGTTTTCTAAAATGACGCCCACGAGGTGGCAGCACCGATGCGTCAGGTCTAGCTGTCAAGCGCTTTTTGAAAGTTAACCCCTGATTGGCCCAATGTGACAGTTGAAGTGGCGCCAACTGGTAGCGAAAATTTTCCGAAACACCTTCATTACTTACCTATACAGTTAAGTGTATTGCTGCGTCACTTTGCATGCTACTTAAAATTGTAACTTACAATAAATTGCAACAACCTGTCGATTAAAAAGAGTGGCCTAAGTTTCTTGCCAGTTCTTATCATAGCCCTACCCTACGTCAGCGAACTGGCTGTAGGTTAATTGCCTGACATTTTGTAATTTTTGACGTTCAGAAGTGTTAATTCAAATAGCCCAAATAATGAATGTCTTTGACTTTGAACATAATCAAACTTACTTGATGACACGTAGTCGGTTTTTTACGCTGTCTTCTGTTAGAAGTTCTTTTGAAGCGTTTGCGTCCAACTAAAGATTTAGTATCAAAAGGATCCTCTATAGTACTGCGTTTACTTATTGCTTTAGTAATCTGAAATATGGAAGACATACATAGTTTTACGCTTTATCCCCGAAGAGTAGGCAGAGGTGTTTAATTACCCACTTTTCGCCATTTTTTGTAGGTCTCATGTAACAGGGGGCGAGCCCTGTTGCCATTTTTGGGCACAATTCCAGACTCCGGGCTAATATTGAGAATTTTTTAACAGAAAACATCGACAGGAAGTTAGGACCTCAGTCTGAAATCGCCAATTCGCCTTGAGCAAGCGTGGCGATCAATGCTCATGCCTTCTCTATTGTAAAAAGCCTTAAGCCTAGCCTATAGTAATAATAATAATAATAATATTCTACCACATTCACACAGCGCCATCTAGCCCCAAATTAAGCAATTATATTTGCTTGTGTTATGGGTACTAAACAACTGATATACTACTTATATACATTTTTTTTGTAAATACATACATATTATCAATAAATTACACCCAGACACAGAACAAACAATCATGCTCATCACACAAAGATTTGTCCTGGGTGGGAATCAAACCCACGACCTCCGGCTTAGCAGTTAGGGTCCCTAACCACTAGACCAACAAGCCAGTCAAAAATAAAGTCAAAAGTATAGTAGAAGAGGCTTTTGCTCTGCAGTAAAGTAATAATCGACTCGTATTATATCATATTGCAAATATTACCTTCGCTTGTTCCTTTTTGCTAAGAACTTTCTTTGACGTTGATTTTTCTAGGACTACACTGTACAACAAAAAATTGCTATTTAAATTAAAAAATTCTGTAGTATTGTGACATAGAAGCACAATATATTATATACATTAAAGATTAATTATATGATCGCTATGTTGTATATAACATACTAGCTGTTGCCAGCGGCTTCGCCCTGTGTAGGTATACATCAAAAATATAAAGCCTGTTACTCGCTGATATTGTAGCTTTCAATGTGTAAGAATTCTTTTTTATGTTTTTTTTTTGAGTTTATCCATAACAAACAAACATACAAAAATAGACTAGACATCCGCCCTCGCTTCGCTTTGGTATCAAGTTTTATTCGGTCTCACAACAAAATTTTAAATTACCCTACGGAAAATATCATAGCAATAGTGACGTATTGCATCATTCAAGTTTACAAATGCGCATAAAATATTTAAATTCTGAAAATGACTGCAAAATAAGTTACAAATATAAAATATAGTCTATGTTATCCGTAATATTTGTAGCTTTCTAAAGTTGAAAGAATTAAAAACATCGGTTACGTAGATCAGAGCAAACAATGGGTATATTTTTATATTCCACTTACTGCTTACCATCAGGCAGAGTGGAGTCACTTCGGTAGGCTAATATAAAAAAAAAAAAATATAAAAAAAAAAAAATATAAAAAAAAAAAAAACAAACAAACAAAAAATCATTCTTTTCTTTTTATAATATTAATTTAGATTAAACTTACTTTTCATCATCAGTCTTATTTCTTGCAAGATTCAGATTTTTCTTGTTTCCTTCAGCATCGCTATGTAAAGCTGAATGGAACAAATGTTTCTCGTACGCTTTTCGCGTCTCAAACCTAATATCGCACCGTTGACAATACGTGTTTACTTCTTCGTCATCATCAGGACTTTCCTAGAGAATAGATTAACTTACTTTCTATATACAAACTTTATTTCAAGATTCTTGAAAATTCCGATTTTGGCACTAAAGCACTGTCAATAATAAACATTATTGATTTATTGTAAAAGCGATTCATTGCATAAATTTAGGCTTTCAATAAAGAGCGCTTTATAGAAAATCACTGTTACTTAACTTCTAAAATGAAGACTTACCCCCAGTTTCTGAAAGGCTGGTCAACGAAAAATAAACTAATCAACTGTTTAATCTCATGCGAAGTGCCTAATAATTAGTTAAATTTGATGTAATTAGTTTCAAATTTAACTAATTATTCATGTTTTTAGCAACCCAATGATACTTTATATGAGATTTAACAGTTGATTAGTTAATTTTTCGTTGATCAGTCTTTCAGAAACTGGGGGTGAATATAAATATTATTATACGTCGCCTCATGCTTTTTTCTCCGATCGCGTGAGCGGAACTTTTGTTATGTTGGATTCTATTGAACAGGGAGCGAGTCCGCTATTTACCGGACAAAATTTCAGACTCCAAGCTAATACTGATAATTTCTTGATAGACAACCCAAAAATCACTTTCTATGGGGATCGAACCCAATCTGTGTGTGTCAATCCTTACACAATATGTACCACTAGAGCTAAATAAATTTTAATTAGGATGTTATTATATATTAAACATAAATATAAATAAATAAATTTAAACTAGCTGCCCGCGGTTTCACTCGCGTCTTTGGTTACTGCTCTGTGCCCATCGCCAGTAGCGTGAATCGGGATGTTACATAGCCTATAACCTTCCTCAAGAACTGCGAACTGGTAGTTCCATAGATTAGCGCGTTCAAACAAACAAACAAACTCTTTAGCTCTATAGAATAGTACTAGCTTTCCGCGGCGTAGTTTTAACCGCGTCTTTGCTTACTGCTCTGCACCCGTCGCCAGTAGCGTGATGTTACATAGACTATAACCTTCCTCGATAACCGGGCTATCACACGCAAAAAAACTAATCTAACTGGTAGTTCCAGAGATTAGCGCGTACAAACGAACTCTTTCACTTTATATAATAGATTAGATAGATTAGGGTCTAATCTAAATAAATCAGTGCAGAGACATTATATCACATGATGTACCAAACTTCGTAATCACCTGAATGATGAAAGATATACCAAATCCGCCAAAAATAGGAAAAAAAAAAAAGCTGTCCGAAGATTGAAAGTGAGAGAAAATAGTATATACTTACAATATCAACAATAACATGTTTAATTAGTTTGTGTTGGTGCAATCCAAGTTGACTAACAAACGAAGCGCCGCACAACGTACACACGTGCTCGCTGCGGTGCGTGCGTAAGTGCGTGTAGTATGTAGACGAGTGTCTGTAACGTTATCATTTTGAGCTGACAAGGCTAAACAAAGGCCATCCAAATTACTTCAGTACTTAAACCAAATAAGTATTGTTGTCATATAAAACTAGCTGCGCCCTACGACTTCGCTTGCGCTTGAACTATGTTTTGTCTTTCTCGGGAACCAGACCGAATTTCGCTTTCACTCACACACTCACACACACACACTCACAAACTTTCGCATTTAAGTATAATATAAGATTTTGTCATAATTTGTTTCATAAAAAAATTGAAATTTTAATCAAATTTATGGCATTCTATTAATCATATAAAACACAGTTGTTTCCTTAAATATAAAAATGCATAAGTCCATGTCCAAATAGACCATGTTTAAATTTATCTATGGCTGTAGGCTAATTGGCTGACATTTTGTAATTTTTAACGTTCATAAGTGTTAATTTAATTAACCTAAATGAAATAAACAGCTTTTGATTTTGATTTTTTGATATCCAGTAGCTAATAGTCCTAACTAAACTTATTTAAACACTAGACATGTACATAATAATTCTAAATACATTATTTAAACAGGCGAATGTATATTACCTGAACTCCTCACCGCAATAATTGCATTTCTTAGTAATACCGCTGTGATATTCCTCATGTAGTAAAGCTGTGTTTCTAAAACAAAATTTTTAAAATCACTATCAATCATTTTTAGCCAGTGTTCTACGATACTTAACAGATTTGCTTATGGTTGACTCGCTGCGTCTACGGCTTCGCTTATACTTACTCGAACGTACATATCAGATGACATCGCATACACTCGTAACGCGTGTAGTGTTGTTTCATATGCCTTTTTAAATAGCAGTCCAGTCTGAAGCGATAGCGGCAAAAGCGACATTCAAATTCACCCAATGACTGTAAGAAAAAGATATATATACTTGTTGAAATTTTTGAGATATTTCATACGATTTAATCCCAAGTCGACATGACGTGACGTAAAAAACTATTTCATAATAATAAATTTTTGTATGATTGTCCTCTAAGCGTTCTGAAACCATTGATTAGATTGTGATGAAACTTTGGTAGAGTGTTCTGGGGAGCGAGGGTTCCAGGCTCGAAAAATCTATGCCGTAAATATATAACGTTTTTTTTTTGATGACATATGTGGCATTGCAACCCATGCGATGCCATGCGCATGCAACCAGTAAATAATAAAAAAAAATACCTCATCATGCCTTAATTGTACATGTCTATCCAGCATATTCTTTTTTGAGAACCATTTAAAACAATCTTTACATTTAAAAGTCGCGGCCAAATATTTTTTATCTTCTACTTTCGCTTGGAACTCTTTAACTGCATCCTTTTCACTTAATACTGATTTCTTCCAACAATCCTCATTATCTAAAGCCTTTAATTTATCAAAACCTTTTTTACTTTTTATTTGTTCTTTTTTTATATCAGATTCATTTTCAGCTTTAATATAAACTACTGTAGGATTATTTTCTATACTTTTATTTTCTATAAGTTTAGACTTTTTATCACCTACAGTTTCTATGTCAAATGAGTCATGCATTCGGTCTTCATGATCACTGAACGATGTCTCACTATAATAATTTAGTTCTACGTTCTCTACTTCTACAATGTCTGTTTTCATATCTAAGTATGAATCATTCACTTTACAATCTTTTATATTAGTTGTTTCGATATGGTTGTTGACAGTCATTGATAGAGACGATCCAAGCATTTCTGTATGGTCTATTTTATATACTGATTCGTATGTGATCTGAAAGAGACATACATTATAATTAGAAACTGGCTTTCACCAGCGTCTTAACTTACTGCCCTGCTCCCGTCACCACTAGCATGATGGTACATAGCCTATAACCTTTCTCAGGAACTGGGCTGTCATACGCAAAAAGAATTATTCAAATACGACTGTTAGTTACAGAGATTAGCGCGTTCAAACAAACAAACTCTTCTGCTATAAAGCTAATAGTATAGTTAGCCTTATTTAATTAAAAATAAAATCGTCATTCATTTCAATACAGCAGGCTGAAGGTGTCCATTGCCACCGCGATAACTCTCAAAAAGAATGTATCATAGCCAAGATAATAATAATGCAACACTATCCAGACCCAAAGTAAGCATATTATTATATTATTTATTTATTTATTTACTTATTTATTTTATTTATTTATTTTATTTTACAGAAGGAAATATTAAAAATCGCCAATTACAAGCCTCCACATGTAGATTATAGCTGCAATAGGGTTCTAGAATGTTAATAATCATGCTTATAGACTTATTTTTGTTAATACATACATTTATACATAGAAATACCCAGACCAATGCAAATACTCATGTTGATGCACACAAATATTTGCGCTGAGCGAGAATCGAACCTGCGACCTCTGCGTAACAGTCCGCACACAGTACCACCTAATCAGAGGTAGTATATGCTAGTAAGGGTTGTTATTTCAACTAATATAGCTAATTTTGTATGAGAATAAACAATATAGCTGTATATTTGGGGTCACAAAATTTAAAAAATGGTAAACCAGTTTAATTAAATGATAAAATACTTTACAATATACTTACAGGGCCTTTCCACAATAGATCTTTGAGTACCTTTTGTCCGAGATAGCATTTCTCCTTAAACTTGTGGAATTTATGTAATATTGTTGCACACTCATAGCACAAGTGGAGTGGAAGTCCATCTTCATAGTTTATCTGTGTAATACAGAATTTAGGTTAACATTAGCTGCTAGTATCCCTCGGGCACCATACCAATTTTCAGGATAAGCCTAATCCGTCTTCAGCATATAGAATATATAGATATATATGTCTATATAGTGAACACATGGCTGGATAAAATAATCCAGTCAAACCGGACGCAACAAAGGACCAAGAGGTCTAAATGCGGGCAACGAGCCCACCAACAAGTAAGTAACCAAACACATACAAAAACTTTCACATTTATAATATTCGTAGGATGTAGAGAAGCGTTTATACGGTAGTAGATCCACGCTGATTTCAGCATGAATGGGCTGGATCGTCCGAGGAAGTACTACTCTCTCATAGAAGATCGACTTAAGAGTAGTAGTATCCGTACTACTGCGTTTCGTTCGGTGAGTGAAATGCCGGAGGCTCAATTTCCCCCCTTCCTCTTTCCTCACCTCCCTTATTCCCTTCCTTTAACCCCATTCCTAGCCGCCATAGTGTGGACCACCATACCAACAGTTTAAGACGATGGCTTTTGGTATAGTGGCCACCACTTCTGGATTCCACTGACTGCTTACCATCAGGCGGGGTGGAGTCACTTTGGTAGGCTATAATATAATAAAAAAAAAAAAATAAGAAGCATTATGTATCAAGATAATTGTAGGCAAAAAACCCATCAACAAATAGATTAATTGTGTAGTTAAATATCAAAGCCATGTACATTCACAGCAAGGTATATAATATATAATATTACTTAATGTTACAACTATATTCCAAATCAATAGAAGGCCTATTTAATATTAAAGTGCAATCTAATTTTAGATAGATAGCTATTGAATGGAGAAAGAATAAGTACTAGAAATAGTAAAGAGAATTAAACTTTTTTTTTAAACTTACATCAGCTGAATCTTGGTTACTGAGTTAGCTAAAATGTTTGCTCTATTTAAAATTTAGGACCGTTTTTGTAATGTAGGATCTAGCTATAGTTTCAGTTACGAGCTTCCAACCAACGAAAAGTCTTAACTTTACATGGCAAAAGTGCATGAACTTAAATCAACATTTATGCATGAAATATACTACCAATGGGATATTTTTTTAACAAATTTCATAGCTAATAAGATCCTATGTATATTTACAGACATTTATAGTAACAAAAGCCAATAAATACTTACTTTCAAAGCCATAACCTCTTCATAATAAAACTTCAATTGATATTGATTTAAATGATACATTTTTGCTTCGGTACGAACGCAAATCCTACACACTTTTAAATCGGCCATACTTGTATCACTATTGTATGTCTTAAAAATAAGATACTACTGATAACATTTATTTATATTTTTAACACAAATACAAAATTGAATATTTTCGACGCCAAAATTTAGTTTATCTGTCAAGTGTCAATGTCAATTTTATTAGACAATAGCACAGACTATGTAGAGAATAAGGACAATAGACAAGAGAAATACAGATTAAAATAAATATTATTAAATAGGCGACTTTCTGTAAGCTTGTGTTCTTGTATTTTAAAACTTAGAATATAAATAATAATATGATTATTTTATACTTCAAGGGTTATTCAGTATAAACAACATTATTAAAACTGGCAATAACTTAACCTTTCAAACGAAACACTATATATTATTATTAGCTACCTACCACAGAGTACATTATATATTTGCCAAAGTTTGTTCAGAAAGAGAACCGTTGTGGGCTTGTGGGATTTGAGGGCGCAACACTGTGCCGCATTAGTCATTATCCATTTTGTTTAGTGGGCAATATTACAGTGCTCCGTTACCTAATTATTATTACCTTAATAATTTACTTAATTAATAATTAATATAATAATAATAAATTACTTATATAGTAATCGGACTGTTAGTTCACAATTTTGCCATGACGATGACGGTTCTCTTTTTGGACAGACTCTACCTAATGAAGTAGTTCAAATAAAAGTTATCGCGCATGTTAGGGATTTGCGAGTATTCCTAGTCCGTCCGAATCTTAGAGCATTAAACCAACCGGAGAGGCCACTGACAGGCGTACCCCTCTGCCAAAGGTACCAGCCCACCGGTCCTATCCGTTATATAAAACTAGTTGACGCGCGTTCCGCATCATAAGTCACCTATCAGTGCATGCGTAATAGCGTCTCAATAGAAATGCCGAATTGCAGTGTATTTTGGTGTAAAAAGCGTTCAGCGACATCAAGTCTACAAAAGGATAATATTACATTCCACCTGTAAGTATTATTTTGTTCTAATATTATTAAATAAGGCATTAAATTAGCAATTTAACCAAATAAAATGATAATCAACAAGTGTTGCCAGGCTTATCATCAATACTCCAATCTGGGGTAATATTTTAAGTTAAATTAACATAAAAACTAACCTTTTCTTTTTTATATCTCGCCTTGTTGACATATCTAATAGGTTTAATTTTGGATATACATTATTGTGTCACCGTTCCCATATTTATTTATTTTTAATTAAAACCAATGTTTTTTTTAACCAAGTAATGCACAAAATAATATTAAATGAACAAGTAAAATGAGATTATAAATCCAAATATACAAGATTAGTGCACTTTATTCCGAAAGATAATTGCTCATTTCTTACAAAAATAAGCGTATTAATTTTTAAGAAACTGGTCACACTTTAACATAATTAGAGATGAGACAGTTTAATCACGATATCGATATTGGTTTTCCAGTATTAAATTTTTTTTTTTTTGTTTGTTTTAGATTTTCAAAAGAAGCAGCGCCTCGAGTCGCTTGGGTCCAATATTGTAGGAACCATATAAGTGGGTTCCTAAGCGTACAAGTATCTGACTAACAGCTTAAAAGACAAAGCCTTCTGTGCTGCCAGCACTGCTACCTCCAGTACCTCCTCCCTACCCCCCAAGCGGCGGAGAGCTCAGTTTTTAGCAAGTAAACTCGCTGTGCGCTACCTCCTCTTATTGCATTACCTAGGATTAGTTAAACTAGATTTATAAGGTTAATTTAAATTGCACAGTTTTTCAGTATTTTATTATACCTACTTAAATAAAGACTTTCTGAAATATATTCTGTTGTTTTTTTGTTATCTGAACAGATAAAATATCTCTCTAATAAAAATCTACTCATACATTCTCATGTCAGTGTCTTGTTACTATGTAATCAGAACAAAATCCTCCAATTACAAGCTCTGCTTAGTTGGAACGAAATTTAATAGCAACAGACAATTAATTCAAAGTATTATTTGGTTTGAATATACATACATACTTAGGAATAATACACGTAAGATTGACACGTAATAATTAATTACAATCTTTAATCCACACTAGAACAAATTTCAACAGGTGGTGGTTATTGAACATACATCCTTGTGCGCAGTAGTAAAATAAAAAAAAGAGTGGGTACCCATGTACGCACGTAAGAAGTTATACTTCTTTGGCATAACAATCCAAAAATACCAAATAATAATACAACGCATACATACATAAATATTTGAATTGATATAAACGCCAATATATTTTTATTTATTCACACAGATTATTTGTACTGATACGACACACAAAGATCCGCAACTAACTTCAGTGTGTAAAAGGTTCGCAACTAACTTCAGGTTGTTGTTTTTTTCTGTCGGTGTGCGCGCGCATCGTAAAAATTCACTCTCATCATTTTTCCCAATCGCGCCAAAAAAAGTATAACTTAAAAAAAAAACGGCTAAATTCCAGTAGGACTCGCGCGCCGAGGGTTCCGTACTATCAGGGATCGGTAGTATTGAATAAACATCAGTAAACATAGTAGGAGAGCCCGACCGCATAACCAGATTTGTTTGTCGAACAATGTTTAACAAATAAATTTAGCCCGACCGTATGACGGGCTTTTTTGATAATAATTACAAAAAAATGTGCTAGTTAGAAACACTGTTTTATTCTTCCTGTAATATTGACATAAACAAGAATTAACAGAATTACTTCTAGTTAATTCATGTTTATGAACTATTTACTTTACTTTCATCTATTTCAAAGTGCTTAAATAAAAAGAAACCTTAAAATTATAATAGATTATTATTATCTAAAACTGTTCTATATAATATAAGATAATGCTCATTTTAATAAGCAAACATAATAATCATGAAAATAATTAAATCTTTCGCGTACTTATATGAAATCCTAAACATCGATACTAAATATCGACAGAGTCAAGCTCTAACTGTTTTATGCTAAGGAAGCGTAAACTGATAGATGTCCCTGTGTGTGAATGTGATTGTGTGTGTTTAGTTTAAGCTAGTGTGTAATAATTTTATTGTGTGCGTGTATAACGACGCGATTTAAAAATGCATTAGTAGTTAACATTGAAATTAGTGTGCGTTGCTCGCGTTACCCCGTCCCCCGCCGAAAGTGGCAGACTTTTGCGCAAGGGAAATAGAGCGCGTGTCCACTCCTGTTGGTTTAATGCTCTAAGGTACTAGATTCAAATACCTGTTCCACCAAGTCTCAACCATGTTATGATGGAATTAATGGAACTTTCCATTACTTGGTGAATAGGATCTACGTTAAACACAACAACAATAAAGGTAGCAGGCCAATGTCAATTAGGTAGTATTTAGTCCATGCATGATACTCGACTTTCGTGTACATGCGAATATCACCTCTAATGTATTGGTATAGGATCGAAAATCGTGTAATTTACAAAAAAATACTAGGTGAAACAAATATTTCAAAAATTAGAATTATTGTGGCCTAATCTTATATAATAAGGTCAGTCGGGGTAAGAGCGCCATATTTTTTACATAGTTGATTTTGATGCAAAATATTTTTTTACCTGCTAACTTATAAATAAGCAAAAGTGACTCCACCCCGCCTGATGGTAAGTAGTCCGTGGAATCCAGAAGTGGGCGCCACTATACCAAGAGTCATCATCTTAAACTGCTGGTATGGTGGCCTCCACTATGGCGGCTGGGAATGGGGTTAGGGGAAGGAAATGAGGGAGGTGGAGAAAGAAGAAAGGGGGAAAATTGGTGAGAAATTGGTATTTGGTATTTTCTTGCTGCAATAAACTTCGATTCAATGAAATCTATTAATAATTTAATGATATTTTCTATGAAATTGAAAAACATGTCTGTAGGCGCACTTGCCTCTGGATAGTGCGCCTATATGAAAAAAAATGGTAAAATAATACGCTACCAAAAACCTATTATTTTAATCAATAGAACATTAGCAACTTAACACATTACTCTTGCTTCTTTTTTAATTTACTGGTCTTCTAGGTAACTACGGCTACCATTACAATTTTAGGGCAAGTGCGCCATAAACTAGTAATCGGGTGTTTAAACTTTTAGTGCTATTTTTTAATTTTATATGAAGTAAATATGATTGATTATGATTACTGTTAGTTTGACTGGAATAATAGACAAATAAGATTTTATAAATTACTTTATCAAAAAAATACAAGTACTTAGGTCAAAATTATTCCTGCGCCAGGTGTGTTTTATGGTATGCCATAAGGTTTTGCTGCTTCATATCCAGATCGGACAGCGTCAACTGCCTGATGTAAACCCTATGGTAAGTACGAACCCTCTGAAAAAAGACAAAAAAATTAAAACTTATTAAGGTCGGTATGAGTTTATTTGAGAAGATAGACTTTAAAATGGCAGCTGTTCAATTACTTTATCTTTTGAGATTGAGAGTCTGTGTGCTACCTTATAGCTTTACCCTTACCTTACTTTACAGAGCTTTATAGCTAAATAAATAAAACTGAGACGGATATTTTAGAAGCCACCTCTAGATTAACTGATCGCGTCGGTCACTTAAAGTTGAAGGTGCTTAACTTTGATGACCGCTTCTATTCGACGAGTTTAAGTAAACTGATCCCAATAAATACAAAATTAATCATTTTACCAATAGTTAATTTACAGCTTTACATAATGAAGCTTTTACTACAAACTTATCACCTAACAAATTCTTATCCACTGTCTCTGTTTAATAAAAAAAACATTATTATGAATAATAGTTGACGACTTCTGGCTCGGGGAAAGTGCGCCATACTCCTAGCAAATTAGGTGCACTTGCCTCAGTTGATTATTTTGAGATTAAGATTTTTATTTCAATAAAAAAAACATTTATTTAACTAACTAGGAGTAAAATGCTGACATAGATTAAAAAAAAACATCTAACACGTGAATTATTTGATGATGTATGCAGATTAATAGCACGAGGTCATCTCTGAACCGATGTAAATGACACTAAATTAAAATAGCTGATATTTCAACTTAAAGTGAAAAGAGACACCTGTGAATAGCCACCGAAACTATCTTTTGGTTTGTTGCATGGATGTGAGATGGCGGTACTTAAAATACCTGTCGTTTTCGAAATATTTAATACTAGGTGCATTTACCCCGTGTCGGCGCGCTTGCCCCGACTGACCTTACCTAGTGCGCGGATCTGTTCTAGTAAATACGCCTTATCTCTAGCGCATGTACGTTTTTCTCACTGCTTACATGATTGTACCGCCTGAATAGAAGAGTGAGTACTTAGCGTATTTAGATACAGTTGTGTTGGTTGTGCTCAACTTAGTCTGTGAATACAGTCAACAAACCAGATAAGGTAGGTACTATCAATCAGTCAGGTCATAAAGGACTACATTTAAGTAGTGAAAACATGTTGTCTTTATAATATGTTTCTTTTTTGTGATTTGCTTGTAATAAAAAGCTATTTCCTTTCCTAAAATTCCTAAAAATTCCGTTGCATGGTTTTCGTTTCAGTTCTTTAATAAAATAGTTTTAGAAAGAAACACAGTTTATTTTTTACATACAAGTGAGACACTTAATACAGAGTAAAAATATTCAAAAAAAAAAGTAAAAAAATATGAAACCCAAAACTAAAAACTCTTACCTATTGGTGTAACAATTCGATTTTGCCACAAGTATTTATTTTCAGTATCGACTTGATATTGTAGGGACTACAGAAAAATCTAAAACAAACACAGCTTAGGTAGAAATAATTTTTTATTATTGAAATAAGCAATTTTATAAAATGTACATTTTATACTTTTACATTGACTTATCACATCGTACAAACACACTCGTTAACATACAACTATACTTATCATACTAAAACTAAACCTACACTTTGTTTCATGTCTGTCTAAATTAAAAAAAAAATAGATTTTTTATATTGTATTTATTTTATTATCTATCTTCTCTGTAATTTTCGCTATGTAACAATGAAGGTGTTTAGGAAAATTTTCGCTACCAGTTGGCGCCACTTCAACTGTCACATTGGGCCAATCAGGTGATAACTTTCAAAAAGCACTTGACAGCTAGACCTGACGCATCGGTGCTGCTACCTCGTGGGCACCATTTCAGAAAACCTTCTCAATTTTCTGCTGTCCATAAGCATATGAATTATCCATTTTGTAAATTAAACATTATAATTTACGAAATGAGCAATGAAAAATATGTCAAAATCGAAGACTTACCATAGTGGCGCCAACTGGTGGCGGAAACTTTCCTAAACACCCTCATTGGTATAAGGTTGCATAATGCATTTTAAATAATAATAATAATATATAATCAATTGAAAAATAATATAAATATTAACTAAAGAAACAGATCACTGAACTAATGAAATAGTTCACTGAACTAACGAAATAGTTCAATTATCTATAGAACTAATTCATCAGATATGTGTCTCTTCAATCATTGATTCTGAACTAAACAAGGTAGGTAGGTGGAAGATAAGACCAATAATCATTTATTTGTTTGAACATAGAGGACAACAAAACTTACAACTACAATCTAGCTTCTAAAGAGATCTATATAATGTACATAAAGTTCACAACTAATTTATTTACATGTCTTATGGTTATTTAAATCAATTTTATTAAAAATTGTTACATGATATCATCACGCCTTTTATTTTAAGGAAGAGACAGTTTATAACACCCACGTTTTGATAGTTGGGTCTTATGTTACAGGAAGTGCAACATTTAAACAATTGCGTTCAAGTGAGTGCGTTCACTTGAACGCAATTGTTTAAATGTTGCACTTCCTGTCCTTCTTAAATACTTATTTAAGAAGGACAGGACCTGAGAGAAATTTGAAAAATAGGTATTTGAAGGAACTATCGCCGTCGCGTTGCGCCCGAATAACAGTTTTGAATGTATGTATGAACTTACTACCCCTGATGGCCATGTGCTAAATAAGAAAATTTACTCGAGAAAAGAAGCGACTGAGCAAAATAGAGGTGAAATGGGTCTTCGACTGAAAACTAGTATTGCGAATTGAAACAGTGCAAAGTGAAGACCTAAACCCCTGTTTAGGAAATGGATATGTACAGTTAAACAAAATCTGCAGTGTGCTAAAAGTGCCAAAGTATGTCAAATATGGATAGATCGACTTATACGAAAATTGAACAAGGTGTGGCACCAGTAATTGAAGAATGTGCCATAGGTGAGATGATCGCAGCTGGTCAAGAAGAAAAAAGGTTTGCTATTTTGAATGGCGAAGTAGACAAAGCTGGCTATCCCCTAATAACTGTAGTTGCAGATGGATCTTGGGCAAAACAGTCATACATAAGTGGATTGAGCTCTGCGTCTGGAGCTGGATGCATTGTTGGACTTTAAAAGAACTGTTTGTTGACGTTCGGAACTCATGCTGCTGTGTATGTGCTAGAAGTCAAAAGCTAAATGTAGATATTGCTAAATACAGATGCTTCAAAAACTGGAGTGACAACGCTAACGCTATCGAAGTCGAGATATTGCAGGTTTTGCAAAAAGTATAGAAATGCATGGAGTTAAATATAAAAAACTCGTTGGAGATGGTGATTCCAGCATAATGAAAAAGTTGATACTGAACAAGCCCTATGGTCCTGATTTTATTATATCCTTTATTTTATTATATTTTGTACGGTAGTAGATCCACGCTGGTTTCGGCATGAATAGGCCGGATCGACCGGGGAAGTACTACCCTCTCATAGAAGATCGACGTAAGAGTAGTAGTATCGGTACTACTGCGTTTCGTTCGGTGAGTGAAAGCGCCGGAGGCCCAATTTCTCCCCTTTTCTCTTACCTCACCTCCTTCATTACCTTACCCTAACCCTATTCCCAGCCGCCACAGTGGAGGCCACCATACCAGCAGTTTTAGACGATGGCTTTTGGTATAGTGGCCACCACTTCTGGATTCCACAGTCTGCTTACCACCAGGCGGGTGGAGTCACTATGGTAGGCTAATATAAAAAAAAATGAAAATCCAAAATCGAGTGTAAGAATCATTTGCTGCGAAATTTCTGCAACAAAATGAAAGCACGGGAAAAAAAACGAATAACCATAAAGGTTTTGTACCCGTGCAAGAAAACGTATTGCGTTTAAGAAAGGCAGTAGTTGGAGCTGAGAATAACACAAAATCACAAGAAAATACAATTGTTAATAAAAAGGTAAAAAAAATATACGAAAAGCAGCAAGTCATGTATTTGGAGACCACATTAATTGCGACGCTTACTTTTATAACCCCAAAATTACAAAAATAACTCAAATTTGGTCACTCCAGCATTACGCGATGAAAATGCATAAAGTCTCATAATCGATGAAACAAATAACACAGTGGAACAATTAAATAATGTTATTGCAAAATTCATTGGTGGAAAAAGGGTTAACTATACGACCAGAGGGTCTTACCAAGCGCGATGCTTTGGTGCGGTCACATCGTGAAACGGCGAAACGGCCATAGATTCTGATAAATTAAATTAATATAACCGCCTTCTAAATAGAATGTCATTCACATTGTCTATGTTAACTTTAAATGACATCTCGCTTACTTGGGCTCTCTCTCACGGTTACACACTCTGTTTACTCTCGCTGTTTGTGTTAAATAAAAGCTCAATTAATTATATTAATCCGTTTTATTTTAAACTCGGTTATGGGCTCAGAAAACTCTAACGTGTTGCTTTGTAAAAGTAAATAAAATAGTAATGGAACTAACGAAGTAAAAAAATAGTTTGCCTCAAAAGTTACCGGTTCGCGAGATTTTCTGTTTTTAGCTATTTCAGATTTATTTTAAATAATATGAACAACACAACAATGTCAATCCCTAAATTGACGGGACGATATAATTGGTCTACTTGGAGTTTTGCTGTTTTACCAACAGCACGAAGACTTGTATGATTGCATATCGAAAACCAAACCCTAATGATCTAAAATCAGTAAAGAATGACGTTAAAGTTAAATCAAAACTAATATTATTAGTTGATCCAATCTTGTATGTTCACATCCAACAAGGCAAAAACGGTTTGGGATAACCTCAACAAAGTATTTGAAGACAGTGGACTAACCAGAAAAGTTGGTTTATTACAGGACTTAATTAACACAACATTAGGGACGAGTAAAAGTGTGGAATCATATGTCAATAAAAAAATATCTTCCGCACAAGTTGAAAAACATCAACTTTAATGTTGATGATGAGTGGTTGGGAACGTCAATGTTGGTTGGCTGGCCAGAATCCTACAAACCGATGATGATGGGTATAGAAAGCTCTGGTGTAAAAATTAGCTCTGACTTGATCAAGACAAAATTACTCCATAAAGGAAAAACAATTGATTCTTTGTGTTATTGTTTTTCAGGTCGGGTAAAAATCAATTAAGAAATTAAATGAAATGAAATATGTTTATTCATATAGGTTAATTCAATTAACACTTATGAACGTCAAAGTTTACAAAATGTCAGCAAATTAACCTACAGCCAGTCCTATCTGAATTACCATTTCAACTCTATTCTGTCCCTATTGACCCCAACCACGAAGTGTCCCTATTGACCCCAACCACGAAGTGACTAGGAATCGGCCACATTTTTTAGTTTTTCAGTTACAAATAGATTTAACTGCAGTTTTAGTCGCAAATGAAAAAAAAAAATGTCAACAAATTAACCTACAGCCAGTCCTATCTGAATTACCATTTTAACTCTATTCTGTCCCTACTCACCCCAACCACGAAGTGTCTTAGTCGCAAATGAAAAAAAAATTTCAGCAAATTAACCTACAGCCAGTCCTATCTGAATTACCATTTCAACTCTATTCTGTCCCTATTGACCCCAACCACGAAGTGTCCTTATTGACCCCAACCACGAAGTGACTAGGAATCGGCCACATTTTTTAGTTTTTCAGTTACAAGTAGATTTAACTGCAGTTTTAGTCGCCGGTATAGATATTATTAAAGTAGTGTCGTATAATACAATAACAAACAAAATAGTTTAAATCTACTCCAAACTTTGAAATCTTTACTATTAACCCAGTTTTCCGTAACAAAAATACTAAAAAAACACGCGACCCGAATTGAGAGCCTTCCCCTTTTAGACGTCGATAGAAATTGACTAGTTTGAAGTTTCGTATTTCCCATTTTCTCCTCGAAAACTGAGCCGATTTAACTATTTTTTATATCAAAATTTTCAGAAAGTTAGTGTTATCTTGGTTCTTATTTTTTTATGTTAATAACTTTTTGAATTTGTCTGATAGTCCTTAATAACAGGCGGTAAAAATGTGTAAATTTTTGGCGGGTCATATTTATTTGCTGAAAAATAGTAAATGATAGGTACGTGTACACACGGAAAAAAATTAAGCTCTAGAGGCCTTAATCAGGAAGAAAACAGGAGAATACATTTTTATGAAAAATCGAAGGCCCTGTTCCCTCTTAATAATAAATAATCTGTGGAATGATATAAATCTATCCGTCTAAAAGCGGTTTCAGACTAGCGTATTTTCCTGCACATTATACGGTCGCATACGCGCTTACACGGGCGCTACATTTCGTGCTTTAAAAAACCAGACTCACGTACACGAGCTTATTTTGTCTTGTTAATTGAACCGGTAGTGTCAGTATCTCGCGGCTATAAAACGCTAGTTTGAAACTTTTTATGTTTAACAGTAAATACAAATTTATAATTCACGTTTGTCAAAATATATTTCACCGCCATTTATCAAGTGTCATGTTATCGTCAGACTCTTCGTGCGGGAAGTCATCCAATTTTGTTATTTCATCTATTTTCCTCTTTCTGTTCCTGGAAAATTAAGATAACTTTAATAACATAACATCACACCTCAAGGTCTCTGAAGCCCCTTTTTGATGAGTTACCTTAAACGCAAGATGCCAAGGAAGGCCTTGTACCTAAACATGAAATTTGCCTAAAAAGCTGTTTGCCCTAAATATTATGCCTGAAATGTAAAATTGACTAAGAAGCAGATTACAGACCTATAACACAGCTATAAATGTTAACTTTGGGTCTAGATGGCGTTGTGTGTAGTTGTTGTGATATTATTATTACTGCTGTGTAGTTTTTTTTCATTAGCCTTCCAGAGTGACTCCACTCTGCCTGATGGTAAGCAGTCAGTGGAATCCAGAAGTGATGGTCACCATTCTAAAAGCCATCGTCTGAAACTGCTGGTATGGTGGCCTCCACTATGGCGGCTTAGTGAAATGCTTATTATTACAATGCGAAGATTTTAATAAGTGGTAATATATAATTTTAATTAAATACCTTTTAGGATAAGGTTCTTTAAGATGGAAGGTGCGATAGTGTAGTTTCATACTGCTGATCTGTTTGAATCTCTTGTCACACAACGTGCAAGGTACCGGCTTTTCACTTGTGTGAGTCTGCAATTAATATAAATAACTTTACATTTAATAATAGTCTTTATATACAAAATGTTAAGATACGAAATAAATAGAAAAACTAAAAAAAAAACTAATCCTTCCAAATTTCCTGAGGATCACTCCATACCCAGCGAAGAGACCTCGCTAGTGATCGTGGCTGGCTGACTACCTACCTACTGACCGACAGTTTGTAGTCGGGACTTGTATATTTGGTGTGAGAACTTCGATATCGCGATTCAGGATTCCACAGCGCCATCTATGTTGTCTATGTCGTACTACGTTGCAATTCCTAGTAGATGCGGGATTGCAACATAGAAAACATAGATGGCGCTCTAGAATCCTGTATGGCAATGTAATTTCTAATAGACAACATAGATGGCGCTCTGAAATTCGCATCGCGATATCAAAGTGTTTACAGCAACTACTGTATGTTTAAACAAGATACAAGTCCGACTACCTACAAATATAACTACCTATAACTAACAGTAGCCTGCCAGCCACAATCACCCAGCCTACAAGTGAGGATCCACAGAACAAGTACTAAAGCATAGAAGGAGTGTTAATCGCCCTCATATATTTGTCCTATTTTTCCAAATAAGCCGGATACATTGAAAAGAAAGAGACAAATAATTTTGCTAAGGACGGCTGGTGTACACTGTAGAAACGTCAATTTGGTTACCTTTGGATGCCGAAATACGAAGCGAACTAATGTCAAATGTTCCAACTTGTCAAGGCCTCTAGACAATTTAGTCGGATTATACCGCCGATCGTAATTTTCATTGTTGTTTATCTGTTTTATGAAATAATATATGTTAATTAATAATTACATAGTGCTATTGTGAAGTAAAATTAAGCCCATTGGATAAGCAATGTCCTGCGTTATTGTAGGTTGTAAATTACATTCTTTTCGCAAAGAAAATCATGTTTAAATCGTCAACTTCCATCGGTGAGTAGATAACAAACCAATAATACATACTAAAAACCTATACATACGTGCAAAATACCTAAATGATTTATACTTTACTATACTGCAATCATATTATAATCGTCTGTTTGCCATTCGATTCAGTATTTTTTAAGTATTTTACATTTTTCCAATTTGTGTAGTCATGTTCAATAGTGTTGTGACTTGTGCTGCATAAACGATTGTGCGACAAAAATATTACTATAATTTGTAGTTAACGATTTTGTGGTAACTATCTTTGTACCTTTCATAGTGTTTCATACATTGTGTTCTTTTGCAGGTTTCCGAAAGATCAGACCGGAAGATCCATGAAGCAAATTAAGAGAGAATTATGTTATTGTTACACGTTTAACGTTCCAGCGGTGAGGACAAATCTACTCAAATTTGCTCCATTGTCACGCGACTTATTAATATTATTTCTATAGAAATTGATATTTTTCAATGTACCCTGTCAAAATTCAAGGATGTTGCACAAAAATGTATAGTATTGGATAAATAGGTATATTTATTTAGTAATTAGTTATATTGTTTTAAATTTTAAGTTTTTTTATGATATCGTAGTGGATTTTTTATCTGTAATGATATTGTAAATACTTTTTCAATAAATAAATAATAAATAATAAATAAATGTTCTAGATGACTACAGAAATTTATTGATAAAATTGATCGGAAAAAAATTCTAAAAGTACCAATTCATAACATAACAAAACATGTTTCTGCTTATGCACAAATAATTATAAATATTCTTAAACGAAACAGTAATTTTAAGGGGCAGTAATAATGTGTTTCAATATTATTGGAAATATAATCATACATTTGTGACATGAATCTTACAGCTGTGTTTTATTTTTACCTTGGGGTATCTGTTTTGATGGTATACTAAGAAAGTCAGAAAAGAACAGAGGGCCGATACTGGTATTTTGGCAATCCACACACTGCCCCGCACTACGCTGCGGGAGCGTGGCGACGCGGCGACGGTGCCACGCGTGCAGATGCAAGAGTGCTGGTCTGCATCATCAATCACGCACGTTACTGCAGAACTCGGTGTCCATACCGTCTGGCCCCGAATCCACGCACGTGAGTACGTGTTTCTCTACATGTAAGCGTGTGATCAGGAACACAGCGCTTAAATGCGTTTTCAGTGTGTTTCACCACGCGTGATTTCTATACAAAGAGAGATACTTACAAACTACAAGAACACGTACGCTCGCACTACGCTCCGTGATGCGAGGCAGTGTGTGGATCGATCATGTATATTTCAATTTTCAATTTATTTAATTTATTCATGTACAATTTACATTGTGTTTGAACTTACAGCATGAAACATGAATATAAACTTGCAAAATTATTTCACATTAAAAGTGCTCCTGGCGCCGCTGCCGGCCTATGCTATTCCGGTGAGTGTAAAACGGCCGTTTGTTTCTTGTAGTTCGTTTACGAGAGCTTTTATGCAACCAGACCTCATTTGATATTAGCATGTCTGTTAATTTACCATAGCCCATAGACAAATTTCATCTATCGATATCGATAAACTGTCAGAAGGTATCGTAGCACTATTAAACTTTTATTTGTCTCTGAGTGTGTACGCTTTATTCTCCTAATAGTACTTCTATGCTTTAGTACTTGTTCTGTGTGAGGATCCTCCCTTTCCGATATATCTGCTGTCAGCTGACGTCACGCGATGTTGCCGCCCTCTCAACTGTCAAATTCTATTAAGGTGTCTAACTCAGAACAAGGACTAAAGCATAGAAGAAGTGTTAATCGCCCTCATAGACAATTTAGTCGGGTTATACTGCCGCTCGTAATTTTCATTGTTGGCTGCCTATTTTGTGAAATAATTTATGTTATTTTTATATTTTCATTGTTGGCTGCCTGTTTTGTGAAATAATTTATGTTATTTTTATATTTACATAGTGCTATTGTGTAGTAAAGATAAACAATGTCCTGCGTTATTGTACGTTGTAAATTACATTCTTCTCGCAAAGAAAATCAAGCTAAAATCGTTAACTTCCATTGTTGAGTAGATAACAAACCAATAATATATACTAAAAACTTATACATAAGTGCAAAATACCTAAGTGATTTATACTTTACTATACTGCAATTATATTATAATCGTCTGTTTGCCATTCGATTCATAAATTTTTAAGTATTTTACATTTTTACCAATTTGCGTGGTCATGTTCAATAGTGTTGTGACTTGCATATTTTATCGATGACAAAAATTTTGTAGTAGACGATTTTGCATGCAATTTATACAAAATCGGTAACTACCTTTGTACCTTTTATAGTGTTTCAAACATTGTTTTTTTACAATTTTCCGACAGATAATGCCATGATATAAATTATGAGAGAATTATTTTATAGATGACTACAGAAATTTATTGATAAAATTGATCGGAACAGAATTTCTAAAAGTACGAATTCATAACATAACAAAAAAATTTTCTGCTCCTGCACAAAAAACCAGGACATTCTTAAACAAAACTGTAATTTTAAGGGACAATAATAATGTTTTTTTTTTTTTTTTATATTATAGCCTACCAAAGTAATTCAACCCCGCCTGATGATAAACAGTCAGTGGAATCCAGAAGTGGCGGCCACCATACCAAAAGCCATCGTCTCAAACTACTGGCATGGCGGCCCCACTATGGCGGCTGGCAACGGGACTAGGGGAAGGAAATGAGGGAGGTGAGAAAAGAGGAAGGGGGAGAAATTGGACCTCCGGCGCTCTTACTAACCGAACGAAACGCAGTAGTACGGATACTACTACTCTTAAGTCGATCTTCTATGAGAGGGCAGTAATTCCCCGGACGATCCGACCCATTCATGCTGAATGGATGTGTGATCGTGGATCTACTACCGTATAATTTTTAATAATATTGGAAATAAATAATCATACATTTGTGACATGAATGATACAGCTGTGTTTTATTTTACCTTGGGGTATCTGTTTTAATGCTAAACTAAGAAATTCAGAAAAGAACAGAGGGCCGATTCTGGTATTTTGGTGATCCACACACTGCCCCGCACTACGCTGCGGGAGCGCGGCGACGCGGCGACGGAGCCACGCGTGCCCAGGCGAGAGCGCCGCGCTGCATCATCAATCGCGCACGTTACTGCACAACTCGGTGTTCATACCGTCTGGCCCCGAACCCACGCGCGTGAGTACGTGTTTCTCTGCATGTAAGCGTGTGATCTGCAACACAGCGCTTGAATGCGTTTTCAGTGTGTTGCACCACGCGTCATTTCTATACAAAGAGAGATACTTACAAACAATGCAAGAACATCGCACGCTCGCACTACGCTCCGTGATACAAGGCAGCGTGTAGATCGATCATGTATATTTCAATTCAATTTATTCATAAACAATTTACATTGTATTTGAACTTACAGCATGAAACATGAGTATATATTATATAAACTTTAAAATTATTTCACATTGAAAGCGCTCCTGGCGCCGCTGCCGGCCTCTACCATTCCGGTGAGGTGTGGAACGGCCTTTGTTTCTTGTAGTTCTTTTACGAGAGCTTTTATGCAACTAAACCTCATATGATTTTATCATGTCTGTTAATTTACCATAGCCCATAGACAAATTTCATCTATCGATATTGATAAACTGTCAGAAGGGATCGCAGCACTATTAAATTTCTATTTGTCTCTGAGTGTGTACGCTCTAATGTCATAGTCAATACTTCTATGTTTTAGTCCTTGTTCTGAGGTGTCTAACAATAGAATCTTACCAATTGATGTGTGTTCAAACCGCCTTTGCTGTTGAACTGTCGTCCACAAGTGTTGCAAGGATACAACTTCTCTCTTGTGTGAGTATTTAAATGACTTGATACACTGCCGGGCTGTAAAAACATAATAGAAATAATTGTAATTACCCGACTACGGCAAAGCCAAACGGAGGTTTATGTATTCGACAGGCTATGTATGTATGTATGTATGTATGTATATATGTATGTATGTATATATGTATGTACATGTATGTATGTTCATCTGTTCCGTCGTATCTTCTAAGCCAGCCATCAGAATTTGACAAATGAGGTATCTTTAGAAACGTCTTGTTTTATTCAACTTATCTGGCTAAGCACCATGGTAAATGGTTACCATAAGCAATAGATTGTTTTTTTTTTTATATCAGCCTACCAAAGTGACTCCACCCTGCCTGATGATAAGTAGTCAGTGGAATTCAAAAGTGGTGGCCAGTATACCAAAAGCCATCGTCTTAAACTGCTGGTATGGTGGCCTCCAGTGGTTATACATATAATTAGGGTTGCCAGATCATCAAACTTAATAGTCGGGCAGACCAGACAGTTTGGTCGGACATTTGGGTAAAAAGGCCGGTCACCCTCAATTATTGTATGTAAAACTCGGATTTTTTATCATTAACCATCAATTTTTAGTGGCTGGTGAAACGTAAAAAGCCGTACAAAAGCCAAATTGACCCGAATTAGGCTGGTCACACATTCAAAAAGCCTGGCAACGCTACATATAAGTATACGTCAGCGTCGTCAGCAACGGCTTGGCTTATTCTTTAAGCATTATTTCTGCAGAGCTTAGAAAACATACTCATGTTCATAGATTACGGATTCTACTTATTATCAGGGCCTTAATATTATCGTTGTTTGCCACATAAATTGCCTAAAACTAATAAAAAAAAATACACTTACAGCTAAAGATATACCGCATATCTCACAGATATGCCTCTCATTAGGCGCGAAGAACGAAGTACGCGGATGTTCCGCTAGATGGTGCTTACGGCACGCAGCTTGTGTTGAGAAGTGTTTACCGCACTGCGACAGATCAAAGATGTTATGTCAAATTAAATTAAATATATTTATTTATTTAGCTTAATGAAATTAACACATGAACGTTAAAATTACAAAATGTCAGCCAATCAACCTACAGCCAGTTCGCTGACATAAGGTAGGGTCAAGAGAATTAGCAAGAAACTCAGACTACAAATGGAGCTCCAAAACTATACAATATAGTCCTCCAATATAGCTCCTGGCTTAGTAACCCCAAGGTTATTAATTTTGGTATACCACAAGGAAGTGTGATCGGGCCTACTCTGTTCTTGCTGTACCTAAATGACCTAGCTTCCATTCCGTTGATTAATACAAAAGTCATCTGCTACGCAGATGACACTGCGTTAATCTTCCATGATTCAACTTGGAGCTACCGTGTTCCGCTTTCTGTGTACACCCAGAAAGCGGAACACGGTATGGCCTTAGTAGCTGCATGGCTAAATAATAATCTTCTGACTCTAAATACCAGCAAAACAAAGTTCCTTTGCTTTCACAAAACGACTGCGTCATCTCCGTCAAGCAACCCTATTCTTAAGATCCACACCTGCGGCAAAGACCTAATCAGTCACGACATCTCATGTGACTGCAGCGAGGTTCAACGAGCTAAATCACTTAAATATCTGGGCATAACAATAGATGAGAAACTAACATTCAAAGATCATGTTACTGCACTTTCGGCTAGATGTAGAAAGCTAATCTATGTTATGAAAGAGCTCAGAGACATCGCCAGTACAGATCTTCTCAAAACAGTTTATTCCTCGCTCTGCCAATCTATCATAACATATTGTTTAAGCGTCTGGGGTGGCACGGCAACATCTCACCTACTACAATTAGAAAGAGCACAAAGAGCCACACTAAAAGTTATGCTTAAAAAACCAATTAGGTTTCCAACTGTAGAGCTTTATAAAGAAGTAGATCTATTAAGTGTAAGGAAACTTTATGTATTAAATGCAGTCATGTCCATGCATAAGCTTGTCCAGAGCCCCCCCCCCTATTACAAACTTATGTTAAAAGCAAGAGTATTTAGGCTCCCCGTCCCAAAATGCAATACAACTTTCGCCAGACGATTTAAAAAGCATATGTTCCCATTTTTGTACAATAAGTTAGTAAAACCATGCAATCTGAGGGACTGCACTTTGATAGAAGCTGAAAAAGAAACAAAAAAATATATCGCTATTCTAAATTATAATGACGTAGAAAAGCTACTAAAATCTATTTCCTAACTAATTATCCTTGCCACTCATTCACATGCTATCACAAATTCGCACTCGCACATACACTGTCATACACTCACTCACACATACACACACACACACACACACTCGCACACAAACACACACACACACACTCACACGTATTTCTCATTATCATATAATTCAATGTTTTATGTAGGTACAAATTATAATTTAATATTGTTCTTTAATAGTTTAAGTTGAGTCCTAGGCCTGTTTAAATCGTGTTCTTTGATACCCACGATACAGGCTATGCCTAGTGTGGGTGTCATAGCAAATATGTTATTATGTAAATTAATCTGAATAAATTATTTCTTATTTCTTATATCTAAAATAAAATTTTGTGGCGTCATCTATCTGACCAACAGTGTAACACGAGAGCGAAGACAATAATGACAGATGACATCGTAGTTACAACATATACAACATAGATGGCGCTATGAATCCTGAATCGCATATCAAAGTTCTCTCTATCGATCTATCGATTCACACGTTTTTTAAGTTACTTGCGAATCTTTCTATTTTTTTTTTAAATAAGTGTAATATTCGACTTAGTCACGTATGATTTCCACTTCAAAGTATGTAGAATTTAAAAAAAGCGTGGAGTCTCTCCGCGCGGCAGAAGTGAAACTTCGTAATGTGAAAATGAATATAGGAAGGGGTAGAAATTAATTTTTAGTGAACTCATTTTGTTTCTTTAAGACAAACTTTATTAACATTATTACAATTCTCAATTCTCTTTCTCTCTCCTACTTCATACCTTTGTGTATCTTTCTTTCTCTCTCCCTCTTGCGTTGGAATATTGGACACCACTCGTTGCTATGAAACAGTGCTTTCATACCCCCTCCATGGTAGCGTTAAACGTTTCACGCAAACTTGTTGGAAGTCGCATTAGAAGTTTTACTTTAAAAATACTTACTATATGACAGTCAGTGGGTATACGTGTAAGCCTCTTCGGTTTCTGCCGCCTTTTCTTCGGATTTCGGGTGGAACCTAATGGTGCTTGTACTTCCCAGTCTCTTTGAATAAAAATATCGATATTTTATAAACGTCCATAGTATCTATCTACATCTACACTAATATTATAAAAAGGAAAAATTTGTATTTTAGTATGCAACGAATAAACACAAATACTACTGGACCGATTACAAAAATTATTTTACCATTAGAAAGCTACATTATTACTGAGTTTATATACTGGTTTTGACTGGCCTGTTGGTTTAGTGGTTAGTGACCCTGACTGCTAAGCCGGAGGTCGTGGGTTCGATTCCCACCCAGGACAAACCTTTGTGTGATGAGCATGATTGTTTGTTCTGTGTCTGGGTGTAATTTATCTAATATGTATGTATTTACAAAAAAAAAATGTATATAAGTAGTATATCAGTTGTTTAGTACCCATAACACAAGCAACTATAATTGCTTAATTTGGGGCTAGATGGCGCTGTGTGAATGTGGTAGAATATTATATTATTATTATTATTTCTCTATTACAGTTAAGTTGGCTAAAAAAATATGTTTACTTACTCAATACCATCGACGTGCATAGCGGAATGTATAAGATGTTCTTCATACGCCTTCTTAGTTTCAAATCTAATGTCGCAGCGTTTACAATATTCATCTTCGCCTTCTGCTCCTTCGTTAGAGACTATTTTCTGAAAAAAGATAATAATTATTTAAATTATATGGCGTGATAACAGAAATAAGGGTTTTCTACTTCGGTGACAACACGGTCAGTACCCTACGGGATATTTTGCAGTAGGACAGTATTGATATTTAATATTTACTCGGAAATAAAACCCACTTACCGACTCAGCATTAATATGTTTTATTTTCTTATGAATTCTAAGTCCGATCGCACTAACGAACGAAGCGCCGCATAACGTACACACGTGCTCGCTGCGGTGCGTGCGTAAGTGCGTGTAGTATGTTGTTAGATGTCTGCGAAGGATGTTAAATTAAGCTGATATTTGAGTACTTAAATTATTTAATGTTTATAAAATACATAATTATAGTGTATCTATTAACTATTAAGAGTTTCCTATTTGTTTTTCAGATACGAAAATTGGTTTGAAACTGTCGAAATCGGGTAGGCAATAAAAATTTCAACTTTCTATCCTAACCAACGAATCGCGTAGGATACTTATGCAGCGGGATCACTGTAATCATCAATATTATCTATTAAAAATATTCACTTACTTGAACTCATCTCCACAATGTGCACATTTTCTTATAACGCCATTGTGGTATTCTTCATGGAACAGCGCTGTTGTTCTGAGAAATTACAATACATAATAAATCTTGTAATATGTACTAGAAACTTTAAAGTGTACAGCTGTTTGGACAACCTTGTTGTTACTTGGGACGACTGGTCAATTTTGGCATGGCATACATTTAATACTTAGTCCAGTATTACCTTGTCGTTCAATATCACTGGGCGATGCATTTACTTTTTTAATTAAAATACGTAGTCAAATTACCATTCTAGATGAAACTAAATAATTGAAATCCTCTCTTTTATTTTTTTTTAATCTCAGTAATTAAATTAATTGGTTGATTTGTAATACTAATTACTTTGTATGGTTCTTTGGTTGCATTGATCTGTTACAATTGTTAACTCATACAAAAAACTCTAATTATCTGGCAATTGAAAAGAGTGGCGTGAGTTTCTTGCCTGTTCTTCCTACAGCTCTATCTCGTCAGCGAACTGGCTGTAGCTTAATTAGCTGACTTCATGTAATTTTGAGTTTTCATAAGCATCATACTTTATGATCAAAATGAAATAAATGCTTTGAGTTTGAGTTTGAGTTTCATTCATTCGTATCTAGATTTGCTTACATTATTGCAAAAGGTGAATATTAAATTATTCTAATAACCTCAAACAAAAAAAAAATTGGGGTCCTTTAATTTTGTCAGGGCAATAACTGAAGTCTAAATAAATTAAACTGAATAAATGGTATACTCACTCTAACGGACATACAAGGTCGCACCTCAAACATTTGTACTTAGTGTAGTGCTGTCTCATGTGTTTCCTTAGGAAACATTTCCATTTAAACCTCATGCTACAGAAACGACATTCTATTGGACCCACTGACTGAAATAATTACACAAAGAAATTAAAAAATTTTTGAATAAATCCTGGCTGTACCTAAATGAGATCATTATGCAAGCTCTCTGATGATTGAAGGTTTAACCACGTCTAGCAGCAGCAGAAAGTGCGATTCCCTGCTGCCAGATGTGGTTCGACCCTGAAGGTATTTATGTGTGTGTTAGGTAGGTTTGTACAATAATTAAAAAATACAAATTAAAAAAAGAGTCGACACAAATAATTTTATTACTCCGTTTCATTCTGGGTTCCAATGATATAAACCCCCCTCTACCCATTCCCTAAACTCAAACCCTGGACGGTATTTTCAGAGACTAAAGGAATTTGTGGCGTCATCTATCTGACCAATTAAATAGTCACTATTGGTCAGATAGATGACATAGAAAAACCAACACAAGCGAAGGCAACGATGACAGATGACACCTAGTACAACATTAAAAACATAGATGGCGCTTAAATCAAAAACATTAAATCCTGAATTGCGATGTCAAAGTTCTCACAATAACTATAATATTAATGTATAACTTTCGTTTTCATCGATATTGAGATAGTTCTACATTTATTTAATAAGTTAAAATGCAACTCACCTCACTATGCCTTAACTTAACATGCCTGTTCAACATATCTTCCTTAGAAAACCCTTTCAAACAATCATTACACTTATATTTAGCTGATATAAACCTTTTGTGTTGTGCCCTAGATTTAAATTCCTCTACAGCCTCCTCTTCACTTAAATTAAACTTCAACCAATTCTTAGGATCCAATTCAGTCTTTTTCTTATCAGTAATTTCAAATTTTTTCGCTTTATTATCTACTTTTTTAAATTCTTTTTCACTCTTTTTCTTTTTAGTACCTTTTGTTTTCTTTTTCTTTTCGACACGCAGTTCTTTTTTTTGTTTCTCCGATTCTATATCATCTATAAGTATTCTTTTATCATTTTCGGTTACAGCTTTAAAGTCATTAGTAACTTTCAATGGTTTATCATCATCATCATCATCATCATTTTTCAACAGTTTATCAACATCTTCATCATTTTTTAATGGTTTATAGTCATCATCACTTAAATTATTTTCTACATCTGATTCATTTTCTATTGATGGCAGTTCATGTTCTTCAATAGTAATTTCTTCTTTGTCTATGTCCATCTCATCTATTTCTATTTTCTCATCAACATCTTCAAGTTCAGGCAATAGTGGTAGTTCATCATTATTATCAAATTGACCGATATAGTCATCATTATCTATTGATGGCAGTTCATGTTCTTCTATAGTACTTTCTTCTTTGCCTATATCCATCTCATCTACTTCTATTTTCTCATCAACATCTACTAGTTCAGGTAACAGCGGACGTTCATCATTATCATCAAATTCATCAATATAATCATCATTATCACCATCATCAGTCGATGATACAGTTTCTATTTCATTTATTTCTCGTTCTTCTGTTTTTATTACTTTAGGTTTCTCTTTTGATTTTATTATGTATGTTCTTACTCTGTGGTTAACTGATATTACGTTAAGTGACGATTGCAGGTTTTTTGATTGCCTGTCTATGTGACGGATTGATTTTATTGTGATCTGTTAAAAAGATATCAAAGATTAGATGAATGATTTGAAAAACCTTACATTCACAACTATATTAAACCAATACTCGGGATTCAGAGAGATTTCATAAATTTTGAGTATGTGATTTCCTTACAGTTTTATTAGTAAACTAGCTACGCGACCCAAACCTGAAAAGAGCGACTTCACTCAGGCCAAATCCTACAGACCCATCAGGTTTACCTCGTTTTTACTCAAAACCCTGGAAAGGCTATGCGATTGGGAAATAAGGATTGTCGCCCTGAAACATTGTCTTCTGCATAAGGAACAACCTGCATATAGCCCAGGTAAATCAACGGAGTCAGCTCTTCATCAGCGAAGCAATCTACTATTTGTGTTTTCATTGATGTAGAAGGTGCTTTTAATAAAACAAACTTCATGAGCATAAGTCGAGCTCTGAGAAAGCATGGGGTTAATGACACCAATAGTGGATGGATCGACAACATGCTAAAACTCAGAGCTGTAAGATACACGGTGAATACCACTACCAGAGGAGTGGTATCGAGAGGATGTCCGCAAGGAGAAGTGCTCTCACCACTGCTCTGGAATATCGTAGTGGACGAACTTTTGTGTCATCTAAAGGACGGTGGTGATTACACCGTAGGCTATGCGGACGATATTGCCATTCTTCTGAATGGGCGATTTGAGGGAGTGCTATGCAACCTAATGCGATCTGCGTTGAAGATCGTAAAACAATGGTGCACAGAACATGAACTCTCTGTCAATCCATCGAAAACAGTACTGGTTCTGTTTACCAACAAAAGGAAAATACCAATCCTTAATCTACCAAAACTTTTGGGCACCCAGTTGACCAGAGCACATGCGGTCAAATATCTAGGTGTAATTATTGACTCCAAACTGCTCTGGAACACTCATATAGAACAAAAGTTAACCAAGGCTTGCATCATATTTTGGCAGTGCAAACGCCTCATAGGCAAAACCTGGGGACTTTCCCCCAGGATTGCAAAGTGGTTTTATACTGCCGTAATTAGACCTATTATTACCTATGGTGCAGTGATCTGGTGGCCTAGAACAGATCTCTGCACTGTAAAAACCTAATGCGACAATTCCAAAGACATGCTTGCATGGCTATAACAGGAAGCATGCGCACCACACTGACTGCAGCCCTTGAAGTCTTGTTGGGACTTTTGCCTCTTGATATGTACGTACAGCAAGAGGCAAAAGCCTCCTCGATAAGGCTCAAACCTGCAGGACTGTGGTACGCAGACCGGGGACCACATACTAAGATACTGAGCAGGGTAATCGTGCACCAACCGCTAATTGAAGCGCCCCATGACAGGATCCCCAAAAAACAGGTATTTGAACGTAGTTACCATGTTCAATTACAAGAATCAACAACAGACTATTCCGGTGTAAATGAGGTATCTACACGGATGGCTCTAAGACCAAATCAGGTACCGGTGCAGTAATATTCTCGATGGACCCAAATATCAATTTATCAACAGCTCTAAGGACAAATAGCTAAATTTTCCAGTGTGAATGCGTAGCTAAACTAATGCGGCAGAAACGGTGCTGCGTCAAAAGATATCCAATTTCGACATCAGAATACTCTTTGACAGCGCAGCAGTACTTCGGGCTCTTGTAAGTAACGTAATAAACTCAGAGCAGTAAGCAACAAGGTGACACTCCAGTGGATGAAGGGGCATAGCAAATCTCTCGGGAATGATGCAGCGGATGAGCTTCCAAGGCGAGGGTCCAAAAACCCACCAATCGGACCCGAACCAATGTTACCCATCACTGCGAGTCTACTCCGCTCGTGGATAAGAGAATGGGCCCGAGAACAACACCGGATGCAGTCGGCAAGTTTCAACGTCTGTAGACAGTCAAAAGAAGCTCTGCCACAACCATCGCCAAAGCTAAGTACACACTTAATCAACCTAAGAAGGGATGACCTGCGCATAATGGTGGGCACTATCACAGGCCACTGCCCTCTTAATAAACATCTATATGTTTTAGGCATTACCAACAGCCTCTCTGTGCAGAGCATGCATAGAGCACGACGAAACCGTCGCCCACGTACGTAACTCCTCGGCAGCCCGAGGTCTCTCCGCGAAGCCTGCGAAGATCCCAGGAAGCTTCTGCGCTTCTGGGTGAAGCCGGGCTGGATGAAATAATCCAGTCAAACCGGACGCAACAAAGGACCAAGAGGTCTAAATACGGACAACGAGCCCACCAACAAGTAGCTACGCGACACGACTTCGCCTGATCGTTTAATATGTTTTGTACCCCTTAGAAACCAGACCGATCTTTGGGATAAAAACTAGCCTATATCCATCTCCGGCACCGATTCTATCTACATACCCATTGTCATTGAAATTAGTTCTGCTGTTTAGGCGCTAAGTGGTAACAAACAAACACGTACACGCCCGCGCACGCGCACGCACACGCACACACACAAACTTTCAATATTAGTAGGAATATAACCTACAACATCAATAAGTAGTCCTGAGCTACCTGTTAGTAGGTCTCACATTGCAACATCTATTTGGAATGAGAGTCAGATGCATGTTGTATACAAAATGCTGTCTTCGAAAATTCTAGATGTTTATTGCATATATTCAGCCTTTGCTGAAGACTGGATCATGTCAATGTTCAACAGAGAGCTGTGGAGCACCATGGGGGAGATGTTTGCTTAGCAGTGAGATGAAATATGTTAAAAAAAAGTCTGCGTCTTATAGGTGACATTTTACAAAGACAGAGAGGAGAGGATACTCACAGGTCCTTTACACATAAGTTCTCTAAGCACTGTCTGTCCAGTATAGCACTTCTCTTTAAACTTGTGGAACTTATGCAACATGGCTGCACATTCATAACAGAAGTGATGAGGTAAACCTTCTCTATCGTCCATCTGCAAACATATTAATTTTAAGTAATAAGCTTTGTATCAGACTAGCTTTCCGCGGCGCGGTTTCTCTCGCGTCTTTGCCTCCTGCTCTACTAACGTCGCCAGTAACGTGATGTTACATAGCCTATAACCTTCTTTGAGAACTGGGCTATCAAACAAGAAAAGAATTTTAAAATCCAATAACAAATAAATTGTAGTTTCAGAGATAAGCGCGTTCAAGCAAACAAACAAAATCTTCCGCTTTATTAAATAGTATAGATTGGGTAAATAATGCTTTTGCCTTGGTTTTCTACCTAGTTCAAATTTGTTAATTATAAATTATGCTAAGAGTAGGTATGCTATTATTTATTGACCGCAGATGCATTCGTCTTTATCTCTTCTTTTTGTCTATAATGAGTGTAAGATAAAGTATGAAGATCGTTTAGTAAAAGGGGAAAGAATTTCCTGTTCGTTAGCCGTTTAATGGAACTTTTAAATCAATGTTAGTACTAAAATTGTATTTTAATAGAGCTATAATCTTAAGCTACGTTGGTTAAATATTAAAAGCGTTAAAAGTGTCTCAAAATAGTTATAAATATGTTTTCTTACTTTTGTTACCATAATTCGTTCGTAATACTTTTTAAGTTCGTAATCATCATATCTATACAGTTTGACTTTAGTGCCGAGGCATATACGACAAATTTCAAGACCAGGCATCTTGCCGCATTCGTATATATTAATTAAAGCAATATTTTAGTAATATTTCTAAAAATTGAAACATATTCTTCAACCTTGCTTCATCTCATAATTGACATTTTACACTTTGACCAGTGTATAATCTATGACTTTGACAGTGAAGTTACTGAAGTTATTTTTGACACACGTTCCATTACACGTTGATTTTTTAACAGTATGATGTAAAAGAGGCTTTTGCGACTTTTTGTAAATATTCCTGTACATTTAAAATTAGCAAATAAAATAACTCAAGGGTTCAAATTTAATATGCTTATTTAAATTTCTTAAATTTTGAGTTACATTTTTATAACTCAATGAAAGCAACTCAGCCAGTCGAAACATTAAACACCTGAAGTTTAACTCAAACTAAACTACGTGGTTCAAATAAAAAATTATAAGATCGTACCTTTACGTACTTTATTTATAACTAGCGACCAGCCCCGGCTTCGCACGGGTGCAATGCTGATACTATATTTAGTATCAGCACTGTCCGTGCGAAGAAAAACAAATGCTGTGAATGTTGTATTTACACATTCTGTAGTAGCTATATATAATTTTACATTACAGAATGCCGACCCCCTGCCGCTACATCCCTCCCTATGGTTATTGTGGGTTATCCTTTAGAGATAGACACATACTATCGCGGACTTTTTTGTAGACCTTTTTAAGGTGTACATACTGTAGTACATTATTTTGATCTATCTTGTAGGGTTTAGCCAGCGTTGCAATGTAAGCGCAAAAGATTTGTTTATTTACGACTACACATTAAAAACATCTAAATTTATCAGTGTTTCTCTACTGTATTATGCATGTTAGATACATATAAACTTTCCTCTTGATTCACTCTATCTATTAAAAAAACCCGCATCAAAATCCGTTGCGTAGTTTTAAAGATCTAAGCATACATAGCGACAGACAGCGGGAAGCGACTTTATTTTTTATTATGTATGTAGTGATAGTGATATTATGTCACGGCCTTGTCTGCCGAATGCCTGATTAGTTGTGGGCCAAAATTACAATCACGTGAGACAACGATTATAGGCGTTCGCGAAGAGACTTTAAAAAAAATATCTAAAATATTTATTTTTACTTACATTACTTTTAGAGAAGCCAAATCAAGTAAATAGGACTATCACATCAAGTACGTAGCATCGATAAATACCTACAACAAAGTAAGAAATGCACCTAACAGTCACACGAATAATTAATAAAAATAGAAGGTAAAGGATACTCAAACTCAAACTCAAAGCATTTATTTTATTTTGATCATAAATTATGATGCTTATGAAAAGTCTAAAATTAACCTACAGCCAGTACGCTGACGAGGTAAAGCTGTGTGAAGAACTGGCAAGAAACTCGGGCTACTTTTTTCAATCGCCAGATAATTACAGCTTTTTGTATGAGTTAACAATTTTAACGCATCAACGCAACCAAAATACCATACAAAGTAATTATTACAAATTAATTTAATTTCCAAGATTAAAAAAAAGAAAATAGAGGATCAATTGTTTAGTTTCGTCTAGTATGGTACTTTGACTACGTATTTTAATTAAAAAAGTAAATGCATCTCCCGGTCATATTGAACGATAAGCTAATACTGGATTAAGTATTAAATGTATGCCAAGATTGACCAGTCATCCCAGGTAGCACCCGTTCACGAGCATGACGCACAGACCAGCCATCATCACCTTCGCCATATTAGAGGCAAGGTGATGACCCGGCCAATACGACACCACAAGCCATGACAATGCAGGGCATGGGTGGGAAAAGAACCTTAATAAAATATGTCTTACGAGTTCATAATGATCATGATATGCATTCACTTTACATCAAACTTTTACTACAATATACAATACATTTTTTAATTTTACTATAATAATCAGTATATATGAAAGTCAATATAATTACAATAATAATAATCAATATAACATTAATCTTTTATTAAACGAGCAACTATACCCATAATATTTTATCATTTACAGAATCATTAATATTATAATAACTCTTTTGAATAAGACGGTTTTTAACAGTTTGTTTGATTTTCTCTAAGGGTAGATTTGTAATGTCAATGGGTAGTTTGTTATAAAAGAGTACACCAAGACCCGCAACTGAGTTGTTTACTTTATTTGGGCGATGGTATGTACCAACTAACTTATGTTTACCACGAGTATTCACAGAATGCATGTCACAGTTTCTAGAATACAAGTGAATATATTTCTTTATAAAACATAATGTTAGCAAAGATATATTGAGACACCACTGTCAGAATACCTATCTCTTTAAACTTATCTCTTAATGAAACTCTAGGGTCCTAATTGTAAATAGATCGCACCGCTCGTTTTCGAAGTATAAAAATTGACTCAATATCCGCAGCCCTGCCCCAGAGCAGTATACCGTACGACATCACGCTATGGAAATAGCTAAAATAAACAAGTCTGGCTGTTTCAATGTCGGTAAACTGTCTTACTTTTCTTATTGCAAAGGCCGCGGAACTGAGTTTACCAGCAAGACACGATATTTGGGTACCCTACTGAAGGTTGTTATCTAAAGTTAAACCCAAAAAAAGTGTAGATTGAACAAAGCTTAAAGTTTCATTATTTAAATGTTTGCTTATAGCTAGACTTTTAGTATTGGGCATAGTAAACTTAACGCATTTAGTTTTTTTGGAATTAAGCAATAGGTTATTTGCACTAAACCAATCCAGAACTTTCACTAGTGAACTATTCACGTTGGCAATATTCGGATTAACATCCCTATATGTCGATTAATATCGACATAGATGGATACGTGTAAATTTCAAATTTCAATTACGAATAAAAAAGAATTTTTCAAATCGGTTCATAAATGACCGAGTTATGAGGTAACAAATATACAAAATAAAATACATACGACCCGAATTGAGAACCACCTCTTTTTTGAAGTCGGTTAAAAATTGTCGAGATTGACACGTTTCGTATTCCCGAAACAAAAACCGACTTTAAAACTATCTTGTCGCAAAAGACATCAACGCGTTCGCGTTATTTTACATCTCTTTACTCCTTGTAAACGTTTTTACAAAATATAAACCTAAAAACAAAATACAGAACCATTTTATAAAAAAATATAGGACCAATATCAAATTAAAAAAAGAATTTTCAAATCGGTTCATAAATGACCGAGATATGAGGTAACAAATAGAAAGAAAAGAAAGAAAGAAAAACAGTTTATTTTTCACATGAAAAAAAAACAAAATAAAATACATACGACCCGAATTGAGAACCGCCTCTTTTTTGAAGTCGGTTAAAAATTGTCGAGATTGACACGTTTCGTATTACCGTAACAAAAATCGAGTTTAGAAGAAGGAGGAGAGGAGGAAACTGAGCGGATTTAACTATTCTTATATCAAAATTTTAGGAAGAGTATAATAATATTATTTTGGTTCCTATTTTTTTTTGATACTAACTTTTTGAATTTGTTTGTAATAACGGCTGTAAAAACATGCCATTTTTTGTCATTTTTGGAGGGTCATATTTAGTTTACTAATTATTTGCTGGAAAATAAGAAATATTAAGAGCAATTATTTTTACGGGAAAATTATTGCCCTTGAGGCCTTAGCTAAAAAGAAAACAGAGGAATACATTTGTATGGAAAATCGCAGGCACTGTTCCCTCTTAATTTGATTGATCTTAAACTGAATTGAATTATAAGTAATATAATAATATTAAAAAAAGTGTGTGTACTCATGTATACAATCCAAAAATACCAAATAATAACACAACGCATACATACATAAATATACATAAATAGCATGCAACAATAACGTCATAAATATAATTGAATTGATATAAACGCCAATATATTTTTATTTATTCACACTGATTATTTGTACTGATACGACACACAAAGGTTCGCAACTAACTTCAGGGTGTTGCTTTTTTCTGTCGGTGTGCGCGCGCATCGTAAAAATTCACTCTCATCATTTTGCCCAATCGCGCCAAAAGAAGTATAACTTCAATATTTATTATTAATTAATATAATTAATCTGTGGAATAATATAAATCTATCTGTCTAAAAGCGGTTTCAGACTAGCGTATTTGCCTGCACAATATACGGTCGCATACGCGCTTACACGAGCGCTAAATTTCGCGTTTAAAAAAACCAGACTCACGTACACGAGCTTATTTTGTCTTGTTGATTGAACCTGTAGTGTCAGTATCTCGCGGCTATTGCGGCTCGCGCTTATACGAGCTAATAAAACGTTAGTTTTAAATTTTTATGTTTAACAGTAAATAAAAATTTATAATTCACGTTCGTCAAAATATATTTCACCGCCATTTATCGAGTGTCATGTTATCGTCAGACTCTTCGTGCGGGAAAACATCCAATTTTGTTATTTCATCTATTTTCCTCTTTCTGTTCCTGGAAAATTAATGTAACTTTTATAACATAACATCACACCTCAGTCTCTTAAAGGTAAGCAGGGACACATAAGTACATAACAGTCATATTTCGCCAGCAATGTTGTGTAAACTTCGTAAACACGAGGTAGTGAGTTCGAATCCGGGCAAGTATCAATGTGATTTTTCAAATCATATGTACTTTCTAAGTTTATCTTGGACATTTCTGACTGACGGTGAAGGAAAACATCGTGAGGAAACCTGGACCTAAATGTCTGAAATTGCCAATTCGCCTTGAGCAAGCGTGGTGATTAATGCTCATACCTTCTCTATATGAGAAAAGGATTTTGCCCTGCAGTGGGACAGTAAATAGGCTGATATTATATGATTTTAATTAAATACCTTTTGGGATAAGGTTCTTTAAGATGGAAGGTGCGGTAGTGTAGTTTCATACTGGTCTTCAGTTTGAATCGCTTGTCACACAACGTGCAAGGTACCGGCTTCTCATTTGAGTGAGTCTGAAATTAATGTTTGGCTTTAAATTTAATAATAGAGGTATCACTTCATACTGCCAACGAAAAGGAAGGATCCTCGCTCGTAGGCTTCCCTGGCTGGCAAACTACTGCCCAACAGTAGTGGTGGCATTGACATATTATTATGTCATGCGGTAATGAAATATCCATTGTGTTATTCGTAAACCGCTGTCGTAATCCGTTGTAGTTTATATAATTGTCACATAAATTTATTATCTAAATGCAATGGAATAAAACACAAATACGTAAAACAAAAATTATAATTTGTGTCAAAAAAGTATATGAAAACGATTTAAGAAAATATGAACTTTATTACGTTCTACGAAATACTATAGTAACCGCAAGAATAATGTTGTGGGAATCATGTTCATTAATGGAAGCTCACGCGATCACTCGTAGCGCTATCTCTCTTAAACGTATGATGTTTGCCTATTGCTAACGCATTCCATCTCTTCTTGTTAGTCGGGACTTGATAAGGGACTACTCACACTTATTCAGCTTATGCCCATAGAAAACAACGATTTTGAATGGAGACGCGTACGCATGCGGCAAGCTAAACGGATGCGTACGCGTCTCCATACAAAATCGTTAAATAACCGCTATCAAGAGGTGCTGCCATACTCTCAGCTGCCAAATTCTAATTTAAGTATCTAACATTAAAATCTTACCAATTGATGTTTGGTCAAGCCGCCTGTGCTGTTGAACTGTCGTCCACAAGTGTTGCAAGTATACAACCTCTTTCTGGTATGCGTATTTAGATGACTTGGAACACTGCCGGGCTGTAAAATAAAAATAATTTAAACCTTATTATTATGGTGCTTAGCTACAGAATGGTTAAGCCAATGGTTATTGTTTTTATTTGTTTATTTTAATAGTTTAGTTTTATTTTGGTATATGTGACGTCACCCTTTTGGGTGCCATCAGAATATCAACGCTGCGGACCTCTCAGGAGGTGCACAGCATAAAGTTGAGATGGCACCATTTCAGGCTGGCACACTAAAATACCTACATTAAGCTTATTTTTATATCAATTTGTAAACCTTGTGCCTGTCTTGAATAAATGTTTTTTCTTTCTTTCTTTTCTTTCTTTCTTACCATAAGTAATATACGACACTGTTTTTTCATTTTCTTTAAATATGTCTTTTAGAAAGTGCCTTGGAATTTTCATAGTTGTACATATAAATGTGACTGAATATATAGAATATATAGACACACTGGCATATTTAGCGGAACACAAAAAAATTATAGCTTTATTTCAAAAATAAATATATATAAATATTTTATTGTTTAAAAATTATACCTTTTAAAATCTAAATAAGATCACACGTGGTCCACATTTTGCAATTAAAATCATTTTTAGTAAAAATGTACATTTCAAGGTTACTAAAGGTAATTTATGAAAACGGAAAAAGTAAGTTGAAAACTTCGTTCCGCCTAACAGTCGATCGACATAACTTTATTTTTCTAAAATAAACGATTTTTTTAAAAATAAACGTAGCCTAAGTTACTCCTTATTACATCAGCTACCTGCCAATAAAAGTCCCGTCAAAATCGGTCCAACCATTTTAGAGATTAGTCGGAACAAACAGACAGACAGACAGACAGACAGACAGACAGACAAAAATTGTAAAAAATGTTATTTTGGTGTATGTACCCTATATATATTCATATACATGTAGTAAAAAACGGTTATTTCAATATTACAAACAGACACTCCAAATTTATTAGGTATATGTATAGACAACTAAATTTTAATAACGTGTGTTTCCTCCACGTGCCCTAATTAAAGTTTCAACTCGCCTAGGCATGCTGAGAATAATGTTATCTAGAGTCTCCTGAGGCAGTCTTTGCCATTCTTCGACTACGGCGGTTTGTAGATCATTGATGTTGCCTGGAGCTGGAATTCTGGATTTAACTCTACTTTTTAACAAGTCCCACACATGCTCGATCGGATTCATATCCGGTGATCTCGCCGACCACTCCATGACTCTGATATTTACATCATTTAGTTATGCACGAGTTGATTGCATTATCTTGCATCAAAGTGAAGTTGTCACCAATAAAGGGGGCAAATGGCAAACCATTCTCTTCTAAAATGTCTCTTATATAGCGATCTGCAGTCAGATTCCCTCCATTTATCACCACCAAGTCCGTACGAGCTCATAAACATATCCCTCCCCACACCATTATTGATCCTCCTCCATATGCCAAAGTTGTTTTAAAATTTGCTTGATTATATCGTTTCCCTTGGCGTCTGTATATTCTTTGCCTTCCAACAACTTGGTTTAAAAGAATTCTGCACTCATCAGTAAACAATACCTTACCCCGTTGGTCAACATTCCAAAGTTGGATGTCCCCGGGCGAAAATGAGTCTGTTCCTACAACGGTGTACCTGAAGTCTTGGAGCTTTGACAGGCACGAACGAACCAAATCCAGCTTCTTTGAGCCTTCTTCGTACTGTATGCTCACTTACTGCTACACCTCGAACTTCCTCAAGCTCATTTCTGGCTTAGACAACAGTCAGGCGGGGGTTCCTACGTATACGAAGCTGTATGAAACGATCATCTCTGTCCGAAGTACGCCTTTTTCGGCACTGCCCTGGTCTTCTCACATAAGTATTAGACTCCTGGAATCTTTTAATACTGCGATGAATAGTGTAAACAGGTCGACGAAGAATTCCGGCAATCATTCTGTAGCTTTGACCATTTCTTTTCATCTTAAGTGCCCTGGCAATCTCAGTTGGGGTCGAATCGGGCATAATGATGTACTTGATGTTCGCAAAGAAATACAAATTAAAAAATAACGAACGAAACTGTATCATAATGCAAATTTTACAAATTTCCTAGTCAAAGCATAAAATAACGATAATAGAAATTATTAGTAGTATTGTTATTGTATTAGTAGTATTAGTAATATTTATTAGTAGTAATTAGCTCAATTTAGTTGCAAGTTCAACAAAAACAATTGCTTGGATGTAGACATTCAACTGTTTTTTAATTTGCAAATACTTTGTTCTAAATTTAAATTAAATAAAACCAGCCAGCAATGTGGCACATAAAAATATTCGGTCTTTTTTTTGTGTTCTGCTAAATATGTTTAGATGAATATATTTTATTTTATTCTATACTAGCTATCCTCGGTGCGGTTTCACCCGCGTCTTTGCTCACTGCTCTGCTCTCTTCACGTAGCTTGATGTTACATAGCCTATAACCTTCCTCAGGAACTGGCGCGTTCAAACAAACAAACAAACAAACTCTTCCGCTTTATATAAAAGTATAGATGAATATATGACAACATGTAATTATACAGCAGTAGATTCTTGCTTGCAGATTGATCGGGTAAGTATAACGAAAGCATATATATATTCAATTTTGTTCGGTAAATGAAACCATCGGATAGTTGCCCTCTATGTCCTTTTCCTCCCCCTTCTCTTTTGTACCGTTTTCAATCGTCAGCAACGGCTTGGTTATTTTCTAAGCATAATTTCTGCAATGCTTAGAAAACACAAAGTTACAGTTACATCTTAACATTAGGTAGGTTTAAGTCTATGTTACATATGTTGTATAAAAACTAATAAAAACTTACATCTAAAGATATGCCACATATCTCACAGATATGCCTCTCAGCGTACAACGAAGTACGCGGGTGTTCCGCTAGATGGTGCTTGCGGTACGCAGCTTGTGTTGAAAAGTTTTTACCGCACTGCGACAGATTAAAGATGGTTATGTCAAATCAAATCAAATTGAATATATTTATTTATTTGGGTTAAATAAATTGACACATGAACCTTAAAACTACAATGTGTCAGCCAATTTACCTACAGCCAGTTTGCTGACATATGGTAAGGTTATGAGAATAACTAGCAAAAAACTCAGGCCACAAATGGAGCTCCAAAACTATGTTTGTTTTGTGGCATAATAATGACAGATGACATCGTAGTTTCAACATATACAACATAGATGGCGCTATGAATCCTGAATCGCGATATCAAAGTTAACAAAGCAACTTCAAATGAAAAAAAATACTTTTAGCCACCAGTTGGTGTTACTTAGGTGACAGGTTCCATTCACAAAAATTTTAAATCTAAATTCAAAATTCTTCAATTCAAAAAAATTGAAATCAATAGAATTGTTCACGGATATCTATCAAAATTTGAAGGCGCTTTAAAAGGTGTCTGGACCTGACGCCTCAGTGCTGCCACCTCGTGAACGTCATTTTAGAAAACCCTCATTAAAAGTACTTACTCTATGACAATTGGTGGGTATACGCCTGGGTTTAAGCATCTTCAGACACAGCCGCCCTTTCCTCGTATTTTGGGTGGGATCTAATGGTGCTTGTACTTCTAAGTCTCTACAAAAAAATAACACGACCTTTTGTAATAGTCCATGTCGATAGTACCTATACTTTAACCCCCTTATTCATAAACATAGCTAAAATAGGTTTATTATTCGTTTGTCTTTATCTGTCACGTTAACATTTGTACTAGTAAGAAAGAGACAAAATCCATTTTAACTATAAAGGCTTATAAGTTTTTTATGAATAAGGGAGTAAGAGTTTAGTTTAGATAGTGGCATAAATATAGACAATAAAGATAAACTAAACTATTATCGAACTTTATTTGAATGAAATCAATTCAAATCCATTTATTCATTTGGGTTGATTGGATTAATACTTATGAATGTTAAATATTACAAAAATGACAGCCAATTAACTTACAGCCAGTTCGCTAACATAGTCATAGCTCTACCCTAAGAGCTATGACAAGAACTGGCAAGAAACTCAGAACACTCTTTTCGCCAGGTCATTACAATTTTGATGCCTTCAAATACAAAAAATGAATATATTTTGCAAATAGGTGTTCGCAAAGTATTCGAAATTCGACCACTGAGCGACTATCTCAAAAAAACAAACAATTGTTTCGCATCTGAGTGTTTATAGTGTTCGTTCAATTTAAAAAAACATCCCTCTCGCAGAACTTTCTTCACTACAAAAGTTGTCTTAAAAAAATGATTTTTTTTTTATATTTAGAGAGCGTTTATACCACCTTTAAACGCTATCTAAATCAGTTGAAGTCTAAAAAAATATGTTTACTCACTCGATACCACTGGCGTGCATAGCGGAATGTACAAGATGTTCTTCATACGCCTTCTTTGTTTCAAATCTGATGTCGCAGCGTTTACAATATTCATTCTCGCTTTGTGCTCCTTCGTTAGAGAGGATTTTCTGAAAAAAGATTATAATTATTAAAATTGGCGTGATAACAAAAATAAGTGGGTGATTTTCTACTTCGGTGACCACACGGCCAGTACCCTACAGGATATTTAAGTATATGTAAGACAATAATGATATTTAATACTTACGCAGTAAATAAAAACCACTTACCGACTCAGCATTAATATGTTTTCTTTTCTTATGAATTCTAAGTCCGATCGCACTAACGAACGAAGCGCCGCACAACGTACACACGTGTTCGCTGCGGTGCGTGCGTAAGTGCGTGTAGTATGTTGATAAATGCCTGCGAAAGAGATTAAGCTGATATAATCTCGACAAACCAGAGGGACACATGGGAATAATCCATATATACGTACTTAGACGATTTAATGTTAATAAAATCCAATTTCAACTTACTAACCTAATAAGAGAATCGCATAGGAAGCTTAGGCAGCAGGATTACTGTAATCATCAATATTATCTAATAATAATTAACACTTACTTGAACTCATCTCCACAATGTGCACATTTTCTCATAACGCCATTGTGGTATTCTTCATGGAACAGCGCTGTTGTTCTAAGAAATAACAATACATAATAAATCCTATAAAATTAGAAATTTTAAAGTGTATAGCTATATGGACAATCTCGTATCTAAATCTGTCTTACATTATATTTTAAAAGGATAAAATTAAATTATTCTAATAACCTCAAACGAAAAAATTTTGGGATCCTTCAATTTTGTCAGGGCCATAACTGAAGTCTAAATAAATTGAACTGAATAAATGGTATACTCACTCTAACGGACATACAAGGTCGCACCTCAAACATTTGAACTTAGTGTAGTGCTCTCTCATGTGTTTACTTAGAAAACATTTCCATTTGAACCTCATGCGACAGAAACGACATTCTATTGGACCCACTGACTGTAATAATTACACAAAGAAATTAAATATTTTTTGAATAAATCCTGACTGTACCTAAATTTATTTACTATTTGGCTCACAAAACAAGACACAAACATAAAGAAACACAGTAAATATATTAAATAGAAAGATCATTATGCAAAATAATTTCAATAAAAATCAACAAGTAACAAGTAAGTGTGTGTTAGGTTGGTTTGTACAATAATTAAAAAATACACATTAAAGAAAGAGTTGACTCAAATAGTTTTATTTGTCTGTTTCATTACTGGGTTCCAATGATAAAACCCCCCCTCTGCCCCTTCCCCAAACTCAAACCCTGGACGATATTCTCAGAGGCTAAAAGAACTTGTGGCGTATCTCTCTGACCAATAGTGACCCACATAGAAAAACCAACACGAGCAAAGGCAACGATGACGGATGGCACCTAGTACAACATCGAAAACATAGATGACGCTTAAATCAAAAACATTAAATCCTGAATCGCGATATCAAATTCTCACAATAACTAACTATTATACATTGGGCAAGGCACTGCCTACCCTAATAAATTTCTCATCATTTTACCTAACTAGCAATATGCATAATGTATTATATTAAAATAGATAGATAACCATTATTTTACACTCAGCAATATGTATATTTTCACGCGTAATAATTTACTCTTTCAATTTAATCAACACAATATTACTTTACATCTATCTACGATACAACAGCGCCACGTTCGTGCGCGCGGAATAATCAGAAAACAGAAATGCCTAAAAAACACACATGCAAGCTTCTAATGCTCTTTAGGTACACGCACGCACACAGACGCAAGCGGTTGATTTTCTTCGCGACTAAAGCACTGCTTAATTTAATGGACATTCGAATGAGAATTAAACGACACGCCAATAGAAAGCGTCAATTTCGAATTAAATTGAATTAACCAATGACGACGCTTTTCATGACTTCTCATTGGTTGATTTGTAGTTTGAGTACTATCCTATTAAATTAAATAATGCATCTGTGGATGACATTTTAAGAGTTTTGGTAAACGATCTAATTTAGTTGCGTAATATATTTATATTTTATTCGCGTCAAAAAATAGCTAGTCGCCATTATTGTTTTTGTTTGAGTGCAGGCAATTAAATTAAATTATGGCGTTTACATTTAAGCTTGTATTAAGGGTTCTAGAATGCGGATATATAAATACATCCTTAAATACTTTTTTTGTAAATACATACATATTATACATAGAAACACCCAGACCAATGCAAAAAGACATGTTCAAGCACACAATTTTTTGCACCAAGCGGGAATCTAACCCATGACCTCTGTGGTAGTCCATACACAGTACCACCGAACCACAGAGGCAGTCACATAATAATATGATGAAGCTTCTTTGCGAATTGAAAATTTATTGTTAGTTAGATCGGTAATGTTTTACGAACGTTTTGTAACTTATGAAATAGCTATCACGGAAAACACAAGAGACTACGTAGGTACCTACCGATTGTCTACTTTGTAAATATAGGTAAAACCAGTTAAACAAATTATATGTTTAATTGCTAAAGTACTTACTTAATATTAAATTTTAGTTTGTCTTTTCTGTACTTAACCTATCATTAACATCACAAATCACTTGGTATTGAATCTTTATTATAACAAAAATAAATTGACCACTGAATCACATCAACCATAATAACACAATTACATCACAAGAAAAAAATTACATTACCTACTAATATAAGTCATAAACACCATAATTCAATTTAATTGTCTGCACTCAAACAAAACAAAACAAAACATTAGGTAATGGCGACTAGCTATTTTTTTGACGCGAATAAAATATTAATGTATTACGCAACTAAATTAGATCGTTTACCAAAACTCTTAAAATGTCATCTATAGCTTAATTAATTTAATAGGATAATACTCAAACTACAAATCCAAAACCAATGAGAACTCATGAAATGCGTCGTCATTGGTTAATTCAATTTAATTCAAAATTGACGCTTTCTATTGGCGTGTCGTTCAATTAAGCAGTACTTTAGTCGCGAAGAAAATCAACCGCGTGCGTCTGTGGGCGTGCGTGTATACATAGAGCATAAGAAGCTTGCATGTGTGTTTTTTTAGGCATTGCTGTTTTCTGATTATAGACCGATAGCGCTAGGCTATTTTGGGGTCATAAGTTACAAAAATTTTAAAGTTGCTTATTTTTTGCCTGTGGATACAGTCATACATAAGAAGCCTAATATTATGTTTTGTGTCATATCTGCCATTTGCATTTTGAGCAATTCGATGATTTGTGATTGATTCTTTTAATTTAAATCAAAACTGGCAAAATTAATTTAAAGTTAAAAGTAACTATGGTATCACGTCTAGGATAGCCTACGGAGTGTGGAAGCCTAGTTTGTGCCATCTTCGTCCAGTGCAATCTGCTATAGGGTCAGGAACTAAGAACGGTGCTAAAAAAAAATTATAATTGATTAAATAACTATCTCCTATTTTAGATCACTTACATATATCCATTAAATAAATTTGTGCCAAATCAGACCATGCAATTTTAAGATTTTAATTATTTTGTTTTTCCAAGCTACAAACGCTTCAAAAAAATATTACAATCATTAGAGTTCACATATTTATTAACATAAATGTATGAAAAATCGACATTGTAAATTTGTGTCATTTTCATGCACGGTAATTAAACACAACACAAAAAAATAATGGTTGCGGTCCAAGCAGGCTCGCGAGTGAACGCGCGGCGGCACCGCGCCGCCTCCTCCTACGCACGCACACCAAATTCGTTCGTTACCTACGATTTCTTTTAAGCGAAGCGTTCATATTAAATTATATTAAAATTAACGTATATTTTTTTTTACACTACGCTATCTGGTCCCAAAATAAGCAAGGCATAATACAAATAAAGAACTAGCTGCTACCCGCGGCTTTGCCCGCGCGGTATATGGTATTATATTTAATTATGTAACTCGGAAACCAGACCAATTTTTGGGAGAAAAATAAAAAGTATTCTATGGGCTATGTCTGTCTCCGGCACCTATGTACGTACCAATTTTCATCAAAATCGGTTCAGATGTTTAGATGCTGAGTAGTAACAAACAAACACACACTACATACATACAAATTTTCGCATTTATAATATTAGTAGAATATAAGTAAGTACATACAATAAATTATTATTTAAGAAACTCCTAGACTCAAAACAAACTGTATGTGTTTATTCACAAAACTGTTTGTCTCTTCACGGTTGGAAACCAGCCTTCCAACAAAGGTCACCTTGGCGGGAGCTTGGTTTCAATCCTCGGTTTGTGTTGCGTCTAGATGGATGTCAACCACGCATAAACTACGTACCTACTAACACGCTCGCGAGTCAGTACCAGGCGAGTCGTATTCTCTTCTGGAGTGAGATCAACTAGGGCTGTCACCTTCTGCCGACGGAAATCTAAACTAAAAATTACAATATAGCGAGTAAGTTAGGATATTTTTTTTTAATTGCTGACAGTGGCAGACGAGCAAACTGCCCACGTGATGGTAAGTGGTAACTGCCATTCCTGGATGAATCAGAGTCCCTAGCATTGCTCCTGCTATGCCAGGGACTACGCGAAACCGCTGCCTACCGTGAAGGGAGAGGGGTAAGTGAGGAAAAAGGAAAGGCAGACGCAATAGTACGGATACATATACTCTTACGTCGATCTTCTCTGAGATGCAATACCATTGAAGAAGTGTTGCAATTATATTTTATATAGGCGTTTGTTGTGAGACCAAATAAACCGTTTACATTATTTTAAAGTTTATGTGGTGTTGAACTATTATTTAATATGTTAAAATTGGTACATATACCTGTGGGGACAAAGCCGCTTGCAATAACTATATTATATTTATTTATTTACTTATTTATTTAATAAGATACACCATCGACATTACATAATATTTATTACATTAAAATCTTTACAATTGCATCAGCCAGTATGAAATATAAATATAAAATAATAAATATAATATAAATTATATATAGCGAAATCAGTTATTTTTGGAATCGGTGCTAGCCAACAGGATTTTAATTTTGCCTAAACTTGAACTGCACGGGGCGGCAATAGTACGCACATCGCGAAAGCTTCATCGCGCAGGACGGGATGCGCGGGATGTGCCTGAGTCGCGGTCGGACGCGGTCAGACGTATTAGAGAAGACGTCGTTGACAGTTGTGTCTAAATACATAAAAAAATTGATACGCAGTTCAGATTAGGTTTCGTTCGATGTCTTTTATTAAATCTTTATTTTACATTCATAAATTAATAGATTAATCAATAAGGTTATTTTTGCTAGTAGGTTATATTTATTAATGTCATTTTTGCTTCAGCTGGCACCAACTCTAAAAATAACTAATTATAAATAGTAATAAATATAATATAAATAGTAATATTGTATAAGTATCAATAATTTCGTTGATTCCCCTTTAATGTTCCCCTTTGCTTTGAAGTAAATAAAATATTATTTTCTTCTTTTTAGTTTAAGATTGTACATGTAGCTATAGTTTTGAAGTCAGTTATGTTTTTTTTTTCTAAAAATGAATTTTATTTTTAAACTTTTAACCGACTTAAAAAAGGAGTTTATCAATTCGGGTCGTATGTTTTTTTTTGTATGTTTGTTACCACATAACTTGGTCATTTATAATTATCACCGATTTGAATAATCGGTTCACAATTGTAACATAGTCATGTCCATGTTACAATTATATTGTGAACCCATTTCCAAAATTCTTTATTTTTTGTTAGAAACAACTTGTCCGTGGATGGGTGACCAATTGTGGCATTTCATTTTGAGCGTCTTCATGCTTTAGTAGCGGGGACTCTTATCACTATAAGCCTCTAACTTGGCTTGGTCTCATGATCGTGAGAAAACCCAACAGCAGCGGGTGGCTATAAACTTGCCTTTACAGCAACACTGTTTATTTTCTTGTATATTTGTTACGCGATTACTCCGTGAGTGAAATTATGATTTTTGATGACTCTTTTTTGTTTGTAGGTCATCACTTTTTTGTTTAGGTTTGTGGTTTCCGAGATTCAGGGTTCAGAGATTAGCAAAAGTTTTGATACGGACTTTAAATCTCTATTTACAATCTTTCCTCTCGTCACTACTTTTTCATATTAAATATATTACCAATACAGAATTACTTCCCACTAAAAGTTTTAAAATAAAATAAATAATAATAAAACGAAAACCGACTTCAAAACTATACCTACATGTTCAATCCTTAACTTAAAAGTAGAAAATAATATTTTAATTACTTCAAAGCAAAGAACATTAAAGGGGAATCAACGAAATCATTGATAACTATATAATACTTTACTATTTATAATCAGTTATTTTGGAGCCGGTGCCAGTCATTAACCTAACCTAACCTACCAATATTAAATATATATTGTTAATATATTTAATATGGGTACTAAACGTACTGCGCAAATAAGACAGCGCCATTTGGCGCAGAAAGTAGTGACGAGGAGGAAGATCGTAAAGATTGAAAGTTCTTATCAAAACTTTTGCTGATCGCTGAACCCTGAATCTCGGAAACCACAAACCAAAACAAATAAGTAAAGACCTACTAACAAAAAAAAAACATCAAAAATCATAATTTAGCTGATAAACAGTGTTACTGTAAAGGCAAGTTTATGGTCGCCCGCTGTTGGATTTTCAAAGGAATTTATGGCTTGCAACTTGGTTAAACGACTACCACATTTTAGTGATAATCAGTATTCACTGCTTATAAAGCATGAAGACGCTCAAAATGAAATGCTTGAAATGGTCACCCATCCACGGACACGTTCTATTTGACAAAAAAAGGATTTTGCAAATCGGTTCACAATTATTGTAGCATGAACATGTCCATCTCCAGGTTAGAAAACTCATTACAAAAGACATCGACTCATTGCTTTACACCTCGTTACTCCTTGTATAAGTTTTTATTACAAAATATAAAACTAAACCAAACTAACAAGCCATTTTTTTATAAAAAAAAAGATATAGGACCAATTTTAGAGTATACCCTGCAAAAAAAAAAAAAAAATTTTCCAATTTGGTTCAGAAATGATAGAGTTCTGTGGTAACAAAAGTAAAACATATACCTCCTTCTTTTTGAAGTCGGTTAAAAAACAGCAAATAATATAGCATTTTTGGGGAAACTATGATATAGGGAACATTGACGTCTTAGCGACGACGGCGAGAGGGAGATGCTTTTTAGCAGCGGCTCTCTTAGTGACTCTATGAAAAGGCGTAACATTTGAATTAGCGACAAAAATAGTATTTTTTTAAATTCGTTATGTAGATTTTGAATTTATCAATAACAAACAAATATAATAATAATAATAATATAATAATATTCTACCACATTCACACAGCGCCATCTAGCCCCAAATTAAGCAATTATATTTGCTTGTTGTATGGGTACTAAACAACTGATATACTACTTATATACATTTTTTTTTTTTGTAAATACATACATATTATAGATAAATTACACCCAGACACAGAACAAACAATCATGCTCATCACACAAAGGTTTGCCCTGGGTGGGGATCGAACCCACGACCTCCGGCTTAGCAGTCAGGGTCACTAACCACTAGACCAACAGGCCAGTCAAATATACAAACAAACATACGAAAAATCAAATCTTTTTCTCTATAAGATTAGTTTAGATTTTCGTCGGAAAAAGGTGCCAACCCTAGTGATCTCACGTTGGAGACGAATCGCTCGGTACTGACTCGCGAGCGTGTTGGCTCGTGGTTTATATCTATTTAGACTAGACGGAACACAAACCGCGGATTGAAGCACCCGCCAAGGTGAACTTTGTTATAAGGTTGGTTTCCAACCCTGAAAATCGTGCTTAATAAATCAATCAAATCGAATAACGCACGCACTTGTCGCAGCTTGCACCGAATACCGAATGTAAACAAACAACACGTTACACGCGCCCGACTGCGCATCTGGCTAACCGGAGCGCCCGCCGCCTGCGCCCGCGCTCTACCCCGCGATCGCCCTTCGTGCGAAGAAATCGATTTTTTTTACAAATATTAAGATTTCGTGGATAAAAACAACACAAATTATGAATAGGGGTTTGTTACACCATAATAATCAAAAACACGTAATCTCTAATAACTTGCATTTTCTTTTGTGGCTTTTACAGGGTGTTGTAATAAAAGAATAAAATATCTATAAATGCCGTGAATAAATTCGACACAAAATATATTGAACAACAGTAAACCAAACTCTGAAACACGTAACACCTATAAAACAAATTCTAATATTTTTTTAGAGCTAGTTGGGCGACGTATTAGGTACTGGTTAAATATCACGATTCTCGTGGACACAGATGACACAAAAAGCCTAAGTACATCAGTTACTACTTTATTATTATCATGGAAGTAAAATTTTTATCTTTAATTTTCTTTTCGTCCAATACTGAGCAAAAAGACAAAATACCTAAATTTCTACCTATGCAAGTACCTAGGATGACACAAACTAATGTTTTAGGCTAGACTAACGGTCAAGAAACTATATGCGAAAAATAAACAACTTTAATATTTTTGAAACCTCAAAACCTAGCGCTACGGGTCTATTATTCCGCGCGCACGACCATGGCGCTGTTGTATCATAGATAAATGTAAAGTAATATTGTGTTGATTAAATTGAAAGAGTAAATCATTACGCGTGAAAATATACATATTGCTGAGTGTAAAATAATGGTAATCTATCTCTTTTAATATAATACATTATGCATATTGCTAGTTAGGTAAAATTATGATGAATTTATTAGGGTAGGCAGTGCTTTTATGCCTCTAGGGAGTGCACGCCACTGGGTGTTTATGAATTATGACTTATACTAGTAGGTAATGTAATTTTTTTCTTATGTGATTGTGTTATTATGGTTGATGTGATTCAGTGGTCAATTTATTTTTGTTATACTTACATAATAAAGATTCAATACCAAGTGATTTCTGATGTTAATGATAGGTTACAGAAAAGACAAACTAAAATTTAATATTAAGTAAGTACTCTAACAATTAAACATATAATTTGCCTAAGGCCGGTATTACATTATCATATTTAAATCATATAAATATGATTTCATATCTGTCAAATTCTATGATCATAGTTATATGATAGTCTAACATACCGGGTTTCAACCATATTTAAGTAGGCAATCGGTCGGTACCTACATAGTCTCTTGTGTTTTCCGTGATAGCTATTTCATAAGTTACAAAACGTTCGTAATACCTTACCAATCTAATTAAATTATAAATTCGAAAAGAAGCATCATCATAAATGACTACCTCTAAGGTTAGATTCCCGCTCGGTGCAAATTGTTGAAATATTAAATTATATTATTTAAGTTAATTAGAGGTGGTCACTCAAAATTATTATAACCATTAATCAACACATTTTGGCAAATTATGTTATGCCTACCCCATCGAAAATTTCTGTGCACGCCACTGCTATAATTTATACCCTGACGGACTCATAAACTGCATCAAAGTAATAGACGAATTTGAAATAAATATTTTAACCAAGTATGCAAACTTTCTATACAGATTAAAATTGAAACCTCTAGATTTGTTCGTGAACTTTAAAACAGCGTAGGATCATATCCTTAAGTTTAAGTTTGTGTACTGGAAAGGACCTTAAGACTTTTTTGAAGAAAAAACAGAAATTTAAGGAAAATTGGTTTAATAAATGGTTTTAACAATAGACACAAACTTTATGCAAGGGTTTATTTATGTTTTAATAAGGTGTATTACCTCCACGTGCCCTTATTACGGATTCTAATTGGTTCCGCATAGATTTTATTAGGGTTATTAAAAGATCTTGCGGAATATTGTCCCATTCTTCTGAAAGTGCTGTTCTTAGTGCTGCCACTGTCGTGGGCACAGGATTTCTCGCATATACAGCTCTTTTTATATTGTCCCAAACATGCTCAATGGGATTAAGATCCGGGCTGCGTGCTGGCCAATTCATTGTACGTATCCCAACCTCTTCGCAATATTGTCGAACTTGTGCAGCAGCGTGCGGCCGGGCATTATCCTGCATTAAAGTAAAATTTTCGCCTATGAATCCCATGTAAGGCACCACGTGATCTTCTAAGATCTCTGTTATGTAGCGATGTGCAGTCAAACCCCCTCTATTACCGTTTTGACGGACCATGTCTATGAACACAAGTTATGTTCGCCCCTTCATCGATATGCCACCCCAGACCACACACGAACCGCCTTCAAAAGGAACACGCTCCTCAATGCAACTTTGAGCATATCGCGCCCCACGTCCACGATAGACTCTTCTGCGACCATCTGCACCATATAAACATGTCCTACACTCGTCCGTGAACAATACGGAGGCCCATTGCTCTTCTGTCCAATTTAGGTGATCACGCGCAAATCTTAAGCGAGCTTGTCTGTGAGCTACAGACAACTTTGGACCATTTGCTGGTCTAAAAGGGATGATATCCGCTTCCTTTTTTATTTATTTATTTATTATTATAGCCTTCTTTCAGATTTTCAATTTTCTTTTTCAAACAGTTAAGAAAAATTTATCATTTTATTTTAATCTGTGTGCCCTTTGGCAAAGGCCTCCCCCAACACTCTCCAGTCTTGTCTCTCCTGTGCCATTCTAGTCCAGGTTTTGCCAGCTGACTTGACCTAATCGTCTTCCCATCGTCTGAATGGTTTTCCTTTCTTTCTCTTTCCCTCTCTTGGGTACCACAGTGTAATTTGTTTGTTCCACTTCTCTTTTCCTCTAATTACATGGCCAGCCCATTTCCACTTTAAAGTTCTTATTTTAAGCACCACATCTTGTGGCCTTCCTGATTTTATTGTGATTAATTTTGTATATTTTCCTATTGCCCATCATGTTTCGTTCCATGCTTCGCTGACATGTTCGGAGTTTGGTTTGCAGAGATTTTGTAAGCGCCCAAGTTTGGCATCCATAAGTTAGGATGGGGAGTATGCAGGTGTTGAATAACTTTCCTTTGACAGAGGTGTTTATTTTTTTGTCTTTCATTACTTCCCTGTATGCCCAGTATCTCTTCCACGCATGTCCTATACGTGTCTCGATCCCCATGCATGACATGTTGTTTACACTAATGATTTGGCCCAAATATGTATATTCATCCACATAATCAATAGGGAGGCTGTTTACCATAATTGTTTCTTTTTCCCTATTTGTTATTGCCTTGGTTTTAAATGTGTTCATGTTTAGGCCAACCTCTCTGCTATGTATGTCGAGATCAGTTAGCATTTTTTGAAGTTCTTGGGAGGACTTAGCGAACAAAATTATAAGTTCGTTAGATGCTCTCCATTAATTCTTAAGCCATAATCGTCCCACTCAAATTGCTTGAAAATTTCCTCGAGAGTTGCAGTAAATAGTTTGGGAGAAGGTGGGTCACCTTGCCGTACGCCCTTTTCGATATTGATAATTTCTCCTTCTCTTTCTAGCTTGACTCTTGCTGTACCACCAGTGTAGTGTGTGTGTATCCGCTTCCTTTAACCTTCTTCTTATTGTTCGTGCACTCACATTTACTCCACACACTTCATTAAGCTCTGTTTTGATATTGACTGACGTGAGGAAACGATTTCGCAGGGAAGTTGTAACAATAAATCGGTCATCACGACCGATGGTTGCTCGAGTCCTGTCTGTACCACGTCTCCTTCTGTAAGAACCTGACCCACAAACCTTCTGTATATTCTAGAAACCGTAGACTGGTTCAAATTTAAATTTCTACCAATTGTTCGTTGATCCAAGCCCTCCCGCACCAGTGCTACAATTTGAGCCTCTTGTTCGGACGAAGTATCCATATTATGGTTCAAAAACTCTCAATGAGTTAAAAAACTAACCCAACAATTCTGCTGGTAACAATAATTCAATTGACAAAAGAATAAAAAATCAATGCAAATCAATTTAAAACTTTGCTTTAAATAACACGCAAATCTGATACTACAAGTAAATTTTCTTTTCCCGGCTATATTCATTTGTTTTACTGCAGTTCTATTTTTAAATTTTGCTTTTATTAAGATTAAGAGCCAGTCTCTCCATATTTATATAATTTAATCTAAAAAGTTTGCATACTTATTAAAAAAAATCATTTCAAAGTAATCCTGAACTTTGATGCAGTTTATGAGTCCGTCAGTTTATATAACTTTCGTTTTCGTCGATATTAAGATTGTTTTACATTTACTTAATAAGTTAAAATGCAACTCACCTCACTATGCCATAACTTAACATGCCTGTTCAACATATCTTCCTTAGAAAACCCTTTCAAACAATCATTACACTTATATTTAGCTGATATAAACCTTTTGTGTTGTGCCCTAGATTTAAATTCCTCTAAAGCCTCCTCTTCACTTAAATTAAACTTCAACCAATTCTTAGGATCCAATTCAGTCTTTTTCTTATCAGTAATTTCAAATTTTTTCCCTTTGTTATCTAGTTTTTCTAATTCTTTTTCGTTCTTTTTCTTTTTAGTACCTGTTGTTTTCTTTTTCTTTTCGACACGCAGTTCTTTTTCTTTCTCTGTTTCCATATCATCTATCGGTATTATGATATCATTTTTGATTACTGCTATATAGTCATTAGTATTTTTCAATGGGTTATCATCATCATTTTTCAACAGTTCATCATTTTTTAATGGTTTATAGTCATCATCATTTAAATTATTTTCTACATCTGATTCATTATCTATTGATGGCAGTTCATGTTCTTCAATAGTAATTTCTTCTTTGCCTATGTCTATCTCATCTATTTCTATTTTCTCAGTAACGCCTACTAGTTCAGGCAATACTGGCAGTTCATCAGTATCATCAAATTGATCGATATAATCATCATTATCATCATCATCAGTTGATGATACTGTTTCTACTTCATTTATTTCTCGTTCTTCTGTTTTTATTACATTAGGTTTCTCTTTTGATTTTATTATGTATGTTCTTACTCTGTGGTTAACTGTTATTACGTTGAGTGACGATTGCAGGTGTTTTGATTGCCTGTCTATGTGATGGATTGATTTTATTGTGATCTATAAAAAAGATATCAAAAGTTAGATGAATAGTTTGAAAAATCTTACATTCACAACTATATTAAACCAATACTAGTGCTTTTAGAGGGTTTTCATCAATTCTGAGTATGTGATTTCTTTACAGTTTTATTAGTAAACTAGCTACGCGACACGGCTTTGCCTGCGCGTTTGATATGTTTTGTATCCCTTAGAAACAAGACCGATCTTTGGAAAAAAAAAGTAGCCTATGTCCGTCTCCGGCACCGATTCTATCTACATTACAATTGTCATTGAAATTAGTACTAGCCGTATTGGCGCTAAGTGGTAACAAACAAACAAACACAAATACAGACATATACACACACACAAACTTCCACATTTATAATATTAGGAGGAAGTAGGACATTACCTACAACATCAATGAGATACTTTATTAACTATATTCATGGTCAGATTTAATGTGCTGTGATTCTCTGAGGCCCTAGACAAGTGTCAAACATTTCTATTCTATTCATAGAATAGATATAAAAATGTATGAGGTTGACATAAGCGTTGGCGTTAGCTTATGTCAATCCAATACATTTTTTAATCTATTCTATGAATAGAATAGAAATCTTTGCCACTTGTCTAGGGCCTCTGATTAGACTAGTCCTGAGCTACCCGTTGGTAGGTCACAAACTGCAATATCTATTTGGAATGAGAGGCAGATGCATGTTACTTACAAAATTCTATCTTTGAAAATTATAGATGTAATATACATCCCCTGACATTGATATGGTCCAGTCTTATGGAAAGGCTGAATATATACTATATATATATTGTATATGTTCAGCCTTTGCTGAAGACTGGACCATGTCAATGTCCAACAGACAGCTGTGGAGCACCATGGGGGAGACCTTTGCCCAGCAGTGAGATAAAATATGTTAAAAAAAATTCAGCACCATAAAGGTGACATTTTACAAAGACTATGAGAGAATACTCACAGGTCCTTTACACATAAGTTGTTTAAGCACTGTCTGTCCAGCATAGCACTTCTCTCTAAACTTGTGGAACTTATGCAACATGGCTGCACATTCATAACAGAAGTGACGTGGTAATCCTTCTTTATCATACATCTGCAAAAAAAGGATGTTTTAAGTAATAAGATTTATCTAAGGTTGGGTAAGTGAAAATTTGTTAAATATAAATTATGCTAAGAGTAGGTATGCAATTATTTATTGGCAAAAGATGCATTCATCTTTATCTCTTCTATTTGTCTATAATGAGTGTAAGATAAAGTTTGAAGATCGTATAGTAAAAGGGAAAGAATTTCCTGTTCGTTTGCTGTTTAATGGTACTTTTAAATCAATGTTAGTACTAAAATTGTATTTTAATAGAGCTTTAATCTTAAGCTGCGTTGGTTAAATACTAAAAGCGTTAAGTGTCTCAAAATAGTTATAAATATGTTTATAATTCTTACTTTTGTTACCATAATTTGTTCGTAATACTTTTTAAGTTCGTAATGATCACATCTATACAGTTTGATATTAGTGACGAGGCATATACGACAAATTTCAAGAGCAGACATCTTGCTGCATTCGTAAAAAATTAAATAAAGCGCTTTAGGGAAATATTTCTAAAAATTGAAACACAAATTTCTTCAATTTTATTCAACAGATTAAAGAAAATTCAACCTCTTTTGCCTTTCCGTATTGACAACAGTGACGTTCACAGACTAAATAGAGAACAAGTTGTGACGTTATTTTTAGAGATGGGCACAATCGAAATATTCATTCGAAATGTTATTCGTTTAATACTGCATTCGAATTATTCGATTGTGAAAAAAAATCATTCGAATGAAATTAAAAAGTGTAATGCAAATTATGGTTCATAATTTGCATTGCACTTTTTTAATTATAAAAGAAAGGAAATAGTAATAATAGAACCGTATTAAACTAAAAATAATATTAAGGAAGTAATTCAGCTCTATTCACCTTTAGTTTGTAGAAAACGACGATTTTCTATGGAATGCGTACGCACGTGTCCATTCAGCGCGTACGTGTTCCATACAAAATCTTTTCTATACACAAAACCTGAATAAGTGTTCTTAGTTCCTTAGTATTAGGTAAAGAATAATTTATTAACGTAGAAAATAAAAAGGCAGAATGTTTTTAGTTAGTTTTCGTTGTTTGTAGTAATTACTGGGTAACTGGATAAAACAATATTTATTACTTATGATATGGTACTCAAAAATTAACAATGAAATAAAAAAAAACAAAAATGTATAAATTCCTACGTTTCATTATGAAATAAACGTAGGAATGAATAGAATAGAAACGTTTAAACAACATAATAAATAATAGGACATCATATGTTTTAAAATTTTTATTTCATAATAACGTTTTCGGAACATACCTAATATGTTTTAAACCAATTACCCAGTAATTCCTATAAAGAAACCGACACAATTTTAGATATAAAATGAAAAGAAATTACTGCATTAACTCGATTCCTTAAGTAAATTTATGATATTCGATTAATCATTGAATGAAAATACGAATTTATCATTCTACGGAAAATTCGAATTTATCATTCGAAAGAGAATTTATCATTCGAATGCTGACAATAAAATCATTCGAATAATAATAATAATAATAATATTAAATAAATATATAATAATATTATAATATTAAATAAATATATAATATTATTATAATATTATATATAAAATAATGTATTTATATAATATTTTTATTGTCAATTTTTACAACAATCGCCCATCTCTAGTTATTTTTTTTGACACACGTTCCATTACACGTTGATTTTTTAACAGAACTATGTAAAAGAGACTTTTGTAAATATTCTTGTACATTTAAAACTAGCAATTATAATAACTGGGTTTAAATTTAATATGCCTATTTACATTCTAAGGGTTCTTAAGTTTTAAATTACATTATCAAAACTCAAAAGCAACTCAGCCAGTCGAAACATTATACACCTGAAGTTGAACTCAAACTAAACTACGTGGTTCAAATAAAAATTATAAGATCGTACCTTATTAAGTTATTAACTTATTACGTACTATATTAATTAATATGTCATGGCCTTGTCTGCCGGATGCCTAATTAGTTATGGGCCAAAATTACCACCATGTGGTGCCCTGAGACTACGAATATAGGCGTCGCGGCAGACCAATAAAAATAAAGAGGGACGATTAAAATTGGATGAAATAAATAAATCGTGGTCCACACTTGCTATGGATCGAGAATAATGGCAGTCGTAGAACCAGGCGTTTTCCTAGCAGTGAAATGATTTGGGCTGACACTCAAACATTGTAAAGTAATGTGCGTTATGAAAGTGTGATAATTTAAGACATATTCTGTTTTTATTTATATCGCATAAAGTATTCTCTTTTTGATTGTAACGGCATCGGCACGGCGCACTGTGGGCTGAAAATCGACCTCCATAGACATAGAAATGAAAGTTGCTAGATGTTCGTTTTGTTGACGGATATGGCTTCTATTAGCTATTATACACATAACAATGTCATCTGAGCTAACTCCGCACAAAAATGAATTTATTATAAGGTTTTTTCGAAAAAAATTTATGGAGCTAGCATGAAAAATCTGAATATCTCTGAACTTGCAAGGAAAACCGTAATATCCTCAGAGATGGTTATAGGACTAATTATTTGTGATTTTTTGACATACTTCATATAACGGTACCTGCTGCAGAATTTTTTTTAAAAATCATCGAATTTTTAATTAATTTTTTTTTACATTAAACGATTTGTTTTGGTGTATAATAAGTAAAGAAACAACACGTTATATGCATATAATACTAAATCTTCGCCAGTTATTTGTTAAAATATCAAGAAAATTATTTTTGCCTAACATAGTATATATGTTTTTAAACAGTTAATTGGATACCATTACTGAACTTTGCATACAGGTAAACTACTGAATAATAAATTAGCCTTCTAATGAGTTTGCAATGTCGCACAATGGTAACTACGGATTACACTAATTAAAATCTTACAGGTAAGTACATAAGTAACTTAAATAGTTAATTAGACATGTTACGAGTTCTAAGAAATATTTTCGACAACTGTCTAATGAGGTCGTTAACTAATGTTGGACTGAAATATAAAAGGGTTAACATTTTGCATCATAATTTAGTTTATTCTAAGCTTTGTTACCCCTAACATATCACTGTGAAATTTTATAAAAGAAAGTTTAAATTCCAATTTAGACCTATTCGTTCTTCTAAAATGTAAGAGTACTTCATTTGATCATGAGGTATTGTTTAGTGAAGTTATATCCCGCCTAGACGTTTGTATTTCCGTTGAAGATCAAGTGACTCTAAAAGAATTTTGTCGGAGATTTGTACGAGCTGCATCACAAAGGTGGCAAAAATCTCACCGAATTCTTGATACTTTTAGAAAACAATACGAAATTTGGCTGCAAGCAACTATCGATTGGCCAAGTTGTATAAATTTAGTCGCTCAAGAACCAACTGTTGCTGAGGGATCAAGATCAATCTCTCCAGAACCCTCAACATCATACTCTGTTGGTACAACGACAAAGAGGTCACGAAAACCATTCGAAGATCTGGGAAGCAAACAGAAGAAGAGAAGATCTGATGAGCATAAAACTGACAATCCCAGTGAATTGGCACATACAGCAGCAGCGCGTTTTAAGGAAGAAGGTTGTGAGGATATCGCATCTGTAATCGAATATATGCTGAAACATCCTGAAGCAGCCTCTAAAATTAAGGAAACGCGCAACCGGTGAAAACTATCTTATTTACACCAGAAAAAGCACTTGGATTACTCCTTTCATTAAAATTATCAAAGTGGCAATACATCACTTTACGAGAGTCAGCTATTCGGGAAGGTAGAAAGGATATTTATCCATCCTACTATAAAGTGCAACAAACCAAGCTGGCATGCTATCCTCCGAAGCAATCAGTGTTAGTGACCGATTCATCGGCAAGAATAACCCTTCAAGCTTTACTTGACATTACGGTCAAAAGAATCCTCCAAAGTTTTCCTAACGATGATGTGCAAAATAAGGATTTAAAATTGATATATAAATGGGGTTTCGATGGTGCGTCAAACCAAAGCCGATATAAGCAGAAAATGGATAGCGATCAAGACGATTCAAGTATTTTCATGACTTCCTTGGTGCCACTAAAACTGACTGATGGAGACAATACTTTGTGGATGAACCCAAAACCATGCTCAGCAATGTGTTGTCGTCCAGTTCAATTTACTTTTGTGAAGGAAAGCGAAGCAGTAGTCATCGAACACAAACGACAAATGGATGAAGAAATTAAGGCTCTCATTCCTACAGAGTGCAATAATAGAAACAGGGTGAATCATCACCTAATGATGACAATGATCGATAGTAAAGTCTGCACGTATTTGTCTCAAGCCAGATCAAGTTCATCATGCTATTTGTGTTTGGCAAAACCGACAGAAATGAACCGTTTGGGTGTAGTAACAGCAAAGACCGTATCTTCTGACATATACGAGTTTGGATTGTCATCTCTACACGCCCGTATAAATTGTATGGAATGTTTACTACATATTTCGCATAGACTAGATTTTAAAGAGTGGGCTGCGAGAGGTAACGAGCACAAATAAATGCTAAGTAAGAGAAAAAAGATTATTCAAGACAAATTTAAAGACGAATTAAATCTATTGATTGACATTGTTAAACAAGGTTCCGGAACTACTAATGACGGCAACACTGCAAGAAAGTTTTTCAAATTTCCCCATAAAACTGCAGCCATTACTGGGTTGGACGAAGAACTAATAAGAAGATTTGCTGTGATTTTACAGGCAATAACTTCCGGGGAAAAAGTAGATATAATTAAATTTAAAGATTATGCCTTCAAAACAGCAGAGAGGTACTTATATGTAATTATATGACTGGTACTATATGTCATCAACCGTCCACAAATTACTTATACACGGGGCAGACATAATCGAGAAAAATGATGTTGTACCCATAAGAAGTCTCTCGGAATCCGAGTCTCGCAATAAAGATTTTAGGAGGTTTCGGGAACATCATTCGCAGAAAAAGAGCAGGCAAGATTCGAATCATGATATCCTTAATATGTTAGTTGTTTCTTCGGATCCTTTTATAAATATACAAAGGCCCAAGTTAGATGCCAAGAAAAACGAGGATTTATTTCCTGAAACCCTCAATTTAATTCAGTTTCAAGAAACTGACATTGAGTTTGTAGGCAATCTAGATTCTGATTCAGAAATCGACGAGAATGATAAGGAAAACTAGAAACTTTTTGTGCTTTTAATTATTATAATTCTATTCAATGTAATTTTTTCATGATCTTTCGTTATTTAGCTTTGGTACGTAACTATGTTTTGCAATTGATTTATTTTTAAATATTTTATATTACTATTCTTGTACCTATTATATTTTTGCATACTTTTGTACCTATGTTTTGTTTTATATAAATTTTATCAACTATTAAAAAATACCTTTTAAATTTATTTTTCTTTTTATTTAATGCCTATTATTAGCGTTAATAAACTAACTAACTTATCGATTGATCTTTACTTTGACATTAGTAGAATTTAATGAATTAAAAAAATACCTTCATTTAGACATAATAATAAAATAATTAGACAGCTGTCGAAAATATTTCTTAGAACTCGTAACATGTCTAATTAACTAATTAGTTTACCTATGTACTTACCTGTAAGATTTTAATTAGTGTAATCCGTAGTTACCATTGTGCGATATTGCAAATCACTTAATCTCTTATTCAGAACTCATTAGAAGGCTAATTTATTATTCAGTAGTTTACCTGTATGCAAAGTTTAATAATGGTATCCAATTACCTGTTTTAAAACATATATACCATAATAATAATAATATTCTACCACATTCACACAGCGCCATCTAGCCCCAAATTAAGCAATTATATTTGCTTGTGTTATGGGTACTAAACAACTGATATACTACTTATATACATTTTTTTTTGGAAATACATACATATTATAGATAAATTACACCCATATACTATGTAAGGCAAAAATAATTTTCTTGATATTTTAACAAATAACTGGCGAAGATTTAGTATTATATGCATATAACGTGTTGTTTCTTTACTTTTACAATAAAACAAATCGTTTAATGTTAAAAAAAAAAAATTAAAAATTAGATGATTTTTAAAAAAAAATCTGCAGCAGGTACCGTTATATGAAGTATGTCAAAAAATTACAAGTAATTAGTCCTATAACCATCTCTGAGGATATTACGGTTTTCCTTGCAAGTTCAGAGATATTCAGATTTTTCATGCTAGCTCCATACATTTTTTTCGAAAAAACCTTATAATAAATTCATTTCTGTGCGGAGTTAGCTCAGACGACATTGTTATGTGTATAATAGCTAATAGAAGCCATATCTGTCAACAAAACGAACATCTAGCAACTTTCATTTCTATGTCTATGGAGGTCGATTTTTAGCCCACAATGCGGCGGCGGTGCCTACCGGAAGAGAAAAATAAATAAAAGAGATAACGAATAACATAAAAAAAAATACCAAAAATTTTAAGAAAATTTTAAAGTCAATCGTTAAAAAGTAAACGTACACACCTAGTTCTTTGTTTATATCTACGTACTGTATTTCGCTGTATAGTTGGTCCTAAAACTAATTTATTTTTGAGAACCATTATCCTAGAAAATACGAATGTTTTGATGTCACAGTACTAGTCCGTTCCGCACAAAACGCTTTGTTGTCAATATTAATCAGAAATGTCAAATTTATTTGTCAAACAGAAAACCACCAGAAAACTATCTGAACTGAAGTTTACTAAAAAATGTATTATAAATAACAAAAACACATATCATCAAGAAAATATCATATTATAATATCATATTATATTTAAAAGATGAATATCATATTTCTATTATAAAATAGTTCTAATAAACATTTCAACAATAATATTTTATGAAGCACAATAATTTAATGACCTTAGAGATAATAAGAAAATAGGTGTAACATTATGTCTGATCTAAAAGTTTGTCGTATTTGTTTAGCGAAGAATATAAAAATGTACAGTTACAATGAATATAACTTGAAACAATATTATGAAGAATTGATGAATGAGAAAGTAAGTAAATAAGAAGAAACATTTTATATACAAAAAGTCTCTCGAGCAGGCTAGCAGTCAAATTGGAGCTGTACGTGCTCAACATTGTAGGCTGAATATAAATAGTACCTAGTGCTCCACTGTTTTGCAATTTTATTTTAATACTAACTACAGTTTTGTATATTATAGTATTTAGTTTGTGTTGTTATTTTTATTTATATTATTTAAAGTTGAATTAGCTTTGTCTCAAATAATGTATGATATACTCTTAGAATTAGTATTTATCACAATAAAGCCTGTACAATATTTTGATGACTTAGTCTATTCTAAGTATGATTAGTGCATGATAATATGTTACAGAATAAACTACTCTAAGATATTTTAATAAGAGTAATTTTTCCAAAACTTAAGCAATGCAGTTACATCCCAGTTAGCAGGTCAGAAATGTTACCATACTTCTCTCAACATATTTAGGGGGTATTTGATGACGAGTGTTTTTACAGATGTCAGAAGAATTACCAGTTTACTTTTGCTATATGTGTGGAGCAGTGTTAAACAAGTTTCACATGTTTAAAGAAAAGTGTCACAATGGTCAGGAAGTACTAAAGAAGTTACTTGTGAAGGGACTTGTAAGTATGATTACCAGAGATCGGAATAGGTAGAGTATTCTTACCTAAAGTTTAAAGAAGTTAGTAAAGATAATTCCGGAGTTTTAGAGGAGGTATTATCAACTCTTATGTTACTTCCTTCCTCAAAGTTTAGGTAAATATACTGCATCTATTCTGATCGCTGATGATCACTTATTTCAGTAGCTTTTTTCTAGCCAGATCAACGCTAGTGTAGTAGATCCACGCTGATTTCAGCATGAATGGGTCGGATCGACCGGGGAAGTACTACCCTCTCATAGAAGATCGACTTAAGAGTAGTAGTATCCGTACTACTGCGTTTCGTTCGGTGAGTGAGAGCGCCGGAGGCCCAATTTCCCCCCTTTCCTCTTCTCCCTCATTCCCTTCCCCTAACCCCATTCCCGGCCGCCATAGTGGAGACCACCATACCAGCAGTTTAATACGATGGCTTTTAGTATAGTGGCCGCCACTTCTGGATTCCACTGACTGCTTACCATCAGGCGGGGTGGAGTCACTTTGGTAGGCTGTAATATAAAAAAAAAAAAAAAAAAAAACGATACCTCTCTCTCACAAAATAAGTATTTGCTTTCATAATATAATTCGGTTGGTAAATGAGAGTATCAGAAGTCCAGTTAATCTCTTTTCTAATGACAATGGCCTTGGTTGTATACTATCATACATCAACCTAATTAAAATATTTTAAAATATTTTTTTGTAGCTTACATTATCATCAATATCACAGGTAAATCGAAAGTCCAAACAACTAGAATCAACTATAGGTATAATAACTTTAAACAAAAGAGTAAAACTATTTACTTTCAAACATAAGAAAGTTATAGAAGAAACAGAATATGAAAAGAAAGAAACAAATGAAGAGAATGAGATAGAAACTGAAGATGTTTTAGACATGGAAAATATTAAATTGGATTATGATAGTCATGATTCATTTGATTGTGATGAAGTTAAGATAGATATTGATGTTGATAAAGCTGATATAGAAGCAATTGAAACTGACAAACCTAATATTGCAATTATTGAATCAAATGTACAACTAAAACCTAATAGTTTTGAAGATATACCAAATAAAGTTACTGCTGAGGTACTTAATATTAGTAAGCAGAAATCTAATCATGTTAGAAAAGGTAAAAAGCGAAAATTTACTGCCACAAGTAAAAGACGAAGAAAAACCAGTGAAAAATCAGATACTAGTACAGAAAAAGACTTATTTAAGAACGATAAACACAATGAAACTCCTAATATAATTAAAGAAGGACAAAAAAAGAAGAGAGGACCTCCAAATTCTAGACGATTAGATCCAAAACATTGGTTAAAAGTCACTTTGAGTGATGAAGAGGCTATGGATAATTTTAAAGCTAGAGCTTTTGAAGCGAAATATATTTCAGCTGCATACAAATGTGAGAAATGTTTGAAGGTTTTCTCTAAAGAAGATATATTGAGTAGGCATATGAAGTTAAGTCATTGTCAGGTAAGGAGACTTTTAAAAGTGTATTTATGTAAGAAGTGGAGTACCCTCATGAATAATACCATCATCTTGATTTGTCATTTTCATTCAAAATAACCAGTTCGGTGGCAGGTTGGGCCGTGAGAAGAACTGGCAGAAACTCAAGTTACTCTTTTCAATCGCCATATAATTCAAATTTTAACATTTTACGCAAACAAAATAATAAAATATAACTTCACTTTAATTAAAACACTAATCGATAAATTATTAAAGCACGTCCGTTCGTTACGAGCGCCAGCCATCGAATGCCCCCCACTTCTCTTGTCGCGCACGTCTTATATAATGACTGCCGATACTCGTAGTGGTAGGGCGGATGATGCGTTGATTGTGCAGACGGAAGACGCAATCAGCTGACATGCGTTGTTATTTTCGCCGATATTTATAGTGCATTTTTGGGATACACTGTTGGGATTGTATATAGTAGATTTTAAGTCTGAAATAATTATTCTGTCGAGAATTTATCAATATTCGCTCTGATTAATTGTAACATTGCCCTCCCTTGTTATATGAGACACGACATACATGACGAAAAAAAAAAAATTACACCATATATATTCTCTAATGATTGCATTATTAACAACTCTGCCTACCCACTGTGTGCACATAGTGTATATTTTACCTTATAACTAAATGGCCCATGATCTACCACTTCTTAAGAAAGACCACACATTATGCTGTGTAGTTCCAATGATTTATGACCAAGTTTGCAGTGAGTTAATAATATAATATTCATCCTAGCCTATTCATCTCGTGGACACAGCCTTACTCTCAATTGCACATCCTCACACATGCTAGTAGCCTATCACACTCTGAATAATCGCGGTAATGATATGTGAAACAAGCTCCCAGAAAGTGTAGTGTGTGAGTGCTAAATCAGTAAATAGTTTTCAGTGTCATTTGGATAAGTGGCTTGAAACTAAACAAACTTTTGATTGAATTTAAAAAAATTTATATAATAATAATAATACCAGCCTGTTTTACTGTCCCACTGCAGGGCAAAAGCCTCTTCTTATATAAAGAAGGAATGAGCATTAATCACTACGCTTGCTCAAGCGGATTGGCAATTTCAGACTTTTGAGTCCAGGTTTCCTCACGATGTTTTCCTTCACCGTCAGTCAGAAATGTCCAAGATAAACTTAGAAAGTACATATGATTTAAAAAATCACATTGGTACTTGCCCGGATTCGAACCACTACCTCGTGTTTACGAATCGGGTGCCCTATCCACAGGTCCATTTAGACTTAAAAAAAAAAAGAAAAATTAATTGTTCAACAATTGTATAGTATAAATAAAAAACTCTACTCCAGTGCAGTCATATGGACATATCAGCAAATCTGCTACTCATTAATATTAAATTTTAAAAATTTTTTTTGTTTGCAGTCTATTGGATCATACGAATGTCGATTCTGCAGTGTTATGTTTAAAAGGAAATCTCGTTTAACGAAGCACATGACGACACATTATTGTAAATTTAAATGTCTTAGATGCGGCTTAGTGTTGCCTCTTGAGTAAGTACAAAGTAATAATACTTTTATATTTTTTTTTACTTTTATATGCGTTGTGTACAGATAGTTTTATAGGTGTAGATGCGACGTTGTATTTCGATATCGAGTCTAAATTTTGGCTGTTATCATAGAAGATAGTATGTTGTTTACTGACAGTAACTTAGGTCTACATTAGGTGCAACCATGCTGCCTCTGCGATGGCTGCAACTAGTATGGTCACCACTCCTAGATTCCAATAACAGCTTACCATCAGTCAGAGAGAAGTCATAAATTATACTGCCTGGATTTCATCCTGTCTACCATCTTGTGTCGTAATTAGATCCTTACTAATTCTTTTTAGCAATATTTTGTGAACAACATTATTCTGTATTTATAGATGCTCTTTATATTGAAGTAAAAGAAAGAAAATGAATCTAATGCGTAAGTATAACATATATTTTATTGCGCACTTGCGTGTGTGTGTGTGCGTGAGTAAGTGAGTGAGTGAGTGAGTGAGAGAGTGAGTTAATGAGTGAGTGAGTGAGTGAGTGAGTGAGTGAGTGAGTAAGTAAGTGAGCTAGTAAGTGAGTGAGTTAGTGAGTGAGTGTGTGAGTGTGTGAATGAATGTTTGAGTGAGTGTGTCTGTGTGTTTTTACTACTCAGCGCCTAAATGGCTTAACCGATTTCGATGAAAATTGGTATGTAGATAGATTCGATGCCGGAGACGGACATCGGCTTTTATCCCGAAAATCGGTCTGGTTCCCGAGGGATATAACAAAATATATTTATGCGCGGGTGAAGCTGTGGGGCGTAATAGGCTTACTCAATATCACCTTAATGCATTCTAAAACTTAAACCAAGCGGAGGACCAAACCTTTTCCTTACCTACTTGCTCGCCAACTGTGGTGACTATCAAACGCTTTCTTTTAAGAGAACCCTGTAAGTCTGTCAGTGAATATCTTCGACAAGTTGTGATGTGATTGTTATTTTTATTACCGTCGGTGGCAGACGAGCAAATAGCTTACGTGGTGGTAAGTGGTAACTGTCGCTCATGGACGACTCAGAGTCCCCAGCATTGGTCCTGCAATGCCAGAGACTCTGCGAAGCCGCTGCCTACCGTGAAGGGAGTGGGGTAGGTAAAAGGATTGAGAGAGGTTAGGAAAAAAGAAAGAGGGGATATTGAGCCGAATCATCACTTACCAAACTAATCGCAATAATACGAATATACTCTTACGTCGATCTTTAAGAGACGGTAGTACCCCTCCGGTCGATCCGATCCATTCATGCTGAAACCAGCGTGGATTGTGAAAGGCGTTTAGTGGGGTTTGCCTGTGGGTGATCGGTTTTGTGTCACCAGATACGTCTTCAAGCCAGAAGGACAAAAGCTAAGCTTTATACATTATTGTAATTTATGTTACAGAGATACTGCATATTGCCACAACGATGTACACAGCGGAGTTATGAGAAAATGCGAACAATGTGGACTGCAGTTCAGGTAAGGAATCCTGTTTATTAGATGTTAATAATTATAAGGTATACACCAGTAATGGACAAGCAACCAGTTATAGACATATCTTGTGTTATATATATTTGTGCTTGTGTTAAGCATGAAATTAAGATAAAAACACACCGTTTTAACAACGCAGTGTGGTTTTATCATAAATCCATTACTGGTGCAAAAAGTTAAAGTATTTATATGTTAATGACATTAAAAGCAATTGCAGTTTTACTTTTTACATTAAATACAGCAGAAATGTAGAAAAAAACAAAGGCCTTAGATTAAGAACTAAGACCTTAGAATTAAGACCTTAGATTTTTAATACGTATTGTATTGCAACACTCACTATTATTAATGAAATTGCAAAAATACTACAATTTTTTCTTTAAAATGTCCATTATTCGTGCGTTTCCTTTAAGGCCGTTATTCTCAAAAATGTCATCAATATACGTATAGGTTTTCAGCGTTTCCATAAGAACGCTGAAAACCATTTACTAACAGCAATACAACACTATCGAAATGGCAATGCAATTTATTTTATTTTAGGTAAAGGTAAGGTAAAGGTAAATATATCAATCACTATTACTTTTCAGACATTATTCAACGTACTACACGCACTTACGCGTATACCACCGCAGCGAGCACGTGTGTACGTTGTGCGGCGCTTCGTTCGTTACGGAGAAGGGATTGCGACAGCATAAAAATATTAAACATGTTAACGTAGATCATGTAAGTTTAAATTTTAGTTATTGGACTCTAGAATTTCTGAACTTAGAAGTAGCTCTATGGTTTCGGAACGTATCGACCGGCAAAGTACCCACACTCATAGAATGTCGAATGTTTTTGGTCTTGGCAGAATACCAGCGCCGCTTTCGTCATTACTCAATGCGGCATTATGCTGGACCATTTTTGTACCACACAGAGGTTCTATTACAAAACAACAATGATATAAATATACTGTACTAGAATATGTAGGTATTACAATTGTTTGATTTCAAAATAAATGTTTTATTTCTTTCTATGTAGAGTAATAGTATCCGTACTATCAAATCATTTGATTTGAATTTGATTTGATTGATTTGAATCAAATCAAATCAGCCTATCGCAGTCCACTGCTGAACATAGGCCTCTCCTAATCTGCGCCACAACAACCGGTCCTCTGCCTTACTTATTCAGTCCCTCCCAGCCACCTTCTTCAGGTCGTCGGTCCACCTGGCTAGGGGTCGTCCTACCTTAGTCCAACCGAGTCGTTCAACTGCCATCCGTACTATAGAAACTTTTATTTGCTAAGAATGTAGTTACTTTTCGATTGGTGTGTGAAGGCGACAATAAACATTTCTTGCTTTTTTCCTTTTCCTTCCTCTCTTTCATTCTTAGAATGAAGGAGAAGAAAGAAAATGGTAAAGGAACTATATAAAATACTCGCCTAACTACCATCTCGATTCTTATTTTCAATCTTCCCATTCTTAAGGTTCCGTGCCCAAATAAACGAGCTTCCATACAACAAACGTAACTTTTTTGCCGTTTTTATAGAAATTGGTACGGAACATTTCGTGCGCGAGTCCAACTCGCACTTGGCCGGTTTTCTTCTTTCTATAATTCGAGGTAACCACGCTGCAGCTTACTGTACCACTTACCATTAAATATCGAATTAAATAATAATATTTTCACCACAGAAATCGGTAGAAGAAAGCGAGAGCACGTACTGCAAAACTTGTGACATAAAATTCAATAGTCAGCAAGCTTACAAAGAACATTTGGGACAGTCGATCAAACATGCCGATATACCACCTAAGGAACAAGATGGGTGAGTAGTATTATTTTTTTATCGTTCCGTCCCCAAAGGGTAAAACGGGACCCTATTACCAAAAAGCCGCTGTGCCGGTATGTCCGTTTGTCACCAGGCTGTATCTCATGAACCGTGATAATTAGATAGTTGAAATTTTCACAGATGATGTATATCTGTTGCCGCTATAACAACACAACAAATACAAAAAAAACAGAATGAAATAAATATTTAAGGCAGCTCATACAACAAACAATTTTTTACTGTTTTTTATAGATAGTGGTACTTTCTTTCTTTAATTTTTTCTTTTTAAACTTACGACATGATTAAAAATCGTTGAAATTTTTGCCTTTACAATGAATTGGGTTGATGAGCTTATTAGTCTCCCACCAATTCTGGCAATGTTTTTCACAACTAATTTTTCTTTTCTACTAGATTTCTCCCCATTAATTCATTTTAAAAGGCTATATAAATTAAAGACTTTATATAAGTAAATCAAATATTCGATGCGTCAAGCAGGTGAAACCGTGTCTAAACTAGTTCGTTTATTGTTAAAGGAATCTAACAATTGATGAGCCACCGCCAGCACTATTAAAGGAAAGTCTTCATCGACCGATGCAAAGAAGATCACAAGAAACAACTTGTTTTGTAGTAAGTATTGTTATTTGAGATGTTGTAGAAAATTTATTTGTTTATCTCATAGAACTTTCATTGTAAATTCCTGCTACCTAGCTTGTAGACACAGTGTGGTCACCTCCAGTGGCGAATCCAGGGTAGCGCCGGGAGCCAGTGATGAGCTAAGATAGCGAGCGGGGCGGGAGCCAGTGATGAGCTAAGGTAGCGAGCGGGGCGGGAGCCAGTGATGAGCTAAGGTAGCGAGCGGGGCGGGAGCCAGTGATGAGCTAAGGTAGCGAGCGGGGCGGGAGCCAGTGATGAGCTAAGATAGCGAGCGGGGCGGAAGCCAGTGATGAGCTAAGGTAGCGAGCGGGGCGGGAGCCAGTGATGAGCTAAGGTAGCGAGCGGGGCGGGAGCCAGTGATGAGCTAAGGTAGCGAGCGGGGCGGGAGCCAGTGATGAGCTAAGATAGCGAGCGGGGCGGAAGCCAGTGATGAGCTAAGGTAGCGAGCGGGGCGGGAGCCAGTGATGAGCTAAGGTAGCGAGCGGGGCGGGAGCCAGTGATGAGCTAAGATAGCGAGCGGGGCGGGAGCCAGTGATGAGCTAAGATAGCGAGCGGGGCGGAAGCCAGTGATGAGCTAAGGTAGCGAGCGGGGCGGGAGCCAGTGATGTGCTAAGGTAGCGAGCGGGGCGGGAGCCAGTGATGAGCTAAGATAGCGAGCACGGGATGCGAGCCTTTGATGAGCTAAGGTAGCGAGCGGGGGATGCGAGCCTTTGATGAGCTAAGGTAGCGAGCGGGGGATGCGAGCCTTTGATTAGCTAAGGTAGCGATTGAGGTAGGAGCCAGTGACGAGCTAAGGTAGTGAGCGGGGTGGAAGCCAGTGATGAGCTAAGGTAGCGAGAGTGGAATGAGAGCCAGCGATGAGCTAAGGTAGAGAGCGGCGCCGGGAGCCAGTGATGAGCTAAGGTAGCGAGCGGGGTAGGAGCCAGTGATGAGCTAAGGTAGTGAGCGAGGTGGAAGCCAGTGATGAGCTAAGGTAGCGAGCGGGGCGGGAGCCAGGGATGAGCTAAGGTAGCGAGCGGGGCGGGAGCCAGTGATGAGCTGAGGTAGCGAGCAGGGCGGGAGCTAGTGATGAGCTAAGATAGCGAGCACGGGATGCGAGCCAGTGATGAGCTAAGGTAGTGAGCGAAGTGGAAGCCAGTGATGAGCTAAGGTAGCGAGCGGGGCGGGAGCCAGTGATGAGCTAAGGTAGCGAGCGGGGCGGGAGCCAGTGATGAGCTAAGGTAGCGAGCGGGGCGGGAGCCAGTGATGTGCTGAGGTAGCGAGCAGGGCGGGAGCTAGTGATGAGCTAAGATAGCGAGCGGGGCGGGAGCCAGTGATGAGCTAAGGTAGCGAGCACGGGATGCGAGCCTTTGATGAGCTAAGGTAGCGAGCGGGGGCGGGAGCCAGTGATGAGCTAAGGTAGCGAGCGGGGGCGGGAGCCAGTGATGAGCTAAGGTAGCGAGCGGGGGCGGGAGCCAGTGATGAGCTAGGATAGCGAGCGGGGCGGGAACTAGTGATGAGCTAAGGTAGCGAGCGGGGCGGGAGCCAGTGATGAGCTAAGGTAGCGAGCGGGGCGGGAGCCAGTGATGTGCTGAGGTAGCGAGCGGGGCGGGAGCTAGTGATGAGCTAAGATAGCGAGCGGGGCGGGAGCCAGTGATGAGCTAAGGTAGCGAGCACGGGATGCGAGCCTTTGATGAGCTAAGGTAGCGAGCGGGGGATGCGAGCCTTTGATTAGGTAAGGTAGCGAGCGGGGTAGGAGCCAGTGACGAGCTAAGGTAGTGAGCGGGGTGGAAGCCAGTGATGAGCTAAGGTAGCGAGCGGGGGCGGGAGCCAGAGATGAGCTAAGAAACAACTTGTTTTGTAGTAAGTATTGTTATTTGAGATGTTGTAGAAAATTTATTTGTTTATCTCATAGAACTTTCATGTAAATTCCTGCTATCTAGCTTGTAGACACAGTGTGGTCATCTCCAGTGGCGAATCCAGGGTAGCGCCGGGAGCCAGTGATGAGCTAAGGTAGCGAGCGGGGGCGGGAGCCAGTGATGAGCTAAGGTAGCGAGCGGGGTAGGAGCCAGTGACGAGCTAAGGTAGCGAGCGGGGTAGGAGCCAGTGATGAGCTAAGGTAGCGAGCGGGGGCGGGAGCCAGTGATGAGCTAAGGTAGCGAGCGGGGGCGGGAGCCAGTGATGAGCTAAGGTAGCGAGCGGGGTAGGAGCCAGTGACGAGCTAAGGTAGCGAGCGGGGTAGGAGCCAGTGATGAGCTAAGGTAGCGAGAGTGGAATGAGAGCCAGTGATGAGCTAAAGTAGCGAGCGGGGCCGGAAGCCAGTGATGAGCTAAGGTAGCGAGCGGGGTAGGAGCCAGTAACGAGCTAAGGTAGTGAGCGGGGTGGAAGCCAGTGATGAGCTAAGGTAGCGAGCGGGGTAGGAGCAAGTGATGTGCTAAGGTAGCGAGCGGGGCGAAAGCCAATGATGAGCTAAGGTAGCGAAGAAGAAGAAGAAGAAGAAGAAGAAAAAGAAGGGCGAAAGCCAGTGATGAGCTAAGGTAGCGAGCGGGGCGGGAGCCAGTGATGTGCTAAGGTAGCGAGCACGGGATGCGAGCCAGTGATGAGCTAAGGTAGTGAGCGAAGTGGAAGCCAGTGATGAGCTAAGGTAGCGAGCGGGGCGGGAGCCAGTGATGAGCTAAGGTAGCGAGCGGGGCGGGAGCCAGTGATGAGCTAAGGTAGCGAGCGGGGCGGGAGCCAGTGATGTGCTGAGGTAGCGAGCAGGGCGGGAGCTAGTGATGAGCTAAGATAGCGAGCGGGGCGGGAGCCAGTGATGAGCTAAGGTAGCGAGCACGGGATGCGAGCCTTTGATGAGCTAAGGTAGCGAGCGGGGGATGCGAGCCTTTGATTAGGTAAGGTAGCGAGCGGGGTAGGAGCCAGTGACGAGCTAAGGTAGTCAGCGGGGTGGAAGCCAGTGATGAGCTAAGGTAGCGAGCGGGGGCGGGAGCCAGAGATGAGCTAAGAAACAACTTGTTTTGTAGTAAGTATTGTTATTTGAGATGTTGTAGAAAATTTATTTGTTTATCTCATAGAACTTTCATGTAAATTCCTGCTACCTAGCTTGTAGACACAGTGTGGTCATCTCCAGTGGCGAATCCAGGGTAGCGCCGGGAGCCAGTGATGAGCTAAGGTAGCGAGCGGGGGCGGGAGCCAGTGATGTGCTAAGGTAGCGAGCACGGGATGCGAGCCAGTGATGAGCTAAGGTAGTGAGCGAAGTGGAAGCCAGTGATGAGCTAAGGTAGCGAGCGGGGCGGGAGCCAGTGATGAGCTAAGGTAGCGAGCGGGGCGGGAGCCAGTGATGAGCTAAGGTAGCGAGCGGAGCGAAAGCCAGTGATGAGGTAAGGTAGCGAGTGGGGGCGGTAGCCAGTGATGAGCTAAGGTAGCGAGCGGAGCGAAAGCCAGTGATGAGGTAAGGTAGCGAGTGGGGGCGGTAGCCAGTGATGAGCTAAGGTAGCGAGCGGGGCGAAAGCCAGTGATGAGCTAAGGTAGCGAGCGGGGCGAAAGCCAGTGATGAGCTAAGGTAGCGAGCGGGGCGAAAACCAGTGATGAGGTAAGGTAGCGAGTGGGGGCGAAAGCCAGTGATGAGCTAAGGTAGCGAGCGAAGCGAAAGCCAGTGATGAGGTAAGGTAGCGAGTGGGGGCGGTAGCCAGTGATGAGCTAAGGTAGCGAGTGGGGCGAAAGCCAGTGATGAGGTAAGGTAGCGAGCGAAGCGAAAGCCAGTGATGAGGTAAGGTAGCGAGTAGGGGCGAAAGCCAGTGATGAGCTAAGGTAGCGAGCGAAGCGAAAGCCAGTGATGAGGTAAGGTAGCGAGTGGGGGCGGTAGCCAGTGATGAGCTAAGGTAGCGAGTGGGGCGAAAGCCAGTGATGAGGTAAGGTAGCGAGCGGAGCGAAAGCCAGTGATGAGGTAAGGTAGCGAGCGGGGCGAAAGCCAGTGATGAGGTAAGGTAGCGAGCGGGGCGAAAGCCAGTGATGAGGTAAGGTAGCGAGTGGGGGCGGTAGCCAGTGATGAGCTAAGGTAGCGAGTGGGGCGAAAGCCAGTGATGAGGTAAGGTAGCGAGCAGTGGCGTGCACAGACATTTTCGACAGGGTAGGCATAACATAATTTGCCGAAATGTGTTGATTAATGGTTATAATAATTTTGAGTGACCACCTCCAATTGACTTATAATAATATAATTTAATATTTCAACAACTACACACAACGCCATCTAGACTCAAAGTAAGCATTTAAGCTTGTATTATGGGTTCTGGAATGCGGTTATATACATCCTTAAATACTTTTTTTTGTAAATACATACATATTATACATAGAAACACCCAGACCAATGCAAAAAGACATGTTCATGCACACAAATTTTTGCACCAAGCGGGAATCGAACCCATGACCTCTGTGGTAGTCCATACACATACTTATGATGAATCTTCTTTGCGAATTGAAAATTTATTGTTAGTTAGATCGGTAATATAATATTACGAACGTTTTGTAACTTATGAAATAGCTATCACGGAAAAGAAAACACAAGAGACTACGTAGGTACCTACCGATTGTCTACTTTGTAAATATAGGTAAAACCGGTTAGACAAATTATATGTTTCATTGCTAAAATACTTACTTAATATTAAATTTTAGTTTGCCTTTTCTGTACTTAACCTATCATTAACATCACAAATCACTTGGTATTGAATCTTTATTATAACAAAAATAAATTGACCACTGAATCACATCAGCCATAATAACACAATCACACTACAAAAAAAAATTACATTACCTACTAATATATGTCATAAACACCATAATTCAATTTAATTGTCTGCACTCAAACAAAAGAAAACAAAACATTAGGTAATGGCGACTAGCTATTTTTTGACGTGAATAAAATATTAATATAATACGCAGCTAAATTAGATCGTTCACAAAAACTCTTAAAATGTCATCTATAGATACATATTTAATTTAATAGGATAATACTCAAACTACAAATCCACCAATGAGAACTCATGAAATGCGTCGTCATTGGTTAATTCAATTTAATTCAAAATTGACGCTTTCTATTGGCGTGTCGTTTAATTAAGCAGTGCTTTAGTCGCGAAGAAAATCAACCGCGTGCGTCTGTATGCGTGCGTGTACATATAGAGCGTATGAAGCTTGCATGTGTGTTTTTTTAGGCATTGCTGTTTTCTGATTATTCCGCGCGCACGACCATGGCGCTGTTGTATCATAGATAGATGTAAAGTAATATTGTGTTGAAATTGAAAAAGTAAATCATTACGCGTGAAAATATACATATTGCTGAGTATAAAATAATGGTAATCTATCTCTTTTAATATAATACATTATGCATATTGCTAGTTAGGTAAAATTATGATGAATTTATCAGGGTAGGCAGTGCTTTTATGCCTCTATGGAGTGCACGCCACTGGTAGCGAGCGGGGCGAAAGTCAGTGATGAGGTAAGGTAGCGAGCGGAGCGAAAGCCAGTGATGAGGTAAGGTAGCGAGTGGGGGCGAAAGCCAGTGATGAGGTAAGGTAGCGAGTGGGGGCGGTAGCCAGTGATGAGCTAAGGTAGCGAGCGGGGGCGGGAGCCAGTGATGAACTAAGGTAGCGAGCGGGCCAGGAGCCTGTCGACTAAAACGATGATGATAATAATGATAATATGTCTTTATACAGTGTGAGAAGGTATTCCCCAACTACTACCGCTACAAGACGCACCACCGCGCCGAGCACAAGCACATACCGATACCGACTGGCAGCACGCAGATGTGTGAGATATGTGGCGCTACTATCAAGGTAACTTTATGCTTTTTACATTTCCCTTTGGCAGCCTATGAAACCTATGTTACGTAACCAGTTACTTGTGAAATATTATTTTTCTTGCTATGCTTGTTGTACTCTTTCTTTTTGTTGTGAAATGAACATTGAAACATTACAACGTTTGCGCGGTTGATGACGTCACATGCATTAATAACGAAAAAAATTCAAAACATTGCAAAGCGAATAATGGAGCGGATTTTAGTACAAGTTGTATAGAGTACCGTATGTCTTACCTCTTAATACGGAATGCAATAATACAAATTGCAGCTATATTCTTACAGACTTAATAACAAATTTCAAAATTGCAATTACTTTTATTTATTAATACCAAATAATAATAATAATAATATTCTACTACATTCACACAGCGCCATCTAGCCCCAAATTGAGCAATTATATTTGCTTGTGTTATGGGTACTAAACAACTGCTACACTATTTATATAATTTTTTTTTAATAATACATATATATTATTAAATACATACATAATATAGTTAAATTACACTCAGACACAGAACAAATAATCATGCTCATCACACAAAGATTTGTCTTGGGTGAGAATCGAACCTCCGGCTTAGCAGTCAGGTTCACTAACCACTAGGCCAACAGGTCAGTCAAACAGCAATATTTAATAGTAATAGTTGATTATTGATCCACAGTCGGGCAGCATAGCTATTCACATGAACATACACACGAGAGAGAAACTATACCCGTGTCAGACATGCGGCATGCAGTTCCATTATTCGTCTAGTTTGGTCAGACATCAGTTGGTAAGAACATTTTATATCTTTAATAATATTGGACTTATAAAAAATAGTATTTTATTGACGCGATAACGTCTTATAAATCGATGAACACAAAAAAATGTCACGTTCCGCGTGCAAGCGAGAGCGCGGAACAAGCGATAGAGAGGCACGATCGGCCTAAGCGTTCGGCTTGTGACGCAAACTCCTTCTTTGTATTATACAATCATAATTCAAGTCAATTTATAAAATGATGCAATTTTTAATCAATGTTTTCTTATCACGTAAAATTATCGTCCGTAAACGGAATTTACAGACAACAGTTTTTTTTAAAGATCCAAATTTCCTCACGTTTTTTAACCATACATTTAATTTTGCTTACCTTTTCATCTTTATATATTTAATCTTGCCTTGATAAAAATGATAAATATCCTCAACAATGTAAACTTTCTAGGGTTACTTCAAAAGTCATATGTTGAAAAATATCGCCTAGCAATTCTGTCAAGCTCCACTAAAATTTTGAAAGTTTTTTACATGAATACATTTAAAATAAACAATAACTTAGTAATGCCTAAGTTAAACTTACTTAATTACTTTGATAAAGGCACGTTTTATAAGCAAATTTTGCACCTACAAACTGTCGGTGCGATTACTACCAAAATATATTAATGTTGTAGGTTTATAGTAATAATATTAATATTTTAGACTCACACTGGAGAAAAGCCATACAAATGTCCACTATGCGACAAACGGTTCACACAAAAAGGAAGTATGAAACTACATCATCGCACGTTCCATTTGAAAGAACCTTATCCTAAACGGTAAGTACGTACGTACATACATAATAATATCACACCAACTACACACAACGCCATCTAGACCCAAAATAAGCATGTATTATAGCTTGTGTTATGGGTTCTAGAATGTGGATCTACATACTTAAATACTTTTTTTGTTTATACATACCAATGCAAATCGACATGTTCATGCACACAAATATTTTCACTGAGCGGGCATCGAACCTGCGACCTCTGCGTGGCAATCCGTACACAGTACCACCGAACCACAGAGGTTGTCAATGATACATACATACATAACTTCATGCCTGTCTCCTATTAATGGGGTAAGCAGAGACTATAGAACGCCATTTGCTGCGATCAAAACATACCTCCTTTGCCTCTTCAACGTTCATTAATCTTTTCATACACGGTTTTTTTTTTTTTTTTTTTTTAAAAGCACCCGTCATCACAGGGTGTTGTGCCAGTCTCCCCTAACGTGGTCAGGGACCTTTTTTATCTTTTTATTTTGAGTAGCAAGGATTTATTTTCAAGTCAACTTAACAATAATTCTAGGTGTATTTGTACATTGTTTGGCATTATATTATATAATTTTATCTAATAATAGTATATTACAATTTTATCACAATAACAATAGTCTTAATAATAGTGACAATAATAATAATAATAATAATCTAATTCATATTACAATACTTTATATTTATATAATAACTAAGTTTTATTTCTTTCAATAGCTCGTTTTGCCATTTTTACACAATATTTTAAGAATAGTTTTTGACAGTTTTTGTCCTTAATTAGAATGTTAGCGCTACTCTCCTTAACCTCGATGCCTAGTTCTTGTTCTAGGTTAAATTTATCTATCATGTTAGCAGGGCAGTTAAAGAGAATGTGTGGTAGTGTTTCGGGAGTGTTTGTGTCACAGGTGCACGATGGGAACTCCTTACACTTAAAGCGATTTAAGTATGAAGAGAACCCACCGTGCCCCGTTAGAACTTGTGTCAAAATCATATCGATTGGGAGGTTCTTAATTATAGAATGGGCCTCGACAGCGTCTGGAAGAAATATTTTAGTTACTCTTGCCACCTCCGAGCTTTGGTACCTTTTGTTCCACTCGTTTACAGCGTCCTGTTTTAGCTGTCTTTTGATATAGGAGATTGGACACTTATCATAGTTGGGCTTGGTTTTGATACGTTTCGCAGCTTCCTTTGCCAATTGATCGGCTCTCTCATTCCCGTCAATTCCCGCATGTGCTTTTATCCAGAATAAGGACACAACTTTATTTTGCATTTCGCATATATACACACGTCGGTTACGGGTGCTTGTAATAGTGCCTTTTGTCAACACATCACTTATTTGGTACGCGTAAAGCCTATAACCTTCCTTCAGAACTGGGCTATCATACGCATAAGAATTTATCAAATCCAACTGGTAGGTCCAGAAATTAGCGCATTCAAACAAACAAACTCTTTCACTTTATATTATAGTGTATAACGCACTATATAAGATTCTAATTTGCTTGTAAGTTAATGAACTTCCAAGTATTAAGATGACCTTTTTATGATTGCAGAAGTAGAAGAAAAAACGGAGACTCTGAAGGTGAAACTTCGCTCGCAGATCTAAAAGTTGGAAGCTGGTGATAGTGTATAATAACAATAATATATGTGCAATTTATGATAATATTTTTATTGATAGTATAAAATGTTATTAAACATATTTTGTTTAAAAGTCGCAAGGAAAAATTTCGACACTAGTTGGCGCCACTTCAACTGTCACACAATCAGGAGTTTCAAAAAACGCTTGACAGCTAGACCTGACGCATCGGTGCTGCCAACTCGTGGGCGTCATTTTAGAAAACCCTTTCAGCAATTTTCTTTTGTCCTTATGCACGTGAATTATCCATTTTGTAAATTAAACATTTAAAATTGCCGAAATGAACACTGAAAAATATTTGTTTTGATAGCGCTGTCAAAATGGAAGACCTCTTACCAAAGTACTGGTAACTGGTGGTGAAAATTTTCCTAACACCCTCGTTGCCCAGTGGTGAAGGCACCCGCTTCGTAAACACGAGGTCAGGGGTTCGAATCCGTGCAAGTACCTATGTGATTTTGCAAATCATATGTACTTTCTAAGTTTATCTAAACATTACTGAGTGACGGTGAAGGAAAACATCGTGAGGAAACCTGGACTTCTAAGGAAGTCAGAAATCGCCAATCCGCCTTGAGCAAGCGTGGCAATCAATGCTCATACCTTCTCTGTATAAGAAGAGGCTTTTCCCTGCAGTGGGATAATAATAGAACAATATGATATTTTGTTCAAATGCTTTAATTTGTAAGGCTCTAAATGTCAATGGAGCTTTAACGAAAGCCGTGTCTGTTTGTTATTCAGCGGGCTGAATCTCATGAACTTATTGTGTACACCTATTACGGTTAAAGGAGTCTGTCTACTACACCGTACCATACCGTGACCGTGCATTATCGGATCGGCAAGCAACACAATACGCTTATACTAGAGCGTATTATTATATTCTCGTCGGCAATAGGGTATTACACTCATTTTTGAAAAGTGTCTCAATTAGATTCTATTGTGCTAATGAACCATTAAAAAATTTGAAAAATTTTTATTCAATCGTTAAGTGCCATAAAAATGCATTTCAATTTAGCATTTTCAAATTTCGCGCGTAAATGGACGAAAACGCTGGAAGGCGCGGACGTCATATTGTGTGACGTCAGTTAGCTCGTAAACAAATGCAGTGATATTTTGAATGTTTTATTTAAGTTAATTGTTTATATTTCAAAAATATTATTATTTTACTTATCGTTGGTGTGCTGTTCCTGTATGCAAGAATACTTGTGTAAAATCAACGGACAAATTGTGGATTCAAGTGCCGTCTGATTTAAATAGGAGGAAAACTTGGTTTTAAGTTGCGAGGAATCCTGAACTATTATCTGATATTACTCGTATGTTCTTTCGTGAAGATCATTTTGATGTAAGTATGTAATACGCATTACCTATCCAAATATCTTTCACAATACATTACATGAAACTCTAGGTACTTACATATTTTTGAATTGAAGATTATATTTGGAGGTTATAGAGGTATGTAAGTAAGTTGCTAAATTATTTATATCTTACATTTCAGTTAGAACACGATATGCAAAACTACATACAGTATAAAAAATGGGTTTAGTAAAAAGAGGGCATTACTTACATCGAAGTTTTAACATTCCGTAACTCAGCAGAACATAAATCGGGATTTGCAGCTAAGAATGTACCGACCATCAAAGTGTATATATAATACCAGCCTGTTTTACTGTCCCACTGCAGGGCAAAGGCCTCTTCTCATATAGAGAAGGCATGAGCATTAATCACCACGCTTGCTCAAGGCGGATTGGCGATTTCAGACTTTTAAGTCCGGGTTTCTTCACGATGATTTCCTTCACCGTCATTTAGAAATGTCCAAGATAAACTTAGAAAGTACATATGATTTGAAAAACCACATTGGTACTTGCCCGGATTCGAACCCACTACCTCGTGTTTACGAATCGGGTGCCTTATCCACAGGGCCATTTCGACTTAAGTATCAAAGAGGATATCCTTGGTAAATTTGTGCTGTCTCCTTTAACAAAACCGTCCTCCATGTTGATAATATTAAAACAAAAATTACGTTGTTTGGTACGAATTAACTAGAATTTATTGCCTGTATCTACAGCTAATGGTTGACAGTTGACACTTTAAGTATACTCAGCGTTATGACGTATTAACATGGCGTCTAATTTAAATTGAATAAATTAGTGTTAATAATAATCGTTTATTTCAGACCATTAAGTCCAACTTGTTAATAACATTTTTTTCTTAATCTAGTGTTAGTATAGGCACAAATCAAAATACACACTAATACATATTTTACACACACAAAACATGAGTTTTTGATTACGACATACATACCTAATCAAAAACTCATTGTTGCGCAATCCCATGCGAGATTGCGCAACAATGATTGATACACGGACAATCCAAACGGCTTGCGATCATGCCGAGGATGCAGTTGCCACTGCGCACTGCCACGTACTCTGCGCACCAGGGATACACATCGCTTACGCATCAGGGCAAAGAAACAGTCTAGGTGGTTTTCTGCAAACATCCCTGAAGCACTGCAGAACCGTGGCAGCCGCAACAGCACCCTAAAAGCATTATTATTATTTATTATTATTATTATCTGTTAAGAAACAGATTAAAAAAGTAAAAAACTTTGAATTTAGTTTTATAATTTAGTTTGCTATTTTATGAACTAAAACTAACGTTTTCCGACTGCTTTTTGTCTAAGCTATCTCAATAATATATTTTTAGATTTTTTATCATAAAGAGTAAAATACCCTATTGCATGACACCCGAATTTGCTGGTCGGTGACGGAACGGTCTAATGGACATAGTCTCATACATTTCAATACAGAGAATATTTTTTTGTCTAAAACATTCATAGCACGATCATGGTATGGTACGGTGAGGTGGGCAGACTCCTCAACAGTTAAAATGTTCACAAATCGTAGTATATATTTTTGTTGTGATAAAATCTAAACAACTACTACATGTTTTTACAAAATAAAGGTCTTATCTTATCTACCTTCGCAAGCAAGCGTGGTGATCAATGCTCATACCTTCTCTGAATGAGAAGAGGCCTTTCCCTGCAGTGGGTCGATTTGATGATGATGAAGTACCTTCGAATTACACAAATATTTAAGCGGGGCGTGAAAAGCATCTCACATAGCCACAGTGGAGGCCACTATACCAGCAGTTTCAGACGATGGCTTTTGGAATGGTGTCCACCACTTCTGGATTCCACTGACTGCTTACCATAAGGCAGAGTGGAGTCACTTTGGTAGGCTAATATATAAAAAATCTTTCCGTGCCAATGTTATACTTCCTAAATTTAACAAATGTTTTTATTATATTTATTAGTACCGGCGTTTTTTCGTGGTCCTGATTTGTCCTATTAGTAGAACCACGAGAGAGACCTATTTCTGTCTTTCCTACTTTGTCCTATTAGTAGGACCACGAAGGGGATCTATTTCTGTCTGTCCTACTTTGTCCTATTAGTAGACCTACGAGTGAGGTTTATTTCTGTCTGTCCTATTTTGTCCTATTAGTAGAACCACGACGAAGACCTATTTCTGTCTGTCCTACTTTGTCCTATTAGTTATTAGTTATTAGTTGGACGACGAAGAGGATCTCTTGTCTGTCCTACTTTATCCCAATAATAGGATTAAGAGTGAGTATGAAGTCACGTGACAACTACAATAATAAACGAGATTATACAGCTTGTACAATTAGCTTAGACTTTTGTTGTATGTAGTATAGTGTTATACATGTTATAATAAATAAAGATATAGTTATATTAACTTAAGTATTGTTTTATTTGTGTAATAGCTGTTGCCTGCGGTGCCGCCCGCGTGAATGTCAATCAGTGCATTTTTTACACAAACTTTCATCCCTTTTTTTTTTCTTTTTCGTGGGAATCGCATTACGCCTACGCACCCGCCTGGGCGAGGCGGAGGATATGTTGTTCTCTCCGGCCACAATGAGACAGCGGCCGGCATACCGACTCACTCACGGTGTTCCTCCAGACGGCCAGAGTGTCGGGGTCACGGGAGACGCTCGCGCATTCATCCGCGACCCCGACGGGCCACGGCCCGCTCAACGTGAGCGGGCCCCGTCTGATTTGGGGGGGCTAGCCGCATCGCTACCCGCAGGCATCCTCCTACGGTGGCTGGAGATCCCGGAGCGCCCCACGGCGACGCCCGGGGCGGGCGCGACGGGCGGGGAGCAAGGTGGTCCGCTCCCTCTCCCGCTCGGCCGCCTCCTTGGCGAGCATCACCTGCTCGCAAAAGGAGGCGACTCCCTCCCAAGCCCTCTCGCTGCGGACCATGGACAGAACCACAGCCGGCAGCGAGAGTTGGGCCGTCGCGAGCGCCGCAACAAGGTCGCGGCGCTGGTCCGCCCACGCTGGACACTCCACGAGCGTGTGGAGCGCCGTGTCGCGCGGGCAGACCCCGCAATCAATTTATTTATTTATTATTAATAAAGATAAATTACATACAATATACAATATAAGTATTTCCCTTTAGTCCCAAACTAAGCCAGTGCTTGTATCTTGGGCACCATCAGGATTACAATTAATAAATATAAATTACATACAATATAGGTAGGTTCCCTTTGGTTCCAAACTAAGCTAATGCTTGTATCTTGGCCCCATCGGGATTACAATTGTTTTATACATATTTTAAAGACTATCTACATACTTATAATATAGACTAAATACGATTTAAATAAATTACAAAGATAAAATTCATACATATACAATAATTGTCAAATAAACAATATATTTTTTAAATTATTTGTGCAGTTTATACATTACAAAGTCTATTAATTATCATATATGATATACGAGTAAATCTGAGAGGTCAGCAATATTAAAATCTAGGTTGGCACATAAATCACGTACGAAATTAATATGCAAAAATGCTAAGTCAGAAATACCTATGTTGGCGACAAGAAGGCTGGTTAATTAATTTGATTATCTACGCTAAATGATTTTATATAATACAAATGTTATCTAATGCTATTTTATATATAACTACAAATAAAAACAACACAGTTAGGTACACTCATAATCTATGGAGTTGATATACCGGTGTTCTGCAGCCTTTTTAGCAGGACATTCAGGGTCTCCCGTTTTGTGGTCGCTAGGTTTTTTTAAAACGTGAGCATGTTGCACACTTCGGTGGTTCTGCTTTCTTTAGACATTCAGAGATAGAGTGTCCCGTTTCGCCACAATGTAAACAAGTAAGGAGTGCTTCACGGCATGATTTTGCTGCATGGCCGTACTGATGGCATTTGTAGCACCTTGTTACCAGTGTGTAGTCTCGAACTGGGCAGGACGTCCAGTTTATAAAGATCCGATTTTGATTTATTAGGTCTTTTCGTATGTTAGCTGACACTTCAACAATCTAGTTACAGCTTGGAGCGTCTTTCTTGCCAGATTTGTGGCTGATCTTAAATAAGGTCAAAAAGGATTCAGAGTCCATCGATGGATGTTTGTCTGCTATATTTTGTTCAAATATACATTCGAAGACTTCACGTTCAGACATATTAGCTGGCACTCCTATGATCACTATCCGCGGTTTGCGTTTGTACGGGTCATCGGCAATAAGACCTGAAGTAGAGACTTGGACTGCATTCTTCAGTTTCTCTGCATCAAGTTTCGTCTCTGTACTAATGATGACTCCCCCTTTTATCGTTTTACGTACGCTTCGTACTTGCAGCTTCATTTACTCTGGGCGTATGATTTTTTGCACGAGATTTTTAGTTTCGTCACTAGTCTTAATGTTATCCTTGGGATAGATGGCTACAGAGCTTAAATTAAGAGGCCGTACGAAACTGTTTGAGCCCTTTTTTACCATGTCGGCAAATGAAACATTTTTCGAAGTACAGGACTCTTTAATTGTCTGCTTAAGGTCCGAGATGTTTCTAGGTCGCATTTCTCCTTAAGGTCTTCTATGGAGCGCGACGCCTGTACAGCCTTTTGTTTTAAGGACTGATAAAGAACAGCCATTTGAGATGATCCATGTCCGATTTTGCGACATAAATTAGAAATTTTCATTTTCTGATCAGAGTTTAGTTTACCCTCAGAAGCAATGGAGCAGACTTCATTTAAATACGTGTCAATGGTCGACATCCATTTCTGGATCTCAGACGTAGAGACAACTTCCATGGAGTCACTTTTTAGGGCTGTGTTTTTCAAAGATACCTTCGCAGGTGAATTATAAGGACTTCTTTCCATCTTGATTTAAATAATTCGTCAACTGTTAACTTTTCATTATTTACTAAACTACACACTATGCAAAATTAAAAGTACATTAAACGTAAATACGTTAAACTAGGTCACAATTACTTATACGTATTTAATAAATATTGTTTATTGCATAAATAGCTAAGTGCACGTCTGTTTACTTTGAAGGCTAAAAATTTTTCAATGGTGGCAGACGGACGTCTGCTCCCGGCCTATGAGACACAGGTACGTGCCGAAGCACCCGTGACCGGTGAGTACCTGTGTCAGCCGGAACGTGAGGACGCCGTGCCTCCTCTCCAGCCACTCCTCGAGGATGGGACTTACCGCTACCACCGTGGCGTGCCCAAACTTTCATCCCCTATTTCAACTACTTCAAGCTATTTAAATTAAATAAAAGATAAAAATAGCCTATGTTATTCCCCAAGTTCTTTCATCAAAATCTGTTTAGTGGTTTAGGCGTAAAAACGTAACAGACATACAGGTTTCTTTCGCATTTATAATATTTAAAATGGATTAAAGATATCAGGTTAAACAGGCCTATCTATGGAGTAATTAAATATGGAGTAAGTAAATAAAAATAAACATACATAGATAAACTAGAAACAATACAAATTAGATTTATAAAACTGCTTGTTAACAAAAACGTTAAAGAACAACATAAAAATGATTACACAAAATTATACAAAATATGTAAAATCCTACCAGTGAGACTCAAACATAAATACCAACTCCTAGTAAATAACCATGGCAATCGGGAGCTTGACTTGAAGTACGTCACTAATGCATTTAATACGCGCTCGATGACCTCCGGCATATTTACAGTACCTAGAATTCACAATTACTATGGAGATAGAACTTTAAAGAAACGACTGCCTTACCTTCTGAATAGTATGCCGCAGGATATTCGAGAAGAAATAGATTTAAATAAATTTAAGAAAAAACTCAAAAAGTATTACTTAGATAGTTTATAATCCCATAATAATTTAGTGATTAACATACATTTTTGTACAACTCTGCTTACTCTTTCAGGGACAATATGTAATATTATTAAGTACCTACTTATAAAATTTAATGTAAACAGTACGGAGACTAGATCCCTCAGTTAAACCATTGTCATGGTTTTGGGGGACTACAAATACATGTATGTTTTGCTGTTATACGTAATAATAATAATAATAAAAAAAAAAAAATAATAATAATTATCCAATTCAAAGTAATAATGATCACTACATCTACCGGGACCGTTCGTTGGTCTTAACTGGTTGGACATTCACGTTACCCTAGTAAACAAAGAAAAAAGAAAAGTACAGAGATTTATTTTAATCGTAGCAAATGCCGTTTTATAGTCTAGTTATTTCGTTAAATGGGTGTGAAATGTGCCTGGATCATAGATTACTACTAAAAACCGCATAGTATTAGTTTCAATACTAATACGTAGGTATGGTCCAGTCCCCTCGTTCGTCTTCTTCCCACGGTCGACAACGGTAAAATTGCGTATAGATTCTAACCCAAGAAATTAAACGTCAACTTCGCAAGTATCACTACATTTTATGACTGCCTAGGTGGTGCAAGCGACCGCCGTGCACGAGTTTGTGAGTTAGATCCCACACAGGACATAACTTTGTGTGGTCCAATATTTGTTCCGAGTTTGGGTGTACTTTGTGTCTGTTAAATGTATGTTTGTAAAGTCCCCCGCGACACAGGGCTTGTTCACTAGTGCGGAAGTCGTCTTTAAAAAATTAACGGTATCTCAACTTCTAATATTTTTGATATATTTTTACCGCAAGTAATCTTCCCAACGGTTGGTAAACCCTTCGTGCGGTTTACCAACTTTCCATAAAAGTACTCTTGGTAAAGAAAAGAAAACTTAACAAGGTTAAACTGTAGCGAAGTAACAGAATTAGCAATTCATGAGGTGAAAGTTTGATCACGTCCGATACTTAAGTTCCTTTTCGTAGAGTTTATGGACTTATATGTAATACCTAATAATGGCTTCCTGAATGAAGACTGATTAATTTTAAAAGAGTATATTCACTTCGGCGACATCGGTGCGAGCGAGCGTCGGTGGCAAACAAGTTTACGGCTTGTCTTATGATTAACTAGCTTTTGTCCAAAGCTCCACCCGCGTGAATGTCGGTTTTATACATTGACAATTTTTTATACAAACTTTTATTATTTCAATCTCTTCAAGCCATTTTTCCGCAATAAAATATAGACTATATTCTCCTGCAAAGAATAGGTTATATCTATACAAAATTTAATAAAAATCGGTTCAGTGGTTTAGGCGTGAAAGCGTAACAGACAGACAAAGTTACTTTCGCATTTATAATATTACTATGGATAATTATTCGTTTTGTCCTAGAAAAACAATACAACCTAATAAGAAATCACAAACCAGCCGGTGCCGACTGGGAGAGAGAAGTGAATGATGAATGATAAACGACGAAGAATAGGAACTGAGCAAAGACGATAGATCACTCATTGGAACTGAGTGACTGACGTAGTAGATTAGGTAAACTTTGTTAAACACATCTGAACATATTAGAATTTTTTACACGTTGAATAACTACTTTTATACGACTAGATACCTATTGCTGTCATCGACCAACTTTTTAGGCAGTCGTTTATCTAGTCTGATCTAAAGGTCTTCCCCTTTCAATGAAGGTATATTACCTTTGCCATGCTATCAAATTATTAATTTTTTAGTTCTAAAAAAAAATAATTAACTATAATTAAATCTGGCTGTCTTTTCCTCAAAGAAACTAAAACGAATACAGTAAACTCATTGTGAACACAATTATTGCCATGTAAACAATTACGGAATACTGAGGTTGATTGTGAAATAATGAACACAGCAAACCATACAAATTCAAGACAAATAACTAAACAAAGAGATTGTAATCACATGCACGTCTTCAACTGACAACGTTCACTTCTGTTCCATTGTAAGAATGTATATTATTGTTACGTGTCAGGATGGGGTTCGATGCAAAATGCCAGTTACGCGATGATGCGTTTATTCAAGACTCACACAGTATACTAACAGTAACTAAATAAAGCAATAAACACTTATACTGCACTATCACGCTTCGTATATCGCTCTTCGTAAACTTCCGTATTGCTTAGATGTTCGCTCGAGATCGCTGTATTCACAACTGAACGAAGTGCCGACGTTCGAACCCTTTTTATAGTCACTCAATAGATTTCTAGAACCTTCCCGTTATTACCACAAAGATGCCGACAATTCTCGAAAACAGAACAATGAGTGTAGGTACTTAGCTGCGACGCGTAGGTATGCCTACCGCCGATGATCTATTGTTATACGTGTAGGTAGGTACATGCAAACGTTCTAGCGTAGGTATTTGTCGTATACGTGTAGGTAGGTACTTGCGAACGTTCTAGAGCTTAGGTATTCGTCGTATACGAGTAGGTAAGTACTTGCGAACGTTCTAGCATAGGTAATCGTCGCAACATTGCCCCCCTCTTAATCATGCTCGTCCCGAGCAGCGTTAGAACCGTGATAGGGTGCTAGTCGATCGATGTGGACGATCTTCGGCTTCTTTCTATCGCCCTGTCTTATGCGATAGGTCACGTCATTGATCCTTGTGATCACTTTATAGGGACCCTCCCAGCGGGCCTGTAGCTTCGGTGACTTGCCGATTTTCCTGAGAGGATTATGTAACCACACGAGCGTACCTTCCTCGAAGCCATGATTACTTGCTTTCCTGTCATAGCGAGTTTTCATCTTCTCATTAGCCTTGAGGTTGTTATCTCGCACTAGATCATGTGTCTTATCCAGCTGTGCTTGCAAGTTTGCGACGTACTCTACTGTCGGCTTTGGCGTATCAGGAGGTGTTCCGGTAATCAAGTCTACTGGTAGGCGTATCTCTCTTCCAAAGTTGACTTTGGCTGGCGTAAATCCTGTAGTGTCATGAACCGCGGACCGATCTGATAACAGGAAGAGTGGAATGTAACGGTCCCAGTCTCGTTGATGGTCTTCGACAACCTTGGCCAGATGGTTTTCCAATGTCTGGTTAAACCGTTCTACCATGCCGTCAGACTGCGGGTGCGCTGGTGTTGTCCGTGTTTTGTGTATGCCGAGTAGATTACACATCTCTTGAAACAGGGCTGACTCGAAATTTCTTCCCTGGTCACTATGCAGTTCCAACGGCACACCAAATCGACACACTACTTCCTGGATCAACTTTTTGGCCACGGTCTGAGCCTCTTGGTTTGGTGTCGCAAACACTTCGGGCCATTTGGTAAAGTAATCTTGAACTACTACTATAAAGCGGTTGCCGTCTTCTGTCACGGGAAATGGTCCAGCTACGTCAATGGCAATTCTCTCCCATGGGGCTCCGACACTGTACAGCTGTAGCTTGCCTCTTGATCTAGTACGAGGTCCTTTTACCGAAGCACACGTAGAGCACTTTCTGCACCACTCCTCGATGTCTTCCCGACAGCGTACCCAGTAGAAGCGTTCTCTCACCTTCACCAAAGTCTTCTTCACACCAAGATGACCACCTGATGCACCATCATGCACTAAGCGCAGAACAGGTGCAACTTTGTTTCTCGGGATCACCATCTGTAGAACTTGGTCCTTCCCGTCAGGTGATTCCCACTTTCTATATAGCACGCCTTGTTCCAAACTCAGACTGTCCCACTGAGCCCAGTAGGCCTTCGTATTTGGGCTTGCGGCTGATACGTCCTGCCATAATGGTTTCCGACCCTGAGCCTTCCAATCCATTATTAGTTTAAGATCTCTGTCTTCTTTCTGTACCTTACTGATTTCCTCTTTGTCCCAGGATTCATCGGTCCCCTGAGTCCTGACAATTTTCACTACCTCCTTGGACTCATGCTTCAAACAGTGTTTACAATCCTGGGAGCATGGACGTCGCGATAAGGCATCAGCATTGGAGTGAATCCTTCCACTGCGGTGTTCTATTACAAAGTTGTACTCCTGTAGTTGTTCGATTCATCTCGCGACTTGGCCTTCAGGATTCTTGAACTGGAGTAACCACTTCAGTGCTGCATGGTCTGTTCGTAGTGTGAACTCTCTTCCCAGCAAGTATTTATTAAAGTGTTGTAAGGTCTTCACAACTGCTAGTAATTCACGCCGAGTTACACAGTAGTTTCTCTCAGGCTTCGATAGAGACTTGCTGAAGTAGGCGATGACCACTTGCTGTCCATTTTGCTCCTGAGATAACACACCTCCGATTCCAGTATTACTGGCGTCTGTGTCCACAATAAATCTGCCTTCTCTATTAGGGTAGCACAGGACTGGAGCTGAACACAGCAACTCTTTGACTCGTGTAAATGCACGTTGACAATCCGAGTCCCAAACGAAGTTCCTCTTTTCTTCTGTAAGGTGGTGTAATGGCTTAGCTATTTCAGAGAAGTTCTTCACAAAACGCCGGTAGTAAGCACTGAGGCCCAGGAAAGTTCTTACTTCGGTTTTAGTTTTTGGTACAGGCCATTCTTGCACCGCTTTTATTTTCTCTGGATCCGTTTGAACACCTCTATCCGAAATAATGTGGCCTAAGAACAAAACTTCTTTCTTGAAAAAGGCGCACTTCTTCGGATTAAGTTTCAGGTTTGATTCACGAAATCTCTTGAACACTTTCTCAAGATTCTTGCGATGTTCCGTGAAACTGCGTCCCATAACTATGACGTCATCCAAGTACACCAGACAGGCATCTCCCAAAAGACCCACTAGTACGCGTTCCATAAGCCTTTCGAACGTAGCTGGTGCATTACACAATCCAAATGGCATTACCCGGAACTGCCACAGGCCTTTGCCAGTACCGGTGGTAAATGCAGTCTTCTCCTTATCTTCTGGCCGGAGTTCCACTTGCCAGTAGCCACTTTTCAGATCTACCGTAGAGAACCACTTCATGCCTCCAAGCATGTCCAAAGTGTCGTCAATACGGGGCAAAGGATAGCTGTCTTTCTTGGTCACGTTATTCAGCATCCTGTAGTCTACACAAAACCTAGTACTGCCATCTTTCTTCTTCACGAGTACAACAGGTGAAGACCATGGGCTGGATGATGGCTCTATGATCTTGGTTCGTGCCATATTCCCAATCAGCTCGGCTACTTCTTGTTCTTTTGCTAGTGGCACTCGTCTAGGTCTTTGTTTAATAGGCTGTGTAGCACCTGTGTCGATCGGGTGTTTCACTAACCCCGTTCTTCCAAGGTCGTTTTCTTCTTTAGTGAAAATGTCCTTGTAGTCCAGTAGCAGCTTCTCTGCTTCCCGATATTCGTTGGGTGACAAACTTTTCTTCGTGGTCTCTAATAACGGGCCCATATGGTTTGCGGAAGAGGCAGTCTGGACGTTCTCTTGGATCTTCCTTAGACTGCTCACAGCCTCACATCGTCCCACGATCACGTTCTTCCGTAACAACATCGCCGAATTGCTAAGGTTGGCAATTTTAACTTTTGCTCCACTTCTAGTCATTACCAAAGTTCTGGCTGTAATTCGACTGGTATGGCGCCCAGGATCTTCCACTATGACGCAACGATCAGCCGCTATACCCTCAGGAAACCTTACATCGACTAAGGTTTCTGACCTTGGTGCCAAGGTTATCGTTTTGGCACAGTAGACCGCTATTGAAGAACAGCCTTCTAGAAAGACCTCTTGGTCTGGGAAGCTTAGAACACCTTTAGCAATATCGACAACGCACTGCTGCATTCGTAGGAAGTCTAAGCCGATAATGCAGTCATCCGTTATGCTTGCCACCAAAACGGTTTGATGATAAATCTTCTCTCCTAGTTTGATTTTCACATCTGTAGCTCCGAGGACGGTCACTGGCTGGCCAGTCGCTGTTTGCAATTTGCAAGATGGTCGTGCGTCTTCCCACTGAATTGTTCGCCGCAGAAGTTCTGGTCGTACGATGGTCTTCGACGCGCCCGTATCTATCGTAAAGCGAACAGGTTTACTATTGATTTCTCCAGCTGTTACCAGGCTATTACCGTCACATGCCTGTGATACTTGCACTGTGGGGGCTTGACGTAACGGATCTTGACAAGCATCAACCTGAGTAGTAGCTGACACCATTCTACTTCTTCTCTGGTCTGGACAGTTGATTCGGATATGGCCCCGCTTGCCGCATCCGTAGCACATAGGCCCACCTCGTGGTCTAGCAGCTGCAACAACTTCCCGTACTTTATGCGACTTGTAGTCGTTTCGCACAGCTTCCACCTCAAGGGCATGTGCTAAGGCCGCTTCTAAAGATGTATGGTGTGCCAACCGAACAGTTGTTCTAACCTCAAACTCTCGTATGCCGTCCACGAAAGCTTGCACAACTATGTGGTCCACAGATGATGTACTGGAGGCATAGGCTCGTCGTACCAGGCGTTCAATTTCGGCAGCCTATTGTTGAAGTCCCTCACTCGCCTTCTGAGTTCGATCCTTCAGCTGAGCTCGATAAACATGCTCCAGGTGCTTATCGCCAAATCGAGCTTCCAATGCCTTCAGGAGTGCGTCTAAGTTTCGTCGGTCAGCAGGTAAGTTCTCTAGGATCAGCAGTGCATCCCCTCTAAGTGCCAAAGTAAGCGCCGTCAGTGCGTGATCATCTTCCCATCCATTTCCTTTGGCAACTACTTCGAACTGGTGTCGAAAGGCCGTCCAGGAAGACGAGCCGTCAAAGGAGGGAAGTTTAAACTTGGGACCTCCGGAAGTGACTGCCGCGGCCACGGGCGTAGTACTTGAATAAAGGACCTTGGTGTTCTGGAGCTCTTTAATCATCTTGTCATGATGGTTCATGGTGGTCTGGACATCTTCGAGTATTTCATCATGTTTGCTGGTGCGTTTTTTTACCACTTCAACGTCTTCTTGAAGAGTACTGATGACGGTGCTGAACCCTTCCAACTTAGAGTCCATAATTTCTCGAAGGTCCTCTCGGATAGCCTGGCGTTGTCTGTCTTCGGCTTGCAGTTGACCTTCCTTAAGGTCTAGAAGAGCTTGGCGTTGGCGCTCTTCAGCTTGGCGTTGGCGCTCTTCAGCTTGGCGTTGACCTTCCTTCAACTCCTCCATGACTTGACGTTGCCGTTCTTCAGCTTGGCGTTGGCGCTCTTCAGCTTGGCGTTGGCGCTCTTCAGCTTGGCGTTGGCCCTCCTGTATAACGGCTAAAAGGGACGACATGTCGAAGCCAGAGCCCATACCCGTCGACGCCGCAGAAGTGCCGGGATCACTAACTACTGCTGCGCTAGACTCTTCAGTATCGGCCATAATCGATGGTTCACGAGTTTCGTCTACCGCCGCCTGTCGTCGAGTGCGTACTCCCTCGTCGCGTGGTGTGACTGGCATTCTCACTTCTGTCACCAATTGTTACGTGTCAGGATGGGGTTCGATGCAAAATGCCAGTTACGCGATGATGCGTTTATTCAAGACTCACACAGTATACTAACAGTAACTAAATAAAGCAATAAACACTTATACTGCACTATCACGCTTCGTATATCGCTCTTCGTAAACTTCCGTATTGCTTAGATGTTCGCTCGAGATCGCTGTATTCACAACTGAACGAAGTGCCGACGTTCGAACCCTTTTTATAGTCACTCAATAGATTTCTAGAACCTTCCCGTTATTACCACAAAGATGCCGACAATTCTCGAAAACAGAACAATGAGTGTAGGTACTTAGCTGCGACGCGTAGGTATGCCTACCGCCGATGATCTATTGTTATACGTGTAGGTAGGTACATGCAAACGTTCTAGCGTAGGTATTTGTCGTATACGTGTAGGTAGGTACTTGCGAATGTTCTAGAGCGTAGGTATTTGTCGTACACGAGTAGGTAGGTACTTGCGAACGTTCTAGAGCTTAGGTATTCGTCGTATACGAGTAGGTAAGTACTTGCGAACGTTCTAGCATAGGTAATCGTCGCAACATTATTATTACCTCACAAGGTGGACAAGACGGCTTTATGCGTGCGTTTCTTTTGAAGCGGGCGTAGAGGACAGGAGAGGAGGACGGCTCATGACCGGCCAAAGTGACGAAAATTGGAGGAGGCCTATGTCCAGCAGTGGACGTCTTTTGGCTGATATGATGATGATGATATTATTAGGTACCTAACCTACTGTCAGACAAGATAGGATTATGAGCTGGAGCTATGAGTGTTCTTGTGTTATAATGTTTTGAGTATAAAGGATAAGCGACCAAGATGTATCTGTTTTTCCGAACTTTGATGACAATGTCACAGAGGTAGACTGAGGAGAAGCTTGACCTTGACCTTGACCTTGATCTTAACTTAGGAATTTACAATGAGGGCCGCAACTGTACAACTTTTTTTATGAAAGCTTACCAAAGTGTCTCTACTCTGCCTGATGGTAAGCAGTTAGTGGAATCCAGAAATGGTGGATACCATTCCAAAAGCCAAACTACAAATTGATATTAATGTTACATAGATAATAAAATGACTGATGTAAAAATCAATATTACTAGTCAATGTCACACTTTTGCATCACCTACAACACTATCTCGATCATACTGGTCTCAGCCGATTTGCACCAGAATCAAAAACCTGAAGAAATCTCGCCTTAATCTACATAAACTAGCATTTTCATATCTCAACATTTTATACATTTTTCAATATGAAAATGGAATAGAAACCATATATTAAAAGGAATGAGAAACGTGTTCATACTTGGAATGGTTGCATTACATCACGTGGTAAATTGTAGGTCGATACGGTTTGTTTAACGAGAAGGTGTTATGTATTCTAGTCCTAGGTCGGAGGGAAGATACCTACAGAAAAAAAATATATAACAAGAGACAAGTTTGTTATTGTCATTTTTTATCATTTATCATAACATAATATATGTATAAGCTCTCAATCTTATAATAGGTATAGGTACCTACTACAATATTATTTGACCCTTATTCAATTCTTTTTGAATCAGTGTCTTCTATAATTAAAAGAATAGTACTAATACAGTGATCACTTCATGTCGTAATAGTTTTTCTTTATCCGTTGTCCATCTTGTATCTATTAAACATGTAAATTATGATTCATAGATAATGGTTACAATCTGATGTTAAAAACAAGTGGCATGAGTTTCTTCTTCTTCTTTTTTTTTGGCAACAGAGCCGACGATTGTGTCAGCTATTTCTGCCAGCGTCAAGTTTAGAATAATATATTCTTGTTGATGATATTAATGGTATATTACAATGATAAAAATAGAAAAATGTAGATGAAATTAAATGACAATCATCTTTAATGAAAACAAAAGATAGACAACCGAGAATTACCTCACAATAGTGATAAACGTCAAATAACAAAAACGAAATAATATTCAAAAAGAGTGTGTGTACTCATGTACGCACGTAAGAAGTTATACTTCTTTCACGTTATACTTCTTACGTAACAATCCAAAAATACCAAATAATAACACAACGCATACATACATAACAGTTAACCTCAAATCTATAAATGCACTTAAAACAGTATATTAAAACCACTTTTACCACTAATATTCAAAATAAATATTTTTACTGATAAATGATCAATAAAAAATATCTATCACCGTCATAAATATATTTGAATTGATATAAACGCTAATATATTTTTTATTTATTCACATTGATTATTTGTACTGATACGACACACAAAGGTTCGCAACTAACTTCAGGGTGTTGCTTTTTTCTGTCGGCGTGCGCGCACATCGTAAAAATTCACTCTCATCATTTTTCCCAATCGCGCCAAAAGAAGTATAACTTCAAAAATCAACATTCAACAAGAAACTCATGGGAAGGTCCATCTTTTGTTTTCACGGAAGATGGTTGTCATTTAATTTCATCTACATTTTTCTATTTTTATCATTGTACTTAATATACCATTACAATCATCAACAAAAAATTATTTTATACTAGCTTTATGTGGCGCGGTTTCACCCGCGCGTAAAATATGTTGTGTATCCCTCGGGCACCAGACTAATTTTCGGGAAAAAAAGTAGCCTATGTCCGTCTCCGGCACCGAATCTATCTACATACCAATTTTCATCGAAACCGGTTCAGCTGTTTAGGCACTGTGTGGTAACAAACACACACACACACTTACAAACATTTGCATTTATAATATTAATAGGAATTGACACTGGCAGAAATAGCTGGCACAATCGTCGGCTCAGTTGTCATAATAAAATGAGAAGAAGAAGAGGAAATTCTCCTATTACGAGAAACCACTGCCCAACAATGAATAGCTTAGGGTTGAATAGTTAAAACATATCTTGCAGCTCCTCAGTACCTAACCAGTCTGATTTGATAATTAATTTATTCTTATTTACTCGTAGATGTATCGAAAGAGCACATCGTACGGGTCATAACAAGAAAAGCTTTTCAAAAAATCTTGTATTCATTGTTATGAAGTTAGAAATAACTAGCTGAATGACAATGTTGATTTCTCATACTTTAACTTCTCTTTTCCGTGGCAGACACTTGCATGGTGTAAAATTTTGTAGTAAAAATATTTGATTTCGCGGCGGAAAATTGTCGCGTTTACATTGTAAATTATGAGTTCGTTATAGGATTTGTTTTAGAAATTGAGTTTTGTTGAAATGAAGATTTATTAAAAATACAATATTATAAAGCTAGCCTTATTTGTACCGCAGATTTTTATTTATTGCCGACAGTAGCAGAGGAACAAATAGCCCACGCGTGATGGTAAGTAGTAACTGCCGCTCATGGACTATCAGTCGTCCCTAGCATAGCTCCTGCAATACCAGAGACTCTGCGAAGCCGCTCTATCGTGAAGGGACTAGGGTAGGGGAAAGGATTGAAGGAGGAAAAAGGAAAAGGGGGGCAATTGAGTCTATACTATTATGTGCATTACAGAGTACATTTAGGTACATTCTTTTACAGAGAAGGCATGAGCATTAATCACCACGCTTAAGGTGGATTGACATTTTTATAAGTACAGATTTTCCTATAATATTTACCTCGCCCTAAGTCAGTAATATCCATGATAAACTTGAAAGTAAAAACAAAAATATATCCTTTAATCATACACTCGCTGAAATATAAAAATTGTAGCTAATGCTGAGATATAAAAGCCTTTTGTTGCGCCACACCGCTATACAACAAATTTTGATTAATTATTTAGAAATTTGTTTTAGTTTAGCCTTAGCCTTGAATTATTTATTGAATAAATTATTTATTCTGTACAAACCTGAATAAACACGCGATTAATTATTAATTAGTTAATTTATTAGTCTGCTTACAAAACGAGTCTTTGAATCGAAGTCGATCAGAATGAAAGGAAATTAATGAACGTCGTATAAAAGAAATCCGGTACGTTTATATTTTTCAATAGTAATATTTTCGATAATAAATGGCTAATTTATCAAAATGTGAACAAGCGATATCGATATAAGACGATAAAATATTTTTTTTCTTTCTTTTCTTTATAAAGACTGCTTCTTTTTGTTTTAAAAAGAAGCACTAGGGTACAAGCCCTGTGTCGCGGAGGATTTGAAAAACATACATTAGCGTTCACAAATTACACCCAGACTCGGAACAAATATTTAGATCGCACAAAGTTTTGTTCCGTATGGGGATCGCACCCACAATCTCGTGCATTGCAGTCGCTTACGCTCCCAAGTCCCACTGCACCACAAAGGCAGTTGCTTAGCAGATAAAATGGTAAAAAACAGATTTCAACGTCATTTAAAGGAAAACTATCCGAATGCTTGCCGAACTTGGTACTACAAGTCTCCCTTTCCTGTTGAACATTCAGAGGCCGATACAAGACAAGATGAGTTATGAGAGTGCACTGAGTTTCAGAGGACGGTGTCAGGAATAGACCAATGTGGACAAAAGGTAAACAATAGGAATGCTGATCTCACCACTATGTACATGTACTACACATAACCAGTAACAGAGACAGTTTTAAACGAGAAATAAGCAACTTGTCGAAAGTCGAAATGGCCCTGTGGATAAGGCACCCGATTCGTGTAAACATGAGGTAGTGGGTTCGAATCCGGGCAAGTACCAATGTGATTTTTCAAATCATATGTACTTTCTAAGTTTATTTTGGACATTTCTGACTGACGGTGAACGAAAACATCGTGAGGAAACCTGGACGTAAAAGTCTGAAATTGTCAATCCGCCTTGAGCAAGCGTGGTGATTAATGCTCATTCCTTCTCTATGAGAAGAGGCATTTGCCCTGCAGTGGGTTAATGTGGCAAAGCGTTAATTAATGGTCAAAAAGGCCGTGGCCACATTTTGCGAAATGCGCCGTTAAAGTTAGCCAACGTCGCATAGCGAGCGAACTGACGCGCTTTGATGTCACAAACGCCGCCTGAGCTATCACCTAACGTCTAACGTCATTAAAAATGCCGCATCCCTTTAACTGCAATAAACTGTTGGCTACATAAGTGTAATGTCTTGGTTAGCGCCTTTATTAACGCGTTACGACGCAGGTGGAGCAGTAGTATATCGCTGAGCTTGCAGTTATGACACCAAGAATACATACATTAGCCGTAGCATCTTTATAATGTGCTACGATATTGCGTAGCACTTTAAACACACCGTAGCTCCTCGTAGCCCAATATATACGTTTTACTTGCTACGAAGCTACAAGGGCTACGAAAATTGAGAATCTATATCTATATAAAGCGGAAGAGTTTGTTTGTTTACACGCGCTTATCTCCGGAACTACCAGATGGATGTGAATAATTCTTTTTGTGTATGATAGCCCAGTTCTTGAGGAACGTTATAGACTATGTAACATAAGTCTACTGGCGACAGAGGCAGAGCAGTAACTAAAGACGCGGATGAAACCGCGCTGTGGGCAGCTAGTACTTAATATTTGGCATATAGGGTGAAAGTATATTCTGCGATTCTGAACTGTCAACCTCATGTATGAAAGGATGGTAACAATTAGGCCTATAATGATCATCATCATATCAGCCAAAAGACGTCCACTGCTGGACATAGGCCTCTCCCAATTTTCGCCACCGTGGCCGGTAGTCCGCCGCCCTCATCCATTGGTTGCTCGCCACCCTTATAAGGACGTCGCCGTCGGTCCACCTTGTGAGGGGTCTGTCCACGCTGCTCATACATTACACCATTATTACTTTATTTTTAGCTTTTACTATTATATATTTACTACTACCGCGTCTTTGTTTACTGCTCTGCTCCCGTCGTCTGTAGCGTGATGTTACCCTACAACCTTCCCAGAGAACTGGGCTATCATACGTAAAAAGAACTATTCAAATCCGACTGGTAGTTACAGAGATTAGCGCGTTCAAACAAACAAACAAACTTTTTCGCTTTTACCTCTAAAACATATCTAATGCTTAAACATTAAAACAAGATTATCATATATTTTCACAAATATACGCACATATTTTTATCAAATCTCTTTGGTTAAGGAAATCCTTTTGAGAAGGCTTCGAAGGGATAAGGCGATACTCGATACTTACAAATTGTATGCAGGAGAGATTATCTGATAGCTTATACTTAAGTATGCATAGCCTGAAAGGTTTGAGCTTAAAGTTGAGATAATAGCGTTATAATGTAACTAGTTATGTGTGATAAGACCACCCTAAAACAGAAAAACTTTTACTTCTGATAAACCTTAACCGTGCAAACAGTGTTCTGTTACCTTAAAATCAAACATTAACTGTAATGACTTGTTTGACTGGTTTGTTGGTCTAGTGGTTAGTGACCCTGACTGCTAAGCCGGAGGTGAGTTCGATTCCCACCCAGGACAAACCTTTGTGTGATAAGCATGATTGTTTGTTCTGTGTCTGGGTGTAATTTAACTATATTATGTATGTATTTACTAAAAAAAAAATGTATATAAGTAGTATATCAGTTGTTAGTACCCATAACACAAGCAAATATAATTGCTTATTTGGGGCTAGATGGCGCTGTGTGAATGTGGTAGAATATTATATTATTATAAGAACCAGTGTGTAAGGTGGTCCGATAGAACACCAGGTTTCCATGCTTATTTAGTATAAATACACCTGTCAGTACGACAACAGTCACTTCTGAAGTTCCAGTCTCTGTCTTAACATAAAGTTAGCTAAAGTTTAAAAATTTTGCATTTTAAAATAAATAAATATTTTTTTTTTAAATTAAAACGCTTCCAATAATTTGACTAACTTAAGTTAAGTTACTAAAATTCAGCAGGGTATATAATAATAGTAGCTGCGCCCTACGGCTTCGCCCGCACGAAAAATGGTACGTGTTTAATTAATGTAACTTGGGAACCAGAACGATTTTCGGAATAAAAAGTAGCCTATGTCCGTCTCCGGCAATAAATCTATGTACGTACCAATTTTCATTTTAGCCTACCAAAGTGACACAACCCCGCCTGATGTTAAGCAGTCGGGGTTGTGTTACCAAAAGCTATCGTCTTAAACTGCTGGTATGGTGGCCTCTACTATGGCGGCTGGGGATGAGGTTAGGGGAAGGGAATGAGGGAGGTGAGAAAAGAGGAAAGGGGGGAAATTGGGCCCCCAGCGCTCTCACTCACCGAACGAAACGCAGTAGTACGGATACTACTATTCTTACGTCGATCTTCTATGAGAGGGTAGTACTTCCCCGGACGATTCGACCCATTCATGCTGAAACCAGCGTGGATCCGTTTAGGCGCTGAGTGGTAACAAACATTAAAATTATACATTGTGATTTGTGAAATAGAGGTACATTGTGCACTCCTGTGGTAAATTAAGTTCATCTTACTTTATACTTATACCAAATATTAACAGTTTATATAATACCTACATAGAAACATTTATCACAGTTCACATGTTGCCTTTACTTTTTGTAGCAATATGCAAATTGAGGCTACCTGTAAAGCACACATTTTACTTTTATTTTTCTTTTCAACTTAGAAAGCTGTAAGTAATTAATTATCTATAGAGTTAAGTGTTTTGCCTTTGTCACTTTGCATGCTACTTAAAACTGTAACTTACAAAAATTGTAATAACCTGGCGATTAAAAAGAGTGGTCTGAGTTTCTTGCCAGTTCTTTTTATGGCTCTACTTCGTCAGCGAACTGGCTGTTGGTAAATTTGCTGACATTTTGTAAGCTTTGACGTTCATAAGTGTTAATTAACTTATATGAATAAGCATATTTCATTTCAAACAAACACACACACACACACTTTCGCGTTTATAAGATTAGTAGGAGACATAATTACTCATCGTCCTAATATTATGTGGTTGTCATTCCCAAGTATCACGTACACACTTGAGATATCCGTAATGTTCGTAAAGTACAATAGTCCTCGGTTTATTGTTTGTGGTAAGATAATACAGACAAACGAAATGTTGGATTGTTTGAAATACGATAAACGGAGTCAACAAGCTATTATATTAAGCGGAAGAGTTTCTTTGAACGCGTTTATCTCTGCAACTCCCAGTCGGATTTAAAAAAACATTTTTGCGTATGATAGCCCAGTTCTCGAGAAAGGTTATGGGCTGTGTAACATCACGCTACTGGCAACGGGTGCAGAGCAGTTAGCTAAGACGCGGGTGTTAAAAGTATTAGTCTATTATGTTATAAATATTACCAACATTTGCAATGCGCAAGTCATACGTACTCCTGTTACCAAGTGTGGTGATTATAGCTCCTTTCTTTTGAAGAGGCTTCTGTACAGAAGAAGACGTCTCTTGGCTGATAGAAAGGTTGCGGAGATAAGAGTCTGGTTAGGCCATAAATTAAACAAGGGCTTAAAGTTTTCAATACACAATCCCCGCCTCACACATTTGTGTGAGGTTAGAGGGAGATATTTTTTATGTTTATAATAATAATAACACTAAACGTTTATTTTCAGGTTGCATAAACCCATAGATATATACCTTACAGACTAATATACATATTCTACAATAAAACTTTTAACCGCTTACTTACCATACATTTTGGCCAAAATTCTTCTTGTAGGCAAGTTTTAAGATATTGCGCCGGCACCCGCACTACGAACGATTTAAAGTTCGTGTTATGACGTGACTCCAACCTCTCAACCCTCATTCTATGGTGATATAGTTTATTCGACAATATGGCTTGTTCACTAGTTTAAGAGTTTAAAAAGAAAAAGTTTTTTTTTACTATTTTAGTTATACCTACTAGCGTCCCCCGCCTACTTCACGTCGGTATTAAAATTGGTTGCGATTGCACGACTTGGTTCACTGTTATCGTTACTACTCGGTTCTTACAGGTGATAGGTTGATGTCTTAAATACCTTTCTCGAGAAACCGACAATACAACAGAGAAAACCACATACAAATCCATTATGTGGTTCTCGAGATTAGTGCGTTCAAAAGACAGACGATTTCTTCGCGACTTCAATTATACTATGTAGGTATAAATTACTTTAGTTTTCTTATTTTCTTCGCGTAATCTACTTACTTGTATACACGTATTTAAGTAAGATGTATTGAACTAGAGTCTTGGGAGAACTAACCATTTTTCAGTCCAACAATTACATTCTTATTACTGCGTATAATTAAAGAGGCATCGTTACAAAATCCCAGATAATCTCCACATAATAAAAAAATGTGTACTTGTTCTCATTAAGTTAACCACTATGCTAGAATCAATGAGAACATTTACATTTTGTTGTAATATAAAGGAGAAGAGTTATTTTGAACGCGCTAATCTCTGAAACTACAGAACTGGACTATCATCCGCAAAAAGAATTATTAAAATCCGACTGATTTCAATAATTCTTTTTGCGGATGATAGTCCAGTTCTTGAGAAAGGTTATGCTATGTAATATCACGCTACTGGCGACAGGAGCAGAGCAGTAACCAAAGACGAGGATGAAATCGCATAAAAGTGAATCGTATAAAAGTAAAGCGTCTGTCTGTGGAGTTGGAGTAGATTTTGATTCATATTAGGTTAATGTTAAGAAACATCGTGTCCATCTTTTGCTTTCACGGAAGATGGTTGTCATCTAATTTCATCCACATTTTTTCTATTTTTTATCATTGTAATATCATCAACAAGAATATTATTCTAAACTTGACGCTGGCAGAAATAGCTGACACAATCGTCGGCTCTTGCCAAAAAAAAGGAGAAGAAGAAGAAGAAGAAACATCGTGTTGGAATCTTGCAAGTATAATATATGCCAAACGCCACCTAGACCTAAAGTAAGCATATATTATAGCTTATGTTATGGGTTCTAGAATGCGGATATACATACTTTAATACTTTTTTGTAAATATTAACATACCTATTATTTAAAGAAACAAGGTGAATAACGAAACAGTATGAAAAAAGATTAGGTAGTTTTGTTTAGCTTTTTACGAGAGCTAATTTAAGATATACTATGAATTTCAACTATCACACATTTTTAGGTAAACTACAAGTCTCAAGTCACAAGATATTTATTCATTTAGATTAATGGAATTAACACATACTTCTTCTTCTTCTCCCTTTATTATGGCAACTGAGCCGACGATTGTGTCAGCTATTTCTGCCAGCGTCAAGTGTAAAATAATATACTAGTTGATGATTTTAATGGTATAATACAATGATAAAAATAGAAAAAATGTGGATGAAATTAAATGACAACCATCTTCTGTGAAAACAAAAGATGGCTTCCAACACATACTTGATATGACCTTTAAAAACTATGTTACAAAATGTCAGCCAATCAACCTACAGCCAGTTAGCTGACGTAGGGCATGAGAAGAATTGCGGAAACTCAGGATACTCTTTTTAATCGGTAGATAATAATAAATTACAATTTTGGTCTGAGACAATTTTAACATTCAACGCTCACAAACAACTCTAAATACAACATAAAAAACAATTTTTGAACGAATAATTATATGTTTTTAATTTATTTTACCAACTGACCAAATAGAATACTGTAGATAAGTATTTACTCTAAGATCTGAGATATAATGAAAACCAATAAACACATAAAAAGACACACTTTTTTGGAAAGATTTTCTTGTGTTTATTTATTCATTTATTTTACTCACAAAACAACATTACAATCATAGTAAGGTAATTAACAAAAGAATAGGTACAAATATAAAGCTAGATTGTAACTATGTGTGAACAGAATGTTCTAAGTAAAGTGAGGGTTAGTTGTGTTATTTTATAAATTAAATGATATAAAACTTAAACTAATGTGTGAGTGTGTTACTACTAAATTATGGAATGAAAACAGACAAAGAGGCTTAATATTAGAGAGGCTAATTATTAATTTATCTAGAACTAGACCCACAGGAACATAAAATGCCTTGGATTAGTCTGGTTGACCGGACAGCTGAACTACGGGAAAAAGAACACTTAAAATTACTGAGACTATTTTCTGAAGGCTTGTAAATATGTCAACGGAGGAATGCTTGGATACTACTTCATTGTACGATCGACACATTCTAGTAACGTGTACATTCAAGTCGATATCGATTGATATAAAGTTTGAAATTGCATTGTATTTCTTATCATTTCCTTTTTGGTTGATGGTGCGTTGGGTGCGATCTGAACAAGAACAGGTGCAATATGATACTATCACCTTACCCATAGACAATTGATGACATGTTATGACTTCTTGACATGAGTCTATTGAAGAAACTCAGAGCAAGTTCTTTTAAACAACATTGCTATATTCTTGTAAACATAAGAAGAAGCGAAGTCCTAAAATAAAATAGAGTGTGTTATGTTTCCTATGACTTTGGAAGGGGAGATAACAATGAGACATGTAAGTAAGAACCGAACTGAATGAAAAATATTGTGTGGTCATTTGAGGGTCGAATGCAGCAAGTATTTGAAGTGTTTTAATACCATGAAATGTCATGAACGCTCGAGGAATGACCAATGATTTTCTAATAGGTAAAATTTTATTGTGCATAACCATAGGCTATACTTGTTTGTCCAATTTGGTAGCTCCTCAACATCACCGAAAAAACTCGAATACCATTTTATCCACTCCAGGAATCGCAACTCTACGTAGCAATCATTAAAAAATACTCTTTTCCAGCTAATTCTTACATATATTAAGCATCAACTGCACCGTGTACGCCGTAGACACATATTATGTGCAATACTTTTAGCGTCGTTATATTTTATTATATGTAACTTTATACATCATTTTGATCAGCCAGACCATAGCGAACTTAATAGGTAAGTACTTTCTTATATAATTGAGAATTTGTTCGTATTTCTACCTCCGTGGTGCAGTCGGAGCGCAAGCGCCTGCTGTGCAAGAGGGTGTGGTATCGATCCTCACACGAGACAAAAGTTTTTGTGATCCACAAATATTTGTTCCGAGTCTGGGTTCTTAGAAACATACATTTAAGGACACATAGTACTATGTGTCCTTAAATGAATGTTTCTAAAGTCCCCCGCGACACAGGGCTTGTTCCCTAATACGTAATTTGTCTTTTAAATGAAGAATATTTGGGTAAACACGGTGGGCTACAATAAGTTACGATCACTCATAGGCGTATCATTAGCATCACTAAAATAACGTATCTTGAATGTAGTCCTTTTTAATATTGTTTCAACCAAAAAACTTCTGTTGCTAGCTTATTTACTTTGACCATAATCGCTCTGACCCGTAGGTGGCTAAATTCCTTTATTAGATAATCGGTCTATTTTGTGAGTCAACAAAATTGCGTCAACTGATTTTTTTTGGTCGCTAATCCAAAACTATTTTGCATTAACGTAAAAGCTAGCAGTTCAGCTTGCTATGTGTCCATTGCCATTTTAGTAAGATTTTTCCTCAAGCAATGTCAGATATTTTAGTTTTAAGTGGATTTCTAGGTTTCATAAACGATCTTACTACGAGAAATCTGTGACTGATTTAAAAAAAAAATTAATAACCTACTTACTCCTTACAAAGATTACACAGGCAATATATTTTTGTGCTAATACTACTATTATTATGAATGCAAAGTTTGTGTGTGTGTTTGTTGCCACTCAAAGCCTAAACGGCTGCACCGATTTCAATGAAAGTTGGTATGTTGGATTCGGTGCCACATTTTATCCCAAAAATTGTTATGGTTACCAAGGGAGACTAAACACATTTTCGGCGCGGGCGAAGCCGTAGGGCGTAGCTAGCAACTATCTCAATATTTCTTTCAGTTTAATTGAAGACCTCCTCAAAACAAACGTGTTACTTGAAAAAGGTGCAGGTTGCTTGCTGCCCGAGCTCGATATATTCTCGCAAGAAGTTGTGGACAATATAGATCTAAAATATAGGCCTAAGATTGTATGTCGTGATACTGACATTGACTGGGTCACTTGCAATGTACGTTACTTAGAAATGCTTATTTTAATGTGTAGTGTAGTAAATTTTATAGTCTAGGGAGCTGGGGCCCTACCACAATCTCTACAGCGATCTTAACCTTACTTTGTCTCTATCCTTGTTTTTACTGCTACATAAGAACAAGACAAAACACAAAGTAAGATTAAAATAATACTGCTTTAAGAGGTGGCGGTAGGCCGATTGGGCATAACGACATTTGTTATTAACTCTAGTTTTAATGGTTTAGGCATCGGCTTTCTAAGCAAAAGCAAGATAGTAAGTTAAAAGTCGAGCAGGCACCAAAATGACGCTTTTAAATTTCTATGTACTGTTTTACTTTAAAACATACTGACATAATTGTTGAAGAAAATATTGTGAAGTGTCTAAAATGGTTAACCGTAGAAGCGTGGTGTCCATGTCTGTATAAGAAATACCCTTTGTCCTGTATTGGGATGAAAGTAGGACGATTATCTACGCCGATGTTTCAAGTTTTCCCAATACCTCTGCTATTTATTGTAAAGTTTGACTTCTTGTTTCTTTAGGCAAGCAACCTTACGAGATGTTGTCCGTGTTGTATTTCAGAAATCAGAGTGTTACGTCACGCTTAAAGAACTAAAAGATGACGTAGAATGTACCTATACGGATATAATATATGTGAACGACAATTCATATTATTTAGACGATCCCATCACAGTAGTGGGTTATGACAAATATTTGCTAAATAGAAGTGATCATGTTAAAATTTCTTGTACTGCGACAACTTGGAACATGTTAGTACTACCTACTTGTTTTTATATTAGCCTACTTACTCCATCCTGGAGACCTACCATCATCTCTTACAGCAGTATTATTTTAATGTTACTTTGCGTTTTTTTTTTCTTTTTATATTATACTACCAAAGTGACTCCACCCCGCCTGATGGTGGAATCCAGAAATGGTGGTACCATACCAAAAGCCCTCGTCTTAAACTACTTAAACTACTGGTATGGTGGCCTCCACTATGGCGGCTGGGAATAGGGTAAGGGTAAGGGAATGAGGGCGGTGGCGAAAGAGGAAAGGCGAGAAATTGGGCCTACGGCGCTCTCACCCACTGAACGAAACGCAGTAGTACGGATACTACACTGTTACGTCGATTTTCTATAAGAGGGTAGTACTTCCCCGGACGATCCGACCTATTCATGCTGAAACCAGCGTGGATCTACTACCGTAAACTTTTTTCTTTATACCATTAAAAACAAGTCTACAGACAAAGTAAGGTTATAATAAGGTTGCTATAAGAGGTTGTGGTAGGACCACTGATGTTATGCAGTCCCTGGGGTCGTTGTGGTGGATACTATCTATTATTATATATATTATATATATTATTTTTTTTTTATTTATTTATTGCATACAAAAAGATACATAACAAGGAAAATATATAAATAAAAATTATGTACAAAGGCTAGCTTAACTCAGAACTGAGTGCTCTAACAGCATACCATTTTTTATTTAAAAGCTCTCGTGGTAAACTGTCGTTTTTATCACTATTTATATCTATACTTATTATATAAAGCGGAAGAGTTTGTTTGTTTGTTTGAACGCGCTAATCTCTGGAACTACCAGTCAAATTTGAAAATTCTTTTTGCGTATGATAGTCCAGTTTTCGAGCAAGGTTATTGACTATGTAACATCACACTACTGGCGACGGGAGCAGTGCAATAAACAAAAATGCAAAGAAAGAAAGATAGTCTCTAAAAGACACAAAATAGAAGAAAGAATACTCGTACGTTGATAAAATTCTTTCTCAAACATCAGTCGCGCGATCACCACGTTATCGCACCGCGCTATTATGATTCCCGAAGGTATTAAAGTTGGTAGGACTTCGAGAATATTAAGCCTACTATACACAGTGCCGGCGTCATGCGGCAGTGCTACCGACTTTGCCTCCGGGCATACCGCCAGCCAAGTATTGGTGCGCCGGTGGCTTTGCCACGCAACAATGTCAAGGGGCAAAAGCCTAGCGGCATGTGCTGTTCGACAAAAGCCAGCGGCCGGTGTCGCCGGCAGTGTATGTAGTAGCCTTTAAGGATGTAACATTGTTGATGATGAGTAGTTCATTAAAGATTTCTTCTTACTAAAAAAGAAACTGAAGAATATCGACGAACTACACGCAACTTTGTATGAAAGCCTCGTTGCGCAAGCCAAACTCTATACAGATTTTATTTTATTTCTATTTACGCTTTTATTACAGTTTCGGAATACCGATTTTATCGCATTGGTCCGGATTCAAGAGTGGATTCCGTCCAGTACCAATAAAACCGACACTTCTTGAAAGAAAGGATGCCTACAATGTAGTGATCCTGCTCTTCGATTCCACATCGCTCAATAGTTTTATAAGATTCATGCCTAAGAGTTACAAACTTCTTAGTGAGGAGATGGGAGCTGTGATTTTGAACAGGTAAAGTACTGGGTGGCGCAAAAGTAAAGACCCTATTTGGTTCAGCTATAACATTTTTTCTAAATTAGAAAACTAGATTTAGATTTTTTTAAATGTATATTTGTGCCATTAAATTTCGTACCATTAGGATTTAAAGATGATGTCTTTTAAATGGTGACCTCCAGAGTTGATACACATTTGAGCCCTATTTATGACATTTTGCATAACTTGCCGTAACACTTCCTGCGATATGTTCGTTATTTCTTGACGAATGTTTTCTTTTAGAGCTGCGAGAGTCTGTGGCTTGTTCACATACACCCGAGATTTCAAAAAACCCCAAAGAAAGAAGTCTGGTCTGGTCAGATCGGGTGATCTTGCAGGCCAAGGCAAATCGCCAAAACGAGAGATAACTCGGCCTGGAAAAGCGTCCCTCACTAAGTCCATAGTGTCGCGCGCTGTGTGTGCCGTAGCGCCGTCTTGTTGAAACCAGATGTGCTCCAGCCCCAATTCGTCCAAACTGGGTATCAAAAACTCACGTAACATGGTTCTGTAGCGTTCTCCAGTGACAGTAATCGCATTGCCTCCAGCGTCTTCGAAAAAATAGGGTCCGATCACTCTGTCAACACAGATGCCACACCATACAGTAACTTTTAGTGGGTGTAGAGGTGTTTCTTGAATAATGCGCGGATTATCAGTGCCCCAGAACCGAGTATTCTGCTTATTGACATGCCCTGAGAGATGGAAATGCGCTTCGTCACTCATAACCAATTTTGAAGGAAAATCTCATAAATAGGGCTCAAATGTGTATCAACTCTGGAGGTCACCATTTAAAAGACATCATCTTTAAATCCTAATGGTACGAAATTTAATGGCACAAATATACATTTAAAAAAATCTAAATCTAGTTTTCTAATTTAGAAAAAATGTTATAGCTGAACCAAATAGGGTCTTTACTTTTGCGCCACCCGTTATAAATAAATAAAATATCCGACATTTACTGTCTCACTGCAGGGAAAAGACCTCATATAAGAAGGCATGAGTATTGGATCACCGGGCTTGCTCAAGGTGGATTGACAATTTTAGTCTCTTTTTATAACTCTCGATTCTCTCACTGTTCTTTTCCTTCAACGTAAGTCAGTGCTGTCCAATATAAACTTATAAAAGACAATCTTATTTGAAAAAAGCACATTTGTACACATCCGAGCACACATACATAGAGTTACAAACTAGCTTTCTATTTTATATATTTCCTGTGTTTCTTTATGTTAGTATCTTCTTTTGTGAGCCAAAAAATCAATAAATAAATCTAAACTCGGATTCAAATTCACGACCTTGTGCTTACGAAGCGGATGTCTAACCACTAAGCCTACGACTTACATTATAAAGTATGACATATTGATACAGTTGTTACTTAAATGCATAACTTCACGCCTGCCTCCCATTAATGGGGTAAGCAGAGACTATAGAACACCATATGCTACGGTCCAAACATACCTTTGCCTCTTCAACATTCAATAATCTTTTCATACATACCTTAAATAAATAAATTTAGTTACAGCGCAATTGCTGATGACACTGCCACGAACCTTTTTGCCATTTTCACTGGCAAGAGACCCACAGAAGTGTTTGAAACAAGGCAGTCGATGTCCAAGGAACACTTCCTTGATAATAAAAACATTGTCTTTCACAGAGTAAAGCAGGTGGGGTAAGTATTGAGTTATTAATTATTGTTTATACAGTTTCGGTGTTAAACAAGAATATCGACGTAAAAGTAATAGTATCCGTACTATTGCATTTCGTTTGGTGAGTAAGAGTGCCGAAGGTCCAATTGCCCCTTTTCCCTGTTGCCTTACCTCCTTCAATCCTTTTACCTACCCACTCCCATCACGGTAGGCAGCGGCTTCGCAGACTCCCTGGCATAACAGGAGCAATGGAGTCATCCATGAACGACAGTTACCATTTACTATCGCCAATAAAAAAAAAATACGGCGTCATCTGATTGTAACTACTGTTATAAGAGTTAACCCTAACATGACTAATGACATAGACACAATGCTAAGAAAACAAAACCAATCCGTTGCCGACCATGTAGGAAGAAAGGAATGAGGAAGGAAAAGGGAAAAAAGAGGGTCGAAGAGGTAATTGAGACGTGCTCGCTCACCGAGCGAAGTATCTACTGTCAACCTGAGTTATAAGGGACTAAAACCCAGTTTCTGAAAGGCTGATTAACGAAAAATTAATAATCACCTGTTAAATCTCATGTGAAGTACCTAAAAGCATGTATAATAAGTTCAATTTGATCTAATTTGTTAACAATTAGATCAAATTAAACTAATTATTCATGCTTTTAGCAACCCAATTGGTACTTCACACGAGATTTAACAGGTGGTTAGTTAACTTTAGTTTATCAGCGTTTCAGAAACTGGACTTTCCCCCCCTAATTGTGCCGAATTTTTAAACGCATGCTAGCTTTAGCAGTTTTATATTTATTGGTCATTAGTGATCGAGTTCTGAAACTAGCGCAGATCTACCCAAAAATATAGCTATTATTGATGTTTTAGATATAGATATTCTTTTTAGCTACCGCACTTCATACTTCGAAGGACTGCACGGATCTTTCCTACACAACAACGCATTAAAACAGCAGTCAGTCGATCATTACTTAAGAGCGTTCATGCTGGAAGTTGAGAAAAATAAACAGAAGATGTGGTTTAATGATAATAACGAACGCTGTGTTGGAGCCACACCATTGTATCAGTTGATGTTGAATCTTACTAAAGATGTTAGTAGTACTAGAAATTTTCTGTAATCTATACAGAGTTTGTTAGTTTGTTTAAACGCGTTAATCTCTGGCACTACCAGTCGGATTTGAATAATTCTTTGCGTATGATAGCCCAGTTCTCGAGGAAGGTTATAGACTATGTAACATCACGCTACTGGCGACGGGAGTAGAGCAGTAAACAAAACGAGGGTGAAATCGCGCTGCGGGAAGCTTGTCTACGACATCACACAGCCGTATTGGGCCGTAGTCTTGCTACCCTGTATATTCTTACTGTAAGGTGAATGTCTCTCCTTCTACAGAGAATTCATGAGAATTGTCCACCATGCTTGCTTAAGGTAGATTCGCGATTTCAGACTTGTAATATTTGACAGTTAAGGGAATTCGCGGAATGAGCAGCATTACCTAAGTTTGTATTATTTTTATTTTTATTCATTTCTGTACCACTGCGCTCTTATATTTTGTGCACAATAATTGTTTTCTTTATTTATTTCTTATTGTTTCTTCATTTTTCTTCTTCTTCTTTCTTTCTATCTTTCCATCGCGTCATGTTTGCGGCATGCGCGCGAACATGAAATGAGCGTCAAAAGTAGCCTCTACCGTGGCTTTGTTTTTTCCATGGCTATGGTTCGTGTGCGGTTCGTGCACGCAAGGCGACTACACTATAAAAGTTCTTTCATTTCGTGTTACATTGCATGTTGCATTCCATAAGCCTGTACACGGTGTCACATAAAAACAAATTGCAGTTTCTAGATCTAGACGGCAAGAAGTTTAGCTACACCCAGCTATACGAGACAGCACACGACAAGTACACCACGATATTCAACGTAGAGGATGCATTGATTGAGTTTTTAAACACCTTGCGAGCAAGACGAGTGTTGGAAGATACAATGGTGATCGTTATGGGTGATCGTGGTCAACGGTAATATGCCTATCGATTGTTAAGTATTTTAGATTAGAGATATTATCTTTAGATATTTTTCATATTTATCTACCAATATAACTCAATTTCATACAATAGTAAACAGATGTAATAATAGTGTTATTTTGATGCTCTATTTTTAATATAATAGTTCTTTTAATATTAGGTTTAATACCAGCTTTTTTACTGTCCCACAGCAGGGCAAAGGCCTCTACATCATCACCACACTTGCTCAAGGCGGATTGACAATTTCAGAATTTTAAGCCCAGGTTTCCTCATCAGAAATGTCCATTATAAACTTAGAAAGTACATATGATTTGTAAAATCACATTGGTACTTGCCCGGATTTGAACCCACTACCTCGTGTTTACAAAGCGGGTGCCTTATCCACTGGGTCATTTCGAACTAATTTTTTTTCTTTATTGAAGAAAATAAACCAAACTCTATCGATTTATCCTATAAAGCCTAACAGATTATGATGGAAGGCCTTTTCTTATACAGAGAATGCATGGGAATTGGCACTACACTCAAGGCGAATTGCCGATTTCAGGCTTATCGATTGCTACACTTAAATATCTTTTATTCTTTCGTATTTATGTCACGTTCGTCATCACGGCGGCATCGACGCACGTTGCTTTCAAATTGTGCAATACTTCGATTTTGGGACTTAGTTGACGTAAAAATATAAAGTTTTGACATAAACACGACGCAAAATAGTCAATGACTTTTTAAAAGTCTATCAAGTTTTGGAGAACTGAGAAAATTATTGATGCAATATGTATTATTTTAAAATGACACAGACATTGCCACTTTGTCTGCCGGTGGGTGATAAAAGAAATTGCTGTATCCAAGCGTTATATATTGGAATGCAATCCAATCTACATTGCTGCCAGTATACGAAAATCTTTCAGTACATTTATCTTGTGTCAAAGTAAATTTCCACGCGTTTATGGGCTTTTGTGCATATTATTAAAATCAAACATAGCTTTGAGCTTATAGGTTTTACAATTTGATGCTAATGGTGCTGAAGTTAAAATATGTATTATTTAAGTTGATAAAAAAAATTATTATTTATTTTTAATAATTACTTTGATATATTTTATTAAAAATATTATGTTCTAGCTATCGGTGTGTCTGTTCTTAATTTATCAGAGAATAATAGCTCATTTTGAATAATAGAATTCGACCATTTATTTTTTTATCTAATTTTGATATATTTCCCTTAGATTTGGCAACTTCCACAACACCTTCCAAGGTAAACTTGAAGAGTATTTACCTCTAATGGCTATCATGCTACCTGAGAGACTGAAACGACTTAGTCCTTCAGCATTTAAAGCACTAAAACGTAATAAAGACGTACTCACAACTCACTTTGATCTCTACGCGACAATTATGGATGTACTGGACTTGCCAAACACTGACTCGTATGCAGTACCAGGCTCTGATCTACCAAGATCCATGTCTTTGTTAAGAAAAGTAAGTAAAAATTTTTTTTTATCACAAACTTATTTGCCCTGGAATCGAACTCACAAAAATACTACTACTAGCTGCGGGCAACAGCCCGCAGCTAGTAGTAGTAAAAGATAGTCTTTGTTGTTCTCAAAGGTCTATTTCTGTAGGTACTAAAACATCATCAAAATCTGTTCAGTGGTTTAGGCATGAAAGCGTAACAGACAGACAGAGTGACAGACAGACAGACAGAGTTGCTTTCGTATTTATAATATTAAAATATGAAATAAAAATCACAACAACTACACACAACGCCATCTAGATCCAAAGTAAGCATATATTTATATCTTATGTTAAGGGTTCTTAAATGCGGATATACATACATAAATACTTTTTTTTTTATATTATAGCCTACCAAAGTGACTCCACCCCGCCTGATGGTAAGCAGTCAGTGGAATTCAGAAATGGCGACCACTATACCAAAAGCCATCGTCTTAAACTGCTGGTATGGTGGCCTCCACTATGGCGGCTGGGAATGGGGTTAGGGAAAGGGAATGAAGGAGGTGAGAAAAGAGGAAAGGGGGAAAATTGGGCCTACGGCGCTCTCATTCGCCGAACGAAACGCAGTAGTACGGATACTACTACTCTTAAGTCGATCTTCTATGAGAGGGTAGTACTTCCCCGAACGATCCGGCCCATTCATGCTGAAATCAGCGTGGATCTACTACCGTAAATTCGCTGGCTATTTTTTTGTAAATACATACATGTTATACATAGAAATTAGTGTGGAAGTATGGATTTACCTACTTTAAATGTATTTACTGTCAGATTCCAGACTCCCGCACATGCAGCGAGGCTGGTATCCTTCCATATTGTTGCGTTTGCTTCAACTGGTATGACGTGCCGAGAACAGATCCCAAGTTCGATCAGGTTATAAACATCTTTGTCGTTTATATAAACGGCATTATCGAAGAAAAGCGGTAAGTGTGAGAGTGCTGGAGGTCCAATTTCCACCACTCCCTTCACGGTAGGCAGCGGCTTCGCAGAGTCTCTGGCATTGCAGGACCAATGCTAGAGACTCTGGGTCATCCATGAGTGACAGTTACCTACCATCACGTGGGCTGTTTGTTTGTTTGCTACTGACACATGATTACATTTCAGGATTGGGTTCGACTTAAAAACACCAATTGCGCGGTGATAAGTCTCATTGTACTCCAAAAAACAATAACACACTTAAAAGCACAACGCACAGTTATTCAACACTAAAACACTCAGTAGATCGCTCTTCGGAATCGCTTCGATGTAAACAATACCTTTATTGTTTCGCCCGCTGGCCATTTTTTTTCGTTTCCGAGAAGTTTTTTGTTTACCTTGTATTTGTATTTGTAAGTATTTGAGTAGATGTATGGACTTCGCGTTCATACTAGCGCGTGTGGCCGTCGCACCGATTTTTAAATCAGGTAATTGGAAGCAGTGCATACAACAGCTTTTGTCCGCATTTCTAGAGTCGTCTGTCTTCTCAGTAAACCTACTATCCTATAAATAGGTATTAAATGCGGTCTAGTAACAAAATTTGTGATTTCTTTGAACGTTTTGGTTTTGCATAGATAAATCTCTTTGTTATGCTTGCTATGCGTTGAAGCATAGATAATTAATAATTTCTTTTTTAAATATTGCAGAGACAAATGTCATGATCGTGATGTTATATTTGTTGAGTGGGTGAGACGCCGAGGAGCTCGCAATTATGTGCAAATGGACAAGAAACTGGACCGATATCTGTCTTACCCTACTGTTATGCAGCCTTCCACTGAATACTATCAAACTAAGGTATCTTTTAAATTAAGTATTTTGTCTAAAAGTTTGTGTAAAGATCAACAGATTACCTATATATATCAATAGTGGCAAAGATGTGATCACAGAGCTTATGTGTAAATTTTTTTCTTATGTTTTCCATTCCTAATTACTTTGGTTTACCATCAGGTGGCCCAGCGTTTACTGTTAATGTATGAAAAATAATAAACAAAGATTGTCCTGAAACAAATCTTGTTATATTGATAAACTAGCTTTGCGCGGCGCGGTTTCACTTGCGTCTTTAGTTACTGCTCTGTTCCCGTCGCCAGTAGCGTGATGTTACATAACCTATAACCTTCCTCAGGAACTGGGCTATCAAACGCAAAAAGAGTTATTTAAATCCTACTGGTAGTTCCCAGTTATAACAGTATAGATTGAATTTTCTTGTACAGGTAGTAATGAGTCCGGATAAGGCAGTATTTGAAGCTACTATGGTGTACAATATAAAGTTAGACTATTTCGATGTCCTAAACGATAACATATTTAGGATTGACAAGTAAGTGCATATGTCTTTCAATTAAAAATTAATGCGAAACCATTAGCTTTATTACATATATACATAACTTCACACATGTCTCCCATTATTGGGGTAAGCAGAGACTATAGAACGCCATTTGCTGCGATAAACAAAAGTCTTACGGCTGTAGAATGTAGATCTTTGTCGATTTCAGTATGAATGATATTTATCACCCTTTCACAGTAGAATCTAAAGGGTCTCAAACCAAACAGTTCAGCACTTCATACTTTTGTCGCTCAGTTAAAGCCTGGAACTCTTTACCAGCGCATGTGTTCCTAACTAATTATGATCCTGGGTCTTATAAGCGGGGCGTGAAAAAGCATCTTACTATGCCGCCATTGTGGAGGCCACTGTACCAGTTGTATGGCTTTTGAAATGGTGTCCGCCACTTCTGGATTCCACTGACTACTTACCATCAGGCAGAGTGGAGTCACTTTGGTAAAGTAATATAAAAAAAAAATACGTGTAATAACGTAATATTTGAGAGCTGTATTGTCCTTATGTGGACTTCTTTTGGGTATGTTCTCTTTAAGTCATGTCCCTTTACGTCGAATCTGAGAATCTATTGTTATAGAACAATATACTCTATTAGATATCATGCTCGACACAAAGACTCAACGTAGGGGGACTTGACATTGAGGGAACAATTCGTCTTTTTAGTGAAAAATGACTACGCTGCCTGGCAGTAAGCAGTCAGTGGGGAGTAGACATCATTCCAAAAGCTCTCGTGATGAACTGCTGAAAAAATGTAGAGCGTTGTCACTATGGTGGTTTTTGAGATGTTTTTCATGGCCTAAAGACCTGGAGTTATTCCAATCGGATTCCCTGTATCTGATCCCCTGGAGGATCCTATACAACAGCGCTTATTATTTTTAGTTTCAAGTTAAATATTACATAAACAGATGTTTTCTCTTGACTGTACTTAGCTGTCAAAAAGGCCAAGGGGATCAGACCAGAATGACTAGGGGATCAGATGGAAAAATAACAAGAGGGGATCAGTTAAAAAAAAAAACAGATGTGATCAGATCTGGGGGATCCGACTGGAATAACTTTAGACCTGCTTTTCTTTTAGATATGGAGATGAATAAATTCTGCTACTGCAAGTTGTAGATGTGGGGTAAAAGTTTTGTTGCTAATTTATTATTATGTTGTATTTTATTTTTGTCAAAGTTTTATGAATAAATACTTTTGTTTCCTTATTTTTATATTATTGTCAATTAAGAGCGTTGACACATAAGAGCGGCAACGTCACGTAAGTAACAGACAGTTATTTTACTATGAAAATAACGTTTTTTTTTTATTATAGCCTACCAAAGTGACTCCACCCCGCCTGATGGTAAGCAGTCAGTGGAATTCAGAAGTGGTGGCCACTATACCAAAAGCCATCGTCTTAAACTGCTGGTATGGTAGCCTCCACTATGGCAACTGGAAATGGGGTTAGGGGAAGGGAATGAGGGCGGTGAGGAAAGAGGAAAGGGAGGAAATTGGGCCTCCGGCGCTCTCACTCACCGAACGAAACGCAGTAGTACGGATACTACTAATCTTAAGTCGATCTTCTATGAGAGGGTAGTACTTCCCCGGACGATCCGGCCCATTCATGCTGATATCAGCGTGGATCTACTACCGTAAAAACTTCATGCAAGTTTCCAATTATACTTGGCCTAGCTACTAGCCTACTAGCCGAGTAGTTTAATAATAATAATAATAATAATATGTGGACACTTTCACACACTGTCGTCTAGTCCCAAGCTAAGCAGAGCTTGTGTTATAGGTACTAGATAACTGAATTATAATACATATACATACTTTTTTTTTGTAAATACATACTTATAATACATAGGAAACACCCAGATTAAAGACAAATACAAATGTTCATCACACAAATATTTGCCTTCCGCGGGAATCGAACCCACGACACCCGGCGTCGCAGTCAGTTACACTAACCACTAGACCAACGGTGCAGTTTGTTTGTTTGAACGCGCTAATCTCTGGAACTACCAGCCAGATTTAAACAAATCTTTTTGCGTATGATAGCCCTGTGGGATGAAGAAGGATGTAGGCTATAAAACATCACGCTACTGACGACGGGAGCAGAGCAGTAAGCAAAGACGCAGGTAAAACTGCGCCGCGGAATGCTGGTGTATTATATACAAATCTTTCAGATGAATTTTCGAATGTTCAATTAATGTAACTCGGTAACCAGACCGATTTCCATATCCTGTGTCCGTCACCGGCACCGATCTATGGACATACCATCGAAATCGGTTCAGCCGTTTAGGCGCTGAGTGGTAACAAACTCACGCACACACAAACTTTCGCATTTATAATATTAGAATTAAAAATGTATGCTTATACACCGGTGTGGATTACTTGGTATTTATATTTTCTTACCAAAATGAGTTGATTCTGCCTGATTGCTAGTTTCGGGGACTAATACCAATTTCATCCAATTATCTTAACAAAGGGAACTAAACATTTACGATAGTAGATCTACGCTGATTTCAGCATGAATGGGCCGGATCGTCCGATCGTCGATTATGTTATTTCTAATAAGATTCCAAATTAGTATAATAATACTTCAGTTACTTAAGTATTAGATCAGTGTGACACAGCGTCGTTGGTCGTAGTTTCTGTTTATACTTTGATGATTTTTCATACAAACTTTCATACCCTATTTCAACCCTTTTAGGCCATTTTTTGCGATAAAAGATACTCTATGTTGTTTCCAAGGTATATTCTATTTCTACCAAATTACCCTATGTTGATTCGCAAAGTCTATTCTATCTCTATACCAAAGTTTATCAAAATCGGTACATTGGTTTAGACGTGAAAGCGTAGCAGACAGACATACAGAATTAGTTTCGCATTTATAATATTAGTATGGATTATCAGAAATAAATAAAAAATTGCTAGATGACCCAGCGACTTAAATATAAATGAGTTAATAAATATAAATATTCAAGGTCGGGTAATAATACTATCAATATGTTTAACACTTTCCGGTACAGTAAACGTATATGGCCGTGATGACAATAAAAAATCTATTGTGTCTACAGTAGTGTCTATGAAAGGGTTAACAGTTAGTGTTTTAGACATAAAGGGCTTCTTACACAGTCCCTTAAAAAAAGCATGTGATTTAATAGAGCCATGTTTGCGGATCCAGCAAAAAGACGGTTCGTACGAATATAGCTATTCAACTTTCTCACCGTACGTTAGATACCGTGTGCCGAGTGCGAGTTGTTTTTAAATTTGTTTGTTCTTTGGTAAAGAGTTTGGAGCAGGCCAATCGGAGCACTGAACATCATAAACGTGTCTTTAACGTAAAACAAAGTCTACACTATTCCCTACGTTGTATAGTCGACAATGAAATTGCTTTACCACCCTTAGAGTAAATATCGTTTGCATATCACAAAACAATAATGTCTATTTTTGCTTGCAAGTGACTTCAGAACCGTGACAGTTGACAGTCTTATTGAAATTTAATTTTGATAGAAATTTTTGTTAAAAGTGTTAATGCAAATACGTGGTCTACTAAACAAAAAGTACGATCTAATTGTAATCCTAATAATATTATAAATGCGAAAGTTTGTGTGTGTGTGTGTGTGTGTGTGTGTGTGTGTGTGTGTGTGTGTGTGTGTGTGTGTGTGTGTGTGTGTGTGTGTGTGTGTGTGTTTGTTACCACTCAGCACCTAAACGGCTGAACCGATTTCAGTGAAAATTAGTATGTAGATAGATTTGGTGCCGGAGACAGACATAGGCTATTTTTTATCCCGAAAATCGATCTGGTTCCCGAGGAAGACTAACCGCATTATAGGTGCGAGCGAAGCCGTGGGGTGCAGCTAGTAGAATATAAAAATCATTTAAAGTAAATTCTATACATTTAATATATAGTTAAAGAGTGACGAAATGTTCCAATTTTATTGTTGCCTTAGTGTCTTATCTTTCACATTTGGCAACTTTTTAGGTTTTTTTAGGTACTGTGTGTTTTACTCTTTCTCTTTCTGCCTTTCTTGTATTTTTAAAGAGACAAGCATCCTGAATAGTTATTACGCTTCTCTGTGCTTCGTAAGACTCATAGCGAATACGGTAATATGTTACTTAGTTTGTTATTTTAAACCTGTTAAAGAGTTGTAATGAAAGAAAAACTCCACTATAAATCATTCTCTATCACTAAAATTAAAACAACTTTAATGTATATTAAATGAAAGTAGATAAAATATCAAGATCGCCTTTACTATACACACTATTTTGAAAATTAAACCATATTTTAAACGCATAGAGATGATTTTTCTGTAGCTCATTGCACGTACTTATGGTTTTCCTAATTGACTAGGACTGGATTTAATTTAAGCCTTGTCACTGTTCGCGTGATCGTTCAAAGAAAAAACATGCGAAATAACAATGATTTCAACTAAATGAGTTTGTTTGAATATTCATCGTTGGTATATTTCACAAATTCATTGTTTTGGAAATAGTTTTGCGTGTTAGTGGTCTACTTCGTTTTATTTGAAGGCTGACCTTTGCCTTCGCTCAAAGAGATTCTTAATTCGGTTGTGTCGCAAAATCCCTCCTTAGTCCTATTTTGTTTTACCTGACTGCCGCAATCAAGAACGGTAATGTTTTTCGAGCGTATGTATGTATGTTAGTATGTATGTCTATTTCTTTGGCACGCTCTACAGCCTAAATGGCTTGATGGATTTTAACGTATGAGGTGTCATATTGATTGTGGGAGTGACATAGGGTGTATGATTTCAAGATAGCGTCAGCACGAGAACAAAAATGGGTTTCTTTCTTTTCACTTAGTTTTAGTTATTGTTTTGTTTCTTTGGCTTTTGTTTTTTAATAATATATATTGCTTGTTGGTTATTTATTTTATTAGTACAAACACATTCATATTAAACAATTATTGTTAAATTTATTGATAGTAATATTTTAATATGTGCTACTCTTATGACAAACATTTAAAGAGATCATAGTTTATAAAATTTCATGTTTAGGCAATGAGTAAACCATTTCTATATGAGCGTATAGATAAAGAGAATTTGCCTTTAAAGAGCGTAAAACGAGATATAAAACACGACAAAAACAGTAGACAAAATATTCTCATAACTTATTTTTAGCCCGACAGAACCAATTATCTCAAAGCCACGTCTCTTATAAAACGTGATATGATTATGTTGGTTTGTCCAAAACATGAGAAAATTAGACCTTTATACCTATCAACCAAAACGATTATATCTTACAAACCTACCAGACCTCTCTTTGTAATAAGGCTCTCATGTCTACGTCATGCTTAGTCACGATATAAGTTTTTATTATTATTAGAATAGCCTTGACGCACCGTAATCTCTAACTAGAGCACAGTTTTACGAGTTTGTCGACAAATCTGCTTACTTTTTAGGTATAATTGGGTGTTTAATGATTGTTTTTTTTTATTGGCTACAGTGGCAGACAAGCCAACAGCCCACCTGATGGTAAGTGGTAACTGTCGCTCATAGACCTCTGCAATGCCAGGGGCTCTGCGAAGCCGCTGCCTACCGTGATATTAATACTCTCTTTAAACCTCGTTTGAAGAATGACATGTCATAGCGCTCAGGGAACACCGCAGCTGGCAGTTCGTTCCAGAGCTTGCACGTACGTGGGAGAAACGCTGAAAACGAACCGTGCTAGACGAGATCGTGTCCAGGTAGTATGGATGAACTTTGCTGCGATGTCGAGTGGTGCGATGATAGAAAGGAGACGATGGCACCAAGTCAAACAGTTCTCAGAGCATTGTAAATTGAGTAGTATAAAAAATATTTTCCCGCGGCGCAGTTTCGCCCGCGTCTTTTCTTACTGCTCTGCTCCCGTCGCCAGTAGCGTGATATTACATAGCCTATAACCGTCCTCAAGAAATTTCTTCTATAAAACGCAAAAAAAAATATTGTTAAAACAAACTTTTCCGCTTTATATAATAGTATAGTTATAGATATTAAGGAAAATGAGATCTTACTACCCAAGTAAAGGTTCAAATTTGAAAAACGTTAATTTGTAGTTGTAATGTCATATGCAGAGGGCCTACCACTACGCTCTTATAACAGTTACTTTGTGTTTTGTCTTTTTCTTTTGTACCATTAAGAACAAGGATAGAGACAAAGTAAGATTATAATAAGATTGTTATGAGGTTGTGGTAGGGCCCCAGGCCTTGTTTAGGAAATAGACCATCAAGAAGGACAAATTACTTTACCGTAATATCGTAGGTGTCATAAAATTACACGCTTTAGTCCTTTTAGTAGGACATTCGGTGGCGTGTTACATAAGATAAAAGTGATCGTTTGTTATAATCATTGTTTATTATGAAACAATGTATTTTAGGACATCTTTATGTGTAGATATCAAGCTTGAGTTTTGGTTTCTGTGTTAGGCCCCATGTACTAGATAAGGGACTGAATGAATCTACACATTTTAGATTTATTTAAAAGTTATCTCTAACTTGACAATTCTAATGACGTGCTACAAAGCTAAAATGTTGCGTTTATCAATTTAGGTTAAGCAAGTAGTAAGTTTTCACTGAACTTAGCTCGAGACACTTCAAGCAAGTAATGTTGATTGATTTTCTTGATCATTCTCACTTAAATTAATATAAGGCATCGTGCATACAAACGAGATGCAAACGAGGTTCTATCAAAGTTTCAAATCAAATCATAATTTATTTGCGTAGAATGTAGGTAACAAAATAGAAATGTTTTTTTTTTACTCCTTTTTCAGCAAAGGTGTAGCAGAGAGTGGCAATATTGTTATTTACTGTGCACAGATCCAGACTTCGGTATAATACTGAGAATATCAAAATATTCTCAATAAAATAAAATATCACTTTAGCCCATAGACGTCGTCCTCAAAGATTTTTTATTTTATTTTTTGTCAGTGACTGACGAGCACACAGGCCACGTAGTAACTGTCCCTCATGGATGACTCAGAGTCCCTAGCATTGCTCCTGAAATGCCAGAGACTGCGAAGCTGCTGCCTCGGTAGGCAGTAGCGTGAAGGGAGTGGGGTAGGTGAAAGAATTGAAGGAGGTTCGACTGGCCTGTTGGTCTAGTGGTTAGTGACCCTGACTGCTAAGCCGGAGGTCGTGGGTTCGATTCCCACCCAGAACAAACCTTTGTGTGATGAGCATGATTGTTTGTTCTGTGTCTGGGTGTAATTTATCTATAATATGTATGTATTTAAAAAAAAAAATGTACATAAGTAGTATATCAGTTGTTCAGTACCCATAACACAAGCAAATATAATTGCTTAATTTGGGGCTAGATGGTGCTGTGTGAATGTGGTAGAATATTATGTTATAAAAAAAAAGTGAGGAAAAAGAAAAAGGGAGGGGTTGGATCTTTGATATTACTCTTATGTCGATCTTCTGGGTATACTTCCCCGGTCGATCCGACCCAACTATGCAGAAACCAGTGAGGATCTACTAACGTGAACCCTTTAGCAGGTGAATTAGCTATTGCAGTGGCTACGGTCTTATCGCAAGACGCTATCGAACTAGCAAAGAATAATCTTCAACTAATTATTGGCAGAGTGTATAGTTTATTTCAATATAATCTTTTAAATGTATTGCTTGAAAATAAACTTTATTCAACCAATGACTGGCTGCCACTCGGAGGTCGGGGTTCGATTTCCGATCAGTGCCAATATTTGTGTGCATGAACATGAATATTTGCATTAGTCTGGGTGTCTCTTAGTATAATATTTATGTATTTACAAAAAAGTATTTAAAAAAAATTAATTATTCATTTATGAACATTTAAGTAAAGCAAATTAAATAAAGTAAAACTGTGGACAACTCTGTATAAAGTCACATGCTTGAGACACCTTTTTAAATCACATTTTTTTCTACATCTTTTGATAATGATCAAACCTCTATATATTTAACTTCGGCTGATTAGAAAACTTCTGAGAGAAAATTTTACATCAAAAAGTTTCATTGTGTGCAGTAAATATTTCGCTTTTTAGATATCATCTTATTAAGAAGATAAAAAGAGTATAAGATTAAATACTCCGACATATTTGAGGCTCAATATTTGAACCCATACTAACTACATCATGGCATATTAACAGCATTTTATTGGCTTTTATTTAACTTGCCTTTTAAAACCATTAATTGTTACCTATCATAGGAGTACCTAAGCTTCGCGGATTGACCTCAGTACCCCATAACATTTCTTCACATTCCAAGACCACGTGAGTACCGACCAGTTCGTGCTTTATGCATGCACAAAGGACTGTAGGTGATACCTACGAAGTGATATCTTTTTTCTCACATTAAGGCTCCGTACTGTCTGCCGTGTTTATGTGTAAGAAAAAACCTTAGATCACGCCTGTTTTTGCTATTTTTATAATATAAATCAATGGAATGCATTTAGAATACAGTTATAAAGAACATTCAGTTACGACATTACATAGTACGTAAAAAGTGCATGCTGTAGCAGGTTATTGCGCACGTGCGGTAAACACTACCCACGCTGCGTCGCCGCCGCTGTCGTCCCACGTACTTTTACGAGGACATAACTGAATTGTCTGTAGAATATTTCATTTTGATGTTCATTACGAATTACTGGCTGTGAGACTATCTTTACATCTTATTTCTGAATAAATTATAACTTAATAGAGTACAAATACCTATTTAATGCATTGCTTACAAGAAATAAACATAAATTAATTCGGTAACATTTGTACAAGAAAGGATGAATTAGGTAATATTTAAGATTCTAGGTTACTGAAAATAGCTCAGAACACTTACAACAAAATTAGTTTCAGTCAAAAATACTTTAAAATTTTCCGCATGTTTCAAAAATAATATTATGGCATAGAGGTAGAAAAAACAAAAAGTTCACTCAAATTGTTAGACTAAGGTTCAGCTCGATAAGAAACGAATAATTACGAACAGAGGTTTACATTACTCAGTAGAAGCTTGCAAATAGGTCTAAAATGGTCCCAGACCCATTCATAATAATAATTGTACTCTACCGACATAAAGTATTACTAGCTATTATTAGCTATTAATAATAATATTCTATCACATTCACACAGCGCCATCTAGTCACAAATTAAGCATTTATATTTGCTTGTGTTATGGGTAAACAACTGATTAACTACTTATATATACATGTTTTTTTTTGTAAATACATACATATTAATGATAAATTACGACCTCCGGCTTAGCAGTCAGGGTCACTAACCACTAGGCCAACATGCCAGTCCAAATCATATTAGGCTATTCTTTAATTTCGCGAAATAATTATCAAGCTTTGATCATCATCTTTACTAATTTGGTTTGAGCCTGTAACAGTATCTTCAAGATATTGCAGAATTAGAACAACTGCACTGTCTGTGTTTATATAGACGTTAGGATAAGAAGAGCTGCATTGAGGCAGCTGGAGCGTATCATGACCTCGTTTCAGTGTCATGAATGCTCGGGTTGGAATTTTCAAGGTCGTATGTCATATTAAAATTTGTTGAGTTGGATTATGAGGAGACGATTTTAGAGAAATACGTAACTTTTAAGGTAATAATTTTAAAATTGTATTTTTATTGATTTGTTCATTACTGCCTCTATGGTTCAATAGTACTGTGTACGGATTACCACGCAGAGGTCTTAGGTTCGATCCCCGGGTCGGGTTAAGTTAGTATAAGCCCGGAGTCTGACATTGTACCCGATATATGGCAACAAGCTCGCTCTCTGTTGCATGGGACCTAAAATAAAAAAAGATAAATAAAAGCGAAAAGTGGGTGGCTAAACATCTCTGCCTACACCTTCGGGGATAAAAGGCGTAAAGCTATGTATGTATGTTTATTAATCAGACGAATTAATTACTCTAACTTAAAATTTTACGATCGAGAATCAATAGTTGTACTGAATGGTCTCGAGCTAACTAATAAGACTTTATAAGGAGTATTACAAGAGGCTTTGCGGCTTAATAACTGGCCTCTGGACAAGTTTCCGATACTTTAGATATCTATACTTTTGTATCAAAGAGCAATCATGAAACGGATTTTGTAATCGGCTTAAAGATTGCTGCTGAAGTACATATATTATTTCCTTGAATTATTTTGTCCTACTCTTTTGAATTTTTTTAAATAATGTATCTCGTGTGTCTTGCTAAATAAATGTTTTCTTTATTTCGTTCTTTTCTTTTAGTATTTTTTTTGAACTTAGACGGTAATGAAGTGTACGGTCCACCTGATAATAAGCGTTATTTTAGCCTAGAAACAATCGCTTTTTCTATATGTCTATATCTGTTTAAATTGAAATAACAATTCAGTCCTGAACGATCAATTACATAAAAAGCGTTTAAAAAATCTTAGATTCAAGATTAAATAGAAAACAGTCGTTATTCATTGCTAATTACAGTAGAATATTGAAGCCTAAGACCGAAAAATATTATTCTAAAATTCTGCAAGTATATGTTAATCGTGATCAGGTCTTCTCTGTTGATGAGACTGCAATGATTGGGACGTACAACCTTATTTAATAGCGTACAACATCATATGATCTAAATACGTTGTGTATTAATGCGTTTGACTTTGGACCAACTAACCCTTCTACGCCAAATACTTACGGTACGTTAGTAGGTTACGGTAGTAGATCCACGCTGGTTTCAGCATGAATGGGCCGGATCGTCCGGGAAAGTACTACCCTCTCACAGAAGATCGACGTAAGAGTAGTAGTGTTCGTACTACTGCGTTTCGTTCGGTGAGTGAGAGCGCCGGAGGCACAATTTCCCCCCTTTCCTCTTTCCTCGCCTCCCTGCACTTCTGGATTCCACTGACTGCTTACCATCAGGTGGGGTGGAGTCACTATGGTAGGCTAATAAATAATAATAAATAAAAAAAAAAGAACTAAACAGGGCCAGTAGTAGTGCACAAATTCTGCGAATCCATCAAATTTACGTAACGTTGGTCGACATTTATTACAAACAATAACAGCAATGATAAATACTAATAAAGATTTCTCAAACTAATTCCTTGTTACCTAAATCGCACACACTGACAAAAGGTAATGAACATAATGAAGTCTATTGCAATTCCGATCTTGCGTTAGATAATTTAAAGTTTATTATTACTTAATGCTATATCAGTTTACGTCGTTTTTTCTCTTAGTGCGATTTGTGTCGGAATATTCTTTTGTTTTATTATGGATGTCCATCAGAGACGATGGGATGTAGCACAATGCTCTTAGGGACGAAATGCCAATCCTGTTTGATGACGACCGTGCCTCAGGCAAAGACATGTAAACAAACATGTGTATTATGTTTTACTAGCTTTGTTTTATCAGTATTTTTTGGATTATCGTCGTTATGTGTTCTTTTTCTCTTTTTACTATGGCAACTGAGCCGACGATTTGTCGGCTATTTATGCCAACATCAAGTGTAAAATATTTTTTTCGTTGCTGGCTTTATTTATTTATTTATTTATTTAAACTTCATATACAAAACATGTATAAAGGCGGACTTAATGCCTGAGGCATTCTCTACCAGTCAACCTATTGGGTGATGCAGAGATGAAGCGAGGTAGATTTATAAGTTAAGACTAGAAAATACTTTAATAGTAGGTATAATACGAGTACAATGATAAAAACACGCTTACACACACGCACGCACGCACGCACGCACGCACACACGCACGCACGCACACACACACACACACACACACACACAAACTTACGCATTTATAATATTAGTAGGATTTCCTCTTCATTTTCAGTTAAAAAATTTGTGTCAATCTCTCTGGATTACGTGGCTTGTAACGAAGAAAGCTCAATGTTATTACTTCATAGCGTGAGTCAGATGTCAATTTGTATGTAAATTTAGATAAAACGTAATATTTTACCTAAAATGCATATTTATGACCCATCCATCGTTGAGCTAAACAGAACTTTAGGCAAATGTTAAATTTGTTCGTCTTGCTTAACATAATTGTTTTTGTGACATTTTTATGTATGAGGTAAATATGATATACAAACAGACTTAAAAAATCGCAACCTATGGTTTCTTTTTACTAAACCTTAATAAGCGTATAATGTTTATATATGCTTTTAGGTGTCATTTAACAATATTATTTCTCCTTATTTACTTAAAATAAGTAAACAAATCGTTTGACAACAATGTTAAATGAATCTTAACATAATTCTCGTCAGCCATTTTGTAGTGCTAATCTAAATTGCAAATAGCGGAAAATAAAAGTATACTGTATTGCGTATTAAAATAGTTGAAATTGAAAAATTTTATTGTGCTAGGGCGGTTTTGGCAGCAAGACTGATGTGACTTGGAATAACGCCAGGGATTCATTATTTTAATAAATGAATTCATTCTTTTGTAACAATTAACGGTGTGTTTGAACTAACACTTAGATAAAATTAAGACATGAATGTTAACTTAATGTATAATTAAGTATAATAACAAATGTATCTCGTCTGAACTTCTACTAGCAGGTAGGATTGTGTTGTGAGGCACAATTAGCTTGTAAATAAATAATAATGTTTACTAAAAATGTGCTTCACGTTACAAATACTGCTGCCTTTTCCCAAAGAAAGAAGTTTATAGTCAGAATTATATCAATAAAGGCATACAAATGAAAAATAAAAGCATAGCAATGTTTAATAGCTGTTAATCCTGGTGCCTAGCTAGCCGATTAAAGGAGTCGCACTACAGCGTACCATATGAACCGACCATGCTATGAACGCGACCATGATATGAACGTATCAGGAAGCAACACGATACGCTCTACTATGCACACTAGAGCGTATTATTATATTCTCGTCGACAATTGTTGACGCTCCATGCATGGCACGCGACGGTACCGGTCGGTGACGGAACGGTCTAAAGAACATTATTCTCATACTTTTCAATATAAAGAATATTTTTCTGCCTGATACGTAATCTGTGCTATGCCTAAGGGACATTGCCCTAAAACCATAAACACCCATTAACGCCACATAGTCCAGTAAGTTGGTGTAAAATATCAATGAAAATTACTAATTTTCCCAAGAGGAACATTAAACTGCGAGAGAAACGGCAAACACTAGATGTAAGTGAAATTTGAATTGAATAAGTTTAGAGCAGTAATCTCCATGAGAAGGAAAATTAGTTTGGGAAGATTTTGATACGAACGATTGTTTTAAAGCTAGTACATATATGACGTCATTATATAATAAAATAATATCACAACAACTGCACACAACGCCATCTAGACCCAAAGTAAGAATATAATAGAGCTTGTGTTATATATTATGTAATACATAGCGTATTCTTGATATTACATCATATAGAGGTTACTCATTATGCTTATTCGCATTTAATCTTCCAGATGTGAAAACTTGGCAATTATTTAGGAAAATTTTTGCCATCAGTTGGCGCCACTTTCACTTCCGCATTGGGCCAATCAAGGATTAACTTTTTGACAGCGCTTGACAGCTAGACCTGACGCATCGGTGATGGCACCTCGTGGGATCCATTTTAGAAAACCCTCTCAGCTATTTTCTTTTGTCCTTTTGCATGTGAATTATCCATTTTGTAAATTTAACATTAAAATTTCCGAAATTAACACTGAAAAATATTAGTTTTCATAGCGCTGTTAAAATGGAAGACCTTTTACCGTAGTGTCACCGCTGGCGAAAATTTTCCTAAACACTCTCATTGAGCAGGCATATATAATTATATGTCTATTGCCAAGTTATTCAAAATAAGTTACAAACATGATTAATAACAAAAATATTATGAAAACAAACAAAATCTGACCTCAACTGTAAGAAAACACCTCGACGAGTGAAGAACTCATTCAAAACAGAAAATTCAACTTTAATATAATCAGCAACTTTAAATTTGTAACATAAAATAAATAAATAAATAAAAAGCCAAAAAGTGCTTTGAAATTTAGAAGTAACGATGAAATTTGATTTGTAACAAATTGATTGTAGATTTGATTTGTCCTTTTCAATTCTTTCCACTTCGTTAGCCTTAATTAGTTTACGACCATGTAATCAAAATATACCAGCATATTATTTATAATGCAAATTGCATATATGAACCAGCTTAATAAGATATATTTGGTTATTTTTGTAAATATAAAATCATTGTTTTACTTTCATATAAATATACTAGCTTTTCACGGCGCGTCTTTGCTTCCTGCTCGGCTCCCGTCGCCAGTAGCGTGATGTTACATAGTCTATAACCTACCTCAAGAACTGGGCTATCATACGCAGAAAGAATTATTCAAATCTGACTAGTAGTTACAGAGATTAGCACGTTTAAACAAACCAGAAAACAAACTTTTCTGCTTTATATAATTGTACAGACATGGCGGTAAACCAATCCTCTATTGGTTATCCAGCATCTTTATCAAACATCCATCTTGTAAACTTATCTTTTATGCTCCCTGTAAACGAACAAATTTGCTTGACTGTTTACATGTTTGTCAAATTATTTGATAGTGTGTAGCTGTGTTTGATGCGTATGTCAAACATTCTACGTGTTTGAAGCGTTTGATGAAAATCTTGATTGATGGCGTGGACAGTGATGTTTGTCAAACAAAATCTTTGTCCCACAAATAAACTCACGAAATGAGTAAACGTAATATACGGGAAAGTTAACAAATCAGTATGGCTATTGTTTTAAACAAATTTGATCGTTAACAGGACGCTTTACTTGCATCTATCGATTCATGGTCGTCACTCTAAAAATTGCCTGTTACAATGGTAATAAGTTATACTTTATTATCTTTGTGTTAAAGTCTTCACTACATAGTATAAAACAAAGTCGCCTTCCGCTGTCTGTCCCTATGTATGCTTAGATCTTTAAAACTACGCAACGTACACCTAAAAAAGGTTTACATAAGAGTCCGCGATAGTGTATGTCTATCTCTAAGGGATAACCCGCAATAACCATTTTTTGTCCTTTACCTTTTATGAGAAATAATGGCTTATTTTTTAAGCGATTTTAATCCTTATCAAATGAAGTACCTTAAATACATTGTGCATTTAATATAAATCAATAATGCCCTTTGCAGCATGTATTTTAAATAAATAGTTTCAAAGATATTAAAGATTAAAAATGCAGGGAGGGATATAGCGGCAGGGGGCCGGCATTCTGTAGTAAAATTAAATATACTACAGAATGTGTAAATACAACGTTCACAGAATTTGTTTTCTTCACACGGGCAATGCTGATACTAAATATAGTATCAGCATTGCACCCGTGCAAAGCCGGGGCGGGTCGCTAGTATACAATAAACTAATATGTGTATTGGCAAAACTTCTAATAAATGGACCGTAATAAAAACTGTAGCATATCTAAACTCATATAATAGTACCGTTTTTAGTATAGTTTATTATAATACTAGCCTGTTTACTGTCCCACTGCAGGGTAAAGACCTCTTCTCATATAGAGAAGGTATGAGCATTAATCGCCACGCTTGCTCAAGGCGGGTTGGCAATTTCAGACTTTTAAGTCCATGTTTCCTGACGATGTTTTCCTTCACCGTCAGCCAGAAATGTCCAAGATAAACTTAGAAAGTACATATGGTTTGAAAAATCACATTCGTACTTGCCTGGATTCGAACCCACTACCTCGTATTTACGAAGCGCGTACCGTATCCACTGGACCATTTTGACTTTAGTATAGTTTATAGTTAGATTTTAGTCTATTGTACACAATATCCTTTGAGTTTATTTTCCTTTGATAGCTTTGAATATGAAAGCTCAAGGTATAAGATTATGTTCGTTACAGCTTTATAGTAATCCAATAGCTAAACTAATATTATGGAGAGAAAAGATATGATTTTTTGTTTCGTTTGTTTGCAACGATTTAACTAAAAGATGTAAGATATAAATATTGAAAATTGTAATCCCGATGGTACCCAAGATACAAGCACTAGCTTAGTTTGGGACCAAAGGGAAACTACTTATTTGTAATAAAATGTAATTTATATTTATGAAATAAAATAAAATAAAATAAAATAAAAATCTACGTTACCGGTTTGCAAAATTCTTTTACCTTTAAAAATCAATAAATTCAGCGGGTAACATAGACTTTAACATATTATTTTCTGAATTTCAATATTTTAAGCGCCTTCGTAAATCTAAATGATGCAATGTCACTATTGCTATGATATTTTCCTTTTTTTTATGTGAGGTTGAATGAAACTTTTGATACCGAAGCAAAGTGAGGGCGGCCCGCCCTCGCTTTGTAGTTATTGTGATCTTGTTAATAATAATATCACAACAACTACACACAACGCCATCTAGACCCAAAGTAAGCATATATTTTAGCTTGTGTTATGGGTTCTAAAATGCGAATATAAATATTATTTTTTTTGTAAACACATACATATTCATTGACATATTCATGTGCATAAATATTTTCACTCAGCAGGAATTGAACCCTAATCCTATGCACGTAGAGTTTCACAAGTGTAGATAGAATATACTCTGCTCTGGAGCATCACAGTCGCTCTGAAGATCACCATCGTAAATCACCATCTAGGGGCCTATCATCACCCCTATATATTATTTTATAATACTGTAAGTAACTGTAAGTATTATATTACAATAAAACATCTAAATTGTGTCTACAGTAGTGTCTATGAAAGGGTTATTCTTACTTTGTGTTTTGTCTTTTTCTTTTGTACCATTAAAAACAAGAAAAGAGACAAAGTAAGGTTATAATAAGATAATAAAAGAGGTTGTGGTAGGGCCCCTGGTCATGTTATCTTTGCATTCAAACTCGGTATAGCGTTTTTTGAACTGAACAGCGTTCTTGGTGCGTGGGCGGTAGATATGTAATAAATAAATGTTTGGTATTTAACAAGATTGGCATTGCGCAACTGATACTCCTGATGTTGCAAGCTCCATAGGCTATGGTAACTGCTTACAATCAGGCACACCTTAGCTGTATAACAAAAAATACCGTAAAATGTTCTTTGCACTTGTAATAAAACTCCTTAGTGGTCTCCAACAGTATTTATTCCACGCTTTATCAAATACAGATAGAACTTAAAGCCCGACAAGGTTTATCCAAGTTTGTACTTAATTGCACGACCAACTTCGACGAGCGCCAACCAAAAAGTGACCCCTTCTTTCTGTATCGTATCAATGTTCCCGCCCGACGCCAAACCATATTTCATTCGTTCATTCTGCTGGTTGTCAGTCACAGAATGAACGAGCGATTTCGGTGTTGCCAGTACAATTAATCAACTACATATTTTATTAATTATATTTAAATATAATTTTATAATAAATTAATTTATTTTATGATAGATACGAGTTACAATACATATATAACACTCGTCCATCCTGACAGTATGTATGTCCTCATACATGGAATCAGGGGAAGACTAACAAAATACATAGAAGAGAAAAAAAAAAAAAAAACACTAAATAGAAGAAAAAAAATACATCTGACTTTTCAGACAACATTTATTAGGTACTATAACTTTCTTGCTTGTTTCAAGCTTAAAATTGATTTTGATACCTTTTGAGAGCTCTGCTATACTTTCCTACTTCATTACTGGCTCCAACTTTTGGAGTCCCTTGTACCTCCAACTTTTAGAGCCTCCTAGCACTTCCAACATTTGGAGCACTCTAGCATCTCCAACTTTTGGAGCCCTTTAACACCTCCCAACTTTTGGACCTTTCTAGCACCTCCAACTTTAGGAGATTCCTATATCTCCAACTTTTGGAGATTCCTATATCTCCAACTTTTGGAGATTCCTATATCTCCAACTTTTGGAGATACCTATATCTCCAACTTTTGGAGATTCCTATATCTCCAATTTTTGGAGTTTCCTATATCTCCAACTTTTGGAGTTTCCTATACCTCCAACTTTTGAAGTTTATAACTTAAAATCAATATGATTCATATACAATCTCATAATAATTTGTTAACGATAAATAAAGAGTAAATTCGTAATAACACAGGCTTTGTATATAATAAATAATTTCAGAAAGTATTTATTTCGTTAAATAAACAATCAATTCATTGTAAAATGGACCTGATATATAATTATTAATTTTACAAGGTAATTTCATAAGAAATACAAACAATATTATCCTACTTACAATATTCAATTAGTTGAGTGTACTCTTATCATCACACCAGGATCATGATTCACAACATTTACCTTAATATATTTACCAAATACGATACTGTAAAATATTCATAATAATGTAAATTGAATACTAATTTCGCTAATTATTATTTCTATCAATTTCTTCGTCATCGGTATCTGTATTACTATCACTACTTTCATTCAAAGCAGCTACATGAACCCATGGCAACATTCTATTGGCAGCTACTACCGTTTTACGTCTATTTTTCATACTACTCAAACCAGGAATCGTGGCCAACTCATAACGATCATGTCCGAGTGATTTTACCACGCGATATGGCCCCACGTAAACTGGAAGCAATTTTTTACTCTTCCCGTCATTATCGTGCGAAGTTTTCGTGATTTTAACAAATTCCCCTACAGCATACGTTCGCGCTGGACGCCTACCTTTATCGTAGTAAAATTTTTGTTTCGCCTGTTCTTCATCGATTTTATTCTTCACCTGTTCGCGTATAGTAGTTAAATCTGTAGCGTCCCTAGTTACTTGGCGAATCTCATTTAAACGCGGATCTACTTCACTATTCATACGAGTACCAAACATTATTTCAGATGGGGTTCTTCCTGTCGTTTTTTGAATCGTGTTATTAAGACCCCATTGGACCTTGCCTACCTTGGAGTCCCATAACTTTTCATCATCTCCGAGATTTTGAGCCGTCAATGAGCTTAGAATGGTGCGATTGTAACGCTCCACTTGCCCATTCGATTGTGGACTAGCGACTGCATTTAATATGTGTTTAATGCCTTTTTCAGCACAAAATTTTTTAAAAGCGTGAGAAGTGTAACACGTACCACGGTCACTAATTATCCGGTCAGGAGCTCTGAAAGTATCAAAGATATTTTCTAAAACCGTTAAGGCCGTTGAAGTTTTTGTATTCCTCACAGGTCTTATGAAAACGAATTTGGTGAATGCGTCAACTATTACCAACAGGTAACAATTACCCTTCCTTGATTTTATAAAAGGCCCTAGGTGGTCTATGTGGAGCGTGTGGAAAGGTATCTCAATCTTTGTAATGGGATGTAAGAAACCCTCGGACTTGTTTGAACTCTTCTTTGAGTACGCGCACTCAAGGCACGCACCTACGTATTTCTTTACGAACTTTGACATACGGGGAAACCAGTAACACTTTTTGATGCGTTCCAATATCTTCTCAATACCCAGATGACCTATGTCATCATGGTTGAGCCGACATAACTGCCATCGGGCACCTTTCGGTACCACCCAACGAATATCAGTAGTGTTACCATTAACGCACTTGTAAAGGCCGTTATCTCTGATAACATAATTTTCTTTAATATACTTTAGCCCTTCTGGATCTAATTTGGTTTCGAGGATATCGCGTATTCTGTTCAGTTCCGAATCACCCAACTGAAGTGTAAGTAGCCAATCCTCACTATTTATCAACATGACCATAGGATACTGATCAACTTCGATCAACTGATCGGAATTTTTCTAGACAATGCGTCGACATGTGACATCTTGACACCTGGACGATATTCAATTACGCAATCGAACTCCTGCATCATAAGCCACCATCTTGCGATGCGAGGGATCAAATCGCGCTTGGTAAAGGTAGTCCGAAGTGCTCCGCAGTCAGAGATAATTTTAAATTTCTTACCTAGTAAGTAAACCCTGAATTTCTTAAGAGAACAGACGACGGCCAAGGTTTCCAGCTCGTATGAGTGAAAGTTTTTTTCCTCAGGAGAGGTTTGACGGCTGTAAAAAGCGACAGGTCTGAAGGGCTCTGAGTCTGAAGAACGCTGCATAATTATCCCACCGATACCGACTCGGCTAGCGTCGGTATGCAGTTCTGTTTCGGCAGAAGGATCATAAATGGCCAGCACTGGTCTTGCGACCAATTTTTCCTTGAGGGAAAGAAACGCCTCGTTTTGCTCGCAAGACCATGTCCAGGGAACATCCTTCTTTAGTAGTTTACTGAGGGGATGAGCGATCTGAGCAAAGCCCTGAACAAATTTACGGAAATAGCTAGCCAATCCTAAGAACTGGCGGACACCATGCTGATTGGTGGGGCAAGGAAAATCTACTACCGATTGTATCTTCTTGCTACCAGGTCTTACTCCTGCAGAACTAATTTCATAACCTAGATAATCCAACTTATCCTTTAAAAACTCGCATTTTGCCAGATTTAGTGTCAAGTTAGCTTTTTCAAGCAACTTTAACACATGCTCTAACCTGTCCAGACAATGATCAACGCTCGTTCCGTAGATAAGTAGATCATCCAGGTATGCAGTTGCCTCAGTAAATCGTGAAGAACCCAAGACTTTATTCATCATACGCTGAAAAACAGCCGGAGCATTTGCTAAGCCGAACGGCATACGGTTAAATTCGTACTGTCCGTCCGGCGTTACAAAAGAAGTAAGTGGTTTGGAATTCTCTGAGATGGGCACTTGGTAGTACCCAGAAGCGAGGTCCAGGGAGATGAAACAAGCTTGTCCAGACAATCTAGCAATTTCGTCTTCTATTATTGGCATGGGATAACGTTCTTTAACAGTTATTGAGTTGAGCATCCTATAATCTATGCATAGACGAAGCTTGCCATCCTTTTTTCGGACCAATATTATGGGGCTTGCATATTCGGAAACAGATTCTCTGACAATCCCCGCATCAAGCATCTCATCTATCATTTCACGTACCTTCTGACGTTCGCTATGAGATAATCGATATGGACGGTAAACAACAGGTGTTTTCCTACTCAACTCAATGCTCATCTCGACGACGTCGGTGCATCCCAATTCCTTGAACGAGGAAGCAAAACAATGACCGTACTTTTGCAATAAACTGAATAGTTTAGACTTGTCTGTATCGGAAACTGTACTTCCTATACGTATTTGGCTTGTGTCAAGGCAATTAGAATGATTAAAGGAAGTTTGACTGTTTGGTGCAAGGATGCGATTAACAACTTTTACAACTATGGCCCGGCCTAAATTTAACCCCGCGGGTAACGTACATTCAGAATTTATAGGTATCAGTTCGACACAAGTTCTACCATCTTTTATTGTACACAGACCACCTGATACAACACACTCCCGATTAGGTTTACCAATTACCCTGCCATTTACTAGTATTTGTCCTTCAATTTTAGGTTCTATTGAAAATCTTACAGAAGCCCTTCCGCTTAGCGTCACGTCATTGGGCACGAACACTTTCACAGAATTATTATCTCTATCAGTTTGAACTTGTGAAAATGGCAATTCAGCATTGACATTTAAGAATTGCAAGTTTGTTGCAGTCTTGTGCACGACAACGTGAGGCTGTTCCGTGAAATTCTGACCGACTAAAACTGGCACGTCTAGGTATTCGTCATTAACAACGCGAAATGAAACATGAGCTGGTACACCGTCTACAGACAATTCAACTTCTACGTTCCCTATAGATCGCACGATTTCATTGCCAAAGCCTTTCAGAATAGTACCTATACCATCATGCTGAAGTCTCAATTTTCTTTGGGTAGATTCAGTAATCAATGAGACCTCACTACCAAAATCTATAAAGGACTCTACTAAATGATTATAGATTTTAATTGTTTTCATGAATTTTGAATTTTGCTTGGCAGCCGAAATGAGCATAGTTTTGCTAAAGTCACTAGATTTGTTTTTATCTAAATTAGGATTACAATTTTCAGTAGTATGGCCAATTCTATTGCACTTTGTACACTTTTTGAGAGGCCTTGGGCAGTTCGAGAAAGCGTGCCCCTTTTCTTTGCAATTAAAGCAGTGAAAATTAGTGGGACCATTTCTCGTGTTTGAAAATTTGGTATTTGTTGCGTTTAAATCGTTACCCGACCTAAACCGCGATTTAGCCGTACGTTCGTTAGTTGCGTATCCGTCTTTGTTGCTTATCAAGTACTGTAATAACTGATCGGGATGAGTGAAACGTAACGCCAAAGCCGCAGATTTTATACTTTTATCGCTAATGCCGTAAATAATACAGTCAACAGCACGTTTATCATATATATCGCATTGATTTAAAAGTGCAAGTTTATCATAAAAGTAATTTTCTATGGGTTCATTGTATCTACTTTTCCGATTCAACATCTCCTCCAAGGCTTGGCCATAATTTTGTTCATAAGGAAAGGCACTTAAGAGTTTTTCTTGCCACTCGGGCCATGTAAACAGAATAGAATTTAAGCTTTCATACCAATTTTTAGACAAGCCTTGCAGTTTCTGCATTGCGTAATGAATAGTTGTTCTTTCATCCCAGCCGTACACAGAAGCACACTCGTTAACCTTTTTAATCCATATGTCAACGCGCTGGTTCTTTAAAGAAGGGTTAAACTCTGGTAATATATTTTTAGAATCATTACTGCGATTTGCAGCAGTTGCCGCTTGTGACGGCTGAGACGCAAGTTGTTTAAAAGCGCCTAACAAATTTACAATGTCTTTAGTGTTGAAGGAAACGCTGCTTGACCGTTCCCGCCGATTACTAGTATCTATGTTGGTAGCACTATGACGTATACGAGAATCACTGGAACGCGGGCTACGCCGCCGCTTTGATGATAATCGACTACGTGCACGACTGACCTCATCTTCCATGGCTTTGAGACGTTCTCGCTCCCGTTTTAGCTTTTCCTCTTGCTCTCGGAGACTCAGTGAGCGAAGTTCTCGAGATCGCCGACGACTTTCACGGCGGCTGGAACTTCGAAGTCGGCTGCGGCTACGACTGCGACTGCGATGGCGGGTATTTCTCGTACTGTCGCCGCTACGCGCAGTAGTTCTTGTTTCGCCACCCATGTGCCGCGATAGCCCTCTCTCGGGCGTTAGTAACCGCCGTGAACCAGTCGCGTCGTCCCGATGCATATTCCACAGTACATAAAAACAAATGAGATTAGTTAAATCTAAAAGATTTATGGATCATCAAAATTAATGTATTATTTTTGTGTGGTGAGGGTAAAATATTAAATATCTTTAAAACCAAGCATCGTAGCTTAAAAATAACAAAAAAAAATGATTCCCTTTAGAAAACCACTTGGCAGGACTCAACGATGCCGAAAGTCATTTTTTTTTTGTCTACCTACATTTTTTTTTTTTTTTTTTTTTATCCAAATGTGTATGTCTCGCAGCTAATAGAGGAAGAAGAATGCTACAATGTTGCCTTAGAAGCCTTTTTAGTAGCATCATTGGCCGAGCTGAGGCTTAGAACGATTCTACAGTTATAACCTCAAACAGCACAGCGTGTAAACTATCAATGTGCAAGCAATAACCACATTATGAAATATTAAAAATAGAGGCGTGTACTTACCACTTCTGAAGTGTAATAAAACTCCTTAGTGGTCTCCAACAGTATTTATTCCACGCTTTATCAAATACAGATAGAACTTAAAGCCCGACAAGGTTTATCCAAGTTTGTACTTAATTGCACGACCAACTTCGACGAGCGCCAACCAAAAAGTGACCCCTTCTTTCTGTATCGTATCAATGTTCCCGCCCGACGCCAAACCATATTTCATTCGTTCATTCTGCTGGTTGTCAGTCACAGAATGAACGAGCGATTTCGGTGTTGCCAGTACAATTAATCAACTACATATTTTATTAATTATATTTAATTATCAAATACAGATAGAACTTAAAGCCCGACAAGGTTTATCCAAGTTTGTACTTAATTGCACGACCAACTTCGACGAGCGCCAACCAAAAAGTGACCCCTTCTTTCTGTATCGTATCAATGTTCCCGCCCGACGCCAAACCATATTTCATTCGTTCATTCTGCTGGTTGTCAGTCACAGAATGAACGAGCGATTTCGGTGTTGCCAGTACAATTAATCAACTACATATTTTATTAATTATATTTAAATATAATTTTATAATAAATTAATTTATTTTATGATAGATACGAGTTACAATACATATATAACACACTCTCTATATTATATAACATTATCATTAGTAATTAAGAGTACATATCCTAAACTAGTGGATTCTTCTACTGAATTCGATTTCATAATTGATATTGGCTATCTTTCAGTCCTAACTAAATTTTTCACTATTATGCCTGAGTTTTCGAGGCCAGTTTTTCAAGCCAGGACAGCAAGCCAGATTTAGTAAGCCAGCGAGCTAGCACTTCTGGCTTCATGTAGACAGTACTAGCTTCATTTCTAAGCCAGTAAGTTAGTAAGCTAGTTGATAAGAACAGGTTTTAATAGGATGGAGTTCTATTTTTGAGGCCAGTAGCGCCCCCCACCACTGATTTTACTGTCCTGAGGCCCTAGACAAGTGGCATAGATTTCTATTCTCTTCATAGAATAGATAAAAAATGTATGGGATTGACATAAGCTAACGACAATGTTAGCGTTAGCTTATGTCAAATCCATACTTTTTCAGCCTCTGGCTTGTGTATTAGCTTCATGTGGCCGGCGAAGCTAGTTTTCAGTTGGCTCGTAAATAGGAACCACACGCTTTATTTTTTTTTAACCGTGAAGCGATTTTAAGATTTTAAGATGCCTAAACTAAGTAAGGAGATTACTTTAAAGTTTGTACAACTGTAGCGTGACTACGAATGTCTGTGGAACGCCACCCTTCCAAGTTATAATGACAAGTCTAAACGTGATTCTGCACTACAAAAAATTTGAGAGGAAATTAAAGATAGTGGGTATTGATACGACTACCAAATACGTAAAAAGTAAAATTAAAAATTTAAGAGCAATGTATTCTCAAGAACTGACAAAAAATGATGGTCACCTCAGTCACTAAAAAAATAATAGCTTAAAATAAACTAGCTTCATGTAAACAGAACTTGCATGTACTAAGCCAGGACAGCAAGCCAGGACAGTTAAGAAGAAAAAGCCTTGCTTTCCTGGCTTTAAAAACGGCATCGTATAATTCGGATATTATAGTGCTTAAAATATAGCTAGGCGATGTCTGTCAGTGACATATGTGCTAGTGATGAGGACAATCTACCCATGATTATCGATAAATTTTGATATTAAAATATATAACCGAATATTATTTTAATGGCTTATAATATAATAGATGTAATCAAACGAGAAGAATTAGTTCTTAATTTAGACTTTTATTGCCTTGAAGGGGTAAAATACAAATTTTATTATCATCGTAGTCATCTCTAGAGCAGTCTTATAAATGAATAAAATATAAACGGGATTATTTTGAACGTATTAGCATTAATTCTTTCTAAGTAAATTCATAATTTATTTAGTAATACTTTCAAATTATAATTAGCATGCATTTATTTTATCGATAATGTCTATGTCAGTTGATTACGCATCTCTAACCAGTCTTCAAAAAGCGTCTATAGGGTTAGCTGCCGTAAATTTTTAATTTCGGCTAAATAAAAAATATTTTATAACACCGTAATTATTTTGCAAATCATTATTAGATATAGCTATATTTACATGTTTTTCTAAAAAAACTTATCTTAACAATAAAAAAAAAGTCTTAATATTAATTTAAAACTCGAACTTTTTTAACAGGAAATTTATTATAGCTGTCCTTAAAAACGAAGTAGCTAATGTCGCAGGCACCAAGCTATATTTTAAGCACTATAGGTTAAACCATTTCGGTGTCACTAAGTCGTAAATGAAGTCAATGAGGAAAGAAAGGACGTGAAATATGCATCAATTAAGGACATAAGTAACACAAAGGGCGAGATAGTTAATGGACGTATTAAGATTGTACTTATACTACTTAATACACTCGTAAGAATAGTACATTAGCTGTGAGTGGCTCCGGAATAATAATCTGAATGTCCTTTAAGATCCGAACCTCAAAAGAAAAACGGAACCATATTATTATAGCGCCCTACTATGGTATAACTGAATAAGTATATTATTGTTTTGTTCCTAATTTGCTATCTGCAATCGGCTGCTAAAGTACCTATATCAACAATAATATTATAAAGGGGAAAGATTTGTATTTTTGCATGCAACGAATTAATTCAAAAACTACTGGACCGATTTCAAAAATTCTTTTACAATAGTAAAAGAAAGTTACATTATCACTCAGTAACATAGGCTATATTTTATTCTCGTACTGCCACGGGAACGTGAACCACGCGGGTGAAACCACTCGACGTCCGCTAGTCTAATAATAAATTTCTTTTCTTTTTTAAAATCAAACTATGAAAAACGACGGTGCAATAAAAATAAGGCCGTTTCATGCAAGACAATCGAAACCCAATTTTACTCAAACAACCAATTTTACTTAAACAACTCAATCTGTTTGATGATATGGGATTAGTATGTGTGAGTGTGTGTGAATTTGTGTGTTTGTTACCACTCAGCGCCTAAACGGTTGAACCGATTTCGAAAACTCGTGTGTACCTACATAGATTCGGTGCTGGAGACGGACATAGAATACATTTTGTTCCGAAAAACGGTCTGGTCCCCGGGATACATTATTAACTAAACCGTTCTAATTCCTTTGTGTATTATGGTTAACTTTGTGCGATAAACTTTTACACAATAAATGTCTTACTCATAATACGATACTTATAAAAGTTACAGGTCATTTGATTTCTATTACTAGTTAAAGTGACAAGGTTCTATCGAAACCAAAAAGTGTGTTGACAAAGGTCTTTGTCAAATGCCAAATACTTGAGCTGGATACCTTCGATTAGACATATGTGTTCGGGAATTTATGAAGTACACGGGTGGACTTAATGCTAAAAGTCAATTTATATTTTGTGCTTGTTACCATAAAGTTGATATTACTGTGAAAGCCTTTACGTCGTTTTTCTTCCGTGATATATTCTATTATCACCTTTCGATAGTAAGGACGTTTTCAAATTCGCTTTCAATTGAATTGTAATTTCTCTCCAAGTGCATTCGTGAATGGTTTGCATTTTCGGGAATGTGTGGGATTAAATATTTGTTCATATCACTGCATTGTTGGGAACTAATTTTATTTATCCGTTTAATTACCTCTGCGACAGCAACACTATGGTCGTATAGAAGGTTTATGATCAGCCTGGAACTTATACCAGCGAATATGTTTCCATCTAACTTTGATCCTGGGTTTTTTAAGCGGGGCGTAAAAAGCATCACACTAAGTCGCCATAGTGGATGCCACCATACCAGTTTCAGACGACGGCTTTTGGAATGGTAGACACCACTTCTAGATTTCACTGACTGCTTACCATCAGGCCGAGTGGTGTTACTTTAGAAGGCTAATATTAAAAAAAAACACTAACTGGGCAGTGTTGTATTTCATGTTTCGCATTGGTAAGTATATGTCCTATGCGACTGTGATTTTACGCTGTCGTGGTCCGTAAGGGTGAGTGGTCCTTAACACTAGTACGCTAATTAGTCAGTTACCTATTGTCTGCTGTAAAATAACATATCACGGGGTTATCACTACTAACATTTGTAACTCTACCACAAATTGAACTGCTTTACCGATTATCGATGATATCCTTGAAATTTTGTTTGTAAAGTAAAAGTAAAGTAAAGAAACTTTAAACGTAAACTTTGGTAAAGTACTAGGAGTTCTGTATATTAGGGTACAGTACCCAAAGGGTAAAATGGGACCCTATTAGTAAGACTCCGCTGTCCATCTGACACCAGGGGGCCTACCATGAAACCTAATAGCAAAGTTTCGGATCAAACTTTCGTGCAATTTTTAATAATAATAATATAATAATAATATGTGGACACTATCACACACTGTCGTCTAGTCCCAAGCTAAGCAGAGCTTGTGTTAAGGGTACTAGATAACTGAAATATAATACATATACATACTTATTTTTTTTAAATACATACTTATAATACATAGGAAACACCCAGACTAAAGACAAATACAAATGTTCATCACACAAATATTTGCCTTCCGCGGGAATCGAACCTACGACACCCGGCGTCGCAGTCAGTTACACTAACCACTAGACCAACGGTGCAGTCAACCCTTTTACCATGAAGCAATTTGTTTCATGGTAAAAATTGCACGAAAGTTTGATCCGAAACTTCGTAATTAAGTTTCATGGTAGCCCCTCAGAGTGTATCACATGAACCGTGATACATAGATAGAAAGTTAAAATTTCCACAGATAATGTATTTCTGTTGTCGCTATAACAATAAATACTAAAAGTTAATTAAATTAACACTTATGAACGTCAAAGTTTACAAAATGTCAGCAAATTAACCAACAGCCAGTTCGCTGACGAAGTAGAGCCATGAGAAGAACTGGCAAGAAACTCAGGCCACTCTTTTTAATCGCCAGGTTATTACAATTTTTGTAAGTTACAGTTTCAAGTAGCATGCAAAGTGACGCAGGCAATACACTTAACTCTATAGATACTTAATTACTTACAGCTTTCTATGTTGTAAAGAAAAATTAAAAAGTAAAATGTGTGCTTTACAGGCTGCCTCAATTTGCATATTGCTACAAAAGGTAAAGGCAACATGTGAACTGTGATAAATGTTTCTATGTAGATATTATATAAACTGTTAATTTTTGGTATAAGTATAAAGTAAGATGAACTTAATTTACCACAGGAGTTCACAATGTACCTCTATTTCACAAATCACAATGTAAAAAAAAATTAACAATACTAAGTATACAATTTTAACAAAACAATACAAATTGTGTACTTAACTGTTCAAATATGGCTCGGGCATCATGTCATTTACAATTAATACAAAAAAAAAATCATTTTATAAATTATGTCAAAATGTATCAATAAATTAATGTCAAAAAATTATTTGATAAAGCATGTCATTCATAATAATCATAAAAATGTCATTCATACAATAATTAATTGTTCTGTGTAATTAACAAAAATATGTCCTTAAAAGTATAATGTCATTAAAATTAAGAGTAAAATTAATTTACTCCTTCGTCAAGCGAGCATCCCATGACTTTTATCGTTCAGATACTCATTAACCGTGTAGTAACCCTTAAGTATTAAATGTTTTTTGACAATTTGTTTAAATTTGTCAGAGAAAATAAAAATCTCAAAAAAAAATACAGTTATCCATTTAATCGCAATATTCGCGTTCTGCATCAATTAAAAGATAAAATATAATGAGCCACGTACAAGCTATTAATAAAAATAAAAAACTCGTAACATTAATTTAATCCAAAATACAGAGACAAAAGAGAATTGTTGAACAAGTTTGCCGTGACACGAAACCTTAACTTTTAGCTGAAGAAACGCTTTGAGATGTAATCGAGTGTGATAACTTACGTAATTGATATTACCAACTTTTAATACGATCAGTTAAACTGATAAAACTATAGAAATAAATATATTACTAGTTTTTGATCTGTTTAACTTGAATAAATAATTAATGAACACTTTCGAACGTCTATTATTTTTGTAAATACATTATTAGGTATTTGAAAATTTATTTTACTGTAATTGTTACTATAAAATTGCTTACATGTAATAAAAATACACAATACTTACACAATATCTTTATAAATATAGCCTTTATCTTTTCCTTTGTAAAATTATACCCAATGTCCTCTTAATGCAAAGTTTCATTAAAATTCATTCAGTAATTTCGCGTGAAAGAGTAAAAATATACATCCATCCAAATTTTCACGTTTATATAAATAATATTAGTGTTTTTGGTTTATTTTTTTGCTTGTTTATGTTAAAGGTAATATCACAAATCTACATATCATTAGGTCAAAGATCGCAAATTTAGAAATACAATTAAGCATAATTCAACCTTATGTTATTAGCGACAAGATGAAAAATACCAAACATTATGTTTCGTCATACGTCTGTCTTCCACTGAAGATACATAATGATTTTCCAGATGTGTCAAAACTGATAAAAAAACAAAAAAGGCAGTAAAGCGTGAAGTCTCAAAGGTTATTTACATACCTTCTGAGTCAATCGATTCCCTGACGCGTACATCGCACATACGAATATTTTATTCGTTTTGGAGCGAAACTACTAAAATATTACTGTTCTCATCGTTCGATGTTCGATGTTTTCATAAATTATGTCTTTGAGTATTAGGAAACGATATGAAGGTATTATTTCATGTTTATTTTTATCAATTGTCGTACAAGTTTGTGAATTGAAAAGGTAGAAATTGTTTTATTTATAAGGTGTTCGTTTAATGGCACATATCTACCTAAACCTCCAAGTATTGAAGATATAAGCAATTTGTCAGATGGTCCTTATCCACATGGATGGAAGACATAATTGTATGAAACAAGATGGGCAATCTATGCTAATGGTTCACTGACTGCTTCAAAAAACTAGCAAAATATAATATTAAAAATTCATCAAGCCATAGGGCGTAGAGCGTGCCAAATAAAAAGACATACTTACTCACATACATACATACATACATACATACATACATATATCCTCCTAGACTTCGGTAGTCGGGCAATAATGATGCAATATTATGTGTTATGGCCTTATGATCAGACTATTTATCGATACCGAACTTGTTGGTAGTGCAATATGAACAGAATAATATTTAATACAGAATATTTACTGCAGATTAATCTAATATGAACTAAAAGCCTTGCGACCGATATAAAGCAAATTATATTGGTTGATGACATACCTACGCATAATACGTTCCTAACTTATGTTTAATGAATGAATGATATACGCTTAGATCGGCGTTCTTAACTTGAATAAAAATAATTTTCTGTGCGATATAACGAGTTATTCCTAATTCAGATCTAAACCCTCTTATTTGGCGTCGCTGAGTGAAAATAATTTACTGACAGGCTTAATACTAATTTTAAAGGATTGAGTAACTAGCACAAAGAATAACCTTTTAAAATTGTTAATTTTCTGTGTATTAACACAGGAAAAGTTAAGCAAAGTTATGTTCAGAGAATTGCTTCACATCATCAGAACGTAGTAATTTTATAAAGAAATGTATTTAAAAATTCCCACACACAACCAAGCCGTTGCCGACGTGTAGAGAGATGAAGATGAGAAAGAAAAAATATAAGATAAAGGACTGCGGTAGTAATTAGACTTTATATCGATGTTCTACTGTTTAATATAAAAATTATGCACTTGTCACCCTTTACCTACCATGACAGACAAGCTAACAGTCCTCTTGTGGTAAGTGTCGTTCATGGGCTTCTGCAATGCCAGGGGCATCGCGAAACCGTTGCCTACGGTGATATTAATACTCTTTTTAAACCTCGTTTGCAGAAGGACATAATATTGTCACCCACACAAATTGCATGATGCTACTACGTATGAAAAAGTAACAATTGAATATCGTATTATCTCTTTGAAATCCAGCTGTTTTATTTTTAATATTCACACACTCAACGCAATAAATAAAGTCCAATCAACATTAAATGGTTAAATATTGGCTGTGAATTTAAAGTAAATTTCATGATACGTCAGTCTAGGCTCAATTACTTTATATGCATACTAGCTTCCAGCAGCGCGGTTTCACCCGCATCTTTGGTTACTACTCTGCTCCGATCGCCAATATGTAGTGCCGTGATTTCACATAACCTTCCTCAAGAACTGAGCTATCAAACGCTAAAAGAATTCTTCAAATCGATCAGTAGTTCCTGAAATTAGTGCGTTTAAACAAACAAACTCTTTCTCTTTATATATTAGTATAGATAAATATTGAAATGTATTGTTTGATTTGCTCTTTGGAATTCATTTATCAATGCGATATATTTTCATTTTTTAAAGTTAATACGAATATTATTGTACCAAAATGCACTCTGCCATATTAGGGACACAGTTATCGAGTTTCAGAAGTGGTCTTTGTCTCTCTTTCTATATTCTATATATTGGTTAGTTCTTGAAGCTTAGAGGATAAGTTTTCAGTTCAGAGACTGTAATTTGGAATTCCATTTACTGTTATTGTCAGCCCAAATCATCCCACTGCTGGCCAAAGGCCTCTTCCCATGACTTCCATTCTCCTCGATCCATAGCAAGTGTGGACCACGATCTATTCATTTTGTCCAATTCGTCTCGCCATCTTTTCTTGGCCTGCTGCGACGCCTACTCGTTGTCTCAGGCCAACACATTTTAGTAATTGTGGCCCAGAACTCATCAGACATTCAGCAGAAATGACCAGCTCAATTCCACTTAAGCTTTTCGATCTTATGAACAACATACGCAATCTATGTCGATTTGCGTAACACAAAAATTCGCCGATTTTTAAACGCGTGGTATTTCAAACGAATGGTTGGAATGTGTTCTGTTTAAAAAACAAACGTGTAATGAAATTGCTGCACTTTGAATTTTCACGCTTTAAACCGTTGACGTTTTAAACGCTTAAATGTTTAAATGCTGTCACTTGAGCTTTTGTGTGCCATGAGTTTGTTATCTTTGTTACTTCGATATGGTTTTATCCACATACGCTTTAGACTAACTGAAAGGTGTGTAGGTGTTTAAGCACGTAGCGCAAGGTCAAAGGTATTCCATTGTGATATAGACTCCACGCTTACATTCTCGCTGAATCCTGAACTAAACCTGTTTGACTTGTTACAGCCAACCTGTCCGAAGTCTATTTTAATATATTATTGGTATCTGAGGCTGGGTCAACAAAGGTCTATATCTACTACCAATAATAATAAAAGAAACGAGCAATATATATTATTAAAAAACAAAAAGCCTGGCTGCCTAAGACAAAGTGTAAAGAAAAAAAAACATTTTTTTTCTTGTGCTGACGCTACATTGAAATATTATGTACCCTGTGTCACTCCCACCTCATACGCTTAAATCAATCAAGCCAAAGAAATAGACATACATACTCACATACATACATACATATGCTCGAAAATCAAGTCAGGCAATTAGTGTGTCAAACAGAATTACCTGGCAGGATAAAACCCTTCCTCATAGATGACAGGTTAAGGCCTACAATGAAATGAAATGAAATGAAATGATGATGAATATCAGCAGAAGTAACTTTGTGTTATAAACATCAGCGATTTTTGTCAACTATTTAACGTTTTCCATCTTTCCGCTATCAATACAACCAAATCCTTACCAATTGTAATTTTATTTTTATTATTGAATCTCATACACAATTATTTTCAGAGTGCTTTTACTGCGGCGAGAGACTACTCAGTCAAGCTGCCAGTAGTCTCATTGCCTATCGATATTCAACGTTATTTCGTAATGTTTAAGTGTTATAATAGCTTGAAAGTGATTTTGGGGTGATAATAACTTTAATAACATTTGAACTTAATATGATTTTGAATGCGTTCGAGGCTTATATTGCGTTTTTGTATTGAGGTTCGTATTAGTGAAAATATGATGCTTTTATGCATAGGAGTGAACTCAAGTAGATTATAGTATTAGTACATTACATTTTTTTTATTGGAAAATGGTGGATTCATAGACTTCACAGTAATGCTAGGATAACAGCAAAGTAGGTAACTGATTACCGTAAAGTTAGAGTTATATTTAAGCTGCATTTAGCTGCGTAACATGAGTTTTGTCTTCCCCGGGAATAAGACTGATTTTCGGGACAAAAAGTAGCCTATGTCCGTCTCCGGCACCGATTCTATTATACCATTTTTTAACGAAATCGGTTCAACCGTTTAGGCGCTGAGTGGTAACAAACACACACACATACTTACAAACTTTCCATTTATAGGATCCTCGGTTGATAAAGAACATGTCAGAGCGCTTTCTAAATACTGCAGACAATTAATATTGTACTTCTTCTTCTCAGTAATTTACTCTTGGCAGAGTAGTCGTGGCCAAGCGTGTTTTCCGGTAGCGTCTCACTACCGTTCTTCATGTCTCTGTTGGAAGCTTGTCTTGCGTATTTATTGAGAGGTTATTGGGAAAGAGCCCTGATCTGGTCGGTCTAACGCAGAGGAGATCTAAGAATATTGTACCCACCAAATTGATTTCACTCCACCTGATGGCAAGCTGAAAGTGTTCTTTGGCCCTGATACCTTAGCACAAGGAATGAGCCACAATTTATACGTACAAGTTAATACGGTAGTAGATCCACGCTGTTTTCAGCGGGAAAATACTACCTACTAAGTACTACTGGATTCAGGGTACTATTCGTGAGAGCGCCGGGGATCCAATTTCCCCCCTTTCTTTTTTCATTGCTTCTCTTAATCCCTTAATCTACCGCTATCCCTTCACGGTACGCAGCGGTCTCGCAGAGGGTCTGAGCGACAGTTACCACTGTCAATTACAATTTTGATGCAATAGAAATGAATCTTTTGAACAGTACAGCAAACAACAAACAATTTATTTAAGGCAAACTTTTATAACTTATCAATTACCTTTTATTCTTTTAATAATACCCACGAAAGATGTCAGAATTTAGTGGTTTTCAGTTAATTGCACTCACTCAAGATTGACTAAAGATAAAGGTTTTGTTCGCAAGGGTACGTATTTAAAATACGAAAATAAAAATGTGTATGTATGGTAAAAATACCTAGCGGTTGTTACTGATTAATCGAAAAACTGTTTCTCATTAGTTGCGATAGTTAATTTCAAAGTTAATAATAATAATAATAATATTCTACCACATGTACACAGCACCATTTAGCCCCAAATTAAGCAATTATATTTGCTTGTGTTATGGGTACTAAAGAACTGATATACTACATATATACACATACACAAAAGTTTGTCCTGGGTGGTAATTGAACCCACGACCTCCGGCTTAGCAGTCAGGGTCACTAACCACTAGACCAACAGGCCAGTCAAGTTACATTTTATAGTAAAAACTAGAGGAATCGCTTCGGTTCGATATCAAAAGTTTCACTTGATCTTACAACAAACTCCTACGGAAAATATAATAGCAATAGTGTCGTATTGCATTATTTAGATTTACGAAGGCGTTAAAATATTAAAATTCTGAAAATGACTATGTTAAACATAATAAACTATAGCCTTTGTTACCCGCTTAATTTATTGATTTCTAAAGGTCAAAGAATTTTTTAAATAGGTTATGTAGATTTTTAGTTAAATCGGTGCAAACAAACATACAAAAAAAACAAATCTTTCTTTTTATAATATTAATTTAGATAAAAGAAAATCTGAATAAGTATTATAATTTTAAAACATCAAAAGCTAAACCAGTCTAATTTAGAAAAAGGAATGAATTTATTTCATTTTAATGTCCTTAATTATTATTATATTCGGAAGAAAAGCTCGATTTTTCTATTAAAATTATCGTAGATTGCCATCGGGCACCATCGGCTTACCATCGGGAATCCGAGAGTGATGGGATGGACCTCCGAACAAGGATTTTAGTCCTTGTTCTGAAGGATGGACAGCTCCTATTGCCATTATGGCGTATTGATTACATGGTAATGACTATGTTATAAACAAATCTTTAAATATTTACGTTTTCATGTAAATTAATTATTATTTGTCAAAATTAAAATACGTACCTGTTCGTAAAGCTTTAACAGTTATTTTTATTAGGCAATAGCTACAAAAATTTAGCTGCCCATCAATTTACGATAAGAAATCGTGTAAAGAGAACTCCATTTATTTTTGTTCGTTTCAACCGCCGATAATTTTTTGTGTCAGCACAATGTTCTGATTGATTTCATCCTTCACATTGATTCGTAGAAAGAGTGATCAGGTATTTGATTTCCATTCTTGGTTTTTATTATGTTGGTACTTTCATTCGTATTTTTAACCGACTTTAAAAAAGGAGGAGGTTTGTCAATCGACCGCATATAAGTATTTTATTGACTGCCTCTGTGGTTCGGTGGTACTGTGTATGGACTGCCACGTAAAGGTCGCGGGTTCAATTTTCGCTCGCCGCGGGTGCAAATACTTGTGTGCATGAATATGTCTATTTGCATTGGTCTGGGTGTTTCTATGTATAATATGTATGTGTTTACAAAAAAAAAACTATTTTAGTAAGTATATCCGCATATAATATGCTTACTTTGGGTCTAGATGGCGATGTGTCTAGTTGTTGAAATATTATTAAATATTATATATGTGTGTTCGTGGATAACTTCGTCGTTTATGAACCTATTTTAATAATACTTTTTTCGTTGGAAAGGAGATAACCTAAGGGTAGTACCATGATAAGGCAACTAGTGATGGCAATCTGAAGATGGCATAGCAGAGAAATCGATTCTTTACTTTTTGGTTTTGTGTTTAAAGTTGTTTTTATGTTGTTAAAATTATTTCGCAAGTGGTTACCGCGCCAGTGAATTTATACGCGTTAAAACATTGAATGCAGTGCAAATGTGTTTATAACCATATAAAGTAATTATACTAACAAAACACGACTTCAAAAATTAATATAGGTGTTGCCAGAATTCGAATCCACAATATGTATGACTATAAGATTCACTAACCTGAATAGGTTAGTGAATACAATACCTAATAAACAACAATACCTAATAAACATAAAAATAAACTACTATCAGGCTCTAAGAGTCTGGGCTAAAAAGGCTAAAATCTTTCATATTTACGAATTTAACAAAGAATAAACTTATATACACAAATAAAATATCTTTATTCCTGATTCCTGAAAGTAAAGAAAAAGTATATTATTATATATATTTCTCATTATTGTTAAAAATAAACGCTGATACATGTAACATTTCGCTGTATTGACAGTATAGCAATAATTTTCCCGAACACCTTATTAAATGAACACAGAAGCAGTTCTTTTGTCCATATTTTCATAAAACCGCCACAGTAAGAGAACAATAGGCAAAACATACTAACTTTTGTGTGGCGGTGCTTCCGTAACAAAACATAGGCGGTACAATGTTGAGATAGAACAAGTATTTAAAACTAGCTGCACACCACGGCTACGTCCCTCGGGAACAACGATTTTCGGGATAATATGTAGCCCATGTCCGTGTCCGGCACAAACTCTATCTAGATATAAATTTTCATCGAAATCGGTTCAGCCGTTTAGGCGCTGAGTGGTAAGAAACACACAAACACACAAACTTTCGCATTCAGAATGTTAGTATGATTTTAACATGAGTATGTTAGTATTAGCTATACACACCTACGTTTCTTTTAACGAGGTAGGTAAAAGTCTTGCCTGGCTTCTTGGTAAATATACCATTACTTCTAAATATAACAAAGACGTTTTGAAATACTTTAGAAAAATTAACTGATTAAAGGATATAAAGTACATAATATTCGAATTAAAGATCCTATAAAAAGGTTTTCATACGTTAAATCCGAATATGGCTTCAACAAAATGAATAGGATTGACATAAGCTAACGACAATGTTGGCGTTAGCTTATGTCAATCCCATACAGATTATTCTATTCTGTTAGCGTATATGCTACTTGTCTAGGCCCTCAGGATGCTAATGCTTAGAAACCTAGACTATAGGGAGAAGTTGAAGAGGAAGGAAAAGGTAAAAGGAAGAGGAGCAAAGAGGTAATGGTCTCCTATCATGAAGCAACATATATTTTTTTTTTTTTTTTTTATAGAAAAATGGCATTTTGTTCCTGTCTATACTCTGCTATAGCCTCTCGGCGTACAGATTAGTCTCGTCGCTTCCTACATCAGCTGCACCGCAGATATTTGCCATCGATTTTGTGACTATTCATAACTACCGTATTTTTAATATACGAACATATGAATATTTCAATAAGCGTATTTTGTTGTGGCTTTATAAAATCTATTTTGTTGTGGCTGGCACTAATGCGATTTAACAACCATTTCTAAGTTTTATACGAAACGTGAATGCCGGTTATCGCATTTTTCATACAAACTTTCATCCCCTACTTTAACGCTTTCAAGCCATTTTTTCGCTATAAAACATAGCCTATGTTGTTTCTCAAGATCTATTCTATCTATATACTAAATTTCATTAAAATCGGTTCAATGGTTTTGACGTGAATGCGTAACGGATCGAGTTATTTTGCGCATTTATAATATTAGTATTAGATTTTTTTTTTACGTTATCACTACCGACCCGGGGATAGAACCCGAGATAACACTTCTAGGAGGCAGTCCATGCACAGACCCACAAAGCTAGTCAACCTACCTTCTTCTTCTTCTTCGTCGTTACGCTCTTATCAGAGGGGTCGTGGTCGTCATGTCGTATTATTGGAAGGGGCAGATGACATTAGCCTCACGATGTCTCGCCAGCTCTCCCTGTTGGAAGTCATCCAGCATTCGTTTAAGGAGCCGCCCACAACAGACTATCTGATCGGTCCATCGCATGGATGACCTCCCGCGCGGTCTAGTGCCTTCTACTTTTCTCTGGACGACGAGGCGTTCTATAGAACAGTTGTCGCGTCTGGAAACGTGTCCGATCTCCTACCTATATACCTATTAAAAAAGTCATGACAAAATTAATTATTATGAATCATAATGTGGAAATCAAACCCACAATCTATTAAAGCATTCGTACGTTGTGTTCTTACAGCGTCATCGAGGTTTATCATTAGACAGCGTTATGCTGAGTGGGATCCAAATTTCCTATACAGATGTGACGTTCAAACATGCTGCATCATTGCATTAAACACAAAACCAAAAAAGTTTAGTTTTAAGTTTGATTTAGATACTAATGCAAAGAGTTTAGGTTAGGTTTAAGTTAAGGTTTTGTGCTAATTTTAAAGCTTGTCATCTTTTGTATGTTGCCTCTGGGCAATAAATTAATGCTTTTTCTTTCGTTCTTCTTCTTTCTTTGACTAGTGACGGAAAATATCTTATATTCTGGGGTCTTACATCTTAAAGCAATCTTATTACAAGCTTACTTTGTCTCTACCCTTGTTTTTAATGGTACAAAAGAAAAAGAAAAAACAAAGTAATCTATCTATACTATTATACAAAGCGGAAGAGTTTGTTTGTTTGAACGCGCTAATCTCTGAAAGTACCAGTTGCGTATGATAGTCCAGTTCTCGAAGAAGGTTATAGGCTAAGTAACATCACGCTACTGGCAACGGGAGTAGAGCAGTACGCAAAGACGCGGGTGAAACCGCGCTACGGAAAGCTAGTATTAAAATAATACTGCTATAAGAGGCGGTAGTAGGCACCCTGAACTTATAAAAAATAATATCTAAAATTGTCAATCCTTCTTGAGCAAGCCCATGGCTTTTCTGTATAAGGAGTGGCCTTTACTCTACGGAATACTAACTGGCTGATATTATTATTCAGAATCCATTACCGTAATAAATTTTCCTTGCCTAAAGTTGCCCACGGACGCTTAAAATACCAGAAGTAACATTTATGTACTGCGGTTAGCCGGCAATTGTTTACAGTAACCTTTTATACTAAAGTGGCGAACTACCGCAGGTGTACCGCAGTGGCTAGCATTGCGAACAAAAAAGCCTACTTATCAAGAATTTAATAATATACAATATCTTTACGTCTAGAAATTTCCATTGCTGGACATGATAAATCCAGTTGATAACATTTAAATTAAAAATTAAAAAACCTCCGACTAGTGTACATTATTCTACTAGTCAAGCCCGTTCATTTGATACCCATATTATGGGAGTTGGGAAAATATGAAATCCGCCATTTTGTGGCGCAGGCCATCTTGGACCGATTTTTATCAAACATAGCTAGGAACTCTCCTGACTAATTCAACGTTTAAACCAAAAAAAAAATCAAAATTAAAATGCGATGCCACAGACACGTCAAACTTATAGCACCCCGTCGTTTTTGCGTCGGGAGTTAATATCCAGCAATATAGTAAGTACTTTAGAATTTCTTACCACTTAGGTACGTTTATATTTCGCCTGTGCTGAGTATGTGTATTTTCTTTATTAAGTATGATTGACAGAGATCAAGTAAAAAAGTATTGGACAGGCGGATTAGCAATCGCAAATGTGGTAGTCATAGCATATAACTCGGCATTCCGTAATGTGATTACTGGCTAGCTATGGCCTGCAGCACATGCATTTTTCATCCAAACTTTCATCCCCTATTTCAACCCCTTTAAGTAATTTTTTCGTAACAAAAACAAAGCCTATGCTGTTCCTCAAGATGAATTCTATAGCTATACCAAATGTCATCAAAATCGGTTTAGTAGTGGTTTAGACGTGAAAGCGTAACAGACAGGCAGTAAGAGTTACTTTCGCATTTATAATATTAGTATGGATTTTTGCTGTCGCCTTCTCATTGTTCTAAACTTGAATTCTTATAAGAACATTAAATGAGAAACTCATGACCACACAGCAGTAAGCGTTATAAATAAATAATTAAATTTATCTTATATAATATATAATATAAATTTATCAAATGTTTAATAAAGTAAGGTCAAGACGAAATCATATTTTTAAAAACAATATAAATTTGAGATATACATCTTACTTATTTAACACAAAGAAATACCTTTTATTAATAACATGATGAACAAATTTATCTTTTGTCTGTGTAAGAACAAAAACATTTCTTATGAATTTAATATAAATTTTGGTACTCGCGCTTTGTTGAGGAGATCGGTGATTCTGTTACCTCTGGTGTATTGGGTGTCAGGTATAACTTACCGTCACATAGTCTGCGACTAAAATTTGATATTTAGTAATAATAATAATAATAATTTATTTATTCACAAAAAATTACAGATTTTGCTTATAGCTATTACATAGTTAATATTATCCAAAATATTAGTAGAGAAGTTAACAAGATGTTGCAGAAATCTGTCTACAAAAATTTGTAACCCTGTCTCTTAAACTAGGGTAATCCTGTATCTTAAGAGACAGTGTTCGGCAAGAGATTAATCTAGTTATTTAGATTTTTACAACATGTGGACGGTATCGTTCTACCGCTTAAATGTGTTTTGATTTGAATGAAGGTATAAAGTAATATAAGTAGTATCGAATCGCCGCAAATTGATACCTATTACTTGTATGTTGTACAGGCCTTTACGTCTTTTGCAAACGATGTATGGCATGTCTTCCTGTGGAACAATTTTTTTTTGTGGTTGTACAGTCTATGTAAAAGCGACATCGCCTACCGCCGGCTCGATAAGAGAAATTGACGTTGGTTTTTTTTTATACAAATTTCGTGCCAAACAAGCATACAACCTCCCTGATGGTAAGTGGTAACCGTAACCTATAGAGATGGCTGTGTTTTCCAAGCATTGCAGAACTAATAATGCTTAGAAAACAACCAAGCTGTCGCCGACCACAGAGAAGAGGATGAGGAAGGAAAAGGGAAAAGGAAGAGGACCGAGAGGGTATTTGGGTTGGTGCCGACTCGCTTATGTAACGTTTTTATCTCTTGACAGCACGTGTTTGAAACCAGGCGTCATCTTAACTTCGCCGACTTTTTCCTCCCGGCCAAACTGGTTTGGCTACGAGGAAATGCTATTCCTCATAGCCAAACTCAATATTGACTTCCTCCTGTATAACACGAACACTTACCTATGTCTAGTATATACACGTAGAACTCTTTTGAAGAGTTTCAGTACTTGAATATAATAGATCAACGTTTGATATAGGGTTTGAAAACTTGTTTCAAACTTAATTTCTCGTAGCCAAACCAGTTTGGAAAATCAGTTTGACCAGGAGGAAAAAGAGACTCCGTCGCATCGTCCCATCCCAATTGACATCGCCGCAAACTGCTGCCATTGATACATCTATTATGGCGGTTTCTTTAGATAATTTACGACCCGCTTAAAAGTTCTGGTATCAAATCTGGAACACATGTTCTGATAAATTATTCTAGGGTTAACGTTAGTGAAGGATTGTTTGAAATAAATCAAAAAGTAATCGTAATCGATTTATTTTGTACAGTTTTAATATAACAGTGATACCAATTAAGACTAGTCACAAGTACTTAGTTATAAAATAACTTACTTTACTTTTAATGGCTTTATAGGAATCATACAAGACCACTTTTGTTATAGACGAATAGTAGGGACTATTCGTCTATAACAAAAAATCTATATAAAAAAAGTCGTCTATATAAAAAAAGTATACACCAAAAAAAAAAAAGTTTGTATGTTTGTCCTCTATGCGTGCCAAAATCATTGACCAGATTGTGATGAAACTTTGTTACGGTGTGCCGAGACTGCCCAAGAGGGTTTTTAACCAAAAAAATGTTATTTTCAATACTTTTCGTGGCATTGCAACGCATGCTGGGTACAGCTAGTAATTTCTAATTTTTTTTATTAATTGTGTTTTTCTTAAATTGTTTTTTATTATTTGATAACTTTGATAAGTTACTAGTACTACGTGGGATTAGGAGGAACGACTCTTTTAAAGTAAACGACATTATTGTAAACAAAAGTATTTTATTTATTTACAATAGCCATTTTGTTTCTATTCACCTCATTCTACAGTAATAGGGTACGAGCCTTGTCTATTACATATCTAGGCATCCCATCTTACGCAGGATTGATCCCGAACCCTTCTCAACTAACAAAATCAATATCACTTACGTGACCTTACCAAAGCCATTCTACGTAAATTGAAAACAAAGAAAGGAATAAAAAGAAATATGGTTTGTTTTTACATATAAATTAAATAAATAGTTGTAAATATTGCACAATTGGTAAAGGTAGCAAGTAGGTAACTGATGACTTCGGGGTATGTTGGCCCAAGTGTCAGAATGTCCTGAGCGGCTCAAAAACTGTCAAAAAGAAATAAGAGACTACTCACTACTAAAATATTATTAATAAAATTCTTGTATTATTCCTATAAAGCTTACATCTATACCTAAAGTAGAAAAGTTCGAAGGTTTTCAGATATATTTACAATAATTAATATAAATTATATCAATTGATTAAATTATTTTTTATATAGTTTATATTATTTCTAATTAAAATTATACATTTATATTTTATTCTAATTATGGCTAGCTAACTAGAGATCTTGTACAAACAAATTCTTGTACTTACAACTAGACAGGAATTTTATATTATAGGCTAAAAGTAATAACAAATTCATCAAATATTTATGAGATACTAGCTGCGTCTCGCGGCTTAGCTCGCGCGTAAAATGAGTTTTGTTTCCCTCGGGAACCAGAATGAATTTCGGGATAAAAAGTAGCCTATGTCCGTCTCCAGCAACGAATCTATCTACATACCTTCGCATTTATAATATTAATAGGATCTATATTTGTAAACAAAAGTACAAACAAGGCTTTCCAATTAAAAATGTTCCAAGTAAAATTTCTCAATGATCCGTTAAAAAACTTGACTTACAAAATGTTTTAACGATTTTTCAACCAAAATAATCTGTCGCAAATATAAATTAACTTTGAACAGTTCAATTCGAAATAAAAATCGTTACATTAAATTTTAAACCGAATTGTTTAAGTTTGATTGATCACTCTTTTAAATATTAGTGTCGTTGTCATATTGAAAATGAAGAACTTCATAACTTAAAAATACAATATTCAAATTTTACTTCGTTTTGAAATACGGTATCTAGAGATTTTAGATGAAATTTACTTTTGATTTATCTCGGAATTGATTAATCAGAATATGAAAACTCTATCAAAGTTTTAAATAATTTAATTTGTGAAATTATAGACAGGCTTTTTGTTTAGTTCACCTGTTTCACCATGTTTGAGTTGGATTAGTGTTTAAATTATTATTTTAAAATTGGTGCTCCAATTCATTTATGGGTAGAGAAATGATGAATCAAGTATAATAATAATCACCAGTGCAATATCTGCCTACGCATGATCGTGTTAATTAATTAAAAATATTTCGTAAAAATTATCTTTTTAAGAATGGATAAGAATACGATTTAAATGTACCTACTCACAACAATAATATATGAATTATAGCTCTCAACATTAATAATTATATTATTTTATTTGAAAATAAATTAAGAATGTGGTCCTTGTTAAAATGGTTATTAAAACTTATTTCATTTGAATATTTTCAAATAAAAATGGTTATTATTTTTTTACAATAACAGATATTTCCAAGAGATTCTTTACTTATACTTATAACTAGCATATTACAATAAATAAATAAATAAATTGTTTAATATTTATATTTATTATTTATTAAAATTATGTACAATAGAAATGCAGTTTCCTATCATAATTTACCTTTGGTCACATTAATATACACAGAAGTATTTTACAAAGATACACGAAAGGTATAAACAACATTTTATTATGCTAAAAACATTCCATTTTCTCCAAGTAACTGAATGCATTTTGCAAAAAACACTTATGACAAATAACACGTCGTATAATCTTTTTAAATTTCACAAAGTATTTAAATATTTTTAATCATTTAATATAATATATAACCGGTGAAATAATCGAGTTTTGTTATATTAGAACTCATAAATTAAAAAATATTTAATTCAAGATACATTTATGCCTTTACGGCAGGTGTTATACTCTCTGTTGGGCTTTGTGTGAAAAAATTTCTTTGACCTATATATAATACAACAATGAACTACTTACTTGCTATTCTTTAGCTGTAAGGTGGGTTCTATATGTTTTAGGTAGAAAGGAAGTCTTACACTCAATTGTAGCGGTTTTATGTACAATACAATACAAATCCTACTTTAAAATACATGAAAAGAAGAATGTTTATTTGTAAAATATTATGATGGCAAAGAATATACGGCGATCTCGAACGGTTGTCGTCTTGTTGCTAAGCTACCGTAGCCTACAAGACCGAGTAAGTATGTTTGAAGTACAGATTATATGACTATATAGAACTGTATTGGTTATTTGTAAACAAAATCGCTGGGCACAGGTTCTATAAGAAAATATACCAGAATCTTAAAAAGCAAAGTATAGTATTCAAAAATCTATCACTAACTTCTTAGTATTATATAATAATTTCAGGCATTAAACTTTGTAGATTGCAAAGCTTGCTTGTGTCAGATTCGTAAATAAAGAAAGTGGAATAGAAAAATTGGTTTGTAAAAATAGCTTTGTATAACAAAAATAAAATTTTAATTACATTAATTTTGAAGAAATTCGATAGATTATTTCACTTAAAATTTCACGTTTTTATTAGTAATATTTACAAAAGGTTAGGTTAAAGCTACTAGGATATCAATTTGGATGTCTGTCGAATTTATAGCATTGTCTTAAATAGAACTTTGAGATATTATAGTCTTGTACACGGAACATAACTTGTTTCTTTTTTGACAAAAATAAAATGAATAAATATAAGATTAGATAAAGAAAATCTATTCACCATAAACAATCGTTTCTTTATAAGAATCAAATGACAACAACACAGAAGATGCTCGCTATAAAACTACATGTAAAACTTCTTGACGACCTCTGTAGTTCGATGGTACTGATGGACTACAACGCAGAGGTCGCGGGTCCGATTCCCGCTCAGTGCAAATATTTGTGTGCATGAACACGTCGGTTTGCATTGATCTAGGTGTTTCTATGAATATGTATGTATTTTCAAAAAAAAGTATTTAAGTATGTATATCTGCATTTGAGAAACCATAACACAAGCTATATAATATATGCTTACTTTGGGTGTAGATGGCGTTTTGTGTAGTTGTTGTTGTGATATATAAACTTAATAATAATGTTTCCAAGTCGCGAGTCCTTGAAGAATTTATTGATATTTCTTTCCAGGAAAAACGTACAAAACGTTAAGAAAGTAATAATTCAGAATGCTACTTCCTCGTATAATGGCTGATTTATGATATTCTATAATGCGAGCAGAAGGCAAGAGTATCAGTTATAATTAATTGTTGAAATGTAAAGGTAATGATTTTAGTACGATTAAATACTGAAATCAGTCTCGATATGAACTGATTTTATAGACAAGCAATCTAAATTATTAAAAACCAAAAAGCCCGCCTGACTGATACAAAGTGAAAAGCATGATATCCGTTTTTTACTCTCGTGCTGACGCTACATTGAAATTTTATATACCCTATGTTACTCCCACAATCAATACGAATCTAACGATACCTCATACGTTAAAATCAATTAAGCTATTTTGTCTGTAGAGCGTGCCAAAGAAATAGATATACATACTCACATACATACATACATACACTCGAAAAACATTACCCTCCTTGACTTCGGTACTCAGATAAAAAGCATTTAAAAGCGTCTAGCATCATAAGTGGCCACGTCTCAATTAAATGTCATATTTCATAGTTTTAAATTTTTATCATTTAATCGGAACTATATTTTAAAAATATGTTCTGTTAACAAGCTAGGATTAGGTGAAGGCTGTATAAAAAGTAAGAGTACTCATGGCGTGTTAACCCTCTTAACACTTTTCGGGACAGTAAACTTATATGGCCGTGATGACAATAAAACATGTATAGTGTCAGTCAGCACCTTTAACCCTTTCTTGAACACTACTGTAGACACTGTCGTGTCTGATAAATTTCAATTTACTTGGCGCAAAAAATAGTAGAAATTTAAAATTTTGATATCCGCGATGAAATCTGTAATCTGACAGTAAACGTTCTTGAAATATACTGTAGCAAGTTTCGAATTGGTTTGCTATATTTAAGACACGCAATATAGTAGGTACTCGCTTTTCAATAATATCCATTACAACATGCTATTTGATAAGAATGGCTTTGATAGTTTTGATAGTATATCCTTTAATAAGACAGACATCTATAAAACAATTGACTTGACCTAAACATACTTAATAAATATTACCTTTTCTCTTATTTTTAATCTGACAACTATTCAAACTACGGTTAAATTTAAATTTTATACCATCTTTTATATCATCATCGTATAAATCTTTACATTCAACGTGTCTATAATCAGCGTTATCACTGTGTCTCTCTTCAATCCTTCCATCTTTGAAACAATCATAGTGAGGTTTACAATCAATACTGTTAGTACTCCTCGCGATATAAGTCTCTATGCCGTCTCTGTTGCGTATATCAGAAAGAATATCATTGCCTAGTTGTCAATCTCTGCAACCGTCAGTACCTAAAGTGAATCTTGTTCCTGATTCGCTAATAGAATCGTCCCTGATCTTTGGTCTACGGTTGCCATTCATTTGATCAATGAAGGATGTGTTCGTGTTTCTGATATAATCTCTGTGTATGTTGTGATTGGAAGGCGATAGGTGTGTGAGTCGGTAGCTGACGTAGGAGTCGTTGCGGCGGACGACTGTTCTTGTTGTTCCTGCTCTGGAACTCCCGATTGGTGCAAAAGAAGTACCGTTCTGATCTGGAGAGGCAGCTGAATGGCAGCAGCAGAAACATTTGAAGTACGATCTGTGGAATTCTCGACGAAATTTACCTGAAACAATAGAGATTTTGGTATTTATTGTAATTTTTTATAAGTGTCTTGTGCATGGAGGTTTTAATAAGTGATTTTGGATCTTCCAGGATCATGTGTGCGATAAGTGAATAAAGTGAGTCAATTACCAAATTTTGAAGAATAAGGTGTAGTGCCAATTGAAATTTAATTAGGTGCTCATATGGGTATAATTAAATTTTATAAGACGAAAATTAGATTAACTAAATACTGTTAAAAATTAATTAATATGTGATTTTTTGTTGAAATAAAGTGCTAAAGTAATTTAAATACTTAAGTGACAATAATTAGAGTATAATTTAATTTGCGCGTGGTAAAAGAAAATCAGATTAATAAAACCAACTTTTAAATTTGTTAATAAAGAAGATTCAATTATTTTAATTATTTTTTAGTGTTGTATTTAAAGGTTGTTGATCTCGAAGTACGGTCTCATGATACATGAACAAGGGCTTAATAGACCTATGTATGGACAATCTAGCCTTAAGTTAAAGATTTTAAATGTCATTACTGATTTGTCTATGAAAAAGCATCATTTAGTTTTATTAAGTAAACTTAAAGTTAAGTTAGAATGGCAATTCATGTCCATACAAATCATATACCACATGAAAACAAATAGGCAGAACTAAGATCTGAAAACATGACAACTCAGAATACACTCAAAAAATAAAAGACGCATTAAATATAACAGTACAATGTAGATTCGACAATTTTAAAATGCAATATTATTTAAAATAAATTGTTTGTAATGATGTGTTTCAGTCAAAAGTATTTTAGAATGATTCTGCGAGATGTTTGCTTGAAACCTTATTCCTTAAATGAAATAATTCATAGCTTGACTATTGCGTAACATTGTAGTATCTAAGAAAAAAATAATTTCGTTACATTTATTAAATACTACCGATTAACTTTTTAAATAGCATTAGGTTTTTTCCCCGAAGGAGTAGAAAGTGCGCATTCCTACGTAACAGGGGAAGCCTGTTACTATTCGGGCAAAATGCAAGACTCTAAGCTAATACTGAGAACATCTGCACAAAGGAACCCAGTTTTACTTAACCCAAAACCTATGTGGTCTGTGGGTGTCTGTACCCCATATCATTTAACCATCGAGGCGGGTACATACATTTATAATATTTTTTATTTAATACTAGCTACCTAAGCTTCACGGCTTGGACCGCGCCTAAAATGTGTTTTGTTGCCTTTAGGAGCCAGACTTATTTGCGGGATAAAAATAAACCTGTGTCCGTCTCCCGCACCGAATCTATCTACATACCAATTTTTATCGAAATCGGTCCTGTCGTTTAGGCGCTGAGTGGTAACAAACACGCACACATACATACACACACAAACTTTAGCATCTACAATATAAATAAGATATAGTTTTATAGAGATATAGTCCTTAATGCAGGCATGGATAATATAATGAACAAAAATGTAAGAGATATGTACGGTACAGTACCGGCGATAAATTTATATTGCTTTAAACATGTACGAGTATGACGTGATTCAGAAATCTGTGCTACACCGTTAGAATCAAAGTTGACGTACTAGTAAACATGTCTGGTGGTAACGTATGTTTGTAACAAAAAACGAGCACATTTTAATAACAAAAACTCTTTCTGTATGTTAAAGTTTGTCTGAAAGACCAGTAACAGTCCTTCAATAAAAGACCTAAAAGTTTATACAAGATCGGAAACTTGGGTCTGATATTGCCGAGGGTCTAGACAAATGGAATAAATGCTAATAGAATTCTTCTTCTTATCGAGTGATTAGTGGTCAACTTAGTATCAGGATTTGTTCAAGTAGCCCATAATTTATTATACAGGCATCCGACTTGACCTAAAAACTGTTATCAACTTGGTAACAACCGGGACCGACTTTTAACGTGCCCTCCGAAGCATGGAGACGCTCAAATCAAATTCACTTATGCGGTCACCCATCCATGGGCTACCATTCTTAGTTGCTTAATTCGCAGATCAATTACAGATCAAAGTGCAACGAGCTATGAGCGCTAATAGAATAGAATAATAATTTAAACAAAACAAAAAACCGACTTCAAACGGGAAGGAAACTAAAAAGATAAAAATAAGTTTACTTAGCAGAAAGTAATTCGTATTTTGATTTAGTTGATCAGAAATTATTAAATAAGTATTTTATAATTTTAAAGTTGGTGCCAAGTAAAACAATAACTAGGTACCTATAAGTATTATCAATTGTAGTAAGGTTATAGTATTTGCTTGACTGCTATTAAGGAATTCCTATATAGTACTTTATACTTATATAGTATACATAAAAACACTTAGACCAATGCAAATAGACATGTTCATGCACACAAATATTGGCACTGAGCGAGCATCGAACACGCGACCCCTGCGTGGCAGTCTGTACACAGTACCACCGAACCACAGAGGCAAATTTAATAGAAAAATTATTATTTCCAACCGGGACGCCGGCAGCCGAATGGACGATCTACAATAAGAATCAATCAATCCATAAAGAAAGAAAAAGTATTTATTTACTGCCCAGAGGCGACATTTACTGAATGTACACTGGACATTCAGGGAATTGAATATTCGGGAAATTGGACAACTGGAGAAATAAACGGTCGGCGAATTTACATTCTGGGCATTGGACGAAATATACACACTGGACATTTAAGGAATTGAATCTAGGTGATTAAACCGATTAAAATTAGCATTAAAACCTTAATTCTTTGCACTAGTAACATGCAATTTAAATTTTAAAAATAACTAACTATTGCTGGAATATTTGGAATGTAGGAAACACTGCGCTGTTGCCCGTTATATAGTACTAGCTTTCGTTTCGCCCGCGTCTTTGCTTACTGCTGTTGTATAGCCTATAGCCTTCCTCGAGCACTGGGCTATCATCCGCAAAACGAATTATTCAAGTACGGTAGTTACAGAGATTGGAGCGTTCAAACAAACAAATTCTTCCGCTTTATAAAATATTATAGATATTGATGATTCTCCTTACGACACCCATGGACAGAGATATGGTAGTTCTATAATAAGACCGCAGAGCACACTTTTTTACACGGCAAATACATAATATTTATTTATACATAAGTATCACGTAACAATTTTATTTGTTTAAAGAAAAAATAAATGGTAAATGGTGTTCGTATTAGAAATTCGAGGCTACCTAAAACTACGATACCCGAATAGAATTTTTAATCAAACGATCATTAATCCACTAGAATTCCTTTTAAGGCTCTTGAAGTCCTAAAAGGAATTTCAAACCTTCACTTAAAATATTTTCTTCCTAGGTAGTTATTTTTATGCTTTTTGCCCGACTGACGTAGTCAAGAAGGGTAATGTTTTTCGTGCGTATGTATGTATGTAATAATATAATAATAATAATTATACCAGCCTGTTTATTGTCCTACTGCAGGGCAGAGGCCTCTTCTCATATAGAGAAGGTATGAGCATTAATCACCACGTTTGCTCAAGGCGGATTGGCAATTTCAAACTTTTAAGTCCAGGTTTCCTCGCGATGTTTTCCTTCACCGTCAGTCAGAAATGTTCAAGATAAACTTAGAAAGTACATAATGATTTGAAAAATCACATTGGTACTTGCACGGATTATAACTCATTCGATCCCACTACCTCGTGTTTACGAATCGAGTGCCTTATCCACAGGGCCATTTCGACTATGTATACATAAAATTATGTATGTATGTAAGTATGTATGTCTATTTCTTTGGAACACTCTACAGCCTAAATGGCTATTGTTATTAGATTCGTATTGATTGTAGGAGTGACATAGGGTATATAAAATTTTAATGTATCGTCAGTACGATAAAGAAAAATGGATTTTCTTCTTTTCACTTTGTTTCAGGCAGGTAGGTTTTTTGTTTTTTAATAATATTGCTTATTACAACATGATAAAGTTCACTGTTCAGGGGACCTACCACCGTCTCTTAGCAGTATTTAATCTTACGTTGTGTTTTGTCTTTTTCTTTTGTACAATTAAAAACAAGGATAGAGACATAGTAAGATTATAATAACATTGCTTTATGAGGTTGTGGTAGAGCCCCTGTATGCGGAATGAGACGCTTCGATGCAGTTTCTTTAATACAAAGGTAGCTTACTACTCTGTGGCATTCCAATTAATAACGGTTGTACTGTAGTAGATCCACGCTGATTTCAGCATGAATGGGCCGGATCGTCCGGGGAAGTACTACCCTCTCATAGAAGATCGACTTAAGATAGTAGTATCCGTGCTACTGCGTGTCGTTCAGTGAGTGCGAGCGCCGGAGGCCCGATTTCCCTCCCTTTCCTCTTTCCTCACCTCCCTTATTCCCTTCCCCTAACCCCATTCCCAGCCGCCATAGTGGAGGCCACCATACCAGCAGTTTAAGACAGTTTGTTTTGCTGTCAGCACCTGTTGAGGCTTCCTATATCTTGTTAATTGTAACTAGTAGCAAACCTATACTAACATATAAAGCGGCAGAGTTCGTTTGTGTGTTTGTTTGAACGCGCTAATCTCTAAAACTACCAGTCGAATTTCAATAATTATTTTTGCGTATGATAGCCCCGTTCTTTAGGAAGATTACAGGTTTGTAATATCACGCTAATGGCGACGGGAGCATTGCAGTAAGCAAAGACGCGGGTGAAACCGCGCTGCGGAAAGCTTAGTTTTACATAAAACAAGCATAAATCGTTGTCCCTTAACACTTTAAAGTTTTAGAGTTAATTCAAATACTTAAGCGCTAAATAAAATAACACTTTTTTCCAACGTTGTACAAAAACAAACGAGCGTTTATATTAGCAATTAGTGACATCACATTGTTCACAACCAGCGCAATGAATTCAGTTTAAAATGCAGCAATTTATTTTTAAGTTGTAATAGTTGCTCCGTTGTACCATATATTATTTAGAATGCAGGTAACGCCGCCACATTCGCCTCTTAATATAGACACGGGCAGATTTGAGGTGCATTGTATCGATATCAGTGTCTGAAACTCATAATGCATGCGTAAATCAGTGTCTATCACTTTTATTGTACCATTAAATTAGTGTCTGACACTAAAATTATATGATTAGATTAGTGTTCGACAGTCATAATCAAACAATAGATCAGTGTCTGACACTCATATTGCATCATTATCAGTGTCTAAGACTCATACTGCATCATTATCTTTAAAATTCTACAAAAGAGAGAATTTTTGAATAGAAGCTCTGAACCCTTACCTTAACGTAAAGATCTGAAAATTTATAAAACAAATGCTTGTCGCTCTACGTCAATCAAAATGAAAAAGAAATAACGACATACATACAGACAGACCCAAATATAATCAGAGTTTAGGGTAACACTAAGAATTCCTGAACATTAAAACTCTTTATCACTTTACTCGATTCGGGGATGGAACCCAACACCTCTGCGTAGCAATACACAATCTTAGTAAATCAAAGCTGTTTTTCGAAGTAGGCCCATGTTCAAGAAGCGAAGTATTGTATCCAAACTAAATACATCCTGTAAGTTCATAAAACTTTTCAAATCTTTCCTTGACACACATGTAAGAAAATAATGAATATTTCAAAAACTAGTACTGGAACATGTCTTTGTTCTTAAGTTAAAACCAATTTAATAAATTGTACTTGAAAGTAACTAATGTATGCAGTTCAATTATTAACAACATTTACTACATACTGTAGGAAATTTACAACTCCCGCTCTAGGGAAGTAGCCCTGGGCCCCGAGGGACTTTAAGAACATACAATGAAAGGACAAAAAGGCCACATAAAGTTGCAACATAACTTCGGTAACAATGCTTATTGTTTGACTGCTTCTCTGACAATAGGAGCGGACGCGACTGCGCGCCGTGAAAGAGTATTATTATAGAAGCTTTCTTGCTAGATCTTCTCATGGTTCTACCTGGGGCCGGTTCTACCGGCTCTGTATCACAATAGTGTCAGAATGGTCGATCATTGATCTCTTATTGGTTGAAACTTGTCAAAATCAACCTTTATGAGATCAATGATCGACCGTCTGTGTCTGTGTCTGGCAAACTGTGTTACAGTCAAAGTGCTTTAATATCAAAGTGACCACATTAATCACTAAGCTACACATGCAATAATAAATTATTTGATAACTGAAATAAATCACAAATTCAAACTACGTATTTCGAATTGTTGCCATAATATGTAGAGATTATATTCACATTGTATTACTAGTCGTGCTGTGTAACATCGAGGGAGGGTAAACTGTACTGACCTGAAAAGCCTGGGAAGCCTGCAAGCAAAATGTTACAGTGACGTATTGTTCAGGATTAAAGTAAAACAAAAGCAGAAAACACTTTTAAAAAGCTGAATGATATAAGAAATGTACATTTATCAAGTTACTCTCAAACCGTTGTTATAAAAATGTCAAAAACAAGTGTCTACAAGGGTTCCCAATCTTTACCAGCCCACGGCGCACTTACAAGTTTAAAATTTTGTCACGACGCCCTATTCTAGCTAGCTATTTTCCTTCCAAGAAGTGGACATTTCAAGAAGTGGACAATTCCAGAAGTTGTCCTTTTTAATTGTAGTCATTTCTCATTGTGGTCTTAAACCGCCGAAATGTTTGAAAAGTAAGTAAAAAAAAATATAGGTTTTCAAGTGCATAGGTACTTATCGGCGATGACGCGACTCTCAAATTATTGTTGATTTATTGGAACCCGCGAATACTTAAGGTATAGATAATGATAGAGGATCGTCTTACGCCGCCCCTCTTTACTTTCTACCTCGCACAGTTTGGGAACCCCTGGTCTAGTGGTTAAAGCACCCGCTTCGTCTACATTCATATGAACTTTTAAGGTTGCCTACTGATATGATTTACGGTAAAGGAAAACGTAAGGAAACTTATTTAAAAGGTCTGTAATTAGTCAAACCGATTAAGCTCTCGCGGTGATCAATGCGCATGCCTTCTATGTATGAGAAGAGGTCTTTACCCTGCATTGGAGTTATAAGCTGCTATTGCATTTTGTTACATGCAAAATATTTTACATAATATGTAAAAACGGATTTTTAATTTACATAATTTTAAGTGAATAGACGTTCATTGTAAAACATAAGTATCTTCAAACAGTAGCTCACCATAACCCGCATATACATCGTGATTAACGATTAACATCACAACATACTTTAGAATATTACTTTTTGTACAAGACAATAATAATACGGCTTACCTAGCATATAAATTTACTGTACTCCATACGTTTCTAATATCGTGGTATCGTCCAGAAGTACCTACCTATCACTCGCACGCTGTCAATCCTAAACTATTTAAGCTCTTTCCTTGAAAACTCCATGTTGTAACTTTTTTAAATATAATAATAACGTATTCTACTTAAAAACCTACTGAATGAATTCTCTAAAATGTAACAAGAACCGTATCCAAATACGTTTCGTGGTTTAGAAGATAGAAAACATAAATTTTATACTATTTAAAAGTTATAATAAGTGCTACAACAACTTTTTTAACTATTTAAACAAAAAAGATATAAAACTATAAATAAAACTCAATTTACAAACACTTTGACAATTAAACAGGCACATTGTTCTGAGCACTTGAGAGTGTTTTGTTGTGACGGCTAAGGCCAAGGACATAGAAGTTCGTAGTACTGCCCTACTTTCCTCTATTAGTTGTAAATGGGACGCTCCCTTAAGCGTACTTTAAAATATTATGACATACTTTTGTATACCACTTGTAGTACTATAGTTATTTTTTAAGTTTAAGTTTTAATTTAGGAATATATGGTATGGTATGAACGGGCTATTTTTCGCAACTCATGGACTGCGCGTATTTTGCATATTTAGGAATATAATAAATAATAAAAAGAATCCTTATTAGGTTAGGTTTTATTCCATCCAAATGTTGTCTGGAAGAGATCGTATTGTAACTACCTAATTTTATGTGGTCCTGTTATTTCTTTTGTAATATGTGGTATGGAATAAAGAATATTATAAGTATTTGTTTATTTTTCTCTATGGCATTTGGCAGATAAGTCAAGGTTTGGCCTGGTAATAGAGTCATTTATTTGTATACGTTTTTATAACAAAATATTTAACGATTGTCACAATGGATCAGGTAGTGGAAACTGATTGCTTCTCATTCAATTTTTGTGTTAAATAATAGTAATATTGAATTCTTCTCTCGAAAAATTTTTACTACTTAACATGGAGTCGGAAAATGTTCTAGATAAATGAAATGGGGGCGAGCCTGTTGCCACATATCGGGCACAACTCCAGACTCCGAGCTAATACTAACAATTTTCAACAGAAAAACCCAATATTACTTTACCCGACCTGTGATGTCGATCGAACCCGAGAGCTCTGCGTGGTAATCCGTACACATTACCACCGAACCACAGAGGCAGTCAAATGTCTTTATATAAAACACAAATTTAAATATCGATCCAAAATTCTGTTGTAAACGCTATGCATTCTCATATTACTAAACTCATAAGCATATTTCGCACAAAAATAAAACTCTTATCTGATTTGAAAGGCTTTCAAGGACATGATGACATAACTGATATAAATTCTAATATATCGTGAAAACGTACATGATATGTATATGGAAGAGATTTGGGATGACAAGTACCTATCAAACTTCCAATAACGTGTTATCTCTACTTTCATTGTTACCATTCAATGAATATGACGTATTATGTTTGAGCGATTAGATTGTTTTTGAACGATAAATCTATACATATAATAAAAATGTAACCTATCGCTGTCTGTACATGGAAGATATATGAGAAAAAATACTATTGGGACCTATAACAACACAAATAGAACCCAAAACAATGATTTTTAAAATTTTTGTCTGTTTGTCTGTTTGTCTGTTTGTCTGTTTGTCTGTGCGTTTGTGCACGCTAATCTCAGAAACGGCTTATCCGATTTAAATATGGTTTTCACTAATATATTGTGGTAAGCTTCACTTAACATTTAGTGTTTGTTTCATGTCAATCGGTTCATAAATAAAAAAGTTATGCCAATTTAAAGAATCACATCCAACATTCGTTAATTTACTACGAAATCTTATAGAAGCAGATATTTTAACAGGTTGCGGAATAGCTGATAGTGTTTTTATTCCTCGGATTCCTGTCATTCTAAACAGTCTTTCATTTAGTTTTAAACGAGTCCAGTTTCCAGTGAGCCTATGTTTTGCGATGACTAATTAAAGTAATTAATTAATTAAGTAATTAAAGTAAAGGTAAGACACTAAAAGTTGTGGGTGTGGATCTAAGTATTAGCTGTTTTTCGGTCAGCTTTATGTGGCTCTATCACGTGTTAGCATTACTAGCAGCCTGTATGCTTTGATCCCTGATGGCTATACGTCTAATCCATACATCCATACATATTATATAAGGCTTTGTCCTGACTGACTGACTGACTGACAGACAACGTAAAGCCTAAACCGCTGGTCGTAGCGACTTGAAATTTGGAGGGTGTGTTTGTCTTAATGTCTAGAAGTGTACAAAGAAACCCTTTCTTAAAAATTCAACCCTTAAGTGTATGAAAAGGGATGAAATCGATTGTATGAAACGTCTTCATTTTTTAAGTTACAGCTTTGAAATTTTGTTTTGGAATACTTTTATTTAAATAAAAAATAAGCTCATATTTTTTTTTTTACTGGGGTGGATTTATATGAGTGAAATAAGGGATGAAATATTGTATGGAAAGATCTTTGCTTTTGAAGTTGGCGACTTGAAATTTGGAGGGAGGGGGAAGGGAGGGGGAGGAAGAGGAAAGGAAGGGAGAAGTGAGGGGAAAGCGCGGGGGTAGTGAGGGAGAAGTCAGGGGAAAGGGAGGGGAAAGTCAGGGGGAAATCGACTGCCTCTGTATTTCGGTGGTACTGTGAGGTCGCGGGTTCGATTCCCGCTCAGTGCAAATATTTGTAGCATGAATTTAAATAATCACGTCATAAATGTGGTATGTATATAGCTTAGCTTAGTTTGTTTTTAAGTTAGGTTAACACGTCTTATTTCTTTATTAAAATGTAAATTAAAATGTAAATACTTTGTTATTTAAAATGTAAATACAAGTTAGATTTTTATATTTTCTGGATTTATTTTATTTTTTATTTTTTGCGATAAAAACATGTTTGTTAACACGTTTCATTACGGAGTAGGTGGAATTGAAGTGAATTACGAAATAGTAGTAGTCGATTTACGCTGGTTTCAACATGAATGGGTCGGATCGACCAGGGATGTACTACTCTCATAGTTTTCGACGTAAGAGTAATAGTATCCATATTATTGCGTTTCGTTCGGTAAGCGCGAGAGCCGGAGGCCCAACTGATGCAGAGATGACAAACCTCGCAGCATGTGTGGGACCAGCTGAGTATCCGCGGAGTCATTGTGTGGGTGGTGTGGGTCAACCCGCCGGCCAGGGAGACCCGTATAAACGGTGGTGCCGCTGGCCGCGGCATTGTACAAGGGCCCAATTAGACCTAACCAAAAAAAAAGAGACTGCCCCACCAGGTTGCGCATAATCTCGGAGTGGTTCGTCGTGCAGGTTGGTGACCGGATAGTGGGACCCGGCGACCATTTTCGAGACGGTACGGGGGCCTTTTGCGAGCAGTCCGTATCATGGAAGCCCGGAGGCCTAAGACCCTTGAGCCTTTACAGCTGCGAAGAGACATCGCCTCCTCAACGGCCGTCTTCTGTAGCCTTTACCACGGAGAGTCTTCTCAACAGCTCTTTAAATTAATTCTACCCTCTCTCTTTTTATCCAGAACGACACGTGCGGGACTGAAGTGCTACCCTTTCACAGTGCAATCTAAAGGGTCTCGAACCAAACGGTTCAGCACTTTATACTTTTGTCGCTCAATTAAAGCCTGGAACTCTTTACCAGCGCATGTGTTCCCACCTAACTTTCATCCTGGGACTTTTAAGCGAGGCGTGAAGAAGCATCTCACTAAGCCGCCATAGTGGAGGCCACCATACCAGTAGTTTGGCTTTTGGAATGGTGTCCACTACTTCTGAATTCCACTGACTGCTTACCATCAGCCAGAGTAGAGGCACTTTGGCAGGCTAATATAAAAAAAAAAAACTTATAGCGTTTTTATTCCTCGGATTCCTTTCATTCCAAACAATTTCCCGTTTAGTTTTAAACGAGATCAGTTTCCAGTGAGCCTATGTTTCGCGATGACAATTAATGAGTGTGGATCTAAATATTAACTGTTTTTCGCATGGTCAGCTTTATGTGGATTTGCCACGTGTAAGTAATCCTAGCAGCCTGTATGGCTTTGATCCGCGATGGCTATACGTCTAATATTGTAGATAGAGAAGCATTTACTGTAAAGATTTTTCTTATTCACCTAAACGAAGATGTTTATAATTCAAAACAAACCAAAAGATATATCCAAAAAATGCTGCCCAAAATCACTATTCCACGCGGACGAAGTCGCGGGCACAGCTAGTCAGTAATAATTACGCTATTTGTGTAGTAAGAGTGCTGTGCGAGACGTTCGATGTCAACACGGAACAAAAATCTGTGTGATTTATAAATAATATTGTTCTAGAATAAGTCAGACTATTAAAGTCAAAGAGGGTAGTATTTTTCGAGCGTATGTATGTATATAATAATATGTATGTATATATCTACGTGGGTAATGTATGTATATTTTTTTGGAATGCTTTATTGCTTAAATGGCTTGATGGATTTTGTCATAATTGAGGTGTATTAATTGTAGGTGTGACATAGAATATATAAAATTTGAATGTAGCGTCAGCAAAAAAAGGGGTTGTTCCGTATTTATCCGATTCATTTTATAATATTTTTTTTCTAACTCAATCTATTTACGTTCCTTAATCAACTGACAGCAATTATTTTATTTTAAATCCTTTAATAATCCTGTTTGAATTCCTAGCTCAACCGATTACTAAATCAGCCACAGTCTCTAAGGTTGAGGATGGTCCGAAGAAAAAATACTGTTTTAGTAATAGGCAATAAAATAGCTTAAAGCTTGATTAACTTTTGCTTTATATTTTTCTATAAAATAAAACGACATCAAATTATACTAACCATATATTTAAAAAATCTACATATTTTTTTTTTATAAAAAAAGTAAAAATATCTCACAAACATATCCACATAGCGTAAGTAACATAATAAAATATTCTGATATATTATTAAAGATTGTTTTGCTATCCATACTTTTTTCGGTAATATTTGCCACAGGTAGAGTAAGGAACGCATTTCTGTTGAATAATGAAACTTTATTAAAATAATGTAATCGAATCAGTTAGGAATTCTAGTTTAGGATGAGTAAAGAAATAGGATGAGACGTCATAGGATGAAAACGGAACGACCCGTTTAAACCTACAACTTATTATAATCTTTACAAAAACGCAAATTTGAATAAGGCTACGGGAATCTAAAGTAATATGCAATTTAATAGCCACTGATTAATAAAAGGACACGTGTATATCTCTCATACGTTTAAATCACTTGGGAAATATCGACGATTACGCTTTTTAGTAGCTAAATTAAATAAGAAGCCGTGGTATCTATAGAAGATACCTTATCTACTGAATTTTTCTTCTTCTTTTGAATTTTAAGAAAGAAATAAAAGACACAAAGTGCTAGTTTATGGGTATACTTACGGTAGATGGGACAGTATATAAATATACGGTTTTTATATTAAAATAGATGGGTTTCGATGAGAAAGCGAAACACCTGAACTCTGTTAGAGTTACAGATTGAGTAACATTTTTATGTCTATTTTATAAATCATGTTAAAACTGTTGAAGATAAAACTTCGATGTAAAAATCTGTCTGTTATTGAATAAATTATGAAACTACGTACTTGCTACTATGGAATTTCGTATTTACAGAACGCAAATTCTATCCTAACCCAATACCTTAAGTAAAATATATCGTAGTAATGGATGTATTGAGTTTCGTACTTGATGTTTATTCGTGCGTTCTAAAACATTTTGGTGGATATTATTCAAAAAACAAAAGCGATCAAGTTTGAGTCGAATTCGAATCGAGTGTTCTGTAAAGACCTATAGTTAGTTATTATGCAAATAGTTTATTCGATTTTTGATTTTAATAACATGAACAGCCATGTATCTTTTGATTGCCTTCACATAGAATTTTGTACAGCTTCGAGGGGTTACTGACATGGGTATTTGACATATATTTTAGCTTTATATCGCCAAGCGGTACTAGAGTAAAAGGTTCTTTATTATGGAATTCCAAAAATTGGTAACATTACTTAAGCCCTGGGTTTCTATCAAAGTATGTCAGGATGAAGATGAAAAATGTGTTATATCAGTCGTAAATTTTATACCTTATATGGTGAACTGTATAAAATACTTCCCACCTTTATGATAAAAATTTACCTCCTACCAAATATTGTATTTTTGCAACAAAAAATCATACTCAAAAACCGCACCAGAGTTACTTTCAACAAGTCTTTTGATAATGCGTTCGAAGTTCAGCTAAATGCTATTATCAACAAGGATTGTCGCTGTTTCAAGTAGCGGCTTACCGCGGCACAGTGTGGTTTCACCCGCGTCTTTGCTTACTACTCTGCCCCCGTTGCCAGTAGCGTTATGTAACTTAGCCTATAACCTTCATGGAAAACTGGGCTATCGACTGGTAGTTCCAGAGATTCGCGGGTTTAAACAAACAAACTCTTCTACTTTATATAATAGTAAAGATTTGATTCTTATTTCTCCTTACAACACCAAATAAACCGTACCTATGTCCTCGGCTACAAAAGAGCACAAGTTTTAGAAATGCCAAGTAATATTAAATTTAACCTTATGTTATTATTGATAAGACGTAAACTTCCGAACAGAAGTGACTTCTTAAGTTGGTTTTCTACTGAGGTTGTGATATACGTAAGTACAATCGAACCAACTAAATCATGACCCATTTTGCTAATATTTCGCTTAAAACTGTCAAACTTGTAAGATCTAGTGTGTCTAATGCACTTAGGACGTTTTTAATACAAAACAACTGTGTAGAATGTCAGTATCAATAAAATTGGCTTATTCCACAAATATTATAACAAGCTCGTTGCCCAAGGAAATCTGTCTTCAGACGAATTTCGACCTACTTGCATTCAGATGAATTCTCAAAATAAGCTTATCCTTGGTTATGATTCTCTTGGTTTGATAAAACATATTATTGTTTCCTCATACCATATGTTATCAGAATTGCCGTGTTAAGCATGAAGTATCAGCGGGTAAATCGTATGATGGATCGAGTGTCAGAAGAGAGCGATACGATTGAAAATCAATGATATTACCGTATAAAAATAAATATCCGAAAATGTACCCAATTTTCTTAGCAATAAAAGCGTTTTTTCATTTCATTTCATTTATTACTTAAAGTATGTTCACGTATATCTTAGCAACTTATTCACTCAAGTATTCGGATGATTAAGCTAAAGTAAATTCAATTTGCGAGTGCTTATGGTTGATTTTCTATTGACTCAAATCTTCGATAGTTGAGTAATATAGGTAAATCAATTGACTTGTTGACGATTCAAACTGTAGTGTTATTACTTTTACAAGAATGTATATTGAAAATATTTTATGAGTAGATTAACGACAGTTTTTTTTTCATTGCCGGTAGTGACAGACGAGCAGACAGCCCACGTAATGATAAGTGGTAACTGTCGCTCATGGACGACTCAGAGTCCCTGGCATTGACTTCGCGAAGCTGCTGCCTACAGTGAAGGGAGTGGGGTAGGTTAAAGGATCGAGGAAGTTGAGGAAAAAGGAAACACTCGCACTCACCGAACGAAACGCAATATTTAGTGTGGATACTATTACTCTTACGTCAGTCTTCTATGAGAGGGTAGAACTTACCTGGTCGATCTGCCCCATTCATGCTGAAACCAGCGTGAGTGATTATATAAACTTATAAATTTTTTACGTCACTACTTTGAGGAAACCTGAACTTGGACACAAGTCTAAAATTGTCAATCCACCTCGAGCAAGCGTGGCAATCAATGTTCAAGTCGTCTCTATACAAAAGTAAGTTTTTCCTGCAGTGGTACAATACCTGGCTGCTATTATTATAATTTATATTGAATATCTTCCGTTATTAAACTCAAAGCTCTAAGATATTATTACGCACATAAAGAGGCTATTAGCGATGCCCGCATTACTTGGGTTGGCCCTGTTGGCCCCAACGATATTCGTCCAATGTAGGAATCTAGATAATAGCACTATCAACGCTACCCCAACGTTGGAGCCAATGTTATTTTCTAGATTCTAGATCTACACGTTGGACAAGTGCCGTTGGGGCCAACGTATGGATTCCGTGTAATGAAGCCGCCGCGGGTGGTAGGAAAATAGTTTACAGACTGTGATAACACTTTTGTTATTAGAAATGTTAGTATTAAAATATTTACCTAGATGCCGTAATGTAGTTGGTATTGCGAAATTGAAAAGCAAACAGGCTGGAAATTATTTCTCTTGGTACTTGGCACCAACTTTAAAATTATAAAATACTTATTTAATCATTTCTGATTAACTAAATCAAAATACGAATTACTTTGTGCTAAGTAAATTGATTTTTTACTTTTTAGTTTTTTTCCTGTTTGAAGTCGGTTTTCTTTTTGTTAAAAGTTATTTTATTTTACAATTTTTAGTAATGGGTAGACCGAAATCTTACCTAATGATTAATTTTGTACAAACTAAACATTTTGGCATATCAAACCGTATGAAGTATGGTCACCTGTAATGGCACTTATAACCCATATGAGTCCAAAGTTCTCATCATTAAAAATGAATAAAGTCCAAACACCAAGTAATTGCTGTAAATCTTTAAGGATTCCCTCGACTGTCTTTCAGCTCCATCATCAAATCGACCCCAAACCTTCACTGTGCCATAAAATACTTAATAAAAAACAACAAATGCACTAGTCGCCACTACGATTTTCGAAGGTTTCCCTCGATTTCTCTGGGATACCATCATCAGATCCTGGTTTCCTTATCATGGTACCACACTTGGGATACCTCCTTTCTGACAAAAAAAGAATCATCAAAATCGGTTCATAAACGACGAAGTGATCCGCGAACACACATAAAAAAAATAATAATATACGATTGAATTGAGAAAACTCCTCCTATTTTTGAAGTCGGTTAAAAACTAACTATAATAGTATAGAAGTCATAAACACAAGTTACCTGTCTGAAGAAACCCTTAAAGTGTAATGTAGGGTCATTATTGTTACCATCATTTCTAATTATGAGGCGTTAGTTATGAAAACTGCTCAGAGGTTCATATTTCTATACTCAAGATTAACATAAAAGTAGTATCAACTTTAACAATAATAATTGTGTCTTATAGTTTGTGTTACATAAAATCTTTATATATAAAGCGGAAGAGTTTGTGTGTTTGTTTAAACACGCTAATCTCTGGAACTACCAGTCGAATTCAAATAATAATAATAATAATAATATTCTACCACATACACACAGCGCCATCTAGCCCCAAATTAAGCAATTATATTTGCTTGTGTTATGGGTACTAAACAACTGATATACTACTTACATACATTTTTTTTTGTAAATCCATACATATTATAGATAAATTACACCCAGACACAGAACAAACAATCATGCTCATCACACAAAGGTTTGTCCTGGGTGGGAATCGAACCCACGTACTCCGGCTTAGCAGTCAGGGTCACTAACCACTAGACCAACAGGCCAGTCAGACAATAACTCTGTTTGATGTGTTTTTGAAAAAGGATATAAGCTATGTAACATCACGCTACTGGCGACGGGAGCAGAGCAGTAAGCAAAGACGTGGGTGAAATCGCGCCACGGGCAGTTATACTGATATATAAAGTGAAAGAGTTTGTTTGTTTGAACGCGCTAATCTCTAAAACTACCAGTCGGATTTAATAATTATGTTTGCATTAGATAGCCCAGTTCTTGAGGACAGTTAAAGACTATGTAACATCACGCTACTGGCGGCAGGAGCAGAGCAGAGACCAAAGATGTAACTTAACGCGGTTAAAATCGCGCTCGGAAAGTTAGTTCAATATAATGTATATATTATACCGTGTAATAGTAATAATAATAATAATAATAATATTCTACCACATTTACACAGCGCCATCTAGCCCCAAATTAAGCAATTATATTTGCTAGTGTTATGGGTACTAAACAACTGATATACTACTTATAAACATTTTTTTTTTTTTGTAAATACATACATATTATAGATAAATTACACCCAGACACAGAACAAACAATCATGCTCATCACACAAAGGTTTGTCCTGGGTGGGAATCGAACCCACGACCAGGGGTATAGGTATCTATCTCGTGTCTCCAAATAGTATAAAGGAAAATGTGGAGAACTCCACATTTTCTTTAGTATGTTTTTCCGATTTCTTCTTCTTAACCACGCAATGACGAACAAAACCTCTAGAGAATTAGTTTTGAAGGATTTATGCCATCATACATGCATAATTTATCGTAGGAAAATTATTAAGATTTATAGTTCTGACGGAAAAAATATAAGTAAAGCTGCCGTCTGGTTTAAAATTAAAAAAGAAAGAAAACTGTTTGTTGACTGTAAAGTCTGTTTACGGCACCAGACGATAATTTTACTTGATAATGTCTTGCGTCACAAACCGAAAGGCCGATCGTACCTTCATTGTTCTGCGCTCTCGCTTGCATGCGGAACGTGACATATTTACGTGCGTGCAGTCGGCGTTCATCGATTTATAATTGGTTATCTTAAGTAGTGTCTTAGGAAACACAAGAAAATAAGAAAAGTGTCGTACTAAAAATTATCATCCTATTTAAACAGATTTACGAACAATGAATAGATATATATTCATTGTTCGTAAATCTTTTCTTAAACGTCTATATTTTGATACCCATATCACGTCGAGTAAGTAAGTGGCAAGTTGACCTTCTGAACCATTTATGCAATCAAAGCTAGTATTGATTCTTATATTTTTATTTTCTCATAATAATAATAATCCTATCAATATTATAAATGCGAAAGTTTTTGTGTGTGTTTTTGTGTGTGTTTGTTATCACTCAGCGCCTAAACGGTTGAACCGATTTCAATGAAAATTGGTGTGTAGATAAATATTTTAAACTCACACGATTTGTACACATAACTATAATTATAAAACGGGTCTACTCGTGTTAGAAACCGAACGTGGACATCCTCAGAACTGTGAAAATGGAACCAGATGAAGTGATGGTGAGTTTTGATGTGGAGTCACTATTCACAAATGTTCCTATACACGATTGTCTTGACGTAATCGAGAAGAAGTTGAGGGAAAACGGTCTGTCCAATGAGTACGTTGTTCTGCTGAGAAATTGTCTAGACGGCAATTACTTCCTTTACCGTGGACAATATTACCTCCAGATCGATGGAGTAGCCATGGGCAGCCCAGTCGCACCGGTGATGGCTAATATCTGGATGGAGCATTTTGAAGAAGGTATAGACCTTAAAGCGTTTCACGTAAAGTTATGGAAGAGGTACGTCGATGACGTCTTCTGTATTATGAAGGGGGGTAGACAAGCAGGGGAACAACTGGCTGAATACCTGAACTCCATACATCCGAATATTCGGTTTACATATGAAACGGAGACGGATAGATCGTTAGCCTTTCTCGATGTGAAAGTAATGGTTCGAGAAAATGGGTGCTTAGCACACACGGTCTACAGAAAACCGACACACACAGACAGGTACCTTCACGCCGATTCGCACCACCATCCGCGGCAATTACAGTCAGTCGTAACCTCACTGACCAATCGAGCATATGACCTATGTGACCCTGAACACTTGAACAGTGAGCTTACACATGTTCAGGAGGTACTAAAGCGGAATGGATACCGGCCAAGCATGCGACGTCCAAAGAAGAGGGAAATGATGGCAGAAGTAAGCAGAGCACCAGCTTGTATGCCCTATATAAAAGGAGTGACGAGTGAACAGTACTACAGAAATACTCCATAAAGACTGTATACAGTCCGCACTCCAAAATATCTCATCACCTGCGTACTCCGAAAGATGTCATCCCTCTACAAAAGCCTGGTGTTTACAAGGTGGATTGCAGCTGTGGAAGTTCCTACATTGGACAAACCAAGCGCACAATAGCGGAAAGGGTCAAAGAACATATCACAGCTGTCAAGAACCGTCAAACAAATAAGTCTGCGATTGCTGAACACCTGTTAGAGTCAGGAACCAACCACTGGATTGAGCTACATAAGCCTCAAGTGCTTTCCACTGATCGGCATTACTACTCCAGAATAGCTCGAGAAGCGGTTGAAATTAAAAAGTACCGAAATTTCAACCGAGAAGACGGATACCGCTTATCTCCATCTTGGAATCCAGTAATCAGCAGGTGTGAGCGTCGCAGTTATGACAAAGTAGGCCAAGGTGAAGACATCGTGAGTGTTGTGTGTCGTAGTACTGACTTTTTACAAAACAGTGTAACAAAAGACAAAGTGAGGGTAGTTGCCGAATCCCGAGCTTCAAGGCGAAGACGACGCCTGGCTACATCAGTCAGCCCGTGACCATGGTCGGTGTAATTCGACCGAAACGTCGGGTAAAGAGGTATGACACCTTATAATAATTTTCTAACACGAGTAGACCCGTTTTATAATTATAGGTATGTAGATAGATTTGGTGCCTGAGACGGACATATACTTTTTTATCATGAAAATTCGTCTGGTTCCCGAAGGATAGAACGAAACATATTTTACGCGCAGGCGTAGCCCTGGGGCGCAGTTAGGAATAATAATAAATCTTTATTCAAGTAACAAAAACTCGTTTTGTTAGTATCAATTTGACTTAATGCTACTACTTAATTTTATGACACACACAATTAATTATAAATGAGACGCTTCAGACTCAACACAGAGATGAAAAGAATGCAACAGGAACTTAAATGCACGCATTCGAGTCTACGTGCAATGTAATTTAAAATGTTATTATATTTATGGTCTGAAATAGTAGACAATATTTGTGATTTGTTGCGATTCAAATTCAAATAGGACTATGGGAAAGTAGATTAATTTTGCTTATCAAATAGACTTGAAACTATGGTTTGCAAGTGAAGTAGTAAATTATGTCCAGAAAGGTGATTGAAGAATAAATAAAAAGAAATGCAATTTTCAGTTTCATTATAAAAGTAGGTACCTACTAAACTATTTGGATCACGGTGTCTACTATATAGTAACTAGCTTCAACCAGCGCGGTTTCACCCGCGTCTTTGCTTACTGCTTTGCTCACATCGCCAGTAGCGTGATGTCACATAGTCTATAATAATCCTCAAGAACTACGCTATCATACGCAAAAAGAGTTATTCAAATCCGACTGATAGTTTTATACATATAATTGTATAGATTACTAAGTATAAAATATTTATCTTAGCTAAAATATATTTCCATGAGCACCTCCACTTTAAGTTAAATAGTGGTTAACAAAATAACAATAATACATAATATTAATTATAATAATTAAAGGTATATCAAATACAACAACGGCTATCTGACAAAAGTAAAAAATCTGAACCCATATTTTCAAAGATTGAATAGAAACTCGAACACCTGTCAAACGTCAAAATAATGTGAAAAACTTTCTGCAAATAACCTTATTGTTGTCATGCTCCAAAACATTTGTCACAGTTATATTTCTAACAAAAAATTGGGTGGCAATAATATAACACCTGTCCAAATTTTCTTTAAGTTATAGGCAGTTAGGGGTTAGAAAGATAGGACCTACATAAAATATTGGATAGATAATGGAATAACTTAGTACCTCTTATAATATAATGGATTAGGGTATTAGCGTATTCTGCCTGTCATCCAAACACATTAGGTTGGAAATTAACGATTCCCTTGATGGTGTTTACCTACCAATAAATGTAGACGTGTATTTTTTGTAGAAAGCTACTTGATAGCTCACCTTGATGGCGCAATACTCTTTAGAGACTGGTTGTTAAATGAGACACGGCTTCCTGTTACTGAGCTGTTTATTACACTGAATGCGCACTCGCACGACTCACAGGTCGCGCACCTATAAGTATCTATGTAAATATCTATAACTAATCTAACATCCCTCCACCATAAATTCTAAACTAAATAGTTACGGGGTAACAATAAATTAGAAGTATTTCCGATAGTTGACTACTAGAATATTTCATAATAATGGGCGGGCTTCCGGATTTGTTCTAAGACCAGACCTAGTAGCTACTGGCTCGACAGCAGGTTCAGCTGCTGGCTCTTCAACTGACTCCGCTACTGGCTCCACAGCTGACTCAGCTGATTGCTCCTTGCTGACTTCTCGGAGCTCTGAGCTTGTCTCGCTCCACTCCTCTTGTTCTTCCTGTGCGACTTGGCGCGGCTGCTCTGACAAACAAGCGTCAATGACGTTTTGAGATACATTCTGTTCTCCACCTAGCCTGGAGTTCACGACGGCCCAATCTATATCATTATACTGCCGTGCCTCGAGCGATTTTAATTTATACAGCTGGTTTTTATGTTTTTTATCGTTATATTTTTTTCTGGTATAAAAATTTCGTACACACTTTTGCCAATTTTATTTTTAACAATAGCCCGTATCCATTTATTATTATTATTACCACTTTTTACCAGTACAGTATCATTGTTTTCAAAACTTATATTTCTGTTGCTTTTAAAATGTTTGGCTTGCACCGATTGTTTTTCGCGCACTTTAGTTTGTAAGTCTTGTGACGAGAATGAAGACAACGACGCCGTCGAAGTATTTAGTAGATCAAACCTGCAACGCAATTTACGTCCGAGCATTAATTCGGCCGGTGAGCTGTCTGTCGTTGTATGTTTTGAGTTCCTATATCTAAATAAAAATTCAGAAAGGTGTGCTTGGAATTTGTTTTTAGGGGTTCCTTGAGCTATTAACCCATTTAAAAACTTTTTCACAATTTTGACATATATTTCTGCTTGTCCATTACTGGATGGCGAATAGGTTGGTGAAGTTATATGATTTATACCATTTAAACAACAAAAATCGTTAAAAGCTTTACTCGTGAACGAAGTTCCGTTATCGGTGACCAATGTATGTATTATACCAAATCTAGCCATTGTTTCCTGTAGTTTTGCTATTACTGAGGCTGTTGAATAATCAGTATTCAGGCAAAAACATTCTACCCATTTAGAATATGCATCGATAATGATAAGATACATTTCACCTTGCCATGGACCAAAAAAATCTAAATGTACACGGTACCAGGGGCGCTCTGGAAAAGGCCACGAAGTCAACGGCGCCCGTGGAGGCGTAGGGCGTAAACTTAAACATACACTACAATTAGCTATCTTGTTTTCTATATCCTTATCTATATAAGGCCACCAGAATCTAGATCTTGCCTCAACCTTTGTTTTTATTATACCTAAATGTGGTCTATGTAATTCGTCTAAAATAGTGTTTCGCAACGACTTTGGTATAATTAATTTGTGCCCCCTCATTAGACAGTTACTTTCTCTTGTTAGATCAAAACGGCAATAATAGAATGGTATTAAGTCATTGTCACTTAAATTAATTTTAGGCCACCCGTGTTGTACATAATTTAAAACCTTCTGTAAAATACTATCTTTGCTAGTTTCTGAGCGAACTTCATTTAAAGTTACAGGTAAATGTCCATCTGCCACGAAATTTATGAACGACGTCCTATCGTCTGTTTTGTAAACAAATGAGTCACTATCGCTATCATTCATATTAACCGGCCAAAGACTGCTGCACACTCCTGTGGTGACAGCTCGACTAAAATAGTCGGCGCAATTATTGGCGCTTGGAATGTACTGTATCTCATAATTATAGCTAGTTAAGAATAAGGCGTATCGCTGTAACCGGTTTGCGGAAACTTCTGGTATGCCTTTGTTAGGATAAAATATAAACATTAGCGATTTGTGATCCGTGCGTAGTATGAACGGTGTTTCAACACCGTATAAATATTGGTGGAATCGACGAATGCCGAATACTATAGCCGTTGCCTCCCTTTGGATTTGACTATAGTTCCTTTCAGCACTACTGAGGGTCCGCGACGCATAAGCTATAGGACGTTCTAAGCCATTCCCTTCTATATGAGCTAAAACTGCACCTAACCCTGTCGGGGACGCATCCACTGTCAAAACTAACCTATACGAAGGATCAAAATGAGCTAGCGTTCGTGCCAAAGTCAGTTCCTTCTTAATGTGATTAAAAGCGACCATATGAACCTCCGTCCAAGACCAGTCCACATCCTTTTTTAGTAATTCATTTAATGGACTTAGTATAGACGAGGCGTTTGGAATGAACATTCTATGGTAATTGACAAACCCTAAAAATGATTTTAATTGCTGTACATTACTAGGGGGCTTGGTATTAATCATTGCTGCAACTTTGTCTGGCGATGTATGAATACCTTTTTTGTCAATTACAAATCCTAAGTAAGTTACCGAATCTTGAAACAACTTACATTTCTTTTTATTAAGTACCAAACCAGCTGCCTGTAATCGATGAAAAACCTTTTGTAGCCGCTCTGTATGAATTATTTTCGATGGTCCTGTGACCAGGACATCGTCCAATAGGCACAGAACCCCCTCAATGCCATGCAACAAATTCTCCATAGTTTTTTGAAAAATAGCCGGAGCATTGGCTAGCCCAAAAACTAAACGAGTGAATGTAAATAAACCCTTGTGCGTGTTTATTGTGGTGAGGATTTGAGACTCTTCTTCTAAAGAAAGTTGTAAATAAGCAGAATTTAAATCTAGCTGCGAGAATTGAATACCCCCATGTAATTTAGAAAAAAGTTCTTCCGTTCTCGGTAAAGGATATTTATCAATATGTAGACATTTATTTAATGAAACCGAAAAATCGGCACACAAACGAATCTCACCATCTTTTTTCAATATTGGAACTATAAGGGCTAGCAAAATCGGAATGTTCGACAGGAACTAATACTCCGGTTTCCACTAATCTATTCAGTTCCCTCTCCACTTTAGATTTTAATGAAAATGGTACCGTTCTAGGCCGAAAAAAACTGGGTCTACAATCAGGTTTTAAGGTAAGTTTTATTTTGTATTTATTAAAGCTCCCTAGTGTATTAGAAAACAAAGCAGGGAATTTGTTCGTATAATAATCAAGTTCGTTTAATTCGACGCAATGATTTACCTTAGACAACTGTAATTTATACAACGATAAAAAGTTTCTACCTAATAAGGCTTGACCCGCCCCTTTTATAACGTATATGTCGATAATATTACGCTCACCCTCATATGTAATCGGAACCTTTATTACTCCTACTACATCTAGTTTCTCGCCCGAATATGCTTTTAGCACTGATCTAGGATGCTCTAAAGATATGTTATTAAAGTATTTCTCGTAAGTATACAGTGGAATAGCAGTAGCACAGGACCCACTGTCTACCTCGAATTTTTTTTTTTTTTTTTTTTTTTTTTTTTTAATATTAGCCTACCAAAGTGACTCCACCCCGCCTGATGGTAAGCAGTCAGTGGAATCCAGAAGTGGTGGCCACCATACCAAAAGCTATCGTCTTAAACCGCTGGTATGGTGGCCTCCACTATGGCGGCTGGGAATGGGGTTAGAGGAAGGGAATGAGGGAGTTGAGGAAAGAGGAAAGGGGGGAAATTGGGCCTCCGGCACTCTCACTCACCGAACGAAACGCAGTAGTAAGGATACTACTACTCTTAAGTCGATCTTCTATGAGAGGGTAGTACTTCCCCGGACGATCCGGCCCATTCATGCTGAAACCAGCGTGGATCTACTACCGTCAATGTCAATATTTGACCATTTACGTCGACAGACAGAGTCATAGGCTCACCGCGATAACTACGTATATTACAAATCAGAAAACTCTTACCGTCGTCGTCGTCATCATTTTCGTCATTTGACGATTGTAGGTAATTAATTCGAGCAGACTTATTGTTACACATCTTTTTTAAATGGCCTTTCATACCGCACCGTTTACACTTATACGTGGAAAACCGACACTTGTCCGTTGTGTGATTGTTATAGCCGCACACACTACACTTTTTTGACGGTTTAGATGGTCCAGCCGCTATCTTGAACACCTCTGTGCTGATAGCAGCTGAAGCTGCAGCCGTAGATGACTGTCGCGCTGCCCGCTTCGCACTATTTACAGCTACTGCAATTTCCAATGCCTTGGGCAATGTTGTCGATGCTTTTTCGTCCATGAACAATTTATCTCGTTCCGGTCCTGGCAGCATCCCGATAATGAACCGATCCCGTAACATTTCGTCTATAGCCGATCCGAAACTGCAGTCCCCTGCCAGTCGACGCACACGGGCCGCCCACTGTGTCAAATCCTCGCCCACATCTTGCACCGCCGTATGGAATTTGTATCTTTCCGCTAACACTGACTTTTTTGGCACGAAGTGCTTATCTAATTCTGCAGTCAATTCCTTGTATGACACTTCTCCAATTGATTTCGGAGCAATTAACTCGCGTACCAACTTATACACGTCCTCGTTGAGTGCATTTAGAAGTACCGCCTTTAGTTGAACATCTTCCTGTCCTGCTGTCTCCGATTTTATTAACCACGTATTAGCCGTTAACCATTAAGAAAGCCTTTCTTTAAAAATTTTCCAGTCCTGACCTAGCTCAAAATTAGGAACCGATCCAATAAAATTAGACATTGCCGTTTTTTTTTCTTTTGTGCGTAGGTATCTTTAACTCGTCGCCACTGTTAAATGAGACACGGCTTCCTGTTACTGAGCTGTTTATTACACTGAATGCGCACTCGCACGACTCACAGGTCGCGCACCTATAAGTATCTATGTAAATATCTATAACTAATCTAACACTGGTGCATACGTCAAAACAACTGGTGCAACGGAAGTGCGACGCCCAGTGCATTGCGCTGCGGCGCATCTGTAGTGGTACTTCATTTATACCATTATATAAAGCGGAAGAGTTTGTTTGTTTTAACGCACTAATCTCTGAAACTACCAGTCAGATTTGAAAATTTTTGAATAATTTTTTTGAGTATGATATCCCAGTTCTTGAGGAAGGTTATAGGCTATGTAACATCACGCTACTGGTGCCGGGAGCAGAGCAGTAAGTAAAGACACGGGTGAAATCGCGCCGCGGAAAGCTAGTATAATAAATATAGGTAATTATTTTAAGAAAAGAAAACCAAAAAACCGACTACAAACCTATACTTATAAGGTAGGTATAAACTTAAACAAAAACCGAACGAAGAATTTTTCGATATAACTTGAACAAAACAAAATTTCATTTATGTTTCTTTGTATTTGTCATGTTTTCAAAAAGGCCATCAAACTTCTATGGGGCTACGTTTAAAAAGTTACCTGTCTTCCAAAAAAAGAATCAATAAAATCCATTCATAATTTGCGGAGAAATCTAAAACATACAAATAAAAAAACGACCCAAATTGAGAACCTTCTTTTAAGTCAGTAAAAAATGTAAGTGAAGTATTGTATGAGGATTTTTTTTACACGATGCGATGCGGTGTGGCCCGCCGTAATACACGCCAGTCTTAATACTTGATACCTTACCTCGATGACATAATGTTTTTTCTGAGTAAGTAATAATACAGCTAGGCAATGATAGTATATCACGGTTACTTCGTATCGTTTCAATTAAAGATATTTCATATATTTATACACTATGTATGCCCTCGCTTCGCTATCAAAAGGTTTCATTCGGTCTCGCACAAACGTCTATATAAAATATGACGCAATATTCACCTACGTCTGCGAAATATTATTGCTATACTTCAATTATACTTGTAAACATAATATGTTACACGTAATTAACTATAGCCTACGTTACCCGCTTCATTTATTGATTTCTAAAGGTGAAAGAATTTTTCAAATCAGTAACGTAGATTTTTAGTTAAATCTTTACAAACATACAAAAAATCTAATCGTTCCTCTTTATAATATTAGTTAAGACAAAGAAAAAGTTCAAAAACTGATACGGGCCTGAATAAAACATTACACTTCTTAACTTCGGCATTTGGGCAAAATCTCAACATCACTTTATACCAGAGTCTTTACTGGAACCGGGACCGTATCTCGTAGTATGTATTAGCATATAAAGAATTAAACCTTATTTATCGCTAACAATAGAATAAGATCAATTAATACAATCAGACAATGGGCAGTACTTGGGGTTGTTGACAGAGTTTGTAGGAGACAGATAATTTCCGTTTTAAGTCAAGAGGGTTTATTCCTATATTTCTTGTAGTTGAAGTTTGAAAGTTTAAATTTAATATATGTATGTATAAATGGCTTTATGATATATTGGATGTGCGTGAGATTGTTGTGCACGAGGTTGTTAGTGAGATTCTTACACAGGACAAAAATTTATAAGATTTATAAATACTTATTTGTGACGGGTCTGAAAATTAGGAGCTCAGTAATTAATTTTATTTTTTGAATAAAGCATTGTCTCTAAAGTTTTATTTGGACATGTCTACTGTGACCTTTAGAATAAGGATCTATCTATTTAAAATAAAATGTGTATACATGTGTATATTTTAGATCTCGGGTAGTACGAGTTTAATAGATAGTATGCTGCGACGGTAATCCACGAGTTTTTGTGATACTATACTGAAAATCATCAGTACAAATGCAAGAACGAAGTAACAACACAACATAAAACACAGACAAGTAACAAACAAAATATTTTCTTACATACCACTCATAAAGTTATAGATGAGAGGGTTGACAGCGGAGTTGGCGTAGCACATTACGTGGCTGATCAGGGCGATGCATGTCATCACGTCAGTTTGTTGCACGTCATAAGCGACTCTGAGGACAAAGAAGTAGTTTCATAAATTATACATACATAAGTAGCATGTAGGTAAGCAGACAATAGACTATACGATCCAAACATTATTTCAGGCAAGCCTATATGGTGTTAGTAACAATTGTTTTATGTACTAGTGTTAGTAAAACATTATTTATTTATCCTAGTATTGTGTATTAATGTCGCATCATTGGGGACTCCCATTTGTTAACAAACACACTCAGGGTACCGTTAGTACTGACGCGCACGCGCGCGAGTAGGGAGGCGCACCTTTTACGTATGATTGCCGAGATCACATTATACATATCAAAAAATAATATTAGCCTGGTACTGATTCACTGCTGTAAAAGCTTTTTCTCGTACAGAGTAGACATGAGCATTGAATGTCACGCTTTCTACTAGAACGAATGAAAAAAAAGCATTTATTTGTTCTCATACAGCTTAATCTTTAAATTGCCAATTAATTTTTTTTTTATCAGTCCAGTTTTTCGTTGAGCGTAAATAGGTAGTGCCCAAGTAAACATCTCAGGGAGCCAGAGTTACTAAAAATCAGCGCTCCACGAAATTTTTATTTTATGTCTCGCAGCGTCAGCTGAGTTATCTTATCACCTGTTGCCATACCTACCGTGCATATATTTTTAAGTTTAATGGATTTTAATTTATTTAATTTATTGAAACTATTTTGTATCATACACTATTTTGTTCTATATATTTATACAAATTTAAGGTGTACCTGTGTTTAGTAATATTGTATACGTATGTATAGTATTGTGGTCCCCACGCTATAATCTATCCATACATTCATTTTGTTGTGTATGTACCTACATAAATATAGCTATATACGCGCGGCTGCGACCGCGCAGTCACGGTAATACTATCTACAGTATTGTGACTCAGCCGTATTTTATAAATAAATGCCTACAGCCACGCGGTACGTAAACATGCGATAGGGCTGCCCGCCTCCAGCACTTTAATTACATTTGCCTACATTGTGTTTCCATTTAGTTTTGTGATTGTAAATATACTTTTTTTATATAAACATATAAAATACTTTGTGAATTTAACAGGAAGTTTCCATAAAAATGCGTGTTGTTTTTTGATTGGAAACTTATTTTTCTTGTATTATTCATATACACAGTACTATAAGGCCGCTATTACACTATCATAGAAATATGATCATAGATGTGTAAGTCATTTTTAAATGAAGAACATATTATGTCGACGAACTATGATCATAGAATTTGACAGATATGAAATCATATTTATATGATAATGTAATACCGCTCTAAAGAACTTTTATTAATAATAAAATACCACGTCTTTACTTTGAATTATGCAAACTAACAAAAAAAACAAACATGCCCGAGGTTTTAACACAAGCGTACCTACCGTATCATGATTCATGAACCGCCTATAACTACCTATTTCACTCGTGTCAATCACTTTCCTTTACTCTACTCACTTTATTTATTAATCCAGACATCTTTTTTTGCAATAAATCAGTGTGAATTTAACTAGCAGTTGTTTCACTTGTCTCTGACGCGCTCCGATATAACATAGACTACGTACAGCCTAAATGTATGGCCGTAGCGACATTAAATTTGAAGGGTGTGTTTGTCTTAATGTCTAGAGGTATACTAAGAGAGGGTTTTTAAAAATCCATTTCTTAATGGTGTGAAAAAGGATGAATGATTCGTTTTTTAATTTAAGATTTTGAAAATTTGTTTTCTGGTACTCCTATCAAAATAAAAAATACTCTCATAAATGTTTTTGACAGGGGTGCATTTGAAAAGTTAAAATTGGGGATGGAACGTTGAGTGGAAAGATCTTTGTTTTTGAAGTTATCATTGTGCAAATTAGTATTAGAATATTTTAAAATTTTGGTTTAAATATTTTCGATAGGAGTGGGTTCAGGGGGTGAAATATTAAATAGAAAATTCTTTGTTGTTGAAGTTATAGTTGGAAGAGTTATATATTTCAATGCTTTAACCAAAATTAAAAATGGTGTTTTAAATATTTTTAACAGGGATGGTTTTAGGGATGAGTAATCATCTTCAATAATTGTTTTAGTTGCCCTGGATAGAAACACAAAAAAATGTCGTTTACAAACAAATGAAGTGTTTGAACAGCTATGCCCTGTCTATAGCGTCTCTTAAATATATAAAAATACTAGCTGCATGAATGAAGTAGCGTTTTATTTTGGTACTAAAATTTGCCCACGGCTTCACCCGCGTGTAAAGTATGTTTTGCTGTATCCCTCGGGAATCAGACCGATTTTCGGGATAAAAAGTAACCTATTCTCGCACCGAATCTATCTACATACCAGTTTTTATCGAAATCCGTTCAGTCATTTAGGCGTTGAGTAGTAACAAACACACACACGCGCACACACACACACACACAAGCTTTAGCATTTATAATATTAATAGGATAAAATGTCGACGACACGCCAGCCGAAGCCGTGGGTAAAATCTAGTACCAAAATAAAACTCTACTTCATCCATATCCACTCACTTAAGGAAAAACCGCCAACAAATCCAAATTTAATGAGACAGTTTCAATAAATCCCCATTACAAATATTGCGATCACAAACTACAGATAACGAGCTTAATTCCCATTCCTATTGTTCGCTTGAATAGTTTCCAAATGTATTACATACGTTGTACTAACTGTCAGTTTCAATCAATGTTTGAATGTGTTGGATTCTGCGTTTAGAGGGAATTATATTCTCGTTTAAACCGTTTGGGGTAGCACTGAATGTCATTGATAGTTAGTTGAAAGATTAACTTGCATAGACCCATTTGGTGCACGCTGGTCCAATAAATACCTCATAAATAAAGATTGACTACCTTTGTGGTTCGGTGGTACTATGTATGGATTACCATGCAGAGGTCTAGGGTTCGATTCCCAGGTCGGGTAAAGTTTTATTGGGTTTTTCTGTCGAGAAATTCTCAGTATTAGCCCGGAGTCTGGTATTGTGGCCTATATGACAAAAGACCACCTGTTACATGGGACCCAAAAAAATGGGAATAAAAGGCGTAAAGCTATACGTAAATAAATATATACTAGTTATTTGTTAGACCAGCTTGCTTCTTTACAGTAGAATCTAAATAGTCTCGTCAAATTAAATTTGTAACTTTTAATTTTCAAATTTAATTTTTAAGCTGTAGTGAAAAAGTAGTTTTACTTATAGTAGTTTTTCGGCACAAATGGGTACTTAACACACACTTTCACACAATACATACTTTTTAATTTCTTTTTCTTACATTTGATATTTAATTAATATAATATAATTCCTGCACACTGACAAACTGGCTTTGTTTTGTTGTGTACTAATACTACTACTACAACCATATTTCGTAATCGGGCGCGTCAGGCGGGAGTATCTCTAACATACCGTTGGCGCATCTTGTGGGCGGTCTGCCTACACCTATTACGTATAAACTCAGCGTGGGCAGGCAAGGCGTTGCAACTGATAGCTGTGGTCGTTATTCTAAAACTTTAGTGGTTTTATAGCTCTTAGTTTTGGGGGCTACATTTCGTGTACGTGTATTGTATGTATATTATGTGAATATTTCCATATAGTGTGTATTCTTTTATATAGACAGAATTTCGTGAATGTTTTCGTGAAACACAACGTTTCTTTATCACAGAATAATTTTTTTTTTCAATTTCATTAAAACTGCTTCTGAGGCACAGTGGAAGCACAAGCGACTGCTTTGCACGAGGTTGTGGGTTCAATTCCCACACGGGACATAATTTTGTGGGATACATAACAAATTTTACATATTGGCTTTGACTGTAACTATGATAAATTATATTGCCAATTTGTGCAGAATAAATACAATTGCACAAATTGAAAGAGGCTTACGTCAACCAAAACATAGTGAAATAATGACTGATCTGCTTCATCATTATCCGACTTCATGGTCATTATTCTCCACAGTATAATACTGCTATGACAATAAATGATAAGAAATAATAAAGGTTAAGCCGTGCCGTCTCGGGACCGTGGTTTTTATTTCTTTAGTAAATGACTACGGTTCGCTAGACATATTAAAATCTCAGTAAAAAACGAGGCCTAAGACGAAAAATGTTTGCAGGCATTTGCATCCTAAAATGATTAAACTTAAGGTTAAATTTTGTATGATGATTTATTTTAGGTTTATATTTTATAATAAAGATTGTTGCCGCACCGTCTTATGAATTAAATTGATCTACATGTACGGAAGGGCTACTACAATTTAAATACTATGTATGTGTAATGTTGTTATTTAATGTTAAACTCTGAATTATTATTTAGGGATCAAAATAAAATTAATATCGAGCGGTTAATGGTCAACCTAGTGTGAGGATTTGTTCAGGTAGTCCAGGCATTTGACTTGACCTAACGACTGTTATCAACTTGGTAACAACCAGGACCGACTTTTTATCGTGCCCTCCGAAGCACGGAGACGCTTAGATCTAATACCACTGCGGTCACCCATCTATGGGCCAGCCGCACTCTTATGTTGCTTAACCCGCTAATCTAATAATATGAATGATAGTATAATTGTAAATCCGTTGGTCATGCAACGGAGTTTGATACATTTTCACTATCAAGTGAATTTCTCTAATACAATTTTAAAAGAAACTAGCTTACCGCGTCTTTGCTTACTCCTCTGCTCCCGTCGCCAGTAGCGTGATATTACATTGGCTATAACCTCTCGATAATTGGGGTATTATACGCAAAAATAATTTTTCAAATCCGTCTGGTAGTTCTTGAGATTAGCGCATTTAAACAAACAAACAAACTCTGCCGATTTTTATAATAGTATAGATAGATTAGCAGAGAAACAGACAAAAGACGACGAGGTCTTTATTTTATACTATCTAAAGACAAGCAATATATATTATTAAAAAACCCGCCTTCCTAAAACAAAGTGAAAAGAACGAAACCCATTTTCTTTTCTTGTGCTGACGCTACATTGAAATTTTATATACCCTATGTCACTCCTACAATCAATACGAATATAATGACACCTCATACGTTAAAATCCATCAAGCCATTTAGGCTGTAGAGCGTGCCAAAGAAATAGACATACATACTCACATACATACATACATACGCTAGAAAAACATTACCCTCCTTGACTGTGTCAGTCGGGCAAAAAATTACTTACGACCTGCCAAGGTGGTCAAATATAGGAAAAGGCCTATGTTCAGCACTGGACATCTTTCAGCTGATGATGATGATAGAAGAAGTGAAATAAATTTATAATTATTTATCTTCTGAGGGAAATATACTTTGCCTTTTCCTTTGAATTACTTTCAACAAGTCTTTTGGTGACACATTCCAATTTCAGCTAAATACCCTTATCAACAAAGATTGCCACTGTTTCGAGCATAAAGGTGCTTTATTGGACGTTGTACCCGCATGCAGGGTGCGAGAGATTTCTGTAACGCATGCCATAAGGCCCGCATGCGGGGAACCGTTGACATTGGTCGTTAGCACCTGCAGGCCGTTTGCTCGTTTTCATTGGCTGTTAGCTTCAAGAGAATGACAGAAGCAGACTCCAGAGTTCCCGCATGCTTAATACCGACCGAGTTAACGACCGATAAATTTCATTGGTCATTAGCCTGCATGCAATGCAATATACATGCGCCTCAAGTCTTTTATGGTATTTGATTCTTATTTCTTCTTACAACACCAAATATACCGTATACCCTTAGTTGCAAAAGAGCACAATTTTTAGAAATACCAAGCAATATTAAATTTAATCCTTCCTTTTTAGAGATAGTAGATATTTCAGAGGAGAAACGTTCCGCATTTTTAGTCTAATAATTACAGCTTCAAAATTGAGAACGTCCGTACTTATGAACGGCAAATTCGTCGATATAACGGTACCTAATCAATCTTGACAGGACCGGCTTCAAACCTCTGTCATCACATATAAACTATGATAAGTTTGCTAGAATTATTCAATCATTGTTTACGATGTTAATTAGCGTTGTGCAAGACTGTTCGTTATTATTTGTCTGAAATTGAGTCAGAGGTGTCAATCAATGTTCATACCTCCTTTGTGTGAAAAGAGGTCTTAATTGAATTACAGAAGAAGGCCTTTGCCCTGCCGTGGTACCTACAGTAACAGGCATAATTATTTAGCCTACTTGTATAATATAGAAGTAATATACAGTGCTTGTAGTTAAATCAAAGCAAAAAATGATTTTATCTGAAGATTAAAAATGTGTGTATGTCGCGTCATCTTTTCTAACTTACCTTCATATATTTTTCAACAAGATGTTAGTAAATTTTCTTACGGCATTTTCACTAAAAGACCATTCATATATATAAATGGTCTTTTCAAGAACTTTTATTTTCTAAATATGTCAGTTCTCATTGTACCAAAATAACTTTATCTTAACAAAAACGATTAAAAATGTATAGAAAATAATAATAATATTCTACCACATTCACACAGCGCCATCTAGCCCCAAATTAAGCAATTATATTTGCTTGTGTTATGGGTACTAAACAACTGATATACTACTTATATACATTTTTTTTTGTAAATACATACATATTATAGATAAATTACACCCAGACACAGAACAAACAATCATGATCATCACACAAAGGTTTGTCCTGAGTGGGAATCGAACCCACGACCTCCGGCTTAGCAGTCAGGGTCAATAACCACTAGACCAACAGGCCAGTCAAATAATACAAATAAAAATAAAAAGTTTAATGAAATAGTAAAATGAAACGTAGGTATTTCACGCTTCATACGATCATTTCATAAACTCTTATTGCAGCGTCCAATCTAGGTTCAGCTAATATACTATTAACTGAATCTAAGTTCTCTTTAGGCATTACCCAGTATAAGTATATAGAGTGCTTTGCTTCCAATTTTGCAGACAGACTATAAAACTGCAATTGAGTTAAAATATCGCGAGTATCATAATTTTCTCCTACAATTTATTATAATAGCACTCGTGAGACGCCGTCATTTAATTGAGAACATTTAAATTTTACTTGCTAATGACTCGTAATGAGTGCGATGTTATTTTATATTGGAATTGTTCCAAATATATCTCACGTTTATCTCTTTAGGTTTTTGTAATTCTTTGAAGTTAATTTAACCCGTTTCAAATAGTAGGTAAGTGTTCCGTCTAATTTTGATCATGGGTCTTCCATGCGGGGCATGAAAAAGCATCTCATAAATTTGCCTTGAGGTCATCTTGCTAGCAGATCAATGTTTTTTAGGGGCCAACACTTCCAGATCCTACTGACTGCTGCAGGCAGAGTAAAGTCATTTTGGTAGGTAAAAAAATATATACCTAGCTGCATCCAAATTGACTTCACTATGTGTGATGGTTAGCAGCCAGTGGGATCCAGGAGTGATGTATACCATCTTAGAAGCCATCGTGACAAACGTGCTAAATGCAACGTGACACATGTACGTGGTAGTTTTTAAATAATATTAATAATTCTTTTTTTTTATTTGCTGACAGTGGCAGCCGAGTAAACAGCCCATGTGATGGAAAGTGGTAACTATCGACGACTTAGAGTATCTATCACTGCTCCTGCAATGGCAGGGGCTCCGCGAAGCCGCTACCTACCGTGAAGAGAGTGGGTGAAAGGTTTGAGAGAGATAAGGAAAAAGGAAAGGGGGAAATACGATGTATGCCCAACCAGTACCACATTCTAATACCATTTGGTATTTCTTTTTAATTTAATTATTTTGTATTCCTAACCAGTACCACTTTTTAAAACAATTAAATTAAATGAAGATGTATTCCTAACGAGTACCAAAACATGACTTTTAGTACCGTCAGCTTACAAAATAACCTATTGTTTCTTGTAGGGTGCTTTATATCAACCAATACCAACAAACATTTGGAAACAATAAGCAACAAGGTTCAATTAAATAGTAGGTATCATTTATTAGTAATATACGATCATTATTACGTACATTCTGTAAACAATAAATAATTGGTATAACTAGCATATTTACATTTAGTAAATCATACGGCGTAAAATTGGGCAGAAACAAAGGCGTCGGTAAAGAGTTCTAGATTATAACTAAGCGATATGAGTATGAAGGACTGAACCGATTTTAAGATCCTTTAGATTTCACCATAAATGGGTGGCACTTCAGTTCCGTATGTGTTAAAAATCTGCTTTTAGCTGTAATTTTGACTGAACTTTGCTGTTATATAATAATAATAATATTTCAACAACTACACACAATGCCAGCTAGATCCAAAGTAAGCATATTTTATATAGCTTGTGTTATGGGTTCTAGAATGCGGATATACATACTTAAATACTTTTTTTTTGTAAATACATACACATTATACATAGAAACACCCAGGCCAATGCAAATAGACATGTTCATGCACAAATATTTGCACTGAACAGGAATCGAACCCGCGACCTCTGTGTGGCAGTCCATAAACAGTACCACCGAACCACAGAGGCAGTCAAATCAGTTAGGTTTATATCAGTTAGGTTTCCTTTTCAATACCTATAGGAACAAATAAAATATATGTAAACGAAGTTAATGATCAAGGTCGAATTAAAAGGTTCCCCTCAAAATAATTTGACTAATAATGTGACTGGCCTGTTGGTCTAGTGGTTAGTGACCCTGACTGCTAAGCCGGAGGTCGTGGGTTCGATTCCCACCCAGGACAAACCTTTGTGTGACGAGCATGATTGTTTGTTCTGTGTCTGGGTGTAATTTATCTATAATATGTATGTATTTACAAAAAAAAAAAATGTATATAAGTAGTATATCAGTTGTTTAGTACCCATAACACAAGCAAATATAATTGCTTAATTTGGGACTAGATGGCGCTGTGTGAATGTGGTAGAATATTATATATTATATATTATATAATTTATATTCGAATCAGGTTAATACGATGTCGACACCGAACGTCTTATTTCTAGATGGTATAACACGAATTTAATATACTTTTGAATAAATACTCGCCAAAATAAAGTCAAAGACATTTAAAATGAACTAGGTTTTTTATTATTATCGTCATCATCAGCCTATTATACTAATAAATTATAAATGCGAAAGTTTGTGTGTGTTTTGTTACCACTCAGCGCCTAAACGACTGAACTGATATTGATGAAAGTTGTTATGTACATAGGTTCGGTGCCAGAGACGGACATAGGATACTTTTTATTTCGAAAATAGATCTAGTTCCCGAGTTATATTAATTAATCACATACCATTTTTCGCGCGGGTGAACGGGTGAGCCGTAGGACGCAGCTAGTAAGTACCATATAAATAAACAACCGGTCAAATGCGCGTCAGGCTCGCGTACCAAGGGTTCCGTATAAACTTGTAGTCGGTAGTAGATTTTTACTTGTTTCAGCTCGAATGGGTCGGATCAAAAGGGGAAGTACTACCCTCCGACGTAAGATTAGTAGTATCCGTACTACTGCGTTTCGTTCATTGAGCGCTAGAGGTCCAATTTCTCCTTTTCGTTTTCTTCACCTTCCTCATTTCCTTCCACTACCTCACTACTAAGGCGTGGAAGTAACAAGCTAAAATTTATATTAAACAACTAGCTTCCCGCCGCGGTTTCACCCGCATTTTTGGTATATACTATATTACTGCTCTGCTCCTGTCACCAGTAGCGTGATATTACATAGCCTATAACCTTACTCAAGAACTGGGCTATCATACGCAAAAAGAATTATTCAAATCTGACTGGTAGTTCTAGAGATTAGAGCGTTCAAACAAACAAACAAACTTTTCCGCTATACATAATAGTGTAGATATGTTTTTATACTTAAAAATTAGGACACTCACCTCAACACTGATAATAGATGTACAGGGAAGTAGCAGACCGCGAACATAACGACCACAGCCACCAGCATCTTGGCAGCCTTCCGTCTTGAGCGGAGCTGGCCTTCAGTAGAAGCATTGGTGTGAATCGATGGCGTGGTGCGACGATTCGCTGCTAGCCCTAAGAACAGCGACTTTAGTTTATTATCTGGAAGATATAAGCATAAATGAATAATTAAAATGATTTATTTATTATTTTTTAAACACAACTCTCGTGGAGAAAAATTTTTCATCGCGAGAGATTTTATTAACACAAGTAATTATTAGAGTAGAATTTATTCATCTGAAATTTAGCTAGCGAAATAGGATGATTTAGAAGTTGCGGACTAGGCGGATGACAGCGTGGAACAATATTTTTATTATATTTATGTTGCCTTGCTAAAAAGATATGGAGTCCTTATTATTGGGCCATGTGTAACAAGTTTAGAAATAAAATCTCCAAATTGCTATCCATAAGTCTAAGAATAACAGTCTGATTTGATATTGACTCGGCTATCCACATGCTATCCGAGACCTGCTTGTGCGTCGATTCATTTACTGTTTCTTACTTAAGCGATCAGTTTAAAACAAAAAAGCTATTGTATCAACACTTACAATTATTATGTCCCTGTGGCGTTGAACAAAGCGTGTGTGATTCAGTGTGGCCGGGAATGTTGTCGGATCTCCACAAGACTCTTACTATTTGGCAGTAAGCTATCATCATCAGGAACAGTGGAAACCTGTGAAGAAGTAAAGGAATTAATAAGATGTTTTTTTTCCTATATTAGCCTACCAAAGTGACTCCACTCTGTCTGATGATAAGAAGTAAGTAGAATCTAGAAGTGGTGGACACTATTTCAAAAGCCAAACTACCGGTATAGTGGCCTCCACTACGGCGGCTTAGTAGAATGCTTTTTCACGTTTCGCTTAAAAGACCTAGAATAATAATTAGATGGGAACACTTGCGCTGGTAAAGAGTGCCAGACTTTGACTGAGCAACAAAAGTATGAAGTGCTGAACCGTTCAGTACTAGTCGCGTAGTAGGGCAGAAATGTTCTGGAGTGGGTACCATGAACCGGAATTCATAGCTTAGGCAGATCCCTCACAAGGTGGACGAAGACCGACGACCTGATAAAGGTGTCAGGCAACCGATGGATGTGGGTGGCTCATGACCCGGAAAATTGGTATAGTGTATCCCCTCTTATTCATAAACATCTTATAAGCTTATAATAACTAAAATACATAAAATAGGTTTATATTTCGTTTGTCTTTGTATGTCACCTTGACATTTGTACTAGTAAGAAAGAGACAAAACTCATTTTAACTATAGAGGCTTATATTTTTATGAATGAGGGTATAAGCAGAAGTAAAAACTACTCTCAAAACTGATCAAACCATTATCCAATCAAAGATTATACAAGTTCAGTGTTCAATTTAAGCCCTGCGGTAAATCCGTAGTTGGAATTTGTCTTCGAAAATCTATACCGTAAAGTTCGAATTTAAACTTTTCTTGCAAAGTATTCTACATTTAATTGAGCCATAAGTTTTAATTTATTAAAGCAATGGTCTATATTGATTGCCCTTCAGTTCTTCTACTTTATTTAATGAAGAGACACTTAATTTAATTTAAAAGTTTTAAATTTATGAGTATTTAGATTGAATTATCATTATCGCTTTTCTTTTAGAAGATATCAATCAATAAATTTACAAGGTTTCCGCTATGATTATCAAGATTGAGAGGTTGTGACGATGGACAGCCTTATGACAAAAAGGATAGGGGTGGAATTGGGCCACTCGCTCTCGCACTCACTGAACGAAACGCAACAGCACGAATACTATTACTGTTACGTCGATCTTCTATGAGAGGAGTACTTCCTCGGTCGATACGGCCCATTCAGGCTGAAATCAGCGTGGATCTACTACCAAAATAACTACTAGCTACAATAACTACTTATTATCAGGAAGGCAATTATCATTATAGCCAAAAGACGTCTTCTGCCAGACAGACCTCTAGGATCACCACATTGATCATCTCGTTGAAATCCAATTGCTATATATCTAGTATATAAAACTTACGTGTAAAGAAATAGCGCCTTAATAATATGCCACTTAAGGTCGCTTTCCGCAGACCAGGTAGAAGTGCACTGCATAAAGTACTGCGCATTGAAACGAAGCCGCATCTTTCTTTGCACTTGGAGGACCACGAACTCAGGTACATCTGGTGAAGAGAACAATCTTTGAAACATTCGTAATCAGCTTAGTCAACTTTAATAATGATATTATGTGTCTCCATCCGTGGTTCAGTAGGTGCGCAAGCGTACCCATACGGGCAAAATTTTGTGTGATCCATAAATATTTGTTTCGTGTCTGGGTGTACTTTGTGACTGTTAATAGTATGTTTGTACAGTCTCCTGCAACATAGGGCTTGTTTCCTAGTGCGGGAGTTTTATAAAATAAAATAAAAATGTGTAGTAGATGTATCATCCTTCAAAAATACACTCTTAAGGGTCTCGAACCCAACGGCTTGATACTTATATTGAATAGGTCATATTTTATCAGGGCGCGTGTATTTTTTTATATTAGTCTACCAAGTTGACTCCGCTCTGCCTGATGGTAAGCAGTCAGTGGAATCCAGAAGTGGTGGACACCATTCCAAAAGTCGTACCAAACTGTTGTTGTGCTAGCCTCCAGTATGGCGGATTTATTTTGCTTTTTCATACTTTAAAAAATTCGGAGTCGAAATTCAAATAACAGAAAAAAAGATATGTAGGTTCCAGGTTTTAGTTAGTGACAGAAGCTTAAAATACTAAACCATTTGGATTGAGACCTTTTAGATGTCACTGTGTACAGCAGGCATGATTTGGACAACATCCCTCTATTCTATTTAATTTTATACTTTCTATTTATAGGCCTAGAAGAACTTGTTTTAACAATAACGCAATGTGTATACCTAAGTTTACAAATATACAAATATGGTATATAATAAATAGTACTACTATATTCTTGATAAATTATGTTATTACAAATAAAGAACATATTCACAAGCTTTAATTCTCATTTCGTAATCATAATACCTATTTTCTATCTCTAAGTCCCGGGTATACACAAAACCTCTTGTGTTTTTAACATAGTTGGCTTGAAGGTATTAAATATGTATACATAATAAGAACTGGGAAAGGTTTCTCGCAAAATAGAATTTCTCTTCAATTTAGGTTAATAACAACATAATAATTTATGGTCGTAAAGTTAATGATGAAACGCTCGTATGTTTAGATAGATTTGAGGTAAATGAGAATCACGTAAAATTAAAATTGTAAGAGATTTTTTATCACGATAATTATTGCTTTATAAAAGCTCTAACACACACAAGTTAACTATGCAAACATCTATATTATCATGTGAAGCAGAAGAGTTTGTTTATATGTTTGAACGCGCTAATCTCTGGAACTACCAGTTTGATTTGAAAAAATATTTTTGCGTGTGATAGGTAGTTCTCGAGGAGGGTTATAGGCTATGTAACAACCCGCCACTGGCAACGGGAGCAGAGCAGTTAGCAATGACGCGGATAAAACTGCGCGCTAGTAATTTAATAATGAAAAAAGTTAAGTGCACAAAACACCTGTTGTACGTGTAAAGTACTGAAAGATATATGAATAAACCAATAAATGTTTTGGTATCAAGAAACTACAAAAGCTTTAGTAGTAAGTTTACTATGTAATCGTAAAATTGAAGCGTAGCAGGCATAAGCGTAGCAGACACGTACGTAGAGGATGCGTAGCATTCGTAGTGAAGTGCTACGACGCTGAACGCAAGGCTTATTTTATTCAAACATAAGCGGTATTCGCTGCCGAATGGGTAGAAGTGCATACCGTCCGGATTTCTCTCAGGTATTAGTATAAAGTTTGCTAGAGCGGAGTACCGCATACTCACTCGATCTGACGAAAAGTTCATACCTTCGTGAAAGAAACTCACGCGATATTCTACCCACAAGGGTAGCAAAATCTGCTTTGGTGTGAACAATAGTATTACCGCACACACACTAGGATTTCTCTACCGCAGGCGGTAGCGAATACGGCTCAGGTTTGAATAGGCCTACAATAGACTACACCAAAAATATGTTGTGGATGAAAACTTGTATTGAGTTAACATTCTTAATACTACTAGTAGTATTATGAAACATCTTTCTTAAATTCACAATACTAGAAAGATGTTTTAACCTTTTTATGGACACCACTGTAGACACAAAAGATGTTTTATTGTCATCACGGCCATATACGTTTACTGTCCCGGAAAATGTTAAGATTAAATTCTATTGAGAAATTTTCAGGAAATTAGAAAAGTATCTACTTATAGTGATGTTAGTCATTTCATTTAAACTCGTTTAAATAAGAAAATAGAATTGGGTGTTTCTATGTATAATATGTATTTACAAAAAAAAAGTATTTAAGTATGTATACCCGCATTCTAGAACACATAACACAAGCTATATTAAATGCTTACTTAGGGTCTAGATGGCGTTGTGTGTAGTTGGTGTGATATTATATTATAATTATTTATTGCACTTCGGTAACAGCGTAGTATTCTTCCACAGCTTACATAATAAATAATACAAGCCTGTTTACTTTTTTTTTAGGCGGATTGGCAATTTCAGACTTTTAAGTCCAGGTTTCCTCACGATATTTTCCCTCAGCCTCAGTCAGAAATGTCCAAGATAAACTTAAAAAGTACACATGATTTGAAAAATCACATTGGTACTTGCCAGGATTAGAACCCACTACCTCTTGTTTACGAATCGGGTGTCTTATCCACTGAGCCATTTCGATTTTTTGGCTTACACAAACGAGGTCGAAATTACTATGCAGTTTTTGGGGATCGAGTTTCGAACGAAACTGTATTCATGTTTTATGAGTATGCAAGTTTGATGGATTAATTTATTCATGTTTGAACCTTATACTCACACATGTAAATTTAAAGATAGAAGATTTCTGTCGTTAAATTCATAGTAAAGTGACAGAGACAGCGTTACACTAAATATTGATTGACGTTTCGTAAATTATTACTTATTTACTGCATATAAACTACCACCAAAATTGTCTAAAAAATGAATGTCAACTTACTAAATAATAGTGAGAGCAGCCAGATGATAAGTATAGCGGTCTTGGCGCGTCCTGTGGTAGACTTGAACTTGAGTGGGAAGCAGATCGCGTACCAGCGGTCCACTGAGATGAATGTCAGCGTCAGCACTGACACTGTCACCGATACTGACTGTAACAATACAAAAGAGTTAAACACACTGATATTAAACTGATTAAGAATAGACTAAGAATATAAAAAAAAAACGACAGGCCTGTTGGCCTAGTAGTTAGTGACCCTGACTGCTAAGCCGGAGGTCGTGGGTTCGATTCCCACCCAGGACAAATCTTTGTGTGATGAGTATGATTGTTTGTTCTGTGTCTGGGTGTAATTTATCTATAATATGTATGAATTTACAAAAAGATATGTATATTAATAGTATAACAGTTGTTTAGTACCCATAACACAAGGAAATATAATTGCTTAATTTGGGATTAGATGGCGCTGTGTAAATGTAGTAGAATATTATTATATACTTTAATTCTCGATGACAGTCTACTACGAAAAGTATAAAGGCTCAAATTTAGCGTATTAACCAATTACCAAAATGTTCAATATCAAAATAGTTTACATCGCATAGTTTCGTAACTAAATAAGCAAGCTCTGTTCATAATCAGAAGCATCTATAGCTTCAAATTAGCTGCAGAACTTCGTACAACAGAATCGATCGATCTCAAGAGTACCTAGGCTCGCATATTAATAACAAGATACTGATTAAATTTCGGATTAAACATATTATTATCTGATAATTGCTAAGACATTAATCAGCTAAATCATCTATCAATGCTGTAATTTGGTAGACTGATTTATTTGTTATATCGATATCTCGATTTATTGTGAAAGGCTTTAATTTACAGACAGACAGACAGACAGACAGAAGGACAGCGGAATCTCAGTAATAGGGTCCCGTTTTACCTTTTGGGTACGGAACCTTAAAAAAAAAGAACTCCTTACACTTTCATTGCGTATATTAATTACCCTTTTATTCATTTATTAAAAGCTTTTTACACACATAACATGTATAAAGGCGGACTTAATGTCAAAGGCATTATCTACCAGTCAACCTATCGGGTGATGCAGAGTTTAAACATAATAGGTGCATGACAGTTATATTGAAAATTAAATTGCTAATACCTATTTATTTTATTAAATTATATTATATTAATACTTACAAGTAACAGTAAATATATAAATATACTTTCTTATTAAACATACATAAATATACCTACATTCATAGCATACATAAATAAATATATACATAACTATTGAGCTGATTCTGCCAGTTTATTCATATTAGAGAGTCCTCAAAGAGTCCTTGCGAGACCTTTATACTGTTTGAAATCATACCTCTTCTTCTCATGACCCTAAGGTCTGGTTACCAAAGTGGTATTTAGTAAAATTGTCTATACATATCAGTATTTTGACTTTCACAAGAATTATACATACAAATAACTAATAAAACAAAAAAATTGAGTTGAGTTACTCAACTCGTAAAGATCGTTTAATAAACGAAAACATAACGTTCTTTAATCGAATATGACATAAATAGTTATAACATTAAAATATAATTTATATGTACGATATATCTTATAAAAGTTATAAAACATTTTCAAGGTTTTATTACAAGCTATTGTATTATTTATATTATATTAGCAAGTATTTATGATATCAAAGCGAAATATTCATATATAAATCATATATTAATATTATGCGGGAAAATGTAAATGCCAAGAATTTAGTGACACGCCTAGACATATAGCATAAAACGCCAAATATTGGTTTTCCACTATAATAATTTGAACTGAAAGACGTCTTTTAAGGAGCGAAGGAGTCTTGTCCGAGGATGAAACGAGAAAACACGCAGAGAAACTTAAGTTAGCAGGGTTGCCTCACTGAAGTGGCAATTTGTAAGGCGTAAGTCGCAGAACTAATAGCCATTACGGGAAAAGTTTTGGGGTTGTAAACTCAATGCGGCAGTTGTAGAATTTGTACCTTTTTTATGTGTCTACCTAAGTGACTTTACTCTGCCTGATGTTAAGCAGTCAGTGATCCAGAAGTGGTGGACACCATTCGAAAAGACAAATTACTGGTATGGTGGCCTCCACTATGGCGGCTTAGTGAGATGCTTTTTCAAGCCTCACTTAAAAGACCCAGAATCATAATTAGATGGGAACACATGCGCTGGTAAATAGTTCCAGGCTTTATCTCTAAACAGAATAAATAAAACTCACTGTTTTCTTCTGTTAATGGAGAAGTAAGCGAAGAAACACTCCACTAACTTCTTCTAAATTAAGCAACACATTTTAATACAGTTTTATTATAGTTCAGGGAATTATTCTACCAACATGCGAAGAAAAGGCGGATCACTTTCCAGTCTTGAATCCATTAAAAACGAAAAACGAGTAACGGTAGTAGATCCACGCTGGTTTCAGCATAAATGGGCCGGATCGCGGGGAAGTACTACCCTCTCATAGAAGATCGACGTAAGAGTAGTAGTATCCGTACTACTGCGTTTCGTTCGGTGGGTGAGAGCGCCGAAGGCCCAATTTACCCCCTTTCCTCTTTCCTCACCTTCCTCATCCCTTTCCCAACTCATTCCGCTGCTATGGTGGAGGCCACCATACTAGCAGCTTAAGACGATGGCTTTTGGTATGTTGGCCACCACTTCTGGATTTTACTGATTGCTTACCATCAGGCGGGGTGGAGTCACTTGGGTAGGCTAATATAAAAAAAAAGAATGAATAATAATGACACATCGATTGAATACTACTATAATACTTCTCTTTGCGAGGCCATGTTCGTATACTGCTAATTAAAAGCTACTTTATTACGGTTTAATTAATACTCATTACACGTGCATACATGCGTCACGTTAGTTTCCTGGAGGGAGTAAGTAGATATATGAGTTACTCATGTTGCACCAGGCGTGCGAACTTGCTTCGATCCGCTACCTAAAGCTTTATTTGGTCTTACAACAAACGCCTACAGAAAATATCATAGCAAATAGTGACGTATTGCATCATTTAGATTTAAAAAGGCGCTTAAAATATTGAAAGGACAGAATTTGTTAAACATATTAAAAAATAGCCTATGTTATCCGTCCTATACGTAGCTTCCTAACGTCAAAGAACTTTGAAATGGGTTACGTAAATCTTGAGTTAAATCGGAACAACAAACAAACATACAAAAAATTATCTTTATAATGTTAGTTTAGATTGCTGCCTATTGGACATTGTATCATGTTCCCTCGGTCCTTGAATATAAAACTACGACTATTGAAACTTCGGCCTAATACCTACTAAATACAACCTATTTTGTTTTACCCAACACAAAGATATCAAACAAACAGAGTCAGTCAAACAATAAAAATATTATGTTTCATGTAACAACATCACACTCACTCAATTATTTTAACCCTTTGACGTCTATAAAATCTTGCGCTGCAGAAGCTTGCACGAGCAGTTCCATCAAATAATTTTTTTCTAGCTGAACATCGCGGCTTCGCCCGAGTGTAAAATGAGTTTTGCCTCCCTCCCAGACCAATTTTCGGGATAAAAAGCAGCCTATGTCCGTCCAATACTTTCATCTAAATCGGTTCAGTCATTTAGGCGCTGATTGGTAACAAATACACACACATACGTACACACAAACTTTCGCATTTATAATATTAGATTAGATTAAATTTTATTATTGCTCTTAGCGATTGTACTATGCATTGTATAGTGAGATCTTTACCATATTTGTAAGTTTGGTGTATGTACACAGTGTAAATAAATAAATAAATAAATATTAATATAATAATAATAATAATAATAATAATAATAGTTTATTTTCATTTTCTTACGAGCTAGTTTACATAAATTAATGGGGGTGCTCCTTTTAAGTAACAAAATACTTGTGTTAGGAGACCCCGCTCTTCACATTACATGGGATAAATACTAGACAGGTAAGTAAGCCGAGATTAGATTATAAAAACCAAAAAAAAAAAAACATGTGGGTATGTGTGTGGAGGTTAATAGGATAGTCTCACTCAGTTATTTTACCTCTTTAAGGCGTATAAAATCGTGCTGTCCAGAAGCTAGTTTGAACGGGCAATTGCTTCAATATTTGTACCTGACAACAGAGCACGGCTCCTTTGTTTTCAGTAGCACGCTGTCGCTCGGTCTTTATACCTAGCAAGTTAAAGTGGCTTAACATTGAAGGTTTTAGCACTTGTTTACTTTACACGATGCTGTGGGTTCAAAATGGGTAAGTATCAATATGAATTTTCAAATTCATATTGTGTGCTTTCTAAGTTATTGACATTAATGAGTTACGGTAAAGGATACATCGTGGGGATATCTGGACTTAAAAAATGACTGAACTTTCTAAATCGTTCGGTGCAAGCGTGGTGATCAATGCTCATGCCACACTTTCTCAGATGTGCAGTGTCGCCAACTGAAAATCAGCGCTGGGTGTACTATGTCACCCGGTTTTATGCTGAGTCGGCGACCCTTTCGGCATAGGTGTACAGGACAGCATTATACGCATTGTTTTTTGTTTTTTATTGTTTATTTTTACTGTGTATGTTTTGTTTTGTATAAACTGTAGGTAATTCTGTAAATTACCTCCTGTGCCCCTGTGACGAATTAAATAAATTTTCTTTCTTTCTTTCTTTCAGTGGGGGGACAGCAGAGATGGGAATATAATCACACAATCTAAATCCTTACAATGAGATTTATGGAGCTGAAATGATTGGGAAAGTTAGTAGAGGTCGCCCTAGACGAACATACGCGGACCAAATAGGTGATATGTTGACTAAGGGCACAATTCCAAGCACCCGTAACCGACGTGTGTATGAAAAGATTAATGAACGTTGAAGAGGTAAAGGAGGCATGTTTTGATTGCAGCAAATTGTGTTCTATAGTCTCTGCTGACCCCAATAATGGAAGACAGGCGTGAGGTTATGTATGTATGAAAATCTTTACTATATTAGATGGGTAACATCATTACATCATAAACTATATAAACTAACCAAACTATATGGGTATCATTTATCAACGTGCGATTGAGTTAACCCATGAGAACCTTAAGGGTAAAGACAGGGATCAGATAAACATATTAGACGAACACCTTTTGATAACTAGACCCTTGTTTTAGATGCATGTTTATTTATAGATGTAGTTGTTCTTAATTATAAGTCAGAGTATGAAGTTTATGCTATTGTTTGGTTGCCACTCGATTCAATTCAAAAGTCAATCAAATTGATAATATTTCAGACTAGCGAACGTCACGCGGATTAACCCGCGTGGTTTACGTTCCCGTGGGAGCATGGGGATAAAATATAGCCTATCTTGCTCAGTGATTACAATTATTGAAATTAAAAAATAAAAACCACGAAATATGACACACTAAACCTTTCTATGACGCTTACTGATTGTATTGTAATAATACTGTCCATTTAATTTTAATGACTTTGACTGCTCCATGGTGCAGGCGGAGCGCAAGCGACTGCTGTAGGTATACGACGTTGTGGGTTTGATTCCCACACGGGACAAAACTTTGTGTGAATTATAAATATTTATTCCGAGTTTGAGTTTACTTTTAGTACGTTAATTTTATGTTTGTGAAGTCCGCAGCGACATAGGACTTGTTCTTTAGTGCATAAGTACTAAAAAATATATTATTAAGTAATAGATATATTATAAGCTCATGGAATATTAGCTCTAATGAAGAACATAATGTACGAAATATTCGCAAAGCATTATGTACTCATTCAAAGTATTATGTGACCGATTGTGTTAACATAAAGCATTGCTCAATTACCGTAAGAAAGATGATTATGATCACCAGTTACAAACAATAGTCAAAAACAAACAATCTTGGACAAATCGCATGAAACTCAATCGTTCCAATTATCAGTGATTCTACTCGATCATGGACGATAGCGATTAATTTCCGTATCCCCCATCTCTCTGGCATCCCTCTGTCCGACGTCTAACAAACGATAATTTTGTTATGTTTCCCAATTTAAAATCGTACATAAATTTCAAGTTGTGTTTTTTTTTTCAACTTTGACCTGATAGTAAGTGGTAACCGTTACCTATAATTATGGTCGTTTACCGACCATGTATGGAGAAGGGAATGAGGAAAGAAAGAGAAAAGGCAACTACTCGGTTGTGTTTTCTAAGCAATATATCTCTCTTCAGTCGTACACTCTTGATAGAGTGGTCGTGGCTTTTTTTTTTTTTTTTTTTTATATTAGCCTACCAAAGTGACTCCACTTTGCCTGATGGTAAGCAGTAAGTGGAATCCATAAGTGGCGGACACCATTCCAAAAGCCAAACTACTGGTATGGTGGCCTCCACTATGGCGGCTTAGTGAGATGCTTTTTCACGCCCCGCTTAAAAGACCCAGGATCAAAATTAGATGGGAACACATGCGCTGGTAAAGAGTTCCAGGCTTTAATTGAGCGACAAAAGTATGAAGTGCTGAACCGTTTGGTTCGAGACCCTTTAGATTCCACTGTGAAAGGGTGGCACTTTAGTCCCGCACGTGTTGTTCTGGACAAAAAGGGAGAGGGTGGGATTAATTCAAAGAGCTCTTCAGAACACTCTCCATGGTAAAGGCGATAGAAGACGGCCATTGAGGCGATGTCTCTTCGCAGCTGTAAAGGCTCAAGGGTCTTAGTAGCCTCCGGGCTTCCGATGATACGGACTGCTCGCCGCTGCAACCTATCGAGTGCATCCAGTAAGTACTGTGCGGAGCCATCCCAAAGATGAGAGCAGTACTCCACGCAGGAACGAACCTGTGTCTAATAAAGAAGACAGAGCTGCTCGGGCGTGAAGTACCGCCTCACCCTGTTCAGGACACCGAGTTTACAGGAGGCGGTTTTAATGACGCACTCGATGTAGTTCTTGGGGTTGAGATCTCGGCTGATGTCCATACCCAGGATACTTAGGCTATCCTGTAGTGGTAACGCTGTGTTCTGAAGAGAGGGAAGGGGAAGGAACGTAGATTTTTTTGCAGAGAACGCGCACACCTGTGTTTTCTTGGCATTGAACTCGACCAAATTCTCACAACCCCATTTAGAAATGCGGTATAATACTTGGTCGAGCTCAGCGACAAGTTCTAGGCGTTTTGCCTCGATGTCAGTCTGTTTAGCCGCAGGATGTCCGAGATATCGCCCATGCACTGTACTATCATCTGCATAGCAATGAATGTTGCCAAGGGACAACATGTCATTGACATGCAGAAGATACAGAGTGGGCGACAGGACGGACCCCTGAGGCACCCCAGCGTTGACCTGCAAATAAATGGAGGCCGATCCGTCACAAAGGACTCTAATGCGGCGCTCACGCAGGAATGCGGCAATCCAGTTGCACAGCTGGGGTGGCAGACCATATGCCGGAAGCTTGGACAGAAGCGAACGGTGCCAGACTCTATCGAAGGCTTTGGTTATGTCAAGGCCGATGGCCAAGGACTCGCCATGCCTGTCCATAGCTTCACCCCATTGGTGCGTGATATACGCTAGAAGGTCACCCGTAGACCGTTTTGACCTAAAGCCATATTGTCGGTCACTAATTAACGAGTGACCCTCTAGGTAGCGGACTAGTTGGGAGTTTATTATCCGCTCAAGCACCTTGCAGAGAACTGAGGTGACAGCTATGGGTCGATAGTTGCCTGGCTCGGACCTATCCCCTTTTTTGGGAATGGGTTGAACATTCGCCTCTCTCCAAGCCTCCGGCACAATTCCCGAGGAATAAGATAGGCGGAATAGGCGCGTCAATGCAGGAGACAACTCCGCTGCGCATTTCTTAAGAACCACCGCTGGAATACCATCCGGTCCGCTGGCTTTCCGAACATCGAGCGACCTTAGTTCCGCACGGACATCACGATGCCTAATACGAATATTAGGCATAACGGAGCCGCAGCCAGATATAGTCGGCGGGTGCAAGCCACGGTCGTCGATTCGGGAGTTAGCCGCAAAGAGTTCTACAAGCAAGTTTGCTTTCTCTTGCGGCTCGTGGGCCAGCGATCCATCAGGACATTTCAAGGGGGACAGCGAAGGCTTGCAGAAGTTGGATTGCACGGCCTTGGCTAGTCGCCAGTAGCTACGGCTACCCGTAGGATGCGAAATGAGTTCTTGCCCAATCCGTGCAATGCGCTGGGCATCCGCTCTGATGTAAGCCCTCTTGCATTCCCTAGTGGCTTTGTTGTACGCTGCTTTTAGGCGATCCAAGCTAGGGTCGCGCCGTGCTCGGGCCTTGATCCAAGCGCGGTACGCCGATTCTTTTTGTTTAACAGTGTCGGCGCACTCACGGTTGAACCAGGGACGCGTTTTGCCGGCACTGGTGACATCTGAGGATGGAATGTAATATTCCATACCTAACAAGATCTCACCAGCGACAGCAGTAGCACTTTGCGACGGATCCCTGTCTTTAAAGCAGCGTAATGCCCATGGGACGGAAGCAAAGTAATCCCGCATACCGTCCCAGTCTGCTGACGAGTAGTGCCATAGTCGTCGCTTTACCTCCGAACGTCGTGGGGGAGCAACAAGAGGCACTGAGGCGCAGACCAAACAGTGGTCGGAATTACCCAGTGGGGCGTGGACCGAAACACTGTATTGGTCTGGGTGACTCGTCAGCAGTAGGTCTAGCAAAGAGGGCGCTTGACCTGGAATATCTGGTATCCTGGTGGGATGGATTACCAGTTGCGTCAGGTCATGCGTGAGAGCGAATGCATGGGCGGCTCGTCCCGCATGGTCTGTTCTGAGAGAACCCAACCAGGTCTCGTGGTGGGCGTTAAAGTCTCCCAGAAACACCAATTCCGCGTTCGGAAACCGCTCCTGTGCTAAGTCTGCCGCCTGACTCAGATGGTCAAAGAGTCGAGTTGTCTCCAAATCTCCGGAGTGGGAACGGTAAAGGCACGCGTAGACCCGGCTCAGAGAACCATGATCAACGTGAAGCCAAAGGATGGGGTAGGATGAATGTCATGAATTGTGGTATCGTGAAGGTTTTGGGTCGTCATCAGTCTTCTCCTTGGCTATTGAAGCCTTTGCAATATTTCTCCATCTGTTCCGATTCGTTGCATTGCGTGAGCACTTCACAATAGAACTCTGAGTGGCAGCTTTATTCAAGTCAGTTCAGCGCGTCGGCGATCGCTCGCAAGAGCGCCTGCCCCCTTCAAAGCCTTGGATGACTAGTCGCTCCATGAAGTTCTTATTTCGCGATACGTGTCCGAAATACTTGAGATTTCGTATTTGCACAGTCGACGATAATCTTTCTTGAATTTTTGGCTCTATAAGTATGGACACGTTAGTACGCCGCGCGGTCCAAGGTATCTGTAGAAGTCGTCTCCAACACCACATCTCTAGCGCATCAATTTATCAGCGATTATTCAGCCTCATTGTCCACGTTTCTGCGCCATATAGAAATATTGAAAATACGAGACTTCTCATTAAGCGCACCTTGGTAGTTTTAGTGATGTTGCGGTTTTCCAATTTTTTTCACAGCAGATCTTGTTATCGCACATCTCCTTCTTATCTCGTCTTCACATCCTCCAGTGTTTATGCTTTGTGCTCTATTACTGCAATGCTTAAAAACGCAGTCATGTCTATGAGTTACGGCTCTAACACTTGTATTATCCGTAACGTATCCAGATGCACGGAGAGACGCGGCCAGTTGCCTCGAAAGTGCTAAAAAATCAACTGCTCCTCGACACCCACTATACCACTACGTGCCAGTTATCTAACTTCTTAAGAGCCGGCATAGCTATATAAAAGAGAGAAAAAGAGAACATGAACTAATGGGGCTATAGCTCGGAAACTGCTTGCTTGTGTGGCGTCTCTCCCTAGACAATGGCACATTTGTTATCCTACCCTGCGTGCCCTGTCACAGTACTCTCATGAACCTGTACAACGCTACAGACAACGCACTGTTAGTGGCAGCGTATTGGTCCTTACAGTTTTAACTCGTCCGTGTCGATAGCGTATCGACCACAGAACAAGTACTAAAGCATAGAAGGACTATTAGGAGAATAAAGCGTACACACTCAGAGACAAATAGAAGTTTAATAGTGCTACGATACCTTCTGACAGTTTATCGATATCGATAGATGAAATTTGTCTATGGGCTATGGTAAATTAACAGACATGCTAATAAAATGAGGTCTGGTTCCATAAAAGCTCTCGTAAACGAACTACAAGAAACAAACGGCCGTTTTACACCTCACCGGAGTGGCATAGGCCGGCAGCGGCGCCAGGAGCATTTTCAATGTGAAATAATTTGAAGTTTATATTCATGTTTCATGCTGTAAGTTCAAACACAATGTAAATTGTATATGAATAAATTAAATAAATTGAAAATTGAAATATACATGATCGATCCACACACTACCTCGCATCACGGAGCGTAGTGCGAGCGTGCGTGTTCTTGTATTGTTTGTAAGTATCTCTCTTTGTATAGAAATCACGCGTGGTGCAACAAACTGAAAACGCATTTAAGCGCTGTGTTACTGATCACACGCTTACATGCAGAGAAACACGTACTCACGCGCGTGGGTTCGGGGCCAGACGGTATGGACACCGTGTTCTGCAGTAATGTGCGTGATTGATGATGCAGACCAGCACTCTCGCATCTGCACGCGTGGCACCGTCACCGCGTCGCCACGCTCCCGCAGCGTAGTGCGGGGCAGTTTGTGGATCGCCAAAATACCGGTATCGGCCCTCTGTTCTTTTCTGACTTTCTTAGTATAGCAGATACCCCAAGGTAAAAATAAAACACAGCTGTAAGATTCATGTCACAAATGTATGATTATATTTCCAATAATATTGAAACACATTATTACTGCCCCTTAAAATTACAGTTTTGTTTAGGAATGTCCTGATTATTTGTGCATAAGCTAAAATATTTTTTGTTATGTTATGAATTGGTACTATTAGAAATTTTTCCCGATCAATTTTATCAATAAATTTCTGTAGTCATCTAGAACATTTATTTATTTATTTATTGAAAAAGTATTTACAATATCATTACAGATAAAAAATCCAATACGATATCATAAAAAAACCTAAAAAAATTACTAAATAAATATACCTATTTATCCAATACTATACATTTTTGTGCAACATCTTTGAATTTTGACAGGGTACATTGAAAATATTAATTTCTATAGAAATAATATTAATAAGTCGTATGGCGCGTGACAATGGAGCAAATTTGAGTAGATTCGTCCTCACCGCTGGAACGTTAAACGTGTAACAATATAATATATAACATAATTCTCTCTTAATTTGCTTCATGGATCTTCCAGTCTGATCTTTCGGAAACCTGCAAAAGAACACAATGTATGAAACACTATGAAAGGTACAAAGATAGTTACCACAAAATCGTTAACACAAATTATAGTAATATTTTTGTCATCGATAAAATATGCAGCACAAGTCACAACACTATTGAACATGACTACACAAATTGGTAAAAATGTAAAATACTTAAAAATTACTGAATCGAATGGCAAACAGACGATTATAATATGATTGCAGTATAGTAAAGTATAAATCACTTAGGTATTTTGCACGTATATATAGGTTTTTAGTATATATTATTGGTTTGTTATCTACTCACCGATGGAAGTTGACGATTTAAACTTGATTTTCTTTGCGAAAAGAATGTAATTTACAACCTACAATAACGCAGGACTTTGCTTATCCAATGGGCTGAATTTTACTTCACAATAGCACTATGTAATTATTAAATAACTTAGATTATTTCACAAAACAGATAAACAACAATGAAAATTACGAGCGGCGGTTTAATCCGACTAAATTGTCTAGAGGCCTTGACAAGTTGGAACATTTGACATTAGTTCACTTTTTAATTCGGCATCCAAAGGTAACCAAAGGTAACCAAATTGACGTTTCTACAGTGTACACCGGGCGTCCTTAGCAAAATTATTTGTCTCTTTCTTTTCAATGTATCCGGCTTATTTGGAAAAATAGGACAAGTATATGAGGGCGATTAACACTCCTTCTATGTATGTACTTGTTCTGTGGTATCGACGACTGAAGAATGACGACAGAAGAAGAAGAATAAGAACCTGAATAAGCTGTGTTAAAAAAGTACAAGAATATATAAGTTGTTAATTGTAGCATTGTTCCGAGTATTAATGCTTGAATAATCGAGTAATAATATTGCCTTAATCTGTTTTATATTATAATTTCTAAAACTACCCGAGCGTTACAATTAGTTAAACAGCTTTGGAGATTATTATTATTTTAATTACTGTATATACGAAATATCTAAATATTATAACAATTTAAAATCAACAAATGATCAACAATGTAATTTTCCTAATTATTAACAGTCAACCAATTAATAATTGCCCTTAAGGGAAATTCTTCCTTCATTAAAATATTGTAAGAAGAAATATTTAATTAAATTAATAATATTTAAAAATCAATCAACAAATTTACATTTATACTTAAGATTGTGTATATTTATTATTAAAAACGTTTACTTTACCGAAGCTTGCCATAATCGTGGAGCTTAGCAGGCAACTGCAGCAGCCTTTCTAGCTATTTATAGACAAATAGAAAATCCATACTATTATATAAACCGAAAGAGTTTGTTTGTTTAAACGCGCTAATCTCTGGAACTACCAGTCAGATTCGAATAATTCTTTTTGCGTATGATAGCCCAGTTCCTGAGGAAGGTGATAGGCTATGTAACATCATGCTACTGGTGATGGGAGCAGAGCAGTAGGCAAAGACGCTGGTGAAACCGCGCCGCAGTAAGCTAGTATTATGTACCTATGTAAAAAGATGTTAATAGGCCACAACATTTTACAGGCACATCCTAACCTCAAGTTTTCACTGACGACACAACATGTTCTAAACAGCTACCTATCCCACTCACTCTTTGAGAGCTACCTAGAGTTAGATAGATGTTTGCAACATGTTTTATCGTCAGTGAAAACGCGAGGTAAGGTCGCAGCGCGCCGCATTGCAAAATGGCGTCAAAGCATATTAGTCGTAGTGTAGCAGTGCGATGCGATGCTGTCCGGTGCGGCCCGCTTATAGTGTGCGATGGTCTTAAAAATGTACAAAAGTGATGAAGGAGGATTCAGATATGTGATAGTGTGGCGCGCCGTAGTCTGTTGTAAAGCCAATTAAAACAGATCAAGTATCGATAACATCTATCAGCTATAATAAATCTAATTTATTTTAACTTAGTTCTGAAAGCTAGTAGATTATTTCATGCATTTTAGGTTAGTATATAACTTAGTCTTATCAAAATAATTCAGTTAATAAACTTATGCATTATCTATACATATAATAAAATTGAAGTGTCTGTTTGTAATATTGAAATAACCGTTTTTTACTACATGTATATGAATATATATACGGTACATACACCAAAATAACATTTTTACAATTTTTGTCTGTCTGTCTGTCTGTCTGTTTGTTCTTGCTAATCTCTGAAATGGCTGGACCGATTTTGACGGGACTTTTATTGGCGGTTAGCTGATGTAATAAGAAGTAACTTAGGCTACGTTTATTTTAGAAAAATAAAGTAATGTTGATCGACTGTAGGGCGGAACGAAGTTCGCCTTGTCAGCTAGTAATGAATAAAATCTTGATCAAGGCATAACTAAATTAGAATCCAAAAAAGTTATTACTACAAAATATGTTTTTATTGATGTTATTTGATTTGATAACAAAATGGAAATTAAATTAGAATTAATATTAAGTAAGTACTGAGAACAGTGTATTACTTACTGCTTATAAAAAACTATATTTGTGAAACAGGTCTACTCGTGTTAGAAAATTATTATAAGGTGCCTGAGTCGTGAGCCCGTGACCATGGTCAGTGTAATTCGACCGAAACGTCGGGTAAAGAGGTATGGCACCTCATAATAATTTTCTAATACGAGTAGACCCGTTTCACAAATATAGTTATGTGTACCAATCGTGTGAGTTTAAATTTTTTTATTAATAATAATAATATAATAAATAAAGGAAATAATAATTATTGCCCGTATTCGTGCTTTTGCACAGAAATTACAGCCTATACCAGCCTCTCGCCTCACTCATGGTAATATATTTATATTCAAAGACCTTGCGACCACTGATCACGTATTCCTACGAGATGACGCATGACGTGGATCCCTACAACCAGCTTACACAGGCCCTCATAAAGTTATAGAATATCACCGTAAATGGTTTAATAGCTAAGAGCCTCGATCAACACCTAAAGAGGCTCGCATTAGGTGGATGGGTCAATGGCCAGATCCAGAAGGCAGTATTGCTCGACACGGCACGTATTGTTAGGAGGTTTCTCTCTCTGGAACCCTAACCGCCGGTGACGTGGACTCTAGTCTCGTTGCCGGTGGTAATCTATTTTTATATTTTTAAATGTGTATTTTTGTTGTTTTATATACCTATTTTTAAATGTAATAATATGAAATAATGTGAATAAAGAGAATAATAATAATAATATTTTACCACATTCACACAGCGCTATTTAGCCCCAAATTAAAAAATTATATTTGCTTGTGTTATGGGTACTAAACAACTGATATACTACTTATACACATTTTTTGTTGTAAATACATACTTATAGATAAATTACACCCAGATACAGAACAAACAATCATGCTCATCACGCAAAGGTTTGTCCTGGGTGGGAATCGAACTCACGACCTCCGGCTTAGCAGTCAGGGTCACTAACCACTAGACCAACAGGCCAGTCGTTTAATTGCTTATAAATAAGTTTAAAATGGCCAATTCGCATTGAACAAGCGTCTTCGTTAAGGAGAAAAGGCCTTTCCCTGCAGTGGGATAGTATCAGGAGCATATGATCATGATATTTTATATTATTGTTATTATTATTATATATATGCATTTATTTAAATATATAGAATAATTCTTTTCTTAAAACTAAGTACTTTAACACTTTCGCGGACACAACGTAATAGTACGTCATGACTTGAGACTTAGATACGGCAGAACGTATGATGACGTTCAAAAACAGAATATTTTATACGGCAGGGCGTTGATATCCGGCCAATTTTAATGCACATACTCGTTATATGGTACCTTGTGTCACAACATATCGAAAGCTCGAAACTTAACTGTCACGTAAAGTTTGTTTTTAATCGTTCCCAAAATGTGCTGTTGACTATACGTGGCGATACTACACACAAACGCACACCGTGTATATACGCCCCCCGCGCCTCACCGCGTCTTTACATTCAGTGTGGCTGTGTCACGGGAGCGAGGTACACACGTTCCATCTGCGCGGGAGTGGCGAATCGTAATATTTGCTGATAAATAAACATCCTAAGTACATACAATTAGATAGATAAACTCAAGAGAAACCTAATGAGAATTTTAGAAGATTCTGATGACTCTAACGAGGCGGACCCATTCCAGGATCGTGATGGCACGGATGGATGATTGACGTGATTACACGGTTGTGTCATATTAACTTATAAACATCTAATGCCATAGAACACAACGTAATTAAACGCCAAATATATTTGTATGGCAATCTATTGTGTCATTCTAGAACACAATTTAAACTGAGACTGTCCACGAACGTGTTAAGCACCTACTTGATTGTCTCTGCATCACCCAATGGTAGACTGGTAGATAATGCCTCAGGCATTGAGTCCGTCTTTACATGTATGTGTATAAAGTTTTAAATAAATAAATAAATAAAATAAATATATATTATTTACAAGACACTCATGTCATTCTTTTTAATTATAAAATGATTAACATATTAAAAATGAATCATAATATATTATATTATCATAGCAAAAATACGTCAGAATAACGCAATATCACTTTACGTGACCTAGGGATCGAACTCAAAACCTTTGCGTGACAGACATTATGCAGTGTACGATACCACTGAACTACAGGTGCACTCTATAATAATATTCTTATTATGTTTATGTTCAATCGCACGTACCTAATATATCTCTTTTTTACCGTTTTATCTTAGTTCTAAAGTACTTTGTGCAAAGTTTATTTTCGCTTGAACTTCCAAGTATCAAAGTTTGCTGTTTGTAAGGATTTCACAGCTAATCCTAGCTTACAGGAATTAGAGTAATAGGTGTAGGAGTAAGATTGACGTGCATAATACAAAACTTGGTCTTGTTTTAGTACTAACAAAACTAAGCACTAACAAGCAATATATATTATTAAAAACAAAACGTCCACCCGCCTGAAACAAAGTGAAAAATAAAACCTATTTTTCTCTCTCGTGCTGACGCTACATTGAAATTTTATATACCCTATGTCACTCGTGTGCGTCAAGATGAAGGGACCAAGTCTTGGATGTCTATCATACAATATACAAAAGATTAATACCATTAATCTACTATTTGCTACCTTTGCTATAATTTTAGCTACCTCTTCATTAGGCATATTATTTAACAAAATCTTTGGTCCCTCCATTATGACGTCAAGTTGGAGGGACCAAAACAAAAATTAATACGAATCTAATGACACCTCATACGTTAAAATCCATTAAGCCATTTAGGCTGTAGAGCGTGCCAAAGAAATACACATAAATACTCACATACATACATACATACGCTCGAAAAACATTCCCCTCCTTGACTTCGGCAGTCAGGCAACAATATTTCTTTTAAATAAAACCAAAACATGAGGAGTCAAAATATTGGCTACGTGTATATTTGCCAATGTAATTGTAAATTATTTATTTGGATGATTATAAATCACGAGACTCATTGAATTGCTATCTGTCACTTCATGTTTATTAATGTCACTACAAATACAAATTAGCGTAGCGTGACATCAGACAGTTTTGATTTTTAATTAACGTCACAGAATTAACAAACTCCTGAAAACAATTGATACTCGACAGCTATTCAGGCAAGTGTCACTGTAAGTGTAAATTATTAATCAAGTTTTATGTAACTTTGTTCGCAATCAAGTATACAGCCCGTGAAGGTTAATGGTAACTGTTACCTATTGAAATGGCTGTTTTATAAGCATTGCAGAAATACTGCGTAATACTCAATACCCAATATATTTATTGCAGGACTATAATATGAAATTAGGTGTTAGCATAGGGCACAGCAACATAGGGGAAAGGAAAGATTGACATATCGCAGGTAGCAGTTGTACAAACAGTTTTGTTACATTATTACCGAGCATAGATTATTGATTTATAGAAAATACAACCAAGCCGTTGCTGACCATGTAGGAAGAAGAGGATGAGGAAGGAAAAGGGAAAAGGGAGAGGAACGAGGAGATAATTGTGAGTGATTGGATTTTATATATCCCTAACTGTCACTTCACATCTGTTAGTGTTAGACACTACAAAAACAAAAAGGGGCGAGATTAGGTTGGTACTATCTTCTAAAAAGTTAATTTGCATACTAAAAGTTGCGATCATGGTGTCATACTATATATATTAATGTCTACTTCGAACTGAACTTAATGGAAACGAGGCTTCTATAGTGTAGCTTAATAGTCATAATAACATAGTCCGTTCATTGTTAACGACACCCCCAAAACAACCCCAGTGACACTCATTTCAAACATAATCTGTCTTCTTTTTAACACCGGTACGTTGTCAAGTTCTTGAACTGGTTCTGGACCTGGACTTGGTTTCTTGCCAGTTCTTCTCACAGCTCTACCTCGTCAGCGAACTGGCTGTAGGTCAATTGGCTAACTTCATGTAATGTTAACTTTTCATAAGCATCATAATTTATGATCAAAATGAAATAAATGCTTTGAGCTTGAGTTTGACCAACAAATTAACCGAATTAACTAATTTGCTTCTGCATTTATTAATTCACGATCATTCAATTTACGATCTGCAGGCTTGCTTCATAAATGACACATAATTTATGTCTTGAATGTCATAAACCATATCAGCCAGTGCATTAGAGAAAGGGATAAAAAGATATCGATTGCATAATAATATGTCTATCAACCATTGAGAATAAGTAGCTCGATAATAATACGGTGGTGTCGCTAACAAATGTTTTTTATTAACGACACCCCAGGAGTGTCGTTTTGGGTGTGTCGATAATGATAAACGACATTGTCTGTACTTAGGGTTTATTTATTTATTTATTTATTTATTAGGATTACCAACAAGAGAAACACATACATAAAAAAGTAACAAAAACATAGGTAATGCATGCCTGGTGCTCTCTCATTTATAGGCAACCACATCTAACTTAAAATATTTATACTGCTACACTTATCACAATATAATGAGTAAAAGTAAAAACACAATAATAAAGTTGTTATAAATAATAAAATGAAATGAAATTATAACAAAAAAATAGAATAAGTAGGTAATTACAAAGGCCAATAAAATGTAAGTAGACAACAAACGTAATAAATACCACTAAGAACGCATATATTCGATAATTTTACACCTCAGATTAATCTGAGTATTACCAAAAATGTCCAAATCTAAGGATCGGGAAAGATCGTTGTACTGTTCGCACATTCTATTTAAAGGCGAATTAAGGCCCAGATTAGTTTGGTATCTGCTTAAACTGAACAGCTTGTAGGCACATGATCGCGGTAATCTGCCCGGGGCAGCAATTTTTATTTCAGATAATAATTCAGGACAATCTATCTCATTATTACATAATTTATGCAAGAACATAAGATCTAAAAACTTGCGTCTATCGTTAAGGGAAATCAGTTTAAAGTATTTAAGACGAGCATCATACGAAGTTAAATGATATTTTACATGCAGGTTATATGCAAGATGAGAGAGAAATCTTCTTTGTACTCGTTCAATTCTGTTTCGATGAACTTCATAAAAAGGAGACCATACCTGCGAGCAATATTCTAAGATGCTACGAACCAGAGTTAAATAAGATAATTTTAGTTTCGGGACTTTTGAAATTGTTAGTATTTCGATTTATAAAGCCACACATTTTGGATGCATTAACTATTATCTTGTCTAAAGACTAATTAAATGTTAATTTACTATTATTATTTAGTGTTATGCTTCTTCTGCTAATTCAGAAGTCCCAATGCTTTTGAAGAACCGTATTGATTATGATTATGGACAATTCTATGTTTCCTTAACATTGCACATGTATACAAGGTTAAAAAACGCAAACAAATTTTGTTGATCGGGAAAGGTAAGAAGATAAATAAAGAATTTTTTTACCAAATAAAATCAAATTGTAAGGATATTTGACTGTCTCTGTGGTTTGGTGGTACTGTGCTCGGACTGCTACGCAGAGGTCGCGGGTTCGATTGCCGCTCAGTGCAAATATTTGTGTGCATGAACATGTCTATTTGCATTCATCATCTATAATATGTATGTATATACAAAAAAAAAATGTATGTATATCCGCAGTCTAGAACTTATAACACAAGCTATAATATGCTTACTTTGGGTCTAGGTGGCGTTGTGTGTAGTTGTTGAGATATAATTAATATTATTTATATAACAGATATTTTATTGTCAGTATTCATCGAAAAAGTAAATAATTTTGCGATCGATTCGGCTCATTCATGTTAAAAGTGATGTTCTTTATCAACAACTATCTTTCCGTGGCGCAGTTTCACCTGCGTCTTTGCTTACTGCTCTGTTCCCGTTGCCAGTATCGTAATGTTACATAGCCTATAACCTACCTCAAGAACTAGGCTATTATACACAAAAAGAATTATTCAATTCCAACTGGTAGTTCCAGAGTATAGCACGTTAAAACAAATTTCTTTCGCTTTATAAATTAGTATAGATACTTCTTATGTGCGCCCACTCATTTCTAATAATGGAGATAGAAAACAAAACCCTTATTGTATTTACTCCTAAGACTCACAAACATCTTTAAATAATAAATCTATGTATATTTAATACACCCACTCGACTGCCTTGTATAAATAAACAACTTCGTAAAGCCCATTCATGGAACGCTGTAGTTTTATTATTGTTTAAAAAGAACTTCTGGTTTGTTTCAATGAATACACAGTAAGTACAGATAGCAATAAAAAATATTTTAAGCTTCTCTACAATAATGGTATTATATATTTTTTATCTTCTCAGTTAAAACAGTCTTTCAATGACCTTACTTGATATATTTTAACTTAACCTGTGTTGGCAGATATTTCTTCAATATGTCCAGTTAATTGTCTTGCAGACGGTATCTTAATAATTTGTACGAAACTTATAACAAATTTCAAAAAAAAAACTACAAATGATTGAAGCGTAATGTTTGCTTTCGGAGCGCAAAGAGAATTCCAAGTATAATACAGAATTTAAAACTTGAATGGTATCAAAGAGTTTGCTCTTTGACCTACCAACCTTCTTTGTTTAAATGAATATTAAAAATAATTGACTCACCTGAAAATACAGCACGATCCTGCACATCGCGTTTCCAAAGAACCAAGTCTCGGTCACATCCCACAGCACAGTCGGCGGCAAACAGATCAGTATCACCATAAAGTCAGCCACAGCCAAATTCACGATAAAATAGTTCGTCACTGTCCTCATTGAATGATTCCTATACACCGCTATACACACCAAAGCATTCCCTATAAGTCCAATCACAAATACAATAGCATGAGTAGTAATCAACACCCACTCATACGGCTGTGGAAATATATAAGCTTCTAACATCGAGAAGTATTCGTCTTTTGTCATATTGCAATAATCTCTGTCCCCAACACATTCTTCTGTATCATTGAAAACATCATCTTCATCGTGATATACCTTTTCAAATTGGGTATCATTGTTACTCCCTACTACATATGTCATATCCCTGTTTAGTGTTTCATTGGCTAATACATCAAATTCGAAATTATCAGTTTTATTGTTTGATATTTTTGGTTTATCTGAATTTGAAATGCTATCTAGTTTTGATATTGGTATTGATGTGTTCGGATATATATCTATACAAAAATAAGATTTGCAAAGCAGCAGCATGGTCAACGTTGAAATAATTCGTTTTGAATCCATTTTTGGAGCTTCAAGAGTGCATTTTTGATATTAGATCTATCATTTCAGCAGTCAGCATTCACGCCATCTGTAAAAGAGAAAAGTCTTTAATAATTTGGCCATTTATACTTCAGAATAATAGTGCCAATTTTGAAGATCGTCTATTATTCTAAGAAGTATTCAAAGTAATTTTAAGGGTGTTGTAAATCGTAAATTATAGGCATTGTAGCAAATGGGTAATTAAATTAGAACAACAAAATACTATCCAACTATCCACCCCATTTACATGTAGTATACAATTGAAGGACAAATAAATCTAACGCCCCAGGTTTCGAGAACAGGTACACAAAGATGACAGAAGTTTTCGTATCCCCACTGAAGACATGACTCTGAAGTCATTGAACTGTAGTAGATTCATGCTGGTTTCAGCACGAATGGATCGGAATGACTGGAGAAGTACCATCTCAAAGAACATTGACATAAGAGAAGTATAGTATTTATATTATTGCGTTTCGTTCGGTAAGTGAGAGTGCCCGAGGCCCAATTTCTTTCCTTTAAATTTGTCTCACCTTCCTCATTTCCTTCATCTACCCCACTCCCTTCCCTGGCATTGAAGAAGTCTATGAGCGACAGTCACCATTTACCATCAAGTGGGTGGTAATGTTATATCAATAAGTTTTTCTAGGTTTAGTGTGAACAATTTGAACGGACGCCAGCTACACAGTATAATTTTGTGTTCGCATTATCATAATAATTTTGCTCTTTAAGTGTCTGGATTTGTAATAAGATTTTATTGAGGTGTATATAAGAACAATTTAAATAACACACAAACCTCTTTAATACTTCAGTGTATACATTTATGGTTACGTACCTACATTATTGCCACTTGCTTTTTGATGTGAAAAGCTGACGTAAATACATCAAATCAATAATTTTAAGACCCATATTATTATACTGTAAAACATTATAAGTTCAAGCGTTCAAATAGATAAAAAGCTTTTAAAAATAAATTCATTAATTTAAAACAATATATAAATTGAATGATATTTAGAAATAGAGTTTACCAGATAAAGGCTTCTCTATAAATAGTATAAAGAAAAGTTGGTATTTTATTCTGTTTAAACCACGCAAAGTATTTTGAAACAATTTTCATTATCATTTAGATAATTTTAATTTTTGTTATCTATAGGACTTATTATATAAAGCGGAAGAGTTTTTTTGAACGCGCTAATCTTTGGAACTGCTAGTCGTAGTAAATTATATTTGCGTATGATAGTCCAGTTCTCGAGAAGCAAAGCAGTAAGCAAAGACGTGGGTAAAACCTCATCGCGGAACGCTAGTGTAGGTATATTACCAGAACTTGTAAAGATCCTAAGGTTTAAACATTGACTGTATTTTCAAAAAACACACAATACTTGAAAATAACGTTATAACAAAATGTTCTAGCGATGAAGAAAATAATAAATCTAGTAATTACTTGAAGTAATTTATTTGTAAGTTACCGTCAACAGCAGACTGCATGGTTCACTGCGTACCACAGAGTCTAGCAAATTTAATTTAAAACCAGTCTTATGGAATCTGAAGGATATACAGGGCTTGTTAGTATTTTATAAAGTGTCATTTTCATGATACAAGTTTATTTGTTAAGGCACTCTTAGCTTGTTGCGTTCAGTGATAGGTAAATGATGAGCGGGTTAAGCAACAAAGAGTGCGGCTGGCCCATGGATGGGTGACCGCATAGTTGTATTTGATCTGAGTATTTTTACTCTATGGTTCGGTGGTACTGTGTACGGAATGCCACGCAGAGGCCGCTTCTATTGCCGTTCAGTGCAAATATTTGTGTGCATGAAAAAAAAAGTATTTAGATAATTATGTAAATCCGTATTCTAGAACCCATAGCACAAACTAGTCTAGATGGCGTTGTGTGTAGTTGTTGTGATATTATAATATTTTCGTGCTTCAGAAGGCTCGTTAAAAGTCGGTCTGTTGAAATTTTTAAAATTTTTGTTATTTGATTTGGTTGAAACAAAAATATTGCCAAGAAAATCGATTTTTGATGTATATTTGATTACAATTGATCCTTGTGCCAAAATTTAACGTAATTTTAGAACATACCTATATTATTAAATATATATATTAAAGACTGTTCAAGACAATAGACACACATGGTATATAATTTGACATCAAACAAGCAAGGAATTTACTTAGCGCTCGAATAAAGGTCTATTTGTGAAGCGCCGTGGCTACAAATTCTTATGTAACGATTTAAGAGGGTTGTACATTCACGAGCAAACAAACGACGTTGTTCTCTGACAATTTCACTTTTCAACATATCACCTTTAGCTGCGAAAGAGCATAACATGAAATGCGTGTTTTTGAATGTCTATCTAGTGATGAGTAGCATAAAGTTCAAAATTGATAAATTGCTTTCCTAGTTTTATATTACTTTATTCTCAGGGTGAGATATATGTACGTGCTCTATCTACGAGATGATACAAATATAAATGTATTGAGAGGGTGGCTTTTAAACTACTGTATTCCTGCCGCCAAGCTTATTTATTTATTTATTTAGGTTTGCTTACAGTTGTTACATTGCTACTTATCGATAAACAATCTTTAATATCTTATGCTAATGTACAACCATTTAATACTAACACTACTATTAATTTAATAACACGACAAAAGGTCAATTGTTGATGATTACTTTAATAGTTTTGCGGAAATGGGCAATTGAATCGTGATATATAGCGAGGTACTGTACTGATTAGCTAATTTAATTAAACGAGGTATTAGAGAATTTGTTCCTAAAACTGTTCTTTGCAGTGGAGGGTAAAAAAGAGTGATGGTTGAGCGTGAAAATCTAGCAGGAACTCTAAGATGGACTCTGCTGAGTGGTATAAAGTCCAACATAGATGCTAATTATATTTTTGCCTACTCCACTTATATACCGGAATGGTGACCGCAGTAAATCTGTGGTTCAGTGGTACTGAGAGACTGCCTCGCAGAGGTCGCGAGTTCGATTCCCGTTCAGGGCATATATTTGTGTGCATAGACATGAATATTTGCATTGGTATGGGTGTTTCTATGTATAATATGTATGTACTTACAAAAAAAAAGTATTTAAGTATGTATATCCGCATTCTAGAACCCATAACACAAGCTTTAATAGATGCTTAGATTAGGCTTAGATGGCGTTAAACGTAGTTGTTGTGAAATAAAGGGAGCAGTTGTACACGAAATACTAGGAATTTGTTTTCTTTATTTCGGCGTCTCACGATAGACAAAGATGGCGAAACATAGTGGAGGCCTTTATTCAGCAGTAAACACCTTTCGGCTGATTTATTTATTTAAACCTTCATAATCATGACAGTATATTTGGTGAACTTAATGCCAGGGGCTTTTTCTACCGGTCAAACAGTATGATGAAGAAAAGCATTTAAATTTATGCATTTAAATCTGATTTGGTATTGAAGATGATTTTTCTATTAGTTGCCTCTTAACACGGGAATAAGATGTTCCGTATTGTAGACCGGAGAGCAACAAAATACATATGTAAATGGTTCGTAGGTTCTCAGTAAAATAAAAGCCACTTATATATGTCGCAGGCAAATTGAATAAATCCGCCGTTTATACGTTTATACTGCCTCGGCATTTTGTAAACGCTCGCTGTCATCGGCGTTATGTAATATGCCAAAGGCAGATTGGGTTAGGTTAGGTTAGAACTGTGACCCCCTGTGCACGAGGCGAGTGAACGAAGCGAGCGTGCCGTGGCAGCGGCCGGCGAGTGCTTTATAGGAATTATATTTGTTGTCAAACTAGTTTAAACTTTCCAAATTAGGTACTTATTACATACTTATTACTGGTAACATATCCGGCGTTATGTAATATGCCGAGAAACGGCCAATTATTACAATTTGCCTGTGACATATAAATTAATTATGTTCGTCACGTAGGCTCAGTTTACACGACATTTTTACATTTCCTCAGCGTTAATAATTATTTACGTGAGAGAAATGTTCGATTACATCCAAATTATATATTTGAAAAAGCATTTTCTTTTTGCTATAAATATCAGGATAATATTAAGGTACGGCATGCTTTTAAGAAGAATGACCCAGCCGTTTCCGTAGAACATTGTGGCAAGATTACCGACCTACCGCTTGACCGAACTTACCTCTTTGGTACAGCAGATAGCAGTGTTATCTTGCTATTTAAGAGTAGTTATGTGGAATTCAAAAAAATCTTTAAGAATAATGAAGGAGTTTCAAGTTTACCCGGAGTAATTCAATTTTCTACAAAGCTGGTGCTTCGATGTCCGTTAATCATACCAGCCTGTTTACTGTCCCACTGCAGGGCAAAGGCCTCTTCTCATATAGAGAAGGTATGAGCATTAATCACCACGCTTGCTCAAGGCGGATTGGCAATTTCAGACTTTTAAGTCCAGGTTTCCTCACGATGTTTTCCTTCACCGTCAGTCAGAAATGTCCAAGATAAACTTAGAAAGTACATATGATTTAAAAAATCACATTGGTACTTGCCCGGATTCGAACCTACTACCTCGTGTTTACGAAGCGGGTGCCTTATCCTCTGGACCATTTTGACTTTTTTATGTCCGTTACGTTTATTTAAATTGTCCTGAGGCCCTAGACAACTTGTACCCACATGAACAAAATATTATAAAGTATTCGTGACAATTATTGAAATTTTAAATCGCTCTAAGGAACTTAATGTCGTAAAAATTATACGGGATGAAAAACTGGTTAATTATCCAATCAACCAGTTATTCATCTTGTTTTTGCCAAGGATCGGGATCTATGCGAATGTAATTGCATCCATGCAAAGTCGCAATCGCTACGATGAAAAACATCTATTCAAAATAATCCAAAAGGCGGGTAAATAAGTATAACCCCTGATAATTAAGGCTCGGTATCTTGAGCTTAGGCTACGTAGTCATTGAGTTAATAAACACTTAAATTGAAACAAAAGTTATGTGTCATTTAGTACGAGCTCAGTATTCATTTCATTTTCACTTCATATGACGCCTTTCTGCCTAAGCTTCAGACTCAGCTTCTTTTAGGTCTTAGTTTTTGATGTTTACTCCCTTCATGGTAGGCAGCGGCTTCGCAGAGTCCCTGGCATTATTCGAGCAATGCCACAGACTCTGAGTCGTCCATGAGCGACAGTTTCCACTTAGCATCACGTGGGCTGTTTGCTCGTCTGCCACTGTCTGTAATAAATGTCCCACAGCTTACTAGATTCCCGCGTCGCGGATTAACCCACGTTTTTATCGTAAACGTTTTTCGTAACATGCAGTTACATAGCTTATAGCCTCAACAACTGGGCTATCATACGCAAAAAGAATCATTCAAATCCGACTAGTAGTTCTAAAGATTATCGCGTTCAAACAAACTAACTCTTCCTCTTTATACATATAATAGTATAGATTAATAGACACATAACTATTTATAATATTACTTTGTAGATTGAAACTAAGAAAAAGAGTATCCTTTTTCTTACTAATTATCATAAATGCGACGGACATAGGCTACTTTTTATCCCGAAAATCGGTCTGGTTCCCAAGGAATATAAAACATATTATACGCACGGGCATTTAACATATTATTATTGAAAATAAATAGGTAGGTACTAAAGATAACGATACAGAGTTCAGCGATCGCCTAGTGAGTTATTTGATTTTGATTAGCGCGATCAGTCGAACGTATCGTATAACAAGGTGGCGGGAAAATAAGCCAACAAAGGATGGGTAACATATGTGTATAATATACAATTGTCGCCACTGGTGATCACCAATCTGCTTGTCAAGTGGCGCGATTGCATATTGTGGCACCTTTAAGCAGTCAGTGGAATCTAGAAGTGGTGGCCACCATACCAAAAGCCATCGTTTTAAACCGACCTCCGCTATGGCGGCTGGGAATGGGGTTAGGGGAAGGGAGTGAGGAAAGTGAGGAAATAGGAAAGGGGGAAATTGGGCCACCGGCACTCTCACTCACCGAACGAAACGCAGTAGTACGAATACTACTACACTTATGTGAATTGCAATGTAACAACAACTGGTTGTCCTAAATAATAAATAAATAATTGTAGCAAAAAGCTTCCAAATTTACCTCTTAGACGTTTCAAAGTCAAATACATTAATTCATTTGGGTTAATTGAATTAACACTAATGAACGTTAATAATTACAAAATCTCAGACAATTAACCTACCCAGTTCGCTGACTTTCTAGCAGTGGACGTCTTTTATAACGGGTGGCGCAAAAGTAAAGACCCTATTTGGTTCAGCTATAACATTTTTTCTAAATTAGAAAACTAGATTTAGATTTTTTTAAATGTATATTTGTGCCATTAAATTTCGTACCATTAGGATTTAAAGATGATGTCTTTTAAATGGTGACCTCCAGAGTTGATACACATTTGAGCCCTATTTATGACATTTTGCATAACTTGCCGTAACACTTCCTGCGTTTCCATTTCCATCTCTCAGGGCATGTCAATAAGCAGAATACTCGGTTCTGGGGCACTGATAATCCGCGCATTATTCAAGAAACACCTCTACACCCACTAAAAGTTACTGTATGGTGTAGCATCTGTGTTGACAGAGTGATCGGACCCTATTTTTTCGAAGACGCTGGAGGCAATGCGATTACTGTCACTGGAGAACGCTACAGAACCATGTTACGTGAGTTTTTGATACCCAGTTTGGACGAATTGGGGCTGGAGCACATCTGGTTTCAACAAGACGGCGCTACGGCACACACAGCGCGCGACACTATGGACTTAGTGAGGGACGCTTTTCCAGGCCGAGTTATCTCTCGTTTTGGCGATTTGCCTTGGCCTGCAAGATCACCCGATCTGACCAGTCCAGACTTCTTTCTTTGGGGTTTTTTGAAATCTCGGGTGTATGTGAACAAGCCACAGACTCTCGCAGCTCTAAAAGAAAACATTCGTCAAGAAATAACGAACATATCGCAGGAAGTGTTACGGCAAGTTATGCAAAATGTCATAAATAGGGCTCAAATGTGTATCAACTCTGGAGGTCACCATTTAAAAGACATCATCTTTAAATCCTAATGGTACGAAATTTAATGGCACAAATATACATTTAAAAAAATCTAAATCTAGTTTTCTAATTTAGAAAAAATGTTATAGCTGAACCAAATAGGGTCTTTACTTTTGCGCCACCCGTTATATTACCATTAGAGTGGATAGCCGTAACAATGTTACGCAATTTGGACAGATCTGCCCCGTCAATAGATATTAGACAAAAGTTATTTTTAGCACTATCCCTGAAGAAAAGTCTCTTCGAAGGCAAGTAAGTTTAATAATAACAATATAATTGACTTAGCCCATGGGATTGTTGACATGTGGTATGTGGATTCTGCTGTCATTGTGCCGATAGTCATCAGCGTAAATGGTTTAATAGCTAAGAGCCTCGATCAACACCTAAAGAGGCTCGCATTAGGTGGATGGGTCAAGGGTCAGATCCAGAAGGCAGTGCTGCTCGACACGGCACGTATTGTTAGGAGGTCCCTCTCTCTGGAACCCTAACCTGTGACTTGGACTCTAGTCTCGTTGCCGGTAGTAATCTATTTTTTATATTTTTAAATATGTATGTTTGTTGTTTCATGTACCTATTTAGAAATGTAAGTAATATGAAATAATGTGAATAAATATAATAATAATAATATCACGACAAATACACAACGCTATCTAAGCCTAAAGTAAGTATATTATTATAGCTTGTGTTATTGGGTTCAAGAATGTGGATAAACATACATATATAATTTTTATGTAAATGCATACTTATTACACATTGAAGCACTCAGACTAATACAAATATTCTTGTTCATACACCTTAATATTTGCATTAATCGGTAATAGAACCCGCGACCTCTGTTTGGCATTCCGTACGCAGTACCACCGGACTACAGAGGTCGTCGTCGAATATACGGGAAAAATAAATAAAATAATGGAGAGGATTAGATTTGCATGTTGTTTGTAGGATTGTGAGCTTTGTCAGTTTTATACTCGTATAATAGGACTAAGCATTCGTCCTTACTTCTTATCGTATCTACATAAATACAATCGTACCTAAGTACTTTAAACGCAACAACGTATGAAAATAGTTTTGCTTGAGCTTCACCCTCATCTTACAATAAAACTGTTACTACCAGGCTTATCAATCAATATGAAATGAAATGAAATGAAATGAAATGAAATATATGTTTATTCATTTAAGTTAATTAAATTAACACTTATGAACGTCAAAGTTTACAAAATGTCAGCAAATTAACCTACAGCCAGTTCGCTGACGAAGTAGAGCCATGAGAAGAACTGGCAAGAAACTCATGCCACTCTTTTTAATCGCCAGGTTATTACAATTTTTGTAAGTTACAGTTTCAAGTAGCATGCAAAGTGACGCAGGCAATACACTTAACTCTATAGATACTTAATTACTTACAGCTTTCTATGTTGTAAAGAAAATTAAAAAGTAAAATGTGTGCTTTACAGGTTGCCTCAATTTGCATATTGCTACAAAAGGTAAAGGCAACATGTGAACTGTGATAAATGTTTCTATGTAGATATTATATAAACTGTTAATTTTTGGTATAAGTATAAAGTAAGATGAACTTAATTTACCACAGGAGTTCACAATGTACCTCTATTTCACAAATCACAATGTAAAAAAATTTAACAATACTAAGTATACAATTTTAACAAAACAATACAAAATGTGTACTTAACTGTTCAAATATGGCTCGGGCATCATGTCATTTATAATTAATACAAAAAAAAAAATCATTTTATAAATTATGTCAAAATGTATCAATAAATTAATGTCAAAAAATTATTTGTTAAAGCATGTCATTCATAATAATCATAAAAAATGTCATTCATACAATAATTAACAAAAATATGTCCTTTAAAGTATAATGTCATTAAAATTAAGAGTAAAATTAATTTACTCCTTCGTCAAGCGAGCATCCCATGACTTTTATCGTTCAGATACTCATTAACAGTGTAGTAACCCTTAAGTATTAAATGTTTTTTGACAATTTGTTTAAATTTGTCTAAGGGTTTATCCATTATGTCGATAGGTAATTTATTAAATAAACGTACACCAAGTCCCGTAAACGAATTATGGACTTTATGTAAGCGATAGTGTGAGCCAACCAGTTTATGCTTACCCCTGGTGTTAATCTCATGCACATCGCAATTCCTAGTATATAGACTAATGTTACTCTTAACATAAACAACATTAGCATATATATATTGAGATGCAACTGTCAATATACCTATCTCTTTGAATCGCTCTCTCAGGGAGTCTCGTGAACCTAGGTTGTAGATAGAACGTATAGCTCGTTTTTGAATAATAAAAACGGTTTCAATGTCAGCAGCCCTACCCCACAACAATATGACGTAAGACATAACGCTGTGAAAATAACTAAAGTAGACTAGTCTGGCGGTTGCCACATCAGTAAGTTGCCTAACTTTCCTGATAGCAAAAGCCGCTGAGCTGAGTTTACCTGCGAGACACGAAATATGGGCTTCCCACTGAAGTTTGCAATCTAAAGTTAAGCCCAAGAAAACTGTGGACTCTACGATTGAAACTGACTCATTATTTAAAACCAGGTTTATACCTGCACTTTTGACATTTGGCATAGAAAATTTTATACATTTTGTCTTCTTGGAATTAAGTAGAAGATTGTTTACCGTGAACCAGTTCAGGACTTGCGCGAGCGAACCATTTACAACGTCGAAATTAGGGTCTTTACGGTTAACTTTAAAAATAAGAGACGTATCGTCTGCAAATAGCACTATATCGCAGAAATCCTGTACAAAGTACGGCAAATCACTTACATACACCAAAAATAGAAAAGGACCAAGAATGGAGCCCTGTGGGACGCCCATAGCAACAGGTAACCCTAAGGACCTATTTCCATTTACATCAACGTATTGCACTCTATCACTTAGATAGGTGGAAACTAGATTAAGTGCAACATCCCTGATCCCATAGTGACTGAGTTTTCTCAAGAGCGTATTGTGCTCGACGCAGTCAAATGCTTTAGAGAGATCACAAAAAACACCAATAGCATCCATTTTATTTTCCCAGGCGTATAACAATAATACCTACTTCAGAATTACGTATTTATAGTCATTTTTAGAAAAAAAACCTGTGGCACTGGGGGACTGCCGCGGTAAAGCTATTGTATAGCATTTTTTATCAACTTATGCAATTATAATTATTTATTAATTTTTTATTAATTATGCAGTATTTTTTTTCTTTGATATTAATTCAAGTTACACTTTTTGAGCGTGGTGACCGATAAGAAAACAATTTTTTATCTTTTATTCAATAAATGAGAAGTTAATATCGTTTAAAATATTTTTATTATCTTACAATACATGTAGGATATTTGGGAATTTTTATCATTCTAATAAGTATTTTTACTCCGAAAAAGAATAAAATTGGGACATTACATTACATTGATGCATTATTACACGTTATTAAAATCTTAGTTTCACTTCTATAGTTCTACCAGATAAAATTTAAAAACGGATTTTGATATAGTTATTACTATTGTTACATTTTATTCTATTGTTATCTTCTTTATGACAAAATTTTATTGTACTATTGAATAATTAAGGCATTGACTCAGTGAATTTTATATTATTATTTATCATAGTATTTCTGTTTCAAATTTATTGTATTCTAATTGTTCTTCATTTTATTATTTTGATTGTTGATTATTGTTATATGCTGACCATATATTTATTATTTATTACTATTTTTAAAAAAAAGTCGAATTGGCCCTGTGGATAAGGCACGCGATTCGTAAACACGAGGTAGTGGGTTCGAATCCGGGCAAGTACCAATGTGATTTTTCAAATCATATGTACTTTCTAAGTTTATCTTGGACATTTCTGACTGACGGTGAAGGAAAACATCGTGAGGAAACCTGGACTTATAAGTCTGAAATTGTCAATCCGCCTCGAGCAAGCGTGGTGATTAATGCTCATTCCTTCTCTATGAGAAGAGACCTTTGCCGTGCAGTGGGACAGTAAACAGGCTGATATTATTATTATTATTATTACTATTTTATTACTACGATGTATTTTATCTGAAATGAATGTATTTTGATTTGATTTGATTTGATTTGTTACTATCGTTTGAAATATTTCTTTTATAAATATAAATAAGTATAATACATACATTATTTATTTAAACTTCATACACAAAACATGTATAAAGGCGGATTTAATGCCTAAGGCATTCTCTTCCAGTCAACCTATTTGGTGATGCAGAGATGAAGTGAGGTAGATGTATAAATTAAGACTAGAAAATGTGCTATATAAATACTTATACAAATATGCAATACGTACTGAATATAAATATGAATTACTTACATAAATAATACATATTATTATAATTATATATAAAGATATATAAATATAAGATTTACATTAAAAGTAGAGGAAAACCTAAGTCCCGTAGCCGACGAGCATGTATGAAAATATTAATGAATGTTGAGGCAAAGGAAGAACGTTTAAGTTTGTATCGCAGCAATATGGCGTTCTCTGCCTACACCAATAATGGGAGGCAGGCGTGAAGTTATCTATGTATGTATGTATGTTGACTGGCCTGTTGGTCTAGTGGTTAGTGACCCTGACTGCTCAGCCGGAGGTCGTGGGTTCAATTCCCACCCAGGACAAACCTTTGTGTGATGAGCATGATTGTTTGTTCTGTGTCTGGGTGTAATTTATCTATAATATGTATGTATTTACAAAAAAAAAATGAATATATGTAGTATATCAGTTCTTTAGTACCCATAACACAAGCAAATATAATTGCTTAATTTGGGGCTAAATGGCGCTGTGTAAATGTGGTAGAATATTATATTATTATTATTATGTAGAAACGCCTTAAATTTCAACGATTTGTAATAATATCCTAAGCATAAATTAACGTGCGAGGAAGCGGCAAGTCGCTAGTGAGATATAAATTATAAAATTGTTGAGCTACGTGCGTGATGGTTGACGTCAACTTGTAGATTGAACGATACGAAAAATAACTCTTTATGTTTGTCATGTAGTTTAGCAAACAGTCATAATAATTTAATGAAAAATGTTCATATCTTTAAAGAATGGAATAAATGGTAATTTCTTTCGTTATATAACTTAGGTAGCTGTCAAAAACACGTAGATCGTGTAGCGATTATGAATAGCAAAATGAACACGAAAAAAAGGGTATTTACTTAAAAATAACAAGGTATTAAAACTATGTTAATCTTCTGTTACTGTTACCCCAATAACTTGCAATTGGGGTAAGTACACAGCTTGATATTTAGGTATTAGTATGATTGTGACCTCGAATTCATAGTGCTATTGATTAAAAACTATAAATTGAGTTTTGTAGAAATTCAAACGCTACAGTAATAATATTTTTATTTAAAGCATAGACATTTATTATAGCTGTGATACTATATTTGCGTGTGGTTTCTATTTTTGAATTAATCATTTGTAAAATCACCCATGATTTATATTTAAGTTACAGTCACCAACTTTTAAGACGCAAAAACAAATGTGACTCTCATAAAAGTCTCTTTGCACCGTAATAAAGCAATACACCTTTCAATTTAACACTGAAACAAAAAAGGTTTGGAGGGCTATAACAATTAACCTTTTATAACTTCAATATGAACCGGCTCTTAGGATCACTATGAAAGGTTTATTACTGGTTTTTAACCACTCCCAGCTAGGCTTGTGCCTTAAACGAGCCTTTTATCGCGAGAGGGTTTCACGGCTTATTCTACTAATATTATAAATGCGAGAGTGTTTGTTACCACTCAGCGTATAAACAGCAGCACCGATTTTGATGAAAATTTATGTGTACATAGATTAGGTGCCGTAGACATAGGATATTTTTTTTTATATTAGCCTACCAAAGTGACTCCACCCCGCCTGATGTTAAACAGTCAGTGAAATACAGAAGTGGTGGCTACCATACCAAAAGCCATCGTTTTAAACTGCTGGTATGGTGGCCTCCACTATGGCGGCTGGGAATGGGGTTAGGGCAAGGGATTGAGGGAAGAGGAAAGGGGAAAAATTGGACCTCCGGCACTCTCACTCACCGAACGAAACGCGGTAGTACGAATACTACTACTCTTACGTCGATCTTCTATGAGAGAGTAGTACTTCCTCGGACGATCTGGCCGATTCATGCTGAAACCAGCGAGAATCTAATACTGTACTGTACCTATGTATTCTTAGCATTGTTGCAAAAAACACAGACATGTATACAAACTTAGTTATTCTCTTAACATTAGCCGGCCGTATGTTAGTCACTTAAGTGTAATAAAATTTATATAAGGTCATTGCAGTGCTGAAACATTGCGTAGGCAAAGTGTAGGAGTGATCCCATTATAGATACGTTCACTCTTGTTTGAAAACACCCACACTAAAAGTTTGGCTTTGATACCATTTGATACTGTCATAATTGTTTATTATTTAACTCAAACTTATTTATTCAGATGACATGAGTGACACTTATGTATGATGAAAATGTAAATGGTTGGTCAATTTGAAAAGAATTAGCAAGAAACTTAGAACACGATTTTTACTCTTTAGATTATTTGAATCTTGGCAGTAATAATTTTGAGCATCGTGCGAGAAAGATAAAACTTCATAATAATGATCGCCAATTCATCTATCAAACATAACAATTATGGCCTAAACCCTTAGTACTAGCCAATGTTCAGAAGCGATACATAAAATACTAACCCCCAGTTACCTGAAAGCATGCGAAAAGCATAGACAATTAGTTTAATTTGATGTGATTAGTCACTAACTAGATCAAATTAAACTAAATAATCATGCTTTTAGCAACCCAATTGGTATACTTTACATGAGATTTAACAGGTGATTAGTAAATTTTTCGTTGATGTGCCGTTCAGAAACTGGAGGTAAATCTATAATAGGTACCGGAATACTTCTTATGTGGTTAGTTGTTAACCTAGCGTCAAGATTTCTTCAGGTCGCCCATAATTATAGAGACATCCAACTTGACCATCATTGTCTTTACTGATCAATTTTCGTATATGTACTGTATATTTCCTTTTTTTTAATCCTTTAATCATCCGTCTGATCCAAGCCTAAGACGATGGCAAAATCTTGTCACGCCTACGTCATACAAAGGAAGCGTATGAAGCTTAATGGACAGGCTGTAATCCCTCAAATGATGAGATGAAAGGTCACATCAACAACTTTTAAAAGCTTCTATTTCTTTGTTCTTTGTGGAACTATTTTAATGGGGTATTGCAGGAAATGGAACTGTTTGGGTAATGTTTCCTAAATGACAGCATTGAAGATTACAATAGATTTAGATATAACGTGCGTTAGTTTTAGTCGTGACTGTAAGACATTTTGTTTTACAATCGACGGTTTATTTTTATTTGAAGAATTCATACGGACATTTTATAAATCAACATCACATAAATATTAACTAGTGTGAAACATTACCTTAACGAATTAACTGGATTTTATTTGCTTTGCATCACTAGCGTTAACAGTGAACCAAATGATGGCCAAAAATAATGATCACATGAGACGGAGAAATAATTTATAATAACCATTTTATAAAATTAATGTATTGTATTCTTATCTATCTATAAAATATACATAATTTTATCAGATTTATTTAACTTATATATGTAGCCGGTATTATATTTACGTAAATTTATTAAAATTATTATAATTTTTTACTATGCTCGGCGCCATTTTTTCACACGTAGCTGTCGCCAACCAGTGGTGTTGCGCTTCGAAGCGCTTCAGCAATATGCTGAGCGACGGCCAGTTTTTCGCGTGGACGTGACGCACACTGCACGCGAGCTTGTGTGCAAGTCCATGTTACTATTTTTATTTTTTGTCAGTTTTATGTTTTTGCATACATAAAGTTTTGTAACAGAGGCTAAATGTTTTTCTTTTCTTATTCCATATTGTGTGTGTCACTTGCATGTGAAAATTAAACTGTTTTCTTTTTCAATTTTTTTAAAACAGGACGTATAACATGGTCTTGTGAAAAGACTGTAGGCACTGTGTTTACAATCCGCCTTCCGGAAAACTTCCCGCTTTAACATAGGGCTATGTGTAGCGGTGAATAGCGAGTAATGAAATAAAAGCCTGGTATTTCATTATGATTATCTTTAATAAAGCGGAAGAATTTGTTTGTTTGTTTGAACGCTTCATTCATTAGAACTACCAGTCGGATTTGAAAAATTCTTTTTGCGTATGATAGCCCAGTTTTCGAGGAAGGTTTAATGTAACATCACGCTACTGGTGATGGGAGAAGAGCAGTAAGCAAAGACGCGGGTGAAACCGCACCGCGGCAAGCTAGTAATTTTATACCATTCCCTCATTAAATTTAAACATCGATTAAATAATTTCTTGCATTAAAACAATTAACCATTTAATATTTTAATTTTATTAAGTCTGTAAAAACTGCAATTAAAGTTAAAATTATCATTTTAAATAGCCGCAATGTAAATAAATGGGTTCCAACCAAATCGCATCATAAAGAACTTGCCCATTGAGACCAATTTTTACCGACACGGCCAGTAACCCCCATGGGGTGTGCGTGATACACTATAAAGGTAGCTTTATGGTTTATTTAGATTATTTATGTTTTACACTTTATGTCGTCTCCGAGGTAATTTTTAGGTCCTCGAGGGAATAAGGTGGTTGCCCTATTTTACGATTGTTTAATTTTTAATAGATTTTATTTTTTTAGTTTTGACTGCCTCTGTGGTTCGGTGGTACTGCATACGAATTACCAAACAGAGGTCTCGGGTTCGATCCCCGGGTTGGGTAAAGTAATATTGAAGTTTTATTTTGAGAAATTCTCAGTATTAGCCTGGAGTCTGGAATATAGCAACAGGCTCGCCTTCTGTTACATGTGACCCTAAATAAAATGGCGAAACGTGGGTGGTTAAATACCTCTGGTTACCCTTTCGGGGAACAAAACGCGTGAAGCTATGTATGTATGTAGTTTTAAATACGCATAGGAATATAAAAATATTGTAGAGGATAAAGTGTAACGTTTAAAATTGAAGAAAATTTGTGATATCAAAACAATTTAGTGAAAATCTGCCACTTCAATCCTTTTTTCCTTTCTCTTACATTTGGGTTACATTTTTAGTATTACCATACTCTAGGTTACAGTAATTAATAGCCGTGACATACGATTGTTTCCAAGCTCGTTACTTACTCTAAATTAAATAGGTTACACGTTCATTGATTGTCTAGAATTAGAAAATTCAGAATAAAAAAAATGGTACAGTATTTAAAACCAAGTTTGGTATAGCGAGCCACATCAGAGGGCGTAGACAAGTGGCATAAACGCTAACAGAATAGATTAGTCAATGTATGGGATTGACATAAGCTAACGCCAGCATTGCCGTTAGCTTAAGTCAATCCCATACATTACATTTAATCTATTCTATTTTATTAGCATTAAGGGCTTATAAAATTTTATAATTGGCATTAGATGTTATATAAATATCGTAAGTGCAAGAGTGCATGTAATCGTTAACAAACTATATAGTTTGGTGAATTTCAGTAAAACATTGATGTTTGTGATAAAAGTTCTTTTTTTTTTAAATTAACAAAACAACTGTTTTAATTTTTTAGGATCACCGTTATCTAAGCCGATGAAGAGAACTATGCATAGGTAAGTATATAATATACTTTTCTTTACTACATACATAATACTCGTGTATAAACATAGCGTCATGACGATTTCCTGGAAAGTGTAAGAGGAGAGTTACACCGACATTTTCCCAGCTATATTACATCCCTAACAGAAGTGAGCCCTTTGCCATATTACGCACAATTCCGAAGGATTTATGTATTTTTGCTACACAATTATCCTTAGTCGTCTTGTTCAACACAGGCTGAGAAACTAGTGCAATACCTATTCGGCAACTACACGGGCTTCTCCTTTATTTATTTTTATTATTAAAAAGGAGAAGGTTCTCAATTCAATTCAATGCTCGTATGTTTTTTTTGTATGTTTGTTATGCGATTTCTTTGACAATTATTAATGGATTTGATGGTTTTTTTTGCAAGGTAGGTCATGTTTCAGACTTCGTCCCATATAAGTATGATGACAATTAGTTCTGCGCTTTTTGAAAAATTTAACAAATACTAAATTTACATAGATGATGTTTTGGTTTGTTCAAGTTATATTGAGAAATTCTACTTTTAGTACTTATAGCATTAAAATCAGTTTATTAATAACTATTTATTTAGACTTACTAACAATAAATAAAAAAGTAGCAGCCATTTTATAGGCAAGTACTCTAAGAGATAGGTTGATATAATAAAATGCTAATTTAAACGTCACAAAAACATTTGTATATTATAATATAATAAATAATATTAAAATAAACTACTAACTAGTTAAAATTTTAAATAGAATTCAAATTGATAACAAAATTAGTAAATTTAGAAGGTTTAAGATAATTACGAGTACGAGTACTAACAAAAATAGTTTTTGTTACGAAGAGATTATTATTTAATTTAGTTTAACACAAGTTTGAGAAAAGTTGTAAAGCCACGACAAGGTTCAAAGTTTTCGTTCAAGGGTCCAAACCAAAAATAACTGATGTACTTAACTATGTCAAAGTCTAGGACTTTCCAAGTTTATCTCGGATATTAATGGGGTAAGCAGAGACTATAGAACACTATTTGCTGCGATTAAAACGTACCTCCTTTGCCTCTTCTACATTCATTACCCACATAGTGCGGCAGAAAATAATACGAGTAAAACTGGATCTAACTTTCTGCCCCTACAGCTATCAGTTCTGTGAGCTAAAGCTAAATAAATCTAAATAGGAAAATCCCTTTAAACAACTAACGTACAAACAAAAAAATATTTGTGTAATTATTCAACCGCAAGCTTAGCTAATCATCATAGAAATAGAATTAATTATAAACAAACTCATCCCTTTGGACTGTTCTCTATCATGCAGTTGTTATGATACTTTGTTTACGTAGTGAAATAATAGAATACACTGTTGATGGAAAGAATGAGTTCACGAAATTATAGATGATAGCTTGCCGCGGTTCGTCTCACCCGCGTCTTAGCTTACTGCTATTCTCCCGTCGCTAGTAGCATAATGATACATAGCATATAACCTTCTTCGAGAACTGGGCTATCATACGCAAAAAGATTTTTGCAAATCCGACTGGTAGTTCCAGAGATTAGTTCGTCCAAACAAACAAACAAACTTTTTCGCTTTATATAATAGTATAAATATACTTGTATAATCAAATAAATAGTGTTTAAACCCGGATCTTTTAAGCTTTAGGATGGAAATGGAGGGCTGGCTGTGTGTAAGTTTATATCATTCTTCTTCTCAGTCGCTTCTTGGCAGAGCGGTCATGGACGTTAAATAGTCGGTATTAGTAAGACGATGCGCTTCACTACGTGACGCCAGTCTTTTGCATTAGTCATAATATTATTAGTAGTTAACATTAGTAGATAGTTATTTTGTCAGTCAAGAAGAACACGGTGATTCTCTTTGCTAAAATCTTCAGAGACAAACGCTAATAGAATAGATTAAAAATGTATGGAATTGACAATGTTGGCGTTAGCTTGTGTCAATCCCAAACGTCATTTTTTAATTTATTCTATTCTACTAGCTTTTAAGCTTATCTAGGCCTTCTGTATAGTCTATATGGGTAGTCAATTGATCTTAGCCATTTTATTGTAATGTTTTTAAACATTTTTATTAAGTTCTAATTCTTTTTTCCTTCCTCTATTATCTCACCGCCCTACGAGTTTATAACTTTATAGTCCTATCTACCCCTTGCTTTGTTCCACCAGTCTTCCTCAATGCATACAGATGACATGCCTGCGTATTTAAAATTTGCTTGGCGATAATTATCGGAGCCCTACTGAGTCTTGTTCCTATCTTTTTAAATATATTTGAAGCACGTTCCCGCCCACGTCTATTCAAGTTTGTCAAACTTACGGCCGATATCAGTGTCATCAAAACAATTTTTATTATTATTATTCGTTTTGAGAAATGAGATTTTAATGGATAATGTCGTCATAAAATAAATATGGTAAACATTATGAGAGTCATTGTCACACTCCATAAAGTGTAATCTGTTTGTACTTATCGTAATCGGAAAATCAATATACAAACAAAGTCGGTCAAAGGGCGAAAAGTTTATTAAGGTAAAATTACAAGTCTTGCAATATTGCTTTGGTTTGTTGAGTTGTGATAAATGGATATTTTTTTATTGATTCTTCTACGTTTATATTACTGGTTGATTACCACTTATTGTATATTATAATAGCCTTGTTTATTACGTGGATACTTTTATGTTTTTTACGATATGATAACAAATAGTTAAAAATCGCTACCTTTTCTATTAAATGATGTGCTAGCTCTTGCAATCGGCAATCGTACATGTATCAGTAATAATCAGTATATTCCGTCTCCAGCAAACACAAAAACTTGCGACTCCTATTTTCTCACTTAATGCACAAATGCAGAAGCTACCCAGCTTCTAAATATTAAAAAATAAGTATTTTCTAGTAATTTCGAAACTATAAAAACTTTTAAAGTTTTATACAAACTTTTGAGAATAAATTTCGCAAAATCCCATCTTGGTGAGCACCTAGGTATATCCTAAAAGGAATACCCATGCAAAATTCGAGACTCCAAGCATTTGTAGTTTCTGAGATTTCGTGATGAGTGAATGAGTGAGTAACCTTTCGCTTTTATATATATTGATTACATATTATACGTGTCAGAAGCTATGCTCTTAACGAAGGCAGTTTTATGACCTCAGTTTATATTTATTACGCAGTTAAAGTTGTTGCACGTTTTCTAGTATTCTTTTAGTCGCCTATTATAACATTCACAAAAATAGCTGATTTTCTAGGTGTAGTCTAAACTATTAAATAAAGCGGAAGAGTTTGTTTATTTGTTTGAACTAATCTCTGGAATTACCAGTCGGATTTAAGAAAAATATTTTTGCGTATGATAGTCCAGTTCTCGAGGAAGATCATAGGCTATGTAACATCACGCTACTGGCGACAGGAGCAGAGCAGTAAGTTAAGAAGCAAGTAAATCCTTGCCGCGGAAACCTAGTATCTTATAATGTCAACCTCTGTGGTTAGGTGGTACTGTGTATGGACTGCCACGCAGAGGTCGCGGGTTCGATTCCCGCTCAGTGCAAATATTTGTGTGCATGAACGTGGCTATTTGCATTGGTCTCGGAGTTTCTATGTGTAATATGTATGTATTTACAAAAAAAAAGTATGTAAATGTTTATCCGAATTCTAGAACCCATATTACAAGCTATTAATGTATGCTTACCTACTTTGGGTCTAGACAGCGTTGTGTGGTTTAAAAAAAAGAAAAGAAAGAAATGTTCTTAAATTTAATTAATGTTACCAACATACATAAAGTACAAGCACATTAAATTAGCGGCGTTGATGTGTATTTATTTGGTTTACTGGTGAAGACGCCGCGACGTAACATATTCTTATTGGAAAATTAACTGCGCCTCTTAGTACATATTTACTCTTAGAATAATTATTTCTCTCTTACTAACATAATAATAATGTCAGTAAAAGTTTTTTATTTCATTTTCTTAAAGTTCTAATATTTGTAAAATATTACTCTCAAAATGTTCAACATCATTTAGAAACTAGTAAAAAACATTGTGTTATTATACGTGTTTAAAACATGTATTATATAGCTGCCTACTACATATGCGACATATCAAATAAAGTAAAATTACAGCTTTTTACTCTTCATTTGGAACACGCGCATTCAGCGACAACACATGGAATCAGGAATGATCAAAAAATGTTTCGATTCATTGAACACAATCGTACCGTCGTCGGTATTATTCGGCGAATGTTTTTTATTTAGCGTTAAAAACGTTTGGCAGATTTGACAGATAATGTTGGTCATTTCCTGCTTTTTATTAATATTGATTGAATTTATTGTAATCTGATTGTTTAAGGCTGCGTTGATGGTAAGCAGTGAGTACGGCACATTGATATTTTTTACTTTATGATCTAAATAGAGGATACGGTATGTATTTGGGGTACTTAAACATACGATAAAAAAGACGAGAATCAATTTTTTTTAAATAATTAATTAATATTGTGAATGTGGTAGAATATTATTATTATTATTATTATTATTATTGTATGTGTGGCACCGGCTTCATCGGCCACATGTTTTACGTGGCCTATACTATTCATAAACATTATTATAAAGTTAGTTACATTAAAAAAAATCATTTATAATTACTCAGTTATTTATTTTGTGTGAAAATCTAATACTCAATGGAATGATAACCGTAATAAACCAACCGCATTTAAATAGTCGTTTACAATACTACAGAAAAGTTCCCCGAAAGCGACAATTTTTACTAAACAAACTAACCTTGAAAATAGTTAAATATTAAGGCACAACAGTAGCGCTTCTAGTGCTCACTTTGATAACTAAATTTTCTTCTTAATCCTAAATTTCCAAATTCGTGTGATATCTCAAAATTGAACGTTTGCATTCCGTCAAACAAAGTGAAATCCTTTTCGCAGAAACCACATACCGTACCAATAGCATTAACTTACACGTCACTTCATTAAAAATTTAAAATACAGGAATAATCTTTTTCATCTGCAATAATAAAACTAGGAAGATAAACAGAATGTTGTTTATCGTGAATACAGAACCACTTAAAATACCGCGCTTCCATACTTAATTTATCCCAACATATTTTTATAGGCATCGGTCTATTTCAACGCACTTTAAATCCCCGGCTCCACACGTTGGCACCAATGCTGGTCCTAACAACACTTGCCCAAAGTGTGAATCTTGGAAATAGCATTATCAACGCTTGCCCAACGTTGAAGCCAATGCCATTTCTTAGATCTACACGTTGGAGTTGGCGCCAACGTGTGGGTCGGCCTTACATTGACTTTGATTGACGTTATCCATTAATATTTCATTGTTCGTATTCGTCAAGAGTCATCTGAGCTGTAAATTGTTTAAAATATTTTTCAGATACAAAAAATTTGGGGAAAATGTTTATATACAACCCCAATCGATTTATGTTGGAATTAAGATCTTATTTACAAAAATTAATCTATGGTAATTGTCTCTAGAAAATAATATTCTTCTTTTCTGTCAACCTCTCTCTCTTGTTTTTTCTGTGTTCTTGAGCTAGACGATCTATCTATCCAAAAGTGCAAATATAAGCTTAATATAATTTCAGTTTATTTTAAAAGCTTAAAAAAAAAAGACGATCTATCTATCCAAAAGTGCAAATATAAGCTTAATATAATTTCAGTTTATTTTAAAAGCTTAACTATTGTTTCAATTGCGTTATTATCAATCCATAATTTCCTATAGGTTATGGGCCCAGTGTACGGCTATTACTGAAAAAAATTTTGTTTCGGTGACAGTTACTAAAATTTTAATCATGGAAAATTTCAATTCGAAACGCAATATAAAACCGTTCAACGGCGAAAAATACAGTGTGTGGAAGTTTAGAATCCGTGCTTTGCTATCTGAGGTCAATGTGCTAAACGTGATTGATGAAGACCCAACATTACGATGTGACAATTGGGTGAAAAACAATCGAATCGCGAAGAGTATAATGGTAGATTATTTATCAGATTCCTACCTTGGATTTGCCAACGAAGAAAGTGCGCGTGAAATATTCAAGAAACTGGACGAATTGTACGAACGCAAGAGTATCGCTACCCAGTTGGCATTACGAAAAAAATTGTTGGTGCTTAAGCAACAGGGTGATCAGCCTCTAATTAAACATTTCACTTGTTTTGATGATTTGATTTCTGAATTAGTAGCTGCAGGTGCTAAACTAGAAGAGACGGATAAAATCGCACATCTGTTGTTGACATTACCATCCACATATGATGGTGTGATTACTGCGATTGAAACTCTTTCTGAAGATAATTTAACTTTAGCCTTTGTGAAAACATAGAAATATAATAGAAATAGAATTAATTATAAACAAACTCATCCCTTTGGACTGTTCTCTATCATGCAGTTGTTATGATACTTTGTTTACGTAGTGAAATAATAGAATACACTGTTGATGGAAAGAATGAGTTCACGAAATTATAGATGATAGCTTGCCGCGGTTCGTCTCACCCGCGTCTTAGCTTACTGCTATTCTCCCGTCGCTAGTAGCATAATGATACATAGCATATAACCTTCTTCGAGAACTGGACTATCATACGCAAAAAGATTTTTGCGAATCCGACTGGTAGTTCCAGAGATTAGTTCGTCCAAACAAACATACAAACTTTCCCGCTTTATATATAATAGTATAGATATACTTGTATAATCAAATTAATAATGTTTAAACCCGGATCTTTTAAGCTTTAGGATGGAAATGGAGGGCTGTGCGTAAGTTTTTATCATTCTTCTTCTCGTCGTTTCTTGGCAGAGCGGTCATGAACGTCAAGTAGTAGATATTTGGGTATTAGTGAGACGATGCGCTTCACGACGTGACGCCAGTCTTTTGCATTAGTTATAGTATTATTAGTAGATAGTTATTTTGTCAGTCAAGAAAAACACGGTGATTCTCTTTGCTACAATCTTCAGAGACAAACGCTAATAGAATAGATTAAAAATGTATGGAATTGACAATGTTGGCGTTAGCTTGTGTCAATTCCAAACGTCATTTTTTTAAACTATTCTATTCTACTAGCTTTTAAGCTTATCTAGGCCTTCTGTATAGTCTATATGGGTAGTCAATAGATCTTAGCCATTTTATTGTAATGTTTTTAAACATTTTTATTAAGTTCTAATTCTTTTTTCCTTCCTCTATTATCTCACCGCCCTACGAGTTTATAACTTTATAGTCCTATCTACCCCTTGCTTTGTTCCACCAGTCTTCCTCAATGCATACAGATGACATGCCTGCGTATTTTGAATTTGCTTGGCGATAATTATCGGAGCCCTACTGAGTCTTGTTCCTATCTTTTTAAATATATTTGAAGCACGTTCCCGCCCACGTCTATTCAAGTTTGTCAAACTTACGGCCGATATCAGTGTCATCAAAATAATTTTTATTATTATTATTCTTTTTGAGAAATGAGATTTTAATGGATAATGACGTCATAAAATAAATATGTTAAACATTATGGGAGTCATTGTCACACTCTATATAGTGTAATCTGTTGGCACTTATCGTCATCAGAAAATCAATATACAAACAAAGTCGGTCAAAGGGCGAAATGTGTATTAAGGTAAAATTACAAGTCTTGCAATATTGCTTCGGTTTGTTGAGTTGTGATAAATGGATCTTTTTTTATTGTTTCTTCTACGTTTATATTGCTGGTTGATTACCACTTATTGTATATTATAATAGCCCTGTTTATTACGTGGATACTTTTATGTTATTTACGATATGATAACAAATAGTTGAAAATCGCTACCTTTTCTATTAAATGATGTGCTAGCTCTTGCCCGCGACTTCGTTCGCGTTAAAATTCAGATGTGTACGGCAATCGTACATGTATCACTAATAATCAGTATATTCCGTCTCTAGCAAACACAAAAACTTGCGACTCCTATTTTCTCACTTAATGCTACCCTTCTAAATATTAAAAAATGAGTATTTTCTAGTAATTTCGACACTATAAAAACTATTGAAGTTTCATACAAACTTTTGAGGATAAATTTCGCAAAATCTCATCTTGGTGAGCACCTAGGTATATCGTAAAAGGAATCCCCATGCCAATCCCCATCCCAAAATTTGAGATTCCAAGCACTTGTAGTTTCTGAGATTTCATGATGAGTAAATGAGTAAGTGACCTTTCGCTTTTATATATATTGATTACATATTATACGTGTCAGAAGTTATGCTCTTAACGAAGGCAATTTTATGACCTCAGTTTATATTTATTACGCAGTTAAAGTTGTTGCACGTTTTCTAGTATTCTTTTAGTCGCCTATTATAACATTCACAAAAATAGCTAATTTTCTAGGTGTAGTCTAAACTATTAAATAAAGCGGCAGAGTTTGTTTATTTGTTTGAACTAATCACTGGAACTACCAGTCGGATTTAAGAAAAATATTTTTGCGTATGATAGTCCAGTTCTCGAGGAAGATTATAGGATATGTAACATCACGCTACTGGCGACAGGAGCAGAGCAGTAAGTTAAGAAGCAAGTAAATCCTTGCCGCGGAAACCTAGTATCTTATAATGTCAACCTCTGTGGTTAGGTGGTACTGTGTATGGACTGCCACGCAGAGGTCGCGGGTTCGATTCCCGCTCAGTGCAAATATTTGTGTGCATGAACGTGGCTATTTGCATTGGTCTCGGAGTTTCTATGTGTAATATGTATGTATTTACAAAAAAAAAAGTATGTAAATGTTTATCCGAATTCTAGAACCCATATTACAAGCTATTAATGTATGCTTACCTACTTTGGGTCTAGACAGCGTTGTGTGGTTTAAAAAAAAGAAAAGAAAGAAATGTTCTTAAATTTATTTAATGTTACCAACATACATAAAGTACAAGCACATTAAATTAGCGGCGTTGATGTGTATTTATTTGGTTTACTGGTGAAGACGTCGCGACGTAACATATTCTTATTGGAAAATTAATATAATAATAATGTCAGTAAAAGTTTTTTAATTCATTTTCTTAAAGTTCTAATATTTGTGAAATATTACTCTCAAAATGTTCAACATCATTTAGGAACTAGTAAAAAACATTGTGTTATTATACGTGTTTAAAACATGTATTATATAGCTGCCTACTACATATGCGACATATCAAATAAAGTAAAATTACAGCTTTTTACTCTTCATTTGGAACACGCGCATTCAGCGACAACACATGGAATCAGGAATGATCAAAAAATGTTTCGATTCATTGAACACAATCGTACCGTCGTCGGTATTATTCGGCGAATGTTTTTTATTCAGCGTTAAAAACGTTTGGCAGATTTGACAGATAATGTTGGTCATTTCCTGCTTTTTATTAATATTGATAGAATTTATTGTAATCTGATTGTTTAAGGCTGCGTTGATGGTAAGCAGTGAGTACGGCACATTGATATTTTTTACTTTATGATCGAAATAGAGGATACGGTATGTATTTGGGGTACTTAAACATACGATAAAAAAGACGAGAATCAATTTTTTTTAAATAATTAATTAATATTGTATGTGTGGCACCGGCTTTATCGGCCACATGTTTTACGTGGCCTATACTATTCATAAACATTATTATAAATTAGTTACATTAAAAAAAATCATTTATAATTACTCAGTTATTTATTTTGTGTGAAAATCTAATACTCAATGGAATGATAACCGTAATAAACCAACCGCATTTAAATAGTCGTTTACAATACTACAGAAAAGTTCCCCGAAAGCGACAATTTTTACTAAACTAACTAACCTTGAAAATAGTTAAATATTAAGGCACAACAGTAGCGCTTCTAGTGCTCACTTTGATAACTAAATTTTCTGCCTTAATCCTAAATTTACAAAATTCGTGTGATATCTCAAAATTAAACGTTTGCATACCGTCAAACAAAGTGAAATCCTTTTCGCAGAAACCACATACCGTACCAATAGCATCAACTTACACGTCACTTCATTAAAAATTTAATATACAAGAATAATGTTTTTCATCTGCAATAATAAAACTAGGAAGATAAACAGAATGTTGTTTATCGTGAATACAGAACCACTTAAAATACCGCGCTTCCATACTTCATTTATCCCAACATATTTTTATAGGCATCGGTCTATTTCAACGCACTTTAAATCCCCAGCCCCACACGTTGGCACCAATGCTGGTCCCATCAATACTTGCCCAAAGTGTGAATCTTGAAAATAGCATTATCAACGCTTGCCCGACATTGGAGCCAATGCCATTTTCTAGATCTACACTTTGGAGTTGGCGCCAACGTGTGGGTAACACCTAACATTGACTTTGATTGACGTTACCCATTAATATTTCATTGTTCGTATTCGTCAAGAGTCATCTGAGCTGTAAATTGTTTAAAATATTTTTCAGATACACAAAATTTGGGGAAAATGTTTATATACAACCCCAATCGATTTATTATCTCAATTTGTTTTTGTCAGTGAAGAGTAAACAAAGATTTACTTCACTTACATAATTTATATTGTAACGTTGATGAAAAACAGGGCAACAGTCCACCTCATGAAAGTGCACATAGCTTTTTCTAAATATCACAGGGTAATGTTCAGAGTAATTATCAGAAGTAATGCTCAGAAAACATAACGAAGCTGTTGGTGACCTTAAAGAAGAGATTAAAGGAGAACAAAAATTAAAGAAAGAATACCGAGTACCAAGTGGGCTGTCGGCGCTTTTACTCAACAAGCGACACGCAATTGTATATAGAAACGACTACTCTCCAGTGATAAGGCTGCTGCCGTTGTGATATCCATCACTCTGGCAAACATAGAGATCATGATTTTTTTTTATTATCGACAGTGACAGACGAGAAAATAGCCCACGTGATGATAAGTAGTAACTGTCGCTTATGGACGACTCAGATACTGCGAAGTTGCTACCTACCGTGAAGAGAGTGGGTAAGGCAGGTAGTAGGGTAGGTCTACACCTACCCTACTACCTTCCTTCCTCAATCCCTACGGATTGAGGGAAGTGGAGGAAGAAAGATAAGGGAAGAAATTGGACCTACAGAACTCACTCACCGAACGAAACGCAATAGCGTACTACTCTCACGTCGATCTTCTATGAGAGGGTAGTACTTCCCCGGTCGATTCGGCCCATTCATGCTGAAACCAGCGTAAATCTACCTTTTACGTACAAACCTCAAAATTGATTTTCTCAATCCACGTATTTAATTTTGTGCATCAACAGACTATACAGGTACTCGTGTGTACTATCTTTGCGATATTAAAGTAAGCAATAATACATATCGTGATGCCATATAAGTACATTATAAGTAAATTAATTTTCTGAGAACTTTACTAGGAATCTTGTAAAGAGAGTCTATTATAATAATATCATTCCTCAAGAACAAAAGTTTTATTTTTATGAAGTCCATAAATACTTCAAGCAATAAAAGTTACTATCTCAAAAATTGTATTTTTGTAAAACTTTGATAACCAACAAGCACATGGCTAGCATTGGCCCTGATGGTAAGCAGTAATCGTGGTCTATTGATGCTAGCCAGTCCAGGAGTATCACTTGTGCGTTGCCTATCAGCTTTTAATTATTGTTATACCTTCTTTGACTTCTAAAATACAGGCCTAGGCTTAGTTAAGAGTCCAGATCTCCCACAAATTACAGATGGACATGTGTATCATCGGTGTACCTATCTACGTGCACTGACTTCAAAATATGTAATTTTATGGAGATAAATGAAGCATTATTATTATTATTATTACCTAGTATTATAAGGTAAGTACTTATAGTGATAATCTCATGATTCCGGTGCCTGTTAATTACAGGTTAGAGATTCTAAACTGAGAAAGTCCCAAACCACACGGTATGATATAATGTAATGATTTTACATCATATAAATTTAAAGCTAGAGCTTTTTACCAGCTACTTTGTTGCAATCGAATTGGGATCGATGAAGTTGTGCACTGCTGAACATAATATATTATACTTTTCAAAGCATTGCTGTTAGTAGTAATCATCTATCGCTTTGTCAAAGCCTCCATAATTGAAAGTTGTTCACCTGACTATCAAACAACGTCTTCGCTTCAACAAGGAAACTCCAAAATGCTGCATCAGAAAAAAATCAAATGAAGACATAAAAATTTTCATGTCATAATTAAATGTAGCTTCACTCAACCAATATACAAAAACAAGGTAATAATAAAAATCTTTTATATTCGACGAGAGAAATGAATGACAGCTAATATTAAACGTGACGCCATTTCTGAAGTATTACGTCACTTCCTATGTAAATAGCACGTGTGTACCCTTATCGATAGAGCTAAGAAAAAAGCATACAGGAAATCATGCAATGAATCAGCAAAGTAAGAGTAAGAGTGCGTTTCCATTGACGCGGAGCTGGGCGAGTGCAGAGGAACAGATCGTGAATTGGTCAATCACAGCATTTCCATTGATGCGGAGTAGAGATTTTGAAAACTGTGATTGGCCAATTCACGGTCCGCTCCTGTCTACTCCGTCAGTGAAAACGCACTCTAATGGTGCACTTTAATGGTTTCTAGAGTGGCGACCACGAACCGGAAGACGCAGCGTGGGCAGACCCCTGACAAGATGGACCGACGACCTTATAACGGTGGCGAGCAACCGATGGATGAGGGCGGCGAACGACCGGCCACGGTGGCGAAAATTAGGGAAGGCCTTTTTTTAGCAGTGGAAGTCTTTTGGCTGATATGATGAATGGTGCACAACGTTATTTAATATAAGTGAGTTGTGTTATCATATTTATCGAAACTTGAGAGCTGAAACAAAATGGAATGATAGACCCTGGTTAAAAAAAAAAATTAAACCTGGAGTTCAAAATGTAAAATATTATTCACTTTTATTCTAAATACTTGTAACTTTCATGTTGTTTTTTGATTAATTAATTTAGGAATATTGTTTCATGATATTCATTTAATTGTTTATAGACCTAAATAAATAAATTGAAATGTGAATAAATAACATTAATGACAATTTTACAAAGAAGAATTATGCAAATCGTTGTTTTTAAGGCCACAAATTTTAAATAAGTTATTTACTTTAGTGATCTGTGATAGGGTATTAAAGGATATTACAATCATGTATTTGAATACAAATATTTTCGTTTTTGAAACTTTACATATAAAGCGATAAACGTAGCATAACAAATCTAACAATAGATTGTATCAGTAGCTACATTGGCCAACCGAAAGATATTAATCGAATTATTACAAAAAAAAGCAACAAACATTCAATACCTATAGGATACGTAACAGAATTATCACTATGCTTAGCGTATATGGCAAATACATCTCTATTTATATCCATATGGATATTTTAGGTATAAAATGATGATAAAAAGTAAATCAATCACAGGGCCCTGTAATTTTCAAAAGCAATTTCCCTAATTTTGAGGAAACACTGAAAATTACAATTGCACGATCTACCTTAAGAAAAAAAGGATTTAACGAATAGAAGAAAAGTTATTAACCGAGTGTAATAATATTTTATATATATTATGAAAGGGGCGTGAGAGAGGTAAAGGGTAATACTTTATTTTTTACAACGTCTAAAAATAGAAAACAATTGTAAACTTTGCATAAGTTCCAGGGATCAAAATACTAGGGTCTACCCTAAGCACAGGATAAAAATAAAAACAATAAAGTAGTAGCTAGGTTTGAGCCGAAAAAAACACAAGGAATATTCTTTTTAAGGTGGCTATGAGTGCCTAAATTATACGTGTCATTTATTTGCCAACTTACGGTACAAAAGCTCATTATAGAATAAAAAATGCGACAAGATTATACTGCGAGAAAAGGCGACAGTTATTATACAAGACAGCCTACATTAGTTAACCAGATTACTAAACCTATGTACGAGTAACAAATACAAGTAGAAACATTATATTCAGCTATGTAAAAGCAAAAGAATGGAGGAGACTGATGATAATAATAATACCGGCCTGTTACTGTACTGCAGGGAAAAGGCCTGTTCTCATATAGATAAGGCATGAGCATTAATCACCACGCTTGCTCAAGGCGGATTGGCAATTTTAGACTCTTAAGTCCAGATTTCCTCACGATGTTTTCCTTCATCTTCAGTCAAAAATGTCCAAGATTAACTTAGAAAGTACATATGAAAAATCACATTTGTACTTGCCCGTATTAGAACCTACACCTCTTGTTTACGAATACAAATGTTTTATACAACTTTAGTGGCAAAAAAGCATACGGCCCACCATACGGCCATGATGGTAAGTGTTAATCATAACCTATAGAGATGGTGGCAACACCCAGAGCAATACAAATAAACATGTTCATGCACACAAATATTTCCACTGAACGGGAATCGAACCCGCGACTTCTGCCTAGTAGTCCGTTCACAGTACCACCGAACAGCTACAGAGACAGTCAGAAAACACAACAAAGTCATTATCAGTAGTGATTAAATTAACAAGAACATTCTAAACCGTTAAACATTTTTATTTCTAACTAGCTGCGCCCTGCGGCATCGCCCGCGCGAAAATTGCTATATGTTTAATTAATGTAACTCGGAAATCAGAGCGATTTTTGGGATAAAAAGTTGCCTATGTCTCGAAAACAAATCTATCTAATTGGTATGTAACCAATTTCCATCGAAATCGGTTTAGCGGTTTAAATTTAATATGGTGGTTAAGTATCTTAAACTTTCTAAATCACCGCGCAATTTTCTTAGTTTTTCTTTCATAAGAACTTTCTCCTGACAATAACAAACACAACAAAAAAAGAATTAACGAAATTGATCCAGCCGTTCACGCGTGATGCCATGACCAAGGGAAATAGGGATTCATTTTTATATATATAGATCTAGCCGTTCACGCGTGATGCCATGACCAAGGGAAATAGGGATTCATTTTTATATATATAGATCTAGCCGTTCACACGTGATGCCATGACCAAGGGAAATAGGGATTCATTTTTATATATATAGATCAAGCCGTTGACGCGTGATGCCATGACCAAGGGAAATAGGGATTCATTTTTATATATATAGATCTAGCCGTTCACGCGTGATGCCATGACCAAGGGAAATAGGGATTCATTTTTATATATATAGATCTAGCCGTTGACGCGTGATGCCATGACCAAGGGAAATAGGGATTCATTTTTATATATATAGATCTAGCCGTTCACGCGTGATGCCATGACCAAGGGAAATAGGGATTCATTTTTATATATATAGATATAGCCTTGTGACTTTGATTCTAAAATTTATATTCAACTATTATGTAGTAATCGAAATTCCAAATTGAATTTATATTAAAACCATTCAATATGTCAATTTCATTTCTTCCATAGACTTCAAAATTAATTCAGAACATAATATACAATTTAATTACAGTACATGGATTGAAACCTTACATCTATCAATCTATTAATCAATATTGATCACAATTTGCTCTAAATCAACATCAAAATGGAAATTGACAATTTTTATTCAAATTCGATTAATGCCTTCATAAATTCTTTATTGACAATCACTTGGGGCCGTGAAGTTAATTAAGTCGTTGTTCGAGTGTTTGTGGGTGATTAAAAAGGTATTGTCCTCGCAATTCTGATCGGAATTTTGTATTAGTTAGCACTTCATGTAAGGTTTTGTAGTAACATTTGAATTTTCAGCAAAAAGGAACAATTACTCCTTTGTTTCGATCATCTTTCTAGTTAATCTAATCTAAAGATTAGTTACCATTTCCAAATGAAATGTAGGAATGTCATAAAAATTTAAAACAATAGTAATTTTCTATTCGGTGGTACTGTGTATGGACTACCACGCAGAGAGCAATTTTGGTAGAATAGCCACTAGAAGTATCACGCAGAAAATATTATGCAAACCCAATTTTAACAACAAGTATGGTAAAAGAACATCTCCTTATTAAATTCCCCATCTAGTTAACAACTTACCTGCTGAAGTCAAAAACAAAATTACGAAAACTAATATTAAACGCATTTTCAAAAAGTATTTTTTACAAATTCGTGTACCAATATAATTGAGTAAAAATAAATAACATAAAATGGAGCATGCTGTAGAACAGTGCACCCACACAGTCTTCAACGACAGAGCCGTGCGTAAACGCAGATAACCGGTCGCCAGCTAGCTCGGACGGACATAATGTTGTCTTTAGTAGTCTTACAGATGTGAGCGAGAGGGTAACTCAGTGGGGAATCGTTTTTCTGCGTGCGTTCTCTGAATTTGTGTTTACCTACATCTACATACAATAAGTTGATAGCTAACACTTTGATAATCAGTTGGTAGTACAGTAATGATGTATAAATAAGTTATCTACTTTTATGTGTATAGAATCGAGATTTTAGTGTCCTAGACAAACCTTTATAGGTTTTTTGGACACTCTCAACATACTCCAATGTAAATATTTATTCAATAAATAAATAAATAAAAATAAAATAAATAAAAAAACATCGCGGGTTCAATGCCCGCTCAGTGCAAGTATTTGTGTGCATGAACATGTCTATTTGCATTGGTCTGGGTGTTTCTATGTATAATATGTAGATATTTCCAAAAAAAAAAGTTTTTGTTAATTATTTAAGTATGTATGCATATCCGCATTCTAGAACCCATAATACAAGCTATATTATGGGTTGTATGTATGTTTCTACATGGCGTTGTTGAAATATTATTATATTATCGTAGATTATTATAAATGTTCTTTATCGATGAAAGAGTGAGAAATATCATAGTATAAAACTAAGTCGCTTCTCGCTGTCTGTCCCTTTGTATGCTTAGACCTTTAAAACTACGCAACGGATTTTGATGCAGTTTTTTTTAATAGATAGAGTGATTCAAGAGTAAGGTTTATATGTATAATACGTGCAAAATATAGTAGAGAAACGCTGCTAATTTTAGAGGTCTCTAATGTAATGCAAGGACTTAGCGGTTGCGAAGGTATATACCGGCTGGGAGCCACCGGCTTCTAAAGAAAACATGTTTGTATTATCTAATGACAAAAAAAGCTGTGAACGTTGTTTAAAAAAACATTCTGTAGTATATTTAGTATTAGCATAATACCTGTGCGAAGCCGGGGCGGGTCGCTAGTTTGTGTATAATAATAGGCAACTTCCCTATTATTTATTTCGAGAACTAATCTATCACACTTTAAAGGTCTATCTCACATTAGTGCCGTGTCAGGGACGGGGTAGGAACATGAACATGGCGAGGAGGGCGAGACCGAGCATCTGCGTCCCGCCAGGGCCTGTCTGGTTCACATACGTCAGTAACGTGACAGTTAATTTTTGTCCGATCTCTTTCCATTGGTTTTTATACTTGCAATCCAACAATCTTAATCTCTTTTTAGTACGATGGCCATTACGGTGTTGAGTTACTTTACAACATTTTTAATATTTTTTTAATCTATCTTGTTTCTCAGAAATAAAATATTAAACAGTGTTATAATCAGCTGATATTTCAGTTGTTTGTTACTGTTATGTAAAATAATTAAACTTAAAAAGTCACAATAGCAATTAATAGTTCTAATAAAGAGTCGACAAATAGGTAATAGAAACCTTGCTTTTATCTGAAAGAATGAGAATCAGCTTTTAAATACTATTTAGTTCATGAACATGAAATATTTTACCGTCATCAACATTTCAGCTGCCCACTCAGACACCCACTGTTGGGCATAGGTTTTTAAAAGCTTCTTCACAAGTTTCGTGCCACTTTAATCCATCTGTTGCCGACCATCTTTTATCATTTTTAATACATACGCACGTACGCCTAATACTACCTACGCACTTATTGGCAATCAGCTAAAAATATTTTTTTTGCAATGGCCAAGAAAACTTTGAATAAGTGGTATTTTTAACTTCGAAATTAGAAAAACTCATTTATTTATTTTAACTTCTTTTAATCAAAGCAAACTCTGCGCCGATTTTATTTCAATGAGAATGCAAATAAAGCTGCAGCGGATTCAAACTATTATACTTAGATAGTTGAATACATTATTAGTATAGGTACTTCAGATTTACCTACTGCGGCATAGTAATGCCTTTTAGGCAGCCCTTAAACTTCTATGGAACTGTTGTCATCATACGAGTAGGTACATATATTATATATACTAGCTGTGCTTGCAACTCCGTCCGCGTCGATGTTCGAATGTTCTTTTATTATCGTTCTACTGAGTATGAGAAACGTTTTGTTTTGACCTTCATTATTTACCACTTTAAATCTATTGATTTTTACAGCGTGTTGAACAGAAACTCGATTAATAATTTCATTTGCACACATATTGCTATTTATAATTCAAGTTTCATCAAAATTCATTTAGAAAATAACGCTTTTAATACTTTAATTAGCTAATAGCATTCTATTTAAAACTTGTAACAATTACTCTAAACTGTGACCACTATGGGACACTTTAAATCTCCAGCAGACCAAATTGAACAGTAATGTGACCCAATCTACTAATTGGATTGCTTTCACCCTACACCTACGTATTTAAATGGTATTCAAGATGAACATAGAGAGGGTTACAAATTAAAGCTAACTTTGGTGCCTGGATTATAAATAACAAGGTAATGTTGTAATGATGGTTGGAAAGTGGCGATACTAACACTCACGAGCTAAGTGTATACAGCTTGTTCGTCGAATGTCTTCTAGCGCAATCAAAGGCGAGCGATAGTTGCCAAATCATCATACGAATATGTAAGAAATGTTATAGAAAAACGGGATATATATACCATAGCGACAAAGTAGTGATGAATGAAGAAAGACGAAAGAAAAAAGACGAGCATGTATAGACATGCGTTATATAAAATACTGGCTCAAAATTTACATTACCAGGTAATGTTAAATCGGGAGTGATCCTCAGAAAAGACTGCAATACAGGATTAACTTTTTTATTCATGTTATTGACAGAAAAGTAAGCAACAGAAGCACCTGATGACATACGATGACACAGAAACACATAAAATCAAACTTTTACTTGTCGCTGCTACCTATCATGGTAGACACAAACTATTGTACTTTTTACTGCCAAAACAATTAATTTGAATAATAAATCTATTTGAGACCTTATGATAAATTCTGTGTTAGGCCGGGTTCAAACAATAATATTTTAATTTTATTTGTTGATTCTGAAGTTTTATTAACGAAAGTTATTAAACTAACAAGTAAAATCGAAATATCAACAATCAAACAAAAGTGGAATAAGATAAACAAAAACAAAAACTCGTTGCCGAGATTCAATAGCATGTATCGTAGGAGTTAACAAAAACAAAATAAAACATTCAAAATCCTTCGCAAGCTTTAGCAAATCGAAGACATTAATTAATAAATCTACTGAATGCTTCAAAAACTGTCGCGAATACATTTTCAAGCTACTGCCTCAGAAACTTAGACATTTATTGCTCCATGTTGCTTACTTCTTTGAGCTTTTACTCTTTGAATTCTTCTTATCTCAACACGATTCCTATATATTATTATGCTTATGCGTCCGGATTATGCTTACCCAACATTTTGATTGTACAGAACATTTTAAACTGATTAAAAATTCCCATACAGTACTATACACCATCTCTCTTGCCCTTTAAATTTGACCCTTTCTATTAAATTATTACAATTATAATTTCTATTTTTAAATACAACCTGCGGCTATAATTATCTAAGTTATCTAATTACTTCTACGTCTGGCAAGCAAGTAGAGTGAGATAATTCCGGTTCCGGAGTGTATCAAAAGTTCAGAGGTCACAAAGTCCGCTTTTACTGCCAAGTATATTATTATTTTCAACATGAGGGTGTTTAGGAAAATTTTTAAGCAGTTGGCGCCACTTCAGCGTTTACATTGGGTCAATCAGGGATTAACTTTCAAAAAGCGCTTGACCTGATTAGTCGGTACTGCCACCTCACTCACACCATTTAGAAAAGCTTTTCAGCAATTTTCTTTCGTCCTTATGCACGTGAATTATACATTTTGTAAAATAAAGATTAAAATTTCTGAAATTAACACTGAAAACTATTTGTTTTGATAGCGCTGTCAAAATGGAAGACCTGGAAGACCTCTTACCAAAGTGGCGCCAACTGGTGGCGAAAATTTTCCTAAACATCCTCATGTTGAAAATAATAATATACTTGGCAGTAAAAGCGGACTTTGTGACCTCTACCTTTCTATACAAAATAAAACGCGACATGTGCAGAACTAAAGTGGCACCCTTTCATAGAATTTGAAGTATCTCGAAAAAAATTGTTTATTGTTTCACTATAAATTACAATTTTATGTATATTTTAAACCGAATCCGTATAGATTTAAATTTCAATAAAACAATTTCATCCCTTTTAAACTTTCCAACTAATCTTTAATTAATAAGACCCTTTAATTTTAAAAAAATACTGAAAATCTCTGGTTTTACAAAGACATCTTTTAGACTGACGAATAATTTATCTTTTTAATAGAAACCTTACAAAAAGCGGCTGACTAAACAAGAAACTAATTTGTCAGTCGACAAGACTTGGGAGGAGTAAGCAAACCCATTTGAATAAAGTTGTATATGCACTAGCAAAGTTTTGGATCCGTTATCAAGGCTTAAGCTGTAGGTGATGGATTAAAGGCTATTATTAGCAAAATTAATTTGCTAACTTTATAAGTAGTTGTTGTGTTGTGATACATGAGACTAATATTGTTGATTAATTTCAATACGTACTAAGTTTTGCATATTTCTAAGAACAAACTTTATAAACTGCTCTTGAAGTAGGTAGGTACGTGTGATAACTTCATATTACAGAATAATTAAATATTTTGTTATAAGACGGACCAACGTCCTGATATGGGTGTGTAAACCTTTAGTTGAGGACAACTCACGACTCGAATTCGGCACCCAGATGTTGCCGAGTTCGAGTAGTTTTTACGTTAATGCGATTGAAACGTTTACCGCGTTTGGCTCTCTGATTGGTTAAGATCTTGAAATAGGCCAATCAAAGCACCGAACGTCGCATGTCGGTCGCGTTAAAGTAAAACAAACTCGCACTAAGCACTCTAAGTGGCGATACCTGCAATACTTCGACGTCTATGTTCAGCGATGGACGGATTTTGGCTGTATTGATGATAATAGGAACGATATAATATTTAAGTTACTTTGCTAATAATACAATACGCGAAGCGATAGAGTAACTGCCCAGCATATAGTTATTGCCCACCTTAAGAAAAATCATATTTATTCATTGCTTTCGTACGAAATAGATACAACAATTTGCTAAATGCCAATAGTTTCTACCCCAGTAAAATTTAAAATTACAACAAAAACGAAGCGCTGTGGCCCAGCTATTTATATTATAATTCACAAGTGAGCGGTTGAATCTCTATTCCTGCTTTTTCTACTACAATATGCGTGTGCTATACTTTGAAACCTATAGAAAGAAATGCTTTAATTCAAACAATAGTGAAAACTCAAGATCCATTGTATACTTAAAATAACGTTAGCGAAGAAAAACGGACATTTATATTCTTAACTCTTTACTATTTAAAGAATTTAACTCTGCCTGTAGTTAGAGTTCATTGATGTAGCTGACATATTGCCGGTTGCTGTTCATTCATGTTTTTGACATCATCCTTTGGGAAATAAAAGTATACCAGAATAATAAAAATATTTTACTCTCGTCCCACGCACTGTTTGAAAATAAAGATATAAAATTATACCGTCCACTCACGTTATTGTATGAAATGTTTTTATATGGCAGTGTGATGAATATATATAGCTTGATAGCTTGATGTCAAGTATATTCATCTCAATCTCAAGATTACTGCTACTTGGACCTTCCCTAAGAATCATTACAGAGTTATTTTTAATTGTAGAAGCTATAAAAATGCCACCAAGCCGTTGTAATATTAAAACAGTAGAGAATGAAGAAGGAAGAAGAAATGGGTACGAGAATATCAAAACTTCGGGCCTCTCATTTATCAAACAAATTTCAAAAGTTGGGATAATACTTTATATCGATATTCTGTGGAAGCCAATTATTTGAAATTTAAAAGAAAGAAGAAATTTTATTCACTACATAATGTATGCTATCGGCAATAAATAATTTGAATTGAATTTAAAAAAAGTAGTTGTTCTGACTCATTTATATTGAAACCAACAAAGATTTACAATAGTATAAAATGTTCTAACATTAAATTATAAATTGTAAGTTCTATCAAGAAATTTATTAGATTCTTGTTGAATGCACATAGAGTACTAAAGCAATAAAGTCTTGTTGAAAACAAAATTAATATTTGTAAGAAGCATTGTTATTAAATCTGTATTCAAATCATAGCAATTCATTTGATGTTTATTATTTCCTCTACTCCGCCTCTTCCTTAAATTTATTATCATATCTAAATTGCTACAGTACTGTTAATCGTTTATTCCACCATAGTAATAGTTTTGAATACTCTAAATTGTATAATATGTAGCTTCGGTTTTACATTTTGTTGCCAAAATAACTTCATTCTACCTGTTATTGAACAGTCCGACGAGACCAATCTGAAGTGTCTGTTTGGTGTCATCATGCCCTGCGAGCACTAACACCTACACGCAGGAGGACTTGATGGTTCCATCTGACAATGCAGTAGTGTAGCCGCGTTCTGGGCCAGCACAATAAATTTTGGTGATATATATTTTTTGTTTACTATCGAAATACTAAGAAGAAGAAGAACAGTCAGCGAGCAATGATTTCAATTACTGAAATGACGTGGCTCCTTGTGTGAGAGATGATTCACGCCTGTTTAAAACATACTAAATTGCGACGTTGCTACTCATAAGACGCTCATTAGTAAATCAATTTATAATTTTTGGTATACATAACTGTTTTAGTTCTTTATTGTTTCTCCCAGCTCTTTATGTTTCCACTGTCGGGTAAAGGCCTCTTCTAATACTCTTTGTATAAACAGAAGCGTCTGATACATGAGTATCAACACTTTCCCCATGTAGTGGGGACTTTAGCCTAATATCTATATTTTGTTTATATACACGGTTTCTTCGCAATGATTGCCTGCATCTTTCACAGTGAGTAATGTCCAGACTGTTCTTGGAAAATACACAAATTTTATTTCAAATTCTCGTATTAGTAACTTACTAAAAAAATAAAATTTCAAATTAAATAACTTGATTTTACACGCTTATACACATTTTAGACATATTACACATTTTAGACGCTTGTGAAGCCGTGTGGCGCACCTTGTCTAGCTATAAATATTCGCTTGTTACTATCAATCAACACCTGTGTAAGAGCTCTACGAAACAATTTAATAAAGAAATAAGAGAATCGAAGTAAACGAAACGTGAAAAAGAAATCTAATGTTGTAAATTTGGTTTCCAGTAATAGATGTACTTCAGTATGTATATTCGACTACTACTTCTTTTAACTAGTTAATAGTGGGGGGTATACTAAACGAATTGCATTGTTATTTTTTTCAGTTATTTAATATTCAGTTATCACTAATTTGAGCGTCAGTCGCCGCACCCGCGGTGGAGTCAAAGTTATAGCATGTTAAAATTGGAAAATAAAATAGTTTTTAAGGAATTTTATAACGAACAAAACATTATTAAGATGGTTATTTAAATCATTTTAAGCTAAAACCTACCCACTAGCAAGCAGCTGACGATTACTTACTTACTTATTAGTGCTTGCAAGTGGGTGGGTTATACATCAGTTGGGCATGAATTTTGCAAAAATAAACAGCGCCTTTGGTATTTGGTCTGAGAACTAATTTTTGACGGGATCTCAGAATGCCGAGATCAGCTCGCCGTCCGTATGTATGTGGGAAGGTACATACATAAAAATAAATTCAAACATAGAATGTACTTGTATACAAAATTCTAAATGATTATGAGATCGCGTCAAAATTTAGTTCTCAGAATAAATACTTAGGCACTTGAGTATAACACACGATCGATCGTCTCCTGACAAAAACCCGAAAAAAGTTCACGGAATTGACTTTCAAACTCCATCACTGAATTTTTTCACCTCGACACAGATTTTATAGAGACATTTTTCCTCACAAGTTATGATTTGAACTATTCGTATTCTGGTCTGATATAAGGCTTTGAATATGTAGTGGCGTCAAAATTGAGGTTGTATATAAGATGGCATAAAATGCCTCGAATTTTCCCCAAAACTTTATCAAAAAGTTTTCTTTGACACGTAGCGTAGTCTATTACAGAATATGTTACAACCAGTGTGGTAAAGCTGCAACGCAGAAATTAATCTAATAGCAATGTAAAAATTTTCATCAAAAAAATTTCATATTTATTTCTATTCAATAAGGCAAACAATTCCATCCACCTGATGGAGAAGAAGAATTAAAGATAGATCGAAATGGACTTCTATTAGCTGAAAAGATAATATTGAACGTTGAAGAATATAGTGTAAAAATACATCAGAAAATAAAATAAAAGCGATAAGCTGTACAACGTCTGATAACATTAAATTAAAAAAGTAGTGAAGTGGAGTAAAATTCTATTAAGTCTTATTGAAATGAAAACGAGGAAATTAAATTAATTAGTGGCAAAGGAAGCTTTGAATCGCTACAGCTACTGGCTGCCAGAACTATCCGTAAAGAGAAACCTTTGACTGAGTTAATTTTGTTGAGAGAATGCAAGCATCTAATAATAGCTAATAACTATGTAATACCATACTGTTACTGTTCCAATGCCAAAGGCCTCTTCTCATATAGAGGAGGTATGAGCATTGATAACCATGCATGCTCAAGGCGGATTGGTACTTTCAAATATTTTCTTGCAAACAATTAAAGGTTTTCGCAAGTTACGCAATTTTTTTTAAATTACTGTTAGGATAGGGTGGATAAAAGACATCTTCCAGGAACGTGATACCAGTTGAGTTTACAAGATAAAAACGCTTTAGAAAATTCCAAATCAGGGTCACACGTGTCCAAAACTGCTGTCACCTGGCCCGTTCGACTTATGAACGTTAAATAAAAATTTTGCGAAGTGCTCGTTAAGAAGTCGTCGTTATGCTCGTTAACCAAATATAACGGATAATATTTTCATCAAGGAAAACAAATAATAAATTATTCAATTAATGAGATCAATCAAAAAGTAAAAAGATTTTTAGAGCAGTTGTTTTTCTTTGCAATACAACCATTTTGTGTCCGTCTTTCCTTACCTTGCTACCGTTACTTGTGGTATTAAATTTGTCATTTAAATGATTATCTGATTTTTATCATGCTACTTGGATGGCTCTATGGGCTATGGCCAACCTGAACAAATCCTGACACTAGGTTGACCACTAACCACTCAATAAGAAGAAAAGATCTACTTTCGTTACATGTTTTTATATCACTAGCCTCCCGCAGCGCAGTTTCACCCAAGTTAAGTTATATATTTGGTTACTGCTCTGCTCCCGTCGCTTGCAGCTTGATGTTATGTAACATCACGCTACTGGCGATGAGAGCAGATAGCACAGTAGATGAGAAAGGTTATAGTATAGCTTATAACCTTCCTCAAGAACTGGGTAATCAAATGCAAAAATAATTATCCAAATCTTATTGGTGGTCGGAGATTAGCACGTTTTGCTAGCTTTATATATTATTAACTAGCTGTTGCCCGCAGGTCCACCCGTGTGAATGTTGGTAATTTTTCATACAAACTTTCATCCCCTATTTCAACCCCATGTAGCTATTTTCTATGTATTTGTTTTAAAGATAGTGTATTTTATCTCTTTATCAAATTTAATAAAATCAGTTTAGTGGTTTAGGCGTGAAAGCGTGATAGACAAACTGACAGACAGACAGAAAGAGTTACTTGCGCATTTATAATATTAGCATGGATATAAATAGTATAGTATAATACAATAAACATTAAATATTTTTTATTAAAATTACGACACATTAAACAAACGAAACTGTAGTCTGCGCAGTAATGTAAAGAATTTAATCAAGTAGCACGTGTAGCAGGTGGACTGTTGTGTCACGTGCATCGCTCTGACTCAGATCGTGCGTTTAGTGGCATATTGTAGTGATGTAAGATAGAGAAGAATGTGAAATATAAATACTTGCTGTTGCCTGCAACTACCCTCGCGTGAATGTCAGTTATCGCATAATATATTTTTATTAATCATGAACATATGTCTCTGTTTATACATTGACGAATTTTTACGTACATTTTCATCCCGTATCAACCCCTTAGAGTATTTTTTTCGCTATAAGAAATATAATATTGTTCCCCAAGGTCTAGTTTATTTCTATACAAGACTTCATCAAAATCGGATGAGTGATTTAGCCGTGAAAGCGTAACAGATAGACAGACAGACAGACAGACAGAGTTACTTTCGCTTTTATAATATTAGTATGGTGGTGTATATACGTGTTGAATGGGTTTGCTTCTGTTTATCAGCCCAAAGGCTACTGTTAGACATAAGGCTCTCCCAAAAAAAGGAACGAGGACGAAAAAGTGTTTTCTCGTATTCTCTTAGTCACATTTTATGAGGAAATCGAGAAAAGATATTGTGGTTTAATCTTCGAGTACGGAGATCACACGGCAATTTTTTGGCATTTTGGGCAATTGAATTATTTCTGTTCAGATTGAGCTATTTGAATGTTATGAGCATTACAAATTATTATATGCGACACTCTCGTGGTCGGTACTTTTTGCATATTTGCTTTATTTACCACTTTTAACAAAAAATTCCATCAAAATAAAAAAAACAGTAAGAACTGTCTGAAATTACTTGCAAGCAAAAACAGACATTTTAGTTTTGTGATATGCAAAAAACATTTATTTTATGGGTGGTAAAGCCATTTTGTTGTCGACTATACATACTTCCAATAGTCTTATCCCAGTAGTGACAGCGAAAATTTGTACGACAAAATTTAGTTCTCTCAGTAAACATTAGGAGCGTTGTTTATACTAGTATTTTATTTATGCCAAATAGGGCGATAAGACAAACACACGTTTTATGGTAGAGTTAGCAATTTATTTTCATTTTATTCCAGTCTATTAAATTATAATTGGGTTACGGTATCGATGGAAAACTAACGGTAATATCCCAGTATATTAATTACCAAAACTTTGGTTGCAATTCACGAACTAACGTAGTAACAATAGAGAAGCTAATTGTTCTATTTAAGTTTTATTATAATTTAACTTTGTTATTTATATTGGATAGATAAAATTATTGCCTTACTGAAAGGAACTTACGTTTCAAGTTGAAAATTGATATGCCAATTATCTAGGCCTAAGTCTAAATTGTTAAATTTGAATTTTTCGTACCTAACGCTATAAATTACATCGCACCTAAAGTGGAACAAAAGTACATGATAAAATCTGCCTGTACTGCAATTATCATCTTGTACTAATTATATTAAAGCTGAAAATGGCTTGAACACATTTTGTTTTTTTTTCACTAAATTTGCGATATCCTACTAATATTACAAATGCGAAAGTTTGTGTGTGTGCGTGTGTGTGTGCGTGCGTGCGTGCGTGCGTGCGTGCGTCCGATTTCGATGAAAATTGGTATCTAGATATATTCGGTGAGGGAGACGGACACAGGCTTCTTTTTATCACGAATATCGGCCTGGTTCCCGAGGGTTACATATTATGCGGGGGTGAAACCCCGCTCAAAGCTAGTGTACCATTTTAATTTAATTAAAACTTACAATATTCCATAAAAGAGTTGCTTAGAACAGAATATTTCTATTCTAATTTGTGAGCAAAGCGTTTAAGTAAATCTTAACCTCATATGTACTTCGTACTTCACACGTTGGGCTAAATGTAAACAAAACATAAATATATTAAAGAAAGCAATCAACTATCATCATTCAACGCAACCTTTTTCAATATTAGTATATAATATTAACTCTTGTTTGACTAATCTGAAAGCATCAGCATTAAAAATTAATTTACTTCTTGAAATTTTACTGATGTCCGCGAACAGTTGTGGTTAATGACGGTGTTGAAAATAATGATGCTTGTTTTTATTAAGCTCATAGTGAAGAATGAAAAGAAACTGATATTTTTGTTTTAACTAACCTGTTTGGAAACTGACGTACTTCAGTTTGTTGTATTCAACGAGTCACTTTGTTGATGTTGCGATTGATGATGCTTTACTCTTTGGGGTTATCTGTAAACAAAATTTCACATATTAAATTAATGTAGGGGGTTTACTAGAATATAATAACTAAAGATTTCTCATAAGGTAAAAGATTTTTTAAACATTAAATATTACATCATTTATTATATTATGAACCTACCGTAAAATTTAAGTACCTTTTTTGTAGAGGGGAAATGCGTTTACGCATACTTTGTCCGGGGAAACCAGGCGGTTATGTCGGGTTCGCTGGCCTGAGATGGTAGGCGGCCGAAATACCGACTACAACCCTCCGGTGCACCTACTCTCGCCTTACCGGATGGGCTGCCGGTACTTGATACTACATCAGCGGCCCACCCAGCGATAGCCCGCACCGCGCGGGCACCAACACCGGTGACAGAGTCGGGGTACACCGGGAACGCTGTCCCTACGCGGAAGCTTGCCTATGGGGGTGATATTCTTTAAGTACCTACCGTAACCTGTTTCTAAATCTAAAGAATCCAAATAGACATTGAAAAGTTTGCCCTAAATACTAGTTCTATTTACATTTTTAACTAGCGGTCTAAAACTAGAATATTCTAGTTCCCGACTACTTTCGGGTTAAACTATGCATACCATGGCATACGAATATGTTTCTTTAACATAGGGAATTTATTATTTTATTGTCCAGTGGCAGATGAGCAAACAGCCCACGTGATCACAATATTACAGATACTATTACTCTTACGTCGATCTTCTATGAGATGGTAGTACTTTCCTGGTCGATCCAGCCCATTCATGCTAAAACCAGTGTGGATCTACTATCGTCTAAATCTGTATCGTTCATTATATTGAAAGATTTTTCCAATTGTGTTGCCGAAGATTATACCATAAAATTCGCACTCTTCCTTTGTAGAATGTATTAGCAGCCATATAAATTAGCTCTATAATAATGTATGGTACTTAATTAAAATGACAAAATTACCAGAAGTTGTTTTTTTTATGGCAATTGAAGAACAATTTACTTACCTATACTGTACAATTAATATCGCCCTATAATGTTGAATAAAGAAAATAATGACTTGATATTAAAGAAAGTAAGTAAAAGAAAGTAGCTGCAAAAATAGGTGTTTGTTTGTTTCAACGCGCTAATCTCTGGCACTACCGTTTGGATTTGAATAATTCTTTTTGCGTATAATAGCCCAGTTCTTGAGGAAGGTTATAGGCTATGTAACATCAAGCTACTGGCAACGGGAGCAGAGCAGTAAGCAAAGACGCGGGTGAAGCCGCGCCGCTAGAAGCTAGTTATTCATAAAACTTGGGTTTATTACGTTTCCTTTGGGTCAAGACAACAATAAAAATAATGGAACAGATAAAGCTCGTCACCTCATAAAAAGTGTAAGGATTTTTGTCCGTAAACAAAGATATTGTATAATTTAAAAATATCATTAACTGAATAAGAATAATATAATAATATCACCACAACTACACACAACGCTATCTAGACCCAAAGTAAGCATATTATTATAGCTTGTGTTATGGGTTCTAGAATGCGGCGAAATACATACATATTATACATAGAAACACCCAGACCAATGCAAATAGACATGTTCATGACCTCTGCGTGGCAGTCCATACACAGTACCATCGATCTACAGAGGCAGTAAAATGAATGTAATCCTCTTTACCTTTATGTATCATGAAATGTTTAATGAGAATTTTATATGATAAAACTACTACTTTTGTAGCTAGTTAGATAGAAATTTATTTCTATTTATTGATGCGAAGACTACATTGCAGGACTAAGACCTCTTTCAAATGATTAATATAACTTGTCGAGGCAAAGAAGGTATGTTTGGATAGCAGCAAATAGCGTTATATAATCCCCATTAATGGAAGACAGGCTCGAAGTTATGTATGTATGTAAAACTACCTACTTAAAAATATTAATTGATGTTTTATTTAATTAAGCTATGTTTTTTGTAAAGATATGGATAATATAGTCAAGCCAAATCAAAATGAGCTTAAAATTGTACACATACATCATCTTTTTTCTAAGCCAACAATAGTTAAAAATGTGTAAATTTTCATAAAAACATCAAAGAACATTTCATCAAAATCAGTACAAATTTAAAAGCAAACAAAAAAGAAATATGAAGGTAGTAAAACACCTGAACGCGTTAGATAAATCATACTTAGCAAACTCACGTAAACATTCTATCGCTAAGAGTTCTAAGAAACGTTCTACCCATGCTCTTTTGAGATAAGCGATTTGATATACCGATAACATTGCCATTGAAATACTTTACAGCCATAATAATAAACTAATAAACCAGCGCAAACGCTCAATATTTCGTGTTTCCTCATTAGCATTTCAAAAGAGCCAAAGGTCAGCAACACATCATTTAAATTTAAACCATACCCTGAAACAATACAGTCTATTTTTAAATGACGTTTATCAATCGAAAGTCAGAAGTGAATAAAATGACAGACTAATTTCAACCTTGACTGTGTAACTCTAAGATTGATTTATGCTATGACTCTTTAGCATTTGTGATGATTTTGAACTTGTCCAACGAATGGTAGCATAAGCGATAGGAAATAAGATATTGTTTATGTTATGTTCATTTAAAGGGATTTGTATGGAAATTGAGATGTGTTGGATCATCCATGATTGAACTGATTCATGTTTCAGCGTTTTATTATGAATAAATCCTAGTTTGATGGAGCACGTGGATGTTGGATGTTGAAAGGAAGTTACAGTAATGAAGTTTTGATTTGACGTCATATCTCGTAATTGAATTAGCGGCTAGATTGTAATGGAAATGTTTTTATTTGTATCCTAGAAATAGTATTTGATATTGATTTCCATTTTAATATTTCTATTAAAAACTTTTTAAAAGTGCCTACGTTTTTCCTTTTGAGATATTGATTACTAAAAACATTATTATATTAAATTAATAAAAATGCTTCTAGCGTTAGAAGCTTAATTGTTTACTATCTTTCTAGACTGCCAATGTGCCCATAAAATAAAAATAAAACTTAATAAATGCTGCTTTTATTGCCAATATATCTTAGACATTTAATACATCTTACTCATAACCAACTCGTTCAGTAATTGTCTCATGCTTCAAAACTAAATGAATTCTACCATTATGGTACTTTTCTACAAAACTATTATCTTTATCTGTAAGACTGCAATTATATATTAACTTCATTAATAGAAACTAGTTTACTTATCTAAGTTATCGTCAATTCTTCTCATTGTGCCTCAAGATTTTATAACGATTTTCATAAAAATATAGTTGTAGTAGTTTGCATTTTCATAAGATTTACATCTTAAAATGAGAATGCAAATTACTTTTGGGCATAAGTTTATTGCATTTCATTATTATTGTGACAGCTGTCCAAAATGTAGGATTATACTTAGAACTAAAATAAAATCTATCGGACCACGACAATTTCAGTATAATACAGTGAATACATTAATTAATAAATTACGCGGGTTTGATTTCCGCTCAGTGCAAATATATTATATGCATGCCATTTTCATTGCATGAACATGGCTATTTGCATTGGTCTGGGTGTTTCTATGTATATTAAGTATGTAGGTATTCACAAAAAAAAAAAAAGTATATAAGTGTGTTTATTTTTAAATCTATGATAAAATCATATTATTTGTCACTATAATGATCATTTAAATTGTAACTGTAGTTAATGTATTTATTACCGACTATTTATTTTAGGAGTATATTTAAACATATTTATTTATATATATGTTATTGTATGTATTGTATATAAATATTGTATACATTTAAGTATATTATTTATTGTGTATATTTTTATGTATTATATTATGAATATCTATCAATATTGTATTTATATTGCACCATCAACTGCTGCTTTTCCAATCACCAAATCCATCCAAAGGTTGTCTGGAAGAGATCGCTCCAAGCGATAAGACCGCCCATTGTACCTACTTATATCGGGTGGCGCAAAAGTAAAGACCCTATTTGGTTCAGCTATAACATTTTTTCTAAATTAGAAAACTAGATTTAGATTTTTTTAAATGTATATTTGTGCCATTAAATTTCGTACCATTAGGATTTAAAGATGATGTCTTTTAAATGGTGACCTCCAGAGTTGATACACATTTGAGCCCTATTTATGACATTTTGCATAACTTGCCGTAACACTTCCTGCGTTTCCATTTCCATCTCTCAGGGCATGTCAATAAGCAGAATACTCGGTTCTGGGGCACTGATAATCCGCGCATTATTCAAGAAACACCTCTACACCCACTAAAAGTTACTGTATGGTGTGGCATCTGTGTTGACAGAGTGATCGGACCCTATTTTTTCGAAGACGCTGGAGGCAATGCGATTACTGTCACTGGAGAACGCTACAGAACCATGTTACGTGAGTTTTTGATACCCAGTTTGGACAAATTGGGGCTGGAGCACATCTGGTTTCAACAAGACGGCGCTACGGCACACACAGCGCGCGACACTATGGACTTAGTGAGGGACGCTTTTCCAGGCCGAGTTATCTCTCGTTTTGGCGATTTGCCTTGGCCTGCAAGATCACCCGATCTGACCAGTCCAGACTTCTTTCTTTGGGGTTTTTTGAAATCTCGGGTGTATGTGAACAAGCCACAGACTCTCGCAGCTCTAAAAGAAAACATTCGTCAAGAAATAACGAACATATCGCAGGAAGTGTTACGGCAAGTTATGCAAAATGTCATAAATAGGGCTCAAATGTGTATCAACTCTGGAGGTCACCATTTAAAAGATATCATCTTTAAATCCTAATGGTACGAAATTTAATGGCACAAATATACATTTAAAAAAATCTAAATCTAGTTTTCTAATTTAGAAAAAATGTTATAGCTGAACCAAATAGGGTCATTACTTTTGCGCCACCCGTTATTTATGTTGTATTCTTAACTTGTATCTGATATATGGTGTGTACAATAAAGAATATTATTATTATTATTATTATTATTATTATCCGCTTTCTAGAACCCATATCACAAGCTATTAATATATGCTTACTTTGGGTCTAGATGGCGTTGTGTGGTTGTTGTGGTAATATTTATTTATTTATTTATTAATCATTATATACCTATATAATGATTAAGCATCTTGGATACAAGCTTCATAAAATAAAAACCATGAGTTACAATTTTTTTAAGATATAGATGTTAAAAAGTTTGATGTTAATTTTATTCTAAAGTGTTCGACTAATTTTTATAGCAGCTTCAATTTGGACGAATCTAAACGAATTAATGACTGGGTTTTGTAAATAGCTAAGCTCTGAAAAATGCTAGAGTAATAGCTACCTAAATTTTAATGTCACTTTGCCGAAACGCATGTTTTAAGTGAGTAGCATTTTTGAGTTTAAGTTTCTGAAAGACTGATCAACGAAAAATTAACTAATCACCTATTAAATCTCATGTGAAGTATCTAAAGCATGCTTGAAGCGTGAATAATTAGTTTAATTTGATATAATTAGTTTCTAATTAGATCAAGTCTAACTAATTATCCATGCTTTTAGCAACCAAATTGGTATTTAACATGAGATTAAACAGGTAATCAATAATTTTTCGTTGATCAGCCTTTCAAAAACTGGGGGTAACTGTATTTTAAAACCCCTAGTTACCGGTCTGAAGTTGATGGCATCTTTGTCGAAACTAAAGTACCGACAAAGAACGTTGCTGACCAAATTGTTGAGAAACCTTTCAGTATTAACAATTTAAAGAACATTTTGAGCTTTAGTCGTTTCTTCCACAATGTTGAGATGGTTTTTGGCTTCATAGTTTTAAGTTTAATTCTTCTTTAATATGAAAATAATATTATTATGTCAATCGCATACATTTTTTAATTTATTCTTTTATATTCTATCAGCATTTATGCCACTTGTCTAGGCCCTCTGGACTTTAAATCAGGTCTCATGTTTTCTACGATTGATGGATTCTATTTATCATAAACGTTTTTTATATATTACTCGAAAAACATATTTCTTCATTGAATCTAAACATTGCTACGTCTCCTGACACGAGTAATACCTTAAATCTGAAGCATAATAATGAAATATTGTTATTTACGTCAGAATATATGGAAATTGGTTCAATATTTCAATTTCATGAGAAATCACACACTCACACATGAGTTTTTCTGACAAGATAATGACATAAGTATATTATTTGCCATAACAAATCATCTGATGCTGCCATTTTGTGAAATACAGGTTTAATTAAACGAGAAATCTCATTTACTTCTCTCGACACTGAATTTATGATATTTTGTCTTAACACGTGGTTCTGGTTTCAAATTGGATCAGGCAGGCAGTTTTCAACTTCATAAGTGCTTTCTATATTTACTTTCGACATTACCTTTAGCAAACGAGCACCACCAATAGCAGTATTATTTTAATATTATTTTGTGTTTTGTCTTTTTCTTTTGTACTATCAAGAGATACTTTTGTACTGCAAGAAAAAATATAAAGTAAGGTTATAATAAGATTTCTTGAGGTTGTGGTAGGGCCCCTGAACTGATATAACAGTAGGCTCATAGTAATATTATTATTTGTCTTAACTGGTCTATTCTAGAGGTAACGCTCATAGCTCGTTGCACTCACTGATCGGTAATCGATCTGCGGGTTAAGCAACTAAGTGTGCGGCTAGCCCATGGATGGATGACCGCATAGTGGAATTTGATCTGAGCGTCTCCGTGCTTCGGAGGGCACGTTAATAGTCGGTCCCGGTTGTTACCAGGTTATAACAGTCGTTAGGTCAAGTCGAATGCCTGTATAATAAATTACGGGTGACCTGAACAAATCCTGACACTAGGTTGACCACTAACCACTCGTTAAGAAGAAGAAGAAAAATAGAGGTAGCCAGAGCTATATTATTAAGGGTGGAAGCTATATCCTAGCTAATATCATCATTTTCAAAGACTTAATGAAAAATTCTTAAAAGAAAATCTCGGCCTTATAAAACGCTGTATTGGAGAAAATTACGAGACTACAATCTTCACTATATATGGACTTATATCTTTTTGTGTCATCCAAAAGACAAAAATACAAAGATACGAAATTTGGTTAATCAATCGAGAACCCATTACTAAAATTACAAAGAGATCGAGATGTTGCATTCTCTTATCTGCAATAAAAACAAAATTTTAGATTTTTCTGCACGGATAGCTCTAACAGCTGTTTTTATTTGAAGCTTTCTTTTATTTCTGTTTCCTTGTTCACTTTAAACAAGATTTTATATCGTTTCATTCGTGTCTTAAATGTTATTGCACGATGTTTACGTACATTTTGTTTTTTTACATCTATACTATTATATGAAGCGGCAGAGTTTGTTTGTTTGTTTGAACGCGTTAATCTCTGGAACTACCAGTCGGATTTCAAAAATTCTTTTTACGTATGATAGACCAGTTCTCGAGAAAGGTTATAGACTATGAAAAATTACGCTACTTGAGACGGGGGCAGAGCAGTGAGTAAAGACGTGGATGACACCACGCCGCGGAAAGCTAGAACATTATATTTAAAGCATTTATAGGCTTTCTAAATTCAATATCATTATTTAGACCGATAGAGAATCACCAATATTGCCAGCAAAGAAATTGAAGATCACAGTGGCAGCAATCTTAACACATGATGTAGTTATTACTCTTGTACTGAACCATTTTCCTGTCGCATTTCAAGACCATACTAAGACACGCAGTGCCCAGAGGACTAGTAAAACAAAACATTATAGTGCCTACCTTCTTAAGGGTAATGGAGATGAAATAATCACTCCTAGATCGGAAGAAAATGCCACAAGATAAAATGGTTCAAAATTGTATAGTATTCTGGATAACATTAAGAAAAAAGTTACAGAAGCTACGGAACTGAAAGCACTTATGCACAGTTTACACTCTCACTATTTCAATACAAGTGGGTGTGGTTACTGACATATTTATGTATGGTTTTAAATTATTCGTGACGAGCAACCGAACATAAAAATAGCACAGACTCTGTGATTGATATAGTTTGTTTTGGCGAGCTGACCTAGGAAAAATAATTTTTAGTTTAAACATATATTTTAAAAGTTTTAAAAATTAGCCGCGGATATGAACTGACCTTGAAAATAACCAATTACACGAGTTTTTACACCAACTACGAGTATACATAGCTGAATGTAGTTATGTTATTTAGTCTATGGATTGGTACTTTTTTATACAGCTTTAAGACAAACAAGTATACGGTCCATCTGTTGGTAAGTGGTAACCGTAACCTATAGAAATGGCTGTGTTTTCCAAGCATCCCAGAATTAATAATGCTTATAAAACACAACCAAGCCGTTACCAACCACGAAGAAAGGAATGAGGAAGGAAAAGGGAAACGGAAGAGAACCGACGGGGTATTTGGTCTGCCGGCGCTCTCACCGGGCGAAACAGTGAAAATTAAAATTCTTACAACGATCTTTTTCTTATTATTTAAGATGTCAGTCGAACCAGTAGTCTATCTGATGCTTAAGTGTTGATCGCTTAGCTAGAGATGGTAAGCTAATTAGTCATGTAGTCTGTAGTCTATAGCAACCCGTTTTTCGTTTTGTGGGTTTCATAGGAGACGACTAAGATAATATCAAATAGCGAACAGCAACGTTAGGTATAAGATTCACCTCACTGCCGCGCGTCGGTAGGAAAGTGACTAGAACGCAAAATGTCACCAACTTAGCTGTCAAGCGTGGGTGACTATAGCAAACATATTCCTTTGAGCAAGGACTGTTGCACGGTAGTAGATCCAAACTGGTTTCAGCATTAATAGGCCAGATCGACCGGGAAAGTCCCTCCCTATGAAAGATCCTTCTTATAAAAGATCGACGTAAGAATATAAGTTTTTATGCTAATGTGTTTAGTAGTTAGAGCACCGGCAGCCCTAATACCCTCTCGGTCCTCTTCCGTTTTCCTTTTCCTGCCTCATGCTCTTCTCCGTGGCCGGCTACGGCTTGGTCGTGTTTTTTAAGCATAATTACTTCTGCAATACTTGAAAAATCAGCCATATCTATAGGTGACGGTTACTACTTACCAACAGGTGGGCCGTGTTCTTGTTTGCCATCAAAGTTTGATAAAAGGTACTATATTTTTGAATAATTATATTTTAATATAGATATAAACTTTATCCATTTACCGCTTCTTCATATAAACTTGTAACAATCCTTGCGTGCAATTTTCTTTACGTATATACATACGTATTTAACTTCTAAATTCAAATACGTCAGTACTTAAACTAGCGCAACTACCACTCTGATAGCGGCTAAAACTAAGGAATCAATTGGAACTGTTTCAAATTTTACATTTGACTAGACATTGAATGTTCACAACTTAATTGTAAACTGGCAACTAAGTTTAGTTGTCTTAGTGTAACATCACTAGCTGTTCTAACTGTTCCAAACTGTTTGCGACGGTTTATTGATTTAGGTTTAAGACAAGGAAGTACGTGAGGTGAATTATCTATTGATTGATAAGGGGAATGTAATTGTCTTGTTGAAGGTGTGAACGATACAAGCTTTTCGTTTTTATGGCTAAAGTTTCTAAAATGCTATGAAAATGATGATTTCCAGATGATGAAATGGTTATAAATTTCTTGTTTCTACTATTGATAACATGGTTGCAACTCGCAGCCAAATTCGAAATTCTAAATAGTTTTTACAAAAGATTTTCATTATGTATTCGACGAGAAACTTAACGTATATTGTATGCCAAGATTTTTCGCTGGAGGTCACCATACCAGTAGTTTGTCACTTAGAATGGTAGCTTACACTTCTGGATTCCACTGACTGCTACCATCAGGCATAGTGAAGGCTAGTATAATAATAAACCAGCCTCTAACACTCCAAAATAATAACTCACCAACTGTTAATCGTGAAGACAATGAAACACACGTTCTACGAAATTCAAAGGACTCGTCTGATTCACGAATTTGTATTGAAATCGTCTCAACGTATTGATAAAGGAGAACCTTGTCTAACAATAAGGTAAATCATATGAATTAATTGAATGTCGATTGAATGGAACTTGATCTAGGAAACTACAAGTGTCGTTACTTAAAGAACTAATTATCCGCGGCGCGGTTTCACCTGCGTCTTTGGTTACTGCTCTGCTCCTGTCGTCAGTAGCATGATGTCACATAGCCTATAACCTTCCTCGAGAAGACTGTAGTTTCAGAGATTAGCGCGTTCAAACAAACAAACAATCTCTTTTGCTTTATATATAATAGTATAGATTTACATATCTAAATTTGACTACCTCCGTGGTGCAGTGGGAGCGCAAGTGACTGCTGTACACGAGTTTGTGGGTTTGATGTCCACATGGGACAAAACTTTGTGTGATCCATAAATATTTGTTTCGAGTCTGGGTATACTTTGTGTCCATTCAATGTATGTTTGTTAAGTCCCCCGCAACACAGGACTTGTTCCCTAGTGCGAGAGTTGTCTTATTTAAGATTTGTTGAAAATCAAAATTTGAAATACCTATTTTATTTTTAGGCTTAGATGATCATAGAGTACTTCATTTTTGTTTTTCTACAAGTACATTCAATTTTGCAATATTTACATCTTATTGACGTTCGTTAAATGTACTTTTAACAACATATTATTACCTAATTTTTACAACCTCCCTCAATCGCTTCACCTACCCACTCCCTTCACGATAGGCAGCGGCTTCGCGGAGTCCCTGGCATTGCTGGAGATATGTCAGCGACTCTAAGTCGCTCATGAGCGACAGTTACCACTTACCATCACGTGGGCTGTTTGCTCGTCTGCCACTGTGGGAAATAAAAAAAAACAACAAAATTAAATGGATACAAAGTACGCCCAAATTCGAAGCAAATAGTTAGATCACACAGTTTTATATCGTAAGGCAATCGAACCCAAATTTCTTGCACAACAATCAGGCTCCATTTCCACTGAAAATTAATTATATTAAAAAAGAGTGAAAAAGAATCTCTAGTACATTCATACAAAGATGGCAAAAATTGTGGGAGGCGTTTGTCAAGCAGTAGACGTTTCGGCTTATGTGATGATGACGATATTACAAAAATCAATAAAAGGACGCCCAAATGTTGTGATATACGTAATTAAGACCTCTGTGGTTCCCTACAATGGACTATAGGCTACACAAAGCGTGGGTCCAAAGCGAATATTGAAGGGTTAATGCGATTATACGAATTCAAGCATATATCAGAGTGTATTTGAATATGTACCATTAATAGACCCTACCTTTTATCATAATGCTGTGCATGATTTAATATTTACTTCTGTAACTAACCTCGAAATGTAGTAACAATATAAAAAAAATAACATATTATTTTATGAGTTATATCTCAAAGTGTATACCAACTTTAATCGCACCAAAAGTATTCCTCGAAACGGACCAGAGGCCCTAGACAAGTGCAAAGATTTCTATTATATTCATAAAATAGATTAAAAGATGGTGGTGATGGTGGTGATGATGGTTTGGTGGGCAAAACATAACATAACAAACAAAACATAAAATATTACTACTACCTGATGCATTTCGAGAAATTCTTTTGGTGCGTTTCAAAAATGGTGCGCTTCGAGAAATAACCCTATTTTAGTATGCAGTATATTTAGGTCTTATACAGTTTAAATTTCTCTCCCACCTTGTAATAGAGAGAAGTGAATATCATCATTCCTGATTCCTTCATTTACTTCTGATTAAATTCGTTGCAGGGTATACAGTAGGTTTAATAGTCTCCCGAGTGACATAACTTGGTGTTCGTAAGGTTTCCTGACTGCTAATTTTATCTTACAGGAGTAACAGTAATGGGTGAATATTAAATTTTATTTTTACTCTCTATCTACAATATGTGGTATGTATTGTAAAAAAAAAGTATTTATGTATGTTTATATATTCTAGGAACTTTTCCCTCCTTATTAGAATATGCTTACTATGAGTCTAAAATTATAGATGGCGTTGGGTAAAAGGTGAATTAAATAATTGACAACCGCTACATAGTCACATAGTAGGACAGATAGAAATAGGTCTTCCTCGTGGTCCTACTAGTAGGACAAATTAGTAGAACCACGATAAAACAGTGTTTGTTGTTGTTTCATTATCATTATTATTTTCAGAATATTGCAAAGTTCTTTGTTTTAAAATTTAAAATATAATAAAGAAATTGCAAATCCTATCCTTTTTTTAACAAGCAACCTTAATGATGACCAAACAATTTTCATTATAATTGATTCTACGAGTTTAAAGCTTGTCCAGGGGCCCTACAACAACCTCTTATAGCAATCTTATTATAACCTTACTTTGTCCTTATTTTTAATGGTACAAAAGAAAACGACAAAACACAAATTAACATTAAAATAATACTGCTAGAGGTGGTGGTAGGTCCCCTGACTGCACTCAAAGTTCCTACATAAAAACTAAAATAACGATCTATGAATTAGATTCAATCATAAATGCACTCTGATTGAAACGCCAGATCAGTGAAAATAGCACCTTAATTGTTCAACAATTGATTTTGATTTAGATTGGCCGAAGAATGAGCTCAGATTGAGTTCTTCCGTCTACCGTATAGATTGGTTTGATGAAGACTAGAGTTAATTTTCGCTGTGTAGGGATTTTATTGTTTAAAACTTTGATATGTGTATGTGTAAAACCAAAACTGGTAGAAAATTTGCAGTCGCGATAGTTTCTTTGTTTTTCTAATGTAGATATGCTGTCTGATATATTCAATTTATTTATTTATTTACAACAGACTACTTATTCAATTACGCTACGTCCTAGGTAGACGGTTCAAAGCGAACGCGATTATGAAACGGTGACAAGCGAATACAATGTGATGCGGTGCGACGCGGCGGCCCTGTCCTACGTGCACGCGAATCGTCATAGCATTAAAACACACGACGGCACCCAATTCGCGTGAAAATATCAAGCCAACTGATCGCGTTCGCTTCATTTCGCGCCGCTCCGCACCGCACCTCACATGCGTTTGGTCACGTAGGCCACTTCAATAGGTTTCGACTGTTTGTTGTATTCGCGCCGCGCCGCGCCGCTTCGCGTTCGCTTCTAGATCGCTCACGCAGGACGTCGCGTTACAGTAAATAACACGATATTTAATTAATAAATAAAAGCAACTATTCCATAGACAACATTTTGACAAAATCACCTTTCATTTGGTCGCAAACAGAGAGCGCCGTCCGTCGGCTCAATTCCCTCCTTTCCTTTTTCCTCACTTCCCTTAATCCTTTCACGGTAGGACGGCGGCTTCGCAGAGTTCCCGGCATTGCTTTTGCAATGACAAAGACTGAGTCGTCCATGAGCGACAGTTATCACTTACCATCACGTGGGCTGTTAGCTCGTCTGCCATTGTCGGTAATAAAAATAGTTTTATTCATCAAATTGTGGTCAAACGTTCAGAAAGTATATTTTATGAAAAATATTAGAATTTCATTTTGTTAGTACGTTAATTAAGAAACACAAACCACCATCAAAAGGGGCTAATAGCCTAAACCATCATCATTTACCCTACCCTTTTCATAACCATTTGAGAGCGGCATCGCATGATTTTTGCTTTTCTTTGCCAGTATATAAAAACTCATTTTTATTTTACAAAATCTGCCGACAACCTTTTGTTGATCATTTCATAATGTTTTTGTATTTTTTTTTGTGATAACATAAAACAACTACGATTATATACTCATTAAAATATCTATCATGGAAATGCATATTTCCATGCGAATAATATGCTAGTTTCTTTTACGTGCCTTCACACGAAGGTGACGTTAATATTTAAAAATTTAGTCTTTAAGATAAATAACAGGGACGTTGTTCTTTTTAATTGCGTTGTAATTTTATTATTTTATGCGTTCTTTATAACGTTAATTTTACTTTTTATAAAGAATTAACTTCATCCATATTTTATCTATTTTATTGTTCATAGCTTCATTTGCACTTGAAAAACACAAGAAAATTCGTCGACTCAGTTTTCATAATAATTACCTATAGGAGAAAAAAAATATAAATATTTTTTCTAATTATTTGCGAAAAATTCGCACGGTATATAATAAACGGTAGAGTTATTAGTAAAATTACAATACAATTTTTACAACATTTTTACAAATCTCATCAAGTAATAAAATCTTTGCACTGCGAAGTTTGTAACTTAACAAAACTTTGCTACGTAAAATACACTGCAGCAAATACTTGACCTCATTTATTATATAAATGAGCTAAGTACAGGGTGCTTTACTTGGCGGCATCGTGTCTGATCTGTTGCAGATAAAATACTGGAGGTTTTTGACCTTTAGTCAATATAGATGTACGAAGATTACGTTGACTCAGTTATTAAAAGTAGGATAACTGAGTCAACAGTTTTTATATAACGACTCTGGTTGTGTTTAAAATTAGATCGGCAAATTTTAATAAATAAAGTTAATTTATATTAGTTAAGGCTATGATCATCTGGCAGTATAATACTAAGAAGAAAGAAAGAAAGAAAGAAAAAAACATTTATTCAAGACAGGCACAAGGTTTACAAATTGACATATATACATCATGAAATAAAATTAATAGACTATTAGCTATTATAAAATAGAGACAGTAATTTTATTTATCGTTGTAACTTGAATATTTACCTGTTATCCGACAAAATGGACATGACCACAATGTCTACTACATATCCCAATTTCCTTTACTTTCATAATCATCATCATATCAGCCACAAGACGTCCACTGCTGGACATAAGCCTCCCCCAATTTTCGCCACCGTTGTCGGTCGTTCGCCGCCCTCATCCATCGGTTAAGCAATATTTATTGAATTGTGGTATGGATATGTTTTTAAACTAATATTGCATATCGATGAGTTGAACTCCAATTAAAAAATTGTGCCAACCATTTAGCTATACCTTTACTTTTATTAGCATTTACATTGACATTTTGACACAGACCTCGGCTGATCAGCCTCAGACATGGTCTGTGTCAAAATGTCACTGTGACAATTCAATAAATATTGCTTAAATTGAATTATCATTATCATACAAACGTATCCATATAAACTGATTTATCTATCCTTTCTTGTGTATCGATTACTGGATAAAATAGCATTATTGTTTTTAAGAAAGAACATCGTAAGTGCATGCATCAAGATGTAGGAAAATCACTTCTATTGAGTATAGATTTTACACTTAACTTCAATTTAATCAATTGGTTAGTTGCTTTTTTACCATTAATTCGTAAATTTAATGCCATTAATTATTATTAAAATAAATGTATTACTTTTTTATTTATGTCACATACTCGATAACGTACTATTGTATTTGTTTGGTTTACATTAGCAACAATAAAAATGATAAAATGATAAATTTAAATATTACTATTAATATTTCTAAAGCAACTACTACATCAATACCTTTATTAAAATTAAAGTAAAGTAACAATGTCTATTAAAATTACTATACGTTGATTAATGAGTAAATAAACATTTGTATTAAAGCCTTCTGTATTGCGGAGCATGATTACATTGTTATTTATTACCGTTCGCTGGGAGAGACATCGGTTTGGCACAATCGCAAGTAATTTTGTTGTATTAATTGAATGTACAGTGTCTACAACCAATACATTAAACTGTATAAAATAATTGATTGTAAACAAATTGTCTGACAACTTTTAATTTTTGTCGATCTTCTATGAGAAGGTAGTACTTCTCCGGACGATCCGGCCCATTCATGCTGAAATCAGCGTGGATCTACTACCGTAATAACCTTTTCTTATTTTGAAAATATAACTTAAAATACAAAAAAGTGTCTAAAAGTCAGCTCAGTGAAGTTTTTTAATATTGCCAAATTGAGTATTTATTGTAATTGACAGCGAACACGACATATTGTAAGAATAATAATGTTGAGTAATTACTTTTCAAACAAGACTCGCACTAAGGAATTAAATCAATGTCTATTATACACTACAGTTTTTCTCACAAAAATACTCCACAATAACAAAGAACATAGCACGTACGTGTAATAATATTAAATGTATATATATCGTAAAGCTATAAACTTAATTTAATGAAGAGACCGGTTTGCGGAGCCACGCTCACCAATAATTATAAACATTTCTGTTTTATAGACAGATACTACAATTAACAATACATAATATTGACCGTATCGCTGGTCAGAATGTTTTAGAATTGTATAATATTATTATTTATTATTATATTTGAATAGAATGCAGCTTTGTTATCAAATTTGAAAAGTTTGCTGTTTTCAAAGCAATGCAAAATTATAACTTAGAAAACACAACAAAGCCGTTGCTGACCACGAAGAAGTGGATGAGAAAGGGAAAGAGAAACAAAGGAGGATCAAGGCGGTATTTGGGCTACCGGCGCTCTCACTGACCGATCAAAACACTTTAGCATGAAAACTAATATTCTTACGTCGATCTTCTATGAGAGGGTAGTACTTCCCCGGTCGATCCAGCCCATTCAAAAAGACCGTAAGAAAAGAGTCAGTTAGGACTCAAAATAAAAAGCTGATAAAGATTAATATCATTAGTTACATAAGCTCTTTTATAGATTCAATGCTTATTTAGTTAGTGAAATCTAAAACTTAACCAAATGGTTATAAGTCGTCATTTAAAATACGCAACTATTTACCAGTGCCTTACATAAATACGACATCTTGCAATACCACAATAGTGTTAGCTGTTAGGCACAACAATAATTCGGATTGTCACACACTGGATTCTATTGGCAGTATACCATCAAACCCAATTTCCCCATTCCATTCTCCCTCAATCCCTTCATCTGCCCCACTCCCTTCACGGTAGGCAGTGGTTCGCAGAGTCCTTGGCATTGCAGGAACAATTCTAGAGACTCTGAGTCTGAGTGAAAATGAGTGAGTATGCTCATCAGCCACCGGCTATAAAAAGAAATCATAGTGGAGTCATCAAATGATATCACTTTTCCTGCGACATACTTAATAGTGGTTTCACCAATAATTAGTGAACATTCTAATAATATTATAAATGCAAAAGTTTGCGTGTGTGTCTGTTTGATACTATTTAGCGCATAAACGGCTGACCCGATTTCGATGACAATTGGTATGTAGATAGATTTGGATACTTCATATTACGAAAATCGATCTGATTCCCGAGGGATAAAACAAAACATATTTTACGCGTGGTCAAAGCCGTGGGTCACAGCTAGTAAAATAATAAATTCACTAAGCATTTATTAATTTAAGTGCTTAGTAACAATTGTATAAAAGCAATTTTATTTACACTTAATTTCATTTAAACTACAAGAATATTAAATATCTGAGAAGATCCACTAACGAAATTGTAATTGTTCTTTCTAATTAAAAAATGTTTTTATGATTAAAGTTACTTTGTACAACATAAGCCTATTCAGATCTGAAGTACTTCAAGTGCCCTGCTACTGTTTTAATTAGTTTAATTAGGTCTAATCTTGCAGGTCCTGTGACTTTAAAGCCTCGAGGGTAATTTGAATAATCTCTGTTACTTGACAAGATTAATGCTTAGGATTTACACGTGAAGCATCAAATTTGTACTTTGTTTTTAGATACAATTTTATCTATCTTACAAATTAGTGTATAGCTTATTTATTGTCAATACAGGTATTACACATGTTGAAAAGTAGTCAATATCTTAACAGCGTGCACGAGTTTAATTTCTATGAAGAAATAGTACGAAAGTGCTACCTACGAGATTATATTGAATTTAGTTGTAAGAAGACCAAAGAGTAATAAATATATATAATATACAATAATTGTGCTTTCACCTAAAAAGGGTGAACGGTGAGGTCTCTTAGAGGGGTGTATTCACTTTTCTTAGAGAATGTATCTAAATTCTTTTAGAATACACGAGACCAGCATATGCCAAACAGAATATATCGACGTAGGAATATCTACTCCCAAAATCATTTAGCTTATTAAAGATTCAAAGACCACTGCATCATACACATATATTATATAGCATCACTCCTTTTATCCCCGTAGGGGTATGTAGATGTTTATCTACCCACTTTTGCCATTATTTATTTTAGATCCCATGTAACAGGGGGCAAGCCTGTTGCTATATAAATGGGGCACAATTCCAGACTCCGGGCTAATACTGAGAATTTTTCGACAGAAAACCCAATACTACTTCACCCGACCGGAGATCGAACCCGAGACCTCTGCGTGGTAATCCATACATAGTTCCACCGAATCACAGAGGCAGTCACAGAGCACTGCATCATTTATTTTTCTGAATAATTTTGAAAATTATATCAAGGACTTTACAGTACAAGTGTATACAACAGATGGCTATTTTATACTCGATTATAGTTTCATTAAATGTCATTGAAAAGATCGCATTGTGCTTCACTTATCCAAAGCCAATAAAGAATGTTTGCATTTTTGGTATGGCGCAATAAGAGACAGGCAGGACTATATTTGTTTACGTCAAAATGTAATTTGAAAATATATTTTAAAAACCAGGTAAAATGTATTTTACCACCTAATCAATTAGTGACTTATTTGTATAGGTACTAGATTGCCACGGCACGGTTTCAACCGCGTCTTTGCTTACTGCTCTGCTCTCGTCACCAGTAGCGTGATGTTACATAGTCTATAACCTTCTTTAAGAACTGGGCTATCATACGCAAAAAGAATTATTCAAATTCGATTGGTGGTTTAAGAGATTAGCTTATTCAAACAAACAAATTGGTGTCTACAACGCTACACCACATGTATTTAAAACTATCTAACTACTAAGTACGTAGGTAACTAAAGTGATGTTCTTGACATTAAAAAAACAATAGGTCAGTACTTGCTCCCGTCTGTTGTAAAACAAAACTTTTATATTTCCCTTTACACATTCAAGCGAGCTTAATGGCGAGATAACCGCGATAACCTCCCTCTATGGAAGAATTTTTTTTTTATATACGGAAATAATTCTTGTATAGAATGAATATTGTTTTCATATTGCGATGAAATCATGTTTTTTTTTGCCGTACCTAATTAATTATAGCCATATACTGCAACGAGACTCTGTATCGACTTAAGTAAATATTGTAAAAAAAATTACGCTTAAATTAACATTACACATATGAAATTAACCTTTCCTTTAGATAAACTTGTTTAATAAATGTGAACCAGAAGACTTTTAGTGGACCGTCCTTTGGGACACCGTACATCCCTTCAAATCTCATATTAAATAACATCTCCGTTTATTTAACAAATTTAGTCAAAGGAAAGGGTAATCACTTAATGTAATTAAGCTAATATAAAAAGTAAACCTTATTTTATTAGGGCGATGGTTGATAGACCCTTATTGCAAATTGACATGTAATGTAACGTAAGCTCAATTTTAAGTTTTAATTTATTATACTATCTTCCTAACAGCTGAGCATTCGCTTGTAATGTAACATTCCAAATTCAAAATATTCGACACTAGCTGTTGCACGCAGCTCCGCCTGCGTGAAAGTCGGTTATATCAGTTTATACATTGACGATTTTTCATACAAGGCCACCATACTATTTGACTGGCCTGTTAGTCTAGTGGACCCTGACTGCTAAGCCGGAGGTTGTGGGTTCGATTCCCACCCAGGACAAATCTTTGTGTGATGAGCATGATTGTTTGTTCTGTGTCTGGGTGTAATTTATCTGTAATACGTATGTATTTACAAAAAAAAATGTATATGTAGTATATCAGTTGTTTAGTACCCATAACACAAGCAAATATAATTGCTTAATTTGGGGCTAGATGGCGTTGTGTGAATGTGGTAGAATATTATTATAATAATATTATTATTATACCAGTAGTTTGACTTTTGGAATGGTGTCCACCACTTCTGAATTCCACTGACTGCTTACCATCAGGCAGAGTGGAGTCACTTTGGTAGGCTAATATAAAAGAAATGGTATTAAAAGCGTCTAAATGCTGTCATACAACGCTTTAAACGTTCGTTTGCACACTTTGCTTTTTAAGAGTCAATAGATGTACGCTTAGTCGATCTAGCCACTACCTCTAAAAAGAAAAATCAACAGCACCTCTGAAATTTTCTATGCAAACTCCATTTCCTAATACAATTTATTTTACGCTGTCACCGTGAGAAAACTCACATTAACCAATGTTAAACTCTATTAAAAGATTTACTTTTATTTAACACGCATAAAACTAATATCATAGCCTATAAAAACATAACTCAATATTAATTAAGCATTAGCAATTTTTTAACATTTTAAGACATATTATTATTTAACATTTAGACATATTATTATTTAATATTTTTAGACATACCTATTGTTAAGTCTACACAGTTACTATATAAACAAACGCTGCTTTTCTGACGATAAAAAAACTCCTAATCCTTCTAACATGTATACTAATTTTTGTATTATCTTTATTATTTTCGACTACCAAAATTTTTTTACAGGACTGTTATGGTGTAAGAGTGCGCGAACTTAAATTAGTTCAATTTCTGAACGAACGTTATTTGAAGTTGAATAACGTGGTTTGAGACAATACATAATTTAATGGCACTTAAATTGCTAGGGGTTTCAGATTTTAATATAGCAAACGACTACATATTTAGGATTAAAATACGAAATATCGCTGAAAACTGAAAGCGTTTATTGTACGACATAAACATTATATCAGCCAAAAGACGTCTGGACATATTCAGTTTTTAAAATGTGCTAAGGATATTTGTATCTCATGTATCAATGAAACTCGCAGCACTTTTATCATCGGATCTATACATACATACATAGAGCTTCACGCCTGTCTCCGATTAATGGGGTAAGCAGAGACTAAAGAACGCCATTTGCTGCAATCCAAACATACCTCTTTTGCTACTTCCACATTCATGAATCTAGATCTATACATTAGTATCTTTAAATGTATTATCAAACAAGATAGTACCAACTTTAGTTAGATGCCAAACTGCTCATGACTTGCTTCAATAGAAGCAGATGAAGTAAGTTAGTTGGCACACTTCTGAGATAATTCCATCGCTTATGCTGATAAAAGAGTATCACTGTCATGCCAATTTATTTCTGTACTTAATAGTTTAAATATAAAAGTAGTATTGTTTGCGTTCTTGCGTTCGAGAGATTCGCTTATAGTTTTGTGTTTATTTGTTGAGGGATTGCCTGTCGTGGGGTCACATTTAGATAATACCATCGATGATTAGGTAATGTGGCTCCAATGTTGAGGTTCCGAGAAATCTTTTTCGAAAAATATAAAGTAACTAGCTGCGCCCTACAGCTTCGTAAGCGCCAAAAATTATTTGTCCCTTTCGGGAGCCAGACCGATCTTCGGGACAAAAAGTACGTCTACATACTAATTTTCATTGAAACCGTGAACCGAAACCGAACTGTAACAAACACAGGTAGACACACACAAACTTTTGCATTTATAATAGTAGGATTCAACTATGACAACAATTAAAGAAGAATCATTCTAATTTAAACAAACGTCACTTTTTATTTTCTTGAGTCTATGCTGATACTGTACTCGTATGCCTACATGGGTGGCGGGCAACCGGCGGATGAGGGTGGCTCACGAGCAGCCAAGCGAGATGGAGAATATTAGGAGTTGCGTATGTCCAGCAGTAGACGTTTTTCGGCTGATATTATGAGGAGTTTATGGTTGTAGTGTGTAAGTCTTTGACAAACAACAGCTGCCTAATGTTGAGGTTAAGGAATTATTAAAATGTAAGCTTCTGAAGACAAGCCTGCGGTCTAGCTACAAGCTATGAGTATCAAAAATTAAAAATGTATGGGATTGACATAAGCTAACGACAATGTTGGCGTAAGCTATGTCAATCCCATACATTTTTTTATCTATTCAATGAATAGAATAGAAAACTACGCCACTTGTCTAGGGCCTCTGGTTGAAAACTTAAAAGCAAATAGTCTAAAGTGGTACTATAGGCTCACTATATCATACAACCTGAAACAGAGAAATGAAAATAAAATTCGCCTGTGAATATCCTTATTAAAAAACTTTTTAGTTAAATCTTTTCTTAAAAATTTAAATTTCCTTTTTTAAAAAATCTTTCTTTTTTTAATTAAATCTTTCTTGTTAATAAACTTAAGAGTCTATGTCATGATATTGTATAGCGTGAATTATTACATTTTCTGTATCACTACCACCTGTACTGATTGACTGGTGGATAATGTATCAGGCAATATACTCTTTATGTATATGAGATATTAATAAATAAATAAAACTACTTACCAACAAGCCAAAATATATTCGTTCGGATACAACAACGTTAGTAGCAATTTGGATGTTGATGTTAAAAGCTAATGTTGTCGGCGTTGCGGTCACTTAGTTAATGTATGTTACAATATAATGCGAATGTATATAAGCTTACTATTTTCAATTAATTATAATACTATTAAATCGTAATGAGTTTGTGGTTTTGGCATCCGGTTCACACACGAGCTCGTAGTCAGTTAGGGAAACATCGTGTTTCAGTTCGAATAATTTTGATGAAGTAGAAGTTTATCTGGAGACTAGCTTTCTGCAGCGCGGTTTCACCCGCGTCATTGGTTACTGCTCTCAGCTCTGCTACGTTCATCAATAGCGTGATGTTATATAGCTATCATACTCAAAAATAATTTTTCAAATTTGACTGGTAGTTTCAGAGATTGGAGCGTTCAAACATTTTTTTTTTATATTATAGGTCACCAAAGTGACTCCACCCCGCCTGATGGTAAGCAGTCAGTGGAATCCAGAAGTGGCGGCCACTATACCAAAAGCCATCGTCTTAAACTGCTGGTATGGTGGCCTCAACTATGGCGGCTGGGAATGGGGTTAGGGGAAGGGAATGAGGGAGGTGAGGAAAGAGGAAAGGGGGGAAATTGGGCCCCCGACGCTCTCACTCACCGAACGAAACGCAGTAGTAAGGATACTACTACTCTTAAGTCGATCTTCTATGAGAGGGTAGTACTTCCTCGGACGATCCGGCCCATTCATGCTGAAATCAGCGTGGATCTACTACCGTCTAACATAAACTCTTCCGTTTTATATAATATCTGTACACTTAGTGACGGTAAAGTCTGAAATTGCCAATCCACCTTGAGCAATCGTGGCAATCAATACTCATGTCTTCTCTATATGAGAAAAAGTTTTTCCAGCAGTGAGACATAATGGACCGATATTATAAAATAAATTATATTATAACACTAAATTGTCACTAAATTACTCTCTAAATGAAAGTCTTTTTAAACAAGACCTATGATTATACGGTAGTAGATCCACGCTGGTTTCAGCATGAATGGGCCGGATCGTCCGGGGAAGTACTACCCTCTCATAGAAGATCGACTTATGAGTAGTAGTATCCGTACTCCTGCGTTTCGCTCGGTGAGTGAGGCCGCTGGAGGCCCAACTTCCCCCTTTTCCCCTTTCCTTACCTTCCTCATTCCCTTCCCCTAACCCCCTTTCCCAGCCGCCATAGTGGAGGCCACCATACCAGCAGTTTAAGACTAGGGCTGTTGGTATGGTGGCCACCACTTCTGGATTCCACTGACTGCTTACCATCAGGCGGAGTGGAGTCACTTTGGTAGGCTAATATAAAAAAAAAAAGACCATTTCTATACAATTTGCAGTTATTCAAACTAGACCCTGACCTTTAGTTAACACGTTGTATCCAACAATAGTCAGATTCGTATCCTACAATGCCACAAGATCATTTGCGTCATGCTACCATTATTGTGGAAATGAAACTTGGAATTGAACTTGAGCGAAGGTGAACTATAGGTATTAGCTATCGTCAATTTGTAAACTCGTAATTATTTGAATGTAACTATAATAATAAACTACTTACCCCTTATAAACTTAAATACGTATTTAGAAGCGAATATAGGGAGATAGATGGAAATTGAATTACAAGAATCACCTCTATTCTTTTATACCAGTCTGTATTACGTCCTCTGCGGGTAATAGATCTCTCCCAAAAGGAGGAAGATTGATATTTTTATAAATGATGCTTGGCAAGTTGACGGAGAGAGAAAGAGATCGCAGAAGTGTAATAAGTAATAACACGTAGATCGCAGTGTGATATGTCGCAAGCAAATTGTATAATCTCGCCGTTTACATACTGCCCCAGCATTTTGTAAAAGTTCGCAGTTATCAGCGTTGTAATATCGAAGGCAGATTGGGAACTGTGACCCACTACGCACGAGCCGAGCGAGCGAAGCGCAGGTGAGTGCTATTAACGAATTTTATTTGTTGTCAACCTAGTTAAAATTTCTTCATTTAGCTATAAACATTGCTAGTAACATATCCTGCCGGCGTTATGTAATAGGTAGATTGTTAACATCGGATTAATAAAATTTACCTGCGATATATATTACACCATATCAAAATTATACAATAATAATTATAACAACAATACATTATTACGTAAATAGCTGTACAATAAACAGTTTTATCGTTATCACGGTCTTTTGCAGACATCCTTTGGATGCACTGAATAAGATAAATAGAAATGTATCAATAAAATTGTGTAAGACTGTCCGTTGATCAAAGCCAAATAGGTAATTAATATTATTAGCTCCAGTACCCCGCAACAGATCCAATTGAGTTCTTAATTTGATGAGGCGAAGATCGACTTTTCGTCCTTACCTAATCATGTTTATTTTCCTTATTTTTTATTATTTGATTGTCGTCTTGCTTGTTTCATTTTTCGCATAAATTCATTATCTATCTTTTCAGAGATATTTATAAATAAAAAAGCTGGCAAAACATGACTGATAAAGGTAGTAGATAAAGCGATAGATGATTTTGGCTCAGAACTGGAGAAAATTAAGAAACTTGGGGTTAAATATTATCCAGCAGTAGACGTCTTTTGGCTTATGATAACCATCAAGATTATAATTCCAGAGGAGAAAATGTATGGGATTGACATAAGCTAACGCTAATGTTGACGTTAGCTTATGTCAATTCCATAAATTTTTTAAACAATTGTATTCTATTCCGTTAGTATTTATGTTACTTGTCCAGGCCCTCAGTAGTTAAAATATGAAGTCTAATCTATACTATTATACAGAGTGTATACGACGGTTTGACATTAAATGAAAAGGCAGGTGTTACTAGCCCATATAATGATTTCTAATTAATCACAAAAGTAATTTGACGAAAAACAAAAAATTGAAATTTTCTAACAAAATAAATAATATTTTAATAGTAACGAAGTAATACACCATTTTATTATGACAAGTTCACTGAACTGTAATGAACGGCAACGTTTATCCTTCGACGTGGACTATGAGTTAAGTCAGTGACCGTTTGACGTACTTACATAGTGTTCATTTAAAATTAAAGAAATTAAAAAATTTGTCCTGTGTCTAAACTATTGAAGATATTTAGTAGATTTTTTTTTGTCTCGCTTTATAATGTCACATACTATACGTAATTGCATTTAATGTCATACCGTCGTATACACTCTGTATAAAGGCGAAGAGTTTGTGAGTTTGTTTGTGTGTTTGATTATAGACTAAGTAACATTACGATACTGGCGACAGGAGTAGAGCAGTAAGCAAATACGCGGGTGAAAGCGCGCTGCTAAAAGCTAGTCACTATGTTTACACGACTAAATACCTTTAGTTACACTGTTATGTGTAGGCCTTTTGTATAACACAATAGAAACAGTTTCTTTATTTCAGTTATTGTTCTACAATAGCATGCTTTTCAAAGAGTCCAGTTAATCAAAGTTGTATTATATACATTTGTTAACTTATGACCTTATTCTATTAATCAATCCTAATATGAAATATACAAAAGGGCCGGCCTAGTAGAAATCGCTATTAGCGATAAGGCGCCCATTGTACTGCGTATTTGTATTAAAATTTTCTTACTTGTAAGTATATCTTGTAAATCTGGCGTACAAAAAATACTAAATAATAAAAGGTCTTTATTAGTCAAATTTATTTTTATAACTATTTTCAACGGTAGCATGAATGGGCCAAATCGACCGGGGAAGTATTACCCTTTCATAGAAGATGTGTTCCTCAAATCCCTTTTTTTATTTCCTTTACCTACTCCATTTTCAGCCTTTTTTGTTTTCTTTGATATTAATTTAAGTTTTTTCTTTGATATTAATTCAAGTTACAATTTTTGAGCGTGGTTACGTGGTACATTTTTTTTCTTTTATTGATTATATGAGAAGTTAATATCAAATATTTTTATTATCTTACAATACATGTAGGTTAAACATATTCAGGAATTTTTATCATCCTACTACATATTTTTACTCCGAAAAAGAATAAAACTTGGACATTACATTACATTGATGCATTATTAAAATCTTATTACACGTTATTAAAATCTTAGTTTCATTTCTATAGTTCTACCAGATAAAATTTATCGCAAATGTGACAAAATATTTGGTTTATGTGTGGTAAAAATTAGCGCCACTAGTGTTTATCCTGAGAAATAAATTTTATGGTAGGCGGAGTGGGAGGCGTTAAGTTTTATTTTCGTTACGGAATTTCTTGATTCGGTCGCCGCGCTCAAGCCCGCGATAAAAGCTATGCAATAGCTTAAAACGTTAGTTGTACATTTTAGAATGTTTCTTTGTTGACTTTTGTTAAAAGTTACGATGCTCCTGAGAACAAAAATTAAATGAGACTAAGAATAAATTATTTACTAAAGCGCATTCGTGTGTTCAGGCGCCATTTGGGAACAATGTATCAAGTTTAGAAAGTTATTTTTACTCTGTACTCTTGATGCATATAAATAAGGTTTTTTTTAATTGGTGCCAAAAATGATGTCATTCTGTTTGATGGTAAGCAGTCCGTGAGTGCTAGATACCAAGTTTAGCTTACGAGAAATTGGTAAAATAATAAACCGCTTAGGAAACCTAGGCAGATAATTAAATAATTCTACTACTTTTGTGGCGCAGTGGGACCGCAAGCGACTGCTGTGCACGAGGTTGTGAGTTCGATCACACCCAAATTTTGTTGGAAAATGCTATGTTTACAGTGTTGATGATTTTTTATGTGATAAAATTTAATAATACCTGATCATAACACATTAAAATTTTCTAGCATTAAGTTTTCCCAGTCTAATATAAAATATTGTATGCCGCAAGGCTTAGGTACAATGTTACCTAATTATATATCACTTAATTATCATCTCATATACCTGTATTAGCAATTATATAAATTGCTAATACAGTAAAAAGGAGGAGTCAGAAATAAAAATGTCCACTTCCCTCCATTGCAAAGCGGGACACAAATATAATTTGTACAGAACTTTACTACTATACTGCATATATTATACTCCAGAACATAAAAATATGCAACATTCACCAACATGCCTCAGGCTAATTTAAATCGCTCCAGACCAAAAATTACCGCAAACGCCCGTCCTAACATAATTTAATATAAAACTAGCTTCAGCCCTCGGACATGGCCTTTTAAATTTCATTTTAGCTAATTTACGCGCCACAAGATTTATTACATTTAGCACCGAGAGAACTCGACGCTGATTTTGAGTAAAATTTTTGTAATTTACAGCGACATTCTCAGAAGATATTTTTCTAAAATGATTTACCGTATGACGCAAGGACGATGGTTCTGAACATTTGGTTTTTTTTGTTTAGAGATTATTACAGAACAGCAGGAGACTATCCTGTGGTGCGTGAGGTTGCTATTACACCAATCGATCGATCGTCGATCGAAGTTGATCGACTGGTCTGGTAGCTTTAATTAATCGACGGATAACAATTGACTAACCAATCGATCGATTGCCAGTCGATGGCATCAGTCGACGTTTAGCAGCGGGTGACAGCCTAGACTAATCCATTCTACCATCAACGATCGATCGATTGGTCTGGTAGAAACTATCGATCGACGTCAAATATTCCATTGTGCCTTCGATGGATGTCGTCGATCATCGAATACTGTAGTAACACCCTGAGACTGCCTTACACGAAGTTGTTGGCTTGACACACAGAATAGAATATTCTGTGATCCTTACATACATATTTGTTCCGGGATTGCTGCCATCAATTTTCGTGCAGTACGAGAATTAGGTAGTTTTAAATAATAAGTAGGTGTCAGTTTGTATGTTGTTATAATGCAGAAGTTGTCTTTAAAAAAAAAGAAAAAAGAATAGACTAAAAGTTTTGTCTTCAGTAAGTTCTTCCTCAAAGCTGAATGTTGTAAACTTTTGAGAGCATTCTGAAATAGTTTCAGTATCATTACGAAAGTTTCTAAAAACTACAACACGAGAAGGATAAAGTAGGTATCTACTCGTAAGTTGATAAATTGTTAAACAGTCAGCGTTCAGTTTGTTATTCAATTTAAAATAAATAGGTCGATTCAATATTAAAATGTATGCCGAATTTTATTGTATAAGTAATAATGAATAAATGTTATCAATTAATTTTTAATTAAACTTTGATAAGCCTACTACCTAAGTAGGCTTATCAATCATGTTAAATTTAAAGTCTCAATCTGAAGTTCGGTTATGATGAATTGAGGTGGTAGACATCCGTAAGTAAGTATATCACATACAATTCCAAATTTAGCGTTTATAGAAAAAAAAGCATGTCAAACGAACATTTATTATGTACACTGGAATCATAATTGCTTGACAACGGCACGTCACTTCAATCTATTCGATCAATGGAGCACGTTAGTACACTATTACCATAAAACGCAAGAATTGGCACTACCGGACTGCAACAATGGTTAGCCAAATTCTGTTGCCAACCAATTTAGTACCTATGAGCGTTATTAAACTTTTCTTGATATAGACTGTATGAGTAGTTGGGAATAAGTCTTATACTAAACAAGCTGCGCCCTGCGGTTGCGCCCGCGCGGAAAATGGTATGTGTTTGTCTCAGAAACCAGACTGATTTGAAATAAAAAGTATCCAATGTCCGTCTCAGACACCAAATTTACGTACATTTTTCATTGAAATCGGTTCAGCTGTTTAGGCGCTGTGTGGTAACAAACATACACACACACAATTTGTCGCATTTATAAAATATTTAATACATTCACTCAAAAGATGGAGTTTGTTATAATAACCGCGCTTTAAAGGCGTATTGTTACAGGTTGCAGCAGCGTTGTTATGTTGAGACATTGACACCCAGTTTTTGAAAGGCTGATCAACGAAAAATTAACAAATTACCTGTTAAATCGCCTGTGATGTACTTGAAAGCATGCTAAAAGCATGGATAAATAATTATTCATGCTTTTAGCAACCAATTATGTTGCTGTACTTCACAGGAGATTTAACAGGTAATTTGTTAATTTTTCGTTGATCAGCCTACTACAGTACTTTACATTAGATTTAACAGGTGACTAGTAAATTTTTTGTTGAGCAGCCTTTCAGAAACTAGGTTTATGTAACTCATTAATCATTTTTTACCACAGCCACGGGATGAGAGATCTTTCAATGGGTACAAAAATAGCAAATGTTTCGATACTACAAGAACTCGGCAAGCAGCGTCTGTTCTTCGTAGTACAATCTCGTATTTTGGCCTTCTTCGGATACGTTTCTTGACGCGAGAACTGCTTCATAGAGCGCCTCGTTGTCCAGGGAAAATGGAAGACAAAGGTGTGATGGTCCAATCAAATAAAGTTTGTTGTGGCTCCTTGAATGAATGCAGCAGGATGACCTCTAACAGAGAGAGCTGGCGAAATGTCGTGAGGCGAATGTTATCTGCCCCCTCAAATAGTACGACATCACGACCAGGACCGCTCTGCTAAGAGGGTAACGACGAAGAAGGGGAAGACATATATAGTATTTAAAGAATGTATATTTTAATAAGATTTTACTTTCCAATAAGTTAATTAATTGTCCGATGTTGCGATGAAAACCTATCAATGATTCGCTACATATTTCTCAACGGGTACATCATATCTGGTTACAGCATGAATGGACCGAACGAACCGTATAAGTGTCGGTCCCATAGAATATCCATGTAATAGTATCCGTACTTTTGTGTGGGTGATATTGCGGGAGATCCAATTACAGCCTCTTTTACCTTTCACTCCATTATTCCTTTCATCCTTGTGATCGGTAACGGCTTGGATGTATTTACTTAGCGGTATTTCTGCAATCTTCAAATACGTTACAATCATGTCTATAAGTTACAAAAGGAGTCAGAGATTGCATATAGATTTCAGATCAGATGGGCTCTTCCACCATCGGTAATAAAAAAAGAACGCAGGGTCATTTTTCTGCAGTACTTTTTTTACAATAATCGCAATAATTGACTAATAGTTTGTGACCAAATCCTTACATACATATGTAGGGCACACTCAATAAGCATACGTTGCCTAGCTTACATTGAGTTTAGGGTTAGACTATTTGCAGATGGCCTGGATCTGGATTCAAAAATAAAACCATATTGAGACGACGCGAATGAAGTAAGCTACTTTTAGGTGAGAATGTCTTGCATGCCTTCGTGTTGATTAATGTTTAAAATTAGTTAAAATGAGAAAGATATCAACATAGACTAGATATTGCACGAACACGCATTAGTAACGCAGATTATTTGTTGTTGTTTAGACCGCTAATTTTTCTGAGTCGAATGAAAAGTTTTATTGTTTTTATTAATATAACTTTGGCATACATCTATCTATCTATACTTACAATTTTTGTTTGTTACTAGGAACTATCAGTCAGATTGGTATAATTCTTTTTCCGTATGATAGTCCAGTTCTTGAGGCAGGTTACAGGCTATGTGACATCACGCTACTAGCGACGGTAGCAGGGCAGCAACCAAAGACGCGGGTAAAACTGCGCTGCGAGAAGCTAGTATCTAATAATTCCCCTAAATCACGTAACATAATTATTGTGACGGTAAAACGACCACTACGAGTATAAATTATTAGACCACAAGTTCAATAGGAAAGTTATATTCAATACATACAGTTATTTCTCAGTGATGGTAACACCAACGATTTAGTACATTTTGGGAGTACCAGAAATCCCAAATGTCTCGACGACGATTGCATAGTAAATTATAAAGTCCTTAGAGTGCCATCATCGAGCATATGTCGGCAAAGCTACAATCTTTTAAATCAAACCTGCAGGTCTATTGCGTATTTTTGACATTTCGAGTGACCAACGAAATTTTGTGATACACTAAACGAAAAGAAGATGAAGAAAGATATACTAAGATTTTCAACAAGACAAGATGCCGTCATTATAATTGAACACTGACCTTAACCAATATGAAATAAGTAGTTTAACAGCTAATAATTCACTATTAGGTAAGATACGCAACAGGCCTACTAAACGCCGACCTTCATCATGGCTATAAGCTTTAACCTACGCAGTTCTGAACATAACTAGGTATACTTTAAAGATGTCAGAAGTGCGTATAATGTTACAAAAAGCCCTTTCCTACATAATGATACTACTGACCCAGTTACAACTATGAGGATAATGGCTTATAAAGACCGTCAGGTAAATGGGTATGAACTTTAGCTTTAAAATATAACGAGTGCTTAATTTTGTTACTTTGGTGTTCAGACTGTTCACAATATTTGAAAACAAATAATTATCTTAATGTTGTTTTAATGCAGATTGTCTATAAATATACTTTCAAGAGACTTAAAAGGCGAAATAATAGAGATATTAATATAGTGCCTGGGGCATAGGCAGATGTATTTGGCATTATCTGTAGGTCTTTGCAAGACTAAGCTCTAAATAACATTTATCGAGACATTTTGTTCTAACTATATAGTTTAAATATATAACTCTAACTTGTGCAAGAGATATAATAATATATCTATACTATTTTATAAAGCTGAAGAGTTTGTTTGAACGTGCTAATCTCTAGAACTACCAGTTGGATTTCAATAATTCTTTTTGCATGTAATAGCCCAGTTCTTGAGGAAGGTTATAGGCTATGTAACATCACGCTACTGGCGACAGGAGCAGAGCATTAAGCAAAGACTAGTGATAAGAATATAATGGTTAGATTCGCCTTTAGGAGGAAGAGGTTTTATTCTATTTTCTTATCTTGTATTAACTGCAGTACGGGCAGTAGGATCCTGCAATAAAACTGCCACGATAGTGATAAAATCCTGGAACGTAATGAGATGGTATTTGATCTATAAGCCATACCAAATATTGTCGGAACAATGTTGCTTAAATCATTTGATATAGCTGCAAAGGGCGAAGAGACGTGAACGTTGTTTAGCTAATATATTAATGAGAACCTATTAATGGTGCAAACAAAACTAATTAATCTCATCTACACAATTGATGGTGCAGGTCAATGGTGTATACGGTACGACGGGTCAAGATCTTAGCTGGCTTAACATATACCTGCAAAATAGTAGCTAAAAATACCAGTGCATTCTAAATAATGACCACATAGCAAATAATCACAAACAATAATGACGCACTGATCGCATTATGGGCAAAAATAGTAGCGAATGAACCAACAGCTATTTTTGATTTAATTTGTATTTGAGCTAAATGTGGAGTTGCAATTTTGTTTCTTCGATCTAGTTGACTTGCTGTGTTGATCGAATAGGTTGAAAAGTTTTTCATTGGTCACTTCTAACACTTAGGTTTTAATGTTGTGTGGGTTTTTAGCCTCTGATGGCATTCATACTTCATATTTCACCTTTGTGTTTCGCTCGGTGAGTGAGAGCGCCGTCAGCCTAATTACTTCCTCGGTCCTTATCATTTCCTTCTTCCTTCCTCACTATATTTTTCAAAATTAGATCATCATCATCAGTATTTATGCTTCCAGTATTTATATTTATTGCGCAACACGAACATCATATTCAGAATTCGTAAACAGGAATCTATATTCTGATTTACAATTATTGATTGATTTGAAATTTTAAATAGTTGATATTATTTTCTTTACTTAAATACAACGCGAAACCGGTAACTTATTTGTTTTCATATTAAACATAATTTTAGTAATTTTATGCACGTGTGAACAAACCATAACCATTAGTAAAATGATAATTGTAATGTATTTGCTTTTTACGCATTACGCCTATTACGTGCCGTGTGCTGTGATGTAATAGAAGGAATACGACACGCAGAAACTTTTATGGTAGTAAAAGTCTAAATTATTCGTAACACTACGCAGAGGCTGTAAGCCGCAGTAGTAAATAAGTTCGTCTAAAGTATGAAAGTATCTATAATTTAGTTACATGTGTAGTCTAGACAAACTTGAGATAGGTTTATAATATAACAGGTAAGAATCACCTAAACGTAATGCCTACTCTATAAGTATCTCTTTTGAATCAAAATAAAAAGAGGTAAAGAAAAAAAAATTCGTCAATGTAAATATCATGAAATTTATATCTTTTGATTGCGATGACATAAAACTTTGATTTTTCCTTCAAGAAGTTGCAGATAAGGATATTCTATATAAATTTTAGCTTGATGTCTCCGCGTGTTACTGGCGAAAAGTCTTGATAGACAGACAGAGGTATAACAAAGTGATTCTGTATGGGTTCCATTTAGCTTCTTGAGCTAAGGAATCCTAAAAATAGAATAGGAGCCTTATATTACAGACAGATTGTGGTAAAGGCGAATACTATGTTCATTATTGTAGGTAATGCATTTGATGTTGTTATAAAGATTGATCCATACTAGTCCACACAATCATACTAATATTATAAATGCGAAAGTAACTCTGTCTATCTGTCTGTCTGTTACACTTTTACGCCTCAACTACTGAACCGATTTTGATTAAATTCGGTATAGAGATAGAATAGACCTTAGGGAACAAAAATGCCTTGAAGGAGTTGAAATAAGGAAAGAAAATTTGTATTAAAAATCGTCAATGTAAGAATATAGTTCATTTAGATTAGTAAAAATATGCGATAACCGACATTCATGCTGGCAGAGCTGCGGGCAATAGCTAGTAACTCATAAATTTGCTTACTATGCTTACAAGCATAATACATAATACATAATCGTCATAAAACACTGATGGGTCAAGTTACAGCATGAGTCAGTAAGTGGATTGGCTCGCCTTCCCTAAACCAAATAACAAATGGTTTGGGCAAATATAATTAGGCTCAGCTGATGAATTGCCTATTTACTTTGCCTTAATCACTAATCATTTAGAAAAATGGATGTGGTCAATAAATTTTATTATGATTTATCTGTTTTGACTTGATAGTTAAAAATCGTATTTTAGACTTTTATTCTCAAAAAGACAACGGGCCCAATTACAAGCACTCGTAAACAACGTGTGTATGAAAAGATTAATTAATGTTGACAAGCAATATATTATTAAAAAAGAAAAAGTCCGCCTAGCCTGCCTTAAACAAAGTGTTTTTTTTCTCGTATTGATGCTACATATAGATAGACATACATACTCTCATACATATATCTATACATACATACATACATACCCTCATATGCGTCAGTCGGGCCAAAAGGCAAAGAAGGTACGTTTGGATCGTAGCAAATAGCGTTCAATAGTCTCTGCTTACCCCATTAATGGAAGACAGGCGTGAAACTATGTATGCATGTATTGATAGTACCAGTGGTAATATAATTATGTACGGAATGCTATGCAGAGGTCTTGGGTTTGATCCCCGGACTGAGTGAAGTGATAATGGCATTTTCACCGAGATATTCCTGGAATTGTGCCCGGTAAATGTTAACACGTTGGTGAAATGTTCATATTATATACCACTGTCTACCTTTTATAGAAAAAGGCGTGAAGCTATAAAGCTATGTGTTATTATCAAAATTATCTGCATCGATATTAAAATTAAATATATAAATACAAAGAGCTTTTTCTTTTATTTAATGTAACCCAATAGTGTATTTAATTACTTCGGTTTTCAATGAAACAAATCATACACGAACTTTTAAACCAAATATGATTTTGATTAAGCTACAATGTATTCTCCTATTCATCAAAATTTAATTATATTCTTTACTTACTCAACGGAATAAAATATGCTTTACATTGTAACTCGTACTCCGTACGTGGATACTTTCATGTATACAACATCATATATTATATATTATTATATATATTAGCCTACCAAAGTGACTCCACCCCGCCTGATGGTAAGCAGTCAGTGGAATCCAGAAGTGGTGGCCACCATACCAAAAGCTATCGTCTTAAACTGCTGGTATGGTGGCCTCTACTATGGCGGCTGGGAATAGGGTTAGGAAAAAAAATGAGGGAGGCGAGGAAAGAGGAAAGGGAGGAAATTGGGTTTCCGGCACTCTCACTCACCGAACGAAACGTAGTAGTAAGGATACTACTACTCCTAAGTCGATCTTCTATGAGAGGGTAGTACTTCCCCGGACGATCCGGCCCATTCATGCTGAAAGCAGCGTGGATCTACTACCGTCAATCATCATTACAAATCGTTGAATTTCGCGGTTTTTCTTAACTATAATATCCATTACTATACTATAATAGTATAGCAACTACACAACGATGTTGGGACGTAATATAAACATATCTTGTATTATGGGTTCTAGAGTACAAATATACATACATAGATACTTTTTTTTGTAAATACATACATTTATACATAGAAACACCCAGACTAATGCAAGTAGATATGTGCATGCACACAAATATTTGCATTGAGCGGGAATCGAACCTGCGACCTTTGCGTGGCACTTCGTACACAGTATCACCGAACCACAGAGGCAGACATTGTCAACTCAACTCTATGTAATAGACATACCTTCGATAATCTCGTTAATATTAGATAAATTTAGTCTTATTAACTCAATCGGTACTAACTTCTATTTTGTTGAGCTTAAAAATAGTAAAATATTTTTTTTACTAAAGATTTTTTTCATTTTTAATTAGCATTTCTCTTTTGAGACACCTTCCTGCTGTGACTTATTCATAATTTTACTTTGCTTAGTTCTATTTACGTCAACGTTCACTTCTATTAAAATTTCAGGAAGCCATTTCAGTGTCTTATTAATTAATTAAAGATTAATTAATTTATTTATTTGGATCTCCAAAAACAAACATTTTTATTCTCTTTATTTAAGGACTTTCATATAAAATAAAAGTTCAACAACATTGTTCGTCCTATTGTATCAAAAACATAACTTTATCTTAACTAAAACGAATAAAAATATATAGAAGACATAAAATAAATAATAAATATAAAAATAATAATATAATAATAAATATATAACAACAGACATGAGGATAGGACAAATGAAAGTACAATATTAAATGTTTGTTTGTTTGTGATTGTCACACACATTAAATTGCTATCTCCAGTGGTTTATTTAGTTGGTCCGTTTATTACTAATATAAATTAGGCTGCAAACTTGTTGCTAATTACCGGGCGCAATAATTTTACAATTTAAAATCCTCTATTTTCTTAATTTTTTTTTAATCTTGGTAATTAAATTAATTGGTTGATTTGTAATAATTACTTTATATGGTTCTTTGGTTGAATTGATGTGTTAAAATTGTTAACTCATACAAAAAACTGTAATTATCTGGCGATTGAAAAGAGTGGCGTGAGTTTCTTGCCAGTTCTTCTCACAGCTCTACCTCGTCAGCAAACTGGATGTAGGTTAATTAGCTGACTTCATGTAATTTTGACTTTTCATAAGCATCATACTTTATGATCAAAATGAAATAAATGCTTTGACTTAAAAATCTGTTCTGAATCTAATTTTTCGACGGACAAACTCAATATCATTTTAGTTTGAACACATTAGGTAATACTAAACAAGGCAGTTGTATACATTTGTATTATACCTATACCTACATTAGTTAAAATTTTATTACGAGATTTTCATATTTTGATTCAAAAACATTTTACGGGCTCGCTCCCTGTTACGTGAGATCCAAAATAAAAATGGCGAAACGTGGGTACTCTACCTACCCCTTTGGGGATAAAAGGCGTGAAGTTATGTATGTAAATATTTTGTACTATATTTTTACCATGTCGCCAGTTCATTATTATGGAACCTTTCCATCTGTTAAACCCAGCTACCGTTAATTAATTATTAATTATTTCCTAGAGCTTTTATACGGTTACAATTTAAACGTGTATCAACACAAAATGTTCTGCATTGCTATAGTTTCCGTATACATCACAAGCTGATAAACAAAAAGCCACCTTACAGTCTATAAAAATAAAAGTTATACTACTGTGTATTAATAGCCAGTACAAAGTATGATCTACCGGTCGACCTAGTCCATGGGTTATGTTACAAGTGGAACATTGTTTGATGGAGTATTTAATTACTCACCTCAGGTATACCATTATAGAAGGTCAAACGTGCTATCTAATAAATAGTTTTAATAGAACAAGATGTCGAAAGGTGGGTAGATATATACTAATATATGAAGCGGAGTTTATTTGTTTGAACGCTTTAATCTCTGGAATCGACGATCTCCCTGGATCTACGAATCGGATTTCAATAATTCTTTTTGCATTTGATAGCCCAGTTTTTGAGGAAGATTATAGGCTATGTAATATCACGCTACTAGCGACGAGAGCAGAGCAGTAACCAAAGATGTAACTTAATACAGCTAAAATCACACTGCGGGAAGTTTCTTGAGGAAGAATATAGACTATGTAACATCACGCTACTCGCCACGGAAGCAAAGCAGTAACTAAATGTAACTTAACGCAAGTAAAATCGCGCTGCGGGAAGCTTTCTGAGGAACCTGCTCCCGTCTCCAGTAACGTGATGTTACATAGCCTATAACCTTCCCCAAGAACTGTGCTATCATACGCAAAAAGAATAGATTACATGTGTAGATGAAACTCCTTTGTCAGAGACTTAAGTCCGTAGTAAGTAAACCCTGAATTACGAATCACCAGATATAATTATTATAAGTATTTTCTACCAATGTTATCAATACTTTTGTGGCTAACTAAGCAACTAATCAACTAATAATTGAAACTGAGGCTAACAATTAATCAGAATAACTTGACGCGTTCAATCAATCAATGCTATATACGAGCCATACCTGCATACTCACTGATTGCTTAGATAAATTTATATATTTTTAGGATTCCGTACACAAAGAGTAAAACGGAACCCTATTACTAAGACTTCGCTGTCCGTCTGTCTGACCGTCCGTCTGTCATCAGACTGTATCTCTTGAAACGTGAAACTTAGACAGTTAAATTTTTTACAGATAATGTGTAAAATGAATACTTAATTAAGTGGGCTCCCATACAAAAACATGATTTTTATAGATTAGTACGGAAGGCTTTGTGCGCGTGTCCGACTGTGTCAGACAAAACAAATTTTAGAAAAAAAAAGAGAGAAAGATACTTTGCAACGAGGTTTATTTACGGTAGTAGATCTACGCTGGTTTCCGCATGAATGTGCAGGATCAACCGGGCAAGTATTACCCTCTCATGAAAGATCGACGTAAGAGTAGTACAGTAGTATCCGTACTACTGCGTTTCGTTCGGTGAGTAAGAGCGCCGGAGGCCCAATTTCCACCCTTTCCTCTTGCCTCACCTTCCTAATTCCCTTCCTCTACCCCATTCCCAGCTACCATAGTGGAGGCTACCACACCAGCAGTTTAAGCTTTTGGTATGTTGTCCTCCACTTCTAGATTCCACTGACTGCTTACCTTCAGCGGGTAGCGGTCAGCGGTGGCGGGCAACCGATGGATGAGGGCGGCGAACGACCGACAACGGTGGCGAATATTGGGGGAGGCCTATGTCCAGCAGTGGACGTCTTGTGGCTGATATGACGATGATGATTTCTTTCCCATTTGGCCATAGTAATGTGAAATCGTTTTCTGATACCTCCAAAGATTTTCCTTTTACCTTTTTCTTTATATTTAATTCTTGAAACTGGTCTTCGCTTTGAGTTTTCGTAAATATAACGTACTTTTCTTATTTTTTTAGTAATATTTATATATATATAAATTAATTATTTATATATATATATATATATATATATATATATATATATATATATATATATATATATATATATATATATATATATTAATGACTGCGATGTGTACGGATCCCTTTCTTTGTATTCATCAATACCTACAGAAACACAGTAATGTGTTTAGCGAAAAATATCCAAATGTTCTAATTCGTTTTTGTGATTTAACCAGTGCATTTTTTAAGTAAAAATTTAGTTTAACAAAAGAAATCCAAATGTTCTGAATCGTTTTTGTGATTTAACCAGTGCATTTTTTAAGTAAAAATTTAGTTTAACAAAAGAAATCCAAATGTTCTGAATCGTTTTTGTGATTTAACCAGTGCATTTTTTAAGTAAAAATTTAGTTTAACAAAAGAAATCCAAATGTTCTGAATCGTTTTTGTGATTTAACCAGTGCATTTTTTAAGTAAAAATTTAGTTTAACAAAAGAGATCCAAATGTTCTGAATCTTTTTAGTGATTTATCTTTTGTATAGATTTGAAGTAAATATTATAATCTAAAAGGATCCACATGCTTTGAATTTTTTTTAACATTTTAGTTTTGAGTCAGCTTCTTAGACTGACCGTTATACAATATGATCCAAGGAGAATGGATCGTTTTTACGAAACTAAAATAGGGGTTCGCCATACATGTGGCTTGGTAACCAGTGTCATTTTAATGTCAAAATATTCGTGTTTTACTTGGATTGTTTTTGCTAATCGAAAATATAGACCTTGACGAGCAGTTTGGTATACTTAACTCATTTTTGGTCATGTTGTGGGTTGGATTATTTTTGCTTATCTACGTCCAACTAACGACAATGTTAGCGTGTCAATCCCATACATTGATTAATCTATTCTATTCTATTAACATGAATACCTATCAATTCTTGTACAGGTGATGTGAAAATGTACACTGTTTTAATTTGGAAGAAAGGGCCAAGCCTCCAAATTAAATTGCTAGTCATTTTGCTCGACCAATTAATTTAGTGATCAAAGTTGTAGCTATTTTGTTGAGGCTTGCAATAAACACACGCAAGGCTGTAGGCAACAAGTTAACTTTTAGTAACCTTGGTGATTTGAGTACCGGGATTAGAAAGTTCGTTTGTACATAATGCACCCCTTGGGATCCCTGTAAGTTTCCTGGACCCATAAATGAAAATTCTTTTATTATATACTATGGTACTACAGAAATGCTTTATGTTATTAGTTTCACTTATAATTCATTCACGATCAAAATAAATCTGATTTAAGCTTGCGGTCGAGGGCTTTAAAATGGTGTTAATTGGTCTATACTTTATACCACAAACCTATTCGCACAGCTCGTTCGCTAATAACTATATTAAAACAAAATGAACGGAATTTAACATCATGGGTCTGACAGACCCACAGTCTCACAAGCACTCGAAGGGTTGATCAATACGAAGGATAATTGGAAGAACATTAAGGCAATTTAAGCAGTGGGATCAAAAAAACTCTGCTTCGATAAAAATAAACCTCAATCGTAAATCAAAGTGATGTTTTTAAATTGATTATCGCAAAATAATGATGTCATTTATCTCGTATTACCTTCAATAAGATTACTGTTATCTATTTTGAGTATCATTTACTAATAATCTTTGATCATATTGATATACACAATTGATATAAAAAAACAGAATTTTTGTTTATCTGTCCTCAAAGTTCTGTTTGCGACTATAAAAATATGATTATCTATGCTAATTTACGAAGCGGAAGAGTTTCTTTGAACGCGCTAATCTTAGAAACTAACGGTTTGATTGGAATAATTATTTTTGCGTTTAATAGCCAAGTTCTTGAGGAAGGTTATAGTTTATGTGATATTACGCTACTGGCGATGGGAGCAGAGCAGTAACCAAAGCTGTGATTTAACGCGGGTGGAAGCTAGTATTCAAAAAATTAAATTTGTCGTGTGGTATGTAATTCATAACAAAAATTCCCTTTCCGAGATTACTAATATCAGGTAACGGGCAGCCCGAACTAAATAGAACTTTAATTATTTCGGTCATCATACGAAAAAAGTCTAGTATCTTATGCGTATATTGTTTAAAAAAAAGCATCTAACGAAATTCACTACATATACACCTACTAATTCACCACATTAGCACTTAGCTTCCCGCAGAGCGGTTTCACCCGCATGTTTGCTTACTGCTCTGCTCCCGTTGCCAGTAGCGTGATATTACATAGCCTATAATCCTCAAGAACTATGCTATCATAAAAATAATTTTTCAAATCTGACTAGTAGTTCCAGAAATAAGCGCGTTCCAACAAACAAACAAAATAACTCTTCCGCTTTTTCCGCTTTATATAATAGTAGATAGATAAAGTTAGTGTTCAATAATCAAACACATGACGTCATGTTAACATGGGCTTCACTCGCTGCTTACCATCAGGCAGAGTGAACATTTTGGTAAACAAATATAAGAAAAGAGAAATAAATGATAATTTCGAACTCTACATATCATGTACTAATAAAAATTCCTTGCCAAAATATTTGTTCATTCGCTTCATCGAGTCCCCAAATTTTGTGATTGCCTCAACAATCAAGTCCACACCTAATAACCTGCCTGAAGTCATTTTATTGGACCCAATGTGATCCAATTTAACTGATTGACCCATCCGAATACATGCGTTGCTAACTCCCTTGGAATATTTTTCCTTTTTCACTGAATAAATAGGTTAAACGAAAGTGTTAAAATCTAACTTGATTTCGAAATAAAAGTAAACGAGGTCTATTAGTTTTTTGAAGCACTAAAAGCAGTTCATTTTTACAAATAAATTATGTTTAACAGCCTCAAAGTAGTACTTGGTTTTGGGCCCCTTAAATAAACGTTTGTATTCAACAAAATATCCGAGCTCAGTTCTGGCCTTAATAGGAATATATTTTTTGAATTACACAACATTTTGTCAAGCCTGAACTTGAATTATACTTTTTTGAATCCTTTAATTTTGTACCGTGTAGAAATCAGGTATACAGTACAAGATGCATTGGTCAAACTCAGTTCTAATGCTGCTGCAGTATCAAGGACATCACTTTGTCCTTATAACTCCGAATCCATTTGACAAAAAAGAAGCCATTTAATATCATTCTATCTGCCTTCCCATCTATGTTCCGAGATCAAAGTTTTTACTTACTATGCCGATGAAATTCGAAAGGTTCATCCCGTTAATCTCATTGTACGTTTTAATAAAACCTTTCTAACGAAAATTTTGTCGAAAAATAAACTTATTTTTGTTAAATAAGTAATTTCAGTAATTTATTCTGGATCAGATTTTCTCCTGATTAGGTTTTATATTATTAATCATTGTTTTATTTTTCATGACTGCCGTTGGGGCAGAAAGGTTTTAGAGTGGCGACCACGAACTGGAAGACGCAGCGTGGGTAGACCCCTCACAAGGTGCGCAAACGTGGGCAACCGATGGATGTAGGCGGCTCATGACTGGCCAAGGTCGCGAAAATTACCAGCCTATGACCAGCAGTAGATTTCTGATATGATGATGATGATGATGATGATGAACCATTGTTTTGATAATAAAAGTATGAAAATATTCCATTTTGTTGCACATGAATTAGGCGCCTATGAGTGGATGGAACGTTATGAGGTTGTATTGCAAGTAAATCCTTAGCGAGTTCCTATTATTTTCTCTTCAAGGTCACTAAAGGCCTTAGTAATGATGATTTAGCATTCTATCTTATACATTAAAATCTCGAATGTGTATTCAAATATCATCTCTTTCTAAAATAACCTCTGCACGTGTTACCATCACGTGATGAACGGTTATGGTAATCGATTAAGGAAGTCTAAACAAACGAAATAAACTGTGCCATTTTACCGTAAAAGGCAAAATTGTGCATATGGTATCCAACCTTAACAACATCAGTATTAAGATCATTTTACCTTGTAATTTAAAAACACGTTAGCATAGTGTCATGTCTACTTTTTCTTTGTGTCACTGATAGCATTGTCATCGCATTAACCGATATTCTGTAACAGTCGTCTATTCTAAAGGAAACGGTGCTATATCTAACACATAAAGAATTAGGTACTAAAAGCTTTATACTTCTATCTGTAATAATAATGTAAGATTGTGAATAAATAAATAAATAAATAAATTTACTTATCTATATCTATATATATAAAAGCGAAAGGTCACTCACTCACTCATTATAAAATCTCGGAAACTACAAGTGCTTGGGGTCTCAAAATTTGCATGGGGGTTCCTTTTAGAACGTAGGTGCCCCCTAAGACGGATTTAGCGAAATTCGACCCCTAAGGGGGTGAAAAGGGGAGGCAGGGTTTGTATGAAAAAATGTGATTTCGTAGTTCAATCTACCTCAAATTTTGCATAAACATATTTTAACAGAATTAATGGAAAACGTGTTTCAAATTCTATAAAAAAAAAATTAATGCAAGACTTGCATTATCGTTAGTGATTAATCTGACATTATTTCGTATTGCGTTCATTGACAGAAGAGTTAACAGCCCACCTAAGGGTAAAAGGTGATTTTATTACTTTAAGACCTTTTTTTTTAACATATCTATTACTGATACTGCTGAACATTAAATTAGATTAAGACCTAAACCTTTACAAAAAATGATTTACATAAAGCTAAACTGAAAGTTGCAGCGTAGTTAGACCTTTCGAACGGTTTAAAATGACTATGAACGCGTCAACGTCAGCTATCTAAACGTATTATCCAGTGCTAAATAACACTCTAATCTGGGCTATAAACCCGGATACAATCGAGATAAAAACCATTCAATGGAAAGAAAGTGCTTCTAACGATTTATTACCAAAAAGTCTTGTTTTATTACAGCAATGATTTTTACAACACTGAGTTTTAAATACCTATTTACAATATTGTTAGTTTCGCAAAGGCGTCTGTTACGCGTTGAATGAATTTGGATGATAAGTACATACGCTGTACATCAAGAATGGGCAGGCCTTTCTCGAGGAGCTGGGATAGATCGAGTGATCGCCGCCCGTGTGGGTACACACAAAATACGCGCACAGTCATGAAGTTGTGGAAAATAGCCCGTTAATACCAATACCAAAATACATACGCTGTATATTATAAAGTTTATTATCTCAAATGGAAGAAGCAGGGATTTCATCACCCTTTCATCACCCATATTAGATCCCATGTAATAAGTAACAGGTTCAATGCTATAATTACCAAATACCAACTCAACCCACTTTACTTCGGCGAGCTGTTCGAATCGTCGGCGATCCCAATCTCACAGACAAAATGGAGTCACTGGAGCAGCTGAGGGATTTTGGCTCTCTATGCGTGCTCTATCATATATTTGAGTATATGAGTGCTCTGAGGATCTTCGCGGAGCCCCTGGCATTCCAGAAGTCCATAACCAACAGTTACCACTTACCATCAGGTATGCTGTTGGCCCGTCTGCCACTGTAGATAATAAAAAAAAATCCTGGCACAAATCCGAAGGATGTCTTCTTCTTCGTCTTGACACTCTTGTCAGAGCGGTCGTAGTCAGGTTAGTAGGTTGTGACTTCCGTAGAGGCAGATGTTATTCGCCTCACGATCCTTCGCCATTTCTCTCTTGTGGCGGCCATCCTGTTGCACTCGTTTAAAGAGCCACCCACAGCAGACTTCACCTGGTCGGTCCATCTCATGGGTGACCTCCCTCGTCCTCGTACCTTGCCCTGAACAACAAGACGTTCGATGGAGTCATTTTCACCTCAAGAAACATGCCCAAAGAACTTCAAAATGCGACTCTGCACAACTGCTGAAACACGTTGCTTAATGCCGAGTTCTTCGAGTATAGAGATGTTGGTGCGGAAATCGGTCCGCGACACTCCCAGCATCCGTCTCCAGCACTACATCTCCAGAGCATCTACTATCTTCTTCTCAACTTGTCGCAATGTCCATGTTTCCGCGGCGTATAAAAATATATTTTCGGATTTACGCCTATTTTGCATTCAGTCAGCACTTATACACTGAGATTGAAGCAATTCTTTAGTTGGCCGTCACACAAAATAAAAATAGTAAAACATCCTATTAATATTATAAATGCGAAAGTTTGTGTGTGTGAAGTGTGTGTTTGTTACCACTCAGCGTCCAAACAGCTAAAGCGATTTTGATGAGAATTATATTAGAAGATAGTTTTGGTACCGGAGACGGACATGAATACTTTTATCCCGAAGATCAGTCTGATTCCCGAGGGAGACAAAACACATTTTAGGCGCGGGAGAAGAGTGCAGCTAGTAATAATATAAAATTTATTTTACAAGGCAAAAATAAAATTAATAGTTTTATCATAACAGTGCTTGCCCAGCTTACCGCTAGATGGTGCTATTAACGTCGAACTCTGATACAAACTAGCACTACATAAATTGTAAAATGGTTTAACATCGCAGCACATGTCATGAGTTTCATTTCCACATAACTTTAACGACCATAAATTAATGATTCTTCGCAGTTTAATATTGTTATAGTTTGTGTTATAATAACAGAAACTTATAAACTTTTTTCTATTCTATTTGAAATCAATATGTATTATAATATTGTTTTGATCAAAGTTAAACTCATTAAATATTATCCGAACTGATTATCAAAAACAAAAATGAAATGATTGCTAATTATTTTTAATGATCAGTACAAATAATATATATATTTTTTAAATTGCCAAATACCTACAAAGAAGTATTAATAAGTTTTCTCTTATCTATTGAAAGTCTCAGAGGTTATACTATGTCCCTTCAAAATAAAATTAATTAAGTAACTATAATGTGGCTTCTATTTAAATGAAGCTTATAACGCAAGTTAAATTAAGTAGCGGCAATGTAATATTGATAAGACTCAATCAATGAGGGTGTTTAGGAAAATTTTTGCCAGTTGGCGCCATTTCAACTATTACATTGGGCCAATCAGGGATTAACTTTCAAAAAGCGCTTGACAGCTAGACCTGACGCATGGGTGCTGCCACCTCGTGTGCGCCATTTTAGTAAACTCTCAGCAGTTTTTCTCTGTTTTTTTGGGGCTGTCAAAATGGAAGACCTTTTACCAAAATGGTGCCATCTGGGAGCGAAAATTTTCCTCAACACCCTCAATAAAGGTAATTTAAGACATTCTTTATTTCATTCATTCTTGAAAATTGCTGTAGTGTTATTTTTATCATGGGTTATATCGCATATGAATATTAATACTAGGTGCTCCTCATGAACCAACTACACATGCACAACTACACAAGTTGTGTCATTACAGGCACACCTAAAAAAAACAAATAACAAATTGTTGTTATTTAATAGTTCCTCGTGGCACAATTAATTACAGTCACCTTGTTCAATGCAAGTTTCTAGTCTTAGATGAGTGGCAAACAAGCATAGTATCTGTGTTTATCGCATTTTTTATTGAATATTACTAAGTTTGACTGCCTTGGGACTACGTGTGATTCCTATGTACGAGGTATTCGATTCCCAAATAGGTCAAATCTTTGTTTTTTTCACTTTATACCAAAGTGACTCCACTCTAACTCGTAAGCAGTCTGTGTTTCATAAATATTTGATCCGAGTCTAGAAGACATTAGTGTCTGTAAATAAAGTTTCGGACACAGAGCATGTTTAAAATGGCAGATTTAAAAATACTTTGCTCTCTAATTACACTTTTGATTTATATTTTAACTAGCTGCGTCCTACGGCTTCACCTGCGCGTGAAATATGTTCTGTTGTATCTCTCGGGAAACAGACCGATTTTCGAGATAAAAAGTGGCCTATGTCCGTCTCCTGTACTTAATGTATCTGCATACCAATTTTCATTAAAATCAGCGTTTAGGCGTTGAGTGGTAACAAACATACACACACACACACACGCACGCACGCACGCACGCACGCACGCACGCACGCACGCACGCACGCACGCGCGCACGCACGCACGCACGCACGCACGCACGCACGCACGCACGCACGCACGCACGCACGCAAGCACGCACGCACGCACGCATGCACGCACGCACGCACGCACGCACGCACGCACGCACGCACGCACGCACGCACGCACGCACACACACACACACACACACAAACTTAAGCATTTATAATATTTATAGGATTTTGATATAACGATTAAGATAAGTTACATAATATATATTCAATTTGGAATGATAAACCTCTCCGTTGACAATCTAGCTTTAATCTACCTGACAGAGCCAGTAGATGCAATCAAAAACATAACTAAAGCCCTATTGTTAGGCAATGTACAAGAATTATCTTAGAACAAGCAAGCTCTCGGCAAATTCACCGGATATTACAGCATTTTAAGGAGAACTTTGTTATATCTTGAGTTCGGTATTGTGTAAGTCTGCTGTAAAATAATGCTAATAATTGCATTAATTATTAAGGAGTATATTGGAATAACTAAAAATATGTTTAGGTTTTTAGTTTTTATTATAAACAATATTTTTATAGTTTTATTATTCTTTAATAATTTTTTTTATAGTATAGATAGCTTTCCCCTTAAATATTAAAACGTTAATTACATTTACGCGATATTTAAGCTTCACGTATCTCTGTTAGCGGTAGAAAGATTTTTGAAATTAACAATTACCTATCTATCACAAGTTGAAGTGTTCGGGTATGTAAACGATATTATTTGCAAAATCAATCCTACTAACAATATTAATGCGAAAGTTTACGTGTGTGGTTTCTGAGTTACATTAATTAAACACATAGGTACCATTTTCCACGCGGGCGAAGCAGTAGGGCGCAGCTAGTAAGTAACAAAAATTTCAGACTACAGCAGCATCGTATATAAATATACCACGCAAAGTCGTAAAAATTATTTAAAAAGTTAGAAACTAGACCAGAATCCGTCTATGATTAATTACAGTTGTCTTTATTTTATAAACATACTATAGACGATAACAGTATTTAAAAAAGCTTTAGGGTTTAACGTATGATCAGTAAGATATTAAAGAAAGCTTACAATTTGCTATTTGAAATAAAGAGTAACGGCTTAAAACTAACATTTCAAATAATAAAAATAAAATAAAATAAATATAGCTAATAAGCCGCAAAGAAACTCTGAAGACACCAGTAATACATATAGACACAAATGCACAATAAAAGAATGAACCATGATTCGAAGTGACACCCTTAACAAGGCAATCTCGAGTTACGATACGTTGTCTGTATAAGATTCTTAAGTTTGTTATTTATTTAGTTCCTGTGCTGTTTTGAATTAAGGCGTTTTCTTATTAATAATTTTGAATGTTCTCTTAGTGATCTGGCTCTTTAATAACCACGTAAACATTAATGTATATTGATGTCTTTGTCACACTTACCTAATGAAAATGAAATGGCTTACTTAAGAAAGTATACGCAAAATGCTGTTAATGGTAATTTACAAATGCTTAATTTAGGTCCTGTTATCCATAAGGGTAATCCATAAGGGTAGTGGACAATGTCGGCCAGAAGAGTTTATCCCTTCTGGCCGACATTGTCCACTTCCTAACTTGACCACTTCCAAAGTGGTCCACTTCCTTACTTGACCACTTCCAAAGTGGTCCACTTCCTTACTTGTCTTCATCCTAACTTGACTATTTCAAAAGTCTTCACTTTCTAACTAGACTACTTCCCAATTCGTCCTTTTCTTATCTCAACAAATAAACAACGATACTAGTAATAAATACAAGTATCATATTGTAAGCTTATTTATAGTGTTATGTCATCATACCCTTTATTACAGCATACATAGGCTTAAAATTTCGCAATTCGCAAAGTATTTATCAAAGTAACTTAACCTTGAAAATTTCACAGATCTAGTCGAATTTGAATCAAAAGATTCCGTAAGTAACAAACAAAATATGTTTGGTGTAAAAATAATTGACAAAATACAGATTTCGAAGCATCGGCAAAGTTCTTAGGAGAGGAGTCACCGTGAAATAAATAAGGATGAAAATAAACGTATTAAGTATAAAAAGTAAGCTTTAGTAAGCGATTTTATAGTCAACGAAAACCTAAGGAAAGATGGATCGTCCATTTGACATATAAATATGTCCCGAAAGAATTTGGTTGGGAATATAACGTGTAGTATTTTTTTTATATTAGCCTACCAAAGTGTCTCTACCGCATCTGATGTTAAGCAGACAGTGGAACCCAGAAGTGGCGGCCACCATACCGAAAGCCATCGTCTTAAACTGCTGGTATGGTGGCCTCCACCATGGCGGCTGTGAATGGGATAAGGGGAGGGAATGAGGGAGGTGAGAATAGAGGAAAAGGGAGAAAACAGGAAAAGAGAAATTAATGCTCTGGTCACAATAGTGAATAGAAGTATATTGATGATGTCTGGCTACACATCAACTGGAATACAGTATTAGACAAAAATCGCGATACTATTAATAAAACTGTGCAATACATTTTACAGAGTGTATACGACGGTTTGATATTAAATGAAAATGCAGCTGTTACTAGTCCGTATAATAATTTTAAATTAATTACAAAAAATATTTGACGAAGAACAATAATTAAAAATTTTCTAACAAAATAAATAATATTTTAGTAGTAACAAAGTAATACACCATTTATTATGACAAGTTCACTGACCTGTAATGAGCGGCAACGTCTATCCCTCGACATGGATTATGACTTATGTCAGTGACCGTTTGACGTACTTACAGAGTGTTTAGAATTAAATAAATTAAAAAGTAGTCCAGTGTCTAAACCGTTGAAGATATTTAGTTATTTTTTTTTGTCTCGCTTTATAATGTCACATTCTGTACGTAATTGCATTTAATATCATACCGTCGTATACACTCTGTATACCTATCATTACTTTATTCATTTATTCAATGATTTTAATCAAGAAATAATAGCTTGACCTGACGCGTTCTAAGAATAGGAATAATTATGTTATTTGTTAGAAGCATGGTTGCAGGATATTATGAGTAGTTCATAGTTATTACTGTAACTAGTGCAGTAAATCTTGCAGTAATCAAGTTCCTACATTGTATAAAATAATTATAATATACCATTGTTGGAAGTAATGTAAGTGAATGTCAAAGTACAAAACACGATATATATTGTATGTAGCAGTAGCGAAGAGTCACTTTTCCGCGGAGGAAAGCCGGTAAGACTAAAATATTTTGAGTTTCGGAAGGCTAGTTAGACTTTGAGTAGATACTCAAGCAGTGATAGGTATAAAGAGGTCAGGGCATATTTTAAAAGGGAAGCCTGCAAGAATCGTGTTATATGGACGCTTCGCCACTGGTATGTAGGTATATAAAATTAAATAAAAAATTGGTCAAACGCGAGTCGGAATCGCGCATCAAGGGTTCTGTACCAACTTCTAGTCAATATAAATTACGTAACGGAAATAAATTCGGATTGCGATGACATAGAACTTTGATTTTTACATCTTCAAGAGGTTGTCAACAAGAGCACTCTTTATAAATTCAGCTTGATACGTGAGTTACGGGGAAAAGGTCTTGACAGACAGACGGACAGACATACAGACCTATAAGAGTTCCGTTTAAGATTCGGAGACTTAAAAAAACAATGTTGGAATAAAGGAAGGTATTTTCATATTCATCACTTTTTGCAGGTGGATTGGTCACGACGTAACGATACTCATGCGAATAGATGGGTTGATTTTATAGCCTAAACTGAAAAGCATACGTCGACCTGAACTTACTTAAAGCGCAATACAATTATTTAAAATATTTCGAAATGTAACAATATCATATTTTGTTATATATATCGTTCTTCGCGGTGTAATCTATACTATTATATAAAGCGGAAAAGTTTGTTTATTTGTTTGAATGGGCTAATCTCTAGAACTACTAGTCGGGTTAAAAAAATGCGTATGATAGCCCAGTTTTCGAGGAAGGATATGGGCTATGTAACATCACGCTACTGGCGACGGGAGCAGAGCAGTAAGCAAACACGCGGGTTTAACCGCGCCGCGCAAAGCTAGTAGTAAATATATGTACGTATGTCGTAGTTATTTCTCTATATTGTGTAGATATTAAATATAAATATTTTCTATTATCATTCTGTATTGCAAAGGTTTACGATTACAGTAGGTACTTGTCGTAGTAGTTATGCATTTATTTAACTACTGATACTAGGTAAAGTATAAAATAGAATGCTTGGTCAAATCATCTTTGCTTTTAGAGGATTATTTTAATATGGCACAAGAAATAGACAACGTTAAAAAAACTGTTAAAATATTTTAGTGACCTTTTCATTAAAATTTAATCTATTCAATCTAAACCTAACTGACGAACTTTTTAATTAGGTTTTAACAAAAAAGACAATTACAATTTATTAACGAGATACGTTGGTTTTCGTTTTTGTAGAATTATATGTTAAATGAGTTCATTCATATGAATTTCTGGACCGGTCATCCAATTTTTGTACAAATTTACTACACTCTTGCTTTAGAAAATACATGTACAACTCTTCTTTTTAGCACTGTGTTTACTTCCAAGGTTAATGTCGAGTCTCTTCAATGAGAGTTGAAAAAGAACGTCCACAGTCTTCATTTTGAGGGCCAATATGGCAAAAAATGGGATGGTAATTTCCACTTCTGAATTCTATCGATTAATTACCAGCAGGCAGAGTGGAGGCATTATCGTAAACTAATACAAAAGGAAAAAGAACCGACGAAGCTATTTTTTTTTTATTGCCTACAGTGGCAGACGAGCCAACAGCCCACCTGATGGTAAGTGGTAACTGTCGCTCATAGACTGCAATGCCAGGGACTCTGCGAAGCCGCTGCCTACCGTGATATTAATGCTCTCTTTAAACCTCGTTTGAAGCTAGCTAGTATTTATCTACTTATAACCTGAAAGTAAATATGAAACCTGTATAAATATAGGTAAATATAGGTAGGCTCGTGCCACTGCAATGAGCTGGTTATATTTTTCACAGAACTGGCAATTCTTGAAGCCAAAAAGACGCAGAACGAGAACGCGCATTTAAAGCGAATGAACTAATTAATTCAAAGTTGTCCACTAGAAATGCTAACATTTGCAATTAGTTTAGTTATAAATAATTCAATAGAGATCTTGATAAAACTTGTAATCACATTTATAGGCAATGTACAAACCTAAAATATTATAAGAGCTTATTTTATATGAAGCTCAAACTTATCCAATATGAACTAAGTCCCTATCTAACGTGGTCTGATGTTATTATTTGTTCAATTTCGTAGAAAACAATATTATTATATTATTAGTTAACATTATTATTGTTTTTTTTCCCTCAAGGGGTTAATAGCATAGTAGGATTTAAATTACGCATTGAATTTTATTATTTTTATTTGGTATTTAGTGTTAAATTTTGACTATATAGTGTTTGTTTATAACAACTTAATACAGTGTTGATTTTTTATCGTTCCTTTCTAAGTAAGCGTGTTGAACGTTTAACAAATACCAAAGCAGCTGTGAATGTGATTTTGATTATATTATGATGCAAAAGTTTGTGTGTATGTGTGTGTGTATGTTACCACTTAGCGCCGAAACGGCTAAACCGATTTCGATTAAAATTGGTATGTACATAGATTAGGTGCCGACGACGGATATAGGCTACTTTTTATACCGAAAATCGCTCTGGTTCCCGAGTTATAGCCAATTGCGCTTGGTCGAGCTAGTACTTATATAAATTAATACCTACGTATTTTTTATCTTGCCAAGGTCCTTTCAGTATACACTATAACTATTACCAAAGTAAATATTTATCTTTACCTTACCTTTTTAAACTCTCTATACAACCTGAAGGTTGCTCCCTACTCAACTGGCCTCTCAAACCGTTACAGGCTGGCGATATTATTTGTAAAGCAACAAAAAATTTACCGCATTCGAATGTTTGTACACAGCTTCAACGTATAGCAAATATTTCATCAAGGTTCTTCCATTTTATAAATGTTGTATGTTTTTAATGGTTTTCTATATTTCTAATCGTATCAGTAAAAAATTTAGAATCTTAGGATTAGCTTTAAGAAAGAATATAATTAAAAAAAAAAAAAAAAAACAAGTTAGTTGACATAACAGAAAAATGCATTGTAATAATAAAAAATAACTATTGAGATACTAAATGGCCCTAACTCAGCTTTGTGCCACTTTACGAACACAAAGCAGCGCTGATATTCTGTTAGAGCCAAGATGGATGGTATTCTGGTAAGATTAGCACGGATTGATCAAAGAATACCCTGAAATTATTATCAATCGTAGAAACAATCTGTGTAGAAAACAAAATAAATAAGTAAATATAATAATGCTCTTATAAAATGTTTAAATATATAAATATCTAGTAGATATTGTTATTATTTAAATAGTAATATAATCTAATAAAAAAGCGTTTAGTTACATCTTTGATTACTGCTCTGCTTCTGTCACCAATAGTGTTATAGTGCATAGTCTAACGTTCGTCAAGAACTAAGCTACCAAAGCAAAAATAATGATTCAAATCTAAATAGTATATTCAAAGATTAGCAAGTTCATACAAACTCTTCCTCTTTATATGTCTACAAGCTTTCTGCGGCGCGGTTGCACCCGCGTCTTTGCTTACTGCTCTGCTCTCGTTGCCAGTAGCGTGATGTTATTTATCCTATAATGTTTCTCGAGAACTGCGCTATCATACGCAAAAATAACTTTTAAAATCCGAGTGGTAGTTCCAGAGATTAGCGCGTTCAAACAAACCAAAAAACTTATTTGCTTTACCTATAGGTAGGTAAGTATAGATAATATTTTATTTTATAAGTTCAGTTTACCACATCAACTGAAATCCATATCCTGATATATCGATTGTCGCAAAAGCAAAATTACTGTTTCATGACTTTAATGAATTAAAAATGTTTATTTATATAGGTTAATTAAATTAACACTTATGACCGTCAAAGTTTACAAAATATCAGCAAATTAAACTACAGCCAGTTCGCTGAAGAAGTAGAGCCATGAGTTTGTATGAATGGCAAAGTTGTCATTATAGGAAGGTGTCATTTTAGGAAGTTGTCATTTTAGGAAGTTGTCATTTTAGGAAGTTGTCATTTTAGGAAGTTGTCATTGTAAAATGTTGTCATTTTAGGAAGTTGTCATTTTAGGAAGTTGTCATTGTAAAATGTTGTCATTTTAGGAAGTTGTCATTTTAGGAAGTTGTCATTGTAAAATGTTGTCATTTTAGGAGTTGTCATTTTAGGAAGTTGTCATTGTAAAATGTTGTCATTTTAGGAAGTTGTCATTGTAAAATGTTGTCACTTTAGGAAGTTGTAATTTTAGGAAGTTGTCATTTTAGGAAGTTGTCATTTTAGGAAGTTGTCATTGTAAAATGTTGTCATTTTAGGAAGTTGTCGTTTTGGGAAGTTGTCATTTTAGGAAGTTTTCGTTCTCAGCCTGAGGGAGAAGAACTGGCAAGAAACTCAGGCCACTCTTTTTAATCGCCAGGTGATTACGATTTTTGTAAGTTACTTTTAATTTTAAGTAACATGCAAAGTGACACAGGCAATACACTTAATTCTATAGGTAATTAATTACAGCTTTCTATGTTGTAAAGAAAAAATATAAAGTAAAAATATTAAAAGTAAAAAATAAAAATTGACAAAATTACTTCGAAATTATGGTTCATTCCTGTTTTATGTATCTAAAGTAATCTGGATCTAACTTTTAATATATATTTTGAGAATATCTATTTTTAAATTATCTACAGTAGTCGGATGTTCTGTTTTATATAACAACTTTCATCAATAAACTATCAATCTCTGTAACTGTTGTAATTACTCGTACGCTTTTTTCTGCCTACACAGACTCACTTTACGTCCAACACTGACGTACTACAAACACCAGTACTACATTTTTAAATCAATGATTTAGTGTACCCATTTTATAGTGTAGTAGCCGTGCCGTGCCCGCAGCTCCGCCCGCGTATTTTCAGTCAAGTTGCCATACAAACTTTCAGCCTCTATTTCAACCCCTTCAAGCCTTTTTTCGTGGTAAAACATAGCCTATGTTTTTCCTAAGATCTATTCTATCTCGTTACCATATTTCATCAAAATCGGTTCAGTGGTTTAGGCGTGCAAGCACAACAGACAGACAGACAGAGTTACTGTCGCATTTATAATATTAGTATGGAATAGCTTTCCGCAACGCGGTTTCACATGCGTTAAGTTACGTTAGACCAAGGTCTTTGAACAGTGTGTGTTGCCAGTGATGGCATACGGAGCAGAGACGTGGTCGCTAACTATGAGTCTTATCCGAAGGCTCAAAGTCGCTCAGAGGGCGATGGAGCGGGCTATGTTAGTCGTCTCCCTGCGCGATCGTTTGAGAAACGAAGAAATCCGCAGGCGAACCAAAGTAACTGACGTAGCTCGCAGAGTTGCTTCTCTAAAGTGGCAATGGGCAGGACACGTAGCTCGCAGAACTGACGGCCGCTGGGGCAGAAAGGTTCTAGAGTAGCGACCACGAACCGGAAGATACAGCGCGGGCAGACCCCTCACAAGGTGGACCGACGACCTTATAAGGGTAGCGGGCAACCGATGAATAAGGGTGGCAAACGACCGGCTACGGTGGTGAAAATTTGGGAAGGCCTATGTCCAGCAGTGGACGTCTTTTGGCTGATATGATGAAGTTACATTATCGGTTACTATTCTTCGTCCGTGTCTAGTAGCGTGTTATACATGATGAGTGATATACATAGCCTATTATAACCTTTCTTAAGAACTAGGCTATCAAACACAAAATAATTATTTTAATCTAACTTTTAGCGTCAGAGGTTAGCGCATTAAATATTAGTACCTATTATCTTCATATGGCCCTTTATTATACCACTGCAGGGAAAGACCTCTTCTCATACAGAAAAGTTATGAGTTCGCCTCGTTTTCTCAAGACGAAATTGGCGATTTCAGACTTCTTCAGAAGTCCAGGTTTCCTTACGATGTTTTCCTTCACCGTCAGTCAGTAATGTCCAGATAAACTTAGAAAGTACATATGATTTGAAGAATCACATTGGTACTTGACCGGATTCGAACCTCCTACCTCGTGTGTACGAATAAGCGGGTGCCTTCACCACTGTGCCATTACGACTAAATAGTAGACTATTTAGTACCTATAGATATAGATTAAGCATACCTAAACAAACGCCTTGCCAAAAATCAAAATCTATTCGTATTCCAAAGTACATAAAGTTTCAAATAAATCTGATGCTGAAAGTGAACAGATTGAATAAAAAGGTGGTTTATAAAGGATTATTTTTTTCATTTTGAAGTGTTTCCATTATCAGTGTTTGAATAAATCTCCTGGCTTATTTTGGATTTGTTATTACCTCAAAATGTTTCGTTAATCTTGTTTACGCGGTTGTATTGCAAATTTAGATAAAGGCGTGTAGACATATTTGTCAGGAAATCCTACTTATATTATTTATCTATAATTTTTTATAAAGTGAAGGAGTTTGTTTGTTTGTCTGTTTGTTTGAACGCGCTAATCTCTGGAACTACCAGTCGGATCCGAAAGTTCTTTTTGCGTATGATAGCCCAGTTATCAAGGAAGGTTATGTAATATCACGCTACTGGAGACAAGAGTAATATTATAAATGACAGTTTTAATGGATGTTTATTACTCTTTCACGTAAAAACTACTGAATGCATTTCAAGAAACTTTTACAGTTAATAGCTTAATCATAATTTATGAAGATACAAGCTTTCCGCAGCGCGATTTCACCCGCGCGTAATATCGTTTGTTGTATCCCTCGGGAACCAGACCGATTTTCGGGATAAAAAGTAGCTCATATCCGTCTCCGGTACCGAATCTATCTACATACCAATTTTCATTGAAATTGGTTCAGCCGTCTAGGCGCTGAGTGGCAACATACACACATACACACACACACACACACACATACACTCATACAAGCTTTCGTATTTTTAATATTGGTAGGATTATATTAAATGGTCAAAATATGCACCAAATTCTAATTTAAGAAGAAGTTAGAAGCTAGTAGGTACATAATCATTATCAGCTATATCTTCCTTCACTACTTAGACATATTATAAGAATTATATAAATAAGTAAATAAAATATTAAAATGTTTCTATTCAGGTCACAATAGCGCATAGTGTCGTCACACTGACATTATCGATCAATATGGATTAATATTTATGCAGCTTTAATTTTAGCTCGATATAAAACCCTTGTATATCTAGAGTTAGTTACCTACACTATTATATAAAGCGGAAGAGTTTGTTTGTTTAAACGCGTTAATCTCTAAAACTACTAGTCAGATTTGATAAATTCTTGTTGCATATGATAGCCCAGTTCTCGAGGAAGGTTATAGGCTATGTAACATCACGCTACTGGCGACGGAAGCAGAACAGTAAGCAGAGACGCGGGTGAAATCGCGCCGCGGAAGCTAGTCAAAATATACATTTTATAACAGACCTGTTAGGTAATATCTCGAAATAGTATGAAGCAAAGCCTCTATTTCGTCCTCCTTGATGTCGACTGCCGAACTCAAAAAGGGTAGGGTAATGTTTTTCGAACTTATGAATGTGGGTATGTATGTCTATTTCTTTGGCACGCTCTGCAGCCTAAATGGCTTGATGGATTTTAACGTATGAGGCGTCATTAGATTCGTATTGATTTTGGAAGTGACATAGGATATATAAAATTTCAGTGAGTCGTCGCGACGACACGAAAAGAAATGGATTTCTTTCTTTTCAGTTCGTTTTAGCAAATAGGCGTTTTGTTTTTTAATAATATTTGTTGCCTGTGTTCGCTTTATTTCTCAACTAACTTCTACGCAACACGCGGCGCCAGGATAAAAAGCCTATGTCCGCCTTTGGCACCAAAATATACAGTCATGTACCCATGTGCAAAGTTGGTGTTGGGGCGGTTTACTAAAAACCTATTAATCGATGATTTGTGGTGATATAAAATTATAATTTTAGCTCAATAGTAAACTTAATAATAATAATAATAATACCAGCCTATTTACTGTCCCACTGCAGGGCAAAGGCCTCTTCTCATATAGAGAAGGTATGAGCATTAATCACCACGCGTGCTCAAGGCGGATTGGCAATTTCAGACATTTAAGTCCAGGTTTCCTCACGATGTTTTCCTTCACCGTCAGTCAGAAATGTCTAAGATAAACTTAGAAAGTACATATGATTTGAAAAATCACGTTGGTACTTGCCCGGATTCGATGCCAGTACCTCGTGTTTACGAAACGGGTCCTTATCCACTGGACCATTTCGACTTTTTTAAAGAAAACTTACTTTGGTTTTATCTATAAAAACCAATTTCATGTCTCGTAAGTAAATTTTGAATACTTTTTTTTATGCGTGACTTTGCCGGTATATCAAAATGTAGCTTAAAACTAATATTTTTTTGGTTATAAAACAGGCTCAGATGTTTTAGAAGCATAATTATGTGTTCCAAGTTTTTTTCTTTGTTGCGAAGATTTGCTTTTTTAGGATATAAAATATTTTAGTCTGTGTGTAGATTGTATATAAAATATTTTAAAACTAGGTATCACTTTAGCGCGTGTATACGACTTGATTACAAATTCTAGAAATGTTATTTTCCTTTACCATAATATGCTTGTAGAAGAGTTTGTCTGTTTGTTTGAACCCGCTAATCTCTGAAATTACTAGTCGGATACAAATTATTCTTTTTGTGTGTAATAGTCCAATTCTTGAGGAAGGTTATAGGCCATGTACCATCCCGCTGCGAGCGGCGGGAGCCGAGCAGTAATCAAGGATGTAACTTAACGCGGGTGAAACCGTGACACGGAATGCTAGTAAATTATAAACCTTCTACAAGAATCTCTTTCAATGGTAATGAAAACCGTATTAAAATCCATGACGTAGTTTAAAATAACTTAGTGTTAAAACAGAATGAAAGAGCAATTTTGGGTTATACTATCGAAACTTTACTATAATACTGGCTTGCCGCAGCGCGGTTTTACTCGCGTCTTTGCGTACTGCTATGCTCCCGTCGCGTGTAGCGTGATGTTATGTTACATAGCCTCTAACCTTCTTCAAGAACTGGGCTCTCATACGAAATAAGAAATTTTAAAATCCAACTGGTAGTTTCAGAGATAAGAGGGTTCAAACAAATAAACAAACTAGCGCTTTCTCTTTAGGCCTTTAGGACCTATCAGGAAACCAGCGCTATGGTACTTCCATAGCTCAGTGCTGAGAAAGGTACCTTTTCTGTCCCACTTTTTTATTTGTTATTGTTTGACTGTTACATCATAATTTGTATATATTGTGAAACTGTAAGGACATAATAAAATTCATTTCTTTCTTTCTTTCTTTATATAATTATTATATTTAATTTTAACGAAAAGACAATTGCTAATTTAAATTATTTAATATTCTATCAAATTTGTACTAAATAGGGTCAAGGTTAGTATTAAGTATTTTTCTCACGTTTCCTTTGAGTTTGAGCTTCAGTGCTGTTTTAAACTGTTTATATATTTCTCATATTTCTGTATTGCTGTGTTCGTATAACTGTCCTTGTGTATCTATTTATCATACTTTATTTTGTTGTCATGTTGTCAGACGTGGTAGTAAATAGCCAAGGCACTAAGGAGACAATTGGACGAATTTCTGGCGTAGGTATTATCCGACCGTTGTCATTTTTATGCGACTTTAAAAAAGGAAGAGGTTTCTCAATTTGACCGTGTACACTTAAATATATTTTATGTGTGTTTGTGGATTACTTCATCATTTATGAACCGATTTTCATGATTCTTCTTTTGTTGGAAAGGAGATATCCCACGGGTGATACCATGATAGAAATCCAGGATCTGATGATGTCATCTCAGAGAAATCGATAGGAACTTTTGAAAATCGTAGTAATTTGTTTGAAGTCGGTATTTTCTTGTTGTGAAAAAATTATTAGTGTGCAAAAACCACTACCAATCGTAAAAGTACTACCTAAGCAGTATTAAGTTAGTAGTGTTGTATTACTGTGAATTCTTGTGTGAAAACTACTCCTGTTTAATGCAACAAGCCCTATGCTGTAAAGTGTATAAAGAATATAATAAAAGCACAGAAAGTATAACCAGACAAAGTATTTTAAAATAAATATAAGATTTTTCACACATATACATATAATATTCTCGCTGACAAACTCCAACTCAAACTCAAACTCAAAGCATTTATTTCATTTTGATCATAAAGTGTGATGCTCATGAAAAGTCAAAATTACATGAAGTCAGCCAATTAACCTACAGCCAGTTCGCTGACGAGGTAGAGCTGTGAGAAGAGCAAGCAAGAAACTCACGCCACTCTTTTCAATCGCCAGATAATTACAGTTTTTTGTATGAGCTACAATTTAAACACTCAACGCAACCAAACAACCATACGAAGTAATTATTACAAGTCAACCAATTAATAAAAATACCAGGATTTAAAAAAAATAAAAGAGAGGATTTCATTTATTTAGTTTCATCTAGTATGGGAATTTGATTAGGTATTTTAATTAAAATGGTATTGAATGAATGATTAGGACCTAATGGTATTAATTACTGACTGTTTGAACCAGATATTTTTGACTATACTTTTTTACCTCTAAACAGCTATAAATTCTGCAATCTACGTTATCTACCTATACTATAATATAACCACCATGCACCTGTTTACTTATTTTAACTGCAACGCAATGAAAATTTAAGTGGTTACGCTCGATACAAGTTTAAACTAGTTTCAAACTATTGTTAGAAGCCAAAATCTAAATCAAAAAAAACACATAATTTTAATAAAAAATATGATACAATAAAAATATATACAAAATGAAGCAAATCTCCACAGTGTAATAAACAATTTCTGTAAAATTAATAAAATGGGCAAGCCTGGTTACCCAATTACAAACGGTCAAAACGATGAACCTTCCAGTGTCTCAACCTCCAGTAATGTTAGGAAAAAGACTAAGTTTTCGTTATGACTGCGAAAACGACATAACAACACTAATGTCTCTGAACTTAATGATTGGAACACTTGATCAGTGAATCTGAAGAACTGAACTGAAGCGATGTAGAGTTAAGGCCTATTTTCCTCTTTTGTTGTCAGTCTTAAGAAAGCCTGAAGAACACATTATCAGACACAAGGAAAATGATAACACACAAATATTGTCACTTTTCTTAATAAATATTTGCACCTGTAAAAATGGTAGAAAACGCATTGTTCATCTTGATGTAATGGTATGCAAAATGCATTAACTCTCGTGCTACCTTAATACGTATTTCAACGACAGCATTTACCTAATAATGTTATTTCATCGTCAAAGACTCGTCAAAGCCCTCGGTGTACGCGATATCGCAGATAAACTTCAAGAAAGTACACACATACATATCTTCACGCCTTTTTATCCTCGAAGGGAAAGGCAGAGGTGTTTAACCACCCACGTTTCGCCATTTAATTTTTTGGTTCCATTTAACAGGGGGCGAGCCTGTTGCCATTATATCGGACACATTCCAGAAAACGGGCTATTAATAAGACTTTCTCGAAAGAAAAACCCGATATCACTTTACACGACCCGGGGATCGATCCCGACACCTCTGCGTGGTAATCCGTACATAGTACCACCGAACCACAGAGGCAAAAAGTAGGCTGCATTAGTTTGGATACATGCGACGGAGATCCTTTAGCAATGTTACTGAAATGGGTAGGGTGGTCTTCGTCGACAAAACTATTGATCTGAACATTCCTAAGTCTAGAAGAGAAGAAAAATCGGAAACTAGATGGACAGATGTCTAAGTGCTTGCAATGTTTCCGCATTGAGCGAAGTAGAGAAAAGGAGGAAGACCCAAAGAGAGATCTCATCATCGTGCGGGAATAATTCAAGGGAGAAAGAGTTATTATGTTCTCACTAGTGTGAAGGCCATTTCTCACACATAGATTGAGCATTAATTGTCACTTTTTCTAGGCGAATTGGTGATCTCGGACTTTAACTTTTTAGTATGTTAAGCTACCTTACCTACCTAGCTAATGTAAGTTATAATAACATCCAAAGTAGATTTATAAAATACATCTATGACTAAAAAAAGTACATTGCTATACAAAGACCTACCGCAAGTTATGTCACTTCAAAGGATTTGCGGCTTCACAATATTTTAAACGAATGCATTCGTGCTTACGACTTCTCCGCCACATCGCGAGTTTCGCAAACTGTTCTTACTGAAGGTCGTCCTTACATTCATCAGATCGTAGTCTTTATTTAAGACTAAACCTGCCTCAATTCATCGAATATTAATTATCGTAATTAATTATTACTGTTTTGGAGCGTATCACTGATTTGCTGAAACACGAGCTGTCTCTGGGTCGGATATAATGAAAATGAATGTTTGGTTTTTTATTCAAAGCGAACTACCACATTAAATGAACTCTGTGTTGCGGAGTACTTTACTAACATGCATTATTAATTATTAACATAATGAACAAAAAGTATACCCAGATTCTGAGTAAATATTTATAAATGACACAAAGTTTTGTCCCGTGTGAGAAACACAATTTGCATAGCAGTCGCTCGCATTCTTACTGTGTAACCAAATACTAAGTCAGTCTGCATTAATTCTGCAGTCCTAAATTGCTCTCGGCTTATATATATATGCTTATTATTTATCACATAGAACATTGCTACCGATTATGGTTTACAATGACAAAACACGTAGCAATATTATGCGTAATTGTGATCACTTATACGGTGGATCAGACCGAAATAGAAAATATAATAAAAATTAACCGATTCCCAGGAGTTTATATACAGGGGATCCCACCAGAATAACTCATTTTAAAAAATAAATTTCTAATTTACTGACATAGCACGTAAATTAAACAAGGGCGTTCGATGACCATTTTGGAGCAAACGAGTCAAAGTAGAAACCACAACTCGTAAAACGTTGCGTATAAAATACAGGCCTGCCAACTCTAATGAGGAAACTAATGCTATGTTGTGTAATTTAACAATCTTTTAAATATTTTTTCCGTCAGTCGAGACCCAATTTTATTTTGTAAAGGAATATTGACTTAGTATACAAAAATTTGGTCTCATATTTTGTTAAGAAGCAATTCCAGCAACTACCTAACATACAAAGAACAGCCATAGGAGTGACATTTTCATTTAAAGATATTCAAAGGGATTAAATGCGCGCCCACTACGCCATCGCAGGCAAGTTTTGTAATAGAATGTTAAAAAGTCTAACTTGCACTCACCGCACATAAAAAAATTGTCTATAAAAATCAAAAAATGAAATGAATTTAAAAAAAACTAAATTCTCATAATCATATAATCTTATGTTGTTACCCTAAAGGAAAATCGCGATAACTCATGTTAAGGGTGATGTAGATTTATTAAACATATATAAGTAAAACAAAAACTATCATACCCCTGCTTGTATCATATATTTTAATGGCAAAATGCCATATATTCAGTTTATTAACTACGTGACCCACATATAATATCGAATTGCAATAATGTTAGAAAATACTGGTAGTAGCGATAATATAAATCAGTAAAACTGGTTGATATTCTGTCGTTAAAATGTCGAGAAACATCTGATATTTTTCTTGTAGAACTTAGATGGCAAACATGAACAACTGATGCTATGAGTTACTATAACTTAAGGACATAACTGGTTTCTATCTTTACAATTCTAAGAAAAGACAACGTAGTCGGTATCGATGGTCCTTCCCCATCGTCACAGACTACGTTGTATTTACATCATTAATTTATCATCGTTATTTCACCATCAGGTGTGTCATTTGTATTATTGTAATCTAAATTAGAGGCGAATAAGAGAGGAAAAAAAGGACTGCTTATTTTACTGCACCTACTTCGAATGTCTCTTCACCACCTTAGTTTGAGTGGCAGAGAATGCTTTTAGCATTAAGTCCGCCATTGTACTTTCGTGCATGAAGTTCAATAAATAAATAAAAAGAAATAAATTACTGTAAAATAGAATACAATAGACACTCTTTATTACTCTCTCTCTCTCTCTTATAATTAAGTGCTTACTTATTAACACCTTTCATTTTATATCTTACAATAAATTTTTCTTGTTAATAAATTTGAAGCGATAACTTTTAATAGTTTATGATCGCCATATTTATTTTATGGTATCGTCGTTTGCTCTTAACACGTTTGTAACGATACCTAATTCACACCCCTTTTATCTGACACATTATGTCACCAGTCTGAAGATTGATAGACTTTCTGTTTTTTGGAAAGGAGAGAATTTTTATCATTATTGGAAATCGAGTTTTTTTAAACAATTTTTATTTTTATTTTGTATTGCCAATCTGCCTTGAACAGAGATGTCATGGTTCTCAATATGTCTCCTCTAAATGGGCATACTTGTAGGACTTCATTTTTATAGCCATATTCTAAAATTTTAAACAATATTTGTATTTATGATGATGCTAATATCGACGATGACGAGAAACTCTCAAAATATTTTACCAAGTCCAATATTTGACGACTTTGATTATGAATTTTGATTACCGAACTTCACGTTCACATTAAAAACTATTTCTAAGAAAATTAAAAGTGACAAAGCCTAACGTGTCAACAGGAAAATAGAACTACTGTTTGATTAACTTCTACTTATTAATTTACATACAAATATTCACAAATATTGACAGAATGAATCCGCGACAGACCATCAATACACGAACTTGTAACGGCAAGTTAATGGATATTTTGATTTAGTAGCACGATGAACATTGCCCTTAGTTGACGAATAATCGGTAGCGACATACCAACTTTGTTAAACAAATAAGATCGCACCATGGCTATAATATACAAATATTTTTACAATTTCTACATTAGTCAATTCAATAAGTAAAAACCCTAGCACGAGGACACTCTTAAAAATACAATTAACACACAGCACACCCAGACTCAAAGCAAATACTTTTGGATCACACTAAGCTTGGACGTGTCGAGATCGAATCAAGAACTAGACTTAAAAATAAGATAACTTTGTAACTTCATACAAACCACGAACAAATAGAGTAAAACCGCTAATACTTTCGTGCTTTTTAAAATTCGTAGTAATAGTTACACCTTTAAATATACTAGCTTTCCTTGCTATAAGCTTCCTCAAGAACTGCTTCCTCAAGCTATCATACGCAACAAGAATTTTGAGATTAGCGCGTTTGAACAAAGAAACTCTTCTGCTTTATAGAATAGTATCTACTCTTCCCGTGGGTAGAAGGCATTAAAAGAATAGGTACTTATTAACGGAGAACAGCCCTAACTAAGCATTTTTATCACTAAACTTGCCAAATGAGTTAAAACTTTAGAGTCAAAATTTTTGCTTGCCATATTTAGTTATAAAGTCTCTCGGTCTATGTTTTGCAGGAGAGATCTCGAGAATAAAATTAATAGTAATAAGTAATAGTCTATAGTATTTTTTTTTATGTTTGCAGAACTTATCGTCGTTGGGGCAGAAAGGTTCTAGACTCCTCACAAGGTGGTCCGACGACCTTCTAAGGGTGGTGGGCAACTAATGAATGAGAACGGCGAACGATCGGCCACGGTGGTCAACATTGGGGGGAGGGGGGCTATGTCCAGCAGTAGACCTGTTTCGGTTGATAAGATGATAGTGATGATAGGATTTTTAAACTCTGAGAGAACCTAAAATGTGTTTATCTGTACAGTTGCATACTCTATAATATCAAACGATATATTATCAGACGTAGGAATATATTGTACCTACTGATTTACGTTTTATAGCATTAAAAATACAATAAGTACTTACTATGCTATTACTCCGTGAAAATTTAGATTTACTAATAATTAATTGTTTATTTATTTTTTTTATTTATTTATTTATCATAATAACAACAATATAGGCTTACAGCAGAACCAACACGCTTATATGTTGTATACTAATAAAAATCAATCTTTAGTGATAACATCAATATTATAGTAAATTAAAATAATGTCATCTGAAATATTATAGTAATAAATATATATATAAATTAAAAAAAATCAAATATAAAAATTCTGAAATAATAGTAACCTCAATACAATAGAAAACTTAAAATAATGTCGCGTAAAATAATAATGTCATAATTTATTACTAAAGTATAAATTTATATTTACAACATAGACTGTTTAGTGTAATGTATGCAATATTACTGTTTTGCACATTTGGTTAGCTGTGCAATAGAATATGTCTGCATCAAGATTTACTACTAATAGATTATTGATCAGTTCGATAGCTCTTCCAGTACTAGTGGCCTGAGGCTTGCGCCATGATGTTGGTACAGTTAAAAGTGTATGTTGTCGCCGTCCAATGGCGCGCATAAATTGGTCTGGTACATAAAAGTAGATGTTTTCTCTCACCGATGGATTATCCACTTTATTTGTGAGAAGCAAGTAATAATGCATTATGAGCATGAATTTAGCATTGTTTGTTATGAAAATATTAGTTATTTAGCTAACAAAGGATATCCTTTGAAATTAATAATTTATTTATAGCATAGTAATGCAACTCAAGAAATGATTATACGTAATTTGTTTACGCAATTAATAGGTTTCTAAATCACCAAAATAAATTAAAAAACATATTCCAGTGTTTTCTTATCTGTAAATAATCGAAACCAATGCAACGAGGTAAAAAATATTAAAAGTATTAAAAATATTATTATTACAAAATTTATTTCTTAATATTTTCAACCGAAGAGTACTGAACAAGATAAGGCACGCGTGTGCCACAATTGTTAAGAACCATAAATAAAGCGATTAATACTATAATAAACGTGCACTTAATCATTCTTCCAACGATTTTAAAACAATACTAATAACTATTTACTTACGTTTCGTACAATTTCTGGCAGCTGTTCAACGATTTCTTAATGAACCGAAAACTTTAATAACCATACACAATAATAATTTCCAAAACAATACACTACAACACAATACACTAGTTTCAAAAACAAAACTAAATTCAAAAATTCCCTCCTTAGGTCACAAAGTATTTAAACTTGGAACACTGCAACACATTTCGCAAGTTATAGAACATCATCAATTTCAAAAACAAAAAAAATCAAGTGTTTTTTAATTTCAAACACTCACTAATTTGAATAATAGTTTGTATTATGTATCAGTAATATTTAAAATGTTGTATCGAGGTTCGAATTTCGAAAGTTTTGTAGTGTTCGCGCGCGACGTCGAGGCATGCACGACGTACGGATTGCGCGGAACGACTGAGTTCGCTCCGGTTCGCTGTTTGCCAGATTGCAAACATTGGCTGCAGTGTACCATGTTTAATTATTTTACTCTGTGGCTATAACTCCATGTAAATGAAATATTAAGATTGTCGAGATTTAAGAGTAGAATTCTGCAATAATTGAACTTTAGGCTTCGTTAAATTAATATCGAGAATAATTAATTTGCTATTTTTAGTACATGTTATTTTAGTAGTTTATATGGTAACATATTTTTCTAAAAGATCACTAAACCTCCATAACGGTTTTGTGTGTTTACTATTGTACGTACCTATATATTCACGCAAAAGTATCGAGCTTGATTCACGTCTTCGCGTTCTATCGAGAAATTCTTAGTAGGTATTAGATGTTAAAAACGTGAGTGATATACAAGACAGTCCTGGTATACCCTTTGAGGGAAAAAGCGTGGCGCCATATTATTTTTTGGAGTAAAATAAAATACCGCAGAGGTGTCTGAAAAATGGCAATACAAAAAGTATTGGTCCATAATTTGGCAAAAGGGTAAGAAATAAACTATTTCTCAAATAGTGACTAGCAGAAATTTCCTTTAACGTACGTGTTGTCGAATATTGCCCTCAGAAGGAACGTCTCATGGAATTTTGGCACAGCTTTATTAATATTTCCGCTTTAATATTTCTAAATAAACAAGGATTGTAAAACGAATATCACTAAAACTTTGCAATGAACCGACGGCGACGCGGCAATGTAGGTAATTTTCTATTTGAATTCTGTTTCATCGTTGTTCTGTTTTATTCATATACAAGCTTTCCGCGACGCGTTTTCACCCGCGTTTTTGCTTACTGCTCTGCTCACGTCGCGAATAGCGTGATGTTACATAGCCTATATCTTTCTTCGAGAACTGGGCTATCATACGCATTGGCAACGGGAACAGAGCAGTAACCAAAGATGTAACTTAACGCCGGTGAAATCGCGCTTCGGCAAGCTAGTTTTAAATATAAGTTATACTACAATGTTATGTTCAGTCATAAAAAATATTCTGTCTGATGGTAAGCGGCGTCTTTGTAGTGGTTCTACAGAGACGCCCCGTTTGAGATTTTACATTTTTTGAATGCTTCGTTAAATTATTTTCACGCCCACTTAAAAATTCTTAATCAAATTTGTAAGAAAACATGCGCTGGTAAAAATATATATGAATAAATAAGTTTTATTTATAATTTCCCAACTTTTACTAATGAACATAATTTTATTTATTGCTAAACTTTTGAATTAAAGAGGACGCGTTTGAATACATACGTGTTTTACGACTCACATTACTTAATGCCTTTAGTTGAACTCTTTACATAAGTTGGGGAATACTCCCTATAATTATGACAAATTTTAATTATATAATTAATTATTTGGACATTAATATTAGAAGAGAAGTTTCATTATGTGTGGATTTTGGTTTTAAAATAATTATGGACATTTCTTATCGTGAGTGATGTAATAGGTGGCTACCTATTACATCACCTACGATAAGAAACCTCCATTAAAATGAATTAAAGGAATGATAGTTAACGATCACTAACCCGACTAAAAGGTTCGTGACTGTAGCTTATCTCTCTCTTTGGGACACGCCTATGTCAAGCAGTGGGCGTCTTTAGGCTGAGATTTAATAAACTTTATTTTTTACTTGTTCTTCTGCCGAAGTCAAGAAGGGTAATGATTTTCGAGTGTACGTGTTTATATATGTAAGTATGCATGTTTGTATGTCTATTTCTTTGACACGCTCTACAGTCTAAATAGCATAAAGGATTTTAATCTATGAGGTGTCATTAGATTCTTATTGTGGGAGTGACATGGAGTACATAATATTTCAATGTACCGTCAGCACAAGAAAAAAATATTTTTTTCACTTCGTTTGAGACAGGCGGGCTTTTTGTTTTTAAGCTATTGCATAGCTTATATCGGGGGTTTGCGCGGCGACCGAATCAAGAAATTCCGTAACGAAAACAAAACCTAACACCCTCCACTCCGTCTACCATGTAACGAGCGTTCGCTTAACGTGTATGAAAAATTTATTTCTCAGGATAAACACTAGTGGCGCTAATTTTTACTACACATAAACCAAATATTTTGTCACATTTGCAATAAATTTTATCTGGTAAAACTATCTATATAAAACTAAGATTTTAATAACGTGTAATAATGCATCACTGTAATGTAATGGTCCCAGTTTTATTCTTTTTCGGAGTAAAAATACGTAGCAGGATGATAAAAAAATCCTGAATAACCTACATGTATTGTAAGATAAAAATATTTTAAACGATATTAACTTCTAATTTATTCAATAAAAAAACGAAATTGTTTTCTTATTGGTCACCACGCTCAAAAAGTGTAACTTGAATTAATATCAAAGAAAAAACTTGAATTAATATCAAACAAAAAAAACCCTACATATAAAAAATAAATAAATAATTAAAATTGCATAAGTTGATAGAAAATTCTATGTAATAGCTTTACTGCGGCAGTCCCCTAGAGCCACAGGTTTTTAATATTTATAATATTTGACGAGTCCTAAGCAAGTATATACTTGCAGTAAAACACTCTAGCGGTTTTCATAGATTATCGTGTGCTTGTGCTATTTTCATTACACAAACACTGTCGGTTAGGAAGCACAGAATTTTTCTGCGTTTGTAAAGGCCACGGTGTATTACAACAGTCACAAGTGTCTATAACTTTCATTATCTACAATGCATCAAACAACCCGTACTCTCGTTTACTACAATAATATCTTTAATAGTACAAAATAAAAGAAAATTATCTTTGTTCGTGCCATTTGGTGCTTAATGATCTTTTTACTCACCAAAATAATATTTCACTGATGAGAGCTAACATTCGTAAATTCACTGCCAGATGGCGTTAGTAACAAATTAACTATGGAAATTTAAAAATGTAAAGTAATATTAAACTTTATCTTTACGTTTATAGATGGTGCTTAGCACGATTTTTTATTTTATGTAAATTGTGAGTTTTATTTTTGATACTTTCTATATTTTATAGTTTCTAAACAAGTTATGGCCTAATAGGTACCCAAAACCCAAACGCTATTTAACTATTAAAAAGTCTTCCTTTTATTTATATTAAAGTTTCATTTATTTATGTATTTAATAATCAACTTATAACAGATTATAGGTCACATTAAACAGGTTTTACATAAAAATAAAGATAAGGACAAACAAAACAAAAGATGAAATGTAAATACAAAATTAAAAGTGACAGAGATAGCCTTAAGGTTCATTTTCCAATGTTTGAGCATTAGCTATGTTTAATAAGTTTTTATTTCTTAAATGAATTGAAATAAAGATGAAAATATTCTCATGGTTATAATAGAAGCTTCGTCACCTTGCTCCAACTGATATGTAACTTTAAAATATATTAGACATATAATTAATTAATCTATCATTTATCGCAAACCATCAAGAGAAGAAAAGTCGCCTACCTGGGTCATGTCTTGCGACAAAATAAGTACGAGCTTCTCCAACTAATGATGATGGAGAAAATCGAGGAAAAGCGTTGCGCTGGACGCAGAAATAAATCGTGGTTGCGAAACATCCGAGAATGGACCAGTATTGCAAGCGTAGAAGAACTATTTCGCTTGGTACAAGACAGAAATAAATTCGCTGCGCTAACGGCCAATCTCCAGTAATGAAGAGGCACCAAAAGAAGAAGAAAAAGATCATTTATCGGGTGGATGGGGACTCATGATCAACCAAGGTGGCGTAAATTGGGAGACGCCTATGTCGAGCAGTAGACGTCTTTTGGCTGATACCTATGATTATGATAATTTAATGTCTACAATATAGAACTACTGCACTTCTAGCCGCAACTTTCATGAGACTACTAAGGAAATACCAAGAAGAGTAGCAGCGTTGCTAACATACATATCTTGATGTAGTTAGATAGGAATGTAGTTTCGCAAATGCCTTAGATTTAGCACTATTTCGACAAGCACTAAATAGACAGAATTCTATTAATACACACATAAGTACACTTTTGGAGTTCTAGGAATATTTTTACTAGTCGATCTGTTGATAATAAAGTAAAATGGGTCACCGATAATGTTATTTATTATTTTAGTTCGCAATGTACTCGTACCGTTTTCCTGTTTGTCTGTTACGCTTTCACGCTTAAACCACTGAACTGATTATGATGAAGTTTGGTATAGAGATAGAATAGACCTTGGGGAACAATATAGGTTGTCGTTTACCGCGAAAAACTGTCTTGAGGGAGTTAAAATACGGCATGAAAGTTTTATATCGCATTTTGCGCAACCAGCATTCCCGCGTACGGAGCTGCAAGCAACAGCTAGTTAAGAATAAAGGATTATATAGTAAAATCAAAAAACGGACAGCTGAGTCTTTACAATGACATAGTGAACCAGAAAAAGGGGAAGAAATACTAGTGACCACATTTTGTGCATATGAGTTGACTAATGTATTGCAATGCGACTCTTGAAAGTTCAAATAAGTCATAACTGCTGACTGATTGTCCTAGTTAGGCATATAGGTTATACCACCCACTGTATATACATTATTAATACTGCAAAAATAAATTAGAAAAGAAGTCGAAATGGCCCTGTGGATCAGGCACCGGCTTTGTAAACATGAGGTTTAATCCGGGCAAGTACCAATGTGATTTTCAAATCATTATGTACTTTAGTTTGTCTTGGACATTTCTGACTGACGACGGTAAAGTAAAACATCGTGAGGAATCCTGGACTTAAAAGTCTGAAATAGCCAATCTGCCTTGAGCAAGCGTGGTCATTAATGCTCATGCCTTGTCTATATGAGAAGAGGCCTTTGCCCTGTAGTGGGACAGTGAACAGGCTGGTATTATTATTATTATTATACTAATAAAAAATAGTATTTTCAGTTTTGGTTTTGAAATTATTTCACATAAATGGATACAAATAACTAACTAACATACATTATTTTCATTTTCTTTAAACATGCAATTTTACATACTTCATACGTTACATAAAACATGACGCAATACCACTGCTTTGAACTTAAAGGTGGGTCCTTATCTTCAAAGAAAATGTGAAATAATTAGCCTTGATAGAAGGCCTGAAGTGTCATTATGGCAAAATATAAAGATGTGTATAGCTTTTTCTCAGAACATTATAAAGAACATATTTTTGCCTCAATAATTAGATTTTTCATCTTTTCGTCTCTCCGCTAACTATTTTACACCAAGCAATGATTTTTGTTAACGTTTTTACCATCGTTTAAATAATTAAATTCTAGAAAGTTTTTGGATATATTTATGTTTTTTTTTAATAGAAAAATAAAAAATAACCGAGAATTTACATATTTGTAATCTGTAATCTATACTATTATATAAAGCGAAAGATTTTGTTTGTTTGTTTGAACGCGCTAATCTCTGGAACTACCATTGGCATTTAAATAATTCTTTTTGCTCATGCTAGCCCAGTTCTTGAGGAAGATTATAGGCTAAGTAATATCACGCTACTGGCGACGGGAGTAGAGCAGTAAGCAAAGACATGAGTGAAACCGCGCTGCAGAAAGAAGTTATGCCCTAAAAATATATAAGTACCCGCGTGCGAAGCCGCTCAATCCGCCTTGAGCACCCGTTGTAATTTCCCTGTATGAGAATAATTTAATAGCCTTAACCTTGCAGTGGGAATTAAATGGAGTGGGACGAAAATAAATTTAACAAAACACTTAAAATACTCAAGACTTATATAAAGCGGAAGAGATTATTTGTTTGATTGTTTTAACACGCTAATCTCTGGAAATAAAAGTCAGATTTGTATAATTCTTTTTGCGTTTGATAGTCCAGTTCTTGAGGAAGGTTATAGGCTATGTAGCATCACGCTACTGGCGACGGGAGCAGAGCAGTAACCAAAGATGTAACTTAACGCGGGTAAAACCGCGTTACGAGAAGCTACTTAAACAATAACAGACGTGGGATGTTAATCACCTGGCACCTACTTCTTTATAAGTGTTCTCAAAAGTTATTGTAGGTATTGTTTTGCAATAGGCTTAAATTTATATTAAGAAAATACTGACAAACAAATTGGGAAATCTATTAAGTATTTTTTGTTATTTTTAGAATGTTCAGTGACACCTTAGCTCTGTTTTTGAAGGAAGGTTGTGTTTTTCGGGCGTATGTATGTATATATGTATATTATATTATGTATGGTCGTCTATTTCTTTGAAACGCTTTTCAGCCTAGCCTGTCATTAGGTTCATATTGATTGTGGAAGTGACATAGGGTATATAAAATTTCAATAAAGCGTGGGCTCGAAAACGTCTTTCTTTATAGTTTGTTGCAGGCAGACAGGATTTTTGTTTTATAATAATATATTTAGCTTGTCTTAGCATTGTTACTGAAATACTTAAAGCAACCATATTAATAGGTTACGGTTAACATCTGAAGATTAATAAAAAATGTGATGCGAAACATGACTTATAATTATTTGACATCTTCTTATGTAAAGTTTTTTTCAAAGACAACTCTCGCTTTTCCAGAAATTTTAACTCGCGGGGTAGGTACTTTACTAATATATAATTAATATACACATTAACGAACATGAGTGCCATCAGGATTACTTTTAGGGAAGTGCATCGACAAGTTTCTGAGTCCAGAATTTTGGCCAAAAGGTGTAGTGGTTCGACGCTTTCGTGGAAGGCTTAGCAACACCGAACTGCGTAACACGTCGCCGAAAAAGTAATTGTGTTTTTAGATATAAGTTTTAATATGTATTTTAGGTTAAGGTATTTATTGTATAGGCCATGATGCCTGAAATAACGGATTTATTATTATTATTATTAAAATGACTTTCAGAAGGGTGCATCTGGCTTTTAGAGAGGTGCATATGACTTTTAGCGAGTTCATGCGTACACATCTCTGAACAAATATTTGATCACTAGTGTACAGTTTTAACTACAACTTCTTACACAGCCGCCGCACGCAGTCTCAATGAGCCACTGAGGCAGTCATTTTATGTGTGTATTGTGTTAAAACTTTAAGAAATATCAATATATTCGTTTTTTGGAGAAACTATTTTATTTTGGCAATAAATGAGTGCTGATATTTTTGACAAGATGAAGAATAAGCTCACATGCAGTATATTCTTGGCATATAGTTAGACTGCAATGCGTCCAGTTCATGTCTACTGATAGCAAGAACCAAACACTATTAAATATTATTATAATAATACCAGCCTGTTTTACTGTCCCCTTCTCATATAGAGATGGTATGAGCATTAGTCGCCACGCATGCTCAAGGTGGATTGGCAATTTCAGACTTTTAAGTCCAGGTTTCCTCACGATGTTTTGCTTCACCGTCAGTCAGAAATGTCCAAGATAAACTTAGTAAGTACAAATGATTTGAAAAATCACATTGGTACTTGCCCGGATTTGAACCCAAGAAGCCAAGGTCTCTAGGTCTCTATTCTCTATTCAAGGACTACCTCGTATTTACAAAGCGGGTACCATCCACTGGACCATTTCGACTTTTGACAAACACTATTGTAATCTACATTAAAACAGCAAATTTTTTGTTGTATTGCAAAAAGGCACTCACCTTTTTTAAATAACATTAAACTGATACAGATTTTTATACCGTCTGTACTTTATACGTACTCGCTATTGTTACTCCAGTGGTCAAATGGGTACTCAAACTAAGGAAGGATCAAATTTTTAGGGTCGAATGGGCTCGTAGCCCTAATGACTATTCTGTTCATATTGTGAATATCAATGGCACGGTATTATTTTTTACCTACTTGTGATATTATTGTCTTTAATACAATTTTTTTAACAAACCTTGTGCAATTATCAACTTTGTCAGTCACTTAAACTTCTAAGAGGCAGTACAAAATTATAAATAATTAATAAAATATAAAAGTCTGTCATAGGTGCAGACAAAATAGTTAAAAAAACTTTATTATCATTCTTATTGATATCGAATTTGGCTATTAACTGAGCTATTCGATTAATAATCCGAACACATTCCATTAAAAATAATGTAAATCTTAGACGACATCACAGAATAACCAATTCAACGAATATATGTTTTCCTACGTAAAAAAAATAATTTATTCAAAGGTCTATTATTTGCAAAACGATACGTGCTTCTAATGAACCACCAAGATTTGTCAAGATACCATTAAACTTGAACGCGACGCAAAAAATAAAAATAGACATAATTTTGATCTCAATAATGTATCCTATTAATAATAATAATAATAATAATATTCTACCACATTCACACAGCGCCATCTAGCCCCAAATTAAGCAATTGTATTTGCTTGTGTTATGGGTACTAAACAACTGATATACTACTTATATACATTTTTTTTTTTGTAAATACATACATATTATAGATAAATTACACCCAGACACAGAACAAACAATCATGCTCATCACACAAAGATTTGTCCTGGGTGGGAATCGAACCCACGACCTCTGGCTTAGTAGTCAGGGTCACTAACCACTAGGCCAACAGGCCAGTCATATATATATAGTCTATTGAAATTTATACTGTCATAGCAAGACCGGTGATATCTAAAATGTACATATTTAATCTCTACACTATTATATAAAGCGGAAGCGTTCGTTTGTTTGTTTTTTTATTTGTTTGAACGCGCTCATCTCTGACTTGAAAATTCTTTTTGCGTATGATAGCCCGGTTCTTGAGAAAGATCATAGGTTATGTAACATCACGCTACTAGCGACGGGAGCAGAGCAGTAACCAAAGACGCGGATAAAACCGCACTGCGGGAAGCTAGTATTATTATACAAACTATTCTTGATCTAAAAATAACACCCTTTTACTTATTAAAGGACGGACTTACCGACCACCCTCATAACCCTGACTTGTAACTCAGCCATGTGATACAAAATTGGGAGAACGGATTTTTCTTCGAGCTGTCACTACAGTTAGTAACGGTCCAGTGCTTTTTGATAACCTACATAATAGAGGAATTTTTGGGAAACTATATGGCAATTTGTCAACATAAATATTAACAACTTAAGATATAGAAAGTTGCGTAGATTACTTTTATATTTTCGAGATATATGCATTTTGGCTACTTAATAAACTTGAGATGTTAGGAACGAGGCTTTAACAAAAACCTTTATAGAATGAGTCTGATAAATACGCCGTTACGGAGAACTTAACACTTTCCGGGACAGTAAACGTATTTGGCCGTGATAACAATAAAACATCTATTGTGTCTACAGTAGTGTCCATGTAAGGGTTAAGGGACGAAATGAGAGACTATATTTTCATATGTGAATGCAAAACCTGTTACCATTTCTACATCCAGAACTAGAAGACTACACATCTCCAATATACTACTAGAGTTCACTCCATGATGATGATGATTGAAGAGTAAAAGAGAGGTGTATAGGACAAAATATTCCAAAGTGTTAACCTCGGAACCCATATTGTTCCACGTATTAGTATCAGGATCTTAATATGCTACTATAATTCGAAACTAGTTAGGAAAGCCTAAAGCAATCAAAGTAGGTACTATAATAATAACATTCAAAGCTTTATACTTAAGTCGTATAAGCTGATGTAATGGCTAAGGTAGAAGGGAATATGACAAAATAGATGCCAATTAATTTGAATATTTTCGTAAATATTTAATTTGCATGACGCCATCTTACCCTCAGTTTCTGGAAGGCTGATCAACGAAAAATAAAGTAATCAACTGTTAAATCTTATGTGAAGTACCTTTAAAGCATGCTAAAAGCATGAATAATTAGTTTAATTTGATCTAATAGTAAATAATTAGAATACATTAAACTAAATAAAACAAAAATACTTATTTATTCATTCTTTTCGCAACCCAATTTGTACTTTACATGAGACTTACGAGTAACAGGTGACCCATCGCTTCGCATCGTGTAGCAAAAATCTTCCTAGTTTCATCACTTTTGTACATTTTGTATAAAGTATTGCCATTACAGGTGGACTGCAATACAACGCACTGGGCAGCGCGACACGTATGTGCTTTGACGCAATTTCGCAATGCGTTGTAGTGCCGCCGTAGTATACACCAGACTTATTTTACTGTACCATTCCTCCACTTAATCATAACACTCTATTTATTTTAAAGTAATCAAAAGCTATATATATCTCGGATCGTCCGGGGAAGTACTACCCTCTCATAGAAGATCGACGTAAGAGTAGTAATATCCGTACTACTGCGTTTCGCTCGGTGAGTGAGAGCGCCGGAGGCCCAATTTCCCCCCTTTCCTCTTTGCTCACCTCCCTCATTCCCTTCCCCTAACCCCATTCCCAGCCGCCATAGTGGAGCCACCATACCAGCAGTTTAAGAAGATGGTATAGTGGCCACCACTTCTAGATTCCACTGACTGCTTACCATCAGGCGTGGTTGAGTCACTTTGGTAGGCAAATATAAAAAAAAAAAAAATCGCATATCAGATCGGCGACCCAGATTCACTCCACAAGATCGCAGGGAACATCAAGAATCTGATGGCGTTCTTTGAGGAGCTGGGATGGATCGACTGATTGCCGCCCACCTACACGCAAAATACGCGCAAATTAGTATCGGTATAAACAGCCCGATGATACCAATATCAAACCAAGCTATAGCATATTTTTCTGACGAAATAATAATTTAGTGATAAGTTATTGGTCGTTTTCATAGCTTTAGTACAAATAATTTGAGGACTGACTACGGACTTTTAAAATTTTTACATGATTGCTGATTTTTTGTACGACTAAGGTGACAAAAAAGCATACAGCCTACCAGGTGATGAGCACCTTAGCCTAGACATTATATTTTAATCAAACTTCTTAGTTTCGTAGGCAATTCTATACCTCATTTCAAGTTTATTACCCCGATAATGAATAAATCTATTATTTACTCAACTATAATAGGTATTAGGTACTTTACGTTGATGGTGCATTATTCTGAAAACAGTTTGGGTTTGCAATTTTATATTTATTGTTATTTATACAAAGAATTTCATAGTCGTCATTGCAGTAATGATGCATTAAAATGACATATTTTGTAAAAAGTATATATATAATGTATATAATTTTAATAAAAGAAATCGGTTACCTATAATATTTAGTAGGATACTCTAGGCGTAAATTTAGAGTCAAATTACTAAATCAGCAAATGCTTTAATGTTTGCTGATATTAACATCAGATAAACTTTGCAGATTCAATTGATTCAAGAATCAATAGAATAAAATACCTACTACCAAGTTTTAAAACAAAATCATCATTTATTCACTACCATGCTTACATAAATTATTCTTAGGACATTAACTTTACTGTACTCAACGCTAATCGAGGCAAATTAACAGATTAACATTTTGTTTTACGGCACTTGAAGCTTAAGCTTAAACAACACTGAAGATGAGATCGTGACTTTCCAATTTGTGAAACAAGGCCGAATTCTAACAAAGGAATATTAAGAACACCCTCCAATATAAAACTACATTACAAAAGGCCGTACAAGTACGTACAAATTAAATTTGGTGTGCGTTTAAAAATTGTTTGATCAAAACGCTCACTACGGAAAATGTAGGACCATGAGCGTGTTTTCATGGCATGTTTATTACGTTATTTATGAAATTACTATAATCAAATGCGTCTAGATTTCAATTTCATAAACATGCTATGTATTTAAATATTAAACACTAAAATTGTTATCAGTTCATGTAAATAATGACCATGTTGTGTAGTTAATGTTGTAATAGTTTTTTTTCATACAACTTTGGTGGCAAACAAGTATACAGGCCACCTGATGGTAAGTTTTATCTGCAATCTATAGAGATGGCTGTATTTTCTAAGCATCGCAGAAGTAATAATGCTTAAAAACACAACCAAGCCGTTGCCGACCACAGAGAAGGGCATGAGAAAGGAAAAGAGAAACGGAAGAGGACCGAGGGGTTATTTAGGCTGGCGGCGCTCTCACTCACCGAGCGAAACGCATAAAAACATATTCTTACGTCGATCTTCTAGGAGAGGGTAGTACTGTCCTGGTCGATCCGACTCAAACATGCTGAAACCAGCGTGGATCTACTACCGTACATATTATTATAATAGTATAAAAGCAGAAGGTACACTTTGACTTACTCACTTTAGATTCTCACAAACGTATTCATAAAATCCTGTACTGACAAAGTCAATCAGTTAAGAAAAGACAAGTTGTTTCTTTCTTCTAGTTTCTTAGCTTTATACGCTTTATATGATGATGTAGGAGAACATATAGCCCGCTAAATCACCTAAAATAAATAATCACCGACCGACTTTGGTGCTTCAATTTCTTAGTTTTATCTAATAAGATTATTGAGACAAATCTTTTAATTTGTCCCAAAATTCAATTGTTAGGAACAAAATGTAATTATTGAGGCGTCTTAAGAACTTAATTCGATTTCTTTAAAACTTAATAAATTACTTTAAACGATTGATTTACTCGAGTAGACGATTATTGAATTTAGAAAAATATCTTTAATTTAAATGCTATGAAAGAACTTATATATTGGGTATTACACGAAAATCTGATTGCTTAATGTTCTTATAACGTTATTATACTAAGTAAATTCAGTTCTGTCGATATTTTTTTTCAAATTTCAAATTTTTTAGTTCTTTATTCAAAGGCTTCTAAAGCCCTATTACTAAATCTTCAATGCCTGTATCACATGGACTTAAAGAACAGTGGGTGTGTTTTACCTGTTTCTTATATTTTTAAAGAATAATGTTCTGCGACTATATTAATAATACGCGGGTATTATTTGATTCTATTATTTTGTATATTTTTGCATACATTATTCACAATTATAAAGTTTTCGTAGTATTCAATGGTGTCACCATGTGTGTGGTCACAATTACGATCATACCGACGATGATTGACCTTGAAGTTGCCTTTACCTGACATCCTTAAAACAAAAAAAAAACTTGTATCTGAAGTTATAGGTGTCCTTTGCTGCCAATACTGCTACCTGCATTGTGGTTTTACTCGCGTTAAGATATATTATCTATATATGCTTACTTTGAGTCTAGATAGCGTTGTGTAGCGGTGTGTTGTGATATTATAACCTGCCGTGTATTCAAATATAGTACAATGAAAAAAAAAAAAACATACGACACGTATTGATAACCTCCTTCTTTTTTGAAGTCGGTTAATAAGTTGACTCGCAGGATAGTCAGGTTTTAAACGCATTTCTAAAAAAACCACACCATCGTGGTCGATGACTTCTCATTATAGCACTTAGGGTGACTCACGCTTCTCAAATTTGATGCGAAATATCAGTCAATCTGAAATTATAACCAAATATCGAATTTTCCCAAAGTTCTAGACAAATAATGGGTCGTTGACTTCAAGGCTGATTTGCTTCCATTTGACATCGCTATTTGAGGCCGTCCAATTAAATGGGATGACTTTGATTTAGGCTATGCTTTTATAAAAATGAAAGGCTTTTTCTTCTACATGTCCATATTGAAGTCTGGCCTTGAAGTTCTTCTGTATAGATAGATGTTACATCCTTTTATACTATTCTCATAATATAGAAGAGTAGGTATAAAACACGAGTTATTTTTTATTGCAAATAAATCTTACTTCGCCAATGACGTTTTTTACAGCTAGCCTAAAACACTTTTCTATATAAACATCGTAAAATCTCTGAAGATGAAAAAATATAAATTCTGAACATACGTTTCTTTAGGGTGCACAGAAAATAATCGTAATAATACACAGTGAAAGGTTAAACTTTTCGAAAATCCTTAATTACTCTTAAATTATTGACACATACCCTGCCGTTTTTTACTACGAGAATGGGACAGTAAATTTTTAAATTTAGACCCTTAACAGTCGCAATCCTTTATCAGCTATCAGTCAACTTAATGATGGATTCCATTTTTGTTTTTTTTTTTTGTTGAAAACCGGTTACAGACACTAGCGGTCTGGCGTATTCCTAAACTGGGTCGGGTCTATTTGGCGCAGTCGTGAGAAACATAATAGTGTGGTAGAAAATGTTTGCTCTTGTGTCATTATAATTTTTTAATTGTGCTTGTGTGACCTGTTAAGAATTTGTGTTTTTTGTCTGTGTCAAATAAATTTATTTTCTTTCTTGTCTTTCATTTTGACTGGTCTTCGAATGAAATAGTTAAAAAAAAATCAACCAGCACAAGTTAAGCACCAACTTTCGAAAATGAAAATGAAAATATATTTATAGGTTCATTAAATTAACACATATGAACGTCAAAATTTACAAAATATCAGCCAATTAACCTACAGCCAGTTCGCTGACGAAGTAGAGCCATGAGAAAAACTGGCAAGAAACTCAGGTCACTCTTTTTAATCGCCAGGTTATTACAATTTTTGTAAGTTACAATTTCAAGTAGCATGCAAAGTGACACAGGCAATACACTTAACTCTGTAGGTAATTAATAATATATATCTATAGATAATTAATTTTCGTGATAAGACCTACTCGTCACCACCTAAGCGTATTGAAATTGCTTGTGTGATCAACTGATATAATGTTCTGTGTCTAAGAATTCATCTTCATCCATGAAAACGAACATTATATTTTAGAGTATTATTTTTCTTTAATTAAGATTTACTACATTATAAGGTTCATTATAAATTTTAAATTAAATCATAATCTGAGTATTTTAGTTATGACGGTTATAAAAATTGCAATGCGGTGGTTTCCCAGTCTTATCGAGGAACGTCCGTTCAAAAACGTGTCGAATGTCAATCTCGTTCATATTGAAGAGAAGAGAATAATGGTAGCAAATAGAAATAAATATTTTATTACCACCAGTTCCGCAATTCCCTTTTTAAAAGCATTTCAAAGGTTACACCATTCTTATTCCAGTGATATTTAATGTACCTATAATTTCGATATTTTACGTGTTCGTTGCCCAAGTCTGACGTCTAATGACATTGATCGATTTGCGATGCGTCGACAGAGTTGCGAAAATAGCAAAAGTTACACACCGCATGGTTTTCTGAACGCAATGAAACAAAGCAAACAAAAAATAACGGTTATTAAAAGCTGATAATTATGTTTGTTGTAATGTTTATATATTTTCTTTCTTTCCTTCCTCAATCCTTTCACCTACCCCACTCCCTTCGCGGTAGGCAAAGGCTTCGCAGATACCCTGGCAGGAGTAATGCTTGGAACTCTGAGTCATCCATGAGCGACAGATACCACTTAGCAACACGCGGGCAAAAAAAAAATTTAATCCAGTAATCTTGTCAAGTTTGTCTTTAACTACCAATATTTCTAGTATTACTAATATTACTCTTTAAAATATTTTACGTATCCAAAAATACCGTTTTCAGGAAACATGCTATATAAAATGCTAAGGTTATTTATTATAACGAGTTGCTAATAAAGCGTTCGTATTTATCGGTATTTGTTAAGACTGGCAGTCCCGTGGGTAGGTGCGGTTTTTCGAATACTAATGGGTGGAAATGGACTTATAGCTTTCAAGATTTTCTCGATGGAAAAGTTCGTAGCTGTCACAAATTTACTAACAAATCGATAGAGGGTATATGGTAAACAGGTGATTTAAACAATCAATCAGTTTAAGTTACATTGCCGCGACTTAATCCTCGAGATTTAAATAGATGATGAATAAAATGTGTTCTTTCCAATACGTATTATGGTGGTATATTCTTGCACTAGCTTCCAGCGGCGCGGTTTTACCCGTGTTTTTGATTACTGCTCTGCTGCCGTCACCAGTAGCGTGATGTTACATAGCCTATAATCTTCCTAAAAATCTAGGCTATCAAACGCAATAAGAATTATTCAAATCCGATTGGTAGTTTTAGAGATTACCGCAGTCAAACGAACAAACTCTTTCACTTTATATAATAGTATGGATTCTGATTATGTGCAACAGCAATGGATGTAAAGAGTGCAGAGAATTGGCTTATGAGTTGTAGGTATTCCATAACATAGTTATAGTTAGTTAGTCTCCAATTATTTTTTTATATTTTTTTAATATTAAGTACCAAGTAAAAGCTTTCTTTTGCAACTTGATTTATTTTGTCGATATTCTTCTTACAAGCTTCACGATGTCACCGACCCGTATTGTCCTTAGTGTGTCTATTCTGGACAAACATTCTTTTGTCGGAACAAAACCCATTGTTTACTGCACCCACTATTTCTTACTTAAAACAACTTGCCAACTTGAGTTATATAATTATCATTATAGCTTGAATTTAAGCACTACTAAATAATAATAATAAATACTAATAACATAGAGTTTCAAGAAATAAGTTTATAGATTTTAGCCAGGTTTTATTAATTATTAATATTCTTTACATTTAATTTCCATGGTTGAAAAATGTTGTTGGTTAGAATTACAGTTTTCGTTCATTATTATTCAATAATTATATCATGGATTTACTTATATTATTACAGCGTTAATGATCTAATATAAAAGCGAAAGTTCACTCACTCACTCACTCACTTACTCATCACGAAATCTCAAAAACTACAAGTGCTAGGGATCTTAAATTTTGCATGGAGGTTCCTTTTAAGACGTAGGTGCTCACTAAGACAGGATTTTACGAAATTCGACTCCTAAGAAAAGGAGGGGCTCAGTTTGTATGGAACAATGTGATTTCTTGGTCCAATATACTTAAATTTGTGCATAAACATTCTTCAACAGAATATATGAGAGACGTGTTTTGTGTTTTATTGAAACTCATTCTTAAACGGGGTTAAAAAGGGAAGAAAAAGTAATTTTGGGGATTATTGGCTTCGAAGTTGACTGGGATTATTGGCTTTTGTTTTACTACGGCGAGGATGGATGCTTCATTTTTATACCCCAGTAATAATAATATAATGGTATCTGCTGCAATTTTTTATTCTTACCGTGTAATGACTAGGAAAGGGGAGGTAGTCATCTGCTATATTTTCATTCGTTGTAGTCAGTTCTTAGTCGACATGTTTGCGAAAAGAAATCGAGACGGCAAGTTTGAGTTATATTAGGAACAATCAGGCTTAGCTTATATACGAGTATACTTGCAAGATGCGATAGGGTCACAGGACGTTAATGCTGATCAGCTGGGTCAGAAGTTAGTGCTGTCTACTTCTTTTACTGCGGGCACGCTATATGAATAAAATCTCAGAAACTACGAACTACTAGAATTGCACCTATGTCCTGCTAAAAGTATTATGCTAAAGGTAAAATATTTGTCAGAACAAACCAACAAAACTTTTGTGGGCAGTTAAAAACACCTTGCAAATGTATACTTACAAGGTTTTATAACTGCCCGTCCAAGCATTTAAGCTTACATTTGCCATGATAGTCTTGATATATTGTCATGCGGCAATAGTGCTATTTTTCAAGTCAGCGTACCCTCGTCATTTTAATACTCGCGGCTGTAGTTTCAGTTCACTGAATCATGAGAAACGTCTATTGCTGGACATAAGCACCTCCAAGTTTTGCATACTGAAGAATGACGACTAAAGCAACAAGGAACAAGCTACTGGTATGAATTTATAAAGACAATATTCAGTAGCGACAGTGGCAACAGAGGGCGCTGCGGTGCGCGCCTCCTTATATTCCCATAGAAAAGTATCTTTATTTATTTCAAAATGTTTAAAAAATTGTCCACCCGTGCGAAGCCGGTGCGGGCCGCTAGTTACATATAAAATAATACAATTTTATTGTCACATGTGATGTCATTCTAAACTACAATAGTTTAAAGATATGTCTGCATTAAGACTATCACTACCCTCTATTTAAATAACTTAAGTAACTTTAGGCTCGTCCTTTCAAGGCTGTGACCCTTACTAAATTGTTTCCCTAATGTAATATACATGTCATGAAATGCTTATAACTGTTTTAACGCTAACTCCGTTTAGCATACAGACTATCAATGAGAACAAGAAGGCCTTTATGGATCCAGTATTTCGAAATTTATATAATACTAGATTGCGCGGCGCGGTTTTACTCGCGTCTTTGCTTACTGCTCTGCTCCCGTCACCAATAGCGTGATGTTACATAGCCTATAACCTTCCTCGAGAACTTGGCTATCATATGCAAAAAGAATTTTCAAATCTGACTTGTAGTAAACAAATAAACAAACGAAGAAAAAACTTTTCCGCTTTACGTAATTTAAATAATACAATTATGTCAAAACTCGATGAGAATACATGCATTGGCAAAGTTTGTAAGATATGTACTTGTAATTGTTTTCTGACATAAGACTACAAAAGAAATAACTAAGCAATATTTGTTAGCGGTAAGAAAAAAATTTATCGACAAAAAAAAAACAATCACATTTTAATATTTTTGTAATCAGAACTCTGTTTATATACAGAGTGTATACGACGGTATGACATTAAATGCAATTACGTATAGTATGTGACATTATAAAGCGAGACAAAAAAAAATCTACTAAATATCTTCAATAGTTTAGACACAGGACAAATTAAAAAAAAAAAAATTAACACTATGTAAGTAAATAATAAATAATGACTTAAGTCATAATCCACGTCGAAGGATAAACGTTGCCGTTCATTACAGTTCAGTGAACTTGTCATAATAAAATGGTGTATTACTTCGTTACTATTAAAATATTATTTATTTTGTTAGAAAATTTCAAATTTTTGTTTTTCGTCAAATTACTTTTGTGATTAATTAGAAATCATTATATGGGCTAGTAACACCTGCCTTTTCATTTAATGTCAAACCGTCGTATACACTCTGTATATGTACCATAAAGTATCAATTGAATTTAAACGCTTTAAGTTATAATTATATTTGTGTATAGAAACTCGAATTTTTATCACTTTTAGATTTAGAAATCCCACTTGTGTGTATGTATGAATATGTGTATAAATTTGGTGGGTACCTATGTAGTTAGATACGGTACCGGAGACGGACATAGGCTACTTTTTATGCCGAAAATCACTCTGGTTCCTGAAGCAGACAAAAACATTTTAGACACGGGCAAAGCCGTGGGGCGCAGCTAGTATTTTTATAATAGCAAGAAAGTTGAAGTCAACAAATACCTTAAGTATTTAAGTACTTAACTTTTATAAATTGTAGACGATTTGACTTGGGCTTTTCTTTTGTCTGTTTATTTTACCGCTACGTGTTTAAGGACAGTTTCAATAACAGGAAGCATCAATCACGCCTTGTCAACCTTGACTTAAAATTTGTTGTACCGTCACCCGTCTTTAAGAATATGAACGGCGAAAAGTTTTCTTTACTTACTACTTCTTGGTTATGTTTGTTTATTACAAGAAGTAGTCATTGCATTGTATTTTGGTAGGCTAATTCTTACTAATATAAATGCGAAAATAACTCTGTCTGCCTGTCTGTTACGCTTTCACGCCTAAATCACTACCCGATTTTGGTAAAATTCAGTATAGAGATAGATTAGACATCGGGGAACAAAATAGGCTATCTTTTATCGCGAAAAAATGACGTAAAAGTGTTGAAATAGGGGATGCAAGTATGTATAAAAATCGTCAATGTAAACAGAGATATAACTGACATCCACGCGGGTGGAGCTGCGGGCAACAGCTAGTATAATATAAAAAGCAGGACTCGCGCACTGAGTGTTCCGAAAAAACTTGTAGTATATGTACTTGTAGTGTATGTAGTATACGATATCTTTTGATAGTGTTGTCATAGAATTTTGATGTTCGTACAGCTTCAAGAGGTTGCAAACAAAAGTATGCGATATAAATTTCAGTTTAATACCTTTATAAGTTACTGAAAAAAAGGTCTTGACAGATGGGCAGACGGGTAGCAAAGTGATCCTATATGGGTGTCATTTTGCTACTTGAGTTACGTAACCCTAAAAATGCAAATTTCACTAGATGAAATATGTTCAGAATTTCGACGAAATTTCGTAGGCTGTCGATATACTAGTACCAGGGGTTACTCTTGGGACAGCTATTAATGATTCCCACGAGGTTTATTGAGTCGTTAACGATTTAGTGTACTTTTGGCTCGAGTCCCCTTTTAATGGATGGCCGATAAAAATCCACTTAGTCGATCAGTTGCGCGAAAATTGTGACTGAAAGGCAATTTTTTACATTTAAATACTTGAGAATCAAGCTCATTATCGCTCATTTACAAGTAAGCATTCGCTCTACACAATGTTTAGTTACAATTAGTTATACATAGGCACTAATAGCTCGTTGCGCTCACTGATCGGTACACGATTAGCAGGTTAAGCAACATTGAGTGCGGCTGGCCCATCGATGGGTGACCGCATAGTGGTATTAGATCTGAGCGTTTCCTTGCTTCGGAGGGCACGTTAAAAGTCGGTCCCGGCTGTTATCATGTTAACAACAGTCGTTAGGTCAAGTCGAATGCCTTTATAATATATATATACCGTGCATTACCGCCGAATAAATAAATAAAACACAGATCTTTCTCAAAGGAATGAGTTACTTAGACCCAGTTTTTCTGAAAGGCTGATCAACTAAAAATTACCTAATCACCTGTTAAATCTCATCTGAAGTACCAATTGGGTAAACTGAAACTGAAACTGAAACTGGGGATTAGCAGGCGAATACATGATCGTATTAAGGCGATATTAGTATACAGGTTATATTGCTATTCGACACCAAACACTTTGTGATTTTGAAGCCCTCTAGGCTAATCTATGATAAAATCTCTCATGCTTATAAACTTACTCGGTTTCTGAGATTGTTTTATAACCACTAGACAATAAATGCGAATTACATTAAAGTTTGCAAATTTTAAATTATAATATTTGTTCTAACTGTAGGCCAGCATCAGTTAGATCAAAACACGAGTCTTGTAATTGATTACCTACGTCAGACTTCGATTTTTAAAAAAGTTTGATTAACTTCGATTTTAACTAAGGGACTTCTTAGCGTGACCTTGATATTTCTTTTCGGTTCTAGGTTTCTCGAATGTCAAATTCGGACAAACTTTCTTCATTTCGCTTGTAAGTCTAAAATAAATTCCTTCTTATACTAAAAAGCGTTTGTGAAACCTAAACATAAAACTCAAATAGTTTGGTTAACAAACCCGTAATTTAGACAGTGGTTAATGGTCTAATCAGTGATCAAAGTCAATGAACTAAGTAAAAAGAGTAGTCACTAATATTAAAAAAAAAAAAACGTTTGATGCGAGTTGATTTGTTAGCGAAAAAGATGAAACGCGGGAAGACCCTCGAAGACCTCACACGTGGATCTACGACATAATAAGACTGGTGAGATAGCAATAGATTAGGTTCACTCACAACCAGTCAATGTAGCAATACTTGAAGGAGGTCTGATATGATAATGATGACAATCTATACTATTATATTATAAAGCGAAAAAGTTTGTTTGATTATTTGTTTGAACTTGCTAATCTCTGCAACTACTAGTCGGATTTGAAAAACTCTTTTTGTGTATGATAGCCCAGTTCCCGAGGAAGGTTATAGGCTATGTAACATCACGCTACTGGCGACGGGAGCAGAGCAGTAAACAAAGACGCGGGTGAAACCTCGCCGCAGAGAGCTAGTAAGATATACAAATTAAGTTGTTTTTACTCTATAACTACTGCATTTCGAATACAAAACCTTTTTTAAGTAATACCAATATAGAAATGATTACGTCACCTTTTGTAAAGACAATTAGTTGACACGAATCTTTCAGAATATTGTTTCTGAAGTCTCCAAAAGCTTTTATAAAATAATTTAAGAGGATTTTATAAGAAAAATTAGTCCATTATTCAGACTCAAATTTCCGATTTTATTTATCAAAGTTTGGCAAGTACTCATTAGACTTTTATAGGTGAAATCTAAAGAAATGGAGTTTGAAATGACTTGTAAATATGATTAAAATGTAATATAAATACAAGATGAATTTGTATTTGGAAGGTAACTATATTAGAGATTTAGCATATCTTTAGTAGTAGTAGTAATCCAACCTGCCTAATGGTAAGCAGTCAGTGAAATCCAGAAGTGGTGGCCATCATACCAAAGCCACCGTCTTTTAAACTCCCGAACGCTGCAGTTCGGGAAGCATTTTCATACGGTATTCCGTAAAGTTGAAAGAATATCTTCCGCAAGGTTTATATAATTTAAATATGTATGTTTTACCAACCAGTATATTATACAAAATTTGCGAAGTTAAAATATTTTTAGCCTTCCATCAGATATGACCTTGGAGTAATATCCAAAGGACGATGAAAGTGATAGTATAATTTCGGATTTTTGGAATTTTCGTAGCATCAAGCAAGGTCACGTCTGATGGAAGGCTTGATTACATCCGTGTAGAACGCTTTTTATACCTTCCTACGAACCTTCTTATGTTACTCGATAAAATATTATTCTCTTTTAATATTTTTATTGTTACGCTTATACTCCTTATTCCTCTTTCCATCCCTCTACACTCATATCTACTCACTACTTCCTTCGTTACAAGCGTCATTGTCAGTGTCATTATGTTATGAGGTCTATATATCAAGACAAATATGTGGATAATTTCAACCACCCACGTAACGAATTATAATTAAAAACTCAATGTATGCAGATAGTAAAACACCAAGTGCTATAACGACAGACATAAATTGTGTTTGATGTTTAACTACTCTACATAGGGTAGGAGACTAAAATGTTGCTTGTATAGCTTACTAGCTACGACCTGCGGCTTTAACGGCGCGGAAAATTGTTTGTGTTTATTTAATATAACTCGGGAACTAGACCGATTTTCAGAATAAAAAGTATTAAATGGCCGTCGCCGGCACCGACACACACACACCCACACACACAGCACACCCACACACACACATACACACACACACACAGAGAGAGAGAGAGAGAGTGAGAGAAAGAGAGAGACGCAAACACACACAGTGCAGTGACACTGATATAATACAAGTACGTTTTCAATAACATTTAGTAAGTGGTATCTGTTGTTCATAGACTTCTGCAATGTCCGGGACTCTGCGAAGCCGCTGCCTACCGTGAAAGTAGTGGGGAGGTGAAGGAAATGATGGTAAGAAAAATTGAAAGGAGGGCAAACTGGGCTTCCGTGCTCTTAAACTTAGTATCATGGTTTTTACCACTTTCATGATACCCAGAACATGAAAAGGTTAACAATTCTTGCCCACAAACTGAAAAGGTTAACATTTTTTGCTCGGGTTAGACCGGATAATAATTAAGTACCTTGCATAAGTTACTTGTGTATTCTAGAGTCATAAGTGATTAGGAACAAAATAGTTGCGGAAAAATGGGCGGTAGACCAATTCTAAGCCTAGTCTCGGTTAATTCATAATTATACTTGCAGATTTGATAGTCCTATAAGGATAATTTTACCATGAAAATAACGCTAATATCTTTTTGCTACTATCTTATTCGACTTTCACGGAAAGATTCAGGGTGGTTTTATATTACAGAATTACTACTGCCTTTAGGGGAAGCGCAAGTGACTGCTGTGCACGAAATTATGGGTTCGATCCACAAACTGTATAAAAAACTGTGTGATCCATTAATTTGTTTCTCAAAATCTGGAAGTACTTTGTGACCGTTAAATTGTACTTGTGAAGTTCCTCGCAACATAGGGCTTGATCTCTAATCTGTCTTCAAACCAGTGGCGAAGCGTCCATATAACATGATTCCTGCCGGCTTCCCTTTTAAAATATGCCCTGACCTCATACCTATCACTGCTTGAGTGTCTACTCAAAGTCTAACTGGCCTTCCGAAACTCAAAGTATTTTAGTCCCACCGGCTTCCCTCCTCGGAAAAGTGACTCTTCGCTACTGCTTCAAACATAAACTTTGTGGACATTTATGTATATATTTCAAGGTCGTCAAGCAAAAACAACATTTTACCGCCCTTAAAAGCGTCCAAATTTATTTAATTAATGACATAATAAATTTATTGGCCTATTCTGATAAACGTAGTCCTTTCTACATGATAATTATATACGTGATAATTGAATGTATGTGGAAAGGCTATTAAAAATGATTAAGTGTTACCTTTGCGCTTTTGTTACTTTATGTAGGTACTATCTTTATAAGTTTTGTCATCGCATATATAAAATGAATTAAAATTTACAAAAAAATATATTAGAGTTTTTATTCGCATTCTAGAACCCATGCCACAAACTATAACCTATGCTTACTTTGAGTCCTAATAGCGTTGTGTATTTGTTGTGTTAATTATTATTATTAGCTAGAAAAGCGACCTTTAATAACGTCAAATGGATAACAAAGTTTTCACTATAATTCAGAGAATTTCTTTCGGAGGATATAATGCACGAATTTGAGTGTCGAGCCAAAAGGAGTCGCTCACCTAAAAAATAGCAACAATATATATTTATATATCGACAAGCATGATATCAGTGGGTTAAGCCATCTGGCGTGGTCAGGATATTTCAGAAATATAACTCAGGATCACTTCTCTGACAATTATATACAACTAATTTTACATGTAACTTAGATTAGGGATCATATGAATTTCAATTGAAACGTATAGGCAATCCGTCGATCACATACAACGTCAGGTACACGTCATTGACTCAAGCGTGACCTAAGACAGTTGTCTGTTGTCACGTTTTGCCAGAGTGACATTCACAGCTCACTCTTCTACAATACAGATCCATATACTGGCACCATAGACACGCCGTCATATGTTATATATCTTTTTTTAATAATATTTTTGCTTTACAACAACTTTGATTATAAAACATTAATATAATTAGATTGCTGAACACATATACAACTCAAACATTCTTACGTTGCAGGCTAAGTCAAACACGATCTTATGAAACAGTACCCAACCTTGTTGCGAAGTTCCGCGATGTTTGTCGAAGATAATAGTTGTAGCTACTTAATGCAGTTGGTAAGTAGTTTTATATGTGGTTACACACAAGAGAAGACATATACAAGGTGGACCGATGACTTAATATAGGTGACGTTACTTAAATAAAATAAGTCAATAAACTCGAGATGTTTTTTTTTATTGCTGACAGTGGCCAACAAACAAACAGCCTACGTGATGGTAAAAGGCAACTCTCGCTCATGGACGACGACTCAGCAATGCCGGGGACTGCGAAGCCACTGCCTACCGAGAAGGCTCTGAGGAAAAAAGGAAAGTGGGGTAAAATAGGCCACCAGTGCTCTCACTCACCGAACAAAACATAATGGTACGGATACTTTAACTCTTACGTCGATCTTCTATGAGAGGGTAGTACTTCCTCGGTCGATCCGACCCATCCATGCTGAAATCAGCGTTGATCTACTACCGTACAAGATTGTACCTGGATTTTAATATAGATATATTACCTCGCAGACGTTACCGTATAAACTAGTACAACAACCATGTATTATAACTTGAAAATAGTTTTAAACCAAAGTTTATAAAGGAAAGATCGTGCTTACAAATTTTGCGACATTTTGTGCTAATACCGTAATCATGTTATGAATACTAGGAATCTTGTTACGTTAAACTTTTCATAGTGTACCTACAAAATACTAACATTACATATGCATAGGTTGCTATTTAAGAATCTGGAACTGGCCACTACTAAAATAATTTTTAAAAAAGAATTATTACATTTGAAAATGGAACTCTTTCGCTGTAGAATGCAGTATAGTAGTATAAAATCAATCATTCTGTAAAATTATGCCTAAGATTGTAACAATACATTAGGTACATTTTGAATTGAAAGAAACGAAAAATCGAAAGAAACATTTGTAGTTTGTGTGATATTATATATTATTATTAATATTTATTTAATACAAAGGCAATCATATTGTTTAGTTTATTGTGATGTAGTTATTGTTTTAGGTGAGGGTTGTCGTATGTTTATTTGCCACCAAGAAAGGTATTCTCTACCACGACCATGCTTACCTAATTAACGGACACAAAGTGTTGTTGTGTCTTAAAATAATGATTTTTTTCATTTAACATTTATTTAAGGATACAATAAATGTAACCAAGCATTTATAAACCTCTTAGTTTTGTATACTTAAGTACTCAGCTGTGTTCTCTAAATATTTCAGATACAGTGTCAAAGCTTAGTTTATTCTATCTATAGTTATTCAGGGCCTTTTTGCCTCTCACTATTGTTTTTTTCTTTGTTTATAATAAGTTAGGTTAGGGCTAACCTGCATGATGAGAGCAAATAAATGTTTTACTTTCTTTCTTTTTTTTATAAATCATTACCCGTCTAACTCGCCGAACCAATCAGAATAGTGAAGTTACTCCGCAATGTATGTCCTGCGTGTGAGTAGATATTTTTTGAGAAGATGATTTCTCTGATCGATCTAGCTCATTCATATTAAAACCAGCAAGTGTATAATAAATATATATCGAAATAAAACCTGTGTTGGACACAGCGTAAACAATAAGCAGCATGTTTAACTTACAAAGTTTATGATGCGAAAATATTTACAATTCTGAGTCAAAATGAATTTATGAGAGCTTACCCCTATAAATCTTTTGCGTTGAGGGTTTATGGAAACCTTGTTCTACTGAATTTGCTTGATGTAAGGTCAAATGAATGACACAAAAGTTTTACAGTATTTTTATGAAGTGGAGAAGTTGTTTGTTAAGTTATCGTGGTTCAAGCTAATAACATCACTCTTTATAATATACATAACCAGTTTCTCGCAGCGCGGTTTTACCCGCGTTTTTTCTTACTGCTCTGCTCCCGTCGCCAGTAGCGTGATTTTACACAGCCTATAACTTACCCCGAGAACTGGGCTATCATACGCAAAAAGACTTTTTCTAATCCAACTAATTGTTCCTGAGATTAGCGCGTTCAAACAAACACTCGTCTGCGTTATATAATAGTTATTCTACTATCTAGTTTTATTATATTACCGCCTCAAACTCCTGTGGTACAATGTCTTTCACTACCTACATAATTATGCAAGTCACGTTTTCTTAGTAGGTTTCAAAAGCCTGTTTAAGGGCGTTCCGTCACATATGACCTTGAGCGTTTCGCTTCCTCACCACCCCGCGCCTCACCCGAAAAAAACATTGCGTGCGAGTTCGCCCTCTAGCGGCAAGTAGCAGTAGCACAACTATAAGACAATGACCTTACTTGTCCGAAACCGCAGAGCTAAAATCTGATAGACGCGCCAATAATGAATTATTTTTTTAGTATCTTTTATTATTTCGTTTAGTAAGTATGTATATTTTTTAGTATATATTATTTATATAGTAGCGAAAGCAAAGATAAGTGTTTAGAATCATGACGTTTGTTAAATATGTACGTAGTAGAAATTAAAATAACTACTGTGGGTTAATATTTTTTGAAGTCGCTTAAAAATTAAGTCCCAATGACAATACACCATTGTGATAAATTCCTATAATTGACAAGATGTGTATTTTTCAACTAATACTAGTACACTTTAGTTTAGTAACCCTGCCGAGTTTATACTTATTTAGTTAGATATATATATATATAGGTACATGAACAAACTAAAACATTTTGACTTAAAAAATGTATTAACATCCTATTAATATTATAAATGCGAAAGTTTGTGTGTGTGCACGTATGAAACGTATGCGTACCTCATCTTCATTTATATTTTTACTATTTGCAATAGTGTCGCTAGTATCATGAAGCCGCTATGCTAGCAGTTTGAGACAATTTCTATTAAAATAGTGTCTTCCACTTCTGGACTTCATTGGCTGCTTACCGTCAGGCAGAGGAGTGCGTTACCCCAGCAAAATGTTGATAAAAATGTGCTTATAAGAGGTGAGAGTATAACAGATAATTAGTGATAATTGAATGTATGTGGAAAGGCTATTAAAAATGATTAAGTGTTACCTTTGCGCTTTTGTTACTTTATGTAGGTACTATCTTTATAAGTTTTGTCATCGCATATATAAAATGAATTAAAATTTACAAAAAAATATATTAGAGTTTTTATTCGCATTCTAGAACCCATGCCACAAACTATAACCTATGCTTACTTTGAGTCCTAATAGCGTTGTGTATTTGTTGTGTTAATTATTATTATTAGCTAGAAAAGCGACCTTTAATAACGTCAAATGGATAACAAAGTTTTCACTATAATTCAGAGAATTTCTTTCGGAGGATATAATGCACGAATTTGAGTGTCGAGCCAAAAGGAGTCGCTCACCTAAAAAATAGCAACAATATATATTTATATATCGACAAGCATGATATCAGTGGGTTAAGCCATCTGGCGTGGTCAGGATATTTCAGAAATATAACTCAGGATCACTTCTCTGACAATTATATACAACTAATTTTACATGTAACTTAGATTAGGGATCATATGAATTTCAATTGAAACGTATAGGCAATCCGTCGATCACATACAACGTCAGGTACACGTCATTGACTCAAGCGTGACCTAAGACAGTTGTCTGTTGTCACGTTTTGCCAGAGTGACATTCACAGCTCACTCTTCTACAATACAGATCCATATACTGGCACCATAGACACGCCGTCATATGTTATATATCTTTTTTTAATAATATTTTTGCTTTACAACAACTTTGATTATAAAACATTAATATAATTAGATTGCTGAACACATATACAACTCAAACATTCTTACGTTGCAGGCTAAGTCAAACACGATCTTATGAAACAGTACCCAACCTTGTTGCGAAGTTCCGCGATGTTTGTCGAAGATAATAGTTGTAGCTACTTAATGCAGTTGGTAAGTAGTTTTATATGTGGTTACACACAAGAGAAGACATATACAAGGTGGACCGATGACTTAATATAGGTGACGTTACTTAAATAAAATAAGTCAATAAACTCGAGATGTTTTTTTTTATTGCTGACAGTGGCCAACAAACAAACAGCCTACGTGATGGTAAAAGGCAACTCTCGCTCATGGACGACGACTCAGCAATGCCGGGGACTGCGAAGCCACTGCCTACCGAGAAGGCTCTGAGGAAAAAAGGAAAGTGGGGTAAAATAGGCCACCAGTGCTCTCACTCACCGAACAAAACATAATGGTACGGATACTTTAACTCTTACGTCGATCTTCTATGAGAGGGTAGTACTTCCTCGGTCGATCCGACCCATCCATGCTGAAATCAGCGTTGATCTACTACCGTACAAGATTGTACCTGGATTTTAATATAGATATATTACCTCGCAGACGTTACCGTATAAACTAGTACAACAACCATGTATTATAACTTGAAAATAGTTTTAAACCAAAGTTTATAAAGGAAAGATCGTGCTTACAAATTTTGCGACATTTTGTGCTAATACCGTAATCATGTTATGAATACTAGGAATCTTGTTACGTTAAACTTTTCATAGTGTACCTACAAAATACTAACATTACATATGCATAGGTTGCTATTTAAGAATCTGGAACTGGCCACTACTAAAATAATTTTTAAAAAAGAATTATTACATTTGAAAATGGAACTCTTTCGCTGTAGAATGCAGTATAGTAGTATAAAATCAATCATTCTGTAAAATTATGCCTAAGATTGTAACAATACATTAGGTACATTTTGAATTGAAAGAAACGAAAAATCGAAAGAAACATTTGTAGTTTGTGTGATATTATATATTATTATTAATATTTATTTAATACAAAGGCAATCATATTGTTTAGTTTATTGTGATGTAGTTATTGTTTTAGGTGAGGGTTGTCGTATGTTTATTTGCCACCAAGAAAGGTATTCTCTACCACGACCATGCTTACCTAATTAACGGACACAAAGTGTTGTTGTGTCTTAAAATAATGATTTTTTTCATTTAACATTTATTTAAGGATACAATAAATGTAACCAAGCATTTATAAACCTCTTAGTTTTGTATACTTAAGTACTCAGCTGTGTTCTCTAAATATTTCAGATACAGTGTCAAAGCTTAGTTTATTCTATCTATAGTTATTCAGGGCCTTTTTGCCTCTCACTATTGTTTTTTTCTTTGTTTATAATAAGTTAGGTTAGGGCTAACCTGCATGATGAGAGCAAATAAATGTTTTACTTTCTTTCTTTTTTTTATAAATCATTACCCGTCTAACTCGCCGAACCAATCAGAATAGTGAAGTTACTCCGCAATGTATGTCCTGCGTGTGAGTAGATATTTTTTGAGAAGATGATTTCTCTGATCGATCTAGCTCATTCATATTAAAACCAGCAAGTGTATAATAAATATATATCGAAATAAAACCTGTGTTGGACACAGCGTAAACAATAAGCAGCATGTTTAACTTACAAAGTTTATGATGCGAAAATATTTACAATTCTGAGTCAAAATGAATTTATGAGAGCTTACCCCTATAAATCTTTTGCGTTGAGGGTTTATGGAAACCTTGTTCTACTGAATTTGCTTGATGTAAGGTCAAATGAATGACACAAAAGTTTTACAGTATTTTTATGAAGTGGAGAAGTTGTTTGTTAAGTTATCGTGGTTCAAGCTAATAACATCACTCTTTATAATATACATAACCAGTTTCTCGCAGCGCGGTTTTACCCGCGTTTTTTCTTACTGCTCTGCTCCCGTCGCCAGTAGCGTGATTTTACACAGCCTATAACTTACCCCGAGAACTGGGCTATCATACGCAAAAAGACTTTTTCTAATCCAACTAATTGTTCCTGAGATTAGCGCGTTCAAACAAACACTCGTCTGCGTTATATAATAGTTATTCTACTATCTAGTTTTATTATATTACCGCCTCAAACTCCTGTGGTACAATGTCTTTCACTACCTACATAATTATGCAAGTCACGTTTTCTTAGTAGGTTTCAAAAGCCTGTTTAAGGGCGTTCCGTCACATATGACCTTGAGCGTTTCGCTTCCTCACCACCCCGCGCCTCACCCGAAAAAAACATTGCGTGCGAGTTCGCCCTCTAGCGGCAAGTAGCAGTAGCACAACTATAAGACAATGACCTTACTTGTCCGAAACCGCAGAGCTAAAATCTGATAGACGCGCCAATAATGAATTATTTTTTTAGTATCTTTTATTATTTCGTTTAGTAAGTATGTATATTTTTTAGTATATATTATTTATATAGTAGCGAAAGCAAAGATAAGTGTTTAGAATCATGACGTTTGTTAAATATGTACGTAGTAGAAATTAAAATAACTACTGTGGGTTAATATTTTTTGAAGTCGCTTAAAAATTAAGTCCCAATGACAATACACCATTGTGATAAATTCCTATAATTGACAAGATGTGTATTTTTCAACTAATACTAGTACACTTTAGTTTAGTAACCCTGCCGAGTTTATACTTATTTAGTTAGATATATATATATATAGGTACATGAACAAACTAAAACATTTTGACTTAAAAAATGTATTAACATCCTATTAATATTATAAATGCGAAAGTTTGTGTGTGTGCACGTATGAAACGTATGCGTACCTCATCTTCATTTATATTTTTACTATTTGCAATAGTGTCGCTAGTATCATGAAGCCGCTATGCTAGCAGTTTGAGACAATTTCTATTAAAATAGTGTCTTCCACTTCTGGACTTCATTGGCTGCTTACCGTCAGGCAGAGGAGTGCGTTACCCCAGCAAAATGTTGATAAAAATGTGCTTATAAGAGGTGAGAGTATAACAGATAATTAGTGATAATTGAATGTATGTGGAAAGGCTATTAAAAATGATTAAGTGTTACCTTTGCGCTTTTGTTACTTTATGTAGGTACTATCTTTATAAGTTTTGTCATCGCATATATAAAATGAATTAAAATTTACAAAAAAATATATTAGAGTTTTTATTCGCATTCTAGAACCCATGCCACAAACTATAACCTATGCTTACTTTGAGTCCTAATAGCGTTGTGTATTTGTTGTGTTAATTATTATTATTAGCTAGAAAAGCGACCTTTAATAACGTCAAATGGATAACAAAGTTTTCACTATAATTCAGAGAATTTCTTTCGGAGGATATAATGCACGAATTTGAGTGTCGAGCCAAAAGGAGTCGCTCACCTAAAAAATAGCAACAATATATATTTATATATCGACAAGCATGATATCAGTGGGTTAAGCCATCTGGCGTGGTCAGGATATTTCAGAAATATAACTCAGGATCACTTCTCTGACAATTATATACAACTAATTTTACATGTAACTTAGATTAGGGATCATATGAATTTCAATTGAAACGTATAGGCAATCCGTCGATCACATACAACGTCAGGTACACGTCATTGACTCAAGCGTGACCTAAGACAGTTGTCTGTTGTCACGTTTTGCCAGAGTGACATTCACAGCTCACTCTTCTACAATACAGATCCATATACTGGCACCATAGACACGCCGTCATATGTTATATATCTTTTTTTAATAATATTTTTGCTTTACAACAACTTTGATTATAAAACATTAATATAATTAGATTGCTGAACACATATACAACTCAAACATTCTTACGTTGCAGGCTAAGTCAAACACGATCTTATGAAACAGTACCCAACCTTGTTGCGAAGTTCCGCGATGTTTGTCGAAGATAATAGTTGTAGCTACTTAATGCAGTTGGTAAGTAGTTTTATATGTGGTTACACACAAGAGAAGACATATACAAGGTGGACCGATGACTTAATATAGGTGACGTTACTTAAATAAAATAAGTCAATAAACTCGAGATGTTTTTTTTTATTGCTGACAGTGGCCAACAAACAAACAGCCTACGTGATGGTAAAAGGCAACTCTCGCTCATGGACGACGACTCAGCAATGCCGGGGACTGCGAAGCCACTGCCTACCGAGAAGGCTCTGAGGAAAAAAGGAAAGTGGGGTAAAATAGGCCACCAGTGCTCTCACTCACCGAACAAAACATAATGGTACGGATACTTTAACTCTTACGTCGATCTTCTATGAGAGGGTAGTACTTCCTCGGTCGATCCGACCCATCCATGCTGAAATCAGCGTTGATCTACTACCGTACAAGATTGTACCTGGATTTTAATATAGATATATTACCTCGCAGACGTTACCGTATAAACTAGTACAACAACCATGTATTATAACTTGAAAATAGTTTTAAACCAAAGTTTATAAAGGAAAGATCGTGCTTACAAATTTTGCGACATTTTGTGCTAATACCGTAATCATGTTATGAATACTAGGAATCTTGTTACGTTAAACTTTTCATAGTGTACCTACAAAATACTAACATTACATATGCATAGGTTGCTATTTAAGAATCTGGAACTGGCCACTACTAAAATAATTTTTAAAAAAGAATTATTACATTTGAAAATGGAACTCTTTCGCTGTAGAATGCAGTATAGTAGTATAAAATCAATCATTCTGTAAAATTATGCCTAAGATTGTAACAATACATTAGGTACATTTTGAATTGAAAGAAACGAAAAATCGAAAGAAACATTTGTAGTTTGTGTGATATTATATATTATTATTAATATTTATTTAATACAAAGGCAATCATATTGTTTAGTTTATTGTGATGTAGTTATTGTTTTAGGTGAGGGTTGTCGTATGTTTATTTGCCACCAAGAAAGGTATTCTCTACCACGACCATGCTTACCTAATTAACGGACACAAAGTGTTGTTGTGTCTTAAAATAATGATTTTTTTCATTTAACATTTATTTAAGGATACAATAAATGTAACCAAGCATTTATAAACCTCTTAGTTTTGTATACTTAAGTACTCAGCTGTGTTCTCTAAATATTTCAGATACAGTGTCAAAGCTTAGTTTATTCTATCTATAGTTATTCAGGGCCTTTTTGCCTCTCACTATTGTTTTTTTCTTTGTTTATAATAAGTTAGGTTAGGGCTAACCTGCATGATGAGAGCAAATAAATGTTTTACTTTCTTTCTTTTTTTTATAAATCATTACCCGTCTAACTCGCCGAACCAATCAGAATAGTGAAGTTACTCCGCAATGTATGTCCTGCGTGTGAGTAGATATTTTTTGAGAAGATGATTTCTCTGATCGATCTAGCTCATTCATATTAAAACCAGCAAGTGTATAATAAATATATATCGAAATAAAACCTGTGTTGGACACAGCGTAAACAATAAGCAGCATGTTTAACTTACAAAGTTTATGATGCGAAAATATTTACAATTCTGAGTCAAAATGAATTTATGAGAGCTTACCCCTATAAATCTTTTGCGTTGAGGGTTTATGGAAACCTTGTTCTACTGAATTTGCTTGATGTAAGGTCAAATGAATGACACAAAAGTTTTACAGTATTTTTATGAAGTGGAGAAGTTGTTTGTTAAGTTATCGTGGTTCAAGCTAATAACATCACTCTTTATAATATACATAACCAGTTTCTCGCAGCGCGGTTTTACCCGCGTTTTTTCTTACTGCTCTGCTCCCGTCGCCAGTAGCGTGATTTTACACAGCCTATAACTTACCCCGAGAACTGGGCTATCATACGCAAAAAGACTTTTTCTAATCCAACTAATTGTTCCTGAGATTAGCGCGTTCAAACAAACACTCGTCTGCGTTATATAATAGTTATTCTACTATCTAGTTTTATTATATTACCGCCTCAAACTCCTGTGGTACAATGTCTTTCACTACCTACATAATTATGCAAGTCACGTTTTCTTAGTAGGTTTCAAAAGCCTGTTTAAGGGCGTTCCGTCACATATGACCTTGAGCGTTTCGCTTCCTCACCACCCCGCGCCTCACCCGAAAAAAACATTGCGTGCGAGTTCGCCCTCTAGCGGCAAGTAGCAGTAGCACAACTATAAGACAATGACCTTACTTGTCCGAAACCGCAGAGCTAAAATCTGATAGACGCGCCAATAATGAATTATTTTTTTAGTATCTTTTATTATTTCGTTTAGTAAGTATGTATATTTTTTAGTATATATTATTTATATAGTAGCGAAAGCAAAGATAAGTGTTTAGAATCATGACGTTTGTTAAATATGTACGTAGTAGAAATTAAAATAACTACTGTGGGTTAATATTTTTTGAAGTCGCTTAAAAATTAAGTCCCAATGACAATACACCATTGTGATAAATTCCTATAATTGACAAGATGTGTATTTTTCAACTAATACTAGTACACTTTAGTTTAGTAACCCTGCCGAGTTTATACTTATTTAGTTAGATATATATATATATAGGTACATGAACAAACTAAAACATTTTGACTTAAAAAATGTATTAACATCCTATTAATATTATAAATGCGAAAGTTTGTGTGTGTGCACGTATGAAACGTATGCGTACCTCATCTTCATTTATATTTTTACTATTTGCAATAGTGTCGCTAGTATCATGAAGCCGCTATGCTAGCAGTTTGAGACAATTTCTATTAAAATAGTGTCTTCCACTTCTGGACTTCATTGGCTGCTTACCGTCAGGCAGAGGAGTGCGTTACCCCAGCAAAATGTTGATAAAAATGTGCTTATAAGAGGTGAGAGTATAACAGATAATTAGTGCGTCGTAAGGAGCAATTTGTTTGCCTATAGCAAAATTTGTTTGCATTATAGTTTTAAAGTTATTCGGAAAAAAAACAGATTTTGCTGGGGTAACGTTTGAAACATTACCCCAGCAAAATGTCTTTTCTTTAAATTATCTAGGCAGAGTCACGTTGGTAGACCAGTATGAATAAAATAACTGTATCAATAGTACTAGTACATGACTTTTTAAAACAATACTGAAAAATTCTATCTTTATTTATTAACTCCACTGCGTCTTCATGGACTGATGATATGAGGTCCTGCATCAATAATAAAAAAGCATCTCATAAAGACCACCTAGCCAGCAGTTTGAAACAATGACCTTTGGAAAGGCGGCTACCACTTAGTCTTTTGGATCCCACTGACTGTATCATAAGGCAGAGTGAAGTCACTTCGATAGGCAATTGTACGGCACGGTTATATTGATTTATGTAAAGTAAGGTTTTGTGCAAGACAACTTTTTCTTGGTTCTGTAGATACGTACCGCTACCAAACTCGAGTAACAAATCAGACTACACTTGTGCATTGTCCTTTCAATTCGGCCTCTATCATTAAATGGCAAATCTTGCGGAGTGTATAGGCTTGGAGCCTATTAAATGCAAAACAATTTTGAAGTGCTACAGACTGTGGACCTCCTAAACACTATTTAATTTCATCAGCCTTAGTCCACGAGGTAGGAATAACAGGCACAGTCTGCCAAAAATGAACACAAAATAGTAGGACTGTGATAGCCACTCATGAGTTGGTGTTGTCTGATATCTGGTCCACTGCTTTTAGCGCTTTACAGTTTGCCATAGTAAATTCATCCTTTATAATAAGGCTTCTATCGCGCAGCCAAATCAGTAAAAGGATTATCTACTCTACGAACACGAATCTAATCGAAACAAAACGCTGTTCTGTCTCGAGCAAAGATGTATACAGAATATTATACTAAATTATTCATAATTTATTTCCATCCTGTAATCTCGCTTATTGATACATTTTGGCATAAAATGTTTTTTTTGTATTAATTATATATTACATAATGATCGAGCCATAATTGTACAGTTAAGTACACATTTTGTATTGTTTTGTTAAAATTGTATACTTAGTATTATAAAAATTATACATTGTGATTTGTGAAATAGAGGTGTAAATAAAGTTCATCTTACTTTATACTTATATCGAATATTAACAGTTTATATAATACTTACATAGAAACATTTATTACAGTTCACATGTTGCCTTTACCTTTTGTAGCAATATGCAAATTGAGGCAGCCTGTAAAGCACACATTTTACTTTTTATTTTTTCTTTGCAACATAGAAAGCTTTAAGTATTTAATTACCTATAGAGTTAAGTGTCACTTTGCATGCTACTTGAAACTGTAACTTACAAAAATTGTAATAACCTGGCGATTAAAAAGAGTGGCCTCAGTTTTTCATGCCAGTTCTTCTCATGGCTCTACTTTGTCAGCGAACTGGTTGTAGGTTAATTTGCTGATATTTTGTAAATTTTGACGTTCATAAGTGTTAATTTAATTAACCTATATGAATTAACATATTTTCATTTTCCTTATTTATTTTCGGTTCATCTGGATATCACAAATATAACTTCAGTAAATCGTTCTGTATATTGTATAGCCAGCAAACATTTTACGGAAGTAGATCTTTTAGAATAAGCGGGACGGTTTGGCTGGAGATGTGCATTTAACATGTACATAACGACGTAAAGTTTACACTTTACGCCTTTTTGTCTGAAAATCAGTGGTCCGAAGGCATAGTTACCACCTCGGTCCTCTTTATTTCCTTTTTTCTCCCACAGTATCTTTACTCTGTATGGCCACCACTGCACTGAATTTGAAACAGCACCATACGCCAGCAAAACTGAATTCAAATGATGGAACTGATAAGGATTTTCAGTTACACATGCTTTAAACAAAGCGTCATCATTCCAATGTTGATTATCTTCTAGTAAGTGCCCGTACGTAAGGTACACAATATCATGTACCCTTAGCAAAATAAGTAACACGAACAATTGCCAAAGTAGACGCATTGTACCCACAGTTTGAGTGATTTGGATGTACCGTGAAAATTACCTCGCTAGAGATTCATTATAAGTATAGATTACTGCAATATGTACATACAAATATATGTGTACATACATATATTTGTATGTACGTACATATTGCAGTATTGTAAATCTATACTCTATACATATAATAAAAATGTAACCGGTCGCTGTCTGTACATGGAAGATATATGAGAAAAAATATTATTGGGACCTTTATCAACGCAAATAGAACCCAAAACAATTATTGTTACAATTTTTGTCTGTTTGTCTGTTTGTCTGTTTATCTGTTTATCTGTTTGTCTGTTTGTCTGTGCGTTTGTTCACGCTAATCACAAAAACGGCTTATCCGATTCAAATATGGTTTTCACTGATACATTGTGGTAAGCTTCACTTAACATTAAGTGTTTGTTTCATGTCAATCGGTTCATAAATAAAAAAGTTATGCCAATTTAAATAATCACGTCATACATGTGGTATGTATTTAGCTTAGTTTTGTGTGTTTTTAAGTTAGGTTAACACGTCTTATTTCTTTATCAAAATGTAAATACTTTGTCAGTTAAAATGTAAATAGAAGTTAGATGTATATTTTTCTGGACTTATTTTCTTTTTATTTTTGGTGATAAAAACATGTTTGTTAACACGTCTCATTACGGAATAGGTGGAATTAAAGTGAATTACGAAATAGTAGTAGTCGATTTACGCTGGTTTCAGCATGAAGGGATCGGATCGACCAGAGAAGTACTACCCTCTCATAGAAGATCGTTGTAAGAGTAGTAGTATCCATATTATTGCATTTCGTTCGGTAAGTGCGAGAGCCGGAGGTCTAACTGATGCAGAGATGACAATCCTCGCAGCATGTGTGGGACCAGCTGAGTATCCGTGGAGTCATTGTGTGGGTGGTGTGGGTCAACCCGCGGCCAGGGGGACCCATATAAACGGTGGTGCCGCTGGCCGCCCGCGGCATTGTACAGGCGCCCAATTAGACCTAACCGTAGGATTACGGTAGTAGATCCAAGCTGGTTTCAGCATGAATGGGCCGGATCGTCCGGGGAAGTACTACCCTCTCATAGAAGATCGACGTAAGAGTAGTAGTATTCGTACTACTGCGTTTCGTTCGGTGAGTGAGAGTGCCGGGGGCCCAATTTCTCTCTTTCTTCTTGAGTTTCCATCTAACTTTGATCCTGAGTCTTTTAAGCGGGGCGTGAAAAAGCATCTCACTAAGCCGCCATAGTGGATACCAGTAGTTTGGCTTTTGGAATGGTGTCCACCACTTCTGGATTCCATACACTTATAATATAATATAATAAAGATACATACATACATACATAGAGTGCTAAAACATAATTCTTTTGCCTTTACCTAGTTAGGTAAAGACTGTACAAAAAAGAAGAGAATTCTTTATACTGTGCCACCGTGCCGGGTCTATTACTTTCTACATACACCTATCACTCGAAAAATACGGCATTAGTTTTGTTATGTCCAGTAGGCGCTCAACAATATATTATTTAATTTTAGGATTAAAAATTCATATAGTACGATAATAAAGGAACAGAGAGTAGGATTTTTAATTTACCTAATTGTGATAATTTCAGTCTTCAAATATTTTAGTTTGGTTAGAGACTAAGACGTTTTGTAAAGCCTTTTTTTCTTCCTTTCTTGCAATCAAATAAATAAATCAAAATAAGATGCTATTTACTTTTAAAATATAAAAATATAAAAATAAGATGCATTGAAAGTAGAAGGGTAGGTATTTACTTTAGCCTAGTATCTTATCACTGATTTTATCAGCTCATGAAAAAAAATCTAACCAGGTAAATACTTGAATATTTTATCGGTATTACTTACCGATAGAATATTCAAGTACACACCGTATGTATAATTATATAGAATGTATAGGTATTTATGCTCGTGCAAGATAACGTAGATAGTTAGGTACCTAACAGCAGCGTGTATGGTTGTTTTGTGTAGGTACCTAACTAGGTCGCAAACCGACGCATGTCACGTATAATCATTGTAATTTGAGTTCTATGCTAGTTGTACAACCGACGCCGACGTTCGTGTTCCGACCGAAACACCGGCGTCGCCGTCGTCGTCGGTCGGAATCGGAAAGCGCCCTTGCCACATGAGTAAATATCCAAGTTAGATATTTTACTCATGTGCCCACCTACCACACACCTAGTTCGAAATGATAGTAGACATAGACAATATTGTAGCAAGCTCATATTCATATCCCTAGGGTATATAACAGCAGAAATTTACTGATTCTTGAGGCCTGGTGTTGCCTTGATCTTATCACGAGGGACAATAGGCTCACCACCTGCTACCTAGTTTACGTGGAACTAAACATAATTAAAGGATATCCTAGGTAAGTATCTCAAAGAAGGTATTTTACTAAAAATATGAAGGTAGGTATATACCTACTTACAGGATATTCATGTGTTGAATCTTTTGCATTTGTATTTGTTTCAGTCGTGAAATTTTAGTCATTTTGATGAAAAATAATAATAAATATAGGTAAATACCTACGTATTTAATACACTAAAAAAATCTAAATAACTAATCTAATTTATTTGCAACACTAAATCTATCCACACAATATTTTTTTTTTTTGATATTATTTATTTGCATTATTGAATTACGTAAATATTTTTTTTAAAAACCGCATACGTCCGTCCGTCAGAAGGGCTTACGCCGCTCTGCCGCTCTGCCTCCCGTCGCCCGCGCAGAGCCCCTGCGACGCTGATTCAGCCAAATTATCAATAACTATTGAAACATTATCCTAATAAATGAAATAAATCTACAGAGTTGACATTTGGTTTATTCCGGTTGATTCAATATAACTTTTATATTTATAACTATAGTAATTACAAAGTAATATTTCGATATAAGTGAAATCACGTTGTTTTAATATCGTTGGTATAAGTTATATAATCAATTATTGTAAATAATTCTTCTACTATTCTAAAGTTCATGAATCAAAGTATATTGTAGGCAAAAAGAAAAATGAATAAATAGCATTAAAATCTACTAAATATCGAGATGAAAGTCGCGGATTTCGGCGAAATTTCGTCGGAACCACCTTAAAGTCTACTACAATGACAACGTTCAAATATTTAACATAGCATAGTACCATCAAGCCTTTTTACTTCATAGTGGTAAGCAGAGTTAGAATATAAAATTCTACGTTACGCGCAAAATCTATACATATAATAAAATTGGAGTGTCTGTTTGTAATATTGAAATAACCCTTTTTTTACTACATGTATATGAATAAATATACGGTACAGACACCAAAATAACATTTTTGCAATTTTTGTTTGTCTGTCTGTCTGTCTGTTTGTTCCGGCTAATCTCTGAAATGGCTGGACCGGTTTTGACGAGACTTTTATTAGCAGGTAGCTGATGTAATAAGGAGTAACTTAGGCTAAGTTTCTTTCAGAAAAATTCTTTTATTTTAGAAAAATAAAGTAATGTTGATCGACTGTTAGGCGGAACGAAGCTCGCCGGGTCAGCTAGTATCAAATAAGGGATTCTAAAAAGTAACATTAGAGTATAATGATTTATTATGCCACTATTAAAAAGCGTAATCTTAATAATGACTCTCTGTTTACCGAGGTTAAACAAAGTTCTAACCCTTTTATCAACTAATGAAACAAAATCACGCAAGCGGTTTGACAAAAAAGGTCGCGTATCTATGTAATGCAGGATTAACTGGTAGTATTTTTTTACTTAGATCCGTTGATCATCATCATATCAGCCTCCAGGAAATTCACAGCTGGACCGAAGCCTTCCCCAATTTTCGCCACCAGCCGCCTTCACCGAAGACGCATCGTGGGCAGACCCCTCACAACACAAGGTGAATCGACGACCTTTTAAGAGTAGCGGGCAACCAATGGATGAGGACGGCTTCGTTTACGATATTTAATTAAAATTGTATTAATTTATTTTCTGTATATTGTAAAGCTGCTATATAAGCGGATTGAAGTGAATTGGCAATTTCTGAATTCCAGCTTTACTCACGATGGTTTATAACACGTCAGTAATGTTGGAGATAGACATGAAAGTACATGACTTTGTCATATCTACCTTCATTCTTACCTCTTCAGCATTAAGCTCAAATTCGCGTGCATTAATCACTATTTATTTATTTATTAGGCACAACTACAGATAACAAATTACAAATTTAACAGAGAAAAATAAAATACAGAAGATACGTCATGTAAATTTGATATCCGATTACAGTTGAGCACAGCATTTAAATACTACTAGGTACCAACTAGCCATTACTGCTTAAAGATTATGCAATTTATTAAAATAGTGATTTTGGGTTTTTTCTGATTTTATTTTAACAAAATATTTGTTTAAGGCCCTGTTTCACCACTTGCTGATAAAGTGCGTGATCACCTATTCGAAACTTAACTGACAGATTGTACTCAAATATCAGTTCCACAAGTGCCTTCTAACCTTAACTGAGAGCGCCGGAGGCCCAATTTCTCCCCTTTCCTCTTTCCACACCTCCCTCATTCCCTTCCCCTAACCCCATTCCCAGCCTCCTTAGTGGAGGCCACCATACCAGCAGTTTAAGAAGATGGTATGGTGGCCACCACTTCTAGATTCAGGCGGGGTGGAGTCACTTTGGTAGGCAAAGATAAAAAAAAAAAAGAACTAACTCTTTAAAAATATAACACAGATTTAACTAGAAGATGTTTTATTTGTTAGATATTTATCAGACACTTTAGAGGGCGGTGAAACAAGCCCTTAGTTATTCAAAACACATTTCGGTTCTTAGAAACTTTTGTTCACAAACAATAAATATTGTAGTCCAATTTTCCCTCGATGTTTTCCTTCACCGTATGTATATTTTTAAAATAATTCTCATAATACAAACAATCAGCAATACTTCAACGAGTTTGAAAGTCGTTCAATCAAAGTTCTGTGTTCTAAAATTATTCTCGTATTAACCATTATTTACCACATTCAAACCAACTCAATGGAACAGAAACTCTATCTTGAAGACTTACAAAGTTTAAAATATATAAATTCGAAAAGTCGCATTGGCATCATGCGTAAAAACCGAAGCCCCAGGGGATCACATCTGGGGTATCAGACCGGAGCAACTCGTGTAAATGAAGTGAATGCTTTAACCACGGGGCCTTCCGACAAAATAAATAAATAGCATAACATGTACTAATCTTAGTTGTTGAATATACATCATCTTATGGCACGATAAGTCATAATAGCAAACTGTTGATAAGAAGTTTAGTTATGCACAAGTTGGTTATTATGATTCGACGTAGTTTTAAACTTTGGAAGTGCTATACAATTATGTTGTCCCGGCATTACAGTAACCGATAAGACTTAGATGTATGAATGGTATTGTCCTTCTAGTTTAATTTAATACTTTATTTTACACATAATAAACATATAAACAATGACAGAAAATAGAGCAAGTACAAAGGCGAGCTTAACTCATAAATGAGTTTTCTCCCAGCAAACCTCAGAGTGTTTTGATATTGTGGTTTAAGTGGTAATTTTAGTACGGATCCTTTTAGGATGAGTTGGAAAGATAAATTGTATAAGTATCTATTCATTCATAGAAGATGTAATTTAAGTACAATAGCTAGGTATTCACATAAACTATTTGCGTTTTGTTTAGCGCTGGTGGCTCAAATACCTCTCCGGTTCTTTACAGTCGATAATAACTTAGTTTTAATATTCGAGTTATTCCGGTCTAATCCCCCAGATCTGAGTCCCTAAGATTATTATTATTTTTTATTTCCGGCCTGATCCCCTGCCTATTTAGTCATTTCGGCTAACTGACGTTTCTGACACAATATTTTTGAACAGTTGTGTTCGAACTGACACTTTTTAATTTAAATAATTTTTCACTGACAATCAGACACTATTAAAAAGCTGTTTTGTACAGTCTAGTCCATGGACTCTAAATGTAAGCATTTAAAGTCCATGGTGAGCCATCAGTCAAATTGTTACGGTAGTAGATCCACGCTGATTTCAGCATGAATGGGCCGGATCGTCCGGGGAAGTACTACCCTCTCATAGAAGATCGACTTAAGAGTAGTAGTATCCGTACTACTGCGTTTCGTTCGGTGAGTGAGAGCGCCGGAGGCCCAATCCCACCTTTCCTCTTTCCTCACGTCCCTCATTTCCTTCCCCTAACCCCATTCCCAGCCGCCATAGTGGAGGCCACCATACCAGCAGTTTAAAACGTGGCTTTTGGTGTAGTGGCCGCCATTTCTGGATTCTACTGACTGCTTACCATCAGGCGGGGTGGAGTCACTTTGGTAGGCTATACTATAAAAAAAAAAAAAAAAAAAATAATTTTGTTAGGCTAAAAAAGTTGTTTGTAATATGCATATTTACCACATGAATGCTCTAAAATCTGTCTATTCATTCAGTCAAGTATGCAGGCATTTGCTCAAGTTGTTATAGATTGCCAAATAACTAATAATGTAGCTATCTACGGTAGCATGATTGATATGGTCAGTGATTGAAAAGATAACACTCGATACAGTCCGTTGCCTAATTTAATTACTAGACAAGTAATATATATTATTAAAAAAAAAGCTCGCCTGCCTAAAACAAAGTGAATAGAAAGAAACCCATTTTTTTCTCGTGCTGACGCTACATTGAAACTTTATAAACCCTATCTATGTCACTAACATAATCAATACAAATCTAATGACATCTCATACGTTAAAATGCATCAAGTCAAGAAGGGTTTTTTTTTTTTAACTTTTTTTTATATTATAGCCTACCAAAGTGACTTCACCCCGCCTGATGGTAAGCAGTCAGTGGAATCCAGAAGTGGCGGCCACTATACTAAAAGCCATCGTCTTAAACTGCTGGTATGGTGGTCTCCACTATGGCGGCTGGGAATGGGATTAGGGGAAGGGAATGAGGGAGGTGAGGAAAGAGGAAAGGGGGGAAATTGGGCCTCCGGCGCTTTCACTCACCAAACGAAACGCAGTAGTACGGATACTACTACTCTTAAGTCGATCTTCTATGAGAGGGTAGTACTTCCCCGGACGATCCGGCCCATTCATGCTGAAATCAGCGTGGATCTACTACCGCGTAAAATATTTTTCGAGCGTATGTTTGTATGTTTGTATGTATGTATGTATGTATGTATGTATGTATATTTTTTTGCCACGCTCTAAATCTTAAATAATTTAATGTATTATAATATATGAGGTGTCATTAGATATTAGAGAAACAAAGTCTGAGTAAATAGTGTCGCATAAGACTATTACATAATATTAATAAAAGACATTGCTAACGGGATCTAATATAGCTTGTAAAACGTGGATATGACACAGTCCTGCCTACCTTTTTGACCGACTACCAAAGTCGATGAAGGTAATGTTCTTCGAGCGTGTCATACACACGCTCGAAGAACATATGTATATAATATAATATAATAATAATATAATATTCTACCACATTTACACAGCGCCATCTAGCCCCAAATTAAGCAATTATATTTGCTTGTGTTATGGGTACTAAACAACTGGTGTTTTTTTGTAAATACATACATTTTGTATATAAATTACACCCAGACACGGATAAACAATCATGCTCATCACACAAAGGTACTTCCTGGGTGGGTACGACCTCCGGCTTAGCAGTAAGGGTCACTAACCACTAGAGCAACAGGCCAGTCAATATAATATGTAGGCATGTATATCAATTTCTTTGGCACGCTCTATACAGCCTTAAGCTTAATAGATTTTAATATATGAGGAGTCATTAGATTCGTATTAATTGTAGGAGTGACATAGGGTATATTGCAATGTAGGTCGAAAAAAATAGGTTTCTATCTTTTCTGATCGTACTGCGGGCAAGAAACGGTTTAAGGTAGGCGGGCATTTTGTTTTTTAATAATATTTTTTGCTTGATGCTTTAACGAGTTGTAAGTATGTTAACAAAGTAGCTTTCTTCTTTTTAGTACATACGTACGTACGTTAAAGAAGATCTTCGAAGCAAACTTAACAGCAGGGCAGAATATTTTACATTAGAAAAAATCCATACTTCCATAATAATATTATGAATGCAATCTGTCTGTCTGTTAAGCTATCACGCCTAAACTACTGAACCGATTTTGTTGAAATTTGGTTAGGGATAGAATATACTTTGGAGAACAATAATCTAATATTTTATCGCAAAAATTGGCCTGAAAGAGGTGAATGAAATAGGGAATGAATGTTTGTATGGAAAATGCGATATAACCGACATTCACGCGGGCAGAGCTGCAGGCAACAGCTAGTATTAGATAAAATTCACAGAAGTACATATTACTTAATGTACTAAGTATTTTGTATATAGAATACTAAGTATTTCTAAGTACCAAAAGCAGGGCAAAGAACAATAATATATAATTGACTGGCCTGTTGGTCTAGTGGTTAGTGACCCTGACTGCTAAGCCGGAGGTTGTGGGTTCGATTCCCACCCAGGACAAACCTTTGTGTGATGAGCATGATTGTTTGTTCTGTGTCTGGGTGTAATTTATCTATAATATGTATGTATTTACAAAAAAAAAAAATGTATGTAAGTAGTATATCAGTTGTTTAGTACCCATAACACAAGCAAATATAATTGCTTAATTTGGGGCTAGATGGCGCTGTGTGAATGTGGTAGAATATTATTATTATTATTATTATTATAATAAAAATACCTACTTTCCAAATTTTCTTTACTGAAAGAACTTTGAAAGTGCCTACTTCCGAACGTAACCTTGCGTATAATAATAAAAGGCTAGATAAATTTAGCTCTGATAACAATATCTATTTATAAATATAACGGTATTCTAAAAATACGTGTCTAATTTTGGCTGGCTAATAAAGTTACTTGATTGATGGGAAAATACTTAATTGATACTAAGTTAATTACATGCACATGTTCTTGACAACATATTTTTTGAACATGATGTATTGCTTAAGCATAATGATTACATTGAAAGCCGTTGACATAAAATTAATATGTTTTCAAACTTTCTCATAAAATATGAAAAAGAGTGGTTAAAGAGTACTGATTGTCTATATTAAAAATCATTATTTTTAAAAATAGCAGTACCTATCTAGAATTATAACGATCGTTATTATGTGCATCAACTAGATGACAGATTGCAATCGTTTTCAAGATAGCCAAAAATAATGCTCTGAGGAATTATTTTAAACAATATGTCAATATTTTAAGTAAAAGGTGGTTGTTTTTATGGTTTTTTTAACTTCTTTAAAAATATAAAAGCTTATACAATAAATATTTATTGCAAAATTTGATATTTTAAATGAAGAAAGAAATTGATATTACCCATAAAAGAAGTTGCTAGACCACTGTATATCGACATCAAGGTATATACTCGTAAATGATGTAAAAAGAATTGTTGTGCAATAATAAAAAAGTTTTCTATTATTTTTCTATCTATTCTAATTAGCTAAAAGAAAACCTAGAAAAATAAACCTTCATTACGTAAATTTATACATTTACATATAAATTTAAGCGGGCGGGTCTAAATTAAAAATTATGTAGTAGAGCAAAAAATATTATTAGTTAGGCAACATATTTTAGGAAAACCAGCAGGGATCTTCTACTGTAAAAATCAGTCCCATACCAAATTGTGGATTCAGTACAGTCATACAACTATACAACCAATATTCTTAATGTAATGAAATTAAATAATAAATCGACGTTACCAACAGCGTACCAAAGCTTATTTGCTTTCACTTTTGTTTCGCTTTCAATTGGGGCAATCCTACAAATAAAGGTCGCCTTTTTATAACAGGAGCGAAAAAATAGAGCAATAATTAATCTTATACTAACTCACTCATGTAAAAACCATTCTTTATAGAATTACATTTCTGTATTTTTTTAAATTGATACATGCGTAATTTTATTAATCGTAATCATACAACTTTACTGAGTAAATTTAGTATAACATTTAATAAAAGATTTTGTTATTAATTTAGACCACTAACTATTAATGCTTACATAATTTTTTTTTAAGACATATTAATGATTAAATTATAATATAGCCTGGCCTGTTGGTCTAGTGGTTAGTGACCCTGAATGCTAAGCCGGTGGTCGTGGGTTCGATTCCCACCCAGGACAAACCTTTGTGTGATGAGCATGATTGTTTGTTCTGTGTCTGGGTGTAATTTATCTATTATATGTATGTATTTACAAAAAAAATGTATATGAGTAGTTTATCAGTTGTTTAGTACCCATAACACAAGCAAATATAATTGCATAATTTGGAGCTAGACGGCGCTGTGCGAAAAAATAAATAAATAGCCGTAGTGGTAGTGGTAACAATTTGCCGAGATCGCAATTTAAGTGGTGCCCATAATAAAATAGCGCTTAATTTCATAGACTACAATCGGACATAGGGAACTCATTTTGGTAAGCCCAAATAAAAATATAGATAATACTTTTTTTCCAATGAGTTTATTTAATTGAAATTCGAGTTGAACTTAGTAGAATAGATGAAAAGATAAGTTATTTATGTGTGTAATTCTATTGTACAAATGAATTTACACCTAATGACAAAATGCAGAAGTACCTACTTTTCCTTTTTTTGCTTCATTATTCGACTTCTTCAATAAATATTTTTGCCAAAACTTCTACAATCACAAGCTATAAATATAAATAAGTTATGATTTTATTTTGTTCTTAGCCAATAAAATATAAAATAAAATATTCTTTTGCATTGTCGTATTTGTTAAATCTTTTCCCATGTTTTACAAGAGTTTAGGTAAAATATCTGACAAATGATAAGGGTTGCCTTATGACTTTGCAAAGAAGCACATTCACTTTATTGTACCTATTTTTAAACCGTATTTTTCAAGCGTAATGTATTTTATTGTGATTTTTGAACGAGATTATCAATTATTTAATTTACGCTATTCTGTTGTTGTTATAATAATGTTGACTGGCATTTTTATCATTGTTGGTTTTAATAATATGACAAGGCGTTAAATATAAATGATTTTAATCAGAAAAATATATTTTTTATAATTTAATTATAGAAGATACCTTAGCGTACAAATTTTAATGCCATTTTAAAGGGTTCACGAACGAAAAAATTTTATCAGAATACCTTATACTCAAGTAAAACAAACAAAAAACATTCTTCATTATACCTCTTAGCGCGGACTGACAATAGGAAATGAACTTACAAACTTAGAACAAAAGTTTTCATTATTGCCCGACATAAATCATTTGGGTAATTTTACTTTTAAACAACTTGCTTTGATCTTATTCGAAGTCAAAATTTACCTCGAGTTTTTTAATACATATTTTAATTATTTCCTTTTTTAATTCTGAAACTTCCCAGTGTCTTGATGAGTTCAACTTGAGCATCTTTAAGTCGCAAATAAGTAGGTATGTTCTAGGTAAATGCAATCAAGATTGTGCTTAACCCTTTTGTCGGTTATTTGGATTTTAAAATTCATGAGTTCAAACATAACTGGTGCATTTACTAAATGTGTTAAAGTTTACTTCTTTGTGAACATTTCACTAAAAGTGCTTTATATAGACGAAAGGTCCGGCCGTATTTTCAATAAATCGTTACACACCATTTCACTCTGAGAGCAAAATTTGCTATGTAGAATGTCGTGTACAACCTTTGCGAAGTATTTTCGTACTTGAGACATCTCTTGGACAAAGTATCGGAGTTGTCTGGAAAAAGCTTTTAGAATTATTTATATATTAACAAATATCTGGTTTATGAAAGTGAATAATTGTAGATAATAGAAGAGGTAACTTACTTGCACTTATACGAAACGATAATTTTTAAAACCATTAAAGGCAACATTAAAAGAAAAGAAAATAGAAATATTTAGGCAATGTTTTAGGTATGTTTTTTCTACATGTTGTTAGTTGCTAAGCTAGCTAGGCGAATATAACTTCACCCAACTAACTATGTAATTGCCTATCTTCGTTTCATAAAACAAGTTAATAAAAACTTCTAAGTCAAGTAGTACCAAGTTGTCAAAAAAAGTAGGGAACAGAGAAAAACGACAAATGCTTTACTGACAAGCTCTTAAATAATGAAGAATAAGAGATTCTAAATGTTAATTAAAATGTTGAAGTTATGAAGAGTCAAAAATGTTTGGAACAAAAATAAATTTTATGTATTATGTAGTGGCACTTTTATTAGCTTTCATTTAGTAGTAAATGCAAATGTGATCTCGGTAATCAATACAGCTAAAAATTCTTTGAGACGACTTTGACTATAGCGAATATGTATGTATAAATATTTAAATAGCGTTGGATTACAATCCCACGACAGGTATACTAAAATAAGTTTGAATAGAATTTAGTTTTCACCTTAATTTAACCGTCAATGCATTGTTATGTATTTACGGTGAACTAGAGTAACATTTATAAACGATATATTCTTTTAATATGGCAGCCGAAAAACATTTTTAAAATCCTAAACATTTAATAAAATAAGGTGTTATAACCATTTTTGAAAAGTGTGTTCTTAGTGCTAATGAACCAATAAAAAATCCACAATTTTTTTATCCAATGTTAAATGCCTTAAAAAAGCATTTAAATTTCGCGCGTAATTTGACGAAAACGATGGACGCGATAGTTGACAGTTGACACTTCTATGTTTATATAGCCATTTGACGTATTAACAAGGCGACTATTATTTAATGGTGATAAGAAACAGATTAAGTTGACAATTCTACATAGCCGTATGACGTAATAACATGGCGACTACTATTATAATGGTGTTAAACAGATTAAAATTTAGTTTGCTTTTTTATGAACTAAAAGCTAATGTTTGCGACTGCGTTTTGCTTAAACTAGCTCACTAATAATTATATTTTTATTATTTTCTCCTATAGAGTAAAATACTCTATTGCTTGATGTTATTTGAATAAGTCTGAAATAATTTTGAACTTCTCTATCCTCAGGTAACCAATAAGTTATCCAGCAACAACCATTTGGACAAAGTTTTAATTACGTTTTTCAATTTAATTAAGGTTGGAAACATCTTTTCAATATCAATTGAGTAAGATATTGTATATTTATATCGACTTTTTCAAGGTTTTAATAAATTTAAAGAATAGCTTTGGGAAATAATAAAACACTACATAGTATAAAACAAAGTCGCTTCTCGCTGTCTGTCCCTATGTATGCTTAGATCTTTGAAACTACGCAACGGATTTTGATGCGATTTGTTTTAATAGATAGAGTGATTCAAGAGGAAGGTGTATATGTATAATACGTGCAAAATATAGTACAGGAACACTGGTAATTTTAGAGGTTTCTAATGTAATACAGGGACATAGCGGTTGCGCCAGTACCGGCAGGGGGCCGCCAGCCTCTAAATAAAACAATGACCATGTTTGTATTGTATAATGACGAAAAATCTGTGAACGTTGTTTAAAAAGACATTCTGTAGTATATTTAGTATCAGCATCATACCTGTGCGAAGCCGGGATGGGTCACTAGTTAATAAGAAAAAAGGAAATAATGCCGATTAATTGAAAATAATTGTTTCATTTTATTGTGTTTGGAGCAATCATTTTATTAATTTAATAAATAAATTTTCTCGTTTTTTTAAGATATTTTAAGGAGGTACAAAATATAGCTAGAGGGCTATTAGGGCATCCGAGCGGTATCTCTCTTTGAGTGACTTTTGAGTGACTACGCCTCATAATAGGTAGCGACTACTTCACTATTTTTTTTTCCATTTGAATCTGTCTTGTGCTGTTTTATGCCAATGTCTTCCTGCTATTTTCTTACTCTGTGGCGTTTACCTATCGGTCCTTCCCATATCGTGACCGTTTTGGTCCAACGATGTTCTTTTCTATTTAAATTAAAATATCAATACATAAAACGAACCGCACCCTTGGTACATGTGTTCGTAAGACATAATGTGTATATTTAGAGATAAATAAGTAGATTTTCGCATATTTGATTACGAAGTTCTTGCCAAGTTGCATTACATGCCATGTCCAGAGGCCTTTGATATCTCTGTCACTAATTATTAATTTCCTGGGTTACTGTAGAGCTTTGATCCCTAGCCCATAGCTAGTTTTAATTATAGTTTTAATTGAAAATGTTTATTAATTTAAAATAATTTGGGATTACACATTGTAGTTTTTGTGCTAGTTGGCTGTGAATTGAATTCGTCATCAAACGAGCAGTACCATGCAAAGTTTTTATAAGAGAAGTTTGTAAGAGATTTTTTTATCCGAGAAAAAAGATCTTGCATCTTGTAGTGGAATGGGCTAATGTAATTATTAACCCGGACAGAGATTTCGAGACAGTTGTTTCAAGCTCGTTGGTCTTAGATGCTGATTGCTCTGGTTTCCTAGCCTGGGCACAACTACTCCTCGGATTAATGGATGAGCTATGTCAAGCAGTGAACGTCTTCAGATTAATAAACATAATAGTTGTAATGGATTATATGCCCTGAACAGTGTGGCAATTTTTATTTCCAACTCCTCCTTTTTACTTCTGATTAAATTCGTTACGGGGTCCAAGACAGTAGGTTTAGCAGTCCCTGGGACTCCCGAGTGTCAAAGCTCGGTGTTTCGTTTTGGTTATCGCTATTAATCCTGGTTTACAGGAGTCACAGTGATGGGCATGTGGGTGGGATTGTCCCGATACCCTAAACAAAGGCAATATGAATGATAACTGCATATTATGATTTCTGCAGTGTCTAGTAATGTCAATTATCAAGGTCAAGTTGACTTAAAATATTCAAGACCACAGAATATACAAGCTGTTTACGATTACTTCGAAATGTATTCGAAGTGTGAAGCTTACTGTTATTCAACTTTGAAGCAATTGTTTTGACACAAAGGCTTTAAGTTTTAACATGTTTTGAGTTATGTGTATTGTTGTTCGATTGAGTAGGTATTGTTCAAATTTAGTATATTAGTAGGCAAGAATACGGTCCTGTATACGAAAGCTGATAGTGGTACTTTTGAGTTTACGTAAAATGACACTATTTTGCTTATAAATCTTTAAAATGATCCCTTTGCATTACATCGACTGTCGAAGGATTAATTTAAATTACATTTGAATCAAATTATTGTGATACAATTTGTTAAGATTCTAGATATAAATGATAGCTATGATTTATTCATATGTTTTTCAAAGCAGTTTAGGTATTAAATAAATAACATTAAACTTCATTTGTCGCATCATGATATTACTTCATACGACAGAGAGCCTACCACCGTCTCATATAGCAGTATTTTAATCTTACTTTGTATTTTGTCTTTTCTTTTGTACCATTTAAAACAAGGATAGAGACAAAGTGAGGTTGTTGTGGTAGAGCCCCGATGTCTACCATTTTGAGGTTTACTGGGCGAAAATTCTTGCATGATTTAAGCTCGATTTTGTACTTGTTTTGTTTGCCTGTGTTAATTGTTAATATCTTGCTATGTGTATGGGCTAAACCAATTATTATTAGTTATATAAAACTCTATTGATTATTGCACGTGAACATGTGACCCGTAACTCATAACATTCTATATCTACGTAACTGATCGCATTGGAATACTTTGGTAGCAACAGGTGTTTAATGTTAAAGTATACCGTGTTTGTCGTTATGCTGTTCGTTTTAAACCAATAATAGGTAAACATTTGGTATACAAAGGATACGTTGAACATTGAAACTGCCAAGTGATTAATTCACAAGATTCTTCAAAATCTTCTTTACGTACACATTATGTTATAGTCAGATCGGTCAATAGATGATCTACAAAAATGGGTTTTCTTTTATTCTATAACTAGAATTATTTATATTATAATTACTAGACATAATGTTGGTACTATTAAGGTTGCTGATATCGAAAAGATATACTTAATTAAATAGTTATTAAAAAATAATAGAATAAAATAATAATAAACTTAATTAAAGAAGAAATTGTATAAAGTTAAATTTATTGTTTTATAAGTATTCTCATCAGATAGTAAGAATAAACGCTTTATTGAAATGAAGTAATAATCGCACCATTTATACACCCACTGCAGGGCAAAGGCCTCTTCTCAAACAGCTTATTAAATTAATTCAATTTCTTCAAAAATAATGGAACTCGAAGGCAAATGAATAACATAGTTCACAAACAATAAAATTATATATACTATACCTCTACCAACACTGTAAGATAAAGCTTGTTGTACAATGGGGAATAAGAAGTAAACTTAAAATGAAGTCCCAAACACATAAATAAAATGCCGAAAGCGTCCGTCATGTCATGAAACTACTCATTATTGTCACTTATTTGCAAGTGAGGCACGTATTAAATAATGTTTACGTCGTATGCGAGGTATGTGTTTTATATTGAGTTATGTAAGTAGTTAAAACTAAGGTGGATGGTACACACAAATTATTGAAATACTAGAATTTTTACACGTTGGTAGGAAATGCAATGATGCTCTAATGTAAGTACAATATCTTCGGCTAGATATAAGGTTTCTTGCAGCTTTACCTTAATCGGCTCGTCTGAGTCTCCCTAATTATCTATTGCCCTTTAAAAAACCTAACCGAATTGCGCAATATCATACTTAATGAAACATTTTTTAAATGTATATCTTTTTTCTTACTTTATTTTTGCTACTATTATAAGTATCTGTGTATATTTCTAATCGTGTATAGAGAAAATACATAATTTGTTCCTTTATATAAATATTAACATCGCCCCTGGTGTTTACTTTGAGAACTAAATTTGTTCATACAAATTTCACATTGTCATCGTGAATATCGAAGGTCGTTTCTTTAATGCAGACAAAATTATCGACCTTGTACGAGCAAATGGTTTTAAGCAAACTTTTTACGTAAAGCCTAACATGTGTTCCAAGGACAGAGACGACAAATTGAGGATTAGTACCTCTACTAACATTCACGTCGCAAAGCTTATAAATTTGAGCTGAGAATTTCGTGACAGCGCGGCTTTAGACAACTAATAAAATTTCAAGATGGAGCCTTTTCCGAATTTCACAAGAAATCTAAGTAGGAAAAATAATTTAGTGCAGCATTTATTAACTCTATTCAAACTACCTACCTTTATTTAATACTTATATCTCATCACCAAGTCTTTAATCGTCGATAATAATAATGACAGTTTATTTGAGGCCTCCTAGCATAATATGGAAGACACATTGTAGCGCGCTTGCCAGCTCCACCACGGCAAGCCCCTCGACATCGGTGCGTCCATATAGAGTGAGAGAATCCGCCGAGCACCTCTCTTCGTAGCCAGAGCCACACAAGCTAAGTGTCCAGCCTCTAACGCTGGAGTTTCGTCTCTCTTCTGAACCCTGCCCTCTATCTTCTAAATTCTCTTTCCTTATTAAAATATAACTTTATAACTATTACATCGCTAGTTTTCTTCCCATTCTAATAATAGCTAACGTTGCAACATTCAAATTTCCTAATTTTGTATGCTGAAAGTGGTAAATGAAAACACTATTCATACAGGTAATAATATCTTTGACCTTTCCAAGAAATGGGTAAACACTTTTATCAAGTGGGTTGTAATGACGAACAATTTTATTTCAAAAATCTTTAGGTATTCTATCAACAAACTTGTTTTGAAGCCCAACACACGCCTTTTACAATAGTACGGAATCCCAACATGAACCAAGCAAACCTTTTTTTATAAAATCACAAGAATGATTAGCAAGTATTAAAAATAAACCACTTCTGCGATTAAAGAGGCTTGAAGAATTGAATAGTGCCTAACAAACTGTGTCGAAGGGTCGACTAACAGGTTAACAATGATAAACGACCCATATCTGCAACAATACGTTGCGTGTAAGTGAGCTGAAGAGTAAAAGGAACTATTTCCAGATCTATTTTGTAGACGGGTAATTTGGGAGAACGATTCTTTTTAGATTTGTTCATGTATCCCTTTAGTATAGAGACAGTAGGTCATTCTTTATGATTTCATGGTTAAGCGTTTTTGGATGTTTCATTTGATTGATGACCTATATTTTATATGGAGTAAATCCTATTAATATTAAATTTTGAGTGTGTGTGTGTCTGTGTGTGTGTGTGTGTGTGTGTGTGTGTGTGTGTGTGTGTGTGTGTGTGTGTTTGTTGCCATTCAGCACCTAAATGGCTGAAATGATTTCGATGAAAATTGGTATGTAGATACTAGATAGATTGTAGAAATTAGGTGTCGGAGACGGACTTAAGCTACTTTTTATCCCGAAAATCGGCCTGGTTCCGGAGGAATACAACGAAACATATTTTACGCGCTGGCAAAGCCGTGGGGCGCAACTAGTATCTATATGTTCTTGTCATATTTTTCAAATAAAAGTAATATCAGTTTACAAAATACATTATTGAAGTTTACAAATGCCAAAATAGCTGTTGGCAGATATTCCACTCAAAAGAAAGCCTTCCAATAAACACATATAGCAAACGTTACTTTTGAAACAAACAACTTTTGTTTCAAACCACGTGTAACCTCGCGGGTATAGTCATTGAGCAGCCAAACTTTGATTCCCAATATGTAAGAACCAAAGACGAAGAAAAGTTAAAACGACTGAGAAAACTTTTTTGTTATAAGGAGAACACCAATTGAAATGTATGATAAATATTCATGTATATATCTAGCTGGTAAAATACAAATAAATATGGTAGTTTTAAAGATTTCATATAATTTTTAGGGTCTCTATTTTCAATATCTTAGTAGCATTTTAAATGCGTTCAACTCATAAAATGACAGCGAAATAAGTGAAAAAAAGTTCTCAGAATGAACACCAGAAGCGCTGTTACTTTTCATTTACGTTGCCATCGGTAAGACAAAACCCTTTTAACTTGTAACCAAGCGGTTAGGTTACGGTTAGCCAGTGAAAACTAAACTTAATGTCAGTTGAGCCGTTTTTAGTGACATTTAATTCGAATGTTTCCAAGTTATGTGCCGCACTCAAACGTTTATAGGTCGTAATATTATCTTGGTTATGGCGTATATAAATAGAGGCAGTAAAGTTTGTGTCAACATGTCGAGGAGTATAGACATGCAGTTTTACTTTTTATTCTTATTTTGTACTGTGGTAAGTATCCTTGTAAGAGTATTCATATTCAGTAAATCTTCGAGATTTACTTTACTACAAACCTGAATGTACTTGATTGGATTTGTTGTTATATTTCACATCAAAATCCTTTTGTGTCTCTGTAAAATGGTTCTGATGTTGATATCTGTAACATTCTTTATGAATAAAATTAGTGTGCCTTATTGTTATTCGATCATAACCTTAATTAGGTAATCTCGTAATAGTTACCGAAAAGGCATAAATATAATTTGCAAGTTTGGTCATCTATTTGTTTTGATCATAATAATTAATTCTAATAATTTACTCAATTCAGATACGGTGCTGGAAGGATCTAAATCGCAAAAAGGCTTCCAAACATTTTAAATTTAAAATCACTTATCATTAATATTATTTGCGAACAAGTTGACATATTATTATTGAAATTATAGAAAAGAAATGAAAAAGATACGAAACAAGTCTACAAAAAATAAATGTAGAGAGAACAATAAACCTCAACGACCAGAAATATTGTTTATTTTTGGTCTGAATTTTAGAAATGCGCGATGTATTCCATTAAGTGATTACAAAAGTTATTGTATTCCGAAATATTTTCTATTTGTACAATGTTCTGTTATTGTACGTCTTAACGCTCACATAAGCAGATGACAATGATTGTGTATACCACTTCTAAAAATTTTGCACAAGTTAAGTCCTGGCTAAGATGTGGGTAGTTTCAAAAACTAAAAATACGTTTCGAATACCTTTAAAGTTGAAATATTCCTTAGATGTAAGTTATGAGATAATAAGCTTATACCAAATACCACTACTGTACCTCTAAATACATAAATGTAGCTTGACACTGTAAAAATGAAGCTTCTATTCAAATAAAATGGAACAATTCCGCATTTTCTGTTACAAAACTTAACTTATCAAGTAAATTAAAAATAATAAAAAAGTTAAATAAAAATTAAAAAGGGTAAACTTCGTTAAACTAAAATCATAAAATTTTGTAAGCAGGTAGATCTTATAATCTATATACTTATTTGTATAAAGCAGAAGAGTTTGTTTGTTTGTTTGAACGCACTAATCTCTGAAACTACCACTTGGATGTGAATAATTCTTTTTCCCGAAAAAATTTTAATAACCTGGCGATTAAAAGATGTGGCCTGAGTTTCTTGCCAGTTCTTCTCATGGCTCTACTTCGTCAGCGAACTGGCTGTAGGTTAATTTGCTGATATTTTGTAAACTTTGACATTCATAAGTGTTAATTTAATTGACCTATATAAATAAACATATTTTCATTTTATTTCATTTCATTCCCTTTTGTTTTGCGTATGATGGCCGAGTTCTTGAGGAAGGTTATAGGCTAGGTAACATCACGCTACTGGCGACGGGAGTAGAGCAGTAATCAAAGATGTGAGTGAATCCGCGCTGTAGAAAGTTAGTGTTAAGAGTAATCCAAATTGTTAACCAGATATTATTGATGTATGGAAAAACTAATTTGCAATTATAAAGTTTGTAATTTTGTTATAGTTATATTTGTACTGTTTGTAGGTAGGCATATTATTTTGATTTACGTTATATAAAAAATGCATACCTATTAAAAATACTTTCTAAACATCTTTTGTGTGTATGAAAGCAATTTCCACAGACATCCTTTCGATGTTTTCAACATATTTATTGCAGTAAAATTATCGAAGACATGGTTTTTATAAGCATTTATTAAGAGCCATTTTCAAATTTCCTTTGATACAGGGGAGCTATAGAATGAGATGTTTGCTCGTATGTCGTACTGATGTGGGTAAATTTGTCATTTACGAACACATATTATAGAAAAATTAAGTACTGTTAGTAGGCGTCGGGGAATTTTGACCAGTCCCCCAAATATCGGCCTACTGTGTAGAAAAAGACCACCCATTCGTGGGTTTTGTCATTTGTGGCAAAGACTTGGTTTGTGTTGTAAACTTTTTAATTAAAGATGTGATAAGGTGTAAAAACTTATAATTAATTACGATTTGAACATTTATAGTTCCATCATTTTGAAAAAAAAAACTACTAATAATTTAATTAGGACTGCGTAACATTATCGGTGTGGAGTTACTTTTAAACGCTAAGCTGATTCAACCAATATTTTAAAATATAACTAATATATAAAAATATTTAGACTCATAAACAAGAGTTTACAAAACCCTATTTCACTTTATCCGATTGAAAGATCGAAACGTGAATCAGTAGTCATGCTTTACTAGTAAATACACTACAACGTGAGTGAGATAACTCACAATTTAAGCGTTATTTTCAAAAGAAGCAAGCAACATTCACACTAAACACGTAAAGCAGTCTATTATAGATTTAAAAGAAAGCAACAAACAATCCAAATAAACAATCTCATCACAAATTTTACACATCAAAAGAGCGAGATTTATTTAGTTGAAGAATCCTTAGCAAAGAAAATATTTTCTTCCCTATTTCCCAACGAAATTATTGTAAATATTTATTTTACTCTTTTTGAGTAACATGTTTAGATGTTTTGCTGACACATTTTCTTATTTTTTTGACTACACATCAGTTTTTATACATAGCTTCACGTCTTTTATCCCCGAAGTGGTAAACAGAGGTGTTTAATTACTTACTTCCGCCATTTTTTAGTTTTTAATTTACGTCCCATGTAACAGGGGGCGAGCCTTGAAAGTTTTTATATGTTTTATTATATTTGTAAACTTCGTATTTATGTTAACATAGATCTGTAATAGCGCAGAATAATATAAATTACAGTTTTCATTGATTTCTGTTAAATTAGTAAATTCTAAATACGTCTCTTAAAAATTTACTGTGGGTAATCGTCATTACGAACTTTAAAAATGCAGTGAAGGCAGATTGAAAGAAGATCGACGACCCGGTACATGACTACTAACGAATGAAGACAACTCGGGGCTAGCTAAAGTTGAGATGAATATGGTGACATACATAAATATGTTTTTCTGAGGGCCTAGACAAGTGCCCTAAATGCTAATAGAATAGAGTAGCACAGACATAAGCTAACGACAATGTTGGCGTTAGCTTATGTCAATTCCATACATTTTTTAATCTATTCTATTTTATTAGCATTTTAGCCACTTGTCTAGCCAGGCCCTCTGGTGACGGCTTTCATACAAAATTATGATTGAGTATTGTGCCTAAATTTATTATTGATAGTAAATTTTATGGGAACCGATTTGCATGTACAGTTTGGCGATTTTACTTTAAAAATGTTACAGAGATTATGTCAGATACATAATCTTTTGGGAACTTTATTATTCATGGAGAAATTATTACAGAAAATGTTAAACTAAGCTAAAAACTAATAGATAGAGACATTTTTCTTTGTTCAACAAAATTTTTTTTTCATTTAATTATTAATTTATCTGAAAAATATAAGTCAATATTTATTTATTTTATTTATTTATTTATTTAGTACATACTTATAAGCTAACAGAATTTCTCCAAAGCACTTACAAGCCCAAATCTAAAACGTTTTATTCTAAATATTACAATTAAATCTATACAATATTAAAAAGATAGAAGATAAGACAATTCAAAATGTCAAGTACATCAATTTGATAATGTTAATAGTCAATGAGTTTGTTATATATGTCAATACAATACTATAAAAATTCAATTCAATAATATTCAAATACAGTTCAATCAATATCAATAAATTATGCAAACAATAATGTCAGGTAACTTGAATAAATTCAATAATGTCAATTGATTCTATTTATTAATGTGCTAATACAATTACATATCATTAATCTATAAATATAATTATTATTAATATAAAAACATGAAGTAACTATTATTTAAATTACCACATCATTCAAAAAATAAATTACAATAAATAAATAAATAGTGCATTTCAATTTCACAAGAAATCAATCAATAAATTTATCTAGACGCATTATTGTCCTTAAGTCCATAATGAATAACGTTCTGCAGATAATCTGACGTATTTTATTAAAGACATGATTAAACTTATTAAATTATAATGGCTTAGTGTTGTGTCCCTAAAATCTGATAGCATCGAATGAACTCAATAATTTTATAAAATAAAAATGATAAAATAGCAGATTCATTTATATAAGTTCAACAGCGCAGAATTATTATAAACATTAAAGTTAGAAGTTAGTAACTTTGTTTCATACAGTATTTTTTGCTCTGGTCAAAAACATTGTAGTCGCTGACTTTGCGATGTAGCTTTCCCGACCGTTTCATTTACATTCTAATAGGTCAAAGTCAAAGTCAAAGTCAAATTAATTTATTCATATAGGTTTCAATGATCACATAAGGACGTTAAAAATTACAAAATGTCAGCCCATTTGTCACTACAGCAAGTTCGCTGACGAGGTTGAGCCAAGAGAAGAACTAGAGTAGAAGCTTACGCAATTTTTTTAATCGCCAGGTTATTACAATTTCATACAAAAAATTTACGGTAGTAGATCCACGCTGATTTCAGCATGAGTGGGCCGGATCGTCCGTGGAAGTACTACCCTCCCATAGAAGATTGACTTGAGAGTAGTAGTATCCTTACTACTGCGTTTCGTTCGGTGAGTGAGAGTGCTGGAGGCCCAATTTCCCCCCTTTCCTATTTCCTCACCTCCCTCATTCCCTTCCTCTAACCCCATTCCCAGCCGCCATAGTGGAGGCCACCATACCAGCAGTTTAAAACGATGGCTTTTGGAATGGTTGCCACCACTTCTGGATTCCACTGACTGCTTGCCATTAGGCGGGGTGGAGTCACTTTGGTAGGCTAATATATATAAAAAATAATTAATATATTTGACTTTGATTAAGCAAAATACGAACATAAAAAAAACTTGTTAATACACAGTAACACGTACACAGTATCTAAAGCTTCGAATTCTAAACTTGATACTAAACTTTCTTTCTATATACAACTTTAATGCTAGAAATCTCTTAATCCCGATCGGTCCCCAAACACTTCCCAACACTAACTTTGGGCTCTCAAGTAATTAATATGGTAATAGCCATCATGAATATTAAAAGAGAATTCGTGTGCATATTAACTTATCTGTTACAGTGTATTTGAATAACAAATTAAGATGACATAGGTTCGATGTTAGGTTAATGTAAATAAAGGTGTTGGATACAAATAGTTATTCTAAGCTAAATATATCAAAATAATATTACAACGGGATGATCCGAGGTCACTAAAGAAAATAACAAAATGGCTGTTAACGAATTTTGCTTCTAACTACTTTCGCTCGTATAACATTTTATAGCCCTTTTTTCTTTTTTATGCGACTAAGGTGACAAACAAGCATTCTGCACACCTAATGGTAAGCAGTTACCGTGGCCTATGGACGCTTGCAACACCAGGAGCACCACAAGCGCGTTGCCGATCCTGTTAAAAACCTTTTAACTCCTTTCTTGAAGAACTCCATGTTGTAGTTTCTCGGGAAAACCTCGATCAGCTCATTCCACAACCTCATTTGTCTCGGCATTTATAAATGTCATATAATTTGTGTGTAGTTGTTGAAATATAATATTATATTATATTATTATATTATTATTTAAATAACGAAATGAATAAAATTTATGTGTACGTTTAAGTTTAGGATTGACATTCTACCCCCGATAAAATAATTTTCTCTATTACGCGAGGAAACCTGTTTTCATACAATATTTTGTGTGAACCGTAAGTCAGTCTAAGGTAAACATTGCCGGAATTGCCGAAATATATATTAAAGAGATCACGACAACTTTTCGGTCAAATTCGAGTCATTGAACTTGAATGAAATTAAGTATAAACTCCTTTGAAAACAACATTTCCTCAATAAACAAATTTAGAGAGACAGCTACTTACTGGAAACTTTTTAAAAACTTTTATAAGTACGATTTGTAAGAACGACAGAGAGGCTTTTGCAATGGGACAGAATAAGCTAAGGAAAAAAACACAAGAAAACTCTGATGCCCAATTACTTAAATGCCAGTTAAATTTAGGTTATAAAAATCATATTATAATAACAGAGATACTATGATACAGTTGAGTAACATTTCAGGAACTTCATAGACTTCTGTATGTCAGGGACTTTGCAAGAAGCTGAACACCGTGGAATAAATGTTCCATTTAAACCACCTGATTGTCATACGAACATTTAAATAAATGTGTTTAAAGAACCATCGCTAGAAAAAAAATATAAGCATCGCCAGTAAAAAATACAAATTTTCAATCCCATTTCAATAGTACATTTGAAGATGAACAAATGGCTCTATACATTCGTACTTAGATCAATTTACGAATATGTATGCTTACGTAAGCACAAAACCGAAACCACACCAGAAGGCGTTGTGTGGCGTTATGAAATGGCATTGAGTAATCGAGTGTGAAAAGTTAGTGTAACAATACATTTGTTCATATTGTTTATATTTTATTTATTAAGTAACACGTATTATAAAAATTAACAAAAGTTTAGATTTATTTAATTAACAAAATAAATATACGAGTATATATATATAATTTAATATTAAAACAACTACACACAACGCCATCTAGACCCAAATATTCTACAAGTTTTTGAAATGTGTAAGCCTTTAATTAAAGACCACAGCATGTACAAAATAAACTAAACATTATAAAATTAAACCAACAAAAAAACAATTTTAAATATATTAATTTAAAATTTGTAAGTAAAACACATTAACTTAAGAAAATAAATAAATATAACTTTTACTCATGTAAATGTTTTTTAATTAAATTGTGTTTACTCGTAGAATTGCAAATATCGGTCTCGTGTTTTTTCAATGTATTAATGTTAGCTTAAATTAGTTTTACAGGAGTGGGTATATTATTAAGAACTGATTATAATAGAGCGGGCTAGGTTAGGTGTCTCAATGCGCGATTGTTTGAGAAATGAAGAAATCCGCAGACGAACCAAAGTAACTGCGTAGCTCGCAAAGTTGCACACATAGCTCGCAGAACTGACGGCTGTTGAGGCAGAAAGGTTTTAGAGTGGCGACCACGAACCAGAAGACGCAACGTGGGCAGACCCCTCACAAGGTGGTCCGATGACCTTATAAGGGTGGCGGGCAACCGACGGATGAGGGCAACGAACGACCGGCCACGAAGGCGAAAATTAGGGGAGGCCTATGTCCAGCAGTGGACGTCTTTTGTCTGATATGATGATTGTAATAGCTAAAATTAAAACGATATCGTTCTATACTTATCAGTTATCCTATTTTAGGCTTCTGAACACAGTAAATTAGATTCGAAATAATGTTTGTTGATTGTATGTTCGTAAAATATGTCGTGACATAAATTAGATGAATGGTAGAATTCGACAATTATTTTTTTATACGATTTTGGTGGTAACCGTAACGTATACAGATGGCTATGTTTTCCAAGCATTACGAAAGTAATAATGCTCAGAAAACTCTTTGCCGACCACGGGGAAGGGGATGAGGAAGGAAAAGGGAAAATGATCAGGACCGAGGGAGTATTTGGGCTTTCACTCACCGAGCGAAACACATTAGCATGAAAACTAATATTTTTACGTCGATCTTCTATGAGAGAGTAGTACTGCCCCGGTCGATTCGGCTCGTTCATGCTGAAACCGGCGTGGATCTACTACCATTTGTAATTGTATTTAACATATACCATTTTCACATATGTAGCATAACTTTCTTTAACCACTTCTTAATATGAGCGAATCATAGCCTTAATAATTAACGACTTACGTACACATTGCAAAGCTATTCTGGGAATTCTTGTATCAGATACAAACCCATTTAGTAATTTGTTAAGCGATTGTGTTGCCTGTTTACTTCGATTACTTCACAAAAAGCTTTGTGAATTGCAGTGTGTGATGTTTTGATTTTAGTCTAATAATTCTATAGACTTTGGGATTATTACCCAAGTGTCTTAGGTAATTTTGATACAAGTTATTCTTTTTCCTAAAGATGTAATTTTAATGATTAATAAAATAATTCAGAATATCTGATAATTTATTTATCTGATTTATATTTATATTGAAATGAATATTAAAGTAGAATTTTACTTTATTGTTCAGTTTTTATACTTCTTTGAAGAGAATTAAGAACACACTAAGTGTAGAGTAATTTTTTTTTATTTCTTAGGTGCCCATTTCATTTACTTGCTTAAAAATTAAGAGCACTGGTTCTAGGTTTTTAATACGTGTTCACACTAAAATTCTATACAATCTCTTCCTGCGTCACCGTATAATTTTATTTACTAAAGAGTTTTAACATCATGTTACGACGATTACCTACGCTAGAACATTCGCAAATACCTATCTACACGTATACGACGAATACCTACGCTAGAACGTTCACGCAAATACCTACGTACACGTATAACAATAGCTCATCGGCGGTAGGCATAGCTACGCGTCGCAGCTAAGTACCTACATTCATTGTTTGACTGGCCTGTTGGTCTAGTGGTTAGTGACCCTGACTGCTAAGCCGGAGGTCGTGGGTTCGATTCCCACCCAGGACAAATCTTTGTGTGATGAGCATGATTATTTGTTCTGTGTCTGGGTGTTATTTATCTATAATAAGTATGTATTTACAAAAAAAAAAAAGTATATAAGTAGTATATCAGTTGTTTAGTACCCATAACACAAGCAAATATAATTGCTTAATTTGGGGCTAAATGGCGCTGTGTGCATGTGGTAGAATATTATTATATTATTATTATTATTATTATTATTGTTTTGTTATCGAGATTTATCGACAACTTTGTAGTAATAACAGGAAGGTTCTAAAAATCTATTAAATGACTATAATAAGGATTCGAACGTCGGCAATTAGTTCAGTTGTGAATACAGCGATCTCGAGCGAACATCTAAATGATACGGAAGTTTACGAAGAGCGATATACGAAGCGTGATAGTGCAGTATCAGTGTTTATTGCTTTATTTTGTTACTGTTGGTGTATTGTGTGTTTTGAATAAACTCATTATCGCGTAACTGTCATTTTACCTTTACATTTTTCTCATAATACCCACTTAGAAATTGTCATATAATAAATTACTGTTTAATGTACTAAAATGTTTAATATCAATAAATAGAGGGGTTCAGGACTGTAAATCCTTATTACAGGCTATTGCATAGCCTAGCTAGGACAACAGCACCTCACCCACTTGATTGGCAATGTAATAATACACCTACATACTTTGTAAAAATAACTAATGTTTATTATTATACACCAATCTGTTGTTTTATGAAATAAAGATTATTATTATTATTATAATTGTTTAACAGCGCTAATCTCTGCATGTACCAGTCAGATTTGAATAATTATTTTTGCATTTGATAATCCGATTCTTGAGGAAGACTGGCTGTAACATTACGCTACGAGCCACGGGAGCAGTAGAATAACCAATGATGTAACTTAAGTGGCTGAAGTCACGCTGCAGACAGCTAGTTTATTATATACGTAGATTTTATAATTTCTTAGTACTCTATGGAATACGCAAAGCTGGAATAAATAAAGAGAGAGTTATCAAAGACGCCTAGGTAGTTATATTATTACTTTAAAGAAAAAACAAACAAGTTTAATGAACTTTTTCGGAGTTTTTTGGCAAGAGGGACTAATTAGAATATAATGTAGTTAAAAAACAACCTATAAATAGTCTTGTTTTTATAATCTGAATACATGATTAAAAATAAACAAAGATTCTAGTAAAGAGTTTCAAATTGAAATTAAGGGACAGATGTGTAAATTACATCAAAACTTCTTAGATATGTGAAACAATGTTACTAACCGAAATCTCACATCTGAGAAATCTATCGTAAATTCACATTCACATCACGATGTACCAACGGACGCTTAAAGCCAAATGTGTCAGCAATTTTACACTCGACCAGATTATCTGATGAGGTCAAAGCTATCAAAAATATCTAGAAACCTACTGTCCTTCGACAAAAACATTTTGTGGTAGATTTTATAAAAACAATGTGTGATAAAATTTATACGTATGTGAACATCTACTCGATAAAATATAGAGAGATAAAGAGAAGGCATGAACATTGATTTGATTGCCTCGCTTGGCGGTAAATGCTCATATATTCTCTTTATGAGAAGAGATCTTTTCCTGCAGTGCGATAATAACGGGTTGATAAATTGATATTTAATAATAATAATAATAATAATATTCTACCACATTCATACAGCGCCATCTAGTCCCAAATTAAGCAATTATATTTGCTTGAGTTATGGGTACTAAACAACTGATATACTACTTATATACATTTTTTTTTTGTAAATACATACATATTATAGACTAGCTGCTGCCCGCGACTTCGTTCGCGTGAAAATTCAGGTGGGTGCCTCTATGAGAATATTGCGTGCCTGATTTTATGGCAATCGTACATTGTATCAGTATTATCCATCTCTATGGCGAATCCAGTTTAAACCCGCTACTGCTAAAACTGACAAACCACTTTCACACAAACTTGCGACTCTTATTTGCCCATTTAATAAGGGGGGTTGCTGAATAATAAAAAAAGAGTATTTTCTAGTAATTTGGTAATCCTACTATAAAAACTATAGAAATGTTATACATACTTTGCCACCCCTTTATACCCCCTTAGGGGATGGATTTCGCAAAATTCTGTCTAAGTGAGCACCTATATCCTAATAGGAACGACAATGCAAAGTTTGAGATTCCTAGCACTTGTTGTTTCTGAGATTTCGTGATAAGTGAGTGAGTGCTTTTATGTATATAGATAGCATTTTTATATTGTTTAAATACTGTTTTTCATACTATTTTTAATCTCCCATTCATACAATTCCTCTTTCACCTACCTAAAGATATCCCTCGTAAAAACAATATACAATACACAAAGGCAAATTTTCACTACAATAACTTTCCCCTTCCCCTTCTTCCCTATTGCACTTTTTCTCCACTCGCCACAGTTTCCTCCTCCTTCCTCTCTTCCCCTCCCCCTTCTCCTCTTTACCTCCTTCAGCATTTCTTGCCCCTCCTCCAGCATTTCTTGCCCTTTCCTCCACTTCCCTCTACCTTGCCTCCTCGTTTTCCCCTCTCTTCTCCCTTCCTTTTCCTCCTGTCCTCTCCCTTCCTATCGCTTACTATCCCTTCCCCTCCCTTTTCCACCATTAGTGAACTCCTTTCTTTCCGCGTTCCTTCCCCCTCCCTTCATCTACTGTCTCCCTCACTTCTCTCTCACTTTCCTCTCATTTTCCCCTCATTCACCCCTCACTTAACTCTCACTCCCCCTCACTTCTCCTCTCACTTCCCTCTCACTTCCCCCTCACTGCCCCCTCACCCAACTCACTTCCCCCTCAATTCCCCCTCACTTCTCCCTCACTTTCCTCTTACTTTCCTCTAACATTCCCCTCACTTCTTCCTGGCTTTCCCCTGACTTCCCTCTGACTTCTTCCTGACTTTCTCCTCACTTCTTCCGCATTTCCCCCACACTTCCTCTTCACTTCCCCCTCACTTCTCCATCACTTTCCTCTCACTCCCCCATCACTTTCCTCTCACTCCCCCATCACTTCCCTCTCACTTTCCCCTCCCTTCCTCCTTCTCCTCAATTCCTCCTTGTCCTCCCTCCTTTTCCTCCCTCCTTTCCCTCCCTCCCCCTCTCTGTAAATTTCAAAAGCTAAAGATCTTTGTATAATATATAATAATATTTCATCCCTAATTTCACTCCTCTAAATCCACCCCTGTTAAAATAAAATTATAAGTATATTTTTTATTTAAATAGAAGTATTCCAAAACAAAATTTCAAAACTGTAAGTTAAAAAATGAAGAAGATTCATACAATCAATTTTATCCCTTTTCACACACCTAGGAATTAAATTTTAAAAACCCTTTTTTAGTACAACCTCTAGACATTTAGACAAACACACCCTCCAAATTTCAAGTCACTACGACCAGCAGTTTAGGCTGTACGTTGTCTGTTAGTCAGTCAGTCAGTCAAGACAAAGCCTTATATAATATGTATGGGTGTATGGATTAGACGTATATCTATCGAGGATCAAAGCATACAGGCTGCTAAGAATGCTAACACGTGATAGAGCCACATAAAGCTGACCGTGCGAAAAACAGCTAATACTTAGATCCACGCCCACAACTTTTAGTTGTGTCTGACCTTGGGCTTTATTAATTGTCATCGCGAAACATAGGCTCACTGGAAACTGGACTTATTTAAAACTAAATGGAAGATTGTTTAGAATAAGAGGAATCCAAAAAATAAAAACGCTATCAGCTATTCCGTAACCTGTTAGTCTCTGTTTCTATCAGAAAATGTACGACGTGATTCTTTAAATTGGCATAACTTTTTTATTTATGAACCGATTGACATGAAACATACACTAAATGTTAAGTGAAGCTTACCACAATGTATTAGTGAAAACCATATCTAAATCGGATAAGCCGTTTTTGAGATTAGCGTGAACAAACGCACAGACAAACAGACTAACAGACTAACAGACAAACAGACAAACAGACAAACAGACAAAAATTGTAACAATCATTGTTTTGGGTTCTATTTGCGTTGATAAAGGCCCCAATAATTTTTTTTCTCATATATTTTCCATGTACAGACAGCGATCGGTTACATTTTTATTATATGTATAGATAAATTACACCCAGACACAGAACAAACAATCATGCTTATCACACAAAGGTTTGTTCTGGGTGGGAATCGAACCCACGACCTCCGGCTTAGCAGTCAGGGTCACTAACCACTAGACCAACAGGCCAGTCTTATATTTGGCTTATATGTACGCATAAGTGAACTAAATTATGTATCATTGCTTTCACTATAAGCTAGTCGTGAAGAAGCATCTTTAAAGTCCTTTGTACGGTAGTAGATCCATACTGGTTCAGCATGAATGGCCCGGATCGTCCGGGGAGTACTACCCTCTCATAGAAGATGGACGTAAGACGTATTCGTACTATTGCGTTATAATCGGTGAGTCAGAGCTCCAGAGGCCCAATTTCTCCCCTTTCCTTTTTTGTCAACTCCTTTACCTATTCCACTCCCTTCACGGTAGGCAGCAGCTTTGCAGAGTCCCTGGTCTTGCAAAAGTAATGCTAAGGACTGTAAGTCGTTCACGAGTGATAGTAACCACTTACCATCACGTAGGCTGTTTGCTCGTCTGAAACTGTCAGCAAAATAAAAGCATCTTTAAAGTCACAATAGTGAGTGTTACCATAGCAGCAGTTTGGCGAAACGGCTTTTGGTATATGTCATCAAAAGCTAGGCGTAGCTCTCCTGGACGCCACTGACTGTTTACCATCAGGTAGAGTGGATTATCTTTAATATAAATAATATAGTACCTACAATTAATATTCTTTCACTCTCGTCTGTGTGTCACGTCATCCCTCATTAATTACAGCATAAGCCATATATTAACTACCTTTAAAGCCCCGTTCTCTGGAATTTTATTCTACTTTTATTTTATTAACTGACTGACTGGCCTGTTGGTCTAGTGGTTAGTGACCCTGACTGCTAAACCGGAGGTCGTGGGTTCGATTCCCACCCAGGACAAACCTTTGTGAGATGAGCATGATTGTTTGTTCTGTGTCTGGGTGTAATTTATCTATAATATGTATTTATTTACAAATAAAAATGTATATAATGTAATAAAATAAAATTGATGATGCAAACACGTTAACGCGTTGCTCGTTGTCGGCACCAAGACAATACCTGCGGTTACGTTCGCGCCCCTTGCTTGCCGTACCACAGGTACGAACGTGCACGTCAAAATACGCACCCACGAGTCAGGCAGTTGCACTGCTCAACTCTCTGGTTGCTCAGTATCCAGACGCTGATATTTTTTTTACTAAAATGAATATGTTTTTAAAAATTTGTGTTATTTATTTATCATGTAATTATGTGTATATAAATTTGTAATTAATAATCTGTAAATGTATCTATGTGTTATTCAAATGTAATGTATATAATGTAATAAAATATTTTGTAGTGGCTTACTACACGTTTTGGGAAACTGTTAGTGTAGTGAGCAGTTGAATTAAATAAATAAATAAATAAATAAATATAAGTAGTATATCAGTTGTTTAGTACCCATAACACAGGCAAATATAATTATTTAATTTGGGGCTAGATGGCGCTGTGTGAATGTGGTAAAATATTATTATTATTAAAATAATAATTAAGTAAGATTGATTTTATTAGTACCACGTTTAAAGTCTAAGTGACTTTTTCATTAACGTCTATTTAGCTTAAAATACGTTATCAACTTGTTTTAGTAGAAGATTACTTGTTTGTTGTGTGTAGTTATTGTGATACTATTTTTAGGGTTCCGTACCCCAAAAGGAAAAACGGGACCCTTATAGAATCACTTTGTTGTCTGTCCGTCTGTCTGTCAAGACCCTTTATCTCGGGAACGCGTGGAGGTATCGAGTTGAAATTTAAACGTTATACTTATGTCTACGGTCTCTTGAGGCTGTGAAAAATCAAACATCTAAGTTAACGTAAAAACAGATACGGCTGTTTATGCCGCAAAAAACGTTTATTTTGACACTCTGAAGGGAATTTCAAAAATTCTTTGTGTATTTTCTGTAGACCTTGAACTATAAAATTTATTTTTTAATTAAAACAGATTCTTAGGATACTATCATTAACAGAAACTATGGAAAAGCAATCTAGTTTATAAATAAATAAAATAAGATCCGTATCCTAAGAATCTGTTTTAATTAAAAACTAAATTTCTTTGTTCAGTTTTGTACTAAAAATTGAAAAATTAAAAAAAACATTTTATTTCTTTCGCTTGCAAAGTATTGTATTCCTAATAAATGATAATAGTTACAGTACCTAATATATAAGACAAAATAAAATCTTATAAAATATAACAAAGGTGCCTCAAAAAGTTACTCAAAAACGCAACAAGGCCAAACAAACAAATACAGTTCTTTTAAAGAATTCAATTTGTTCGAGAGGTGTTTTGCATTGTCATTTATTTGATTAGCGAGTTTTTGAAAGGCTCTTAATTTCGCTGAGAATTGTCACACCGATGGTAAGAAGATTGCATAAAATAACTTCCGAGGAGTAAACAGACATAATAAAGACTAGACGACCGGGCGGTCGTCTAGTCTTCGCTTCGCTTCGGTATCAAAAGCTTTATTTGGTCTCACGACAAACGTCTACGGAAAATATCATAGCAATATAAATATAAATAGAGCTTCCCGTCGAGGTTTTCCCGAGAGACTACAACATGGAGTTCTTCAAGAAAGGAGTTAAAAGGTTCTTAGCAGGGTCGGCAACGCGCTAGTGATGCTCCTGGTGTTGCAAGCGTCCATAGGCTACGGTAACTGCTTACCATCAGGCGGGCCGTATGCTTGTTTGTCACCTTAGTCGTATAAAAAAAAAATAGTGACGTATTGCATCATTCAGATTTGTGCGTTTCAAATATTGAAATTTTAAAAATTACTAAAAAATATATTTAACCTCCCTATTACAAATAGGGAGGTTTCGGTTTTGGAAGCTACAAAGCTTTCCAAAACCGAAAGAATTAAAAAAAATAGTTATATAAATCTTGAGTTAAATCGGAATAAACAAACATACAAAAAGACATTTTTTTTTCTTTATAATATTAGTTTAGATTTAAATACCGGGGTATCCTCTATAGCCTTATGTTTATGTCAATTCGGATATATTAGTAAGTCAATTTTAAAACAGAGTTGTAGCAAAAGTGAAAGGTAAACATTAGATAATGAAATTATTCATATTTAAATACGATAATATATTGTTACGTGTCAGGATGGGGTTCGATGTAAAATGCCAGTTACGCGATGATGAGTTTATTCAAGACTCACACAATACTCTGACAGTACCAAAATAAAGCAATAAACACTTATACTGCACTATAACGCTTCGTATATCGCTCTTCTTAAACTTCCGTATCGCTTAGATGTTCGCTTGAGATCGCTGTATTCACAACTGAACGAAGTGCCGACGTTCGAATCCTTTTTATAGTCCTTCAATGGATTTCTAGAACCTTCCAGTTATTACTACGAAGATGCCGACAATTCTCGAAAACAGAACAATGAGTGTAGGTACTTAACTGCGACGCGTAGGTATGCCTACCGCCGATGGTCTATTGTTATACGTGTAGGTAGGTACATGCAAACGTTCTAGCGTAGGTATTTGTCGTATACGTGTAGGTAGGTACTCGCGAGTGTTCTAGAGCGTAGGTATTCGTCGTACACGAGTAGGTAGGTACTTGCGAACGTTCTAGAATAAGTAATCGTCGTAACATTGCCCCCCTCTTAATCATGCTCGTCCCGAGCAGCGTTAGAACCGTGATAGGGTGCTAGTCGATCGATGTGGACGATCTTCGGCTTCTTTCTATCGCCCTGTCTTATGCGATAGGTCACGTCATTGATCCTTGTGATCACTTTATAGGGACCCTCCCAGCGGGCCTGTAGCTTCGGTGACTTGCCGATTTTCCTGAGAGGATTATGTAACCACACGAGCGTACCTTCCTCGAAGCCATGATTACTTGCTTTCCTGTCATAACGAGTTTTCATCTTCTCACTAGCCTTGAGGTTGTTATCTCGCACTAGATCATGTGTCTTATCCAGCTGTGCCTGCAAGTTTGCGACGTATTCTACTGTCGGCTTTGGCGTATCAGGAGGTGTTCCGGTAATCAAGTCTACTGGTAGGCGTATCTCTCTTCCAAAGTTGACTTTGGCCGGCGTAAATCCTGTAGTGTCATGAACCGCGGACCGATATGATAGCAGGAAGAGTGGAATGTAACGGTCCCAGTCTCGTTGATGGTCTTCGACAACCTTGGCCAGATGGTTTTCCAAAGTCTGGTTGAACCGTTCTACCATGCCGTCAGACTGCGGGTGCGCTGGTGTTGTCCGTGTTTTATGTATGCCGAGTAGATTACACATCTCTTGAAACAGGGCTGACTCGAAATTTCTTCCCTGGTCACTATGCAGTTCCAACGGCACACCAAATCGACACACTACTTCCTGGATCAACTTTTTGGCCACGGTCTGAGCCTCTTGGTTTGGTATCGCAAACACTTCGGGCCATTTGGTAAAGTAATCTTGAACTACTACTATAAAGCGGTTGCCGTCTTCTGTCACGGGAAATGGTCCAGCTACGTCAATGGCAATTCTCTCCCATGGGGCTTCGACACTGTACAGCTGTAGCTTGCCTCTTGATCTAGTACGAGGTCCTTTTACTGAAGCACACGTAGAGCACTTTCTGCACCACTCCTCGATGTCTTCCCGACAGCGTACCCAGTAGAACCGTTCTCTCACCTTTACCAAAGTCTTCTTCACACCAAGATGACCACCTGATGCACCATCATGCACTAAGCGCAGAACAGGTGCAACTTTGTTTCTCGGGATCACCATCTGTAGAACTTGGTCCTTCCCGTCAGGTGATTCCCACTTTCTATATAGCACGCCTTGTTCCAAACTCAGACTGTCCCACTGAGCCCAGTAGGCCTTCGTAATTGGGCTTGCGGCTGATACGTCCTGCCATTTTGGTTTCCGACCCTTAGCCTTCCAGTCCATTATCAATTTAAGATCTCTGTCCTCTTTCTGTGCCTTACTGACTTCGTGTTTGTCCCAGGATTCATCGGTCCCCTGAGTCTTGACAATTTTCACTACCTCCTTGGACTCATGCTTCAAACAGTGTTTACAATCCTGGGAGCATGGACGTCGCGATAAGGCATCAGCATTGGAGTGAATCCTTCCACTGCGGTGTTCTATTACAAAGTTGTACTCCTGTAGTTGTTCGATCCATCTCGCGACTTGGCCTTCAGGATTCTTAAACTGGAGTAGCCACTTCAGTGCCGCATGATCTGTTCGTAGTGTGAACTCTCTTCCCAGCAAGTATTTATTAAAATGTTGTAAGGTCTTCACAACTGCTAGTAATTCACGCCGAGTTACACAGTAGTTTCTCTCAGGCTTCGATAAAGACTTGCTGAAGTATGCGATGACCACTTGCTGACCATTTTGCTCCTGAGATAACACACCTCCGATTCCAGTATTACTGGCGTCTGTGTCCACAATAAATTTCCCGCCCTATTAGGGTAGCACAGGACTGGAGCTGAACACAGCAATTCTTTGAGTCGTGTAAACGCACGTTGACAATCCGAGTCCCAAACGAAGTTCCTCTTTTCTTCTGTAAGGTGGTGTAATGGCTTGGCTATTTCAGAGAAGTTCTTCACAAAACGCCGGTAGTAAGCACTAAGTCCCAGAAAGGCTCTAACTTCGGTTTTAGTTTTTGGTACAGGCCACTCTTGCACCGCTTTTATTTTGTCTGGGTCCGTTTGAACACCTCTATCTGAAATAATGTGGCCTAAGAATGAAACTTCTTTCTTGAAAAAGGCGCACTTCTTCGGATTAAGTTTCAAGTTTGATTCACGAAATCTCTTGAACACTTTCTCAAGATTCTTGCGATGTTCCGTGAAACTGCGTCCCATAACTATTACGTCATCTAAGTACACCAGACAGGCATCTCCCAAAAGACCCACTAGTACGCGTTCCATAAGCCTTTCAAACGTAGCTGGTGCATTACACAATCCAAATGGCATTACCCGGAACTGCCACAGGCCTTTGCCAGTACCGGTGGTAAATGCAGTCTTCTCCTTATCTTCTGGCCGGAGTTCCACTTGCCAGTAGCCACTTTTCAGATCTACCGTAGAGAACCACTTCATGCCTCCAAGCATGTCCAAAGTGTCGTCAATCCGGGGCAAAGGATAGCTGTCTTTCTTGGTCACGTTATTCAGCATCCTGTAGTCTACACAAAACCTGGTACTACCATCTTTCTTTTTCACGAGTACCACCGGTGAAGACCATGGGCTGGATGATGGCTCTATGATCTTGGTTCGTGCCATATTCCCAATCAGCTCGGCTACTTCTTGTTCTTTTGCTAGTGGCACTCGTCTAGGTCTTTGTTTAATAGGCTGTGTAGCACCTGTGTCGATCGGGTGTTTCACTAACCCCGTTCTTCCAAGGTCGTTTTCTTCTTTAGTGAAAATGACCTTGTAGTCCAGCAGCAGCTTCTCTGCTTCCCGATATTCGTTGGGTGACAAACTTTTCTTCGTGGTCTCTAATAACGGGCCCATATGGTTTGCCGAAGAGGCAGTCTGGACGTTCTCTTGGATCTTCCTCAGACTGCTCACAGCCTCACATCGTCCAACGATCGCGTTCTTCCTTAATAACATCGCCGAATTGCTAAGGTTGGCAACTTTAACTTTTGCCCCACTTCTAGTCATAACTAAAGTTCTGGCTGTGATTCGACTGGTATGGTGCCCAGGATCTTCCACTATGACGCAGCGATCAGCAGTCACACCCTCAGGGAACCTTACGTCGACTAAGGTTTCTGACCTCGGTGCCAAGGTTACCGTTTTGGCACTGTAGACCGCTATCGAAGAACAGCCCTCCAGAAAGACTTCTTGATCTGGGAAGCTTAGAACACCTTTTGCAATATCGACAACGCACTGCTGCATTCGTAGGAAGTCTAAGCCGATAATGCAGTCATCCGTTATGCCCACCAAAACAGTTTGATGATAAATCTTCTCTCCTAGTTTGATTTTCACATCTGTAGCTCCGAGGACGGTCACTGGCTGGCCAGTCGCTGTTTGCAATTTGCAAGATGGTCGTGCGTCTTCCCACTGAATTGTTCGCCGCAGAAGTTCTGGTCGTACGATGGTCTTCGACGCGCCCGTATCTATCGTAAAGCGAACAGGTTTACTATTGATTTCTCCAGCTGTTACCAGGCTATTACCGTCACATGCCTGTGATACTTGCACTGTGGGGGCTTGACGTAACGGATCTTGACTAGCATCAACCTGAGTAGTAGCTGACACCATTCTACTTCTTCTCTGGTCTGGACAGTTGATTCGGATATGGCCCCGCTTGCCGCATCCGTAGCACATAGGCTCACCTCGTGGTCTAGCAGCTGCAACAACTTCCCGTACTTTATGCGACTTGTAGTCGTTTCGCACAGCTTCCACCTCAAGGGCATGTGCTAAGGCCGCTTCTAAAGATGTATGGTGTGCCAACCGAACAGTTGCTCTGACCTCAAACTCTCTTATGCCGTCCACGAAAGCTTGCACAACTATGTGGTCCACAGATGATGTACTGGAGGCATAGGCTCGTCGTACCAGGCGTTCAATTTCGGCAGCCCATTGTTGAAGTCCCTCACTCGCCTTCTGAGTTCGATCCTTCAGCTGAGCTCGATAAACATGCTCCAGGTGCTTATCGCTAAATCGAGCTTCCAAAGCCTTAAGGAGTGCGTCTAAGCTTCGTCGGTCTGCAGGTAAGTTCTCTAGGATCAGCAGTGCATCCCCTCTAAGTGCCAAAGTAAGCGCCGTCAGTGCGTGATCATCTTCCCATCCATTTCCTTTGGCAACTACCTCGAACTGGTGTCGAAAGGCCGTCCAGGAAGACGAGCCGTCAAAGGAGGGCAGTTTGAACTTGGGACCTCCGGAAGTGACTGCCGCGGCCATAGGCGTAGTGCTTGAATATAGGACCTTGGTCTTCTGCAGCTCTTTAATCATCTTGTCATGATGGTTCATGGTGGTCAAAGTCAAAGTCAAAGTCAAAGCATTTATTTCATTTAGATCATAAAGTATGATGCTTATGAAAAGTCAACATTACATTTTGTCAGCCAATTGACCTACAGCCAGTTCGCTGACGAGGTAGAGCTGTGAGAAGAACTGGCAAGAAACTCACGCCACTCTTTTCAATCGCCAGATAATTACAGTTATTTGAATGAGTTACAATTTAAACACTCAACGCAACCAAAGAACCATACAAAGTAATTATTACAAATTAACTAATTAATATAATACTAAGATTAAAGAAAGAAAACAAGGAATTCAATTATTTAGTTTCAACTAGTATGGTAATTTGACTACGTATTTTAATTAAACTGGTAAATGCACCCCCTGGTCACATTGAACGACAAGGTAATACTGGATTGAATATTAAATGTAAGCCATGCCAAGATTGACCAGTCATCCCAAGTAGCACCCGTTCACGAGCATGACGCACGGGCCAGCCATCATCACCCTCGCCATATTAGAGGGAAGGTGATGACCCGGCCAATACGACACCACAAGCAATGACATTTTAGTGAGCATGACAATGCAGGGCATGGGTGGTAAAAGTACCCTAATAAAATGTATTATGCCTTACGAACTCGTAATGATCATGATAAGCATCCACTTCACATTAAACTTTTACTACAATAGTCAACATAATTACAATAATAGTCAATATAATTACTATAATAATAATCAATATACTGAATGATAATAATAGTCAATATAAGTACAATAATAAAAATATCAATATACTTAATGATAATAATAGTCAATAAAGCTACAACAATAATAATCAATATAACATTAATCTTGCATTAAACGAGCAACTATACCCATGCTGCTTTATCATTTAAATAATCAATAATAGTATAATAACCCTTTAGAATAAGGCGGTTTTTAACAGTTTGTTTGAATTTTTGTAGGGGTAGATTCATAATGTCAATGGGTAATTTGTTATAGAAACGTACACCTAGACCCGCAAATGAGTTGTTTACTTTATGTAGGCGATAATATGTACCAACTAATTTATGTTTACCTCGAGTATTCACAGAGTGCATGTCACAGTTTCTGGAATACAAGTCTATATTTTTCTTGATAAACATAATATTGGCGAAGATATACTGAGACGCCACCGTCAGAGGTCTGGACATCTTCGAGAATTTCATCATGTTTGCTGGTACGTTTTTTTACTACTTCAACGTCTTCTTGAAGAGAACTGATAACGGTGCTAAACCCTTCCCACTTAGAGTCCATCATTTCTTGAAGGTCCTCACGGATAGCTCCCTTAAGGTCCAGAAGAGCTTGGCGTTGGCGCTCTTCAGCTTGGCGTTGGCGCTCTTCAGCTTGGCGTTGACCCTCCTGTATAACGGCCAAAAGGGACGACATGTCAAAGCCAGAGCCCATACCCGTCGACGCCGCAGAAGTGCCCGGATTACTAAATACTGCTGCGCTAGTCTCTTCACTATCGGCCATAATCGATGGTTCACGAGTTTCGTCTACCGCCGCCTGTCGTCGAGTGCGTACTCCCTCGTCGCGTGGAGTGACTGGCATTCTCACTTCTGTCACCAATTGTTACGTGTCAGGATGGGGTTCGATGTAAAATGCCAGTTACGCGATGATGAGTTTATTCAAGACTCACACAATACTCTGACAGTACCAAAATAAAGCAATAAACACTTATACTGCACTATAACGCTTCGTATATCGCTCTTCTTAAACTTCCGTATCGCTTAGATGTTCGCTTGAGATCGCTGTATTCACAAATGAACGAAGTGCCGACGTTCGAATCCTTTTTATAGTCCTTCAATAGATTTCTAGAACCTTCCAGTTATTACTACGAAGATGCCGACAATTCTCGAAAACAGAACAATGAGTGTAGGTACTTAACTGCGACGCGTAGGTATGCCTACCGCCGATGGTCTATTGTTATACGTGTAGGTAGGTACATGCAAACGTTCTAGCGTAGGTATTTGTCGTATACGTGTAGGTAGGTACTTGCGAGTGTTCTAGAGCGTAGGTATTCATCGTACACGATTAGGTAGGTACTTGCGAACGTTCTAGAATAAGTAATCGTCGTAACAATATCTTATTTCTAAATTACTATAAAAAAAAAAAGATTTGAGTTTTTGTATGTTTGTTTGTTTATTATGGATAAACTCAAAATCTACGTAAAAAAAAATTAAAATTTCTTTCACTTATAGAAAGCTACAACATGAACGAGTAGCATAGGCATTTTTTGTGGTATGTCTACCCACGCACGACGAAGCCGCTGGCAACAGCTAGTATTTGATATTGTAGAATGTAATACTGAATAGTATAAAGTAAAAGTTACTGTTTAAATTTACACAATTATTTGAAATCAATATAAAAGCTGTAATAAAACTAAATATGTTTATTAAACTTTATTTAAAACATTAATTTCTTCATCTCTTCTTTTTTCATTGAATTAATGAACGAATAAAAGCAAGCATTCATTGAATGTAATTAAATAAAACAATAAATTCTAGACTAGCAACTAAATTGACTAAAAATATTGATAATTGTTTTAATTGCATAGTTTAATTAAACATCAAAGACCTGACACTAAAGAATACACTTCTATTGCCTAGAACAATTATTTACTATTGTAACTTTATTATTTTACCTTTTTAATTTATTTATTTATTTATTTAACCTTTTTAAATTTGTTTTATACTTTTTATATAACTTTACGTCTGTCTTTCAATTATTAGGTAAAAGAGGCTATAAAACGCGATCCGAACATAATCATCTACCTATTTACACTTTTTATACGAGATAAGTAAATTTCAAGGATTTTCTTCTCCAATTTGACTACCTCTACGGTTCGGAAATATTTGTGTGCATGAACATGAATGTTTGCACTGGTCTGGGTATTTCTATATATAATATGTATGTATTTACAAAAAAAGGATTTAAGTATGTAAATCCGCATTCTAGAACCCATAACACAGGCTATAACATAATTATAAATTTTATTTTTAAATAAACTAAATTAGGTGTATGTTGGTGCTACATTAAAATATGGCATATTATTGTGGGGGAACTCTACTAATAGAGAACAAGCATTTATAGCCCAAAAAAAATGTGTTAGAAGTATTTGTGGACTTAGCCAGACTGATTCATGTAGAACAGTATTTAGGAGACTAAAAATTTTAACGCTTCCATCGTTATATATCCTCGAAGCGGCTAGTATGGTAAGAAGCAATATTGGCAAATATGAGACATTGAAAAGTACAAGACATAAAAATGAATTAAAAAATATACAGTGTAGAACAACTAAATTTAAAATGAGTATATTTGCTATGGGAGTGAAAATATATAATAAACTACCCGACTCTCTAAAAGAGATTAATACAATAAATAAATTTAAATTTAATCTTAAGAAATTATTATTATGTAAAGAATATTACTCAATTAATGACTTTTTAAATGACAAAAATGTTTTTGACTAAGCTGGATGCCCAAAAAAAATGTAATTTTATGACTATGTATAGTATATAATATTATGTAAGTGTGTTGTAAACCGTATTAAAATCACTAATTAATATGACATAATAATATTGTACACCTCTATGGTATGTTGCAGCGAGACTTAACATTGTGTAATAACTTTCTTCCACCTGTTACAAACAATAAATGAATTTGAATTTGAATTTGAATTTGAATTTGAATAGGAACACCTGTAACATCTTTTTTGAAGGAGAGTAAAAGCAGTCGCAATTGTCTGAGAGTCAGATATAACAGATTGACTCAACAAATCATTATTTATTTCACAAACAATCAGACGCTAGCGACAGGTAACTTTGCTGTTTTAAATAATTGTACTTACAACTTCATTAAAATTAAAAACATAGATGTTTTCTATTACGAAACGAGAAACTTGAATGATCTTTTATTGAAGTTTAATTCCTTTTCTGTTAAATGTTTTTAATTTCTTTCTGGCCTGCTATAAATTATAATATCGTTCACGATGTGTCATATCGCGTATGAGAATTCGCGTATGTCGTTTCACGTAGTCTTCAGGATGTGTTATCTCGCGATAGAATACGTGTCAATCGGGTGTAAATCATTTTGCGTAGACACTATGTGTCATTGTGCGATTGACTACTGTATGTGTCATTATGCGTGTAAAGGGTTTATTTCAGTGTTTTATTTTTGTTGTTTGATGTTATCGGTCAAAAGTGTTGGTATACGTAATTTTAAAATTACTGAAACTGAAGGCGCATCTACACCATGCGACATGTCGCGGCGACATATCACCCAAAATTTACGTGTTATGACTTTGCTACTTTGTAGGTCAATGTCGCTCGACATTTCCCATGTTCGCACTACCCAGTGTTAAATTTGTTTCACTAGGAAACATGTCGCGGAGACAAATCGCTCAACATGAATTTAGTTTGTCTTTGCAACTTTGTGAGACAATGTCCCTCGGCATACCAAGTAAGTATGTCACCGCAACATGTCGCTGTAGTTGTGGTTTGAGACTAAGCTGGTTACATAGTGAAAGCGCATGCGACTCTTGGTTTTTTGGCCCAGCAAACACATCGCCACCGTTTTTATAGATTCTCGTTTGAACTGGAAAACTTTTAGTAATACTCTCGCATTACTAGTGGTAAATAATAATAAACATATATGTCTAATGCTAATACAGTATCATTTAATTATCCGAAGTAATACTATTTAGATAGCGGACATTTCAACTACCAAGAAAAAGGTGATATCTCATTTTACGATAGTTTTGCAAGAATAAATACAACAAGAATTCTCGCAGTTAACTTTATAAATATACCAATATATAATTTCACAGACACTTATTTAATACCGGATTAATCTAAGCCTAAAATAGTCAGCTCGATATGTTTCGACCAAGTAATTGTTGAATGTTCGTCCAAATTTGGCGAGCTATTTTAACTAACCGATTTCATTTATATTGACGAATCGTTATTTTTTTTTTATTTTTTTTTATATTAGCCTACCAAAGTGACTCCACTCTGCCTGATGGTAAGCAGTAAGTGGAATCCAGAAGTGGCGGACACCATTCCAAAAGCCAAACTACTGGTATGGTGGCCTCCACTATGGCGGCTTAGTGAGATGCTTTTTCACGCCTCGCTTAAAGGACCCAGGATCAAAATTAGATGGGAACACATGCGCTGGCAAAGAGTTCCAGGCTTTAATTGAGCGACAAAAGTATGAAGTGCTGAACCGTTTGGTTCGAGACCCTTTAGATTCCACTGTGAAAGGGTGGCACTTTAGTCCCGCACGTGTTGTTCTGGATAAAAAGGGAGAGGGTGGGATTAATTCAAAGAGCTCTTCAGAACACTCTCCATGGTAAAGGCGATAGAAGACGGCCATTGAGGCGATGTCTCTTCGCAGCTGTAAAGGCTCAAGGGTCTTAGTAGCCTCCGGGCTTCCGATGATACGGACTGCTCGCCGCTGCGACCTATCGAGTGCATCCAGTAAGTACTGTGCGGAGCCATCCCAAAGATGAGAGCAGTACTCCACGCAGGACCGAACCTGTGTCTTATTAAGAAGACAGAGCTGCTCGGGCGTGAAGTACCGCCTCACCCTGTTCAGGACACCGAGTTTACAGGAGGCGGTTTTAATGACGCACTCGATGTAGTTCTTGGGGTTGAGATCTCGGCTGATGTCCATACCCAGGATACTTAGGCTATCCTGTAGTGGTAACGCTGTGTTCTGAAGTGAGGGAAGGGGAAGGAACGGAGATTTTTTTGCAGAGAACGCGCACACCTGTGTTTTCTTGGCATTGAACTCGACCAAATTCTCACAACCCCATTTAGAAATGCGGTATAATACTTGGTCGAGCTCAGCAACAAGTTCTAGGCGTTTTGCCTCGATGTCAGTCTGTTTAGCCGCAGGATGTCCGAGATATCGCCCATGCACTGTACTATCATCTGCATAGCAATGAATATGTTATGTACTAAAGCGGCAAATTCATGACGTCAATATTTGTAAATTTGCCTGTATAAAGATAAAAAAGATTAAATCATAGAAGGACAACTTAAATAGATTTTCCTTTTAAAAACAAACAACTTTGGAGACAAATAAGCACAATTTTTACATTTTAGCTTTGGAACTGCATGATATAATTTGAATTTGTAACGGGATTTCACGTGATCATTCTCCATATTCATATGTGTTTCACATACTGTTTCTACCAGGTTACACTGACCGTGGTCGCAAGCAGACTAGTGAGGCGATGTCACGGCTCCTTATGTGAAGTAGGTACTGTATCAACCCTCACATTTTTCGTTCTCTACATTCCGTCACAATTTACACTCACAGTGTCCTTATTTATTACGTCAAGCAATATAAATGCATGATGGCATGAATTCCTGATACAAATTTAAATTAAATAAGCGCAATGCTCAATCTAGTTATAAATAGATACAGTAGAGTGTGCTAAAGCAATAGAGATACCATACATATATATAAACATTGAAAAACATTGTCCTCCTTGGCTTCCGCAGCCGGGCAAAAAGAAGTAGGTTTTGTAAAAGATTGTGTTCATATTATTCAATACTGCTCAGGCCCTTTTGAACTAAAAAAAATACTACATTTTTAGGCTATTTTTGTGACCAACCTTAAATTCAACTGAACTAAGGTACCATTGATAATTCATACGAATATTGTATTGTACAAATTCATTGGGCTGAAAACATGATATCATTGAAATAAATAGAAGCAGTAAAATACTGTTATTATACGTTTGAGAGATATTGGAAAACATTACATGTACCATATAATTTAAGATAGGTATTTGTACAGATAATAAATTAAATTAAAAACGACGAAAATATAATATCAATAAAACGATAATTTGATTAGCCACGAAGATGCTACGCCGTAGCATTTTGTAGACCTTGAAAATTGTAGCTTCATAAATGACAATGTTCTACAGCAGAACACAATGTTTTTCACTCCAATCATGGATTGAACCAAAAATGCCCCAAAGAGACAAAAAAGAATTACTAATTATAACGTCATAAAATAAACAACAAGGATTATATACAAAAAGGCTTAAAGGTTAAGTAAATGTACTTACCCTTTACTTAACCTTTCGACATAAGCATTACTTTAAAATTCAATTTAACTATGAAAGCAATTTTCCATTTATATTATTACCTGCGATGTTCACTATATGACGACGATGCAATCATCTTTTACGTCTATAACTTTTGAATAGTATCCATTAGTGCATACGATACATCATTTTTATATTGAACTACTTTTCTGCAGCGCGGTTTCACCCACATCTTTGCTTACTGCTCTGCTCCCGTCATCAGTACCGTGATGTAACATAGCCTATAACCTTCCTCGAGAACTGGGCTATCATAGGCAAATAGAATTATTCAAATCCGTCTGGTAGTTCTAGAGATTAACGAGTTCAAACAATAAACTCTTCAGTTTCACCCGCGTATTTGCTTACTGTTCTGCTTCCGTCGCCAGTAGCGTGATGTTACCTAAAACCTTTCTCGAGAACAGGCTATATATATACGCAAAAAATTTTGACTGACGGTGAAGGAAAACATCGTGAGGAAACCTGGACTTAAAAGTCTGAATTGCCAATCTGCCTTAAGCAGGCGTGGTGATTAATGCTCATGCCTTCTCTATATGAGAAGAAGCCTTTGGCCTACAATAAGACGATGGAAACGAACAGTGCTAGACGAGATCATATCCAGGTAGTATGGATGAACTTAGGCCTCCGGCTTTCTCATTCACCAGATAAATTATACTATAGAGTAATACTTTACGGTGTTCTGTGAGAAGGTATTACTTTCTTGATCGACCCATTCACCTACAAATCACTAAGGATACCTAATATGTTTTCTATATAAAGCAGAAGAATTTGTTTGTTTAAACGTGCTAAACTCTGAAACTACCAGTCAGATTTGAAAAATATTTTTGCGTTTGATAGCCCAGTTCTTGAAGAAGGTTATAGGCTATGTAACATCACGCTACTGGTGACGGTAGCTAAGCAGTAGAACTAAAGAAGCGGGTGAAAATGCGCTGCGGTCAGCTAGTGTAAATATAAATAGCTAAACTAAATAGTTACTATTCAGATCACTGTTCACTTTTTTTTAATAAAAACATTAAATATTTGTTAAAAAGATCAGTATTGTAAATAAATATTCTTGTAGAATTATATTATTTTTTTATACAAAAGTTATAGCCTAAAGAAAGAAAAACGCCATAAAAATATGTAAAAGAAATTATACAATTATTTAAATTGTTGCTTATATTTGCGACTATTTAAAATATCAAGTTTTGATATACCCATAGACCATTATTTTAATTTTTGAAATTATTTATAAAACTGTCTATTCCTCCATTTTCTTAAAAGCTTAACCGATATCAAACACTTGAAACTCAAGGGACTGAACGCAGAATTTGGAACCGTATTAATTCTTTGAACGTTGAAGAGTTTTGATGTGCCTCAAGGCGCCGATAGTCCTTCAAACTTTTCTCTACATTTAAGAGGTTAAAATCCTTTTTCTCACTTTATTCATAGATATATACTACATGCCTTTATTCTCAAGAGTGAATAAATAATAACAGTACAATACGTTTGCTTTTAGCGTGAGAAAAATTGGTGATACTATTGTATTTTTAAGTTTGTTTGTTTGCAATGTTTTTCTAAATACGACTTAGCTTTAAAGTCAACAAAATTATTTTATGCTTGAAACTTATAGTGGATTTAAATATACCGATCTTTATTTGAGAACCTAATCATATGCAATGGATCGTTCAGCGCTGAATGGCTTTTACAAATATATAATTCCTTTATTTTTCTTTCACACAACACATAATATACAGATGAAAAACCCAATACGATATTATACATACCTAAAATTAAAAACAATAACTAATTTAAATATACCTACATATCCAATACATTTGTGTGCAACGTCCCTGAATTTCGAAAACATTGATAAATATCGATTTATGCAAAAAAATATTAATAAGTCGCATGGCGCGCGACAATAAAGCAAACTTGAGTTTGTACGTCAGTACCGCTGGGACTTATACATACAATGAAAAATTTTAAACATTGTACTGTAAAATTTTTGTTTGTATTCATAGTGGAAACGAACGCCCAAGTTTTATAGGCAAGAAGCGAGAGTAGATCCGACCAACTAGATTCGAATTGACGTCCTACGAATGAATAAAATATTGCAATAACTTGATACATATACATATATATTACGTTCATCTAGTGTGGAGAATAACCTAGTGTTGCTAGAATTTCAATTTTTTTATTGGTATATAATTTGATTTTATTAGTGGCTGACAAAAAACTAGTTTATATTGAGTATGTATTTCATTAATTTGTCATTTTTTTCACAAATTGGCGGAAAATTTAAAATTGTCTGTGTCACGTCAACATGAATTTAACGCGAGAAAATTTTCATGCAATGATTTTTTATGACTTTCGATGTTATTTAAGTCAACAAGACAGTTATCATAGACTTCGATTGGCCTTTCACGTACAAGCTCCATCTCGTGACACTGTTTACAACTGGTTTCATGAGTTTAAACGTGGTCGCACTAACCTCACCGGTGATCTGCGTGAGGGACGGCCTTCTACGGCGACGACTGAAGATAACATCAGTATTGTGCAGCGTTTGATAGAGACTGACAAAAGAGTGACCTATCAGCCGATACGGACAAGCTTAGGCATTAGTATGAATTAAGTGCACTAACTAATAAAATAAAACAAACTGCATAAAGTCGAAATGCTCCAGTGGATAAGGTACCCGCTTCGTAAATACGAGGTAATGGGTTCGAATCCGGGCAAGTACCAATGTGATTTTTCAAATCATATGTACTTTCTAAGTTTATCTTGGACATTTCTGACTGACGGTGAAAGAAAACATCGTGAGGAATCCTGGACAAGGTCTGAAATAGCCAATCCGCCTTGAGCAAGCGTGGCGATTAATGCTCATGCCTTCTCTATATGAGAAGTGGCCTTTGCACTGCAGTGGGACAGCAAAAACAGGCTGTTTAATAAGTGCACTAAATCCCTCATAAACATTTATTGGTCAAGAAGCTTTGTGCCTGGTGGATATCTCCTCATAATTTGACCGGGCCCAAAAACTCCGTCGTTTTGTTTAGTGCCGTGAAATGGTTGAAACATATAACGGAGGTGACGGTCTTCGGCACACTCTATATTCTAAATAGCTTGATAGATTTCAACATAATAATATGAGGTGTCATTAGATTTGTATTGATTGTTAGAGTGAATAGTCCATAACATTTCAATGTAGCTTCAACACGGGGAAAAAATGCAGTTTATTTATTTTGAGTCTGTTTTAGGTAAACGTGCTTTTTGTTTTCTTATAATATATTTTGCTTTCACTGTAATTATTAATGTCAAAGGTCTTAAAGAGTAGGTATGAAACTTTTAAAAAGTCTCCTTTGATACTTATTTGGTGTAAATAGATACAGGAGGCGAATGCCTTGCCCACTAGGGGGCCATAACTTGTGTGTTAATGTACGACGGTAACAAAATACATAACAAAAACAATTTTAGTGTTACCTTTTCTTTTATTATTTTTCTCTAGAAAGTGTGCGAAATAAAAGAAATATCTTATTAGCTGGGCTCGTTTCCGGTGAAGAAACTAATTGTAATTAACTAGCAACTATAGCAATATATCAAGAGCTCGTTGAACTTAGCAATAATAGCTATATTTTTTCTGTATGAAAGGCAAAGGAGGTAAGTTTGGATCGCAGCAAATGGCGTTCTATAGTCTCTGCCTACCCCTTTAATGGGAGACAGGCGTGAAGACATGTACATACATGTCTTCACGCCTGTCTGTATGTATGAAAAAAAAAGGATAGTGTTGTTTGGCGTTGTAAGTATGTAACGATATCTATACATATAATAAAAATGTAACTGATCGCTGTCTGTACATGGAAGATATATGAGAAAAAATATTATTGGGACCTTTATCAACACAAATAGAAGCCAAAACAATGATTTTTAAAATTTTTGTCTGTTTGTCTGTTTGTCTGTTTGTCTGTTTGTCTGTGCGTTTGTTCACGCTAATCTTAGAAACGGATAATCCAATTTAGATATGGTTTTCATGAATACGTTGTAGCAAGCTTCACTTAACATTTTGTGTTTGTTTCATGTCAATCGGTTCATAAATAAAATAGTTATGCCAATTTAAAGAATCACGTAGAACAAAATATTGTACCAATGTAAGTTGACCTCAAATCTATATCATCAATCATAAGAAAAAGGATTCAGCTTAGGCTGGACGTGTGTCAAAAGGTCACTCACTCACTTATCACGAAATCTCAGAAACAACAAGTGCTAGGAATCTCAAACATTGCATGGTCGTTCCTATTAGGATATAGGTGCACACTAGACGGAATTTTGCGAAATCCATCCCCTAAAGGGGTATAAAGGGGTGGCAAAGTTTGTATGAAACTTCTATAGTTTTTATAGTAGGATTACCAAATTACTAGAAAATCTCTTTTTTTAATATTCAGAAACCACCCTTATTAAGTGGGCAAATAAGAATCGCAAGTTTGTGTGAAAGTGGTTTGTCAGTTTTAGCGGTAGTGGGTTTAAACTGGATTCGCCATAGAGACGGATAATACTGATATTTATTACTGATACAATGTACGATTGCCATGAAATCAGGCACGCAATATTCTCATAGAGGCACTCATCTGAATTTTCACGCGAACGAAGTCGCGGGCAACAGCTAGTACAATATATAATCATATAATATATTCCAAAAACTATACACAACGCCATAGAGACCCAAAGTAAGCATATATTATAGCTTGTGTTATGGGTTCTAGAATGCGGATATACATACTTAAATACTTTTTTTTGTAAATACATACATATTATACATAGAAACACCCAGACCAATGCAAATATACATGTTCATGCACACAAATATTTTCACTGAGCGGTAATCGAACCCTCGAATATATCTATAGATCGAAGATGTTAATTCTGTTAGGTCATGAATAGTTGAATTTTTAAGCATTTAGAGACCATTTTATACCATAAAGATAACATTATCACTTTCTGGGATAGTAAACGTATTATGGCCGTAATGACAATAAAACATCTATTGTGTCTACAGTAGTGTCCATGAAAGGGTTAAGTCATCGCTTTACGAGGAAACGTGAATTTGTGAGATAGAGACACTATTACGTAGTGAAAGTACATGTGACTGTTGAGTTTTTTTATTGTTGACTGTGGCAGACGAGTACACAGCCGCAGTCCACGTGATGGTAAGTGGTAACTGTCGCTTATGGACTAATCAGACACCCTAGCATTGCTCCTGCAATACCAGGGACTTTGAGAAACCGCTGCCTACCGTGAAGGGAGTGGGACAGGTCAAAGGTAAGTGGCGAAATTAGGCCCGCGGCGCTCCTCGTTATATAAAAACTATATTTATTTATTGATCTAGGTTGCGAGTATTTTTGTAAAAATAATATCGTCATCATCAACACTAACAAAATATTCACATTCTGACCAGTCCTGAGGTGCCTTTTGGTCTGTGACCTACTATGTATGTCGAAATCGATTAAAATAATAATAACATAGACTGGAGGAAGGATTATAATAATAATAATAATAATATGTGGACACTATCACACACTGTCGTCTAGTCCCAAGCTAAGCAGAGCTTGTGTTATGGGTACTAGATAACTGAAACATAATACATATACGTACTTTTTTTTTTTTTTTTTTTGTAAATACATACTTAATATACATAGAAAAACACCCAGACTGAAGACAAATACAAATGTTCATCACACAAATATTTGCCTTCCGCGGGAATCGAACCCACGACACCCGGCGTCGCAGTCAGTTACACTAACCACTAGACCAACGGTGCAGTCAATTGATTGACTATACAGGTTTTTGTCAACTAGTGAACGTGATTCTTTTGAAATTATGATTGCTTTCTGACATTAATTTAGTCTTTATATTTTTAAAATAGACAACTCCTGCGCTAGGAGAAAGTCTTGTGTCACAGCAGAATACACACATACACAAAGTACACCCAGACACGGAAAAAATATTTACTTATGGATCACACAAAGCTTTGTCCCGTGTGGGCATCGAACCCGCAACCTCGTGCACAGCTGTAGCTTACGCTTCCACTGCGCAACGGAGGCAGTTAATTACTAGTCACACCAAACCTTACAGGCTACACGTGAATATCATAACAGCCGTATCATATCCGGAAACACCTGCTTAACATGCACTTCAAACTTAGTGCAATCTAAGTGATATAATTCTGCTTGTAATCATTTGTTTTATTTTTAAAATCATCATAATCTATCATCAACAATCCGTTTTAGACGTAATCTGGTTTGGCCACTAGATAAAATTTGATATAAAATTTGATATCCGATATTTAATAGTTTTTGTTGCTATAATATAAGAACTACCTATATGCCGGTTTTTTGAAAAAGGTTTTATACCTACAAAGTGATCTCTTTCAGATAATCTATATCCATACTCTATACTATTATATAAAATGGAAGAGTTTGTTTATTTGAACTCGCTGACCTCTAGAACTAAGTCGGATTCGAATAATTATTTTTGCGTATGATAGCCTAGTTCCTGAGGAAGGTTATAGGCTATGATTTATTGATACATTTTGACATAATTTATAAAATGATTTTTTTTTGTATTAATTTTAAATGACATGATGCCCGAGCCATATTTGAACAGTTAAGTACACATTTTGTATTGTTTTGTTAAAATTGTATACTTAGTATTGTTAAATTTTTTTACATTGTGATTTGTGAAATAGAGGTACATTGTGAACTCCTGTGGTAAATTAAGTTCATCTTACTTTATACTTATACCAAAAATTAACTGTTTATATAATATCTACATAGAAACATTTATCACAGTTCACATGTTGCCTTTACCTTTTGTAGCAATATGCAAATTGAGGCAGCCTGTAAAGCACACATTTTACTTTTTAATTTTTCTTTACAACATAGAAAGCTGTAAGTAATTAAGTATCTATAGAGTTAAGTGTATTGCCTGCGTCACTTTGCATGCTACTTGAAACTGTAACTTACAAAAATTGTAATAACCTGGCGATTAAAAAGAGTGGCCTGAGTTTCTTGCCGGTTCTTCTCATGGCTCTACTTCGTCAGCGAACTGGCTGTAGGTTAATTTGCTGACATTTTGTAAACTTTGACGTTCATAAGTGTTAATTTAATTAACTTAAATGAATAAACATATATTTCATTTCATTTCATTTCATTTCATTTATGTAACATTACGCTAATGGCAACGGGAGCAAAGCAGTAAGCAAAGACGCGGTTGAAACTGCGCCGCGGAAAAAACTTGCCAGCGCATGTGTTCCCATCTAATTTTGATCCTGGGTCTTTTAAGCGGGGCGTGAAAAAGCATCTCACTAAGCCGCCATAGTGGAGGCCACCATACCAGTAGTTTGGCTTTTGGAATGGTGTCCGCCACTTCTGGATTCCACTTACTGCTTACCATCAGGCAGAGTGGAGTCACTTTGGTAGGCTAATATAAAAAAAAAAAAAAAAAAAAAAAAACTTAATATGTACTATTAATTAATCGGTAATAATAGGATATTTGAAGTGTACATTATTTAATATACAAAAATATTCTGTTTCTGTCTTCTTATGCAGATAAGGTATAAGACATAAGCTTCTTCCAAGAAAGATGAGCGTAGTACAACGTTAGCAGGCGAATTGGTTGCCATAGTCAAAGTAATATTTAATATATAATTATATAAAAATAAATGTATTTTCTTTCTTTCTTTCTTTCTTCTATATGTAAGTAACATTCTTGTGACAGCCGTGGAGGCAGATAGGTTCTAGAGTGGTGACCACGACCAGATGGCGCGACCTTGTAAACGCAGGCAAACGATGTGTGAGGAAGCCCACGATTGGTCAAAGTGGAGAAAATTATGGAACGCCTATGTCCAGCAGTGGTCATCTAATGGTTGGCTAAGACGATAAACACTTGGTTACGTGTTAATCTTTTTATATTTACGTGAAGAAAACCGGAGACTAGCCTCTACGAGAGTACTGAATTAAAATAAATATGGAGGACCAAAATAACTAAAAATAACTAAATACGAACAATTCACTGATAAAATATTGTCACTATTTTTTGTTACATACGAGTTTAATGTTTACAATTGGTATACAATAAAGCATATTTTAACTATCTGTCTAAATATTTTTCTGCACGAGAATATAGATATCAATGGCATCATAATATTACAGCTTGATTAACAAAAATAATAATAATATTCTACCACATTCACACAGCGCCATCTAGCCCCAAATTAAGCAATTATATTTGCTTGTGTTATGGGTACTAAACAACTGATATACTACTTATATACATTTTTATTTTTGTTAATACATACATATTATAGATAAATTACACCCAGACACAGAACAAACAATCATGCTCATCACACAAAGATTTGTCCTGGGTGGGAATCGAACCCACGACCTCCGGCTTAGCAGTCAGGGTCACTAACCACTACACCAACAGGCCAGACAAAATTGTATATTTCACCATAAATTTAAAAACAATGAATAAGCGTTTCTAAAGATATGCAATGATTAAATCCTGCAACGAATTGGTCATAGTCATTTACGTAAGCCTTACTACGACTTTAAAGTCACGTGGTGATGTCATAGTCGACAGATAAATAATGACGACAAACCGTTCAAGTGTAAGTAGGACTCGTGTACCGGTGGTTTTATTACAGCTATCTCAATAATCATATAAAGAAGATTTTGTTAGATTGTTTGTTTGAACACACTAACCTTAGGAACTACGAGTCAAATTTGAAAAATTATTTTTGCCTATAATAGCCTTGTTCTCAAGGAAGGTTAAGGCTATGTAACATCATGCTACTAGCGACGGAAGCAGAGCAGTAAGTAAAAATGCAGGTTAAATCACGCTGCGGAAAGCTATTATTAAATAAAATTGAATAATCAACCACCTCATCAGTTAACAATGATATATATTAACATCCTCATAGCCAACGTACAATACTTGGACATAGGCTTTGCCTAAGTTGTTCCACCTTGCCCGGTCATAAGCCGCCAAAATCCTCGATTTATATGTTACAGCTAAAACCCGGTTACACCTAGTTTTAGCCGGTTACAACTAGGTAGTTAGTAACATCATAACCTACCTAATATATTTATTACCAGCTAAAACTGGATATTCCCGATATACCCTATATAGACTTTGTTCTGTGTTTCCGTGCTTCTGCGTACGGATTACCACGCAGAGGTTCCGTGTTCGATCCCCAAAGTGAAATTCGGCCGGGGGACTCGCCCCCTGTTACATGGAACCCAAAATAAAATGGCGAAACTTGGGTGGTTAAAAACCTCTGCCTACCCCTTCGGGTATAAAAGGCTGAAGCTATGTATTGTATGTAACCTATATAAAAGTCGGCTTTGAACTCGTACCTTTATAAATACATGTTATACAGATTAATATACAGGCGTTGTATACATATAGTATTCCAGCTAATTTCAGTTATGATGACTGCCGCTAATTAACAGAGGAGCCACGATGATCGGTTCTCGCATGTGCCCTTTGATAACAGCAATATCCAACCCTGTGAGAAAACGTGCGCGAGTGTAGACTGCACGTGAGAACACCGTTGTCATAATTATAAATGATGGCCGCTGGTGATCGCGTTTTGCAAATCTGTAATAATTGGATTAAACTAGTTGTAAGCTTCATCATAGCAGATATAACTAGATATAGCCCTCTAATGGTTAGAACCGGGTACGGGACACGTTTTTGTTCATTTAAAACGATAAAATACAGTGATATTATTATCATTATCACATTGGCCCGTTATTAGAAGGCATGAGGAGTGATCGCCACGCTTGCTCAAGGCGGTTTGGCGAAATCAAACTTTATCAGAAGTCCAGGTATCCTCACGATGTTTTCCTTCACCGTTAGTCAGAAATGTCTAAGATAAACTTAGAAAGTACATAATATGATTTGAAAAATGACATTGGTACTTGCCCAGATTGCTGGATATTATTAAAATGACTAAGTTTTACATGCTACTAACCATTAATAGCTTTGTAACCGGGTACTTAGGTGGATTGCCTACAATCGCAGACGAGCCAACTAGAGCCCGCTTGATGGTAAGTGTTAACTTCTGCAATGCCAAGGGCTTGGCGCGCTGCTTACCGTCTCATGAGTATCATTGCCACCATAAAATAGAAAAAAATATCACAGTTAATTTATCAAAACAGATAAAGCCGTTTAAGAGAATAAACATAAGACAAAACATACAAACAGATAGATATTTAAACATAATGTGAACGATAAGTGAATTATCTCCGTTATCAGTTGATAAAATGTGTTTAATACGTGTTGGGAGTACAATTCATCATTGTCTCATCTAATAAATAGACTTGTGTATTATTTGTCGAAAACTTATAACTAGTATCGTTCTTGTGTAGACATCGGACGTGTCAATATGAATGTCGGAAGATTTAGACAGTCCCATACGGCTATTGCAAGTGAGTTATTTAATATATTTATTGATTAGACGTCCGCTTCGGTACCAGTTTCATGTGGTCTCCCAACAATTGCCTACATAAAGTATGCTTGCAATATAAAAATATATAAAAAATAATAAAAAAATAAAATAAAAATAAATAAAAAAATAATAAATAAAAAATAATAGATAAAAAGTAAATTGTCAGTACAGCAATAATATTACACTTACTGACAATTTACTTTTGCTGTCTTCTGTATTGCAAATTTAAAATATTAAAATTCTGAAAATGTCTGTTTGTAATAGAATTTTTCAAATCGGTAACGTAGTCTCAATTAAATCGTTGCAAACAGACATACAAAAAATCAAATCTATAATCATTGTAATAATAGTTTACATTTAAATATCGTATAGGAAGTATAGAGCGTGGACTCAAGATGGACCGATGAGCTGGTAAAAGAGCGGGCAATCTATGGATGTGAGTGACTTTGTACAGTTCCGAGTATAGATGCTTCAGAAATCATGGTGATGAAAAATTTAACTTAGTATTTATATGATAAAATTTAATTTTGAATATGATATAAACTGATTGCTTCAAATAGTCGTACTGCTAAGTACAGAGGCCCTAGACAAGTGGCATAGATTAAAAATGTATGGGATTGACATAACGCAGTTATAACACCTACCCCCAGTTTCTGAAAGGCTGATCAACGAAAAATTAACTTATTATCTGTTAAATCTCATGTGAAGTACCAATTGGGTTGCTAAAAGCATGTGTAATTAGTTTAATTTGGTTTAATTTGTAACTAATTAGATTAAATTAAACAAATTTTCCATGTTTGTAGCGTGCTTTTAGGTACTTCACATGGGATTTAACAGGTGATTAGTTAATTATCCGTTGATCAGCCTTTCAGAAACTGGGGGTTAACCCTTTCATGGACACTACTGTAGACACAATAAAAATTTTATTGTCATCACGGCCATATACGTTTACTATGTACTGGAAAGTTAATAATGTTGTATCTTTTTTAATACAACCATATTATTTGGCTTTAAAACGTAAGTTCTTTATGTTTCATGTTTGTGATCCTACAAAAAATAAACATAGGTTCGGGTCAACTTTTTTTTATTGTCGACCGAGGCAGACGAGGAAATAGCCCACATTATGGTATGGTAACTTGTTGCTCATGGACGAATCAGAGTCTTTGTCTACAAAACCGCTGCCTACTGCGAAAGGAGTGGAGTAGGTGAAGAAAAAGGAAAGGAGGGAAATTGGGCCTAACAAACTATTTAATATCCAACTATTTATGAATTACGCAAAGTTTTTATCCTGTAAGAGAATCGAGACCATAATCTCTTGTACATCTGTCGCCCACACTTTCACTGCACAATCGAGTTTAATATTAAATGATCATTCATATTATTACACATTGTATTCGCAGTAGTTAAAATTAAATTTAAATACTGTTCACTCCAAAGTTCGGGTGTTCTTCTATTTTACACTGGAAACCACATGGTTTCATACAAAATAACACGTACAACTAATAGTTAATTATGTAACAGTGTTATTCATCAGACTAAAAACATATTATTTCAGACAATAAGATTAAAGTAGCAACGAAATGACAACACAATTAAAGGCTTAGAGTAATTTTCTACATCCTATTAATATTATAAATGCGAAAATATGTGTGTGTGTGTGTGTATGTGTTGCCTCAACAGCTAAACGATTTTCGATAAAAATTGCATGTATATTCGGTACCGGAGATGGACATAGGATACTTTTTATCCCGAAAATGGGTCTGGTTCGCGAGGGAGACAAACCTAATTTTACGCACGGTCTACGGGGTTAACATAATATGAAAATGAAGTATTTAAGTATATGTTAAGAACCAACAAAGAGATTTGGTGTTGCGATTCGTTTGAGTACTGAAATTCATTCTTTTTTTTGGGTTGTACTAAATTAATATTAATGTTACTAATCAGTTCAAAATCACCCACTGGTAGACATAACCTCCTCCCAGTTTATCATAGTCATCAACTCATCACGCATGACAGGCAGCTTGGTGATCACAGTAAGTTGGTATATGACACAGATAATGTATGTTACCTGGTAGATACCTCGTACGGTAAGAGATGGGGGTCAGTACCCACTAGTCCCCAAATACTTATTCCCCGGAACAAAGTTATAGATTGGTCCCTCCGGTAGGAGACCTGTCAATTAATTTGTTTTTAAGGTAGATTCTAGATGTTTAGCCAGTGTTTTTTGTATGTGCGTAAAATTATACGACACAAAGCTGGCTTATCCCAATGTAGAAGCCATTGTTTTTAAACTAATAAAAAAATTACAATACATTTATGATGCTTTGCACTCGTATTATTTTCGTGAAAATGTTTGTATTTCATAATGTTATCTATCAGCCTAAGATTATAGTGGAGATTAAGTAATTTAGTAGCGACAATAAAAGCTAAGCAAATAATTATTTTCTTGCTTAAATTTATACTCAAGGTCGCTTGAGTCGTAGGAGATATTTTTGTGATTTTATAGTGACGCTGTTAAATTCATTTCGGCGATAAAAAAAAATTGTCCACTCCTTGGAACCCGTTAGTGCCAAATAAGGTGCTTGAATGATTCCCATGCTCAAATTTTTGTAAGGCGATTTTATTATCAAACACAAAATAAGTTTGCTTTTAATATAATAATATAATAATATTCTACCACATTTACACAGCGCCATCTAGCCCCAAATTAAGCAATTATATTTGCTTGTGTTATGGGTACTAAACAACTGATATACTACTTATATACTTTTTTTTTTTTTTGTAAATACATACATATTATAGATAAATTACACCCAGACACAGAACAAACAATCATGCTCATCACACAAAGGTTTGTCCTGGGTGGGAATCGAACCCACGACCTCCGGCTTAGGAGTCAGGGTCACTAACCACTAGACCAACAGGCCAGTCAAAAATCTATAACAAAACCAGATTTCTTTACAATGTGTCCATCGCCTTAAGTATAATTATACTATAACTAGCTGACTGTTGATTCTTTAATTTTTTAGTTTTTTTTTATTATTTATTACTTTTATTGACAATATCTGTATCCGCGACTTCGTCCGAGTGAATGTTACTAAAAAGTTAATTAGTTTTACTTTATTTTTCTAAAACAAAAGATTTTTCTAAAATAAAGGTAGTAAGTTACTTCTTATTACATCAGCTAACTGCCAATAAAAGTCCCGTCAAAATCAGTCCAGCTATTTCAGAGATTAGCCGGAACAAACAGACAGACAGACAAAAATTTTAAAAAATGTTATTTTGGTGTATGTACCGTATAATATATTCATATACATGTAGTAAAAAACGGTTATTTCAATATTACAAACAGACACTCCAATTTTATTATATGTATAGATAAGCGTTGTGGTTATTATACCTCACTCATTATCGATGGTCGATGTTTGTATAAGTTCTTCAGATAATACCTTTGCAAAATATAACAGAATCCTGCACGCCCGTCTATTTGTTTTTAGGGACTTGATAATACGTCTAGCAGTGGTCGATTAATTTTAGTAACAGTTAGTAAACAAACTGTTCTTCTTTTGCAGGTGCTTTTGGCCAACTAGTATATGCTTTGTTAAACACATGGCCATCATACACATCTGAAATATTACGCTCTAACACTACGACTCCACTGTCTACTCCAATGACAACAGGCGAAGAAGCTTTGTTAGGAAGTCTGCCATCCTTAGGAGCGATGATTGGATGTGCATTCATAGGTTTACTTATACATAAATTGGGAAGAAGAAATGGTGGAATTATAGCTTCTTTGCCAGTTTTGGTGAGTGAAATTTTGATTATAAGATTTTGGGATTTTGATTTTGGTTTTCTCGTGAAACTGTTTGTCACGATACGGGTCACAAGAAATGAACTAAATAAGAGCTATATTTTTTATTAACTGCTTTTATTTTTGTTATATAGTATAGTAGGATTCAACCTAAGTTTAAGTTAATTTTTAATTAACTTACTTTGTTCATTTTATTATATATAATTTTTCCCGATAATATACGAAATAATTGCGACCGCGAATCTCAAAAGAGCTTACATCTAAATATCATTGCATCGCTAAATACCATCAACTCAAAAACTATTCTATTTTCTGTACTTACTTGTAATAGCCCAGTGGTGAAGACGCCCACCTCGTAAACACGAGGTCAGAGGTTCGAATCCGGGCAAGTATCAATGTGATTTTTCATATCATATATATACTTACTAAGTTTATCTGGCCCTTACTGACTGACGGAGAAGGAAAACCTGGACTTCTGAGAAAGTCTAAATTCAATAATCCGCCTTGAGCAAGCGTGGCGATTAATGCTCATACCTTCTCTGTATGAGAAGAGGTATTTCTCTACAGTGGGATAATAATGAGCCGATATAACCTATAAATACTTATAGCTATAACTATATACTTGTAATAATGTATTAATTTTAAAAGGTACTCTTTTTTAGATAGCATGGAGTACAATAAGCGTAACGAATTCCATTAAATGCGTATTAGCAGCAAGGTTCTTATCTGGTATATCTGGAGGTGCGGGATTAGTGTTGGCGCCTATTTTCACTTCTGAGGTGGCTGAAGATGCTATTAGAGGAACTTTAGCTTCTGGTATGTTATTTTTATATTGATTATAACTAGCTATAATAGAAATTTAAATATAGAACTCTAATATCTATGGTTTTGTAGAATAACAAAAAAAATATATTATTAAAAAACAAAAACCCGAATGCCAAAGATAAACGGAAAAGAATGATATTTTTTTTGTCGTTGTTGCTACATTTCAATTATATAACTTATGTCACTTCCACAATTAATACGAATCTAATGACACCTCATATGTTAAAATCTAATAAGCCATTTAGGCTTATTAGGCTATAGAGCATTCCAAAGAAATAGAGGTTCCTATACATTCATAGCTACATACAAAACATTGCCGTCCTTAACTTTGGCAGTCGGGATAAATTAATCTGACTTCAAAACATGACACAGATGATATTTTTTATCAAAGAAAGAATAAACATTTTTAACATGAATTGAAGCATTGTCTTTTATTGGACATAGGCTTTTTCCGAAGTGAACAGTTTGTCATAGTCGTACACTCGATAGGCATTGGTAACACAAAAGTACTACATATATTATGTAGTGTTTATTATGCAAATAACGCTATTGTCCGTTGCTAGGGATTCTCAACAGAGCTCTCTGAGATGGGATAACACACACGGCGTCGTCCTATTATAATCGTATATTATACTCTTAATGTATGCATACTTATTTTTAGAACCCATATTTCCTCACATAAAGAAAAACAAACGCTGTGAATACAAATTTTGATGCGATTTTATATAAATTTCTAAATTTCTATCTTATTCACCACGTTTACCATGAAATTGCCTTTTACATTGCAAATGCCATTATTTGTTGCTTAATTCTAATATGTAAATAGTGCGTCGATAGTGATCTTTTTTTTATTAGCCTACCAAAATGACTCCACTCTGCCTGAGTTAACAGTCAGTGGTATCCAGAAATAGTTTCCATCATTCCAAAAGTCATCGATTATAACTTTTGCAATGGCAGGTGGCGACTTTATGAGATGCTTTTTTACGCCCCGCTTAAGACTTAGGATCAAAATTTGATGGATAATTTTATGATAGGTGATTATTTGTTCTATGTTTACAAAAAAAAATATATATAAGTAGTATATCAGTTTTTTAGTATGTGTACTAAACAACTGATATACTACATAAATAATTTAATAAATAAATATTCTAACACAAGCAAATATAATTGCTTAATTTGGAGCTAGATGGCGCTGTGTGACTGTGGTAGAATATTATTATATTATTATTTTATATTTCTTTCAGCGGTTATGTTCTTCTACTGCGGCGGCGTTCTGCTTTCTTTTGTCATCGGCTCATGCTTGACGTATAGAACCATCATCTGGCTTAATCTGTTCTTTAGTCTTTTAAGCGTAATCCTTCTTGCATTGGTGACTGAGAGCCCAGTTTATCTGCTGAGACAGAAAAGAGAAGAGGTTAGTATACTTTTTATAACTAATAATTAGTCCAGTTATTGCGTCGTAAATTAAGGGGTTACCTGGCAATTTTATCTTTCCAGGTAAAACTTAATTTTATCTCTAATGTAAATTTGAGTTAAAGTATGCCTGAGAGACATACCTTAATTAAAGTTTTTTTTGCCATATATTTGTGGGCAGATCATAATATTTATAAGAAAAGATTTAGTAATTTTTCAAGCAATGAAGAATTAAGTTTAATATGAGAATAATTAAAATAAGTTAAAATATATGATTTTAAATAGAACTAAACTCCTTATAAGAAAAGATTTAGTAATTTTTCAAGCAATGAAGAATTAAGTTTAATTTGAGAATAATTAAAATAAGTTAAAATATATGATTTTAAATAGAACTAAGCTCCTTAGTATAGGTACTAAGAAGTTTAGTTCTACTTAAAATCAGTAGCTCAGTAGGCTGAGCAAGCCAGTAATAGTATCAAGTAGTAAAATTATTTTTATTTACAAAAAAACTAACGTAGTATTTATTTATGACATGTGTGTTTAATGTTTTTTTTATCAGGAAGCAAAACTCTCAATAGCCAAATACCGTGGCGTGCCAGTTTCATCTATGCTAGTGCTGGACGAATTTACTAAATTGAAACAACAAGTCATGCCATCTGTAGAACTATTACAAATCAAAGGTGTGTAGTTTTTCTTAGTAAACTGACTTTGAAGTAATAGTTTTAGTATGTTACATATCAATCCTTATAAGTCAGGAACGAGTTAATACGAGCATATTATTAAGCATGTAAAATGTGTCAGTTCTGCAAAGCTGTCGTAGAAGTTTAATTTGTGTTTGTGCTTTAATAGAAAAAAAATTGTTCTTAGAGTAAACACTAGAAGCTATTTACTTTTAATTAAATTATTTTTTATGTTTCTCTGTCAGCTACATGTGAAAAATGTGCATAAAATTTTTGAAAAGCTATTAATTTTAAAACCTTGGTTTATGTATTATTTTATTTGAATTAGACCACACAATAGATTTATTATTTATATAAACTTTGATTTATTTCGGTCAATGCGTTTTGGTCTTTTATGATAAGTTACGAGATTTTATGAGATGTAATGGCTATAAATAATATTAGAAGAATATTGATTTATCTAAAATTTTGTGCAGATATTGATATCAAGGCTGAAGAAGCGGAGAAAGAAAAGTTAAACCAAGAAGTAATTGAGCCAGTGAGGATACAGGCTCCGTCAACAATCAGACTATTATGTAAGTATTAAAAACATTTTAAATATCTAAGTACTAGTGATTTGCGCCGGCTTCACCAGTAGTTAAGTACAACTGTAGTGTTAGGACTTCGAAATTTTTCATCATGTTAATATACATAATAATACCTTCTGGAAACGTTCTTACCTAAACGATAGTAAATAAAGTATTAAAAGCCGTTTCGTGGTTAGAATAAGTTAACGTAGATACATTTAGAAGAAAACAGTGACTTTGTTTTATACTGTTTAGAGCTATTATATAAAGTAGAAGAGTTTGTTTGTTTGAACGCGCTAATCTCTAGAACTACCAGTCGGATTTTATTAATTCTTTTTGCGTATGATAGCCTAGTTCTAGGCTATGTAACATCACGCTACTGGTCACGGGAGAAGAGCAGTAAGCAAAGACGCGGGTGAAATCGCGCTGCAAAGAGCTAGTCTATAATATTAATACGTGAAGTAAAAACTTTGTAGATATACCTTTTTACGATAATGGCGCAGACGGAGACGGAATTTATTTAAAGAAGGAGTGCAGAATGCATTTTTTTTAAATACGAAAATTATTATGATCGAATTTCGAACAATAGTCAACCACTAGTACATTTAACTACACGTAATAGCAAAGGACAAAATAGCGAAGGGAGACCTACACCCAGTAGTAGACGTATACGCTGTGGATAATGACGATGACGATGAGACAGCTAAGAGATAATACACGGTTCAACCAAATTGAATTAATTAATTGAAACGCATTCAATATTGCACATTACCAATACACGTAAATCATGAAAATGTCGTTCAATGTTCTTAAATGGCAATATGTTTGTACGATGTCGTAGCGCCAACAATATAAATATATTGAACAATGTTCAATATTGTCACCATTGCATTGAAAGCGTTCGGTTTAATGGAGCTTCCAATGAGGTTGCGCAATCGATTTGAAATACTGAATCAATGAAATTGAAAGCAATATTGAACTGAAATTGATAAGTGATGTCGGCTACGGTAACAACAAAAAGATTGCAATTAGCCATGAGCGTGACACAGAGATTTTAACTAACACAAGAGAAAAGTAAAAATGATTGAAATTATTATTATGAAAGTTTTATAAACGTTAATATTACGTAATAATCTTTGCTTGAAATATTTGAAATTACATGCATTTTTGTTTCTTGTGATAAATTGTCGCATAATCACATAAACGTAGGTGATATACATACGTTACGATAAAATTTGACGTTAAGAAGTACAAAGCATAAATAGAATTAAAAAGAATACAACTTAAAATGAGTATATTCGCTATGGAAGTGAACATATATAAAAAATAATGCAGTGTTAAGCCTTTTTTTTTATCTATGATGAACAGGCTACACGACATCGTAACCACGCTATTGTCATGTGGTCGGTCGCAATTAATCTCGAAAAGTAGACCGCAATATCGCATCGTGAAAAGATGCCGCGTCATAGCACGATGCGATGTCGTATCCTTTGAACCTGTTGCTACTTTTACCAAAAGGATAATATTCTTAAATACAAATTAGCTACGATCATCATAATAAACATCTTCGTATATTATACTAGTAATACGAATGTATTTATTTACAGTTTCGGAGCCATCATCAAGACGAGCTTTTATCGTAGTCGCGACAGTAATATCTATGCAGGTTAGTAAACTTTAATATGCGATTTAAATAGTAGTAGTAAACTTCAATTTAAAATTGCTTTAGAAGGATATTTATACAGCAGTTGTGACTGCCAGCCTGGTACCTCGTAGGGAAGCAAAAAATATTATAAAACAGTGTATCTAAATACAGTCATAGAGTGCTAATTGAATCTTTGTTTGTTCCTACAAACTATTTTGCTATATCATGATTTATCCGTTGTATTTATCACCGATGACGTCAAAAATTGTACTATGTCAAAATTTAGTTCTCATAATAAATACTAGGGACGTGTCCGATTCTGCAAATTTTTCTTTTCGGTATCACAAAACACTTATGGGATTGACATAAGCTTTTAATCCCATACCTTTTTTTAATATTATTTTATTCTATGAATAGAATAGAAATCTATGCCACTTGTCTAGGCCCTGAGTTAAACACGAGATAAGTTTAGCTACTCCATTGATGAATCGAGTTCACTTAGTAACAATTTGAAGCACCACTATAATGTAATCTAAGACACGTTTTATTGTCATAACGAATGATTACGTGATAACTTCTTATCATATTTAAGAGAACGACATAAATTTAAACTGGGTTTATCTCAGATTGTTTAGTACATTTATTGTTGTTACTAGATATTACATCAGTATGTTAAGGTTATAAACGTTGATGACGCTTTTTTAATTTACTCACTAAAATTTTAAAAGCTAATTAATTCCATGTAAGCCTATACTATTCTAACAAACATAACTTCTCTCGTTTATAGTTTAAGCAGAGATTATAGAACGCCATTTGCGACCGAAAAATAACTCTTTTACCTCTTCAACATTTATTAATCGTTTCATACTCACAATTATTTTTTCTATCCGACACACTTTTCCGTTCATTTGAAAAAAATATTGTGTATCTTTATTTATGAGAAAATGATTCCTTTAATACGTAGTTTACAATACTGAGAAAAAATAATAATTCTACGTATGTGTATTGTAATGCGCTTTTGTCAATTTTGTGCTGAAATTAAACTTTAGGCGGCCTCCTTTAATGCAATTCGCATTCAATAGCTTTCCACATCTTGATGAAATAGTTGTTCATATTCAGACCGTTATAAACTGCGTTTTTAAACTCGTAATTGCTACGCACCTAGTCATCGTTTTGTTTTTATATGTACTATCTGTCTGCCCGGCATGCTGACGCTGCATGATATGTAAAAAAAGAACATTATGGGCTAGGAACCGTGTCGGTCGTCCTCAGAACATCATCGCAAAGTCTTATTACAATCGGGTCATCGGTTTGGGTACACAGAGGACAAACATACAAAAATTGATTTTATTATTTATGAAGACTAGCTTTCCGCAGCGCAGTTTCATCCGCGTCTTTGGTTACTGCTCTGCTCCCTTTGCTAGTAGTGTGATGTTATATAGCTTATAACCTTCCTCGAGAATTGGGCTATTATACGCAAAAATAATTTTTGATTCGACTAAAAGTTCTAGAGATTAGCGCGTTCAAACAATCAAACATACAAACAAACAAACTCTCCCGGTATATATTATGTGGTTTCTTTCAAAGATCGACTACATTCGATAAAATTATTTTCAGGTATTTATGGGTATTGTCCCTGTACAAGTCTACGCTAAAACAATATTTACGGAATCAGATGCTAGTCGCGCCGATATATATACAGTATTGTTTGCTATTGTCCTGTTTTTAGGATCAGTGATAACTGGTGTTATAACTGACAGGGCTGGTAGAAGAGTGAGTATTCTTGTTTTTTTTTTTTTATAGAAGCCTACCAAAGTGACTCCACGCCGCCTGATGGTAAGCAGTCAGTGGAATCCAGAATTGGTGGCCACCATACCAAAAGCCTTAATCTTAAACTGCGGCGGCTGGAAATGGGGTTAGGGGAAGGGAATGAGGGAGGTAAGGAAAGGGGAAAGGGGGAAGTTGGGCCTCCGACGCTCTCACTCACCGAGCGAAACGCAGTAGTACGGATACTACTACTCTTACGTCGATCTTCTATGAAAGGGTAGTACTTCCCCGGACGATCCGGCCCATTCATGCTGAAACCAGCGTGGATCTACTACCGTACCTATTCTCTCCTTCTGCATTATTTTCTTTCTCGAAAACAACAACAGTTTGTTCTATTACATGATTATGACGACATGATGACAGACAAAAGTTATTTTTAAAATACTTAAATAAAAATGTATTTTTATAAGAAATTTTTTTTCTCAACAAAAAAAGAACAAAATATTCTGAAAATCTAATATTTGCTGTTCGCTAGTGACCAAACGTGACTCTAAAAACATAAAATGGTCACGACAATATGTTATAGGAATATAATCTCATCACAGATAAAATAATGTTTCAATGATCAATGAGAGGTCTTGTAGAGTGATATGAATCTTTTGTTCTGAAGTTATCAAAATGTATTATTAGATTTGAATTCCCCACATCTTGCAAGATAGAGCATAGCAACAGTTTCTACATAACACAGACAGAAAAACATTTTGAATACAAGACTTCATCACTGATATTTGTAACCCTGAGTCCTTAAACTACATTAAAATAAATAATACCACAACAATCACACAACGCCATCTAGAACCAAAGTAAGCATATTAATAGCTTGTGATATGGGTTCTAGAATGCGGATAAACATACTTATATACTTTTTTTTTGTAAATACATACATATTATACATAGAAACACCCAGACCAATATAAATAGCCATGTTCATGCACACAAACATTTGCACTAAGCGGGAATCGAACCCGCGACCTATGCGTGGCAGTCCATACACAGTACCACCGAACCACAGAGGTTGCCCTAATAATAATATAGTATAATAATTGTTTTACTTTTTCAGTTATTGATCATTATCTCATCAATTCTAGTATTTGTATGCTTAAGTGTACTTGGATACTTGCTGCAGTCCAAATCTGCTCCTCCATTAGTCACGGTGATAATGGTCTATGCATACAGCTTCTCATTTATGTGCGGAGCTGGGACAATCCCATACATATTGCTGGCTGAAGCTTTTATGTCTGAGGTAAAAAACTTAATTAAACTTTGTACAGCTACTAAAATCATATTTGCATTTGTGTCCAGTATGTTAATACATTGTGGAAGCAATAAACGATTGAGTATTGAGGTTGACCATTAAATACTTGTGAAAAAAAATTTAATACAAAACGTATTTTTTTATTATAAAGTAGATAAAGATAAAACAGACTCCTTTAATAAGTAAAGTATGGTTTTTGGAAAGTAAAGTAAGTGCATAACAGGACTATGAAACATATTTTTGGTAGAAAGTAGATCTTTGTATCAAAGTAAAGTCAAAGTTCGGTCTGTGAATCTTGCCCTGATTGCTAGCAAAACCAAAGATAATTCATAATAGTCACTTTCAGTCAACTTGAATACTCAATCGTTTATTGCTTCCATAATGTATTAACAGATAGTAAATAATCTTATAGTTATGTAACAACCGTGGACCCTGTCGGGCATAGCATAGTCGGTATAGAAAGAGAGAAGAAGATTGTGTACATAATAAAATGATTTTTAAACATACAGTGACGAACTTTACATGCATAATATTATTATTCGAATTTATGTATTGTATATTCATGTATTTATGTAACCTAGTATATAAATTTCTTCAGATCACCCGTAATTTATTCGTATTATAGAGGCATCTGACAAATAAAAAAGTACTTAGTTAATAGCATGTTTTGATGAACACTAATTTATGAAAACCTAAGGTATATATTAAAAAGTATGTAATGTTTAAAGTAGGCTTGAAATTTTCAGTAGAGTTGATAAACACGCTTTACGCGTACAACTCAAAAAGTTAGCAGTCCATATTTTTAAATATAGCTTTAACCACGAATTAAGACACTAAATTGCGACGTTGCTACTCATAAGGTGTAAGGTGTAAATGTTCATTGTTACATAACTTAATAATCAAATTTTAATAGCTATTCAGTAAGTCACTATTGGTTAATTCTGTTTAAATTCTGCATAAGTGTAAATTAACCGCAATTAACCTTTTTCAACGTTTCTATATTTTGCAGGTTCAAGGCTTAGCTTCAATAATTGCAATTGAAATAGTGTTCTTCAACAATTTCGTGATCATTGCCATCTTCCCATTTATGAACAGCACCTTTGGAATCTACGGTTCTTTCTACATCTTTGGCGTCGTGGGATTGATTAACGCTGTTTTTTGTTACTTTTTCGTACCAGAAACTAAAGGCTTGTCTAATGCACAAATTCAGGATGCTTTTATGTCTAGGAAAAAAAAATGAGTTAGTTTCAATATCGGAAATGGCCATTAAAACGAGCTAAATAGTTGTGAAATACGACGCGGTAACTTTATGAATGGTTCAGAAAAAGTTAGCAGGAAATGTGGACGTGGAATGATGCAGATGATGATGTCTACTTATATTTGAATTCAGCTTTAAAGTAATCGTAGTTAGATAATATTTTATTGAGTATATAATAAAGTAAATTTATAAAACTCTGTGTATGCATTGACTGTAATATATTTTAAGACATTGCGTTATATCTTCTAGTAAAAACAGCGCTCTCAGTGCAGCGTCTACCAACATTTTATATTATACTTAAGTTTATTATGTTTTTAGTGTTTGTTTTCTCTTACTCCTGTATGGGGAGAATTAAATGTTGTAAACTTTTTAGATTTATATTTTGTTATTACTTTGAAAAAGTACTTATTTGTAATAGTATAAGTTATTGAATGTTTTATATATTTTTATATAAAATCTTAGTAACAATAAATGATTTTTATTGCAAATATTGGTATAAAAAATAACAGCGCCCCTGATATTTACTCTATGAACTTGCCTCAACATCATGCACTTTTGCCTGCTTGTGCTTTCTCTGTGTGAGAAGTGGCTTTTTTCTTCTACTAGTATGGAGATGATCATACACTGTGGCCCCACTTAGTAGGAGACTAATCATAGCGATGAAACATTGACTGAAATATTCGTATTTTTTTTAATTGCCGACGGTGACAGACTAGTAAACAGCCCACCTAATGGTAAATGTTAACTGTCGCTCATGGAGGGGCCAGTGTCTCTGGCAATGCTCCTGCAATTCCAGGAACTTTGCGAAGCCACTGCCTTGAAGGTTTGCCGATGAAGGGATAGAGGGTGTTGAGGAAAAAGGAATGGGGCGGAATTGGGCCTCCGGCGCTCTCACTCACCAAACGAAACGCAATTGTACGGATATCAGGATTCTTCTATTCTTCTTCGGGTTGTACTTCACCGATCGTTCCGGCCCATTTATGCTAAAAGTAGCGTGGATCTACTACCAAAATATCTATATTAGACTCGTAGTGTAAGAATACGCATACAGGCATGTTTTATGAGGAGTAGTGCAAAGCTGCACTTTTAACGATTATGGTAATGATGAAGTTGTTAGAGTTTATTTCATTTACAAAGCTGTCAATTGTTTAAATATCAGTCTTATGTCATTGTAATAAAAATAAATGAAAATGTATCCATCAATAAAACAATAAAGTATATATATTTAACTATTGTATTAAAATATCAAATATTTAATATAATTAAATCTATTTACAATATATTATTGTTCATAGTATTAATTTAAGATATAGATTAATTATCACAAACAGTGCTAACAAATTAAATTTGCTCAGTCTATAAAGTAAAGAAAAAACAACACAAAAATTTACAAAAGATTTCGTCTTCTATTACGTTCTTTATAAATATTAATTATAATATATATATAATATTGCTTAAACAATTATTATTATTAAACAATCATATTATTAATATATATATATTAATTAAACAAACATTTTAAAGTGTGTGCGTAAACTGACTGGCCAGAGGCCCTAGACAAGTGACAAAGATTTCTATTCTATTCATAGAATAGATTATAAAATGTATTGGATTGACATATGCTAACGCCAACGTTTATGTCAATTTCATACATTTTTTTATCTATTCTATGAATAGAATAGAAATCTTTGACACTTGTCTAGGGCCTCTGTTGGTCTAGTGGTTAGTGACCCTGACTGCTAAGCCGGAGGTCGTGGGTTCGATTCCCACCCAGGACAAATCTTTGTGTGATGAGCATGATTGTTTGTTCTGTGTCTGGGTGTAATTTATCTATAATATGTATGTATTTACAAAAAAAAAATGTATATAAGTAGTTTATCAGTTGTTTAGTACCCATAACACAAGCAAATATATAATTGCTTAATTTGGGGCTAGATGGCGCTGTGTGAATGTGGTAGAATATTATTATTATTATTATTATTATTAAACTTAAAACAATATTTATAAATTCTCAGTAAAATATGTTACAAAGTTATTATTTAATCTTATTAATAATTTCTTTCCATAGTGATTTCTTACTCTAATTCTACAAATTTATTAAAGCTTTCCAGAGCGCGCTTTCACCCGCGTTTTTGCGTACTGTTCTACTCTCGTCGTCAGTAGCGTGATGTTACATAGCCTTTATCCTTCCTCGAGAACTGGGCTATCATACGTAATAAGAATTTTTCTAATCCGACTGGTGATTTCAGAGATAAGCTTTATATAATATTATAGATTAGTTCTAACCCTCTAGCTGATAGCAATAATATTTTTTTGTACTTCTGTATTAACAGCATAGGTACTGGACTATGTCATATAGGCTGTAATCATGGTTATGTATACCTGCCCGATATTGTTATCATAAGGTAAGATAACTACGTATGTCGCAACAGATGGGACTAATAACAGGTGATTCAAATTTCATAACCAAATCTCTTGCTATCTCTGCTTATATAACGAGTTAGAAAAAGACAACGACTTAATTAAAAAGTAAGTAAGCACATCAATCTTTTTTTCTAAATACTCTCTGGATTTGCAAGTTAGAAAGTCCTTTTGTTTCTGGCACGAAGAAGTATGAAAATATAGCATTTAACAATCCCACGATGCCAAAGATGTAGAAAGACCCGTATATACCAAAAGTTCTGTTTATGATCGGGAATAGACCAATGATAACAAAATTGTTGAACCAAGCCAATTCGATAATGATCATAGAAGCCAAGTTTTGTACCTGAAAAATAATATTATATTTTAGTCTTATCAAGCTACGACATTTTAAATAGTTTCATTTAGTTTAATCAATAATGTTATTTATCTATCAAAACTCAAAAATAGGTACTACTATAATAGAAGTCTTGTCTTATTCAGATTCAGAGCATCAAACAATATTACATACTAGCTACCCGCGGCGTGATTTTACCCGCGTTTTTGCTTACTGCTCTGCTCCCGTCGCCAGTAGTGTGATGTTACATAGCCTATAACCTTCCTCAAGAACTGACCTATTAAACTCAAAAAGAATTGTTTAAATCTGACTGGTACTAGCAGAGATAAGCGCGTTCAAACACACTCTTTCGCTTTATGTAATAGTACAAATTTCTCTGATTGCTCACCATCATAAGAATTACGATATCATAGCAGCAACGCTTAAACTACCTAACTATGTAAATAAGTTAAGAAAATATTAATTTAATTAACCTCTGGTACAAAAACTTCAGCAAGCAGCACATACGGGATAGTTCCAGCTCCACACATAAAGAAGAAGCTGTATGCGAAGATCATTATAACTGTGACCAGCGAAGGAGCTGCTTTAGACTGTACCAAGTAACCAAGCGAAGTCATACATACAAATACTAGTATTGACGATGTGACAATCAGCGACTGTAAAAAAGAATTATTACATAAGTCAGCGCTTTTCAGAAGCGTTCAAAGGTATTTAATAAAGGATTCTATTGATGAAATGACAATACAACTGTGGTTCGGTGCAAATATATGTGCGCATTAACATGACTTTTTTTCATACTTTTCTACGTATATTACAACAACTACACACAACGCCATCTAGAGCCAAAGTAAGTATATAATATGTAGCTTGTGTTATGGGTTCTAAAATGTGGATATACTCAAATACTTTTTTCGAAATACATACATATTATACATAGAAACACCCAGACCAATGCAAATAGACATGTTCAATGTTCACACAAATATTTGCACCGAGCGGGAATCGAACCCGCGACCTCTGCGTGGCACTCCATACACAGTACCGCCGAACCACAGGGGCAATGGAATGTATAATAAGTATATATTTACAAAAAAAAGTATAGGTATAAGTTTATCCTCATTCCCATACCACAGACTAATAATGCTTACTTATAATTCTAGATAGAGTTTTGTAGTTCTTGTGTCAGTATTATTATTAATATATCACACGGTCTTAAAACAGTCTTATCATGAGTAATTACAACAACGCAAATTTCAACCTTATGCCAATAAACTTATGATAAACTTTACAGTATTGGCATTTTTAGTTAAGACTTTTTTGAATTGAGAGTGAGATATGTATTAGCTTTTCTTTCCCATAAAAAGAGTGGAAGAGTAATAAATAATAATATCCATACTAATATTATAAATGCGAAAGTAACTATGTCTCTCTGTCTGTCTGTCTGTTACGCTTTTACGCCTAAACCACTAAACCAATTTTGATGATATTTGGTATAGAAATAGATTAAACCTCGGGAAACAAGATAGGCCATCTTTAATCGCAAAAAAACACTTGAAAGGGTTGAAATAAGGGATGAGAGTTTGTATGAAAAATCGGTAATGTAAACAGAGATATAACCGACATTCACGCAGGCGGAACTGCGGGCAACAGCTAGTAATGACAATAATTTAATGAATGTGATTAAGACTTGTGAGTTATTGCTTATTCTAACATTCGTTTTTATTTATTCAACGAATCTCGTAATAGTCAAATTCAGCGGCATCTTTATTATGATTTATATCTGGCCTTGCTTTTATGCCACATTAATCATATGAATAAATTTGATTTATTCATGACAACACTACTTTATCAAGAGCTGAAGTGAGTTCGTATACGAGTATTACCAGTGATTTCAGAAAATGTAGTTCTTAGAGTATTACAGTGGCGCTGCATATTTTTCAAATAAATTTTATTAGTTAAATATGTATTGTAAAACATAAAGAATATTCAAATCAAGTAATAAATTTTAAATTTCTATAATATCACATTTATTGATATAATTTTGTTAAAGAAAATCTTGGAAAAATATTTTCATTTATGTGAATAAATTATAGAAAAATAATGATAAGCTTTTTAATAAAAAAAAAATTAAATGTAAATTCTTGACAGAGAACCAACTGTTCTTAAGAATTAGAGCAACAATTAGTGAACCGCAACCTTCATCAAACAAAGGACGACGTACCCATATGTACGATAACTGGAGGGCAGTTATCGTACATAACTATAGGGAATTGAACTTATAATTATGTACTTTCTAAGTTTATCTAAACATAACTGACTGAAAAAAAACATCGTGGAAAAACCTGAACTTCAGAGAAAGTCTTAAACCCCAATCCACCTTGAGCAAGCGTGACGATCAATGCTCATACCTTCTCTGTATGAGAAGAGACCTTTTCCTGCAGTGGGATAATGATGGACCAACATAATGAATATTTGTTTACTTACCCTTCTACCTACCCTATCCGTAATAACACCAGTAACGCAAGAACCCAGTAACAGCACAGCTGCAAACAGTATTGTGTACATATTGGCTTGACTTGGGTCTGACTCTGCGAACACTGTCTTGGCATAAACTTGTACTGGTATAATGCCCATGTAGACCTGAAAATATGGTTACTTTTGTTTTGACTTCATATAAAAGAATCAGCAATATAACATAGTTACAACCACGTCAAATAAATAGTATGTATTTTCATTCTTTCATTCTTTCTCCTTCTTCCTTAATTTTTCTCTATTTCTTTCTTTCTGTCACATTTCTTCAAAAAATTTAATAAATTTTGTATTAATTCTCATATTGATAAGATGTTAAATATCTTTATTTTTCATGACTAGGTATCTATCGAATAACCAAACTGGCTATCTTTTCAAAAGAGGCTTAAAGAGAGCAGTTATTCTTTAGTAAACAACTTTAATAAGTCCTTGGCCTGGCTGTTATTTGTAAGCAACAGTTACCAATTGGTAACGGTTACCGGGCAACGGTTACCAAGCGGCAACCGCAACCGTGTCTACTGACGTTGCCTCGTTTACCATTCTAAAAAAAAAACTTACTTGCATTGATAGTACCACAGCAACTACAGTAAATGCTCGCCTCGAAGAAAACTCCATAACTGTAAAAAAGTGTGTATTTATATAATTACTTGTTTTTCACTAAAATTAAGTAAAGAAACTTTACTTAATTTTGTATTGATCTAAGTAATTAGATTAGTCAAAAACATTTCTTTATAATAACATGTTGGTACTATATTTATAAAATTTGATTGGAGGTCGGTATAAAATAAATAACAAATTAAATACATATACATACAACACAGAGCATCAAATAATAATTTTAAGTAAAGTCAACATTTGCTAAAATGAAATAAGCAAACACAGTTCAATGATCAAACTCTCCCGCTATAAGCAACTACAATCTATTGCTTTGTTTTCAACCATCGCAACAACTTCTTACAAATCCGCTAAAAAGCTTACTATTTACAAACAGAATTTAAAAGCTTCCGACAGTTTTTTGCGTAAAGAAAACCTTATGAGGATCTTTTATAAGTGTTTTAGAACTTATCGGATTTTTTTTATTGCCCACAGTGGCAGAAGAGCCAACAGCCCACCTGACGGTAAGTGGTAACTGTCGCTCATAGACTTCTTCAAAGCCAGGGGCTTCGCAAAGCCGCTGCCTACCGTGATATTAAAGCTCTCTTTAAACCTCGTTTGAAGAAGCATTGGAAATCAACACTGGATTTGGCATGAAATATGGCACAACCTCAAAAATGAGACTAAAGCTGGTCCCTCATTTTAGTTTTAGTAGCTTTTACCCTTTAAACAAAACTTATTGACTTACATAATAACTTGATTGCTGACTGTGACTGTAGTTTTAATAAATCTATTTCTTCTTGTTTTAACTTTTCTTTCTCTGCTTCTGCCATATCAATATCACCTGCAACAAACAGATACTTATAAAAATAAAGACATCTATATATTATACTGTTTTTTATGTAAATCTAATGAGACGCACCTATGATTGGTACCAGTTTTACAGATGTCTTCACTTGTTGCCTCAGTTTGGCAAATTCTTCCTGCACTTGCATAGATGAAACTGGTACGCCACGGTATTTGGCTATCGAGAGCTTCGCATCCTGGTGATAAAAATACAGGTTTATTTAGAAATACTTTAACCTTTTTTGTAAAGGTACGCATACCGCTCCCTCCGGGAAACGAGGCGGTTATGTCGGGCTTGCTGGCCTGAGATGGTAGCTGAAATAAACTAATCCCCTTGTGGAGGACCTACTCTCGCATTAACAGATGGGCCGCCGGGACATGATACTATATCAGCGGCCCACCCAGCAACAGCCTGTACTGCATGGTCAACAATTTAATAGTCATTACAAGGTTTAATTAGTCGTCTTTGTTAGAAAGAAACTAGAGTATTTTATTCATATTGTATTCTATTCTATACATTCACGGGTTCACATTATTCCAATTTAGTTTGGAGTCCACACGGAAAATGTAAATTGTATATATTATAATTTCTACTCTCTTAGCTTTAGTTACTCCATACATAATAATATGTATATTATTCAAGTTATAAGCTTCAGTAGTTTCAGCTGTTCTTAGATTTAGTACAGTTGATATTTTCGTAGCCTTCTACAACTATGTTAATATAATTAATTATTATAAAATAACAAACCTCTGCTCTATTTCGTCTCAACAAATACACGGGGCTCTCTGTCACAAGCGCTAGAAGAATCACACATATGAGACTCAGACCCAGGTTAAACCAGATGATGCTTCTGTATGTCATGCATGCGCCAATGCCGAAGGATAGGAGAACACCGCCGCAGTAAATAAACATGGCCACTGGAAAATTATATAAATTCATGTTACAGACATTTTTCTAGACTTTGCCTTGATTTCACTTACTTGTCCTACTGTGCTCAATGAAGAATTAGTTTTTACTGCGAAGAGTGTTCTGAAGAGCTCTATGAATTCATCGTACTCTCTTCCTTTTTATCCAGAACTGCACATGCGAGACTGAATTGCCACCCTTTCACAGTAGAATCTAAAGGGTCTAGAACCAAACGGTTCAGCACTGCATACATTTGTCACTCAATTAAAGCCTGAAACTTTTTACCAGCGCTTGTATTCCCATCCAATTATGATCCTGGGTCTTTAAAGCGGGGCGTGAATAAATATAAGGTAATTAAACTACTTTCACCGATTGCAAATATAGAAATCCGTTTTATATACCATATCAAAATGACTGATTTTAAAAGCCATTATGCCGAATAGGTGGCATGGTAGCCTTTACCATGGCATTAAGACTTGTTTTTTCATATTAAGGTTTAAATACCTGGTATCAAATTCGGACGGAAACACAAGCGCTGATCAAAGATTTGAAGATTAATAAAATTGTGCGACAGAAGTATGAATTGCTCAAACTATCTTAAACTGTATATCTTGCATTACTTAAGATATTTCTTACCTGAAGCTAACGTTCCTCTAATAACATCCTCAGCCACTTCTGAAGTGAAGATAGGTGACAATACTAAACCAGCACCTCCAGATATACCAGCTAAGAACCTCGCTGCTAATACGTATTTAATTGATGTTGTTACACTAATAATTCCCCATGCTACCTGTAAAACAGTTTTTAGTCATTATCATCAGTATAGGAAGACGTGATATGGGAAGAAAGAAGACAAACTACAAAACAAGTTACTTGGGAAAAATAATTCGCGAAGCGGGGTGAATGCACGCCCAAATGGATAAAAGTCTTGCAAATAATTCTCGTAACCAGATAAGGACGAGTTGATTAGATGTAATATTTTTGAAACCAGGCTTCTCAAATTGATATTTCTAAATTTACTTTATATTAGCTTACCAAAGTGACTCCACTCTGCCTGATGGTAAGCAGTCAGTAGAATCCAGAAGTGATGGACACCATTCCAAAAACTAAACTATGTACGGTGGCCTCCACTATGGCGGCTTAGTTAGATGCTTTTCCCTTCGACAATGCTGACTTACGGTGAAAAACATTGTGAGGCAACCTTAACTTATGTGTTCTGAAACTGCCAGTTGAGCAAGTGTGGTGATTTATACCTTTTCTATAGGAAAGGAGGTCCTTCAGTAGCATAATAACCGAACGGAATGGATTATCATACTTTGAAATATATCTTACCAAAACCGGCAAAGAAGATAAAACACCACCATTTCTTCTGCCTATCTTATTTATAAGTAAACCCATGAGTGCAGATCCAAGCATAGCTCCTAAGGATGGTAAGCTTCCTAACAAAGCTTCTTCGCCTGTTGTTATTGGTGCAGATAGTGGTGTTGTGGTGTTAGAACGATATAATTCCGAGGTGTACGAAGGCCATGTGTTTAACAAAGCGTAGACGAGTTGCGAAAAAGCACCTGAAATGGAAAACTTTAAGTTATTTGTGAGTTTTATATTACAAATACTACCTACAGTATGGACATCTGATAGAGTGATGATGCGTAAGTGACTAAGATAACCAAAAAACAATGAAAGTAATGCATGAAGGATAACATGAGAGATAATGGAGAACATCTTTAGAAAAATTATGTATTATCTAGCCCGAGATGAATGGCACTAAGGCAGAAAGATAAAGAGACATTTTTAAGTGTGACATTGAGAGACAAAATACTCAACAAAATCTAAATATATTTGTTGGTTGGTTAGTTTGGCACTTAATCATAAAGCGAAATGGTAAGGGGAAATAAGGTACTTCCCTGAAGCAAAACACTTTATTAAGGCAAACAGCCTACGTGATGGTAAATGGTCACTCATGAACGATTCAGAGCATTGCTTCTGTAATGCCAAGGATTTTGCGAAACCTCTGCCTACCTTGAAAGAAGTGGTATAGGTAAAGGATTTAAGAGAGGTGAGAAAAAAGGAAAGGGGAGTAATTAGGCCTCCGGCGCTCTCAAAATGTAAACATTTAACGATTTTACTGTACTATTTCAAGTTGTTTTCTTTGTGTTGAATTATTGTAAACATAAGTGGTCTTAGTGAATCATATAACTTATTTGACAGTCCAAAGATTTCAGCTATAAAATCGTGTTAATCTTTTACATAAAGATTATTAACGTCAGGAAAAGTAAATATTTGGACAAATAACAAACGTGTGTCGCACGTGCAATGTCTTTGTGTCATAATCATAACATAGTTTATGCTAGCTCTACGCAGCACGGTTTTAGTTACTCCTACGCTCTCGTCGCTCATAGCATGATGTTAAATAGCCTACCTTCCTCAGAGCTGGACTATCAAACTAGTAGTAGTAGTTATAGAGATTAGCTCGTTCAAACAAACAAACTCTTCCACTTTCTATGTTAGTATAGATTAGGTGAAAAATGACGAGAGTGCTGAGTATACATAAGTTATGGTCGAATGTTATGTCGAGTAGCCGCGTGTAGTAACGCTGACAAGAGGCGTGTGGCAACCCGCGGGCGGCCTTGCAACCTTTTCAGATATACAAGCGATACTGATCTTTTAAATGATTATAATGATACTATTTAACTTTCAGTCAACTTATTTCACACTGAAAGTGCTCGTCTCGCCGCTGCCGGTCACCGCGTTTACGGTGTGAAACGGCCCTTAATTAAATAAAAAATATTATTACAGTTAAGTCTTTGCAAAAATATTATCTAAGTACTAGCGGCCCGTCCCGGCTTCGCACGGGTGAATATTTTTTTAAATATTGTGGGAGATAAATAAGTAATATAAGTAAATAAAGATACTTTTGTATGGGAATATAGAAAAGAGAAAAGTTTGTTTCATTTAGGCATTTTTTAAATTTTTGTCTCCGTAAGAACCATCCTCGTACTTCAAGGAATATTATAAAAAAAAATTAGCGAAATCGGCTCAGCTGCTCTCGAGATTTGCGCTTAGAAACACATTCAGTGATTCATTTTTATATTATAGATATGATATGACGACAAAAACTGAAATGACATTGTGCTGTTGATAGTAAATATCCAAAAGACATTGACATCAACGGTCTTGCATAAAACAAAGATATTCCTTTGTTTTTTTATTCTTTGTTAATTTATCACCTGCATGTGTGCCTGTGTAGTTATCATTTGAAATCAACAACAACAACACTGTATTCAGAGTTCATTGCCCTGTTCATAAGGAAAATGAAATGTCGCATGTTACAACTAAATTTGTGCAATATTTTGAAATATCTTCAAAAAATTGGATTTAGATTATAAATGATTTTATTTAAAAATAAATTTTATTTAAAAAAACTATGTATGATTAGATTTTTAAGCCATAAGTATATGTTAAGGCCCTATATTTTAAGTTAAGTTTAACTAAAATCACTCGATTTTTTTTAAATTCAGCGAACTTGAGTAGAACGAAGTATTTTGTGGTATTTTTGCGATTTACTAGATTTTTACACATTCAATTTCTTTTTAAACAAGTATATCTGCCATAAAAATCTTTATATAGCTATATTTTCTTGATGATGTTAATTAAAAGCAATCACAATTAACACCTTTGATAGGAAATTTCATTTTTATTAAGACACTTTACTTGCTAATTGAGTTATGAAAACAGATATAAAACACTAAATATCCTTACTTGCAATAGCTGTGTGTGATTGTCGAAATCTTCCAATATTCATTTTAATACGTGCGACTACTTCAAGTAAATGAAACTACTGACTACGTTTTTGACAAATAAATTTTACATGTAAGTTACGAGATAAATGCAATACAATCCTCATATTAAACATGTTTTATCATCTGATAAGCAAGATAACCAGACTTATCGTTTGTATTAAGTTGAAATATCTATTTATCTGAGTCTTGGATTCAGCATCTTGTAAGACGAACTTGTTTCTTTCAAATTGCATAATTTGGGCCTAAACAAATTAAATTTACTCGTGTATCAAAACTTATCATATTTTATTATAAAATATAAAAGAAAGAAAAAAAAACAATTATCAAATAAATACTTTATATTTAAATACTGATCACTTAAAATAATTACATTATTGCAACAATACATTCTTAAAACAAAATCTAAAATTATCACACAAAATTAGTAACAGATGGCGCATTCTAAGTCTGATATTCTGAAGTTCGCGCATTACGCGTTACATTGTTGACCCCGTAACCCTTCACTCTCCTTTCACCGACTTCACATTACACGCTAACTTCAGACCGGCAAAGTTAGAATACGCGATCTATATTTCCAGGCTTCTGATACCACACACGCTTCCTTTCACTCAAACAGAAAATCAATCAAACAATCAAGAATTCTAAAGTCTACTCTCACAAAATCATTCAATTCAACAGCTTCAAATATTTTATTTTAAATTAGTTCTTCTTTCTTGTTAAGAACATGTCCTGGATTTGAGCATTAGACAGTCCTTTGGTTTCTGGTACAATAAAATAGGCTAGGACAGCGTTAACCAAACCCATTGTGCCAAAAATGTAGAATGTTCCGTAGATTCCAAAAGCGTTGTTCATGTAGGGGAAGACAGCAATGATGAGGAAATTGAGGAACCATACCCATTCTATGATGACTATTGAAGCTAAGTTTTGAACCTGTTAAAAATAATTTTGTTTTAAAAGTGTACAACTAAACTTGGAATAAAAACAAATACCACCGGCGGGCCTAGGCAAGTGGCATAAATGCTAATAGAATAGAAAAGATTAAAAATGTATGGGATTAAAATAAGCTAACGCCAACATTGTCGTTAGCATATCAATCCCATACATTTTTTAATTTAGCACATAAGCCACTTGTCTAGTGTGTATACATATACTATGATTATAAGATTAAAATTAACAGCTCAGTAAAATACCATCAAGTCTCATTTTTGTTATGGGTTTAGGTTGCAGTTATTAACGTCCAAGATAACATAATTATGAACGAAAGAAAGTACATATATACGTATGACCTTAAAAAGACAAATTCGTTTTGGGACTAACAACAATAATTTAAAAAAACCTGCATATTTTTTTTGAAAATAATATCATCTCACTTACCTCAGGTATGAAGACCTCAGCCAGCAGCACATACGGAATACTGCCAGCTCCAAATAAGAAGAAGAAACAGTATGCGAAGATAATCATAACAGTAAGTAATGGAGGACCAGACTTGGATTGCAGTAGATAACCGAGCGTCATCATGCACACGAAGATCAGCACTGATGAGGTAATAATAAGAATCTGTTCAAAGAAAGAAAATAAATTAATGCCAGCAATAATAAACGCACGAAATTACAAAAGAATTTTTAGTCTGTTGACAAATTAGGATATTTTCTATTTACAAATCAAGAAACATAATTAAATGCAAATATCATACGTTTTTACAATTAAAGCAAGAAAATTGTAGTATCTTTGAATCGAGAAAAATAATTTTCATATTTTTGTCAAAAACTTCTAAGCTTTAGGAATTATGCCCTGTTAGATTACAACTCGTAATTTTACAGGATCATTAAATTGCATTTGAATTGACTTTGCTTATTCAGACAGAGTAGCATCATCATTAACCACATTTAAATTGGTTTTGGTAATATCATTTTAGAATAAAATGTTTACGTACTCTTCTGCCTGCTTTATCAGTGATAGAAGCTGAAACACCAGATCCGAGGAACATTATAACTGCAAATAAGATCGTGTATATATCAGCTTTACTTGGATCAGTTTGTTTGAATACAGTCTTCGCATATACTTGTACTGGAACAATGCCCATGAACACCTGAAAGAACAGAAATAATTTAATAGAACATTAGTTGAGTCTTAGACAAAATGACAAAGGTCCAGAAATTACGCACCTGCAAAGTTATGACGGTAGACACTACAATAAACGCTCGCCTGGACGCAGGTTGTAAGACTGGAAAACAAAATAAAACTTATTTGAGCAATCATGGCTGGTAATCGATGTTTCCGTGAGAATTACCTTAGTATTAATTTTTATCCTCCAAGTAACAAACTACCTTTCTAAATCATCAATATTTGTATGAATACATCCACTGTCAGATATAAAACACTACCTAAAAGAGGTGTTTGTCATAGTTTTCAATCTTGAGATGAAGAGAAAACTCGTTGGAATTTCCGTCGAGGGTAAGTTTAAATTATTTTATTATAGTTACTAAATATGATGTCCACATGACAGTAAGGTGTTTTTGTTTTTTGGTACGCAGGTGACATATCTATTCATTATAAATGCTTACATAATAACTTGAAAGTTGACGTGGACTGTGGTTTTTCCGGTTCAAGCTCGTCTAAGTTCAATTTTTCTTTTTCTGCTTCTTCAGCCTTTGGATCTGTTTCTGCATAAAATAAAATAACAAAATGTTATTCAATACATAATATATTATAATTACAATAAAATTCTATCTATGTGTGTTTCTTCTAAAGCAATACACTCAATTGGCTGTGGATCGATTTTGAATCTAATCATTTATGACAAAATATTAGTCTAGTGTTTTATTTAAAGTATCTACTGCCAAACCTTGGCAATCCGCTTAAAATGGAACACCAATATAGAATAGTTAGATCCTGATCTTAACTGTCAAAGTTGAATGCATTTCTGGTTCATCAGATTTGAAACCACATAACACAGATCTTGTTGGAATCAAATGTTTGATGAAACTGCCAATCATATTTATGAACAGCGTTTGTGTATACGATGCACAAAATTTTTCTCTCAGATTTGTGAAGGGCCATTGCCGTTGGTTAAACAGATAATAGTACCTAAACGAAACATATTGTAGAGTGAAGTAGGTATTATAAAAACTGACTGGATTATTGTCATCAGTAAATATAATGAAAGAATTAAATATAATAGCTTAGAATAATCTAACTACCTGTGACAGATACAAGTTCCACTGAGGGCATAATCTGCTGCTTCAGTTTGGAAATTTCATCTAAAACGATCATAGATGAGACTGGTACTCCACGGTATTTCGATATTGAAAGTTTTGCATCCTGGTGAAAAAGAAATTATTACAAATAATGTAATAAAGCATCGCTTCGTTTCTTCGAAGTGAAATAAATATCTAAAACCTCAACGCCGCTGCAGCGATAACTTAGTCACTGTGTCCGATGTGGGTGGAGCGCCATATTTTTATGATTCTAGTATATTCTGTATTGTGGGTATACTCTGTACTGTATAGAGATATCGAGTAAATTAATCAAATAACAAAAATAAATTGTAAACTAACCTCTTCTCTCTTCTGCCTTAATAAATACACCGGACTTTCCGTGACTATTGCGATCAACATTGTAGCCATCAGAGATACAGTTACGTTGAACCAGATAATGGTTCGGTAACTCAAGAACCAACCGATCAGGTAGGAAATAGCAGTACCAGCACAGTATAAAAATAGAGGTGCTGAAAAACAAAAGGATATATAAAAGCAATTAGTTATTTAATGAATAGTTGGCCTTAATGCTTTTACAGTTATTTAAAATTTGACTATAAAATAAATATTTATTAAAAACAAAATTAAGACTGCAAGAATCTCAAAACAACAACTCAGAAAATTAGGGCCTACAATTATAGCATCAATAAAGGGACTGATGAAAACGGACTGAATAATTGAAAAGATTCATAAATAATAGGCAATAAAATACCTACATACGTAGGTTTGATTTATTCTATAAATACTTATCATTGCACAACATAATTAACATTATGTAAATGCTGATATAATATCTATTTAAGTAAATTTATTTTCCTTATAAGAAAATATACTTTTAGTTATCTTTAACTGATAATTTTAATCTTCAGAATATTATGTTTGTGCTTCTGTACCAAATTGTCTTAGTTTATAAAAACAGACGCCCTTAAATGTGTGTTTAGGTTTATAAAACATTGACATTTCATGACATTAATTAAAAGACTTACCAGAAGCTAATAGTCCTCTAATAGAATCTTCGGCTACCTCTGATATAAATATAGGTGATAATACTATAGCTCCACCACCTGATATGCCAGCCAAAAACCTCGCCACTAACATCAAATTAATCGAAGATGCTATGCTTACAATTGCCCAAGATATCTGAAAAATAATAATTAAATATACAAGAATATAAATAAGAAAAATCGTGCCCAATTTTGGTTGGACAATGTAATTGAGTGTTAAATTTTTGAAAAAGATGTATTCAATAACACAACTTTTGTCTTCCTTTCTCGCCTCGGTAACATGCTCTTGATTACTGGTGACAAAGACCCTCTTAGTTTTATTAAATTACACGGTCTCGTGCTTGATTTCATCAGATTTCATTGAATTTGCAAATCCATAATAGACATAATGTTATACATATTATGTTCAGTCCTATTTAGGTGGTTTTCATAAATCATACATAGCTTAATTTGAATGCTTATTGATTTATTATATTTTCATGCTGACAATTTACTTAACATAATGTAAATATTAGCATGTTTAGATATTTTAAGCTTATTATGTTATCTGATAAGTTATCTACAAAACAGAGTAACAAATTGATTTAGGAATTTTAGTTCGTTCGATTTTACTGGTCTCTTCTTGTTAACCCATAAATGCTGTTAACATAATACCAGTTCAACCAAAATAAATATGAAGTTAAGCAGATCACTTAGGGATATCTTTGTATTATTTTGAAGAAATTTAAAAGCGAACGTCTTTTGTCTGATAAATAATAGTGTAAGACAAATTCAGAGTTGTTAAATCTCAATCTACAATATTACAATTATACAAAATTAAAAATTAAATTAATAAAATTAATTATTTTATTACTCTACTCATGATCGCTTTCGAAATTCACGAGTTTATGGATATGAAACTAACCTAATTAACGAATCAACAGAAATCATTTAGGTTGCCGAAAAATAATCAAGTGTATGTTCCCTCTTATTTAAAGTAAGTGACGTAAATAATTTGCTAAAGGTTACACTTACCAATACTGGTAATGTTAGTATAATTCCACCATTCCGCCTTCCCAAGTTATTCATTAGTAACCCAGTTACTCCAGAGCCCAACATAGCTCCTAACGAAGGTAAGCTTCCTAATAAAGCTTCTTCTCCCTCAGTTATAGGAGCAGATAGAGGTGTGGTTGTATTTGAATAGAATAATTCTGCTGTGTACGAAGGCCATGTGTTGACTAGACCCATTACTAAAGAGCCAAAGCCACCTGAAACAAGCAAATATTTTTTATAAAACCTGGAGATGAAGTTTACTATTGTCATCAGCTTAAAAAGTCTACTGCACTTTTTCCAAAAATTGATGTTTGCCATAGCCATTACACTTGGGTGAGTTGGTGACCGCAGTAAGACTATAAATCAGTAGGGAAGTAATATAGCTGCTCGAAATTTTCTTAGTCGTAATTTACGAGGCTCACGAGGAGGTATGAAAGGATCATTACATACTTGGTATTACATATGGCCAATAATGTATTACTTTGTGAGTATATAAATGAAATTTAATTTTATTTTAAAAATAGCATAATTAAATAATACTTAATATAGAAAATTATCTAAATATTATCACTTGCCGGGACAGTAAACGGATATGGCCGTGATGACAATAAAACATCTATTGTGTCTAAAGTAGTGTCCATGAAAAGGATAATTACGTTGAAATAGAATTTAGAGAAAGTGTTTCTGTTTCTGTTAGCGATTTGCTTGGGTTTACTGGTGATAACTGTGCTAGATATACTGAAAAGCAATAGCATATGTGGGAAATAGCACTCTTTGTATGTTTCGTTTTAAGAAGAACAAATTCTTCGGGCTGCTGCCCAAGCGTTATGATTGCGGCATTCCGCTGTGATTATTAGGGAGTTTTGCGATAGTTCTTATTCTTAAACAAGCAAGAGTTAGGCTAGTAGTCTGTGAATCTTTATGAACAAATTCACCGCCTAATATTTCTAATATTTGAAATCTAAAACGTAATCACTGACAAAAAAACAAGTTTATGCTCGAGGTAATAGCAATGTCTAAACAGTGTATATTTAAAGTCACTGTATTGTTTTCTGTTTTGCCACAATATTATTTTAAATCATGCAACGGATTTTTCACAGTTGTTCAGCTAATTACTACTAGAAAATTTATATTTTGTATAGAGTATCTAGAGATTATAACCGATATTTTGTGATCATGTGGTAAAAAACCTCGCAGGTACCTCGTGGGATGGGTCACCATTGATAAAAAATATTAGGTAGAAAGATCGCAAAAAAAACATAATTTGTATTCGCGCAAACTTAGACTTAAGTAATACTGTCATACGCCGTAAGATATACCTAACTAAGAAAATACTGTTACTGTGCCTTACGTAGATAGAAGGAGGAATAGATGGCGCTAGAAAGTTATAAGGAAAACCTTTAAAATCTTATTTAAAAACCAGCCCGTAAGTGCATTTTGTGGTTATTGCAGTATAAAATAAAGCTTTCCTTACATGCAAAGGCCGTGTGGAATTGCCGAAATCTTCCAATATTCATTTTGAGTTAGGTCACTTCAAACTTCTTGACATCAAAGTTGCTACTAAAGTAATAGTTAATTTTTGACTAATGGTACATTATATTACATAAACTAATTAGAACAAACATTGAGAGAAAACAAATCATTGTTCAAACATATATTTTATCTTTTGATAACGGCTTCTGTTAGACATATTATTTACATTGTGTTTGGACGTCAATTTGTATGATGTGACTTATTTAAGACTTATGTTCTTAGCCTGACTTTGCTTACTATTTTTGTATTTATTCCATTTTCTTGGCATATTAATTATCAATAACATCATAATCTACAGCCTGAATCTACCTACTGCTAGGTATAGACCTCACTTTGTTTGTACGGTACGTTCTTGCACTAGTCTCGTCTATAAGCAGCCTGCGATGGCTAGGATATCATCCACCCATCTCGCTGCTGGACTACCTACACTATTTTTTTTTATGGTTACCTACAGAAGTAATTTAATTGTGACGTAGTTGTTCATTGTTTTCTTTTTACCAACGTTTTTGTCTTGTTGATATATCTAAAAAAACATTTTTTTTGACTCAATAATTTTATTTTTACTTATAATTATTACCTAGTAGATAAACAAACTGATCAACGTACTCAAATAAATTAAAAAGAAACTTAAACAAACGATAAAAGACAATAAAGCCACAAAAAAAAGAAACAGCGCTAATTTTAATGAATGTAATTGATGAGGTAAAATAAGTATCTACAACAACGTTCATTTATTTTCTGAAGGTATTAAAAATGAACAGTTATACAAAAAAAACGCAGATTATAAAGTAAATTTCAATATAAAATTTGAAAATTTCAATCTATAATTATGAGGGTACGTGATTATTTAAGCTGTAAATTCTTGATTCGCAATTATAATATATCATTTATCAATAAATTTAATATATCTTTTTATTCCTTCGGCAGTTTAAATTTAGTGAACAAATATGTATCTTTTTATCGTACTATGATGAAATACTTAAATGTAATGTATGATTATAATATTTGTATAGTAATGTACTTGCTTAATGTGTGATTTAGCATAAAATATGAACTTATTCAAATCATCATTGTCAGTAAAATTTTTATTCGTTATTTGTAAATTTATACTATTGATCATATTCATAAATAAACGTTTAATTATCTGTTACGCGAGATAACTTGACTTATCGTTTGTATTAAGTTGGAATATGTTTGTCAGTGTGTTTAGTCTAAAATTTAGTTTGACGTAGTGTCCTTTTAATTTATTTATTTTAAATAGCTGTTAATAGTACCAGATCTACAACCTGGCAAAATACCTGCCTCTGTGGTGCAGTGGGAGCGCAGGCGACGGCTGTGCACGAGGTTGTGGGTTTGATCCCCACACGGGACAAAACTTTGTGTGATCCATAAATATTTGTTCCGAGTCTGGGTGTACTGTGTGTTTGTTAATTGTATGTTTGTAAAGTCTCCCACGACACAGGGCTTGTTCCCTAGTGCTCCCGCTCTTTTTAATAAATAGAAAAAAATATTCATGTCTACACTAATATTATAAAATGAAATGAAATGAAATTAAATGAAATGAAATTCATTATTTGCAAGAATGTAGTTAATAATAAAGATGACATAACTCATAGACCCTGTACATTCTACCATAACAATGGTGTGCAAAATTTTATTAAAATTTATGTAGTAATTATGTTAGTATATGTAACTATAGTCAGTGTTGCTTATTATTTCATAATCATTATTATTAAATTCTACATGTCAGTTTTATATCACACACATTCATACCAAATATATTCATTAAATTATTATATAATATTATTTATTATTCTTTATACGACATATATTCATTTAGGTCATAAAAACAATTATCCAACAGCCACTTATTTAGTTTTGTTTTAAACAATGCAAATGGTACGTCCTTAAATGAGTTGGGTAACTTATTGTACACTTTAATACTATTCAAAAAGTTTTTTTATTAATAAACTAAAAAACTACCGGACTAAATAAATTCAGAAAAATGCTACATTATCGTTAAGTAACAAAGGATAACTACTTTTTATTCTGTTATCTCCATGAGATCGGAATCTTTGCGGTTTTAATTGCACCAATTCATAATAACACAAATTACCAAAGTTATATATTTATTGTAATAAACATAAATATTATACAAATAGTTACACTTATCTAAAAGTGCAAAAAATTACAGTAAATGTATTTAAATCTTTGGGATTTCCCATAGATTAGGAGTTCTTCAAGGATCAATTTTAGGTCCTTTTCTATTTCTAGTTTACATAAATTCTTTGCCATTCTTATACAGTAAGGCAAATCATTTCTGAGGATTGAGATCTGTGCAACATGGTACTGTTTGCAGATCACCACTGATTCTCAAAGTTGAACTTAGAAAATATAACCTAGATGATATTTATTAAGAATGGTGAGCTGGCGCAAGACCTGAACAGATATACAACAAACAACCTTCTCTTTAATCCAAAATAATCTAAATGTGTTATGTTCACTTCTGCGATCTTCAATATTCCTCAGTTTAAAAGAGAACGCGATCTGCACTTTAAAAACACAAGGAATACACATAAATTGGTAGATATGTGTTATTGTTTAACATATCTTAACTCATTTGAGAGACTTGGGTTCATTTTAATAACAAGTTACATTATGAGTCTACATAAGTTCAATAAGACTGTTAATAACCATCTGATACTAAGGGTGTGTTATACTGTTAATGATTATTATAACTGATAAAAAGTCATGAGATGTTGCTCTCTCAAATTAGTTATGGGCAATAGTATGACTGACATTACGCATTACCTAAATAATTTGTGTAAGAGACCTTTTTAGATAATTTTTAACTAAACTTTGATTCGTGTTTAGCAGCTATGCACCACGTTCTGAATTTTATGTTTACTAAAACGGCATTTTTTATGGTGTCTATACTTGCTGGATCCTTCCCTTTCTTTTATTTTGGCAAAGGAAACGTATGCTACTCGAGGAGACTGATTAATCTTGACATGAGTGATTTTATAATAAACATTAATTATCTAGTAAGTAAATCATTTGGTTTTAATTTTCTTTTTACTATAGACTTTATGGAGAACTCTATTTCTATAGATTTCTGTAGATAGCTAAATAACTTAAACATGATATTTTACTTTTATTCTATTTCAACCATTGTATTGGCAGTGTTTGTTTCTATATTATGACAATTTGTAACTTATTCCAAATATTTTTCTGTCACAAATTCATTTGGTTCAACAACTTTAAATATTTCATACAAAATTGACAATAGGGGTTATGACAAGGTTAAAAATAAAATGGAAGAATACATTCAAATAACAACATTCGTCTTTACATAGCTAACATCACATAAAATTATTAAAGTATGCGACCAATCAAATAATTTTATAAAAGTAAATTTATTGCAAGTAGTACTTACTTTAATAATAATAATAATAATAATTTATTTCAAAAAAAGTAAGTACAGATGTGAATATAACCTAAGTTTTACAATTTCATATTGTTGTATGATTCAAAAACTGTACAATAAATTTAACCCTGCCTCTCAAACTAGGATAACCTGTATCTTGAGAGACAGTGTTCAGCCTTAATAGTATCTACACAACAAATACAAATGGTAGACTGTGTCGTTCTATGACTACACATTAATTTGAACTGTCGTAAACAAACATTTTATCAAAAATTTTATTTATAAATTAAAAGAGCAAAATAAAAAATAAAAAAGAGTAGAGACTGTCTGCGTGCGTAGGAACGTGTATGTGTATATAATTATGTGTGTGTGTTTTAGTGTGTGTGTGTGTGTGTGTGTGTGTGTGTGTGTGTGTGTGTGTGTGTGTGTGTGTGTGAGCGTGTGTGTGTGTCTGAGTGTGTGTGTGTGTGTGTGTGTGTGTGTGTGTGTGTTTTTTCCATATTTGAGTATATTTTATTTTGGCGACGTGAGTAAGGACTCTGTCTGAGCATAATCCTGTTGTAATAGCCACTCTGTGACTTTAGACTTAAGTTTGAATGTGTTTAGGTTCGAGATGGATATCGTGTTGTGGATTTTTTGATATATGCGTGTACTTAATGTATGGTATTGATGTGCTGCGAATGTTGTATTATGTCGTGCCCGTTTGAGGCGCAAAGTTCTCTTTTTTGGGTCTGATGACGGGACACTTGAATGCCCTCTCAGTACAGATCGTAGCACAAAGAGTTGGCGGACTGATAGAATTTTGCAGTCTGAGTACAACCTAGTTGTCGGGTATCTGCGGGGCCTTTTAGTCATTACTTTAAGAATTGCTCTTTGTGCTCTCTCCACTCTGAGAAGGCAAGTCTTTGTTGCACCACCCCAGGCTGGAATGCAATATCCCAGTACGGATTGGCACAGAGCAAGATATACCATCCTCAAGGTATCGGCATTAGCCGATTCCCTGAGAGACTTGAAGATGTGTATAAGACGCATTGTCCTCGTAGTGAGAGTGTCTATCTGTTTGTCCCATTTCAAGCAAGCATCTATCTGTACTCCTAGATATTTTACGCTATCAGTTCTAGCAATTACAGGGCAATGGCAAAGGGTTTCAGGGTTAGGGCAAGAGTGTGCTGTTATGAAATAATTTTGAGCCGGCGCAAGATTTTGACGAATGGCGAAGGGAACAAAAGAAGTTTTGTTTAAGTTAAGTGTGAGCAGGTTTGAATCAAGCCACTCCATTAGTTTTGACAGGGCAGCTTCTGCTTTGTTTTTGACAATATCCCAAGTAGTGCCATACACCAAAACCACTGTGTCGTCAGCGTATGCGTAGATTTTACAATTAGGGAGGTCCATTTTGCAAAGGTCATTGACGTATACCTGGAATAGCGTCGGGCCTAGAATACTGCCCTGAGGTATTCCGTACGTCACTACATTCTCCTCGCTAAGGTGTGTTTCGATCTTAACACATTGTGTCCGGTTATTAAGATAGCTCTTAAACAAGTCTAATGGTTCCCCACGCACCCCAAGTTGTTCCAACTTTGAAATGAGCTTGGGAACAGAAACTGTGTCAAACGCCTTGGAGAGGTCAAGAAAGATAGCCAAACACTTAGTTTTATTATCGAGGTTCATTGAGATCTCCCGCGTAAGGTCGAGGACTGCATCTTCTGTTGACACACCCGTTCGAAAACCATACTGGTTTTTGGCTATAATATGATGTTTGTCCAGAAACTTCTTCAAGCAGTTATTCAGATATCTTTCATAAATTTTGGAGAGAGCTGGTAATACAGATATAGGCCTATAGTTGTTGACACAGTTTCTGTCCCCTCCTTTGTAGATTGGGTGTACTATTGCTTTCTTAAGAGCATCTGGAAATACATTAGCCCGGAGACAGCGATTCATAAGGAAGGTAAGTGGCGTGATCAAAGCAGACCTACAATCTTTTAGTACTTGGGACGAGATACCATCCCATCCAATCGCACTGTCACTCCGCAATTGCAGAATAAGAGATTCCATCTGGGCCTCATCCACCTCTAACAAAACTAGGGAATTCATTGGAGAGCTTTGCTTTAACATGTTGATCGAAACAGTGGGGGATCGTGACATTATTTCAGCGGCTAGGTTTTTACCTACATTGCTAAAAAACTGGCATACTTCATTTATGGAAGACTGAGGGGAATCCTTTGTTTTCAAAAGTACATTGGGGCTGTCGCGTATTTTATTTGTATTAGTTATTTCTTTGATTGATTTCCATAAAGCTTTAGGGTTGTTCTTGTTTTTTTCTAACTGATTAGATTCATAAGTTTTTTTTAAGTTTCGAAGTAAATCATTGCAGAAGTTGCGATAACGTTTATATGTGGTTTTTAGAATTAAATTGTCTGGATCTTTTGTTGAATTTTTGTGCATTCTGTCTCGATTTCTTATGCATTTAAGTAGGCCGGGTGTAATCCACGGCTTTAAGGTTCTCTTCATTCTAGGAATTTTGACAATTCGTGAGTTTTTAAGTATGACCGATTTTAGTATGCTTATAAACTCAAACATGGCGGTATTAGGATCGTTTATACAATATATTGGGCTATAGTCTACATTTTTCAGATCCAAGACAGCAGCCTCGTAATTTAGACGAACAATGGTACGAAAGGTACTGTTACTGTTATTGGCCTTAGTAATGGATATAAGAACAGGTTTATGGTCTGTTTGATACGTATCCAGGACGAGTGTTGTGGATGGTAACTTGGATTTCAAAAATATATGATCGAGACAATTTTCCATTCGAGTTGGCAATAAATGTATTAGACCGTAGGAAGCGTTTAAAGTTAAGAGTTCAAAACCTCGATCATTTATGTGTCCTGGTGTTATATCAGTATTTAAATCACCCATTAGGACTATGTTGGGAATAGAAGCAATTTTTTCATAAACATTATTTAGGCTTGATATAAAACTTTGAAAATTTTCATTTGAGTTAAATGACGGGGACCGGTAAATGGCCACCACGGCCAACGTTTTATCGACTTCACAAATAAGACAGCTTCCACAGTTAAAAGGCGGTTCCCATACATGACATTGTAGTCCTGATTTGGTATATATAATGACTCCATCATTTTGATTAGAGTTTGAAGAAGTTGAGTGAGGTTCAAAGCCATCCAATATAGGTAGCTTGCTGACCTTGTTAAGCCAACATTCCGTTAGAATAACAAAGTCAAACTCCATTTTTGTAGATTTTATAAGAACCAGGAGATGATTAAAATTTTTGTTAACACTTCTTATATTCATGTGAAACAGGTTCAAATTATTTTTGTCTTGGCTTATATACTTTGGACAGTCGTCAGGATTACAACTAAAGGAATTACCTGATGTAATGTTGTCGAGATCATCATTAATATCATTAATTTGATTAGCCATTTGAAGTATGAGATAAAGGCAATTCTGGAACTAGTGATTTTGACTTTACTTTACAAGATTTAAGTGTTGGATTAATTCGTCGCTTTTTTATGTATATCAGGGAGTATGCGTGTGTTTCTGTGTATGGTTTGACGGTAGTGTATAGTATGAATTGATTTCGGTGAATCATTGTGTAAGGTATGTGAGGTGTGTGTGAATATTGTGTCAATTTATTGATAAATGAGCCGACAGTCATTAATTGCTGTAACCTTAAAACTAGAACAGAGGTTTGTACAATTAGTCACTTATTCATGTTTTCACCGAGGTCACTGAGACATTTTTCTGACTGTATGAGAATTTGTTTTTCTCCTTCCAATTTGCGAAGGAAGATATTGTTATTCGAAATCCAGCAAAATTTGAAAGCGTGAGTCTTAGCAAACTCTCGAGCTAGGTAAAATAATTTTTTAGAGCTTGTAGGAAGTTTTTCTGTAATATAGATAGGTTGTATTTTACCTGGAATCCCGATCAAGGTTGTATTTAGTTTATGTTCTCTGTCTTTCTCTTTATTGTAGGCTCTTGTAGCCGATATGAAAGTCTGCTTAGTTTGAACAGCTGAAAATTCTGCAATGAGAGGTCGAGGGACGGCGGGATTCATCGCTTTACCCGGTAGGCGGTATATGTCCCGTATGTTGGATTGAGAAATTGGGGCTCCAATAACATGACCGATCTTGCAAACGGTTTCTGTCAAGCTGTTGCAGGATTCTGTAGTTGCCGACGGGATGTTGCGTATTTCTATAGTTGACGATCGTGAATCTTGTTGTAGGTCAAGTATCTTTTTTTCTAAATTCTCGATATATAGTTTCTGGAGCTGTCGTTCTTTCTTCAAACTTTCTACTTCTTTTTTCATATCTTCAAACTGCTTGTTCAGAAAAGACATTGATTGAACAATATCTTCATTAGACTTGCGTATTTTATCATTAGACGCCTGTATCTGAGCGTTTTGTGACTTAATTACTCCAATATCTGATAACAACTTATTCATAAGGGTAGTTTGCTCCGCAAGTGTCTTAGAGATGCCAGATTCCTGGTTTAGATTCTGGGGATCTATCTCACATGGCGGCGATTCATTTGAACGAAAGCGTTTGCCTCTTTTCGTGGTAACGCAATCGCTCATTGTCACTGCTGAGTTTATATCAGGTTCGGATTGAGTCTGATTCTGATCCAAATTAGTTTTTTGTATCTTGGTTGGTGTACGTTGTACCTTGGGTGGCGTGCGTTGCACACTAGACATGTTTATTGAAATAGTAGCACAAAAGTATAAGTTTATATAAATACCAATGATGTCAATTTGTGGCTGAGAACTTCAAAGTATACAACTCGGTGGCTCGAGTAAAGTTGATGTGAGAGCGTAGCTGATCCGATGTACGTAGCCGCTTCGTAGAACCGTAGCACAGTTGTAACCGTCGTAGCCCTGACGTCAGCTATGCGTGGTGGGAAGTGTTATTTCGTAGCCGATGGTAACACTCACGGTGGCTCGGTGTGCAACCAATGGATCTTTGACGCAGGTGGTCGACGGATCGAGACCAGCCAACCACACTTTCACTTTTCGAAAACAGTTTTATAAAATTGTATGCGTCTCTCTCTAGGACCGCCTAGGGGGAGTGGCGAGTACATATAAACCGTCAAGGAGTGACAAGGAATCGATTTTAACAGTCTATAGCCAATCACAGAAATTAGCGCAAACAAATCACCAAGAGAACCGACACACGTCTACCTCGTCTAACGTTCACTGGCCGACCCCAAATAAACTTTAAATTTAGTTTTCATTCATCATTTGAATTTATGAACTATGGTATAATTTTGTATTCACGTACAAACCATGAACAAACCAAGGTTTGACAATTAACCTATATTTAATAAAAAAGTCATAAAATCATCGTTTCATCAATTCTTATTTATTTTAATAATTCTTTAATTATTCTTTCTTGATAAAAACATATCTTGAATTTGAGAATTAGACAGTCCTTTGGTTTCTGGTACGATAAAATAAGCTACTATAGCATTTATCAAACCCATTACGCCGAAAATGTAGAATGTTCCGTAGATACCGAAGAAGTTGTTCATGTATGGAAACACAGCAATGATAGCGAAGTTGAGGAACCAAACCCATTCTATGATGAGTATTGACGCTAAGTTTTGAACCTGTTAAGAAAAAAAAAGAAATTAGTTAAAAACTCAGATAGTAACTATTTTATTATTATATTACTGAATAAAGTTAAAATAGAGGTAAGTGTCTTCAATGTCGACCTGTCTGTGTCTTCCCCTTTCATAGTAATTACACTAAGATAGTGGGCTTAAAATGACAACAGTCACCTGTGTAGCATATCTAACTAGTATATCATAAACCTATCGTCTTAACAAATTATATTTCTACTGCAGGGTAAAGGATTTCTTTCATAAAGAGTAGACATTGGTTACTACCTAGATTTTAACCTTTTTTAGTTAGTCCATGTTGCTCCACGAAGTGTTATTTACAGTGAGGAGTCATATCCGAGGAAAACTTTGAAAAGTACATTTCAGAACGTCACATTGACATTTTCCTGAATTTCGATGTCTTTTTGTATTTTTATCTTTAACAAATAGTCAATGTTCATTGTACTATAATCTAATCTCACCTCAGGTATGAAAACCTCAGTCAGCAGCACATACGGGATACTGCCAGCTCCAAACAGGAAGAAGAAGCAATAAGCGAAAATAATAATAACAGTCAGTAGTGGAGGACCAGATTTAGTCTGAAGTAAATATCCGAGCGCCATCATGCACATGAAGATCAGTACCGATGAGGAAATTAGAAGTATCTGCAGAAAAACAGAAAATGATATTATATCCAGCAATCTTTAACCTTATCAAGAATTTTCAGCTTTAGTCCTTAGTCGTACGTACTGCCATAACTCAGTGATAACTCTAAAGGTTTTTCAATGAATAAGCTAGCCTTTTGACTGATGTACGGTCCTCTACATTTGCAAGTAGAGAATCATACATCAGTCAGAGTTATTTGAGTAGCCAAATGTGAAAAAATATAACACCATCATTAACTTTTTAGGGTTATTCTTAGATTTGATGAATTTATTTGAATATTTTGATTTCAATTATATCTAACAGACTATTATTATGAGAGAACAAAATTTTCAAAAGGTTATTTTTAAATAACAACTTACTCTTCTGCCAGCTTTGTCAGTAATAACAGCCGAAACACCACATCCAAGGAACATTATAACCGAAAACAGGATTGTATATAAATCAACTTTACTGGGATCGGTTTGTTTAAATATAGTGTTTGCGTATACTTGCACTGGAACCATGCCCATAAACACCTGAAACATCACAAGTAACTTATTATAAAAAGATAATGGTCAATAAGAATGATGTTATAGACAAAAATAAAATAATAATATGAAATTTTACTGAAATAATAGCATTCTTCAAAAATTTGGCATCATCATAATAATTGATAAATAAAATATAATACCATTCAATTGTATAATTGAATTTAATACGAATAAGAATTCTATTTGAAATTATAATCAAAATTTTGTATTTTCGAATAAACTTTTTTCATCTCTTAATAAGTTTTGTGCCAAACAATTACGCACCTGTACAGTTATGACGGTAGTCACTACAATAAACGCTCGTTTTGATGCAGGTTCTGAGACTGAAAAACAAAATAAATCATTTTTTAAATGAATAAGACATTGACAAAAGCATAAAATAAACAAAATTAAACAACCTTTCAGAAACTATCATCATCATGAACAAATACGTTGCTGCAGGATTTAGATCTGTTCTAAAGGGAGGTGTTTGCCCAAGTCAGCATTCTTGGCAGTGACCGCAGTAAGTTGATTTTTGCTACGCTGGTACCTTACATCAATATCCATCACTGCTATTCCCTTTGTCTAACCACTGATAGAGATAGGGCTGTTTTATATTCTAGATCAAAAACCATTCTGCCTACGTATAAACTAACTATTAATTTTTTAACTATTTTTAATTTAGTTTTTAATTTTTATCCACTAATATAAAAAAACCTTACATAATAACTTTAAAGTTGACGACAACGGAGATTTTTCTACCTCTTCAAAGTTAAATTTTTCCTTTTCTGCTTCTTCAGCCTTTGGATCAGTTTCTGAAACAAATTTTAATAAAACTTTATTCAGTTATTCAGTATCATACACGGATTTTAATGTTAACCTACGGTATTCTTCAAAAACGCATTAGCCGAATTTAATCTATACCAATAAATAAAGCGGAAGAGTTTGTTTGTTTGTTTGTTTGTTTGTTTGGACACGCTTATCTCTGAAACTACCAGTCGGATTTGAAAATCTTTTTGCGTATGACAGCCTAGTTCTCGAGGAAGGTTATACGCTATATAACATCACGCTGCTGGCGACGAAAGCAGAGCAATAAGCAAAAACCCGGGTGAAACTGCGCCGCGGAAAGCCAATCTAATTTAAAATAATAAATAGTTTAGAATAATTAAGTTACCTATAACAGATACCAGTTCCACAGATGGCGTCATCAGCTGCTTAAGTTTGGAAATTTCATCTAAAACTATCTTTGATGCAACTGGTACTCCACGGTATTTTGCTACTGACTGTTTTGCGTCCTGATAATACAAAAATATATAGATAAACTAAAAACTAAAAGTTAAATCAACAAAATATTAGACATGGTTTACAATAAAAAAAAACATATAATTTATTATATTATTATTATTTTTTTTTTAATCTTAGGACTTTATTATTTATAAGTAAATAAGTATGCCATGATACTACGAATATCACTGAAAAAATTATCTATTTTAATAATAGATCGAATCGAAATATATCGGTTTTTTAGTGTTTGGACTGAAAATCCAGCCTCTTCCTACACTGGAAGAACTCTGGCTGGATCAGAAAGCAATACTTTTCAATACAACGAACATTGTGACAGGTTTCTGTCGCTGGGGCTCAGTTTTCATAATGAGATGAAATGAAATGAAAATTGGTTTATTCACATAGGTTAATTAAATTAACACTTATGAACGTCAAAGTTTACAAAATGTCAGCAAATTAACCTACAGTTAACCTACATATTTTTATATATGAAATAATATTTATTTCTTGTATTTTTTATTACTTAAAAATATCATAATATAAATAAAAAAAATAAAAAAAAAATTAAACTAACCTCATCCCGTTTCTGTCTCAAAAAATAGACAGGACTTTCCGTAACTATTACGGCCAAGATTGTAGCCGCCAGAGATGCTATCAAGTTGAACCAGATAATGGTTTGGTAAGTTAAAAGCCCACCGATAATGTAGGAAATAGCAATACCAACGCAGTACAGAAAAAGAGGTACTGAAAAACAAAGAATATTATAGTTAGTGAAATTTGAGTAAAGGACTAAAGGCAGATCAAGTATAACATTAACCAAAATTTCTGAGAATAAACTAAAAACTGGCAGTTACACTAACATTAAAAATGACACTAAAAATAAACAAAATATTTAACAAATTAAAAAAAAAACTAATGTGAAGATAAATAAAAGAAACAGAAGAAATAGAAAATATTTGTGCCTTACCAGAAGCTAATAGTCCTCTAATAGAATCTTCGGTAACCTCTGATATAAATATGGGAGCTAAAATCATAGCTCCACCACCGGATATACCAGCCAAGAACCTCGCTGTTATCATCAAATTAATTGAAGATGTTACGCCTACGATTGCCCAAGAGATCTGAAAGAATACTACAGAGATATACAACGAATACTTAACTTGGGCAGACCTCGCGCAATGTGAAGTGACGACATGAAAAGGGTGGCAGGCAAATAATGATTGATAATAATAATAATATTCTACCACATTCACACAGCGCCATTTAGCCCCAAATTAAGCAAATATATTTGCTTGTGTTATGGGTACTAAACAACTGATATACTACTTAAATACATTTTTTTTTGTAAATACATACATATTATAGATAAATTACACCCAGACACAGAACAAACAATCATGCTCATCACACAAAGGTTTGTCCTAGGTGGGAATCGAACCCGCGACCTCCGGCTTAGCAGTCAGGGTCACTAACCACTAGACCAACAGGCCAGTCGATAGATGATAGAGGCTCACTGAGACTAAGACTGTCCAAGGTGGCAAAAATTGGGGTATCCTATGTCCAGCTGACGTCTTTCACTTATGATGATCATGATAAATATGCTACACTTACCAAAACTGGTAATGCTAGAACAACGCCACCATTCCGTCTTCCCAAGTAATCCATACATATTCCAGTGACTCCAGAGCCTATCATAGCTCCTAATGAAGGTAAGCTGCCTAAAAGAGCTTCCTCACCTTCAGTCATAGGTGCAGATAAAAGTGTGGTTGTGTTTGAGTAAAATAATTCCGCTGTGTACGAAGGCCATGTGTTAAGTAGGCCCATTACCAAAGAGCCAAAGCCACCTGAAATAAATAATATTGTATGTAGTAGCAATGGTGACAACTGCACAAGAACTTTTGAGAAAGAAAAAGTCTGTTAAGGCAGCTTTTTGATATTCTTTTTTATTTTAAAAGTTCAAAAGAGATGGAAACTATGCTAGTGGAGTATTTCAGACTTTTATTGAGTGACCAAAGTATAAATAACTGAAACATTTGGTTTGATACCCATATTTGATTTTACTATGACAGAGTTAAATTTCAGTACCACACGTGTCGTTGTCGTAACTTAAATTGTAATTCTAGCAAACTAAACCTACAGGACAATACATAGTCACTAATAAAACTACAAAATGGTAATAGAAAAGGTTAATAAATCATATACTAATTGGGTGTCGACTTCAGTAAAGAGGATTCTTTTGCTGAAGTGGGCACTCGTCGTTCTTTATATTAAAACAACTATGTTTTTGCAAAGCTATATATCACCAAAGTGATGCATGTTTTCTATTTAAGACAAATAATACAAACCAGAAAAATAAAGAAATAGCAACGTAAAAAGGACTGGTGGAATATGGCACTTTGAACGCCATGCAATCAGACACAATACAAAATCTATTGTTTGTGGTCATCAGTGACGGACGACATGGCGCTTAAAAAAATGGCTAAACGGTGACTTAGTGAAACGACGTAATCTAATAACAAATCTAATAACAATCTAAAAAAAGTAATGGTGAGAACAATATCAAAGCAACTGGATAAAATATATAGGTGATCAATTTATAATTACTTGTTATAAGCTGTACTCGTGTATCACATAAATAGATATAATGCTAATAATATAGTACGGGCTTGTTTTGAAAACAAACAGGACTAAGTTATTTTGAATTGTCTTCAAAATAAAGCTTAATGAAAAGCATGAAACAACGTAAATATTCTTAGAACATGATATTAATAAACAATTCAATGAAATTTTAAGTTGCTTATACTAATCTTATAATGAAATACAAAATAATACCGACTTTGAAAATATACGTAGCTTAGAATTTGAACTTATAAATGGGTTATTTTTACGACTGGCTATCATCAATCATGACTCTTTTTAGTTTAAATCAGGTTCGGTTTCATCATCATCATCATCATCATCATATCAGCCAAAAGACGTCCACTGCTGGACATAGGCCTCCCCCAATTTTCGCCACCGTAGTCGGTCGTTCGCCGCCCTCATCCATCGGTTGCCCGCCACCCTTATAAGGTCGTCGGTCCACCTTGTGAGGGGTCTGCCCACGCTGCGTCTTCCGGTTCGTGGTCGCCACTCTAGAACCTTTCTGCCCCAGCGGCCGTCAGTTCTGCGAGCTATGTGTCCTGCCCATTGCCACTTCAGAGAAGCAACTCTGCGAGCCACGTCAGTCACTTTAGTTCGCCTGCGGATTTCTTCGTTTCTCAAACGATCGCGCAGGGAGACGCCTAACATAGCCCGCTCCATCACCCTCTGAGCGACTTTGAGCCTTCGGATAAGACCCATAGTTAGCGACCACGTCCCTGCTCCGTATGTCATCACTGGCAACACACACTGGTCAAAGACCTTGGTCTTGAGACACTGCGGTAGTGCGGACGAGAAGATATGTTGTAGCTTCCCGAACGCTGCCCAGCCGAGCTGGATTCGACGAGTGACCTCTTTCTCGTAATCGGACTTACCTAATCGGACTGTTTGTCCCAGATATATGTACTCGTCGACGAATTCGAGCATCGAGCCTCCGACCGTAATAGGAGTGGGTGTAACATGGACATTGGTCATGACTTTAGTCTTGTCCATGTTCATTTTTAGGCCCACTTGTCGAGAGACTCTACTGAGGTCATCGAGCATTGCACTGAGCTCCTCCACGGTCTCAGCCATGACCACGATATCGTCCGCGAATCGAAGGTGAGTGATGTATTCGCCGTTTATGTTGATGCCAAGTCCATTCCAGGTCAGAAGCTTGAACACGTCCTCCAGTGCAGCAGTGAACAGTTTCGGAGATATGACATCTCCCTGTCGCACTCCTCGCTGCAACTGGATAGGCCTTGAGCTCTGACCATTAATTCGTACTGACATGGTGGCGTTTTCATACAAACACTTCAGCACTTCGATATATCGATAGTCAATATGGCACCGTTGGAGAGCCTGCAGCACGGCCCAGGTCTCGATCGAATCAAAGGCTTTCTCATAGTTCACAAACGCTAAGCATAGGGGCCGGTTATACTCTGTGGACTTATGTATAACCTGCCGCAGCGTATGTATATGGTCTATGGTACTAAAACCTTTTCGGAAACCGGCTTGTTCGGGAGGCTGGAAGTCGTCGAACCTGTTTGCAAGACGATTAGTGATGACTCTTGAGAACAGCTTGTAGACGTGACTCAGGAGTGTGATAGGTCTGTAATTCATCAGAAGGGTTTTATCGCCCTTCTTGAAGAACAGCTCCACCACACCCCTATGCCATGCCTGTGGCGTTTTGCCCTCGAGGAGAACGGCACTGAAGAGCCTCTGAAGGGCCTTAAGGACAAGGTTCGGTTTATTTGAAACTAATTACCCTGCGAACAGTATTTCATTACCGTGATTTTTTTTAGCAATCTTGATACGTATTTTAGAGTAATAATCATATTTGGAATCTATGGTAAATATATAGTAGATTTTATAGTGATAAATGCTGTTTATAAGTTTTTCTTACATGAAAAGGCCGTGAGGTATTGTCTTAGTCTTCCAATATTCATTTTGAATTCACTTCAAACTTCTTGACGTTAAAGTTGCTACTGATAATAGTTATTTTAGGCTAATGGTATTATTATATTACATAAATTAACTAAAATAAATCATTGTTCAAATAAGTTTAATCTTCTAATAACCGCTTCTTTAGGCTTATCTTCTGTCTATTTATTTTTATGGTTTACTAGCAGTTGGCCGCAACTCCGCCCGCGTGAATGTCGGTTATATCGCATTTTTTAAACAAACTTTCATCCCCCTAACTTTAACACCTGTAAGCAATTTTTTCGCGATATGTTTTCCAAAGTCTGTTCTATCCCTCTACCGAATTTCACCAAGATTTGTTTTTTAGGCGTGAAAGCGTAACAGACAGACAGACATAGTAAATTTCGCATTTATAGTATTAGTATGGATTTCAAGTTTTTGTTTTTAACCTGACTTTTATTTCTTTTTTTTATTTAAGTTATAGCATTTTCTGGCACTAAGATGCTATTTCATTAATATTTGTAATTGTGTTATTTTTTGTAAATTTATATCTCAAAATGTTAGTAGGTGGATTTTATATTAACATTGAAGTATTTTTGTCAAGCAATTATTAAATCTCTAATTGCATTTACTAGCTGCACTTCCTGTGTTGCAATTCCACGTAGTTTATAAAAAAAAAACATTTTAGGTAGACGTTCCCAGAACACCCTCGCAAAGTTTCATTACAAACTGGTTTCGGCACGCGTCGATGACAAACATACAAACGTTGATTTTTATATAGGGATCTTATATATTATAATAATTGTGCATGTAATTTTTAAAGTGTCACAAATAGGGGCGTGATTATATTTACAGTGTGCAAAACTACTTGAAACGTCATAAGTAAATTCTTGATTTCTAATGATGTAATTTATAATTATAAACTTGATATTCTTATTTGTACTGTATAAGCTGTTTAAATTTAGTCATCATATATCTTTTTAGGATTCCGTACCACAAAAGGCAAAACAGAACCTTTATAGGGTCACTTTGTTGTCCGTCTGTCTGTCTTTTATTTTATATAACTTTGGTGGCAAACAAGCATAAGGCTCACCTGATGGTAAGTGGTAACCGTAACCTATAGAGATGGCTGTGTTTTCCAAGCATCACAGAGGTAATAATGCTTAGAAAACACAGTCAAGCCGTTGCCGACCACGGAGAAGGGAATGTAGTAAGATCTTAAGAGTAGTAGTATCCGTACTACTGCTTTCGTTCGGTGAGTGAGAGCGCCGAAGGCCTAATTGCCTCCCCTTCCTTTCCTCACCTCCCTCATTCCCTTCCCCTAACCCCATTCCCAGCCGCCATAGTGGAGGCCACCATACCAGCAGTTTAAGACGATGGCTTCTGGTATAGTAGCCGCCACTTCTGGATTCCACTGACTGCTAACCATCAGGCGGGGTGGAGTCACTTTGGTAAGCAATAATATAAAAAAAAAAAAAATAAGGAAAAGGGAAACGGAAGAGGGCCGAGGAGCGAAACACATTAGCATGTAAACTAATATTCTTACGTCGATCTTCTATGAGAGGGTAGTACTTCTCCGGTCGACCCGGCCCATTTATGCTGAATCCAGCGTGGATCTACTACCATATAATGTCCGTCTATCCAGTTTTTTTTCTCAGTAACGCGTATCATGCTGAAATTTATATCAAATACTTTTGTCTGCAATCAAGCTGTGAAAAAGTTCTACGTTAACGCAATCAAAATTCCCATAAAGGATACGAAACCTTCGGTGTGCGAGTCCGACTCGCACTTGGCTGGTTTTTTTATTATCTGCTATTACAGTTCGTGATAATGATGAAATACCGGAAAGTAATATGTGATTGTTTATGTAGATTTTTTTAACCGACTTCTAATGGAGGAGGTTCTCAATTCGATTGGTATATTTTTTTCAAGTTTGTTTGATCGTATGAGTAAAAATCAAAAAACCAACATAAAATCAGCCTAAAGACGTCCACTGCTGTACGTAGTCTTACCCCATTTTCGTCACCTTCCATTTTTTCGTTTTAAAAAGAAGTGGTATGGGTTTTAAAGATAAATTTATTTATCAATCAAATCAAAATCAATCAAATCATTTAATCAGTTTAAATAAAAGTACAATTTTTAGTGGCCTTATATTAATACAAAACAGGTATAATAATGTTAGGTGCCTGTACTAGGAGTATTCCTGTATCACAGGCAGTTTATGTGCTAATTTTATAGTAACAGATACATGTACACTTAAATTGTTTAGCAATGAAAAATATATATTATATACATCACAATGAAATTACAGATATATATTAACTTAATTATCTATTGTAAATAAGTCTATGTCTGATTATTTTGGCAAGTCTTATAATATTAAACTTGTGTCAGTATACTAAATTATCTTACAAAATAAAAATAATTAGGATCTTATTATAAATTTTAAAAGTAAGAGTTATTTAAATTTATTGCTTGCGAATTATTATTTACATAAGTGAGATATGGAAGTGTAGTCATCATCAGTATTTTATAATATAGGTTAAAGCCAATAATCTTAATATTTATATAGGTCTTAAGAACCTTTGAACGAAAAATTTGAATAAAACGTAAAATTTTCGCCTATAGTTAATTCGCTAGTTAAATTTGTAGAATGTGGAGAGTTGGAAGCAACTCAGTCCTCTCTTTTTGTTTAACAGTTTCCGGGGCAGTAAACAGATATGGCCGTTATGATAATAAAACATCTATTGTGTCTACATAACTGTCCATGGAAAGGTTAATAAATAATGGGGATTCTTTTTTTGGATTATTATTTTTTAATCCAGACAAGCTGTTTCGCCAATTAACAGACTATTGATTCAAATATAATTTATTTGTTTATAGTTTTACGACAATGTTTACCCTAAAATAAGACAAGATTGTCTATCATTTTATAATAGTACTAGGTATCTATCTGTCTGTATGTGTGTTTCGTAATGTCGCTGTAATAAAAACTTTTGACGTAGCACAGTAGTTATTTAACAAGATAGTATAATTAAACATGAAAATGATAAGTTAAATAAAACAATGGTATTTGTAGGTAACAATGTTTTTAACTTAACGTGTGTTATCTTTTAAGTTATAAATGACAAAAAATTAAAAGTCATGTGTACAAGAAACATATTAGTCTGGTCAGTAGAGCCAAAACATTAACATTGAGATCGAAATCTGGCATCTGGGTTTGTAAGGAGAGTTAGTTTATTATCAGAAATTGAAGACAGTTGTGTCACCAACAACATGATTCCTAAGGAAAATTGACGACAGACATGCAAGAGTTTAAGCTGTTTGTTTGCCAGAAAGAGAAAATAATTTTTGCGTCTCAAGTATTATGGAATTATAACAAGCAAAAGGAAATTTCTACTTCATTTGGCAATTTATCGACTTGTAAAAAAAGCTCTGATTTTCAACGCTTTAGTTTGGATTGTACATTTCAGTATGTATATTTTTTTAATGGTTATAAACGAATTACACGAAATAAAAAATTCGGAGATTTACTTTCGCATACTTCAATTTTTGATGTTTTATTTGGGCTACAAAGTTTCGGGTCACATATAATATGTACCGAATAAAAATAAATTTATTTGTTTTCTGCTATAGTAAAGTTCTAATTGTCATGCTTTAGTTTCGAAAAAAAAATAAAGAGAATTGGCCTATTGAATATCCTTGACAGGTAAGTTTGTTAGTTCATTAGTATTTGTTTGGAAACCTATGATAGAATGCTACTGGAATTACGTAAGATAGATGCGATGCTAGATACCATAAATGATGTTAATAGAACTCAAAAGATGTCAGCCATGAACTAATATTCATGTCACACAAAGATAGTTGGTTAGGTTGCATCATTTCGATTTCCGTCACTTATCTTTTAAGATTAATTAATACTTGAGTTCACGCCTGCTTTTCTAATCAAATTTATTATTTTATTTTGTCAGTGATTCTGATTATGGTGTTAGGTAATTAATCTTCAAATATTGAAATGTTATTCTATTTCAAATGGACTGCAGTATCTCGATCTATTTCTGCCATTTTATGGTGTATATTAAGTATTTAGACCATAGTCCTCTTTTATTCTTTTATTATTACCTACAGTGACAAACGAGTCAAGAGACCACCTGATGGTAAGTAGTAACTGTCGCTCATAGACTTCTACCATTCAGTGAAGCCACTATCTACAGTGATATTAAAGTTCTTTAAACCTCATTTGAAGAAGGACATACCGCTGGAAAAACACCGCAGCTGTTAGTTAGTTCCAGAGCCTCCACTTCACATGGACGAAATTAATGCTAGAAACTAACCGTGCTAAGCGAGATCGTAGGTAGGTAATCTTAAAAATAATTTGAAAGAACAATTTGAATATATAGAGAGGCAAGGGCATTGATCGCCACGCTTACTTAAGGCGGACTGGCGATGTCTTCTGAAGGTCACTGTTGCCTTTGTTTATCACCGAAATCCTTACCTTCGCGAGAATTACATCCGTTACATATGACATGTTATCTATGATCTTATCTCACAAATTTTCCTTTATGTACTTAAGAAAACAGTAGGCTTAAATTGTTTAAATATCTTAATTTAGATTGGTATTACAACCGTTTGATTATAAAGTGATTTTAGATCTATTTCTGTGCCTTTACGGTTTGGGGTAATACTGAGTAGAGAAATTCTCTTACCTTAAGACCTATACCACCTTAAGACTGTACAGTCATCTGTCTCTAATTCTCTTGCTACGCGATTTTTAGAAAATTATTCCTCAATGTGTTATGTACTCAGCGCAGGCTTTTGTTCGGTTTGTGAACTTAATTGAATTGATAAATAATTAACTATTAATTTAGACAAAAGATGTCCACTGCTTTAAATAAACCTCAGGTACTAGTTTCACATAGTCACCAAACTTGAGCTGGTTCCATATTTTATTGAGATCTTTTTTGGACGCAGAGCACCCGTCCAAATAATATCAATATCAAATTAGCTGTGGGTTAACGCAATTTTCACATATCTCTTTGAGCACCAAATAACGTTGCTGGTCTGACTGACCTTTTGATTTGTGGTAAAAATGTTGTGTTAATTTTTAGGGCCATGACAATAGCGTAATATTATTGGCGTGATTAATTGTAAGATCTTTGGTATATTTAGTACTTACTTGTTAATTGTTAGTGGAGGCTCGTTGTCCGCATTTAGACCTCTTCGTCCTTTTTGTGTCTGGTTCAGCTTTGTACTTAATTCAAAATGGCCCAGTGGATAAGGCACAAGGTAGTGTCAAAGTAAACACGAGGTAGTAGGTTCGAATTCGGGCAAGTACCAATGTGATTTTATAAATCATATGTACTTTCTAGGTTTATCTTGGACATTTCTGACTGACGGTGAAGGAAAACATCGTGAGGAAACCTGGACTTAAAAGTCTGAAATTGCTAATCCGCCTTGATTAAGCGTGGTGATTAATGCTCATACCTTTTCTATATGAGAAGAGGCCTTTGCCCTGCAGCAGTACAGTAAAAAAGGCCGGTATTATTATTAGCCCTTCAGCAATCTGTGTCATATTATCCTTATCATCCTTAGCCTAAAGACGTCCACTACTGGACATAGGCCTCCCCAAATTTCACCACCTAGGCTTGATTGCCCGCCACCCTTATCAGGTCATCCACCTAGTTAGGGGTCTGCTCACGCTGCGCCTTCCTTTCCGTGGTCACCACTCTAGAATCTTTCTGCTTCAACAACCATCAGTTAGTCAGCTAAAATAAAAATAAAAATTAATTATTATTGAGCCTGCGCTCAATAATAATTAAATATTCTTAGTTCCTTTTGTCGTGAGAATTTGCACTAATTAAAGACTAGCATCAACTTAATGTATTGCTCTTAATAAGTATACAAATTTGTATTATAATATTTAAGTATTTACTGTTTATTTTCTTTATGGGTAAACTTTTTTAGACTTTTTAATTTAGATCATATCTTATATTTATGACATTCTGCTTCGATAACTGCACCTTCTTCGTTTATCTCTATAACACCTAAGGTTGAATGGTAAAGAATACTTATTAGCATCAAATATCTGTAACTTTATGCATAAAGTTTAATAATAAAATAAAACCAATCTTATGATATACTTATTAGTTACCAAAAGTTGTATGTAAAAGCGTAGTGTAGTCGTAGTGTCCCCCCCAACGGGGTTCTCGCCTTGTCGCGGCGGGGGGGCTTAGTAGCCGTGGTTACCAAGGACCACGGTGAACCAAGAGGAACCCCAAGGAGGCGCCGCTCCTCTGGGCTTTGCCAGTAAGCCCACGATGGAGCGGCTCTGGTGGGTTGCGGTGCTGTTGGGCGGCACCGCAACTGGGTCGGGCTGCAGTGTTGCTTCGGCGACACTGCGGCTGAGGAGTGGCGGGGCCGCGGCGGGAGAGGAGTGCCGGTATAACGGTGCGCCGCTCTCCCTACCTTCCGCGGCCTCGGCGGGGCCGCAACCGCCAGATTGCGGACGCGGTGGGGCCGCAGGGGAAGAGGAGTGTCGGTATTGCGATGCGCCGTTCTCCCTATCCTCTGCGGCCGAGTTGGCCTGCGGGCGGCGATCGGGCAGTCGCCGCCCGAACAGCACGGGCCCGAGACGGCAGTGCGCGTGTTCCGCACGCGCCTCTCGAAGGAGGGGGGGCTAGGCCCCTAAATCGGACGGGGCCCGCTCGCGGTGAGCGGGCCATGGCCCGTCGGGGTCGCGGATGAATGCGCAAGCGACTCCCGTGACCCCGACACTCTGGCCGTCTGGAGGAACACCGTGGGTTTTAGTCGGTATGCTGGCCGCGCTTTGAGTGCGGTCGGAGAGTCCGACATAACCCCCCCGCCTTGCCCGGGCGGGTGCGTATGCGTAATGCATTTCCCACGTATAAAAAAAAAAAAAAAAAAAAAAAAGTGTAGTCGTAGTGTAGGATGCTTATCATCAAGATAAGCGAGGACTTGACAAATACGGCCGGCAGACAAACGTGCAGGCTTGTCCAGACTGCTAGTCTTCAACTGAGTCTAATGTCGTTAACAGCTGTTTTTCCAGACAACCAGGTTTTATGAATAACAGATAATTATAGATAGAAAGATAGAGTCACCTCTTTTTAACCGACTTCAAAAAACGGAGAAGGTTTCTCAACTCGACCGTATATATTTTTTTTTTTGATAAGGGTATCCGACATCAAAATATTCATGTATGTATCAAGTTTTAGAAGGATTACTTTTGACTAGTAAATCAAAGTCACAAGAATACGTTGTTTTCAGAGCTTTACATACAAAAGAATGCAAATTGTATTGTTAAGTTTACCCTTTCCATCAAATTGGGTATGGTTTCAGTATGGCACCATGTGCCCATATTTTTTTTTTTAGAATATACATAACATTTTATTTTGTTTTGTTATACTCTGTATACTATTTTCTGCTTTTTATTGTAATACTGGCGACTCACCTCGGCTTTTCATAAGGGTGAAAACCATAAAAAAAAATCAAAGTAAGAAAAGCATGAACCTGCTGGTCTAAAAAAAAAAGAATTTTTATTTTTTTTAGCCGCGCCCTGCGGCTTTAATCGCGCGGACTGTTCCCACTCAGTGCCTAAACGGCTAAACCGATTTCGATTAAAATTGGTATGAAGATAGATACGGTGCCGGAGACGGACATAGGCTACTTTTTATCCCGAAAATCGATCTGATTCCCGAGGGATACAAAACATATTTTACGTACAGGCAAAGCCGTGGGGTGCAGCTAGTAGACATAATATAATATCAGATATAATATATACAATAAAACTTAGGATCTATTTAATTATACTGTTACGACGATTACCTACGCTAGAACGTTCGCAAGTACACGTACAACAATAGCTCAACACTACCTACACGTATAACAATAGCTCATCGGCGGTAGGCATACCTACGCGTCGCAGCTAAGTACCTACACAGAGTAGCCGCACAGAGGCAAAAATTGTTACCCATTCTGGTAGGGTTGTCACAATAGGTTAAGACAAACAAAACATTTGTTTAATAGTTAAATAGTTTAAATAGATCTGGGGGATTGGACCGGAATAACTCCATATATATGGAGTTATTCCGGTCCAATCCCCCAGATCTCATCTCCTAGGGTTATAATTATTCTTTAATTCCGTTCTGATTCTCTGCAAATTTAGTAATACCGGTCTGATCCCCTCAGAGTTTTTTATAGGTAAAGTACATTCAAGAGAAAAGCAGTTTATGTTACAATGAATTAAAAACATAAAAATAATAAACGCACTTGTATAGTCTCTGCTTACCCCATTAATGAAAGGCAGTCGTGAAGTTATTGTACGTATTTACTCGAAAATCTGTCAAAGATAACTAGGTGATACGACTGGAATAAAATATTTAGGTTTTGTTTCTGATCTCCTACGCGATCAGAACTGAATAGAAAATAACAAAAAGTAAAGCAATCCCCAGTGTATGAGATTCAGGGGATCAGATCGGAATAACTCTATATATGTATGAATAGGATTAACATAGTGAATAGGAAAACATCTGTCGTTTTGCCTTTATGTAGCTAAATTCGATATATTTTAGTGTTTTAAGCTGATAATATTATACATGCCCCGCGTGCCTGTAGTAGTGCCACCGATTTGCGCGGTTGTAGGAAGCTTTCTCTCTGTACGTATCTACTTTGTGGTACCTACATGCATTGTTTTGTTATCGAGAATTGTCGGCAACTTTGTGGTAATAACGGGAAGGTTCTAGAAATCTATTGAATGACTATAAAAAGGATTGAAACGTCGGCACTTCGTTCAGTTGTGAATACATCGATCTTGAGCGAACATCTAAGTAATACGGAAGTTTACGAAGAGCGATATACGAAGCGTGATAGTGCAGTATAAGTGTTTATTGCTTTATTTTGTTACTGTTAGTGTATTGTGTGAGTCTTGAATAAACTCATCATCGCGTAACTGGCATTTTACATCGAACCCCATCCTGACACAACAATAATTATACATTTTTTATTACACTATACGCTATCTCTGTGAATTTTAACAGGCTAAAATGAAACATATAAATACATGGCATGACGATAACCATGCTTGCACAAGGAAACTTGGCAATTTCAATTAGCACAAGACAAGGAAAATGAGTAGAACTGCACAAACAAAAACACTTTTCTTGTAAAAGAGTAAAACAGAAAATATTTCATTTTTACACGGAAACTAGTGTGTGCTTTCAGTATTGTAAACTTTTAGTATTTATGTGAAGTAAGTACAACAAACAAAAGTAGAAAAATTAAACGAATGTTTACATGACATAAGCTGAAACAAATATACGAAACCCTTTGTTGTTGTAGGTATATTGCTTAAGAACATAGTACAAAAGGGAGGTGCTGAAAAACGACTGTGAGATTGTACACGTTAATCTCGAGAACCAGTTAATGAATTTGAATACAGTTTTCACTGTCATATTGTGGGTTTTTCAGGGAAGTTTTAGATATATAATACATAAACCTATCACTGAGCCAAGCAGTAATGATGGTAATATATAAAATGGCAAACTGTAATAACTTTTATTACTTAATCTATTTCTAAATTGAGTAGATGAAAATAAATATTTAAAAATAAATTAATTTAGATCTTTCAAGACGATGACGACAGACTAATATTGTTCAAGCAGTTTGCTTTTAGGAAGATAGATTTATGAGGCAAATCTGTCTTCTTCAGGCAAAACCGACAGTGATTGTACACAATAAATAAAGGGGAAACTCTATCTAAACATTTCGTCTCGTTAATGTAGTATTACATAAATTCTGATGTTCAAGAAAATAACTAAGCTAGCCAAATTCAATAAAAGAAATTAAATTGAAGGAAAACATCGTATGGAAACCAGGACTCAAAAGTCTCAAATTGCCAATCCGCTTTAAAGCGTGGTGATTAATGTTAATGCCTTCTCTATATGAGAAGAGGCATATGCCCTGCAGTGGGACAATAAACAGGCTGGTATAATTATTAAATATTTACTAAACTGTACATCACAAAAAAAAATCCTATTTTTTCCTGCTAAATCAAACAAGGTAATATAGAACAACTGATTTTAATATAGAGTTTTGTGTTTATTAACATGATGTTGCATGGTAGATACTTGAAATTTTAACTAACAAAAATTTGACACAAGCTAGCGTTTAAAATAAGGTCTGTGTTTCTTGCTTGTTCTAGTTACCTACTCATAGCCCAGAGGCAGCACCACAACCACTTATAGAAATTTTATTATAACCTTATTTTGTCTCCATCCTTCTTTTTAATGATACAAATGAAAAAGACAAAACACAAAGTAACCTTAACATAATACTGCTATAAGAGGTGGCGGTAGGCTCCCAGGTATCATTTAAATAGATATCAACAAACAAGTAAGTTTAAGTATTCTTAGTATGTATGTTTATATTAAAAGGTATACATTGTGATATACTATAAGTACTTCTGTATAATCTAGGTGAAATTGGTTTCTTTTTTTCTCTGCTATTTTTCTTTCTTAATTGTACACTTCATATACTCTCACTAATGTTACTTCCTCTTCCACTCTTAAGGTATGCTGTTAGAGAACTCAGTTCTGAGTTAAGCTCGCCTTTGTACATAATTTTTATTTATATATTTTCCTTGTTATGTATCTTTTTGTGTGCAATAAATAAATAAAATAAATAAAATTAAATATTGAAATTCTGAAAATGACTTAGGCTGCTATTAGACTATCATAGAAATATGGTCAAAGGGTCGCTATTAGACTATCATAGAAATATGATCAAAGATGTGTAAGTCATTTTTTTATGAAGAACGGTATAATAACTACATGTGATTATCTATGATCATAGAATTTGACAGATATGAAATCATATATATATATGATAATGTAATACCGGTCTTAAAAATATGTTAAACATAATAATGTTATAGCCTATGTTATCCTTCATTGAAGCTTTTTAAAGGTAAAATAATTTTTAAATCGGTTAAGTAAACTTTGATTTTGATGATTGAATGATGATTGAAGACTGGCCTGTTGGTCTAGTGGTTAGTGACCCTGACTGCTAAGCCGGAGGTCGTGGGTTCGATTCCCACCCAGGACAAACCTTTGTGTGATAAGCATGATTGTTTGTTCTGTGTCTGGGTGTAATTTATCTATAGTATGAATGTATTTACAAAAAAAAATGTATATAAGTAGTTTATCAGTTGTTTAGTACCCATAACACAAGCAAATATAATTGCTTAATCTGGGGCTAGATAGCGCTGTGTGAATGTGGTAGAATATTATTATTATTATTATTATTTAAATCGCAAGAAATACATAAAGGCAATCTTTTTCTTTGTATAATATTATTTTAGATTTAGATAGCAGTTTGGCTTTTGGAATGGTGTTCGCCACATCTGGATTCCACTGACGGCTTATCATTAGGCAGAGTGGAGTCACTTTGGTAGGCTAATATAAAAAAAAAGATCTTCGGAATTCTGATAAGAAATATAACTTCGAATTCCGCTGTGGCGGCCATTATGCGCAAATATTTTAAAACTATTACTAAATTTATATTATAATAATTAAAGTAGAAAAATGGACTTAATTGTAGAAAATAATGTATAGTCAACCATAAAATTTGTTTACAACCCTTAGAGTAAATGTCGTTCGCATATCAATAATATCATACCAAACACATTTTTGTATATCATACAATCCACATTTTTCTATTTTATCATTGTAATATACAATTAATATCATCAACAAGAATATAATTCTACACTTGACGCTGGCAGAAATTGCTGACACAATCGTCGGCTCTGTTGCCAAAAAAAAGGAGAAGAAGAAGAATAATGCTGTGACCACAGCTGTGACACTTCTCACTGTCGTAATGAGTCGCATTAAAAGCAATTATGTGGTCGACTAAACATATCAAAGCTAATATTGTTAAAATAATGTATAATTTTTTCTGTCATATACTATTAGAGCTGACTGAATCACGGCCAGTCATAGCAATAATATAATAAGAAACAACGGATAATATAATCCGATCAGTCCACTTAATAGGGTATACATATCTTTATATTAATCTGGGTAGCATTTTCTTTAACAGGTTACGGAATTAGCTGATAGCGTTTTTATTTTTCGGATTCCGCTCATTCTAAACTATCTTCCGTTTAGTTTTAAATGAGTCCATTTTCCAGTGAGCCTATGTTTCGCGATGACAATTAATAAAGCCCAAGGTCAGACACAACTAAAAGTTGTGGGCGTGGATCTAAGTATTAGCTGTTTTTCGCACGGTCAGCTTTATGTGGCTCATCACGTGTTAGCATTCCTAGCAGCCTGTATGCTTTGATCCCCGATGGCTATACGTCTAATCCATACATCCATACACCCATACAAATTATATAAGGCTTTGTCCTGACTGACTGACTGACTAACAGACAACGCACAGCCTAAACTGCTGGTCGTAGCGACTTGAAATTTGGAGGGTGTGTTTGTCTAAATGTCTAGAGGTTGTACTAAGAAAGGGTTTTTTAAAATTTAATTCCTAAGTGTGTGAAAAGGGATGAAATCGATTATATGAATCTTCTTCATTTTTTAACTTACAGTTTTGAAATTTTATTTTGGAATACTTCTATTTAAATAAAAAATATCCTTATAATTTTATTTTAACAGGGATGGATTTTGAGTGGTGAAATTAGGGATGAAATATTCTATACAAAGATCTTTAGCTTCTGAAGCTAGCGACTCGAAATTTACAGGGAGGGGGAGGGAGGGAAAGGAGGGAGGAAAAGGAGGAACTGATGAGAAGGAGGAAGGGAGGGGAAAGTGAGAGGGAAGTGATGGGGAAGTGAGAGGCAAGTGATGGGGAAGTGAGGGGGAAGTGAAGAGGAAATGCGGGAGAAGTGAAGGGAAAGTCAGGGAGAAGTCAGAGGGAAGTAAGGGGAAAGCCAGGAAGAAGTGAGGGAGAAGTGAGGGGAAAGTGAGGGGAAGTGAGAGGAAAGTGACGGAGAAGTAACGGGGAAGTGAGGGGAAGTGAGGGGGAAGTGAGAGGGAAGTGAGGGGGAAGTGAGGGGAGTGAGGGGGAGTGAGGGGGAGATGAAAAATAGTATGAAAAACAGTATTTAAACAATATAAAAATGTCTATTGGAAAAAACGACATTCACGCGAGCGAAGCCCAAAAGGTCACTCACTCACTTATCACGAAATCTCAGAAACAACAAGTGCTAGGAATCTCAAACTTTGCATTGTCATTCCTATTAGAATATAGGTGCTCACTTAGACGGAATTTTGCGAAATCCATCCCCTAAGGGGGTATAAAGGGGTGGCAAAGTTTGTATGAAACTTCTATAGTTTTTATAGTAGGATTACCAAATTACTAGAAAATACTCTTTTTTTAATATTCAGAAACCACCCTTATTAAATGGGCAAATAAGAGTCGCAAGTTGGTGTGAAAGTGGTTTGTCAGTTTTAGCGGTAGCGGGCTTAAACTGGATTCGCCATAGAGACGGATAATACTGATACAATGTACGATTGCCATAAAATCAGGCACGCAATATTCTCATAGAGGCACCCATCTGAATTTTCACGCGAACGAAGTCGCGGGCAACAGCTAGTATGCTAATATAAAAGAAATCCTTAGTCACGCTACTGGCGACGGGAGCAGAGCAGTAACTAAAGACGCGGATGAAACCGCGAAATAATAACCGTTACTTGCTGTCTTAGAGTACTTAGACGGTACCTAGTAAGGTACCTGTGTTGTGCCTATAGATACCTGTGGGTAACGCAACCCCGTAGAAAAACAAAAACAGTAGTGTCCTACTGTTTGTTTTGCTACGGGGTTGCATTATTGTAACTGGTCAGTCCTTAATTCACCAGTTTCCTGATTCGTAACTGTAAGACAACTCCCGCACTAGGGATCTCGGGAGTCTCGGGGGACTTTATAAACATACAATTAACAGACACAAAATACTCTATACCGACTCATAACTAATATTTATGGATCACACAAAGTCTTGTCCCATATGGGGATCGAACCCACAACGTCGTGCACAAAAGTCACTTGCGCTCTCACTGCGCCACGAAGTCAGTCGTTTCGTAAAATAATTAAGTCACCCAGTTTCTTTATCGCGTTATTTTTACTCATTTTGGCAGTTTACAACTCTTCAAAAATTCCTTATACATAATGTTAAAATGTACCCGCAAATAATTTAAATTCTTTTTGCTCTACTAGCAATATCCATATAAACGCCGTTAAAAATAGTAGTGCAATTGCTACAGGAAATGAAAACTACTCATTTGAAGCTCGTATTGCAGCTGTGACCGGCAATCGTTGAACTATTAACTATTCTATAGCATTAGCCGATCGAGGAACAAAGCTTTACAAAGAATTGTTCTGTGATATATAAGAGTGCGCGTAGAGGTTGTCAATAGGGTTAAAAAAATAGGTAAGTATGCATTTTCGTGCCAGGTAAAGAATAGTCTGAATACAAAAAAAAATTACGGTTAAGTATTTATGTATTTTTTAAAGACCATAATAGATAAAGCTGTGATGTCCAGATAGTTATCAATCAACAATTAACCTCTCTCAATTTATGCCATAGCACACAAACCTTAGTCTTACGTATCCAGTCTATACCACCTTTTTAAGGTCGTATGTCTACCTGGCTAGAGAGCATCTTACCTTTAATAAAATAGCTGAGTTACGTTCTCCACTCTACAGCTTTTTACTCCAACAACTACTACATAAATTGACTATTCTTTTCAGCATTTCACATTTAATAGAGCCCATTATGGTTTATATTTTACGAAACGCTAATAAGACTTGCATATAATCAAAAAACATAGCCTCTGTGTTAGACAATCTCGTAAAACTTACGGCAACAACAAGAAAACACATTTATTTTGTCTTATCTTTAGCACTAAGATTTTTTACAGTGTTTAATGAAATCGTATTTTGGGCGTAATTTTCATTATCAATTCAATTTTCATGTAATATACAAACACAATTAAGAACTTTGGAAGTTTTAAACAAAATAATTTAATATTTTGAAGAGTGTTTTGGCCTCCTGACACAATGGAAAACCTATTGCTTGGAGATCACCGGTGATAGAGATGTTTTAACATTAGGTTACCTTCCGCATCTTCGCGTCAACTTTGCATTATTTTTCATAAATACACACGTCTTACATCTCCTTAAAAAAAGTGTGTTTTGAAAAAATTAAAACATAGTTATTTTATTGCTGCAAAAAGATTTAAACTGTACAGAAACAATATTTATACAAAACAAGGGTCTGAAACTCTTTGCTTCTAACAACTTCTTCTTTATGTTTTTGAAGATTTTTTTCTAACGACTTTTCATGTATAGAAATTTATAACTAACACAAAATTTTTTTGTCATCATTATCATTACCCAATTTTGGCTACCTTGGCCGGTCATGAGCCGCCCACATCCATCATTTTTTATATAACATAAGATGTACCCATGCAACTTGCTGCAAATGTACTTTTCGAAGTGTATAATTTTAAACAAACATTAAATTTTAAATAACAAAATATTTCTACACTAAATACATGAACATTTATAACATCAGTGCATTCTATTTATATATAGGAACGTCTAGATATGTGAGGAGTTCTTGTAGGTAAGTAGTCGCAATCAGTAAGTATTGTGTACCGCGTCCATTTTAGACACGGTTCACATTAGACGAGAGGGATTAGTACACGTAAGTAATTTAGTTTGCTATTCTGTTCAGCAACGCCTTACGACACTTGTGACACAAGCGAACAGATTTAGTACTAATATTATAATAGTAGATCGTTCATAATGTCAATGCAAACCTACTCACAAATGTTTTATGTTGTATAAGTATAATTTTATTAAAGAAAGGAAACTTATGTAGTAAATTTTATTGTAACTTTTTACTTGGTATCTAGGAAGAACTGATTTCTTTTAACCCTTTGCATATCTTGTGCTTATACTATAAGTTCAACCCACAGAACAAGGACTATGTTGAACCAATATATTTCATAAACTAAAAAGGTACTCTCTTTTAATGCACACCGATCATTACTGCGGTGCACTTACTGAAAATACTACGAGTACTTGACTTCGTCTGTTGTATGTCAACGCTTTGATCGAAGTGACCTTATAAGTATATATTTTGTGCTTTAGACAGATCAATGTATTATCATAGTTTAAATAATAAGCATTCTTAAACAGTTATTTAGAGTGGTGGCCACTACTTCTCGATTCCACAAACTGCTCACCATCAGGCGACAGAAGTCACGTTAAAAAAACGGTTTCTTAAAGTTTCATTTTGATTTCAAAATACAGACGTGCATGCGTACGTGCGTGCGTGCGTGCGTGCTTGCGTGCGTGCGTGCGTGCGTGCTTGCGTGTGTGTTTGTGTGTTGTTCCTAGTCTGAGCGTACTTTGTGTACGTTTAAAAAGTCCCCTGTGACACAAGACTTGTTCCCTAGTGCAAGAGCTGTCTTTTCCTTAAACAAAAACCTTTTTTCAATTGCCATCTACAAGACACGAACATTCTTGAAGCTTATCGTAGTAATGGCGGACTATAAAGTTAATGTGTATATCAACAAGATTGTCCTACCAACCGTTTTATGGTTATTGGTGTATATGGTTTCTTACATAGTGGTACCGCTGATGGAATATAATGGGCAGCTATATTTTGGCGTTCTTTGTTTTTATAAATTTAATTTTAATTTAAAGGAAGAATTCTTACCATTTTATTTATTTTAATATTTTTTTTTCTGCCTACAAAAATACACTGCTATGACTGACTATAACTGATTTATGTAATGAAGATTTCCATGCAAACTATCATCCCTTATTTTAACCCCTTCAAGCAATTTTTTCGCGATAAAAGATGTTATTTATTTCCGAGGGCCTAGTCTATTTCTATAACAAATTTTATCAAAATTGGTTTAGTGGTTTAGGCGTGAAAGAGTAACAGAGAGACAGACAGAGTTACTTCCGCATTTATAATATTAATATGGATTAATACCTGTAAAGCATCGCGTCTCTAATAATAAAAACTACCTACACTTACACAGTATCTGTCCTATGAAATATTCATTATTCTACAAGATGATACTTAGGATCAAATGAATATTGTAGCGCTAATTAGCTAAAGCAACTTGATGCCTTAAAGGTTATGGTGATAAAAGTAAATGGTAACAGTTTTGCTTTACTTAAAGCATTTGTGATGCGTATGAGATAGCCAGTAAACATTCAAAATTTAAGAGCATTTACACATAAGATTGGCAACGTCGCAGTTTAGTCTCATATTTTCGTGGTTTTAAATTTTTGTCATTTATGCCGAGCTATATTTTATTTCTATTTATATTTTTTTTTTCTTTTTTTTTTTTTTTTCTTTTTTTTTTCTTTTTAACATGCACACAGTGCCATTTAGCCTCAAATTAAGCAATTATATTTGCTTGTGTTATGGGTACTAAACAACTGATATACTACTTATATACATTTTTTTTTTTGTAAATACATACATATTATAGATAAATTACACCCAGACACAGAACAAACAATCATGCTCATCACACAAAGGTTTGTCCTGGGTGGGAATCGAACCCACAACCTCCAGCTTAGCAGTCAGGGTCACTAACCACTAGACCAACAGGCCAGTCAAAATAATACATTAAAAACTTGCATATCGTTATTTTCATTGTAAAATAACTGTAAGCATTATTGTTACTTACATTTTATACAACTTTCACGCAATTCAACACAATTGTTTTGATAATATTTTTAAAATATAGCTTCGATAACCCATGTTGATAAACCACGAAAATATGACACTAAACACGTTGCCACTCTTATTTGTGAACGCTCTTAAGATATTCTAAAAAAAGTGTATGAGTTTTTTTAATTGGGGCTGTTGATTATGAGACACAGTTAAATACAGAATTTTTACATTTGTTGCAAATAGCACTACAACTTGCATGTTTTGTTGTATCCTTCGGGAACCATATATATTTTCGGGATGAAAAGTAGCATATCTATCTACAGCAAATTTTCATCAAAATCGATTTCGGCGCTGAGTGGTAACAAACACACACACACACACACACACACAAACTTTCGCATTTATAATATTAATAGGATATCCTAACCTATAGTTCGGGTTCCTCTACGCCGCCTTGTTGAATTGTATAACACACACCTATTTGAATTGGACATACTTGCACTTCCATACTCACAATTTCGTAGACTAGCTATTGAAACCTTGAAATAACCTGTCTTATTACTTATTGGAGTAATCCACCATCGCTCTCTATTTATGCGCGAGTTTTTAGTTTTTTATCATTGCTGATATTATTTCGCGAACATTGGTGTGGGTTACACTCTTACAAACTTTATGTATACCATTTTGGTTGTCATGTAAATCCTCAGTGTGTAACTGTTTTATGTTCCTTACAATAAAATAAAAATAAAATAAAAAAAATAGTGTTAGTAATTTTGACCTTGTAAGCTACCCTTCTACAGAAGTATAATGTACTTTATCCCAGATAAGTCCATTGCGTCTAACTTTACACCTTTTATCGAATTCGACACGTGAGATACCGACCAGCTCGTTTACTGTTACGACATGACCTAAGCACGTGTTAAGTACGTGCTTAGGTCAGCCATTACACTTTTTTTCTGGACATAGCAGAAACAGAATGGGCTGTTGAAATTTTATTGAGCATGAAATCGTGGAAAGTAACGACTATGATAATACAATAGCAATTTGCACAGTATTAAAACTGATTTTTGTTACTGTTATTATCTAAGGCGTTGCGTCTACTAAAAATGTCTGTTATTAATAAAAATATATAGTTTACTCGTGAAAAACCTGGGATCTACCATCACCTCAATATAGCAGTATTATTTTAATGTTACTTTGTGTTTTGTCTTTATCTTTTGTACCATTAAAAACAAGGATAAAGACAAAGTATGCTTTTATTAAGACTGCTATATAAATAAGGTGTGTGCCCTTAGACCTAAAAGTCTGAAATTGCCATTTGCCTTGAACAAGCGTGGTGATTAATGCTCATGCCTCCTCTTAAAGCCTTTGCTCTGCAGTGGGATAGTAAACAGGCTGGTATTATTATTATTGATTTTGAGAAATTCTTAGTATTAGCTCGGTTGCTGCTTACCCCAATACTGGAAGACAGACGTGAAGTTATGTAAGTATGTAGCCCGGTCTAGATTTGTGTTCGGAAAATAACAACATGCTTGCAAACTGTTAAATGTGTATTCCTACACCTCTGCCTATCACTTTGGGGATAAGGCGTATGTTATTGTTCTTTTTTTTCAGTGTTCTGACCTTCTAAAAACAATTGAATCTCTTTGTATGTAGAAATTTTAATGCGTTTGTATTTTGATACTCCATTGTTTCGGTATAGGTACTCGTAATACTCAATTCGTGTGACAGATACATTTTGTAAATTCGGTACATTAGTTTGACTAAGATAAGAAGACCTGGATCAGACAAGAATAATTTAAATGCAAGGAGGGTAGGTGCCCAACACTGGGACAATAGAGCCGCGAGGAAGAAAACCTATAAAAAAATTACTCTTGGAGAGCGCCCACCATGCTTTTGCTGCTGGAGTAGGCCTGCGGCTGGCGATTGGGCAGTCGTCGTCCAGTACAGGCTCGAGACGATTGTGTGCACGTATCTCGCGTGCGCCTCTTGTGAGGGAGGGGTTCATCCTTCAAAACGTATGGGGTCGCCAGAATGTGGTGGACCGTGGCCTGCCGGGGTCACAGATGAATGCGCGAGCGACTCTCGTAACGGAAAGGAATACCGTGCATTTTCAGTCTGAATACTGGTTGCTTATTATGTGCGACCGGAGAGTCAGACATAACCACTCGCTGCTTGTCCAGGGGTTGTGTACACGTAATGCTTTGCCCACTAGAAAAAAAAGGTATTCAGTGCCTTAAAAACACTTCAACCATTGGAATCTGCTGTAATTTGTTGTCTAATACTTGGTCGATATAACCCTCTGTGTCGGAAATACGCGACAATTACAGAAAGTTATATCTATTTATACTATTATATAAAGCGAAAGAGTTTGTTTGTTTGTTTGAATGCGTTAATCTCTGAAACTACCGGTCGCATTTGAAAAAATCTTTTTGCGTATGATAGCTTAGTTCTCGAGGAAGGTTATAAGTTGTGTAACATCACGCTACTGGTGACGGGAGCAGAGCAGTAAGCAAAGACGCGGGTGAAACCGCGGCGCGGCAAGCTAGTACAAAAATAAATAAGTGTTTTATTTACTTAGGCATTATAAAACCAACGTCTTCGTTAAAACATATTTCTTGTTATTTCTATTTTTACTATAAATACAAAGAAAGTCTTTCTATCAAAAGAAAATATCGTATATAGATATTTCTTCATTTTATTCACGCAACTTATTATGCCACTAATAGCCTAAATAAGTCATTAGTAATAAGGTTGCTTTTTCTTTGTAGCTCAGCCTTTGATATATTATTTCCAGTTTATGGAGACCTCTTGTTTGGTATGAAATTCTTATTAAACTAAGGTCAAGATATTTGATGGTTTATAACATAATTGGACAGAAGAGTGACACTTTTAAAGATAAAATTGATGATAATAAGTTATACTAGAATCAGTATTATCTTTCCAAGTATTGGGAACCATTAGACTTAACCAATAAGAAATATCAGGCGCTTATTTAGAGGGTTAGGCAACTTAGAGTGCGGCTGGCCGATGGATGCGTGACCGCGTAGTGGTATTTGATCTGAGCGTCTCCGTGCTTCGAAGGGCACGTTAATAATCGGTCTTAGTTGTTACCAAGTTGATAACAGTCGTTAGGTCAAGTCGGATGCCTCTATGGGCGACCTGAACAAATCCTGATCCTAGGTTGACCATTAACCAGAAGATTTTATTACGTGATCATCTTGAAAACAGTGACGAATTCAATTGTAGAACATAGGCATGACTAGCCGACGATTCTAAAACTAACTGAAAAGAAAGAAATCCCTTTACATTAAAATTTCATAATATCTTATGTCAGTCCTACAACCAATACGAATCTAATGTCACCTCTTAAGCTAAAATCCATCACGCCATTTAGGCTGTAGATCGTGACAAAGAAATAGACATACATACATACCCACATACGTAAATACATACGCAGTCGGGCAAAAATAATCTGTAATTACACATTGTTAGATCAAATAATATCAAAATTAAGAAGAGTAATATTATTTTAATTATTTAACAGTCTAAAGGTTATAAAGCAACCGCAACAGAATCTATAAACATGATATCGGATCTTCTTTTTCTTATATGAAGATAGGAAAACTAACGAAATAAAAATTTAAAACAAGAAATCACAATACGAATCACAGCAAGATTTCTCTTAGGGAGGTAGCGAGAAAAGAATATGAATAAAGTATTAAGGTTATGAAAGAAATCCAGATGCAATGTTAGCTAGCCGAGGTATTCTTGTAAAACCCCATCTGCATACCAAGCAGCTTGACAATGGTTTACTTTAAGGTTCTATAAAATTACATTACCTTATCATTATGGAGATACCAACTGACACTTTTCGATTACTGTAAGAAAAATTTAAGTCATTCGTTTTAAAAGATTTTTTGTCTAGTATTATTTTGTTGTTAAAAACATGATCATATAATAACCTAATTTAAATATTTTATCCAGACAAAGTAATAAAAATTCAATGTTTAAGAAATTCAAAGTAACTATGCTGAAAAAAATTTTGCCGATCATTTCTGTAACCAAAACCCTTCAGCCGTCGTATGAGTTGTTAATATAGTAATATGTTGTTAGTAGATACGAAATAGAATAAAATACGTTATCACAGTAAAAGTTTTACGGTAGTAGATCCACGCTGATTTCAGCATGAATGGGCCGGACCGTCCGGGGAAGTACTACCCTCTCATAGAAGATCGACTTAAGAGTAGTAGTATCCGTACTACTGCGTTTCGTTCGGTGAGTGAGAGCGCCGGAGGCCCAATTTCCCCCCTTTCCTCTTTCCTCACGTCCCTCATTTCCTTCCCCTAACCCCATTCCCAGCCGCCATAGTGGAGGCCACCATACCAGCAGTTTAAAACGATAGCTTTTGGTATAGTGGCCGCCACTTCTGAATTCCACTGACTGCTTACCATCAGGCGGGGTGGAGTCACTTTGGTAGGCTACACTATAAAAAAAAAAAAAAAAAAGTAATATAATAGCCATAGGACGTGTTCTCAATCTCAACATTAAGGAAAGTCGTAATTTATCAGGTCTACTTCATAAATTTATTGACTTCTAGTCTCCTAACGCGTGACATTTTACAGGAGATTGCTTTCTCCATCATACTTTGATTACCAGAGTGATCAAAGTTATGTTATGGAACTTGATCGAAAGTCACGAAATATAATTGAAGCGGAGATTCATGTTGCGGGAACAAGAAACGTTTTTATTCCGCTAATACGTAATAATTTCCCGTTGAATTTAGAAAAAAAAATCAGAAGAAAGGTTAATATACGATGACCTATAAAAAATATAAAGATTGGAACAGTTAAACATTTGGAATATGTACGAAGTTAGGTAGGAAACAATTAGGCGAATTACCTATTATCAACATGTATTTATATACACAAAGAAACTAGTTGTACATGATGACAGCAAGCAGTGGGCTTCTGAACACAGCCCCTCGCCGTTAAGTTGCCAATTCAAAGAAACGTTATTATGTTATTCAGATGTGCTTCATATGAAACATTATTAATTGTGCCTTGGTCGTAATGTTTGTGTCTGTAAAGAGTTTTCTATTCTGTTCAACTCTATTTTACAGTTATTTTCTTCGTTTACATAGTGGCATTTAGGAATACCGTGCCGTACACGTAAGTTGGATGAGGGGCTTGATGAGGTGGCTCGCGATTGGCCAAGGTGGCGAAGATTGGGTGGACGTCATTCGGTGTGATGCTGATGATGACACTTAAGACAGACAAGTACAGACTTCTAATGCTTTTGATAACTCGGTAACTATTAGATACATTTTGGGACGATGTAGTCAACTTTCTGTTCACCAGAAGGGCTACGGTTACCTTTGTGGGTTCTATTGCAACCCAAAACAATTTCATATGATATCTCTACCAATATCTGTGTCATTGTTAATTTTATATTGATTAAATTAACATTAATTAACAATTCTTAACGTAATATTGTTTACAAAACATCAGTATTTAATTACTAAAGATATTTAATTTAAATCTAATTTAGCTCAGCGTTCCAGTATTTACATAATTTAAGTAGCTCACAGGACCTAATTGCACCGAGAATTACCTTCAAGGCGTCTAAAAGATTTAACGTGCAAGGTTGCAGTACATTATTATGGTATCAGGTAAACACAAACTTAATACTTTAGTAATATTGATTGCGTTTTAAATTAGCTCAGAAATTTTTGTTGAGATTTTCATACATCACGAAATTATTTGAATACTGTATTTATACTTAAAACTGTCTTCAGCATACTTACTGTTACTGCTAACCTATACTATTCTACTGCTGAGCAAAAGTACCGTGACTTTCATAGCTTTCCGTTCATAGTCCAATGTTGACCATGTCTTATCCACTACGTTCATTTCAATTATTTTCTTGGTCTACCACAACATCTATTAGTTGTCTCATGGCACCAGATGGTGATTTTGGCTCACAACTCATCAGGCATGTGGCCAGCCCAATCCCACTTTAGTATTGCGGTTTTGTGAGCATCATCAGCGACCGGTGTCATGGAGCACAGGGTCATGTTTAGTTCTTCAGGACAAAGATTTGGTGTAGGAACCAGACATAACCTCTTCCACCACAGTTTTTTTTTGCCTAAAGTATTATTCAGTATCAGTTAGCAATTTTTGTTCAGGTGGCGGATAATATTTTGAGATTGGGAGAGTAAAATATTTAGGAATACAAGGATAAGTGAAGAACGAATAAAAAAAAATAGAAACTTTAAAATTATTTGATTCTTTACGATAAATATTTACAATGTCTTAATAAAACTATAACATCCGAAGTTAAATCATTACGCAGGCAAAGCAGGTCTTTTTAATTGTCTTTCAATCTGATTAACACTTTTACTCTTTGTGTTCGGAACGACAAACAACGAGTACACAGCACCATACAAGTTTATACTAGCAAATATATAGAACATGGTATAAACTCCGATGTGTTCTTCCAGATATTTGAACGTGTGTATATGAATAAGTTTGATTATTTGCGAATATGTGTAAATAATTCCGACAAGCGTTGCCCTGATCTGCAAAATAAAGATTAAGTTGTTAAGGAAAATTGTACAAAAACATTTGTTATTGGAACACAAAAAATAAAATCTCTTATATTCGAGAGATTTTATTTTTTGTCATTTAATTTGTCAATTATTTGGAGTTTTTTATATTACCTGTACCTGTAACCTGTAGTTTGAATACTCATAGAGGCTTGCGCGCAACGTTAGTCATCATAGTAAATTATGTCTTCACAAATGATCGACTAATTCTGACGAACATATATTATCATAGCTTATACATCTGATAGTACCTGACTTGAACATAATATTATTATATTATCATACTCGTATGAGTATAAATTTGCGTTCATTATTCTTCTGTTCTAGTCATATAATTTCATGTACTCCACCATTCTATTAAATACATGTTTTCTATTTTGTTTTAACCCCCGACGCAAATTCAACGGGTATTATAACATAGTTTGACGTAAATTTATAATCATACGGGAATTAACGCGATCATGCATTAGGTATTTACATACCTTATTTTGCTTGACGAACATATTCTTCAAACGGACACCAATCACTGGATTGAATTTCATCGTACGCAAGTCCTCTCCACTGATTGTACCTATTACTCTCGGGTTGTACGAGAAGCTATTCAAATTAAGAAACACATAAATTTCAATAGGGAAGACGGCTTCAAGCTCTCAGCTACGTAGAATCCAGTGATTCAAATTACGCAACCTCGCTTTGCGCAGTCGGTTAACGCTCGGAATACGGACGGCATACAGAATAGGGACACTGTCAGTGTGTTTTGTGATAGTACGTGGAAAGACAAAAATGTGAGGGTAGATCTGGAATCTACTTCACATACGGAGACGTGACATCGCCTCACCAGTCTGCTTGTGACCACGGCCGGTGTAACCTGGTCGAAACGTCAAGCAAAATAAGGTATGTAAATACCTAATGCATGATCGCGTTAATTCCCGTATGATTATAAATTTATATCATGCAACGCGAAAGTTTAAAAGTAAATATAGTTTGACGTGTCTCTGTGTGTGTGTGTTTTGATTTTGTTTCTTTTGTTTGAAAGGTGAATTAGGCGGGAGTGTTCCTAGTTACGTTTGATGAAAATCGGTCTAAGATGGCCGCCGCCACAAAATGGCGTAAGTATTACATATTTTTTTGGAACTACCTCAATATGGGTATCAAATGAAAGGGCTTGAATAGTAGAATAATGTACACTAATTCAAGGGGTTCTAAATAAAAAATTGATATGTTATTATACTACTAAGTTCGCAAACAATAATAATACTTTGTAAGTATGTATTTATTATTAATAATATTTATGTATATGCCCGCTAGCAAATATAATATGAAAAATTTCTTCACAAGCAAATTTGAATACAGGTAAAATGTTTTGATAACGATTCCCATTGGGAAGGATACTCGATTCAAAAGATATGCTCGCCTCTTGTTACATGATCGTAGCTGTGTATAAAGTGTAATATGTGTGAAAACTTGTTGTCAATTGATTGATAAAATTTAAAACAACTACTCACCTCCATATTAAAAATCTCCACTATAAGTACGGTAGGTAGACCCCAAGCTATACCGTAGCCAAATACTAACACACCAAGCGAGATGATCGGCACTATTCTATATGAGGTCACTGATAAATCGTTTTGCGTGTAAACTGCCAGTACTCCAGTGGATAATGTCATGACGATGTAGCCGATGGTTAGCAGGTACTGTAAGAGAATCAAGATTTTAATAAAAAAAAGTTCCGGCGAATTGAGAAACCTTTTTGAAGTCGGTTAAAAAGGATTTTATAGTAATACAGAGGATGTGGTTTTTTTAAAGAACTGTTAAACATTTGAAGGTTTCTTTTGTATAAAACTAATGATCAGATTGGTTGTTTTTTTATGGTATTTAAACATCACCAAAACAATGGCGAAAAAACTCTTTAGTGATTTTGTAAGCTTCTAGTTCATCATTCATTCAAAGATTGATTTGCCATTGACCAATAATTTAATTAGGAGTACTATGTTGTTTTTTAACTTCGTTCTTTATTATAAATTAGCTGTTGCCCGCAGCTCATTTTTGATACTTTCATCCCCTATTTTCAACCCCATCGAGCTATTTGTTAGTATTTTCAAAACTTCATTAAAATCGGTATACTGGTTTAGGCGAAAAACGTAACAGACAGGAAGACAAGAGTTGCTTTCGAATTTATAATATGGATTAGAAACACATAACACTACTGAGTTGAAAATAGCTGCGTCACGTATGACAGTCACAGGTACAGGAAGAGTTCAAAGGACTACGCTTGATTTAGAATGTGGCCAAGTTTATTTAAACGAAAATGCCGGTATTGACAGTGTTTCTGGGCAACTTCTGCTTGAATCTTCTGACTTGTCATCGTCGTTATAGTCTGAAAATAGGTAATCTCACCAGGACATAGTAAAGCTTTCAAAGCTAGTTACAATTTTGAAGCTATAAAGCTTAGTCCTTTTCTTTTTTCTTATTAGATAAGATATAGGCAAGGCATTGTAAGTTTTCGTAAATAATACAAACCTTTCTATCCAAGAACGTAATACAGATCAAACAAGCCACACTGCCTCCCAACAAACTACCAAGCACCAAGATGCTCTCTGGATCTGCTGTCAGCTTCAACTGCATCAAGGTCTTGTGCTGGTCCAAGAACAGAATACTTCCACAGAGGACGTTGACGGTGTAGAGCACAAGTGATATTTTGAAGCCATCCAGCCAGGTTTTTGTACGGTCTGAAATTAAAGCTTAATCTTTATTTCAAAGAATATAATAAATGAGACTCAACTCGAGTAACCACTAAAACGTCAATGCCGCGAACCGTCAATCCACAGAAACGTCACGATGCAAGTTTTTAATTTCGCGCTAGAAATCGCTTAGTATGTCTACCGATAAAAACGTTTATCATAAGGAAAGTAATAAGCTGAAGCTGCTAATTTTTTGCCTAACTGCCGAAGTCAAAGAAGGTATGTTTTTCGAGCGTATGGTATATATGTGTATGTATGTCTATTTCTTTGGCACGCTCTACAGCCTATATGGCTTGATGGATTTTAACGTATGAGTTGTCATTAGATTCTTATTAATTGTAGGAGTAGCATAGGGTATATAAAATTTTAATGTAGCATCAGCACGAGAAAAAATAGGTTTCCTCCTTTTCACTTTTTTTTTTCTAATATTATTATTATATTGCTTGTGTGTTTCGACTTTTTGAACCTGACACTCACATTTTGTTAATATTATTTTCAAAAGTAACTCTCAGAGGAAACAATAAAAATAATAATAATAATATGTGGACACTATCACACACTGTCATCTAGTCCCAAGCTAAGCAGAGCTTGTGTTATGGGTACTAGATAACTGAAATATAATACATACACATACTTTTTTTTTTGTAAATACATACTTAGAATACATAGGAAACACCCAGACTGAAGACAAATACAAATGTTCATCACACAAATATTTGCCTTCCGCGGAAATCGAACCCACGACACCCAGCGTCGCAGTCAGTTACACTAACCACTAGACCAACAGTGCAGTCAATATACCTAATTGTCATAGAATTTTGAAACATACAAAAATACACATAAAATATTTCAAATATTAGGTATGTATTATACAAATTTGTGTCCTATGTGTGTTTCGAAGTATTCAATATTATTATGCCCTATTATTAATCTATAAAAAACCATAAAAGGGAACATACATTAAATCGTAGACCCCAAACTCAAGATTCTACAAAGAACTTTATATCTATACGTAATCATCTATCTATACTATTATCTAAAGTGGAAGAGTTTATTTGTTTGAATGCGTCAATCTCTGGAACTACCAGTCGAGAATAATTCTTTTTCTTTTTTTCGTATGATAGCCCAGTTCTTAAGAAAGGTTATAAGCTATGTAACATTACGCTACTGGCGACGGGAGCAGAGCAGTAGCCAAAGATGTAAGTTCGCCTGGGTGAACTTACTTAGGTTACTTCGGAAAGCTATATTGATATAAATTCAAACGCGAAAGACCAGTATTCAGTTCTATAGCAATAAAATATACATAAACAAATACTTGATACTCACATATGGTACGAACAGTGAGTTTTCCATTTGATTTCGCCCTATCACTTTCATCTTTGAGATTGGATATTTCTTTTGATATATTAGGATCATCTTCCTCCAATTGCTTGAGTTTTGATAGATTTTTTCTTGCTGTCTGTAAAAAAAATGCTTAAGATTTATATTTACAGAAAATAGAAAATAAAATAATTAATATCTGTTTTTATTTTACAATGTTAGAGGCGAACAAGTATGTGGTGTCTTTTATCATCGTAAATTCAAGTTCTTACTTATGGACATGGCTGTTCCTAAATGAAACTTCCTAAAGTCATACTATGAAAACACAATCATGAATTACCGACGATGGAGGGACAAGGAAAAAAGGAAATGGAAAAGAATCGAGGAAGTAATTGGGTTACTGCAATGGTAGGTATGAAAGCTTACACTTTCTGTGAAAAGGTAGTACTTTATCTATCAATTCCGCCCATTTATACTGAAACCCTGAAAATTAAATTTTGAATTTTATTGTTCCATTCCACGTTGCAATCAATATTTATTTGGTTTGGTTTACAATAAACTGAATTCTTAGTACAGTTGATGAGCGATATTATTATGTAGAAGAATTATTATGAAACCGTTTTTCGGCGAACACAATTATTGTACTATTCTGGGGATACAATTTTTTGAACTCCGAACTCATTAAATTGGGACTGAATATTGAATTGGGTTCTAGTGAAATGAAAATAATTACCATTATTATAAGGTCTCATAGTAGAAATATTCGTATATATTTCAATTATGTTTTATAATATTGTTACGACGATTACCTACGCTAGAACGTTCGCAAGTACCTACCTACACGTGTACGACGAATACTTAGTATTAATACTTAATAACTTCACATAGGAAGGTTCTAGAAATCTATTGAATGACTATAAAACGGATTCGAACGTCGGCGATTCATGCAGTTGTGAATACAGCGATCTCGAGAGAACATCGAAGTGATACGGAAGTTGACGAAGAGCGATCTACGAAGCGTTAAAGTGCAGAAGTGTTTCTTGCTTTGTTTTGTTACTGTTATTGTGTGTGCCTTGAATAAACTCATTATCGCGTAACTGGCATTTTACATCGAGCCCTGACACGTAACAATATGAAATCAATGAATATAATAAAATAATTTTTGCTTATTATTAGATACTTGGTACTCGTATCCTTGCTACGAGCAAACTAGTTTTTAATAATGTAATCTATCTACAATTTAACCTACGTCTAGTCTGAAGAAAGAATTGCAGACAAAGAAAATTTAAAAGGTAGTAGATCCACGCTGGTTTCAGCATGAATGGGCCGGATCGACCGGGGAAGTACTACCCTCTCATAGAAGATAGACTTAAGAGTAGTAGTATTCGAACTACTGCGGTTCATACTAGTGAGAGCACCGGAGGCCCAATTTCCCCCTTTCCTCTTCCCCTACCCCATTCCCAGCCGCCATAGTGGAGGCCGCCATACCAGCAGTTTAAGACGATGGCTTTTGGTATAGTGGCTACCACTTCTGGATTCTGACTGCTTATCGTCAGGCGGGGTGGAGTCACTTTGGTAGGCTAATATAAAAAATAAATAATAATAATATAAATAGTTGTATATGTTCAATGTTGGATTATTTGAGTTACAGATCTGTGATAGTAATACAGTTTTGGATAGCAAATTGACAAAGAAATTGCTAATTAACTAATTATTTATAAACATTTAAATAAGAAAAAGAACAAAAGGAGAAACAACAAGAGTTTTATTTATAAATATAACTAATTAGTGAAACTATTGACTTCAAAAAGGAGGAGATTATCCAATTCGGGTCGATTTTTTTTTTCGTGTGTTTGTTACATCATATCTCGGTCATTTATGAACCGATTTGAAAAATTCTTTTTTTATTTGAAAGCGTATGCTCTGAAATCGGGCCCATATTTTTATTATACAAAATGGTTCAGTAGTTGTATGTTTGTTACAATAGAACTCGGTCATTTATGAACCAATTTGAAAAATTTTTCTTATTTGAAAGGGTATACGATCTTAAGTGGAGGCCTTATGGTCGTGAGAAATTCTAACAGCAGCGGGCGGCCAAAAGCCTGCCTTTACAGCACCACTGTTTATTTTTTGTATATCAGTTACGCGATTGCTCCGTCAGGTTTAATAAATATAACCTATCTACTAGACGTCCTTGATAGTTGTGTCTAGATACATACAAAATTTTACGCGCATTTATCAGATTCCGTTCGATTTCGTGTATCAAATCTATATTTTACATTTACATATTAATAGATTAATCAAGTAGGTTATTTTTGCTAGTAGGTAGGTTATATTTATTGAGGTCATTATGATCCTTCTTGGCTGGCACCGACTCCAAAATAACTGATTATTATAAATTGTAAATAGTAAAGTATTAGGTATAGGTATCAATGATTGCGTTGATTCCCCTTTAATGTTCTTAGCTATGAAGTAGGTAATTAAAATATTATTTTCCACTTTTTAGTTAAGAATTGAACACGTAGGTACTGTTTTGAAGTCCGTTTTCGTTTTTTTTTCTAAAAAATAATTTTGGTGCTTCATTGCCTTTAAGCCACTATCCTACTAATATTCTAAATGCGAAAGTTTGTGTGTGTGTTTGCAACCACTTAGCGCCTAAACGGCTAAACCGATTTCGATGAAAATTGGTATGTGCATAGATACAGTGCTGGAGAAGGACATAGAATAGAAACTTTTTATTTCGAAAATCAGTTTGGTTCCTGAGTTAAACACATACCATTTTCCGCGCAGGCGCAGCCGCAGGACGCAGCTAGTTGGAAATAGAAAAAAATCATCATGTTTATATACTAACCTCATACTTGCCCTTCATCACCAAGTAACACGGACTTTCCAATACCAGCAACATTGATATAAACTGCATCCCAACCAATATTACCATCAAATACAATCTCACTTCCAACGTCAGTAACAGCTTCATCATATACCCCATGGTTACCATGGCAACCATTAGTGAAACCCAGAAACCTCTCATTATTGTAATCTCTCGAATGTATATTGGCAGAATTGTGAAAAGTCCTCCCGATGAGACCCCAGCTATAATATGAAGTAGTATCTGAACTGTGTATACGTTTTTGTTGTTTAGTAAGAAATGGGGCACCAGGCTCATCTGAAATATATAAAATGTTATTAATAGTAAAATTTGTTATCAACATGCAATTTATTTTATCACTAGCGGACGTCAAGCGGTTTCACCGTGTGGGAGAAAGAGGATAAAATATAGCATATGTTACTATAATGTAGCTTTTTAATGATAAAATAATTTTTGAAATCGGTTCAGTAGTTTTTGATTATATTCGTTGCATACAAAAATACAAATGTTTCCTCTTTATAACATTAGTTTAAATAATTCACCCAGGAACAAGAAAATTCTGTGCACCCTAGAGAATAATTTTATTATTACATTTTATTGCTAGTGATCACACTGGCAATAAAATGTTATGTATTTTTGAATAATGTCTGTGTAGATAATTGCGAGTAGGTACTTATAATATAGCGAAAAATATAGGTAGTGAAGAATGATAATGTCAAAAGTTAATATTTAGTTCTCAGAGTATACACAATGTATACAGGCATTGCTGTAACTTCTTCATACAATTTTTACTTGTGAGATTAATACACAATTATATTTTATATAACTATGTGAAATAGATTAAATCATATTAAAAAAAGTGCTGTTGATGTGTCTCAGCAAATCGTCGTTGCGCCTGCCAAAGTCACTATGTGATTTTTTACGTTTTTTGATGCTATTTTGATCCTTATTTGAAACGTGAATAATGATCAAAATGACATCAAAAACCATAATACGTAAAAAATGACGTAGCTACTTTTGCAGGCGCAACGACGAAATTTAATCTAGCTATCTAAGAAATAGTTAAATCAATTTTATATTACTCTGGTAGTCTATATACCGCCGCCGTTCTACGAAATATCATACAGTTACACTAAATAATATTTCTATGAGAACGTGTTCGCTGACCGCGATGACAGCATAAAATATGTGTTAGGAAATGAACAGCGCCTGTGGTGTTTCCTCTGAGAAGTAAATTAACTTAAATAAAAATATTTTGACTTAATCTATACTTTAATGGATATTTATTATATTATAAAGCGGAAACGTTTGTTTGTTTGAACGCCCTAATCTCTGGAACTACCAGTTGGATTTGAATAATTCTTTTTGTGTATGATAGCCCATTCGTGGAGAAAGGTAATAAGCTATGTAACATCACGCTATTAGCGACAGGAGCAGAGCAGTAAGCAAAGACGCAAGTAAAACCGCGCCGCGAAGAGCTTGTGTAGCATATTTTTATTTTTGTCATAATTTTTACGGTAGTAGATCCACGCTGATTTCAGCATGAATGGGCCGGATCGTCCGGGGAAGTACTACCCTCTCATAGAAGATCGACTTAAGAGTAGTAGTATCCGTACTACTGCGTTTCGTTCGGTGAGTGAGAGCGCCGGAGGCCTAATTTTCCCCCTTTCCTCTTTCCTCACCTCACTCATTCCCTTCCCCTAACCCCATTCCCAGCCGCCATAGTGGTGGCCACCATATCAGCAGTTTAAGACGATGGCTTTTGGTATAGTTGCCGCCACTTCTGGATTCCACTGACTGCTTACCATCAGGCGGGGTGGAGTCAGTTTGGTAGGCTATAATATAAAAAAAAAAAAAAAAAAAAAATTACTACGCTTGATATTAATCAAGTTAGTGATCACAACAAGTTAATGGACCTTAAATAGCAAAAAAAAGTAACAAAAATAAAAAAAATAACAGTACAGAAAAATAAACTCACTCCTTGCATCATACTGATGGTGAATATCCCGGTCTTCCTTCCAAACCTGTCGATGACGTAACAAAATATCGGTGCTGATGTTCCAGCAGCTACTACCATAGCTGTGGTCGTCCATGGCGCATCTTCAGTACTGATGAAGTGACCGCTGTGAGCTGAGGCCGTCAAGTATGTGGTCTCTATGCCGTGTGTGAAGAATGGGATGTTGACTGAAACAGAAGGACTATAAATTAGGTTGTTATTGTAATCCTATTAATATTATAAATGCGAAAATTTGTGTGTGTGTGTGTGCGTGCGTGTGTGCGTGCGTGCGTGCGCGCGCGTGTGCGTGTGCATGTGTGTGTGCGTTTATAATTTATTGAATTTTTGGTTGTCATTGAATTTATTTAGGAGAAACTTTGATTCTTTATCAGAGAATTATTATTGATGTCAAAGTACCTATTAAAGTTCGTATGAAAAGCCGATAAGAAATTGTTTGACATAAAAGTCAATAAGCCATATATTTCATATGAGCAAGTAAAATACTCATTACTAGAAAAGGACTATGTTTGCAATTTAAATCTCATAGGACGGTATTCCGAGCGCCGATTCAAGTTCCGCTTTGCGCTTGAACTTTATTTACATAACCTTTGAAAAATGGAATTTCGTAATTTGTTGTGAAGTAATATTTAGTGGCTACAATACTTCGCCTGTTTCTGGTTTCAGTTTCGATGTTGAAGATACGATTCATATTTTAACCATATTTGAACTCAATACTAAAATAGACAAGAAAAACAATTTAAAAGTCATTTCATAGTAGTAGATCCAAATTGTCATTTTATAGTAGTAGATCCACGCTGGTTTCAGCATGAATGGGTCGGATCGACCGGGGAAGTACTACCCTCTCATAGAAGATCGACGTAAGAGTAATGGTATTCGTACTATTGCGTTTCGCTCGGTGAGTGAGAGTGCCGGAGGCCCAACTGATGCAAAGATGGCAATCCTCGCAGCATGTGTGGGACCAGCTGAGTATCCGCGGAGTCATTGTGTGGGTGGTGTGGGTCGACCCGCCGGCCAGGGAGACCCGTAGAAACGGTGGTGCCGCTGGCCGCCCGCGGCATAGTACAGGGGCCCAACTAGGCCTAACCACCCTAGGAGGCTGCCCCACCAGGTCGCGCATAATCCCGGAGTGGTTCGTCGTGCCGGTTGGTGACCGGATGGTGGGACCCGGCGACCATTTCCGAGAGGGTACGGGGGCCCTTCCGTCCGGCGGATCGGCTACCACCATGCCACACAGTTAAATGACGAAGCAATACTCGGCACCTTGTCTAGCCTTGCTGCGAGGGCATTCATCTTTTCCACGCCCCTCCCTTCACCCTCCAACATGGCAGCACGCAAAAAAGCAGTAGGTCTAACAGCGGCATCTTCCTCCCCCACCAACCCGCTATTTGAGGTGGAGTTCACTAACATCCGTGGACTCCATTCAAACCTCAACGCCGTCCACCAACACCTCGAGACGGCACGGCCGGCTTTGCTTTTCCTAACGGAGACACAAATACGCCGCCCTGACGACACGGCATACCTGCACTACCCCGGCTATGTGCTCGAGGAGCGCTTTCGCGCTAAGGCCGGAGTATGCGCATTCGTCAGGGCGGATGTTTGCGTTCGCCGTCTGCGCTGCCTAGAGGACCCATCCTACCCCATCCTTTGGCTTCACGTTGATCTTGGTTCTCTGAGCCGGGTCTACGCGTGCCTTTACCGTTCCCACTCCGGAGATTTGGAGACAACTCGACTCTTTGACCATCTGAGTCAGGCGGCAGACTTAGCGCAGGAGCGGTTTCCGAACGCGGAATTGGTGTTTCTGGGAGACTTTAACGCCCACCACGAGACCTGGTTGGGTTCTCTCAGAACAGACCATGCGGGACGAGCCGCCCATGCATTCGCTCTCACGCATGACCTGACGCAACTGGTAATCCATCCCACCAGGATACCAGATATTCCAGGTCAAGCGCCCTCTTTGCTAGACCTACTGCTGACGAGTCACCCAGACCAATACAGTGTTTCGGTCCACGCCCCACTGGGTAATTCCGACCACTGTTTGGTCTGCGCCTCAGTGCCTCTTGTTGCTCCCCCACGACGTTCGGAGGTAAAGCGACGACTGTGGCACTACTCGTCAGCAGACTGGGACGGTATGCGGGATTACTTTGCTTCCGTCCCATGGGCATTACGCTGCTTTAAAGACAGGGATCCGTCGCAAAGTGCTACTGCTGTCGCTGGTGAGATCTTGTTAGGTATGGAATATTACATTCCATCCTCAGATGTCACCGTGAGTGCGCCGACACTGTTAAACAAAAAGAATCGGCGTACCGCGCTTGGATCAGGGCCCGAGCACGGCGCGACCCTAGCTTGGATCGCCTAAAAGCAGCGTACAACAAAGCCACTAGGGAATGCAAGAGGGCTTACATCAGAGCGGATGCCCAGCGCATTGCACGGATTGGGCAAGAACTCATTTCGCATCCTACGGGTAGCCGTAGCTACTGGCGACTAGCCAAGGCCGTGCAATCCAACTTCTGCAAGCCTTCGCTGCCCCCCTTGAAATGTCCTGATGGATCGCTGGCCCACGAGCCGCAAGAGAAAGCAAACTTGCTTGTAGAACTCTTTGCGGCTAACTCCCGAATCGACGACCGTGGCTTGCACCCGCCGACTATATCTGGCTGCGACTCCGTTATGCCTAATATTCGTATTAGGCATCGTGATGTCCGTGCGGAACTAAGGTCGCTCGATGTGCGGAAAGCCAGCGGACCGGATGGTATTCCAGCGGTGGTTCTTAAGAAATGCGCAGCGGAGTTGTCTCCTGCATTGACGCGCCTATTCCGCCTATCTTATTCCTCGGGAATTGTGCCGGAGGCTTGGAGAGAGGCGAATGTTCAACCCATTCCCAAAAAAGGGGATAGGTCCGAGCCAGGCAACTATCGACCCATAGCTGTCACCTCAGTTCTCTGCAAGGTGCTTGAGCGGATAATAAACTCCCAACTAGTCCGCTACCTAGAGGGTCACTCGTTAATTAGTGACCGACAATATGGCTTTAGGTCAAAACGGTCTACGGGTGACCTTCTAGCGTATATCACGCACCAATGGGGTGAAGCTATGGACAGGCATGGCGAGTCCTTGGCCATCGGCCTTGACATAACCAAAGCCTTCGATAGAGTCTGGCACCGTTCGCTTCTGTCCAAGCTTCCAGCATATGGTCTGCCACCCCAGCTGTGCAACTGGATTGCCGCATTCCTGCGTGAGCGCCGCATTAGAGTCCTTTGTGACGGATCGGCCTCCAATTATTTGCAGGTCAACGCTGGGGTGCCTCAGGGGTCCGTCCTGTCGCCCACTCTGTATCTTCTGCATGTCAATGACATGTTGTCCCTTGGCAACATTCATTGCTATGCAGATGATAGTACAGTGCATGGGCGATATCTCGGACATCCTGCGGCTAAACAGACTGACATCGAGGCAAAACGCCTAGAACTTGTCGCTGAGCTCGACCAAATATTATACCGCATTTCTCAATGGGGTTGTGAGAATTTGGTCGAGTTCAATGCCAAGAAAACACAGGTGTGCGCGTTCTCTGCAAAAAAATCTCCGTTCCTTCCCCTTCCCTCTCTTCAGAACACAGCGTTACCACTACAGGATAGCCTAAGTATCCTGGGTATGGACATCAGCCGAGATCTCAACCCCAAGAACTACATCGAGTGCGTCATTAAAACCGCCTCCTGTAAACTCGGTGTCCTGAACAGGGTGAGGCGGTACTTCACGCCCGAGCAGCTCTGTCTTCTTTATAAGACACAGGTTCGTTCCTGCGTGGAGTACTGCTCTCATCTTTGGGATGGCTCCGCACAGTACTTACTGGATGCACTCGATAGGTTGCAGCGGCGAGCAGTCCGTATCATCGGAAGCCCGGAGGCTACTAAGACCCTTGAGCCTTTACAGCTGCGAAGAGACATCGCCTCAATGGCCGTCTTCTATCGCCTTTACCATGGAGAGTGTTCTGAAGAGCTCTTTGAATTAATCCCACCCTCTCCCTTTTTATCCAGAACAACACGTGCGGGACTAAAGTGCCACCCTTTCACAGTGGAATCTAAAGGGTCTCGAACCAAACGGTTCAGCACTTCATACTTTGGTCGCTCAATTAAAGCCTGGAACTCTTTGCCAGTGCATGTGTTCCCATCTAATTTTGATCCTGGGTCTTTTAAGCGGGGCGTGAAAAAGCATCTCACTAAGCCGCCATAGTGGAGGCCACCATACCAGTAGTTTGGCTTTTGGAATGGTGTCCGCCACTTCTGGATTCCACTTACTGCTTACCATCAGGCAGAGTGGAGTCACTTTGGTAGGCTACTATAAAAAAAAATAAAAAATAAAAAATTCATTTCATTTCATTTCAAATTCTTTTTGGGTATGATAGCCTATTTCTTGAGGAAGGTTATAAGCTATGTAACACGCTACTGGTGACGGTTGCAGAGCAGTAACTAAAGATGTAACTTCGCGCAAGTGAAACCGTGCTGCGGGAAGCTAGTACTATTATATAAAGCAGGAGAGTTTTAATGTTTGTTTGTTTAAACGCGCTAATCTCTGAACCTACCAATTAGATTTGAAAATTATGTTTGCGTATGATAACCCAGTTTTCAAGAAAGGTTATAGGCTATGTATCATCACGCTACTGGTGACGGAAGCAGAGCAGTAAGCAAAGACGCGGGTGAAAGCTAGTTGTTCAATAAATATAGAGTGCTGTAAAATATCTTCCAAAGTTGAGGTGGCACAAGTCAATGAACCTGCACAAAGATCCAACTTAGCAAAGTTATTTCGCCACAACACAAAGAATAACCAACCTCTTTAAGTAGACTTTGTAACCTGAATAAGTCGATTTTATAACTTCGTGAAATATTCTGAGCCTTTGTTTGATTCAAAATATATTTAGAAACTTTTCAAATATTCTTTGTGTATCATTTTCAATTATAAATAACTGTTTCATTGATAAATAAAGTATATTTTCTTTTAAATGTTTGTTACAAATATCTGTTTATTTATATTGATAACTTATGCAATAATATAACGAATGTGAAATTTGGTTTAGTGGGCGTTTCGGCCGCTGATTTTCGTCTGATTCGGGCGAAACAGGAATTTCTTTATTATTTACATTTTTGAGTGATGTTTCAGTCAAATCCTTTTTAGAGTCAAAATACGTCAGAAACATACATTAGATACTTATTAATTGTAGGAGTGACTATATGGTAAATAATTTTGATTTTGACTGCACTGTTGGTCTAGTGGTTAGTGTAACTGACTGCGACGCCGGGTGTCGTGGGTTCGATTCCCGCGGAAGGCTAATATTTATGTGATGAACATTTGTATTTCGGTTCAGTCTGGGTGTTTCCTATGTATTCTAACTATGTATTTACAAAAAAAAGGATGTTGTATTATATTTCAGTTATCTAGTACCCGTAACACAAGCTCTGCTTAGCTTGGAACTAGATGTAACGGTGTGAGACAGTGTCCAAAAAAAAAACGCGAAAACGGATATGGGTTTCTTAATGTTTTTATCTAAGAAACGACATAATACAATTTTCAATATTACGTTTCGCTCAATATATGAGACCTAAGACCTTCCTTATCAGTCTATTAGCTTAGCTTCCCGCGGCGCGGTTTTACACGCGTTAAGTTACAGCTTTGGTTACTGCTCTGCTCCCGTCGCTAATAGCGTGATGCTTTAGCCTATAATCTTCCTCAAGAACAGGGCTATCATAGGCATAAATAATTTCTCATATCCAAATGGTAGTTCCAGAGATTAGCGCATTGAAACAAACAATCAATCAAACAAACTCAACAATAATTATTTAAATACGAGTGGTAGTTCCAGAGATTAGCGCGTTTAAACAAACAAACTTTTCCGCTTTATATAATAGTATAGATTACACCCCTTTCTTTCCTTACTTTTCTTCCCCGTTCAATAACGGCTCAGTTACATTTCTACAATGCTTTTCAAACACTGCCTCTTTGGTTAGATGCTACTGTGTACGGATTACCACGCAGAGGTCTCTGGTTCGATCCCCGGTTCGGATAAAGTGATATTTAGTTTTTTCTCGTGTATCTATATATATATATATATATCTAGTATTAGCTCGGAGTCTGGAATTGTGCCCGGTAAATGGCAACAGGCTCGCACCCTGTTACATGGGACCTAAAATAAAAATGGCAAAAATGGGTGGTTAAACACCTCTGCCTACTCCTTCAGGGATAAAAGGCGTGAAGCACAGAATTTATAACACAGATATGTCCATAAGATACGATATTTGCCTATCTAGTATATTGTCTGCGTCACTTTGAATGCTACTTGAAATTGTAACTTTTAAAAACTTGTAATAACCTGGCGATTAAAAGAGTGCCCTGAGATTCTTGCCAGTTCTCCTCTTGGCCCTACCCTATGTCAGCGCACTGGCTTTTTTTATTGCCGACTGTGGCAGATAAACAAACAGCCTACGTGATGGTATGTAGTAACTGTCGCTCATCGACAATGCCAGGCTTTCTGCGAAGCCGCTGCCTACCGTGAAGGAAGTGTTATAGATGAAAGTATTGATGGAGGTAAGGAAAAAGGAAAGGGAGAAATTGGGCCTCCGGCTCTCTCACTCATCGAACGAAACGCAATAGTACGGATACTATTACTCTTACGTCAATTTTCTATGAGAGGACTTCCCCGGTCGATCCGGCCCATTCATGCTGAAACCAGCGTGGATCTACTACCGTAAGAAAGCTGTAGGTTAATTGGCTGACGTTTTGTAGATTTAACGTTAATAAATGTTAATTCAATTAACCCAAATGAACAAATGTAATTGATTCTGACTTATCATCATGCGCCGTATGCTTGTTTGACTAAAATGTATAAAAAACCAAATGAATCACTTTTATCTTACTAACATTATTTGTTCAGTATAATCATAATAAAAATCTAAAGTTTATTTAACGATTTACATTAATCCTATTTTCGTAGAAGCTCGAGATAAGACTGTATACGGTAAAAAGTACTTGTTTAACGGCTAAGACTGAACAAGCGTAGTAATACAAGTTGTAGATATCTTTTGGACTTCTTCTTCTTATAAACTATATTAGCGTCCCGAAGCGCGGTCTCATCCGCGTTAATTTACATCTTAGGTTACTACTCGGCTCCCATCGCCACTAGCGTGATGTTACATAGCCTATAATCATCCTCAAGAACTGGGCTATCATATGCAAAAAGAATTTTTAATCCGACTGGTAGTTTCTGAGATTAGCGTAGAGTTTGTTAGTTTCAACGCGCTTATTTCAGAAATTACTAGTCAGGTTGAATTTTTTTTTTTTTGCGTATAATGGCACAGTTCCTTAAAAAGGTTATAGGCTATGTAACATCACGCTACTAGCGACGGGAGCAGAGCAGTAAGCAAAGACTTGGTTGAAACCGCGACGCGGAAAGAATAATAATATGTAGAATAAAATATCGATATCGAATTGAAATTCGCCCAACAAATGTAGCAGTAATTTTGCAATATTGCTATAAATGACTCTACTTCACCTCATCAAAATAAATGTATCGTTCATTGAACCTAGTTAATTATTATTAATTTATCAATCGACCTAAATAAAATTAAACTATTAATTTTGCATGGTTGCTTAATTCAATTTACATTCGTAATTGGTAGGTAATTTATATCTATTTAAATGGTATTGGAAGGAATGGGGTTTAAATTTAAAGTAGCTATTATAATTTCTTTTATTTTTTCATGTAGATATCTATTTAGTTGTGTTTTTTAATATATTTTTTTTCAAATCCAGATATTTACCGCTTTAATATTAGTACTGGCCAGTTCTAGTGAAATAAGATGGTGAGGCTTGCCCTTTTTTTAGCTACTTTATATTAATACTAGCTGATGGTCGCGACTTCGTTTGCGTGAAAATTCAGATGTGTGCATAGATGAGAATATTTGCTGCCTGATCTTACGGCAATCGTACATTGTATCAGTAATAAATATAAGAATAATCCGTCTCTATGGCGAATCCCATAAAATTATTTACCCGCTACCACAAAAACTGACGAAATTAACACAAAATTGCGACTTCTATATTCCCACTTATTACATAAGGGTAATTTATAAATACTAAAGAATGAGTAGCATTTTCTAGTGGTTTGGAAATCCTATTATAAAACTATAGAAGTTTCACACAAGCTTTGTCGCGGAAAGTTCGTATTGAAATATTTGTCGTTCAATTGGCTATCGTACTGGTGGCAGTCTTAATACAGCTTTGTTCATTGTTTTCTTGACACTTTCTTCTGATATTATTATCGGTTAACATCAAAGAAATTGACCTATCCTCTCTAGTGTCTTTAGATATTAGAAGTAAAAATGAAAATGAAAATATGTTTATTCAATATGTTAATTAAATTAACACTGAACGTAAAAAATTACAAAATGTCAGCCAATTAAACTACAGCCAGTTCGCTGACGTAGGGTACGGCATAAGAAGAACTGGCAAGAAACTCAGGCCCCTTATTTTAATCGCCAGGTTATTACAACTTTAAGTAGCATGCAAACTGACGCAGACAATACACTTAACTCTCGAGTTCAAGTATTCTCATATGGCCATTTACAAATAAGTTCTAATTGTACCGACGCCGACGTTTGATACTCGATTAGCTTGTTTGACCAATCGTGCCAATTTGTGGACGTATATTGACCATGTAGTTAGCGGGCAATGAATCGAAATGAAGGTTATCTATTTATAGGTGTACATATACTCAAAGAATATAAGTGAAATATTTTCTTAGTAGACTCAATTCAATTTTTTTAGAGGTACCACGGCTAGATCTTTCCTTTCAGAAGCAGTTCACGACATTCGCAACTCACCAGATTCGCAATTAAGCAGAAGTTTTATCAAAAACAAATTTAATTTAAATAGTTATTCACAAGTAGTTACAAAAAGCAATAATTTGATATATTTCATGTTGAATTAATTAAACTTTACCCAGTTTTCTGAGCAGAAAAATATCTAACACATTACGAGCAACAGTAGCTTGTAATGAGTGGCGGACTTACCAGCAGGCTGAGTAGGCTGGGGTTTAGGGCTTAGGGCTTTCAAACTGCACTTCTTTGGTTAATAACAGATTCATTTTATTCTTACAACAGTTTTATATAAAAGAAATTGATTGCACCGTTGGTCTAGTGGTTAGTGTAACTGACTGCGACGCCGGGTGTCGTGGGTTCGATTCCCAGGGAAGGCAAATATTTGTGTGATGATCATTTGTATTTGTCTTCAGTTTGGGTGTTTTCTATGTATTCTAAGTATATATTTACAGAAAAAAGTACGTACATCACTACATAGTATAAAACAAAGTCGCTTCTCGCTGTCTGTCCCTATGTATGCTTAGATCTTTAAAACTACGCAACGGATTTTGATGCGGTTTTTTTTAAATAGATAAGTCATTCAAGAGGAAGGTTTATATGTATAATACGTGCAAAATATAGTAGAGGAACACAGATAGTTTTAGGGGTTTCTAATGTAATGCAGGGGCATAGCGGTTGCGACGGTATATACCGGCTGGGAGTCGCCGGTCTCTAAAGAAAACATGTTTATATTGTCAAATGACAAAAAAGCTGTGAACGTTGTTTAAAAAGACATTCTGTAGTATATTTAGTAACAGCATAATACCTGTGCGAAGCCGAGGCGGGTTGCTAATGTATTATATTTCAATTATCTAGTACCCATAACACAAGCTCTGCTTAGCTTGGGCATAGATGACGATGTGTGATAGTGTCCACATATTATTATTATTATTTTATATAACTTATTCTAAATCTGTGAGTCATTTTTAACACGGAATCAATATGACAATCACCACAACACTGTTTGTTTACATTCGACAACAAATCCGCCACCGGTTGTAATATTAATGTATCTGTAACTACTCCGATCGCCAATTAGCTGATCAAGTGTGATGACATTGGTATCGATTAAAATGACCACGTTCTGGGGGATTATTTTGCCCTAATACTTTCACTTTGTCATTCTCGTTTCAGATGAACGTAAACGAACGTAGGTTCATGAACTTATAAAGCAAATAAAACATTTTATGATAAGGATGTGATTAAGGCAAGCGAGAATGGTTCAAAGTGCAGTTTAATTTAAAGTAGAATGAGAGATATACATTCTACTAATATTATGAGTGCGAAAATTTGTGTGTATATTTGTTACCACTCAGCGCCTTATCGGCTAAACCGATTTCGACGAATATTTGTATTTACATAGATTCGGTGCCAGAGACGGATCTATGATATAGTTCCTAAGTTAAATTATATAACCTATACCATTTTTAATAGTTAATATGGTATAGTAGCTCTGTATACTTGCAATTTCTGACTGGCCTGTTGGTCTAGTGGTTAGTGACCCTGACTGCTAAGCCGGAGGTCGTGGGTTCGATTCCCACCCAGGACAAACCTTTGTGTGATGAGCATGATTGTTTGTTCTGTGTCTGGGTGTAATTTATCTATAATATGTATGTATTTACAAAAAAAAATGTATATAAGTAGTATATCAGTTGTTTAGTACCCATAACACAAGCAAATATAATTGCTTAATCTGGGGCTAGATAGCGCTGTGTGAATGTGGTAGAATATATATTATATATTATTTCAGATTCACGTTTTAAATGAAATAACTAATTAAATAATAACTTGATGGAATAGCAAAGGTAGCTAATTTTACAAATAAATGTTTACCGCCTAATTTTGCCCCCAAAGAACCCATTCGTGGACATTATGCGGGTTGTGTCCCAGGGTTGACAGGCAATAAATGCTTAGAATAAAAAAAAGTTTTATAAACATTTTTTCTAAGTAAAATACTACTTAAAAATGTTTATAAAAATATTTTAACTTTTTAAACAGCGCAAAGAGAGGTAGGTCATATCAAAGTTATTATAGACTACTTAGCTTCATGCAGCGCGGTTTCTTCACGCACGTCTTTGGTAACGGCTATGCTCCCATCGCCAGTAGCGTGATGTTAGACTATAACCTTCCTGAACTGGAGTATCATACACAAAAAGAATTATTCAAATTAAACTGGTTGTTCCAGAGACGAGCGCGTTCAGCTTTATAAATAGATAGATATAACCTACATAGTACAGTATAACCTCACAGAAGGTTAAAATAACTTATACATTTTATAGCAAATACCACAATTAGCCACCATTTAGTTAGGCCAAGATATTCAAAAATCTTGAGTTTTAAAAATCATACTGTTGTGTTTTTAATTGCCATAAGTATTTTACAAACATATAGTTACAAATTTAACTGTCCGTACTTAAAAACTTTCGGTTGTCTGAATAATAAACTGAAAATTAAAGTGTTATTTTCGCTATACAAGTACTCATAATGAAGTTACAGCTCAGTAAAATTAACGATGGATACTATGAAATTGTTTACTGAAATTTTAATTTCAATGCTTATGTTATTCTACTAATATTATAAATGCGAAAGCTTGTGTATGTGTAGGTATGTATGTTACGACTTAGCGGCTAAACGGCTAAACTGATTTCAATGAAAACTGGTATGTAGATTCGGTGCCGGAGACGGACATGGTCTATTTTTTATCCGAAAAATCGGTCTGGTTTCCGAGAGACAAAATTCATTTTATATATGCGCGAGGCGCAGCTAGTCAAGCTATAAAACGTGGTTATATATATAAGGCTTAAAATATTCTGGAAAAATTAATTTACGCTCGTGTGTCGTAAATATACATAGTTTTAATTCAAGGTAGTGATAATATATTTATTATATAGTTCTAATTGGAAAGGTTTAGGAATCGCCTATTGTCTTTGGAGATACCTTCAGATGTCCCATGCGTTGTGCATAAGCTCAGCTGTTATTTATTTAATCAACTTCATACAATAATATGTAATGGCGGACTTAATGCTTGAGGCATTCTCTACCAGTCTACCATAGGGTGATGCAGAGCAAAATAAACTAGTGAAATGAGTCAATAAATACATACTTAACTGAATTTAAAATATCCTTATTTACATATGTCACATATCTTCATAGATCAAGAGTTAAGGAGTGAATAACCTTCTACTTTTGTGTACACAATTTTCTTCAGATATTTTAGCTATAACAATTTTCTCTAAAAGTGCTAACAAGACAAGACACACGGAAAATTGAGATTATAAATAAGTTTTATTCAGCATTATATATTTATGTAATTTTCTTCCTGCGGCGCGGTTTTATTACTGCTCTGCTTCCGTCGCTAGTAGCGTGATGTTACATAGCCTATAACATTCTTCGAGAATTGATCAAGCGCATAAAGAATTTTTACAGCCGACTTGTAGTTCCAAAGATTAGTGCGTTTAAACAAACGAACAAACTCTGGAGCTTTAAATAATATAGCGGTTATTCTAAATAGATCAATCGGCAATACTTGATAGATATTTTTTAAGTAGGTACCTAATATTGACTGCACCGTTGGTCCAGTGGTTAGTGTAACTGACTGCGACACCGGGTGTCGTGGGTTCGATTCCCGCGGAAGGCAAATATTTGTGTGATGAACATTTGTATTTGTCTTCAGTCTGGGTGTTTCCTATGTATTCTAAGTATATATTTACAAAACAAAAAAGTATGTCTATGTATTATATTTCAGTTATCTAGTACCCATAACACAAGCTCTGCTTAGCTTGGGACTAGATGACGGTGTGTGATAGTGTCCCCATATTATATTATCTATACATATAATAAAAATGTAACCGACCGCTGTCTGTACATGGAAGATATATGAGAAAAAAAATTATTGGGACCTTTATCAACGCAAATAGAACCCAAAACAATGATTGTTACAATTTTTGTCTGTTTGTCTGTTTGTCTGTTTGTCTGTAAGTCTGTTTGTCTGTTTGTCTGTGCGTTTGTTCACGCTAATCTCAGAAACGGCTTATCCGATTTAGATATGGTTTTCACTAATACACTGTGGTAAGCTTCACTTAACATTTAGTGTTTGTTTCATGTCAATCGGTTCATAAATAAAAAAGTTATGCCAATTTAAAGAATCACGTCGAACATTTGTTAATTTACTACGAAACCTGATAGAAACAGAGACTTTAACAGTTTATGTGGATTAGCTGTTTTTCGCACGGTCAGCTTTATGTGGCTCTATCACGTGTTAGCATTCCTGTATTCCTATACGTCTAATCCATACATCCATACATCATACATATTATAATTATAAGGCTTTGTCCTAACTGACTGACTAACAGACAACGCACAGCCTAAACGGCTGGTCATAGTGACTTGAAATTTGGAGGGTGTGTTTGTCTAAATGTCTAGAGGTTGTACTAAGAAAAGGTTTTTTTAAATTTAATGCCTAAGTGTGTGAAAAGGGATTAACGATTGTATGAATCTTCTTCATTTTTTAACTTACAGTTTTGAAATTTTGTTTTGGAATACTTCTATTTAAATAAAAAATATCCTTATAATTTCATTTTAACAGGGGTGGATTTAGAGGGGTGAAATTAAAGATCTTTAGCTTTTTAAGCCAGCGAAGGGCGGGGGAGGGAGGAAAAGGAGGAATTGAGGGAAAGGAGGAAAGGAGGGGAAAGTGAGAGGGAAGGGATGAGGAAGTAAGAGAAAAGTGATGGGGAAGTGAGGGGGAAGTGAAGAGGAAGTGTGGGGGAAATGCGGGAGAAGTGAAGGAAAAGTCAGGGAGAAGTCAGGAGGAAGTCAGGGGAAAGCCAGGGAGTAGTGAGGGAGAAGTGAGGGGAAAGTGAGGGGAAAGTGAGGGGAAGTGAGAGAAAAGTGATGGAGAAATGACGGGGATGTGAGGGGGAAGTGAAGGGAAAGTGAGAGGGAAGTGAGAGGGAAGTGAGAGGGTAGTGAGAGGGAAGTGAGAGGGAAGTGAAGGGGAAGTGAGGGGGTAGTGAGGGGGAAGTGAGAGGGAAGTGAGGGGGGAGTGAGGGGAGAGTGAGGGAGAAGTGAGGGGTGAATGAGGGGAAAGTGAGAGGAAAGTGAAGGGGAAGTGAAGGAGACGGGAGCGGAAGGGAGGGGAAAGGGACAAGGAAAGAAAGGAGTTCTCGAATGGTGAAAAAAGGGGGGAGGAGGGATAGGAGGCGATAAGAAGGTAGAGGAAAGGAGGAAAAGGAAGGAGAAGAAAGGGGGAGGGCGGGGAAAGCCCTCGCTTTTCACTCTCTTTAGGTAGGTGAAAGAGGATTTGTATGAATGGGAGATTAAAAATAGTATGAAAAACATTATTTAAACAATATAAAAATGTCTATTGGAAAAAACGATATTCACGCGAGCGAAGCCGCGGGCAAAAGCTATCTATATACATAAAAGCAAAAGGTCACTCACTCACTCATCAAGTCATCACGAAATCTCAGAAACAACAAGTGCTAGGAATCTCAAACTTTGCATGGTCATTCCTGTTAGGACATAGGTGCTCACTTAAACGGAATTTTGCGAAATCCATTCCCTAAGGGGGTATAAAGGGGTGGCAAAGTTTGTATGAAACTTCTATAGTTTTTATAGTAGGATTACCAAATTACTAGAAAATACTCTTTTTTTATATTCAGAAACCACCCTTATTAAGTGGGCAAATAAGAGTCGCAAGTTTGTGTGAAAGTGGTTTGTCATTTTTAGCGGTAGCGGGTTTAAACTGGATTCGCCATAGAGACGGATAATACTGATATTTTATTACTGATACGTACGATTGCCATAAAATCAGGCACGCAATATTCTCATAGAGGCACCCATCTGAATTTTCACGCGAACGAAGTCGCGGGCAACAGCTAGTATTATATATATATAATATAAGTGGAAGTTATTTTAGTACTTTTTCATTTAGAACAGTGTTCCATCATAACAAAAATAATATACCATCCTTAACAAAATCTTGCCTAAATAATTGAATTTATTAATTTCCTGTTTATTTTAGAAAGACCCTTCATCATTCCTTACCGAAGTATATAATGTTTTGAGCGTAACATATTAAGGTTATTAAATTATTTATTTATATCTTACGAAGAAAGGAAATGAACAAAATAAATGGACCACAAACTACAAAGGCTGACACTCACGATTGCTTTAGGACAAAGAATATACGAGAGATATACCCTCGAAATAACTACAGTAGAATAGCAATTCACAATTTTATTAACGAATTAAAGTAAGTAGAATTAATATTATTTTTGAAACATGTAAACTAAAATCAAAGACTGTCTTGGTGATGCAATGCAGATCAGCGCAACTACTTTAATCGACATGTCTTTATATCTTGAAAACGAAAATTCTGTGATCGAGCCAAGTTTTGTCCTTAGCGTGTCACACGGTTCACCATATCGGCCCATTATTATCCCACTGCAGAGAAAGGCCTCTTCTCATACAGAGAAGGTATGAGCGTTAATCGCCGCGCTTGCTCAAGGCGGATTGGCGATTTCAGACTTCATCAGAAATCCAGGTTTCCTCACGATGTTTTCCTTCACCGTTAGTCAGTAATGTCCGCAATGCTTAGTACTCTAAGGTAGCACTTAATAACCAAACAAGTGTTAACACAAAACAGTAGCAAAATTTAACCGCACTACAAATACAGCCAAGAAAACATGTTTTTGCTAGATGAACTTGAAAATTTGTGGAGTATTTATGTTCTAAAAATATACCTACGGTATAAATTGAGTCAGTATTATTCTTAGAAACCACATGGCCCAAAGATCGCTCATAATATTTTTACTATATACATGATATTTTGTATGAACATAACTAAAATATATACTACGTAACACCATCAGTGTAATAAAGGAATAAGTAGAAATCGTCTGTTTGGCAAATGTTGCTTTGTACCAATACTGATAAGGTCAAAATTTGTCTACATATTTTTACTGTTATGCTTTTTTATCAAAGTGAGAAATGTTTTGTCGTAAAATGTCACTTAGTTGTTTATTGGATGAGCATGACTTGTACGACCGTGGAAGACGCCGTTTACTTCGATTGTCTACGTATCTGGAATGTAACTTGTCATAGTTTTCAATTTTTAACCGACTTCAAAAAAAGGAGGAGATTTCTCAATTCGACCGTATATATATATTTTTTTATGTGTGTTTGCGGATAACTCCGTCATTTATGAATCGATTTTGATGATTCTCTTTTCGTTAGAAAGGAGATATCCCAAGAGTGCTACCATGATAAGGAAACCAGGATCTGATGATGGCATCTCAGAGAAATCGAGGGGAACTTTCGAAAATCGTACTGACGTCTAGTGAATTGTTATGTTTTTCATTATGTATTTTAAGGCACTACTATTTAGTGAAGGTTTGGAGTCGATCTGATGATGGACCATAAAGACAGTCGAGGGAACTCCTCAACGATTTAAAGCAATTACTTGATGTTTGGACTTAATTCATTTCTAATGATGAGAACTTTGCTCCCAGGGTTATAAGTGCCATTACAGGTGACCATAGACAGTCGAGGGAATTCTTCAACAGCAGTCATGTCGGGCTTACTTCATACGGTTCAATATGCCAAAATGTTTAGTGTTTATAAAAATAATACCTAAGTAAGATTTAGGTCTACCCATCACTAAAAATTGTATAACAAAATAATTTTTAACAAAAAGTTGTCAATTTTTTTTTGTTAAAAATTATTTTATCTAAAGATCAAATACAATATTAATATTTTTTTAATTTGATGTATTTTCTTCATTTCAGTGTAAATATTTGTGTGCATAGACACGACTATTGGTATTGGTCTGGGTGTTTGTATATATTATTATATGTACCTATGCATTTGTGTAAAAAAATAATATATCACAAGCTATATATGCTTGTGACTTTTTGTCTCGATGACGTGGTGTGGTTTTTGTGGTATTATTATTATTTTATTTACGCTTTATTTACTAACAATATTACTTTTTAAAATACAGATATCAATGAGCCAATATAAACAAATAAAATAACTTACGAGTACGTTAAATAAAATATCATCTGAAAACCTAAAATTATTTAAAAAAGTTATTATTGAATCTGTTTTTGAGCACGCGTGGTGATTAATGCTCGTGCCTTCTCTGTGTTTAAAAAAAGATCTTTACCAGCATTGGTATATAACAAGCTGGTGTTATTACTGTCCTCTAATTTTACACAGTTTTCTGTTGAAAGTACGAAGTAATGTATTACTATTCACGACCTTAATCCGACGTAGTTCACCCAGAGCACCCTTCCGAAGAGCACCTGCGCGTTGAGCACCTATCAATATTATTGGCATGTTTTTGGCAAGTGCTCTACGTGGTACAAATATTAAGAGGTGCTCAACGTGGACTACGCTAGGTGCTCAATGCGCAGGTGCTCTTCCGACGGGTGCTCTGGGTGGACTACATCCTTAATCCATGTCTTATAAATAATTCAAACAAGTCTATTTTACGACGTATTTTATCCCAAGGAGTTACGTTTCTGAATTTTAAGCCTCTTACAAAGAAATGTTTATTCTCTGTGTCTTAAGATTTGCCACGTCTGTCTGGCCCGTGTCAAGAATCGTGGTTCCTTGAATTTGTATAATATTGACTGATTTATTGTTTACATGAAATAAATATTGACCTTTATTCAAAGGTTCGTAAAGTTTTATTTTGATTGGCATGTTAAAGTTTCATAGCCTTCGTTAGAAAATTGGGTACTTTTGTGCTTATCAGCCTCTGTATTAGATTTGAAATTTCTGCTAAGGTTACTTTCAATGATTAAAATAGATTATAGAAATATAAGTGAAAAAGGTTGGAAAAACTATTTCAATTTTAAAATCTGTTAAAAAAATATTTCTATAAAGGCAAAGTAAGTATAATTATTTAAATTAAAAGTAGCGGTACTTAAGATAAGATTTTTTTTTCATTTTGAAAAATAAAGTTTCTAAGCTAGAAATAATTCTATTTTATGATAGAAATTGATTGATTGATAGAATGAATAAAATCTCATTAAACATAAGTAATAAAACGAACTTAACTAATATTATTTTATCAAAATTAAATTTTTATTCGATCCCTAATATAACTATTTATAAGATTTATTAAATCAAAACGTTCGCTTTAACCGTCTTTCAAGAAGACGACCTTCTCGCAGCACCCGATGTGATTCACCCGCGTCTTTGGTTACTGCTCTGCTGCCGTCGCGTATAGTATTACTATTACGACGTAGTAGCGTGATGTTACATAGGCTATAACCTTTCTCAAGAACTGGTCTATCATACGCAAAAAGAATTGCTTAAATCTGACTGGTAGTTCTAGAGATTCGCGCGTTCAAACAAACAAATCCTTTCGCTTTATATAATAGTGTAAATTAAGTTTGTCATAATCTCCACGCTAAGTGAGGGTATCTATATTTAATACGCAAGTAATTTTGGTACGTGATACCTTTTTCCTTTGGCTGTTGTTATAAGCTACTATACCGTACAACGAAAAGCAGCGTTATCTGTGTACACGTTACTGCTATTACCAAACCGCTCAATGAGGGGGAAAGTTTGCTATAAAAACTCTTCCCTTGGGAGAGTCTAATGTCCAGTCGTTAATTTCTAAACTGACGACTTGATAAAGCTAACTATGATAAACGCCTGCCATGGGTCCAGTCAAGTAGCAAATAATAATATCACAATTACACAACGCTATTTATAAAGTAAGCATATGTTATAGCTTGTGATATGGGTTCTAGAATGTGGATAAACAAACTTACTTAATATACTTTTCTTTTTGTAAATACATCTAATATTATAAATGCAAAAGTGTGTGTGTATATGTGTGTGGGTTTTTGTGTGTGTTTTTTACCACTCAGCGCCTAAAAGGCTGAATCCTTTTCGATGAAAATTAGTATATAGATAAATTTGGTGCCAAAACGGACATAGGCTATTTTTCATCCCGAAAACCTGTCTGGTTTCCGAGATAGCACATTTTAATCGCGGCGAGGCTAGTACATTCATAAATTTGATTGGAAATTCATACATAATGTAAATAAAATGTTTTTAGAGTGACAATGAGATAAAAACGAACTTATAATAAAAAAACTAATAAATAAAATACTTACATATAATGGCCAATAACACCTCTTTCCACACGAAACATTTTTCTTTCCTTACAGATTCTTCTTGTAATCGTGTTTGAGTTATCGTATATACCATGATAACACTAATAACAGTCCAACACACTTAATAAATTTTTACTAAACATTAATAAAAATAACAGTACCTGTTACAATACTAGTTACAATAACTGATAATAATAACCGAATTAAATAATAAGTGACAATAATAGTGACGGAATTTTATTATTATCTTATTTGCTTGGCACACCGTCTGGAAGGAAACTCACTGTGTGTATGGTGCTTTTATTCAATTGTCTGCTATTTACACACTGTTATCTTACACTTGCTGATAAAGAATGGTTCACATAGAGTAATAGACTTTACATAAGTAGGTTCATTGTGTTGTATTGAACTCGTAATCTGAGAAATTGATTTTAATCAGGTCTGTAAAGTGATATTGACCGCTGGACCCATAATTATTAGTTATATAACACTTATTTTCAAAATATTTTTGATTAAAACTCTAGTTTTCTCAAAACAAGTGAAGTAAGTTTCAAATTTAACCCTTTTATAGACACAATAGATGTTTTATTGTTATCAAGGCCATAAAAGTTTACTGTCCGGCAGTGTTAACAAAAATATTACGTTTTTCAGCTTAATTAATGTCAATAAAATTAAATGTTATAAATATTTTTTTAAATTTATCATTACTTTTATTACTATGTTGTCTTGTTAAATAAAACCTATAATTTAATTAGATAATATAACAATATAACACAACGAACTCAATATATTTATTTACACTACACACTGTAAAACCACACTTTGTTAAAAACACTAATATGTGTACGCCGCGTAATAATAACACACTTTAAACTAATATAACACTTCCGATCACACAATTAAAGTTCAAAATTGTCAGTATGGGTATTTTATGGTCGTATTTATATTAAAATATGTAATGTTTGTGATAAGTAAGTTAATGCTGAAGACGTGACGGTCTACTCGTCAGACATGACTGATTGAATGCGCAGGAGTGTTTAGATTGAAGCGAGTGGATTCATGGTAGAGTGTAGTTCGATGTTGGTCAATAATTTTTTGTTTATTTTTGGATCATTTTTTTTTATTGCCGACAGTGGCAGACGAGCAAGCAGCCCACGTGATGGTAAGTAGTAACTATCGCTCATGATAAAGTCAGAGTTTCTAGCATTTCACCTGCAATGCCAGGGGACCCGTGCCGTGAAGGGAGTAGAGTAGGTGAAGGGGTCGAGGGAGGTAAGGTGGATAAAATTGGGCCTCAGGCACTCTCAAATGTGTTTATCTTCTGCATCTCTAGTAAATTAAATTTATGTAAAAAAATAAAAATACATTAAATTAAGTCAGGCATTATGTCCGCCATTACATATTGTATGTATAAAGTTGATAAATAAAATAAATAAAATAAATCATCCATTACGTATTGTTGTGAACTAACAACCGACGGATGAGAGTGGCTACCAAGTGGTGGTAGTGGTCAACCAGCATTTGTTTCTCGACTGCAATATGATAATGATACTTATTGACATTCACAAATTCCCTTAGAAATTTCCTTTTGTACCCTTTATTAGTCTTTTTATATTTAGTATGGTAATTTCAAGATGATCAAAATCTAAACGATTATTATAGAGATAAGCATTTGATTTTTTGTATGTTTGTTTGCAACGATTTAACTAAAAACCTACTTTATCAATTAAAAAAAATTACTTTTAAAAAAATTTATAAAGCGGGTAACACAGGCTATATTTTATTATGTAATCATGCTATGGACGATAATGCAAACATATTTACATAAAGACTAAAAAATTATATAACTGGCTGCCATAGTGAAGGCCACCATGCCAGCAGTTTGTGGCGATGAGTTTCGAAATGGTAGCCACTACTTCTAGATTCCGCTGTCTGCTTTTTATCAGTCAGAGTGAAGACACTTTGGAAGAAAGAAAGAAAAAATGTATTTTAGATCTGCTACAGGATACACACATTTCATTTTACAAGTTGCAGTATTAACATTATAATCAGAATCCTGCAGGAGACCAAAAAATGGATCCTACCTCAGCATTATGCTGCAGCAATAACAATTCACTGAGCTGATTTTCTGTTAGGCCCAATGACATCGCGGATGCCTATAAGCCGAAAGTCTACAAAAAAAGTTTAAATTATATCAAAAGGCTAATATAAATTAAAAAAAAAAACTGGACTATCTACGGTGACGAAAAGTATCACAAAGCAATATGACTTTTTTTTAGGTATGGAAATCTAGGACGCACTGTTTTTGAGATATTAGCGTAGAAGCGAAAAATTTGTACATTTAACCCCTCTTCCCCCATCAGCTCACCTCTTAGAAGAAGAGACTTTTAGTATGTTCACTCCCTGATCACCCTAAACACGTTTCTGAAAAAAATTGCTAAGTTACTTGCTTGAGTAAGTCGAAATGGCCCTGTGGATAAGGCACCCGATTCGTAAACACGAGATAGTGGGTTCGAATCCGGGCAAGTACCAATGTGATTTTTCAAATCATATGTACTTTCTAAGTTTATCTTGGACATTTCTGACTAACGGTGAAGGAAAACATCGTGAGGAAACCTGGACTTAAATGTCTGAAATTGCCAATCCGCCTTGAGCAAGCGTGGTGATTAATGCTCATACCTTCTCTATATTTTTTTATTGTTCTTTTTCAACTCTATGTACATATGTTAGTATACGCTTACCAACTATATGCTGGCCTTGACGCTCACCAAAAGAGAGAGCCTGGAGATTTTCTCACACAGGTTTCGAACCTATTACAAACTCCAGCTCTCACTAAGGTTTATTTACTGCAGCACTTATTTTAAGACCTAACTATGTACCTACTAACCTTTTTGAGAGAATAAATTATTAAATTATTATTAAATTATTATTATAAATTATTATATGAGAAGAGACCTTTGCTCTGCAGTGGGACAGTAAATAGGCTGGTATTATTATTATTATCGTTTGAGTAAAGAGAGATGATGTATTTACATAATGACAGTGTAATAGACGCTTAGTTGGCAGAAATAGCTTACCATGAGATTACCAGCTGATTTTTGTACATGCTATAAAAACCATTAAATATTGAATTTTGTAATGTAACTAGTTGAATTATTGATTTATGATCGCAAGACGTTTTAGTTATATTTATAGTCTGATTTGCTCACCGATGTTTCCATATAAACTGGAGCGTATATTCTCGTCGTCGTCGAGAATTTGATCGTAAAGATTTTTGGAATTATCATCGATATCTTAAGGTAACTAATTAAAGATGTCAAATTTTGCTGTTAAGTAATTTTTCTATAATGCAGTATGGTCAATTTTACAAATTGATATAGGTATAAGTTTAAAGATTAAAATGTTCTTTTTTGAGTGATGCGTCCAAAAATTTTCGAAATTCACCGTCACTTACGCTGTAAGATCTTGCTTCTTACTAAATGTCATGTTGCTAGGTCGACGGGTACCCCGTTACGGCTTTCGATTTTTTTGCAAATTTATAAAAAATCAACAGAAACCCGAAAAAATATTGTCTATTTTTTAACAGAGAAGGAAACATTATAGATAACTACAACACATAATAAAATTTTCCTAACAATTATACTATTAGAATATTCAGCATTATATACCCAGTTTTAAAATTCACAACGACTGGTACACATCCACAAAGACTGATGATCACATTGACTAGGTACATGTTGACAAAACAAGTGACTAATAAAATATTAATTGTAGAATTCCCCATGACATAGGAATTGTTCCTTAGTGCTAGTTGATACCAAACAAAAACATACTACCAAAACATAAACACATCGTACACGTTCCTGGCATCGCAGTAGCAATGCTAGGGACTCTAAGTCGTCCATGAGCAACAACTATCACTTATCATCACGTGGGCTTTAAGCTCGTCTGCCACAGTCAGCAACAAAAAACAAACATCAAGCAAGTATACTTGCCTATTCAAAGACCATCATCAATCAGTATTATTATGAATGTGTTGAGACACATATAGCGTCCTTTTTTCATAGTATCGGTTAGAAAGAGACAAGAAGAACTCAATCATCTTGTTACTGCAATTTAGATATTATTGTGACCTGCTTTTCAAGGACGATAGTTAACTAAACTAGAATTGTTTAATCCAGAGATATAAGAGATATTTATACCAATAAGTGTCAGATCATCTATTTAGAGATGATCTATTTTATTAAATACAGCGGAAGAGTTTGTTTGTTTGAACGCGCTAATCTCAGGAACTACCATCGGATTACAATAATTAATTTTGCGTTTGATAGCCCTGCCCTGTTCTTGAGGAAGGATAACATCACGTTATGAGCGACGGGAGTAAAGCAGCGAAAAGCCAGTGCAATTTCTTTTTTGATATAAAGAAACGTTAGCCAACCAGCATTTTACCGCACTACATTATAACTGTCATTGCGCTACAGAGGCAGTTAAACAACTCTTTTCAATAATTATATTTGGTGCTTACATTTTCTTCAGTTAAAACTTGCGACAATCACGGCAAACTTGAAATTGTTCGATCTTCCAGACGAATGACAAGAATCACAAATAACAATGGTCCGGATCGACTGGGGAAGTAGGTATTACCCTCTTACAATGATGTTCTATTTGACATATAAGAGTATGTTATACACTAACAAAACACTGACTTGACTGGCCTGCTAGTGGTTAGTGACCTTGACTGCTACGCCGGCGGTCGTGGGTTCGATTCCCACCCAGGACAAACCTTTGTGTGATGAGCATGATTGTTTGTTCTGTGTCTGGGTGTAATTTATTTATAATATGTATGTATTTACAAAAAAAAATGTAGTATATCCGTTGTTTTGTACCCATAACACAAGCAAATATAATTGCTTAATTTGGGACTAGATGGCGCTATTATTATTATTACTAACAAAACAACCCAAAAAAGTGTTCCGCGCAGCAGCCGTTGCACGCATACAACATACGTTGTACACATTCTTCATTCATGTATGAATGAAGAATATGTGTAACGCAGACTAAAGATAATACGTCCCAATTAGGACGTTTTCGGGTCTTCATGATTACGCGTACATATCTGTTAAATAGAATATCATTTCCCTCTCATAGAAAATCGACGTAAGGGTAAGTATCCATACTATTGCGTTTCATTTTCAGTAGATGAGAGTGCCCGAGGCCCAAATACCTCCTCAGTCTTTTTCATTTTCCTTTTTCGTTCCTTATCTCCTTCTCCGTGATCAGCAATGGCTTGATTGTGTTTTCTAAGTATGCTGATACTTGAAAAACACATCCATCTCTATAGGTTACAGTTACCATCAAGTGGGCCTTATGCTTGTTTGCCACTACAGTTATTTAAAAAAGAATGTTATTTCGACAAAAATTGAGCATACATTTTATTTTTTTTTATTTATATTAGCCTACCAAAGTGACTCTACCCCGCCTGATGGTAAGCAGTTAGTGGAATCCAGAAGTGGTGGCCACCATACCAAAAGCTATCGTCTTAAACTGCTGGTATGGTGGCCTCCACTATGGCGGCTGCAAATGGGGTTAGATGAAGCGAATGAGGGACGTGAGGAAAGAGGAAAGGGGTGAAATTGGGCTTCCGGCACTCTCACTCACCGAACGAAACGCAGTAGTAACGATACTACTACTCTTAAGTCGATCTTCTGTGAGAGGGTAGTACTTCCCCGGACGATCCGGCCCATTCATGCTGAAACCAGCGTGGATCTACTACCGTCACAAATTAAAAATGTCACGACAAATACATACATTGAAGACCATAACTTGACGTCGTTTTATTAATGACTTTTATGACCAGTGTGTGTTGCCAGTGATGACATACGGAGCAGAGACGTGGTCGCTAACTATGGGTCTTATCCGAAGGCTCAAAGTCGCTCAGAGGGCGATGGAGCGGGCTATGTTAGGCGTCTCCCTGCGCGATCGCTTGAGAAACGAAGAAATCCGCAGGCGAACCAAAGTGACTGACGTGGCTCGCAGAGTTGCTTCTCTGAAGTGGCAATGGGCAGGACATAGCTCGCAGAACTGACGGCCGCTGGGGCAGAAAGGTTCAAGAGTGGCGACCACGAACCGGAAGACGCAGCGTGGGCAGACCCCTCACAAGGTGGACCGACGACCTTATAAGGGTGGCGGGCAACCGATGGATGAGGGCGGCGAACGACCGGCTACGATGGCGAAAATTGGGGGAGGCCTATGTCCAGCAGTGGACGTCTTTTGGCTGATATGATGATATGATGATGATGATCGTACTGCGATCACCAACCTTGCCAAGCCTGGTGACAATGTAATACACCTTACTTTGGGTAATTCTGGTCTGATCCCCTGTATGTAATACCCTGGAGGATCAGTGAACGTCCTCAGGCTTACTTATCACTCAGCGCCTAAACGGCGAAATGATGAATCAAGAAAATTATTATGTAGATAAATTCGGTGCCGGAGACGGACATAGGCTAATAACATAGTCCCGAAAATCAGTCTGGTTTCCAATGGGAGACAAAACATTAGGTACAGGAGAAGCCGTGAGTTACTGCTAGTATATTATAAGTAACTTCACCACAAATTTATTAAGGCGTAAAATTAACACAATTTGCGTGTTACTAAAACCTTTAGCCCTATCAGAAAACCGCAGTCTTTTAGTTAAACTTAATCAAACTACTTATCAAGGTTTCCTATCTACACAATATTAGCGGTTTTACCCTCGCCTTGTACTTACATAATGGATTAGAAGTTTTTCAATTAAACAACCTGTATATCCTTTTAGGTGTCGTTAATTAATTAATTGCTTTTAAATTCATATTATTCAAAACTAGCCACCCGCCCCGGCTTCTCACATGGTTATTATGGAAAGCTGTATAAAAAGTAAGAAATCATTGCGTTCAAAGTTCTATTTATATGCAAATAATACATTTAAAACTTAATTTGCGTTATTTTCATAGTAAAATAACTGTAAGCATTATGGTTACCTACTTTTTATAGCTTTCACCTAATTCTAGCATATAGAAAGTGTTGGAAACTGCTTGTAAACCCAATAGAACTTTAGTGTTAAGGCTTGCTTTGCTTTACTGTAAATGTCAAGGGTGACAGAGAAGTTTCTCTCTCTCTCATATGTCATTGGTGTGACATGTCTGTTTTTATTATTTCCGAATAAAAATCTATTTCGATCTCTTACAATAGTACTTTAATTGGCGATAATCCATCAGAAAGAACATATTTTTAAAATAAAAGCCTTAATTAAATTGAAAACCACGTATTTTGACACTAAATTGCGTCGTTGTCACACATGACGCATAAACCCTCATATACGTTCGCAACACATCTAGGAACTCAGTAAAAAACTGTATGCATAGGAACGACTATATTAAAAGAAACAAAGATAAAGCACTAGTTATTTGTAACAGTTTACTAAATAAATAAAGTACTATGTACATTACTCAACCTTAAATTTTAATTATAACTCTAAAATACAATTAAATGAATAATAACTTAATTATCATTAGTATATTCACGTCAATATATTATTCATGTTGAACAAATATGATGAATGAATACGTGAGCATACGATGGTAGAGGCAGTCATATAAAACTTAGAGAGATTAGATATAAGTACACTTTGATAAATATAACACCTTTATGAGATGATACTACTGAATTTACTAGAATTTGAAGACAGGGACATAGTAATATTAAGGTCAAAGAAGTAGCACAACCTAATTGAAGAGCATGTTTTTTTTAAAAGCGGCACAGATAAGATTTTTACGGTAGTAGATCCACGCTGGTTTCAGCATGAAGGGCCGGATCGACCGGGGAAGGTTTACCCTCTCATAGAAGATCGACTTAAGAATATTAGTTTTTATGCTAATGTGTTTCGCTCGGTGAGTGAACGCGCCGGCAGTCCAAATACCCAAATACATCCTCTTTCGTTTTCCTTTTCCCTCCTCATTCCCTTCTCTGTGGTCGGCAACGACTTGGTTGTGTTTTCTAAGCATTATTACTTCTGCGATGCTTGGAAAACAGCCATCTCTATAGGTTACCGTTACCACTTACCCTTTTTTGGTCACCATTCATCATGCCGTATGCTTGTCTGCCATCAAAGTTGTATAAAAAAAAGAAAATACTATAGGTAGAAGAGAAAGTTAGGCGTGTGTAACACAAACATTTCGCTACCTATTTAGAGTTCCATGTAATGAAGAGTATGATGCAATTTACTAAGCACAATTAGGTACGAGCTACAATTTATTTTTTATATTTTCTTTTTAGTTAGTAGGTAAACCTAAACCTACACATGAATTTGAAGTACCTATCTTACTTGGTTTCAAACTCACTATCTCTTATAGGCGACTGGAAGTTCAATAACAAAAATTCGTATGTCGTATTTTGAAACACATATAATCAAAATAACATTCAAAAATTCATATATTTCATATCGTAAACATATTCATAGTACGTATATTATATGTAGTAAATAAGCATACACGAAGCGCTAAAAACTTCACCAACGTTTAGTCACAACCTCGCAGTCTTATTATAACCTTACTTTGTCTCTATTATATTTCTATGAGGTAGTAGATCCACGCTAGTTTCAGCATGAGTGGGCCGGATTGTCCAGGGAAGTACTACCATCTCATAGAAGATCGACGTAAGAGTAGTAGTATCCGTACTACTGCGTTTTGTTCGGTGAGTGAGAGTGCCGGAGGCCCAATTTCTTCTTTTCACACCTTTCTCATTCCCTTCTCCTAACCCCATTCCCAGTCATTCCATATATCAGCAGTTTAAGACGATGGCTTTTGGTATGGTGGCCATCAATTCTGGATTTCACTGACTGCTTACCATCAGGCAGGGTGGGAGTCACTTTGGTAGGCTAATATAAAAAAAAATATTGTTTTAAATGGTGCAAAAGAAAAAGACAAAACACAAAGTAAGATTAAAATAATACTGCTATAATAAAGGGTGGTAAGCCTTCTGGTCAGTCAGGTTATAGAAATATCGATAAGAAACAATATTTTTTTACCCTTACTACAGAACCTTTAAGGTAATATTGATTTCTCTAATCTGTGGTAATATTGTCTATTCTGTGCTATAATTTACACTCACACATTAACTATGTTTCACAGTGATTTTATTTGAAACTTTACTTCGACTTACAAGTGTGAAAATGTTCATGTATTTTTTGCTAATTTCATTCCTGGGTATGGTTTAAGGTATAGTAATAGTACCTACCTCTTAAGGTCACTGTAGTAAGGTTCAATGACTTCTTATCGTGTGATAGTAGAAGAGGAGTTAGATTGATATCAAAATTAAGTTTATATCAAGTATTGGAAAGTCCTTTAACCTTTGAAGTTCATTTAAAAGTAAGTAAGAGTAAAGTTAAAGTAAAATTCCAAACAGAAATTTATTTGCATATTTATTTAATTACATGCACACTAATACCTCAAACGAATAATTATGCCGACAAATATTAAATGTACTGAATCTCTGAAATACACATATTCCATATACATTTTGAAGTGCTGAATGTTATTTTAAATTTCTCTCTTATATTCAAGAGACTGCACACTTATTTTCAGTACTTGTACGGCTATTTTATACATGCTGCAAATGTTTCAAGCAAACACTCTCATGGGAAATTATAGTTGCATTTTTGAGGAACAAGTTTGGTTATAAAAGTATTATTGTATACCTACCTACTTAAAAATGAACGTTTGAACAAAGACAGGCTTACAATTTATCAATTTATCTAGACAATAAGGATAGTATTAATACTTACTTTGTTAAATTAAATTTTCAAGACAAAGTTGCATATCGTATTACACTTTTCATTAATTTCCATTCCATGATTTTCAATTCGTGGTGTCTTTAAATAGATTTAATATTATATTTTCCTTTTTGTAATGAAGGAAAGCTGATATCTTTTATTTCCAACTCCTCCATTTTATTTTTGACTAGCTTTCCGCGACGCGGTTTCACCCGCGTCTTTGGTTACTGCTCTGCTCCCGTCGCCAACAGCGTGATGTTACATAGCCTATAACCTTTCTCAAGAACTAGGCTATCATTCGTAAATTGAAATATTCAAATGCGAGTGGTAATTCCAGAGATAAGCTCGTTCAAACAAAGAAACAAACAAACTTTTCCGCTTTATTTAATAGTATAATTAAATTTACTACGGAGTTTAATTCAAAGGTTTAGCAATCCCCAGGATCTTCCGAGTTCGCAAGAGTTCTTCACCGTGGTAGTCCTGATTAACATAAATCACAGTGAGGTGTGTGTGTTAATATATTGTCTCGTTTTAACAGATTTAGATACTGTATTTATTGCAGTTTAAACTCACAAAATTTTAAAAGTAAATAAGGAACATAAAGCTTGTAAATTGTAAAACAGCGAACAGTGTGTAAACAGACCAATAACAAGACAGTGGATACTTTAAATTAAATTTTAATAACAGACATTTAGTAACGCGTGAAATAGTTAGTAAAGGAATTAATGATCTAAATTATACTAGTATTGAACTTAAATTTCATATTGCACTGTTTAGCTCTTTTGCGATATTGGTTCACTGCAAAAATAACGTTTCTCACAAAGCAGGGTAAGCTAGATAGTAGCAATACTCTCTAGGGAAAGATCGCGACAGTCGTAAACCAAGAACGATTTATTTGAGATGCAATCGTTTTTGAGCTCTCTGTGGCGTGCGCTGTAATTCAAGGCTTGTTTACGGTTAAGAAAAATACAAATATATATATTCTTTAGATTTTATTCTTAGAATTTTATTTTAAATTTAGAATTGTTGTTAATCTTTAAGTTATTTTATAAATTATCATCTTTATAAAGGTTAAATAAATAGATAATTTTGTAAAGTTCCTTGTTACACAGCTCATGAAAAACTCATGTCTGAAATTGCCAATCCGCTTTGAGCAAGTGTTCATTATCATTCATTATCTTCTCTTTATGAGAAGATGCTATTGCCCAGCAACGAGTTAATAACAACATATTATTATTTTTATCCTACTTTGTTAAGAAATTGAAAAGTCAAATACTAAAGATATTTTAGTGGCATTTTAAGTAAATACATCACACTAACTTTACAACAACTTCACAGTAAAAGTTTATGACCGTGTATAAAAATTTCGGTCAACCAAATACTTTTAAAGAAACCGACCTCATAACATCGCACCTTTCAGTATAAAAGAGGTATATGACAAAATACTCCTTTACGGAAATATCTGTCTTGTGCTGATTGCTACAAAGTAAACAATTGCGTAATCGATTTAAACTTTTTATATCGCTTTTACAATAAAAGCGCGACATTGTAGCCAAACTGCAACATATTGCAATATACTGATTAATTTTGATAAACTTGTTTTATGTTCTGGAAGAAAATTTATATTCTTTGGAATTATATTAGAGTTCGAGGATGTTGAGGATGTTGAGGTTGACACTAGGTTGACCACTAACCATTCAATAAGAAGAGTTAATTATGAAGGTTCTGTATAAAGGGTTTATATTATATCTGTTAGTCATCTAGCGGGATTATATTTCATGGACCATTATAAGTAGACAGCTGAATTTTCACAGAGTATGTATTGCCTGTTGTCGCAAAACGGTTCTTTGCAAATAAACAAAAATAAAATAAGGAATTTCCCGAAACAAATGGTTTTAGTACTGAACCTTCGTCTTTTATATAAAATCTATCGCTGCGCCTGCAATGACTATGTAATTTTTTCTTTTTGATGCCATTTTGATTCTTGTCTAAATACGAAAAAAGATCAAATTTACCAAAATAAAATCAAATAGCGGCTTTTGCAGTTGCAGCGACGATTTGCCTTACTAATCAAATCAAAACTTAAACCTGACTACATGAACTAAAATCTATGTCCGTTTAAAAATACGCAAAGAAATGTACATAAAATGAACCTTTTCTCGTTACAAAGACCTCAATAGCAACAAGTCTGTGGGTGCCATAGATAAATGCCTTAACTTTTACTTTAACAAAACTTTTGTAATAGATTGGTGTAATAATATCTTTTGGACCCTTTTTTTAAATGGGATAATCATTTTTTTAGTTGACATTTACAAATGATGTCATAAAGCGGACAGGATACTGCGAAGCAGCTATTTATTTTTGTGGTACGTCTATATAATCGTGTAAATTTAGTTTGTGATTTATTTAGATAAAATTTAAAAGTAATAAGATTAGTGATAGTTTTATTAATTACCAAGAAACGAAATTCTAATATAACCTTAAAAATTAAACTTTTAAGGTTTAAAATTAGGTATTTCGTGTATTAGGTATAACCTGAACAATCGAACAGTCTTCTTCTACCCATCATGACATCTTGATATAATTGAATGCAAAACATTTATTCTTTTTTTTTTTTTTTTTTATATTATAGCCTACCAAAGTGACTCCACCCCGCCTGATGGTAAGCAGTCAGTGGAATCCAGAAGTGGCGGCCACTATACCAAAAGCCATCGTCTTAAACTGCTGGTATGGTGGCCTCCACTATGGCGGCTGGGAATGGGGTTAGAGGAAGGGAATGAGGGATTCATTTCCTATTCGCATTTTATAAGAGGTACGGTATGCTGCTTATTTCTCAACATCACAAATATTTTATGCTAGCTTCTCAGCGTGGTTTCATCCGCGTCTATGCTTACTGCTCTGCTCCTATTGCCAGTAGCGTGATGTTATATATCCTATAACCTTCCTCAAGAACTGGGCTATCATACGCAAAAATAAATCTTCAAATCTGACTGGTAGTTCCAGAGATTAGCGCGTTCAAACAAACAAACTCTTTCGCTTTATACATATAATAGAATAGATTTTATATTTTGTACTTAACTTTTTATTGTAACAAGCTAACATGTTTGGTTGTCAAACTGACTTTGTAAGGTTAGCTTGTTGGCGATTAAATATGATTATTTACTGGAAAAGTTCATCACGTACATAATCCCTTTCATTAGCAAACTTTTCAAAGCTTGTTACCTTTAGCCAGAGATATAATTCATATAAAACTAGGTAATTGACAATCAACGACGTGTCGGTGTTGTGTCAGGTCCTAAATCAACAGCGGTTTCGATAGAAAGGTATGGTAATGAGGGCAGGTCTGTTACGTGCATGTAATTAACTTGTAAGTCTCTTGTTTGAAGGTGATTTGGAGGTTCTAGGATACAGCTTTAAAGCATGTATAAACGAAGAAAACATTCATAGTTATGTCAGTGATCATGATCAGTTTTGTCAATAATAAATTCATGTTTCCTTAGTAACTAATATTGTTAAAACTATTATCGTCTATGATACAACCAACTCTGGTACTGCTGAGATCGCCTATACGTCAAAAAGTGGGCCTAATGTTTGTTTTATTATTATACTAACTTGCCACGGCGCGGTTTCACCCGCGTCTTTGTTTACTGCTCTGCGCCCGTCACCAACAGCTTGATATTGAAACCTATAATCTACCTCGAGAACTGGGCTATCATATTCAAAAATAATTTTTCAAATACGACTGGTCGTTTCAGAGATTAGTGCGTTCAAACAAACAAACAAACTCTGTCGCTTTATATACTAGTATAGATAACATAAGTAATATTAATTACTAACATATTATATTAATAATTTCACTAACATATCTATGGATCTTTTAGTTATACAGTAAGGTAGTAGATCCACGCTGATTTCAGCATGAATGGGCCGGATCGTCCGGGGAAGTACTACCCTCTCATAGAAGATCGACTTAAGAGTAGTAGTATCCGTACTACTGCGTTTCGTTCGGTGAGTAAGAGCGCCGGAGGCCCAATTTCCCCCTTTTCTCTTTCCTCACCTCCCTCATTCCCTTCTCCTAACCCCATTCCCAGCCGCCATAGTGGAAGCCACCATACCAGCAGTTTAAGACTATGGCTTTTGGTATAGTTGCCGCCACTTCTGGATTCCACTGACTGCTTACCATCAGGCGGGATAGAGTCACTTTGGTAGGCTACAATATAAAAAAAAAAAAAAATATGAACTAAATGAATTATGGAAAAATTATATATTTAAGACGAAAAATTACGGCATATTTTTTGCGTGCGTTTTTACTTACGATAAAATATACCAAAACAACGTCTGACATTTTACGACATTTTTGTACTTAAGCTGTGATATAATATGAGTCCACATGTTCTATTAAATTTAATAAACCGTAAATGTCTATCAGATCATTGTTGTATTGATGATAAATTTGACTGAAATATTTATTTGAGAACTGTTTAAGACTTTTTGAAGAAGTCTAATGGAACTTAATAGGAATTACCAATTACGGTTTTGATGCCGGCTTCTGAATTTTTTTCTGTAAATAAACCATGACAACACTTTAAGACCGAAACCAAGAATCAAGTTCTTTTCAATACTATATCTAAAGGCTCTAAAAACACATTTGGGAACAATTTATTACAAATAAGTCGTGTTCAAAGCTCTTTGAATACTAAACGAGAAAGTTGCGACAAATATTTGTATTAAAACATTATTCGTAGACGTCGTAGATCTGCAAAGAGCTGTGTCAACACAAAAAACACTTTATCATCTCCAACATACGAATATAACAAATATTGTACATATTCAAGCGTCACTTGAAAAATCATTCTGACTTTATATAGATGAAGAAATGAAAGATATTGTTGGTAAATAAAATGCTTGTTTATATTGTAAATAAATCTTCTTATTTGTTAGTAGTAAAGACTTTGGAGGTCCATTAGACCCATACACGAAAAGACAGTGAAAACCATCTAAAATGGGGCAAGCAGCAGAATTCTAAACTGGTAAAAAAAGAGTGTACTTTCTAAGTTTATCTTGGACATTTCTGACGTACGGTGACGGTGAAGGAAAAAATCGTGAGGAAACCTGAACTTTAAAGTCTGAAATTGCCAATCAGCCTTAAGCATTGGTGATTAATGCTCATATCTTTTCTCTATGAGAAGAGGCTTTTGCCCTGTAGTGGGACAATAAACAGGCTGGTATAGTAAAAAAGCAGATATCATACATTTTACTGCGATGGTCAATCCACGAAAAGAGACATGAGCGACTGGTTTAATAATACCAGCATGTTTACTGCCCCACTGCAGGGCAAAGGCCTCTACTTATATAGAGAAGGCATGAGCATTAATCACCACGCTAGCTCAAGGCGAATTGGCAATCTCAGACCTTTAAGTCCAGGTTTCCTTACGATGTTTTCCTTCACCGTCAGAAATGTCCAAGATAAACTGAGAAAGTACATATGATTTGAAGAATCACATTGGTACTTGCTTAGATTCGAACCCATAACCTCGGTCACTACCTGAACGACTGAAGCGACGGTTTTTTGTCACTCAATAAGAATCATTTATTAAAACAAACCAAAACTACAAAGAAGGAAAAAGAACGAAACCTAGGATATACCATTTATCTAGTAAGGTTACGAGAACAGCTGAAAAAGAATCCAACACATTTATTATGGCCACAATTTTGCTTTAAAGAGCCATTTTTCTAGTAAATTCTGTAACATTTATTTTGTGTTTTTTAATGTACTTAATGCACTTTTATAAGTATTTAAAAATAGAGCTGTTTATTTTATAGAACTTTTGTATGATAATGAGTTAAAACATATCTACCAGTCTTAGACTGCCGAGAGGGTTGCTGCATACACATAGCCCGCTTCACTTCGGTATCAAAGTTTAATTTCATTTCAAAACAAATGACTAAGGAAAATATCACGGCAATAATGACGTATTGAATCATTCAGATTTACAAAGGCGCTAAAAATATTGAAATTTTGAAGATGACTAAAAAATATATGTTAAAATATAGCAAATATATATGTAACATAATAAAATATAGCCTGTGTTACCCGTTCCTTTTGTAGCTTGTTAAAGAAGAAAGAATTTTTTAAATCATTTACGCAGATCTTCATTTAAATCGGAATACATAAAATCTAATATTTTCTCTTTATAATAATTAGTTTTTATTTAGTATTGAAGCAACGCTGCCTATTTCTTGATTTTGCTTAATTTTTGGGAATAAATTCTAAATACATTAATGCTATAATTTAAAATTATTTTTTGTTATTTTCTATTGCTCTGAATTTTTTATTGTTTTACAAAGGTACGAGCATACTTAATTTCATTCGTTATAATAAACTTTTAAGACCGATATTACTTTATTTAAAACTTGTATCTTTTACTATAACCTCTTTTCTTTCCAAATGGTTCTTTGATTGATTGAATTACATCACATTATCAAGAAAAGGTGTTCAATTACTCTTGCTCCATCTCTTGATCGTGTCCCTAACTTTTAGAATCGCTGGCCTAAATAAACGGGATTTGATTAAAAACCAATACCTTTTGTTTTAAAGTTATTAACCTAAAATACGGAGGGTGCAATAGGGATGGCAACGCTTTGAAAGGAATTAATGAGGTTCAGAATAGCGAAGTTCTATTGAACTTATCTACCCACGCGACAGACAAATAAGATGGATCGCATTTTTTCGTATTTGACTCGGTGTTAATTAAATTGTAGGACTATAATTTGGGTTTATTATTTTCAAATTCTTTATTCTTTGCGCTATTCAAAATAAAATATCGAGTGGTTAGAGATCAACCTAGCGTCAGTATTTGTTCAGGTCGCCAATAATTTATTACAGAAGCATCCAACTTGACCTAACGTATGTTATCAACTTGGTAATAACCAGGACCGACTTTTAACGTGCCCTCTGAGGCACGGAAACAGATCAAATACTACTATGCGGTCACCCATCCATGCGCGTGCCACACTCTAAGTTGCTTAACCCGCTAATTGTTTACTGATCAGTAAGCGCGACGAGCTATGAGCGTCGCGCTTACTGATCAGTAAACAATTAGCGAGCTATGAGCGAAACAGAGACTTTAACAGGTTACGGAATAGCTGATAGCGTTTTTATTTTTCGGATTCCTCTCATTCTAAACAATCTTCCGTTTAGTTTTAAATGAGTCCAGTTTCCAGTGAGCCTATGTTTCGCGATGACAATTAATAATGCCCAAGGTCAGACACAACTAAAAGTTGTGGGCGTGGATCTAAGTATTAGCTGTTTTTCGCACAGTCAGCTTTATGTGGCTCTATCACGTGTTAGCATTCCTAGCAGCCTATGCTTTGATCCCCGATGGCTATACGTCTAATCCATACATCCATACACCCATACATATTATATAAGGCTTTGTCCTGACTGACTGACTGACTAACAGACAACGCACAGCCTAAACTGCTGGTCGTAGTGACTTGAAATTTGGCGGGTGTGGTGGATTTAGAAGGGTGAAATTAGGGATGAAATATTCTATACAAAGATCTTTAGCTTTTGAAGCTAGCAACTTGAAATTTACAGGGACGGGGAGGGAGGGAAAGGAGGGAGGAAAAGCAGGGAGGAAAAGGAGGAATTGAGGAGAAGGAGGAAGGGAGGGGAAAGTGAGAGGGAAGTGATGGGGGAGTGAGAGGAAAGTGATGGGGAAGTGAGGGGAAAGTGAAGAGGAAGTGTGGAGAAAATGCGAGAGAAGTGAGGGGAAAGTCAGGAAGAAGTCAGAGGGAAGTCAGGGGAAAGCCAGGGGAAGTGAGGGAGAAGTGAGGGGAAAGTGAAGGGAATGTTAGAGGAAAGTAAGAGGAAAGTGAGGGGAAGTGAGGGGGAATTGAGGGGAAAGTGAGGTGGGTTAGAGGGCAGTGAGGGGGAAGTGAGAGGGAAGTGAGGGGAGAGTGAGGGGAAGTAAGGGGGAGTAAGGGGGAGTGAGGGTTAAGTGAGGGGTGAATGAGGGAAAAATGAGAGGAAAGTGAGGGGGAAGTGAGGGAGACAGTAGAGGAAGGGAGGAGGAAGGAACGCGGAAAGAAAGGAGATCTCGAATGGTGGAAAAAGGGAGGGGAAGGGATAGGAAGCGATAGGAAGGGAGAGGAAAGGAGGAAAAGAAAAGAGAAGGAAGGGAGAAGAGGGGAAAACGAGGAGGCAAGGTAGAGGGAAGTGGAGGAATGGGCAAGAGATGCTGGAGGAGGTGCAAGGGATGCTGAAGGAGGTGAAGAGGAGAAGAGGGAGGGGAGGAGAGGAAGGAGGAAACTGTGGAGAGTGGAGAAAAAGTGCAATAGGGAAGAAGGGGAAGGGGAACGTTATTGTAGTGAAAATTTGCCTTTGTGTATTGTATATTGTTTTTACGAGGGATATCTTTAGGTAGGTGAAAGAGGATTTGTATGAATGAGAGATTAAAAATAGTATGAAAAACAGTATTTAAACAATATAAAAATGCTATCTATATACATAAAAGCAAAAAGTCACTCACCCACTTATCACGAAATCTTAGAAACAACAAGTGCTAATAATCTCAAACTTTGCATTGTCGGTCCTATTAGGATATAGGTGCTCACTTAGACGGAATTTTGCGAAATCCATCCCGTAAGGGGGTATAAAGGGGTGGCAAAGTTTGTATGAAATTTCTATAGTTTTTATAGTAGGATTACCAAATTACTAGAAAATACTCTTTTTTTATTATTTAGCAACCCCACATTATTAAATGGGCAAATAAGAGTCGCAAGTTTGTGTGAAAGTGGTTTGTCAGTTTTAGCGGTAGCGGGTTTAAACTGGATTCGCCATAGAGACGGGTAATACTGATACAATGTACGATTGCCATAAAATCAGGCACACAATATTCTCATAGAAGCACCCATCTGAATTTTTACGCGAACGAAGTCGCGGGCAACAGCTAGTATTTAATATATTTTTAAAACTTCTTGGATTAATATCGTTTGTATGAAAAATTGCATGAAACTTAAGACCAGTCGAATTATAGATGCTTGAGGAGTCCTTTGTCCAATAGTAGAAATCTTACAATGTGTTAAGGAGCTAGCTTTGTATATTTAATTTACATATTTTTAGGATAAAAAGTAGTTTTGGAATTTTATACAGAACAAAATTGTATAAAAATTAGATCTTTTTTAATCGCAGCCCTATAATCAATTGAATTACTAAGATTACACCTGAATCACCGCTCCAAGGCGTTTGTTAAACCAATTGAGACGTCGATTAGTTTCTGAAAGGTTAAAATCTCGTAGCGGTCTTTCATTTTGTACGAAACGCTGGTTCATTGTTGCCATTTTTATGGAAATTGTTTTTGTAATTTAGTTTAAAAGGAATTTTGTTAAAAGGTCGCAGGTTTTTATGTAATTAATGAAGCAAATGAGCACTTAATTAACTCACATGCGGGTTCTAGGCATTTAGCTGCCTTCTTTTGTATCTTCTAAAAGTTAGTATTTAACCTGAGAACTATAATTGATATATGTATTCGCCTTGTCTTTTAAAAAGAGTTTATCTCTGATATTATATTTTAAAATGTAGGTATTAATGTTTAGTCATATTTTTATTTTGTCATATTAATCATCTTTTCAAGTGCTATAATTTTTATTTTGTAATTAGCTGCGCCCTACAGCACGCCCACGCGGAAAATGCATGACTGTGTTTAATTAATGTAAGCCGAGAACCAAACCGATTTTCGATATAAAAAGTATGCTCTGTCCGTCTCAGGTACCGAATTTATGTACCTACATACCAATTTTCATTAAAACCAGTTTAGCCTTTTAGGCGCTGAGTGGTAACAAACACACACACACACACAAACTTTTGCACTTATAATATTAGTAGTACATTTCCGTAGTCTATTACTATCATCAGCAATCTCTTAGTACACTTACTTTGACTTTATATACCTACTTCATCATTGTCAGCTTACGGCAATCCATTGCTCTGATAGGACTCTCCCATAGTGCGCAATCTTGCCTAATTTCTTGCTGTTTTATACATTTACTTATTAATATTAACAAACAAACACTTAACCACGTACAGTAATATAATAAACTATGCCATTTGCCGCTAAGTGCAGAATAATTACATCTAATATTGTAGAGACCTCCTTTGTCTTGTACTGTCAGAAATTTATATCTTTGAACTCACAACCTCGTGCACAGCAGTCGCTTGCGCTCCCACTGCACCACGGAGGCAGTCAAACTCAAACCCTAACTCAAAGCATTTATTTCATTCTGATCATAAAGTATGATGCATATGAAAAGTCTAAATTACATGAAGTCAGCTAATAACCTACAGCCAGTTCGCTGACGAGGTAGAGTGTGAGAAGAACTGGCAAGAAACTCACGCCACTCTTTTCAATCGCCAGATAATTACAGCTTTTGTATGGCATGTTGTGGTCAATGTTCATGCTTTCCTTGTATGAGTAGAGGCATCCATATAGTGGGAAAACAAACTGGCAGGTATAGACTAAACCCTTTGTAATACCTCGGCCATGTCTTTTGCTTTTTTTCTTGTCTAGAAAGCGGTGACGCATTATGTTGTACATTGTTATTAGCAGCTGGTTAGTCTAGCATAATATTGTCACAGTTTTAAACTATAAATTGTTGATGTCCTAAGATTTTTTTTGTTAATTTAGCCTAACAAAGTGATTCCACTCTGTCTGATGGTAAGCAGTCAGTGGAATCCAGGAGTGGTGGACACCATTCTAAAAGTCAAACAACTAGTATGGTGGCCTTTACTATGGCGGCTTAGTGAGAGAATATTTATAATTTATACTATGTAATCAAAAACATATTAGTAGGTACGTACCGTAGCATGCCTTACCGTACTTTGTGTAAATATGGCGTTTTTATAAAAAAAAACAAACAAAGAAAACCAATTTTGGTATAAGTATACACGTTCTTTAAAAATATTCTGCAAACTTTCAAAAAGTTTTTAGGAGTTATATTAGGTTACAGTTGCATTTCGGAAGTGCACCTGCTCACAGAAATGTTCGAAAGAAACCTGAATTTGATCGCTTGAAATCGCATTTAAGATTAAACATCAACTTCGAAAAGTCCATACATTTTTAATGTGACCACAAAAGTTTCGCCTCTACTTTAAAATGCGTCATCTAAAGACTACAGCATACTACGGCCGCAGCGCGCAAAATTGCGTTAAAGCATATCAAAGCATATTAGTCGTAGTGACAATGCGTTGCGGTGCGGGCCGCATTTGTATTCAGCGATTGTTTATATAAAGTGTACTAAAGTGATGTAGGTTTTCTGTTATGCAATGCGATGCGGTGCGGTCCGTCGTAATTTGCGCTAGCCTTAATTCTAAAGAAAACTTTTCGGTTTCTGAAATTTGATTAAACACTCCATGGGTTAAAATTATTATTAGTTATTATTTTTAAGTGTTCGATCATTGATGCACAGTTAATAATTTAATATGTTGAATGAGTAAAATATTTAAACATTTTTATTACAATTTAATCATGATTGAATTTTCATTAATAAATACGTCATTGCAACGGCTAAATACGCGATATAAAATGTGTTATTTTTAAGTGTTTCAATGTACCTACCTATTAAAGGAAGAAAGAAAGAAGGGCTCTTTTAATCCCACCCTCTCCCTTCTTATCCAGAACGACACGTGCGGGACTGAAGTGCCACCCTTTCACAGTGGAAGCTAAAGAGTCTCGAACCAAACGGTTCAGCCTTTCATACTTTTGTCGCTCAATTAAAGTCTCTTTACAAGCGCATGTGTTTCCATCTAATCGTAATCCTGGGTCTTTTAAGCGTATCCACCACTTTTGGATTCCACTGATTGCTTACTATCAGGCAGAGTGAAGTCAGTTTGGTTGACTAATATAAAAAAAGTATTTTTTTAACTAGCATCAGTGTATATTATATTTATAATTAAAACCAATGAGGTCAAAAGACCAAGTTTAACAAGAGAAGACAAATTGTCCGCTGACAAGATATGAAACCGTAACATATTTGCGAATAGCGGTGAGCCACCATTTTTCATACCCATCCTCTTTGTACTTCAAGGCGCCCTAGAATGAGCAAAATTGTTTCATTTTTATATAAAAATAAAGTTACTACGCAATTATGCCAGTAATAATTCTTGATGATTTAAACACGTAATTGAGGAATAGAGGAGTTAAGACCACTAGCAAAGATTATACAAGACATATCAAGTATTATACTGCCTGTCTATAGTAGCGACGCGAGACTGCAGAAAAACATAGAAAAATATTAACCAATAGTGCGTGTCCACTCGAGTTGAGCGCAAATTCTGTCCAATCCTATTTGATTTTTCGCCGTTTCTTCACGTCGCAGCCACGGTCCACTTCTATGGACCGACAGCCTTATATTACTCTATGCAATCATCATTTATCCGAATAATGGAGATTAAAGCGTCACATGAGAAGGCGTCAGAAAAATGACCCAACACGTATCAACATGCCCCGTCCGTACTTTTGGGGTAATAGTTAAGCTTTGCGAGAGATGTGTGCAATGGCGATAGTCTTATTACAGGGTACTGTTGCCAGTATTCGTGATTTTTTTGCCGTTTTATAATGTTTAAGCTCCATTGATTGGTCTTTTTTTATGTACAATGTATTTAATTACAAAAAAAAGTATTTAAGTATGTTTATCCGTATTCTAGAACCCATACCATAGGCATAAGCATAAGCTTTTTTACAGTAGTAGATCCACGCTGGTTTCAACACGAATGGGCCGGATCGTCCGGGAAAGTACTACCCCTAGAAGATCGACGTAAGAGTTTATTTATTTATTTATTTATCTCATCTCCCTCATTCCCTTCCCCTAACCTCATACCTAGCCGCCATAGTGGAAGCCACCATACCAGCAGTTTAAGACTATGGCTTTTGGTATGGTGGTCACCACTTCTGGATTCCACTGACTGCTTACCATCTGGCGGGTGGAGTCACTTTGGTAGGCTAATATAAAAAAAAGCTTACTTTGGGTCTAGATAGCGTCTAGTCCTTGTTTTATGTTATTGAAGAGTAAAAAGGCATCAGTTTTTACATATTGCCAGTAAACAATTCATCGTTCGCATGCCTTTTCGTAATTAAATCAGAATTTATTTCAATTCTACAGCAATTAGTCTTTGTAATGCAACAATAAATAAATGTTATATTCATTTTAATGTAAGAAACAGTCGAGTGACGTCTCTTTGTAGTACTGTTCACTATTAATTGTTAGATTGTAATGAACAGAAATTGCTGTACTGTATTTTGCATTTAATAGAAGTAAGGCATAGAAATATTTCTCTCAGGTTGCAATTAGAGGTACATAGTTGGTACGTCCACCCTAAAGATACAGTTTGTTTGAAATATCGGGGTTCAAGACTTCGGTACTGGACTTTTCTTCGGATTTTCTTTTTCGGATAAATCATAATTATAACGCAAAGACAAATTTAATAATTATGCATTGGATATATAGATTTTCTATACATTGATGTACTCCAATATTATATTTTTAGGAACCAGAAGTGTTAAAACATAAAAAAAAACAAACGATTAAATATACACAGACTTATATAATTTTAACCTTAAAGTTAATCAACAATAATGAACATAATTTTAAACTTCAAACAACCGTTAATTTCCACATAACACAAATTAACAATAATAATCAATAAAAATATAACATGGAACGAACTCACAGCAAGCAGCACCGAAACCAACCTCCGTATCGACCGGCGACTGAGCAGCAAATGACCCGTCAATCGATTGCGCGCTCGGTTTTATAGACGATGGTGGGGATCGATACCGCTCGCCGCAAATATTGCTAATACGGCCTCTCCTGATCGTGCGCCGTCCGCGGTCGCACTGGAGTTGTTCTCTTCATAAGTACTGACGGCTATAGAACTTCGCCCGGGTGTGATTCGCCTGTGCTTACAGTACCAGCGACATCTGTAGTAGCACCGGAGGGTTCACCGTCATCGTCAGAGTTGTCATCTGCATGAGAAAAGTGTTGTTAATTAATCACGATAACACACGTTATTGCCTATTCTGGTATCCATCACACATACATGGCCCTCATACAAAATACACTTTCATAAAAGAATAAAGCACTTCACTTTCAATGGTATGCATACATCTTCACTCAGGACAACTCTGTCATACTCATACTTGAACTTGCAAGCTCACACGTTAAACGTGAACCAGGACTTTGCCTACCGGGACAGAGCCCGATGCGCATTCAGAGAACGCGACTTCCAGGGACTGAGCCCTCCAGGACAGAGCCTGCTGCGTATTCAGAGAACACGACTTCCTGGGACTGAGCCCTCCAGGACAGAGCCTGCTGCGTATTCAGAGAACACGACTTCCTGGGACTGAGCCCTCCAGGACAGAGCCTGCTGCGTATTCAGAGAACACGACTTCCTGGGACTGAGCCCTCCATGCGTACGAAGTGCACGTCTGCCGAAGCCGGATACTCCAGGGCATCAGCCTCGGAAGCCGCCACTGGACCGCACCGGCATCTCGTTCCAGCAAGCAAAGCCAGCGCTCACCTTCCATTTACACGCATGCCCGCACTCACACCAAGTGTACTGTAAACAGAATGACATTAAAAGGTTCGGTTGGAACTTACTATCAAAAAATGCAGAACAGCTCTCCGGACACCATTCGCCTTTCCAGGGCACCATATATTGAGCTGCGGCCTGGGTGGTCTTGCCTTTAGCTCCGCTTAGCAGCCTCATCTCATAGCGGTCACTTGGTAGTACTTTAGTGACACGGTATGGACCCCTCATGCCGGAGTCAAGTTTTCCAACGGACTGAGAGTATTTTATTACAAATACTTGGTCATCAACCTGGAACTTCTTTGGCGGTTGTCTTTGACGGTTGACCCGTGCATCTTGACCAACTCTGTTTTTGTCAAGCGATGCTTTAGCGATACTCCTACTGAGTTCTCTCGTGGCTTCACGATTGGGGCTGGAGTTCTCGATGGCGACGTCTTGGACCAACGCACGAATAACAGGAGTGGTCGCATTAGTACCGATGAGTAGGTACAAAGCTGAATACTGTGTGGTCTTCTGTTTCGTAATATTTAAAACTAGTTGAATTTTACACAGAGCATCAGACCAAGTAGACTTCTTATTGTTACTTTCTACACGGATCAAGTTAAGTACAGTCCTCACATAACGCTCAACCTGTCCATTAGCGTGGTGCATTTCGGGTGTTATGTAATGGATAACACAACCCATGTCGGAAACCCAGCTAGTAAAAGCTGAAGCCTCAAACATACGACCACGGTCGCAGACTATTAGTTTGGGCGTCCCAAATAAAGACACTGCGCTACTAAAAACTCGTTTTAACTCGCTCGTGTCCTGTCGGTACATTGGATACAGTAGGCAATATTTGGTGAAGGAATCTACTACGATAAGCACAAATTTATATCCGTTGGATTCTGGTAATGGGCCTAACACGTCGACGTGGATCGTGTTAAATGGGACATCAGATTTTTCCCAAGAAGTTATCGGCTGGTAAGGAGCCCTTGGGACGCGTTTCTTAGATATGCATATCAAGCAGTGGGAAGTGTACTTTCGGACAAATTGTTTTAGGCCGGGGAACCAAAAATGTTTTAAAATAAGGTCGTAAGTTTTGTCAGCCCCGATGTGCTCGTGCTCGTCGTGAAAAACACGTAGCAAGCTGAGTCTGTGCCCTTTGGGAATATAGCACAGTAAACGCGACTCCTCGCCAACGGGTGAATAACGGTAATAGAGCACATCGTTTTGGCATACGTACCGACCGGAGTCCAAAACACCATCCCTGAGTTTTTGTATAAGATCGAGGGTTTCAGAATCAGCGGACTGTGCCATTTGTGCCCAATTCAGAGGTCGTTCGATGTTGTTGACTTGCAACGTTGGTGGATTCCTGCTCAAATAGTCTGCGTGACCCATCAACACGCCTTTGCGGTATTCAATTTCGAAATTGAAGTCCTGTAGATAAATCCACCAGCGTGCTACCCGTGGAAGTAGGTCTTTTTTTCGCTCAGTGGCCTTCAATGCATTGCAATCGGTTATAATTTTAAAGTTAACACCGATTAGATAGTGGCGAAAATGTTGCAATGCCTTGACGACCGCCAGCGTTTCTAACTCATACGAATGGTACCTCGCTTCTGCACCTTGAGTAACTTTACTAAAATAGGCTACCACTCGCTTAGCACCATCCGCATGAGTCTGCATGAGCACAGCACCGTATGCTGTGCTACTGGCATCAGTGTGTAGCTCGGTATGAAGGTTCGGATCAAAAATCGCAAGTATAGGCTCACTAGTTAAATGCCCTATCAGATCTTGGCGGACTTGATCTTGTTCGAGGCCCCATTCAAATTTTACGTCTTTCTTTGTAAGTCGCGAGATACATGCGGTTTTTGTCGCATACCCTTTGATGTAACGCCGAAAATATCCCGCTAGACCTAGAAACTGGCGCACTTGTTTGACGTTGGTAGGAGTAGGGGCCTTGACTAATGCCTCTATTTTGCTCGGGCTCGGCCTGACCTGACCATGACTGATAACGCGCCCTAAGTATTCTACTTCTGTGACGAGAAAGGAGCACTTGCGTATATTAACAGAAAACCCTGCTTCAGTCAAAGTTTTTAGGACTTCGCGTAATAGAGAAATGCCTTCTTCGACAGTCATAGTTAATAATAAAATATCGTCAATATATACTAGAACATTTCCGGTCTCTATAAATTTACGCAAGGTATTATTAATGATTCTTTGATACACAGTCGGGGAATTACACAAACCAAATGGCATTTTAAGGTACTCGTAATGAGCTTCAGGTGTTACGAAACCTGTTTTATGAATCGAGTCTTCATCAATCGGTATTTGGTGAAAGCCCGATGCCATATCTAAAGATGTAAAGAATCTCGAGCCCCCAAGCCGATCTATGTGGTCATCAATCAAGGGTAGGGGATACCTATCCTTGACAGTTACACGATTAAGCGCTCGAAAGTCCACACACATTCTATTTGAGCCATCTTTTTTTTTGACCAAAATGACTGGACTTGCGTACTCGGAACTAGACTCCCTAATGATTTTTTTGTCCAACAAATCCCGACAAATTTCGCGAACTATAAGCTTCTCCTGATAAGATAGCCGGTATGGATGGTAAGTTACGGGTATGTCACTTGTCAAATTGATATGCATCTTGCCAGTGTTTACAGTCGTAGTTGCAGTACCGGATATTAGAAACGAAGAGAATTCGTCTACGACGGCCATCAACTTGGCAAGCTCCACACCCTCAAGAAGCGTATTTATCTTATCAGGCTCACTAATATTAGCGGTGTTTACTTTTAGAACCCTACCCGGTGTATTAGACGGTGTGTGAGTTAGATGTTGCCTGTGTTTCGTACGAATGAACGTAACGCCATCGCGATTGAGTACATCTGTCCCTATGATGATGGGAGTATTCATGTATGAAGCGGGGACAATGACAAAATCTACTTCGAGAGCGATATTACAGAACTCTACCGTTAGGGTAATGTATTCACGAGCAACGAACTCTCTATTGCCTATTCCCTTCAAAGAACATTTAGCATGTTTTCGTGGGCCAGAGAAGTGACCGGCTATTGCCGACGATATTAACGACACGTTTAGTGCACCACTATCTATAAGGATGTCAACAGGTACACCCTGAATCACAGCTGTACTTATGTCGTTATTATTTTTCGCGTCTAAAAGCTCGCTACACAAGTTAATTTTACGTTGGTTGTTACTGTTGCTTTGAGCCTCAGTTCGAGCCCTGGCAAAACATTCGCTCTCTTTGTGTCCTAACTTTTTACAGAAAGAACAGACAGGTTTAGTATTATCAGACTTATCGGCAGTATTCCGCTTTTTGGGACATTTATCCTTAAAATGGCCTTTTTGATGGCAAATAAAACACTTGTTTTCGCTTTTATCAGAACCGTTAGAATTACGCTTTTTAGATGCACTAGAATTGAATGATACGGGTTTATCAGAATTGCGATTATCGGACTTGCGAGTAGGCTTGACATAAGTGGCTAAAAATGAAATTAGATTGTCTGTCGTTAGGTCAGCGTTGGTAGCTGCTGCACGAACTTGTATATCACTAATGCCGTGGATCACTATTTGGACCATAAGTTCTTCGCTTAACCCTTTTACTACACGTAGGCGTAATAAAGAACGACGTGCATACTCGGCATATGTCAAAAACTTGTCAGATGTCGAATTTATAACATCATGAAGAATCTGCGCGTAGTTCACTCTTTGTGGACACAGGGACTTAAATTCCTTAACAAAATTGGACCATGAACGATCATTTGTAGTCCACTCATTTAACCACGTTTTCGCGTCACCCTTCAGACAATGAGCCACACGGGAAAAACACTCCGAATCATCCCAGTGGTTCGCACTTTTAGCCCTCTCCACTTCATTGCACCACACCTCAAAGTTATTTATAGCCGGGTCAAAATTCGAGACATAATAATTGCCAGGCTTATTTTTTGTCAATACAGCTAACGCATCGACAAGCGTTTTAGTTGCAGTAGCGCTGTTTGCATCTGGCAGAGGTGTGTTGCCATGAACGGTTGACGGGTTATGCGAGCCACTAGCCGTGCTTTCTTCAATAGCGGTTAATCGCGACATTATTGAGCCTAAAGCGTTGTTTATACGATGATAGGGTCGGGGTTCACACCGGCGATGACGCGAGTTGACCGATCGCGACCTAGACCTTTCACGTGAACGATAACAGACACTAGTACGCGAGTGACTGCGGCGCGAACGAGTCTTGTCATGGCGTGAACACGAACGTGGGCTATCAGAACACGAACGCGAACGGTTTCTAGTATGACGTGAACGCGAACGTGGACTATTCGAACGTGAACGGTTCCCAGTACGAGGTGAACGTGAACGGTTTCTAGCATGACGCGAGCGCGCCCTGCCATGACTCGACTGTAGACGAGATCTGTTATTATGCGAACGTGAACGGCGCCTACCGCGTCGCGGAGATTCACTGTAACGACTATTCTCAGCTCCAGAGCGAGGCGGCGTCTCAACGGGCCGTACATGTGACGCACGTGGCATTTTGTTTGAAATTAACGGTTGTTTACTTTATACAAGGCTGATTGTGAGCGAAATCCTATCCCACTTCTGATTTTAGGAACCAGAAGTGTTAAAACATAAAAAAAAACAAACGATTAAATATACACAGACTTATATAATTTTAACCTTAAAGTTAATCAACAATAATGAACATAATTTTAAACTTCAAACAACCGTTAATTTCCACATAACACAAATTAACAATAATAATCAATAAAAATATAACATGGAACGAACTCACAGCAAGCAGCACCGAAACCAACCTCCGTATCGACCGGCGACTGAGCAGCAAATGACCCGTCAATCGATTGCGCGCTCGGTTTTATAGACGATGGTGGGGATCGATACCGCTCGCCGCAAATATTGCTAATAATATTATATTATATTTAAATGTAAATATAAGTTTATAATACAACAAATAATATTCTTTTCTAATTTCAACACTACTAAATCCTCGACTAGTTTTAACTGAAATGTTCTACAAAAATATCGTCTGTTTTATCCGAAGAAGACCACGTTACTTATTTAATAGTAGATAATGTTGTTACGTAGTAAATCTAGTTAGGATCGTGCAATTCGCTCAGTTATTGGGCCGCACGGAAGTGCGCCAGTCAAGTAGCGATAAAAGAAGATAGGTTTACGAGTTTGTATGTTTTTGTTGACAATGATTTTGTTTTATTTTTTATTAGTCATGTTATCATTTTTTAATGTTGGTATCTATAGTAATATCATAATTTATTTATATATTTTATTAATAATCTTATAAGTCTAATATGAGAATATTGTTTATTATTTTATTGATTATTATTTTATTAACTTATTCGATATGAAATAAAATATGTTTATTACTGGATTCTTAAATTTACACTGCAGTAATTTATTATACATTAGCTTGTAAAATATTCATAAAGTTCAATTGTTCAACGACACATTGCGTAAAGTCCGCAAGCTGTTGCTCAAACAGCTAAATATTTACTTTTTTTTATATTAGCCTACCAAAGTGACTGGACTCTGTTGGTAAGCAGTCAGTAAAATAAAAAAAAAGAATATTTTATTAAAAACATTTAATAATCACTAGAGTAAACTTGGACCAACTTTCAACATTTTGTATTTTCATTGGTATATCATCTATTTTATCTGGGCGGTTCATACTAATTCAATTTGAGTATCGCTTCGGAGAGAAGAGAGGTTTTTTGTTCTTACTGGACTTAATAGCGGTATGCTAGAGTGCTTTTACAGCTTAGTTGACTTGGTTCGAGGGATTTTACACTATTAAACCTTATAAAATTTAGATAATTCGGTTACAGTTTGTTAAAATATATATTTAGCTATTGTGTCGTACGAATTTAAGAGGGAAAATTATCAGTATTACATCGTATCTAAGAGTAATATTGTCGAAATGGTCCAGTGGGTAAGGCACCCGCTTCGTAAAAACGAGGTAGGTAGTGGGTTCGAATCCGGGCAAGTACCAATGTGATTTGTCAAATCATATGTACTTTCTAAGTTTATCTTGGACATTTCTGACTAACGGTGAAGGAAAACATCGTAAGGAAACCTGGACTTAAATGTCTGAAATTGCCAATCCGCCTTGAGCAAGCGTGGTGATTAATGCTCATACCTTCTCTATATGAGAAGAGGCCTTTGCCCTGCAGTGGGACAGTAAATAGGCTGGTATTATTAAGAGTAATATTATCCGTACTATTGCGTTTCATTCGGTAAGTAAGAGTGCCGTTTCTTCACCTCCCTCAATCCATTCACCTACCTCTTCACGGTACGTAGCGGCTTCCAGAAGTCCTTGACATTGCAGGAGCAATGCTAGAAACTCTGAGTAGTTCATGAGCGACAGTCACCACTCACTATCGCGTGGGCTCTTTGCTCGTCTGCCACTGTCGGCTATAAAAATAATAAGATACAGAAGGCGGTGTTGCTTGACACGGCCCGCATTGTGAGGAGGTACTTATTTCTGGAGCCCTAACCGCGCTGGTAGCTTAGTCCCTGTACCAGATGCCGGTGAGTCTCCAATTTAAAAAAAGAAAAATTAAAAAAAAAATCTCATTGAATGAAAAGAAAGCATTGTTCGACTAGGCTAAGCAATTGCGTTAGGTGAGCAAAATATCGAATGATTGGCTATTTCATTGTGTAAGCTGAAATCTGATCATATCAATTTTGGTGTCACAATTTTCTTTAGTTATGGGATACTGCGACTCACGTCCTACCAAGGTGGCTAAGCTTTGGGGTAGTTCAGCAGTGGATGCCTTTCTTGGCCGTCCGTCGCTCTCACTGACCAAGCAAAATGTAATAGTATAATACTATTATTTTTCCTCGATGTTTTATACCAGAGAATACTAATCCATTATATTTTTCTATTAACCCTTTCATTATGAAAGACGTCCACTGCTGGATATAGACCACCTCCAATTTGCGCAACCTTGTCCGGTGTAGGATAATAAAATATCAATAACTATGACATGATTTAATTTTTTTTTAAGTGGCATTAAAATACATTTTTTTATAATAATGTAAATAATATTAGTATAGTACCAAAAAATCTATTTACTACATACTATATTAAACCCATAAAAATCACTATTCTTCAATCCTAATCCAATACTAGTCGTTTACACTAACGAGTGGGACATCATGACATAGTTATTGATATTTTATTATCCTATTATAGAGGTTTCCTTTCGTGAAGACCCTTTTAGATTATATACGAGTACATAGAGGATTATTGTATTTTACTGTAACTTTTCTGAGGCCCGAGACAAGTAGCCAAGATTTCTATTCTATTCATAGAATAAATTAAAAAATGTATTGGATTGACATAAGCTAACGCCAACGCTTATGTCAATCGCATAATTTTTTTTATATATTCTATGAATAGAATAGAAATCTTTGACACTTGTTTAGGGCCTCTGGAATTTTTATAGATACATGTTCTACACCTTACATCAGATATGACCTTGAAGGGATAATCCAAGGACGATGAATGTCATAATATAATTTGGATTACATTGGCTATCTACACGGATGGCATCAAGCAATGTCACCTCTAATGGAAAGCTTCATTACATGTGTGTACAACGCGTTTTAGACGACGAAGCGCAGTTCATCGTAGATGTTATAAAATAAATCTACATCAGTTTTTATACCTCTTTCAACACTAGCTACTACCTGTGTGACTTAGTGCCACTTCACTGTTGTGCAGGATATTGTCGCTTTGAGAATATGTATATTACCTAGGTTTTACCAGGATCGCTATTGACCAACACGTCATGGAGAACTATATAATCCATACATATTATAAAGACTTTGTCCTGACTGACAGACAACGCACTGCCTAAACCACTAATCGTAGCGCCTTAAAGTTTGAGGGTGTTTAACACACACTTAACGGTTCTTGATATTTTTGTTTTGTCTAAGGTAAAATTTAAATCATTGGCTATTGAGATTTTTAATACATCTAATACTTAAATTCAAAATTTACTTAAATTTAGCTTTATTTTGCGGACTAAATTAACTTTCTATTACTCATTCTGTGGACAATGGTGTGGGTTATATACCTTATTTTAGTTGTTAAATTATGTAGTAATAAATAACGTGTAACTGTTTTTTGTCCCAATATAGAAAAATAATATAAAATAAAAATTTAAAAACCCTTTCTTAGGGTTAAAATTTAAAAACCCTTTTAAGGGTTTTAAATTTTAACTTCTATGTGTGTAAAAAGGGATGAAAACTATTGTATTATTATATTGTATTGTATTCTTTGTTTTATAATTTATAGAGTTACGACGTAATATGACGTCTCATCCCATTTCTTCACTCATCCCAAACTAGTAATTGACTGAAATTGCCTGCCTCTGTGGTTCGGTGGTAGTGGTGGTACTCTGAACGGCTATTTGGTCTAGTGGTTTCTATGTATAATATGTATGTATTTACAAAAAAAACAGCATTTATGTATGTATATTCGCATTTCAGAACACATAACACAAGCTATAATATATGCGAACTTTGGGTCTAGGTGGCGTTGTGTGTAGTTGTTGTGATTTTATTGTGATATTATTATTATAAAATTAAAACTCTAAATAAAATATCTTAACACAATCTCACTAAAAGCCAAGTTTAAGTAAACGTTTAAATGCTAAACCTGTTAAATTATTCAGTTAACTTGACCATACAATCTAAGTTGTGCTTAACTTAGTTTGCAACTGCTATCGCTTTACATCAACCTATAGGAGACTTCGTTAAGAGCTTAACTGATTTTAAATAATCTTCATTCTCTATAACATGGGGTAGAATGTGAATTGAAAAGTATAGGAACTTGGCAAATACAAGACAGGTTCGCACACCAAGGGTTTAAGAACTTGCATATGCATCAAAGGATTGATGTTTATGACCCACAAGTTTTTTGCGTTTTCTTTGCTATATGCACTCACAAACATTAATTACTACTTAATTTAATAAAAAATATGTGTAAGTTCTTTTTTCTAGTAGTTGATTGGTATGATGAAAGGTTATACGTAGCTATCTTTTAAAAGTCAATATAATAATTCATCATCATGTTACTTGTTGGTGGGCTCGTTGTCCGCAATTCTTTTGGTCCTTTGTACGTCCTTCATCCAGTCCAGCTCCGTCCAGAAGCCCCAAAGTTTTCTGGGATTATCGCAGCTATTCATTATCATGAATTTAAATGGAAATACCATTACATAGCCCTTCCTCAGTCATTCCTGCCTAACTCTGCAGTCAACCGGTCGTGAACCGCTTTCACCTTTTATCGTTTCTGATATAATATTAATACATGGTTTTATTACATGACACTGCGTTTGAATATCGCAAATTTAATTACGTTAGATTCATCCATGAAAGGATAAATCTATACTAATATCTATACTAATATTATAAAGAGGAAAGATATGTATTTTTGTTTCCAACAAATAAACTCAAAATTTACTGGACCGATTTCAAAAATTCTTTTATCAATAGAAAGCTATATTATCACTGAGTAACATAGGCTATATTTTATCCTCGTCCTCCCACGGAAACGTGAACAACGCGGGTGAAACCGCGTGACGTCCGCTAGTAGTATTATATTTTTACTCAATACTTTTCAACAAAACATAAATTTATCTACCGATGAAATTCTTTACTTTGAAATGAAATGAAATGAAATATATGTTTATTTATTTAGGTTAATTAAATTAACACTTATGAACGTCAAAGTTTACAAAATGTCAGCAAATTAACCTACAGCCAGTTCGCTGACGAAGTAGAGCCATGAGAAGAACTGGCAAGAAACTCAGGTCACTCTTTTTAATCGCCAGGTTATTACAATTTTTGTAAGTTACAGTTTCAAGTAGCATGCAAAGTGACGCAGGCAATACACTTAACTCTATAGATACTTAATTACTTACAGCTTTCTATGTTGTAAAGAAAATTAAAAAGTAAAATGTGTGCTTTACAGGTTGCCTCAATTTGCATATTGCTACAAAAGGTAAAGGCAACATGTGAACTGTGATAAATGTTTCTATGTAGATATTATATAAACTGTTAATTTTTGGTATATAAAGTAAGATGAACTTAATTTACCACAGGAGTTCACAATGTACCTCTATTTCACAAATCACAATGTAAAAAAATTTAACAATACTAAGTATACAATTTTAACAAAACAATACAAAATGTGTACTTAACTGTTCAAATATGGCTCGGGCATCATGTCATTTATAATTAATACAAAAAAAAAAATCATTTTATAAATTATGTCAAAATGTATCAATAAATTAATGTCAAAAAATTATTTGTTAAAGCATGTCATTCATAATAATCATAAAAAATGTCATTCATACAATAAGTAACAAAAATATGTCCTTTAAAGTATAATGTCATTAAAATTAAGAGTAAAATTAATTTACTCCTTCGTCAAGCGAGCATCCCATGACTTTTATCGTTCAGATACTCATTAACAGTGTAGTAACCCAATGTTTTTTGACAATTTGTTTAAATTTGTCTAAGGGTTTATCCATTATGTCGATAGGTAATTTATTAAATAAACGTACACCAAGTCCCGTAAACGAATTATGGACTTTATGTAAGCGATAGTGTGAGCCAACCAGTTTATGCTTACCCCTGGTGTTAATCTCATGCACATCGCAATTCCTAGTATATAGACTAATGTTACTCTTAACATAAACAACATTAGCATATATATATTGAGATGCAACTGTCAATATACCTATCTCTTTGAATCGCTCTCTCAGGGAGTCTCGTGAACCTAGGTTGTAGATAGAACGTATAGCTCGTTTTTGAATAATAAAAACGGTTTCAATGTCAGCAGCCCTACCCCACAACAATATGCCGTAAGACATAACGCTGTGAAAATAACTAAAGTAGACTAGTCTGGCGGTTGCCACATCAGTAAGTTGCCTAACTTTCCTGATAGCAAAAGCCGCTGAGCTGAGTTTACCTGCGAGACACGAAATATGGGCTTCCCACTGAAGTTTGCAATCTAAAGTTAAGCCCAAGAAAACTGTGGACTCTACGATTGAAACTGACTCATTATTTAAAACCAGGTTTCCTTTCCCTTTAGCTTTTATCTTTCGTACTCGAGATTTCAGAGATTAACATTCCTTTGTGGAGATTATTTCTTACTTTGAATACCTTTTGCATACATATTAATGATCTTAATTTAAGCTTATTTGTGTCGATATGGATAAAGATGGAAAATTTATTTTTCTTCTTACATTTTTTTTTTGATTTTTAATCTTCAAACCCGTTGTGTATGTACCTGCAGGTGTAGAATCATACTTTTTCTATGTTAAGTATCATTAGATTTAATAAAAAAAGTTTTGTATTGTTTTAAGCTTGTTTTTCTCCTAAAGTTTAAATCATGATGATTTAGCAGTTTAGCGAATCAAAAGCGAGAACACAGTCTTATCATCATCACCATCATCATATCAGCCCGAAAGAATCCCCTAATTTTTCCCACCGTGGCCGATTGCAAGCCGCTCTCATCCATCGGTTGCCCGCCTCCCTTATAAGGTCGTCGGTCTACTTTGTGAAGGGTCTGCCCATGCTGCTTCCAGTTCGTGGTCGACACTCTAGAATTTTGCCGCACCAACGGCCATCAGTTCTGCGAGCTATGTATCCTGTTCATTGCCACTTCAGTAGACACAGCCTATGAAGTTCTTTTCACTAACATAGCTCGTATTATGATATCCAAACAATTCTCTTAGCAACGCCGTCATTGCTTAAGTTTTTATCCTGGTCTACATTTATCTCTTTTAAGGACACTACTGTAGACACAATAGATGTTTTATTATCATTACCCTACGTTTACAGTCCCGGAAAGTGTTTAGTAACATCATAACGTTGTTTTCATAAATGGTACAATATTTTCCGCCTCTTCGCCCTTTCATTAAAGTAGTGCTAATTAATATTTTGAGTTTCAGTTTTTTCCGTCTCTCTTCACGGGCGATAATAACTTGGTTGTGGTTTCTTATAATATCATTATGTATCAAAAATAATTCTCTATTATCTGTGTTTACATGTTATTTCTACCATAAAATTGAATTAATTTTAAGGACAGAAACATTATAATTAAAATGCTGCAGGCAACGATTTGATATTTTTATATCTGCTCTAACCTTGTGTTAGATTTGTTATAATTAACGAAACTGACACCAGGTACAATCAGGAAAACAAAAGATATTTGGTTACAGTTTTCTCCATTCGGGGGCAGACATTCGAGGGAAGATGCGAATAAACCACTTTCTTTCTATTTATAAAATACAGTAATACAATACATAATTAGACGACTCCTATGGTTCAGTGCTTCTGTATGGACTGCCACGCAGAGGTCGCGGGTTCGATTCCCGTTCAGTGCAAATATTTGTGTGCATGAACATGTCTATTTGCATTGTTCTGGCAGTTTTCTATGTATAAATATATATATTTTGTTACAAAAAAAAGTATTTAAGTATGTATATCCGCATTCTAGAACCCAAGCAACAAGCTATAATAAATATGCTTACTTTAGGTCTAGATGGCGTTGTGTGATACTGTGATTATACATTTTGACATTTACATTCTTTTTTATTCTGATTTATTATTTTGATCTTGAATGTAATTGTAAATAGGTACTCTATGCTGCATGTGGAAAACTAATTCCTGTAATTACCTAATTGTAATCACACACAACGTAAAATAATTATGTACTTGAATAAATAAATGAATAAATAGAACCCATCTCACTGACTACTGATTCAAGGACTATTAGAAATAAAAAATGTGGTAAATTTGAGTTTAACGAGTGTCTGAATGATTTCGAAAGATATTTTTCAGTCAAAAGTTATTGAGACTCGGAACTAGTGTTACAATTTAAACAATGTAATGATTTAACTTCTGAAATTTTGGGTTTTCGATTGATTATATCCACTTCTATTGGCAAAACTTCGTAATAGTTTTGTACCGTTCTGTTTTTTGATTAAAATTGTTCACATTGTGTGGCTACAATTTCGACAGTTAACGTACCTAATAAACTTTGACCCTGGTTAGAGGTGAAACCAGTTATAACCGATTCAATGTAAGTTGTATACCTTTTGGTTATAGGCGTTGGGAAGTGACCTTTCCGCTTACTAGCGAAGTATGTATGTAGAACTTAGCGATGGTTATATGCAATGATCGAAATTATGGGGTTAAAATACCTACTGTTCGAAAAATAACTGAGGCAAGTGAAGACGCCTTATGACTAAATATTTTCGGCCCAATCGTCTCGGTTTTCAGGACATTACTAAATTATTTACATCTAAAATTAACTTAGTAAAACAACAATCAAACTAATTTTCTGTTTTTGTATAAAAAAAACAGTACGCACGACTAGTAATATTTAAAAAAAAAATCCTGTTAGTCGTTTCAACGAAGGCAATAAACAGCCGTAGTAGGTTCTTTCCTGTTTTTGTACTTGCATACTGTGACGATTGTTCTAATTTTCTGACGAATTTGGCGAAACAAAATTGTTGTAGTAAGGAAGTCTCCACTTTTTTGCTTCTGTTTTTTAAACTTTAAGTATATTAGCCCGCATAATACCGATCACAGGTTATATACTTAAGCAAATGAAATTTAATGTGTTTAAATCACTTACTTAAATACTCGGACAGAAAATAGCTGCGCTACGAAGTAAAGCAATGAACAACAAAATCTAAGTACTAGACTTTTTGAATTCCTTTTAGTTCCTCAATACAAATACTAAAGTTTTAAATTCTGAAGATTATGAACATTTTATATCACTCTTGCTAGTTCAGCAATATCAGTTTTTTTTATTTATATTAGCCTACCAAAATGACTCCACTCTGCCTGATGGTAAACGGTCAGTGGGATCCTAACGTAGACTTGTAACAAAAACACATTTTAATTATTAGATGTCCACACAAATGCTGTCTTCTATTTCTATTTGTAAATCCCTGTAGAGTGCAAATGAATTCTCCTTCGTGTGAAACGTGTGCCTCGGGAACGCGCAAGATACGGCAGATAAATGATAGTACCTCTGGACTCGAAATAATTGAGGATATGGTCCGTTAAAAGAACTTATAACAACAAAAATAAGACTTGAAAAGATGTCTAGCCATAGACCCAAGTCTATCAATCGTTCATATAATTTTGCCCCCGCGATGTCGTCAGCACGTTTGTTGTTTGTATACTAGAACTTGAATGAAAGATCTGGGATGAATGGAATTACACTTTGTCTCTTTAAAGTACGCAAAAAAGACGTTTAGTAATCAAGTTCCGAAACCAGGTCTTTTGTACATAAGTGCATACAATCATGCTGTATTTACAATACGGAATGTACCTAGTAGTATAGACATTTTTTGACTTTCTTGCATACATCTCACTATTCCCTAAGCTAAACAACATCAAAAAAAATTTCGTCAATTCAAATACAATTTTAAATAAACTCTTACTGGTTCTTTTATATATACTTATTTTATTAGACAATAGATAAACGCAATAGCGTAAACATTGCACCACACAAAATAACAAATGATAGTAGTTGTTCCCGGTGTTAGTAAACGAGCATTAATAACATATTATCTCGTGGACGCATCTTTACTTCGTCTTTGTGGCCATCTGTTGCACTTTTTGTTTCAAAGAGAAAATGTATTACATTTACAGACACACAGATCTTTCGTATTGTTTTTTGTAATGACTCATAAGAATGCTTAAGTTTGACCTTTTGTGCAAGAAGGTTTTTTGTTGATAACTACCTCGACCTAAACATATTTCAAACTCAAACTCCAACTCAAAGCTAATAATAGTATCATGCTTATGAAAAGTCAAAATTACATGAAGTCAGCTAATTAACCTACAGCCAGTTCATTGACGACGAGAAGAACTGGCAAAAAAAAAGTTTAGTTCAGTACGCAGACCAGACTTTTATCTACAACTATGATTAATTTAAATAAAAATACAATTAAAATTTTTTATTGACGCTGCATGAATGGAATCGATTAGCAATTTATTCTAACCGTGCTTAAATACAACAAACTAAGATACCCTAAGGCTGTTCCACAGGAAGAAGTTTTCAGTCACCATACTTAGCTGGCGCATTAATAATTAAGTTTACTTTCTAATACATTAATTTCTTTAGGTAAAAATTACGACATTTATGGAAAAAATTGAGTGGCACCATTCTAAATTGGAAACCAAAGAAGAATAGTTGTCTGTGCCAATCAAATCAATTCAAATCATTTATTTGTTTAAATGTAGTATAAAACAGTTGGTTTGTAGGTTATCCAGCACATTTGTCATCTGTTTTATGGCATACATGCAAAATCATATTTTACAAAATTTACATTTTACATACAAAAAAAAACTATTTTTTCACTTAATATTATATTATAAACATACACAAACATAACATAAAATTATTAAATTATTTATTTTATAATAATAAAATAAAATAAAATATATTAAGAACCATCGTGAGTACTTTCTGGTGTCCAAACCCGATTATTAACCAAGCTGTGTATCCATAGCGTTACATTAGGACTCGATACCAATGTAACATATCTCGAGCCTCCATCGTATATACAGTTTGGTGGTCGCCATGACGAAATAATACCCCATAGAATACCGTTTAAGACTACGGGTGCACCGACTTCTCTCTGTAAGCATAAAAACAATATTTCAGTACAGTATTACGATACAAAAAAACAGTCTCAAGCTTGTAGGTACCGGGCAAACCGAATATCAAAATCAAATCAAAATCAAAATCAAAAAATCTTTATTTGTTGAACACAGGTAGGAAGGTGTTACAAATTATTGCATGATATGTAGCTTACTGTGTCAGGCCACCAACGGCGTACAAATATTTAATGTTTATTCATTTAGATTAATTGAATTAAAACATACGAATTTTAAACTTACGAAATGTCAGTCGATTTACCTACAGCCAGTTAGCTGACGTAGGGTCGGGCATAAGAAGAACTGACAAGAAACTCAGGCCACTTTTTAATCGCCAGATTATTAAACATTTTTGTAAGTTACAATTTCAATTACCATGCAAAGTGAAGCTGTCTGCGTCACTTTGCATGGTACTTACACTATACATACACTACACTAATAATAATAACCGATGGATGAGGTTGAATCACGACTGGCCAAGCTGCCGAAAATTGTTAAGTCTTTCGTCTGATTATGCTATCTCTCTCTAATCGGTCCCTCATGTCTGAGGATTGTGGTCAGCATGGAGCGGTGTTCTGATCTTCCTCCACCGGTCTCGATCCAGCGCGTCTCTTACGACCGCGTGGAATTTTGACGACGATGAGTCTTTCACTTGATCGGTCCATCTGGTTGCTGAAAGACCAGGCCTTGCCTTCGGTGTTTCCAACGACAATCAGTTATTCCAGACTTTCATCGCCTGTGCGCACTTGTTATGACACTAATTATGCTATAGCATCATAATATAATAATTGAAACTATAGGTGCCTCTTTTAAAAATACTCACGGAGTATATTATTGGTATAGTTCAAGTTAGCGAAATAAGAGTTTGAAAATATAAAATTATGAAAGCATAATAAAAATTATTATTTAAAAATAATATGATTATATATATATAATGGTTTAAGTTTAATAATGTGTGTGTTGTAAAGTGATTGTGTTTTAGATTAAGGTATTTTAGTCTATGGTATTTATTGTATGGGCCATGATGCCTAAAATAAAATGATTTATTAATATTCAAAATTTAAAATTTAATAGATAACTATAGAGTTTTAACCACTAGGCGGACCACTAAATTCTTCAAAACTAAATTATTGTGTTATTTGAAATTGTTGCGGTTAAAACTAAATATTGATTGTCTAAGTTAATCATTAACTTATTGCTTTAGTGGGTGAGATAACGTTTTATTATTTTTAGAAGTTTTATACCAAATTAATTGCATTGTAGCAGTTAATTATTGAACAATAATCACTTATGTAAGCGTCAGTCACCGCACCCGCGGTGGAGTCAAAAGTTAGGCGTGTTAAAGTTGGCACAAGAAATGGTTTTAAGGAATTTTATACAGAACGAAACATTATTTCGATGGTTATTTAGATCATTTCAAACCAAAAGTCTTGCCAAAATGAACAGCGCCCATGGTATTTACTCTGAGAACTACATTTTGACGCGATATCAAATTCGTCTAGTATTTTGAATGCAAGTACCTACCTACAGGGGCAGTGGTAAACTAAGTTTTCAGCCTTCTGAGATCTCCTCAAAATTTAGTCTGCGAAATAAGCTCTAGTAATATAACTAATGCTTACCACGCAAGGATCACCCTCATTCTCCAAACACATTATATCCCGTGGTTGTTCGACACCAATAGCTTCTAGATCCTGACTGCATTTGTCATCAGTGGGATGGAAATGCATTACTTGTAAAATTCTCTGCTTTTTTATTAACCCCATCATAGGCTCTATGGGTTTATCAGGCTGTATCTGTAACTGTCATTAATAATTACTTTATGCGGTCCATCTAACAGTAAATGGTAACCGTGACCTATGTATTTTTTGCTTTTATTTTGTTGCCGACAGTGGCAGACAAGCAAACAGCCCACGAGATGGTAAGTGGTAACTGTCGTTCATGGACGACTCAGAGTCCCTAGCATTTCACCTGCAATGACAGGGACTCTGCGACGCTGCTGCCTACCATTAAGGGAGTAGGGTAGATGAAAGGATTGAGGGTGGTGAGGAAAAAGCAAAGAGAGGATATTGAGTCATGATTGTGTTCTCTATTACAGAAACAATATCAACAGTTGTTGCTGACCATGCAGGGAGAAGGAGATGAGGAACGAAATGAAAACAGGAAACAGGAGCAGCTGCTATCTTTGAGCATTTAGCAGCACAATGTTTAGTTTTAAAATTTGTATGATATCTCGGTCGGACTATAATAATGATCCGATTTGTTAGAGATTATAATTATGTACATCATAACATCACATCATTAGCATAAAGTACATCGACTGCCTTCGTAGAACAGAGGGAGCGCAAGCGACTACTGCCCATATGGTTTGTGGGTTTGATTGACAGGACTAATACTTTGTGTGATCCATAAATAATTGTTCCAAGTCTGGGTGTACGTTAATGTTTGTAAAATCCCCTGCGACACAGAGCTTTATCCCTAGTGCGTAAATTGTAAAGAGAGAGAGAGAAAGAGAGAAAGAGAGAGAGAGAGAGAGAGAGAGAGAGGAGAGAGAGAGAGAGAGCAATACAGGACGTGGGCCTGTCTAAATGGGAGGAACTTTCCATGGACACTATACTAGACAACCGCATTGGTAACTGAATGAGATAACGTTTTTCACGTCTTGCTTCACGTGGCTAACTAAAATATTACTAATGCATTTTTCATGGCTTTATTTGATTGGCATATTCAGCCATTCGGCGGTTGATAATAATATGCATATTTAAATATATGGATCAGACATTACTTTTGTTAAATATAATCTGTGTACTTACTTCAGGCGACTGCCAAGAAGTAACAATAAAATGTGTGGCATAACCTGCCCTTATATTTTTCTGCAATCTAATAGGCCTCGGGCTGGCAGCTGGTCTTAATATTCTGGGTAGCTTAATAAGAGCTAAGTCAAAAGCAGGGCTGTTACTATCAAAATATGGATGAATTTTGATGTATTTGATAGCAAGAAGGACTCCTCCCTTTTTGTAGTTGATACTACCGAGACGTACGCTCATGTTTCTTGTCCAACGTGTAATCCTAAAAAAAATATTTGTTGGTTTCAGAAGGGTCTCTAAAAAGCTTAAAGAAGCTGCTATTAAAACAGAAAACAGAACTTTTAAGAGAGATAATGCATCTGTCATTGACAGCGTCTCACAACTTCATTAACCTAAAACCACTCAACTCCATGACATAGGTCTTTCCGAAAAGGACGCTATTTGCTATATTTTGGTCTACGCCAAGCGAGCAAAATAAATAAGTCTGTTATATGTAGCTTTCCTTCATAACTTTTCATAACTACAACTTCTTCTAAATATCGCTGCCTTCGTGGTGCAGTGCACGCTGTTGCGAACGCAAGCGACGGCTGTGCACGAGGTTGGGGTTTTATCCCCACACGGATAAATCCATAAGAGATCCATAAATATTTGTTCCAAGTTTGGGTGTACTTTGTATTAGTTGAATGTATGTTTATGAAGTCCCCCGCGACACGGGGCTAGTTTCCTAGATCAGTATTTGTCTTTTTAAAATAATAATAACCTTATTGTGGTGTAGAATGCGATAATAGGATTGAAGATTTTAAGGTAACCATTTTTTATCACCTTATAGATAAATTTAAACAATTAATATAATCACTTACGTATGTAAAGCACCTGCTCCAGTTAACACCCAGTCATTAGCAATCAAAGCACCCGCACTTAAGTACGAATAGTTCCTTATAATAGCAGCAATATATGGAAATACTTCACTATCTGTTACTAACGAATGCCCATCTAATCCATTGTATTTTACTTCTTTCGACTTTGGTGGATAGTAGGAAGTTTTATTACCTTCGCAGTGTCCTAGCGCTATTATTGTTATGATCAGTTTAAAATTCATTTTTCTATGAGAACTAGATTATAACAGCTAAATTACAAGTTTTTGTGTATATATTAATACTTGACAAAGTAGGTAGATAGAAAAAAAGTGTTCAACAATAAGTGACATTTATATCCATGTCTTTCTCACGCGAAGATCTAGAATTAGAAAGCTTTAAGCCTTTTGTTTTGTTTTCACTCCAATAGTATCTAAATAACTATCGTTTACACAACTAACTTTAAGATCTGAAGTCTCATAATATTTTATTAAATCGTTACGACGACTTAATAATTGAATAATGTTAAAATGATTTTGTTCTTTGAGTTTCTACACTGGGTCATAGTAATGCAATGTTACCTTTACTATTGAATCTAAAGCTGTGTTCGTACAATTAATAAATAATTATTCTGTGCCTTGCTCATTATCTGTTGCGTAAGTTGTTATTCTTAATTATTTTTGTTTTTTTCATTACATTTAACTACTACAACAGCATTGCTTCAACATCCTGAACATTTTGCCTGTTGCTTCTACTATAAGATTTATACTTTACTCGTGCACGGAATATAGCTTTATTTTCTATTGAAAGCTATAGTACCCTTAAGTGACATATTTGTGGCAAGCTAAAGAACCTAACAAAATTTAGTTACTTACTGTTTATACTCATATGAACAAACCTTTACTAGGCATACATTTGATAAGGTATTGCAAACAAAGGTCTTTGTATACTAATCAATGGTAACACCACTGTTACCTTAATATTGCAATAGGTAATCGATGGTGTTTACAAACTAACCGTTTATACCCACCTTTCAAATGATTTCACCGAATCTGTAAACAAAAATAATAGAATTAAGCATTATTATTGACATTTTGCTGATGAAATTAAAATTCAAATTGTAGACAAACTTTCTAAGACAAAATTTACTTTTATAAAATACGGATGTTCTTTGTTGTACAAATAAGAAAAAGATTGGAACTTGGACTTCTGAAATATAATTTACAATTAGCAAAGTACCTAATGACAGTTAGTAAAAAAATATTCGTCGACCACAATGATGGTATTTTAATCCGCGACACTGAATGTATCAAAATAAATGGGTTACCTGTACCTTAGTTAGACTGAGCCATGCAGTATTTTTTAGATAATTAAAGTCTCATAGAGAAACTAGCTGAATTCATTCTTACTTTAAAAGTCCGGATCGATCTTGAAAGTAGTTTAATAGTAGTCTCTTTGCTAGAATATCGACATAAAGAAGTAGGTAGTTTCTATACTAGGTACTGGGTTTCGTTTACTTTATCTTCCAGTCATCTTCGTTTCTTTTCCCGGTCCTCATTTTCCTTCTTCCATCACGTTTCAACAACACCTACAATACCTTGGTTATGTTTCTAAACATACCAGTAGCGATGAGTCACTTTTCCGAGGAGGGAAGCCGGTGGGACTAAAATATTTTAAGTTTCGAAAGGCTATTAGTCTTTGAATAGACACGCAAGCAATGATAGGTATAAGGAGGTCAGGACATATTTATAAGGGAAGCCGGCAGGAATCGTGTTATATGGACGCTTCGCCACTGAAACATACATCAAAATCAAAATATAGTGTGGTTAGTGGTCATCATAGTTTCAGGATTTGTTCAGGTCGGCCATAGAGGCATGCGACTTGACCTAATGACTGTTATCAACTTGGTAACAACCAGGACCGACATTTAATGTGGCTTCCGAAGCACGAAAACACTCAGATCAAATATTACTATGCGGTCACCCATCCATGGACCAGCCGCCTCTATGTTGTTTAACCCGCTAGACGTTTACTAATAAGTGAGCGCGACGAGATATAAGCGCCTCATTGCGCCGCATTGATGAACCAATATTTAGACATAGCGTATATATGTGTATAGGTTACGGTAACCTCTTACGAGTATTATCAGGTTGTTTGTCATCTGACTTGTATAAAAAAATATGTTGTAGGAGGATTCAGATATCAAATTTCTTTTATTACGAAAGGTCAGACATGTGTTTCACCAGCTTTTTTAACAATTTAAGCTTCACAACATAAAATATGGATATAACAGGCCTCTGAGACCGATTCTTTCTAGTACATTCCACGAGGTTTATAACACGTTCTTGCTATAAAATAGGCTGAATGTGCGTTGCTGTTATATGAAAGCGCTGAATACAAATTGCAGTGACATTACATTTCTCAGAAGAGACTTTAGTTTGATTGTTTAGTACTTCTACCTCGTTACAGTCATAGACGCTGGCAGAGTATCATTGTCATTATTGTAGGGTAAGTGTGGTTACTGGCTCGCTTAAGTTCAGAGTCTATTAGAGCGACTCAGGGTCTCTGACATTGCTCCTGTAATGCTAAGGACTCTTGCCTTGAAGCCGCTGCCTACCGTGAAGGGAGAGGTGAGGAAAAAGGAAAACATGGAAAATTGGGACTCTCGCTCTCACTTACCGATCGAAACGCAATAGTACGAATACCACTATTCTTACGTTGATCTTCTATGAGAGGGTAGTATTTCCCCGTTCATGATTTAGACTTGTGTTTCAAGAACAGCGTTTTCTTTTTATTCATTTAGCAGCAACAGGTGTAGATACCAAAGGCAGCCGCAGCGTAACATATGTAGCTTTGATTCAAATACAGCGGTCTTCACTAACTCGTCGTCATTATCACCCAAATACAAATTTATCCACTGCGGGGCTTAGACCTCTCTTAGTTTGTGCCAAGCTTCATACTCTTGTACCAGTCTTATCGTAGTATCGTCCTATAACGTTATATATCAATATCTACATAACATTTATTTCGTTTTCACGTTTCACGCAGAAAAGTATGTTATACTTTTCTAAAAGCAACTCTGCGACATATTTTTAGCTTTAGTGTTGTTTTGGAAATAGTACCGTAACACCTATTTGTTCATTATAGCGTCTAGACAAAGTTTCAGAACTTTATTGTCCACTGAACCAATGGAAAAGTGTATAAATATAACTTTTTAGTATTTTGACTTCGAGTGGTACTGTGAAGATAAAAGGATTTTGGAATATTAGGATTAAAGGTTGAAATATTGGCTTTATTGTTTCTTATTGTTTTTAGTAGAAAGTCATATGCGTTTCCTTTGTAACATACTTCTACTCTCTCTGAAAAAACTACGTGGCGCTGTTGTGTAAATAATTACATTTTAGTTTTAGTATGTTTTTGCGCATTCTAGAACCCTTAAGGAAAGCTATGACTAGTGCTTTTTTGGTTCTATAGCATTGTGCAGTTGTAGTGTTATTATTATTTTGGTCCATAATAGGCAGTTCTAGCTTTTTTTAGTTAGATTGAGGATTTGAAAAAGATTAATATAAAATATACATGCGGATATTGAAATATTAAATAAATTGCTCCTACCCTCGGCAGCTATCTCACCGTAAGAAAATTTACGAATATTGATAGAAATATCTTTCTTCAAATTTTAGGGCTACTCGTATTAAATAAACCTTTTTTTTTCTATTTTCCTTTTTCATCACAATTTGTACGCTTTAACAGTTTAGCAGATTAAAAAATTTGAAATGTAGAGTCAATTTATTTACTAAACTTACTTACTATTTATTACGGTACTTATTATTTTAAAAATATATGATAATATCTGGCATTCTTCAAAATAGACGAAGTTCATCATTCATTATCAAAGGCCATACTTCACCGAAGTGGTGCTAAAGAACTTAAATGATGAACCAGAGGGTTTTATCACAAAAGATCCTAAAGATTTAAAGTACTCTGGTCCTGTAGAGACAGTCCCGGCCATAAGATAAGACAATATTATAATGAGTAAGTCTCACACTTACAAAGTCGCCTTAGCGGAGGCTACAATACCAGTTTGAGACGATGGCTTGTGGAATAGTAACCATCAATCGCTTCTGGATTCCACTGCCCTCTTACTATTAGGCAGAGTAAAGTTACTTTGGCAGGCCAATTATAAAAAGTACTAATAAAATAAAATAAAAATAAAATAACATTTATTTCAGACCAAAATCCATATCTATGTTATAAAATAAGTACCAGCTGCTTTTATTTTATAACGGTCTCAATTTTGCAATAATCACAGAAATATGTCTGAAAATTATCCCAGAATAAAATAAAATGGCCGTATTGTATTATCACGCAATTGTGTCACCTTTCTTTATTTGTTAAATCAATTTTGTTGTTTGTTGACTCAAGCAAAACGCCAGGGAAATAACATCTGGAAGGGTCAACATGGATGCTTGATGAACCAAATAAATATTGGGATAAGCTTTTGATACTTGGGCCGCCGACGCGTATATTTTTAGCTTAAGTTGGGTAAAGTTGGATTCACGCGAAACTTTAATATAAAAAATAGAAGAAGAAATACGAACTTTCTTCTAAAATATTCTTCATAAGGACAATAATAAGACACTGAAGTACAATTTCTTTTTTCTTAGTGTTTATATATTTTTTTAATACGATAGCCTCACCTGATGGTAAAACACTTCTTTGCCCTGCAGCAGCAATATATTGGACCGTTACATTTTTTATTTAAATTAATGAAAGTTAAGAATAAATTTTACAATATAGTTTTATTTCAAAAATGGCTTAAGTAGACAGTTTGATTTACAATAGAAAAATTAAAATAAAATACGAAATCGATTTCCAGAGCTGACACAATAATCAGAAAAATATCTTTTCTTAATTAGCCTGAAGTAGCAGACGAGGCAACAGCCCTCCTGATAAACTTCTACAATGCCAAGGACTCTGCGAAGCCGCTGCCTACTGTAAAATTAATGCTGTCTTTAACCCTCATTAGAAGAGAAGTCCTTTGAAACAAACATTTTAAATCAGGTTCAATTTATAACCAACATAATTATTATTATTATTTTTTATATTATATTGGCAAACACTAACCCTCAGTTCCTGAAAGGCTTATCAATAGAAAATTAACTAATCACCTGTTCAATCTAGACAAATTAGATCAAATAAAACTAATTATCCTTGCTTTTAGTATGCTTTTAGGTACTTCACATGAGATATAAGAGGTGATTAGTTAATTTTTCGCTAATCAGCCTTTCAAAAACTGGGGTAATTCTTCCATGACTTTATATTTTGTTTTTCTAAACTTTTTAGCGTTTCCAATGAAGTTAACCAATTTTGCACTTCTAACATAATTTCTAAAAGTTGATAAAACAGCAAAAATTTGAATGGTACTATTTTAATCATTTGATATTACTTAAATTTGTAATGTGAGATTGTAAATACTCTTTTGCTGACGCAAGAGATTGTAAATAGTCTTTTGCTGATGCAAAAGCTGTTTTAATTCTTCCAATTTTCGGTTTAAGACTTCTAATTTTAGAAGCTAAGCTTTTAATTCCTTCAACCGCATCAGTAGACTTTATTTTGATTTTTAATAAATTTCCCATAATCCATGCGCTGATTTTTTCACTGTTCTTAGCGTCATCTGAATGAAATCTGTTTCTGGCTATGTTGAGTAGTTTTATATCAGCAGTTTGACGATTATGTAAATCGTTGTAAATTCCATATGCTATATCGTGTTCTCTACAAGCTTCGTCTAGCTTATTTACTGGTTTCTCTTCTTGAGTAAACCGTTGGTTACTAGTTCCCGGTCCACAATAATTGTATCCAGGCAAATGTACTTCAATTGGCATATCAATTTCCTTGTTAAAAAGTGCTAATTTAACCATCTGATATTCAATTTATTTTTTCCTATTTAAAACCTGTTATGATAAAATAAGTATCAGAATAGTCAACCTTTGTAGTACTTGTTAAAAAATCTTTTTGTTACTTAAAAGATTGTGTAGAAGTCATTCAAAACTTGTTTGAGTGTACTTTATTTGATTGATTTGTAAGCTCAATTACTGCTGTTTTCTTAAGCTTACTGCTGGTCTTGTTTCTTTTAAACTTTTTTTATACTACACATGGCTAATAATATTCAATGAACTCAACAATTTGTAAACTAAATTTTGCCATGGTTCGTCAAATTCATGTCAAAATCTGAAACTCAACACAAGATTTATTTGTACTAACAATTGTGGTTGTGTTACAAAATTTATAATTGTAAATTTATAAATATATTTTTTATAAAGCACATCGTAAATTAACAATAATGGAAACGAGATACCATCCACGAGCGTTGTAATGACTTAAGAAAATATATAAGTTAATTTCACCGGACGTTCTAGAATACCTAAACTGATGGAGAATCAAATATGTGTTTTAGAACGAACAATAACATAGTACTGCACTAATGTAGAATACAAAAATTCGTAGTCAAATGCATATCACAAGTCTTAGTTTGATATAAGTTCACATTGTGAAATATAGTATAATAGCAATGTAATTTATTTGTAAACAAATCAATTGTTACCTATTGTTTCCTGAAACCTTATCAAATTTGTTCTTGATAAAGATTTGTGCACATTAGATTAATAGAATAATAATTTAATAACTAATTTTGATGTTAAACTAGTTTTGGTCACTATCTATATTGACAAAAAAAATATCAATTTTGCTGCTTTTAATAATAGAAACTAAAAATTCATCAAATTAACTAAATGTCGCCCGCAGCTTCGCTTTGGCTCAAATCACAAATTTACACATAGAAATCATAACCTAACATATTAAATATCATTGCAATGCATTTAATAGTTTTTGAGTAACAAACACATATACAAACTATTGCGTAATAACTATTCGATTTAGGTCGTTATCAACACACCAGTTTATCATTGTTTAACTAAAATACGTCTTCTCCAAAGAGACATTTGATAAATTGGACGTCACGCTTCTCAAGGTGGATTGGTCATTTCATTTTCAACATTTGAAATTCTAATTATTAGCACATGTATAAAATAATTTTCATTGTAGTAAAACACATTTTGGCAGTTCAATAAAATTGGTAGTAAATTTCTTTAGGTATGAACAAGACCTTAGCCCCTATTGTAACATCAACAAAAAATTTTATGCACAGTGTTTGTGAAAAAGAAGGAAATCATTTCAAAGCTTATTCATTACAATCGTTATATTAATTTTATCGTTATATATCGATATATTACTTATTTAAGACATATGAGCCTCATACAGATTTAGTTATAATTTTATAATATTAAACTTCTGCATTTATGAATAAAACTTCAAATATTATAAAATTTATTTAGATCAAATTTTGAATCACAATATATGATAATTTTATTTAGAATGATATTTATTTATACCTCAACACCTTTTAACCAGATTTCTAGTTAATGAATTTTTAAATTTTTAACAAAATATATAACAAGATCCCATTTGAAATTTCATCGAGATATCACCAGCTACATTTTAGTAAAATGAAGTCGCAATTATTAAAATTTATATTGATGATGGTATTAGAAAAATACTGCCAAGGAGATAAAGTGAAATCTGAAGAACTCAAATACAGTGAGCTAGATGAACACACTTTGGTAACAGATAGCGAAGCATTCCCCTTTATTGCTGCTATTTTGATAAAATCTTCGTACTTAAGTGCTGGTGCTTTGATTGCTAACGATTGGGTGATCACAGGAGGAGATGCTTTATTCATGTAAGTATTACTTGTGAATTTAATTATTACAATACTCAAATCTTCTTTCTAATCATGGCTAAGTAGCCTAATAAGTAAAAGGATCTAAGTATAACAGGATGTAAATGGTAATTTCGAGAAGTGGTCATTTCGAGAAGCGGACGTTTCAAGAAGTGAAGAAGACAATTCAAGAATTTGTTTTTGAATTGTGGTCATTTCTCATTGTGGTCCTAAACCACTGCAAAGATCTTAACACGACCAAATGAGAACGGCGTATTAGAACGAGATATAATTTTAATTTGGGCTTATTTTAATTAAAACTTCGTCTAATTCTTACTGGACTAGCCATCGAAAATATCAATTAATTTGATTGAAAATTTCTAAATAAAGAATTGGTCGTAAAATTCTTTAGCCTGTGGGCAGTAAAATGCCATATTGTAGAGTGAATCAATTAGTATTGAGTCAGTTTTAAAATCTATATGGTTTATGTAATTAATAAGTTATGTAGTAACATAAAATTACATTTCAGGGTAAGAGAATCAGCAAGAACTATACGAGTACGTCTCGGCAGCATTAACTACAAAAAAGGAGGAGTTCTACTACCTATTAAATATATTGAAATACATCCAAATTTCGATGACAGCAGCCCTGCTTATGACCTAGCACTTATTAAACTACCACATTCAGTTGAACTATCTGCTAGCCTTTGGCCTATAAGACTACAGAAGTATATGAGAGAAGCAGATGCCACACATTTCACTGTTACTTCGTGGCAGTCTCAAAATGTAAGTACATTTTATTTACAAGCATTTAGATTAAACTATAATGCTGATTATTATCATCAAATCATATAGAAAAAATTAGCACTTAGGACTTTGAGCCTGGTCTATTAAACAGTCTCGACCACAATATAAAATTATAATAGTGCTTTTAATATCATTGATGGTGAAATCTAAAATAATGCACTGTAATTTCCTTTTTTAGAAGGTGTCTACTCATATAGACTTGAAACTTATAGGAATTTCGTCCTTTTAAAAACTATGGACAAAGCTGAACTAAAACTCGCCTGGAGACGTTTACCTACCAAAATGATGACGAAGCTGATGGTGGTAAATCAGGACAATTCAGCTCTAATAGCTGTAACTCCTTGTTTTTCACTTAATTGTCAAATAATAACCAAGACTGCATCTGTGGTACGGTGGTATTGCGTACGGATTACCACGCAGAGGTCTCGGAGGTTCTTCTGTCAAAAAAATCTCAGTATTAGCCCGGAGTCTGGAATTGTGCCCGATAAATGGCAACAGACACGCCTCCTGGTACATGGGATCTAACATAAAAAATGGGGAAAAGTGGGTGGTTGAACATTTCTGCCTACCTCTTCGGGGAGAAGGCGTGAAGCTATGAATGAAGCAATAATCAAGATTGGCATTTTCAGGTGCTTTCTGATGAAGACCAGGTGAAGTCAATGGAATTAATACAGAGACAACGGATCTTAACAGTGACGCACTTGCATCCTACCGAAGATGAAGAATGTAGTCAAGAACTAGCGTCTTTTGGCATCGACCATACAAATGATTTAATGTGTTTGGACACTGAAGTTATGGTAGATCCTTGTGTAGTAAGTATTAGTATTTTTCACTAGCGTCCCGCAAAGCGGTTTTACTCGCATTTAGTTACATCTTTGGTTACTGCTCTGCTCCCGTCGGCAATAGCGTGATGTTGTATAGCTTACAATCTTCTTCAAGAACTAGGCTATCAAATGCAAAAAGAATTATTCAAATTAGCGCATTCCAAAAAAACAAACAAAGTCTTCCCCTTTATATATGACATGTCATTGTGTTGAATGTTTTCTCTGCCTGTTTCATACCTGGATTTTAAAATGGTTTTCACTATCATTTAAAGATTTTAACACATGCATCTTATTATAATAGAGAAAATGCATAGAATTCAACGATTTATAATCAAACTCCAAAATACCTACGAGCGAAACAGGAGCCACTAGTTTTTATATTTGCTTACCAAAATAATTTCAATCTACCTAATGGAAGCAGTCAGTACAGAAGTGGTGGACATCATTTTAATTGATGTCATTACAAATTGTATGGCAGAGGCTCCCTTCTATAGTAACGAATTTCAGGTTCTTATTGACCAACATAATATGCGTATAGTATCAAATCATCATCATACATAATTTTTTTTTTTCGTACTATTTACACAGTATTTTGGATAGTATTTTCTGTGTACGTAAAACAATGTATTTTCACTTATAGAGAGAAGTCGGGGCGCCCGCAATCGTAAACGGAATTTTATGGGGCATCGTCTCATCTTGGCGACCAGCGAACTGCGAAAATGGTGTAGTCGGATCAAGTTACATTGTGTTAGTATCAGCCCCGAATGCATCACAATGGATTCACGGTTTGGTTGATGAGAATTCACGAAGTCAAAGTAGACATAAGAAGGATTAATTAATTTTATTAAATTAATGTAAGATATCAATATATGTTGTAGTTTTTCGTAATCATCATTTTGCTAAAAACATCTAGCTGGCACTAGACCTCCTTCAAACATCACCAATTTAACGAGCCTTGTATTGCCCTCAACTTTAACGGTTGTGCGCTGCCTACCAAGCCGTAACGTTGTGAGTGGTGACTTAAACACGGTTTGGTTTACGCGACGAAAACCAGAAAATGTGGACCAACTTGATAAACGTAGGAAAACTAATAGATGAGGTCTGTTCAAGACGTATTCTTAGGTCAAGCAACAACATACAATGTATGTATTGCGTATCTAGTATTAGAAAGCTGATGTTTTGATAGGTTTTTCATTAAATTGGTAATAATACAAAATCGATCAATAATCGAATTTAATTGTGAAAAATAAGGTGTAAAATTAAAATTGCTTTATTTTCTCATTCCTAAGGCCACCAATCAAATTGCTATTAAATAATGTCAATTATTGTACTTTTATGTCAATACTTATGGCATATACTGGGGCTTTTTGGCGCAGCCGTGATACTCACAATAATGTGGTAAAAATGGTGTTATTGTTTTTATTTGTGTTTGTGTAATTTGTAATCAAATACATAACCCAGTATTCACTTAGTAAGGTTCTTCACAGTAATCACAAATCCATTGTAATACACTAGTGTTACAATTGATTTGTAAACACAACCTTTTGTTTCTGACGTCTTATCAAACCTATACTTAAAAATATTTGGTTGTTAAATGATATATAACAACCCAATTAATCTCACTACAGAATAACAAATAACGTTTGCTCAAGACGATTCAGCAATTTCAGAATGAATATTTTTAAGGGCGTATTCAAATTTCAGGTATATTCGCATCATGGTAGCGCGGCTACAGAGTTGCCGACGCGAGATTTCCAAAATTCATATAAATCATAAACACGCGAATACCCGCGCTGCAGCCGCACATCAGTTTATTGATTTAATTTAAGAATATGAATTTTAGAAACCGCGTGGCCGCAGCGCTCGTGTCGCTGCCGCAGCGCGACACTTTGCGTCAAATTTAAAGGTGCCCTGGGTTTTCTCACGTTCTTTTCCTCCACCAACTAAAACCAAAATAAAATACTATGGCTTACTTATAAAAAGTCACATTGGGTTAATAAAATATCAATAACTGCCTATGTGTTATCGTCATTAATTGTTATTAATAACGACTTTGCTATTGGCTTGGGATAGAATAGCAATGAAGCCGATAAATCTTGGAACCCTTTAATATAATGAACACACACAACAGGTCTTTAATGCCCAAACATCCCGGTAAAGATTTTGAATAGTTTTATAATTGTAAAGCACAAGTTATCCAAAATTTATGGAGTTTACACGAGTATAAAGTTCAAACACAAATACCTATTAGGGCACATTACTTTGCATACGAACTCTTCGTTTAACTTGAAGTTTTAACGAGGGCAGCGGATGGTATCTTCACTGGAGAGTCTTCAGCTGGATAGCCTTTAAATTGTTAAAAGTCTCGCTGCATAAATGCCATATAAAACGTCTAACTAATGTGTAGTGACGTAAGCATAACATAACGATAACACTGTTCTCTTTTTTTGCTGATATTTTGTATTTATGATGGTATGCTAACTTTGGCAGTCTTACTGTCTTACATGAAGACAAAAACAAAAAGAGTGTTAAAGCAATTACGCTAACGATCACGTTTGAAGGTTTTTCCATTATAAATTATGTACTCATAGCTAAATCAGTTGGAGTACTGACTTCTTGATGCCTAGTACCTATTTACTTTTCTCCGCCCGATTTTACACTACAATTCTTTTCCTTTATATCCAGAACGACACTTGCGGGACTGAAGTTCTATTCTTCCACAGTAGAATCTAAAGGGCCTCAAACCGAACTGTTCAGCACCTCATACTTTTGTCGCTCAATTATAGCCTGAAACTCTTTCCCATCTAATTATGATCCTAGTTAACGGTTGAGAGCCCTCTGCTCACAGACAGTCTGCGTAAGGTCGTGAAAACCTTCAGAGGCTAACCCACACCACACAACAAAAAATTATCCTGGGTCTTTTAAGCGGGACGTGAAAAAGCATCTCACTAAGCCGCCATAGTCAACGTACCAGTAGATTAGCTTTTGGACTGGTGTCCAATACTCTTGGGTTCCACTGACTGGTTACTATCAGGCAGAGTGGAGTCACTTTGGTAGGCTAATATAGAAAAAACAACAGAATTAACTATCCTGTGATATAATGATGATGTTCACTGATGAAAATATACTAAAGCATTTTTATCATGCGCTGCTGTCATCAATCAGTTCACCGACTTTACCAAGTCTAGTCCAAAGGTTTTAAATAGGTGTAAAGTGCAATTATAAATATAGCGATTCTAAATGCGTGGTGGCGCCAGTCTAATACTAAAATAGAGTTATGTGTATTTATTAGCAGATATAAAACTATACTGTTAATGGTCTTAACCCGTGACAAATTCATTCGTCATAGTTCGCGTAATAGCTATTTAATATATTTTAATTACTATTTAAACACGACATTTTAAGAAATGCGAGTTTATTTCAGTGATTTTTATAACTTTAAAATATTTTAAAGTTTAATCATCATATATTTGATATTTTTGTTTTTATTGACTACGAAATTTTACTTCTTTATTACAGTAGTAACTTAGCATGAAAGGATCGGAAATATTATACGTTCACAATATAGTAAAGTATTATACCTATTGCATACAAAATAAACATCGATTAGCTGGAGTTTACATAAGTATCTACTCAAAAAAATCTTTAAATATTTATTATAGATATTTTACTCTAGAGAAAAAATCTTATAATATATTATTGATACCTATAGCTTAAAAAAAATTCTTCTTTCAAAATTCAATTCAAAGCTTTCAGCTTTTTTAATCTGTTTTTTAACACCATTAAATAGTAGTCGCCATGTTATTACTTCATACGGCTATGTAAACATAGAAGTGTCAACTGTCAACTAGCATTTTCGCGTCTAGCATTTTCGTCAAATTACTCGTAAAACTTGAAAATGCAAAATTTTAATCTATTTGTTATAGTTGTTGTTGTAGTTGTGATATATATATATTTGTGGCACTTAACGATTAAGTAAAATTTAGGTTAATTTTTAATGATTCATTAGCACTAGAATGTAATTGAAACACTTTTCCACTATTGAAAAGTGTTACAATTATATTCTAGTGTGTAATACCCTATTTTCACTTTAAAAAACATGTTCTGGCAAAGATTTCCAAAGAATTATCGTAAAAATTACGGTTACATAATGCAATATTTTGTCTGCCTGTAATTTGGTAAAAATTAAATAATTGTAATACAAATGAACAGCGCCTCTAGTATTTACTCTTAGAACTAATCAACTAATGTCTACTATGGCTTCAAAAGAGCGTTGCCAGAATGTTAATTTTGTGACATTTTACGTTACTTTTGGCCCTCTCATGTTACCTCCATGTTACACGACTCAAAATGTTGCTTTTGCGTAACTTTTATGTGATAGAAAAATACAAAAAAAAAATCAGCAAACAAATAATAATCGTGAAACTGAAACGTAATTACGTAACTAACACAGCAAAGGCAGTTTTCGCGCCTTGATAAACAATATTTTACCTTCATACTCCAGTCAGACAATAAAGAATTATAGAGTGCATGAGCGATTAACTCATTGTGATCAGGAAGTTAACATACTAAAACTCCCGTCCCCTAGCCGGGGGAGCCAGAGGGAGGGTAATGGTTTAAAGTTCACAATCTTTATAAAAATAATAATATCTCCAAAACGGTGTAACCTAGAGAATAGTGTTTTTCTATCAAATGGAAGCTTAAAAAATCCTCTACAACATTCACTTTGTGTACATTTTCTGATTGCCCAATAGTTTTGAGCTACACGCTCTAGAAAAATAGAAGTGAACATCAACATCGCTGAGTTGTGGCACAAGATTTTACGAGAGTACATTTAAGTTCGCGGAAAGGCGGGAAGGTGTTTAAATATTAAACCAAATTTGTTTTCATTTTTATGTATAAGCCTACAATTCTTATACATTCATCAGAATGATTAATTGATTTGGGTATCATCAGAATCATATCAGCCAAAAGACGTCCACTGCTAGACATAGGCCTGTCCCAATTTTCGCCACCGTGGCTGGTCGTTCGCCACCCTCATCCATCGGTTGCCCGCCACCCTTTTAAGGTTGTCGGTCCTTAACCTTGTAAGGGGTCCACCCACGGTGCGTCTTCCGGCTCGTGGACGCCACTTCAGAACTTTTCTGCCTCAACGGTCGTCAAGCTCTGCGAGTTATTTATATTTGAGTTTATTGTTTAAAAAAAAATTGTCTTCGTCTAAAAATACTCTAAAACGTTGTTCTTCACTTCTTCGTAGGTCAAAGGTTTGGTCCCCCTATTTTTTTTAAGTTTTTAAAAACGTGCTAATGTCTGGAACTACTAGTCGGATTTAAATTATTTTTTTGCGTACGATAGCTTAGTTCTCCAGGAAGATTATAGGCTATGTAACATCACGCTGTTGGCGACGGGAGCAGAGCAGTAAGCAAAAACGCGGATGAACCCGCGCCGCGGCAAGCTAGTTCATTATAAATAATGTTACTTTTGCCTCGAAAATGTTACTTTTTGAGCTGTGTTGTGTAACTTTTTGCAATCGGTCACTGGCAACACTGAATTCAGAAGAAAATTAAAATAATTGGCAAAATTTGGTTCTACTAAGTAGACAATCACATTACAATACTTATTTTATGTTTTCAATTCGAAGACCTTAACAAATTTCGCCAGTCCATTTAGAGCACTAATTTAATTCAGTCTAGTAGATCAAAGTTTTGGTGACGACGGTCAGCATAAATAAGTCACAGGAGTTTAATATAAACTAATAACGAAGAAACTAATTAAAGTTATTATTTTAAAGATAACAAAAGTATCAGAAGAATCAGTGTATCTATAAACATACATTATATATTATTAAAAAAACAAAGTGAAAAGAAAGAATTTTCTTTCTCGTATTGACGCTACATTAAAATATTATGTACCTTACATCACTCCTACAATTAATACAAATCTAATGACACCTCAAATGTAAAATATATTCAGCCATTTAAAGGCTGTAAAGCGTGCCAAATAAATATACATACATACACACATACATACATACATACATACATACGTACACACATACATACATACTTAAGCACGAAAAACATTACCAACATATTAGTATACGTCTCTAAGAAATGATGTAATCAATAGCAAACAATAATGCAAAGTATTCCTGTAAGTTCCAAAGTTTTTAAAGGTTTAAATGTCGAAGTAAAAGACAAAGTTACATGTACTTGAACCAAATGCACTCCAGAGAATGAACAGAGTTTAAGTTTTGAGAGGACAAGTAAAAGTTTTACTTTTAGGACGTCTTACTTACATAGCATTTCGCTTTCAGAACACCCTCATATGAACCCGCACAGGACTTACGTATAATTGTCCATTGTTACGTTAAATTTAACGTTTTACTTATTTATTTATTTTATTTCTTTATGCACAAAACACTGTACAAAGGCGAGCTTAATGCCAAAGGCATTCTCTACCAGCCAACCTTTGGGTGATGCAGAGATGAAACCAGGTAGGTGCTTTATGTAGTGAGTAGTTAAAGTAGGTACTTACTTATGAATACCAAAATACACAATTAAACAAATTAAATACTCAATATATTTATAGATATCATACCAATATATACATACGTATACAAATATATACATACATATACCAATAAATATATAATATATAAATATATACATCATGAACGCTAAGATGATTCCGCTAATAACTTACTGTACAGCTGACGAACTCTTGCCTTAAAGATGTCACGGGTAGTGGACATCCTGATCTCGAAGAAGTTTTAGAATTTGGATTTAAATAAAGAATTTTGACAGGACTTTTGATTAAACGAGGTATGTTTGGAATGCAGCAAATTGCGTTCTTTAGTCTATTCTTACCCCATTAATGGCAGGCAGGCTTAGTACTCAGCGCCTAAACGGCTGAACTGAGTTCGATGAAAATTGGTATGTAGATAGAATTGGTGCCGGAGGCGGACATAAGCTACTTTTATCCTGAAAATTGTTTTGATTCCCGAGGGAGACACAACACATTTTAGGCGCGAGCAAAATTGTGGAGCGCACTTAGTACCAATAAAAAAATAAATTAACACGAAATCTAAACCAAGTAGGTATTTGCAAGCTCATACGAAAGTCACTATTGCTATCGAAATTCAATAGTAATGATTTTCCAAATCGGTTTTACACTAAGGCATTAAACGTTTTAGTTACCAATAAAGCAATAACGTTTACTCAAATAGTTTGCAAATATATTCAATTACTTCTCAGTCTAGTAGCTTTTAAAACGAAGAGCACGTATACTATTTTTGCACAAAGTTACATGACGTGTATTCATTTTAGTCAGGACTTACCCGGCGGCTTGTGCATTCCATTGCTATATAATATGTCACAGGCAAATTATCTAAATCCTCCGTTTACACACTGCCTCGACATTTTGTAAACGCTCACTGACATCGGCGTTATGTAATATGCCGAAGGCAAATTGGGTTATGTTAGGTTAGAACTGTGACCCCCTGCGCACGAGTCGAGCAAGTAAACTGAGCGTGCTGCAGCTGCAGGAGGAGTTTGCTATCATCAGCCGAAAGAGGTCCACTGCTGGATATAAGCCTCCCCCAATTTTAGCCACCTTGGCCGGTTATAAGCCATCATCCATCGTTTGCCTGTCACCCCAATAAGGTTGTCGGTCCACCTTCTGAGGGGTCTGCCCACATTGCGTCTTCCGGTTCGTAGTCACTACTCTAGAACCTTTTTGCTCCAAACAGCCGTCAGTTCTGCGAGGTATGTTACCCATTGCCACTTCAGAGATGAGTGCCACTTGTGTTTGCTATAGTTACGGATATTCTCTTAGCCACTTTCTTCGATGTCCATGGGAAATAAGAAAGGAACAAATAGTGTAGTTCTGTATTTTAGACTAAAGTCTACACAGCCTCTAAGTAGTCTAAAATCAAGAGCAAGAATAACTCAGCCAAGAACAAAAAGTAGCATTTTCATCGGTTTGTTAATTCAATTTTGCGGTGTCACCGCTGCGTACATACTTTCATTGAAAGGGTACGGTTTAACAAGCACAATATCGGTCTTCACCCTTGACCTTATTCAAATGATTTATTACCGTTGGACGAAGTTGAATAAAAGTCGTGATTTGTCCCGCCTTTTCCAACTTTATTGAGATTCGTTTCTTATCTATCCGGAACTGAATATCATTTCTTATTTTTACTGACATTTTAACCAGAGATTTCTTAATCTGCACTCAAACTTAAGTTATAGTTAAAAAGAAACTTATTGCTTCTGTTAGCAGAAGAATCAACAAAGCTTCAGTTGGAATCAAACTCAAACTCAAACTCAAAGCATTTATTTCATTTTGATCATAAAGTATGATGCTTATGAAAAGCCAAAGTCAGCCAATTAACCTACAGCCAGTTCGCTGACGAGGTAGAGCTGTGAGAAGAACTGGCAAGAAACTCACGCCACTCTATTCCAATCGCCAGATAAATAAAGTTTTTTGTATGAGTTACAATTTAAACACTTGGTCACAATTGATAGTATCTCCAGAGTATTATTAAGAAGCAAACGCTGATAGAATTGAACGCCCCAAAGAGACAGCAGCAATAATATTGTTATAACTCAGACCCGGTAACACTGTAGAACTAGGTAGGTATAAGAATACAAATAACTAATTTTATGATTAGCCATTGCTTAACTACTGTCAACCGTAACATTTAAACACGAAAACTGAACAGCGAAAAATGATTTTCAAACCTCTTATAAATCTTTCAAAAGATCATAACCAAAATTACCAATTAGGTAGGTACTTTTATCGAAAATTTGCTTAATCAATGAAAGCTTTTATTTATTTTTTGGCGTGAATTGGCATTTTAAACGATAAGCGATCCAATTAGATATCTAATTTCTATCGTTATTGCTATTGCTATAGAAAGTACAAATGTGAATCTCTTGATAAATTAAATACTATTATATTTTTAGTAAAGCAGTTTTTTTAAGAAAAAGAAAATGCCTTTATGGCACTATTCATTGACAGGCAAGGTACTGTATAAGAAAGTTAAAACACGATTATAAAGAGTGCTGGAGGCCCAATTTCCCCCGTTCCTTTTTCCTCACCTTCCTCAATCCTTTTACCTACCCCACTCCCTTCACGGTAGGCAGCGGCTTCGCAGTCCCTGGCATTTCAGAAGCTAGCTAGAAACTGGGTCGTCCACTATATTTATTTATTTATTTATAATCATAACTACAAAATTAGAGTCAATTACACAGTAAAAACTTAAAATATATAAAATAACAACATTCACTCTGACGTCTCACAATACCTCATACATTCAGACAAGATCAACTTCCATTCATCAGCAAACAGATCCAGCCTATGACTTGAAGCCAGCAGAGCGTTGAGCCCCTTTAACATGTCCATGAGCGACAGTTACCACTTACCATCACGTGGGCTGTTTGCTCGTCTGCCACTGACGTCAATAAAATAAACACATAATAGCAGTATCCAATAAAAAAACTGCCACATCTTCGATCACCAATTTACCCGCTAAAAGAACACTTAAACACTCAAATACACTTCTTAGGAGAAGCACTTTCTGTCTAGCAAATGGAATGATAAACACTATAAACTGTACTCTATTATATAAGGTATAATAGAGTGTAATAGAAGGTCTATAGTGTTTTTAATTCAGAAGCCAAATCAAATTCAAACTCATGTATGTAATATGACTGCTTCTGCCATGCAGTGAAAACGCAAACGACTGCTGTACACGAGGTTGTGGGTTCGATCCCCACACGGGGCAAAACTTTGTGTGATCCATAAATATTTGGTCCAAGTCTTGGTGTACTTTTTGTCCGTTTATTGTATGTTTGTAAAGTACCCGCGACACAGAGCCTGTTTCCTTATGCGAGAGTTTAACACTTACACTTTTCATTACCTAGTTAATATAACAATACAAGCCAATTCACATAATCCTTTAAATTCCTTTGGTCATCAATACGTAATTGGTCACTAGTAGATACAGTACGACGTAAAAAAGGGTTCGGTGTGATTAATGTGCGTGATTGTACTTTTATACTGACACAGTTATGTTTAGACAAGTAACAGTATTAGCAGGATTTAGTCGCTGTGTTTTGAACAATGTTTAGTTTCATTAATAGAGCTAGTTCCGTAATTACACTATAGGTATTATGAAGAAAATGAGGAAGGTGAGAAAAAAGGAAAGAGAGGAAAGCGAGCCTAAATTTATTCAAAATTGGATTCTAAGTATACTTAGAAGCCAATTTTGAATATTCTCTTTACTTATTCCACTTCCTTCACCTACTCTCTTCCCGGTAGACAGCTGCTTTGCAGAGTTCCTGGCATCAGGTGGGTTGTTGGCTCGTCTGCTACCGTCAGCAATAAAAAAGAGATCTTATCATTAATGCTTATTTATACGAAATAGAAAAAGAGGCGAAAAAGAAAAACGAAAATGAAAACTGTGTCGTGGGTTTACATGTATGTTCATTAAGCTTTAATTGCCTTAACAAATACATTAATGAGCTAACTACTAAATTTATCACGCGATCAACGATAGCGCGACAGCTACACGTCTGTTTGGGGTAAGGACACTGCTAAATTACTATACATATTTCACTGTAGCCGTTTTATGTAGCTTTCTCTTCCACTCAGTAGAAGTGCAACATGAACTAGCACTAGCAGCAATGAACTAGCTAACAAATCGTCATTTCAGTCAAGAAAAGTGAACTGAATATCGCCGTGGCAGATCTTTCACATTAATTTTTTTTTATTACTCCTCTTTCTTTTCCTTTTTCTTCCTCCTGTTCCTATTTCCTTTTCCTTCTTCGTCCGCTTCTTCTTACATGGGAACGGTTTCGTTGTGTTTTCTAAGCATTATTTTTGCAATGTTTAGAAAACATAGTTAATCCAGGTTACGATGAATATTTACCATCAGTAAGGCCGTATAAAGAAATCCTTTTACCCAAAAAGACTACAATACACTTTGGTTTATGGCTCATATCAATAAAATTTTGTATTGACATAATTATGTCTATAAATACAGCAAGTACCATTTCTCACATTATTACCGCTATAAAACAATTCGCTGAGAATACATACATTAATTTAGTTACGTTTAACGCTGACGTAGTGTATGTATCTACTACATAATTTAATAAAGCTAAGATGTTCAAAATGTTGCTAAGACAGTTAATTCTATTTTGAAGTTTAGTAAAAATATCAGACTTAAGCAAGAGCAGTTTTAGTGATCTGGAGTATAGTTTTCTCTTTGTCTTATACGAATTCAAATAAAATTCAAATAAATATATATCAACATTATCAATACCTAGCTACCATTTTCATCCTAAGCTAGATACATGCCTATTTGTAGGAGCACTTTGAAACAACAAACGAAATAAATAGTTACAAAAACAAAAAGCCTGCCTGAAACGAACTAAAAAGAAAAAAATCCATTTTTTTTCTTGCCAACGCTAAATTGTAATTTTATCATTTTTTAACATTAATACAAATCTAACTACACCTCATTTATGTAGGCTGTAGAGCGTGCTAAAGAAATAGACATACAATACATAATAATATATACATACATAAATACCTACATACACACATGCGCTCGAAAAACATTACTCTCCTCGAATTCGGCAGTCGGCAAAAACTTAACAGCAAGAACACAAAAGTTTTGTTTTATGTAATCTTCTTTGGTTAAAGTGCTTCAAAATATATAACCTAGCGCCATCTAGTTGAAAGTTAAGACTTTCACTTTAAACATTGTTAGGGTTTCAGGTTTCATAGTAAAATTTCTTCTGTACGGATTCTTACATTTATTTTTCATGTGGACATGAATTTGAAAAATTAAACGAACAGCGTACTAATAATATCTATATTTTTTACACATTGTCGATCATTAAAATTAAATAAAGTGAACAATTTAACGCAATCTGAAATATTAAGTGTAACGCCATCTGTAGAGATTTTCTACAACTAAATATAAAAGTACGAAACTACAAAATTGCTTTTAGAAAATTCGAAGCCATCGCTTCGAAATTCAGAGCTACATAAATAGATGGCGCGGTAATATTTTTTCGCTTTGTTTTTAGTAGGCTGTCGTAATGAGCGTTATGTTTTAACGACCTAATTATAATGATTGGTAAGTTGTGAAATCATTTAAATCATCGTTGTTATCAGGTACAACATCCAAGCCCATCCTATAGGATTCTCTTTTCGTTATTGTTACTATACAATTCTATGATTCGGTTTATAAATGCCGTAATCTCATATTTTGTAGTTGTTTCAAGATATTGCACTTTGATTTAGTTTTGATGGACAAATCGTGCATTTTTTTTGGTAATTTCATGCAGTTTTAAGTATTAATGTTCCAAATTTCAAAGCTAAAGATACTATCATATGATATATGACATATGACATGCCCTTCTTCAAACGAGGTTTAAAGACAGCATTAATATCACGGTAGGCAGCGGCTTCGCAGAGCCCCTGGCATTGCAGAAGTATATGAGCGACAGTTACCACTTACCATCAGGTGGGCTGTTGGCTCGTCTGTAGCTGTAGGCAATAAAAAAAAAAAAAAAAAAAAAAATATATCAAACTGCGTCCGTGGTGCATTGGGAACACAAGCAGTTGTTATGCACAAGATTGTGGGTTCAAATCCTTACACAGGGCAAAACTTTGTGTGATCTACAAATAATTGTGCTGCATCTAGGTGAAAAGTCTCCTGCAACACAGGGCTTGTTCCTACTGCGTGTATTTAAAAAAGAAAAAGTAAATTACATGAAAGCACCATACGAACATTCAGTGTGAGTGTAATGCTTGTTGAAAACTGGTTGTAAACACATTGAAACTTTTTTGGTAAGTTCTTTACTTTGTGTAACATGTCAAACTTTTTTGGTAAGTTCTATAATTTGTGTAACATGTCAAGTGTGACTAGGGTTGCTAACATTTCTTCGACGAAATATAGTATTTTTCAAAATATGCAAAAATATAGTACACTTCTAAAAAATATTGTATTTTATGGAAATATTAAAAAATAGACAATAATAAATTTGTTACTTATTTTTATAAAAACTAAATATAGGTATTTTAATGTATTTTTCTTTTTTTTTTAATTATGCATTTGTTTGTTGGATTTCGGTGTTGAAAATATAGGTAGTATTTTTGCGTAATATATATTACTTCAACACACACTTGTACGCACAGTATAAAGTAAGCAGATCCGAAATATAGTACAGTACTATATATTATACTACGGTTGGCAACCCTAAGTGTGACAGAGAAGTTACTCTCCTCTCTGTGTCTCTCTCTCTCTCTCGCACGTTGTATAACAAATACATGACATGTCTATTTTGTGTTCCGTATTTAAAAATTTGTTTCGTTCCCTTGTAATAGAGTTATTTTATTGGCGATTTAATGCTACTGTATTTATTACAAACTATTTGATGTCGTTAGTATTGCGACATAACATTGTTTACATTGTTTAATACGACTATGGATGATTTGAATACTGCATCAGAATCTGTTACAAGTAGCTTATTTTTAATCCAAAACTGTCTAGAGAAAGAAGAAGGTTATGAAATTATATTTGAATATTTGGTCAAAAAAAATTATTTTATTCAGAAAATTTCACACCTTTATACAATAAATAGGTATTTAAACTTATTATATTAGTTACTATACATACAGCCTTACAAAAATGACAAGATACACGAAGAGATCTATACATTTATTCTTAAATATTTTATTTTAATAGCTTTACAAAAATTATAAATATGAAAATGAAAATATAATTATTCACATAGGTTAATTAAATTAACACTTATGAACGTCAAAATTTACAAAATGTCAGCCAGTTCGCTGACGAATTAAAGCCATGAGAAGAACTGGCAAGAAACTCAGGCCACTTTTTTTAATCGCCAGGTTATTACAATTTTTGTAAGTTACAATATTTCAAGTAGCATGCAAAGTGACACAGGCAATACACTTAACTCTATAGGTAATTAAATTATCGTATAAAAACAGTGGTTGCGTAAAAATTTATGTTAAATCGAACAGCCTCTGTTACATATTGTCAGAACTATTTTCTACCATCGAAATTTGATGTCACCGCGAGTAATAAAACGATTTCTTAACTAAGCTAGAAAATTGTCTGTTTATATGTACAATATTGTTTTAAATAAAAAGCTTTACAACGATTATAATTAAGTTTACACGCCTTAAAAAATAAATTGATTGACTAAATATTTATAATAATATTATATAAAATTACGGCCTTTCTATTAAAGTTACAGGCAGAAAATATATCGTGCCTTGTACGACACGTTAGATTCTACATTTCGGTATAAAATGTTAGGTCTAAAACTCTAAACTGGTATGATACTGAGAGTATTTCTCGAGTGAAAAATCTTTTACTTCTCTTTCGCATAAAGTGACGGCCTACCCAAAAATCGTAAGCACTATAAATTATAATAAATCAATTACTGGCAAGAAATAAGTTAGGAGATCGGTAGATAAAATTTTTCAAGGAAACAACTCTAATAACTAACAGAGTTAATCGTAAGACAAGAAAAAAAACTGAAGGGATAATAATTCTACCTCTAACGCTTTTACTAATTGAACAAAACGCAAAACCATACTTCTTTACATCAATAATAACAAGCTTTCCGCAGCGCGGTATCATCAGCGTGTTTGCTTCCTGCTCTGTTCCCGTCGCCAGTATGGTGATATAACCTATAACCTTCGTCGAAAACTGGGCTATCATACGCAAAGAGAATTTATCAAATCTGACTGGTAGTGCCAGAGTTAGCGCTTTTAAACAAACTCATTTAAACTAGTAAAGATAAATAGGGACCCGGCCATACTAAACCTAACAAAGATTGACTAGTGTAAAAATAATCTTTACAATATGGCTGCCAAAGTTCAAACACATGTTTTGATTATAAAAAGTCATAAACGGTTCTAAATATACCTAATCTTAATCTCTTAGATTACATTTCCATTAAAAATATCAACAACTTATGTAAGTACATATTTATCTTTGTAAGCACTATGTATGAAGGTGGTGCTGCAAACATTTCGACCTTGAGCTTTACTTTCAAAGGTCATAAGGTCACAAGGTCGTTTCTTAGAAGTAGTAATGCGCGTCAGTGTGGTGAAGTTGTCCAAGTTCGATGTTGTCGCACAGCAGAAGGCCCGGCGGAACTCTCGACGAAATTTACCTTGAAAATAGAGATTTCTCCATAAGTATTGATATAATTTATACAGAAGTAATCTTTTTCTGGTATCTAGTAAGATCGACTGATGAAGTAGCTACTTTATCCTATAATATAATATCACAACAACTACACACAACGCCATCTAGAGCCAAAGTAAGCATATATTATAGCTTGTGTTATGGGGTTCTAGAAATGCGGATTTTATATTTAAATACTTTCTTTAAATACATACATATTATACACTAGCTGTGCCCGCGACTTCGTCCGCGTGGAATAGTGATTTTGGGCAGCATTTTTTGGATATATCTTTTGGTTTGTTTTGAATTATAAACATCTTCGTTTAGGTGAATAAGAAAAATCTTTACAGTAATTGCTTCTCTATCTACGATATTAAACGTATAGCCATCGCGGATCAAAACCATACAGGCTGCTAGGATTACTTACACGTGGCAAATCCACATAAAGCTGACCATGCGAAAAACAGTTAATATTTAGATCCACACTCATTAATTGTCATCGCGAAACATAGGCTCACTGGAAACTGAACTCGTTTAAAACTAAACGGGAAATTGTTTGGAATGAAAGGAATCCGAGGAATAAAAACGCTATAAGTTTTTTTTTTATATTAGCCTGCCAAAGTGCCTTTACTCTGGCTGATGGTAAGCAGTCAGTGGAATTCAGAAGTAGTGGACACCATTCCAAAAGCCAAACTACTGGTATGGTGGCCTCCACTATGGCGGCTTAGTGAGATGCTTCTTCACGCCTCGCTTAAAAGTTCCAGGATGAAAGTTAGGTGGGAACACATGCGCTGGTAAAGAGTTCCAGGCTTTAATTGAGCGACAAAAGTATAAAGTGCTGAACCGTTTGGTTCGAGACCCTTTAGATTGCACTGTGAAAGGGTAGTACTTCAGTCCCACACGTGTCGTTCTGGATAAAAAGGGAGAGGGAAGAATTAATTTAAAGAGCTGTTGAGAAGACCTTTCGTGGTAAAGGCGATGGAAGACGGCCGTTGAGGAGGCGATGTCTCTTCGCAGCTGTAAAGGCTCAAGGGTCTTAGGCCTCCGGGCTTCCATGATACGGACTGCTCGCAAAAGGCCGCCGTACCGTCTCAAAAATGGTCGCCGGGTTCCACTATCCGGTCACCAACCTGCACGACGAACCACTCCGAGATTATGCGCAACCTGGTGGGGCAGTCTCTTTTTTTTTGGTTAGGTCTAATTGGGCCCTTGTACAATGCCGCGGGCGGCCAGCGGCACCACCGTTTATACGGGTCTCCCTGGCCGGTGGGTTGACCCACACCACCCACACAATGACTCCGCGGATACTCAGCTGGTCCCACACATGCTGCGAGGTCAACGCCATCTAGACCCAAAGTAAGCATATTATATGCTTGTATTATGGGTTCAAGAATACGGATAAACATACTTAAATACTTTTATTTTTGTAAATAATACATATTATAAATATAAACACCCAGACCAATATAAATAGACATGTTCATGCTACAAATATTTGCACTGAGTCACAGTCCATACACAGTACCACCGAAATACAGAGGCAGTCGATTTCCCCCTGACTTTCCCCGCACTTTCCCCTTACTTCTCACTTCTCCCTTCCTTTCCTCTTCCTCCCCCTCCCTTCCCCCTCCCTCCAAATTTCAAGTCGCCAACTTCAAAAGCAAAGATCTTTCCATACAATATTTCATCCCTTATTTCACTGCTATAAATCCACCCCAGTAAAAAAAAATTATGAGCGTATTTTTTTTTTAAATAAAAGTATTCCAAAACAAAATTTTAAAGCTGTAACTTAAAAAATGAAGACGTTTCATACAATCGATTTCATCCCTTTTCATACAATTAAGGGTTGAATTTTTAATAACCCTTTCTTTGTACACTTCTAGACATTAAGACAAACACACCCTCCAAATTTCAAGTCGCTACGACCAGCGGTTTAGGCTTTACGTTGTCTGTCAGTCAGTCAGTCAGTCAGGACAAAGCCTTTTATAATATGTATGGATGTATGGATTAGACGTATAGCCATCAGGGATCAAAGCATACAGGCTGCTAGTAATGCTAACACGTGATAGTGCCACATAAAGCTGACCGAAAAACAGCTAATACTTAGATCCACACCCATAACTTTTAGTGTCTTACCTTTACTTTAATTACTTAATTAATTAATTACTTTAATTAGTCATCGCAGAACATAGGCTCACTGGAAACTGGACTCGTTTAAAACTAAATGAAAGACTGTTTAGAATGACCGGAATCCGAGGAATAAAAACACTATCAGCTATTCCGCAACCTGTTAAAATATCTGCTTCTATAAGATTTCGTAGTAAATTAACGAATGTTCGATGTGATTCTTTAAATTGGCATAACTTTTTTATTTATGAACCGATTAACATGAAACAAACACTAAATGTTAAGTGAAGCTTACCACAATATATTAGTGGAAACCATATTTAAATCGGATAAGCCGTTTCTGAGATTAGCGTGCACAAACGCACAGACAAACAGACAAACAGACAAACAGACAAAAATTTTAAAAATCATTGTTTTGGGTTCTATTTGCGTTGATATAGGTCCCAATAGTAACTTTTCTCATATATCTTCCATGTACAGACAGCGATCGGTTACATTTTTATTATATGTATAGATAGAATCACTCAGACCAATGCAAACAGTCATGTTCATATAGATTAGAATAGATTGATTCGGTGCCGGAGTCAGACTTAAGCTACTTTTTATCTCAAAAATCGATCTGGTTCTCGAGGAATACAAAATCGCAGGCGAAACTAGTAGGACATAAAAACAAATTTGTCCAAAGCAAATAATGTTGCAATTAAACTAAGTATTTAAGTTCATCGTGATCATGTCAACAAAACGGATTTTTGAATTCTACGCTTTATCTTTGATGTAATCTTTCTTTGCAACTAAGGCATTACATCGATGTGTATATCACCCCCTTCTTTACACCCCCTTCTTTACACCCCCAAGTAATTCCCGGACTAAGCAAATGTTTATTCGGCCTCCAAAGTGTCGTGACAGTTTGAAAGTTTGTATAGTTCTACCTTCTAGGACAAGCGTTTTCTTACGAATAAATAGACATTATTAATTAGGATGAAATGATTGTATATTACCATATTAAATTAAATATTGTTTAATCAATTGAAGTTATCAGTCAACATTTCTAGCTCTGGCAAGATTTACATTGATTTGATAATAATCAAAAAAAAAGTTATAATGAGAATGACAGGTAGGTATTTATAAGAGTTATTATGGTCGGATCCCTAGATCAGACCCCCGCTAAATCTAATTAGAATATAACATGTATCATTTATAAGACTTATTCCGGTCGGACACTCCAGATCTGATTATCCGCTATCTCTTAGTATAATAATAATAATAATAATAACTACCCGAGTTTCTAACAACTGGAATTACTCACCTGCTCCATAAGACCGGTACCACCACGGATCCCAGTAATTATAGACCGATCACATGCTTACCATCGGTCTACAAATTGCTTACGTCTATCCTGAGAGTCAAAATTAATAACCACGTTGAACAAAATTCGATAATGTCTATCTCTCAGAATGGATGTAAGGGAGGAGCCCGTGGTACTAAGGAGCACCTCCTAATCGATACGGCCATTAGCCAACAGGTACGCCGAAACCGAAAGAGCTTGTCGGCATGCTGGATAGATTATAAAAAGGCATTCGATTCCGTGCCGCATTCATGGCTCCTAAGGGTGCTAGAACTCTATAAAGTAGATGCTACTGTACGCACCTTTTTGGAGGCATGTATGCGGCAATGGGGAACAGTTCTTACCTATCCAGGGTGCCGACATGTTCGGGGTAACGGTGAACCAATATGGATTAAGCGGGGCATATTCCAGGGTGACAGCCTGAGTCCCCTATGGTTTTGCCTGGCTCTGAATCCTCTCAGTACATTGCTAGAGGGTTCAGAATTAGGCTACAGGTTACGTAGAGGTGGTCAAGTCATATCCCACCTGCTGTACATGGATGATCTGAAACTAATTGCGCCTACTGATTTCCAGCTGAAAGGTTTACTAAAGGTAACAGAAAACTTTAGTAACTCGATCAGAATGGAGTTCGGTGTAGACAAATGTGCAGTCATGCATGTAAAGCGTGGTGGGATAGTAGAATCTGAGGGCATTCAACTCTCTGATTCTATTCAGCTTAGATCGCTTCTAGTAACTGACACCTATAAGTACCTAGGTATGTCGCAAGCTTTAGGTATAAGGGAAGAGGCAATGAAACAATCATTACAGGAACGTTTTATAGGCCGCCTTAAAAAAGTACTAAATAGTTTATTATCTGGCGGCAACAAAATACGGGCCTGTAATGGTTGGGTCATGCCACTCCTTATGTACTCTTTCGGCATACTAAGGTGGACTCAGACTGAGTTAGATGCCTTGGACAGGAGAGTCCGTACATTGCTGACTTCATACCGAATGCATCATCCACGTTCGTCTGTCATGAGGTTGTATATCCCGCGAAAGTGTGGTGGTCGCGGTCTTTTAAATACCAAAACCCTTCATAATCGCGAGATATGCAACCTTAGAGATTATTTTCTTAAAGCGAACGGGGCTCTGCATCGTGATGTTGTCGCAGTGGACAATGGACTGACCCCGCTTGCCTTGGCTAAGGAGAACTGGCACAAGCCTGTAGTGCTTAGCGTCGATGACCGTCAGGTGGTATGGCAGAGCAAGGAGCTCCACGGCAGGTTCTACCGTGCTTTACACGGTCCAGATGTGGACCGAACTGCTTCCGTGGCCTGCTGCTACGCTTCGGTGATCTTTTCGGAGAAACCGAAGGGTTTGTTTGTGCAATTGCTGATGAAGTTATCAAGACGAACAACTACCGGAAATATATCTTGAGAGACGGCACTATCGACATATGTCGTGCATGTCATCGCCCAGGTGAGTCTCTCAGGCATATTGTTTCCGGCTGTTCGCGTCTTGCTAACGGAGAGTACTTGCACAGACATAACCAAGTGGCCAGGATCATCCACCAGCAACTTGCTCTGCGGTACAAACTTGTGGACGCCGAAGTGCCTTACTACAGGTATAATCCTGAGCCAGTTCTCGAGAATGGTCGTGCGACATTGTACTGGGATCGATCTATCATCACTGACAGGACTGTTGTTGCCAATAAGCCTGACATAGTGGTGATAGATCGATTAGAGCGCCTTGTAATGATCATCGACGTCACCATCCCTCATGATGATAATCTCGTGAAAGCTGAAAAAGACAAACAGATCAAGTATTTGGATTTAGCTCACGAGGTTGTTGACATGTGGGATGTGGATTCGACGATCATTGTTCCGATAGTGGTTACAGTGAATGGACTTATTGCTAAGAGCCTCGATCAACATCTTAAGAGGCTCGCGTTGGCTGGTTGGGTCAAGGGCCAGATACAGAAGGCGGTGTTGCTTGACACGGCCCGCATTGTGAGGAGGTTCCTATCTCTGGAGCCCTAACCGCCGGTAGCTTGGTCCCTGTACCCGGTGCCAGTGGGTCTCCAATTTTTATATTTTTAAATGTATGTGTTTTTTTATATACTTATATTTAAAAATGTAATTTTGAGAATTAATTTAAATAAAGGAAATAATAATAATAATACCAGCCTATTTACTGTCCCACTGCAGGGCAAAGGCCTCTTCTCATATAGAGAAGGTATGAGCATTAATCACCACGCTTGCTCAAGGCGGATTGGCAATTTCAGACATTTAAGTCCAGGTTTCCTCACGATGTTTTCCTTCACCGTCAGTCAGAAATTTCCAAGATAAACTAGAAAGTACATATGATTTGAAAAATCACATTGGTACTTGCCCGGATTCGTACCCACTACCTCGTGTTTATGAAGCCTTGCGTGCGTACGTGCCTTATCCACTGGACCATTTCGACTTACTATAAATATTAACTCGTAATTTTATGTATAGATATTTTATGATGTTGCTTGCTTAACGAGTTAGCTAGTTATTTATGAGTAAATAAAATGGACGAAATAAATATCAGTAGCTAGTTTTACTATTCAATATCACACTGCTCAGTATGACAAATTTAATTCAAATATTCGTACAGTTATGTAGATAATGTATTGGCTTTTCAACATACTCAATGATGATACCGTACCTAATTATAAAATAGGTATAATATACCTCTACGTCTATTGTTCCACGAAATTATTACGCGTGTTGGCTTATAACTAAGTACGGCCGAAATTCACCAGTTCTAAGTGTAGATCACACTTGTAATACTGATTTCGCTCAGGTGAACGCAATATAAACTATTTACGGTAGATCCACGCTGGTTTGAGCATGAATGGGCCGGATCGACCGAGAAGTACTACACGCTCATAGAAGATCGTTGTAAGAATAGTAGTATCCGTACAATTGCATTTCGATCGGTGAGTGAGAGCGCCAGAGAACCAATTTCCCCATTTCCTCTTTACTCACGTGCCTGATTCCCTTCATCTACCTCATTTCTAGCCACCATACTAGCAGTTTGAGACGATGGCTTTTTTGTATGGTGTCCACCACTTCTGGATTCCACTGATTGCTTACCATCAGGCAGAGTGGAGTCACTTCGGTATGCTATACAGAAAAAGGCGTATTTTCCATTTTTTTTTTCACCGAACGCGCGGTACATTTATTAATTATAATCACAGGCGTACTTAGGGTTTCTTAAAATTTTTCAAGCGTTTCTAAGTTACTCGCACTCACTTGCTTACAAAATTTACTAGGCTAATGTATCTATTATTAAATCATTCTGATTTTAGTCAAAAAAGCCTCTTCTAAGTGATACGATAAGTAGTACATTTAGAAAGTTTGTCATAATCGTCAACTATTTGTAGGTATATTGACGATGGAATAAATGGTAGTCTTATCACAGAATAAGTACTCACTCTATTTTTAACCGACTTCAAAAAAAGGAGGAGTTTTTTCAATTCGACCTTATATATATATTTTGTTTTTATGTGTGTACGCGGATTACTTAGTCGTTTATGAACCGATTACAATTTTTTTTTTGGAAAGTAGATATCCCAAGTGTGGTACCATGATAAGGAATCCAGGTTCTAATGATGGCATCTCAGGGAAATCGAAGAGAACTTTCAAAAATCAAAAATCGTACTGGCGACTAGTGTATTTGTTATTTTTTTCATTAAGTGTTTTAAGGTACTACTATTTAGTGAAGGTTTGGAGTCAATCTGTTGATGAAGCCAAAAGACAGTCGAGAGAACTCGACAACGATTTACAGCAATTACTTGGTGTTTGGACTGAATTCATTTGTAATGATGAGAGCTTTGCACCCATATGGGTTTTTTTAAGTGCCATTACAGGTGACCATAGACAGTCGAGGGAATTCCTTAACAGCAGTCATGTTGGGCTTACTTCATACGGTTCAATATTCCAAAATGTTAAGTGTGCAAATACTACGAGTATAAGAAACCTTACTACAAATTAGTATTGATAATACCTATAGGTACCTAGTTATTGTTTTACTTGGCACCAACTTCAAAATTATAAAATATTTATTTAATCATTTCTGACTAACTAAATCAAAATACGAATTACTTTCCGCTAAGTAAATTTATTTTTAACTTTTTAGTTTCCCGTTTGAAGTCGGTATTTTTTTTGTTTCAAATTATTAATGATTTACTTGCTGCCTGTTCGTGAGATTTTCTTTTCTTTATTTATAGCCCTTTATTAATTTAAAGTAATAATATGTCAGTATTATTGTACCAAAATAAAATAACTACAACTTACTTAATACGATAAAAAATACATAATTTAAATCACGGTTCATACGCCCATTTTCTAAACTCTTCATGGGATGTATTTGGTCAGTAGACGTTATATTTTCACCTACATAATCTGAATGCAATTATTAAATTTAATATAAAGCCATTTGTTTTTAACTTACATAAGGTAAAGCTGCCAGATATTATTAGATAGTATTTGAACACTTTTATTATTTATCAATATGCATACATTTTTAGATGCTCTTTGAACTACGACTACTTATATGCATATATTGTGAATAAATATTTTCCCATTAAGTATTGGTATTTTCCAATAACTAATCTACCATTCATGTGAAAAATAAAAAACTTTTATTTACAGATTACATTATAAAGCTTCAGATGAATTTACTTTACTAAAAATTTGTGAGCTTCTAAATTATATATAGCGAAGTTTGAATACCACTAGACTAGAGTAAGCTCGAAAATATTTAAATAATTTTAAAGCTATAAAATGTTTTTTTTTACATATTTAATTTTTTTATTGCTGACTGTGGCAGACGAGCTATCAGCCCACGTAATGGTAAGTGGTATGTGGCTCATGGACGAGTCATAGTCTCTAGCATTGCTCCTGCAATGCCAGAGACTGCAAAGCCGCTGCCTACCGTGAAGGGGAGTGGGAGGTGATAAAAAGGAACGGGGAAAAATTGGTCCTCCGGCACTCAACTATTAGGTACTATTACGTCAATCTTCTATGAAAGGGTAGTACCTACTTCTCCGGTCGATCCAGCCCACTCGTGCTGAAACCAGCGTGGATCTACTACCGTGAAAAATTTAATTATTTTAGACTCTTTAAACGTCACTGTTTAGGACAGGATACAAGACTGAATTTTGGTAATTTGAGCCTTATAAGTTAAAATAAAATACAAATTGGTGTGAAGGCGTGTTTCAGAAGGGATATCTTCCACTTTTCTACTGAACATGCAAATATAGTAGCCATGGCAAACACTTACCACTCATGAAGTTATAGATCAGCGGGTTAACGGCGGAGTTGGCATAGCACATCACGTGAGACACTAGAGCGAGACAAGTGATAACGTCATTCTGCTCCATGTCTAAAGTATACCTGTAAATGGAAATAAAAGACTTAAGTTTACTGCATCTGTAGTTCGGTGGTATTGTTTACGGACTGCCAAGCAGAGGTCAAGGATTCGATTCCCGCTCAATACAAATACTTGAGTGCATGAACATGTCTATTTGCATTGGTCTGGGTATTTTTATGTATACATATTTATGTATTTACAAAAAACAAGGTTTTAAGTATGTATATATACATTTTAGAACCATCACAAGCTATTTATAAGCTTACCTTAGGTTTAGATGGCGTTAATTAAATATACGATTAAAAAAGTTAGGTCATGTCGAATGCCTCTAAATTATGGTCGACCTGAAAAATCCTGACAATATGTTAACTAACTCAATTTGAAGAAGATGAATAATGAAGAGATATTAACATAGCATAAACTGGTTAGTAAGACAACGATATAAATAAGTTTCATGTAAAAAATTAGACAATACAAGAAAAATAATGTCGTTTTCTGAGAAATTTATTATTCCACTAAATCATTAAGGTCTCATTATAAGAGATTGTATACTATAAAGAGGCAATTAACGAAATCAGTTTATTATTTAAAAACATAATAATATTATGTGATTTGGGACAAAATAAAAATAATAAAATTATTATCATCAATATTAAAAATATGAAAAATAGCTGTTGCCTGCTGCTCCACCGGTGTTAATGTCGGTTATATCGCATTATCCATACAAACTTTACCCTATTTCAACCCTCTAAGCCGTTTTTTCGCGATAAAAAATATATTTATGTTGTTCCCTAAGATCTATTATATATCTATCCATTTTTTATCAAAACCAGTTTTGTGGTTTAGGTATGAAAGAGTAACAGATAACAGATACTTTCGCATTTATAATATTACTATGTAAGTATGGATATACTAACTGTGATGAGTCTAAAATTACTCGACTTATAAAGCTAAAATTTAACAGATTGATAAATTATAAAGACAAGTCAGGACGAGCTAAGTGACAACAAAATTAAATTTAGAGTAATACTTTCTGGATGTTTTTGTACTCGATATCGATAAAATGTTATTTACAAAACAAATTAATTGTAACTTTCAATTCGTAAAAGTTTTGAAATTTGTATTATCTTTTATATCGCTTTTCATTTGAACTTTTAATATTCTGATACTTTTTATGTATAACACAAGTTAGTAAACAAAGTTGTTCGTCGAATTTTCAAAATATTTCTTTAAGATAACATCTTCGTTACTTTTGAAATATAGACAAAGGTATTGATAAAAAATTTTGTGTTACGGCAATTTTGAATTAGACACAAATGAACTGACAATTCGAAGTATCGTCTGTAACAATACGGCTAAAGATAGAAACTTCAGATATCTTAGTATTACGAACTAGGAAATCTAAATCCGCTTTGATGAAGACGAGGCTGTCAAATCGCACCATAGAAGGCTTTAGACAAAATAGTCCTGCCGAAAAATAAACCCTGTATTGGTTGCCACAAAGTTTCAAATTGCCTAATGGCATTTCGCATTTTACACCACTTTAACATTAGGTGTGCTAAATTATGTAAGTCTTGTTAAGAGGAGTTTATGGATTATGTCACGAAACTTACCATTATTGCGTTTCATGATGCGAGGGTAAATGAAAACATTATTGTGTTTCATATGGTAGGTACAGATAATTGCCAGAATCTCTTTAGGGGTTTTACGACAATGGTCAAGTCTGACATAGGTCAAATTGGTAATTCGTCAAGTCCTTTTTACTAAACATGCCATTCATCAACTTAATCAAGCATAGTCAATAGCAATAAAAGTACATACAACACTTAAGCAAAAAAGTTCACTTTGATCTTTTGAGTAGTGCATATTGTGCATGAGTAGTTAAGTAGGACAAACAATGAACTTTTATTTGTTCCTGTATTTTTAGACAGTTCTAAGATAGCCAAAACAAAGTATGAATTATAAATGGTTTGAAATTATTTCAAATATAAAAGACATTCATTTTAACCGAACCAACCAAAAATTATGACAGGCGCCACTGCCCCTTAGGATACTCGAAGTAAAGCTTTTGATGAAATTTCTGAACTACATTTAACTGCAGCAAAGTTCAGAAACTCAATCTAAAATTGCAATCACGCATGCTAAATTTAAATTACTCACGTTAAGCAACATATGATACATAACTTAGCATCAAACCAATTTTCCGACGAGTATCTGCGAAATCAATAAAGGTCATGGTTTGATCCAATAGTAAAATATAATAGGGAGCAGTCCTGTGGCTATTTATTGGGCACAAATTCAGACTCTGAGCTAATACTTAGAGAATAATCAATACCTACTACTTCATCCGACGGGAACAAGAATCGAACCGGTTTTGGGTTTAAAGCCAGATAGGAATAAACAACATGTATTAGATAATTACCTAAAATTAGAATATCAAAACAAAGAGGATAATATGAATCAATATCGAAACTTAAAATATAATTCTGCCATCTAAAGAAATCAATCAAGTTACATAAGCTTGAGCTTGGCATAGTCTCTAATAATAAACTTTTAACGTCACGAACCAAGTTTTGTTCTGTAGCCGCAAGCATGTAATCAGATATTTTCTAGGTAAGTTCAATCAATCTGTATGTCTAACTGTTTATCAAGACCCTTTTCTCAGATTTGAAGCGATAGGCTGACTGACTTTGTACTACAGATAATTAACAAGGTATGTTTACTATAAAAAAATATATAATATTGTATCACTCGAACTGATGACCGTTTGGACAGAAAGGTTCTAGAGTGGCAACCAGGAGCTAGAAGACGCATGGTGAGCAAATCTCTCACGAGGTAGACCGACGACTTGTTATGGGTGGCGAGCAACCGATAAATGAGAGTGACTTACAATCGGTCAAGATGGCAACGATTTTTATTTATTTATTTTACTTCAAATAAAATGGTTAGTACACCAATTACATTAAATGAAGACGCATTAATGATAAATTATAGTAAAAAGTAACAATATAGATTTAAAAAATCAAAACACAAAACAAAAAAATAAAATTAAAGCAAATCATTTATCCACTCATCTCACAGAACTCCAGACATACAGACCAAATCGTCTTCCATTCATCCGAAAACATACTGTATCAGGGTTGACCTCCAAGAGAGCGTTAAAAGCGGATAATGTACGTAGAATAGGGGACTGAGCTCGGGCCACAGTACGATATGTAGGCACCACGAATACCACGTGCCTTCTGTTACGTCTATAGTTCACCGGGGCGAATAGATTGCACAGCTGTTGATGTGAAATCGGCGCATCTATTTTATCATTTAATACCTTGCACATAAATGTCATTTGTTCGGTATTCCTTCTAACATCTAGAGAATTATATCCCAGCCAGCCAAGTAAAAGTTGTGTAGGATATAGGAACGGGTAATAACCACAGCTTAATTTATACAAGTATCTGAGAAAAGCTTTTTGTACCTTTTCAACCATCAACGTATATTTCTTTTCGTGTGGGTTCCATACATAGGCACTAGACGCCAGCTTACTACGCACAAGCGCCCTGACAACATTTATACTGCTAAATTCCTTGAGGTTACGCAAAATAAAGCCTAAGCGTATATAAGACTCTTTAGTCAGGTATATTATAAGGTCGTGAAATGTGAGCCTACGGTCAAAAGTGACCCCTAAGTTCTATATAAGTTCTGTCCTGGTAATGCTTTTATCGTTAATTTTGTAATTAAAAAAAATTAATTGTCTTGCTCGACCGAAACTCGTAACATGGCACTTAGAAGTATTGAATACCATTTTATTCGTTACGCTCCATTCAACTATCGCATTTATGTCTTGTTGAAGGGCTAGACAATCCGCTTCAGAGTTTATATCACAATACAATTTCAAATCTTCAGCATACAATAAACATTTTGCATACTGTTGGGAGATCATTAATCATTATCAGAAATTATAATAGTCCCATAATAGACCCTTGACTGACACCAGAACGAGTGTGGTATAGCTGAGACACATATAACCCCAGTCTGACAAACTGTTGGCGGTCGCGTAAATAGTCGGCCAAAAGTCTAAGGAGACCCGGCGAAACCCCAATTTCGCACAATTTTGATAACAGTACATCATTACCTGATCAAATGCCTTTTGAAAATCGAAGTATAAAACATCTACTTGTTTACCCTGATCCAAGCAAGCAGAAACGTAATCCACAAGAATTAGGAGATTTGTATTAACTGACCTTTTTGTTCTGAAGCCATGCTGTTTATCAAATAAATATTTATTTACTTGAAAGTAGATATATTTGTGGAGTATATTTTTATATACTTTGGCTGGAGATGACATAATAGCTATTGGGCGATACTCGTCAACAGATGTTTTGTTGAGCCCTTTGGGTATAGGTATGACTTGTGAGGTTTTCCACTGAGGCGGCTAAATACCAGTCTTATGGGATATATTAAAAATGTGATACAAGGAAAGACACATACCTCTTACAATATTTCAAAATATTAGATGGTATATTATCAGGCCTACGGAAGCATCAAATTTTAATTTATTGATTCCCAGCATGACGTCTTTAGGTGTGATATTAAAATGTTTATGTAATTACTATTAACACCTGTATCATAAGCAGAATTAGCTCGTGCATTAAGGACTGGTACTTCAGGGAGAAAGAATTTAAAAATAAATTTGCAAAAGCTTCGGCTGCGCGGACACCTGTAAATGTGTGATGAAAGAATGAAGTTTAAATCACCCGACCTTCAATACGCTAGTAGTTTTTACATTGAATTTACCAACAGGACCCGCAATAAGCTTTATTCCATCAGATTTATATTTTATTGTATATTCTGTTCTTGAATCAAATTATTATAAGAAATTTCACTTCAATTTCAAATAGTCTCACAAATTGTATTCATATTTGTAATATTACTTGAGTTAATTTTACAAAAGATATTTCAAGAGAAGTGGTTGCAAATAAAGAAATATTCAACTAACGCAGTCTGCTGTAAAATGGTAAACATCTGTTTAGAAATGACAATTTAAATTGATTTGCAATGTAATACAAAATTAGTGTCATTTCACACTCGTACGGAACAACTACTTTATTAAAGCACATTAAAGTGCCACCCAATCACAGTGGAATCTAAAGGGTCTCGAACCAACCGGTTTAACAATTTACGGTAAGGTACTTTTGTCGCTCAATTAAAGCCTGGAACACTTTACCAGCGCATGTGTTCCCATCTAATTATGTTCCTGGGTCTTTTATGCGGGGCGTGAAAAAGCATCTCACTACGCCGCCATAGTGGAGGCCACCATACCAGTAGCTTGGCTATAAGAATGGTGTCCACCACTTCTGAATTCCACTGACCATCAGGCTGAATGGAGTCAATTTGGTAAAAATAAACACTCATTATTGCAACAGCGTCAATGTTTTAGGTTTTAAATTAAGAAACATTTTCAGGGCTATCCTAAAGGATTAGGATTCTAAGAAAAAAAGTATTTTATTAATTAGGTTAGTATCGCAAAATAAGCTTAAATGTCGAAAGATTTAAACCCAAGTAACTAATGTTTGCTGTAAAAGGCCAGTATTTTAGACACCTTCATTCAAAAATGTATGTAGCAAGTGTCTATGAGAATAATTATTATACAAAAATAGCTTCAGGCCCGTCTCCCATTAATGGGGTAAGCAGAGACTATATAACGCTATTTGTTGCGATACCTCCTTGGCCTCTTCAACATTAATTAATCTTTTCATGCACACATCGGTTACGGGTGCTTGTAACTGTGCCCTTTGTCAACACAATAATAATATATCTCCTACAAAATTGCTCGTATGAACTGCCTATTTCCACAAAACATACAATCGTATAAATATAAATACCGTGAATCACAAAAGTGATACAAATTAGTTAATGCAAATGATGTATATATTATATAAGCATTTAATATAAAAATCAATCTGATAATGGCACCAATTATATTTATTCACTAGCTGTTGCCCGTGACTTCGTTCGCGTGAATATTCAGATGGGTGCCTCTATGAGAATATTGCGTGCCTGATTTTATGGCAATCGTACATTGTATCAGTATTATCCGTCTCTATGGCGAATCCAGTTTAAACCCGCTACCGCTAAAACTGACAAACCACTTTTACACAAACTTGCGTCTCTTATTTGCCCATTTAATAAAGGTGGTTTCTGAATATTAAAAAAAAGAGTATTTTCTAGTAATTTGGTAATCCTACTATAAAAACTATAGAAATTTTATACAAACTTTGCCACCCCTTTATATCCACTTAGAGGATGGATTTCGCAAAATTCCGTCTAAGTGAGCACCTATATCCTAATAGGAACGACAATGCAAAGTTTGACATTCCTAACACTTGTTGTATCTGAGATTTCGTGTTATGTGAGTGAGTGACCTTTTGCTTTTATGTATATAGATAGCTTTTGCCCGCGGCTTCGCTCGCGTGAATGTCGTTTTTTGGAATAGACATTTTTATATTGTTTAAATACTGTTTTTCATACTATTTTTAATCTCCCATTCATACAAATCCTCTTTCACCTACCTAAAGATATCCCTCGTAAAAACAATATACAATACACAAAGACAAATTTTCACTACAATAACTTTCCCCTTCCCCTTCTTCCCTATTGCACTTTTCTCCACTCTCCACAGTTTCCTCCTTCCTCTCCTCCCCTCCCCCTTCTCCTCTTCACCTCCTTCAGCATCCCTTGCCCCTCCTCCAGCATCTCTTGCCCTTTCCTCCACTTCCCTCTACCTTGCCTCCTCGTTTTCTCCTCTCTTACCCCTATCTTCTCCTTTCTTTTTCTCCTTTCCTCTCCCTTCCTATCGCTTCCTATCCCTTCCACTCCCTTTTTCCACCATACGAGAACTCCTTTCTTTCCGCGTTCCTTCCCCCTCCCTTCCTCTACTGTCTTCTTCACTTCCCCCTCACTTTCCTCTCATTTTCCCCTCATTCACCCCTCACTTAACCCTCACTCCCCCTCACTCCCCCTTACTTCCCCCCCTCACTTCCCTCTCACTTCCCCCTCACTGCCTCCTCACCCACCTCACTTCCCCCTCAATTTTCCCTCACTTCCCCCTCACTTCCCCGTTACTTCTCCGTCACTTTCCCCTCACTTCCCCTCACTTTCCTCTTACTTTTCTCTAACTTTCCCCTCACTTTCTTCTCACTTCTCCCTCACTTCTCCCTGGCTATCCCCTGACTTCCCTCTGACTTCTTCCTGACTTTCCCCTCACTTCTCCCGCATTTCCCCCACACTTCCTCTTCACTTCCCCCTCACTTCCCCATCACTTTCCTCTCACTCCCCCATCACTTCCCTCTCACTTCCCCTCCCTTCCTCCTTCTCCTCAATTCCTCCTTTTTCTCCCTCCCCCTTCCTGTAAATTTCAAGTCGCTAGTTTCAAAAGCTAAAGATCTTTGTATAGAATATTTCATTCCTAATTTCACCTCCCTAAATCCACCCCTGTTAAAATAAAATTATAAGGATATTTTTTATTTAAATAGAAGTATTCCAAAACAAAATTTCAAAACTGTAAGTTGTAAAATGAAGAAGATTCATACAATTGATTTCGTCCCTTTTCACCCACTTAGGAATTATATTTTAAAAAACCCCTTTTTAGTACAACCTCTAGACATTTAGACAAACACACCCTCCAAATTTCAAGTCACTACGACCAGCAGTTTAGGCTGTGCGTCAGTCAGTCAGGACAAAGCCTTATATAATATGTATGGGTGTATGATGTATGGATTAAACGTATAGCCATCGAGGATCAAAGCATACAGGCTGCTAGGAATGCTAACACGTGATAGAGCCACATAAAGCTGACCGTGCAAAAAACAGCTAATACTTAGATCCACGCCCACAACTTTTAGTTGTGTCTGACCTTGGGCTTTATTAAGAGAAACGCGAAACATAGGCTCACTGGAAACTAGACTCATTTAAAACTAAACGGAAGATTGTTTAGAATGAGAGGAATCCGAAAAATAAAAACGCTATCAGCTATTCCGTAACCTGTTAAAGTCTCTGTTTCTATCAGAAAATGTTCGACGTGATTCTTTAAATTGGCATAACTTTTTTATTTATGAACCGATTGACATGAAACAAACACTAAATGTTAAGTGAAGCTTACCATAATGTATTAGTGAAAACCATATTTAAATCGGATAAGCCGTTTCTGAGATTAGCGTGAACAAACGCACAGACAAACAGACAAACAGACAAAAATTGTAACAATCATTGTTTTGGGTTCTATTTGCGTTGATAAAGGCCCCAATAATTTTTTTTCTCATATATCTTCCATGTACAGACAGCGATCGGTTACATTTTTATTATATGTATAGATATAGATGTGACGTTTCCATTAAAGTATCATACTGTTAGTAATTTCTGGTATTACATATTTGACTTACCTTCATAAAATTGTTTTGGTATATTTTGTGCTTTGTTTCTAATGAACTAATTGTTAATCGTTAAATTCTTAGTTTATTGATGATCTCTTGTTGCGGTCAGTCCTTAGATAGGGTATAGTTATAAAAATTATATGTATTGTATAAAATACTCCAAGCTTGATAAGAAAATTGTTAGAAAAAAACTTTAAACATCTGATTTTTTAGTTTATTAAGTAGTCTTATAATATTTTTCCGTTACAATTTTTAACACGCTTATAGTTTTATTTAATCGTAATAAACCAAATAAAAAGAGGAAGAATGATTGACAGATTTTTATCGTTTATTAATGAAATTGCGTTAAACCGGTTAATATTTTTATATACCTAAATTGACTTAATTAGAGGTGTTCTTTTTAAACCTTCATAAACTTGAAGAAATTGCTCATTGACTAACTTGTATATTTTTACAACATTTTCGACTTTGTTAGTAATGACATTATTATAAAAACTTATTGACTTGCTCGTTCCCTAATCTCTATAAATTGCAGCTTTTCTAAAATGTATAAAAATGGTATGAACATTGTAAAATAATATGAAGGCCTCTTCTTGTATAGCATGGCATGAGCATTAATCACCACGCTTGCTCAAGGCGGATTGGCAATTTCAGACTTTTAAGTCCAGGTTTCCTCACGATGTTTTCCTTCACCGTCAGTCAGAAATGTCCAAGATAAACTTAGAAAGTACATATGATTTGAATATCACATTGGTTCTTGCCCGGATTCAGGATTCGGATGTCGGATTTAAAAAATCTTTTTTGTATGATAGCCGAGTTCTCGAAGAAGGCTATTATGCTATGTAACATCACGCTACTGGAGACGGGAGCATAGCAGTAAGCAAGGACGGAGGTGAAACCGCGCCGCGGAAAGCGAGTGTTAATATAATTGTACCTACTGCAATATATATAGGTACAGCTGACGGTAAGTAGTAACCGTAGCCTATGGCCATTTATTTTAGTTTTAGAGGTGCGAAGTGAAACATCAAATTCAAAAAAAGAACAGAGGGTCTTAATTCTAAATACATTTTATAATCTCCAAAATCTAACTATCACTTGTTTATTAACAATTGCTACCAGTCGAATGACACATGTTTTCCCGCTATGAAGATCGGTGACCCACACGTGTATTACTTTAAAAGCTCTCACCTTGTAATAAAACCCTGTATTAGTCTAACGAGGTAACAAATAAGGAAGTTATTCTCTAATAGCTACAGTTACAAGGTTGCAACATAACAAATAAAAACTTAAGTTAATGTTTATAACTAGGTATCTACTGCCATATTTTTTTATTACCAACTGTGGCAGACGAGGAAACAGCCCACGAGATGGTAAGTGGTAAGTGTCGCTGGAAGACTAAGCGTCTCTAGCACTGCTTCTTCAATACCAGGGAATCTGCGAGGCCGCTGCTTACCGTGAAGGGAAAGGGGTAGGTGAAGGGGTGAAGGGAGGTGTGGAACATTATAAATAATCAAGAATATTAGACGCAGCGTGGGCAGACCCCTCACAAGGTGGACCGACGACCTTATAAGAGTGGCAGGCAACCGATGGATGAGGGCGGCAAACGACCGGCCACGGTGGCGAAAAGTGGGAGAGGCCTATGTCCAGCAGTGGACGTCTTTTGTCTGATATGATGAAGAATATTAGGAGCTTAGACTTGAAATTAAGAGCGTTTACACAAAAAAGTAGCAACGTCGCAATTTTTTCTATATAATCAGAGCTATATTTTAAAAATGTTTTCAGAACACTTTTAAAATTGGGTGAAAGCTGTATCAAAAGTAAGTAACCATAATGCTTACAGTTATATTTATATGCAAATAATACATTGGAAACTTCCAATTCAAAAAGTGTTCTGAAAACATTTTTAAAATATACCTCTGATTAGGTATATAATTAAAATTTAAAATCACGAAAATATGACACTAAATTGCGACGTTACCACTATTTTGTGTGAACGCTCTTAACTAATCCACGTATTATATTATCTTGAATAGAAAATAGGATAGCAAAAGAGATTTAAGGAGCGGAAATGCAAGGTTGTTAGGGGTAGACGGACCAAATAGGTGATGTGTTGACAAAGTGCACAATTAAACGCACCCTTAACCAACGTGTATTTATGAAAAGATTAATTAATGTTGAAGAGGCAAAAGAGGTAGTATACGGTAGTAGATCCACGCTGATATACGGTAGTAGATCCACGCTGATTTCAGCATGAATGGGCCGGATCGTCCGGGGAAGTACTACCCTCTCATAGAAGATCGACTTAAGAGTAGTAGTATTCGTACTACTGCGTTTCGTTCGGTGAGTGAGAGCGCCGGAGGCCCAATTTCCCCCCTTTCCTCTTTCCTCTTTCCTCTTTCCTCTTTCCTCAACGCCCTCATTCCCTTCCCTTAACCCCATTCCCAGCCGCCATAGTGGAGACCACCATACCAGCAGTTTAAGACGATGGCTTTTAGTATAGTGGCCGCCACTTCTGGATTCCACTGACTGCTTACCATCAGGCGGGGTGGAGTCACTTTGGTAGGCTATAATATATATAAAAAAAAAAAAAGGGCATGTTTGCATTTTATTGTCTCTGCTTACCCCATTAATGGTAGGCAGCCATGGAATTGAGTTATTCTGTATTCATCCTATTACCTCTCATCCCACACTAGTATTTTATGTATGTATAATATATCGACATATTAATAAGTTATGTTAGAGAAACTATATTTTGTTTTCATATATCAGAAGTCACGCTTTTAATGTCTTTTTCACCAGTCCAAATATATAAATATCAACTGTCAAATGTTTTTAGGTTTTTCATTCGTTGGCTTCCCTTGTCAACAACAAATCTAATGCCTAAAAGGTATTTTTGTAATTGAATTCAGTACTGTTGACAGTTTTGTTTGGAGACCCCAGGTAATGGAAATAGCTGGTTTAAGGATTGATTTATTAAAGCGAAAGTTTGTGTATGTATATATGTGGTCGTGTGTGTTTTTGTTACCACTAAGCGCCTTAACGGCTCAACCGATTTCAATGAAAATTGGTATAGTTTTGTATTTGACTGGCCTGTTGGTCTAGTGGTTAGTGACCCTGACTGCTAAGCCGGAGGTTGTGGGTTCGATTCCCACCCAGGACAAACCTTTGTGTGATGAGCATGGTTGTTTGTTCGTATTTACAAAAAAAAATGTATATAAGTAGTATATCAGTTGTTTAGTACTCATAACACAAGCAAATATAATTGCTTTATTTGGGGCTAGATGGCGCTGTGTGAATGTGGTAGAATATTATTATTATTATTTACCTACATAGATTCAGTACCGGAGACGGACATAGGATACCTTTTCATCCCAAAAATCGATCTGGTTCCTGAGTTACATATTAAAACACATACCATTTACTAATTAGCTAGTTAATCTTTAAATTGAACAAATTTTAAACTCAGCCTCAGATATGAAGATTACAAAATAAACCCAGACAAGAAGCAATCATTGGATCATAATTTATACTATTATATAAATAGGAAGAGTTTGTTTGTTTTTTGAACGCGCTAATCTCTGGAACTACCAGTAAAATTTAAAATTAAATTGAATATGACAGCCCAGTTCTCGAGAAAGGTTATAGGCTATGTAACATCACGCTACTGGCGAAGCGAGCAGAGCAGTAAGCAAAGACGCGAGTGAAACCACGTGCAGAAAGCTAGTCACTTACATATTGGAAAGTGATGATTGAATCTTACACACGTCATAAATAAACCATAGTACCGTAGATTAAGATTAGTTAAAATTTAAGCAGCTTAACTCTGGAATAACTCCAGTCTTTAAAAGATCGCAAAGTGTTCTATTACTTCTTTCATAATATTCTGAGGCCCTACACAAGCGTGAAAGATTTCTATATGAATAGTCACAGATTAGATAAAAATGTATAGGATTGACATATGCTTTGGCGTTAGCTTATGTCAATCCCATACATTTTTTAATCTATTCTATGAATAGAATAGGAATCTTTGTCACTTGTCTAGTTCTCTAGGCCTCTGTTTATCTCACGGTAGTAGATCCATGCTGGTTACAGTATGAATGGGCCGGATCAACCGGGGAAATACTACCCTCTTTAAGATCGACGTAAGAATATTAGTTTTCATGCTAATGTGTTTCGCTCGGTGAGTGAGAGCGCCGGCAGCCCAAATACCCCTTCGGTTCTCTTCTTTTTTTCGTTTTCCTTTCTCATCCCCTTCTCCGTGGTTGACAACGGTTCAGTTGTCTTTTCTAAGCATTATTACTTCTGCAATGTTTGGAAAACACAGCCATCTCTTAAGTTTACCATCAAGTGGGCTATGCTTGTTTGCCACCAAAAATGTATAAAAAACCTTCAACAAATATATGCCACATTGAGAGTACCAGAACTTCGTCGTAGACTACAAGTACAGTATTTTCCTTGTAGATCCACTTGGCGGTAGCAGTCAATAATTTTAGCTTTTGATATCGATAAGCAGCGGTTTAAAAGGGTTTCAGGGGCCTCTCCACAATCTTTTATAGCAATCTTAGTTATTTTAACTTTATGTTGTCTCTATCCTTGTTTTTAATGGTACAAATGAAAAAGACAAAACACAAAGTAACATTAAAATAATACTGAGAGGTAGTGGTAGGCCTGGTGGATGTTTCTATTGTCAATAAATCATCGTTTAATTATTTGTTTCCCAGAACAGATTAAAATAGGCTGTAGACACAGGTAATTCTAAAGTGAAAGCACTTTTCAGTGCATACCTGTGCATTTAATTTTTATAAATGAGATAATTATTAAAAACCAAAACTAATGATGAATGTTAATTTTATTAATTAACAATGGGAAATATTGCAACTAACACGCGAAATGCGCTCTCTGTGATTATAAATTGACCGGTGCTGTCATCTTCTTTAACGCGGTAACTAATTGATAATTACTTTTATATTATTTTGTAGTAAGACTTGTAATAAGACCGTCCATTTCACTATTTATTGTTATATAATTTTATATCTAATGTAAGTTACATGTACAATAACATATTCTATTCTAACGATATCTAAACACGGATCAAAATGAAAGAAATTTGAACAGGATGCATTAAGTTTGTTTTCCTAGGAACTAGCGTCCTCTCATAGACATCTGTTACAATATTTGACGTACTCGTACTAGCTCCGTGTTACCTCAGAATAAATTACATATTAGTCATTGTTTACTAAGAGATTAGTCGAATACCATCGATGATTGAATAAATATGCTTATGTTTTACTTAAGTTTCGGTTCTGAGAAGTAGTCAATATTTAAATTATGATTGTATTTTTAAAATTCAAAACACTTAATATCCATACTAATATTATAAATGCGAAAGTAAGTCTGTCTGTCTGTTACGCTTTCAAGGCTATACTACTGAATAGATTTTTATGAAGTTTGGTATAAAGATAGAACAGACCTTGGAGAACAAGATCGCCATCTTTTATTGCGATAATGGCTCGAAGAAGTTTAAGGGATGAAAATTACGATTATTCATACAAATTTTCATAAGGGATGAAAATTTGTATGAATAATCGAAATTATATAAACATGTTCATGATTAGTAAAAATATAATTATGCAATAACCGACATTCACGTGGAGCAGCGGGCAACAGCTAGTCGTTTTATATATAAACACTTAAGAAATCTCATGATGTGTACTTAGAGTTAAGTGAAATATTGTTATGAAGTTAGAATTACCATATCGGACTAAAATCAACCATTTAGATTTTTATGTGTTTTTTTTAGTACTTACTTTTAAAGACAGATTCTGCAGGTTTGTATTTAAGATACAGATTTCATATAGTTGTATACTTTAACATCAATTATTTCTCTTGTTTAGCCGGTGCGCGGATGGCTGTGTCGTCGCTCTTGCATCGAGCTGTAGTAATCAGAGGCCCTAGATAAGTGTCAAAGATTTATATTCTATTCATAGAATAGATAAAAAATGTATGAGATTGACATAATAGACCGATAGCGCTAGGCTATTTTGGGGTCATAAGTTACAAAAATTTTAAAGTTGCTTATTTTTTCCTGTGGATACAGTCATACATAAGAAGCCTAATATTATGTTTTGTGTCACATCTGCCATTTGCATTTTGAGTAATTCGATGCTTTGTGATTAATTCTTTTAATTTAAATCGAAACTGGCAAAATTAATTTAAAGTTAAAAAAAATTATAGGAGCATGTTTAGGATAGCCTACGGAGTGTGCAAGCCTAATTTGTGTCATCTTCGTCCAGTGCAATCTGATATAGGGTCAGGATCTAAAAACGGTGCTAAAAAAAAATTATAATTGATTAAATAACTATCTCCTATTTCAGATCACTTACATATACCCATTAAAGAAATTTGTGCCCAATTAGAGCATGCAATTTTAAGATTTTTAATTATTTTGTTTTTCCAAGCTACAAACGCTCCAAAAAAATATTACAATCATTAGAGTTCACATACTTAATAACATAAATGTATGAAAAATCGACATTGTAAATTTGTGTCATTTTCATGCACGATAATTAACACAACACAAAAAATAATGGTTGCGGTCCAAGCAGGCTCGCAAGAGGACGCGCGGCGGCGCGGCGTTGCCTCCTTCTACGCACGCACACCAAATTCGTTCGGTACCTACGATTTCTTCTAAGCGAATCGTTCTTTATAAATTAAATTAAAATTAACGTACCTATATTTTATTTTTACACTACGCTATCTGGTCCCAAAATAAGCAAGGCATAATACAAATACATACTTCTTTTATAACTACTAGCTGCTCGCTGTGGCTTCGCCCTCGCGATATATGGTATTTTGTTTAATTATGTAACTCAAGCACCAGACCATATTTCGGGATAAAAAATAAAAAGTATCCTATGGGCTATGTCCGTCTCCGGCACCTATGTACGTACCAATTTTCATCAAAATCGGTTCAACCGCTTAGACGCTGAGAGCTAACAAACAAACACCATACATACAAATTTTCGCATTTATAATATTAGTAGAATGTAAGTAAGTGCATACAATAAATTATTATTTAAGAAACTCCCAGACTCAAAACAAACTCTATGTGTTTATTCACAAAACTGTTTGTCTCTTCACGGTTGGAAACCAGCCTTCCAACAAAGGTCACCTTGGCGGGAGATTGGTTTCAATCTGCGGTTTGTGTTGCGTCTAGATGGATCTAAACCACGCATAAACCACGCACTAACACGCTCGCGAGTCAGTACCGGGCGAGTCGTCTCCTCTTCTGGCGTGAGATCAACTAGGGTTGCCACCTTCTTTCGTCGATCTTCTACGAGAGGGTAGTACTTCCCCGTTTTTTTTTTCAAATATTAAGATTTCGTGGATAAAACCAACACAAATTATGAATAGGGTTTTGTTACACCATAATAATCAAAAACACGTAATCTCCAATAACTTGCATTTTCTTTTGTGGCTTTTACAGAGTGTTGTAATAAAAAAATTATAAATGTCGTGGATAAATTCGACACAAAATATTTTGAACAACAGATAACCGAACTCTAAAACACATAACACCTCTAATACAAATTTTAATATTTTTTTAGAGCTAGTTGGGTGACGTATTAGGTACTAGTTAAATATCACGATTCTCTTGGGCAGAGATGACACAAAAAGCCTATGTACATCAGTTACTACTTTGTTATTATCATGGAAGTCAAATTTTTGTCTTTAATTTTCTTTTCGTCCAATACTGAGCGAAAAGACAAAATACCAAAATTTCTACCTAGGATGACACAAACTAATGTTTTAGGCTAGGCTAACGGTCAAGAAACTATATTAATATATTCTATAAATAGAATAGAAATCTTTGCCACTTGTCTAGGGCTTCTGTACAGCGACGAAAATAATAGTGCCACAGCCAGACACGCCATATATCGTTTGCAATAGACGCAAATTCTTTTATAATTTTAGAAAAACCCTTTTTCATGCAATGCTGTGTATTGTAAGTAGTTTACTATTATAATAAACTAGCTGCGCCCTGCGGCTTCGCCCGTTTAGAAATTACTATCTGTTTATTAAATGTAACTCGAGAACTAGAGCGATTTTCGGGATAGCCTATGTATAACGAATCTATCTACATACCAATTTTTACACTACTAAACATTTTTAATGCACCAATATTACGGTATGTGGTATTACATGTGCCTTGAAACTAAATTCGTCAAAACAATGATCTAAAAAATGTTTAGTCCAAGTTATGACATAATATCCATCTTTATACCTAATATACGCCCACTATTTGAATGATACATTATATAAAGCGTAATATATAGTACTATTATTATTTGTTTGTTTGTTTCAACGCACTAATCTCTGAAACTACTATTCAGATTTAAAAAAATATTTTTGCGTTTGATAGCCCAGTTTTCGAAGAAGGTTATAGGCTATGTAACATTACGCTACTGGTGACGAGAGCAGAGCAGTAGACATAGACGCGGGTAAAACCGTTCCGCGGAAAGCTAGTTTAATAATAACACGTTAATGAACAACAACATTTCTAAAGATGTGTTCGTCATTTGTTGAAACAAAAGTTTGCTCCAAACAATTGATATGTTTAGATTACTTAATGTGTTCGGACTAATTGATTTTTTAATAAAAATAATTTCTTGTTTTTTTCAGCTGTTGACTCGTATTCTGTTATTGTGATATTTTCGATTACAAATTGTCTATAATAAGCTTATTTGTGTACCTAAGCGTACCTTTATCAAAATAACTATATAAAAGCGACCGTATTTAACGTAACGTATTAATAGAAAACAAAGGTATGTAATACTAGAATTTTTATTAAAAATAGAGGTACATTGTGAACTCCTGTGGTAAATTAAATTAAGTTCATCTTACTTTATACTTATAACAAATATTAACAGTTTATATAATACCTACATAGAAACATTTACCACAGTTCACATGTTGCCTTTACCTTTTGTAGCAATATGCAAATTTAGACAGCCTGTAAAGCACACATTTTACTTTTTATTTTTTCTTTACAACATAGAAAGCTATAATTATTACATATAGAGTTAAGTGTATTGCCTGTGTCACTTTGCATGCTACTTTAAATTGTATCTTACAAAAATTGTAATAACCTGGCGATTAAAAAGAGTGGCCTGAGTTTCTTGCCAGTTCTTCTCATGGCTCTACTTCGTCAGCGAACTGGCTGTAGGTTAATTTGCTGACATTTTGAAAACTTTGACGTTCATAAGTGTTAATTTAATTAACCTATGTGAATAAATATTATTATTATTATTTTTTTTTTAATTTTATAATAAATATTGAAATCATACTGTATTTCGAAGGAGAATCTATAGGGCTAGAGGACAGAATTAAAGGAAAACGAGTCCAAGGAGTCTAACATGTAAATATATTTTGTAAAAATAAGTGTTTTGTCTTCCTCCTTAACAAGACTTTCGGGATATAAAGTAGTCTCCGGCGCCGTATCTACATACCAATTTTCATCGGGATCGGTTCAGCAGTTTAGGTGCTACGTGGTAACAAACACACACACATAAAAATTTACGCAATTATTAGTAGGATTTAATTTGGACGTGAATACAAATATTTTCTTACCTGAGAACAGAGAGTAGATGTACTGGAAAATAGCAAACCGCGAACATGATGACCACAGCCACCAGCATCTTAGCTGCCTTCCGTCGAGAACGCAGTTGAGCTGAAAACAAAACATACATTTAACCAATTATCAAGTCGAAATGGTCCAGTGGATAAGGCATAGGCTTTGTAAACACGAGGTAGTGGGTTCGAATCCGGGCAAGTACCAATATGATTTTTCAAATCAAGTACTTTCTAAGTTTATCTTGGACATTTCTGACAGACGGTGAACGAAAACATCGTGATGTTACATCACGTCACTGGTGACAGGAGCAAAGCAGTAAGCAAAGACGCACCGCGGAAAGGTAGTATACTTCATACGGATCTATCGAGATGATGTTTTTATTTTATAAGGTTAAATTTAGATCAGTGGCTATTTAATTGATATTCTAAATTATCATATACATCTAATACCTAAATTAAAAATTAACACAAATTTTGCTAAATTTTTCCGCACTAAATTTAACTTTCCAATACTTAATCTGTGGACCATTGGTGTGACCATTATAAAAGTCAAAATAACAAAAACAAGATGTCTGCCAATTAACCTACAGCTAGTTCACTAGTAGTTCACCCACTCCTATTACGGTCGGAGGCTCGATGCTCGAATTCGTTAACGAGTACATATACCTGGGACGAACAGTCCGATTAGGTAAGTCCGATTACGAGAAAGAGGTCACTCGTCGAATCCAGCTCGGCTGGGCAGCGTTCGGGAAGCTACAACATATCTTCTCGTCCGCACTACCGCAGTGTCTCAAGACCAAGGTCTTTGACCAGTGTGTGTTGCCAGTGATGACATACGGAGCAGGGACGTGGTCGCTAACTATGGGTCTTATCCGAAGGCTCAAAGTCGCTCAGAGGGTGATGGAGCGGGCTATGTTAGGCGTCTCCCTGCGCGATCGTTTGGGAAACGAAGAAATCCGCAGGCGAACTAAAGTGACTGACGTGACTCGCAGAGTTGCTTCTCTGAAGTGGCAATGGGCAGGACACATAGCTCGCAGAACTGACGGCCGCTGGGGCAGAAAGGTTCTAGAGTGGCGACCACGAACCGGAAGACGCAGCGTGGGCAGACCCCTCACAAGGTGGACCGATGACCTTATAAGGGTGGCGGGCAACCGATGGATGAGGGCGGCGAACGACCGGCCACGGTGGCGAAAATTGGGGGAGGCCTATGTCCAGCAGTGGACGTCTTTTGGCTGATATGATGATAGTTCACTAACGAGGTAGTGTCATAAAAAGATCTTGCAAGAAACTCAGGCCATCTGGTAATTGTGTGAGAGATTGACTCCACTCTGTCTTAAGGTACGTAGTCAGTGGAATCCAGAATTATTGGCTACCTTTCCAAAAGTCACTGTTTCAAACTGGTTGGCATGGTGGCCTCCACTAATGAGGGTGTTTAGGAAAATGTTTGCCATCAGCTGGCGCCACTTAGATGAAATGTCTTCCATTTATAAAAATTCTAAATCAAAATTCAAAATTCATTTATAGTTTGAAATCAATAGAATCGTTCATAGTTGATTGGTTGATTAAAACTCTTTGACAGGTGCCTAGACCTGACGCCTCAGTGCTGCCACCTCGTGGGCGTCATTTCAGAAAACCCTCATTACTATCACTAATTACTATTATTTATTGATGTTTTAAGTGTCAACTCTGGCTTCTTACTTAACTGTAACTTAAGTGTAGGTAATAAATAATGTAATTATTTTTTATTTTACTTTCCTTTTTTTAAAGCTATCGGCGTTCTCCGTTGATGAGTGACTACCGCATCTAACCCGAGTTTTAGTATGTCTAAAGTATGTTTCAAATACTTAAGTAATTTTATATTTGTGATACAATATTTCTATAATAAAAGATTGTTTACGGAGGCTTCAACAATAGGAGTAAAAACCTAATAAATTCTTGAAGAACCCAATGTTGTAGTCTCAGTCGTATTAGAAAGAGACAAAGCAGGTGTAAATCTTTTAATGGATTGAAAAATATAGTCTCCTCATCTAAAGTAATTGTTGAATTAAAGTGCTTTTAAAGCCATCATATTTACTTTTTATGCTGTTAAATTAAAAAACCATTGTGATTTATAAAGTAACGATAATTTTATCACTACTTTGTTGGACAAGCAAAACAGCTTCTATAATCGAAATATGAATTTACGGATCAGTCCTCGTGGTCTCACGGCTATCACCTACCAGTATTATTCTTTTGTTTTACCTAAAATAGATTTTTTTGTTATTTTATTGTGCCGGCATTTATCAGTCGCCTGTCATGGTAGATAGCCAATTTTGACTAAGATCTTAGTCAGAGCCATGGTATTTATTTATTTATCAACTTTATTAATACAATATGTAATAGCGGACTTAATGCCTGAGGCATTCTCTACCATGGGGCCTACGATGGGGTGATAAAGAGATATTTAGAAGCAGGCTTACAAATTAATTAATTTGGAAGATGAATCAAACAGTACATTACTTACGTATACAAATATAAAATACACATAAGATAAGATAAACTTTATTTGCAGTAGATAGGGTTTTTTACGTAGGTATACATACATAATTTTAGTTCAGGCCCATTTAACTATAAATTAATAGCATGCATAACTAGATACTTAAATACCTACACATATAAATATGTGCATTAGATGTATATAATACACACGATTTGTATTTGACGTTTATCACCGGCGCTACAACTTACTGTAAGCTGAATAGCTGACCATTACCATTAAAAAAATTAGCTGTTCTTCTTCAAATTTATAAACTTGTGTCTACAGATGTAACTTTAGATCTGATAACAGGGATTAAATTAAGTCCCAACGTGAGTGTTACATTATCGCGACTCTCAACACGTGATTCGTGTACCTTACGTGGTACGGTTTGACACTAAAAGGCTTTTAGGAACAGTCAGAATTAATTAAAATTATGAAACCGTGATATTACATGTTGTTATAATGTTACATATAAGCCTGTTTAAAAACTAACCACTAGCACATAAATAAGCGAGTAACAAAATATTGTTATAAATTAGTCGAAATTGCCCAGTGGATAAGGCACCCGATTCGTAAACACGAGGTAGTTGGTTCAAATCCGGGCAAGTACCAATGTGATAATAATCAATATATATATATATATATATATATAATTATATATATCAATACATATGATTTAAATATATATCATATGTATTTTCTAAGTTTATCTTGGACATTTCTGACTGACGGTGAAGGAAACATGGTGAGGAAACCTGGACTCAAAGTATGAAATTGCCAATTTACCTTGAGCAAGCGTGGTGATAATGCCTTCTCTATATGAGAAGAGGTTTTTGCCCTGCAGTGCGACAATAAACAGGCTGGTATAGACTGATTGATTTATTTAAATTGGGGTAAACTTAACGAGCTGTAATTTTGGTTTCGCATGAAACTTTTAATAAAATAACACGAATGTGAAACGAGTTAAAATTTGATTTGGCAATCGTTGACAAATATGTACACATACAATTTGTAATTTAAATATCAGGTACTTTTTTCAAACAGCGCGACGTTTAATAAAATATTGTTATGACCAATAGTACAATTAGCTTTCTAAAATTTACTTATGTAACAAAAAAACTCAATTGATCTTCTGTCAGTTATATTTGCTTTGGTTTTATGTAATGGCGATTGGTCATCTATGAAAAGCACAAATTAAAGTTACCGTTTCTTCATTAACTTCTAAACCACTTAACAAAATGTCGATACAGTTTTCACTATTGTTCAGATAATTTCTTCCAGAAAATAAATGCAACACAATGCATTGCAAAGTAAATACTGAGAATTTTAATCGTTTGTAATCATTTGACTGCACCGTTGGTCTAGAGGTTAGTGGAACTGACTGCGACGCCGGGTGTCGTGGGTTCGAAGGCAAATATTAGTGTGATGAACATTTGTAATTGTTTTTAGTCTGGGTGTTTCCTATGTATTCTAAGTATGTATTTACAAAAAAACAAGTATGTATATGTATTATATTTCAGTTATCTAGTACCCATAACACAAGCTCTGCTTAGCTTGGGACTAGATGACGGTGTGGGATAGTGTCCACATATTATTTATTTATTTTTTATCGTATTAAGCAAAAAGTATCTATGTGCAAAGCAGGGGCGAGTGTAATATAATTTTCTAGATACATAAGAATATTACGACGAAATTAAGAAATCGCGAGTTAAGAAAATTCCTCATCCACACACCTGTGCATAAGTGGTATAGTTATTTTGAGACAATTTGTAAACAAAAACAAGATTATTTGTAAAAACGGCTACGGTACGAGTAAACATTCATTTATGTTCAAAACAATATTATAATTAACAGAAATAAATAACAGAATGATGATTTATCTATTACGATATTATTAAATTAACATTTTGTTTATAAACGATGCTGAGATGGATTAATAAATCATGTGTAGGGTGTTAATAGTTTGTTTTAAGAGTGTTCACACAAAGAAAATGGTTTTCTTTCTTTTTAGTTTGTTTAAGGCAGACGAGCTGTTATTTTGCTTGTAAAATTTCTATATCGTCATCGAATCGCTACCAAGAGAGTTATATGCGGTCGAACTTTCTGATATTTTGCAGATCAATACATCATTCGACAGGTGGGCTTTAATGTAACACTTTGGTATACAAAATATGGAAGAAAATTGATTAGCTTGTTTACAGTTATAATAATCAAAACAAGTATCATATACGTAGTAAGTAATATATTATATAAAGCAAAAGATTTTGTTTGTTTGAACGCGCTAATTTCTGAAACTGCCAGTTTGATTTAAAAAAAATAAAAAAGGGCCTATCTGTAAGCAAAAAACGCGGGTGAAACCGCGCCACGGCAAGCTAGTAAGTAATAAATGTTAATATAGCAATAAATTAAATAAAAGTCGTCTGGGCGTTATCACGGTAAATGATTTATCCCTTTCGTTTTACACCTACACAACCACAAACTAAATGATCGCGTCAATATAGAACACACCCACCTGAGTGCCCGAGTTCTAAGAAGTTATGCGAATGAAGAAGGAATATCTGTTTGCTAATAATTTGTCTAAGCCAAAAGCTTTATTATAACCTTATTGTTTTTTTACAACTTTGGTGGTAAACAAGCTTTGGCGACCTAATTTTTGAGAAAATATTTTAACGAATACTTTTGTTAACAAAGAATAGATAGATTGTAAGACTAAATGAATAAATAAATAAATAAAACCCTTGACAAAATTAATAATTATATCAGTGGCTTGAAATTATTTGCAAAATATTTTTAGAATCATCTAATATCCTTTTTTCTTCAAAGGTTGACTATCTTTATAAAGTTGTAAGTATACATGTTCACTTTTAGTTTAGCACTGTTCACATTTCAAAAAATTTACAACCTCTGTGGTTTTGTGGTACTTACTGTATTGCCACGCAGTGGTCGCGGGTTCGATTCCCGCTCAGTGTGTAATTATTTGTGTGCATACACATGGCTACTCGCATTGGTCTGGGTGTTCCTATGTATAATATGTATGTATTTCCAAAATAAAGTATATAAGTAGATATGTTTATCCACATTCTAGAACCCATATCACAAGCTGTTAATGTACTTACTTTTAATTTATTATTATTTATTTATTATTATTAAGAGATATTAAATGAATTTCAAACTAATTTGAGCACAAATGCCATTCACAAACTTTTTATTATTTGCCAGTACCATTGTAAGCGACATGTTTAAATCTTTTAATAAAGTTTTTACAAATGTCTCAAAGAACTTATATTAATTTCAACGAATATCAACAAAAGAGAATGTTTTCAAAACTAATATGTGAATTTTTAATATATTTCTTTAATAAATGAAAATTAAATAAAACATGACTGAACTTTAAATGGTCCATAAGTCTGTTTCATGCTGCTTTATTTAATTACAGTTACTTGGTATGAACAGTCAAAACGCTGTATATATAGTTCTTAATTTGTAAAAATATAAAAAGTTATGTCGTCAGAGCTTTTAGGCGTACTTATACGGAACTAACATCATAAAAAAGTAAAGTTTAAATTATTTTTGAGAGCCAAGTTCTTGAGTAAAGTTAGAAGCTATGAAACATCACGCTATGAACGACGGGAACGGAGCAGTAACCAAAAAACACGCCGTGGAAAACTATTTTACAATAAATGCAGTATAAACGGTAGCACAGTTTAATAACTTTACTATTATGTCCATTTTTAGACGAGTGCTGCCATTAAAGCATCATTTCATGTTTTATTTCTAACTAAGTACTCTTTATAATACTGGCCACATTTTTTATTATTATTACAAAGTTTCATTCTTTATTAGAACGGCTCTAGCAATTTAGCTAGTACAAAAATAAACAGCGATCGAAAGATAGTATCTAATATCTTGAGTGAATCTCGTAAATCAAACTGCATTGGCGGGTATGCGTGTAATAAAAACTATAGTAAAATAACTTCCATTTTTATTAGTAGCATTAGTTGTGTCTACTAAACTATAAATATCTACTACGGTAAAAATAAATATGAAGCTGACGGTGAATACATACATACATAACTTCACGCCTGTCTTCCATTAATGGGGTAAGCAGAGACTATAGAACGCTGTTTGCTACGATCCAAACATACCTTTTTTGTCTCTTCAACATTAATTCATTTGCTGACGGCGAATTCTAATTTTCTATGGTATAAAAAAGGTTAGGTTAGCTCACTAATTAATGATGGAGTAGATACTCCAGCTGATGGTACGTAAGTGGCATCAAATATAACTTACTGGTAAAATAGTAATCGCTAAGTAAGTATTTTAAAGTAACAATGATAAACGATGACCTTTGTGGTTCAGTGGTGCTGTGCACGGACTGCCACGCAGAGGTCGCGGATTCGATTCCCTCTTAGTGCAAAAATTTGTCTGCATGAAGATGACTATTTGCATTGGTCTGGGTATTTTTATGTATAATATGTATGTGTTTACAAAAAAGTATATAAGCATATTTATCCTCATTCTAGAATTCATATCACAAGCTATACACATTATATGTTTACTTTGGGTCTAGATGGCGTTGTGTTGTTGTTGTGGTATTATTTATATATTTTTATTATAAAAAGCAATATGCGCGTTCACTGCGAAGAAGGATCCTTTTGTTATAGCGCCTCAGTTCCAAGGAGTTTCTCTCCGTATCTCCGATGACATTGGGATCCTCGGCGTTTAAATATCTAGCAAGGTCCAATTTGGGAGTCATTTGGAAGACAAAGCCAAACTGGCGAGCAAAAAGCTGGGCGTCCTGAACAGAGCCAGACGGTACTTTACGTCATCTCAACGGCTTGTACTATACAAAGCACAAGTCCGACCGCGCGTGGAGTACTGTTCTCACCTGTGGGCAGGAGCCCCCAAATACCAGCTCGACCCACTTGACTCCCTCCAACGGCGAGCTGTTCGAATCGTCGACGATCCCAATCTCACAGACAAATTGGAGTCACTGGAGCAGCGGAGGGACTTTGGCTCTCTATGCGTGCTCTATTGTATGTTTAACGGGGAGTGCTCTGAGGAACTGTTTGACTTGGTGCCATCGTCTCCTTTCTATCATCGCACCACTCGACATCGCAGCAAAGTTCATCCATACTACCTGGACACGATCTCGTCTAGCACGGTTCGTTTTCAGCGTTTATTTCTCCCACGTACGTGCAGGCTCTGGAACGAACTACCAACTGCGGTGTTTCCCGAGCGCTATGACATGTCCTTCTTCAAACGAGGTTTAAAGAGAGCATTAATATCACGGTAGGCAGCGGCTTCGCAGAGCCCCTGGCATTGCAGAAGTCTATGAGCGACAGTTACCACTTACCATCCTCCCAGGTGGGCTGTTGGCTCGTCTGCCACTGTAGGCAATAAAAAAAAAAAGAAAAAAAAAAGCACAATCAAGCCGTTTCAGCGATTGAAACGGAAAATGGGTCTACCTCATTTATTGCGGTCACTTCTTTCTGTTTAGAAGATAAAGATCAAGAAAGACAAAAGATTAAAACACAGTACTAAATAGTTACAATAATTCTAAGCCGCGTACTTACTTTGTTCAGCTGAAGCCAATTTAATAGTCTCTGCTTGTCCTGGAATCTTGTCTGACCGCCACAATACTTTCACTATCTGGACATACGCGATCGTCATCAGCAGAAGTGGTAGTCTGAAAATAAAATGCTTGTTACAAACTAATAGGGCCACATCTTCCACGAGGCGTTCATCGGTTTCAATAGAAACATACTTTTAAACGACTTCAAAAAAGGAGGTCGTTTCTCAATTTGACCTTATATCTATACTATTAAATAAAGCGAAAGAGTTTGTTAGTTAGTTTATTTGTTTGTTTGAACGCGCTAATCTCTGGAACGACCAGTTGAATTTGAAAAATTCTCTTTGCATATGATAGGTCAGTTCTCGAGGAAGGTTATATGCTATGTAAACATCAGGCTACTGGTGACGGGAGCAGAGCAGTAAGCAAAGACGCGGGTGAAACCGCGCCGCGAAAAGCTCGTATATTTTATATACAACTTGGGTCGACTTAAGCATACAAAAACAAATTCTCAACAAACAATTACGTACAATCCTGAATGTTTTCTTAAACTAGCAGAATCGCGTGAACCCTCCTAACTAATCCTCAGTTATCAAAAAAATTATATTAATTCGGTCTTATTTACAAATAATTTACACTAAAACGTGATTAGTTTAACACGTGATATCTCCCAAGACATTTTAGTTCTCAACAGAATATCAAGTACTTTGGTAAAGTTTTAAGTACAAGGTTATACAAGTTGTAAGACTAAAACCACTACTATTGCAGCTGGTATTTATCAAGAAAAAATAGCTTTTTGACTGCTACTTTAAAAACTGTGGTACTAAACATTTACTTATTAACTAGTTATCTAAACAACAGTTATTTATTTATGTTTTCAAAATTTCTTATTAATTCAATGAGTAATCTTTCGCTTTTATATACCCACTAACTGTTACCCGCGACTTCGTTTGCGTGAAAATTCAGATGCCTAAATGAGAATATTAGTTGTTTAAACAATTAATATTTTCTAATAATCTGGCAACCATACTAACAAAACTATAGAAGTTTCATACAAAATTTGCCACTATATTTTACTCCCTTAGGAGATGAATTTCGCAAAATCTCGTCTTATTAAGTACCATCGTTATAAAAGCAACCTCCATGCAAAATTTTAGACTGCTAGCACTTGAAGTTTCGGCAATTTTATGATGAGTTTGTGGGTGAGTGTTTATAATTATATAGATTTAAAAAGTTACATTTCTTACCAAAACCGAAAGATAATAATTACATAAAAACTTTAATGTTATCATCATAATTTTAATCATTTAGTTTTAGTTCTTAAACGCAATAATGACCACTCTCAAACACCACAATTATAAAGTTTAGCCATTATCGCTTCGTTTGATATCCTGTAATAAATCATTTTCCTGTCGCTTGTGTAATATCACCGCTATCATTTACAAGCTTGTATAAACTACACTAATGAACGGTGACTAGTTGCCTAATGTAATGATAATATGCCAATTGTGTCTCTGGTACCTGAGTATTACTCGGTCCTCACTCAAGCCTTCAAAAAACTACTCCAAAGCTACATCATTGCAAGGCCAAACTATTAAAATAGTCGCCATATCAGTCAAAGTATGTATCAAGCCAAGTGAATCATGACCCACCATAGGCTTATTTTTTCAATCTATTTAAATGCAAGTAGGTCGAAATTCGCTTGAACACAAATATCCTTGGCAATGAGCTTGTTATCATTTTATTAGACACTGACATTTTACAGAGTAGGTACATTGTTGTTATGTTATAATAATAATATTCTACCACATTCACACAGCGCCAAATTAAGAAATTATATTTGCTTGTGTTATGGGTACTAAACAACTGATATACTACTTATAAACATATTTTTTTTGTAAATACATACATAATTATAGATAAATTACACCCAAACACAGAACAAACAATCATGCTTATCACACAAAGGTTTGTCCTGTGTAGCAATCGAACCCACGACCTTCGGCTTAGCAGTCAGGGTCACTAACCACTAGACCAACAGGCCAGTCAAAAAAATAAAATATGTTAGTATTAAAAACGTCCTAAGTGCATTACACACAGTAGATCTTACAAGTTTGACAGTTTTAAGTGAAATATTATCAAAATGGGTCATGATTCAGTTAATTCGATAGTACTTCCACCTCTAGACTCTCTACTAACAGTGGCTTACATACTATATAGAAACTTTAATCCAAGATTCTTGAGAATCTCGATGTTTCGTTCGCCGCTGAAGCGCTTCCAATAATAGACATATTGTAAAAACTACTCAGCTCTGAACGATTCATTGCATAAAATCGTTTTTTAAATAAAAATCTTATACAGAAAGCCAGTGTTAATTATAATAAATATAAAAGTTAACGACCTCCATGAATTTATCAGAAAAAATATCGTCGTTGCGCCTGCAAAAGTCGCTATGTGATTTTTTAAGTATTTTGATTTTTGATGCCATTTTGATCCTTATTCGAACGGTAATAAGGGTCAAAATGGCATCAAAAACCAAAATACGTAAAAAATCACATAGCGACTTTTGCAGGCGCAACGACGATATCTTAAACTAGCCTTCTGCGGTGCGGTTTCACCCGCATCTTTGCTTACTGTTCTGCTCCCGTCGCCAGTAGCGTGATGTTACATAGTCTATAACCTTCCTCAAGAACTGAGCTATACGCAAAAATAAGTATTCAAATCTGAATGGTAGTTTCAGAGATTAGTGCGTTTAAGCAAACAAACAAACTCTTCTGCTTTATGTAATAGTATAGAAAAAGATGACATTACCTGTCATTAATACTCTAGTAGTCAATAATCATAATAAATAAATTGAAGTGTCTGTTTGTAATATTAAAATAACCGTTTTTTACTACATGTATATGAATATATATATACGGCACATACACCAAAATAACATTTTTTACAATTTTTGTCTGTCTGTCTGTTTGTTCCGGCTAATCTCTGAAATGGCTGGACCGATTTTGACGGGACTTTTATTGACAGGTAGCTGATGTAATAAGGAGTAACTTTGGCTACGTTTATTTTAGAAACATTTTTTTACTTTAGAAAAATAAAGTAATGCTGATCGACTGTTAGGCGGAACGAAGTTCGCTGGGTCAGCTAGTTACATATAGGTATAACTATAATTTATTATTTTTTATAATAATAATAATAATAATAATTGTTTATTCACAAAATACAATAAATACAATTTACGTACACAGTGTGTGTATGTGTGTGTGTGTGTGTGTGTGTGTGTGTGTGTGTGTGTGTGTGTGTGTGTGTGTGTGTGTGTATGTGTGTATGTGTGTATGTGTGTATGTGTGTATGTATGTGTGTGTGTGTGTGTGTGTGTGTGTGTGTGTGTGTGTGCGTGTGCGTGTGCGTGTGCGTGTGCGTGTGCGTGTGCGTGTGCGTGTGCGTGTGCGTGTGCGTGTGCGTGTGCGTGTGCGTGTGTGTGTGTGTGTGTGTGAGTGGAATTTGGGACACAGGGAATATTAATTATTAACCAATAGCATTTCTGTTTGGTCGTAGTTTAATTGAAGTAACCAGTTCTTAATTTTTTTTTTTTTTTTTTAGTAGCTGTCCGACATTTGACAGGTAAGCAAACATTCTTAATTACACGTTTCCTTTTATACTCGATGGCATTAAAGGGAGTAAACCTATGCTTTTTTGTTAAAATTTGGAATATGTATAATTGTCTTATTGTTAATAGTTCGCAATTCGCATATAATTGTTCAGTCGAATACCTAAAGGGTTTAAAAGTCATTACCTTTAGTAGAGATCTCTGTGCCCTTTCTAATTGTATTATATGGGTTTTACAGGCACCACCCCAAACCCCTATACAGTATGAAAGTATGGATTGAGCTAAGGCATAGTATACATTACGGAGAAGTGGAAATTCTGCGGCATGTCTGAGTTTTTTAAAAACCCAAATTAGCTTCCTAGTACGACCAGTAATTACACTTTTATGGGGTTCCCAACTTAATCTCTCATCTAAAGTAACACCCAGGTATTTGACATTTGAGACTTTATTAATAGAAAGACACGAGCAACTAGTACTGTTGGGATAATTACAGGAATGAACTTTAATGTTAATGCTTTTAAGGTTTGTTTTGGAGAATGAAAATTGTATGAAGGATGTTTTAATAATATTGAGAGTAAGGAGGTTGGCGCCGAGCCATTGGCTGAGTCGATGGAGACCAATTTCCGCACCGCAGCGCACCTCATTCCAAGTATCTCCATGGAATACAACGGCAGTATCGTCTGCATACGTAAATATTCTGCCGTTTGAGAGTGTTTGAAGGCATAAGTCGTTGATGTACACCAGGAAGAGACTTGGTCCGAGAATACTTCCCTGGGGCACGCCGTAGACAACATTTGCATCGGAGCTAACATGATTCCCAATCTTTACCTGTTGTTTACGGTCACACAAGAAATCCTGAAACATTTTTAAAGCTGTTCCTCTTACGCCAATGATATCAAGCTTGTTCACAAGTGCAGGAATCGGGACTGTGTCGAAAGCCTTGGTTAAGTCAAGAAAAACACCTATACACTTTTGATTTTCGTCAACTTTAGAAGTTACAAAATCAATAAGCTGACTAACTGCATCATCGGTGCTTTTAGACGCTCGGAAACCAAATTGTGTCGCTGCCAAAATATTGTTGTGTTCAAGGAACTTAATGAGCCTACTATTAAGTGTTTTTTCTAGAATCTTTGAAAGCGACGACAGTACAGAGATTGGCCTATAATTCGACACATCGTCCCGACTCCCACTCTTATGCACTGGCGTAATGAGGGCTCTCTTAAACACATCGGGAAAGATACCCTGAGCATAGCAAAGTCCAAGAAGGTGAGTGAAAGGGGGAACTATTATATTTTTACATAGTTTTAGTAGCTGAACCGGAATAGAGTCCCAGCCAGTGGCAGAATTATTTTTAAGGTTCAATATTAATGCTTCAATTTCAGCTTCATCCGGCGGTAAGAGAACAATAGAATTAAGGTTGCGTGGAACTTCAAAATTGTAACCAGGGGTATGCGTGACAGTAATGGCATCGGCAAGCTGCTTACCTATTTCTGCAAAATATTTATTAATTTTATCAATATTATTTGAATTTGATTTCAATAGGTCATTGGCAACTATTTTCTCTTCGGTATAGTTAATTATAGATTTTATTGCTTTCCATGATTCTTTAGGAGATTTGGCATTTTGGAGTAAAGACTTTTCATAAGTTATTTTTAGTTTTCTTAACAGAGAGTTACAATAATTCCGGTATCGCTTATATGTGACTTCTAAAATGCTATTAGTGGGGTACTTTTTGTTTTGTTTATGGAGCCGGTCCCTATGCCTAATACAACGCAGGAGCCCTTTCGTGATCCAAGGTTTTAAGATCCTTTTTTTATTAGGTACTACGCAGACTTTAGTATTTGCTTTAATGATGTCTGATAATTTATCTACAAAAATCGAAGCTAATTCGTTTGCATCTGAAATAGACGTGATAAAGGAAAAATCTAGCGTCTCTATTTGTTTAATACAAGACAACATATCCAATTTGTTAACACTAAAATTGTTGGTCATCAATCTACGTTTGGACATGCTTAATGAAACGATTACTGGAAAGTGGTCTGTAATAGAGGAATCAATGACACATACGATTGCAGGGTTTGTGGTATTCATTATGATATGGTCGAGGCAGTTAAGCAATCTAGTGGGATAGGTATGAGCAGGTAGCAAACCAAATCTCTTGATAAGCAATATATGTGCTCATGTTTTTGCCCAAGGATTAAATTAGGCCCCCTGGACTTCATACATACACTAGAATTGATCCTAATCTAATGTACCAGGTGCATTGAATTTTTTTGGTTGGCATTGTATCTGCAATACCTAAAATCCACAGTTCATAAGCTACAGTAACTAGCTTGTTTGATAATTAAATATAATCAAATCAAATAATATATTTTAATAAAGTGACAAACGAGCATACAGCCAACCTGATGCTAAGTGGTTACCTCTTACCATCAGGTGGGCTGTTTGCTCGTTTGCTCGTCGCTAATGAACTACTGAGAATCTCAGGTATTGCTCCCGCAATGCCCGAGACTGGCGAGGTCGCTGCCTACCGTGAAGGGAGAGGGATAGGTGGAAGGATTAAAGAAAAAGGAAATAGACAAAAATTGGGCCTCCGGCGCTCACAAAAAACTATCAAAAAATATTTTGCCTGACCATTTAATTTTACCTAACAGGGTATTCCTCTGTTTCATTGTTCGAGTGGGTGACGTTTCGGACACAAAATGTTCGGACACTTTGACCCAATCGACAAATTATTTTTTTTAAAATGTTTTTACTGACGTTTCGGACACTTATAAAATATCCTGTTTTGTACGGTTAGAAATAAACATCCAGCGATACCTTAATGTTGAAATCCTTTTCTTCCGCCTAATATATTTTAAAGCATGCGACATATTTTATACAGGTAAAAAAATGTAAAAAAAACAATTGACAACTTTCAAAATTTTAAAGTGCCTAAAACAAAAAAATACATTTATTTATTATTATTTTCCTGTCCTGATTATAAAACATATTTTAGTATTTGTGTAGAAAAAAATAAAACCGAAAAACGCGTTGTGACGTGACAATTATGGAAGAAATGAAGAACTTTCCTTGGACTAGTCACTGCTTATTAACCTGTAGTCTAAATCATCTCTAGTGACAAGAATCAGAATGACAAGTGACAAGACAAAGTCAAATTAATGTCAGTGCAGTTTTAAAAAGTTGTGATTTTACCGAAAACTACAAAATACAATTTTTATTTTTTTTTAAAAGTCACGCGCCTTAGCAATCGGGTCTGAATAATGATTTGCTCAAATGCAGTAGCTAACTCAAATGCGGTAATAGACTCATAGCAAAGTCACTATCTCTTTTATTCGCATAGGTCTATCTCGCTCGATAGATATATAATACTATACCTATTACAGCTTAAACGCGCTTTAAAAAGATTTTTATGCACATTTTATTCAAACCTTTTGATCTGGCTGTACTAAGCAGCTACTATGAATAGGCAGTGTCCGAAACGACAGAGAAAATAAAATAAAATTTAAAAGTGTCAATTCGGCCACTGTGTCCGAACATATTGTGTCCGAAACGTCAGCGACCCGTTTGTTCATTCAGAATTATTGTGAAGCTTATTATGCTAAAATTCTGAACAATTAAATTGCAGTATTTATTATTAGTATACTGAGAAATACAAGAGGGCAGTGGCTCTTAAATTTTAGAACGGACATTAAAAAATAAGTAATCATTAATTAAATGACGGACTATCAAGTGTTTTGTTCTTTAAACCTTTGTTTATCAAGAATATAGGTCAGTAAGCAGCGTCCATTAATTTCTAGAAAGCTAAGAAATTAATGCAAAACAACGACGATAATATTTGACAATAAACAACAACAGTCTTATTCAAAAACGCTGAGTCAAACTGAACGTAGTAACAAACACGTTTGAAGAAAACAAGCTTAAGACCTATACAAAAGGAAATATACCTACACATAAATACAAAACGTCCAGGGTATGCAATAAAAATGTTATAGCATGAAATGATTTGACCAGCCATGTTTGCCGAATGCCTAATAAGTTATGGGCTAAAATCACTACTTACCAACTTCCATGTGGTACAAACCAACAAAAGGTTTGGCGAGATAATTTGGTCAAAATAAATAGCTCTTGGTCCACACTTGCTATGGATCGAGGCGAATTGAAGTTATGAGGAAAGGTCTTTGCCCAGCTGTGGAAGCAGTTACTGTTAGCCTAAATCAGGGCTTACAGTAACAATATAAAACTAAAAGATAGAGAGAGAAAGATAGAGAAATATATGATAAGGTTTAACTTCAGATTTGAGTATCGGGGCTCTCTCACGTTACACACTGGCCAATGTGACTGAAATATTAAACACAACTAGGGATACTAACAAGCAATATATATTATTGAAAAACAAAAAGCCCGTCTGCCTAAGACAAAGCGAAAAGAAAGAAACCCATTCTTTTTCTCGTGCTGATGCTATATTAAAAAATTGTATACCCTACGTCACTGCCACAATCAATACCAATCTAATGACACCTCTTACGTTAAAATCCATCAAGCCATTTAGGCTGTAGAGCGTGCCAAAGAAATAAACATACATACTCACATACATACAAACATATATACATCCATACATACATACAAAAAAACATTACCCTCGTTGACTACGTCAGTCGGGCAACAAAGGAGAAGATAGAAAGGGAACAAAGAATGATGTGAATTAAATGCTATACTCAATGCAAGCTATATAAAGCAATACTCACGTATAAATAAACAATACTTTGATGACGTGCCAGACCAAGTCACTTCTCTCAGACCACGTAGCGATGCATTGAGTTAAGTACTCTAGCTCGAAGCGAAGTGGCACTGACTTCTCTGTTGTTAACACTACGAGTTCTGGTGCATCTGATAACAAAGAGAAAGTTAAAGCATCGGCAAATAAGGATCTCGTTACGAACTAGCAAAATATAATATACGTAGCAGTCGTATATACTTAACAAATAGCGAAATATATACTCATGGCAATCAATGATCACTCAATGAAAAACATGAGATGGTGGCAGAAAAATCAAAAAATCTGAAAAATCAATCGTCACGTAAAACTAATATTATCAAATACGGTAATATACTCTTTGTCACAATGAATTTGCAGATTCCGGTTGTTGCTAAGCTGACTGCACGTGGAGGTTCAGCGGTTCAGATTGCCTCACAGCTCCGGATACAAAAGTATATTTTATTTCCATCGGGCAAATGATTGTCCATTCTACTAATATTTCAAATACTATACTTATCACCATAACAGTACAATACTTACTAAATATAAGAGACACCGTCCAAATAATGAATATAGCGGTCTTAGCGCGTCCAGTGGTAGACTTGAACTTGAGTGGGAGGCAGATCGCGTACCAGCGGTCCACTGAGATGAATGTCAGTGTCAGCACTGACACCGTCACCGATACTGACTGTAACAAAACAAAGTATGACAAATTATAGACATAGACCTCCAAATTTGAAGCGATAAAATAGAACGATATACCTATACCTTTATATGTCTAAAGCGAAGTCGTCTTTGTGTTACTTACGTTAGATTAAGAAAATCAATTTTAAGAAAAGTAATCATAAATTTATGACTCGAACATAGGAGAAACTTTGTAGTACTTCTGTGGTAAATAATTGTAATGGCCCAGTGGATAAGGCACCTGTTTCGTAAACACGAGGTAGTGGGTTCGGGTAATTTTTTCAAATCATTGTACTTTCTAAGTTTATCTTAGACATTTCTGACTGACGCTGAAGGAAAACATCGTGAGGAAACCCGGACTTAAAAGTCTGAAATTGCCAATCCGCCTTAAACAAGCGTGGTGATTAATGCTTATGCCTTCTCTATATAAAAAGAGGCATTTGCCCTGCCGTGGGACATTAAATAGGCTGGTGTTATTATTATTAAGGCTGAAAATAAAACTGTCCCATGATGATCATAAAATTGTAGCTATAAGTGATAGAATTATTAATTGCTATAGTGGTCACCGACATGATAATCCTGCTCAGATTGATGATAATGGTAAATTATTATTGAAATAATTGCTAAATCCAGATAATAGCTACATTAACTTCTGCTTATTCACATAGTAAAAAGTAAATTATTTTGAAACAAAGTGAATTTGACCAACCAATTCCAATACACTGATCAAAGTCAGAGTTTTGATGAATTTAGATTATCAATCAAAACGAACCTTTGAGGCATTAAGATACACAATGAATGCCTAGCACTAAATTAATCTGGGCTAGACAGCGATGTTTAACCTTCCACGGTTTGCCATTTTATTTTGGGTCGCATATAACAGGAGACGAACTTGTTGCCATTTATCGGGCACAATTCTAGACTCCGTGCTAATACAGAGAATTTCTCGACAGTAAAACCCACTAAAATTTTACCCGACCCGGGGATCGAACCCGAGACCTCTGTGTGGTATTCCGTACACAGTACCACCGAACCACAGAAGCAGTGCTAATACTAAACTTAAAATTTATCGAACTGAAACTTTAATTAACTCGATACGTGGTAATTTAAAAGCGTTCCTTTACATTTTTATCAATAACCAATTGTAACTTTATGGTGATAAAAAATTACTTGAGATTTGTAATTTTTTGTCTGGCTTTACTACTGTCAGTAAATTGATCATAGGCAAATTAACTTACTTACTTTATTTGCGTTTGTGGACTATGAGAAAGCCATTGATTCGATAGAGACCTGGGCCGTGCTGCAGTCACTTCAACGGCGCCATATTGACTATTGATATATCGAAGTGTTGAAGTGTTTGTATGAAAACGCCACCATGTCAGTACGAATTAATGGTCAGAGCTCAAGACCTATCCAGTTGCAGCGAGGAGTATGACAGGGAGATGTCATATCTCCGAAACTGTTCACCGCTGCACTGGAGGACGTGTTCAAGCTTCTGACCTGGAATGGACTTGGCATCAACATAAACGGCGAGTACATCACTCACCTTCAATTCACAGACGATATCGTGGTCATGGCTGAGACCGTGGAGGACCTCAATGCAATGCTCAATTACCTCAGTAAAGTCTCTCAACAAGTGGGCCTAAAAAAGAACATGGAAAAGACTAAAGTCATGACCAACGTCCATGTTACACCCATTCCTATCACGGTCGGAGGCTCGATGCTTGAATTCGTTGACGAATACATATACCGATAGAGCGGGCTATGTTAGGCGTCTCTCTGCGCGATCGTTTGAGAAACGAAGAAATCCGCAGGCGAACCAAAGTAACTGACATAGCTCGCAAAATGGCTTCTCTGAAGTGGCAATGGGCAGGAGACATAGCTCGCAGAACTGACGGCCGCTGGGGCAGAAAGGTTCTAGAGTGGCAACCACGAACCGGAAGACGCAACGTGGGCAGACCCGGGCGGCGAACGACCGGCAACGGTGGCGAAAATTGGGGGAGCCCTATGTCCAGCAGTGGACGTCTTGTGGCTGATATGATGATGATGAAATTAACTTACATAATAGCAGGTCAGTAACAGATTCAAAAAAAAAATTGCATTTACATAAAATCTCATTGAAACAAAAATATGAATGAGATCATAGGTTTCTTGCTACCTATGTACTTAAATCATTTGTATATTTATGTAATTGAGTTTACCATAAGCGTAACAAAATCAAATTAACGTAGGTACCAGATATTTTCAAAGAATTTTAATAATTCACGTGATTTGAAACTTTTTTAAGATAAAAATGTAAGCATTATGATTTCGCAGTGGATGTTTTTTTATATTGATAACCTAATAATAATTATGTATGAAATTAATCAATCAGTGGATTAATTTAAAAGAGATAATTTTACTTCAAAGGTATTCGTTTATTCTTTTGTAAATGTTCAACAATTAGTATTCTTATAATTACACTAAAATAAGGTTAGGAGTTTCGTTATCTGAAACCTAATAATTCGCTACGTTCGAAAAATATTTTAATAAAATCTACAAAGAAAGAAATATCGTGTCAGCAAATTAACCTGAGTAATAACTAGCGTGACAGGGATAGTAAATAAGTGGCAATTACAAAAACGTGCCTGTCGTTGACTCCAATCTAAATTACTATTTTTTGGGTTAAATATCATGCTTTGTAAATCTACTAAATATAGCAATTATTTATCTTCTTCACCGCTAATATTATCGTTACATATAATAATTTTACGTTCCAATACAAAACAAAACGGTTTAATTCTCTACAAAAATAATAATAATAATAATAATACCAGCTTAGAAAGTACATATGATTTGAAAAACCACATTGGTACTTGGCCGGATTCGAACCCACTACCTCGTGTTTACGAAGCAGGTGCCTTATCCACAAAAAAATAAGTAAAGAAAATTTCGGTATGCCTTCATACGAATTATTCGGTCGCATCCCCTGTATCTGATCCCCTGGGGGATTGTTCATAGACGCTGCGTTGGTTTGAAGTAGGTTGGTAGCTTAGGCGCGCTAAAAAAGATATTCCAGATTGATTTATGCCATGACATGTTTGTCTTGCAATTGAGACTGTAGACTTTAAGATACAAGTAAATAGCTAATAATAGGTCAAGACATTTTAGTCAACAAAATAAGAGTGGCAACTAAGAATCCTGCTACTGAATAAAGCTTAGTAATATTTCAGTAGCTGTATATTATTTCTTATCTAAATTATTACATAAAGCGGAAGAATTTGTTTGTTTGAACACGCTAATCTCTGTAACTACCAGTCGGATTTGAATAATTTTATTCTTTTTGCGTATGATAGCCCAGTTCTTGAGGAACGTTATAGGCTATGTAACATCACGCTACTAGCGACGGGAGCAGAGCAGTTAGCAAAGACGCGGGTGAAACCGCGCTGCCTAGTCACTTTATAAGAAAATTGTTATACAGCAACAAAAAGCTTTATATTATGACGTTGGCAATATTTTTGGTTCGATATTTTGAAAATAACATTTTTTTATAATATTATTTAAAAATCAAAAAAAAATATTATAAACAAGTTGCGCCCTGCGGCTTCGCCCGCGTGGAAAACGGTATGTTAATATAACTCGGGAAACAGACCGATTTTCGGGATCAAAAGTATTCTATATCTGTCTCTGGCACCGAATCTATGTACATAGGTACCAACATCGAATTTGGTTCAGGCAGGCGTTGAATGGTAACACACACAAACTTTCGCTTTTATAATATTAGTAATATATACAGAAAGTATTACCTGAAAATAAAGCAGTGTCTTGCACAGTGCAGTTCCAAAGAACCAAGTCTCAGTAACATCCCATAGCACCGTTGGCGGCAAACAAAACAGAATCACCATAAAATCAGCAGCAGCTAGATTTACAATGAAATAATTCGTCACAGTCCTCATAGAATGGTTCCTGTACACTGCTATGCACACCAAAGCATTGCCAACTAATCCAATGATGAACACTAGTGTGTGCGTGCCTATAAGTACCCATTCGTATGTATTAGGATATACGTAATCGTTTAGCATACTAACGTATTCTTCTTTCGACATATTACAGTATTCTTTTAATCCTACACAGTCGTCTGTCATATTTGTAGCAGGCTCTTGTTTTATTTCTGTTCCATTGTCTTCTACTGCTCTCCTATATCTTTCTTTAAGTTTATGTTTGTCAAATTTGCGATTTGTATCCAATTCGTCATTATATTCATCAGCGTCAATATTGTGAATAGTAAAGCAAATAACTATACTAAGGGTCAGGATACTTATATTGAAAAACAGCATGTTGCTTGTTGGATTTTTCTTTCTTAAATCATCTGAGATCTGTAACAATAACACGAATGTTAGTAAAAAAATAAGTCTATTCATATTTATAAGGGAAATTAATTAATCTTTGATTTTTACACCGAGTTTACTCCATTGCATATCACAGAAATTGGTAATAATTTGATTTGTCGTCGAAACAGGAGCTTAAAAACATTTTTGTAAACTCCTGTTTTAATAGAAGTTTACAAAATCTTGAAAATTTTTATGTTTATTTTTTTATATTTTAAATGAAAGTTCTGTAATAAATTGAAATCTTCTCTGAATTTTTAACACAAATAGAACTACACAAACAAAAGCTCAACCTACAAATTTAATAAAAGGCAATTTTTGAGCATTCCAATTCTTTATCTGTCTGTTATGCTATCTAAACATTAACGAGAATCATTTAATTCTGTTATCCTATCTGTAGATAAGGTTACGAGTTGGCTAATTGAGTAATATATAGTATTATCTGACGGTATTTTACGATATAATTTAAAATGCTTATATGGCTTGAATTATACAAAAACTACGTAAGTTGAATGTGCGCCTCAGGCGCAGGTCAGCCCGTATAAATGTAAGCAAGCGACAAAGCGGTGCCTAAAACGATCGCAGGGTAGCGGACTTAACTTATTTTAAGTCAACCGAATAATGACAGTAGTAAATGTTTGAAGGAATCAGCTTATTAACAAGATAAAATCCTTCCGCACCTTTAGTGGAAGACAGTATTAAGATGAAATACAATTCAGAATAGATAATCTGAATTGTAACTTCTATTCATTTTATAGAGATCAAAATTAACTTCATATATTCTACATCACTTTTCCATCAAGAATTCAATATACTAACATCAGAATCTGCATTCATAGCAAGTATTACTCATACATACTTAAGTAAGATTTGGAGTTAATTTGAACCAAATAACTTCAACAGTGCGCAAAGTTATTGACACTAAGTAGACTTATCAATTTGCATAAATTTACATTGCTACGACTTAATATTTAAATTTGTAATCTTGTACTATTTCTTTTATTCTAATTTTTAACATATTGAGTACCCAATTAGAGAGTTGTTCCGGTCGGATCCCCTGTATCTGATCCCCTGGGAGATCGGTTTAAATTGCCTGTCTTATGTTTAGTTAGTTTAAATTTCGAAATTCATTGAATGAAAAGTCTACCAATTCCTTGCTATCAACTGACTATTTATATCAACTTATGCTACATGTTGCGGCAATATGAACCTAAACTTTAAAATCATAGATGTTTTTTTCGTGTCTCTTATAGTTTATATACACCTTTGTTCTTTAGCGCGACGGTCTAAGTATTGACGTTTTTGCCCAACTCAGTCAAGGAGGGAAATGTTTTTCGAGTGTATGTATGCATGTATGTATGTATGTATGTGAGTATGTATGTCTATTTCTTTGGCACGCTCTACAACTTAAATGGCTTGATGGATTTTAACGTATGAGGTGTCATTAGATTCGTATTGATTGTAGGAGTGACATAGGGTATATAAAATTTCAATGTAGCATCAACACGAAAAAAAAATAGGTTTTTCTTGTTTTTTTAAAATATATTTGCTTGTTGTTTCTTTGTCACTGAAATCTAGGTATTCAATGAAGCTCTCAGGTAATTAAAATATGGTAATGAAGTATACATTTCTAAGCTAGAATTTCTGTATCAGTGACTTTAATGAAGATCAATTGATAGACTCTGGAAACGCAAATAAACGGCACTCGATATATTAGCAACCGTTTTAAAATTTATGAAATGATGTATGAAAACATTTTATATATTAGTGATGTCCGGTCCGGCAATTTATTTATTGCTTCGAGTATAAGTTTGATGGAAATGGAATTATATCCTAATCAGGATTAACAAAAAAATATTTAGACTTTAGATGAATTATTATTTCATTTTTATTTAGATGAATATTAACATCATTACATATTATCCTATTAATATTATCAATGCGAAAGTTTGTATTGTCTGTGCGTGTGTGTGTTTGTTACCACTCAGCGCCTAAACGGCTAAACCGATTTCGATGAAAATTGGTGTGTAGATAGATTCGGTGCCAGAGACGGATATAGGCTACTTTGGTATACCGAAAATCGGTCTGGTTCCCGAGGGAAACAACAAAACTTATTTTACGCACGGGCGAAGTTAGTTTATTAATATATAACATCAGTAATAAACCCTCATAATTTGAGTAATTATGCCGCTTGCGCACTATACACGTCTTATTTAGTACATTCTACTTAGCAATGTTTCGCTCAAAAATCAAAAGTTATACAATATTGACTAAGATTGAAGAGCAAATTTCTTATAATCTAAGTTACAAAGGAGACTTAGGTAAGTACTGAAGATTACTACTTTTACAAAACTGCATACTCTAGATGGTATTTACGAGTTTGAATATTGCTTTGTAGCATTGCAATATGCATGCGATGCATACTGCGACGCGCTTAGCAACAGTTCCTGTATTAACCTTTTCATGGACACTACTGTAGACACAATAGATGTTTTATTGTCATCACGGCCATATACGTAAGTCTAAGTGTAAGTAAGTCTCGGTAGGTGTTAAGATGTGTTATTAGAGCTTATTTTTATGATAAACTTTGGCGAAACTAGTAGCTTCCCATCAGACTACAACATGGAGTTCTTCAAGAAAGGAGTTAAAAGGTTTTTAACAGGGTCGGCAACGCGCTAGTGATGCTCCTGGTGTTGCAAGCGTCCATAGGCTACGGTAACTGCTTACCATCAGGCGGGCCGTATGCTTGTTTGTCACCTTAGTCGTATAAAAAAAAAAAAATGTAGTGAGTGTTCCATAGTGATGTCCTTCCAAATACATTTTTCGTATTTTCTCTTCACTTACGCTCGGATGGGCCAAGCTTAATCATATGTATTTGATATTAATTTCATATTAATACCTTGTCGGATTAGATTTCTGGGAAATTCAGTTTTGACTGAGAGGCAGGCAAACCGCAGTTTATATCGATTTCAGTTTTCATTTTCAAAGAACACTAAAATAGCCCAACCGTATTGGGTGACCACAGTGTAGGGTGAATGAACTTTACGATTGTACGCCAATCTATTAATATAACTAAAATCCGAAAAGGGCTCTTGAATGTGAATTAATGGAATTTCTAATAATGAAGGTTTAGTTCGCACTGCTCTAGTCAACGGATAGTTGAAAAATCAACCAGTGTAAAAAGAGCTATATTTATTCACATTTGCCCACGATATTTAACGGAAGACAGTTCTATATTAGCTGGTAAATATTACCCTACGTTGACTTAGTGAGAGGTTAGTGTATCTATTGTTAAATGTTCATATTTATAATATTAATGAATTAGTTTAGAACATTAGGTTTAATAAATTAATTTAATAATAAGAATTTTTTTTTTGAAGTGGCGGCCACTATACCAAAAGCCATCGTCTTAAACTGCTGGTATGGTGGCCTCCACTATGGCGGCTGGGAATGGGGTTAGGGGAAGGGAATGAGGGAGATGAGGAAAGGGGAAAGGGGGTAATTGGGGCTCCGGCGCTCTAGAAACCATAAACCATAGTCGTGTTATACAGTGATTTAGAGTGTTTTACTAAACTAGAGTGTTTTAAATGTCTGCCAAAATTACTTTGTCCTTCCCATCTTTGCTCTAGCATACTACGGCCGCTGCACGCCGTATTGCAAAATTGCGGCAAAGAACATACCTAGTAGTCGTATTGTAGCAGTGCGTTGACAGCATAATATATAAAATGTACTAAAGTGAAGTAAGAGGACTTTTGTTACGCGATGCGATGCCGTGCGATTCGCTGTATTTTGCGATAGCCTTTATATGACTTGACTATTATACGAAGCTTCTGTTTTGATTTGATTGTTTGATCAGTATTTCTATTTCTGAGACATTAATGAGTAGGTACCGGCGTTGACGGCTTACATTATCCTGGAGTGTGATATTAGTATGCGACCCATTCATGCTGAAACCAGCGTGGATCTAGTACTGTTAGATAATAGAAGCTTTAATAGAAACAAATTCTAAGTATACAGTTTCAAGCAAGTACAAACATTTATTTGTCACAAATAAATATTTTACCTATTCATGCTTGTACCTTAATTATTTGAAGAGGAAATCCCAATTTTGGTGCCGTCTGGTTTTAATCCCTAATGAAATCCTTTTTTATACCAAAATATTTTTTAAAGAAATTCCCTTAGAAGAGTTGAAACGCAATTTTTTAAGCTTCTTTTTCCTCTATTCATTTGAAGTGTTTCATTAACGAAATATCTTATTTTGGATTGAATTTCGATTATAAAGACCATAATTACAGCTAGGTGACACTTAGGTACTTAAGACAAAAGCCAATGTAATTTTTCAAATCTGGACCATAATCGCAGTATCGCACCTGTTTTCTCCGAAGTGGCATGGAGGCCAAAGGTATGTAATGCCCATGCCAGCTATGTGTGGCGGACCTATTGCCATTTATTGGATACCAACCAAGACTCAGAGTAAAAACTGAGGATTTCACGACAGATATAAGATCTTTGGGATAAAAAGAATGTCCATCCCCGGCACCAAATCTATAACACATACCAATTTTTTAACGAAATTGGTTTTGCCGTTTAAGCGCTGAGTTGTAATAAACACACACAAACTTTCGTATTTGTTTTATTAATAAATATGCACCTATTACTAATGTAACGTGGACGAAGTTGCGGGCAGAAGCTGGTCCTTGAACATTCGTGAGATCTTGGTAACATAAATGAATAAAATTCTTGTATTCACAAATTACACTATCGCTCTCAAACAAGCAGCTCTAACTCTAACTCCAGCTTTAACTTCGCCTCATTATAAAACCACAATGCTCGTAGCTCAAGCAATTATACGCTTGATAGTATTGTTTTAGAATATTTCATTAAATTAAACTTTAATTATATGGTTCGTTGTTTTATTATCAGTTAGAACATCTTGTTTCAATATTGGCATAATAAAAGACTCCTTTGACGTTAGATTTTAGTTAAATAGTCGCCTACTTTTTTACATTAATTACCTACACTGTGAATAATTTCTGTGTCGTGCAGGGCTTTAGAAACATTTAAGTATCTGACACTAATTATATTTATGACTGCACCGTTGGTCTAGTGGTTAGTGTAACTGACTGCGACGCCGGGTGTCGTGGGGTCGATTCCCGCGGAAGGCAAATATTTGTGTGATGAACATTTGTATTTGTCTTTAGTCTGGGTGGTTCCTATGTATTATATGAATGTATTTACAAAAAAAAAGTATGTATATGTATTATATTTTAGTTATCTAGTACTCATAACACAAGCTCTGCTTAGCTTGGGACTAGACGACAGTGTTTGATAGTGTCCACATATTATTATTATTATTTAAGGCGACTCACACACTGCCCAGCGTCATGCAGCATAGCTCGGGCCTGCGTGTTCTTACGTTGTTTGTACGTTTCTATCTTTGTATTGAAATCACGCGTGGTGCAAAACATTCACGCGCAGTGTTCCTTCGCCAGGCACCCAGTGTGTGGATCGCCTAAATTCATACAATAATAATAGCTCAACATTGTAACACATGGTAACCTGATCACTTTATCAATAGACGAAACCTGTAGTACAACTTCGTGGCATTTTTGTCTCCATGAGGCAAAGAATATTTATTTGAAACTATATTATATTAATGTATGATTTCAAAAAACAATAAACAAAAAATATTTCTTATTTATGTAATTGCTCTAATACCAGCCATACCAAGTAGTACCAAGCAAGTTATATTTCATGAATCAAAAACTATACATATTTCATTCATCCAAAATTTATTATATAGAACTAGCTGTTGCCCGCAGCTCCGCCCGCGTGAGTGTCAGTTATATCTCAGTTTATTTTGACGATTTGTTTTTTTCATCCCCTTTTTTTTTCGTGGGAAATGCATTACGCATACGCACCCGCCCGGGCAAGGCGGGGGCGTTATGTCGGACTCTTCGACCGCACTCAAAGCACGGCCGGCATACCGACTAAAACCCACGGTATTCCTCCAGACGGCCAGAGTGTCGGGGTCACGGGAGACGCCCGCCCATTCATCCGCGACCCCGACGAGCCACGGCCCGCTCACCACACGCGACCCCCTCTCCCTCAAGAGACGCGTGCGGAACACGCGCACTGCCATCTCGAGCCCATGCTGTTCGGGCGGCGACTGCCCGATCGCCGCCCGCGGGCCATCTCCTAACTCGGCCGCAGAGAATAGGGAGAACGGCGCGTCGCAATACCGACACTCCTCTTCCCCTGCCCCACCGCGTCCGCAATCTGGCGGTTGCGGCCCCGCCGAGGCCGCGGAACGTAGGGAGAGCGGCCCACCGTGATACCGGCACTCCCCTCGCGCCGCGGCCCCGCCACTCCTCAGCAGCAGTGTCGCCGAAGCAACACCGCAGCCCGACCCAGTTACGGTGCCGCCCATACAGCACCGTAACCCTCCTGAGCCGCTCCATCGTGGGCTTACCACCAAGCCCAGGGGAGCGGCGCCTCTTTAGGGTTCCTCTTGGTTCACCGTGGTGGTTCTGGGTAACCACGATTACTAAGCCTCCCCGCCGCGACAAGGCGAGAACCCCGTTTGGGGGGGAAACTTTCATCCCCTATTTCAACCTCTGTAAGTCATTTTTTCGCGATTAGAGAGCCTTTGTTGTTTCCCAATGTCTAATCTATCTCTATACCAAATTTCATCAAAATTGGTTTAGTAGTTTAGGCGTGAAAGCGCAACAGACAGACAGATAGAGATACTTTCCCATTTATAATATTAGTATGGATTTAGCTGTTTCAAACTGCCTCACCTCGGTACGACAGCTCGCGTATATCTTTTCTTTATAAATAACAAACAACCAATAACAGAGTGCTTTTTAAATGTTTATACTTTACTAAATCTTTTACTAGCTATGTTTAAATCGCTTCAAATTATCTAACAATGTTAAAACATTTACCTGTGATATATTTAGTTGTTTATAAAGCAAAGAATTTGTGTGATTCATAAAATTAAACGTAGAATACTGCGAAATTGCTTTTTGTTTCCAATATTTAGAGTAGTAGGTCACAACGTGGTTTCTTTTGTTTGAAATAGAAACCGCAGACTGAAATCATATCTTCATTTTACATAAAAACAACATGAAATAATGTAGTGACGTGCATTAACAAATTAAAAGTTTTATATTGGCAGCAGCAAATTTTCTAGCCCCTACTTTATTTTTATTTCATGACAGTAGTAGCATGTCAAGAGACCCAGGATTATACACTGAACACTTCTAAGATGAGAATACTTAAATAAACACTTCAGAAAAAAATAAGTAAATCGCCCATCTGCATTGGGCAAGCGTGGCGATCAATGTTTATGCCCTTTTCGACGATCCAAGCTTATGCCCTCTCTATATAAGAAGGAGTGTACTATGCCATATGTTGATAATCTATATATATAAAAATGAATCCCTATTTCCCTTGGTCATGGCATCACGCGTGAACGGCTAGGTCAATTTCGTTAATTCTTTTTTTGTTGTGTTTGTTATTGTCAGGAGAAGGTTCTTATGCAAGAAAAACTAAGAAAATTGCGCGGTGATTTAGAAAGTTTAAGATACTTAACCATCATATCATCACTACATAGTATAAAACAAAGTCGGTTCCCGCTGTCTGTCCCTATGTATGCTTAGATCTTTAAAACTACGCAACGGATTTTGATGCGGGTTTTTTTAATAGATATAGTGATTCAAGAGGAAGGTTTATATGTATATGACATGCATAATATAGTAGAGAAACATTGATAAATTTAGATGTTTTTAATGTGATGTAAATATACAATTTTTTTGCGCTTACATTGCAACACTGGCTAAACTGTACAAGATAGATCAAAATAATGTCTTACAGTATTGTACATCTTAAAAAGGTCTACAAAAGAGTCCGTGATAGTATATATCTATCTCTAAGGGATAACCCACAATAACCATTTTTATCCTTTACATTTTATGAGAAATAATGGCTTATTTTCGAAGCGATTTTAAGCAATACAGCATTATCCTTATCAAATTAAGTACCTTAAATACATTGTGCATTTAATATAAATCAATAATGCCCTTTGGAGCATGTATTTTAAATATATATTTTCAAAGATATTACAGATTAAAAATGCAGGGAGGGATATAGCGGCAGGGGCCGGCATTCTATAGTAAAATTAAATATACCTACTACAGAATGTGTAAATACAACGTTCACAGCATTTGTTTTTCTTCGCACGGGCAATGCTGTTACTAAATATAGTATCAGCATTGCACCCGTGCGAAGCCGGGGCGGGTCGCTAGTTATTTATATAGAAAGAATAACGTTCGATCAAAAAAATATTCGATATTTTGAACACTCGATGTGTTGAGTGTTCGATAAACTGAATGGTCGATTTATTAACAATTCAATATTTTGAACACTGGAGTATTTAGAATTTCAATTTATAGTTGTCGATCAATTGATATTCGATTATATGGCATTCGATTTGGCATAGTACACCATATAAAAAAAGACGGATAAGATGATTTTTAAATCCGCCGTTGTGGAGGCCACCATGCACCCTGTTGTGTTAAATAATAGCCATTGCTCCTAGACCCTCTGGCTGCTTGCTTACCATCAGGTATGGGGGACTTAATTGAGTAGGCTAACATTTAAAGAAAGAAAAAATCTCTTTTATGACCTACTGGCTGCTTCCCACGGCTTCGCCCGCGTATAATATGTTTTATGTGTATAATAAAAAGCCTATGTCCGTCGCCGGTACTAAATCTATCTAATATACCAATTTTCATCGTAATCAGTTCAGCCTTTTAGGCGCTGAGTGGTAATAAACACACACATACACACAAATTTTCGCATTTATAATATTAGTATGAAATATCATAGGATATGTATGAATGTATTTGTTATTATACTATTAGTATCTTTCTTGTTACACTGATTGTCTCTACAAGCAAGAACATTAATGAATAAATAAACCTCCGATCACCCATGATAAAAAACACCCAAACTCATAGTAACGCCTATAACACTAATCACTATTTAAATTACATTTGGAATTAGTTTATCAAACAGATAACTTTCTTAGGTCTAATTAATAAGCCGACGTTTATTTATGTGAGCCTAAACACCAATTTCGTTTAATTAACGAGACTCTAAATCAACACAGTATTTTATGAATGCTCGTATATACAGAAAGGCTGAGCAATAAGCGAGAATAATCATTTTTTATACTGAAATAATCTTTAATCTTAATTGAAGTTGTATTTCTATGCAGTATAATAATAATAATAATAATAATATTCTACCACATGCACACAGCGCCATTTAGCTTCAAATTAAGCAATTATATTTGCTTGTGTTATGGGTACTAAACAACTGATATACTACATATTATATACTTTTATTTTTGTAAATACATACATATTATAGATAAATAACACCCAGACACAGAACAAACAATCATGCTCATCACACAAAGGTTTGTCCTGGGTGGGAATCGAACCCGTCGTGGGTTCGACCTCCGGCTTAGCAGTCAGGGTCACTAATAATTATAATCTTTATTTCAAGGATTTACACACATAAGGGATCGAATTTAAATCATTTTATTTTATTAATAGTTTTATTGTAAATATTGCGTTTCTATAAACTTATTGTTGTTATTGCCGACAATGACAGACGAGCTAACAGCCCAGCTGATGGTAAGTGGTAACTGTCGCACAGAGTCTCTGGCATTGCTCTTGCTAATGCCAGAGACTGCGAAGCCGCTGCCTACCGTGAAGGGGGTGAAGGTAGGTGAAGGTATAGAGGGAGGTGAGGAAAAAGAAAAGGGGGGAAATAGGTCCTCCTCCTATTCAGAGAAATAGTAAGTCTCACAATTTGGTGCACATGCTAACAATAACTTAAATTCATAGATATTGTTGCACAAAAATATTATAGTGTTAATAATTTTAAACAAAAAAAAACCGACTTCAAACGGGAAGAAAACTAAAAAGTTAAAAATAAGTTTACTTAGCAGAAAGTAATTTAATCAGATTTATTTAATCTGAAATGATTAAATAAGTATTTTATAATTTTGAAAGCTGGTGCCAAGTAAAACAATAACTAGGTATATCAATCTTAATTTGCTATTGTAGTTAGTAAGGTTCTTATAGTATTTGCCTTTTCTTATAGTACTTTAACAAACACGACAAGTTTTTTGTTTGTACCCTTCGATTTCGACAAATTCTGACAAAATATTGTTCAAAGTTTTTTTCTGATAGGATAACTTGGCGGAGCAATCGTAACGCACTCTTTGTAAGGTGTTTGCTCACGCTGCATCTACCCGTTCGTGGTCTTGACTCTAGAACTTTTCTGCTAACATGTGGTTACACGTGCCTAAAACTTTAATCTCTCTAAGGGTATAAGCCCTTGCGGCTTTAATTAATATAAATACATGTACGGCATTTACGTAACTATTTAACAGTCTTACATAACTTATTACTATTAACTACCTACAATAAAGGTTCTAGAGTAGCGACCATGAAGGCAGACGCAGCATGGGCAGACCCCTCACAAGGTGGACCGACGACCTTATAAAGGTCCTAATAAGTGGGCAACCGATGGATGAGGGTGGCGAACGATGTCCAGCAGTGGACGTCTTTGGCTGATAAGATGATGATGAACTAACTAATGGAATATTTAGTCCACTATCTCTCTTTCTATGCAAAATAATACGTACAGGCTTAAACCTTACAGCAGGATTCTTAAGAATCGGAAACCAAACGATTTAGTACGGCAATTCCTTAGTAGTTTCATCATTTTATTATGTGTTTCTATGTAATTTTGCCACTAAGTTCCAGTGTATATGTTGATACTTATAACTTGCATACTGGATCTTTAAGGAGGGGTAAGAAAAATCTCTAATTAAGGTTACGACGCTCTCCGACATTGGTTGGACAAGTGTCCACATATTATATTATAATTTTTCTTTAGCAATTTATAATTTAATAAATCAAGTAAATTTTCTAATGTTTTGCTAAATAAAATAGTGTTAAAGTATGTTCACTACATGTGTGTAGTTATGGTATGACCATATAAGGCCATTGCCAGTCAATAATGGCACAATCATGAAAAGTTTGTGACAATATGGTTAATGTGAGTTTTTTCCTGATGATGTACAGATTCATATGTAGGTATATGCTATTATGTTTTTAATTAGTACTAGCTTCACGCAGCGCGGTTTCACCTGCGTCTTATGTTACTGCTCTGCTCCCGTCGCCAGTAGCGTGATGTTACATAGGCTATTAACTTCCTCGCAAAAAAAATTTAAAATCCTACTGGTAGTTCCAGAGATTAGCGCCTTCAAACAAACAAACTAACTCTTCTGCTTTATTTAGTATAGATTAGCTCAACTAATGCTTATAATGGCTTGACACAAGGACGATGTCATACTAGCATAACATCACAAATACAGTATAAGCAGCGTTAATTAAGAATACAAGTAGGTACAATCGAATCAACTGAATCATGACCCATATTGCTGGTATTTCGATTAAAACTATCAAATTTGTAAGATCTGTCGTTTATAATGCACATAGGACGTTTTTAATACTAATCTAACAACAATGTACTCAGTTAAATATCAGTGTCTAATAAAATAACAACAAACTTGTTGCCAAGGAAAACTATCTTTAGGCAAGTTTCGACCTATTTGCATTTAGATGGATTGCCAAAATGAGCTTAAGGTGCGGCACGGTTCACAGCGCATACGACGTTTTTGCTTGACCGATCTAAATCCACAGTTAAAAAAACAAATATATCGCGATCATCATAAATCTACTACGTTTCAACACTAATGTGATTTGTAAATATTATTTCAAAGCGTATATAGGTCTGGCACTATTCTGAGTCCGTCGTATTGAAACAGTTGTTTGAAGGATTAAACTATTAATATTGTGCAAGATAAAATGGTCCAGTGGATAAAGCACCCGCTTCGTAAACAAGAGGTAGTGGGTTCAAATCCGGGCAAGTACCAATGTGATTTTTTAAATCATATGTACTTTCTAAGTTTATCTTGGACATTTCTGACTGACGGTGAAGGAAAACATCGTGAGGAAACGTGGACTTAAAAGTCTGAAATTGCCAATCCGCCTTGAGTAAGCGTTGTGATTAATGTTCATACCTTATCTTTAAGAGAAGAGGCCTTTGCCCTGCAATGGGACAGTAAAACAGGCTGCTATTATAAACTATTAATATAGACGATGAAGTTATGTAGTACTGGCCCTACACTGAGCTGGCAAAAAGTTCCAGGTTTTAATTAAGTGATAATAGTATGAAGTATTAAGCCGTTTGGTTTAAGACCCATAAGATTTATTATGAAACTAATAGCGTTCCACAGCTTCGTGCGCACCTAAAATGTGTTCCTTTTTCGGAATAAAAAGTAGCCTATGTCCGTCTCCTACACCGAATCTATCTACATACCAATTTTCATGGAAATCAGTTCAGCCTTTTAGCCATAACAAATACACACACAAACTTTCTCATTTATAATATTAATAGAATGGTGGACGATAGCGATGATGTGTCATTAATTTATTAGTTTGTTTACTTCCAAGCAGCACTTATACGACTTGTGATCAAATTAGAATAGGAACAAACAAAACCTTTTCTAATTATGATCGACGCCTTGGAACATTACCTTGAAACTAAAATAAATGTGATCATCGCCATCGCATTTATGACTCAATGTAATCAGAAATCATAATAATGCGTTTTTATTGATGCCGCCCACTACCTGCTTTTCAAAAGCATTCCATAGTCAAACTGTCTCTCTGCTTCTGTCGCCAGTAGCGTGTTACGTAGCCTATAACGTTCTTCAATAACTGGGCTATCAAACGCATAAATAAATATTTAAATCTGATTGGTAGTTCCAGAGATAGCGCGTTCAAAAAAACAAACAACATCTTCAACTTTATACAATAGTACAGATGTAGATTATGAAATTTAATATCATATTGGAAAATTTACTTCACTACGGTGTCAAGCCTGTTTAACTGATTTTACCAAATAATTACAAAGCGAGTTCCAACTGAATTTTAAAACTTTGTACTTAAAACTTGTGGCGTAAACGTCCAGTGACTTTTTTCTTTTGTATCAAATTAATAACTGCTGTAAACTTTGAGAAGGCTTTTATTCAGAAATCTACGCTTTTGATCTAAAATGATAGTCTTATACTTACTACTATATAATTTACGTTTAAAGTTAACTAGCTTCGCGCAGCGCGGTTTTACTCGCGTTAATATAGGTACGTCTTTCCTTACTGAATACTGCTCCGTTCCCGTTGCTCCTAGCGTGATGTTATATAGCTTATAGCCTTCCTTAATAATTGGGCTAACAGATACAAATTTATAAAAAAACGATTCTTGCAAAATCGACTGGCAATAGTTACCAGAGTTTGGCGCGTTTAAACAAACAAACTCTTCAGCTATATAACTTTTATCAGCGCAGTTTCACCAGGGTCATTGCTTACTACTCTGCTCCTGTCGCCAGTGTCTCACATACATGTTACATAGCCTATACCCTTCCTCAAGAATTAAGCTTATTAAGAAAAATAATTATTTAAATCCAACCGTTCCAGTAATTAGTGCGTTCAAACAAACAAACAAAACTTTATAGCTTAGCTTTAAGCTTTAAATAATAGCATAGATTAGTATAGTATTACAAATTCGAGCTTTGGTAGCACGAGTAAAGTTTATTAAAATCGATTAGCTAAAATAAAAATATTATTAAAATAAGCGTTGGCAGGATTGCTTTCACGGGAGTGCAGCTAGCCTTTAGAGAAATGCACTTGAACTAATTTGAATAGGAACATTATATTTTTTAAGCTTTTCTATAAACTCTTTTTTCCAGCTGCTTTCATGCTACCGGCGTCCATGGAAATAAAAGTAAAAGGTAGTAAGCGGGACGAGAGCGATATTTTCCTTTTACTCCTTTTACTATTTAAAAGAAAAATGAAGTTTTTTATGCAGATTTAAGATTTAAAATGAAGTAAATATATAATAATATCACAACAACTACACACAAAGTCATCTAAACTTAAAGTAAGGACATATTATAGCTTGTGTTGTTCTAGAATGCGGATATGCACACCTAAATGCTTTTTTTTGGAAATACACAAGAACAATACTTGTATTTTAGATGCTCCGCTAAAGTCAAACATTTATTAATTTGGGTTAATTGAATTAACACTTAAGAACGTTAAAATTACAAAAAGTCAGCCACAGTTCGCTGACTTATGGTAAAAGCTTGAGGCGTTAAAATCTATGAAGATTTTAACCTTAGATATATTAAATAACAATCATTCAAATGGAACGCATGAATGTGAATTAGGTAATCGGAAATGGCCCTTTCCAAATGCGAGAGGAAATGTTATACCTACATTGAATGCATACACGGTTTTCATGAGTCTAAAACTTTTGATGCGAAACGTGAGTTCTTCAAGCTTAAAATCGGATGTGCCAAACTATATCGAAACTTCATTAGTGCACTCAGACAGCAGTGGTATGAAATCATGTACTATAGAACAAAGTGATGATGGCCCACCATAATTAAGCTCATTTTGTCAATCCGTCAAATGCAAGTAGGTCGAAACTCGCCCGAATACGGGTTTCCTTGGCAACGATCATGATATAATTTTATTAGATACTGACATTTTACTGCGTACATTGTTAATATGTTAGTATTAAAAAGGCCGGTATTAAATTATCATATTTAAATCATATAAATATGATTTCATATCTGTCAAATTCTATGATCATAGTTATATGATGAACGTCTTAATTGTTCTTCTTCTTCTTCTCCTTTTTTTTTTGGCAACAGAGCCGACGATTGTGTCAGCTATTTCTGCCAGCGTCAAGTTTAGAATAATATTCTTGTTGATGATATTAATGGTATATTACAATGATAAAAATTGAAAAATGTGGATGAAATTAAATGACAACCATCTTCCGTGAAAACAAAAGATGTTACATATTACACATATTGATCCTATATACGTCATAAACCACCCAGCCATGTTTTCTGTTGCTATGGGTGCTACGTTTACGCTAGTGTCACAGTCTATTATAGGATCCTTTTTGACAGCTAGCGTACAAGTAGGATCATATTCAACACACTAGCACAGTCTTTAAGTAAATAGACGGTGCTAGTGTGTTGATATGATCGTACTTATACGCTAGCTGTCAAAAAGGATCCCCTAACTATGATCATAGACAATATGAATCACATGCATTTATTATACCGTCATATGTTTTTCATTTCAAAATGACTCACACATCTATGATCATATTCCTATGATAGTCTAATAGCGGCCTAAGTGCATTATACACGATAGACCTTACAAGTTTGAAAGTTCAGTATAATTCAGTTGGTTCGATTGTACATAACATATGACAAACAGCAGTGTAGTTTAATAATAATGCAGTGCTTTGCTTCTTCAAATTCTTTCTAGCAGTGGACGTCTTTCGTAGAAAATAGCACTTCAACATTAATTTCATATTTTGAATATGTACGTTCTCAAAACTCACCAACTGTCATTACCGATCTTATGGAACTAATAGAACGAGGATCTTTGCTATTATATAAAGCGGGAGATTGTGTTTGAACGCGCTAATCTCTGGAAGTACCAGTCTGTTTTGAAAAAATCTTTTTAAGTATGATAGCCCAGTTCTCGAGGAAGGTTATAGGCTATGTAACATCACGCTACTGGCGACAGGAGCAGAGTAGTAAGCAAATATGCGGGTGAAACCGCGCCGCGGCAAACTAGTAGTCTGTAAAGTGATACATTATCAACAACTAAATATAATATATTTGGAGCCGTGACAAAATAACATTTGTCACGTTCGTAGCGCTGACACTTCAATTACTAAGATGACATACTCCTAATATTAGTACAATTAAGGAGAAAGGTTAAAGTAAGCCCTCTAGCCACTTTGTTCTACTGCCTACTTCCTACCGATCGCAGAATATGATTTTTTTTTCAACATATAGGGCTATATACTTTGGCGACCCGGATTCACTTCAGGAGATCGTCGGGGACATCAGAAGTCTGTTGGCCTGCCTCGAGGAGCTGAGATGGATCGAGTGATCGCCCACCCACACGCAAAATACGCACACAACCTTGGAATTGCGGAAAACAGCCCGTTCATACCAATACCAATACCAATACCAACGATTACTAAATCAAGAACGACGTTTCAACCTTGAGTAGATAGTATGAATTAAACCATCCGATCGGTGTTTTGTGTTCTACTTGATATTCAGCTTCAGATTTCAGGTTCGTCTTTTATTCTATGAGATAAAAATAATAAATTCTCAACTCCATAGTTGTACCTAAGAGTAAGCTGTTTGTCTCAAATAAACGTCATTCATTACAATATTGTGTTCCCTGTTCAACTTGCGATGAACCCCTGACTGGAATTAATTTCGCTATTATAAAATGTGTTTTATGGCGTTTAAATGAAAGCTGTTATTTCAGTTGGAAATAAAAAGCGGTTCTTGCGGTTTTGGCGGTGTTAAATAAACAGAGGTCCTAGACAAGTGTCAAAGATTTCTATTCTATTCATAGAATAGATAACAAAATGTTTGAGATTGACATAAGCGTTGGCGTTAGCTTATGTCAATCCAATACATTTTTTTATCTATTCTATGAATAGAATAGAAATCTTTGACCTTTGTCTAGAGCCTCAGGTGTTGAATGTTACGTACACAGCCAACTACCACCTCTAATGGTAACTTAAACTACTAAAATTGCGTCCCGTCAACTCATACTCCAAAGAAAGGTAACTTCATTTGTTGTACCAAAATTTTCACTAAAAGTCAATGCCTCGATTTTATTTATACTTCGTTCGCCTCGTGGTACGATTAGGTGTCAATGGTTTATTTAACGTTGATTGAACAGCGAAAACAGTTTGTTTAAACAATCCAGTTTAAAAGAGATATTCAAACAATTTGATGGTTTCTTTTGATTATAAATGAGGTAATGAAATGTGTAGGTATGTCGATTTTCTATTCTACTAATATTATAAAAGCAAAAGTTTTTGTATGGTTGTGTGGATGTATGGATGTTTGTTACCGTTTACGTAAAAACTACTAAATGTATTTTAATGAAACTTTACAGTAACATAGCTTTTACATTACTAGATGAAAGTTTTCATTTGTAGCTTTGTAATGTCGTATATTTTGTCACACATGTGTGGGTCACAAATATGTTTTGAGTATGAACAATGAAAAACGTCCTTGGTGTTAACTTTTAGAACTATATTTTATCAACAGTCTTACTTTTGACACAAACGTTCGTTAACATTTTAAATAGACTTTGACTATGACTATTTCAACAATGCAAATAAGAACCGATTTTTTTTATTAACCTACAATTAAATTTATAATTATGATAAAAACTAAATTTATTGTATATATCAACCTATATGTAAGATTTTATTTTATTTTATTATAATAAGAAAATGGCAACTACCAAGGTGATAAAAAAGTTTGAGGTTTCCAATGACAATATCGGTGATGGAACGAAGTGGAAGAGAAGGATAAAGAAGACTGATGCCACCACGATATGAGGATGCACAGCTGGGAAGAAAGAGAGACTTTCTGCTTATGTGTTACGTAAGTTCCAATTTATATACCTGTGTTAAGTTTTAATATTATAATACTAAGTTCTAGTAAAATTTAATTATATAATGGATAGACTATGGAAATATTAATTTTTAAATTTCATTTTTTTATAAATAACACTTATGAATTTATCTTATCGTTCATATCAGCCGCAAGATATTCCTTGAGATATGGGCCTTCAACAATTTACGCCACCTGATGTTCTTAGGTATATACACATCAATTATAAAGTGACATTAGGAAAAACAACCGAACCGAAAAGTCACCATAAAACGTTTTGTTTCAAGCCATTCCACTCTTATTTTATATGGAATTAAAAAGTAATGGGATTTTTTTATAGTTGCTACTTGTTGTCTAGTTATTTTCATATGAGCGGTTTTCAATGATTTAATGGTTTAATTGAAATGTGATAAAAGATATTTGGCCAAATTTGCCTATATTCTTGGTCTACGTCAAAAAAAATCTATAGCTGGTCTTCGTTTTGGCCAAAACAGGTTAGAAGAAAGAAAGAAAGAAAACACATTTATTTGTTCTCAACAAGTTAGTTTACATAACATAAACAATGCATTGTAATAAAAATAAAAATAGGTAACAAAATTATTGAGATACAAAATGGCCCTAACTCAGCTTTTTGCCACTTTGCAAACACAAAGCAGCGCTGATATTCTGTTAGAGCCAAGATGGATGGTATTCTGGTATGACATCAGCACGGATTGATCAAAGAATACCTTGACATTATTATCAATCGTTGCTAAAATCTGTGTAGATTAAAAACAAAATACTTAAAATAAATAAGTGAATATAATATTCATTAGTTCACTATTGGACATATACCTTGCCGAAATAACGCCACTTAAATTGATCTTGAGCCGCTGTAATCCATTGATATAGGTTGATCATCATTATTATGGTGGCTGTTTACACTCGACGAGCCTCTCGCCGAGAGTCCCGGCCGAAAACGCTCTCATCAAGAGCATACTTGGGGCCCTACCACAACCTCATAAAGCAACCTTATTATAACCTTACTTTGTCCTTGTTTTTAATGGTACAAAGAAAAAGACAAAACACGAAGTAAGATTAAAATAATATTGCTACGTGAAGTGGTAGTATTCTCCTTGTACACACTCGCTCTGACATTTGAACTGCCTTGATTTCTTTTGACTCGGGTCCAAAAAACCGACAGGCGACTGAGAGAGAGGAGGCCAACTGCGACAGAGCGAGACGAGACGAGACCTTTATTGTACTTTCGAACCATGTAATAATGACCCACCATAAGCTCAAATGCAAGTAGTTTGAAATTCGCCTGAAGACAGATTTCCTTGGCAACGAGCTTGTTATCATTTTATTAGACACTGACATTTTACTGAGTAAACTGAGGCCCTAGACAAGTGGCAAAGATTTTTATTCTATTCATAGAATAGATTAAAAAATGTATAGGATTGACACAAGCTAACGCCAACGCATATGTCAATTTCATAATTTTTTTATCTATTCTATGAATAGAATAGAAAACTTTGACACTTGTCTAGGGCCTCTGTTATGTTAGTATTAAAAACGTTCTTAGTACATTAAACATAAAAGATCTTACAAGTTTGACAACAGTTTCAAGCAAACTGTCAGCAAAAAGGTTCATAATTCAGTTGGTTCGATAGTACTCACTCGTTCTGGAGTCTCTCGCCTGGCGTTTACAGCCAGCATTATAATTTTATTTCATTGATAATAGTCTACTGTTGAACACAAGATTCCTAGAGCAGCTCTCATACATTTGGTGGTTAATCATGGTGTTTAATGGCATTTTGAAGGCTTTGCAAGTGACTTTATTATGTCCAAAAAACTTAGCAATACTGTCAAACTATTGAGAACTGAAAACAACTATAAATGTTGTATTAAATTGTCTATCGGGACATTTATTATATTAATAAACAAGTTTAATAGCTTTTGTTTCGTCCATGTGAGAGCAGGTGAAGTAACTTTAGACTAGTTTATTGATTTACATACATACATAACTTCACGCCTGTCTCCCATTAGTGGGGTAAGCAGAGACTGTAGAACGCCATTTGTTACGATCCAAACATACTTCATAAATTGTTTATTGTTTTATGGTTAATTATGTCCCAAATGGGCATCATCGTCTTATCTGAGGTAGAGTTAGAACTTGTGGCTAAGAAACTGTAAGTTTAAATCAGGTGGTATAACTATTATGTTAATACAAGGCATTGTCTATCTCATTTATATCAATCTATACTAATAAATAAAAAGGAAGAGTTTGTTTGTTCGTTTGTTTGTTTGGCCGCGGTAATCTCTGGAACTACCATTCGGATTAGAAAAATTCTTTGCGTATAAAAGCCCTGTTCTCGAGGAAGGTTATAGGCTTTATAACATTACGCTACTGGCGACGGGAGCAGAGTAAAGATTCGGAGGACACGCCGCAAAAAGCTAGTGCTATATAAAAGCATCGAAAGCAACTTCACAAATATTTACAACATTAGTAGGTGTATAAATAACTAAATGACGGATATTATTTACCTTTTCACTTCATGAAGGCGAGAATAATATTTATACATTCTTGGTTAAGAATTTTATTTAGAGGTAAAATAGAATCGATGTCATTAGTTGGCCCGTTAGGATAAACTTTGTAGATTATGAATTATAAGATCTTACTGACTTCGCAGTAAGCGAAGTCAGTAAGATCTTATAATTCATGCGACTTTAGTTTAAATCAAATCATTTATTTATACACTTAATTTATTCAAATTAATATGAGACTTAATTGTTTTATATACGCATTACAATTTTAGATATGAAAATGAAAATTGAAAATGAAAATATGTTTATTCATATAGGTTAATTAAATTAACACTTATGAACGTCAATGTTTACAAAATGTCAGCAAATTAACCTACAGGTATGTACTAGGATAAAATGCCACGGCCGAAAATAGAACTGGAATCGTAGTGATAAAGATTCATAGTTAAAAAATAGTGTTTTTATACAATTTATTCTCTAGATACAATCTGCTTTGGTAACAAAATAATAGCGTATAAATTCTAAAATGGGTTTTTTATACAATAATAATAATAATAATAATATTCTACCACATACATTCTAAAATAGGGTTTGTTTAATTAATTTCTTACCTACAACCTGTATTAGTAACAAAATATAAATGTATAATTAATAGAATTTATTTTTAGAATTTATACAACCTGCCTTGGTAACCAAATATTGTTATGTTTCAAATCTAAATTCATGTAAAATATAGTAGTGGTTTTACTTTAGCTTAGTAACAAACTGTATATCTACATAATATATATTTTTGAAAATTGGTGGATGTCATATGCCGTCATCAGGGAATGTGGTTTTTCATAAACCTTTTTATATTCTTATAATATTTTTTACAACAACTTAACCAATTAATTATTATTGTATAGCAGAACAAAGGCTTCTTCTTATACGGAGAAGGTACCATTTAAAGCTCAAGGCTGATTTCAAATATTTCTTTTAAATCCAGACTGCTTTATGATGGTTTACCTTACATAAAGAAGTTTAGACGCATTAGGACTAATTCTCATTATGGCAACCGACTCGCTAATGGACTACTTCTCTTTAAGGCCACTTCTCATTTTGGCTACTTCGTCATTTTTCTCATTAAAAGTAAAAAAGGTTATGGACTGACATTAAGACTAAATAAAATACTAATCTCTGTGAACAGCATAAAATCAAAGAAGATGCTATAGTATATATTAAACATCCGGCCTTGCTTCGCTTCGGTATCAAAAGTTTCATTAGATCTCACAATAGACGCTTACGGCAAAATACCATAGCAATAGTGACGTATTGCATCATTCAGATTTACAATAGCGCTTAAAAATGACTAATAAACATATTTTAAACATAATAAAATATAGCCTATGTTATCCGTCTTATTTGTAGCTTTCTAAAGGTAAAAGAATTGTTTAAATCGGTTACGTAGATCTTGAGTTAAATCGAAACAAACAAACACAAAAAATCAAATCTTTTCTCTTTACATTAGTTTATATTATATTTAATTTCGGTAGACAAACTATATAAACTGAGGATGATTTTAAACAGTTTCACTGTGACAGTATGTTTATTTTATTGCTTTTGAATTAAACAGTTGTTTAAAATTAAACTCACTAACTAAAATGGACGAATCAATATACACGGGAGGTTAAGCTTATGTCGCGGTTTCTACAAGCAGATTAAGTCTCCTGCGTGCAAGTTAAATTGAAGGAACACGGTTAAATTGGTAGTAAACGTAGTTTAATTTAGCTGGACTTTCTGTCAGTTAATTTAATGATGATAATGTGAATCAGAGCAAATTATTGTATTTCTTAATATTATATAAGTCTTTCAAAATCTTATTCTTGCAAAATTAATTTTATAAGTATTTATTCAGTGCTAATTGCTTTATAAAGCACTCGTTTCAGCATTGAAGCCTTAACAAGCTTCCATAAACCGTATTTTTATTTTAGCCGCTAAGCTCACTACAGGTCAAGGGCCTCTCTTCCACTCATCTCTTTTTTTTTTAATTGCCTACAGTGTCAGCCGAGCCAACAGCCTACCTGATGGTAAGTGGTAACTGTCGCTCAGAGACTTCTGCAAGCCACTCCACGAAACCACTGTCTATTGTGAAATTATTGCTCCATTTAAGGACTCTGTTCAAGGTTTTGTGAGTGTCCAGCTCATTCCGCCATCTTGTAAACAGTATACCAAATTTATTTTCTAATAACATCATGTCATCAATTATTAGACCTTTACACAATTATTTATATAAGACAGCTAAGAGTATAATACCTAATTATAGATAAGACTAAGTAATAATGAACAGAAATGTTACAAATTTTACGACTAAACTTTTACGACATTTTTATGATTCAATTATTTTATTGACAAGATGAATTAGATTCTATTAGGGTGGGTGACGTTTGATATTTAGGTCAAGTTTCAGTGTAGGCGTAAGTATTAGGTAGGTTTAGGTAGAATATAATATAATTAATAAGGTTAATTAAGATAATATTATAGAATTTATTAGTCTTAACATCACGTATTTAGTTTATTTATTGATAGCTTTATAAACAGAAGTATATATATTGGCAAACTTAATGCTACAGACGTGTTTTGGCTGTCAACTTTTACAGATCTTTTTTTATATAGACTACCAAAGTGACTTCACTCTGCCTGATGGTAAGCAGTCAGTGGAGTCCAGAAGTGGTAGTCATCATTCCAAAAACCAAACTCATGATATCGTGGCCTCCACTAAGGCGGCTTAGTAAGACGTTTTTTTCACGGCCCGCTTAAAAAACCAAGGATCAAAGTTAGACACATACGCTAGTAAAGAGTTCCAGGCTTTAATTGAGCGCAAAAGTATGAAGTGCTGAACCTTTTATTCGAAGCCCTTTAGCTTCCATTCCCGCACGTCTCGTTCTAGATAAAAGGGGAGGGTGGGATTAATTCAAAGAGCTCTTCAGAACACATTCTCTATATCTGTACCTGTACCTTTCTCAAGGTTTGGGCTATCAAACGCAAAATGAATTATTCAAATACGTTTGACAGTTTCAGAGATTAGCGCGTTGAAACAAACAAAAAAACTGTTCTTCTTTGTGCAAAAATATTACTTAGTATAATATATTCTCGTCGTTTAGTGTATTAGTCGAAATGTGCCAGTCCGCCTTAAACAAGCGTGGTGATTAAATGCTCATGTCTTCTCTATATGAGAAGAGGCCTTTGCCCTACAGTGGGACAGTAAACAGGCTGGTATTATTATTATTATTAATATATATTCTGATAAATAGTAGATTGTTAGCCTAGGGTTTAAAAGAATCAATTCCCGAGGTAGTAAGACGCCCGAGCGCAGCGTGGGCGGCTATAGTCCGAAGTAGGAATTGATTCTTTTACCCGTGGCAAACACTATACTTTTCATTTAGAATATGAGGAAAATAAAACTAGTTGTTTATCTAAACTATTTATTGATAATAATATATTAGTAGTACCTATTTAAAATTAATAGTCAAATTGGGACTATTCGTGACATTAAAAGTTTCATTTCTATGATACAATTTGCCTCGTCTGTAATGGAATCTGGTGTCAATATTTCGCTTGAACTCATTTTTAATATTCAATTCAAATCTTAGCACAAAAGTCCGTCACAGATACATACATACCAGATTTTAGTATCCCGCCAATTTGTGTTGACTTTTTAAATTTTAAATATGGAACTCGCCGCTCGCCGCGTAAATGTCGCGGCACTCGCGGCTTTTTCGCTCAAAGAAGTTTGCGCTAAATTCCCACTGGCTGTTTAGAAAGTCATGCATGACATTTTTTAAATTAGTTTTTTTTACATAAAACTCTTCACAGCTGACAGCAGTTCTATTTTTAAAGTTCATTCCGGCCCGAGGGTCGGGATGAATTTGTATAAGTTTTACCCTCCCTATGAAAGGAAAGCAGCATCTTCCACCCAATAATGAAATCAAAACAACACTACTTTCCGAGTATGAGAAATGAAAAAATAATTTTCTAGTATTTCAATAGAATAGCAACACCATTTTGTCACAATCCAATTTTTAACAATAAGTGGTTAACCGTAGGTATATCGATGGGTGAAGAGATTTTGTTCACGTCCACTTTTTGTCCTATATTACACCCATATAATGAGTATAATAAATCTAGAGGGTCTTGAAACGGTTCGGTACTTCTAACTTATGTTGCTCAATTAAAACTTTACCCTTTCATGAACACTACTGTAGACACAATAGATGTTTTATTGTCATCACGGCCATATACGTTTACTGTTCCGGAAAGTGTTAAAACTCTTTACCAGAAAATACCTATGTTTCTTTCCAGTTCTCATTCCAAGTAATTATTTAGTGGGATAGTAGCTACATTTTGGTAGAGTAATATAAAAAATCGGTTAAGTCCGAGTGGTTTTTCACAGCTCTACAAGGTTACAGACAATGTTCGGTATATCAGCTTCATACTTCCACGCGTTATTGAGGAAAAGGTGTTGACAGACAGACAGACAGATGAACAACAAAGTGATCCTTTATGAGTTCTTGAAGAGCCTCTTGAGAAAAAAATAAGTTAATTACATTAAGTTGTATTGCAGGATTGCGACTGGAGCTGCGAGTGCTTTTTTTAGGTGGCGTAAGCATGCCCTTTAAATTTCCTAAGTTCATTAAAAAGTTACCAAGAAAATTAATGTCGATAACACATTTCTCTCACTAGAAAATAATAATGAAGACACGTATGCTTCATAGTCATTTTAATTGAAAGAACACTGCTTGACACAGACAGATATTTATTTACTACTGGTCCAAGCTTTCCGCGGCGCGGTTTTACCCGCGTTTTAGCTTACTGCTCTGCTCCCGTCTCTAGTAGCGTGATGATACATAGCCTATAACTTTCCTCGAGAACTGAGCTATCATGCGCAAAAAGAATTTGTCAAATCCGACTAGTAGTTCCAGAGATTAGCGCCTTCAAACAAACAAACAAACAAACTCTTCCGCTTATAATAGGTTAGATAAACTATGTTAATCAACGCTCATCAATCAATTGCTCGCCATTTTTACCAGGCTAATCTAGGAGGAAAACATCAGTTCTGTGAGTTATGGATTCTGATGATTTTTGCCACGACCATCGAGAAATCAATAAATTTTCTCAATCTTACAGAAATTTTCCATAATAAACATCTCATAAAATGCCATAGACTGCGTCTTACTTAACCCTCTTGAACTTGTGCCCGATTCGTGACATTTTAACGACAATCTTCACCTTAGTCCAAAACAATTAATTATAAATTCTCATGCAAATTTACTGGACAAAATGTTATTGTCAATATTTTGAACAATTTATTTTAGGTGTACTATCATTAACGTACGAGCAATTTAACTTCACTATACTACTAAACTTGAATAATAAATAAAACTTTAAACTTGTACAACTTCTAGAAGTTGTACAAGTTCAAAGTTTCATTACGATACTAGTATCATAATCATAGTTCATACTACATGGATAACTTTAAACTTAATAACTTACTAACTAACTTAAACACAGAGTTGGCGAGACAAAAATAATAAATAAATATTATGTAAAGTGTAACAACTTGCTTGTTTGTTTGAACGCGCTTATCTCTAAAACTACTAGTTGGACTGATTTTTTCAGCCCTGTTCTCGAGGAAGGTTATAAGATATGTAACATCACGCTACTGGCGACAGGAGCAGAGTAGTAAGCAAAGTTGCGAGTGAAACCTCGTCACGGATCGCTAGTAAACAAATAAACCGTAAAGAGAATATCATCTGCACCCTCCAACGACATGACGAGATCGACCGCTTTATGAACGTAACGACGAAGAAAAAGAAGAACTTAAACACGGGTATTAAAGAGCCTTTATTACCTTTTTAATGTTGAACGTAGAAAAATAAATACTAAATTGCAATGGGTGAAAGAGGGTTCCTCTGTCAAAAAAGTCTCAGTTTTGGTCGGGAGTTTTTTGTTGCCTACTGTGACAGACGAGCCAACAGCTCAGCGAAGGTAAGTGGCAACTGTCGCTCATGTCTGAAGTTTTGAGCGGTAAACGGCAATAGGCTAGTCCCACGATACATGGGATCCAATATACAAAATGTGCATTACACACATATCCCTTTGAGAAAAAAGGCGTGAATCTATATAATATATGTGTGTAACTACACATAAGTATATGCTGCGACTTCCTTGGTTCATAACTCAGGCTTGGCTTTTTGGGCCTGTTGAATATACACATTTTATGCACTTTTATGAATTGAAAGACCAAATTTGAACGTCTAAAATAAAAATTTTAAAGCTTTATGTTATTCAAATCACGAATAAACCGCTGCAGTATTTACTATGTAGATACAATATAAAATTATTTTTAGAAAAAAAATGAAAACCGACTTCAAACAACACATACATGTTCAATTCCTAACTAAAAAGTAGAAAATAATATTTTAATTACTTCATAGCAAAGAACATTAAAGGGGAATCAACGCAATCCTTGATACCTATAATACTTTACTATTTATAGTTTTTAATCAGTTATTTTGGAGTCGGTGCCAGCCAAGAAGGATCTTTAATTCTGCCTTTGCAACAAATTTTTGTAATGCACGAGGCGATAATGGCACGCGTGGGGGATATGCCTGAGTGCACTACCCGAACGCGATCATACTCGTGAAGGCAGACGTCACTGATAGTTGTTTTCAGTTATACATAAAAAATTTGAGGCGCACTTATCAGATTCCGTTCAATTTCTTGTATTAAATCTATATTTTTCATTCATATATTAATAGATTAATCAAGAAGGACTTTTTTGCTAGTGGGTAGGTTTTTTTATGAAGGTCATTATGATCCTTCTTGGCTGGCACCGACTCCAAAATAACTGATTAAAAACTATAAATAGTAAAGTATTATAGGTATCAAGGATTGCGTTGATTCCCCTTTAATGTTCTTTGCTATGAAGTAATTAAAATATTATTTTCTACTTTTTAGTTAAGAATTGAATATGTATGTGTTGTTTGAAGTCGGTTTTCATTTTTTTTCTAAAAATAATTTTATTTTTAAACTTTTAGTGGGAAATAATTGTGTATAAATATATTCAATATGGATAGACCTACTAAACGTGCTGCGCAAATGAGACAGCGCCGCGCCGTTTGAAAGAAAGTAGAGACGAGAGGTAAGATTGTAAATAGAGATACTTGTCAACACTTTCTCGATCGCTAAACCCTGAATTCCAGAAACCACAAATCAAAACAAAAAAGTGATGATCTACCAACAATAAAGAATCATCAAAAATCATAATTTAACTGACCGCGCAATCGCTTAACAGATATACAAAAAACAAACAGTAGTGCTGTAAAGGCAGGTTTAAGGCCGCCCGTTGCTGTTGTAATTTCTCACGACCATAAGACCTCCAACTTGGCTTAACGACTACCAAATTATAGTGATAACCATATACTACTGCTTCTAAAGAATGAAGACGTTGAAAATGAAATGACACAAATGGTCACTCATCCAGGGCCACTTCGTTTCTAACAAAACATGAATTTTGAAAATCACTTCGCACTTGTAACATGGACATGTCAATGTCAGAAAATTCGTCGCAAAAGACATCGACGTGTTGCTTTACACGTCTTCACTTCCTGCATATGTTTTGTTACAAAATATAAAATTGAAGCCAAACCACTAAACCATTCCTTATAAAAAAAACATGGGACCCCGTTTCAGAGTATATTCTTTCAAATAAAAGAAGAATTTTCCAAATTGGTTTATAAATGACCGAATTCTGTTGTAACAAACATACAACCACTGAACCATTTCTTATAATAAAAAAATGGGACCAATTTCAGAGTATACCCTCTCAAATAAAAAAAAAATTTTCAAATCGGTTCATAAATGACTGAGATATGAGGTAACAAACATACAAAAAAAAAAAAAAAAAAACATACGAACCGAATTGATAACCTCCTCCTTTTTGAAGTCGGTTAAAAAGAAAAAAGAAGGACTCAACTGTTTACTTGCATTTGCGGCAAAAATAAAACTAGCTTCCGCGGTGCGGTAGCACCCGCGTCTTTGCTTACTGCTCTGCTCCCGTCACCAGTAGCGTGTTGATACATGGCTTATAACCTTTCTCATGAACTGTGAATCATTTAAATCCGACTTGTAGTTCTAGAGATTAGCTCGTTAAACAAATAAACTTTTCCGGTTTTTAAAGTATAGATTTACAACGATCTAAGCGACCTTGAAAAAGCATTAGCTGCTATATATGGGTGTAATTTGCCACGATTGCTTATAAGATGATATTCAATTCTCCTGGACCCCACTGACCGCTTATTTATTACACAGAGTGGAGTAATTTTAGTAAAAAAAAAAATCACTTTTCTACTATTGTCATTTGGATCGCCGTCACAGTCGGGTATTTCTAAAGTTAACTTCGAGCATTCCGATCATAATCTTTCACAGCATTGTTGATTAATGGATCGGTGACTTAACAGAACCTTATGTCACAACTGTCATAAAGCCAACAGAAAAGAAAATGTTGCTAGAGTTCGTGCATTTTTTGTAAGTTTTTTGCAGATAATTGGGCAATAAAAAACTTGCAGTGTGCTAAAGGTTCTTGTTTTTATACACCGCTTTGAAATATATTAAACACTAGTTGCGCCCTTACGGCTTCGCCCGCGCTTATACCGAAGAACAGGATCTATTTTTGAAATAAAAAGTAGCCTATGTCCGTCTCCGCCACTGAATCTACCTACATACCAATTTTCATCATTCAGCTGTTTAGGCCCTAAGTCTTAACAAGTCGCTGTTAAAAATTTACACACACACACATACACACACACATATACATACACACACATGCTGACTTTCGTATTTATAATATGAATATGATGTTAATTATTACTTGTTTGGAGAGCAAACGCACGTCAGTAGGTGATTGACAGTTTTTTGTGCACAAAAGTAATGTGTTTATAACTAATCATTGCTTGAAATCTGGACAAAACAAAAGGTAAACCGAAAAAGTAATTGGATTGCAGCGCTGTTAAAAATTTACTACATCGCTCATAATTTCTAACGCATGAACATTGTTTACTCTAAGTCCATTTTATATATCCTTAACTCACTCTATTTTGTTTACTGTAGGTTTATCATTTCAACGTCATTGAACTTTATGGACCTAAGATAGTCTTTTACTACTGTATTACTCGTTCGACCCAAGTTTAACCGTCTAGAAAGTATAAATATGAGATTTCTTTATAGCATGTTTACTTACATACATACATAACTTCACGCCTGTCTCCCATTAATGTGGTAAGCAGAACGCTATGCTGCGATCCAAACATACCTCGTTTTCTTCAACATTTATTAATCTTTTCATACACACGTCGGTTACGGGTTCTTGTAATTGTGCTCTTTGTCAACACATTCCCTATTTAATTCGCATGTAATAAATAAATGAAGTTGAATAGATAAAATATATAAGTTCGGCAGAAATATGTACAATTTTTCAGAAACTTTTACAAACTTTAATATTAGTCGAAAAAGAAATATTTGCCAGTTATAAACACTTTGTATAAGTAGATATTAATGCTGTAACTTTGGACGGACTTAAAACTTTTTTATTATTTACACATTTTAGAACCATACAATGAACTGCTGCTATTTTCAAAATTTATATTACTTCTGCAACTCTTTTGATTATTTCTACCTTCTCAAAGTGCCTCTTTTAGAACTTTCTTACAGTTCCATACCTGAAGAGGCAAAACGGCACCCATAAGGTATCACTTTCATTTTCATATATCAAAACCTTTTTCTCAGTAACGCGTGAAAGTATCAAGCTGATTTTTTTTATAGAATACAGCTGTAATAAAATTATTTTTAGAAAAAAATGAAAACCGACTTCAAACAATACCTACATGTTCAATTCTAAACTAAAAAGTAGAAAATAATATTTTAATTACTTCATAGCAAAGAACATTAAAGGGGAATCAACGCAATTCTTGATACCTATAATACTTTACTATTTATAGTTTTAATCAGTTATTTTGGAGTCGGTGCCAGCTAAACCCTGAATCCAAGAAACAACAAATCAAAAGAAAAATGTGATGATCTACCAACAATAAAGAATCATCAAAAATCATAATTTAACTGACCGAGCAATCGCCTAATAGATATACAAAAAATAAACAGTGGTGCTGTAAAGGCAGGTTTAAGGCCGCCCGTTGCTGTTATAATTTCTCACCGACCATAAAACCTCCAACTTGGGTTAACGACTATCAAATTATAGTAATAACCATAGTCCACTGCTTCTAAAGAATGAAGACGCTGAAAATGAAATGACACAAATGGTCACCCATCCAGGGCCACTTCGTTTCTAACAAAAAAATAATTTTGAAAATCACTTCGCACTTGTAGCATGGACATGTCAATGTCAGAAAATTCGTCGTAAAAGACATCGACGTGTTGCTTTACACGTCTTCACTCCTTTCATACGTTTTGTTACAAAATATGAAATTGAAGCCAAACCACTAAACCATTCTTTATAAAAAAAACATGGGACCCAATTTCAGAGTATACCCTTTCAAATAAAAGAAGAATTTTCAAATTGGTTTATAAATGACCAAGTTCTGTTGTAACAAACATACAACTACTGAACCATTTCTTATAATAAAAAAATGGGACCAATTTCAGAGTATACCCTTTCAAATAAAAAAAGAATTTTGCAAATCGGTTCATAAATTACCGAGATATGAGGTAACAAACATACAAAAAAAAAACATACGACCCGAATTGATAACCTCCTCCTTTTTGAAGTCGGTTAATAAAAAATCAAAGTTCGTCAACATAATCAAAAGTGTAAAATGTTTGGCCTCGCACTGGACCGGGTTTTTCTGAGTTTAAGTAAAGTTATAATTGTCTTCTAATAATTGTTATCAATAACTGTTACCGCAATATGTATTAGGTGCTTAATATATTCAATTTTATTATTAATAAAATTTAATAAAAAATTTAACTAACTTCCGATACGCAGTATTTTCTATTCATCATTTGATACCCATATTGAAGGAGTTGTGAAAAAATATGTATTCCGCCATTTTGTGGTGACGGCCATGTTGGACCGATTTTCACCAACCATAGCTAAGAACACCCCGACTAATTCACCTTTCTAACAAAATACCATAATCAAAATTTGTTCATCCGTTAGGAAGCTACGATGCCACAGTTAGACACACACACACACACAGAGAGAGAGAGAGAGAGAAACTCAAAATTGACGTGTTGTTACACCCTGTCGATTTTGCATCGGGGTTAAAAAGAAACACGAGCAAGTTATGGATTGCGTAACTGACGTGAATAACACGATCAACTCTGACGGTATCCGATATCTCATGATTGGTCTCCTTGCGACGTCACATTATTAGTGTTGTCTATTTCCATTAACGTCATGATATATTTGTCACTAAACTAACTAACTGAACTATATTAAATCATTCTATAGAAGAGGGGATTATAATCTATCGGATATTGTATAGCTGTCTACTCTATTCACTGTCACTTTGCATGCTACTTGAAATTGTATCTAACAAAAATTGTAATAACCTGGCGATTAAAAAGAGTGGCCTGAGTTTCTTGCCAGTACTTCTCATGGCGCTACCTCGTCAGCGAACTGGCTGTAGGTTATTTGGTTGACTTCATATAATTTTGACGTTCATAAGCATCATATGATCTAAATGAAGTAAATGCTTTGAGTTTGAGTTTGACAACGTCTATTTAATATCACTTAAATGTCAAAATTTTAACGTAGAAGATAATAAATTAAAGTGTCAAACCAAATTTATTTCGAGCATAATACCCAAACAATTTGGCAAATATTTATTGAATTTCAATAGCCTTGGCCAAGATCCTAAAGCCAACTTAATTATGGCACGTTCTATTTTTGCACCTTGTTTTCATCTTGTAAAACCCTACATAATCTGTAGTTTGAGCCGGAAATTAATTTGGAACAAAAATGACAATCACGTCTAAACGTATTCTGACGTCAAACGGGACAATAAATCTTCGAAAATATGTCCTTAAGTTTTCAATATCTAAGTATAAACAATATTGTAATTTTTCGATCCCTTTTTGAAATATATTATACTAGTAACCCGTACTTGCTTTACACGTGGCCACTTTTATACTTTTGTGACATGACTACAAATCGTTTAATTATCTGCTTATTTGAAATTATGTAAACTAATATATAAAGCGAAAGAGTTTTTTTTTGTTTGTTTCAACGCGCTAATCTATAGAACTACCAATCGGATTTAAAAATTCTTCTTTACGTATGATAGCCTAGTTCACGAGGAAGGTTTATAGGCTATGTAACATCATGCTACTCGCGAAGTAAGCAGAACAGTAAGCAAAGACAGGTAAAACCGCTAATACCATTTTTTTCATGCTGACGCTACATTGAAATATTATAATGTACCTACCCTTTGTCACTCTACAATTAATAATTTAATAGGAACCTAATCACACCGAAGACATATTTATATATTTATTTATATTTAAGGATCTCCAACAAAGGACACAATAGTAACTTAGAGTAAATATGATACAAACATATTTCAATGTACTCCTTCAATTAGAGGAGACCACATCATGCAAATATTGCTAACAATTAAAAATTAATTAAATCTATGTATTACATAAAATATTACTAACAGAAATTGAACGTACTTGAATAAATAAAAATTATAAAAAAAAACAAATAATTGGATAACTAACTACTAAATTAATACAAATAATAATAACCATAAAAATAAATACATTACAACACTAAGGCTGTAGAGCGTGCCAAAAAACTTAACAGTCTGAAGTCTGGCAAAAAACAACGATCCAACCTAAATCAGTACAGTTGGTAATCACGGAACACGTACAAACTTTTAACACTACAAAGTCAATAATATTATGTATGGTCACGATCTCAACCCTATTAAAAGTACTCAAAACTGTGTTGATACGAGTATATTGACGTTTTGTGAAGAAATTTTAATTTTGATACTTTAAGCAGAATTTACTTTTCTGATAATATTTAATACTAGCCGTCACCCGCTTCAAGTTATAGTTTTGGTTACTGTTCTGCTCCCGTCGACAGCAGCGTGATGTTACATAGCTTAAAACCTTCCTAAAGAACTGGGCTATCTTTCTTAATAATTATTCAAATCCTGAGTAGTTCCTGAGGTCAGCGCGTTCAAACCAACAAACAAACTATTCCGCTTTATATAATAGTATAGAAACTATAATATTTTATATTCGAAATATTTTTTAAAGGTAAAAGTGTTTGATATCTTAATAATATTATTTTATTGAATGTTTGCTTGAGTTTACTGGTGCGTATTTGAGGATTAAATACACGTACACTTACCCTAAAAAGATTATTTATCACTAGACGTTTAAGTTTAAACTTATTTCAAAGAATTTTGTATCTATTTTTACTTTGAACTAGGTATAATAAACGTACAACATAAACAATTACAATTTAAGTGGCTTCATTAGATCACAAAATTATCTTACTTATTTTTTTTTTATTTTTTTTTATGTTTTTGTATATTAAATTGTTTTTTGACTGTGGCTAAATGTTTGTTTTTACTTATTCTTGTGTGTGTCACTTACATGTGAAAAATAAACTGTTTTTCTTTCTTTCTTTCTTTCAATACAAATTAAAATAGTAGTAGACAATGAGCAGAACACACAGCTTACAGAAGTAATGGCCTTTGGAACAGACAAATTCTGCTATGATGACCATGAACTGAAAGAAGTCGACGGCTACAAATAAATAATATCACAACAACGTCAACTACACACAACGCCATCTAGACACAAAGTAAGCATATTTATATAGCTTATGTTATGGGTTCTAGAATGCGGATATACATACTTAAATACTTTTTTTCTATATACATACATATTATTATTATACATAGAAACACCCAGTCCAATGCAAATAGACATGTTCATGCACACAAATATTTGCACTGAGCCGGAACCGAACCCGCGACTTCTGCGTGGCAGTCCATACACAGTACCACCGAACCACAGAGGTGATCAATCAATCAAAAGTATTTAAAAACCAAACAGTGAAATCATTAAATCATAGATACTTCAAGAGAATACAAGAAATAATTGTGCTTAATAGTAATAAAACAAGTGGTTTGATATGACTAAGCCTGAAAAATGCTACTAGTCCCTCAATCTCATTTACAAAACAGTTCTTAAGTAATAAGCGCCTTTCTAATATTACACAGATTAATGCACCCTTGTTTTCATATAAAACTATCACTACTTAATTTTCGCTTTTATTTCAGAACTAAAATTAAAACCTGGTGCCATTCGGTTATTATTACTAAAAGATAATCCGAGCCATTTATTTCAAGCCATAAAGTTTAGTATTATTGAACATAAAATTGCTTTAGTAAATAGTTGTTTTATTACATACTTTCTGTACTCTAATGGGGTTCGGACTATACCGTAAATTTCCGTAGCAACCTGCAGATAAGTATGTTGTAAAGTAAGTGTCGCAATAAAATCTTTAGTAGAAATAAAGTTGGTTATTTTGAAAGAGGATCGTTTAGATTCGATGTCTCAGTAATCTCTCCTTATACTCCAGTCAATAAAGAATCTTCTTGTACTTCTTTCCAGTCGATGGTTCTATATTATGTATAATAGCAACATTAGTGCCATTTTTGAGGTCATCCTCATTGCATATGCATGGTCAGCTTGGACACTGCATTAAATGTGCCATAGTCTGTTCAGGGGCGCCACACAGATATTTAGTATCGGACGGGTTATTTATTCCCCACTTGGCCAGATTATCCCCACTTAGCAATGTCCCTTCCCCTTCTCCGGTTCACCTCCTAGGGTACTTTTAGTATGTTCACTCCCTGATCACCCTACACATGTTCTCATTCACGCACTCTATAATTCTTTATATTGCTTAATCGATTGCGATCCCAGGTTGGTCATTGCTAAGTGGGGATAAGCTGGCCAAGATAACCGGAGAATGGGGAAGGGACTTTTAGTATGTGCACTCCCTGATCACCCTAAACATGTTTCTGAAGAAATTGCAAGTGACTCGCTCACGCACTCTACACCCTCTTTTTAGCCAGTCGTTAACTGAACTATCAATCTGTCAAGTTATCGTAGTATGAACATATTAATGAGATGGTCAAAGAACATTGCAGATACAGCTGAAAAGACCTAAAAGTTTTGGCTCACCAGAAAACCTCTGAGATGCTACAGGTACTTAGTCAAATGTTACTAACATACCTCGATGACTTCTTACAAGTTATCGCAGCTGATAGGCATACGACAGATAAAAAATCTTACAGTAAATTTAAGTACTTAACTAAAATTTATAGAAAATTGTGTTTCGAACACATAAAACCAAAACACGGCTTAATTTATTCTATTTTTGTAAAATTTCAAACATAGTTTATTCGAAATTTTATTATAGTTCTTGTTTCTGAGCCCATAAAACCTTTAATTAAATTTCTTAACAATTCATTTATCTATAAACGAACCAGTCTCTATTGATACATGTGTAGGCAGATCCCTCAATGACAGCTGACGACGATTTAAGATACCTCAACTTGGTCATGTGTATATTTAAGTGAGTACCCTCAAACACACGGTCAACCTTCACTGAAAAATTTACAAAAGAGTTCCCTCCATCACAATGTAAATCAGCATTTATTCATTTATCTTAACCTTACTGTGTCTCATTCTTTATTGTAATGTTACATTACATTATTTTATGACAAATACACCGTTTACATCACTCGAATGAGTAAGAGCACTCAAATATCAGTCGTTTTTCATATTTATTTTTAGGAACATTGGTTACTCGTTCATGTGAGATTCGTATATAAATCGAATATCACCAAATGCTATAAAAGAGTTTACCGTAATCCATTGAGTTTTGCTAAGTGATTGATGTACTTATTTATTGTCATGTTAGAAAATATGATCTGAAGTTATGACTTAAGATATTACGCACGATGGTATGTCCCATATCTAGGAATATATCCAATATTCATATGTGCCTGGCATTTTCGTAATCCGAGAAATAGAAATTGCTTTTAGTGATAACGTTGCTGATCGTAACACATATTTAAAATTTAATATATAAATATAATTCCTTTTGAGTATAATAGCCCAGTACTTAAGGAAGGTTAAAGGCTATGTAACATCACGCTACTGGCGACGGGAGCAAAGCAGTAACTAAAATGTAACTTAACGCGGATAAAACCGCGCTGCGGCAAGCTAATTAAAAAATAATTTGTACATTTAAAGAACAAGAAATTAAAATAAATAAGAAACTCCAACTAAATAAAGAAGCTTATCTAGTACTTGACCAGTCTCTAACAAAAAAATACTCCACGTTCTAGTATATGATATACAAACGTCGGTCTAATCGTATACATTTCTTAGCGCAATTAACTATCAAACAATTATTATTATAGCCTCTCAAACCTGAAGCCTTATATCAATATTCTCTGAGAGTATATATTCGCCCGTTAATCCGGCTTATTAACCGGCAAAGATCTACTATATCTAACCTAGGAGCACGGTAGTGGCCCGCCAAGAGGACGATTCCAGCGAAACGCAAGGGCATTACTAAACTACTTTTTCTAGAAGACCTTTAACTTTTTTTTTTTAAATCCACATAACTTGGGTTTGGTACTATATACTTCGAACTACATATATAGTAGGTTTATTGACACTGCGGTATTCGCTGCTGCTATGGGAAGAGGTATATACCGCGCGGATTTCGCCCACGTATTTAGTATGAAATTTCGCGACTAAAGCGGAATACCGCACACCCACGCGAACTGGCGAAAAGTTTATACCTTCTTGAGCGAAACTCATGCGATATTCTATCAAGAAGGATAGCAAAATCCGCTTTGGTGTGAACAGTTGAATTACCGCATACCCTCTCGGATTTCTCTACAACAGGCGGTAGCGTATAGGTATATTGCTCAGGTTTGAATAGACCGCAAGTTGGTTTAAAATAAAAAAAAAAACAATCCCTAACAATAGAAACTTTTACGCTTAAGAATTTCATTACGCTTAAAGATAAAACTTTTATTATTAGATCGAAAACCTACATTGTTTGAACCACTTAATCAATCTCCGTAACAATACTGTACGATAACTTTATGAATAGGTGGCTTCATTTCAAGAAATTGTGAATATATAGATTAGAACCTTCTTTATTTCGTCAGTATTATGATACAAAATTGATTGAGGTTATAGGGTACGCCGAAAATAACTTATTGTTGTATAAGTAAAAATAAAATGTGTAGTGAAGTGTGGGAGTAACTAACTACAACCTAATCAAAACTCTGCTAAGTTCAAAATCACTTGCTTCGCTTATAAAACTTAAGTAGATAAGAATAAGGGCAAACGTGCAGCTGATGTGTTCATACATGACCGTTGGCTCCCTGTTTTCAAGTTTCTTTTAAAAATATCGGTGTTAGTACTGTTTTTTTTTACATTAGCCTACCAACGTGACTCCAGTCTGCTTAATGGTAATCAGCCAGTGGAATCCAGAAGTGGTAGACGCCATTCCAAAAGGCAAATTACTGGTATGATGGCCTCTACTATGGCGACTTAGCGAGATGCTATTTCACTCCTCGCTTAGAAGACCCAGGATCATAATGAAATAGAAACACATACGCTGGTAAAGAGTTCCACGCTTTAATTGAGTGACAAAAGTATGAAGTGCTAAACGGTTTGGTTTGAGACCTTTAGATTCCACAGTAAAAGGCACTTTAGTCTGCACGTGTCGTTCTAGTTAAAAAGGGAGAAGGCTGGATTAATTCAAAGAGCTCTTCAGAACACTCAGTGGTAAAGGTGCTTGTTTGCGGTATGCTTATACGATCTACCTCAAAGTTAACGGTAATTATAACCTCAAAACACGACAGACACAATACTGAAGAAAACCAAGCCCTTGCCGTAGACCGTATATTTGTCAAAATCGTACAAAAAATGGTTTTTAGACTTTCAGCCAATTTTCATTAGCATAAAAAACGCCACCATTCAATTTCCTTAAAAAAAATTACTATACATTTTCTTATTTGTCAAAGTATACATATTCATCGACAGGAAATACCAAGCAATCTTTACAAAAACACCATTTGTTATTTTACCTCAACAGTCAATTTTTAAACAAAACAATTCCACCTACTATTGAAAGTAACCCATAAAATACGTCTAACAATAATAAATAGATCTATTTATAACGTCGGTACACAAGCAGACATATTGTAGTACTTAGCTTGATTTAATACCGCCGGTCATTTGAACTTGGCTTAAACAAACCAATTTGTGTTATGGTTGTAATGCAGAAAGATGTATTATAGCTGTAGAGTAGAAAGAAAACTTGCTACCGAAAAAAATCGGTACTTTGAGAAATTATTCATTTTAATTACTACCCCAATAATCGTTTTTTGTCTCTTTCATCATCAACGGAAAATGTCCACGGCTGGACGTGGGGCGTAGGTTAAGAGAGCATTATTTTTATGATAGGTAGTGCTTTCAAGCCCCGAGAATGGCACAAGTTCATAAGCGACTGCTAGCACTCACCAATAAATAGTTATTAAAAAAAATCATTAGGGAAAAACTCGTATCTACGACAGTGGATGCTTTTTCACGCTGAGCTTAAAAGCATCAAAGTTTTATGGGAACACAAGCGCTGAGAGAGTTCCAGGGTTTTATTCTCTACTGACATAATAATATGTTTTGTTTTAAACAATACATACCATTTGATATTATAATATGAAATACTTCACAAAAAAGAAAAACTGTATGTACGATAATGTACAAATGGTTTAAGCCCGTCTTTGTATTAACAAATTAAACTGTATCTAATAAAAAAAACTAAAGTAAGAAGAGGAAAGCAAGCCACTCGTTACTAAAAATATACCAATATAAAGCCTAAAGTACTAAGAAGAAGATAAGAAGAAGTAAAAGTAAGAGCGTTCGCACTTAGGAGTGGCAACGTGACAAATTAGTGTCATATTTTCGTGGTTTATATTTTAAAATGTTTTAATTTAACTATAAAAATAACGCCATGGAAGTTTCTAATGTATTATTTGCATATAAATAAAACTAAAACTGTAAACAGTATGGTTACTTTTTCTACAGCTTTCACGTAATTCCTAAAAAGTGTTCATTAAACATTTTTAGACTAAAGCTCCGATTATATAATCAAAATTTAAAACCACGGAAATATGAGACTAAATTGAGACGTTGTCACTCCTTTGTGTGAAGAACGCTTATATGTGAAATACAAATATAACAAGGAGGTTACAAGAAAAATGTTTGATTATCCCAATCGAGTTTGTCAATATGCTTGCCAAACAAGAACATCTGATACAATTTATTACACAAACAAGGGCTACATCTTATTGAAAGATTATCATAAAAAGGCCAAAAATATACAAAAATATTTTGTATTATGAAATTGGGGACTATATATATCATCTTAGGACAATCTGCACAATATTACTGGTCACACTCGATAGGTTGCAGCGGCCGCGTAGCTTCTATCATTAGAAGGCCAGAAACCACTTAGTTGCCTTTGCAGCTGCGTAAAGACTTCATCTGTCACTTTTATTAAGTATTCTAATATATTTGATTTGATCTTCACCCTTTGCTTTCTATACAGAACGATAAGTAAGGGACTAAAGTGCTTCCACGGTTGAATCTAAAGGTGATTTAAGAACTAATTTATGCTTGTGCAGCAATCAATAGCTTCTCTTTTTTTTCTTAAAGGACAACTCCCGCACTAGGGAGCAAGCCGTATATCGCGGGGGACTTTACAAATAAACATTCAACGGACACAAAGTACACCCAGACTCGGAACAAATATTCATGGATCACACAAAGGTTTGTCCCATGTGGGGATCGAACCCTCAACCTCGTGCACAACAGTCGCTTGCGCTTCCACTGCACGGAGGTAGTCATAACTTAGTTGAAAACTTATATCAGCGCATGTCTTTTCTATCAATTTGATGTGAAAAAGCATCTAACAAAGTCACAGTTAACAAAGTCACAGTGGGAGTTTCCATGCCAGTATTTTAAACGAAAAAGCCATGGCAATACATCGATAAACGACGAGCTATTTAAAAAAAGTTACGACTATTATGCTAATCCAACACCGAACACTTTGACTACTATTTGTGTGATGAATAAATATTGATATGACTACCTTTGTGGTACGGTTGTGCTGTGTACCGACTGCCACGCAGGGGTCGTGGGTTCGATTCCAGCTCAGTGCCAATATTTGTGTGAATGCATTGGGTGTTTGTATATAGCATATGTATATATTTCCAAAAATAAGTATTAAGTATGTTTCCGCATTCTAGAACCAATATCACAAGCTATAATATATGCTTACTTTGGGTCGAGATAGCGTTGTGTGGTTGTTTTGGTATTATTTCGTGAATCTTTATGTACATTTTGTTAATTAATTTTCTAAATTTGTCACAAATGTGGCACAAAGCTTGTTTCTCAGTCTAACTACAAAGTTGTCTTGTAACAAAAGAAAAATATATTCCAACCAGTTCTTTACTTGCTTTTATGTACTGCCAATTAAAAATATCACCTTTTCGTGAAATATTTTAGAAAATTCCTGATTTTAGAACGTGTGAACACAAAAATAACAGGTACACCACACAACCACTACAGAGCTACGAAATGTCTACGGCGTAGGCGCTCGCTACACTGGAAATCCATTAAATTGTAGATGGATCGTCGACGTGACAAATTGTATAGTTCTAAGAATAAAATGACTACCGTACCGCAATGTAATGCGTAGATGTAGAATAATCTGTGTACTTGGAATAGAAACTAGATCAGTTAAAACAACTTAGGTGAAAGGTCTTCCATTCCAAAGTTTTGTGAAATGAAATATAAATATTATTTTTTTATTTATTACTTATACGGGGTAGAGGGTGGGAGGGGAGAGACACAGGAACCATCCTAATTCAGGTAACAAACAGCCATAGTAAATTTTTATTTTGAAACAAATTCATATGTTTACTTGCGTCAAACCCTGTACTCTATGGTACAAATAAAGAATATTAATACATTAGTATTATCCATCAAAAATTTAAAGCACTTTGACAGGTGCCTGGACCTAGCGCCTCAGTGCCATTTTAGAAAACTTTATTGAAGGACTCAGTACATTTGGGAATTCGTGTAAACGCACTGAGTTTACACGAATTTGAAAATTCTTTTTGCGTATGATAGCTCAGTTCTCGAGGAAGGTCATAGGTTATGTAACATCACGCTATCGGCGACGGAAGCAGAGCAGTAAGCAAAGACGCTGACGAAACCGCGTCACGGAAAGCTAGTCTGTCTAATATTTTATTTGTCAGTTAAGGTTATCAAGCACTTGTGGAACTGATTTTCGTGAACTATCTGTCAGTTAAGTTTCGAGTAGGTTGGATAATTGTGTCTAGCAGTCTTCAGGTTAAAGATATAATTACTTTATTGTATACTAATGAATATAGGAAATATTTATATTAATTAAATAGCACAGGTACGGTTATCGATCTGACGTCTAGGATAATCCAAAGATTAGATAGATAGCTAATAAAGTGTTATCTGTATAATAAATTACATTATCTGCAATAAATTTGTTTATAAATGTATTATTGATTACTTTTTGTGCCTTATTAGGTGCAAACTGCGTCACTACCAGACACTGACTGGATTCGTTTTTTTTTTTTATATTCATATCTATATATTATATTAAGCGGAAGAGTTTGTTTGTTTACACGCTCTAATCTCTGGAACTACCAGTCGGGTTTGAAAAATGCTTTTTGCATAGCTGTTCTCGAGGAAAGTTATAGGCTATGTAACATCACGCTACTGGCGACAGGAGCAGAGCAGTAAGCAAGGACGCGGGTGAAAAGCTAGTTGTTTAATAACTTGGTCCCTATCTAAACTAATAAAAGAGAAAAGATTAGATTTTTTTATGTTTGTTTGTTTGTTCCAATTTAACTCAAAATCTTCGACACCGATTTAGAAAATTCTTGCACCTTTAGATAGCTACAAATAGGACGGGTAACATGGGTATATTTTATTATGTTTAACGTATTTTTCAGTCATTTTCAAAAGGTCAATATTTTAAGCGCCTTTGTAAATCTGAATGATGCAATACGTCACTATTGCTATGATATTTTTCGTAGGCGTTTGTTGTAAGACCGAATGAAACTTTTGATACCAAAGCTAAGCGAAGGCAGACGTCTAGTCATCACACAGTTCATCTTCCTCATTTGAAAATGTTCTGATATGTTCTATGTAATAAAAACCCTACGTCTGTTTTGTGTGGGGTCACTGTTTCGATCTGTAAGTACCTAATTGCCTAAGGATCAGTGCCTGTTTTTAATACATTTAATATTTATTACATCTTCTCCCGTAACTTGCTTTCTTTATAACATTATCTGTTTATACATAAACGTTTCATTTCATTTTAAATTGAATTAAATTAAATTAAATATTTATTAAATATTAAATATCCATATGATATAGTTACATGTAGGTAAGTACAGTTCTTATTTATTTTATATAGGTGAAAGAGGCTTGATAAAAAGTCATTTATCGATACAGAATATGGTTATCCAGCTTATTCGCCACTGTGTTGACAAGGCTGTTGGAGCTATTGCGTACTCGCTACATCAGTAAGGCAGTTCTTAGTCGCATAACAGCGTAGAAAGCCCGTACACTAGCTTGAGCAAACATCCCTGATGCACTACAAAGGCGCGGTAACCCCAACTACACTCTGAAGGCGTATGTTGTACTGGACACGCTGAGCGCTGTACAAGTTTTGTTTAGCATAATAATATTATCTTTAGGTTTTTAGCTATTTCATCAGTTATTACATATCATCGTACTAACTAATATTACTGTCACGTAGTACATACGCGATCAAATTCTTCTTCAAATTATTTTCCTTTATTAATATATCTTTGATCTGGTAATCCAAATAAAGGAATTCGTTCCAAGTTTCTGCAGAAGTCCGAAGTATGCAATACGTACGCGAGCTTTGACTGCACCGTTGGTCCAGTGGTTAGTGTAACTGACTGCGACGCTGGGTGTCGTGGGTTTGATTCCCGTGGAAGGCAAATATTTGTGTGATGAACATTTATATTTGCCTTCAGTCTGGGTGTTTCCTATGTAATCTAAGTGTCTATTTCAAATAAAAAGTTTTTTGATAGAGTCTTGTCCAATTATTTGGATAGTCTTGTTTCCAGCCTTTAGTGAAGAACGCCCAATATTGCTAATTTTGACGTACATTCAACACATGTGACTCTGGATGTAATATAGTTTACCATTCGAATACATTTCACACTTCTAAAGTTGCCACCTCACACTTCCCACTTTACAACCTACGATTTGAAATTAGTTCAATGGCAGTGCCACAGCGTAAGGATCAAAATGCAAAAAAAATCGTTTTTGCTCAGACTTTTGCAGACACATGGCACTAAACAATCCCTGAAGTGGTTAATAGTGGAATTAGAAAACTGATATTTATCCATTTGATGCTCATGTAATCTCAGAAGAGAAATTAGATTCAGTTGCGTTAAAACGTTATAAGGAAATTCAAAACACAAAAATACTGAAAAATCCAGAGTACTTAAAAAAACACCATAGTTTTAAGCTTAGTATTAGCAAAAAATATTTCCTTCCTAAGTGTGTTTAAATAGTTGCAATTTACACTTATTTTTTAACAGTAACAAAACTGTAATGTGTTTATGTTACTTTAATTAAAAAAAATATAAGTTTAAAATTATTTGACATTTCTCCGTTTTAGGTATTAAGCTTGCAGGAAGCACTCACGCTAATTTGAGCCTTTTGTACGAGTGAAATCGCATATTTATTCATCTACTAAAAATTAGTTTACGCAATTTTTTATTAGCACTCTACATTATTTGTTTTACACAATTTTGTAGCAAAATATGACGCACAGATAATTTTCTTATATAGGTACACATCTTTATAAACTTTGTTTAATTAGCCTACCAGTGACTCCAGGACACCATTCCATAAATGCTTGCATGGTGGCCTCCACTATAGCAGCTTTATGAGATTCTTTATTACGTCCCGTTTAAAGAACTCATAAGTCGTAATGGCCCTTTGGTGAAGGCACCCGCTTCGTAAACACGAGGTCAGGGGTTCGAAACCGAGCAAGTACCAATGTGATTTTTCAAACTTTATGTACTTTCTAAGTTAATCTGTACATTACTGACTGACGGTGAAGGAAAACATCGTGAGGAAACCTAGATTTCTGGGAAAGTCTGAAATCTCCAATCCACCTTGAGCAAGCGTGGCTATCAATGCTATACCTTCTCTGTATGAGAAGAGGCCTTTCCCTGCAGTGGGATAATAATGGGCCGATATAATGAAAGGACTCATGACGAAAATTGGAAAAAGAGATCACAATATAAGTATGAAATACTAAACTTATGGGCCATTACTAAATCTTTATTAGCATATGCCGATACGGCAAACGGTGCGACGCAAAATTGAGAGTTTTTCGGTGTTTTCGTTTGAACAGCACCTTAAGGTTAAGGATCACATTATCATTTAATTCCAAGGGTATCTATTCCTACCACATTTATTCACCCTCCTTACTGCGTATAAGTATTTTATTGCCATGACTACTTGGTCCATAAATTCAATCTCTACGTTAATAAAAGTGGTGCCTCTAAAAATATTTAATATCAGTTCAAAAGTTTGATTTATATCATGTATGACAATAGACTCGCCCCTAACACATAAACGAATTTAATAAAATGTGGAGTATATCACTTCAATAGCCCCTTTCAAAATATAAAATGCTTTTTATCCATTGTCTGTGTATAATACCTGTGTTATTGTGCCACTGCAGAGCAAAGCCCTCGTCTCATACAGAGCTTCAAGCTTGTTCTAAGCGGATTGTCAATTTTATACTTTTTATTCACGATTCGACCAGTTGAAAATAAGGTGATACATCTATTAGCAAAAATGTTCGTAAATAAATTGCGCTTTTAAAAGAACTAGTGGGTGGCAGTTAAAAGATCTGTTACACCCTGAATACTGTACAAGTATTACAGTACTGTTAATAGCATAATAAATAATACTGTTTGCGCTATTTAGGTTAACATTATCATATGTTATTGCGTATTGCGAAATGAAAACTATTGGGAATCGGTTTCCGCAAACAGAGTTTGTATAAAAGTAATAAAGAGTTCGTTGCTATGGAAACAAACATACATAGCTCGAAGTTTTATTGATAGTACGCAATTGGTTTTGGTATTAAAAAGTTGTGTGGATTGAAATATTGCTAAATTCCTAGAATCTCACAAGTTATATAAAAAGTATCCAAAGGGTTTACACAAAGTAAATTCAAATTATTTTACTTGTTAAACAAAACTATTTAAATATGTTTTTACCCATTAAAATTATTTTTAGTATCAGTTTTTATGTAATGGTTTCAATTCATACTTTATTCATTTTAAAAATGGATTTATTTGAATAGACTTATCATAATTTGAAAAAATCATATGTAAATTCTTCTCATTAACTCAATCTTTCTTATCAATATATAATATATAATAATATCAATGCCATAAAAATATCAAGAACCACTGAAGAAATAAACAACTGTTAAAAAAATATAAACAATAATATCAAACTGGTCATACTAACCAAAATCGGGCAACCCTGACATAATATCTAAAATGGCGTCGATTCATTCAATTGAATATTGCTTACATTACAATAAATACTTTCGCGTGGGATGTAATAAATTTTATTCAGCTAGTAGCTATTTGCAACGCGGTTTTACCCACGTTTAGTAACGTTTTTGCTTACTGCTCTTCTCCCGTAGGTTGTAGTGTAATGTTGAATAACCTATAACATTCCTCAAGAATTAAGCTATCAAATGCAAATAGAATTGTTCAAATCAGACTGGCAGTTCTAGAGATATTAACTCGTTCAAATGATCAAACTTTTTAGCTTGTTAAGTTAGTATATATATTGCTGGCATCAAACACATGGTTTCATAGTTTTAAATTCCATAGAAATTGTCGGCAGTCAGCGTGGGATTGTATTTGGATTGTATCGATGTATTAACGTAAATAAATTGCACATTTGTTGAATATTAGAATGGTTTTGTCGAAAGCTTTTAGTAAAACATGTCCAAGGAACGGGCATCTGGATAATCGACTGTATTGCTCATACTTTGTAATTCTTTTGTGAATTAAAAACAGTAATTTTAATGTTGTTTATTATGTCATCAGTGTTCATAGAGATACATTAAATAGATTTTGTCTTAATGTCACTACTGAAGGTAGATATTACTAGGTTTTCATCAGTTTTTGTTGTTATTTGAGATTAAAGCTGAAAATATCTAATGATAGCTTAGTTAAAAAAGGCATGTATAGCGAGCCAGATTAACATTATTTATAATCTTAAATAATAATAATAATAATATCTCGACAACTACACACAACGCCATCTTCAGGTACTTCAGAACCAGGTTACACCGGCCGTGGTCACCAGCAAACTTTGCTGGTGACCACGGCCGGTGTAACCTGGTAGAAACGTCAAGCAAAATAATGTATGTAAATATCTAATGCATGATCGCGTGAATTTCCGTATATTTAGTTTTACTATATCATGCAACGCGAAAGTTTAAAAGTAAGTAACGCCATCTAGACCCAAAGTAAGCATTTATGCTAGTGTTATGAGTTCTAGAATGCGGCTATACATACTTAAATACTTTTTTTTTGTAAATAGATTTATACATAGAAACACCCAGACCAATGCAAATAGTAATAATGCATGTAGTTTACAGTGCTGTCTATCTTGATGTCAGCAGAAACATACCTAGTGCACTACCTATTTTTTGTATCTACTATCTTTTTTTTGCTAATTGCAGTAAGTTCTAGTTGCTGTCATACTCGCTCATTCTCTGTTTCGCGATAGACATAATGGAAAATAAATTGTTAATTATATATTATATTAAAGGAACAAGGAACCTGTTAAAATAATTAGGATAACTTTTTGACATCATATTTCAGTGTTGTTTATCAATATTTTACTTTTTTACTTTATTATAAATCATATCGGCAGATTGGTAAGTATGCGCCGTTGACTCACAATAACATGCATTTATTCAGTATCACGAAACAATGTGTAGTTTTGTTCCGTTATTTGTGACAAGTCAATAGCAATTACGTTATTGAGTGATGGAGTACTTTTTAATAAAGAATTTATGTTTGGGAAAACTGCATAGACGTCGGCCCTCGTTCAGAAGTTCGAGTATAAAAAGCACACCAACAGAAGTACTAGAGGTCACAGTTATCGGGCAATGTTGTTGTAGTAACCAATGACCGTTTCGTCTATATCAGGGTTAAACAACTTATTTTATAGTGATTAGCCGAACTTAATCGCAATATTGTTGTGTATACACGCCTACATAAGATTAGCGGAATAACAGATAAGTTACGATCCTTTGTTTTTATGATAAAACAAAAGATTATAGCTAACAGTTATTCAATTATACAAACATAATTATTATTTCGTAAAAATGTTACGATGATAGCTAAAAGTAATCGGCTTAGAAGAAATAGTACTTACCTACTGTCGAAAAAGGATTTAAATTATCTTAAATTTTCATCATTATTTATTAATGATGAGTAATTTTTTTTAATATACGGGTATCTATCACTGTTTTCTGTTCCAAAATAGGTAATAATAATGAAACAATCCACTGATTTTTTGTTTATGTTCTAGTTTAAACATCATTCATTATTCGTATTACATCCGGGACTTGCAGTACCTTAACAAGCATCTCCGTAACTAGTAAGCACATAAATAAACTAAGATTATCGTTGTAATATTAATATTATTATAAATAGAAAATACCAATCTAATGCCAGTCCAGAGATCTACCATAAATTAGCCTAACCTTCCAAATTAGTCGCTCCGAGCGAATATAATTTAGCTCTAGCTACCCATAATTGAGTGGGATTCACAAAGGGAGTCTATACCCAGCAGTGGGTACCTAAAGCCCATGGATGATGACGATGAACCAATTAGTTATATAGTTATACTAAATACTAGCTGGTGCCCGCAGCTCCGCCGTGTCGGCTATATCGCATAAATTATTTATAAATTGATAATAATAATAATATGTGGACACTATCACACCGTCATCTAGTCGCAAGCTAAGCAGAGCTTGTGTTATGGGTACTAGATAACTGAAATATAATACATTATACATACTTTTTTTTGTAAATACATACTTAGAATACATAGGAAACACCCAAGACTGAAGACAAATACAAATGTTCATCACATAAATATTTGCCTTCCGCGGGAATCGAACCCAAGACACCCGGCGTCGCAGTCAGTTACACTAAACTAGACCAACAGTGCAGTCATTAATGATTTTTAATACAAACTATATTTCCCTGTTTTAACCCCTTCAAACCATTATTTGCGACAAAATATAGCCTATGTTGTTTCCCAAGGCTTAGTGTATCTCTATAACAAATTTCATCAAGACCGATTCAGTGGTTTAGGCGTAAAAACGTAACAGACAGACAGACAGAGTTACTTTCGTATTTATATTATTAGTATAGATATTAGTATGGAAGTATGGATTATCACATCATCCTAACTTCAGGTTGCTGAGCGTAGTAAAAAGGTTTTACTACTAATTCTCGCACTCCAAATATTTATTAATACAACACTCAGCGGAAAGAAAATGATTACTAAATTGATCGACTGGCCTGTTGGTCTAGTGGTTAGTGACCCTGACTGCTAAGCTGGAGGTCGTGGGTTCGATTCCCACCCAGGACCAATCTTTGTGTGATAGCATGTTTGTTTGTTCTGTGTCTGGGTGTAATTTATCTATAATATGTATGTATTTACAAAAAAAAAACATGTATTTAAGTAGTATATCAGTTGTTTAGTACCCATAACACAGCGCCATCTAGCCCCAAATTAAGCAATTATATTATTATTATTCTATAAACGACAATAAATAATACAACGTGATATTAGGAAAAATATTACAACTAAATAATGTGTACGTTTCACTCAATTTATTACATACATCAATGTTTCACGTTTAATTAGATTGATGACGTCTTAATGCATTTGGAAATAATATAAAGCTTTCTGAAATCCATTTGCACATCTTTTTCCGCAACGCACTGACTTCACACGTCGAACGTGAAACTAACATGTTTTTTACGATTACAAATCTGTGAAATTCAAAGCTTTTTAATATGCATGTATTATTTATCTACACTATTATATAAAGCGGAAGAGTTTGTTTGTTTGTTTGAACGCGGTAATCTCTAAAACTACCAGTCGGATTTCAATAAATCTTTTTGCGTATGATAGCCCATTTCTCGAGGAAGGTTACAGGATATGTAACATCACGCTACTGGCGACGGGAGCAGAGCAGTAAGCACAGATGTGGAAAAGGAAAGCTACATAATAAAAAAAATTATCAAAGAAATTGTCTAAATGATTGTGGAAACCATATCAAAAATAATTGCGTAGCGTAGAAACAGAAGAAAACTTTAAGTAGCTATAGACAGATCTGGGGGATCAGAATGGAATAACTCACTTTTTTGCCCGACTGCCGAAGTCAAGAAGGGTAGGTATTGTTTTTCGAGCGTATGTATGTATGTCTATTTCTTTGGCACGCTCTACACTATAAATACCTGAATGGATTTTAACATAGGAGGTGTCATTAGATTCTTATTACTTGTGAAAGTGACATAGAGTATATAATATTTCAATGTAGCGTCAGCACGAAATAAAAATAGTTTTGTTTCTTTTCGGTTTGTTTTATTTAGAGTTCCTTTCCTCAAAAGGTAATTCGGTTTGTCTGCCTGTCTGTCTATATGTCTTATTGAATAGGTACTTTAATCTCCAGCCTCTTGAAACTGTGAACGTTCTCAAACAATTATGGCCATTCATAATATTATAAAGAGGAAAGATTTGTATTTTTGTATGCCACGAATAAACTCAAAAACTACTGGACCGATTTCAAAAATTCTTTTACCATTAGAAAACTACATTATCACTGAGTAACATAGGCTATATTTTATTCTCGTACTTCCACGGGAACGTGAACCACGCGAGTGAAACCGCGTGACGTCCGCTAGTAATGCAAGTTTGTACTGAACCCTTGGTGAGCGAGTCTCACTAGTTATTCTAATACTACATCGAGTAGTTAGTGGTCAACCTAGTGTCAGGATTTGTTCAGGTCGCCCATAGAGGCATCCGACTTGACCTAACGACTGTTAACAACATGGTAACAACCGAGACCGACTTTTAACGTGCCCTCCGAAGCACGGAGACGCTCAGATCAAATACCACTATGCGGTCACCCATCCATGTGCCAGCCGCAGTCTTAGTTGCTTAAACCCGCTAATCGTTTACCGATCAGTGAGCGCAACGAGCTATGAGCGCCTCACAATTCTAATATTACGTGTTTGTAGCATGGTTGCTCGTCATAAGTTTCTATCAAACTTATATACAATTGGTACATACTTTATCTCAAGTGTCGACAGCATACATTTTTCAACATAATTGCCGATTGGAAAACTTTCTGATTTGATTTCAACAAGCCACAGACAACTTTAAGTGCATTTTAATATGTATGTGTTTACAAAAAAAAAAGTATTTAAGTATCCATATCACAAGCTATTAATATTACGACTGCACCGTTGGTCTAGTGGTTAGTGTAACTGACTGTGACGCCGCGCTGGGTGTCGTGGGTTCGACTCCCGCGGAAGGCATATATTTGTGGGATGAACATTTGTATTTGTCTTCAGTCTGGGTATTTCTTATGTTTTCCAAGTATGTATTTACAAAAAAAAAGTATGTATATGTATTATATTTCAGATAACTAGTACCCATAACACAGGCTCTGCTTAGCTTGGGACTAAATAACATTATGTGTGTATTATTATTATTATTATTATTATTATTATTATTAATATATATTATGCTTACTTGCGTCTAGATGGCGTTGTGTGGTTGTTGTGGTATTATTTATTTATTTGTCTTCTGATTTATTTAATTAAGTGTTTAAGACCGTAGAATTATAGCTCAGTGTTTGCAAGGGTTCTTAATTCGTAACCCTGGCTTACAAAAGTCCCAGCAATAGGCGTATGGGTGAAATTATTGTTAAAAAAGTAATAGACATTTCATATTTCCTTGTAAAATTAAAATTGCGTCTATTAATAGAATTAACAAGGTTGTTTTATACAGAGGATACGTGACACAAAGAAAAGAAAATAAAATGATTTTATGAATTTTACGTTTACTTTAGGTTGTAGGTTAATTGGCTGCCATTTTGTCATTTTGTCGTTCATAAGTGTTAATTTAATTAACCTAAATAAATAAATGTCTTTAACGTTGGACTTTATTTTTAAAAGTAACTACGTACGAAGTAAGGCTGCTACCGTGGTTTAGTGATAATACGGGCTACCATGCAAAGGTCTCGGGATTTTACTCGACTGCAGAAGCCAAGAAGGGTAATATTTTTCGAGCGTATGTATGGAAGCATGTAAGTTTATATACATGATGTACTATCATATAATATACTTGTATGTATGTATGTATGTGAGTATGTATGTCTATTTCTTTGGCACGCTCTGCAGCCTAAATGGCTTGATGGATTTTAACATGAGGTGTCATTAGTTTTGTATTGATTGTGGGAGTGACATAGGGTAGCTACATAATATTCAAATGTAGTGCACGAGAAAAAAATATAGGTTTCTTTATTTTAGTCCGTTTTAGACAGACTGGCTTTTTATTTTTTAATAATATATTATATTTTGCTTGTTTCCTGTCCAGAAATTTGCACTAATAGCCCAAAGTATGGAATTGTGCTCGGTAAATGGTAACAGGCTCCTAGTCACATGAGATTCAACTGAGCTGGCGAAACGATGCTGCGTAGGCATTATTGATCTCGGCATAATCTTCGTGAAAACCAAAGATTTACAATAAGTTTTTGTTTTATCTTGTCAGACCTAAGTGAAACTGAATTTTCAAAATGCGAATATAAAATTTTAATGGCATAATTACTCTAACGCTAATAACTTAGTAACTAATAAAACTTTTTAGCAAAAAAATTAAATCGCTGTAAAAACTGAAAATCAAGAAACAATAAACCTTTTTTTTATTTACCTTTATAACTAAGTTTTTCAACTAATGTAAGTAAACCTTAGTAATTTTGAGTCTATTTTTAAAAAGTTATACTTGGTCCTACATAAAAAAGCAAATATACGCGTCGAGTTGAGGACCTCCTTCGCTTTTTCGAAGGTTAAAATAACATAACACTGTAAAATAAATTAATTCTTAGATAAACTAAGCAATCCAACACCCACAAAGTACTCTAACTATCCAATTTTTGTTTATTCTATTTGGTCCTACTATATACTTTTGTCATATTTTGGATATAATTAATTGCACGATCGCTTAATATTTCAAGTCGCCAGTCGTAAATAACGCCCACGCACTGAAAGGGTTATAGCAATTATTATTCAATACTTGGCAATATGAATGAAAAAATCTTGTGAATTGCTAACATCGCATCCCTTGAAAATATAGGTGGATAACATCCAAATTACGTCAGCTACTATTATGTTGGAACCTATAAAACATGGCGTATATTGATAATTACATACTCGTACATATAGAAAGAAAGAAAGAAAGAAAAACTTTTATTGTGATATAAAAGACGACGTACATAGATACCTATAAAAAATAAAAATACATTTTTTAAAACAAAAACAAATACTTCATATCACTAAACAATTTTTTTTAAATAATTACGACCAATATGTCCAACAAATAATTTCTAATACAATTAAAATAGCAGTGGTAACGTGGTAACAATAAAAATGATTTGTGTTTTTGAACTGTGTCAAACTTTCAAAACTTGCATAATCTGTGCTGTCAAGTGTCAAATTAGATGCTATTGATGACTCATGTTCTGACTTTAGTTCAATACAATTGACGTGGCACCACGTGCTACATTATTCCAGAAATAAAAAAAAAAAAAATGCGACAAAACAAAAGTAAGTGTGTACGCCGCAGTTATACACAAATTGGTTGGACACTCAGCAAACACTGGGATAAGAATAACCCAACCCAGAACTGATTTTCAGTGCCAACCACAAGGAGCGTCAGCCTGACGCAGACGCCGATAAGGCATTAACTTTATACTTTTAAAACAAAAATACGATAATAATACTTTAGTATATTAAACCTACACAGTGTATTACTTATATGGTAAGTGTTTTATACATACATTTGCAATCAGACAACAAATGCATTTACAACTTAAAATGAGTTTTGCCCTAGTCCAGCATTTCACCAACCCATATACTTATCTACCATTTAACAAAGTACTTAGGTAAAAAAAAAAAAAAATGATTTTTTTTTTTTTTTCTTTAACAACGTTTTCAGACATGTAAATATATGTAAATAACATACAAAGTCTGCAAGCTGAAAACTGACTAGATCACAAGCCAATATCATATTACACATAATGACTGTATATAATGAAACGGAAACAAAAAAGCTACATATCTTCACGCCTGTCTCCCATTAATGGGGTACGCAGAGACTAAAGAACATCATATACTGCGATCGAAACCTTTGCCTCTTCAACATTCATTAATCTTTTCATACTCAATGCCAATTATTACCGGTCCAGACTTCGGATTAATGCTAAAAAAATGTCGACAAACTTAAAAATATTTTACCGGACCTAGGCATCGAATCCAAGACCTCAACCTTTGAAACTCAAAGGTTGAGGTATAAAGTTAAATTTAGTCCATTTAGTAGTAGTAGTTTTTAACGGCAAAGAAAAAGTCTTTAAAACGCATCATTAAGCACTTAATGAATAAAGTATTTTAGTTATGTTGTTTTGAAGACTTGTATTTTGTAATACTGTGCATTAAGCAAGTTTTGATAACTTTAATTAAAATAAAACATTAAACATCAAGCACTTTTATGCAAGCTTTTTTATTAAGTTTCAAATTAAATTTCATTTGCACCTAAGTTACGAGTACAGGTAAAAACGTGTTCATGAATAGTAAAAATATATTATGCGTTATCTGACATTCACGCTGGCGAAGCTGCGGCAAACAGCTAGTAAGTACCTACCTAATACGCTGGTTTCTGGAAAGTACTAGCCTCTCATAGAAGATCGACCTAAGAGTAGTAGTATCCGTACTACTGCGTTTCGTTCGATGAGTGAGAGCGACGGAGGCCCAATTACCCCCCTTTCCTCTTTCCTCACTTCCCTCATTCCCTTCCCCTACCCCATTCCCAGCCACCATAATGGAGGCCACCATACCAGCAGTTTAAGACAATGACTTTTGGTATGGTGATCACCACTTCTGGATTCCACTGGCTGCTTACCATCAGGCGAGGTGGAGTCACTTTGGTACGCTGATATAAAAAAAAACGTTAACTTAGTTACTTCCCCAGTCGATCCGGACCATTAATGCTGAAATGACAAATAACCTGCTACCTACTGAAACTTCTAGAGATTCTTATGTCAGTCCTTAAAACCTTGTTTGAAGGAAATGTCATAGAGCTTAGAAAACACCACAGCACGTAAAAGTTGTTAAATTTATCTATAAGAAACGTTATAAACTAAATAATTTAAAGCACCATTGACTTGTAACCAATTAGTATTATTTACTGCTTTATAAATTACATTGAAATCGCTCGTAATTCGCTGTAAAAGCTTTATTATTTTTTTTTCAAAAGATAAAATTATTTAAAGGTAGACAGGTAAGCGCAATTGATAGCCTAACACGGACTGATACCTTTTGAGTACATTATTTACACTACGTAAGCCTTATTGGAAATTAAAAAAAAAAATTTAAAGTTCTATAGATTATATAGATTAAAGATGCAAAATTTATAATTTATTGTCTTCTTGGGAGTGTGTTTATTTTAACTTAGCTATTAATTTCTTGATCATGCCTCACAGCTTTGTAGAAGGAGCGACAATTTGCAACAGGCGGCTGGAAAAACTGAGTACTAGCCGGCAAGTCTGGTCAAATTTCAGAGATTTATGAAAAATGAAAATGAAAAAATGAAAATTTATTTATTCACATAGGTTAATTAAATTAACACTTATGAACGTCAAAGTTTACAAAATGTCAGCAAATTAACCTACAGCCAGTTCGCTGACGAAGTAGAGCCATGAGAAGAACTGGCAAGAAACTCAGGCCACTCTTTTTAATCGATTTTTAAAATTTCAATCTATTTTTAAAAAAAATCCTTACTTATTTTTTAGTAGTATATTGTATTTCTTTTTCTTAAATATTACCCTGCCGTATAGGTACTACTGTACATAGAACGCTCCCAAAGACAAGGGTTTCCCATGATCATCACGATACAGCCAGCACGGGCTAATGATCACAGTTATTTATTGTACGAAAGTAACGCTGTAGCCCTGTTTCTTGAACTCCATTAGTCTTTTTTTTTACACCAACTAAGACTCTGTGCGATTCTATACTCTACATCATAAAATACAATGTATCACTAACATTAATATAAAAGTAACCAACAATAATAAATATAAATAGATTTATTTTACAATGTAAATAAAATGAATGGCAATAAAATAATTGGCGTAAACAAATGAATGGCTCGCTTCTATTTTATTATGTACTAGCTTTCCTCAGCGCGGTTTTATCTGTCTTTGCTTACTGCTCTGCTCCCGTCATCAGTAGCGTGATGTTACATAGCCTATAACCTTCCTCGAGAACTGGGCTATCATACGCAAAATGAATTTTTCAAATACAACTGGTAGTTCCTGAGATTAACGCGTTCAAACACAACTCTTCCGATTTATATAATAGTATAGATTGTCATTTTACGCAATATTTCTATTCGAATTAATTTTCTTTATATAGAAATTTTAAATGTATTTTGATTCGGAATTTCTATTGGAACATTTGCTTTTTGCATTACATTGTGGTTTTGGGCTTAACATATCTAACCGCCTTGTCTGTTTCTATATGTGTCATAAGAGACGATATATTATGTAGGTACTAGTTATCAGATAGGTATTTTTTGTATAGATTGATCCGCCGGGTGATCAGATACAGGTGATCCGTAACTCGTAAATAATTACATTGCGGTATTTTTATTTATTGTTTCTAATATAGTAAACTGTTATCAAAAGCGTAACTCAGATAATGTATCTACTTCAAAGGGAAACTCAAATATTTTATTTATGTAATCTTAGATATAAAATAAATCAATAAACATATGTAATAAATAAAAAATAATTGCTGGACTATCACTCAATGGATTGACCGATAAGGCTTAATTTATTTTGTGTTCGTAATTTTAAATATAAGGTTTTTAAGAAAGGAAATTTTGGCAAAGTTTAGGCACCGAAAAAAATCACTACCTACTTACTAAAACTAAAAATTACAACGATCGCTTTAGAATAACCGAAAATGATTTATCTATAGTATTCTATAGATAAATCATTAAAAAACTCAATCACTTATAAAAGCATAAAATATGTATTAACCTATTCTGCATTAATTTCTAGACGGATACAAATAAGTTTAATTTAAAATTCCGTTGGTATACTATTTCGGCATTTGAAAGCGTAAATCAAACTGACTGTAAAAAGAATAAATACAATTAGTTATAAAATGAATAAATACAATTTATAAAATTCATAAAATACAATTTATAAAATGGATAAACATAATTTATAAAATTCATAAATACTTACCTTTATAAAATTAATAAATACAATTTATAAAATTAAAAAATACAATTTAATTTTGCATAATTAATTTCTAAAATACTCACCAAATAAATAAAATCACAAAGTCACCACACAAAAATCACAGTAATAAAATTCACAATTATTAAAAAACAACTTGAACTTCGACTTTCCCGCCTAATGTTATTTTGGACGCGTGCCAAGGCAACCGTCCGAAACAGCCACCGATAGCGTACTGAGTACTGTCAGAAGTACGAAATTGGGTGGCTAGCACTAGACGAACATAAGCAGAGTTGTTTTGGTACGTGTAAAAAGAGAATTAATACCTCTTGTTTTAATACAGAGAGAATACAGGTGTGCAATCGGTTTAGTTATCTGGCGTTTTGTTTTTCTGAGTCAGCATATTATGACGTAGAAATTGCATTAGGCTCTATATTTTTTAAATATTTGTGTGCATGAACATGAATTACTATTACATTGATTTGAGTGTATAAATATTCTGGATATATATTTACTAACTGCGCCTCACGGCTTCGCCCACGCGTAAAGTATATTTTGTTGTATGTTTAGTAGATCCACGTTGGTTTCAGCATGAATAGGAAGGATCGTCCGGGAAAATCGACGATCGATCGACGTAAGAGTAGTAATATCCGTACTACTGTGTTTCGGTCGGTGGCCGGAGGCCCAATTTCCTCCCTTTCCTTTTTCTTCACCTCCCTTGTTCCTTTCCGCTAACTCCAATCCCAGTCGCCATAGAGGAGGCCACCATACCAGCAGTTTAAGACGATGACTTTTGGTATAGTGGCCACTACTTCTGGATTCCACTGACTACTTACCATCAGGCGGGGTGGAGGACACTTTGGTAGGCTAATATAAAAAAATTAAAAAAATCCCTCGGGAATCAGACCAATTTTCGGGATGAAAAGTAGCCTATGTCCATCTCCGGCGCCGAATCTATCTACATACCAATTGTCATCGAGATCCTCGGTTCCGTCGTATAGGTGCTGAGTGGTAACAAACATACACATACACATACACACACACAAACTTTCACTTTTATAATATTAATAGGATGTATGTTTTTACCATAAATGTATGCAAGTATGATATCCGCATTCTAGAATCCATAACACACACAAGCTAATAACATAAATAAGCTTACTTTGGGTCTTGATATATGATATAGTTGTGTTACTACTATTATTTTTAGTAATCCTGACTTCTAATTGAGAATTTGGATGTTTATTACTACAATGTCCATTAGCGTATAAAGAATGTGGAGAGGGATGAACCGTGCTTTCCCCAAAATTGTCTGGAAAGACACCGGAGTGTTGCAAATCCCTCTTACTATGTTGATTTCTGTCACAAAAAATTATGTTCCAGTGATAGATAGTAATGTTATTTATCACTTGAAAACACAAGAGAAGCACTTCAAATTAAGTGAGAAGCTTGAATTGTAATTAGTTCAAACTTCTCCTGTTAGAAGTGTAATGTGTATGAAGCTACAACATTCGCCGTTCATGACGCTAGAGGCCGACAACTACAAAAAATAATTGTTTAATGGGACTTAAAGGGATGTCTAGTGATCTAGTGACAGTTTTTGACTGTAAATAAAATATATCTCAAACTGCTTTATTTTCTGAAAATAATTCATTTAAACTAAACTTAAATAATAATGTAGTAATTTTAATTATTAGTTAACTACATTTTTAATTAAATTTTGTATAAAAAAAAACTTTTATTATTTTGTGAATTTACAGATTTGTAAAATTTAATTAATTTCTTTATCTTGTCAAACAGCAAATTTATACAAAGAGGTTTTATTAAAAATATCACACTTTTTTAATCGCAGATGTTCCATAAAACAGATTTGTTTCTATCTGGATATAAAATTTATGCATTTGTGAGCTTAATTTTGTTTTAGTTTAGCTTTTTGTATTTCGAATTTAATGCTGTGTGTTAAAAGTTCTTTATCACGTGTGTAAAAGAAATATTTTGGTATACAACGGCTATCTGTAAACACTTAACTAAAAAAACTTAATTAAAAAAAGTCTAAATATTACATACTGTGTCTTTAAACCTACCCGCTTAGTTCTTTTTCTTTTTAAATAAATAAATATTTTTTTGAAATATATCACGGATTTGTGCGTGCTATATAATCTTTACGAGATGGAAATTTGCATCATTAGTGTTCTAAAAGGTTGCTTACTCCTACCTCTGTGGTTCGATAGTACGTGCACGGACTACCACGCAGAGGTCGCGGGTTCGATTCTCGCACAGTGCAAATCTTTGTGTGCATGAACATGACTATTTGCATTAGTCTGGGTGTTTTTATGTATAATATAGAATTATGTACTTACAAAAAATAGTATTTAAGTTTGTTCATTCGCAATCTAGAACCATAACACAAGCTATAACATAATTGTATGTTTCCTAACGATTAACATTATTCGAAAATAACACATCATTTTAATTCACTAACATATTGCTGAAGTATATTTAAAAATACATTAAAAAGGCACGGTTAGATTTCCCTTAGATCCGTCCAGTAGGAAACCAGGTCTCCTAGCTGCTACTAGGAGACCTAACAAAATGCTCTTTGTTTCTGCTGGTGAATAATGGCTTTATTAAAGATGCACTGCTGAACATAGGCCTTTAATGACCCTGAAGTAAGCTTTGTATCAGCAATAGAAGATTTGAATTGACATTGTGTTTTCAGTACCAAGTAAAGTATTTACCTTTAAAATGAAAAAAATGGAAATACTTATAAGATTATATCAATAGTCTTACTGTCGCGGCCTTTTTTTAGAAACCCGTGAAAGTATAAGGTTGAAATTAAACAGTCTCTCACAAAGCTTTAAACAGCTTTTTGACGGTAGTAGATCCACGCTGATTTCAGCATAAATGGGCCGGATCGTCCGGGAAAGTACTACCCTCTCATAGAAGATCGACTTAAGAGTAGTAGTATCCGTACTACTGCGTTTCGTTCGGTGAGTGAGAGCGCCGGAGGCCCAATTTCCTCCCTTTCCTCTTTCCTCACCTCCCTCATTCCCTTCCCCTAACCCCATTCCCAGCCGCCATAGTGGAGACCACCATACCAGCAGTTTAAGACGATGGCTTTTAGTATAGTGGCCGACACTTCTGGATTCCACTGACTGCTTACAATCAGGCGGGGTGGAGTCACTTTGGTAGGCTATAATATATAAAAAAAAAAAAAAAAGCTTTCAATCATGCTTATAAAACAATGCAATCAAATAACGGCACATCTTTTCAAATTTTTATTTTATATTTTTTGTATATTTTCAATTAAGTACCTAATTCAAAACTTAATACTTCCTGCTTCTCTAGAATTATGTAGGTGACGATAAGCTAGACAATAAGTAGCGTTCTTTCTTACAGTGTAAGTAAAAATATCGTTACTTTGATAATTTATACTATTTATAAAGCGAAATAGTTTGTTTGTTAGTTTGAACGCGCTAATCTTTGGAACTACCAGTCAGATTTAAAAAAAATCTTTTTGCGAATGATAGCCCAGTTCTCAAGAAAGTTTATAGGATGTATAACATCATGCTACTGGCGACGGGAGCAGAGCAGTAAGCAAAGATGCGGGTGAAACTGCGCCGCGGAAAGCTAGAATATTACAAAGAAAAAAATTAGCATTATTACAAACACCTATTTAAACGTGGAAAAAACATTCTTATTTATATTGACATTTTTACATACATACATTATACATTGGCTACCATTTGCTATAGTTGAAAAGGGTTTATCTATATCGTCGTTTAGATACCTACCTTTTATTTCTCTATCATTTTAAAATATTATTATGTTCAATACAATACGCCGAAATTGAAATTGACTGGCCTGTTGGTCTAGTGGTTAGTGACCCTGACTGCTAAGCCGGAGGTCGTGGGTTCGATTCCCACCCAGGACAAATCTTTGTGTGATGAGCACGATTGTTTGTTTTGTGTCTGGGTGTAATTTATCTATAATATGTATGTATTTACAAAAAAAAAATGTATATAAGTAGTATATCAGTTGTTTAGTACCCATAACACAAGCAAATATAATTGCTTTATTTGGGGCTAGATGGCGCTGTGTGAATGTGGTAGAATATTATATTATTATTATTATTATTATTATTATACGCAATTTTCGATGTCATCTGAGACATTATTACGACAGATAGACATTATACCATCACTGCGACAGGTAATTCACGTTTGAAGAATGGCCCTAAAAATGTTATAAAGTCCTATAGATTCACACATCATACACTTTGGTACTTACATTTATTTTAATATATTATTACGAACATACCTACTAAGTTAGGCGTTTACGCGTCATGAGTGTCAACGACGCAATTTAGTGTTTCCTGGTTCTCAATAATTTCTATTATTTAGTCTTAGCTAAATTTTAAAAATATGTTCTGCTGACATACTAGAATTAGGTAAAAGCTGTATAAAAAGTAAGAAATCATTGCGTTTACAGTTCTATTTATATGCAAATAATACATTTTTAACTTAAGTTGCGTTGTTTCTATATTAAAATAATTTTAAGCTTTATGGTTACTTACTTGATAAAAGCATAAATAATTAGTTTCATTTAATCAAATTAAAATAATTATCCATGCTTTTGTGCTTTTCATCTTACTTTTTATAGCATATTACCACAACATATTTTTAAAATGTAGCTAAGATTAAGTGATAAAAATTGAAAACTCGAAATATGACTCTAAATTGCGACGTTGTAACTCATGACGCGTAAAGGCTCATATAGTGAGGTCCAAAAGTGGTGAACAAAAACTGCTGTCATGGTAGCGTAGTAATCTTTATGAGATGCTTTTTCTCGCCCTGCTGTCACAATAGGACCGTCCATCAATACACGAGATCAAAATTGGAAAGAAACACACGAGCTAGTAAAAAGTCACATACAACTATACCTACACACTTAATGTAAAGTTAAGATGTATACGGTACGTTTAACAGATTCTCTCAAAACCACCCCTAGACTCTATAAACGAATGTAACATTCCTCATATGAGTGACGTCAGAGTTTGAATAAGTGTAATTAATCATCACGACACCACGTTAAATTGAAATACTTATATTTATATTATGCTTGTATTCTAGTGACAGATGTAAGTAATTACATATCTTTGTTTTTACACTATTTGAAGCGCCGTAATATTAGTAGAATTTGCAATTGAAGCAGGCCAAATTACCTCTCAGTTCTTTTCCTTTTCCCTTTTCCTTCCACATCTCCCTTCTGTATCTGTTCATACATTATATTTGCTAAATATGTACCTAGTAAAATTTTATTGAGCGCCAAAAACGCTCAGAATTGTACGAAACTCGGCTCATTCGACGCCAAAAAAATCGCTGTATCCGAATTTTATATAACTCCATATCGCCCAAAATGTCGCTTCAAACAATAGCCTTTCACCCATCGATATTATTTAAATTCCACGGTCTCTTGTGAAGGCTCTTTTATTAAAACTTTTATTCGCTTTGATGAATTTGTAAATGTGTCTAGTTTACAACGATCCCTGACTTTATTGAAAGGCAGTAAACGTTTTGTAACAATTGTTCCCTCAATCGTACCATCAAGGTTACTTTCATAGCCTTACCTTAGTGCCCAGTCATAAATATGTGGGTATGTAGTACTAAAGCTACTTTTCCGTAACTCATTCTCGGCGCTTGAGTATTTAGGTATATTAATTTGACGTGTATTGCCTGTGTCACTTGCCAGTTCTTCTCATGGCTCTACTTCGTCAGCGAACTGGCTGTAGGTTAATTTGCTGACATTTTGTAAACTTTGACGTTCATAAGTGTTAATTTAATTAACCTATGTGAATAAATAAATTTTCATTTTCATTTTTTCATTTGACTATATTTTTGTCTTAAGAAAAAAATAGGTAATGTAATAGAATAATTAATTTATTTGAAATATTAAATTCCAATGTTGAAATTTTATAATACTTATTTAAAATAAATGAATTATTTTATTATATTAACGATCTTTCAATTCCAATTCCAAAGGTGAAATTGTAAAATTTTATACTCTTAGATCCTTTCATCACATAAAACGCCCATGACACAAGACCAGCCTCTTTAGATTTACGTTTTACATAAAATCTCTAGGATTATAAATTTGTAATTATTTACAATGATTAATTATTTAATTAAGTTTAAATTATTCATATTTAGAGAGGGTTTTAATCTTTTAATCTCATCTGTGGCTTATTAAAACGTCTATTTAACATATTAAGTTAGTGGAAGTTAAGCCTTCTTACAACTAAGCGTTGCCTTGAACGAACACTGATGACCATCGATTTACTCTCAAATCGTTTGATGTACTTTTGAATGTATGAATGACTAGGCATTGTGTGTGTTTTTTTTCGCTTAACGATTACATAATATTTTCGTTTTAGGTAAGTACCTACTCTTTATTTTCACGGTTGGTTGACTTAATAAAATATCGACTATATTCTTTCCACAATACTTATAAAACTCATGTCTGAACGGACTACGGCTTATTTGCCAATTAATTCTATTTATCCATTTATGTTTTAAATATATAATGGAAAAGTGTAAATCGGTCTCCAGCACCAAGACTTTAGTTCATAATAATGCCAATAACGCCCTTCCATCCATGAATCCCCGGGGCCAAATGCTGGCTGACTTTGGATTCAAGAAGCGCGATAGCCGCAAATGGACCTGGTTTAGTCCTGATGGTGTCACAAAAAATGTGATTGACTTCATCATGTCGACCAGGCGGCAAATATTTACCGATGTCTCAGTGATCAATGCGGTGAAAACCGGAAGCGATCACCGGATGGTAAGAGGCACATTAAATATCAACCCTAAGCTGGACCGGTCTCGACTGATGAAGTCTGCGCTCCGACCTGCACCGATTCAAATTCAAAGCTCCGAGAGCTTCCAACTCGAACTTCTTAACCGCTTCGAAAGCCTCGGCGATTGCGTAGACGTGGACGAATACAGCAACAGATTCGTGGAAACTGTCCGTTCGGTAGGGTCTAACATCTTTAAAGTCCACCGCAATAAATGACCGAGAAAGATCACCGACCAGACCCTCAAACTTATGGACGAAAGGCGCAGGATGGCACTGCGGTCCCCAGAGGAAGCGAGTGACTATCGGCGGCTCAACTGACGGATCTCCAAGTCTTTGACTCGCGACCTTCGCCAATTTAACACACAACGTGCTAAAGAGGCTATAGAGCGCAACAAAGGCTTAAAAGTGTTCGCACGAGATCGGTCTGTCGGGCAGAGCCGACTTGTCAAGCTGAAGACTGGGGACGGCTGGCTCATCTCGTCTAAGCCAGAGGTTTTAGAGGAGGTCGAGAGGTTCTACAGACAGTTATACACGACACAACATGCACCTGTTAGCTCCCTAGCATCAGATCCAAGAGCTAGGTTAACTCGACATTACACCGAAGACATCCCGGATGTCAGCCTGTGCGAGATTGGTATGGCCCTCAGACAGCTCAAGAACAACAAGGCGCCGGGTGAGGATGAAATCACAGCCGAGATACTGAAGGCAGGCGGAAATCCTGTCTTGAAGGCCCTTCAGAGGCTCTTTAGTGCTGTCGTCCTCGAGGGCAAAACGCCACAGGCATGGCACAGGGGTGTGGTGGAGCTGTTCTTTAAGAAGGGCGATAAAACCCTTCTGAAGAATTACAGACCTATCACACTCCTGAGTCATGTCTACAAGCTATTCTCGAGAGTCATCACTAATCGTCTCGCAAACAGGTTCGACGACTTCCAGCCTCTCGAACAAGCCGGTATCCGAAAAGGTTTTAGTACTATAGACCACATACATACGCTGCGGCAGGTTATACATAAGTCCACAGAGTATAACTGGCCCCTATGCTTAGCGTTTGTGGACTATGAGAAAGCTTTTGATTCGATCGAGACCTGGGCCGTGCTGCAGTCTCTCCAACGGTGCCATATTGACTATCGATATATCGAAGTGCTGAAGTGTTTGTATGAAAACGCCACCATGTCAGTACGAATTAATGGTCAGAGCTCAAGGCCTATCCAGTTGCAGCGAGGAGTATGACAGGGAGATGTCATATCTCCGAAACTGTTCACCGCTGCACTGGAGGACGTGTTCAAGCTTCTGACCTGGAATGGACTTGGCATCAACATAAATGGAAACACGGTAGTAGATCCAGGCTGGTTTCAGCATGAATGGGCCGGATCGTCCGGGGAAGTACTACCCTCTCATAGAAGATCGACTTAAGAGTAGTAGTATCCTTACTACTGCGATTCGTTCGGTGAGTGAGAGTGCCGGAGGCCCAATTTCCCCCTTTCCTCTTTCCTCACCTCCCTCATTCCCTTTCCCTAACCCTATTCCCAGCCGCCATAATAGAGGCCACCATACCAGCAGTTTAATAAGATAAAAATAACAGGGCTACTGTAGCCCTGTTATTTTTATCTTATTGCCGGCTAAAACATCTTCTAAAAAGTTTGTCTAAGATTTTTATTTGGTCTACGCATACGATCAAGTTTCAGACTTTCGTATAAAGCTCAAGTAGTTACCTTTACGAGTACGCCGAAATGATTGAACCTTTACGAAGATATTGTTTCACGTTTAAAGTCATTTACACCTTTGACACACTTAGGCTGCTATTAGACTATCATAGAAATATGATCAAAGATGTGTACGTCATTTTTAAATGAAGAACATATGACGGTATAATAACTACATGTGATTATCTATGATCATATTTTGAGAGTCGTAGAACTATGATCATAGAATTTGACAGATATGAAATCATATTTATATTTATATGATAATGTAATACTACCTACGTCTGTCACCGATACGACAAACGCACGCTCATACGTGTAGTAGAACTAATCCCTTTCTTTAATAGAGTGCAGAAGGCCGTTATTCCTTCCTTTCCTTTGACCTCACCTCCCTCAATCCTTTTACCTACCCCACTCTCTTCACAGGCAGCGGCTTCGCAGAGTCTCTGGCCTTGCAGGAGCAATATTAGGGACTCTGAGTCGTCCATGAGCGACAGTTACCACTTACCATCACGTGGCTTGTTGTAACCTTATATACGGTTTTGTATCTACTCATTTTTCGTACAACACTGAGTAAATTATGGAAGCAATTTTATGATTGGTAGCTGCCATTGTTATCCACAAGCTAGTGCTAGCCCTCGCGTGCCATCAGTATCAAAAGGTGAAATTTATTTATCGTTTGAAGCATTATTTCCGAAAGCCATAGCCAAAATCTTTTGTTATAAGAAACGCACAATATAATAGTGAAAACAGCTAATCTCAAGAGTCAACATCAACTAGGTTGGGTGATTCTCGAGATTATCAATTGCGTACAGAAAAACGCGTTCAGGAAATTTCTTGTACTTATACTAAGTATCAATTTTATAATTATAAGTTAATTTTATCCTCGAAATGACGAGATTCTCCGGTGAGATGAGGTTAGTATCTCCAGAATCCTATCTCCAGAAATAGGGTTAGACGATATATGAGTTATTGATAAGGCTCAAAGTATTTGCTAACCGAAATAGATGTGGGCGAGCAATCCTTTCCGAGAGATCGATAACCACTGGAGATGAACGCTGCAAATGTAGGACGACCTCTTAGGTGAAGTCTTCAAAAGTGAGTACTCAAAGGTAGCTGTGAATTGATCTTTAATATAGTTCAAACCTACCTCTACAGCTGTGAACTACATAAAAAAATAGATTATTCTTCGAATCGTTTACTAAAGAAAATGCTACTTAAGCAGACGTTGATCTTGCATTCTGCAAGAGTTGCAGATTGTAGTACAGTATAATAAATAAAAAATAAAAAATAAAATAAAATAGTTTATTTCACACCACTTTTACAATACCAACTATGTAATAGGTACAATCCCTTCTGGGATAAAAGGCGTGAAGTTTAGTAAGTATGTAGGTACATACTTGTGTTATACCTAATAGTACATGGACAATTTTAGAGAAACGCAAAAAAAGGTTCTATAGGTTAGGTTCTATGCTGAGCTAGGGACTATTTTAGAATAACAGAAGGGAAATCAATTATTGTAACAACATTATATTATAGACTAACTTTCTGCGGCGCGGTTTCACCCGCCCGCGTCTTTGCATACTGCTCTACTCCTGTCGCCAGTAGCGTGATGTTACATAGCCTATAACCTTCAAACAGACTCTTCCGCTTTATTAGTAGTATAGATGTATTAGAATGAGAACCTAATTATGTGGTTTCAAAATAAATCTTTTTATTTCTTTCTTTACGCAAGTAACGCTGATTGTCACCTGACACTATGAGCCGAGACGGGATGGCGCTTCGTGTTCTAGACTGGACTAGAGATGGGCGCCTACCCGTTAGAAATGGATATAATTAGAAAATTTCTATTTATACCCAAATGGGTATAAATAGAAATTTAGTATAATAAATAGTAATGTAGGTAAAAATTTACCTACCCGTTTTCAATTTATACCGGGTATAAATTAAAATAAACAATGAACAAGTTTGCTTAGTTATATAACAATCTTTTATTGTTTTTTTTTACATTTTCTTAAAAGTTTTTTAAATAAGTGTGTATTTATTTTAAGCTATAGGCTTAAAGTAGATACACACATATTTAATTAGATTTGTTTGTTATTTTAATTTTGATAATATGCTATTTCTGATTTATTTTATCAAATTTAAAATAGAATACATATTGAAATAGATATGTATTAAATAATTACTCGGCCGCGTTCAATTTAAAATGGTTACCCAGATCGATTGAACAAAACTCCGCCATTTTATTTAGTCAGTTACATATAAAAGTGATGCACATTGGTGTATTAAATTAACAGTTTTTATCAGTTTGTGAGTTTGTTAAACGCACTACAACAAAGTTAATGGTAAGTATTTTATAATTCATTATATTTTTAATTATAATTACTCATTTTGATGACACTAACATTATTGAAAATACTGACATAAATTTCTTATTAAAAAATTTTACTATTTATAAAAAAAATATTATTATACTGACTTAGGTCAGTATTATTTATTAATTTATATATTTAAAAAACTGAATGCACATGCGTACACAGGCGGAACCATGAAGGTATGTTTAAACACAATACGCTAAATAATATAAATTGTACGGTGCAACCGTACAAATATTGTTGTCAGCATTTTGTACCGCGTGCATAATTATATTAATTTTATATCCAGTTCGCGTTTGGTATTCGCCGCGTGTACTCATTAAGCATTAACATTGTAACCTCAAGTGTTTTAGCATAATTAAACATTTTTTACACTTATCAATCTATCATTTAAAGTTGTCCCAAACAACTTTATGGTCCTTCGAGCAACGTATTTGCGGGATCATTTTCGCGAGTGATAGCTACGGATTTTCTGTGACAATTCGTGAGAGTGGTACCGAATTACCAGCATCTGTGGACAGTATCATTCTATCAGACTATCAATAGTGCAACTCAGGGTCAGCATAGCAGCATACCGGCCTTGAGGTGTGCAGTATCAGCAACAGTAAGCAGTCGATACAAGTAAGATCGTTTCATTTTATATTACTTTATCAAAATGAGTCTAAAAATGGAAGACCTTCTAATGAACCAGTCTCAAGTCGTGACTGCCATGAAACAACTATTAGTTAATTTTAAGAAAGCTGGGCAGGAACGTAGGTCATCTGATTACATTAAGAGACGGGTTGAAAATCTCGACGCTTATTGGCAGGAGTTTCATAGGAATCATATCACCTTGAGTGAATTCGAAGATCAATCCCATGAATATTTCTTTTTGAATCACTATCAGCAGGCTAAAGAATTTTATATCTCGACACGTGAGACCTTTTTACAATCAATAGAAATTCCGTTAATAAGACCAGCAACGCCATTGGCTGGGACATCCAGCGCTGGCTTCGAAGAAAAATCTCGCGAGGATACCGAGATGCGCTCTTCCGTGGAGCTACCAAAATTAAGAAGCCAAGGTACCGACAGCAAGCTTGATGAATTATTGAAAAAACAAGGTATCAATTTCAACGCATTTTCTAGAACAATAAGTAACATAAACATTGAATCCATAACGGAGATGTGGGAATTTGAGGATACCTTGAAGAGATTAGAAGCTCGCTGGTCAGTCATTGACTTGCTTCATTGGGAATTGGAGGGTGAGCTCGATGGCAAGGACGATTCGTATGACGAGACATTTTCGGCCTATGAAACAGCTTACAACAAGATGAAAAGATCTCTAAATAGCAAGATGTGGTCGGTCAATCATCGCGAAAAAAGCACGCCAAAAATGGACATTCCAACATTTAGCGGAAGTTTTAATCAATGGGTATCGTTCAAGGACTTGTTCCTCGAGTCTATACATAACAATAGGTCTCTCTCTGACGCTCAGAAACTACAGTTTTTGAAGAACAAACTGAAGGGAGAGGCGGAAAAAATTATACAGCATTTGCATATCAGCAGTGAAAATTATCATATATGCTGGAGTATATTAAACAACAGATATAACAATGTCAAATTAATTTGTAACTCGCACTTGCATAACCTGTTTTCATTGCCTGCTATACAACAGCAGTCAGCAGCAGCTATAAAGAAAATGTTCGACACAACTAATGAGTGTTTAAATGCAGTAAAGAACCTAGGCGCTGATATCTCGGGCTGGGATCCAATCGTTGTATACTTGTTATCTCAAAAAATGGATTCCCAAACTTACAATGAGTATACTGACTCGTTAAAGAACCCTAAAGAATTGCCAAAATTGAGCGACTTCATGAAATTTTTAGAAAATAAATTTACGTCATTGGAATCATCTAGACGTAAACCAGAAGTATCAAAGCAAGATCAAAGCAAAACTGCCCAGGAATCATTTCCGAAAAAGCATTTTTACAAAAATCTAAATTATAAATCATTTAGCAATACTTCTGGCACTAAAAACCATCAAGCTTGGACACAAAGGTGCCCACTTTGCAAAGAAAATCATCGTTTATTTAATTGCAACACATTCTTGGAATCTACACCTGCATCGAAACTTGAAACTGTTAATAAATTACATTTATGTAAATACTGCCTTTACGAGCATAAACATAAGGCATGTTTTTCAGAGAAAAGGTGCAAGCAATGTCAGGAAAACCATAATTCCTTGCTTCACGACAGTTTTAACTCAAATTACAATAACGCAAAGCCCGAAGCTAGCTCATCCAATAATAAAAATGAAGTACGTAAGAATGTGACACATGTGTCAAATGAAAATATCATAGAAACATTATTAGCAACAGCTCAAATAAAAATAAAAGCAGCAAATGGTTCTTACCAATATATGCGAGCATTAATAGACCAAGCGTCACAGATGTCCCTTATCTCTGAAAATGCCGCCCAACGACTAGGCCTGCCCCGTCACGCATGTAAGGGAGTCATTTTTGGCGTTGGCGAAAAGCAAAACCATTGCAAGGGCACAATTAAAATCGATGCATCACGTTTCATGGCGAGTTATTTATAATGAAAAGTTTAATCGGTAATTTACCAAATCAGTCCTTCCCGAAGCCATCATTGGATTGCCTACAGAATATCCAATTAGCCGATGCCGAATACAACATCAGTCGCCCAGTGGATGTATTACTAGGAGCCGATGTTTACTCCTTGATCATTATGAGCGGTATCATCAAAGATTGCGAATCACAGCTGGTGGCACAGCAAACGCGTCTCGGCTGGATTCTGTGCGGGAATGTACGTTCTTATCAATGCAACGTAGTTCTGAACAACATAGACAGTATACAAAGATTTTGGGAGATTGAAGACGTCAGCGAAAGCAAGATTGAGATGTCTGAAGAAGATAATTTTTGCGTGCAGCAGTACAAGACGCAGACACAAAGAAGAGAAGATGGTCGCTACGTTGTAAAATTGCCGCTTAAACCAAATATTACAGAAAAACTAGGGGAATCAAAACAAAAGGCCATAGCACAGTTTTACCATTTAGAGAAAAAGTTATCTAAGAATAAAAACACACAAACAAACTATCAATTATTTATAAATGAATATATTAATTTAGGACACATGCAGAAAAGTTTAAACAAACATACATTAAGTTGCTATTTGCCACATCATTGTATAATTAGATCTGATTCAAGCACTACTGCGTTGCGCGTAGTATTCAACGCGTCAGCAAAAACTACATCAGGGTTCAGTTTGAATGATTTAATGTATAGTGGTCCTAATTTACAGAAAGATTTGTTTGAATTAATTTTAAAATGGCGAAAATATGAATTTGTCTTTACAGCAGATTTAGAGAAAATGTTTAGACGGAAAGGAGTTAATAGACCTTCTGAGGTCTGGAGGTTTCAACCTCAGAAAATGGACGTCGAACCGATCAGAATTACTCGATGACGTCAGTCATTCAAACAAAGCATTTGACTTCAAGCATCAAGAGTCAACAAAAACCCTTGGATTAAGGTGGAATCCAAAGGAAGATCAGTTTACATTTCTAAGCAAAATTGATTACACAGCATCATCTAAATCGATAACCAAAAGAATACTTTTATCAGACATATCAAAAATCTTTGATCCTTTAGGGTGGTTATCTCCTGTTACTACTAAGCTTAAACTGTTATTTCAAACAGTATGGCAACTAGGACTTCAATGGGATGATCAAGTACCCGAACATATAAGCAAACAGTGGTCTATAATTACTCAGGATCTCCAAAAAATACATTCTTTTAAAATACCAAGATGGCTAGAAACAAATAGAAATGCTAATATTGAGTTACATGGGTTCTGTGACTCATCCATAAAGGCCTATGCTTGTGTAATTTATTGTAAGATACATAAACATAATAATAGCCAACACTCGTCTGTCGTATTGGTAGCGGGTAAAACAAGACTTGTGCTGATAAATAAAAGCATTATCCTACCTAGATTAGAGTTAAGCGCAGCTTTATTACTAGCAAAACTGCTGAGCAAGGTGTCACAATGCCTTACAGGGCACAGCATTAAAACATTTGCGTGGTCAGACTCCACAGCAGTATTAGGATGGTTACAAGGCGACCCCAATCGCTGGAAGCCATTTGTAGCCAATCGAGTCAGACAAATATCTGAAATAATACCAACAGATAGCTGGCGTTATGTAAAGTCCGTGGAGAACCCAGCAGACTGTGCCAGTCGAGGAATGTCTGCGAAGCACCTACACCAACATTCTCTTTGGTGGCATGGACCAAAATGGTTATCTACATTTGACGAAAGCAAAAATACGGAGGCGCGTCCGGTGTATAGCACTAGTGAAGAAATTAAACAATTACTACAAATAAATGTCGCAATACAAACGCCACCGGACTCCGTCGTCAATTTAATAAGCAAATATAGCAGTTTTACAAAGGCTACTCGTGTACTTGCGTGGATATTGCGCGCAATACGTAAATCAGAACATAAACCTACGTATCTTACAATCAGTGAATTAAGAAAAGCAAAATACATTATTATCAAGCATTATCAATATAGTGAGTTCTTCGAAGATATCAAAAATCTACAGAAGCAAGGACAAGTAGAATCACGAAGCAAATTACTAAATTTGAACCCGTATTTAGACACAGACGGACTGTTAAGGGTTGGAGGCAGAATTCGCAACGCGAGAGCACGCAATAATATGCAACATCCGTGTATCATACCATATAACGGACACCTCACAAAGCTGCTCATTGATCAGGCTCATAACATGACTTATCACGGCGGAGCTCGATTAACATTGTCTTGGCTGCGTCAAGAGTACTGGATTATAGGAGGTACCCGAGCAGTTAAGAAACGTATTCGTGATTGTGTCACATGTAGACGTCATAATCCAATTAAGCATACACAAATGATGGCGGACTTACCTGCAGCCCGGAGTAATCCATCACGACCTTTTCATCATACAGGCGTCGATTATACCGGTTATGTCGAAGTAAAATCAAGCAAAGGTCGAGGCATCAAAACGAGTAAGGGGTATATCTCTATATTTGTGTGCATGGCAACAAAGGCTGTGCACTTTGAACTGGTCTCCGATCTCAGCTCAGCATCATTTTTGGCCGCACTTAGAAGGATGGCCGCTAGAAGAGGGTCACCAAGCCATATCTATAGTGATAACGGCACGAACTTCATCGGGGCCAATAGAGTATTACGAGAAGAGTATGTGCAACTACAGAAAATTCTTGACAAAGAATTCTATACAGCAATAACAGATATGCACATCCAATGGCACTTCAACGCGCCTTCCTGGCCGCACGCGGGAGGGCTCTGGGAGGCTGCCGTAAAAAGTCTAAAACACCATATCAAAAGAGTAGTAGGCGATCAGAAGTTGACTTATGAAGAGTACTCAACGATATTAGCACAACTAGAAGGGTGCCTCAGAGATACCAGAACAAGGTGGCAGTTAACACAGAAGATATTTGATGACATCTGGAAACGGTGGAAAACCGAGTACCTGTGCCAATTGTCCGCACGTAGCAAATGGTACCTAAAGCAGCCGAATCTAAAAAAAGATGATATCGTTATAGTAAATGACGTGAATCTACCATCTGGAAAATGGGCCCTCGGCAGAATTATTGACCAGCATCCAGGCAAGGACGGTCTCACGCGAGTGGTATCGGTCAAAACAAAAAACGGCATTATCAAAAGGCCTATTACGAAATTATCGTTACTGCCGGTCACCGAAAACGAATCTTTAAAGCAAGACAATATGGTTCAAAATCAAGTTACGACACAGAACGATACCTTATCTTCGAATGTAGCATCAAATAACAAAACATTTAATAGAAAGGGAAGAAAATTAAACGCTTTCGATGTTATTTATTTTGCGCTCATATTCTTTATGTTAATTATGACGCCATCAAGATGCGCATTTCAGACATCAAGCATTAGCATTAATCAAAGTATTTATTTTGATAAAATTGCAAACGTTCGTTTAGAACGAGATGAATGGAACCTGATCGTATACTATAATATGCAACCTTATTGGCAAGGATTTGATCTGCTTAAGAAATATGTCAATCATTTGGATAGCATATGTTCCAAGACAACAAAGGTACCGCAGTGTGACGTTATACTTACACAATTACGTCACGGATGCACAGAACTTGACCACTACAACGGCATGTTACTCGATCAGCATTTCTCAGACAGCGTACGACGTAAGCGCGGTCTTATTAATGGTATAGGAAATATTGCACGTAGCCTGTTTGGTGTATTAGATGAAGAGTTTGCCCAGCAATATCAGAAGGATATCGAACTGATTAGAAGCAATCAGAAACATATGACATCCTTGTGGAAAAATCAAACATCCGTTGTGGAAGCGGAAAATAACATTATAAAAAGAGTGGAAAACACAATAGATAGGCATCATAAACTATTTAATCAACATTTGAATAGCCTAGAGAAAGGAGTAAATACCTTGAAGGAAGAGATTCAAGATTCTATTATAATAAATAGTTTTAGTATTTCATCTATCATCGCCAACAACGTCTTGACGAACCTTCGGAGCATTCAAGAAACACTAGTGGACACCATCATGAACATTCACGATAGAAGGTTCAACATCCATCTTCTTACGCCGGAACAACTTAACAGAGAACTTAATATCATAACTGGCCAGTTGTCCAAAAATTTAACGCTTCCAATAGACAACATTCCATTGGAATTTTCAAAAATCTATCACTTACTTAAGGTCAAGGCGAGAATCATGAAAAAGTTTATAATATTTGAAGTCAAAATTCCCTTAGTTTGCAGAGATAGCTATGATTTATACAATGTCTTGTCAATTCCACGACAAGTAGGAAAGAATATGATACGTATTATACCTACCGCGGGACATGCCGCAATTAACATAAGAAAGGGTTTCTACATACCTATGACAGAGAGTGACGTGCAAAACTGTGTACAATATGATACAGAGACGCAAATTTGTCCGTTAAAACGCCCGATTTATCAAATGACAGCAGATGAAGATTTTTGTGTCAAGGAACAGCATACAAATCGTTGTAAAACTGAGTCTATGATCTGTACAAACACATGGACAGAACTCAATAAATTAAATACATATTTATACATATGCTGCGGACAATGCACCTTGCGAGTGATATGTGGATATCAAGTTACGACCGAACAATTAAATAAGGCCGGTATTATAACGCTAAGCAACGAGTGCGTTATCAAAGGCGGCACATACAATTTACTCTCACAAGAAATTATCTAACTGCCTTAATACAGAAGCTGACGTCATGAACATAGACATCCCACCAATCAACAACATCATTAATTTGTCCATACCAATAACTTCCATTGACAATTTGACCGACCACGATCATATCGAGCGACAGAATCAAATTAAACAGGTAGAGAATCTACTGGAACAAATAAAATCCCAGGGAGAGCTAGCAGACACTATATCATATCACGACGTTCACCATTACTCTGTGATATACATGGTGTTGGGAGCAGCAGGAGTGGCAGCAGCGGTGTACGCATGCCGGCGCGTACGGCGTGCGCGCAGTGCGACACTCACCGCGCGGCAGGATGATCATCAGCTTCAAGGTGCTATCAGTGTGCAGTCAATTCAGTGTATCAGTGAGCAATCGGGTGCTATAAGTGCGCGTACTCAAAATAAGGCTACATCACCAGTTTTCCGTAAAACTCTTTTTAGTGATGAGTGATGAATTAATTTCTATTGACAATTTTAGAGACATTAAGTAAATAATAAACCTTTTATTTTACACTTTTTATATACCTACATTTTTATGTTTCAACATTTTTATGTCTTTAATTTTACGTTATCATCTTATCTCTCGTGCCCGGGAGCATGTACGGTGCAACCGTACAAATATTGTTGTCAGCATTTTGTACCGCGTGCATAATTATATTAATTTTATATCCAGTTCGCGTTTGGTATTCGCCGCGTGTACTCATTAAGCATTAAAATTGTAACCTCAAGTGTTTTAGCATAATTAACCATTTTTTACACTTATCAATCTATCATTTAAAGTTGTCCCAAACATAAATAATGTATACAAACCAAATAATATAATACATAAAATATACTACTAATAATACATATACATAAATATATAAATTACATATATATATATATATATATATAAGCTAACAAACGCAAGGTTAACGTGATATTACCTATAATTCGTCCAACAGGAGAGAACGAACCTTTGCAATGTAAATCGGTTTGTGGCCAACCTGACCTCAAGAGGAAGTGCATTCCAGAGGAAAATAACCTGGACTACGGACGATGAGTGTATAAAACCTGTAGTATGAGACGGACAGACAAGTAAGCGTTTGTTTGAAGAACGAAGATTTCTATTATGAATAGAAGACAAGTATTGGAAGAAAGACTTTAAATAGTTAGGAGAAAAAGGAGAGTTGAGGATGGAAAAGAGGGTAGTGAGAGCCCGCAAGCTGCGGCTTTGACGAATAGGTAACCATTTTAGCTGAGAGCGATGGATAGAAATATGATCATATTTACGCAGATTAAAAATGAATCGAATGCAGTTATTGAAAAGACGGTCGTATTTATTGAGAAGGTCTGCATTTAGGTCATAATAGCACACATCACCATAGTCGATTATAGGTAGGATTAAGGACTGCACAAGCATCGCTTTAGTATTAGAAGGGAGGAAGTTTTTCAGAGGATAGAGGGTGCGAAGAGATCCTGTGACTCTCTGGCTGACATTTGTGACTTAAGCCTGCCAATTGAGTGTTGCATTAATAGACAAGCCCAGATTCTTAATAGTTGGACTAAAAGGTATGACCACGTTGTTGCAAATCAGTGGAGAAAGTGATCCAGTATCTAGTCTGCAAATCATACGGCGACTACCTACAATGATGGCCTGTCCTTTATCTGGATTTACTCGTAAGCAAACCTTTCAGACCAACTTTTTATTATGTCGAAGGTCTTTGTTCAACATGTCAATGGCTAATTGTATGTCAGTTATAGTTGCCTGAGAATACAGTTGCAAGTCATCGAAATAAAGATGATACGAACACTGAAAATTCTGGGTTAAGAGATTAATAAAAACTGGGAAGAGTAAAGGAGAGAGAATGCCGCCTTAAGGAACTCCAGAGTTCAGATCACACCAACTTGATGAGGTCTCATCGGTGCGAACAGACTGCTGACGTCCCTGATGATATGTCGAGAACCATTCTAGTGCAGCGGGAGAGTTCATGTTATGGAAGAGGATTGATAAAAGGATAGGGTGACTGACGGTATTGAAGGCGTTTGAGAAGTCAATTAACGTCACAACAGTGACTTTGGCGACTTCCATGCCCTTCCTAATATCGCCAGTCACTTTGAGGAGAGCTGTAGTAGTGCTGTGTCCCAGCCGGAAACCAGACTGCAATGGGCTACCTAAGGTTCCGAGGAACTTCGAGATATTGGCGGGAGAAGAGGAATGGATATTGTCAAGTATATAGCGGCGCTTAGCATTACGAATCATCTGATTACACCGATTCCTTACAATCTTGAAGAGGACCCAATTATCGTCTGAACGCTTTTTTTTTTTTATGTTATAGCCTACCAAAGTGACTCCACCCCGCCTGATGGTAAGCAGTCAGTGGAATCCAGAAGTGGCGGCCACTATACCAAAAGCCATCGTCTTAAACTGCTGGTATGGTGGCCTCCACTATGGTGGCTGGGAATGGGGTTAGGGGAAGGGAATGAGGAAGTGAGGAAAGAGGAAAGGGGGGAAGTCGGGCCTCCGGCGCTCTCACTCACCGAACGAAACGCAGTAGTACAGATACTACTACTCTTAAGTCGATCTTCTATGAGAGGGTACTACTTCCCCGGACGATCCGGCCCATTCATGCTGAAATCAGCGTGGATCTACTACCGTACAGACGCTACTTTACTTTAGAGTACGCTCCTTTCTAAACACACAAAATGCCCGATCTCTGAGTCTCATGGGCATTTGAATGCCTTTAGACAGTCACGGAGCAGGAGGACGTATTATTTTATTTTTTTTGATGGGCGCATGTTTGTCGTAGAGGCTAAGGATGACGTTGACTGTTAAATATCTGCACTTTCTCGTCAACATTCGTGGCTGCTATCAAGGGAGCCCAATCTATCTCGAGGCATCATCACGCAGCACATCGACGTTAATTTTGCCAAAACAACGCCTGTGCAGAACTCTAGGACGAATTTTGGGTGGTTTTAGGCGGTAGGAAATGTGAATTAGGTCATGATGAGAGAAACCAGGGGCTAGATACTGACCGTGGGAGTGGACCAAGGATCAGGTATTATGTCTGGAAAGTATGCCATTTAACAATTGCGATAAATATTTTTATTTTCTATTTTATAAAAGGTTTTTATAATATACCTATTATGAATAATTTGATTTTATCTATGTTGTTATTGTTTTCAGTCAAATTTGTGTAAGTATTTTCTAGTTTGTATGAGTTATTCAAAATAAAAATGCTTTTTAATAAGAGGCTGATGTTAGCCTACTTATATTTATAATTAGAAAATTATGTCTGAAAAGAAAACTGTGCCATTTAAGAAATTATAATATATATTTTTAATCGTCATGATTTTGTTTTATTTGGGCAAAATATTTGCACTGTTGTTGATTAAGGCGTTTTACAGGATAATTTTAACTTAAAATTAACCAAAAAAATGGGAAAAAATAATTTTTACCCTTTCTTACCCTACCCACCCATTTTTACCTACCCGAATTTTTTCCCACCGCCCATCTCTAGACTGGACACGTAATATACTCGCATTATCTTCAATTACAACAGAAAATAAAAAATACATTTTAATATAAATAAGTCGTAACAATGCAGAAAAACCATAAAATAAATAATTTTTTACTTTAAAGTTCTTTCTTTAATGTTGCAACTGTTTTTCTAGTAGAAAATTTGTACAAAAGGCAATTTTCAAGAAAGCAAGTACTTTTAACTTTCTTAAAATTAAAAAAATACAGGCAAACAAACAAAATATACTTTTATTTCTGAAAGATTTGTTTATTTGAACGCAAACAGATTTGCGCGGTTTCACCCGCGTCTTTGCTTACTGCTCTGCTCCCGTCGCCAGTAGCGTGATGTTTGCGATAGTTTCAGAGATTAGCGCATTTAAACAAACAAACAAGCTCTTTCGCTTTATATATTAATAGAGATAATTGCATACTCCTCCATCCGCGCAATTTTCGTAAAAAGAGGCACAAAGTTTTTGCTTCACGTTTTAATTACATAAATTAAAATTAGTCATACTAGGTACCATATTATTACCTACATTATGTAAACATGCCAGGTGTACATAATCTCATATCGTCCTAAGTAAAGGGGATACTACACTGTCAGTGACAACTAGACAATAAGGTGCCATCTGGCAGAGCAGAGTTACTTTGGTAGGCTAATAATAAAAAAAGTATAATAATAGGTATACACTTTAGTAACGCCACCGTGCTAAATGCAGAGGATTTAAAAATTCTCAGTATAAGTCCAGTGTCTGGGATTGTACCCGGTAAATTGCAAAATGTTACTTTTTTTTTATATTATAGCCTACCAAAGTGACTCCACCCCGCCTGATGGTAAGCAGTCAGTGGAATCCAGAAGTGGCAGCCACCATACCAACAGCCATCGTCTTAAACTGCTGGTATGGTGGCCTCCACTATGGCGTCTGGGAATGGGGTTAGGGGAAGGGAATGAGGGAGGTGAGGAAAGAGGAAAGGTGGGAAATTGGGCCTCCGGCGCTCTCACTCACCGAACGAAACGCAGTAGTACGGATACTACTACTCTTAAGTCGATCTTCTATGAGAGGGTAGTACTTCCCCGGACGATCCGGCCCATTTATGCTGAAATCAGCGTGGATCTACTACCGTTACATGGGATGGACGCAACATAATATACATATTGAGAGCGCCGAAGGCCTATTTTCCCTCCTTTACTTTTTTCGTCACTTCCCTCAATCCCTTCACCTACCCCACTTCTATCACGGTACACAGCGGCTTTGCAGAGTCCCTGAGGCCCTAGACAAGTGTCAAAAATTTCTATTCTATTCATAAAATAGATAAAAAATGTATGAGATTGACATAAGCGTTGGCGTTAGCTTATGTCAATCTAATACACTTTTTAATCTATTCTATGAATAGAATAGAAATCGTTGCCACTTGTCTAGGGCCTCTGGCATTGCAAACGTCCAGAGTTGTCTATGAGCGACAGTTAGGTACCACTTACTATCACGTGGGCTGTATGCTTGTCTGCCACTATCTGAAATAAAAAAAAAACATAGCTAGTAAAACGTAAGTTGTGTTTTTCATCTCTGCTTAACCTTTCGGGAAAAAGGCTTAAAGCCTGTTATGTTAGATAATTATAATTTAAAAAAAATTCCTGAACTTTTAACGTGACACTTTAAAGTTTCGTTTAAAAGTCTTGAATTCTTTGAAGTTCGACACCTGAAACTTAAACAACGCTATTTTATAAAATACCGATATTTTGGTTTTTTACGACCTTGAGTCCTTTAGTATCCGATTCATCACTTAAGTATTATTGAATTAAAATATAATAATTTTAATCTTATCCATTTATCATTCAAGACATTATTTCTCATCAAGCACACACTATTTTTATTATACAAAATAATCATTTACTGAATCTTACTACTGATTTTTATCTTCGCTTCGCATTTTTCATTATTGAGTATCATAAACTCGAATTTACATTCGAAAGGTACGTTTATCACTATCTACATCTCGCATAACGCCAGTTATATCCCCACTGTGGGGCATAGAACTGCCGTAGTTTGTGTCAAACGCCACGCTCTTGTGCTAGTTTTTTTTTTATACGACTAAGGTGACAAACAAGCATACGGCCCGCCTGATGGTAAGCAGTTTCATTCATGTTCGACCCGTGATTGTTCGCATCCACTCATCTCGCCACTAAACGACCGTCACTTCTTAAACCATTTCTTGGACGCCATTCAGTAATGGTTGTACTCCACCAGACATCACTTTTGATAGTAAAAAGATCTTTATATCTACAATTGATGCGGTTGACTGCAAAAACTGGCCAAAAACCAGTTATAAAACTCAAATAGTCAAATCAAATATTATATAATCGAACATCACTTTTCGATTTTTAGTTTAAACAATAATCAGGAATTTGTAGTGATTTGATAAAATTTTATTGATTCTGTGTTACACCTAGATTTCGCTAGTTATATTGGGTCATATGTGACATACAGAGCATATAAATATTTTCGAACATCTTTATTAGATCTGCCTCTATTAGGTTCTTTAAAACACAATTTTAAATAGTTATACCTAGCTTTCTGTTTTATAGATTTACTTTGTTTTTTTTTTGCATTTGTATCTTGTTCTGTGAGACAATAAATAAATAAGTTATATTTTTGCCCGATATTGTTATTCTTATTACTTCGGTGGTCCAGTAATCGTGTATATAGTGCCACGCGAAGGTCTCAGACTTGATGCCCGGGTCGGGTAAATTGATATTGGGTTTTTCTGTAACGAAAGATATTTAGAATATATAGGAAGATATAGGTGTCTACTTCTATGTTATGTACTTATCAGTACCCGTTTTTATTTTCGAAAAGCTTTTATAAATAGCTTCCTAATATAAATATCAATTTTAGATACCCACTTTTAACGCAAGTGTTTCAATTTCATTCTTACTAACAAACGCCCACATAGTTAAACAATTTATTAACTTAAATAAGCTTAGTTTATTTCGGTATTACAATATAAATAACCAATCAACCAAAATGATATACAAATAATGAAGTGAAAAACACAAGTGGAACTAAAGTATTTATTACCTTTTATCAATGAAATTTAAAAAGCTTTGCACCGAACTATTTGGTACTTCATACATTATCGCCAGCTTAGCAATCTACTTCCAAAAGGCGCTATCTTGCCCAGTATTCGATTATATGCACCCAGTTGTTGCTTGAGAGCTTAAGGGAATTTTTTACTCCAGTTGGCGCCACTTTGGTAAGAGGTCTTCCATTTTGACAGAGCTCTCAAAACTAATATTTATCAGTGTTAATTTCGGCAATTTTAATATTTAATTTCTAAATTGGATAATTCACGTGTACAAGGACAAAAGAAAATTGCTGAGAGGGCTTTCTAAAATGGCGCCCACGAAAGGGCAGCACCGATGCGTCAGGTCTAGCTGTCAAGCGCTTTTTGATAGTTAACCCCTGACTGGCCCAATGTGATAGTTGAAGTGGCGCCAACTGGTGGCGAAATTTTGCCTAAACACTCTCATTGCTAGTAGCTGTTGCAATGTGCTCTCCACTCTCCATCTAGCAATGATGCTTTCCACTCTACGTTGTCTGTTCGCGTTCGCCACTCGAATGTTTCTGCATTCTTGAAAAATAATTCAGACTGTGACATTATTGCAGATGACCTGAATGTCATCAATATTGAAGAAATTCTTTATAATGATCCAGACGTTTTGCTTGTAGAATATTTAGCATTCATGTCTATTATCTAAACATGACGATCAAATATTAAGACCTTAGATCGGCATCGACATTTTGCAAAGTCGACATTATGCTCGTTACCCATAATTTTGAGCTAGGAATATACGTATATATCAATAAAAGTGTAGATGCAGCACATCAAGATCTTATCAGACGATTTATATTGGTAGAGATAATGATGACAAATGGGCCGGATCGACTGAGGAAGTAGCCTCTCATAGAAGATCTACGTAAAAATAGTAGGTAGTATCCATACTATTGCGTTTCGTTCTGTGAGTGAGAGCGCTGGAGGCCAAATTTCCTACCTTTCTTCCCTCATTCCCCTTATTCTACCCTACTCTTACACTTTCTTCACGATAGGCAGCTGCTTTGCCGAGTCCCTAACATTAAAGAAGTGCATTAGCGACAGTTACCACTTACCATCAGATGGTCTGTTGTCTCGTCTGCCAGTATCGGCAATAAAAAAAAATACCTGAGATGTCTAACAATTTAGTAATCAATAATATCTAAATGAACGAAACTGGTAGCCCTACATTCTGTACACAACAATAATTGTATGCCATTTGACCCAAGTACAAATCGTTTCAGTTGGCCTAGCTCTTGCACGTGACGTTATGTTATGTACTGTGTAGCAGACACAGTCACTCCTTTTATTATGTAGTTATAATGTTGAAGTAGATATATGCTACAACTTTATCTGAATCATTGAAATCGGCTGCCGTACTATCAATCATTACAATTAAAATCTATACTATTTATTGGAGCGTGAACGCCTACTATAAATTGCATAGCATATCACTAACTTTATTTATTTCTGTGAACTTTGTGCAGCTATCTTCATTTTGGTACATTGTGTTTAGTTTTAAGAAAACTTACTGGTCATTGCATTACACTTTATATCTTACTATTGGAACAAGCTATTTTATTTAAGGATCCCATAATCCTTCGTTCACTATTATATATAGCTGAAGAGTTTGTTTGTTTGAACGCGCAAATCTCTGGAGCTGCTACCAGTCGAATTTGAATAATTCTTTTTGCGTATAGGCCAGTTACTGAGGAAGCTATGCTATGTAACATCACGCTTCTGGCGACGGGAGCAGAGCAGTAGGCAAAGACGTGGATGAAACCGCACAGCGGAAAGCTATCCTTTAAATAACAATTAAAAGCTTCATCTAAGGGTCTCAAAATCAAAAGTTACTGTGTCGCGAGGGGCTTTATAAACATACAATTTAACGGACACAAAGTACACCCAGATTCAGAACAAATATTTATCCCCTATCCCATATTTTATATTCCTACTGATATACCCCATGGATCACACAAAGTTTTGTCCTATGTGGGAATCGAACCCGTTACCAACCACGTGTACTGTCGCTTGCTCTTCAACTGCAATACAGAGTCTGTCTAAATCATTTTAATAAGTATAACATTCTGCCTGAATTGTAGGGGTAAGCAGAGATTGTAAAACGAACCTTTTTGCTTCTTCGACATTTATTAAAATGTTCATATTGTAGAGGGTTGCTTTTAATTTAACCCTTATCCAATATTGGGACTTTAAACTATCTGGTTGACGTATGTCCATTTAGGGCGACCCTTTATCGATCTTACCAGACATTTTCGTATAATGAATCTCTTTCACTATTCTATTTCGACCTATCCTTTTATCCATGTACACATGCAAATAACTCACTAAATTAGATTTAGGCTGATACATAGACTAATTGCTGACATTTATCAGTCAATTTTAAATTAATAAAATGAAATATAACATTAACTGAGAGTTTATATTAGTAAAATAGCATTATCAGCAAATTGAGTCACAGCACGTGGTAATTATTATATCGATCGCCGTATTTTGACCCACTGGCAATTTACTTTGATACAGTAGGTAATTTACTACCATATTAAATATGAATACTTACATATAGTCACAATAATATCGTTGTATGCTTTGCGGGGGATCGAGGTTATCTGTCTACCACAAATGATTAGTTTTGAGAAGTACTGAATTGCGATGACAATGTGTAATTTCATTACTCTTTTGATATCGATTCTGTTCCTCCTTCTTAGAGAAAACAATGGGGTTTCTAATATATATTATATTGGAAAATTTATGACCCTAATGTCCAAAACTTGAAGCTAAACTCAAAAAATATGCTGTCGCTAATACGCTTATTTAGATGCGAAAATTATAAATTAGTCGCTAGAATTTCGAGCGATTAACAAATGAAGAGAAATATAGAAGTAAGAAATATCAGATACGAAGAATTTAGGAAACACATTTTGCGTATTATTATTGCATATGTCTATCAACCATTGAGAGTATACTAGCTCGATAATAATTCTGCGATATGTTATTCTGGTGTCGCTAAGAAAAGCTTTTTGTTAACGGCACCCCAGGCGTGTCGTTTTGGGGGTGGCGCGTCGTTAACAATGAACAAAATCGATGCCTCGTCATCATCATATTTTTCGCTGGACGACCAGCTAAGAATATACTAAAAATCACACTTTTAATTTTATATATTGCCCTCAGGACAATAATTAAAGTCATTGTAACTTTATTCAAAATTCAAATAAGCTTCACTTTATATTGGAATAATCCTGACTCTTAACGTATCTTCACCGCTAAGGATTAAGATCACTTACCTAGATTATTTCACCTAAAATTATTATCTTGTGTTATCTTTGTGGTAAGATCTGAAAGGTGAAGAAAAGTAGACCAATGCAAATTTTTTCTTAAACGATTTCTATCATCATCTAGGAAGCTAGGGAACGACACCCTTCACACGCCTGCTGATCAGTAGGTATACCATAGATGTTCCGAAGACAAGCATTGTATTACAGCAACAACAGCAAAAGGTTTACGTGTATCGATAGCAAGCATCTACTAAGATCCATTAATATAAATAAGTGTAACCATTGAAATTCCAGGTTCATATTTAATAAATAATTATCTTATTTGAATATAGGCTTGAATATCGCATGTGTATGTGTGTGTGAGTGTCATAGATACGTGAGAGGCAGAAAATTTGCTGTTTTGTATTTGTACCAGAGGTACGAGAATAGAGTGTTTTGAATTCTTCAACTTTTACCTAGTAATAGTAAGGAATAATGGCAGCAAACGTTATTGCTTAGTAAGTAATAGCATAACAATAAAATTACAATAATAATAAATAAAATCCTGACTTATCTTCAAATATTGAAGAAGCAGAGGGGATAACTACTACGGTCTACAGATTAAAAAAACACTCAACAAAAAAAAACCTTTTTTTTAATGCTGACAGTGGCAGACAAACAAACAGCCCACGTGATAGTAAGTGGTAACTATCACTCATGGATGACTCAGACTCTGCGAAGCCGCTGCCTACCGTGAAGTGAGGGCCAAGGATTGAGGGAGCTGAGAGAAAAGGCAAAAGGAGAAAATTGGGCCTCCGACACTCTCACTCACCGAACGGTCATTTGACGACATAGAACTGAAAAAATTTATAATAAATGTGCTTTTGACTGCAAGAGCTGCCGACTGGAGGAGTTTCACCTGTCTCCTAGAATGTCCACGTAATGTAATAGTATCTATACTTGTTAATTCATTACTTTTGGTAAGTGATAAACTCTAGCATTTACAGTATGAAGCAGATTCATTTTTAGTCTTCTCTCTACTTTTGTTCGAGTCGCAATCGATATGGTTTGAATCCGTATTCTTAGCAATGAATCGCCGTGCATATACAACAGTACCATGTCCATAAGCTACAATAACCACTAACTTATAATAATAAGCTTGTTTCCATAAAAATAAAAACTGAAATTAGGTAGATCACAATTTAACAATACCGCATCAGTCAACCAATCCGAATTTCAAACTTACCACGATAATTTAAGTTACAATTTAAATGTTACCTATAAAATATATAGGTAATTAACATTGGAAATCACATGAGCAATTATTGAAATTATATTTCACAGACCACAACCAATTAAAGTACACGAGTTTCTACAATTCACACATTTATTGACTCGTGATTTAATTTCCAGGAATAGTAATAGCATACGTTACGCCAAAGTGTATGATGTATTCTGTAAATATAAGACGTGTTTAAATTATCGCACGAACTTTGGAGCTAATATAATATTTAAATTAAAACAAATATGTACTGTACAGTCTAACGGATGTGACGATATCTAATGGTATTCTTTTCACTCGCGTTTGTCAGGTACCTATTTAATTTTAACTTTATAATTTGTCTACTTTTAAGTTTATACTGAATAATTATTTATTAATGACTTAGTTTTCTATCTGAAAGTGAAACGGGACAATCCCACCCACATGCCCATCACTGTGACTCCTGTAAGCCAGGATTAACAGTGATATCCAAGAAAAAACACCGAGCTTTAACACTCGGGAGTCCCGGGGACTGCTAAACCTACTGTCTTGGACCCCGCAACGAATTTAATCAGAAGTAAGAGGAGGAGTTGGAAATAAAATGTCCACTTCCCTCCATTGCAAAGCGGGCGACAAATTTAATCTGTATAGGATTATGACCTATTAAAAGAGAGCACCACGGACACGTAATATTAAGGGACCTATGTGAGCTATATCTGATTCCAGTAATATGTATGGCAGAAACGCTTAAACGCACGGAAATTCACCCTAGATGACACAAGATCCTCATAATAAACTGGTCCTGATGTAACTTGTAAACTATTTAACATTATTTCGCGGTCTTTACGCCAAAGATTACACTCCCAAAGAATGTGATGAGCAGACTGTTCTTGATTGGAACACTGACAACTCGGCGAATCAACTAACTTAAACGAAAATAGTTTGCTCTTAAAGTTACCATGACCCGTAAGAAATTGGGCGACACAGTGATCTACCTCTATCCATGTTCCTTCCAACCGCTTTACAACTGATGGAAAAAACTGGTGGCGCCCCTTAGTTGAAGTATCCCAGCGCTGCTGCCATTCGCCTATAAGACTCCTATAAACCTATAAACTAATCTGAAAGTGAAAGTGAAACTGAGTTCTGTGCCAGATGAGGTTATCACTTGAGAACGCTTTTAACTACATAATAATAACAACACAACAAATACACAATACTATCTAGACCCAAAATAAGCATATGTTATAGTTTGTGATATGGGTTCTCATCATTTCCAGCCTGTACATCATTATCAGATGATTTAAACAGCGTTCTTGAGGCAACATTTGGAATGGCTGTAAAGTCCGATATGACATCGACAGCTAAGTAGCGACCACACGACTGCCATTTCAGCTGTGAGTCGTAAAATGGTACGCTTGCTAAAGCGACCCTATCAACTTGATGTCTTTTCTCGCGTTTATCGGCAAGAGGTTGGAACCAGGTATCATTATGTTTTTTATGGGTTCTAGAATGCCGATAAACATACTCTTTATTTTTTTCATTAATACATACATATTATACATAGAAACACCCAGACCAAAGCATATAGTCATGTTCATGACAATATTTGCACTAAACATACATTCAAGTGAATGAAATATATTTTTTTTGGTCATTCTTGAACTATAAAACTGAACAATCGTTATCTAAGTGGTAGCATATGCTAAAGTTATTTGCTAAACATGTTACAAAGCTTTATTAATTGGGTTACTATTGATAATATACTATAAGAAAACATATAACCATTAAATTATATTGATATGTGTGCGTCGAATATTGTGAAATGTTTTAGGAATTACTAATTATAAATTAGGTACCTACCTAGTTTTATGTCTAATGCCTGCCTTGTTTGTCATAGTTCATCACCACCACTCTTTTAAGGCCGATTGTTAACCGCAGCCGGCTGAGCTTTACAATGACTTTCTATATATTATGATCTTTATTTGAAAATCCCATTTTATGCAATGGATCGTTGAGCTCTAAATCTATACGCAAGAGTTTGTTTGTTTGATCGCGCTTATCTTTGATACTACCAATTGGATTTGAAAATTCTTTTTGCGTATAATTTAGCTTAAAGGCTATGTAACATCACACTACTGGCGAAGGGAGCAGAGCAGTATAAGCAAATCTGCGTGTGTAACCGCACCGCAAAAAGCTAGTCGCTTATAAAATATGTCAATATGTCTGACAGACAGCGCTACGCAAAATTTTGATTTTCAAGAATCTCGGATTGAAATATAGAAAGTCACTGTTAGTCACCTAAATAAAAGAGATGAGATGGACCGGAGACCATGCAGTTTTTGAGTAATCTCGCAATTATTTTAGATCATACAAAGGAATAATGCCTAACTTAAGACAATATTGTTACTAACACCCTATAGGCTTGCCTGAAATAAACGTTTATTATTATTATTTTTATTATTAATGCATGAAACATTAGCATTTTAGACACATACTAGCTTCCCGCAGCGTGGTTTCACCCGCTTCTTTGGCTACTGTTCTGTTCCCGTCGCCAGTAGCGTGATGCTACATAGACTATAACCTTCCTCAAGAACGCATTCCTTTCTATCATACGCAAAAATAATTATTCAAATACGAGTGATAGCTCCAGAGATTAACGCGTTCAAACAAACAATCTCGTTCCTTTTATATAATAGTTTAAATATAACGGGACTATTTTTACAAACGATTTTTCCACCAAATCAAAGAGACAGTTACAAGATTTTATGCAGATATTAGGTATGTCTGATGCAAGTAGTAAATAATTTACAATAAAATATATTTGATCAATACTACTAAAGGTTCTAATTAAACATCGAACAATGAATCAACTCTTGTTCCAACAAAAACAGTATATTTGGGGACTTCACAGTTTCTTTATAAGGTGCTACACATTTGTACTGATTATATTTTATAGAATGTCTATAGATTTAATGAAGCTGCTAGCCACGCCTATTATAGCTTGTTTCCAATAAGAACTTAGAATTTAAAGCTAAGATATTAAATCATTGATGACATCACTATAACCTCCTGAATTATAGTTTAAGGGAGATATAAATATATTACTAGCTGTTGCCCGCAGCTCCGCCAACGTGAAAGTTTTTTTTTTAATATTATAGTCTACCAAAGTGACTCCACACCGCCTGATGGTAAGCAGTCAGTGGAATTCAGAAGTGGCGGCCACTATACCAAAAGCCATCGTCTTAAACTGCTGGTATGGTGGCCGCCGCTATGGCAGCTGGGAATGGGGTTAGGGGCAGGGAATGAGGGAGGTGAGGAAAGAGGAAAGGGGGGAAATCGGGCCTCCGGCGCTTTCACTCACCGAACGAAGCGCATTAGTACAGATACTACTTCTCATAAGTCAATCTTCTATGAGACGGTAGTACTTCCCCGGACGATCCGGACCATTCATGCTGAAAATAAGCGTGGATCTACTACCGTACACGTACGTCTACAAGATTTAGATTTTTTTTGTGCATCACTAATAAATTAACTCATAAGTTACGGTTACATAAAGCTTATAACTTTATCGCGGGTTATTAATTATCTAAGAGATAAGATTCAGTCCGTATAATTAATTAATCTCGGTTTAACAATGTTGGTAAGTTAGACAAACTTCATGACTAATAGCTTAAAGCTATCTTTATATTCAATACAACTATATTACTTAATACATGTTTTAATGTTTCTAATGCGTACTAGATTATAGAAATACTAGCTGCACTTCACGGCTTCGCTCACGCGTAAAATATGTTTTGCTGTATCCCTCGGATACCAAACCAATTTTCGGGATAAAAAGTAGCCTATGTCCGTCTCCGGCACTGAATCTATCTACATACTAATTTTTTTCGACATCGATTCAGCTGTTTTGGCACTGAGTGGTAACAAACACACATACGAATACACACACACAACTTTCGCATTTATAATATTAATAGAATTAATAGGATGTATACTGTACTGTACTGTACTTATACAAATGGAAAAAGAAAAAAAAAAAAAACCTTATGAAAGTGTAAAAAAAAACGGTATTCCTTACGTTTTACTTGAAAGTAAGTCTACCTGTAAAGTTTTTTAATGCAACTGTTTCAGATAACCCTGAATTTTTATTTTCAATGATATTTTGCTCAAATTTGATTTCTTTAAAAATAGTTACTTTACGAATAAGTACAATCAAAATATCTTTATGTAATTTTTTTAGACTCTTGATTTTGAACCATATATTTGAGAGTCATATCAAGAGTAACGAAAGTGACAAGGCGACTACGAGATCACCTGTAATAATCAAAACAATTTATAGGTACCATTCATAACGTTGATACATTGTAAAAAATATGTCTGCGAAGGCCCATTGACGTTTTATACGTGCTACTAGTATATCTATAATCGACAACGTATTTGCTTTACCACTTTTGAGAAAAACCCATTCAATAAGACTCAATATGACAGTGACAACTGTTACTGTACTGAGGTGACTTGCAAACAAAAATAGACATTATTGTTTTGTGATATGCAAACGACATTTACTCTAAGAGTGGTAAAGCAATTTCTCCCGTATCCCAAAAGATGCATTTCTTTTAATATCCAATTTAAAAATTGCTACTAATTATTCAGACACTGAAAATCAACAATTAAAATTTTACCGTTAAAATATAATTATGAAGTTAATATAATTATTATTTAGAAAACAAATAAAATAAGCAAATATGTATTTGTTTATTATATTATTATACATATTTCAAAATAAATATATATTTGATAATAAAAAAACCACATTTTATTTTTGAATATTTGATTAAATTCCTTTTTGGGTAAAAGACTGCTTTAGCAATTTGGGACCTCCGAATCCCATAACTCGGTATGCGTAAGGGTTCTCTACTGTTAATCCTGCTAAGTGATAGGTGTGTGGGTGGAATACCAATATTACGAACTCAATGAAGTTTATTATTATTATTAAACTATAAGAACAACTCCTTCTCAGTTGAATATAACAATGCATTGTCCGACCTCTGCAAAGATATGTGTGCAGACGTTTATATGCCCTACAACCGCGGCTTTAAACATCATTAATATTTCATTCAAATAAATATCAAGTACTGGTATAGATTGACATTTGTAAGGTATAGGTTGCAATCAGAATACCTGCCTGGCCTGTATATTATTTTCTCTAGTTTACTAAGGCAAGTCGGGATGTGGCCACTAGTCATAGACAATTTATTATTACTTTTCCACATTAATCATGAATACATTACATTCACGTTTATTGTTTTACAGTTATCATATATTTTTAAAATAAACCTAAGTCCTATTCAAAGTTGTAACAACACAGGAGATATGAATGGAATATCTTCAATAAAAGTATCGGTAATGTAAGACAATGTATAATAAATAAATAATTAGATTGATTAAGTGAAGATACGTAATAGGTATGCCAATATAAAAGCAGATGGAATGACAAAGATGAAAAGTGCGCAGACGACGTCTTATTGTCGCGCGGTTCATACACGCTCGCGCAATCTAAATTATAATTATAAAATAAATGATAAATTAATTTTATAAATAATTTAAAATTTTATAAATAAAAATTGTTAATTTTGTAAATTAAATTTAAGTAGCTATTTTTATAAAAATAATTTGATAATTTTTATTAGTGAATTTATAAGTGGTGAATAAATTTTTAAAATGGTGAATAAAACATATAAAATTAATACAGCTGAGAAAGTAAATGTGGGGAGCAAACACAATCAAGTTCTTATGTCTATTGTTGGTAAGTTAATTATTAATAATTATAATTGTTCTATCGTCTGTCAACTATTTTTTATATAAACCTAATAGACCAAAATTAAAAAGAATGCGTTTCTTTAAATAGGCGTTATTTTAGAAGAATAGAATATGTTTGTATAGAATAGAATGCTAGTATTTTTAGTAGGTGATTTCTTGCAAAGTAATTAATAAAGTTTTGCAGTACTATAAACACAGGTCCTTATTTAGCAACGATTATTCAAACCTATAATATTTTTCAAATTGCACTGATTTCAATCATTTCAATCAATATAGACAAAATTTTTAATTATATTACATTTTAATTCGACATTAAGCCTTCCACATTTAAACTTAAATCGGTATTCTTAATTCATAACATAAATATTTTTCATATAAATCAGTAAAATCTAAATTGCTAAAATCGGCTAATCATTTTAAAAACTCAAAGTCAATATTACTGAAATATAATAAAAGTGAATTGTTAGACGATTCTTCTTATATAATTAAGAAATAGGGAGTCAACGCGGTCATACGGTGTGCCATACTGATTGTAAAGTCAACAAACTTAGCTAAGTTAATTTCATTAATATAATGTTAAATACTTACCTACCACCGGTTTAACGCTCAATAAAAAGTGTTATTGACAGCTTTATGGCAACCGTAGGTTCCCTAAAAAATACAGATAGTAGCTTTATTGTTAACGTGCGTTTATCTCACGTTAGCAATAAAGATTAAAAATTAAAAGAGCCTCTTTTATTTACCTATAAATAATGTCAAAATCTAGTTTTTACATGTAACACAAGATGCGCTGTTAATTTCTCGTACCAATATTTTGAACACGAGTTGCTTCTGATCGTTGTGTGTTTATTTATCCACTCTGTTCATTGATAGCAAGCCATTTCATTACTACTATGTTTCAATAGTGTGATCCATACTAATACTATAAATGTGAAAGTAACTCTGTCTGTCTGTTACGCTTTCACGCCTAAACCACTAAACCGATTTTGATAAAACTTGGCATAGAGATAGATTAGACCTTGGGGAACGACAACTATCTTTTATTGCGAAAAATGGCCTATAGGGGATGAAATAGGGGATGAAAGTTTGTATGAAAAATCATCAATATAAACAGAGATATAACCGACATTCGACGGGCGGAGCTGCGGGCGACAGCTAGTGTACCTATATATAGATACCTTACGGAGACTGCAAAAAATGTACATAGATGACATTTATCCAAAACAAACAGTTGCCAAATTATTTATTATGTCACCCCACGTGGTTGTGTCGGTTATAAATAATATTCGAGTTACTATACTAATTATAAATGCATAGAATTTTATTATAATTATTTACATAGTAAATCTCTCTCTGTCTCTCTAACCGGTCCCTTATGTCTGAGGATCGTGGTCAGCATCGGGGTAACATCTGGAACGGATAATCTGCTTCCACCTGTTCACAAATAATTGAACTAAAAATAAAACACTATAGAATGGACGTGACATCTAGCGTTGATATAATACTACTTAAAGAATAATATTAACACCTCGGTTTCTATACACTATCGCGTAGAATTTGGAGGACGATCAGTCTTTCACTTGATCGGTCCATCTGGTTGGTGAACGACCACGCGATCGTTTGCCATCTATATAAATCTATAGGTACGAATATAAAGCGGAAGTTTTTTTGTTTGTACGCACTAAACTAAAGCCTGAAACCAGCGCATGTGTTCCCATCTAATTTTGATCCTGGGTCTTTTAAGCGGGGCGTGAAAAAGCATCTCACTAAGCCGCCATAGTGGAGGCCACCATACCAGTAGTTTGGCTTTTGGAATGGTGTCCGCCACTTCTGGATTCCACTTACTGCTTACCATCAGGCAGAGTGGAGTCACTTTGGTAGGCTGATATAAAAAAAAAAAAAAACTCTGGAGCTACTTGTCGAATTTGAATAATACTTTTTGCGTTTGAAAGCCCAGTTTTTGAGGAAGGTCCTATGCTATATAACATCACGCAAGGAGACGATCGAGCAGAAGAGGGAACAGAGCATTAACCAAAGATGTAACTTGAAGTGGGTGGAACTGCGCCGCGGGAAGCTAGTATTAATTGATTCCCACGCAAAAATCTCAGGTTGGATCTCTGGGTCGATAACATGATTTTACATCTCTCATATTCGGTAAATATGTCTTTATTACACCCAAATGGGGGCTTGTAGGTGACCAATTAGCGCTCTAGGGTAATAATGTAGCTAGAAAAGCCTTACGGCGGTAAGTAATTAAAAAGAAAACACTCTTTCAAAAAGTTCGCGTACATCTAACCATCATACTGGCAAAAGACATCATGCATTCAGCCCAATGACAAAAGAGGTCGCTTCGCTATTCAGCCTTGTCTTCGTATGAGTATAATAGTCATCAATTTATAAATATCGAAGGGCGAAGCTCAATATCGTCTTGAAAAAAAAAATTAAAAAAAAAGATGAAAAAAGGCGGGAATACAAAACTTTTATTCTTGTAAGGCCGGTTTTTTTCTACTTACCTCACAATCGAGATGTAAAGCTGAGTAGTTAGCTCGGGTGTAAGCATCAATTGCACCCTCGAACTATAGAAAATCTCGGGCTGCAATTGATGCCTTAAAGCCCTTGGCTACTAATCTACTATTAATAGGTTTTAAATAGTTACTTATCAAACTAGGCATGACTTTTATAAATTGACTTTTAATTATTACTTTGAAAATTACTGACTTACGATAAAAGAAAATATGGTGAGCGAATCAGGATTTAAAAAAAAAAAGTACTTTACATTAAGCAAGCGTAGTGATCAATGCTTATGCATAAAAGAAACCTTTATCCGTAGTCGGACAACGGACTAGTATTATTATTGAAATAACTCTACCCCTTTAGTGAAGTTTATGATTTATTCATATCATAATCGACTACAATGAATTATAACTCATTCATAATTAACGAAACATTCTTAGACATTCATTCAGCACAAATTCAATGAACAGTCACTGATTAGATTAGTCAATGACTGAACATAAGCCTACCCCAAACTTTACCGGTCGTGAACCGCGAAAAGAAATAAAACCAAAATCATGAAAGTAAACTTTGGAACGACCGTTTCCTCTGCTGACAATTTGTGTGAAAATACTTTTTTGATTGATCAAATACATTTTAATTTTAATACTTTATTTTCTACTAGCTGTGTCCGCAACTCAGTCCACGTTGACGTACGGTAAGGGTGTAAATATTATAATATTGTTTCCAGCAACCTTAAGAAAAATTATAGTGCTCAGAAGTTTTAAATATTCAACTGGATAGTTAATATATCCTTCTAGATCCTTAAAGGAATTGAGGTAAAAGAACTTGTCGCTGGGCTTGGCCGGGTCTTCTGACGTCTCATTTCCAAAAAAACATAGGGCGCGTTCTCTGGCAAAAAATCTCTCTTCCTACTTCTGTCTTTCTGCAGAATATAATGTTATCATCAATGTTTTACTTGATAGTCCCAGCCCGTGAGCAGCTACGAAACATATTCAACTAAAATCGAGTAACGGAATCCGTGACCCTTGACTTAGCATACGCCACAGAGATCGTCAGTCATTCCATAATCTATAATATTAAACAGTGCCTATGAATATAGACTAATTTAATTTTTCTTTGCAGTATGTTTACCAATATTGGCATATGGAACTGCCATGGGTTGGATATCACCGAACAAAGAAAAACTGATGGGTGAGTCCTTTTTGGAAAGACCTTTGACGGAGGAAGAGGTTTCCTGGATGGCGTCTATAATGTTCATCTTTGCACCAATCGCTGTGTTTGTGTATGGTGTAGCAGCGGACAAGTATGGACGGAAGAAAGCGCTTTTATGCGCATCGTTACCTATATCAGTAAGTACAAATATGATACATCTTTAATGGGCAAAGTTACTACGAGAGCGTAGCAAATTTTTTCTATTCTGAGGGCATATACAAGTGGCATTTATAAACGTTAATAAAATAGAACAGATTAAACAATGAAAGGGATTGACATAAGCTAACGACAATGTTAGCGGTAGCTTATGTCAATCCCATATTAGCGTTTATGCCACTTGTCTAGGCTCTCTGTTAATTGTAATAGGTACGGTAGAAAGCTTTGAAGATGCCTGTGTTCAGAAATGGCACCTTTTGGCTGAAATAATGATGATGAGACTTATGTAGAAGACTCTTTGTCAACATACATATAACAGTAAAAGTAAATTTACAGTATAGCAATAATGTTACGCAGACGTAGGTAATATTGCAATCATCTATCTATATTTATACTATTATATACAGTGGAAGTGTTTGTTAGTATTTTTTTTTGTTTTAGTTAAACGCGCTAATTTTTGGAATACTTTCGAATTTGAATAACTCTTTTTGCGTATGGTAGTCCGTCTACCGTTAAGGAAGGCTTTGTAAAAACCAGGTGAAAACGCGCTATGGGAAGCTAGTATTTTATATACGCGTTTATTGTGAGACCGAATGAAACTTTTGATACCGAAGCGAAGCGAGTGTCTAGAATTTATATGTAAAAATTTTCTAATATGGCTTGAGAAAAAAGTCCGTTTACTCCATAGTTCTCTCGCTTTTGTTTACGTACTAATTTCTTGAATCTATCCGAAGTCGAAAAATATTCTTATTAAATGACAAAAATTGATAAGTTTGCTGTTTCCTGTTCCACAGCTAGGATGGGCAGTAAAACTAATAAGCCAGCACCCAATAGCTCTGATTAGTGCTCGAGCACTAATCGGATTCGGCTCTGGAGGTGGTTTTGTGGTCTGTCCTCTCTACGTGAAGGAGATCAGCGAGGATAGCATCAGAGGAATGACAGGGACTTTCTTTGTGTTCTCACAGGTTAGTAGATAATACAACGAAATATTTACTAAATATTTTGAATTTATTTTCAGCCTTGCACTTGCTAAGGCTTATTGGGCGATTCGAACGAATTCAACTCGCACAAAAAGTGCGAATCTTACTTAAGCCTCCCGCCCCTCCCCCCACAAAATCTAATCCTAGATCCGCCACTGCTATCTAAAATTCTAACTGTGCTGCTTTGTTTATACGTCTGATTATCAGATTTATTATAATTTATATAAATTTTAACTTAGAATTAAAGCGTTTATTAATTGCTGTCTAATTTGTTGTCCAACCTAATCAATAAATTTATTATCCTCCTATGAACAGTGAACATGCACAGTGCACTCTGAAAGTAATCCTGGTCGCTCACAGGGCCAGGCAAAAAGTCGTGTAACACGACTTTTTAAAAGTTCACCCGTTTTACCCAAAGGATACTCATTATCTACACACAATGCCATCTAGACCCAAACCATATACAGGGGGTTTAGAGGGTGAGTAGCCATAGGAAAATGGTCGATAGGTGATGCCATTGGCTAATTGTTAACATTTTGCCTTAAGTTTAACGAGTAATTACATTTTAAATATTTTCTAGAAAATCCCCATTCCTTTGTTAAAAACTTATTTTTTTTTTATTTATTACCAATATGCCAAAAAGGTTATTTTATTATTTAGGTCTAGTGTTGTCTCATTCAGATTTAATCATAATTTCGTACAAACAATTAAAAAAAAATATAACAGTGGAGACTTCCACAAATCGATAAGAAAAAAAAATGTGTTAACTTTACAATGTAAATAATTAATAAAATAAATTAGTGTGGGATTTCCAAATGTTTTATAAACTTTCCTAGTTAATACTCTTTCTATTGTTATGTAACATGTACCATAAATAATCAGATAACTCAACAAAAAAATCGGTTTGTCTTCAAGAAGGCCCAATTCTCCCATTTACTTTATCCTCACCTAGTAGGCTTCGCATTGAAAAAGTTCATGAGCAAGAGCAACAGCTACTACTTATCATCAGGTAGGACCAATTGGCAATAGACTTATTGGTCCACATTATCTACCAGACAATTTGAATAGAGATAATTTTTTTGAATGAGATAAAAAAAGGTTGTCTGGAAGAAATCGCTTTTAGCGATAAGGCCGCCCATTGTACCTACTATTACTGTACAATTACTTATATAAGCAAAGTTTCTAATGGTGTACAATAAAGCATATAATAAATAAATAATAATAATTATTATCTAGATTTTTTAATAAATGATTTGCTTGAACTCATGGATCAAGTTCCAAATGTCGAGAATCAAGAACCTATTGTTTTCCAACAAGATGGCTGCTTGGCGCACTGGACATTAACAGTCCGGGAAAACTTAGACAATTCATTTCCCAATGCTTGGATTGTCAGAAATGGTCTGCAAGATCGCCAGACTTGATATATAATATAATAGCTGAGCTACATAATAGCTTGTGTTAAGGGTTCTAGATGCGAATATATTTTTTTTTTTTTTTTTTTTTGTAAATACGTACATATTATATACGCATAAACTCTCAGACCAATGCAAATAGGCATGGTTATTCACACAAATATTTGCATTAAGCGGGAATCGAACCCGCGACCTCTGTGTAGCAATCCATACACAATACCACCGAACAAAGGCAATCAGATCTTTAATTATTTTATGATGTATAGTTTTCGATTTATAAAGAAGAATGAAAAAAAGCCCTTTTTCTTTTTTTATAAGTATAAGTAGGTACTTAATAATTTTGATGTATGTACGAGTAGTAGGTACATTACAGTTTGCACTGTTATACATACCTGTGTATTTAATTTAAAATTTTGTAATTATACATAGCCCTAAATACCTCTACCTATCCACTTAAGTGTTTTGTACCTGGTAGTATTATACATATTATGACATAATATATTAAAATAACAACAAACGTTAATACAGCCCTAGGTTCAATTACTTTGTATATTAACAATAAATTACAAATAAATTTGATATTTAAGTAAATAAAAAACTATTTTTGATAATGTGTACTTTCAATTTTTTTATACGGAACCCTGGGTGGGCCAATCCGACTCGCACTTAGCCGTAAAATCTACGACCGTAAAATTACTTTGACATACATGATGTCATTGACCATCATGTCTGTGTTAGAAAATAGAAGCAAAACCTACAAATTAGCGACAATCAATCATTGTCATACATAATTATAAACAATTTGTTTAAAGTTAAAAAATTATTGTATTTATTCATTTCTGGAAAGAGAAACAAATATGAATAACCCAAGACGTATTGGTTAACAATAGGTCAAAATTTAAATGAAAATACCCTGCGTCAAATAGATTTTAAATCTATATTCTATGGGTACTAATTTTGGCACAAAACATATTCTTTGATGTTGTTATCCATCTGCTTTCAAACGGATCAACTAGTGCTGCTTAGGTAGACTAAAAATACACAACACTAAAGACGTCGGCTTACTGTAAGAAGTCATTAACTGCAAAAAATCACTAAGTGTCGATACTGACATTTTTGGACTGGCCGAACGAGCACTATATTAAGCAAATACCATTAATTTCCCATCTGCCGTAGTTGGTGTCAAGTAGGTAAAGGAATAACTAGGTATCATCAATCTTAATTTGCTATTGTAGTAAGGTTCTTCATAAAGCACCTATTTGCTTGGCACCAACTTCGAAATTATAAAATACTTATTTAATCATTTCTGATTAAATAAATCAAAATACGAATTACTTTGTGCTAAGTAAATTTATTTTAATTTTTAGTTTCCTTTTTGTTTGAAGTCGGTTTTCTTTTTTGTTAAAAATATTTTATTTTACAATTTTTAGTGATGGATAGACCTAAATCTTACTTAGGTATTATTTTTGTACAAACTAATTATTTTGCCATATTAAACAGTATGAAGTAAGCCCGACATGACTGCTGTTGAGGAAATCTCTCGACTGTAATGGCACTTGTAATGGCACTTATAACCCATATGGGAGCAAAGTTCTCATTATTAGAAATGAATTAAGTCCAAACACCAAGTAATTGCTGTAAATCGTTGACGACTCGACTGTCTTTCGACTCCATCATCAGATCGATTCCAAACCTTCACTAAATAAAACATAACAAAAGCACTAGTCGCCACTACGATTTTCGAAAGTTCTCCTCGATTTCTCTGAGATGCCATCATCAGATCCTTTCCTTTTTGGTTTCCTTATCATGGTACAACCCTTGGAATATATCCATTCCAACAAAAAAAGAATCATCGAAATCGGTTCATGAACGACGAAGTTATCCGCGAACACACATAAAAAAAATATATATACGGTCGAATTGAGAAACCTCCTCCTTTTTTGAAGTCGGTTAAAAATATATCCACATTTGCAATTAACTTTGGACAAACATGAAATTCAAATTAACAATATCCTGCGTGATAAATGACAAAATGATATCGTTCATTCATTTTGAAACAAAAAAATTATCAAAGACAAATTATTGTATTATTTTAATGCTGTCACCTGAAACCTGAATATGTCAAATGAAATGATAAAGAACTTCATAAAATCTGTTCATTGGCACGCAGTGTATTATTGCTATGTAAAATAATAATAATTATTATTATTATTTCTACTGCCAACGAGCAAACAGCCCATGCGATGGTAAGTGGTAACTGTCGCTTATGGACGACTCAGAGGCCCTAGACAAGTGGCCAAGATTCCTATTCTGTCTCTTCTGTCATTCTCATACATTTTTTATCTATTCTATGAATACAATAGAAATCTTTGACACTTGTCTAGGGCCTCTGGCCTCTGAGTCCCTTTAGCATTGCTCTTGCAATGCCAGCGACTCTGCAAAGCCGCTGCCTACCTTGAAGGGAGCGGGATAGGTGAAAGGATGGATGACGGAGGTGACGAAAATGGAAAGGAAGAAATTATTACTAAATATATATTAATTTTTTTTATTTATTAATATTTATTGTCAATGTTTGTTATCATGTTTGTGCAATTTTAATAGCACTCTAAAGAACTTAAAAACATACCTACGTGCATATCGCACTTGTGGTAAGAGGTCAGGAACTTTTTATTTGTAAGTGCTGGTTTTCAGACTACGAGATCAACACAGTTTTCTCCCAACTCCCTAACTTGCTAATGTACAACCACTAGTGTAATATAACTATTGTTATGTACTAATGTTACAATTTTTAGAGTACCTACCTATGTAGATGTGCTTCTGGCACTATCTGCTTTTTATGTATCACTGTATGCTTTTGTTGTACTTTCTTGTGAAATATAATTAGTATTAGTGTTAGTTATTTATAAGGTATTATTTATTTATATTTAATTTTATCTACTACAAACAAGCATGGTGATTAATGCTAGTGCTTTAATAAGAAAAGGCCAGGCCTAAATAACCAGGTCATCTCAAATATTTATATCTGTTTTTCTATAAAGACCTATGAAAATGATACCACTTAACGAAGGCAGTCTGTGCGAATGTAGTGCAATAAACTCCAAGACGATCTTTCTTTTGTCTCTTAGTATAAAAAGAAAAACGACAAAAGTAAATTACGTCCATTTTCATCCCAAAAAGAGGCCTAATTATATCCCTTGGGGACAATAACACGACGGATAATTTGACTCTAGTATGTCACGTGATCAGGCGTCGGGGAGTAACGACGCTCGCCCACTAGCGAATTTTTTACAACAGTGTTCGATACATTATATACAGGGATAAGAATGCTGCCACTTTTATCGTCAACGTTCAAACGTAGTGATTCCTGTTTTAAAAATAGGGTTAAAATGTAGGTACTTACATTATTAACCCTAGATAGCTAACCTTCTGGTGTATCCTCTTTAAGATAACCAATATAACCATCCGTCGAAACGACAAATATATAATAACATACAAACTTATCAAATATAAAATAGGAAGTTAATGATCTCGTACTAAACTTTAAATCGTATTGCTCCTAAAGAGAACATAGAAAACTACATTCAAAAGAGATCTAAGGACCGGTAATGACTAGATAAGTCGGTAGAGGTCGCCCAACGAAAATTCGCGGACCAAATAAGTGATGTGTTGACAAAGTACACAATTACAAGCACCCGTAACCGACGTGTTTATATGAAAAGATTAATGAGTGTTGAAGAGGCTAAGGAGGTATGGTTGAATCGCAGCAAATGGCGTTCTATAGTCTCTGCTTACGCCATTAGTGGTAGATAGGCGTGAAGTTATGTGCGTATGTGTGCATTCAAAAGAATCATCAATCTCATATACTTTGTTTTATCAACAGACAGTGGGCAATTTGCTAGTATTCATACTGGGAGACATGCTGCCGTTTAACACAGTCTTATGGATTCTGCTTGCTATTCCTTTGCTCCACTTCTGCACACTGCTACGACTGCCAGAGACGCCCTCGTATTTGATCAAGTGTGGTAAGAATGAGGTACGTTATATTTTTTAAACCAGCTTTTATTATTAACTTTAATAACTTATTCATAACAAAAAAACGACTTCATACAGAAAAATTAAAAGTAAAATATCTATTTCTGTGGAATGCCATCATCAGATCTTGGTTTCCTTATCATGGTACCACTCTTGAGATAACTCCTTTTCAACAAAAAGAGAATCATCAAAATCGGTTTATAAATGACGAAGTTATCCACGAACATACATAAAATTAAAATATACGGTCAAATTGAGAAAAACTTCTCCGTTTCTGAAGTCGGTTATAAAAGCACGCATCGTCTCTACCTCTACGAACAGTAAGCCTCCACGTTAGACATGCTGCCTGTCAAAAAGGAATTGAAATAAGATAAAAAAATATGACAATTTGTCTACTCATTTGCAGCCAGTATTAGCATAAATTAAAATCCCTAACAAACGTATGACAAGACTGGGACCTACCTACTACTTTAAATATACCAATATTTTATAGAGGTGTCTTGTCTGGTCGATCTAAATAGCTCATTTACCTATCGATATAAATAGCTCATAAATTACTAATAAAGCGGAAGAGTTTGTTTGTTTGTATGTTCGTTTGTTTGTTTGAACGCGCTAATCTCTGAAACTACCAGTCGGATTTGAAAAATTATTTTTGAGTATAATAGCCCAGATCTCACTAACATCACGCTACTGGCAACGGGAGCAGAGCAGTAAGCAAAGACGCGGGTGAAACCGCGCCGCAAAACCTTGTCGTAAAAAAACTTGAATAACGCAATTATGTTTTTTTATAAGCATGACTTATAACTACAGGAAACAGCGAAGGTACTCGGCTGGCTTCGTTCTCTACCAGCGGGTGATAAGCAGATCCTAGAAGAAGTCAACAGACTGATGGTTGAGCAAAAGACTTGTGACCCGAAGTTCTCTCCAAAACTGTTATGTGAGTTGATTAACAACCATTTCCGATTAATTAACAAACAAAATTAAATATATTGTCAACACCCCTTGGTTCATTTTAAAAATCCAGAGCATCTCCTTTCTTACATGGAACAATGATCACATACCATGATTAGTCTGAAAACGAGCAAAACCATAGGCCACTTCCTAAAAAGGAGGGATATTCTCAGGGTTTGACAGGCGAGTTGGCGACCGCTGAAAAGTAATATTTATTATCTTTTACGATATGCGATACCCATAGCAACGAATGGTATAGTTTCACACGGCATAATGTACTGTTTACCTTTAACAATAGTCTAAGACAAACAAGCTATTTGAATCATCAAAACAAATACTTAAGATGAAAACATGACCACCTCATTGGCGTCTAAACAAAAATAACAACGGATCAATTGCGAGCCGTACACGCGCACTAAGGGATCCGCACAAACTTTGAAATCCGATATATAAAAATAAAAAGGTAAAAGTAAAACTGATGTTTTTAAGCTTCAAGAGGTTGTACAATAAAGTCTGATATAAATTTGATTGATACCTATCTACCCGTTATCGAGAAAAAGGTGTTGACAAATAGGACAGAAAAACAGATGGGAAACAAAGTGATCCTCTAAGGGTAGTATATATAAACGAAGCTCAGGTATTGAGTACTTAATACAGTCTCTTTCTAACTACGGTCTCAGGCCCCTAGTTAGATAGAGACTGGGATATGATTCAAGTGCGCGTACTCAACTCAATACCTGAGATGCGTTTATAAATACGAGCCTAATTGGCTCTTAAGAGCAGAACTTACGGAACCCAAATAACATAGCAGTAATCAGATCAATTGGTGACGTACTTGTATGTCCTTGATATATGACCGTTGATCATCATTTTCAATTCTGCCATTCATCTAATTTGCCTGCGACAGTTTGCACATGTCAAAAGTTAAGGGAGTCAATTGGTAACGCTGACGGTCAACTGCTTGGTGTCAAACTCTGTATTATTAGTTCCTAGTACATTTAATTGTTTTGTGATGGTAATATATTATTTAAAGCTATTGAATATCTCGCGTGATCTGGTACAGACAATTAGGTACCTATGTAATTTGCATCGCTAGGAAATATGTTTCAGCTTAAAAACAGATGGGAAAACGTACTTGTTTGTTTGCTTTGTTTTGTTAGTCGTAATACTACCACAAACCACAAATACTACTACAGATGAGATTTATACTAAACAACGATAATTTGTAATCGAATCGGGCGCGTCAGGCTGGGAGATGTGGTGTTGCTAGTGAGCATTATTTTTGTTTTTAAATTATTTTCTGTTTTTAGTTTTTAATAATAAAAATAAGTAATTATTAATTTTAGTTTTACCTTTGTACTAATTTAAGTGTGTTCTGTTTGGTGTACAAAAATAAATCTTTTTCTTTTTTTCTTTCTTCTTTAGGTACTTACTTAGTTTACGGAAAACTTTTCTCATGTAATCCATACTAATAATATATATGCGAAAGTAACTCTGTCTGTCTGTTACGCTTTTACGTCTACACCGCTGAATCGATTTTGAAGAAATTAGGTATACTTAGATATTGTATATTTATACCAAATTTCATAATGATTAGTAAAAATATATTATGCGATAACCGACATCCAGGCGGGCGGAGCTGCGGGCAACAGGTAGTACCTATTGTAATAATAAAAATCAGCCGTGTCTGTGGTTTAAAATATGGGTTGTGCAATACGTATAGGTTTAGTAAAAGCAACTATGAGAATACCTACGACTGCCATGGGCAGAGAACACTAGTAACTCGCTACTCTGTCACCAGCACGTTAAATATGACCATGGCGATGGCGATACGGACGATGAATACGTTATTAACCGACGAAAAAAAAACAAAAGAGGTTCTCAAGTCGACGCGTAGGTATATTTATTTAATGTATTACTTTTTACAGATAGCAAAATCAAAAAACAAGCATGTAGTAATTAGTAAATTATAGCCACAAAAAACTATAAAATAAAAACTTTTTAACAAAAAATTCAACCGCGGCAAAAACTAAAAAGCAATTATTTTATTAATAAGTTTTTTTATGAATCTTTCTTCTTCAACAGTCGCCGATAAAATAGCAGTAAAAGCCTTCTGGGTGGCGCTCATAGTGAACTTGGTCCGTGAGTTCTGTGGCTGCATTGCAGTTCTGGTCTACGCGAGTCACATCTTCTCTGAAGCCGGCACTGACCCTAATACAAGGATCGCTCTATCAGCGAACAAGCAATCGATATTACTCGCCGCTGTTCAAATTATTGGATCATTTGTAGCGTGCCAACTTGTGGATCGTTTGGGAAGAAAGGTAAGAGTCAGTAACATTAAAGTACCATCATTTCTTTGTCTACAAAGGGTACCTACGTTTCGCCAAATTTTGGGTTCTATTTACTATAAAAGTCGTCGAGTGCAAACTTTACAATATAATTATATTGAAGAAGGTCTATGGTTAGATATTTTAGGACTGAAATTAATTATAGATATTGTTAACGGCGAGTCCGCCATCCGTGCGATGACAAATAGGTACAATCAAGATGGATGAGTGAGGGAAGTTCACAATCAGCTAAGGTGGAGAAAATTGGAGGAGGCCTATTTCCAGCAGTGGACGTCCTTCGGCTGATATGATGATTACGTTTATAACATAATATTAGGTAACACAATGACTACTTTAAAAGAACTTGGTACAAAATACCATTGTAGATGCTCAATGGAAAACTCTCCAACAAATGGTTAGTGATTTCGTTAATAGTATGGAATTTTTGTACAATCCGCACTTAGTTTTCTTGCGAGTGGAAAAGTTTTGAAAATAGATTATTATGTTTCTAAATAGGTAACAATGGGGTAACCTACCTAAATTTAGATATAATTTCGTGATGTTATATTTTTCTTAAAATGTTACATGTCATCACGATGATGATACTTTTAGTTGGTTTTACTACTGCTTAACTCCTTGTATCTCCAAAGTATTTATAGATTTTACCCATGATCGCCAAGCTTGGCAGGATGATTAGAAAACACAGTCCAGAACATTGTCTTCTTCTTCTTCTTCTCCTTTTTTTTGGAAACAGAGCCGACGATTTGTGTCAGCTATTTCTGCCAGCGTCAAGTGTAGAATAATATTCTTGTTGATGATAATAATGGTAATTACAATGATAAAATAGAAAAAATGTAGATGAAATTAAATGACATCCATCTTCCGTGAAAACAAAAGATGGAATCATTGTCCATCTTGTGTTAATTGATTTACTTGTCATCTAAATTGTTTGACAGCAAAGATTCGGTAGACTGATTGCGCAGTGCATTAGAGCGATTCCACCGCCATGGAGCGAAGATCATCATATTCCAATACTTTGAACATACCTAGGCGCGTTTTTTAATCCATCTATACTTACTATTATGTAAAGCCAAAGAGTTTGTTTGTTAGTTTAAACTCGCTAATCTCTAGAAATACCAATCGGATTTGAAAAATTCTTTTTGCGTGTGATAGCCCAGTTCTTGAGGAAGGTTACAAGCTATGTAATAATGTATGGAAGGTTATAATGTATGGAAGGTTATGTGTATGTATGTATAAGACTGGCCTGTTGGTCTAGTGGTTAGTGACCCTGACTGCTAAGCCGGAGGTCGTGGGTTCGATTCCCACTCAGGACAAACCTTTGTGTGATGAGCATGATTGTTTGTTCTGTGTCTGGGTGTAATTTATCTATAATATGTATGTATTTACAAAAAAAATTGTATATAAGTAGTATATCAGTTGTTTAGTACCCATAACACAAGCAAATATAATTGAATAATTTGGGGCTATATGGCGCTGTGTGAATGTGGTAGAATATTATATTATTATTATGTAACATCACGCCACTGGCGACAGGAACAATACAATAACCAAAGACGAGGGTGAAACCGCGCTACTGGAAGGTTGTGAAACTATACCTGTAGGTAAAATAAGTAAATAATAAATAAATCATGAAGTAGGTAAACTAGGTACCTACCTATTTTAGCGCAGAAATATCTTAACCAACTATAAAAAGATTCGAAACTGACTTCCCAAGACAATTAAACGACTATTTAGCTTAAAAGTATTCATTTCTTCCAGCCTCTCTTAGCAGTCACCAGTGTGGTGGCTGGGTTCAGTATGTGCCTGCTTGGAGTATGGTTCTATCTAAAGAGTATTCAAGTCTTCATGCCAGGCTGGGTGCCTATCATAGCTTTATGTGTTTGCATCTTTGCTGATGCGTCCGGATTACAACCGCTACCAATGGTGGTTATGACGGAGATGTTTAGTTTTCAGGTAATTATTGTATTTTTTATATTTACTTACTTCGTAAATACTCGTAGCTGAATTATTTTACTATTAATTTACTTTAGGTATTTTAACTTTTCGTGCCAATCAGGGTGTTTAGGTAAAATTTTCGCCACAAATTGGTGTCACTTTGGTAGGTAAAAGGTCTTCCATTTTGACAGCGCTATCAAAACAAATTAATATACTTCAGTGTTAATTTCGTCAATTTGTAAAACAAAAATGATAATTTATGTGCATACGGACAAAAGAAAATTGCTCAGAGGGTTTTCTAAAATGGCGCCCACGAGGAGGCAGCACCGATGCGTCAGGTCTAGCTGTCAAGCGCGTTTTGAAAGTAAACCCCTGATTGGCCCAATGTGACAGTTGAAGTGGCGCCAACTAGTGGCAAAAATTTTCGTAAACACCCTTTGTTTTGTTTTTTTTTTTCAAGTCCAAATGTGTAAGTAGGCCTACTCCAATTGAGCATAAGCGATAGCTCTTTCTTCAATTTTTGATAAGTGTGTGCTGCAAGGGATTGACGGATGAGTTTGTCTGTCTTAGTAATCATGATAAAGTCATAGATAACATACCCTACTACTTAGCTAGCCTAAAGGGACTCACCAAATATTCTTCAACATAAACATAGTACCTACCTATATACCTAAGTACGTCTAAACCTTAAAAGGAGTAACAAATATATTCGCTTTTTATTTACAGCTCCGAGGAACAGTAGCAACGCTTATCATGGCCATATCCCTCGGTACGGACTTCGCGCTTCTAAAGGTCTTCGCGCCATTAAACGCCTGCATAGGCTTCCACTCAACCTTCTGGATCTTCAGCGCCATCTGTCTCACAAACGTATTCTACCTCATCTTTTACGTCCCAGAGACTAAAATGAGAAACCTAGAAGACATCTACGCAGACTTAAAAAATATGAAAAGAAAAAAGAAAACTAAAAAAGATGTTGAAACCATTATAGTTTAAGTTTTGTTCTAAGCATGACTTGTAATGACTTTACTTCAAAAGCTGTTTTGTGTCTATGGTATTCGAAAACTACGTTGACACCAGGTTTATAAGATAATTAAAATTTATACGAAATATATACTTACATAGATTTAATCACATATTCGTAAAAATAAATTAAGATTAAGATATGTGAAACTAGTAGTCATGATTGTGAAAAGGTCTGCACTTGATATTGTTTGAGGGCTTCACCCGTGCACAAGCATAGTTAAATTTTGTGTACTTATATTATAAATCTCCTTTGTCTTCGAAATTATAATAGGTGTATTTAATAGTAGGTAGGTACTTACATTATTTAGTAAAAATGTTTTATCTTAAAGCTAAGCCAGATATGTACCTACAGAAAATTACAATAGTTACCTAAGTACCTACCACTCGATCACAAAGATGTTGCCAGTTTGTTAAATAAATTATTTGATGTGTAAACCGGTAAAGCCGTTAAAGTTTCTATTTTTAAAAACCACTTAAACAGTATTACAGTATGTGTTGACATGTAGTTTTCGTTTTCGTCATTGTGTGTGGTTGTTTTAAATGTATCATTCCATGTTTCCATATAAAACTATGTCGGTTACATTGTATATTTCTAGTCATCGCATTAATGTAAAATAAAACAGGGCAATTACGATCCCGCAAAGAATCCACAAGTTGAATAATGAAATTAGGTAAAAAATTATCAATTTAAACAACCATTTAATTGCAGAATTTGTTTTGTTGCGATGTAAGAGGCGAAAAATTATGACGTCATATATCTTAATTCAAAGCACGAAAAATGATCATTTTGACAGTTCATAAAGAGTAATTCTAATATCAATGTTGTCAATATCCCTATAAATAATGTACACGAAAAATAGAGTCAAGCACTTTATTCTAAGTAAAACAGTACTTATATGAAAACTGGGTAGTTCAAACTGCTGATTAAAAAGCCAATGTTTTACAACAAGTAGACAATGACAGGCGAAGTAATTATGTTATATGTAAGTATAGGATTTAGTTTTCTTAATTTCCTAGAGGTTTTTGCGACTTGGTAAACGGATTGTTGTTACTTAGTGTTCCTTTCTTTTAGGAAAAAGATGGGGTGGTGCACACAGGTGAAAAATCGATAAAAGCTGGCATAAACCTAATTATTATCAAATTTGATTTATTTATGTTTTTTTTATTGTTATGTATAAAGTAACATGTTCAACGGGTTTTCCCTATGTCGTAGTACATGTAAAATAAAACACATAGAATTCGGTACAAATTTATTATTTATTATTTTTATGAAAAACTTTCATCTATTAAACTTAAATCTAATACTGATAAAGATTCCAACTTCTTTGGTATTATTCTTCTTAATCCTGTTATACACGGGTCTGATGATACCATGAGTCTATAATATGTGTCTTCCATGGCGATTTTCCTCGAAAACTTTCTTGAAAATTGTTCTCTATAATTTCGTATATCTTTATTGCGACTTTCTTGTGCGTCTTCACTAAGAAGTCAAACTTTGTTCTAGCGTCGGATTTTATTGATTAAGCAGTACCTAAAGCTTGTAAAAAATACCATTTCAACAAATGAAACGATAGGAAATTAATGTTTTACTCTATGAAAAGTATTTCTTTAACAAAAAAAGGACTCATTTTATAAGGAAGCTAATAACGAATGTAAAAACCAAATCAGTAATCTTAAATATTAGTAATATGAACATTCATTACCTCCTGGAAGAGCGTCCATCATTGAAGCACCAAAAATTTCACTAAAACTATCAATTTTGTTCGTATAAAATAGCACAAAAACTAAGTAGAACACGTCCGTCGTTTAACAAGTCAAACTTTGAACTGAAATGGAGCGTCCGATTGTTGACTTGAAGGGCAATTGCGGGCGCAGGTAGATGGCCGGGTCTATTTTCTAGTGAATTGTGACATTTAGAACCGGTTTTGTGACATTTTTTGAATTTCAGTTTATGCCAGCTTTTATTGATTTTTCACCTGTGTGTGGTGTCATGTTTTACACCGAAGATTGCACGATACTAATGTCATAATTAGATAGGATTTTTTAATGTTCTTTCTTTAAACACACAAAGGAAGTACTTTTAAATTCAAGGAAGAAGGAAAATAATAGGTAGCTTTTGGAGGGTAGATCTGCTAGCCTAAGCAGTAATATATTTTTAGGCATATCTTTCATGTAATAATTTTACAGTCTTGAGTGAAAGTCTGTATCGAGTGTAACTTAATTTGTGTAACATGTGAAGCAGGGAATCCCAAAGTGGTCGGAATGACTAATATTTTAATCTTAAGTACCTATCATTGTTGTACTTTTTATCCATAAGAAAAATTAGAAGGATTTTTAAAATTATTTGAGGTCCGAGGTATCAATTTTCAAACAAGGTCTCTTACCTAAAATAGTTCGGGAATCCTTGATTTTTGTAGAGCATGAAACTATGGGATCTTTGATATTCCTGTCTCCCGGTACACTTCAATTTTTTTCTGTTCTTTGTTAAGGCCTGCGCAGACGAGGTACTGTCCCCCAGGTACATTTTTGTCCATCGATATAGATCTATTATCGATATAGATATTATATTATCAATATAAATTGTATTGAATAACACACACGAAAAACTAAAAGTACCCCGTACAAAGTCTCCAAAATTACGGCGGACACCGAGAGACCGGACTGGACAAAAGTACGGGGGAGTCCCTGAAAAAAAAACTAACTTAACTAGGAGCAACAACGCACACGACGAACTTCTATAGCGTACGCTTCACTTAATTTCCGGGCAACAAATAACCGCACACCGTATGCGTTAAGTCCGTGACAAGTACTCGTTCGACATATTTACACATTTCAGGGATTTTTGTCTAATGCGGACAAAGAACGAAAGTTGTTTGCGCAGGCCTTTAGTGTGATTGATTTTATGATAAAAGATAGTTTAAGCTTAGTGTGCATGTAACGGGTAATGACATTGTGCTTATCACACTATGTGATAATATTGTCGTGGGCTACACGTACTCCGCCCGACAAATTTGTGTCAAACAATAAAAACATGTTCTTAATTTTTAATGTTAGATAAGAATTTAAGAATCACGGCTGTAGTGCCGATTGTAAATATAAATTTAAGTCAACTATGAAAACGAATGTTTGTGAAAGTTAATATAAAATAGTGGTTTAAGTATATATTTTCTTTGTTCTTTTACCTTTATGTAATCTTTAAAAATCCGCTATGTCCTATGAAGAACACAAGATGATGTCCTTCCTATCTGCATATCTATACGGAACCTTGGCTGCAAGAAATATCAATATCAAAATATTTTCTTTTTAATTTTAAATTATTAAATTAACTTTATTTCGCTTTTCCAAATAAGGCTCCATGCAAAGGTAATAAAGGACAGTATAAATAAAACAAAAATATCAGTTTTAGAAGATTTACCTATCATAATAAATAACCAGCTTATTTTACAAAAGCAATTTTTTTTACATTTTTTTGCCTTCGTTTTCTTAAAAAATATCGTTCAGAACTCGTTTATTTTCAGATTTTTTTATTTTTTATCTATTTAAAAATATTTATTCATTTGCGACAAATCTATTACTGGTATACGTCTTTTCGGAGTAGTTAAATTTTATAAATAATATTTGAGTCTTGTTCGAATATTTTACAAAGAACTGAGGTTCCGGCTCGTTTTACTTATAAAAAGGACTAGTTACGTACAACATTGTTTATAACTATATTTATAAATAGCTGTGTCGTGGTGGCATGCATTAGGACGTAACAATATAACGTTCAAAATTGGGAAGCTATTGAATGGTATCGCATGTCACAGAACAGAATACATTAAAGAACTCATTTCTTTCAGCAGTTCAAGCTAAATTGAATCTTAGGTTGAAAAGTTAAAGTTGCAATTTCACTGTTTTACTTATTAACGCTTACTGATCAATTAAGTAGTCTACAGAGTAATAGAAAATGAGTTACTCTTTTGACATGAGATGATCATTACGTCTTAATGCAAACTAACCTTTATAATGGAAGAGTGGTGTACTAAAATCTATGATTAACCCATAGGTAACATGAGGATACTTATCAAAAGTTTGCAAAGTATAGGTACATAGAGAAAACAACTTTATTTTGTATGACATAACTCATTTTGAAATACCATACTGCATAAATATGTAAGGCAGTAACTACACTTACAATACGTGATATTTGAATGCGCTAATCTTTGAAACTGCCAGTCTGTTTTAAAAGAATCTTTTTTTAATTGATAACTCAAGTCTTCAAGAAGGTTATTTAACAGGCTATTTTAGATCACACTACTACTTAACAGTGAAGAAATACGTAATGCAGATGAAACCTTATTTTACATTATTGTTCTATTAGGGTGTAATAAGTATTTATTTCATACAAAATAGTGGCACAAATAACAATATTTGACAACATAATAATTTCTATACGACGTTCCATTATACAAAAGTGCGAAATTGTGTAAAATATAACAATTAATTTTAAGATAATAATAATTTCGTGTTTTAAGGACAAACTGAAAGGTGATACCGATTTACCACAAAGATGATTGAGCGTTTTACGCGAAACGAAAAGTTTACACCGTCATTTCATTTAAAAAAATATATAATAGATTCGAATACAACAAACAAAGCATTGAGATCGCGAATAAAAAAAAATATTAAAAAAAAAATTACGCAACATTATAAACCTGTGAAATGCAACTACGCATTTAATTCGTATACATAGACTTTGGCCTGGATGCCTGTAAATACAGGTCACTTTATAAACGACCCAACAAAAAAAATAAAAGATGATATATTATGTAGCATTTTAAATAAAGAACAAGGCCAAGCTTTCAACTTTAAACTGGAAAATCAAATACAGGCAAAAATCCAGGCCACAGCCTGTATTTTACAACTACCTACAATTTTAAATGTACTCGAACCACTGACATATAAAATAATTTATTTTATTCTATCTGACACACTGTTGGGCAACTACAATGTTCCCACACATATACACAACAAATGTACTGTAAGAAGGTTTTATTTTTAAATATATTTTATAGTGGCAACACCTTTTTAAATGTCACTTCACTTGTCATTTATAGTATCAAATATTTATCTTAGTTTAAATAGACTCGGAAATTATCTACGTACCTGTATAAAGAATGAGTTCAGAAGGACATTGGTATTTAAGTATGTCATAGTCAAAAAGAAACATTGGAGTCAAATCATTCCGTGTCACTCTTATATAGGACAGTAACCGGAGGCGTTTTAGCTAACTAGAGGGACATCGATTTTATTAGGAACAATGTTGCTCTATCGAAGAACCAAGTGAATCATGACCCACCAAACTAATTTTATCAATCCATTTAAATGCAAGTAGGTCCAAATTCGCCTAAAGAAAGATTTCCTTGGCAACGAGCTTGTCTAACATTTTACTGAGTACACTGTGGTTGTATTAAAAACGTCTGTGCTACACGATACATTTTACAATTTCGACATTTTTAAATGGACTATCAGAAGAGTGGATCATGATTCAGTTGGTTCGATTGTATCGTCGACCATAAATTTGTTTTACCACCAGAGTAAATGTCGTTTGCTTAACACAAAACAATAATGTCTATTTTTGCTTGCAAGTTACCTCAGTACAGTGTCAGTTGTCACTGTCATAATGAGTCTTATTGAATTTGAATTTTGATTAAAATTTTTGTTAAAAGTTGTAAGGCAAATATGTGGTCGACTATACTATGTAGTTTTCCTAAATGATGGCAATGTACTGCATAGTGCCGTCAACAGTCAAGTTTATGTCAACAGAGTTAGGATAGGGTTGTGTAAAATAAAAACTTCAATACAGTACTGGTACACAATAAATATCGACACTTCCGTATAAAATTAAACAATTAGTCAACGCGAAGATATGATACTAGGTATTTATTCTTCTTATTGGTTAAGTTTTCTGTTTGGTTGTAAAAAATAACAAGGTTAAGTTTTCTCTCGCAGCAGTTTCTACATTCTGACAAATGCGATGGAAATTTTAATACTGCAAGCATTTTCGTATTAAATCCGTGCACGCCTGCGGGCATTGTATATATATTTTTAATGAATATCTCCTTAATTTGTGTGTAATGGCAGTGTAATAATGCCTGAAAAAATCTTAAAATTGCTGATTATATATTTATATCTATAACCATGTAACTGACAAATATATGACTGCTAGATCAGCAAATAATTCTGAGGCTTATCTGAATCACAAAACAAGTAATACACGTTGCAGTGTAACGCCATACGAACGATCTAAGTCCAGAGCCCCTTAGACAAGTGTCAAACATTTCTATTCTATTCATAGAATAGATCAAAAAATGTATTGGATTTACATAAGCTAACGCCATGTCAATCTCATACATTTTTTTATGTATTCTATGAATAGAATAGAAATGTTTGACACTTGTCTAGGGCCTCAGGTTACTTACCTCACGATGATTTCCTTCACCGTAAATCAGTAATGTCTAAGGTAAATTTGGTTTATGCCTAACCTGACCCGAAAACCTAACTCGGTAGCAGGTTAAGTTAGGAACAAAAAAAAATATTTAAGAAAGTACCTACATTTAATGACTGTAAAACTCACTGGTAATGATTGCCTGAATACTTTGCATAAATAAGCAACTACGACTTTGTATGTACACTTTTTAATTATTTTAAATTACATTTAGACAAATATGTATTATATAAAATAGGCAAAGATAACAACATTATATAATTTGCTCGATTCATAAGAAGTTCGACAGGAATTGTCTACTTTTCTAAATATAGACCTCTCACAAGGCGGACCGATGAACTCATAAGGGTGGCGGGCAACCAGTCAAGGTGGCGAAAAATGGGGAAGGCCTATGTTGATCTTTCGGCTGATATGATTATGAGAAAACACTTTTTAAGCCTGTCTATCGGCATGTAAAATTTACACGAAATTGATCGAAATTAATGATTTTCAGAATTTATTTGATGACAATTTTAATGTACAAATTTTTTATTTATTATTTTATTTATCTTAATTTGAAATTACAAGAATTCTCCGCGATTTAATAGGATTTTGTCAAAATACGCAAAGAGTTGCACAAGTTTTACTGAAATTTTAACTTAATAATAAAATAAAAACGTGGTTGGTTATGGTTAAACTACTCTGCCTACCCCTTCGGGGATAAAAAGCGTAAAGTCATGTAGTAATTATTTTATTTATATTCTTTCTCGTCGAAACCTCATGACTGAGGGTCGTGACTGTTAGTTAGCCTACCAAAATCTCCGCCTAACGGTAAGCAGTCAGTGGGTCGTAAACTTCATCCATATATAAGTTGATAAAATATTTATGCAAATTACGATTGTCGTAACGAATTTTTTAAGTAGATATAATATATCTCTCAGATCATAATATAGACTTGAAGAAAACCTAAGTATAATATTTTAGTTATTATTTTACAACCGCACAGACCTCTAACACAGCCAAAATAGTAATTTGCAATTCTAAAATTTAGACTTTAGCAGACGGTCACACTTTAGAAACTAAATCACAGATAACCTCCTTAATAGACTCCGCAAAGGCCACGACCTCTTATAGCAGTATTATTTTATGTGTTTGCTTTGTCTTTTTCTTTTGTACCATTAAAACAAGGATAGACAAAGTAAGGTTATAATTAGATTGCTATTTGAGGTTGTGGTAGGGCCTAGGGCAACAGACACGCACACTTATACCGGCATTTGATAGAATCTCGCTACGGACACCACGGTTTGTCCTTGAAATAGCCATTCACAGCGCAGCTTTTACATGCATATTACAGAACAAATGAATGTTATTGCGGTATCTAATAAGGAGTAATCTGTGAGATATACAATAAAATCTTGACAGATGACTAAGATGGCGTCGCAACTGTCAAATTCTACCGTTATTTTACCACAGATATGTAATTTCAACTATATAATTAATACTAATTATGAAACATTGATTACATTTTATTACATTTAATTTACATTTACCTAAATAATCGATTATTTTATCCAATCGTGTCATAATAATGTTTGTCAATAACATTTACAGGTATAATTTGTTACCGTTATTTTATATCTTTCTTATTACTATTGATCAAACAATATTGTCATATATAGGACATAGACCTAAAACAATCATATTTACAATTTATTGCCTTAAAGGGTCACATATATTTGCTGGTGTTAAAATATAACGTTACAAGTAAGTATCGCACTGGGTAGTATTTTTGTTACCGTTATATTTACAAGCATTCTGTCGCTCATCATTAAATAATAATAAACGACTTAGCGTTATTTTAAGATACTGTAACAGTAAATTTTCACGTTATTTAAAGGCCTGAATTGTGGCTTTTGCTCTACCGGTTTATTTTACCATTATTTTAACGCCTGAATTTTAGGCTTTTCTGTATCGGTACATTTTTACCGGTATTTTAACCTGTTTTGTGGCTTGTGCCCTCTAAGACCTATTCTATAAGCGTGACCGTCTGTATATAAAAATAATTATCTCTTGCTATAGTACTTTGCTTGATAGCACTCGTACAGCTTGATCCTTACCAGTCAGGCATCCGTCGCTATACTCTCTTGAACAATCTTCTCTTCTGGCTCTTGTTCCTTCTTTTCTTCTTCTTTTTCTTCTGCCTTCTCTTCTCTACTTTCTGAAGGTTTTGAATCGCTGGATATAGAGCTAGAGGTTAGACTGTTTGGTTGGGATGACTCTTTGCTTTGCGGCTCTTGAGAACTGCGGCTATCTGCTTGCTTGTCCTTTGAATCTGTGAAGTATGTGATAGTATAAAGATGTATTTTATATTTGAAATTTTAAACTATATTATACAATCTATCTAAATGTTACAAATACTAAATGAGTTAAATCAGTTTTATACATAGAAATAATCACTACATACTATCATATTATTTAATTTCTAAAAATTCTAATGCATGTAATGTATACGGCAAAACAATATAGAAGATACCGTGAATATGTTTTTTTATTAATTACGGGTATTAATGCCTTATAGCGTGACTATAGCAAACTTTTTCCCATATCTATTATTGTAGGCATGTTTGTAGTAAATCAAATTTATATTACTTAATATTGGACAGTATTTTTTTTATTTTTTTTGTGGCATGTGGTTACCACAACCATATTCGTAGGTATTTAGTGATAGCAGAAATAAAGCAAATAAAATACAGCCATACCGTTACCGATAGTGATAAGGAAAAATAACAAAAATTAGGTAGTACGAAATGGTATTTGAACCACCAGTGTTTTCTTTTACAAATAGTTTAGGGTCATTTTCACACACTTGGGAAACAGGATTTAAGTTCACTTTTATCACGCTATAAGTTAAACAACATAAATACATCTATCTACTTAAAACGAACATAATACTAACATATAAAAGTAAAATCGTAATGAACTCAAAATGGGAATCTTCTATCCCGATAAAAAAGTCTTCTTATACATTTCTTCTAACTTCTATTGCATTCTAGAATGCAGCCATGCTTGCAGCGACAACTTGGCCCAGAGTAAATCTTTGATATGAGAACAAAAAGGTTATAACTACTGAGCAAATTGCACTCTACCCACAAACCTCCTAATAGAATTCGCATACAGGACAAAAGAAAATTACAACTCATAGTGGTAAGCATACAACTCATTACGTGCACTACTATTCGTGCATTATAAGTGCAATTGAATGCTTGGCATTATGAGTGTACACACTTAAGAGTGACAACGTCGCAATGAAGTGTCATATTTTCGTTGTTTTTAAATTTTATCATTTATTTAGAGCTATATTTTAAAAATAAGTTCTGCCTATATGCTAGAATTAAGTGAAAGCTGTATAAAAAGTAAGTAACTATAATGCTTACAGTTATTTTACTATGAAAATAACGCAACTTAAGTTTCAAATGTATTATTTGCATATAAATAGAACTGTAAACGTAATGATTTCTTACTTTTTACACAGTATTAACCTAATTCTAGCATATAATAATAATAATAATATATTAATTCGGTTATGTCAATTTCTCAGAATGGATGTAGGAAAGGGGCCCGTGGTACTAAGGAGCTCCTCCTTATCGACGCGACTATTAGCCAGCAGGTTCGCCGCAACCGGAAGGATTTGGCGACATGCTGGATAGATTATAAGAAGGCATTCGATTCCGTGCCGCATTCATGGCTCCTGAGGGTGCTGGAATTATATAAAATAAACCCTACAATCCGCACCTTCTTGGAGACATGCATGCGGCAATGGAGAACGGTCCTTACCTATCCAGAGTGTCGACAAACCCCAGGTGTTAACGAACCGCTACGGATTAGGCGGGGTATCTTCCAGGGTGACAGTCTGAGTCCCTTATGGTTTTGCCTAGCACTGAACCCTCTTAGCTCAATACTGGAGAGTTCAGGGTTAGGTTATAGGCTGCGTAGAGGTGGTCAGATAATATCCCACCTGCTTTACATGGATGATCTTAAATTAATTGCGCCAACTGAACCCCAGCTAAAAGAGTTACTGAAGGTAACTGAAAACTTTAGTAATTCTATCAACATGGCTTTCGGAGTGGACAAGTGTGCAGTCATGTATGTAAAGCGAGGCAGGGTAGTCGAATCTGATGGAATTCAGCTATCTGATTCTACTCATCTTAGGTCACTTCTAATCGCTGACGCCTATAAATACTTGGGTATGTCGCAGTCGCTGGGCATTAGAGAGACAGATATGAAACAATCATTACAGGAGCGCTTTTTCAGCCGCCTTAAAAGAGTATTAAAAAGTCACTTATCAGGCGGCAACAAGGTGCGCGCCTGTAATGGTTGGGTCATGCCTCTTCTTATGTACTCCTTCGGCATACTCAAGTGGACACAGACTGAATTGGATGCCCTGGATAGGCGAGTCCGCACATTATTAACAGCATTCCGTATGCACCATCCACGTTCATCCGTCATGAGGTTGTATATCCCGCGAAAATGTGGGGGCCGCGGATTTCTAAATGCCAAAACCCTCCACAATCGCGAGATATGCAACCTCAGAGACTATTTTCTTAGGATGGGCGAGGGTGTGCATCGTGATATGGTTGCAGTGGATAGTGGACTTACCCCGCTTGCCCTGGCTAAGGAGAACTGGCGTAGGCCTGTAGTACTCAGTATAGACGACCGTAGAATGGTATGGCAGAGCAAGGAGCTTCACGGACGGTTCTATCGGGCCTTACATGGGCCTGATATAGACCGTGCTGCTTCCGTTGCCTGGCTACGCTTCGGTGATCTTTTTGGAGAAACCGAAGGGTTTGTTTGTGCAATTGCTGATGAAGTTATCATGACGAACAACTACCGGAAATATATCTTGAGGGATGGCACTACTGACATATGTCGGGCATGTCATCGCCCTGGTGAATCCCTCAGGCATATTGTTTCCGGCTGTTCGCGTCTTGCTAACGGAGAGTACTTGCACAGACATAACCAAGTAGCCAGGATCATCCACCAGCAAATTGCTCTGCGATACAATCTTCTAGATGTCGAGGTACCGTACTACAGATACAACCCAGAGCCGGTTCTCGAAAATGGTCGCGCGACATTGTATTGGGATCGCTCCATCATCACAGACAGGACTATTATAGCTAACAAGCCTGATATCGTGGTGGTGGATCGATCCGAACGCCTTGCAATGATAGTTGATATTACCGTCCCTCATGACGAGAATCTCATGAAGGCTGAGAAAGATAAGCAAATAAAATATCTTGATTTAGCCCATGAGATTGTTGACATGTGGGATGTGGATTCTGCTGTCGTTGTGCCGATAGTCGTTACCGTAAATGGTTTAATAGCAAAGAGCCTCGACCAACACCTAAAGAGGCTCGCATTACGTGGATGGGTCAAGGGCCAGATCCAGAAGGCAGTGCTGCTCGACACGGCACGTATTGTTAGGAGGTTCCTTTCTCTGGAGCCCTAACCGCCGGTAGCTTGGACTTTGTCTCGTTGCCGGTGGTAATCTATTTTTTATATTTTTAAATGTGTATTTTTGGTTTTTTTAAGTATATATTTGAAAATGTAATAAATATGAAAAAATATGAATAAAGGAAATAATAATAATAATAATATTCTACCACATTCACACAACGCCATCTAGCCCCAAATTAAGCAATTATATTTGCTTGTGTTATGGGTACTAAACAACTGATATACTACTTATATACATTTTTTTTTGTAAATACATACATATTATAGATAAATTACACCCAGACACAGAACAAACAATCATGCTCATCACACAAAGATTTGTCCTGGGTGGGAATCGAACCCATGACCTCCAGCTTAGCAGTCAGGGTCACTAACCACTAGTCCAACAGGCCAGTCGTCCATATAAACAAACATATTTTTAAAATATAGCCCCGATTAAATGATAAAAATTGAAAACTACGAAATATTACACTAATATGCGACGTTGCCACTCATGACGCGTAAACGCTCTTAATTAGTGTTTGAACATTTCGCTATAAGAGGTCGGAGTAAGTTCGCGTGCGTCTACTCTGCCTGATGGTAAGCAAGAAAAGTCTCCAATCGTATCGTGTTATAGCAAATAGGTTCTCCAATGGTGACATAAAAATGTTTTTATTACACTAATCATTAAACTACATTTTTATGTCTTCTTTAAAATCAGAATTAAAAAATCAAAGCTAGCGTTAAAATTAAAAGTATAGTGCATTTTTTTAAACTTACCGGCTCCATGTGTCGCCGGCCATGGTTTCCGAACAAACATGTTCTCTACAATCCTGTCTATATTATCCTTCTCTGAAGAGTTAGCTGGCCTGCGAACATAAGTCTTTATTTTAAATAGATTTATTTAGGAAATGTGAAAACCAATCTGATATATGAAATCACCCTTTTTTGTTATATGCTACGGAAAAAATCCATACTAATATTAAAAATGCGAAAATAACTATGTCTGTCTGTTACGCTTTCACATCTAAACCACTGAACAAATTTTGATAAAATTTGGAGAGTTAGATTACACTTAGAAAACAACATAGGCTAGGACCTTTTATGGCAAAAAAAAATGGCTTGAAGGGGTTGAAATGGCGGATAAGTTTGTATGGAAAATCGTCAACGTATAAACAGAAATTATGTTTATGTGCGATATAACCGACATTCACGCGGGCGGAGTTGCGGACAACAGCTAGTTTATGATAATTTCAACCCCAAGACGACTACTCGACGTAGTCCTCTACAAAGGAGGGATATATGCTATAAACACTACGCATCATCTTTCACATGACGCTGCTGTCCGTCCTGTATTGAATGAGTTTTCTACCGCATTCTTGATCGTTATCATTCAGTTGACTGATAGAGCTAGTTATACTTTTTAGTGATAAAATCTTTACGGCGTAATTTTTCTTAAAAATTCGTAGTATGCAACAAGCATGAAACATATATTATTAAAAAACTAAAATCCCGCCTTCCTAAAACAAAGTAAAAAGAAAGAAACCCATACATTGAAATATTATGTACCCTATGTCACTTGCACAATTAATACGAATCTAATCACAACTTATATATTAAAATCCATTATGCCATTGAGACTGTAGAGCGTGCTAAAGAAATAGACATACATAGATACATACATACGCTCGAAAAACATTACACTAATTGACAACAGTCGGGACAGTAACATCACGCTACTGGTGACGGCAGCAGAGCAGTAAGCAAAGACGCGGGTGAAACTGCACCGCGGCAAGCATATTGACTTACCTATCAGAGTGATGTGGACTGACAATAGGTATAGCGGCAGTTGGACGTCGTTGCGCTCGCGGCGGCGGTACTTCCTGTTCGGCACAATTGTAATAAGTCACACCCCCCGCTTGAGTGGCCTGCAAATCACACTCCTGACTCTTTTTTGCACACCACATATTTACCTATATTATAGAAAAGATATAACAAACACAGTGATATTAGGTTAACACGGACGGCGAAAAATGTTTTCTACCAGTTTTAACAAAAGTTTCTGTGACATCTAATATCGTTATGTTTGAATTCTACATTAAAATGTTGTTCAACCATAAGGAGATAGACCACATTTTTGGCCGACTTTACACGGAATAGTTCGAATTCTAAAATCAATCTGCCAGACCAATAAATTCAAAGATCGCTTTAAATATTTAAAAAGCTAGTTTAACCGTTCTATAACAGCTATAAATCTTTAACAGAAGGCTAAATCCTATTGAAGTAAAATGCAAAATACCTGAAGTAATATCTTTTTGAGGGACCCAAATGACAACCTTGGGGCACTCCACAAAAAAATTGTATAATAATTTATATTTAAAGATAAATATTGCGTTGCCATTAATAATATGTATGTAAATAAGATTGAAACCATGTCAAACAGTAAAGCTTAAATCATGGCAATCCATTATTTTTGGTATCATCTCATGGCGAGTCTATCGAACGCTTTAGTAAAGTACAATTTGATTAAAATAAATAATAAGCGCGTATAAGAAGTAAGATTGGGTAATTAAATATACTTTCTTAGCAAGTCATAATAGGCATCCATAAATCTCATGAAAACCATGATAAATATTTAATAGAAGTAACACGTGAATCCTAGATTACAAAATGGTACCTACTATCATTGGCACTTGAAATGGTCCTGGTTAATTGACATAATTTGGCAAATTTTAAAGGGCTTATATATTGGCGTATAACACTCCAATACAATCATTTTTATCTAAGACATTAGGGCGCAAGTCCTGTGTCGTGAGGGATTTTACAAACGTACAAATAACGAACATAAAGTACACCTAGACTTGAAATAAATATTTATCGATCACAAAATGTTTTGTCGCGGGTGGGGATCGAACCCACAACCAGCACGACACAGCGGTTGCTCGTGTTTTTACTGCACTACAGAGGCAGATATATATGGTTGTCATATTTCGGTATCAGGATACGTGTTTTCTGAAAAAGAAACAGTGAATAACAGCGGCTTGTGATCGTTTTCGTAGTGCCAGTGCATGCCGTCGAATTGACCTAAAAGTATAAAAGAGTGTATGGTTTGTAGTGCAAGCAGCAATACGTACATAGTTGTGGTGAGGGTACATCTGCGGGTGCTGATAGGGCGCGTGCGGCGGGTGCGCCGCGTGCGGTGCGTGCGGCGCGTGCGGCGCGTGCGCGGCGAGGGGAGCGTGCGGCGCCACAGCGTGCGGGGGGGCGTGCGGCGCGACAGCGTGAGGCGCGGCGGGGAACATGGCACCGCCGAACACTGCGCCGCTACTGCTTTGCTGCTAACAAAGTATAAGCTGGTTAACCTTAAGTTCAGAACAGACAGCGTGCGGGACGGAACGGTAACTTGTAATATACTAGCTATATATGTGACGTCACAAGCCGCCGTGGCGCTCGACGTCGCGTCTTTTATATTGACAAAGTCAGGTTGGCAGCCTACCGAGAAGTTATTAGGCAGACTCGCCGAGCTAACTCCTTTGCCGTTAACCTATATGTCGCAGGCAAATTGTATACATACTGTCTGGCATTTTGTTATCGCTCACAGAATTCGGCGTTATGTAATATCAACATATCAGCCAAAAGACGTCCACTGCTGGACATAGGCCTCCCCCAATTTTCGCCACCGTGGCCGGTCGTTCGCCGCCCTCATCCATCGGTTGCCCGCCACCCTTATAAGGTCGTCGGTCCACCTTGTGAGGGGTCTGCCCACGCTGCGTCTTCCGGTTCGTGGTCGCCACTCTAGAACCTTTCTGCCCCAGCGGCCGTCAGTTCTGCGAGCTGTGTCCTGCCCATTGCCACTTCAGAGAAGCAACTCTGGGAGCTACGTCAGTTACTTTGGTTCGCCTGCGGATTTCTTCGTTTCTCAAACGATCGCGCAGGGAGACACCTAACAAAGCCCGCTCCATCGCCCTCTGAGCGACTTTGAGCTTCGGATAAGACCCATAGTTAGCGACCACGTCTCTGCTCCGTATGTCATCACTGGCAACACAGATTGGTCAAAGACCTTGGTCTTGAGACACTGCGATAGTGCGGACGAGAAGATATGTTGTAGCTTCCCAAACGCTGCCCAGCCGAGTTGCATTCGACGAGTGACCTCTTTCCCGAAATCGGACTTACCTAATCGGACTGTTTGTCCCAGGTACTCGTCAACGAATTCGAGCCTCGAGCCTCCGACCGTAATAGGAGTGGGTGTAACATGGACATTGGTCATGACTTTAGTCTTGCCCATGTTCATTTTTAGGTCCACTTGTCGAGAGACTCTACTGAGGTCATCGAGCATTACATTGAGCTCCACCATGGTCTTAGCCATGACCACGATATCGTCCGCGAATCGAAGGTGAGTGATGTACTCGCCATTTATGTTGATGCCAAGTCCATTCCAGGTCAGAAGCTTGAACACGTCCTCCAGTGCAGCGGTGAACAATTTCGGAGATACGACATCTCCCTGTCGTACTCCTCGCTGCAACTGGATAGGCCTTGAGCTCTGACCATTAATTCGTACTGACATGGTGGCGTTTTCGTACAAACACTTCAGCACTTCGATATATCGATAGTCAATATGGCACCGTTGGAGAGACTGCAGCACGGCCCAGGTCTCGATCGAATCAAAGGCTTTCTCATAGTCCACAAACGCTAAGCATAGGGGCCGGTTATACTCTATGTAATATGCCGAAGGCAAATTAGGTTAGGTTAGAACTATAATCAGCACGTGACCGGCACGAGCGAACCGAGCGAGCAAACCGAGCAAGCGAACTGAGCAAGCGAACTAAGCGTGCCGCGGTTGCAGCCAGCGAGTGCTATAAACAAATTATATGTTGTTAAACTAGTTCAAACCTCACCAATAAGGTATACATACACATTGCTGGTAACATATCCGACGTTATGTAATATGCTGAGACAGATTGTAAACGGCTGATTAATACAATTTAGATACAACTTCTTACGTCACCAAACCATCCCGCCCCGCCTACTTTAAGTTTCACCCTTTATTGTATTAAAGTTTAATCGAGAACGCTTCCATCTTCTACTATACTAAAACCTTTAATCTTGAAATTTCACTTACCTAACTGGATTATCCGTTCCAGTTTTTTTGTGCTCGTTGACAACTTTCAGCATGGAACCTCCAACATAGAAGTGTAATATCGACATTTTGCCCATTTGATCCCCCATGATAAGAAATTTTACTCAAATCTTTTAACTGGAATCTTCTGTGTTATTACCATGATATCGATGACAAATCGAAGTTTGTGTGATGACAAATCGAAGTTTGTGTGATGTACTCGCCGTTTATATGAATGCCAAGTGTGTTCCAGCCCAAAAGCTAGAAAGCGTCTCCCAGTGCACAAGTTCAGATTTTACTTAATTGTTAATTTTATTTTTATCATCATCATTTAACTATTTTTAGCTAAGTACTAATTATTTACATTTGTTAAATAAAAAAAAAAAAAAAAAATAAAAATGTTTATTTTGATCTCACATGTTTTAGTTCACAATATTATAAAGCAGCCCCAGTAAGTTAAAAAAATACTTGTAAAAATATAAGTAAAATTCACTTTCATATATTTTTCTCTTATGGCCATCACAATTTTCTAGGCTTTAAATAACCGCGTACTTTAGGTCGCTAAATTGCATCTTATTTTATTTTTAAATCTTACGAGAAAAAGTTGAATTGAAAGAAAAGACGAAACATTTTACAACTATATTATTATAGCAAAGAAAAACAAGATATAAAAATACTATCGCACCCTCGTCATTCTGAAAGATTTGCAAAATAACTTTGATTTTACAAATTGAATAATGCCAAATTTAATTAGCCCCGTCCACCATGAGAAGTCGTAAGTACACTCTTTGGCAATTTTCAGAAGCGAAATAAAAATATATGTAATTTACCTGCATATATTGAGCTGGCATCATAGCCGGTGGTGCATATGCTTGTGTTGGTTGTAGTTGACCTAAAACACAGATAAATAACTAACTCCTTATTCATAAAAATCTTATAAGCCTCTATTGTTAAAGTGGGTTTTGTCTCTTTCTTACTAGTGCAAATGTCAAGGTGACAGATAAAGACAAACGAATTATGAATAAGGGGGCTAGTGTGTACTTATTTAAAACATTATTTTTAATTTTCGGCCTTATTTCAACGCATATAAAGATGATAATCTTTTGGCTGTGAACAATACTCTGAGCTGTGCTTCGCCATATCGTCGCCTGGGTTACATTTTTTACACGTCAATGGCTTAGGCCAAAGTAGATTGACTTTTTATAAGCATCATACTTTATGATCTAAATGAAATAAATGCTTTGAGTTTGAAATGTCTTTAAAATATTGTTTTGTCTTCAAAATAGAAGATAAATTTGTCTTCTGTAAAATACAATCAATGGTCGTTTGGACAAATAAACACATAGACGCCGATTGGGCGTCGGTTTTTGGGTATAAATGGATTGTACATACATAATACACATAAATAACACACATAAACACATAAATAATAAAAATAATTACCAATAGTATGTGGCTGAGGCAGGTTGTGTATCGAGTGATGCGGATGTGGGACCGCGCCCAACTGTTGCTGCTCCAACATGCCCAGCCTCACCTGTGGGGAAACTCGACCATGTACAATATCTAGATAGAGGACAAGGGAATTCATATTTTGTCTCTTTCCTTTCTATCATATTGGAGTGTTAAGGAAAGGGACAAAACACTGTTTCACCTAGTTCAGGCAATAAATAGTCTCTTATTTATTAAATAATATTAATTGAAAACTAAGCTTAGACCTAATTTGTTATTTTAATAAGACTTAGGCCCTGTTTCACCACTTGCTGATAAAGTGTGTGATAACCTATTCCAAACTTAACTAACAGATAGTACTCTAAAATCAGTTCCGAAAGTGCCTGATAACCATAACTGACAAATAAACGCTTTAAAAATATGACAGATTTAGGGACTACTCACACTTATTCAGCTCTATTCAGCTTAAGCCAATAGAAAACAACGATTTAGTATGAAGACGCGTACGCATGCGGAAAGCTGAACGGATGCGTACGCATCTGCATACAAAATCGTTGTTTTCTATGGGCATAAGCTGAATAGAGCTGAATAAGTGTGAGTAGTCCCTTAACGAGATGTTTTATCTGTTAGATATTATTTCAAACACTTTACCAGCTAGTGGTGAAACAGGCCCTAAATTAAGTTTTACTGCATATTATGTAATAACATATTTTATTCAAAAAAACATTGAAGCACTTTTTTTTATTAATTATTATTTTTATTATTTTAAAATGAACAGCTATTTTACCTGCGATTGAATGACTATGGTTTTTAACAGTTACGTACCTGTTGTGACGTATGTTGTTGCTGTGGCTGTTGTGGCGGATGTGGATGTGGCGGGGATGAAGCGTGAGAATTGCCACGAACCTGCTGCAAAACAAACAATTTACGTAACATACATTTGTAGCGACATCTGGCCAATAGTGACGCACAGAAATTAACCAAGTGAAGACGACGACTACGAGTTTACAGCATAGAAAACCTAGATGGCGCTATAAACAATTTCAGTCCACTTTTATACAAGATGTATGAAAACCTAAGCGATTTCAACATTCTCACACCAACTAACTATATATACGATCCTCCCTTTGGCTGGAGGTATATGGTGTGATACCTCCACACAGTCAACGAGAAGCATGTGATAAGTGCGTACTTTAAATAGCCTTACATAAGTTATGTTATTCACTTTTTAAATGACTTTTTCTTAAAATATAATTTTTAGACGGCGTTTTCAGTCATCGAACAAAACGCAGTTATTATAGTAAAATTAATCAAATTACCTGATGTATAATATGTTGTGGGTGTCCGTGAGGCGCAGCGCCTGCTACGTATTCGCCAGGACCTATCACATCGAAAGCATTATGTTACATAAGATTTGTTTTTAACAGGCGAATATCGACCTTAAGTTCATGTAGATTAGAGTAAAAACGACTGTCTCTATGTTTCAGCACTTTCGAACCCAGATTTCGAGCTAAACTTGTTTTTATGTTAACGAGATCGAAACGTTTACCGCGTTTGGCTCTCTGATTGGTAAAGAGCTTTGAGCGGTCCAATCGGAGCGCCTCATGTCATGAACGCGTCGATAGCGTTAACTAAAACAAACTTAAAATTTTGAGGATTCCTTGAGAGACTACAACATGGAGTTCTTCTCATGGAGTCGGCAACGCTCTAGTGATGCTCCTGGTGTTGCAAGCATCCATAGGCCACGGTAACTGCTTACCATTACACGGGCCGTATGCTTGTTGTCACTATAGTCGTTAAAAAAAAAAATCGTACTAGGCACTCAGATTTCAATCCCCGGGTCGGATAATAATATGTATTAAATTTCCTATCAAGAAATTTTAAGTATTCACCCAGAGTCTGAAATAGTACCAGTAAAGTTAATTGTTGAACATTTTATTTACCAGCATGATATCTGTGTTGCTGTTGTTGCTGTTGCTGCGGTGGCTGTTGCTGTTGCTGCGACGGTTGTTGCTGTTGCTGTTGAGCCGTATATGGCTCAGCTAAAGGCCGTTGACGTAAACTGCTGTAACGTTTGCTACCGCCACCTGGTTGGAATGGAATTATTATTATATTTACGCTAGTATATTGTACATTTGTACTATGTTTATTATCGGTACCGGGTCAAACTGAAAACATCGCCGTAATACCGCAGCTTCAGAGGTACTTCTACTACCGCTATATTTTTGTTACACAATAAAGTCCTACTGTTAGAAAGAGATATCACACATTGCCATACCTCCATTTATTAATTTGATATGCTTTTAATTCTTAGCAAAATAGTCCAAATTATGTTATCATTTTGAAGTCTCGAAAGCGACATCTATTCTCGGAAACGTATTACCTACTTACAAGGTAAATAAAAATAAAACAATTTAACTTTGAATTTAATACCTCTACAGAAGTCTTTACATATGAAATTTACTAGCATTTAATGAATACAATAATCAACAAGTATAGTAACAGGGTAAGAAGTGCTGTTTACCTGCAGCAGGCGGTTGCTGCTGGTTTTGTTGCTGTGTTTGCTGTTGCTTCTGTTGCTGTTGCTGCGGCGCTGGCGGCTGTTGCGGCGGCGATTTGTTCGGCGCGGGAGAAGGTTGTTGCTGAGGCTGTCATAGAATCATATTCAGGCACGTATAAAACGTCTTTGTAATGATAAAAGATTACATCGATCTGATGCTGAAACCAGCGTGAATCTACTACCGTACACAAATATATAAGCAAAAGAAAAAAGATATACCTAAACTATTCTTCTTAGACGTAATATCAAATAACACAATAACATAGCCCTTTTATATTTGGTAATAATTAACCGAAATTCAAGAGAGACGGTTCTTTTACCGTTGTATCATCCGATGTATTCGCCAAAGAGTATAAAAAGCAATCATCAATTAAATATTTTTTATACCTATTATAACTTTACTAGCTTTTCGCGGCGCGGGTTCATCCACGACTTTGGTTACTGCTCTGTTCCCGTCGCCCGTAGCATGATATTTCATAGCCTATAACCTTCCTCGAGAACTGGGTTATCATACGCAAAAAGATTCATTCAAATCCGACTGGTAGTTTCAGAGATTAACGCGTTAAAACAAACAATCAAACAAACTAACTCTTCTACTTTATATATTAGTGATCAGGGCTGTCCAAAGCAAGGCCCGCGGGTCGCATATCTTTGTGCGGCCCGCAGTATGGTTTAATACCTTACTTTTTCAATTTTATTGGTATTTAGCTAAAAACCCTAACAGACTAAAAAAGGCTATTAAATCTTATCTTTAATTTGTGCGACCCTCCAACCTACTTAGTATTTTGATATTGGCCCGGGATCACATACGAGTGGTTAAGGTAGTATTAGTATATAAAGCACCATACCTGCGCATTAATAATAGGTTTCTTTTTCCCTTGATCAGTGGGCACGGGTCTCTGCTGAGCGACCGTCGCGTTCACCTTGCGTTGGGCTTGACCTTGACTGAAAATTATAACGTAGCTTTTATATCTGTAGAAATAAGTGACAAGTTTTCACTGCAATTACATAGCAACAGACTCATTTTTAACATGATTATAGTATTTGAATTCGTCTTAAAATGTCGTATTTAACCATAAGTGTCGTAATTGACCACGACTATCGTATTTGACCAGGAGTGTCGTATTTGACCAGAAGCGTCGTGTTTGACCATAGATGTCGTATTTGACCATAAATGTCGTATTTGACCATAAATGTCGTATTTGACCATAAATGTCGTATTTGATCAGGAGTGTCGTATTTGACCAGGAGTGTCGTATTTGACCAGGAGTGTCGTATTTGACCAGGAGTGTCGTATTTGACCAGGAGTGTCGTATTTGACCAGGAGTGTCGTATTGGACCAGAAGTGTCGTATTTGACCATAAATACACTAAATATAATCAAAAACCTCACCTATTATTATTAATACTCGCTGTAATCGTCAAGTTTTCCAATGGCGGCATGTTTCTCTCCTCTTTATTCTTCGGCGACGCTTTGATAGCGACGCGGCCTGTACCAGCTTTAGGAATGGGCTTCTTGTTTGTCTTGATAGACGCGTTGCGACGTAAAGAGCCGTTCTCGATGGGATCACCGACGGAAGGCTGCGATTTTGAGCGGGGACGGGGTGTACGAGGTTTACTGTTGATGATAATTATTATGAGTATTTCTAATGATAAGAATATATATAGTGTCTGTGACTGGCCTGTTGGCCTAGTGGTTAGTAACTCTGACTGCTAAGCCGGAGGTCGTGGGTTCGATTCCCACCCAGGACAAATCTTTGTGTGTTGAGCATGATTGTTTGTTGTGTCTGGGTGTAATTTTATTAATTGTTTCGTACCCATAACACAAGCAAATATAATTGCTTAATTTGGGACTAGATGGTGCTGTGTGAATGTGGTAGAATATTATTATTATATTATTAGTGTCATAATTGCGATTACGAAACGATGTAACCGCGAGAACGAGTAGGAGTCATGTTAAATCACCCTGTTCGTTGCGATTCAACTTTTAATTGTAAATGTCTTGTGTTTAAGCTGCCTCCTAGGCAAGATGTACTTTCTAATTCTTTTAAAAATTCCATCAAAATTAAAACTAAATAAGACTCATTATGACAGTGAGAACTGTCTGTACTGAGGACACTTGCAAGCAAAAACAGACATTATTGTTTTTGATATGCAAACAACATTTACTCTAAGGGTGGTAAAACAATTTTATGGTCGACTATGCTTTCTAAGTTGATAATATTTTTCTCCATAAGTTCCTAGAAACTAACATAAATCTAAAATCATCTCTGTGCACAGTAATGATCAAAATTCTTCTCTGTATGAGAAGTATAATTTACCCTACAACGACATTGGTTGATCTTTTACAATCATAGTACCTACCCTTGTCTCCTACTAGCATCCAGTTCAGGGAAATCTTCAGGATTAGGCGGCTTGCGCGGCGTGAGCTGAGCGGCAGACTGCCGACGGTACGCCTCCTCGTCTTCCCAGGTTCGAGTGTACTTGTTCGGTCCACGGCTAAGGATATACACAATGCTATAAATGGCATAGATTTTGCTAAACCATGTATTCGAAAACGTTTGCATAGAGTTTTGGCATGTACACAAAGCGCATGCGCATAAACAAAACACAACAGCTTTAAACGTTGGCAAACGAGTTTATACTCGAAGTGCTATTGGCACAACAGTGTGTGTCACACACACATTTGTGTGTTTTATTACGTAGTAATCCGTGTCATGCATTATACAGGCAATAAGCAGTGCCTATTTTTTTAAATATTGAAAATATATGCGAAATGTGTATTTGAAAACAATCGTTATATTTCATCTTTCAATCCAAAAACAATTCTATAAGCAAATGAAGTAAGCACGAAGTCTTTAGGGAACAATAAAGCATAATATTCATTACGCTCTAAGCCATGCTTGACAAAATTGACCATAAACATATATCAAATAAAACTGTAATTTGCATGCATATTTTGAACACACTAACCGAATGAAATGTCGATACCTTCCATGGTATTGCATGATAAAATATTTTATAATATTAGATAGAAAGTTCATAAGTTGGGACAATATACCCATAACTGTAGTATAATTTACGTTCATTTTATACCTATTAGTGCTATTATTCCAAACTTAACCACTAACCCCTAATTTCTGAAAGGCTGATCAACGAAAAATTAACTAATCACCTGTTAAATCTAATGTGAAGTACCTAAAAGCATGCTAAAAGATTATAAGTAACTAATTAGATCAAATTAAACTAATTATTTATGCTTTTAGCAACCCAATTGGTACATGAGATTTAACAGAAGATTAGTTAATTTTTCGTTGATCAGCCTTTTAGAAACTGGGGGTTAGACCAACGCGTAATTTGAAACGCGTTATTGATGTATTAACTACTGCTTCACTTTTTATTAACTTTTAATATTCCTAGATAGGAATAATCAATCAATTACATACTGACAACAATATTTTTTTATCACTGATTTTTAAATGGTTACAAGCAACCAATAATATTACTGACAATTATTATCAAATTCGTGATGGTCCAGTGGTGAAGGCACCCGCTTCGTAAACACGAGGGTCAGGTCCGTTCGAAATCTAAGTACCAATGTGATTTATCAAAGGTACTTTCTAAGTTTATCTGGACATTTCAGACTGACGGTGAAGGAAACATCGTGAGGAAATCTGGACTTGTGAGGAAGCCTAAAATCGCCAATCCAACTTGAGCAAGCATGGCAATCAATGTTTATTCCTTCTTTGTATGAGAGGAGGCCTTTTCTTGCAGTGGGATAGTAACGCCGATAATTATCATATTTATGATAATAAATTACCCACTCATTGATACAGTTAAATAACTTAGGTATAGTATAAATGACTACATTATATAAAACATTAATAAAAGTCTTACCCATATCGCCTGTTGCGTCTTGCGTGAGGTGGTGCATCTTCGTTCCTAATGTCATACCCATAGATAGCTACCAGCTCATCGCGGGATTTAGGAGCCTATGAACAAAATCATACTGTTATGAAGATATTTTAATAAGTAAACACAAAGAATTACTTCAGAAAGTAGCAATAATATCACAACAAGAAATATATAGACAAAAAAGCCCGCCTGCCTAAAACAAAGTAAAAGAAAGAAACTCTTCTATTTTTCTCGTGCTAACGCTACATTGAAATTTTATATACCCTATGTCACTCCCACAATCAATACGAATCTAATGACACCTCATACGTTAAAATCCATCAACCCATTTAGGCTGTAGAGCGTGCCAAAGAAATAGACATATATACTCACATACATACACACACACACATACACACACACACACACACACACACACACACACACACACACACACACACGCACACGCACACGCACACGCACACGCACACGCACACGCACACGCACACGCACACGCACACGCACACGCACACGCACACGCACACGCACACGCACACGCACACGCACACACATACATACATACATACACATACATACGATCAGAAAACATTAACCTCCTTGACTGCGTCCGACGGGCAAAAACTACACTCAAATAACAGTCTGCCGTAGTCACGCTTGGCAGGCGCATTCACAAATCTGTTGCCTGTTACCTACCTGTCATTTTATTACAACATCTACAGTAATATGAAATAGTGTCATACTCTAGACCAGTTTGTAATAATACTAGCTGTTGCTCGGAGCTCTGCCCACGTAAATGTCGGCTATTGCATTTTGTATAGTAAATTTTCAACCCCTTCAAGCCATGTTTCAAATAAAAGATGTTGTTCCCCAAGATCAATTCTATCTCTATACTAAATTTCATCAAAATCGGTTCAGTGATTTAGGCGTGAAACAGACAGACAGACAAGAGATACTTTTGCATTTATAATATGAGTATGGATATTTACCTGTTCGTTCTCATTAAACTTATCATGAGACCATTTATTCACGATTTCAGACTTGCGCGGCGGACGACGTCGCTCGGCCACAGGTTCTCCACCTTCCTTCTTCTCTGACGCCGCTTCTGACGTCGCGTTACTTGACTCTTCGCCACTGTAACGTACAGTTCATTTTGTAACAGTTGTTTAAATTTGAACCTTATACGGTGGTAATAAGAGTCACGAGTAAACATTAAAGAACATTAGCTATTTTGCTATAGATGGCTAGTTTATCGTTCGCAGTAGCAAGTCCTACATTAACCCCAGTTTCTGAATGACTGATCAACGAAAAATTAAGTAATCACTTTAAATCTTATGTGAAGTACCTAAAAGCATGCTAAAAGCATGGATAATTAGTTTAATTTGATCAAATTAAACTAAATATTCATGCTTTTAGCAACCCAACTAGTACTGCACATGAGATTTAACAGGTTATTAGTTAATTTTTCTTTGATCAGTTTTTCAGAAACTGGTAACTTCAGAACTGTCAGATAAAGACTAGAAGTGATGTGAAAGTAAAAAGGAAAGGAAAGTATTCTCCTATATCCTTTACATCTATGTTTAACTCTGAACGATTTCAGGCTTTTCAATTGCTTGATTACAGAAATAAACGCCCTAATTATAGAAATTACTTCTAATCTTCAAGGGATCTAAAGAATAATATAAACATGACAGATGAACGATCAAATACAGTGCTGCCCTACTAGTTAGTTATGCCGCATAAGCAAAGATGTTTCTTCCTTTCCTATTATGTCTTTTGTTAATAGATTTAACTATAATTACTAGTAGTCGCCTAGTAACCGAAATTCGATAGTAAAGACGATAATAATTGTTTTTTTTATTTTTTATGAATACTTTTAAAAATAATAGCATTCTGCACTACTCGCTATAAAGTATAAGCGTGCAAAATTTCATCCGCGCATTCTTTATAAAAAGGGGTACAAAGTTTTAAGATGTTGTTGTATGCTGTTTGTACAATCTTGGACATTTCTGACTAACGGTAAAGGAAAACATCGTGAGGAAACCTGGACTTCTGATAAAATCTGACATCGCCAAGCGTGGCGATTAATGCTCATACCTTCTCTGTATGAGAAGATGCCATTCCCTGCAGTGGGACAATGACAGGCCGATATTATGATAATGCTGGTGATATCTTACTCAATATTCGTGTCTAAATCAAACATTTCTTTCCTTCTTTCTTTCTAGTATCTTTGTCAGGTGTGCAATATATGTATGATATCTTTAAGATTTCTAAATTCAAAAACCAACTGTCCGTTAATTATTAGTTTTTAATTTTAGTGATAGGCTTGTGTTTGAATACCATCACTAATGATAATGTAGTTATTGATGAATTAAAGTTCGTCATAGACGATGTACAATATAGTTTTAAAATCTGTTTATATATAGCTTGTTTCTTAACGCAAGAGTACTATTAATATGCGTGATTTTTGGAGCTTAAAAAGTAAAAATATTCTCAAGCAGTTACAAGTCTTAAACAGCCGAACAAACATAAGTATCAAAGCTTACATAATGATACGTGTGCGTGTTAGTAGCGGTAATGACCGATGTGCGCATTCAGCCGTGTATAGAAAGTTAACAATAACTGAAATATCTAGGTATACACATGAAATCTGCCAAGGTATACTGCGGCTTCATATATTATTGTTAAGTCTAGATAGAGTTGTGTAGTTTTCGTGATATTATTATTTATTTATTTTTGATGCTAGCATAGCTCCTTACACTTACTATCGGTAAACAAGTAGCGGGTTAAGCAACAAGAGTGCGGCTGGCTCATAGATGGGTAAACACATTGCGTGGTTCGGACGCCTTGTTAAAAATCGATCTTGGCTGTTACTATGTTGATAACAGTCCTGAGGACCTGATACTAGGTTGACCACTAACCACTCGTTATGAAGAATATTATTTTAAACAGAACGAAGTATAGAGAATCCTACAGTTTTTTTTTTCTTTACGGCTTTTTCAAGCCTTGAAGGGATAGGCAGACATGTACATCACCAACTTTATAAAAAGGCGAGTCAATTCAGACTTCGGGCTCATACTGAGCTGAGAACTTCTCGACAAAAAAAACCTAAGATCCCGATGTGAGAATCATGTCTATAAAAAAATACACCTATAAGTAATATTGCTTAACTTACGAGTCATAATACCGAAAGGCCAATCTCGAGATAGTCCTGTTAACAAAATGGACAGATAATTATGTTCAAAAAAATAGTATTTTCTCTAAAACACACTAACAGGCAGACATTGAATCTATTCACCAAATATACTAACGGCTTCTTAACACCTTAACATACACATCTATACTCCCTTCTAAATACATGCCCTTCAAAACGATAAAATTATTCACGTCCGTTTTATTCTAAAAAACTAGTTTATTACGTAACAAGGTCAAGGCGAACAGAAAACACCCTAAAAGTGTACTAGTACTACAAAAGGCAACAGATAGAGGGTTCTGAATCTCTTGATGTACGGTCAGCAACAAAAGCAACAGATTCCAATAACATTAAACATTCACTTTAATTAAATTGTTGCATTATAATATATCTTGTAAATTGCATTACAGTTATTTTAGAATAGTATTAAGTTTGCCCAAAGCACAATGCATTAATTGGGCTTATATTGTCGAAATTGTATTGTCCACTAAGCATGATAACTCACATGTAAAAGGCATTTTGCTAAGGTAGTAGACAAAGTCAAAAGGGCAGGCAACAGTTTGCTGGACATCGGTAATAAAATAGTTTCAATATCTTTAAAATAAAATTAGAGTGATTTTAAAATAGTGTAAAGTTTGCCCAATGAACGATGTATTAATTGGGCTGATATTGCCGGGATTTTATTGCCCACTAAGCATGATGACTATCAAATGTAAAAGGCATTTTGTAAAGGTCCTCGACAAAGTCTATGCCCAGCAGACTGTTGCCTGCCCTTTTTAAAAACTAAAATGTTGATCTACTTTTGTTGCTGACGTACTTTATAACAACTGGTTTTATAGGGAAAGCATGCTTAGTATCATTACATAAAGAAGCAACAACGTTTAAATCGGCAGTTACGCGATGATAGGAGTATGTCTTAGTTAAGAGGACATCATGTATTTAATGTGTATATAAACTGACGGACTCATAAACTGCATCAAAGTTCAGGATTACTTTGAAATTATTTTTTTTAATAAGTATGCAAATTTTTAGATTAAATTATATAAATATGGAGAGACTGGCTCTTAATCTTAAAAAAAAGCAAAATTTAAAAATAGAACTGCAGTAAAACAAATGAATTTACTCGTAGTATCAGATTTGCGTTTTATTTAAAGCAAAGTTTAAAATTGATTCGAATTGATTTTTTATTCTTTTGTCAATGGAATTATGGTTGAAAAACTAACCCAACAATTCTGCTAGTAACAATAGTTACTCAGAATTGTTAAACAATAAGAAGAAGGTTAAAGGAAGCGGATATCACCCCTTTTAGACCAGCAAATAGTCTAAAGTTGTCTGTAGCTCACAAACAACCTCGCTCAATATTTGCGCGTGATCACCTAAATTGGACAGAAGAGCAATGGGCCTCCGTATTGTTCACGGACGAGTGTAGGACATGTTTATATGGTGCAGATGGTCGCAAAAGAGTCTATCGTCGACGTGGGGAGCGATATGCTCAAAGTTGCATTGAGGAGCGTGTTCCTTTTGGAGGCGGTTCGTGTATGGTCTGGGGTGGCATATCGATGAACGGGCGAACAGAACTTGTGTTCATAGACATGGTCCGTCAAAACGGTAATAGAGGGGGTTTGACTGCACATCGTTACATAACAGAGATCTTAGAAGATCACGTGGTGCCTTACATGGGATTCATAGGCGAAAATTTTACTTTAATGCAGGATAATGCCCGGCCGCACGCTGCTGCACAAGTTCGACAATATTGCGAAGAGGTTGGGATACGTACAATGAATTGGCCAGAACGCAGCCCGGATCTTAATCCCAATTAGCATGTTTGGGACAATTTAAAAAGAGCTGTATATGCGAGAAATCCTGTGCCCACGACAGTGGCAGCACTAAGAACAGCACTTTCAGAAGAATGGGACAATATTCCGCAAAATCTTTTAATAACCCTAATAAAATCTATGCGGAACCGATTAGAATCCGTAATAAGGGCACGTGGAGGTAATACACCTTATTAAAACATAAATAAACCCTTGCATAAAGTTTGTGTCTATTGTTAAAACCATTTTTTTTATTAAACCAATTTTCGTTAAATTTCTGCTTTTTCTTCAAAAAAGTCTTGGTCCTTTCCAGGACACAAACTTAAACTTAAGGATATGACCCTACGCTGTTTTAAAGTGCACGACCCAATCTAGAGGTTTCAATTTTAATCTGTATAGAAAGTTTGCATACTTGGTTAAAATATTTATTTCAAAGTCGTCTATTACTTTGGTGCAGTTTATGAGTCCGTCAGTGTATTTATGTATTTTATTGGTCACAGTTTCTGTGACTCAGCAGCAGTGCCTTCACGCAACTGCTAAGCAAAAGATAAAACTGTTCTATAATTTTTATTCTCAGTCTGATTGTATTCTTTTGATATTATTTTATGTTTCTAAATTCGCCGCGACACTAAGGTTCTTCCTTGGGCGTTGTCTTTTTATTAGTAAAAAAAGCCACATTCACTTTATTACTACGTTACACATTAAAGTTGCATGATAGAAAATATTTCATGAACGTTTGTTGATCGATCAAGCCGTTAACTATAACACCGCTAATGATGGTCTTTGGTCTTTTAATCGGAACCACATATATAATATTCCATAATATCTATTAGGATAGTAAGCACTATGCCTGGCCTACATCAGGCAATATATACATACATTTGGTAGGCAAACACAGTGTCATCAATTGCATGTATATAAAAATTTCAAGCATTTTAATTAAAGAACATTTGACCACGTGACCTCGCGAGTAAGTCTATTTCAATTTAATATTGTTCTGAACTTGTGTGGCTGCGTTACCCAACTTTGTTGGTAAACGCAGCCAGCAACGCAGTTGGTACTTACGCAAGCAATGGCGACACGTGAGGACACCGAAATATAGAACATATAAATATAAGGATGCATATTTTTATAATATTTTAAATGTTCATCATCGGTCTGAAAACACTGCAGGACATACGCCTCTACGAATGTGAGGTATTTGTAAGAAAAAAAGAAAGAAAGAAATATAGTACTTATAGGTAATTTGTATATTTGCTATAGTCACCTTATTAGGCAGGTTCGTTTTTAGATAAGGAAAGATGGCGCGCTTTGAAAGAATCCTATGTTCAGCAGTGGACTACCGTGGGCTTACGATAATAATGATATTCATACAGTATACAGAGCATGCAACATTTAAGTACAAATTCGGTACATCGAAGGCATGCTACATTTAAAAACAACAGTCTTAAGTTCTTCTAATACATACCTTATAACATAATAACTGTCGAGGCGAGTGGTATTCCTAATTGTTAGCCAAAACGGCTAGTCAGAATCTATCATTATTTTAAAGCTCATTGTTTCAAAATGCAAATGATACAGCAAAAGTGTGAAATAGCATCTCACAGGCCCATCCAGTTTATCATCATAGCAATTTGAATGGAGACCACAGGTTTATTGATTACTAGCTGCCCGAAGCGCGGTTTCACCCGCGTCTTTGGTTACTGCCCTGCTCCCATTGCCAAAAACTTTATGAACGATTTAAGTGAAAAAGGCAGTTCATGTTAGCAATAACTGACACTTCTAAAAGAGGAGTTCTTTATGAACTTGAAAACCAGTACCTGGCTGCAGTTCGGTCGTCGTGTTCATAGAAAGTGCCTCTCTTGGGAATGTATTGAGGATTGCTTCTGTCTTCGTCATCGTCTACCCGGCGTTCGGTCTCCTGAAATTGTAGAACATCATTTATTATTAGGCTACAACAAAGGCAAAAGGAGGATAAAATGCGGATTATATTAACAGAAGGCTGCTTTTTTTAAGTAAGCAGTCAGTGCTTGATTCTCAACCATTCAAATGGAGCTTCCCAAATCCAAGAGAAATATTTATGATCAACTTGCCTGACAAAGCACCTCAAAGTCAAAGAAAATTGATATTTTCAGCTGTTCTTTAAATGAATTTGCAAAAGTGACTACGGACACACTACACCACGGGCGGTCTCGAGGCGCCGCTGGCGGCCGCGGTACTTTTTCGAGTTTTACAAACGATACTAGTCTTTTAAACATGTAGATAAAGTTTAAAATTATTTCTTGTCAGCCGCGGCTCTGCTTGTCGCCTCGCGCCGCTGCCTTTCCGGTGTAGAACAGCCCTAACATAATAATATTATATAGTTCCTTATTATCGCATTAGTAGAGCCCTATAATGATAATAATATGTCGTGATAAAGTTTACCCATTGTACCTATGCATACACGTTCGTCAAAAGGCCGAAATCTAAAACTTTTCACCTGCTCTATCCGAAGGCCTTGTAACTTACCGATTTCACTACTGTGTTTTCGAATCTCTACTCGGATCGGCAATCGGCAAACGGTTGAAATTAGAAATTTTTGATGTGAATTAAACCTAATTACTCCATGTGCAAATTGCGTTGAAATAATTATGTTGATTTGTCGACAAAATGAGTTAAAGTAATGTAGTGTATAATTATATGTAGGTATTGTTTTACTTGTTATCCTTAAAGGAAAAAAATAAAAAGTGGAACAATATCATTTAGCAATAATTTACCTTATTCCTTTTGACACAAGATAAAAAGTTCCTAAAGACACGTAATTTGACTTGCAAGCCATTTTTAGAGTCATTTTCTCTTGCTTCATTAAACTATTGTAGAAATTAGTTGATCCACGTATTATATTATAATAAAAAAAACTATCTAGTACTTATATAAATAAACAAAATTTCTCTTAATCAGTTACGTAAATTTTGAGATATACTTAATTTAAAATTTAAAACAAAAGTTATAGTAATTAGCAATTTAAATAAATACTATTATACGACCGTAGACCAAATGTTTAAATGTTTTATAAGAAATCTTTTTCATTTCAACTAGCCACGTAGTAAAAGCCACGAATTTAAAGATTTGATATTTATATAGGTAGTTAATTTAAACACAAGAAAGCTTTACTTAATAAATTTCCCATCCCTTTATGTTTACTTTTATAGTAATATAAATTCCTTCAATTTTTCAAATAAAAGAATATAACACATACATACTTATTAATAAAAAATAAACCATCCTATCTAACACATTTAAATAATTTACTATTAGCATAGCCATAAAATAATTTCTTTCGCCTTGCTCTACTGGCCGTTTAATTAAACCAGTTTTCTGATATTTAATCATAAACCGAGACTTAGATAAATGGATGGAAGTAGAATCCAAGCGGAAATGCTAAGGAAGAACGGAAGATTGTCATAGACATACATAGAGAAAATAAGGGATATGTGGAAGAGCCAGATTACTTAGAGGTATCGAAAATCTACAAGCGTGGATTTAAATTAATAAAGGTTAATGAAAGTGAATTTTGCAAAATGCCGTCAAGATCGTGAAACACCGCAGCAAAATTTTTACTATTGTTACTGTTAAGTCTACTGAAAAAAATTCTGCGCAAGATTTAGCTTTATATAAGAATCGCCACTGCAATATTAATTAGGTAGGTACCTTTATGGGAATCATAGGAGGTATTTTGATACCCATACTGTTTTACAGAACAGTTTTAAAGTACGAAAATTGGACGGCTGGCATATCAGACTTTAAAAAAAATTCGACTTCTGCTTTCCCCCGGAAAAAAATCTATTATGCCCTCGAAAAAGAAATAAAGCCTATTTTACTTCCCCACTGCATGGCAAAGGCCTCGTCTTATATAGAAAAGGCATGAGCATTAATCACCACGCTTGCTCGAAGTAGACTGGCGATTTCGGACTTTAAATCCAGGTTTTCATCGAAAAGAATATCCAATAAATATTTGCTTTTTTGAATTTGACATTAAAATGTAATATCGCTCGTTTGTTCTACTTTCACAAAATTTTATTATCGTACAAAAAATAGGACGGATTTGAACATATTTCAGCACTTTAGGTGCGATTAAAATATTAATTTAGATAATTCATCTGTCAGATCGGCAAGCAGGATTAGAATCGGCCGATTTCAATGTATAGGTACTATTATTTATATAAAGCGGAAGAGATTGTTCGTTTGTTTGAACGCGCTAATCTTTGGAACTACCGTATGATAGCCCAGTTCGTGAGGAACCTATGTAACATCATGCTACTGGGGACGGGAGCAGAGCAGTAAGCAAAGACGCGGGTGAAGAAACCGCGGAAAACTAGTTCTAAATAGGACGACAATATACCCTGACCTGGGAATCGAACCAGGGACCTTCACATGGCAGACTGTACACAGTATCACTGAACCACCGAGACAGAATAAATAAATAAAATAAAATTCATTTAATTTAGATAATTACATCCATATTAGGTAAGTAGGTACATCATTAAAATTATTATATTTCAATTATAAATTATTAAATACAAAATAACATTTAATAAATTAACACATAACACTAATTACACAATAATAAATAATTAATAAATAAAATAAAATCACATTAAATAATATTATAGACATCCAATAGCAATAATAAATAAATAATTAAAACAAATACCCGTCATACATGTCTGTCAGAGCAATGTCTAATATATGTGCAGTCCAACCGGGCTGCGATCATTGCTAGGACGGCATTGGAGCTGGCCCTCACCCTGCGCACAAAGGACGCGCACCGCTTGCGCATGGTGGCGTAGAAACAGTCGGTGCGCGCTTCCGCAAACATGCCCGAGGCGCTGCAGAAGCGAGGCAACCCCAACATCGCCCTGAACGCATTATTATACTGGATACGGAGGGCGCTGTAGGTAGCTTGCGTGTAGTTTGCCCACAAGCTGCACGTGTAAAAGGAAGTGCAATAGGCTTTAAACAGCATGACCTTAATATGATTAGTACTACGCGCAAACCTGCGAGCAATCATATTAGCCCGTTTCGACAACGCCCTCCGTTCCCGTTCGATGTCAACATGATCCTTCAGGTCGAATGTCAACCAGTGCCCCAGGTACTTAAATTGTTTCACCCTCTGCAGTGGGGTACCATTCAATATTATTGGTGGTACTGTTTGAGGACACTTGGTACTGCTCCGAAATACCATGTACTGACTTTTACCAGCGTTATAAACAAGGCCATGCTTACAAGCGTACTCTTCGCATACTCGAAGCAGGATCCGCAGACCACAGACTGATGCGCTCAGCAGCACCATGTCGTCCGCATAGCTTAGATTATTTACACATATATCATCAATGTGGCATCCAACATGCATGCTGCTAAGCGCAACAATCAAAGCGTTCATGTAAATATTGAACAGAGTTGGTGACGTCAAACCACCCTGTCTCACCCCACATTTTATTTTATAGGGTTCCGACATTGCACCCGCCCACTTAACAGTGTTAACCTGGTGTGTATACCAATACTTAAACATGTTAATAAGTTCGGGGGGCAGCTTGATACTTTCAAGCTTTTCCCATAATATGTCATATGACACCAGGTCAAATGCCCTGGACAGGTCGAGGAAACACGCGTAAACCGGCGTCCTACGTTTCGTATAGTAATTGACGGTATGCTTAAGACACAATATAGCACTCTCTGTTGACAGGTGTGGGCGAAAACCAAATTGGTTGTCATGCAGGGTTATATATTTGTCCAAATGTGTGTTAAGCAAACCGTCAAAAACCTTAGCAACTATTGTTGCTAACGAAATAGGCCTATAATTAGTTTTGTCAGCAAGGTTTCCCGTTTTATTTTTAACAACAGGCACAACAACAGTCTTCATAAACTGACAAGGCAAATAGGAATGACTTACGCAAAGAGAGTACAACAATGCCAGAGTTCTCGAGATATGTGGCCCGGCGTGCTGTAAGTGCTCAATGCTGAGACCGTCATGGCCTGGTGATTTAATATTGAATAGATTTTACAAATATTACTAAATATTTTAAATTTTGTTGTTTTTGTGTACACATTCTAACAAGGTTAGTTGTGCATAAAAACGTGTACGATTCCCAACAGATTAATAAAATTGTTTTGTTAGTCAGAGTATTATATTTCGCATTCGTTACCTAAGTCCCCGCAGACATAGTGCTGCTTCTAATATAAAATGTTGTTTTAAAAAGGAAAGATGGATCATATTGCATACTTTGGTAGTTAATAAAAACTTTGTCAGTTCGTCTAGCAAAAACAAAAAAAAACTGAATTACTCGATGGTAAGCAGACGGATCAGTGCAATTTGCCAGTGACTTCTTCGTATTTGTTTGTATAACCCTGCATTGGTAAAACTTTCGCAATACACAAATATTATAACTATAAAAACTAGGTCAATTAAATATTTTAAGTCAATGACGTTTGTTTATGAAGTATAAAAGTAGGCATTAAATACAATATTTTTTTTATAATAACCATTCTACCCATACATACCTACCAGCCTAGTATCCACAGTTAATAATAGTGGAACAGGAGTAAGAGAGAGAACGCAAGAGAGTCGTTAAAAAACACCAATACGTCTCTCCCAAGGGGCGAAGTTTAATAATCACCACGCTTGGCTTGCTGGTTAGTGATCGCAGTAAGGTGATAGTAAGCAAGTAATCACCTCTTACCCACAGGAAGATATTGGGTGATATCTTATTCTAGACCGAAAATCACATGGCCCTCTTTTACGTGAACGAAATACTTTATGCCTCCCAACTTGGGGTTGGCGAGTTGGTTATGTCAGACTCCCACAGATATACCAACTAAAACTACACAGCCCTGCCTACTACTACCTAAGTAATAAAATAATTATTAAAATATAAAACGTTGCGCTTTAGGTATTTAAAATTGGAAAGCGAGTAAGGTCGAATTTCATCAATTACGCCACTCATTACAAATCATATTTAGAACGTTTAACTCTAATTAATTGTAATTAATTACCATAATTGGAATTAATTAGAATGTTTTTTTTTATTAATAGTTTAATTTTGACCGTTCAATTACAGAAAATTTATTACTGGGCCGCTTTAATAAATTGTTTATTTACATAATTTCATAATGTGTATTGGGGGTTGCGTTTACATTGATCCTAAACTAAGTTAGGCCTATCTCGAGCCCTGTTTGATTTGTATTATATGATTTTGTAGGTATTTTAACTCCTATACAATTACTACTGATACGTACCACATAATAGAATAAACCAATACTTATAAGAAGTACCAGAATCGCAGAAACATCTAGGATATCAAATTATAACCATTACTTAAAATTTTAAAGATAATAATTTTACATGTTAATAATATGCTCCTGAATGAAAAATAAAACAATGAACTACTACTGTTATAATTGTGACAACCCGCTGCCTGAGACTGTGAGATGACATACAAGTGCGATAGTTTACAACTATTTCACTGACCTAGTTTTCACAGGTTTATTGTTTTGAATGCATAACGGTATTGTTTGTAAACATACTACACTATAATAGACTTACTATAAAGCAATTATATAATATGGGAATTTGATAGAATATAAAATTGTGTATCTCGTTGTCTTTAATACCAATAAAGACTATTTTATTAACACATATGCTGCCTTATACTTAACTGTGAAACAAGCCATTCCAAAACTAAGAGATTACGAATCAATTAAAATGTTGGAATTTATGTTGTATTTCTAATAGATAAGTTTACTATGGCTCTACAACACCGTCATCAAACCAATACTCTCTTATGGGGCAGTAGTCTGGGGGCCGAGAACTAAACTGGACACTATGGCAAACAAACTTCAACGGATACAAAGGTTAGCATGCATGGCTATTACAGGCTGCTTCAGGACCACACTGACGGCGGCTTTAGAGGCTATGTTGGGCCTCCCACCGCTTCCCCTCTACATCCAACAGGAGGCAGCAATGACGGCCCTACGCCTCAAAACACTAAACTTGTGGTACAAAGGTAAAACAAAACATATGTGTCCACGCCCCACTGGGTAATTCCGACCACTGTTTGGTCTGCGCCTCAGTGCCTCTTGTTGCTCCCCCACGACGTTCGGAGGTAAAGCGACGACTATGGCACTACTCGTCAGCAGACTGGGACGGTATGCGGGATTACTTTGCTTCCGTCCCATGGGCATTACGCTGCTTTAAAGACAGGGATCCGTCGCAAAGTGCTACTGCTGTCGCTGGTGAGATCTTGTTAGGTATGGAATATTACATTCCATCCTCAGATGTCACCAGTGCCGGCAAAACGCGTCCCTGGTTCAACCGTGAGTGCGCCGACACTGTTAAACAAAAAGAATCGGCGTACCGCGCTTGGATCAGGGCCCGAGCACGGCGCGACCCTAGCTTGGATCGCCTAAAAGCAGCGTACAACAAAGCCACTAGGGAATGCAAGAGGGCTTACATCAGAGCGGATGCCCAGCGCATTGCACGGATTGGGCAAGAACTCATTTCGCATCCTACGGGTAGCCGTAGCTACTGGCGACTAGCCAAGGCCGTGCAATCCAACTTCTGCAAGCCTTCGCTGCCCCCCTTGAAATGTCCTGATGGATCGCTGGCCCACGAGCCGCAAGAGAAAGCAAACTTGCTTGTAGAACTCTTTGCAGCTAACTCCCGAATCGACGACCGTGGCTTGCACCCGCCGACTATATCTGGCTGCGACTCCGTTATGCCTAATATTCGTATTAGGCATCGTGATGTCCGTGCGGAACTAAGGTCGCTCGATGTTCGGAAAGCCAGCGGACCGGATGGTATTCCAGCGGTGGTTCTTAAGAAATGCGCAGCGGAGTTGTCTCCTGCATTGACGCGCCTATTCCGCCTATCTTATTCCTCGGGAATTGTGCCGGAGGCTTGGAGAGAGGCGAATGTTCAACCCATTCCCAAAAAAGGGGATAGGTCCGAGCCAGTCAACTATCGACCCATAGCTGTCACCTCAGTTCTCTGCAAGGTGCTTGAGCGGATAATAAACTCCCAACTAGTCCGCTACCTAGAGGGTCACTCGTTAATTAGTGACCGACAATATGGCTTTAGGTCAAAACGGTCTACGGGTGACCTTCTAGCGTATATCACGCACCAATGGGGTGAAGCTATGGACAGGCATGGCGAGACCTTGGCCATCGGCCTTGACATAACCAAAGCCTTCGATAGAGTCTGGCACCGTTCGCTTCTGTCCAAGCTTCCAGCATATGGTCTGCCACCCCAGCTGTGCAACTGGATTGCCGCATTGCTGCGTGAGCGCCGCATTAGAGTCCTTTGTGACGGATCGGCCTCCAATTATTTGCAGGTCAACGCTGGGGTGCCTCAGGGGTCCGTCCTGTCGCCCACTCTGTATCTTCTGCATGTCAATGACATGTTGTCCCTTGGCAACATTCATTGCTATGCAGATGATAGTGCATGGGCGATATCTCGGACATCCTGCGGCTAAACAGACTGACATCGAGGCAAAACGCCTAGAACTTGTCGCTGAGCTCGACCAAGTATTATACCGCATTTCTAAATGGGGTTGTGAGAATTTGGTCGAGTTCAATGCCAAGAAAACACAGGTGTGCGCGTTCTCTGCAAAAAAATCTCCGTTCCTTCCCCTTCCCTCTCTTCAGAACACAGCGTTACCACTACAGGATAGCCTAAGTATCCTGGGTATGGACATCAGCCGAGATCTCAACCCCAAGAACTACATCGAGTGCGTCATTAAAACCGCCTCCTGTAAACTCGGTGTCCTGAACAGGGTGAGGCGGTACTTCACGCCCGAGCAGCTCTGTCTTCTTTATAAGACACAGGTTCGTTCCTGCGTGGAGTACTGCTCTCATCTTTGGGATGGCTCCGCACAGTACTTACTGGATGCACTCGATAGGTTGCAGCGGCGAGCAGTCCGTATCATCGGAAGCCCGGAGGCTACTAAGACCCTTGAGCCTTTACAGCTGCGAAGAGACATCGCCTCAATGGCCGTCTTCTATCGCCTTTACCATGGAGAGTGTTCTGAAGAGCTCTTTGAATTAATCCCACCCTCTCCCTTTTTGTCCAGAACAACACGTGCGGGACTAAAGTGCCACCCTTTCACAGTGGAATCTAAAGGGTCTCGAACCAAACGGTTCAGCACTTCATACTTTTGTCGCTCAATTAAAGCCTGGAACTCTTTGCCAGCGCATGTGTTCCCATCTAATTTTGATCCTGGGTCTTTTAAGCGGGGCGTGAAAAAGCATCTCAGTAAGCCGCCATAGTGGAGGCCACCATACCAGTAGTTTGGCTTTTGGAATGGTGTCCGCCACTTCTGGATTCCACTTACTGCTTACCATCAGGCAGAGTGGAGTCACTTTGGTAGGCTAATAAAGAAAAAAAAAAAAAAATATGTCTCTACTTGAGGGACTGACAAATGAATTTCCTATAATCAATGCGGTAAACGACCGCATACCGAAACAATTTGTCTTTGACAAGAAATACAAAATACAACTGCATGAGGACCAGAGTTGCGAGGGATTGCGACTAGGGGAACTCAGGATATTTACAGACGGATCTAAAACAGGCACAGGGACCGGAACTGGGATCTTCTCCAAAGATTTAAACATGCACATATCAGCACCGTTGGGGGCCGAAAACACTGTCTTCCAAGCTGAGTGTATGGGTATCTCCCTGGCAGCCTCGGCGATCCTAGCAAGAGAGGTCAGGGATCATTCCATCCGCATACTCTCGGACAGCATGTCTGTTCTTCAAGCGCTAGGAAGCCATACAATAAATTCCAAACTAATATATGACTGCCACCAAAAACTATGTAAGGTAGGTAACAATAACAACATCACTATACAATGGATCAAAGGGCATAGCGGCTCCCGAGGTAACGACGCAGCCGACGTGCTTGCGAGGGAAGGCTCAGCTATGAATGCCGTGGGACCAGAACCCACGGTTGCCATCCCATTTCTTACCAGGGTGAACCCTTTGGTCACCTACGTGACCAAAGGGTTCACCCTGGTAAGAAATCACACCATAGATCAACACAAAAACACATGGAAGAACCATACCGAGTGCAGGCAGGCTAAGGAAGCACCGCCAGAGCTGAATGCTCGCATCACGAAACTGGTGCTCCGACTGTCAAAACAACAACTTCGCACAGTCACGAACGCCATCACTGGTCATGGCTCTTTCAAACACCTATTTGTCATGAGAATTACAGACAGCCCGCTTCGCAGAGCCTGCATGCGGGCAGACGAAACAACAGCACACATACTGCTACACTGCCCTGAGGTCGCCACATACAGGGCAAGATACTTTGGCGACCCAAATTCACTCCAAGAGATTGTCGGGGACATCAAAAGTCTGCTGGCCTTCCTCGAGGAGCTGGGATGGATCGAGTGATCGCCCCCACCCACACGCAAAATACGCGCACAGTCGTGGAGTTGCGGAAAACAGCCCGTTAAAACCAATACCAATACCAATAGATAAGTTTGAATGTCCTTTTTCACCTGTTGTGGAGTTTTCTCAAACAGCCCGTTCATACATGTTCTTTGGTAAAAAATTAAATCACAAAACTAATTGTTAAGACTACAGTGATAGTTATACTACAAGTCACTACAGACTGTCCCATGTTGATTAAATGATTTACCTATAGTCATTTAACTTGAGACTAGTTTTCTTCAGCCACGTTTTTACTTACTGCTCTGCTCTGGTCGACAGTAGCGTGATGTTGCATAGCCTATAACCATCCTCAAGAACTGGGCTATCATATGCAAAAAGAATTATTCATATCCAACTGGTAGTTTCAGAGATTAGCGCGTTCAAACAAAAAAACAATTAAACTCTTCCGAAGTACTGACAAAAAGTGTATAATAAGTTTTATCTAATTATAAACTTTAAGTAACAATATTGTGTATCATAAATTGAAAAGTAACCAGTTTTACAAAACATTAAAAATCAATATCATTCTAATTAAAAATATGAATACCTACATTTAATTTGAATTTCTATAAATTATAATTTTTTTTTATTTCTTTGAAGTATTTTGTTCTTTGTCTGCAAATATTAAAGGAAACATCAAGGAAACCTCAACTACACTGAAGGCTGAAATTATCTGTATTGTTTGAAGAACTCTAAATTATAATGTGAACAAATAATTATGCAGCTATATAATTGAAGACATGAGTGGATGAAGGGGTTATGTAACATTTTTAAATAAAATCTGTTTTTGCGTCGAATGAAGGTGTTATGTGCTTACAAACTATATTAAACCTTAAAACAACGCCTTTTAAGTTTAGTTTTAGAAAAAGCAAGTGATGAAGGGGTTATGTACCAACATAAAATAATAATCACACTGAATAAAAGTGACATGGGCACTTAACATTTTTTTTAATTTAAAACTATATAAATATATGACTTTTTTGCGCGGATGAATAAGGTAAGTGCAAGCAAACGCGCGGGTGCGTCGCATTGTTCTGGATGAAGGTGTTATGTGATTTACTTATCTCTTTCTTCCATTTTGCGTCGTGTTAAATCTCGCTAGTGCATTGTGTTATTCTGGATGATGGAGTTATGTGATCTACTTGTCTCCTTCTTTCATTTCGCGTCGCTGTTACTCGTCTCTTTCTTTCAGTTCGCGTCGTGTTTAATTGCGCGGGAGCACGGGTCACGTACGCACGTGGCGGGTGTTTTGTTTATTGTTTTTATTTGATTAAAACCAGTGTTTTTACTTATTTATACGTATAATAATGTCAAGAGCTAAAAGGCTTGTAGATGCTGCTATTAACTCTTATAACGGCAATCCTAACCTCGACATCTTCGACGAAGGTAAGTTTTTCTGTATGAATAATGAATGTATTTTATTTAGATATCTATTAACATAACTGCCTCGTTGGTCTAGTGGTCTTAGTATAGAACTGTTGTACACGAGATCGCGGGTTCGATTTCTACATAGGACAAAACTTTATGTAACCCACAAAGGTTTTTTCTAGGTCTGGGTGTAATTTCTATGTATTATAAGTATGTGTTTACAAAAAAAAGTATATAAGTATGTTTATCCGTTGTCTAGTACCTATATTACAAGCTTTGCTTAGTGAATGTGTGGGTGTATAATATTATATTATTCTTATTATTATTTAAGTTTAAATAAGAGTCACTGTTTTTTCTAGATCTACATTCAAGACTGAAACAAAGATTTATACTTTTAGGATTCTACACGTGGTAAAAATGTGGTATCTACACCTAAATCATAAAGAGTATATTTTTACATCCTTTGGTAAGCAAGGAACGACTTTCGTATGGTATTGCAAACTAAATAGTGCACCCCTCGTCTAAGGATAGTGGTTTGATGTGGGTATTAACTATTCGCCTATTGCTTTATTTATTTAATCTTCTAATTTAACATACTTCATTGATCTACAAAACGGACACCTATAATGTGTTATATTGTTTGTGTGTTGGGTAACGGTGTGTTTACGTACTACAAATAGTACGAATTCATTGAGTGAATGTATTTTACGAGCATGAATACTCTGTGGAGTCGATTTTAAACAAGATGGACCAAATTCAGAGTGCTTTGACTTCTATCGCAGATCTTAACACTTCAATCACCCTAATCCATTCAATAATTTCTTGTTTGGCTGGCGTGGTTACTTATTCATTTTTCAGCATTACCTACTTACTTACCTGTTTTAAGTGCTTATTGGTTATGCAGGGTGTAACAATACAATAAGTAAAATAAGCTTTTAATTCACTTTACTTTTGCAGATGGGACAGAAGCAATAGAAAATGTGCCATCAACGTCAAAAGATAATAACAACATTATAAATTATTATGAGGAGCCTCAGTCTACTCCTCTGCAATCACCATCTATATTTACTAATATAATTTCTATAAACCAGAATGATACTGTGTTGATTACCGATAATTCTGATAGTATTATAGAACCATCAGAAGAAGAAATTTTAGACTTGAATCTACTGCATTACCTGCGAAGTAAACGTTGTTACTCCAATCTTAATAATGTTTCGCCGTTAAATTTAGATGAAATCGAGCATGAACATGTTAATATTCCCGATTTTTCTTCAGGCAGTGACGAGGTTTATATCCCTAAGAGTTTCTCGTCCAATACAAATCTCAGTGTCGCTGACAATTTTATAGCTGATGCAAACTCCTCACAATCAAGTGTAAAAGAAACACAGCAAAATACAGAAAGAAACGATGAAGTCCCAGTTACATCAAGTAAACGCAAACAGTTTCCTCCCAAAGGAAACAAATCAAAGAAGCGTCCAAGAAATGAAAACCAATGGAAAAAGAAAAAGTCTGCTTTAGCACGAGAAAAAGGGGAAGAATACTTTTCCTATAAAAATAAAGTTATACCACGGAAAACAATAAACGAAGGGGTACTATGTCATGAAAACTGTAGGCTAAACTGTTCTAGCAAATTTAATAGAGAAGAAAGACAGAATATTCTACAAGATTTTTATAAATTAGACGTAAATAGTAAAAACGCTTTGCTATTTAGTTCTATAATAAGCAAACCCGTCACGCGACGTCGTACTAACGCCAAAAAAAATAAGTCTGCGACCTACAAATATTTTATTAAACACAAAAGCTTAACAACAGAAGTATGCAAATTGGGATTGTGTGGTCTATACCAAATATCGCGAAAGAAGGTGGATATTATAATCGACAAAATCAAGAGTGGTGCTTCTGTTCCACTTCCTGATAGAAGAGGCAGACACAATAATCGACCCCATAAAACGGATGAAGAGGTTATACAACGCATAAAACTGCACATATCAAGCTTCCCGGCTGAACAGTCTCATTACTCGCGTAGCAAAAATATATACAAACGTTATTTGTCACCAATTTTAAATGTCACTAAAATGCACGAACTTTATTTAACGATGTGTGAGGAGCTAAATTTAACAGATAAATATAAAATTAAGAAAAGTACATACAACAAAGTGTTCGTTACTGAATTTAATCTCTCTTTTGGATACCCCAAGAGCGACACATGTGCAACTTGTGATGCTGGGAATTCAAACGAAGAGCATGTTTCCAATTACCACGCCGCGATTGAAGCCATGGCAACTGATAGAGCCAAACCCAAAGAATGTAATGGATTATTATACCTTACAGTAGACTTACAACAGACCATGCCACTTCCTAAAATACCAACTTCTAAGGCATTCTATTTACGCCAGATTTGGTTTTATAATCTGGGCATCCATGTTGTTGACCAGACCAAACAAAAAGCTGTCTGCTGCACGTGGACCGAAGACGTAGCCGACAGAGGTAGTGTTGAAGTTGCTAGCTCACTACTAAGATTTGTAGAAGTGGATCAGTCTTGTCGCAATAAGGATCATTTACTTATATGGTCGGACTCCTGCGCTGGACAGAATAAAAATTTTAACGTTATAGTACTCTACCAATACATGATTATGAAGGGTTATTTTAAAATTATTGACCACAAATTTCCCGAAGTTGGTCATTCCTATTTGGACTCTGATAGAGATTTTGGCCGAATCGAAAAGGCCATGCGCAAGCATGAGGCAATATATGCGCCTGAGCAATATCGAGAGATTATATGCAAAGCATCTCGAAACAATGTTGTTATCGACATGACGGACCATTTTCGTAAAATCAACGACTTGCAAAATCAACTCAATTTGATAAACAGAAAAAAAGATGAAAACAAGCAAAAGGTCAACTTCAGGGATGGTATTAAATGGATAAGGGTAGAAGAATTTGGTGCCTACTTATACAAAGAAAGTTATGATGAAATGATGCCATTTAAAAAAGTGGATATATTAAAAAAAAGAGGTCAAGTAGAAGACTTAATAGTTGAAAGGGTACAAAGAAAATATGGTACAATTTCTGAAGAAAAGAAAGCTAATATTAAAGAACAGATAAAATTTGTGAAACCGGAATATCGTTATTATTATGAAAATATTGTAGGTCAAGATTAACTACATAAAATTTTCATTGTTTTGTTTTTTTTTTTAATTTTGTTATGTGGTTAACTCATTTATTCTTAATTCAAGTATGCAACTTCTTTATAATGAAGCGCTGAATGAAGGAGTTATGTACAGTTTTTTTATAATAAATACATACTCTTACACTTTTCTCTTATTTTTCCACTTCATATTAGTAAATGTGTTTAATTACTATAATTTGACATAAATAGTTAATATAATAAACAAAAAGAAAACCTATTTATCTCAATACCAAACAATAAAACTTTGATGCCTGTTTTCTCAATATTTACAAATTGTATTATATTCCCTTCATCCACTCATGTCTTCAATTGTATTTCAAGTCTAATTAATTAAATAATAAATATTATTACTTTCAGCAGTAGATGCACTTATAACTTATTTTTAAAGGATGTTAAATGTAGTAGTAACTACTCATAATTAACTTCATAATTAGGTCTTATCTAATAATAAACAAAAAGACAGAGAAATTAAAACAGATCCGTTTGCCAGCAATTAATTTTATATAACAATCCTATGTAGTACTAACTCAAGCGTAATACAAGTAGACGTTAATAAGAGATTTAATTGTTTTATCATTATTAGAAACAATATTTATAAACAATAACATGTGTTGTAAATAATTAATGTAAAAAGTCAAATGTAGTAATAAATTGTGGAATAAAATGAAGGTAACAATTTAATAATTTAATTGTAATAATATAGTGATTGTAGGTACCTTATTTTCTGGATCCTGGTCAGAGCGCTCCGAATCACTTCCCTGAGAGTCATAATCGGATTCGTGCTGGCCACCATCCTGCAAACATCCTTGCACTTTTAATAACTGCATTTTTTACACGAATATACTCTTTTGTTTACAACCGACGTGGCGCTAGCGTTTCTAAAATTAAAGTCTAAACACAGCGGCAGCGTTTCAGTGAGTGGTGCCCAATTCGTGACCTCAATATAACTAAAAGAAATGGACATTCCCTCACGCGAACGCCCGAGAGAAAGTAAGCTGTAATACTTTTAAGCGCCAAAACGAAAGTTTACGCTATTGTGACTAGGCTCTGTACTTACGTGCCCAGAGTTATTGTGCTCGATATCTTGTGATGCATCCGAATATTCTTCGGAATCGTCGTGATCTCGACTCCTAGCCACGGACGTCATATCGGCGTCCTCTCTCGTAACTTGAAGTACTTCCAGTTTGGCGGCTGTAATGTATTCTTAACAGATAAAATACGGCGTAATCGCACTCGTAAATTCGTAATGCTGTTGCTAATAAGAAATCCCCCTCTCGTTTTACGAAAAATGAAATGAAAGAACGTCAAAACAAGGGGAATCTAGCGGCCATAAAAAAGTTCCGTTCCATTTAACAGTATGATAATGATGAAGCATCGGTCTTACATTTTTATGAATAGTGAATACAAATATTTCAAGATATGAAGTACTTCTAAAATATCAAGTATTGCATTATATTTGTAATTATAAATTCAGGTAATTACGTGAGAATTAAAATTTAAAACACATTACATCACTTAGAAATTGAGAAACTTCGAGTGCAAAGAAGTGTTTCACTAAATTTTAACTTGGCAATATTAACAAAATACTGTCATTAGTGTCTTTTACCTCAATGATCTATTGTACAATAGAGGTCAGTGTCTTACCTCTAAATTTTACTGAAGAACGATGTGACCTATATAAGTGAAATTTTCTTCTTCTTTTTCCTAAACAGCCTCTTTTGCTAATTTAAGTTAGGAAAATAATACATTGAGCACCTACTTATCTAGGTGAATTGTGAAGCAACACTGTGTAACATTTTGTAATTCTAATTTTGTCAGTAAAAAATTCTTTGCATTTTTCTTAGATTACCACCAGTTATTCGCCAAATAGCAACGGCAAAAAATCCGTGCAAATCGCGAAAAAACTATTATACCACCAGAACGCAAATTTTGTAATGAGTAATGACCATCAATTTTAAATCATGGAAATGTCGCCGACTTCGACTTGCAGCAAGAATGACATCCTTGCTGTCATCCAGTGTGACCGTAGGTGGCAGGATCTTGCCTTTTCAGCAGGCTTAGCCCTTTATTTTACTCTCTGGCATATATGTTATACGCTTTAGCAATCTGGCACTATTTGGCAGTTTAAAGAATTTAAACTGGCAGACTTGGCAGCACAGCTTATTAAAAGGAGTTTGGTGTAGTATGAACGAAAGAAATAGCATTAAGGATGAATATTAAATGACAATGGCAACATTAGCAACAGTAAAAGTAAGACCTTTAGTTCGGGGATGTCCCTTAACATCTCTAATTGAATTTGTAGTTCATTCTATTGTGAATCCTAAAGTGCTGAACAAAATATGTATTTATAATAATTGTACCTTTATTAAAGTTTTCAGTTGTTTTTCTAATTAGCCGGAGTAGAAAAACTATAGGAGACCCAAAATTTTCATTCGGATTTCGTGCGGTGTGAATGTTTCAATTCCTTATTTATCATGAAACGTACATATGAACGATTATATCGCCTAGAGTGGGAGCAGGATCCAATACATTCGTCCTGGTCCTGATTAGCAAAAGCGAAAGAAACAGATTGAAGATGTTTCATGGACTATGGTATAAAACACAGACTAAGTTTGTGCTTAGGTTGTCTAATATAAAAAAAACATGCAACTACTACCTATTAAGCATATGAAGAACATAATCAGATACAATGGGCCAGTGTGACCAACTTTAAATTGGAGATCCTGCCCAGCCTAGGCAAGAAAACTGACAAATCCTGCCAAACTCCACAAAATGCCGAAAAATGCCGTTATAATTTTAATATTTTAAAAATCTTTTAGCCGTTCTAGTAATCTTCTAATGAAGACGTTTTACAAAACTTTTGCACCTAAAATTATAAAGAAATTTTAATACCTACATACCAATACTTCCTACAATTTTCCTGTTATATTGTTAAAAAATGTATGCACACTACTCACCGTCACCGATGACTGCCCACTGTATCCGATCATGTTCTTTTTAATGGTTAGTAGGTCACTACATACGTACCCACGCAACCACTGTTGCGTGTTCTTTTATTTTAGACAACTTAAGCATCAACTTAGTGTTACATGCTTCACACGATTAAACATCTTCATCTATCGCTTTTGCTAATCAGGGCAAAAGAGATGGATCCTGCTCCTACAGCCCTCTCTGGGCGATATAATTGTTCAGCTAATGTTTAATGATAAATCAGGAATAGAAAACATTCACACCGCACGATATCAGAATGAAAATTTTGTGTCTCCGACAGTTTTTCTAGTCCGACTAGTTAGAAAAACAACTAAAGATACAATCATTATAAATATTTTGTTCAGCACTTTAAGGTTTACAATGGAATGAACTACAAATTCATTAGAGATGATATGGGAAATCCCCGAACTAAAGGTCTTACTCTTAATGTTGCTAATGTTGCCATTGTCATTTAAAATTCTTCCCCAATGCTATTTCTTTTGTCGATACTGCACCAAACTCCTTTTATACGCTATGCTGCCAAGTCTGCCAGCTGAAATTCTTTAAACTGCCAAATAGTGCCAGATTTATAAAACGTCAAACATATATGCCATAGAGTAAATTAAAGGGCTAAGCCTGCCGAAAAGGCAGGATCCTGCCACATATGGTCACACTGCAGTGGGCAGTCATCGGTGACTATATTTTTTTCACAGAACAAGTACTAAAGCATAGAAGTACTATTAGTAGAATAAAGCGTACACACTCAGAGACAAATAGAAGTTTAATAGTGCTACGATACCTTCTGACAGTTTATCGATATCGATAGATGAAATTTGTCGATGGGCTATGGTAAATTAACAGACATGCTAATAAAATGAGGTCTGGTTCCATAAAAGCTCTCGTAAACGAACTACAAGAAACAAACGGCCGTTTTACACCTCACCGGAATGGCATAGGCCGGCAGCGGCGCCAGGAGCACTTTCAATGTGAAATAATTTTGAAGTTTTTATTCATGTTTCATGCTGTAAGTTCAAACACAATGTAAACTGTACATGAATAAATTAAATAAATCGAAAATTTAAATATACATGATCGATCCACACACTGCCTCGCATCACGGATCGTAGTGCGAGCGTGCGTGTTCTTGTATTGTTTGTAAGTACCTTTCTTTGTATAGAAATCACGCGTGGTGCAACACTGAAAACGCATTTAAGCGCTGTGTTACTGATCACACGCTTACATGCAGAGAAACACGTACTCACGCGCGTGGGTTCGGGGCCAGATGGTATGGACACCGAGTTCTGCAGTAACGTGCGTGATTGATGATGCAGACCAGTATCGCATCTGCACGCGTGGCACCGTCGCTGCGTCGCCACGCTCCCGCAGCGTAGTGCGGGGCAGTGTGTGGATCACCAAAATACCAGTATCGGCCCTCTGTTTTTTTCTGACTTTCTTAGTATAGCATCAAACAGATACCCCAAGGTAAAAATAAAACACAGCTGTAAGATTCATGTCACAAATGTATGATTATATTTCCAATAATATTGAAACACATTATTACTGCCCCTTAAAATTACAGTTTTGTTTAAGAATGTCCTGATTATTTGTGCATAAGCAGAAATATTTTTTGTTATGTTATGAATTGGTACTTTTAGAAATTTTTTCCCATCAATTTTATCAATAAATTTCGGTAGTCATCTGGAACATTTATTTATTTATTTATTATTTATTTATTGAAAAAGTATTTACAATATCATTACAGATAAAAAATCCAATACGATATCATAAAAAAACCTAAAATTTAAAACAATATAACTAATTACTAATAAATATACCTATTTATTCAATACTATACATTTTTGTGCAACATCTTTGAATTTTGACAGGGTACATTGAAAATATCAATTTCTATAAAATTATTTTAATAAGTCGTATGGTGCGTAACAATGGAGCAAATTTGAGTAGATTCGCCCTCACCGCTGGAACGTTAAACGCGTAGCAACATAATATATAACATAATTCTCTCTTAATTTGCTTCATGGATCTTCCGGTCTGATCTTTCGGAAACCTGCAAAAGAAGACAATGTATGAAACACTATGAAAGGTACAAAGATCGACCACAAAATCGTTAACTACAAATTATAGTAATATTTTTGTCATCTATAAAATATGCAGCACAAGTCACAACACTATTGAACATGACTACACAAATTGGTAAAAATGTAAAATACTTAAAAATTACTGAATCGAATGGCAAACAGACGATTATAATATGATTGCAGTATAGTAAAGTATAAATTACTTAGGTATTTTGCACTTATGTATAGGTTTTTAGTATTATATTATTGGTTTGTTATCTACTCACCGATGGAAGTTGACGATTTAAACTTGATTTTCTTTGCGAAAAGAATGTAATTTACAACCTACAATAACGCAGGACATTGCATATCCAATGGGCTTAATTTTACTTCACAATAGCATTATGTAATTATTAAATAACATATATTATTTCACAAAACAGATAAACAACAATGAAAATTACGAGCGGCGGTATAATCCGACAAAATTGTTTAAAGGCCTTGACAAGTTGGAACATTTGACATTAGTTCGCTTTATATTTCGGCATCCAAAGGTAACCAAAGGTAACCAAATTGACGTTTCTACAGTGTACACCAGCCGTCCTTAGCAAAATTATTTATCTCTTTCTTTTTAATGTATCCGGCTTATTTGGAAAAATAGGACAACTATATGAGGGTGATTAACACTCCTTCTATGCTTTAGTACTTGTTCTGTGATTTTTTTAACATTTTATGAAGATTATAGGAAGTATTAGTAAGTATAGTGCTTAAAATATAGCTTGGTGCCTGCGACATTAGCTACTCCGTTTTTAAAGACAGCTATAGTAAATTCTCTGTTAATAAGTTCGAGTATAAAATTTTTATTAAGACCTTCTTTAATTGTGTAGATAAAAAGATAGTATGTTTTTTACAAAAATATGTTAATATAACTATATCTAATAATAAATTGCAGAACAATAACGGTGTTATAAAATATTTTTATTTACGGTAGCTAACTCTATAAATGCTTTTTGAATACTAGTTAGAGATGCGTAATCGACTGACATAGACAATATCGATGAAATAAATGCATGCAAATTATAATTTAAATGTATTACTAAATAAATTATGAATTTATTTAGAAAGAAATGCTAATGCGTTCCAAATAATCTCGTATTATTTTTAAGTCTGCTAGTACTGCGTGAGTAGTGTCACGACCCAGCGGCATCATCTTGTTTGTGTCAGCAGTACGAGTGCAGAAACGTCGGCATCGTCTTGAATACGTGTTTTTATTCTTCTGTCTTTATTATTGTTACATTATTATTTTTAAGTTTTGTTGTTATTTCCTTATTTGTTGTGTTTGTTGTTAATGGTTACATAATGCCAAAAAGAACACAAAAAACTGTTTTGAACAGTGAATGTCGCGAGTTTGTGGTCCGTTTGCTGGATTATTTTGAGCGCGAGAATCAAAAAGGTGGACCACTACTGCCATTAGAGCAAGTGTGCAATAGAGTCGCTGACGCTCTTGGTATCGGACGAAATACAGTGTCTCGAATCAGCAAAGAAAAGTATGGAGAGCTGCAGCAGATTAGGAGCGCGATGTTCAATTTGCGATCAAGAATTAATTATTAATTTACAAGACTGCTCTAGTGATGAATCTGATTTTGACTATAATGATAATTTGTATTGTACACCTTTAAGGCAATAAAAGTTTTAAATTAAGTACTAATTCTTCTTGTTTGATTTCATCTATTATAACAAAAGCCATTAAAATAATTTTCGGTTATACATTTTTTAATATCAAAATTTATCGATAATTACGGCAGATTGTCCTCGTCACTAGCACATCTCACTGACAGACGTCACAGGCACCAAGCTATATTTTAAGCACTATAGGTACTAATTTTTTTTTATAATTTTGGTGCAAAAATTATTTAAAAACGTCTTCACTAGAAGATTACTAGAAAGGCTAAAAGATTTTTAAAATTATATCGGCATTATTTCGGCATTTTGTGTATAGGAGTTTGGCAGGATTTGTCAGTTTTTATGCGTATGCTGGGCAGGATCTCTAATTTAAAGTTGGTCACACTGCTGTCATCTAATGTTTTGACTTGTTGTCAATAGACTGTCAAGAACTATTTTTTGAGCTTGAATCGGCTAAAACAATTTCCTCGCTCAATTTTGGAAATTATAAATACTATCAAATCTTCTAGACTATTCAAGACCTTATAATAAATAATGGACAGGTATTTTTTATTGAATAACAAAATTATAAACTTAACCTCTACACTGACCTAATTTCAGTTGATAATGTTTTGTTAAAAATTCTTTCAGCTCTACTACAGAGGAAGCTAAAACTGTAAAGCTATTAGCTAAAGGTATAATGGAACTGTACGAACCACCTCTAACAACTATAAATACACATTTAAAGGAATTAACGTAAGTTGATTGCAATGAATAGGTACTTACTATTTTATCATTACAACTAGTTTCGCGACGCGGTTTCACCCGTGTCTTTGCTTACTAGTTACATAGCCTAAACTGGGCTATCATATGCAGAATTTTTCAAATCCAACATAGTAAGTAAAGACAACAAAACATTATTTTGTACATAAAATTTTAATTCTTTGGTAATAAGTACCTAGTGCGCAAAAGCATCTGTGATCTAAAACAAAATCACAAAAAAGTACAATTAATATACATATGTAAATGATGTACCAGTGTAAGTACCTACTTTTATAATACTATCTTGTAGAACAACTAAAAGTTTTAAAAACGCTAGTCTCCGACCAGCCGAATGCTACTAAAACCACCGACATTTGCCAAATCATATATTATAATATTATATCTAAAATGTTCAGAATCAAAAAGTTTACTTAAGCACTCATTGCTACTCTCCTAAAAACTTTGCTTTATTAAATTGTTGTTTTCATTTAATTAGATAACTTTCACTTAATTGTGTATTTATTACTTAATTAGGTACTATCGCACCAGCCAAATCATGATCCATTTTGCTGATATTTTGCTTAAAACTGTCAAACTTGTAAGATCCATCATCTATAGTGCATTTAGGACGTTTTGAAAACTAACATAACAACAGTAAAATGTCAGTGTCTAATAAAATTTTAACAAGCTTGTTGCCAGGGAAATCTGTCTTCAGATGAATTTTGACTTACTTGCATTTAGATAGATTGGCAAAATGTGGTCCCAACTCATGCTGAGCTTATGGTGCGTCATGATTTAGTTGGTTTGATAGTACCTACTTTTAACTGGATGGCACTGTAATAAATGTTCTTTACTATATTTTATAGAGAAAAGCAGGAAGCAGTACAGGGCATGTTGACATCAGAACGAAGAAGGTTAGAAGACTTGCAGAATGATGCCATGCTTGATGCTTTGGTAATTATTTATTAAATTTATTAGCTAGCAACAAATCCCAGATTTATTTCTAGCTATTTTCAATTTATAGCTGTATACAAAGGTGGCTAGCAGAAACTGGTTCTGCTAGCCACCCTTTTCCAAATCATCATGTTTCTTTTCTATTCTATTCCATTTTTTTATTGTTTTTTTTTTATATTAGCCTACCAAAGTGACAGTTTTATATTTGCAGTTAGCCGACATAGCAACAAATAAGGAGAAATTAGTGTCTATTTCAAGTACTATGATGTCCTTGCATAAAAGAGTCCAGTCTTTACAGGTATGTAGCTTGTAGATAGTTAGATATTGTTTTAAACAATTAATATCTGATGAAAATTTTACTTGAAACGACTGCATGCAGTGGTAGTGTCAGCAATAATGGTTAATTTTTACGTGGAACAAAAGTTTGTATGAACCACAAATATTTGTTCATAGTCTGGATGTATTTGTTGTTAGTTAATTTTATGATTAGAAAGTATGACAAAAGTCTAGGCTTGTCTCCTAGGGCAGCTTGAATGATCAACAGTCAGATAACTTCTTGTAATACTAGCTGTTGCCCGCAGCTCCGCCCGCGTGAATGTCGGTTATATCGCATTTTCCATACAAACTTTCATCCCCTATTAACAACTTCAAACCATTTTTTCGCGATTAAAGATAGCCTATGTTGTTCCTCAAGGTCTATTATATCTCTATTCCAAATTTCATCAAAATGGTTTAGGCGTGAAAGCATGACAGACAGACAGACAGACAGAGTTACATTCGCATTCATAACATTAGTATGGATTGATATTCAATCTGAAAATTAGACAAAGCTTTTAGCTTTGTTTTATTAAATTTAGATCTATTTTTATTGTTCTAGACAAGAGCTGCAAATGTTGAAAAGGCAGCAAAAGCAAAAGCTGCCAACAAAAGTGGCACATCAGGTAGTTAATATCGGCGTGTTTATATTCTAATTCATAATACTATCGAACCAAGTGAATCATGACCAGCTCATTTTGGCTATTCATCTAAATGCTAGTAGATTGAAATTTGCATGAAACAAATTTCCTTGGCAACGAGCTTGTTATCATTTAGACACTGACATTTTACTCAGTACACTGTTGATATGTTAGTATTAAAAACGTCCGAAGTGCCACAATAGATCTTACAAGTTTGACAGTTTATGCGTAAAATCAGCAAAATGGGTCATGATTCAATTAGTTCGATTGTATATTAAAAGTACTGATTCTTAGATAGAAATTTAAATTCTTTCTTAATTGTTGACTAAAATGCATTTGATGGTAAGCCTTATGAATGCTTGCAACACCGGTGAATCATCACTCCAATCGACCCTGTAAAGTACCTTCCATTTTTGAATTTTCTTATTTGTTTCTTTATTTCCAGAACAATTATTTCTAACTTTAAATTATTATTGTTAAATTTAATATTAATTTTAATTAGTTAAGTTTATTGATAGGAATAATTTGTTTAATTAATTATGTTTTTTGTTAGTTATGTAATTATTTAGTGTTGTTGTTTGTTATAAAAATATAGAAATTAAGTTTTTAAGCGCCTTCTATCACATTTACACAACCATTATTGGTCCATATTTTATTGAAGACAGGTTAACAGGGCAAACTACCTTCAAATGTTGGAGCACAAGTGCCCAAACGGTTCCTTAATGAGCTGTATTATCAGCACGAAGGTGCTCCAGCCCATGTCTAGCTTTCGTGGATAGGGCGTGGCGGATACTCACGGCCACTGCGCTCGCCTGATTTGACACCCGTAGATTTCTTTGTATGGGAAGAAATAAAATGACTTGTTAACGAACGGGAAAGTGAAACATGAAAGGAGTTTTAACAAAAAGTTGTTAGTGCATTTGATACAGTAAGAGCACGACAATTTGTCTTACTGTGGGTGAACCATAATCACCAACGCCTTGCTAAATTCTGCGCGCATAGGAAGTAAAGATATAATGGATCAGCACAGTGGCGTGCACAGAGATTTTTGACAGGGTAGGCATTATAGGTTTTTAACAGGGTAGGCATTATGTAATTATGTTGCTAAAATTGTGGTTTCAAGCAATTATTAAGGTAGGCAGTGCCTTTCTGCCAGTAAGGAGTGCACGCCACTGGATCAGCATTTATTATGGTGGCTCTGTGACAGAGCACACCTTTTTTTTTTTTAAGTAGAACTTTTGGACTCAAGGGCAACTTTTAAGTTTCAAACTCAAAAAGAACGAGTGTAGGTATTGATATTGCGATATAATACTTGTTATTTTTATAATATTACGTAATGGATTTACAGGAAATTAAATAAAAATATATTTATTTAAATTTTATTTACTTAAATCACAAAGTAAGTACTATTTAAAAATAAATATTGTAACATTTTATGACTTATAATAACACTATTACTAAGGCTTGTTAAGGCTAGAGTCACACAATCGACTGATATTCTAAATATGTAGATGGCGCCACAATAGCTGCGGTCTTTATTATTATGGCTGTTGATCGCCTTTGTGCTATATGTATAATACAGATACAATTTGGTAATGATTGCATTCCAAGACACTTAGAACGAGACTAACTTTTTGCTAAGTTTAAATAATTTTAGTCAAGTTGCAATATACAAAAATGCTATATTTTGGCACCAATAAATTGATATATGAAACTTAAATCAATGAGGGTGTTTAGGAAAATTTCCGCCACCAGTCGGCGCCACTTAGGTAAAAGATCTTCTAATTTGACAGCGCTATCAAAACAAATATATTTCAGTCTTCATTTCGGAAATTTAAATATTTAATTTACAAAATGGATAATTCACGTGCTTAAGGACAAAAGAAAACTGCTAAGATGGTAATTTTGCAGCACATAATCAGGTATAGCTGTCAAGCGCTTTTTGAATATTAACCCCTGATTGGCCCAATGTGAAAGTTGTAGTGGCGCCAACTGGTGGCGAAAATTTGCCTAAACACTCTCATTATGTTATTTTTAAATGTGTTGTATTGATAAAATAGCCTTAAATATTTTGCGTATTAAGTTTACAAAATTCTAGCTATGTATATTCTGGAACCGTCTAGAAGAAAACAAAAAAGTTTCTTTATTTATTTAATCGATTATCGATAGTGAATCAGAACGTCCGTACAGTTAAAATTAATTGCTATTGACATTGCATTCCATATGCCTAAATAGAACACTCGGGCACGGCCATTGTGTTCGTTCTATTAAAAGTCCATGCTATAACAATTGCTATTTGACTATAACGTTATTGTAAAAGCTCGGAAACATTTATTTTGCATTAAGTACGATAATAAATTAGTTATGTCAATATTATGTTTCTGATTTTGTTATTTTGTATTTTATGCAGAATTGTGTAGCTGATCTCAGTAAATCAAGATTTGGTCATAAAAACTATTTTGTAGGCTTTTAGCTACCGCTACCATTCTATGAAAAAAATATGCTGTCCTTGTCATAACTACGACTTTCAACTATTGTCGACAGAGAAGGCAATATTTCTATATCAATATGCGTTGTCTAAAATAAATGTTTCCCCGCAATAACAAGTTTATATCTAAGAATATCGTCTATAGCATATTTTGAGATAATTATTACTAAACGTGCCTAAGACTAGTTAAGTTGTTTAACTTATTTTAACGTCCACAATTAACATGGCAGTAAAGATTCACAAAACTACTGTACAATAAATAAAATAAAGAAAAATAAAAGCATATTTTTTGTTTTTTTTGTCTCTGGTATTATTAAGTCACTTTTTTAGTGTGGCAATAATTTGCCAGGTATTTACTGTTTAGTAAGTACTTATTAAATATTGATTATAATGTTTAATCTAATTAGTGTTACTTTTATCGATATGTGATTAACCAATCTTAATTCTAAGATTTTAGGTATACAAAAATATAATTTTTAATCTCTTATATACCTAATCGGTCGGAGATCGTACACTAAATAATTTAATATAATACCTATAGTATACGCAGTACTAAATTTTGGTTAACATAGAAATTAAGTCTAAGGCCTAAATCTTCGAACTAGGCATCATCAGCACCTAATTGCTCTAAAAGTCTTATAATTATTGTCAATTTTTGATAAATGTCCTGTAATGGTCCTCAAATCTTTTGATTAATACAAACTAAGTATAATCTTAAAATTTAATATGTATTCTTAATTTTTCAAGTGTCTCTACAAGGCATATTTGAAAAATTCATGATTAACATTATGTTGATACTATTGGTACAGCTATTGTGTCTTCTGATTCTCAAAAACTTCGTGATATCACTAAAAGAAATTTGTGGACTTATGAGTAGACTTAGGGCTTTTACATTTTTTTACGGACTTTTTTTTTACAAATTTGCACGCGACAAATACAACATCAACAGCACGATGTAGTAGTTGTGTTATTATTGTTTTATTTGTCCCTACTCGGCGCTATTTCACAAGTTCTTCATAGTCGTAACTCTAGGTTAACCAAAATTCCTGGTACTGTTCAATAGAAACAGTCCCCTGCGTGTCTGTACCAGTTTACTGGTGACACATAGAGGGGAGACCAGGTAGGTCTTATGTTATTTCCTCAGGTAGGCCTCTGTGACATCACTGAGGACGGTCACCATGAATGACTCAATGTCGGATTCGTTCTCGCCGCGAGCGATGCGGAAATATCCATTCTCACCCCATTCTGGACCCCAGCTGTTGGCAACGATCTGGAAGGAAGATCAATTAATAAATATCCGATTGTTTGATTCTCCTTAACACATACTGTACACATATCTGGTCTGAATCGACCTCATAAAATAAAGGGGACCTGGATGCGCAAAACGTTAGAACTGCGTTGTGATTAGCTATATCAAACACAAGCATTCGAATGTATAGAAATTCTCCAATCGTAGTGTCCGGTCCATTGTGAGTTCTTATGCTAGCGATATGATTATGTTGTCCAGGTTTCCGAGATATTCTATCATTACAAATGCCAACAAGCTAGCTAACCGAAGTTCTTACCCAATATTTGCTGCCATGCTCCTCTCCCCATCCAATAAGTCTCACACTGTGGAGTCCCTTCAGTTCGTTGTTACCGAACCTGGTGTGGCGGTAGATACCGTCGCGATAATGGAAGAAGTCCTGGTATACTGTCATCACGGCTGGAACACAAAATATTAAGTTAATATGTTGCCGTCGTCCCTGAGCTCAGGTCCTTTTATTTATCTCAAAGAATGAGTTACAATCATAGTAAATCTAGGGTAAACAGTGGTAAGTCAGGTTGTATGGCCCAGCGCTCACCGTAACAATTTAATATAAACCTTATTTATCTTATAATACGGTATATAATTGTATATCAAGAATAAATTCGCACGCGGTGCCCGAAGCGCCCTCAAGCTACTACAAGAGCATGGAAATTAAGGTTTATATTAAGTAAATTGTTGTCTTAAATTGTTCTCCGCCGCGCTTCCAGCGGTGTGCGCTGCACACTAAGTGCACAAATACTTCAGATAACAAGGTTAGTCATTACAAGGTAAAGGAAGGTCCCTTCTCATACAGAGAAGGCATTATGATCACGTTTACTCTTTTAAGTTCAGGTTTACTCATGAGGCTTCTGGCACGGTAAGTCAGTTATTTCCAAAGTGAATTTAGGCAGTAGGTACATCATTATCATCTGCAGGGTCATCAGGGATATCTGGCTCTTCTCGGAGAGTTATATTCGTGTGACGATTTATGAGACGAAGATGTTTATATAATTGTTTCGTCGTCATTACCTAATGATAATTTAACTGCTGTAACTGCTGGACATAGGTCACCTCCAATAATCTACTACTAGTGTTCGAAATTCGACCATAATTATTATTATTATTTTTTATGCATAATTTGAAAAAAAGTGTGCAAAACTTCATACTCCTCCGTCCGCACAATTTTCGTAAAAAGGGGTAGGTACAAAAGTTTTCCTTCACGTACTAATATATAGATTTTAACCGATCACGAACCGCCTTCATCTATTAGTTGCCCGCTAGTTTATCAGGTCGTCCTTTCATGGTATTAGGTACCTACAATATTTATCAGCAAGTAGTGATACCAGGAAAATTACGTAGATAAGGTGTACCTAAGTAGTAAAAACTACTGTTCTGATTGTTAGGCTACTTTAGATCCGATGTAAAGCGGAAAAGTTAGTTTGTTTGTTTAAACGCGCTAATCTCTGGAACTACCAGTCGGAATGGAATAATTATTTTTGCATATGATAGCCTAGTTCCTAAGGAAGGTTATAGGCTATGTAACATCACGCTTCTGGCGACGGGAGCAGACCAGTAACCAAAGACGCAGGTGAAATCGCGCTACGGTAAATTAGTATTTCGATATTGGTCGATAAGTTGCCACTGGAATAGTTGTAGGTACCATTATTATATTAATGGTACCTACAACTGGCATTGAATTATCTCACTAGTACCATGGGACTGTTTATTCCCGCCGTGAGCCGTGAGGTGCCATTATATAACAGTACTATTGATGGTACAATTGGTCCAGCGGCGATAAATTAACAAGATGGAAGAGTGACTTCAAAAATGTTCGGACTTTAAGTACCCAGATAATATTTTCAGGTCGACAATTGTCTTTTTTTTTATATTAGCCTACCAAAGTGACTCCACTCTGCTGAAGGTAAGAAGTCAGTGGAATCCAGAAGTGGCGGACACCATTCCAAAAGCAAACTACTGGTATGGTGGCCTCCTCTAAGGCGGCTTAGTGAGATGCACGCCCCGCTTAAAAGACCCAGGATTATAATTAGATGGGAACACATGCGCTGGCAAAGAGTTCCAGGCTTTTATTGAGCGACAAAAGTATGAAGTGCTGAAGCGTTTGGTTCGAGATCCTTTAGATGCCACTGTGAAAGGGTTGCACTTTAGTCCCGTACGTGTCGTTCTGGATAAAAAGGGATAATTGGTTTAAAAGTCTATTGGGTAATTGGATAGGTCGAAAGAAAAGCCAAATTCAAGTGAAACCACTCACCTTGAATAGGTCCAGACTGCATAATATCATACATAACATCATTCTCCTTCACCAATCTGCCAGGAGGTCCGACCTTGTATCTTGAAGTGCGCAGAGGTACCACAGGCCTGCAGCCGTCGTCGAGCAGGTTGCCGCGGCGTTTGTACGGACAACGGGTCACTTGAGCTTCGTAGGGGTAGCATTCTTCGTCTACCAGGCTGGTGGAAGTAAAGTTAGTGTAATTTATTGTTTCAGAGCACACTCATTACAGATTATATAAAACTCGATTAAGCAAATCAAACAACATAAAAAAGTATCACAACTTTTTTCACAAAAGGTTAGGCATTTGCCATCGCCAACTATATTGTTCTAAGTGACAGGCGGATTGTGAGGTGGGTTACAAACTCCAAATGACGACCATGACCACTCTGATAAGAATGTAACGAAGAAGAAGATAACACTTTCCCTGGTAAAAAAATCTAAATCCATTTCTGCGTGGCAATCCGTACATGGTAGGTACTACTATACCAGCGAAGCAATTCCAAAAGCCACATTTTAATGATAAGCATTTTTGTCAATTAAGAGGTAATGATGTCTTTTATGTTAGTTCTAAAGGTTTATCTACTCTCATAACCCGCGACGTAAGTCATCTCAAATCGGGCTATAAAATGGTAAAGAAAACTCTTCTATATCTTTGAAGCAAGACAGCTTACCCATGGTTCTTAGCGAAGATCCAAGCATTGTCGATGTGTCCACCCTTGCATCCTTGTTGCCCTCTCGAATTGCAAGACAACAAGGTCTGTGGACTCAGGATCACCTTCTCAGCTCCATTTGATTGGATCGCAAATCTGTTGAGATTAAAAGATAAAATAACTTGAAGAATAAGTAACCCATTGAAATTGTGGAAAATCAAGGTTCTATGTCAAAGCAATCAAAAGATATATGGCCTATCATAACCTATAGACGCTTGCGACAACAAGAGAACCATTACCGCGTTGCCGATCGTGTGGAAAACCTTTTAACTCCTTTCTTGTAGAATTCCATGTTGTATGTCTTTCGGGAAAACAGGAAGCTCATTCGTCAACCTTATCGTACCTTATACCATACCTCAAATATTAGCAGACAGCTTCATCAGCATAAGAAAGTTTGCCGATTTATTCAATAACTTATTAATTTTGGTCGCTGCCCGTGTACCCACTGGCTTCTCCCATCGGTAAATTCAGAATCAACTTTAAAAATGTCGACTAATTTTGTCTACTTATAAGTTGAAAAATTTTGCTTGCAAAATTAATTTATGCCTAAGTTGTTTACTTAACGTTGAAAATATTATAACCTTTATCATTCCAATTAATCTAACATAAAAATAGGTATAAAAGCGACCTTAGCCGTCCCTATATCAAGCTACCTGGTAACGTAGAGAGGCTCTTGAGTGAACCGAGGGCCCCTTGTCATTTATTTTTAGCACCGTCTCAGGTTTGCATAAACAAGAAATAAGAATCGAGTATCATTCTCTACTGGCTACATTCCGTGGTGTTTTGTTTTTATTGTTCTTTGCATGAGTTAATGTGGTGAATTTTAATAGAATTTAAACACTCTTGGACCACCTGGCCATCAGACAGATTTGTGTGGAGACAGATATAAAAACGGTGTGTATGGCAAAGCATGAGAAGGCGTTTATTCAGAATGTCATTGTGACGTCGCATGGAGTCGACGGACGCACTAATATTGTGCTGTTCTGTTATTTGTTTTGTAATATGTTATGTGCAATAGAGTATTGACAACTAGTTGCGATAGAAGAATATTTTCTTCTGGTACACAACCAGTTGCCAACATTTTATTCTTCGAGAGCAACAGCAGTCCAATTATACCCTCAGTCCTCTTCCATTTTAATTTTCCTTCCTTCTCTTTTTCCTACATAATCGGCAACGATTGGTTGTGTTTTATATGCCTTATTTTTGCAAAGCTTAGGAAAGCCAGCTATTTCGATAGGTTACGGTTACCACCTAACTACTATCGGCAAAATTATAATTGAAATTTGTATTTTGGCATTCTGTGTACCGAAATTTTAAACAATTTTTGCATTCCTTACAAGTAGATACTCTATAATAGGTACTTAATGTAACACATGTTTAGACGGTAGTAGATCCACGCTGGTTTCAGCATGAATGGGCCGGATCGTCCGGGGAAGTACTACCCTCTCATAGAAGATCGACTTAAGAGTAGTAGTATCCGTACTACTGCGTTTCGTTCGGTGAGTGAGAGTGCCGGATGCCCAATTTCCCCCCTATCCTCTTTCCTCACCTCCCTCATTCCCTTCCTCTAACCCCATTCTTAGCCGCTATAGTGGAGGCCACTATACCAGCAGTTTAAGACGATAGCTTTTGGTATGGTGGCCACCACTTCTGGATTCCACTGACTGCTTACCATCAGGCGGGGTGGAGTCACTTTGGTAGGCTAACATAAAAAAAAAAAAAAACACGTTATTGTTATAACTACATTCTTAGCAAATAAAAGTTTCTATTCTATTTATCATGTATTGCTAGCTTTTTTGCAACCAAAAAAGCATACGGCCCACGGCGGTTGTATTTAAAAAAAACTATGAAAATAACGATGACATGTACGTCCTACTCACCTATCTGAAGCAATAGTAGCCAGTGACACAGCCCAATCAGAACCGCACCATTCCTGGTCTACAACTGGAGAGATGTACTTGGGCCAACGTTGCCTCGCGTCGAAATGTGTGGGATATGGGATATCCTTGTCTAAGTTGATGGGTCCTAGACGTCGTGTCTCCTGCCTTAGTGGGAGAGTACCTGTAATTAAGAGCATTTTTGTAAATATTTAATTATTATGTAATTTAAGCCCAACCGAATGATGATATGGGCTGACGATCGGTCAAGGTGGACCTCAATAATGAACTTTGAAGCCTCAGTGATTTGGTATAATTTTGTACGGACTAGGTACGCAAAGATCGGCTGCAATCATCTTGTCAGGAATAATCATATCGGATACTAATTGTTGCCCGCAGCTCCTTCCGCGTGAATGTCGATGATTTTATCTTCTACATTGACGATTTTATATGCAAACTTTCATCCCCTATTTCAGCATTTCCCCTATTTTCCATTTTTTTTATTTAAAGATAACCTGTGTTTTTTCCAAGGTCTATTCTACCGCCATACAAGTTTAGGCGTGAAAGCGTTATAGACCGAGAGAGTTACTTTCGCATTAATAATATCAGTTTAGATTAGCTGGCGTCTAAAATTGTATCGGGCAGGTAAATAGCAACCCCGGTCCCTATTAATGCAACTTAGCTGGTGAAACCTGAGTGTTATACACCACTGCCACGTAAGTTTTAAACACCACTGCTCATCCTTCGAAGACAAAAGGCGTGCAGCTCTTTTATTTAAGACACAAATATTCATCTATCTAAACAATGTTGCTTTATTAAACTGCTATCTAGTTCACACAAACACTTATTTGACTTTTATTAAAATAGAAATAGAGTTTATAATCGCATTTCAGTCATAAATCATACTTAATTTAACTGGATAAAATGAATGGTCTTAGAGTGATAAATAGTTTATTTTGTGGCGATTTAATGACGTGGCTATTGGCGCTGACATTTATTATAAGCTGTGAATCGTTGTCATTTAAAATGGATAATAAACTTCATCTAAGTAAGTTTATAGGGTAATACGAAGCGTACTGAGTTGTGTTTAAATCAACTTTGCTATGACAAGTTGAATATATTTATTTTCGTCGGGAAACAGGCTAAGGAAATTGGCTACATTTCTTTACGATTTTTTGACGTTTATATGTGTCACTCATGATGTAAATGATTCATCTGCATGATAAAACAAACGGGGCCATCTTTTGTTTTCACGGAAGATGGTTGTCATTTAATTTCATCCACATTTTTTCTATTTTATCATTGTAATATAATACCACTAATATCATCAACTAGAATATAATTCTACACTTGACGCTGGCAGAAATAGCTGACACAATCGTCGGCTCTGTTGCCAAAAAAAAGGAGAAGAAGAAGAAGAAGATAAAACAAACAGATTGTGGTCAATCTTAAATGTCGTTTATTCCCGTTGAGTTACACCAGAATATGTAACACTGTTCCCCAATATGACAGAAAGCCCGAAAAACCGTTTTCTAAAATATAAACCATTCTCTGACTTTAGAAGAACATTTTATGCAATCCTGAGAAAATTGATTATTTGTCTAACTACCAAATATCGGTAGGTAAGTAAAATGCTGTGTTCTGTTAGTTAGACTAGCTTTTTCCCGAAAGTGTAAAATAGTAGATTGTTAGCCTAGGGTTGAAAAGAATCAATTCCCGAGGTAGTTAGACTATATAGACTATAGTCCTAGTAGAAATTGATTCTTTTATCCGTGGCAAACACTCTGCTTTTCATTTAGAATATGAGGAAAATATAACTAGTTGTTTATCTAAACTTTTTATTGATAATAATATATTAGTGGTACCTATTTAAAATTAATAGATACATAGACAGATACATATATATATATAGCTGTTGCCCGCGACTTCGTTCGCGTGAAAATTCAGATGGGTGCCTCTATGAGAATATTGCGTGCCTGATTTTATGGCAATCGTACATTGTATCAGTATTATCCGTCTCTATGGCGAATCCAGTTTAAACCCGCTACCGCTAAAACTGACAAACCACTTTCACACAAATTTGCGACTCTTATTTGCCCATTTAATAAGGGAGGTTGCTGAATAATAAAAAAAGGGTATTTTCTAGTAATTTGGTAATCCTACTATAAAAACTATAGAAATTTCATACAAACTTTGCCACCCCTTTATACCCCCTTAGAGGATGGATTTCTCAAAATTCCGTCTAAGTGAGTACCTATATCCTAATAGGAACGACAATGCAAAGTTTGAGATTCCTAGCACTTGTTATTTCTGAGGGCAAGATTCACAGACCGCACTTTGACTTTACTTTGATGCAAAGATCTACTTTGTACCAAAAATATGTTTGAATATGAAGTTGAAAGTAATCTTCGGCAATACAAAGCTTACTTTGCGAAGGTGCCTTTGCTGTAAAGTAAAGTCACGATTGTGAATCTGGGCCTAAGAAACATATTTTTGGTACAAAGTAGATCTTTGCATCAAAGTAAAGTCAAAGTGCGGTCTGTGAATCTTGCCCTCAGATTTCGTGATAAGTGAGTGAGTGACCTTTTGCTTTTATGTATATAGATAGCATTTTTATATTATTTAAATACTGTTTTTCATACTATTTTTAATCTCTCATTCATACAAATCCTCTTTCACCTACCTATAGATATCCCTCGTAAAAACAATATACAATACACAACGGCAAACTTTCACTACAATAACTTTCCCCTTCCCCTTCTTCCCTATTGAACTTTTTCTCCACTCTCCACAGTTTCCTCCTTCCTCTCTTCCCCTCCCCCTTCTCCTCTTCACCTCCTTCAGCATCCCTTGTCCCTCCTCCAGCATCTCTTGCCCTTTCCTCCACTTCCCTCTACCTTGCCTCCTCGTTTTCCCCTCTCTTCTCCCTTTCTTCTCCTTTCTTTTCCTCCTGTCCTCTCCCTTCCTATCGCTTACTATCCCTTCCCCTCCCTTTTTCCACCATTCGAGAACTCCTTTCTTCCCGCGTTCCTTCCCCCTCCCTTCCTCTACTGTCTCCCTTACTTCCCCCTCACTTTCCTCTCATTTTCCCCTCATTCACCCCTCACTTAACCCTCACTCTCCCTCATTTCCCCTCACTCCCCCCTCACTTCCCTCTCACTTCCCCCTCACTGCCCCCTCATCCACCTCACTTCCTCCTCACTTCCCCCTCACTTCCCCGTTTCTTCTCCGTCACTTTCCCCTCACTTCCTCTCACTTTCCTCTTACTTTCCTCTAACATTTCTCTCACTTTCCCCTCACTTCTCCCTGGCTTTCCCCTGACTTCCCTCTGACTTCTTCCTGACTTTCCTCTCACTTCTCCCGCATTTCCCCCACACTTCCTCTTCACTTCACCCTCACTTCTCCATCACTTTCCTCTCACTCCCCCAACACTTCCCTCTCACTTTCCCCTCCCTTCCTCCTTCTCCTCAATTCCTCCTTTTCCTCCCTCCTCTTCCTTCCTCCTTTTCCTCTATCCTTTTCCTCCATCCTTTTCCTCCTTCCTTTTCCTCCCTCCTTTTCCTCCCTCCTTTCCTTCCCTCCCCTTCCCTGTAAATTTCAAAGCTAAAGATCTTTGTATAGAACCCCTGTTAAAATAAAATTATAAGTATTTATAGAAGTATTCCAAAACAAAACTTCAAAACTGTAAATTAAAAAATGAAGAAGAATCATACAATCGATTTCATCCCTTTTCACACACTTAGGAATTAAATTTTAAAAACCCTTTTTTGGTACAACCTCTAGACATTTAGACAAACACACCCCAAATTTCAAGTCACTACAACCAGCAGTTTAGGCTGTGCGTTGTCTGTTAGTCAGTCAGTCAATCAGGACAAAGCCTTATATAATACTAGCTGTGCCCGCGACTTCGTCCGCGTGGAATAGTGATTTTGGGCAGCATTTTTTGGATATATCTTTTGGTTTGTTTTGAATTATAAACATCTTCGTTTAGGTGAATAAGAAAAATCTTTACAGTAAATGCTTCTCTATCTACGATATTAGACGTATAGCCATCGCGGATCAAAACCATACAGGCTGCTAGGATTACTTACACGTGGCAAATCCACATAAAGCTGACCATGCGAAAAACAGTTAATATTTAGATCCACACTCATTAATTGTCATCGCGAAACATAGGCTCACTGGAAACTGAACTCGTTTAAAACTAAACGGGAAATTGTTTGGAATGAAAGGAATCCGAGGAATAAAAACGCTGTAAGTTTTTTTTTATATTAGCCTGCCAAAGTGCCTCTACTCTGGCTGATGGTAAGCAGTCAGTGGAATTCAGAAGTAGTAGACACCATTCCAAAAGCCAAACTACTGGTATGGTGGCCTCCACTATGGCGGCTTAGTGAGATGCTTCTTCACGCCTCGCTTAAAAGTCCCAGGATGAAAGTTAGATGGGAACACATGCGCTGGTAAAGAGTTCCAGGCTTTAATTGAGCGACAAAAGTATAAAGTGCTGAACCGTTTGGTTCGAGACCCTTTAGATTGCACTGTGAAAGGATAGCACTTCAGTCCCGCATGTGTCGTTCTGGATAAAAAGGGAGAGGGAAGAATTTATTTAAAGAGCTGTTGAGAAGACTCTCCGTGGTAAAGGCGATAGAAGACGGCCGTTGAGGAGGCGATGTCTCTTCACAGCTGTAAAGGCTCAAGGGTCTTAGGCCTCCGGGCTTCCATGATACGGACTGCTCGCAAAAGGCCGCCGTACCGTCTCGAAAATGGTCGCCGGGTTCCACTATCCGGTCACCAACCTGCACGACGAACCACTCCGAGATTATGCGCAACCTGGTGGGGCAGTCTCTTTTTTTTTGATTAGGTCTAATTGGGCCCTTGTACAATGCCGCGGGCGGCCAGCGGCACCACCGTTTATACGGGTCTCCCTGGCCGGCGGGTTGACCCACACCACCCACACAATGACTCCGCGGATACTTAGCTGGTCCCACACATGCTGCGAGGTCAACGCCATCTAGACCCAAAGTAAGCATATTATATGCTTCTATTATGGGTTCTGGAATACGGATAAACATACTTATATACTTTTATTTTTGTAAATAGATACATATTATACATATAAACACCCAGACCAATGCAAATAGACATGTTCATGCTACAAATATTTGCACTGAGCGGGAATCGAACCCGCGACCTCACAGTCCATACACAGTACCACCGAAATACAGCGGCAGTCGATTTCCCCCTGACTTTCCCCTCCCTTTCCCCTGACTTCTCCCTAACTACCCCCGCACTTTCCCCTCACTTCTCACTTCTCCCTTCCTTTCCTCTTCCTCCCCCTCCTTTCCCCCTCCCTCCAAATTTCAAGTCGCCAACTTCAAAAGCAAAGATCTTTCCATACAATATTTCATCCCTTATTTCACTCCTATAAATCCACCCCAGTAAAAAAAAATTATGAGCGTATTTTTTATTTAAATAAAAGTATTCCAAAACAAAATTTCAAAGCTGTAACTTAAAAAATGAAGACGTTTCATACAATCGATTTCATCCCTTTTCATACACTTAAGGGTTGAATTTTTAATAACCCTTTCTTTGTACACTTCTAGACATTAAGACAAACACACCCTCCAAATTTCAAGTCGCTACGACCAGCGGTTTGGGCTTTACGTTGTCTGTCAGTCAGTCAGTCAGTCAGGACAAAGCCTTTTATAATATGTATGGATGTATGGATTAGACGTATAGCCATCAGAAATCAAAGCATACAGGCTGCTAGTAATGCTAACACGTGATAGTGCCACATAAAGCTAATCGAAAAACAGCTAATACTTAGATCCACACCCACAACTTTTAGTGTCTTACCTGTACTCTAATTACTTAATTAATTAATTACTTTAATTAGTCATCGCAAAACATAGGCTCACTGGAAACTGGACTCGTTTAAAACTAAATGAAAGACTGTTTAGAATGACAGGAATCCGAGGAATAAAAACACTATCAGCTATTCCGCAACCTGTTAAAATATCTGCTTCTATAAGATTTCGTAGTAAATTAACGAATGTTCGATGTGATTCTTTAAATTGGCATAACTTTTTTACCACAATATATTAGTAAAAACCATATTTAAATCGGATAAGCCGTTTCTGAGATTAGCGTGCACAAACGCACAGACAAACAGACAAACAGACAAAAATTTTAAAAATCATTGTTTTGGGTTCTATTTGCGTTGATATAGGTCCCAATAGTAATTTTTCTCATATATCTTCCATGTACAGACAGCGATCGGTTACATTTTTATTATATGTATAGATGTATGGGTGTATGGATTAGACGTGTAGCCATCGGGGATCAAAGCATACAGGCTGCTAGAAATGCTAACACGTGATAGAGCCACATAAAGCTGACCGTGCGAAAAACAGCTAATACTTAGATCCACGCCCACAACTTTTAGTTAGTTGTGTCTGACCTTGGGCTTTATTAATTGTCATCGCGAAACATAGGCTCACTGGAAACTGGTCTCATTTAAAACTAAACGGAAGATTGTTTAGAATGAGAGGAATCCGAAAAATAAAAACGCTATCAGCTGCTCTATTCCGTAACCTGTTAGTCTCAGTTTCTATCAAAAAATGTTTGACGTGATTCTTTAAATTGGCATAACTTTTTTATTTATGAACCGATTGACATGAAACAAACACTAAATGTTAAGTGAAGCTTACCACAATGTATTAGTGAAAACCATATCTAAATCGGATAAGCCGTTTCTGAGATTAGCGTGAACAAACGCACAGACAAACAGACAAACAGACAAAAATTGTAACAATCATTGTTTTGGGTTCTATTTGCGTTGATAAAGGCCCCAATAATTTTTTTTCTCATATATCTTCCATGCACAGACAGCGATCGGTTACATTTTTATTATATTTATAGATATATATACATAACAGATTTTAGTATCCCGTCAATATGTGTTGACTTTTTAAATTTTAAATATGAAACTCGCCACTTGCCTCGTAAATGTCGCGGCACTCGCGGCTTATTCCGCTCAAAGAAGTTTGCGCTAAATTCACACTGGCTGTTTAGAAAGTCATGCATGACATTTTTTAAATTAGTTTTTTTTTTACTTAAAACTCTTCACAGCTGGAAGCAGTGCTATTTTTAAAGTTCATTCCGGCCCGAGAGTCGGGATGAATTTGTATAAGTTTTTCCCTCCCTATGAAAGGAAAGCAGCATTTTCCACCCAATAATCAAATCAAAACAACACTACTTTCCGAGTATGAGAAATGAAAAAGATGTACATACACCTACGTTCCGCTAGCCATTTAGATACTGGGCACTGTTTCAGGCTCCAACTATTATTTACAGGCTACAATAAAACCTAACTAAATGATTCTAAAATTTTTCTTTTTTTTATTGCCGACGCGCGACGATGACAGACGAGCTAATAACCCACCTGATGATTGCAAAGCCGTTGCTTACCTGGAAGAAAGTAGGATATGAGGAAAAAGGAAAGAGGGGAAATTGGGTCTTCGGCGCTCTCACTCACCGAACGTAACGCAATAGTAAAAATACTATTTATTACTCTTACGCCGATCTTCTATGTGACGGTAGTACTTCTGCGGTCGATCCGTACAATTCACGCTGAAACCAGCAAAGATCTGCTACCGTGTAAGATGAACAAAAGCTGTCTAAAGCTATGTAGATAAAGTATTAATCTGAACCGGAGAACAAACCTCAAGCTCTGCGTGGCAACACAGTATCACAGAACTTGAGTCTTTATTTTATCCTATATTATTCAGTACCTACGTAGTCTCCATCGAAACTTTTACTTTACAAGCAAAGCTCAAAGCTACCATTGAAATAAACTAGTAAGTTGGAAAGTAGACCGATCTAGACCATACTATTCAAACAGTGGTGAAAGTATACGATTGTCTTTCTAACAATGAAACAGGACTAGACATATTAAGCTTTGTGCTCTAACAATTGCCAGTACTAGATCTAAATGGTGCTTTTGAAGCTTTCGAAAATGTTATACTTTAAAGTAATAGTTCTTTGGGACATTAAAATAAAATAGCAAAATTAAGGAAAGATATTTAATTAGCTATTTTTTAGTTTTGCAACAGATTAATGCATTTATTTTGTTTATGTAGCAAAATATATACCTCGCTTTGTGTGTAAGTATTATTTTGTGTTAGCAAGCTATACTATGTGCAACTGATATTATGTTTTTAAAATTTTATCAGATGTCCAAACATATTACCTTAGCAATAGAAGTGAAACCTGTTTTTGAAATCTGAATCCTTCAATAGTTCCAAAAATAGTTTTGTAGGTTCACCTTATGACAGTATTTTTTTTAGCATGGGCTCTTGTTTTACTAAATGGAGTTAATTTTTTTAAGTTATACTTCTTTTGGCGCGATTGGGAAAAATGATGAGAGTGAATTTTTATGATGCGCGCGCACACCGACAGAAAAAAGCAACACCCTGAAGTTAGTTCTGAACCTTTTACACCCTGAAGTTAGTTGCGAATCTTTGTGTGGGGTATCAATACAAATAATCAGTGTGAATAAATAAAAAATATATTGGCGTTTGTATCAATTTAAATATTTATGTATGTACCTATGCGTTGTGTTATTATTTGGTATTTTTGGATTGTTACGCCAAAGAAGTATAACTTCTTACGTGCGTACATGAATAAACACACTCTTTTTATTTTTTTATTTTTGTTAGCACACTAAACTAGTACGGGTCTAGAAATACTTTTGATATGTTTCATTTGATGCATTTCAAAGTACCCATCAAGGAATACTTCATAAGAAGAAGACCCTAGAAATATTCTTAGTGGTAATCTAAAGATATTATTGACCAGATAAGTGAAGTATTGGGAAAACACCTACCTACTATAATTACTCAGAACCGATGAATGTAATGATCGGTTTAAAGATAATATTATTAGAATCGTAGGCCGGCTATAGACTGCTTACCCCAATAATGAGACAGATATGAAATCATAAAATAATGCATAACTTACCGAGCTTATAAATAAGTCCATCAGACAGTTTCTTTCCGTAGAACTGTGTGTAGTTGTACGCTCTCCAGCCCACCCTGGGTTGGCTGTTCACTCGCTGAATGACATTGTCGTCAATGATGCAAGGATCCTGTCCACAACGCCATATTGTCAGCCCGTCTTCTAACACGCATTCACTGTGAAAGAAAGAACAATTGTTAAAAAAACTGTTGTCTGTTAAGTCGGCATGCCTTAGCTCAGGCCGATCGTGCCTCTTTATTGATTGTTCCGCGCTCTCGCTTGTACGCGGAACGTGACATTTTTCTGTGCGTGCAGCCGCTCGGTGTCCATCGATTTTTACGACTTTAGCACGTCAAAACAAATAATTGACTGCTTTATTGGTGCAGCTGCTGTGAGAGTGTCATTTTCTTTTCAAAACAGTGTGTTACATAAAAGAAATGATCCAGTTCTGTAAGGCTTATTAGAGTGCAGATATTTAACTTTAAATTAAAAAGAAACACATTTAGATCTAGATTTTTTATTATAAAAGACTAAGTAATTTTTTGCAAGAAAATAAATAAACTGATATACAGTGATACACACGACAAAGAAGTTGAAGAGACAATATTATCAATAAGACTGAACATCATCATTCATCATATTGTTCAACTATTGCCTTATTGGGCAACACTGAACAACATCATATAGCCGCGGGATCTTTATCTTTCTAAGTTCACCTTGGACAGTAATGTAGGTTGAATGAAGCTAGAACTTATCCTTATTATACTATTATATAAAAGAGTTTGTTTGTTTGTTTCTCATAAATGCTAGATAACATCACGCTACTGGCGACGGGAGCAGAGCAGTAGCGTGATGAAACCGCGCTGCGCGAAGCTAGTACTATTATATGTACAAAAGCGGCAGAGTTTGTTTGTTTGTTTAAACGCGCTAATCTCTGAAACTACCTGTTGAATTTGAATAATTCTGTTTACGTTTGATAGCCCAGTTCTTTAGGAAGGTCATAGGCTATATAACATCACGCTACTGGCGACAGGAGCAGAACAGTAAGCAAAAACGCGGAAGAAACCGCTTAAGAAGGTAGTAATAAATACAATAATTCTGAATTGTCAATGCGCCTTAAGCAAGCGTTGTGATCAATACGCAACTTATATGAACACGTTTTATGTTTAGGTTTAAGTTTAATGCTTCTTAACATAGGTAAATATACTTTATATTAATAACACTAATAATAATAATTTTTTAAATAAATATAGTTATAAACTAGATAAAAAGCTCAACTTCTCTGTCGCATTAGGCTTGCCTGTAAAGATAGATGTAAGTTTAAGAGTAATAAATAAATAAATAAATAAATAAATAAATAACATTTCAAGAGTTTGTTTGAACGGTCTAACCTCTGAATCTACAAGTTGGGTTTCACAAATTCTTTTTACATTGATTTGAAACTTACAATGCCGCCCGTCTAGACCCAAAGTAAGCATATTTTATAGCGTGTGATGTGTTATGGGTTGATGCGGATAAACATACTTAAATACTTTTTTTGATAAACATATACATTTTGATAAACATAATACATAGAAAGACCCAGACCATTACAAATATACATGTTCATGCACACAAATATTTGCACTGAGCGAGATTAAACCAGCGACTACTGCGTGACAGTCCGTACACAGTACCACTGAACAGACAAAACAGCAACAAATAAAAAACACTAGAGGCAGTCATTTTTTTTTTTTTTTATATATATTATCCTACCAAAGTGACTCCACCCCGCCTGATGGTAAGCAGTCAGTCGAATCCAGAAGTGGTGGCCACCATACCAAAAGCCATCGTCTTAAACTGCTGGTATGGTGGCCCCTCCACTATGGCGGCTGGGAAGGGGGTTAGAGGAAGGGAATGAGGGAGGTGAGGAAAGAGGAAAGGGGGGAAATCGGGCCTCCAGCGCTTTCACTCACCGAACGAAACGCAGTAGTAAGGATACTACTACTCTCAAGTCGATCTTCTATGAGAAGGTAGTACTTCCCCGCACGATCCGGCCCATTCATGCTGAAACCAGCGTGGATCTACTACCGTCCATTATACAAACAGTACCTACTAATCAACTTTACTGCAATGCGTAGATAAACACTATAAACAAACGCCTCTGTTTCTAAACATAATGAAGTATCGGCCTCGGCCTCTTATGTCATGTGTATTGATTATCACAAATATGGTTATTATTGACAGAACTGTGACATCGGTGTATTAATACACATTTATACTCAAACCGCAGTAAAGGAATAAATTAAAATCTGCGGTGATAGATCCTTGTTGGTTTTATTAAGAATGGGACGTAGTGACCGTTATTTAAATAATTTTTCAAATTAAATACAAGATGTGAATGTAATTACAAACTAATAAATGAAATTTGAAAAGGCCTTTTGGAATCCATATGTATTTTTTATCATGGAGTTACGTATTGCGTTTTTTGACAGCCGGAAATATTTAGTTTCTGGATTAAATACTAGGGGCGCTGTTCATTGTCACGATAATATTTTTATTTATCACCCCCGGTTTTGTCAATAGTAAAATTATCACAAAATTTAAATAAAATTACTTAACCAGTTAATTTCATAATTGATTTTATTAGGTAATATAATAAATATGTAAAAATATTAGGTCATTATCTATTTAAAGCGTAAGAGTTTGTTTGTTTGTTTGAGCATTATACTTATAAATCGTTATTTATAACGACTTGACTGCATTTAGCAATCTTTGTATTATGTAGTTGACCGGTAGAAAATGCCTATGACATTAGATCCGCCAATGTACTGTACATAAAATGTTATAAATAAAAAAATCATAAATATAAATTCTAGACCGTTCAGATATAATTAATTATAAATAAAATTCAATTGATTATGCGCGAACTGCTTCCTTATTTAATAATTTATCTAACGTTATACAGAACCAGTACATTTTACAATTTATAGTAGTTAATGCAGATATTACTAAGAGTTTGTTTGTTTGTTTGAACGCTCTAATCTCTGAAAATACCAGTCGGATTTGAAAAATTCTTTTTGCGTATGATAACCCAGTTCTTGGGGAAGGTTGTAGGATATGTAACATTGTGCTACTGGCGACGGGAGCAGAACAGTAAGCAAACACGCGGATGAAACCGCGCTGCGGAAAACTTGTCAATTATGTAGGTGTCTCAAGATCGGACAAAGTATTCAATAAGAACATGGTTCACATTGGTACTAAGTATAATTTTTATTTATTATCCATTGATATCTTATATTACAACCTCAAAAAACGAGATACAATCTTAAAGAAACAAAGTAAATCTAGTGTTAGTTCTGAGTATGTGTGCATACTGCATAGATGTTTTAGATAATACTAACAATAATTAAAGTTAAATGAATTGACATATTTCTTCATCCCCGTTTAAAAATCTCATCATCAAAATGGGAAGAAAATACATGGTCTGGTTAAAACCATTCCAAATAAATAAGTATTTGTATATAAGTATCAAATTATTTGGTCCAATACCCTTTAGATTCTATAGAAAAAGGGTGGCATCAGATCTGAATTTGTTCTGAATAGGAAAGGCAAAGCTTGGGATCAATTCACAAAGATCTAGAACACCGACGAGCCTATGGCAATTGCAATACCAGAAAACCATTTAAAATTATCTCTTGTAACAGTTCTTGAACTTGCCCGATTATTCCTTGATTATGCTAGGAAAATTTACAATAATATTACCCGAACTACACCTTATTCAAGTCACTCAAGGTCTCGAAGATCCCACACTGCCATGCTCAGACTCTGATGTCAGCAGTGGTAATGGTACTAACATTGTATTGACTTGAATTATGACAATTAGAATGATTGCGGAATGCGATTGATGTGCAATAGCGTACTTGATCGATTTTACTGTACGATACGAGGTTAGGTAGCGACTTCACGACGCACCGGCGAAGTATATACTCGTTTATGACTAGTGAACGTAGGTATATTTATTTATTTATTTATAATAGGTACACAAACAGATCACAGTCTCAACATAGCAAGCAGTAATAATGGACATAATATATAAACCAGACAGTAATCCTAAGATAGTGTACACAGCATGAACATATTAAAGCAGATTACTCGTGCAAAACAAAAAGAAAAACCTTATTAGGATCTTACATTCATAAATTCGTTAGCGTAAAATACAAGTGGGTAATTGCAGGTATTTCTATTCTGTATTGCGGGAAACCATCATATTAGAAAAAAGAAGAGAACAATAACAGCATATATGATGTTCAGTCTTGATAAGGCTGCCTGCAGTTATACTATATGATACTAGTTGATCCGGCGAACTTCGTTCCGCCTAACAGTCGATCAACATTACTTTATTTTTTTTAAATAAAAGAATTTTTCTAAAATAAAAATAGCCTAAGTTACTCCTTATTACATCAGCTACCTCCCGTCAAAATTGGTCCAGTCATTTCAGAGATTAGCCGGAACAAACAGACAGACAAACAGGCAAAAATTGTAAAAAATGTTATTTTGGTGTAGGTTCCGTATATATATATTCATGTACATGCAGTAAAAAACGGTTATTTCAATATTACAAACAAACACTCCAATTTTAATAAATGTATAGATAATAGCACAACAACTACACATAGCGCCATCTAGACCCAAAGTAAGCATTTATTATGTCTTGTGTTTTGAGTTTTATAATACGGATATACATAGTTCAATACTTTTTTCAGTACCTACACTGCGCGTGGCCCGACACGTACTTGTCCGGTTTTTTTTATGTGCCATACGGGCATATACATAATATTCACAATTCTGCATCATTCCATGGTAGACTGAAAGGGATTGCCTAAGGCTTTAAATTCGCTAGTATATTTCTATTGTATAAAGTTTTAAAATAAAAATAAAATAAATATTTATTGCATGTATGCCCAAAACTCGCTTAATGTTGTCATGGTAACTTTAGCACGCGCAGTCAGACTTCAACAACATTAAATTATAGAGTTTGTACCTATAGTTTTTTACAAGCTTACCGTTTTTAGATGTTGAATCTAGACTTTAAGTCTTAGGTCATTGCTCTGGGTTTTTATTATAGAATAAGTTTATATTTCGCGAATTATACTCACTGTGGAACCGTGAAATGTTTAAAATTGTATTTTTTGTTATACAAAAGAATTTTAGTTTTAGCTTTGTTAGTATTGTTTACGTTTACCTATTATAAAAATATACTATTGGGTACGGGTCATGCTTTTGTCATGTGGGATTTTTTTTTTTTTATAAAATTTACGCTCAAAGAAGAGTCACTTTTAGACACAGTAACACAGTAAGTTGTAATAGTACACACTTACGGCAATGAGCTCCTACGCAATCTATATTTGGACATTCATATTAATTATAATGAATGAAGAAGCTAGTATTATTTCCAGCGCCATAGTTATAAAAATCACAGACATAACAATTGTTGCTATAGAAGATAAATTGATCACATGTCGTTATTACATAAATACCTATGTAATACAATTCAACCAACAAAATCTATATATATATGTGAAGTTTAGAATAACCAGCCAATAAACTAAAAAAAGGGAATAGTAAATAGTCTGTGGTATGTCAAGTCTACAAGTTGATTGATGCGGATTTCCTGTTGCGACGAGTACACAGTACAAAATTGTATCTTTACATTTTCTCCACCGAGTTTTATTAAATTACTACTGCGAAACTACTGTCTTTAACTCTGCTAACCCGTAATTCATCACAGGTTATGGGCCCAGAGTACGCGAGTGTATAAATTACGGCGAGAACAAATAAATCTACAAGAGATTTTTTCGTTGGCTGTGTTGGCTTATCGAAAGTTCGAGACGCCATTTGCTTGTTGAGTTCACCCGTCGTAAGAGTGGAAGAAAAATGGAGTTGTCGCATCCGCAATCTACATCTGGAGTCAAACTGAATGGAAGTGCGACATGGTGTACCTGGAAATTCCAGATGAGAGTTATTTTACAGGCAAAAGGCCTATTTGAGGTCGTGGATGGTTCCATACCTAAACCCGGTAAAGACAAACCGGCGGAGTACCAAGAGTGGGTTACTAAGGATAGCAAGGCACAGGGTTGGATTGTTTTCCATATTGAACAAAATATTATGACGCACTTGCTTACTGCTACTACGTCTGCGGAGATGTGGAATAAGTTAAATAGTATCTATGAGAAGAAGTCGTGTACATCTTTACATCTCGAGCAACAAAAGTTTTATTCATTGAAGTGCGATACCGATATTTCACTATTTTTCTCAAAGATAGAAGAGATACGAGCAAATATAAGAAAATTAGGCGATGATATATCCGACAAAATGATTATTACCAAAGTACTTATGTCATTGCCAGATAAATATCGCCATTTTATTGCTGCGTGGGAATCGGTTCCTATATTAAATCAAACTATAGAAGAACTAATGGCGAGATTGCTTATTGAGGAAGAGCGTAATATGTCTACTGTGTCAAATAGTGAACTAAGGCCTGAAATAGAGTGCATAGCATTGGCAACAACCACAAAGAAGTTGAGTGAGATAAAATGTTTTGGTTGTGGCAAGGTGGGCCATTATAAAAAAGATTGTCGTGCCAAGTTGCAATGTTTTTATTGCAAAAAATATGGTCACTCAATAAAATTTTGCAGACAACGGCTGAATAAAGTGAAAAGCTGTGATGTTGAAAATAGTGAGTTAAACAAAATAAGTAATGCATTTACAACAATTGTAAAGAGCAAGGCAAATACTCAGGACTGGTTGGTAGATACCGGTGCCAGTGAACACATGTGTTTCCTAAGAAATCTATTTAGTGAGTTTGAAGAGTATGAATCACACCAGTCAGTAATAATTGGTGATGGCAGGGAACTAAAGGTTATTGGTAAAGGAAAAGTGATTCTCAAAGCCTTTGATGGAGAGGAGTGGATTGATACTACCCTACATAATGTGTTGTATGTGCCTCAACTAACAGTTAATCTTTTCGCTGTGAGAAGTGTCATAGACAGAAATTTCAAAATGGAATTTGAAAAGCACTATTGTGAGATTAAAAATAAGGATGGTAAAGTTGTGGCTAAGGGATATAGAGTAAAGAAATTATATGTTATGCATTTTGATTATGTATCTGAAAATGTTGCTGCTGTAACAGTATTACAAGATAGCCTAAAAATATGGCATGAGCGCTTAGGACATCAAAACTATGAGTATGTGAAACAGTTTTTGAATAAAAATGGTATAAAATTTAAGAATGATGCTGAAACATGCAGTGCTTGCATTGAGGGTAAGATGCACAGATTACCATTTAATAGAAGTACTACTGTATCAAAGAGGCCATGTGAGCTAATACATATGGATGTCTGTGGTCCTATGGAAGCAGAGTCCTTAGGGGGCTCTAAATATTTTTTATTGATAAGGGATGATTATTCTACCTACAGATATGTATATTTCTTAAAACACAAAAGTGATGTTCCTGAGAAGATTAAAGAATTTATGAATCTGATTGAGCAAGATACTGGTGAGAAGATAAAAATTGTAAGAACCGATAATGGAAGTGAATTTATCAATGTGACAGTTAAAGAGTTATTTAAGGAAAAAGGCATAAGGCACCAGACATCAACAGCATACACTCCGGAACAAAACGGTAAAATAGAAAGGGACAATAGGACAGTGGTGGAGGCGGCAAGAGCCATGATGATAAGTGCCAGACTACCCAAAGAACTATGGGCTGAAGCGGTCAATACTGCTGTTTATATTCTTAACCGAACCGGGCACAGTCATGAAAAAGGCAAGTCTCCTTTTGAATTAATCTTTAAAAAGGCCTATACAAACTTGGATAAGTTAAAAGTGTTTGGGCAAAATGTCTATGTGCATGTACCAAAAAATTTAAGAAAAAAGTGGGACTCAAAAAGCAGAAAAGGTTGTTTTGTGGGCTATGATGAAAATGTGAAAGGTTTTAAAGTTTGTTTTCCTGATTCTGCCACTATAGATATAAAGAGAGATGTTATTTTTGAGCCACCTCAAAAGAAAGAAATGTTCAGTGAAATATTAAATAACCCTTTTGAAGAGGAAACAAAAGAAAATATAAATGATGAAAACGAAGAGTATTATACAGATAGTTCTAGTGATGCAGGTGAAAATGAAAGAATAGGAAAAGAAGAGAAGAAAGAGTCACCAGGAAAGAGAGTAACAAAAAAACCAACATGGTTACAAGATTATGAAACTAGTTTTATGTGCATATTAAATGAGCCTAAAACATATGAAGAAGCTATCAATAGTAAGAATAAAGTTGAGTGGAAAGAAGCTATGAAGAAGGAATTGGAAGTTCTAAAAGAAAATAATACTTGGAAAAATGAAATTGAAATACCAAAAGACAAAAAGGTAATAGATAGTAAATGGGTTTATAAAGTAAAACAGGATAGTGAAGGAAACATAACCCAGTACAAGGCACGTCTTGTTGCCCGTGGTTTTCAACAAGAAGATATTTTTGAAGCCTATGATGTGTACGCACCAGTAGCTAAAATTGCGACATTCAGGGTCTTAATGGCTTTGGCCAGTAAAGAAAGACTACCAGTTCATCACATGGATGTACGAAGTGCTTTTCTTTACGGAGATATACTGGAAGATGTGTATATGAGACTACCACCTGGATGTGATGAAAATGTAAGTGTTGTTAAATTAAATAAAAGTATCTACGGACTTAAGAAATCACCAAAGTATTGGAACTTAAAGTTTGATAAGGTCATTGCTAAGAAAGGGTTTATTAGATCTGAAAATGATTTTTGTCTTTATTATAAAGCAAATTTTGAATATAAAATTTATTTGTTATTGTTTGTTGATGACATATTGATAATGGGGTCAAATGAAAAAGAAGTACACAATTTAAAACTTTATTTGAGTAATATTTTCTGTATGAAAGATTTAGGACATGTAACTAATTATTTAGGTATCCATGTTAAGCAAGATTTGCAAAATGGTATTATTGAATTGTCACAGAAACATTATTTAACAAAGATATTAGAGCGGTTTAATATGAGTGATTCAAAACCTATGTCAACTCCAATGGAATTCAAATTCCAAATGTTTCAGTCAAACAAATCAGATCATAAATTGGAAAATCTATGTAGACAAATTCTTGGATCTTTAATGTATACTGTGTTGTGTACTAGACCTGATTTATGTCCCAGTGTGGCATATTTGAGTCGTTTTCAAAATTGTGCAGATGAAACATTGTTAAAAGCATTAAAAAGAGTGCTCAGATATGTAAATGCTACACTTGACCTAAAGTTGATTTTCAATAGTAATGAAAATACAGATTTGCTTGGATATGTAGATTCTGACTGGGGTAACGATATTAATGACAGAAAGTCAACATCAGGCTATGTATTTAAATTATTTAATTGTCCTATTGTGTGGTCATCCAAGAAGCAACATACTGTCAGTTTGTCTTCTTCTGAAGCAGAACTTATAGCTTTGAGTTCTGCAGTTGTTGAGGCCTGTTGGCTAAAAAACCTTATAAAAGATTTTCAGATTTCAGTTTGTCCTATTACTATTTTTGTAGATAACCAGGCAGCAATAAATATTGGAAATAATCCAGAAAACAATAAAAGAGTTAAACATGTTGACATAAAATTTAATTTTATTAAGGAGAAAATTGACAATAACATTGTAATATTGAAATTTGTTAAAACAGACTGTCAGTTGGCTGATTTCTTTACAAAGTCTCTACCAGTGATCAAATTTAATAGGTTTAGATATCTTTTGTCTTTAATGTGAGTAAATTATAAATGTGTTTATATTGTAATAAAAGTACCATGGGAAATAGAGATTCACATCTGGATTAGAGACCTTTGCATTGTTATTAGAAGTCTACCATTAAGGGGGCGTATTTTGTTTATTGTTAAGAAAATGTTGATGTAACTTTTTTTTATTTTATTGAGGGGGCGTGTGAAGTTTAGAATAACCAGCCAATAAACTAAAAAAAGGGAATAGTAAATAGTCTGTGGTATGTCAAGTCTACAAGTTGATTGATGCGGATTTCCTGTTGCGACGAGTACACAGTACAAAATTGTATCTTTACATTTTCTCCACCGAGTTTTATTAAATTACTACTGCGAAACTACTGTCTTTAACTCTGCTAACCCGTAATTCATCACAATATAAAAAAAAAATATTCAAATCGGTTCATAAATGACCGAGATATGAGGTAACAAACATACAAAAAAAAAAACATACGACCCGAATTGATAACCTCCTCCTTTTTGAAGTCGGTTAAAAAATGAATCCCTATTTCCCTTGGTCATGGCCTCACGCGTAAACGGCTAGATCAATTTCGTTAATTCTTTTTTTTGTTGTGTTTGTTATTGTCAGGAGAAGGTTCTTATGAAAGAAAAACTGAGAAAATTGCGCGGTGATTTAGAAAGTTTAAGAATACACCTACTTAACCACCATATTAAATTTAAACCGTTAAACCGATTTCGATGAAAATTGGTATGTAGATAGATTTGGTTTCGGGAAATAGGCTACTTTTTATCCCGAAAATCGCTCTGATTCCCGAGTTACATTAATTAAACACCTAGCAATTTTCGCGCGAGCAAAGCCGCAGGGCGCAGCTAGTGTACAATAAATAACAAAATTGAATGGATAATTTAGTTATAAAAGATGACTGCCGCCGGAAATTACTTGTCTGGCTAGAATTTATATTATTATTATGTTCCTATACTGTTTATGTTCAATGATTGGTAGGTAAATCGGCTATTGTGTTATTAAATGCAAATAGGTATTGTGCAGATTACTAGAAGAGTAATCAAATAGTACCTAACATTTAAAAATAAAAGTAAGAAAAGTCGAGTTTAAGGCGATCCACACACTCCCCCGCACTACGCTGCGGGATGCGTGGCGAAGGAACATCTACAACGCGCGTGAATGCGTTTTCACAGTGTTGCACCACGCGTGATTTGTATGCAAAGAGAGACTTACAAACAACGCAGGAACACGCACGCCTGCACTACGCTCCGTGATGCAGGGAAGTGTGGGAATTCGTCTAACACTTAATTTTTTTTTTGCCCTCAGTGGCAGGTGAGCCTAATGCACTTCAGCAATGTCAGGCTCTGCGAAGCCGGACAAACAAGTTTGAAGAAGGACATATGTCATAGAGCTAGAGAAACACCGCAGCTGAGGCCCTAGACAAGTGGCAAAGATTTCTATTCTATTCATAGAATAGATTAAAAAATATAGTAGTATTAGATTGACATAAGCTAACGCCAACGCTTATGTCAATCTCATACATTATTTTATATATTCTATGAATAGAATAGAAATGATAGACGCTTGTCTAGGGCCTCTGGTATTTAATAAGTTCAATCAATCAAATCTAAAAATATCAATAGAACTGTTTTTATAAACATATTATTTTAAATAGCGTAAATTATCATCTATAAATTTAACAAATTAACTGTTTACACAGATTTTATGTTATTATTAATATGATATCAAATGTCAACTAATGTTTTATTAATTAAAATTTAATATAATAATAGTCGACAATATTCCATCATCATATTTGAATAGATTTAAAACTGGAAGCTTAGAAAATTTAAAAAAAACACGTGGTTAAAATTATTATTGATTTTTAGTAAAATAGGTTTATTTCCATTCAGTAACACCCAATAGTGCAACACTGTTACTCGTTGGCCAAAAATTCCTATCATATCACACTGTTACTCGATAAAAAAAAATGTTTTTGTCCCAACCAGTAACACTGTCAAATATTGATGTTACTGGATGGCACAAAAATTTAAAGTTAAGGATGTCGTAACAGTTGACGTAAGATAACAACAGGCAGCAGCGCTAACATGCGTACTTATTTTTACTTATTTATTTACTTTTTTTGCAGGGAAAATGCTAATTTGGGGTTTTCGACATGGTTATATGGGTTTGCACCTATTAATAATTATCCCTCAATACATAGAACTCAATTGCATTACAGGGGATTCCAGGAACGCTGGTGTACTGCCGCCGGTGCCTCCATTCAGTCTATAAAATGTACTCTTTGCCCTTATTACATCACGTCTATAGAGGAGACGTTTCCTTAGGAAAGCTTTTTAAAAATCCACAGTTCTGTGTTTGTAAGTTGTGGGATGGAGGTGTACACATGTTGTGCAGATGTCTATGTTTTGCGACGTCTAATAGCTAGTGATTATAATCAAATAATTATCACTTAGCACTCATAGGCATAAATAGGTACCACTTTAGTTTTAATTCAATAATACCCTAAATATACAACACTTTTGGTGTATTTTGCTGTAATTAAAACCCGTACTAAGCTCTTTTCCAATATAAAATTGCCTGCTTCAATGTACTCTACACTCAATAATCCATCAAACTCACGCTTATAATCAAATTAACGTTAAAACACACATTTGAAATGATAGAATGAGCCGCGAGGTTAGTGTTTATGGATGTCTATGCACATAATACCTATGCATTATGACGTAACGAAACATGTTGCCAATCAAATTGGCATGGATTGGAAGCAGGTATACGTTTTATTCTGTTTTATTTAACAGTAATAATCGAGCAGGTTTCGTATTAGTTGAAAACTTGGAATAGAAACACTATAGGTTTTACTTGACTTTAAAAGTTGAAAGAAAACTAAAGGAACCGTTTCATGTAGCCCGTTAATAAGTTTATGAAGAAATAGCGTTGATAAAAATGTAAGAAACGAAGATACCTACTTATATTAAAGGCGATTTAAATAATTGGGATAAAAGCAGGAAAGCATGATGCTTAGATAGATGACGAGTGGAGTTGAGGAAGAAACCCGATTATAAAAATCTTAAACGTAAAGTAGGTACTCAGACTTTGGATTTACGTACCGTACTTAGTAGGGAGGTATCTATTTGTTTATAAAAAATTATGAACAGAACAAAGGTTAAATATATAGTAGTAGTTAGTTAAATGTCTTTAAAACAGAAGGACATTTTCGGACATAAAGTCATGCATTCTCTAGCAGTGACACAGAAATAACAGAAGCATCATACAAAAACGAACTTGCACTTTATCTTATAACAGGACACAAATTATATAAACGCGCAGTTTTATGTAAATTTGTATTTGTTGTATTCAAAGATGTTTTCAGTTGTCATGGCAATTTCATTTCTAATGGGTCTGGAGTTCGTCAGTGTCAACAATACGTGTCGAAGAATATTGATGCAAAATGCTTTATATGTCGCATCCTCAGTGGAAAAAGGACACTAGTTGGAATATAACGATATGTGATATTCAACCGTATGCTAAGCGTCTCAAAATGAATATTACTTTGTACGTATTTTCCGTTACGTCTCTTTTACCTGCGATATTATGTGTTCTATTTAGTTAAATAAACATTTATTTGCATTTGTCATTCATTTGTTTAACATGACAATAAATATTTGTGCCAGTCAAACTATCGCTTGCAACTTGTCAACAGTACCTAGCTATTTTTTTATAAATTATTTATGACAATAAAATTCAATTTACCAGCCTATTATTTATTTCAGTTAAAAAAGGCCTCTTCTTATATAGAAAAGCCAGTAACATATAATGCCAGGCTAATAATAATCCAGATTTCCTCACGAAAGTGATCCTCAATGATAAATCAATAAGGGTAGGTACACTTACAATATATTAAAACTTGCCTACAAGAAGAGTTTTGGCCGAAAGGTGTAGTGTATCGACGTTTTCGTGGAAGGCTACACAACACCACGCAGCGAAACATGACGCCGAAATAAGTCGTGTTAATTAGTCATAAGTTTTATTGTATAGTATGTATGTTAGTCTGTAAGGTATTTATCTATGGGTCTATGCAACCTGAAAATAAATGTTTTATTATTATTATTATTATTAGGAGAATATTAGGTACCTACATGAATTCGAAAAATCACGTTGATACTAGCCCTGTTCCGAACTTAGAACCTTATAAAGGTAAGTAGGTATATGAAGTGGGTTAAACTAGGCCTACTTTTAAACATTATGTAAATTATTTTATGTGTGTACAATAAATAAAGACACATAAGATTTACCAGGAACAAACTGGACCATCCAACTAACTATACCATTAAAAGCACTAGTCTTAAGCATGTACATGAAGTTAAAGACCTTGGTGTTACATTTGATAAGAATTTAAAATTCAACACACACATTGAACAAATTACAACTAAAAGCTTTAAGATACTTGGCTTTACCATTAGAAATTGCAGGCAATTTCGTGATCCCACTACAAAGATTTTATTATTTAATGCGCTAGTTCGAAGCTGTACAGAATACTGCAGCAGTATATGGAACCCTCACTACGAAATTTATAAAAAGATACGATTTTTATGGCATCTTAGCTTTAACCAAAACATCGCAAATAAAATACCAAGGTACACAGACAGATTACAACATTTTAAAATGATATCCTTGTGCAAAAGAAGAGATATTCTCGACCTAACGTTCCTTTATAAACTTTTTAATGGTTATGTGGACTGCCCTGAATTGGTCTCTCAATTAAAAATCAATGCCCCTTCCAAAAATCCCCGAGTTAGCCGATACTGTCTGTTTCATATTAATTCAAATAAAACCAATCTAGGAAAGTTCTCCTCGCTAAATAGAATTCCTAATCAATACAATACAATTGCCAAATTATGCCCCATTGATTTATTATCCGACAATTTTAATCATTTCAAAAATACAATTACATATTATTACACCGAATCAGAGAGGACTTAAAGGATGGATCTGCCTTACTCTGTAATATGTAAAATTAGCATTAAGTACCTATCTTACATTTTTATTACCTATTTAACCTACCTATTTTCATAATATGTTATTGCACAATAAGATTAATTTTGCTAAACCTAGAATTAAGTTTAAGTTTTAAGTTTTAATTAAGTATGTTAAAAAAATTTAAGATTTAAGTTTATAATTAACCCTGTTGTAAGCATGCTGTGGTTGTCTGTAAATGTTACAGCACTGGCAATGCATCTGTATAATTCTGATGTGTACAGTGTATGTAATGTAGACAATCCTTAAATAAATAAATAAATAAATAAAGACTTTTTTTGTAAAACACCCGTAACCTACACAAATGGTTGATAAAATACCTAATATCATTGTAACGACGCCGACGGCCAAATTAGTGATCTAAGCTAACATCTCTCTATTTAGATTGTTCCTAAATATGCGTCTATTTCACCTTTATTTACATATTGTCAATCAGACTCAAAATTTAAATTGTCGAATTCAAAACCACTTGATGCCATACAAGCATAAATTATACATAATAATTAGTTATATAGCTTAGCAGCTTCATAAAAACCGTAATAAATATAAAGTTTATCGTATTAATGAATTAAATCATGTTTTATGAATCACCTGTCATTAATAGTAAAATAAACGATCTGTTTACCATTTCTGACGAAATTGTTCACTATTTTAAATGAGAATAAAGTAGAAATTACGTCATCACCTTTGGATCTTATAAGTATCTACTAATACAACATCAAGTTTTTTGACTACCCCGGTAGCGCAGTGAGAATTCTGGCGACTGAATTGCAAAAGCTTCGGCCTCTTTCGGATTCCAACATGAAGAAAACTTTAAGATGGCAAAAAATTTTTCAGAGTGTGCGATAAGATAATTTTATTATCGTGAAATGAGTGCAGTCTTATTCTTATTAGTTCTGTGGTCCGGATCGTATGCTTATTTAATTTCTTACAATGGCTTTCTAATACGATCTTCATTTGAAAATCCGATTTTATGCAATGTATCGTTCAGCGCTGAATCACTTTTCCGCCTATTATTGACAGCGCTTCAGCGCCGATTGAAAATCGGGATTTTCAAGAATCTTGGATTGGAGTTTGTAAAGCCACTGTTGTATAAAAAAACATTAGGCTTATTCCAATTTAAAAAAAGAGAATCGACGATCCACATTCAGCAAGCTTGTCTTTTTTATAAACAAAATATATTTAGCTCTCAAGAAGTAAGCTTAAGATTATTGGAAGTACCTATCTTATTAACACGTTATATATAAAGCAATAGATTATCTGCTATTCCATGAATCATTCGATACATTAACTGGACAATAGAAACTAGACCAATTTAAATAATATGTTAAATTAAAATGACTCATTTTATGATCTCATCGAACGCAAAGTTTATTGTTTTTGGGAAACATAAATAGACATGTTTGATTTGATCTCAAAGTTGAATAGTTTGACAAATATACCTACTATTATTAAACTTTAATATCTAGATTATACATACATACAGATTAATACGAACAGTATTAGGTAAGTATATTAAAATTTTAATGACCGGCAATTATTATTCGTACATGCAAATTACATGTTTTTATTGTTTAATTATCTTATAATTATAGTGGTATACTTTAAAATTAATTACATGACACTATAATTAAATAAAATGTAGTATAATTTTAGTAATTAATTATAATAATGAACAAAAAACCAGCTAAGTAAGTACCTATTAATGCACTTTCTTACTTCAAATAGCCTACGTCTCTATTTCAATATTTTAGCACTGCAGGACCAAGTTTTCTTTTTATTTATAGGTGACAGTCATAATCAACGCCTGCCTATAAAAATATTAGTACTTTCATTCTAATATTAATTTTTATAACTTTCTTACGGCCATGGTGACGAAACTTAGTGGAGGCCTATGTCCAGCAGTGAACGTTTCGCCGCTGATATGTTAATGATGATAATTTTTTTTAGTGTGATCCTTAGACTGTAGAATATTATGTAGTTAAAAACACGGGGTCGAAATCAAATAAAAATCAAATAAAGACTTATGAAATTGAGCACACAAAAGTTGTCTAGACGTATTTACATATCTTAATTATGCGAAATATTTGCTAAACAAAGACGGACGTTTGTCCAGCGTATTAGATAATTAACACTTTGTACACAAACTTGAGTGTTTACAGACATAATATTTGTTTAATATAATTAGCGCCTCTGGCATTTAGGATTTTTGACTTAATGTAGAGGTTTGCATTCTACAAGGGTTTTTTTATATTATCACCATCATATCAGCCAATAAAGGTTCACTGCTGGACATAGGCCTCAGCCAATTTTCGCCACTTTGGCCAATCGTGAGCCGCCTTTATCCATCGGTTGTCCGTCACCCGAAGATCGTCGGTCTACCTTGTGAGGGGCTGGCCACGCTGTGCCTTCAGGATCGTGGTCGCCACTCTAGAACCTTTCTGTCTCAACGGCCATCAGTTCTGCGGACTATGTGTTCTGCCCACTGCCACTTCTTAGATTACTCTTTTTATATACCTACCTATATATGGGGAAGATTAAAATTCAATGCTTTTGCAAGTGATAATGCACAAGCAATTATAGACTATGATACATAGACAATAACCGTTTACTACCAAAAAGACTTTCTTAATTGTAATTAAAAAATAGAAAAAAAATATATTATAAAGAAGAAAATAGCAACACATAAGTACTTGTAATAACGACCTGATCGAATTTTAAATAGACCTAACGTCAAAAATTTAACGACATTAGACATTAAATTTGACTTTAAAATGACATAAAGAACGGCAGCCATCTTTTGTTTTCACGGAAGATGGTTGTCATTTAATTTCATCCACATGTTTTCTATTTTTTATCATTGTAATATACCATTAATATCATCAACAAGAATATTATTCTACACTTGACGCTGGCAGAAATAGCTGACACAATCGTCGGCTCTGTTGCTAAAAAAAGGAGAAGAAGAAGAAGACACAAAGAACACAACAACATCTAATGATCTACACACACATTAAGACACATAACGACGGTGAAGACTTGAAGAGTCAATATAATAGTAAGTAACATTTTGGCGATTTTCTGTTTTTGCATAATTGTACATAAAATAGAGTAATGCATAGTCCTGCAAAGGTAGTATGACCGATTTTAATCAATTTCGTGAAATAATTACGTCTTGCAATAACTATTAAATATTCTTGAGTAAATTTTGCAGCCAGTATATTATTATTTTAACTACAGAAAAGAAAAAATAAAAGAAAGATTGAAAGATTTCACTAACTTAATATCTACCATCCTTGTATTTGAAATCTGCTTAGTTTATTTTTAAAAAAAGCAATAGGCGAAAATAAAAAAGCGTCAACGCAAAACTTTTTTTTCACCTAAAAGTTGTCTTTTTGTAGATATTATTTATTGATTCTACACCGTCGATAAGTAATGACTACTAATGACTAATAAACAAAACAATTTACTGTATTAATGACGATAGTTCATTTAAAAACAATGACGTCAGAGGTTACGTCATCGACTGAATGACACAACCTAATGTCACTGTCACTTTCAAATAGTAATGTACAAGGTCGATATCGATACCGGTAATTTTGGTATCCAATTTATTTTAATTGTTTAAAGATGGGCAATTAAATATTTATGGACTTTGATTGATTAACATTGAAATTAAATAAACAGATCATAACTTTTAAATATTATTAAGTAATTTAGACTTTATAATACTTATGTGCCTTAGTATTACTCGTATCATATAAGTCGCATAAACAACAAAATATTATGCAGATCACAAGTTTCTTAAAATGAATGCTTATTCAAAGGATTGTCATGTTTTTATTTGTATACAAATACTCCTTTCAATCCCGTTTAGGTCTTAGGTTAACGCCGTATGCAAATGTTACCGGTACTCCCACAGCTGTAGAATAATATCAATGTCAGGTAGCTATTCTGTAACACGAGATCAAGTTAGACTGGCTACGAACAACGCTAAAATGACAAATTGAAGTAATATATGAATTTACTACCAACCCAACCCGGCTTTGCAAGAATGTATTATAATAAGACAGTTACAAATCTTTAAAACTATCAGATTTTCTCAACTATGACATGCATGTAAACCTTCTGGGTTTACCTTTCACAAGGTGGACCAACGACCTAATAAGGGTGGCGCCCTACCCATAGATAAGGGTTATTCACGACCGTTCAAGGTGCCGAGGCTAATCTTGGGGGAGGCTTATGTCGAGCAGTAGGTCTTTCGGCTGATATGACGATGAAAACTTCTAGAAAAAATTCCTGAACGATAATGAAAACCGTATTAAAATCTGTTGCTTGTACGTTGAACAAGAAACGGACAGAAGAAATAAGTGACTTTATACTTTTAGAGATTATGAAAGGTGTCGAGTCTGGACGGTTGCCATCTGTCTCATTATAATGAATAATGAACAGGTAGCGAAGGAATTTGAGTTAACTAGATAGTATTGGTGTTACGTCATGCTCGTGAACGGGTGTGACCTGGCTTTTGTCTATATTATGATATTTAGGATAAAAATTATGCAACATTTTATTTATTTTCTTTATAAGACAGAACGTGACTGATTAATATGTCTCAGTTCTAATGACCATCCAGACAGAATAAGTAATTGAATGATTTTGCGTTCCTGTTCAGAAGTTGTAATTATCATTATTATAACTGATAGACATACACTGCTATACACAGGCTTCTCCCAAGTACCTATTAGAACAGGAGTGCCGCCATAATTGTCATACTTCGAGTCTAAACTGCTAAGCTTTAAATATTCGAGCGGTATAAATATCAGCTCGCATTTACACAAAAACAAAGTCCAAATTCTTTTGTTCAATAACTGCACTGTTTTATGACAATAAATTAACTCAAAGAGACCTTCAATCTTAGCAGATAAACCATAAACCTGAGATAGTTGCTTTCACTACAAGGTCAATTACAATTAGTAAACATTCTACAGATAAGATATTAGTATACGTTCATACGCTAGTGATGTGATAAATTGATACCACATTGTGTTTATGGTATCCCCTTGATCTAAATGGGTCAAGTATGATTGATTCGAGCTAAAGCGGTAATCGATTACAAAGATTATTCTTAACACTTTTTTGCTAAAAATCTGTTTGTATTTTTTGCGAAGTTAAAGCAATTTCGTATAACGGCCTACTTAAGAATAAATAACAACGGTCACTTAAGAATAGAAGCACCAGGAGCACATTTTACTATGGCCCTTTTGTATGGTAATGGGTCGGTAAGAGAGTGTCGGCGAATGAAACCTTCGTCTTTCTTTCTTATCCTTCCCATCATGACTTACTTCTTTTACGATTTGGTTGTGTTTTCTTAACATTGCTTTAGAGGTCACAGCCATGTCCGTTATCAGATCAGCCGTATGCTTGCTTGACTCCTTAGTTGCTGCCCCAGTAGAGCTGTTCTAACAAAAGCGGGCAATCACTTAAGTGGAATTATTACTTTTAAATATTTTTAGGAATCCGTCACGTCCATATGGGTTTAAACGGCCTTCAAACATACCGCTTAATAAACTCCTAAATCTATATTCAGAGCTCATCAGCTGTACTAGGCTTTATTGTAAATGACCTTATCCCACTTAAAGTCCTATAAAAATAACAATAAAAAAATCAACAATATTTTAACCGCCAATAGTTTAAAATCTAATGTGACAGCTGACGTCAGTTATCGCTAGTGTTGCCAAGTCTATGACTTTTTATTCGGGACATAAAAAAATATCGGTGCTTTTCATAGATCATAAAGAAAAGCACATTGTAGTGCAACAGCAAAATTAATGCCGTCTGCACCAAGCTTTACCTAATTCTAGAATAAGTCAATTCATCAATTAAAAGTCTAACTTCACACTGTTTTCTTCAACGATTTTCAGTAAACTTACACAGTAAAAATGAAAGAAAGAGTAATCTGATTCTAAACCATTTTAAAATTCGCTACCAACTCTCAAAATCCAATGCGTTAATTGGCATTCCTGTTTCTATGTGAAATGAATCGATCGAAGTACTCTAGACGAGTTTGTTTATTTGTTTGAACGTCCTGGAACTACCAGTCGGATTTAAATAACTTTTTTTGCGTATGATAATCCAATTTTGAGGACATAGTAATATCACGCTACGAGCGACGGGATCTGAGCAGTAAGCTAAGACGCGAGAGAAACCGCGCCGCGGCAAGCTAATCTGCAATAAAACTAAATATTGTGAGTACCAAACATTTAATATCTCTTTCGACCGTACTTAATCTAATGTCCGACACAAACCAGAACAGTTGGTAACAACACAATGGTTACGATGAGACGATGACAATCTATTTTTTGTCACTAAACGTTTAATGACCCTGACACAATATTGACTTAACTAGCTGTTGCCCGCAGCTGCGCCCGCGTAAATGTCGGTTATCGCATTTTTCATACTAACTTTCATCCCCTATTTTTCAACCCCTTTAAGCCATTTTTAGCCGCGATTAAACATAGCCTATGTTGTTATGTTACAGACAAACAAAGTTACTTTCGCATTCAAGTATAATACTAAACGTTTAACGACCCTGACACAATATTGACTTAACTAGCTGTTGCCCGCAGCTGCGCCCGCGTAAATGTCGGTTATCGCATTTTTCGTACTAACTTTCATCCCCTATTTTTCAACCCCTTCAAGCCATTTTTAGCCGCGATTAAACATAGCCTATGTTGTTATGTTACAGACAAACAAAGTTACTTTCGCATTCAAGTATAATACTAAACGTTTAACGACCCTGACACAATATTGACTTAACTAGCTGTTGCCCGCAGCTGCGCCCGCGTAAATGTCGGTTATCGCATTTTTCATACTAACTTTCATCCCCTATTTTTCAACCCCTTCAAGCCATTTTTAGCCGCGATTAAACATAGCCTATGTTGTTATGTTACAGACAAACAAAGTTACTTTCGCATTAATATTAGTATGGAAGTATGGATTTACGTCACTTCTACATGTGTCTGTTTTGTTTGTCCTTACGAAAATTTATGGAGTTTTACGCTTGTGTTCTTGTATTTATATAATCCGATACTAAAGATAAATAATGATGCGTAACATTCATAAGTGCCATGGTAAATAAATAGTGTGTAGGCTCTTGATATTAGGTAAGTAGGTATCACTCAATGTATAAAGTTTCTGCCTACTTCTCCACAACTTATTTACACCACGTAACGAATTAGGATACGGTTTTTAAACGATGAAAAAGAAACAACGCGTATATTTAGAGAACAGGACTGCGTAAGGTGTTCATATAAATTTTGTGCCATGTTTTACGCTTCGCCAGGTACATTAAGATTTTAATCCCTTTTTTTGAAAGAAATGCAGAGTAAAGTCCTTTGTCGCTTTAAACAATAAATACATACAGTAAACGAAAATAAAACACTGGCCAATAAGGAAACTTTACAGCAAATTCGTACTCCATGCTTCGGTTGCAGTAAGTAGGTACAAGATATTAATCTAGCAACATTTTGTAGTACTGAACATTTTTAAGTTTCACCATAAAAAGCTGCACTTCAACTGCACTTCACTATATGCAACCACAATCTAGAATTTGCAACTACCCAGGACTGGCCGCAAAAGTCGTAAAAGACGAGACCAACTTATTAAATACCCTCATAATGGTCACGAATGTGTGTCGTCTGTCGTGAGTGTGAGGAACTCTCTCTCTCTCTCTCTTTCTCTACCCCCCCCCCCCTCTCTCTCTCTTTCTCTTCTGATTCAATTCTTCGACAGAGGTTAAAGTCTATGTATAATTTTAGGCTAATAGAAAAGACAAGAGAACGTTATAATATTGTATAAAGATTTAAGTATATTAGAGCATGTTACTTTTACCATATACAATCAATTTTACTACCGATTATTAAAATAACTATACCTAAACTAAATAACAAGAATTCTCAGTAATACAAAGTATAGGTAATTCATCGATGAAGGATGCAATTAAAAAAAATTGGATTCAAATAAAAATATTATCTATATAATAAATTATAAATATTAATTACTTGCGATCGTATTCCAGCATACCTAATTAATAAAATCTATTAGTATACCTATATAAAAACAAAATGTTATACAGCCAGTGACTACATAACATATGACATCTTAAAAACTGGAACTGGCATCAGTTACCAAGATTGAGGGTAACCGAAAAGATATCAGAGAAAAATTAAATTTAATGCTATTAGACAAATTAAAGACAAAAAAATATGTAGTCGCTTTACTCGAGCAAACGATTTCACACACAAACACACCTCTACTACAAAAGCAGTCACATATTTTTACTTAAACTCATTGTCACAGCCTTCTACAAGCTTCGTCATTGGAAAGTATACCTTTAAAAAGTTACTCATACATTTAAAGTCAAAAGGTGTAACAAATAAAATACAGAAAATGTACATTACGGGTTACGCGTATATACGCAGTCAAAACACGATCGTGTTTAACCTTAATACGTATCTTTAAGTTTAAGAAATCAGAAGGCCTTATTATTGTCGCAAACGCACCAAAAACGCGCAGGTAAAAATAGCGCTCGGGGTAAATTTTACTGAATTGAAAACAAAAAATAGACATATAAAAGAATATTTAGTTTTGACAGATACCAAATTTATCAAAAATAAGAATGATTTTAACTTAAGTTTTATTATTATATATAATAATTTAAATATTAATATCATTTAGGTATGTAAGTAAAAGAACTAGATTTACCTGGCGGTCATAGAAATCAAAATTCAAATTCTATTAAAAATTTAAAACAACATATTTTTCTAAGGCCGCTATTAGACTATCATAGAAATATGATCAAAGATATGTAAGTCATTTTTAAATGAAGAACATATGACGGTATAATAACTACATGTGATTATCAATGATCATAGTTTGAGAGTCGTCGAACTATGATCATAGAATTTGTGTTTGAAATCATATATATATATGATAATGTAATACCGCTCTAAGACTCATATTGAACACATTTCAGGAACAAATAAATGCCTTCCTAATTCTCAAACAATTTTACTTGTATAACTGTTGTTCTTGTATAACTTGTTATTCGATATTATGAAAAAAATTCAGTTTCAGTTAGATCATGTTTCTTTTGAAAACAACTCTTTTAGCAAACAATTAGCTTATTGCAGTTGTAGTATTTTCTTAATCTCTAAGCATAAATCGTAGACTTTTTTATTTAATTATGGGCGATTAAAAAAAAACCGGACACTAGGTTGACCGCTAACCAGTCGCTAAGAAGTAGTTTCAAATTTTTAATAAGTTGACATTTTCGATTTATAATCTAAAACCCTCTTTTCATATGTGTCGTAAGGTTATTCTTATTGAAGTCACCAGTACCTACATCTCTTTTTTAGCAAGAAGGTTTAATATGTTTAGCAGCAGAAGTAGAAATACGAATAGTATCAATCATAGTAATAGACTATGGTCAATAAGCTTCAGTTCATCCTTTAAATGGTAAATAAATTCATTAATTATTTGTATTCTTCATAACCTCGACCTATTTAGTTTTACTATTTTGTATTGGTGCGTTTAATTACGGCAATCGGTTTAAATTAGCCATAATATTATGAACCATTAGAACTAATTTCAAATTTAATTATCCAATTTAATGACAGAGCTGCAGATAGAATAATAATAAAATGGAACGTAGATTATATATAAATAGCGAAAAAATTGTTAAAAATTTGTCCTTTTTCAAACGAGGTTCAAAGAGAGTATTAATATTATGGTAGGCAGCGGCTTGTAGAGTCCATGAGTGAAAGTCGCTAGTTATCAGGTGGGTTGTTGGCTCGTCTGCCACTGTAGACAATAAAAAAAAACTATTCCACCTAATATTACATACCTAGGTCATGTAGGTAGTACTTCCAATGAATATTTAAATCTAACTGATGACTAACCCTTTAGAACTGCTGACGTATTTTTGTAAAGTGTCTACTGTTTCTTTGTAATCAAGTGTCTTGGCACAGACACCGTAACTCTGTCATGTCATAACGTAGTCTACGTTTTTCATAAGGTGACAGCGTAAAATATTTAGTTCTTTGAGTAGATACTAGGAGCGCTGTACATCGAAAATTAACACAAAGACTAGGCTAATAAGAAATATATGTATATCTTTAAGTTACTGTTTATAACAAATAAAAAAAATATTGTTTATGAATACCACTAAGTTTTCTCTTTTAACAATGTTATTCAAAAGTAGAGCTTAAAAAGAGAGGATTGTTAAGTGACTGTGTGTATGTATGAATGTATGTGATCAATCTACATTCACAGATACAACCGAAACATAAACGTCTGGATATCAATGAACACCAGAAACCAATTGATATAACATTGACACAATTTTTAATTCCAATACATCATTTTTATTATATTGGCATTGCATTTATAAATCGAAAACCAGACGAATGACGTCAAATGATCAATCATATCTTTATTATCATACACATTCAAACCAGAATTAGCTATTAGCAAGAATTTATGCTTCTTCCGCTTTTTATGAAGATCAAAACAAAATACCACTGTTTATTTAGATAACAGACGTGATGCTTACGAAGATTGGCGATTTGGTATCAGGTATGGAAGAAATATATCAAAAAATGGGGCAAAATATCGCGCTTGTAACTTACAAAAAATTATGGTAACCTGGCGATTAAAAGATTGGCCTGAGTTTCTTGTTAGTTCTTCTCATGACCCTTCCCTACGACAGCGAACTGGCTGTAGGTTAATTGGCTGACATTTTGTAATTTTAACGTTCTTATGCGTTAATTCATTTATCCCAAATGAATAAATGTCTTTGACTTTAACTTTGGGAGAGATCAATATCCAGCAGGATTGCAACTAAGTCTTTAAGAAACTGTTGAAGGAGTAGATAACACAAATATCGCGACTAGACAATTAATATTAATACCACAGCAACTACACACAACGCCACCTAGACCCAAAATAAGCACATAATAATAGCTTGTGATACTTATGGGTTCTAGAATGCAGTTATACATACTTATTCCTTTTTTAGTGAATATATAGTTACATAAAAACAAAAACACTTAGACCAATGCAAATAAACATGTTCATGCACGCAAATAATTGCACTAAGTAGGAATCAAACCCGCAACCTCTGAGTGGCAGTCCGTAGCTACACAGAGCGTGAAGGTTGACAGAATCTAAGAGAGTGCTTGGCAGTACCTAAATTTGAAAAAAAATATGATTTTGAAAGGAAAGAGATTTGTTTGATTTTAGATATATTTTGTATGAAGCGATCAATACTCTGACGTTATCATGGAGTATGTCATGAATTAATAGTATCGGCCTTTCAAATGTACGAGTACATTATTACTTGGCGCGGGACAATAGAAGTTGATAATATATTTTATTTTATTAAACAGGTACAGTAACAGACAACAGATCAGAACATACACAATTATGTTGACAATATACAATACTTAAATCTGAAGTCCAATTATAACTATACACAACATTCTAATAAGTATATGGTGATAATGTCGCCATGTCTAACAATTTTATGGTTCCTTTAAAAACCTTTTGAAATATGCAATATTAATGTTAGAATAGTTAATATTGTATATTTGACGGTATTTGATATAATTTGATGGTAGTAGATCCACACTAGTTTCAGGATGAATGGGCCGGATCGTCCGGGAAAGTACTACCCTCTCATAGAAGAACGACTTAAGAGTAGTAGTATCCTTACTACTGCGTTTCGTTCGGTGAGTGAGAGTGCCGGAGACCCAATTTCCCCCCTTTCCTCTTTCCTCACCTCCCTCATTCCCTTCCTCTAACCCCATTCCCAGCCGCCATAGTGGAGGCCACCATACCAGCAGTTTAAGACGATAGCTATTGGTATGGTGGCCACCACTTCTGGATTCCACTGACTGCTTACCATCAGGCGGGGTGGAGTCACTTTGGTAGGCTAATATATATAAAAAAAAAATGTTAAGATATGAGCTATATGTAAAGCATCATAAGGTTAAAATTACAATTTCTATATTACTTCATCATGTCATTCCAACTTAACTGCACCGGATATGTTCACAAGTGTTGACTAGTCTATTTAAACGTAAAAGGAGTCTAAAGGCATTCTAACAAGTGGGAATACCGGTAACACAAAGTGTAGGCGAGTAGGGAAAAATATTTAGGATTTTGATTGGGTTAAGTTTAACTTGTATGGCTGAAAGTAGAACAGGCATAAGGCTCGCCTGATGGTAAGCAGCTACCGTAGCCTATAGATGCTTGCAACACCAGGAGCATCACTAGTGCGTTGCCGACCTTGTTAAAAACCTTTTAACTCCATTCTTGAAACTCCATGTTGTAACCGCTTTTTCATGTGATAGTTTGACCATCGCTATTAGCTTGATACTTTACGCTAGTGAAGTTTATTTTAATCGCTAAATATTTCGACATTTATTATAGAAAACTAAATGTATACAACAGAAGGGTGTTTTTTTTTACTTTACTAATGCATCAGCAACTGAATGACCATTTGATCATTTTGAGGGTGCCGGCGGCTCAATCATCCTCTCGATCCCCTTTCTTCCTTCACCCTTTTTTCTCATTATTTTTTCCCTACATAACAACGGCTTGCTTATGTTAAGGATTATTTCTGCAGTTCCTTAAAAATATCTACAGGTTACGCAACACTAACCATCAGATAGGCCTGCTTGTTTGTCACCTTAGTCATATAAAAAAAGGTAAATCATTCACTACAGGATGGATAGCATCGTCCTGTTATAACGACTGTCGTTACTGCGTATATAAATTTGTCTGTCCTACTTTCAGCCATAGAAGTTAAACTTTAATCTATATGTATGCTTATTTGCCACCAAAGTTATATAAAAAAAATCTAATACCCTGTAGTGCGAGTATGACACCAAAATCCTCCTAAAATGTAACTTCTCAAATCGACTGATAACAAAACTATGTAAACATCGACATCGTATCGTACCTACCGACCATACCTAGCTGAGATGGCGTGCTGCCAGCACGTAATTGATGGTAGACTCACACCTGGGTCACGCCTAAATATAAATGTGTGCAAATGCATTATTATTCGTATTGTCAACACTCGAGATATCCCAGGTGTGGCTGATACGAAAATAAAAACTACTCGTGCACAAATACGCTCGAAAAAGACAAAGAATGAACAATTAAAAAGCAGTTTTCGATTATAGTATATGCTAGAGGTCACGAGCACGAGGTGGTAGGTGGATTTGAAACTGGGCAAGTACCAAGTAAATACCAAAATACTTTAAATTTAAGTACTAATAAACACAGTACCTACCTATTTTACAGTTTTTTTACAGTAATTTTTCTATATGGGTATGAGTGTATTAAGAGATACAAGCAAAACATGTATTATTATAGTTATATTTAACTTTATATATCATTAATTATATTATTCTTAGAATGTATGTTTATAATAGGAAGTATACAATGTTATATACTATAACTAGCTATGTTAGATACAAACTCTAGCTTAGTTTGGGACCAAAGGGAAACTACCTATATTGTATATTATATGTATAGATTGTATGTAATTTATATTTATTAATAAATTGATTGACTGAAATTGATGTTATCGTCTAGGTTAAGTCTTTCTCTGTTATTATCTTCCTTTACTTAATTTCCTTCCTTTACTTTACTTAATTGTACACTTCAATAGACTCTCACTAATATTATTTCCTCTACCACTCTAAGGTTTGCTGTTAGAGCTGTTAGAGCAAGCTTAACTCAGCTCTGAGTTAATCATCAATTCTATATCTGTATCTTCTTTCCTATTTATATTTCCGTGCGTGTGCAATAAATAAATAAATAAAACAAAAAGAGATTGCCTATTACTAGTACAGTATTATCTTCTCTGTGACCTAACTAAGATTGATGATGCCATGTGAACTAACGCCCCACAAAGCAGGTTTATTGCGATCTGTCATTAGTGTCAATATTAGTTTTAATATTGGACACTTAGTCGCTAGTAGTCTTCAACTAAATAAATAAATATTGAAATATAACTAGATATAGACCCTAAATTGCCCCGTGGAAGCCCTAAATTCTTTCGTCTAGTCAGAAAGTTCAGGATAGTCCTAAATTCCTGCACAGACAGTAAAATGTTGCATCTGGGTCGCTATATATAAACTATGTGTCAGTGCATTTCATTATTTCAAGAATTGTTGGTAGATAATGGTTTGCGGTTTGTGCAAATTGCTCATTTAGTTGTCGAGACGCAAATACGTAGATAGAATTGTGGATGCTGAGAAAACAGTGTCACAATTGTACAACGTTGTACATTGTTATTGCAATAAGACGTCCAGGTTTTAACACCCAAACAACGACAGAGAAAGCGCAACAAAGACAGGGGAACATTTCACAGACAGTTGTTTTGAATTCACAGTAAAAGCAGGCACATGAAGCATTAGGAATTACATAAAACGCTGAAAAATAATCTTTTTTTAAGGTTTCGTACCACAAAAAAAATTGGAACTCTTTTAGGATCACTTTTTTGTCTGTTCGTATGTTTGTCAAGACCCTTTATCTCAGGAATGCGTGGAGGTACTCAGTTTTAAAATAAAACCATATACTCAGTCTTAGTCTTTTGAAGCTTTGAAAACATTAAACTCCTAAGTTAACGTAAAAGAAATAAGACGGCCGTTGCAAAAAACGTATATTTTGATACTCTCAAGGGAATCAAAATTCATAGGGCATTTCCCGTTGACCTAGAACTATAAAATTTGGCAAGCAATACCGTCTTATACTACAAGTATAGGAGAGGCGAGAACCCTGGTTGGGGGGGACTGTAATATGCACCTACAAATTTGTACGGAACCTTCAGTGGGCGAGTATACTGGCACTTGTCAGATATATTTTTTCTTGAATTGTTGATCATCTTTTCGTTATACTTTACATTTGATTCCAATGGCTAGAGATTCTAAACAACAAACGTTGACTTAAAATCTTTGAATTTTCATAATTTTATTGAGCCAGGTATATACTCAGCTGCAATACCTTGTATAACAAGTAATGTTTTTAGGCAATACAAAAGACGCTGATTATCCTTTCTGGAGTGCATTATTGGAGTCCATTTGTTTGTATGTTGCGATTTAACTTAAGATCTACAAAACCAATTTAAAAAAATCATTTACCTTTAGAAAGGATTTATTCTCATCTTTCCCAGCATGTCTTCTCCCGAATGGGGAAAAATGTGAAATTTTCGTGCCATCTTACCCCGAACTTGTAATCGGGGGAAGATGGGAAGTAAAAGTTTCATTTGTCCCCGAAATATTTTTAATAATTAATTTTGGCTACAAAAAGCCGAGTAACATAGAGTTTATTTTACATAATTATTATTCAGCGATTTTCAAAATTTCTGTATTTTAAGCGACTCTGTAAATTTGAATGATGTAATACGACACTATTGCAATGATATTTTCCATAGGCGTTTGTTATGAGGCCGATTGAAACATTTGATACCGAAGCGAAGCGTGGGCGAAAGATTAGTCCTAGAGAAAGCAGCTAGATGTCTAGATGTAAAAAAAGATTTCTAAAATAAAAGCCAGTAAAAATAGTATCTACTAGATATTTATAAAGCAGTTGTCACAATCATGAATCATTTATTACTAGAACTAGTTCAGAAAGTCTAACCACATGACGAAAGTAACATCTATAATATAAAAATGAATCGCTGAATGTGTTGCTAAGCGCAAATCTCGGGAGCAGCTGAGCCGATTTCGCTAACTATTTTTTTTATAATATTTCTTGAAGTATTAGGAAGATTCTTACAGAGACAAATTAAAAAATTGCCTTAATTTCTCGAAGAAGATCGACGTAAGAATATTAGTTTTTATGCTAATGTGTTTCGCTTTTCCTTCCTCACTCCTTTCTTCGTAGTCGGCAACGGCTTGGTTGTGTTTTCTAAGCATTATTACTTCTACGATGCTTGGGAAACACAGCCATCTCTATAGGTTACCTTTACCACTTACCATCATTACAAAATTGTTTATATAAAAATACAGATACAGAATAATAATAATAATAATATCAGCCTATTTACTGTCCCACTGCAGGGCAAAGGCCTCTTCAGAGGCCTCGTCAGTCAGAAATGTCCAAGATAAACTTAGAAAGTAAATATGATTTGAAAAATCACATTGGTACTTGCCCGGATTCGAACCCACTACCTCGTGTTTACGAAGCGAGTGCCTAATCGACTTGATCTTGATTGATAACAGAATACTCCAACAAAAATATATTAATACTTGCCCAATTTCAATCTTCTCTCACTTATCCGTAGGTACGACTAAAGTTTGTCCGTTATTTCAAAAAATACTTGCTAATGATATTATCTAAATTTAAACCAAAATAAGTTTGCTCTATATTCTATTGAAAATAATAAAGTCCTTAGGTAATAACCATTTTAAATTTAAAACAGCTGTTTATAGAATATATATAGAATTGTTTCTATCAAAATATATCATACACAATTAACTGATAGTAATTACAATACTAAGAAGAGATACGGAAAATATATCTCTATTCTATCATAGGTTAGGTTTATTCTTCTGCAACTTTTATCGTGTAGTTGTGATGTTCCTTCTTAGGTGGGTAGAAATACATACATTGTAAACTAATGCCGAGTTCAGGGTCTAACCACAATACACCCTTGTAATATCTATGTAATCTAAACTAATATTATAAAAAGATTTGATTTTTTGTTTGTTTGTTTGTTGCAACGATTTAACTAAAGATCTATGTTACCGATTTGAAAACTTCTTCACTTTTAGAAAAAAAGTTTTTTGTGTATGTTCTATCGCCTGTAGAATGGACTCTGTTCTGAAGAATTGTTTAGGATAGTGCCAACTGCCACTTTTTATCATCGCACCTCCTGCCATCGGCTGGGAGCTCACACCTTAGAACCTCTTAGGTCCCGTACAGTGAGGTTTCAGAGAAACTTTCTCCCTCGTACGATAAGGTTGTGGAATGAGCTCCCCGTCGAGGTTTTTCCGAGAGACTACAACATGGAGTTCTTCAAGAAATGAGTTAAAAGGTTTTTAATAGGGTCGGCAACGCGCTAGTGATGCTCCTGGTGTTGCAAGCGTCCATAGGCTACGGTAACTGCTTACCATCAGGCTTGTATGCTTGTTTGTCACCTTAGTCGTATAAAAATACAATAAATTGAGCGGGTAACATACGCTATAATTTATTATCTTTAACCAATTTTTTCAGTCATTTTCAGAATTTCAATAATTTAAGCGCCGTCGTAAATCTGAATGATGCATTATGACGCTATTGCTATTTTCCGTAGGAGTTTATTGTAAGATAAATGAAACTTTTGAAGTTTAATACCAAATCGAAGTGAGTGCGGACCTCTAGTTTAATAAAAAAGGAAGAATAAATACTTTATTTACTTGATCCCATTGATCAAGGTGCAAGGTAGGTCGTCGTTTATTCGTCTCTCTTTTAAACTTATACTATATCTTGGACATTGCTGACCTAACATTCGTTGTGCATACAGAAACATCATTAGGACTTATTATAGTACCTACCTAATTTCCAAGAGAACTTCGACCTTCAATCACCGAGCGTCATGATTTTTATAATTTTTACCTTATTTTAATAAAATATTTATACTAATATATAAAGCGGAAGAGTTTGTTTGTTTGTTTGAACGCGCTAATCTCTAAAACTACCCGTCGGATTTAAAAAAAATCTTTTTCGTATGATAGCCCAGCTCTTGAGGAAGGTTGTAGGCTATGTAACATCACGCTACTGGCGATGGGAGCAGAGCATTAAGCAAAGACGCGGGTGAAATCGCGCCGCAGAAAACTAGTATGTGATAAATGACCTGATCCCCTGATCACAATGACCAAAGTGAAAGCTTTAAAAAAGCAAACAATAAAATTAAAAATAAATGCATGACCTACATTACACAAATAGATTTAATTGCTACAAAACTAGAACTAAATTCCACAGGTAAATAAATAAATATAAATAACAAACTAATCTACTATAACGTTTATTAAATATTTAGGCTAGCAACACCTGTCTTCTCTATTTTATTATTTGTTGACAGAACTAAACTGTGGCGACACTAAAGTAAAGAGTAAATTTGGATTTTGATTAATCCAGTGTCTATGATTCATGTGATATTTAGGACAAAGAACTAATTTAGCACTTGTACAACATTCTTTGGTGACAATATTTCGTAAGCAGTGGGGACATAAATATTTCTGTTTATATTCGAGTAGAAATGAAATGATTATTCGTACCCTGAGAGAAAAAATGGTGCAAGTAGATATACTAATATACACCTTAGGAATGTTACGATAAAATAAATTGTATTTATTTTTGTTATTGTTTTAATGTATTTCTACATAAGGCTGTTTTCCACTGAATGTCATTCGATATAATATTTCGTTTTTATCGTTTTTTTGTTTGTTATTTAATTCAAGATTGACTTGCTTTCTTCGATCTTTACGAGAGTAAAAATGTCTTTGATTTAATTTAATTGTAAAGGCATAATAATATTTTTTATCACCAGCTCGATAACGTACCTAATATCCTCTTAAGGTTCAGGATCATTTGAAAGTTGTAATCTCTAAATTCAAATAACAATTCAATTAGACATAATGCCTTAAATAAATTATTATTACCTAGAATTATAAAAGACCGTTGTTAAAAAATAAATAAATATCAATCTTATCTTACAATCTAGCAATAAAAGAGAGCAGGAAGCTTTCCCGTCAACATTTCGAGATAATTTTGATAGGTGTCGCTTACGATAAATTGACGGGAATAGCTTGATGATCACCTAAAAACTTTACTTACCAAGTATTACATCCTTCGTTCCTGGTGTCTCCTACCAAGAAGAAGCTGTTGCCATGCTGACAGGGCTTCGTCAAGTTGGCAGGAGGACTAATACCGAGGCAGACGGAGTGGTAGTCAGGACAGCAGTCGTCGTGAATTCTGTTACGATCGCAGAACTGGTCGCAGTAGCAGAGCGTATCTAATAAGAAATTGTATGGTTAGATAAGAGTCAAAAAGGAGATGGTTGGCGCAGGGGTATGTCCAGCGGTGAAAGTCTTTCAGCTGTTGATGAGGCTTAATGTATTTGACTGGACAAATGCCCTTTTTGTTTTTACTAACCTACTAGAGTCACTTCACTCTGCCTGATAGTAAGCAGTCAGTGAACAGAAGTGGGACTTTAGTTTTATTTAACCTACCATGAAAAGCAGTTTTAGTACCTACTTTTGCTAGAACCAGAAGTAAAGTTAGCTGTGATTTTTAAATTCTTTAACATTGCTGCCATAAAAAAAGAAAAACATAACAATGTCTTTTTCTGCTTGTTTCGACAAGAATTAGTATTAAAGTATTAACTACATGTCAATTAGACTTCATCTAATTGTACTTACCCGCAATTGGATGTGAACAGACATCTTTTCTGTCATTACAGCACTCATTTGTTATACCGCAGTAGGGACCGGGCGGTAAATCTGGACCACTGTATGCCAGACTCAGACCTACGATCCCACAGAAGAGGATTAAGTATGGCAATCTGAAACAAAAGAAAGTAATTTAAAAAAGAAATTAAAAAACAAAAGTCTAACCCCTGGTTTCTGAAAGATTGATCAACGAAAAATTAACTAATCACCTGATAAATCTCATGTAAAGTACCAATTGGGTTGCTAAAAGCATGAATATTTAGTTTAATTTGATCTAATTAGTAACTAACTAAACCAATTCAACAAATTATCTATGCTTTTAGGTACTTCACATGAGATTTAACTGGTGATTAGTTAATTTTTCTTTGATCAGCCTTTCAGAAACTGGGGTAAGTGAATTAGAGTAGTAGTCGTTGTCTTGCCACTAGAGATGGGTAATGGGTTATTACCCATTTCACCCATTTGGGTTATAACTGGGTGTTTTGGGTTTTAAACCGGTTTAACCCATTATCACCCGTTTTGGTGGGTGAAAATAAATAGTAGGTAAAAATGAATACATTTTTATATATTTTAAGGTAGTGAAGTAGTAATTAACATGAAATGAAAGTCCAATCACAAACCAAGTTTCAAGTCATTTATTTCATAATTTACAAAAATAAATGAGTAAATATAAACATCTTGGTAGTTTAATCATCGTAATCACTTGAGTTAGATAGGTAGCCGACCGCAATCCAAAAAATCTAAACTATTTGCGCGCTATGTGGATGGTTTAAGACAAGCAGTATGTAGTACCATGGTATATTCTGGGATTTGAATTAGTGGTGATGAATCACAATCCTCAAAATTATACGTCTGATTTGTAGTCTAATAAATTCCAGTTATTATAAATGTCAGTTTAGCTGCCCTTTCTGTTGAGAGCATATTTCTTTTTATGCTGTAGACATTGCTAAGAGCACTAAAAGAACGCTCCACAACAGCAGAAGTGCAAGTTGCAGTTAAAATTCGGATCGCGACTTTGCTTAATGCAGTGGAACCACAAATACCATTCCACCGTATTGTTGCGCTTATATTTGCCCACAGAAATCTACGACTCCAAAAACCTACCTTGCCCAATATCTTGCTAAGTTGGTCATGCTTACTCCCATACTTTTGCCTACTTTAGAAATGAATTCTATGGAGTCGACTTTCTGATCTTTGTCAAGTTCACTTCTTTGAACTGTAGGGTCTAACAAATATGCCGCCAAGTGAATGGTTTTTAAACACATTTTAATTCTTTCAGCAATATTTCTCATAAGTTGTCTTTTTTATTATTTTCCATTAAAGTTAAATCTGGTAAAATAAACAGTAATATTGATTTCATGTTTTTAAGTGTCATGAATACCTTTGGAATACTATTTTCATTTGATTCTAATTTAAATATTGCGTCGGTTATTGGTTTAAGAAAAAATTTGCATTGCCGCACTATCTTCAAAAGAACTGAGACCTAGAAGCGCCGATTTTTCCTCTGCAGGTAATAAATGTGGCATTTTTATGCACTGCCAAAATCTTTAAGGCAACCTTTGCGTTTTCTACGCTTTTTAAACTTACGTAACAACTGCCCTTCGTATATCGCACGGTAACTTTAAGCTTTTACCAGTGTTATTTTCCTTTGCAATTTTCGCAAGTTAAGATGTTAAAACTTATCTTCTTTGGTTTAAATAAAATTTGTGTTCATTTTCTTACAAGCATAAATTACTTCTATTTTAATTATGTCTTTGCATAGCAAATGGAAAGTATGTGCCACACAATGAAGGCAATTTAATTACATTTGGATATACCTCAATTATTAGTCGAAAAGTTTTTGTACGTTACTTTTATTGTTTCCAAAAATCGTCGCAAGCTTGTTTGAACCATATTCCGACAAAACATTGAAAATTTTACCTGAGTGTCGATTTTCTGGCGTTTATGGTTTTTGAAATTATTCCTATTAATTTTATACCATGCGAAAGCGTGTGTGTATTTGTTACCACACAGCGCCAATGTCGATAAAAATTTGTATCGAGATAGATTTGGTACTGGAGACGACATAGGCTACTTTTTATCCCGAAAATCGGTCTGATGCCGGGGTGGGGCGCAGCTAAATATTAATAATTTCTTTCATTACGGCAGTTTCACCAACCATCTAATATTAAGTGCAAAACATATTTGCGATAGTAAATCTTCTTTCAAATCCCGATACATATGTATAAGTTTTGCCCAAAAGGCAGTAGTTGATTGAAAAAATTTATCCAAAGGGGGTGTTTAAGAATTGACAGAGGTGTGTCCGATACATAAATAGCCTTGGCCAGTAGAGAATATAGGTTTCCTTTACCACTTTCCGATAAATATGTATCTTAGACGAAGATGCACTACTCTCAAGTGACAAATTCGTGTTAGATTCTGGCATTAAATATTCTAAATTGGTAATTTATTGCAACGTCGCCCTGCCCCCGCGCATCCATAGCCCTTCCGTTGCCGTTAGTCAAAATTTAACAGAATTAGTTTTTACCCGCTCAAATGGGTTATAACTGGGTGAAAATGAGTGATAACTGGGTTTTAACCCACTCGTAGGCTATTACCCGGGTGATTACCCATCACTACTTGCCACTATCATATGGATTAGTGGGTCCTTGCGCAAAGTTTCTATGTGACTGACAATGTTTATTTATTTTATTTTTATTAGGTATGTACTAAGTATCTCTAGAACACCTAATCTAAAAACGTGAAAGTCTAGAAGACAAGCTTAATAACCACTAATAAATCTTTTGGCCTCATGACTTGAATTTTTCATATGTAAATATGATATAAGACTCTGTCGCTTAGGTTCAGAATTGGTTCCCGTATGTCAAAAGAATATGATCGGACGGTACAGATACCGTGAACATTTTATCCGGCCGTGACAGTCACTCTTCCAATTGACAACAAAAAATACTTCCCTCCTCCGTTAAAAATGTCTAAATAAAAATATAATCCCAGGTATACTTTACAAATAATACATCTAAACCGTAAAGATTATTGTATCACACTCATTGACAATGTTATCAGGATCTTAAAACAGGTCAACGTACTCTTAAATTCAATGAAATGTAATTATTCAGATGCGTCATTCATCTACACTATTTATACCTACAATGAATATTTATTAACTAACTAGCTACCCGCCGCCCTGCCTTAGCACGACGGGTTATAGGTACGATCTACGGCATAATTACAAACCTCCAAAATTCTCGACTTACGTCAACTAATATTAAACCAAACCGTTTGTCGCGCAATTAAAGCCTGGAATTCTTTACCATCGCATGCATTCCTATCTAATTTTGATCCCAGATTTTCTAATCATGAAAAACTATGTCATAAAGCCGCCGCGCCGCACCATAGTAGAGGCCATCATGCCAGCAGTTTAAAGCTATGACTTATGGAATGGTGGCCATCACTTCTGGATCCCATTGACTTTCATTATGCAGGATAGAGTCTCTTTGATAGGCTAATATAAAAACTCTCCGCATGAAATTCTCAGCACGCTAGTGAATACGTTTAAAAGAAGTTAGCGAAACAAACAAAAGAAAAACTACTTTGCTTTATATTATTTAGAAACGTGTCTACTAATAAAATGAAATTATAATATGCTTAATTAAATGTAATGACTATTGCTTTAAAAGATTAGTGTTGGCAATGAATTTAAGTGTGTACTAGAAACTGGATCACATGTATGAAGCTTATGAACGCAAGCTTTTTATTCACTTTCTATTTTATTTTTGGCAGCCTCAGGAGAAACGCATTAAAGAATAACATTAGTACTACGCGTGGTAGAGATAAAATGCTTTTTGATATAATTTTTTTTATTGCCTCTAGTGGCAGACGAGCCAACAGCCCACCTGATGGTAACTGTAGCTCATGCATTTTGATATTAACACTTTCCGGGACATTAAACGGATATGGCCGTGATGACAATAATACATCTAAGTATTATGTCTACATCACTGTCTATGAAAGGGTTAAGTAATGCTCTTTCTAAACCTCGAAACTCATAAATTTTAGTGTCTGGAGTAGTAAATCCTTACTCGTAATGCAGGAACGCTCGAAAAAGTATTCACTTTCTCATAAAATATCGATGTTAAGTAATAATATGCACAATTCAGAGTTTTATTGGCGAGTGAGAATACCGTAGCTGCAATACAACTCTCCTTTTACTCGTTTTTCTTTGAAATCAAATCTAACCGCGAGAGTAATCAACTCTCATCCCATCTCGCTCATGAAATGAAATTAAATTAAATGAAAATATGTTTATTCATATAGGTTAATTAAATTAACACTTATGAACGTCAAAGTGTCAGCAAACTAACCTACAGCCAGTTCGCTGACGTAGTAGAGCCCTGAGAAGAACTGGCAAGAAACTCAGGCTACTCTTTTTAATCGCCATGTTATTAAAAATTTTGTATGTTACAATTTCACAATGTTTCGTGATTTCTTGCATTGTACGAGTATAAGACATTGTTATCACTACCATAGATGCTTATTTGTTGCGTATCTTAAAACACAAAAATATGTTTTTTTTATTTCACCTATGGCAGCGTCTGAAAACCTGATTAGTGATTACTTATTAGTCGTTGCTATGGTAATTACTATAACAAAAGAATACTTAGCACCACGCTTAGCACTTCAATTGACATTTAGGCACAAAGTATTACTTTGTAAATACATTGTCGTATCTACAATAGCTACTCTATATAGATCGTTTTACTGCTTATAAATTGTTCATATCGAAGTTAATGTGGTAAAGTGTTGTTATTGTTACAATGCCCTTTAAAACACTGTCACAAGTTTATGGGGAACTAATGTGACGTTAGATATCTCAATGTTTAAAACACTTTGTACATAAATAAAGATGTCGTTTGTGACTTGTTTCTTATTAATGGCATGGTTAAAAGCGAGGCATTTAACAAATAACTGGAATTTCGCATACCAGTACAAATATAAAAATAGAGATTAAAGTAATGTAAATATTAATATACTTACAAATAAAAAGCCGGTTTGTATTCCTCAAGCAAAAGTAAAAATACTTAATTTGTAGGTTAGAATACCAACGGTAAGTATAATAAAGTTTTCATTGTAGCATCAATATTATTAAAAATAAAAAACAAATAATTGGTAAACGGCAGTTGACAAGGCGAGAATGTCGGCATCTGTTTCAATTTTTGAAAAAAAAAACATCAACATAGCCGTGTTAATGTTATTTTTTATCGTCAAATGTGTTATCGTTTATCATTTGTTATTATGACATTATTACCATGTAAACAATTATATTTGTCACTATTCCTAATTTATAATTATGGGAACTTAAAATTACACAGCTGGATGGCGTATTTTATAGAAGCCAACTGAGAAATCCCACTACATTATAAAATAAGAAATTTTGTGTGTATGTATGTATTTGTGTGTGTCTGTTTGTTACCACTCAGCGACTAAACGACTGAACCGATTTTGACGAAAATTGGTACCGATTCGGTGCTTGCCGGAGACGAACATAGACTCTATATTTATTGTATAGGTGTGCATATGTATGTGTATACAGACTATCACGTGTACGTATGTTGAGTATATAAATATATATAATAATTATGTCTTATTTTAGAATTATTACAATTATTTTTTTTATTAAAAATGTGTAACTTCATATGCACCTTTGTTTCCTGCACCACCTCAAAAGGTAGACTGGTAGACAAGGCCATTGGCATTAAGTCTGCCTATAAACAGAATGTATGTTAGTTTTCAAATAAGTAAATTAATATTTTTTTTAATAATAGGTAGCGTAAAAAATATTTTAGTAGGTACACTCGTAAAATCTTGGGGCTAGAAACTAGTCTATCATAACAAGCATACTGAATCCTAACAGTTACAATTAGGCTACAGGAAAATGCCTACATTGTGCAGAAAATTACAGACATTGACATATTATAGGTATACAGGTTACTGAGTAGTAATAGTTTCTAGTGGTTTTAAAGAAAGGACAATTTGCAGAAGAGATTGTGTATTCAGCTGCTTTGTTTCCCAAAAAGCAAAAGTAATACCTACCTAGATCTGCTTTTTAGTCAATTTCAGGCATTTACTTCATCGGCGTCTCTCATTTAGGGCAAACAGTTTTTAAGACAAATTTCATGTTTAGGTATAACGTCTTCATTGGCATCTTACGTTTAAGGTAACTCGATCAAAAGGGCAAGTAGTTGTACAGTACTGCTTCTGTCACTTTTAAAATTTACAATCCGCGGCTAACAAGTGGGCAGCTAGTTAATCAGTTACATAATAAAAATACTACCTACGGACTTTGATCCATCAATTTCGGATGATTAAGCAACAAAACAAACAAACACTGATTTATTACGACTCGTATTACTAAGCTTATAGTTTGCCCTTGTATTATGTTACTAACAACACAATAAACAAACAAAATATAAATCATTCAAACACTTACTGTCGTTATTCATTCAAAAATTTACGACACGATGAGAACAACTTTATTTTTACGATCAGTAAAGGGCTCTTGTTAAAGAAAATGTTTGATAGTTATCAATGTTTAACGGTAAAAGTAAATTTGTTTAGATCGGATTTCGTTTACCATAATATGAATGGAATAGAGGAATTAAAGGTTTCTGTTTACCATTGAACAAAAGGTATAAAGTTTATGTGCTTGCTTACTTTGTTTAATTTTAAAGCATTTTCTAAGGTATTGATATATTAATTGTTGACCAAGAATGATTTTCTTTTTTATGTTCACGTCTTTTGACTCCAAAATATAATGATCAGACTTTATATTATTATTTCTTCTAGATTTATATCAATCATGATTGTATTATGGTATACCCGAAGATTTTTGGACTCAAAAATAAAGAGGATGTACCTAATATTATCTACCTAATGCTATTAATCATTTTTTGATGTTTGACTTTCAGTTAGGTACCACCGAACGAAACACAGAACAACACAGCTAAATCAGTTGCCTATGATACTGTAACAGTATTCTGGCTCAAGCTTTGTCAAATAATGCAAAAGTATTGTATAAACTCGTTCAATTTGTAATAAAAACTAGATTATAATTGTTTTGTATACCAAGTCCTTTCCAAAATAAAGATTAAAAAAAAAGGGCAGTTGTCTGTCACCTACTTATTCAAAACTTTACCAATATTCAAAAAAATTAAGTTTCAAGCTATTGCATAGCTTTTATCGCGGGCTTTGAGCGCGGCGACTGAATCAAGAAATTCCGTAACGAAAATAAAACCTAACACCCTCCACTTGTGAAATAGAGGTACATTGTGAACTCCTGTGGTAAATTAAGTTCATCTTACTTTATACTTATACCTTTATAAATTAACAGTTTATATAATATCTACATAGAAACATTTATCACAGTTCACATGTTGCCTTTACCTTTTGTAGCAATATGCAAATTGAGGCAGCCTGTAAAGCACACATTTTACTTTTTAATTTTTCTTTACAACATAGAAAGCTGTAAGTAATTAAGTATCTATAGAGTTAAGTGTATTGCCTGCGTCACTTTGCATGCTACTTGAAACTGTAACTTACAAAAATTGTAATAACCTGGCGATTAAAAAGAGTGGCCTGAGTTTCTTGCCAGTTCTTCTCATGGCTCTACTTCGTCAGCGAACTGGCTGACATTTTGTAAACTTAACTTAAATGAATAAACATATATATTTCATTTCATTTCATTTCATTTCACTCCGCCTACTATGAAAACTTTATTTCTTAGGATAAACACTAGTAGCGCTAATTTTTACCACACATAAACCAAATATTTTGTCACATTTTATTTGATAGAACTATAGAAATGAGACTATGATTTTAATAACGTGTAATGCATCAATGTAATGTAATGTGCCAGTATTATTCTTTTTCAGAGTAAAAATACTTAGTAGGATGATACAAATTCCCGAATAACCTACATGTATTGTAAGATAATAAAAATATTTTAAACGATATTAACTTCTCATTTATTCAATAAAAGAAATAAAATTGTTTTCTTATCGGTCACCACGCTCAAAAAAGTGTAACTTGAGTTAATATCAAAGAAAAAACTTGAATTAATATCAAAGCAAAAAAATACTGCATAAATAAATAATAAATAAATAATTATAATTGCATAAGTCGATAAAAAATGCTATGCAAGCTTTACTGCGGCAGTCCCCGAGTGCCACAGGTTTTTTAATTCTGTTAATATATTTATAGTCAATGTTAGTGACATCACAGAGTACTTTATTAATATACTGAGTGACATCCAGTGATGTAAATGTTAACGCGCCTACTATTTAGCACAATAGTGTTAATTTGTAGATGAAATATTACACCTAACACATCCGAGTTTTATTTTAAACGTCTACTATTCATTTATTAAATATCAAGGATACGGTTACTGTTATAATAAGTCAAAGTTTTTATTTAAAATGATCGATTTAATATTCAATTTTATTATTTACTTTTAATTTATTTCTATGATGATTATCTATTATTTCGTTATTTATTTATGATAATAATAATGATGAATTATTTATTTCGATATTAAACCTCATATATTATTTATATATAATCCACTTTAGTGTCTAGACCTTATCTGTATACACATAAATAAGTTTACCCTATAATAAGTAAAGTCCACAATAAAATTGCTTTACCATCCTTACAGTGAATGTCGTTTGCATATCACAAAAGAATTTTCAATTTTTGCTTTTGAATTTTAATTTTGATGGAATATTTTATTGAAAGTAGTAAAGCAAATAGTTATGTAGTCGACTATACCTACTATCAATTTCTCTGTGCTATTAAGGTATCTCTGTTTTGGGCGATTGCAATGATGTCATAGATTATATTTACGACAAAAAAAAACAATTGTTTATTTGTATCTGTTTTTGTTTATGTGTATGCCTTTGATTTGACTTTGAAGCATAATCAAATTCTTGATAAAATTCTAAGATAAGTGCATTCTTTAAAGAATTTTGTTATTATATACTGTACTTAAGTCTATATTGGCAACGTAGATGAATGGATGAATTCAAAATGAAAGGCAGTTATCAATGCAAATTATATGTTTATCGATAGATATAGAATACGAACTGGTTAACGAGTAGGTAGATAATCAGGGTGCCTAGTGCGATTTGTTTTTACGTTAACGCGATCGAAAGGTTTACCGCGTTTGGCTCTGATTAGTTAAGAGCTTAAAGCGGGCCAATCGGGGCACCGAACATCATAAATTTGTCGATCACGGTAACTTAAAATAAACTCGCACTAGACACTGATCTGCAAGACAAAAGTTGGTGATGATGACGTTATAACTAAAAGGTAGTGGTGGCCAATTTACCCAGCTAATTGCTGACTATTACCTACTATTGTAGAATCTTGAGAAGAACTGCTTAGAGTTTCTTGCTAGTTTCTTTTCACATGCGACTCTTTTAAATCTCTTTTTTACCAGGTGATGGCACTACATCAAAATGTCTAGCCATCACAATAAAAGAGAGTGGTAGGCCCAATTTTCTCCTCTTTGCTTTTTCCTCACCTACCCCACTCTCTACGTTAGGCAGCGGCTTCGCAGAGTCCCTGGCATTGCAGCAGCAATGCTAGGGACTCTGAGTCGTCTGACAGTTACCACTCACCATCACGTGGGCTGTTTGCTCGCCTGCCATTGTCGAAAAAAAAAACTTTTATTATCTACTGCCATTCTCTTCTATCTGCCGTCACCATTTGCCTTTTACTTGTAATTTTCACGTTCTCCATCTATCTATTAATCCTTCTACCTTTTTCATCCGTCTACATCAATCTACAGTTTCATCGAGTTAATTCCATCCAAAGGCCACAAGTTACTGACCTTTTCTTACTAATAAAAATATCTAAACTATTTACGAATGCGTACATATATTTTATGGAATCCATATGACAGTTACTAGTACTTTAAATACAGAGTTGAGAATTCAACTTCCTAGAACAAATTGACCTAAATACTCTGATCGATTCGAAGAACAACAAATTAGTACACTGATTTAATAGCTTATAACTGTGTAGCTAAATGGCTGATATTAATAACTAGCTGTTGTCAGGTGACTTCACGCCACATCTATACTATTTGTTTGTTTGAACGCGCTAATCTCTAAAACTACCAGTCGGATTTGAATAATTCTTTTAGCGTATGATAGCCCAGTTTTTGGAGAAGGATATCACTACTGGCGACAGCAGCAGAGCAGTAACCAAAGACGCAGGTAAAACCGCGCTGCGGAAAGCCATTAGTAGAATATGAGGAATGGTTAGAATCTGATAAAGATTGTGGTCTCGACCACATGGACGTAAGGTAAAAAATGTATTCACTGTAGTATTCACTGTTTATTACTTTCCTGAACTACATAAATTTTCTTGTAATAACGAAATAGCCCAGTCACAAATTTTGACTAAGGTGTAGGGTTTGTAGAGTTAGGGCGTGTAGAGTTAGAAACTTAGCTCTACATGCGATTAGATAAGGTTTTTTAACGGACGAGTCATACGATTTTATCTTGGTAACATTTTTAGGTAACTTCAATATTTTTTTTGGCATAGTATCCCTATTGCATCAATTTACCACGCGAACAACGAGAGTTAACACACGGGCTGGTGGACTGTTGGCTCGTCTGTGACTGGAGGCAATGAAAAAAAAACAATTTTCTATTTAAATAATAATATTATGTATCTTAGCCGACCTCAACGTTAAAAGCATTTTTTCTTGCCAACCTTTAAATATATATAATTAACTAATGTAACATAACATTGACAAATTAAAATCAATGTATATTTTTACGACCGATTTTAAATATCTATGAATATGTCGCAATGTCGGTGTTTTCTTTCATCACACAATGAATTTAGACAAGCTTTTTACTATTGTTTAATAGTAATGAAGGTGTTTAGAAAATTTTCGCCACCAGTTGGCGCCACTTCAACTGTCACATTGGGCCAATCAGGGGTTAACTTTCAAAAAGCGCTTGACAGCTAGACCTGATTGACCTGACCTGAAACTCGTGGGCGCCATTTTAGAAAACCTTCTCAGCAATTTTCTTTTGTCCTTAAGTACGTGAATTATCCATTTTGTATAATAATAAATATTTAAATTTCTGAAATAAACACTGAAAAATATTTGTTTTGATAGCGCTATCAAAATGGAAGACCTTTACCAAAATGGGGTCAACTAATGGCGAAAATTTTTCTAATAAGAACACTCATAATGACTGATTTCTTCTACGTATAATTATTATACCTCAGAAAAGTCGAGAATTTCAAAGGTTTGTAATGATGTGTCATGAGAAACATAATATTAGTAGTCCCGCGCCACGTGCGCGACTAGGCGACTCGCTATCCATACTTCCATAGTCCATCCAAACTATTATAAATGCGAAAGTAATTTTGTCTGTCTGTTACGCTTTTACGCCTAAACCACTGAACATGTTTTTATGAAATTTGGTATAGATATAGACTAGACATTGGGAAACGATATAGGCTATCTTTTATTGCGAAGAAATAGCTTGAAAGGGATGGAATATGGGATGAAAGTTAGTATGAAAAATCGTCAATGTATAATTATGTTCATGATTTGTAAAAAATATAACCGGCATTCCCGCGGGCGGAGCTCCGGCAACAGCTATAACGTTACATATATAAACCCTCCAGAAAAAAAGCTCTGAACAATAATTTAACTGTATCAAAATCCATAGGTAGTGTGGTTTAGAAGTAAGTGATTAAGAAAACAGTGATTTCACTATACACTATTTAGTGGTGTACGATTGATATAGAGAAGGCATGAGCATTAATCACCACGCTTGCTCAAGACGGATTGGCAATTTTAGACTCTTAAGTCCAGGTTTCCTCACGATGTTTTCTTTCACCGTCATTCTGTCAGAAATGTCCAAGATAAACTTAGAAAGTACATATGATTTGAAAAATTACATTGGTACTTGCCCGGATTAGAAAATACTACCTCGTGTTTACGAAGCGGGGGTGCCTTATCCACTGGACCATTTCGACTTTTGTAGTAATAATATTTGATTGTTTACGTGAATGTAATGTAATGTCGATTGCTACGAGGAAATACACTGTTTATATTTGTTACAATGTTGGTAAGTGTTCGTAAAATTATTTGTTTATTTGGATGATGTACGACGAAATGAAATATTAAGTGGAACAGATAAAATACATTTTAAAGCTGATGAAATATATTTGACTACTAATCAACGATAATTAATAGGTAGCTAAGGAACTCTGCAGTAAGGCTACATAAATACGAAGTTTTGAGTTCGAAACTGGGCAAATAAAGATGTTAATTTTCAGACATAATATTAGGTACACTATCTTACCGCAGTGCGGTTTTACCCGCGTCTTTGCGTACTGCTCTGCTCCCGTCGCCAGTAGCGTGATGTTACATAACATAACCTTCCTCGAAAACTGGGCTATCATACGCAAAAAGAATCTTTCAAATCCGACTGGTAGTTGCAGAGATTAGCGCGTTCAAACAAACAAACAAATTCTTCCACTTTATATAATAGTATAGATTATAAATAGACATCAGATGCAGATATCTATGCCAACCACATTTATAAAATTATGGTCACCCATCCATAGATTGACCGCGACAGGCATGCTTAACTTCACATAAAAATCACTGGCTAGCTTTTACAGCACAGATTTAAAAATGGTTACCCATCCCTTGCCTGACCGCAACAAGTGAGCTTAACCTCGCATTAAAGAACTGATAGATCAAGGAGGCGACTACACTATTAGACACTATTATAATCAGGATATACCGTAGTGACCTTAAAAATGTAAAATAAATTATAGTCTGTTCCTAATGTTTTTCAAGCCCTTAATGCAATTTCTCCTTACATTCAAACAATCAATAAATCTAACTAAAAGCATTTGAGACTCCCTATTTATCATAATAAAGGGCTATCGATATCAATCCTTAACGTCAAACTAAATTGTTCTTTATTGCTATAAACAGAAAGTTTATAATGGGTTATAATTGATTCGCATTACAAGTACGGTCAGCATGACAGATGGGGCGATTAAAATTAATAGAAATTGAGCTGGAAGATGCAGAACCGTAATTCCATATTTGGAGCAAGGTTGAGAAATCTTGTAGGGTCAGTATAGAAATGGATGAACATCTGTTTTTGTTGCTGATAACGCACAGATTCTTTGTTCGAAATTTTATTATAATGTGTTGCCAAATGTAACAGAGATGATAACAAGTTTAAAATGAAAATAATTTGAAATTAAGCTTCAATAAAAAAATAAAATAATGCGGCATTTAATTGTAAAACTTGGATTAATTTGCTAAGTACCTACGACATTTGACTATAAAATCTTGATCTCATAATTTTGTATTTTCTCTAAATACTTGTGTAATATCGTATTGTTATTTCAGAAGGCAATCAATTCAAAAAGAAAATAAAAAAGAGAGTTCGAGAGTAACTATATCAATTCAGTTGTCATTATCCCTATTCTCGCCTGCTTTGGTTAAATAAATAAAAAGGACAAGAATCAAAATAATTTATGGTATAATAAACATACCTTTATAAATACAACTTTGGTGGTAAACAAGCATACGGTCGACCTGATGGTAAGTGGTAACCGTAACCTATAGAGATGGCTGTGTTTTCCAAGCATCGCAGATGTAATAATGCTTAGAAAACACAACCAAGCCATTGCCGACCACGGAGAAGGGGATGAGGAAGGAAAAGGGAAACGAAGGACTGAAGGGGTATTTGGACTGCCGGCGCTTTCCTATACATATAATAAAAATCTGTAATAGACTAGATAGCACCTTTATATCTTGGTAATGAGTACAGCCTAAACGACAAGCAGTCTGGCAAAATAGTTTATATCTCTTTAGCCTAAAAAGATAATGATAGTGTTATAAATCTTAAGTAACCTACAAACGTACACAAAGTCAGTCAATGTTAAGCAAACTGAACAAATTAAAATAATTATTTTATTAAAATAAACGTATAAGCGTTAAACACCCTTATCCGAGCTTTCCATGGTCCAAGGTCGGATCCCACACCATTCAAACACCAATGTAACATTTGAGGGCTTAGACAAATGGCAACGCTAATAGAATGAATATATTAGTATGTCATTGAGTGTTAGGCACCTATCACACGGCTGCAGTTCCTTGGTGTAATGTATACAATGTACTGGTCTATAACTAGCACAATCATTCAACGGAATGGTTATTAAACCAGGTTATTCCCATCTTACGAGAAGACAACAGGTAAATCTATATACCATTTTAAAAAGCGAAAGACTTTATTTGTAGTACAAAATACAAATTCAAATTAACGGCCTCAATCGACAATCACTAAACAAAAGCATGGTTTGAATTTATAAATCGGCACATTGTCACTTTGTCACAATGTTTCTAGAGTTCCTAAAACAAAGTACAAGAAACTGTTTATATTAGTTACTGTTTTATTGAGTCTTGACCCTATTTAAGAAGATATTTTTCGAAACCCTTTCGGTATTTCTACAGAACCTAAGGCAGATATTTTCAAATAAATCTAAGGTATACGAGTAGTGAAGGCACCCGCTTCATAAACACGAGGCCGGGGTCCGAATCCGGGCAAGTACCAATGTGATTTTTCAAATAATATGTACTTTCTAAGTTTATCTGGACATTACTGACTGACGGTGAAGGAAAAACATTGTGAGGAAACCTGGACTTTTGAGGAAGTGTGAAATCGCCAATCCGCCTTGAGCAAGCGTGGCGATCAATGCTCATACCTTCTCTGTATGAGAAGCGGCCTTTCCCTGCAGTGGAACAATAATCGGCTGATATGATAGGACACAGTATAACTTAACTTCAAAATTATAGCAGCAAGAATTATTTAAGGCTAGGCTACTTAGTAGTTTTTTTTTTATATTAGCCTACCAAAGTGACTCCACCCCGCCGGATGGTAAGCAGTCAGTGGAATTTAGAAGTGGTGGCTACCATACCAAAATCCATGGTCTTAAACTGCTGGTATGGTGGCCTCCACTATTGCGGCTGGGAATGAGGACGGTGAGAAAAGCGGAAAGGGGGGAAATTAGGCCTCCGACGCTCTCACTCACCGAGCAAAACGCAGTAGTACGGATACTACTACACGTCGATCTTCTATGAGAGGGTAGTACTCCCCCGGATGATCCGGCCCATTCATGCTGAAACCAGCGTAGATCAACTACCGTATTATCTTTTCCGATACAGGGGTTAAGTAAATTAATTAATTTTAAGAGCCTTTTTTGGCTTAGTTGCTTGTGTTTGTAGTAAGTGTGAGCATCACACGCATAAAGCAATTTGGTTTTAGTTTCATCCTAACCTGCAATAAAAGGCAACTCAGGTTTTTAAACAAAATCTCTCACCCAAACAAATCTTATCAACTATATTTTCATACAATTTGACCAACATGGTATACAATGTTTACTACAACTGATCCCTAACTGATAACGAGCTGCGATAATTACAAATAACCTTGGCATGCCATCTTTATGAACTAATTATACCCAATTTGTGTATTAATAGGTCACTGTTACCATAGCGGAGGTTTTTTTTATATGAACAACCACACAACGTCATCTAGACCCAAAGTAATAAGCTTGTTAATAGCCTGTGATATTGGTTTTAAAATGCCTTTTTTGTTGTAAATATACTTAATTCAGATAGAAACACCCAGACCAATGCAAGTAGACATGTTCATGTACACAAATATTGCACTGAGCGGGAATAGAACCCACGACATCTGTGTGGCAGTCCATACATATTACCACCGAACCACAGAGGTTGTCTGAAGGTTTAAACAGGTAATTCACAACCAAGTCGTTGCCAACTATAGGGAGACGGGGATGAGGAAGGAAAAGGACTGAGAAGTTAGTTGGCGCTCTCACTCACAAGCGAATCATATTAGTATAGAAACTAATCTATTTATCTGTTAAAGTTTTTTTGTTTGAACGCAAATCGGATCGAATCGGATCGAATACTTCTTTTTGTGTTTGATAGCCTAGTTCTTGAGGAAGGTTAAACGGTATGTAACATCACGCTAGAAGCGACGGAAGCAGAGCAGAAACCAAAGATGTACTAATGAACTTAACGCGAGTGAAATCGCTGCGGAAAGCTAGTATTTTATGTTATGAGAGGGTAGTACGTCCCAACTTGGCGGAAAACTAGTATTTTATGATAATGAGAGGGTAGTACGTCCCAACTTGGTCCGATCCATTCATGTTGAAAGCAGCATTAATTTTTTAAAATCTACTAGCATTAATTTCACAGTAAACAGCGGTTTCGTAGAGTCCCTGGCATAGCAAGTCTATGACTTGAAGTGCACTTCTGCAATGGTAGGATCGTTCATAATACGGCCACCAACCCGATGATAAGTGTAATGATGCCTGTAAGAAACACCTTCAGGCTATTAGGGAATGGCTAATTGATTAATATTATCTACTAAAAAATAGTTGGTAGTTTGTAAACATGTAATATTATGTAATGTTAGTACGAAGATTATATATATATTTGATTATTTTAATTATTACTTTTCTGAATAATAATTTAAACCTTTTGAAAGTTTTCTCTTGACCCCTTAAACTCTTCGTAATCAATTTGCACAAAACCGTTAAATAAATTTAACTGATCCTACTTTTAATTAAACAGTCAATAATTAATGTCAGCTTTTTAAATGGTTGACATGCTTTGGCGCCACATTAACACGCATGCGTTAACCCGTTAATCCGCAACGGCGCCGGCGCCAGCTAGTGTTGCCAGTTCGAAGGATTTTGGCAGATTCTCCAGTTTTCAGACTTCTGAAAATGCATCCCAATAATGTAACTTATTTTAGAATAGGTGTATGTCAATTATATCGCGTTATTGCAGTAACCAAACACTGCTTGCCTAAATGCGACGCTTAGAATTTTTCAAATCCTCATTTAAAAAGTCAGGGAATCTGACAAGTTGAATACATAATAAATTGTTATGTGCCTCAATAGCAATTTTATCCATTTAAAGAATTGCCATATTGAATTAAACAAATTTCGTATAAAAAAAGTGGTGTTCTTTGTGCTCTTTCACCTTTGGGTTACCTAGATCAAGTGGCCAAATTAGTAATTAATTAGTGGCAATATTGTCTGCGTCTGGATAGCAAAACTCGAAGAGAAAACAAAACATGGAAAAGTTATATCAGAAGTTTTGTTTCATATAAAAGCTTTGTAAAACATAAAGTTAAAAATCTACGAACTACTTTACAGAAAAAAGCGTTATCTAAGTGAAAGAGATAATGACACGTAAGGACCACATAAAATTAACTAGAATTCTAGTGAATAATAATGAAAAGGGGGAAAAAGAGATGAAAGTAGACCCTAAAATCTTGAAGTAAAGAGGTCATAAAGAAGACAGAGAACAGTGGCGGATTTTCTATCGACAAGAGCTGAGCTCTTAAATATAGAAGAGGCAAATTTAATTAGTGGAAGTTTAGTATCTACCTTACAATATACCTTTTATTATATCAGTTATTTGTCACCCTATTATAACAAGAAATGTTTTCTTTTGCTTTCTTAAATTGTGTACAGAACCAAAAGCTCAGTAAGTATTAAAATAATCACAAAGCCATGGTTTAAATCATTCGATTGTGCAGATAAGAAATCGGAATCGCTTAAGACCGGTTTTGTTAAATACAAAAAAAAGAATATATTGAATTGGTTCAGTGTGGATGGAAGTAATTTCTTTTTTATAGATAACATCTGTCATCGAAAAGTAAAAAATAAATCCGTCATTGACACCACCAGAAAACTTAAAATAGATGTAATGTATATAACAAAAGCAATTCGATCCGATACAACAAAACACCCAGACTTAGAACAACTATCTGAAAGTCACATATTAAATACCAATTTGTATGGAGTACTTTTCCAATTACTTACTGGTTTTTTATCTTTTTTATTGTTTATTTAACAAAGAAAATAATAATAATGTTATTTATTTTCAATTCTTTTCACAAGTCCACCTTCGTCTGCGGTTTGGTTGCAAATTCGCTGACTTCTCTTTGACGTTCATAAATCATAAGTATCATTGCATTTAATCTAAACGAATAGATAAATGAGTTTGACCTTGTCTTAAAGCTTTAGAAAAGTTTGTTCTTAATTTAAGAGTAGGTTAGTTTTAAAAAGGTTGACATCATAGACAAGATGTTCAACTTATTTTTTCATTATATTTTAAGAGCTTATTCCAATTGTAATGCAGGTGGGAATGATGCCAAAATTATATTCAACAGATAGATACTGGCACTTGACCGATTAAAAAATAATAAAAAATCAATGTTATACTTTACGATAATAGATTGTTTGAAATTAGAATGCGAAAACCGTTATGATTGAATTGTGGCTGTTATATTTTATTTTAAAATAAGAACTGGGTTAATATTTATTTACCTTCTAAACTGAATACCGAAGATCGGTGTCGAAAATAAAGCTGTAAATGGGTTATGGATAAATAATACATCTTTTATGGCTAGCTTACCTAGGAAAGAGCACAAACCTTTCAGTCTGTTTCAATATTTTTAACCGGCATCAAAAAAAAGGTTTCTTAATTCGACCGTATATTTTTTTTTATGTGTGTTTGCGGATAACTTCGTCGTTCATGCACCGATTTTGATGATTCTTTTTTTTTTTGGAAAGTAGAGTCCCAAGGGTGGAACCATGATCCATGACGGAAACCAGGATCTGATGATGGCATTCCGTAGAAATCAAGGGTAACCTTGGAAAATCGTAGTGGCGACTAGTGCATTTGTTATTTTTTCACTATGTATTTTAAGGCACTACTATTTAGTGAAGGTTTGGAGTCGATCTGATGTCGAGGGAACTCCTTAACGATTTACAGCAATTACTTGGTGTTTGGACTTCATTCATTTCTAATGATGAGAACTTTGCACCCATATGGGTTATATATAAGTGCCATTACAGGTGACCATAGACAGTTGAGCGAATTCCTCAACAGCAGTCATGTCGGGCTTACTTTATACGGTTCAATATTCTAAAAGGTTTGGTTCGTACAAAAATAAGTAAATAAGTACTTTATGAACCCTACTACAATAGCAAATTAAGATAGATAATACCTACACCTAGTTATTGTTTTACTTGGCACCAACTTCAAAATTATAAAATACTTATTTAATTATTTCTGATCAACCAAATAGGGATGTTATGAGAAGTTAAGTCACACAATGTTTACCAATGATAATTATATGAAGAATATTATTTAACTGACTTCTATTTTTGAATTTGAATTTGACGTATTGCGTTTAACGGCTTTTGAAGAACGCACGTAGGTACTTACCCAGTGGGTGCCTTCGTAGGTAGTAGGTAAATACTGCACTCAAACTTAAGTGTCAATATAAGGATAACATGACATTACATGACGCACCTTCCTCCTTCATGCTCGTCTATCTTTAAGTATACTTACTCAAGGACCATGACATGTATGTTTCTGTTTAAACATTCCAAAAACACCTGAGTGAACAAATTTTTCGTTTCATGGCTATCCTTAACTATATCAGTGGAAAAAGGTGTAACTCAAAATAGAGATCTAAGGTTATATGTATCGTATGTTAATTCACATAAAGTTTAAAGTGATTATACTGTAATTATTTTTTACATGCACCTGTGCTAACATCTCGTGATTAAAATGTAGTCCATGGATACGAAAAATTCACGAATTTACTTATTTGATATAAGTACTTAATTCTTATTCAGTCTGATAGTAGGTAAGTCTGTGTTGAACAGTAGTGGTGTTCACCATGCTAATGAAGGTGTTTAGGAAAATTTTCGCCACCAGTAAGTAACATTATAATTATACTGCTATATGAGATGGTATGCCCCCAGAATATGGTATCTTTGCCAACCCTAAGCACAAACGGATGTTCATATCTTTTGATTTAGATCTTATTACTGATAACTACTGTGATATAGAGAGGTGACATTTTTTTGTGAGTCGTTGATTTAGAGAACATTATTTGATTAACTGTTCGCGACACCTGTGAAAATAGTGTTAAAACAGTGCATACAGTGATAGACAGAAGCTAGACAGATTTAAAACCTAGAAAAACATTACACGCGTGTGCTAGCATAACATTTAATGAACAGTGACATTGAGTGCCACACGTTTATATATGAGAGCGAGAACGAAAACGTCGTTCGTCTACCGCCATTAGTAAAAGTTAATAGCGAACTATTTTTTGTTTACCTTATGGTGAAATTGTTTAGTGCTAATCTAAAATCTAGATTTATAATGTTTAGAATCACTTTTTATTGTGCTCCTTAGTGTTCTAATCACGAATATGTATTTGCCTTTTAGATAAAACAAATAGTTTATAAGTTATAGCAGAAACAAAATTATTTTTATGTTTAGGTCATAATTTGGTCTGTAACTTAGGTTTTAATCAATAAAAAATAGTTGCTTTGGTGTTTCATTTTAGAGAATGGTGTCCCCTAGATGTACGTAAAATCTTATTAAAATAGATTCAGTAGTTTAGAAAATATAAGCAGATAAAGTTCAAAGTACGTCTAGGAGGCACTAAAATTCTAGGTTTATACTACGATATCTAGGTAATCGTAAAGTTTAGAGTTATAGTATAGATATTTCATGTTAGGTAACATCGATACCTATCTAACGGTACCTAGATGATTATTGTATTATTTAAATTGACGTAGTTATAACCAGAAATGTAATGTTTTGATAATGAAAATAAAGTTTGTACGAGGTGTTTTGCACACGGCACTAACCGAGGCAAATGATATATAAGCGCGCGCGCGCGGACACAGAACGTTCACTGTTAATCAGTAACCCATAGAAGACTCTTCAAGCCTCAACACCTAATGGCCTAAGCAGAACACCTCAAGCATTGAACCAAGATCGTTTGTTTTACTTCAGTATGCCCCTATAGTGAAGCCCTACGCGACGTCTTCGAAGATCAGCGCTGTATCCGGAACCTATAGGTGTAGGACGACAGCGGGTCGTTCACAGATCTACACAACACACTCGTGTTGGGTTCGATTACCGCCCGTCCGGCACATTAACCTTTAAGAAAGCGGTGTTACGAACATATCAAAATCGAATGCGTAACACTAAAATAATATTATAACTTGATGAAATATCTCATCATTATAGGTAGGTACTTAGTAGACATTATTATAAGGCGTGTTAATTTTATGATTATAATATATAAAATATTGTAATTCTGATTTCTTTGTTGTCGAAATTATTTCATTATGAAAGTACTACCAAAATTTCACAGAATTAGAACTCTCCGATCAGACAGGTTGCGTAGAGCTGACGTCCCGAAGGAATCAAACCGTGAGAAAACCTGAACTTTGTAAAAAAAATGTCTGATATTGCCAATTCGCCTTAAGCAAACGTGGTCATGAATGCTCTCTGTATAGGGAGAGGTCCTTCTAGTAGGATCACAAGCAACGTAATGAAAATATATGGCGCAAGTTTTTCCTACCCTTAGGCAAGTATAAAAAACGTAATAAATAGCGGTACCTACTGAACAAATTACATATTTTCTTAGAAACACGATAAATAAACAAAATTTATCTAGGTAAATGGACCACATCAGTTTGCATTAAGCACTTCAAAAGCCGACCCACAAAAGTTCTCTATAACAATCATTGCCCTGACCAGTGGCGTAGCGTAGTGGGGGCGGGGGGTGCGGCCCGCCCCGGGCGGCACTTTTTAGGGGCGGCAAAATTTTACAGTAGATAATAAAATATATTTAGTAAATATTTAAACCATTTCATATTTTTTACGCAACTATAAATTCGGACCGATTGAAAAATGCACGAAATTTTTTTTACTTATTCTTTGACGAATTCGGGGAATCCGCTTTCTTTGAATGATATTTTGTAGCGAATGGCAACACCGCCTATACTGACTTGCAGGGATTTCTCATATTTGATTTTGTGCTTGGATTGTGTATGGCTTAAAATCGGCAAGAATGAGTTCTATTTTTAACCGACTTCAAAAAGGAGGAGGTTATCAATTCGGGTCGTATGTTTTTTTTTTTTTTTTTTTGTATGTTTGTTACCTCATATCTCGGTCATTTATGAACCGATTTGAAAAATTTTTTTTTTATTTGAGAGGGTATACTCTGAAATTGGTCCCATTTTTTTTATTATAAGAAATGGTTTAGTGGTTGTATGTTTGTTACAACTTAACTCCGTCATTTATAAACCAATTTGGAAAATTCTTCTTTTATTTGAAAGGGTATACTCCGAAATGGGGTCCCATGTTTTTTTTATAAAGAATAATTTAATATTTTGTAACAAATCGTTTGCAAGAAGTGAAGACGTGTAAAGCAACACGTCGATGTCTTTTGCGACGAATTATCTGACATTGACATGTCCATGCTACAAGTGCGAAGTGATTTTCAAAATTCATTTTTTGTTAGAAACGAAGTAGCCCTGGATGAGTGACCATATGCATTTTTTGTATATCTGAGCGATTGCTCGGTCAGTTAAATTATGATTTTTGATGATTCTTTATTGTTGGTAGATCATCACTTTTTTGTTTTGATTTGTGGTTTCTGGGATTCAGGGTTTAGCGATCGAGAAAGTGTTGACAAGGACCTTATATTTCTATTTACAATCTTACCTCTCGTCTCTACTTTCTTTCAAACGGCGCGGCGCTGTCTCATTTGCGCAGCACGTTTAGTAGGTCTACCCATATTGAATATATTTATACACAATTAATTCCCACTAAAAGTTTAAAAATAAAATTATTTTTAGAAAAAAAATGAAAACCGACTTCAAACAACACCTACATGTTCAATCCTTAACTAAAAAGTAGAAAATAATATTTTAATTACTTCATAGCAAAGAACATTAAAGGGGAATCAACGCAATCCTTGATACCTATAATACTTTACTATTTATAGTTTTTAATCAGTTATTTTGGAGTCGGTGCCAGCCAAGAAGGTTCATAATGACCTTCATAAAAATAACCTACCTACTAGCAAAAAAAACCTTCTTGATTAATCTATTAATACATGAATGAAAAATATAGATTTAATACAAGAAATCGAACGGAATCTGATAAGTGCGCGTCAAATTTTTTATGTATATCTGAACACAACTATCAATGACGTCTGCGTTCACGAGTATGACCGCGTTCGGGTAGTGCACTCAGGCATATCCCCCACGCGTGCAATTACCGCCCCGTGCATTACAAAAGTTGGTTGCAAAGACAGAATTAAAGATCCTTCTTGGCTGGCACCGACTCCAAAATAACTGATTAAAAACTATAAATAGTAAAGTATTATAGGTATCAAGGATTGCGTTGATTCCCCTTTAATGTTCTTTGCTATGAAGTAATTAAAATATTATTTTCTACTTTTTAGTTAAGGATTGAACATGTAGGTGTTGTTTGAAGTCGGTTTTCATTTTTTTTCTAAAAATAATTTTATTACATATTACTATATAAGTATTAAGTTAAATATTGTTTATTAGTTACGGTTCTCTAAGAAAGTACGTGATGCTTTGACAATAAAATTCAGAGAAATTTTAGTCATGGATCTTCAGTTGTTTAGTTCACACTGTTTCGTAACTGTGATTTTTGTGCAAATAAGTACATTTAGTGAATGTATGTTAAATGAATGAATAATGAAATTATTGGATAACTGTGAAAATTTGAATTTTCCGCTACGTGTGTTCAATTGTGTGAGTATTAAATATTTTATTAATATAATTGATTGTTGTACAGTCCGATATGTTGTTCAAGCTTTAAATTATGAAAATCTGGCCATGTCCGAGTTTTACTCTCGCATACCCAGGATTCCAAACAAATATTTTTAAGTTTTCGGTTTTCAGATTTTTGTCTATCATAGATTATAGATGTGCTATAAAATATACCTAGTTTTTGAATTTTTCGATAGTTTATTTTGTAACTCTAACTTTTATCATACAATATTTATTTATTTTAGTATCAAAAATGAAAAGAGTAATAAAGAAAGTGGGGCAGCTTACCGTAATAAGAGAAAAACTAATTTGGAAAATATTAGAGCAAATGAATGGGGCTTTACTTAAATATGTGAAAAGTGTTGTTCATGAGACGTCAGATTCTACATTTTTTTAACTCTAAAAAGTACCTACTTATATTATTTTTCAATAAAGATATAAATATTACTTAATAGTATCATCCTAATTCTAATAAAAAATTGATTTCCTTCTATTCGCTAATTATTTAATCATGTCAATGGTCGAGGTGAACCCTAATTTTAAGTAGAAGGTACAATTACCTACTTAAAATTACGACGATCGACATGATATTACATATGTACCTGTTATATATCAATGGTTGAAGTAAGAACTTTGTAGTAATAAACGTGATCGTAAAACAAATAAACTTACTGTATAATGCAAAACAATGATGACTGTTCTTGCCAAAAAGTTCTCTAGAATGAATGTACCTATATAAAATGTATAGTATAGGTACATTAAAGTGAAATACCTAATTAAAAGGGCGGCAAAATTGTCTTCCGCCCCGGGCAGCCGATACCCACGCTACGCCACTGGCCCTGACCTATATAAATAATACGGGACTACCTATAAAATATTTGTGGCATTCGTATATTGCCACAATGTATAATTTAAAAAATAAGTTTAAACTATTAGATTTATTTTTATGATCAATTTAAGAAGCAAATATAAATAAAATAATAAATTATTATTATTCACTATTAAACGGATATATAATTTATTTTTATTATAATAACAACAGTAAAAGTTTACAAAATATTTATATTAAATTATTACTATGTTTACATTTTGGTTTACTAGGCCATAGATTCCGAGTAGAATGTAAACAATCTAGTTATTACTTTTTAATTGATAATGATGTTTCCTTTACATTTATGACCTTCAATAAAATAAAGTAGGGGATTATTGTTTAAATTTGGTATGTAGAACACCCAGATCAAAAAAATGACATAGAAATTAAGGCGATGTTGATATCGATGAATTTTAAAACAATAAACAATATTTTAAATGAGCTCTAAGTAACCTATTTACTAACAGACCAACTGAAACTCCTACTTAGAAAGCTGTTCAATTCTAAAGAGAAAACTCAAAAAACTAGATTGACAAGTTGAGAATCTAAGTAAATCGTAGATGTTTAGGAACATAATTTTGGTATGTACACACTATACGAACGACGAGGTCTCTATAGACGCGTTTAATTTGCTATGCATGATGCAAAGCCGATTCTGAACATTCTAAATTTCTTGCTTGGGCAGCTTAGGATTTTTTCGGTCGTAACGCGTAATGGCCACAAACTAAAAAAGTTTTCTTAAAATGAGGTTAAATTTTTTTTTAAACAAAATTTTTTTTATTTTCATTTAATAGGTACTTTGGTACGTAGTTATTTAGCCTGACTAAAACCGTGTTATAATTATTAACTTTATCATCAACAACACCTTTTTTTTTTTTTTTTTTACCTGGGAAATGCATTACGCATACGCACTCGCCCGGGCAAGGCGGGGGTTGTGTCGGACTCTCCGACCGCACTCAAAGCGCGGCCAGCATACCGACTAAAACCCACGGTGTTCCTCCAGACGGCCAGAGTGTCGGGGTCACGGGAGTCGCTTGCGCATTCATCCGCGACCCCGACGGGCCCCGTCCGATTTAGGGGCCTAGCCCCCCCTCCTTCGAGAGGCGCGTGCGGAACACGCGCACTGCTGTCTCGGGCCCGTGCTGTTCGGGCGGCGACTGCCCGATCGCCGCCCGCAGGCCAACTCGGCCGCAGAGGATAGGGAGAACGGCGCATCGCAATACCGACACTCCTCTTCCCCTGCGGCCCCACCGCGTCCGCAATCTGGCGGTTGCGGCCGAGGCCGCGGAAGGTAGGGAGAGCGGCGCACCGTTATACCGGCACTCCTCTCCCGCCGCGGCCCCGCCACTCCTCAGCCGCAGTGTCGCCGAAGCAACACTGCAGCCCGACCCAGTTGCGGTGCCGCCCAAACAGCACCGCAACCCACCAGAGCCGCTCCATCGTGGGCTTACCGTTGGTTCACCGTGGTCCTTGGTAACCACGGCTACTAAGCCCCCCCGCCGCGACAAGGCGAGAACCCCGTTGGGGGGATCATCAACAACCCCTGCTAAACCATCCTCAAGTACCTCTACGATTACAGAACCAGAGTGACCGGCATATAATGCCTTTTTATTAAATTGACCACCAGTAAATCGATGACCTACCTTATTCTTCAGCAACCTCAAATTCTGAATAGGTACATGATAATAGACAAAAGAAGTATACAAAATTTGTTTTAAATTTAAATAGCGATTTTGAAATGAGACAAGCTAATAAATATCTACAAGGTATTTTACATGCAGCCAAGGTACGAATAGGTGATTAAACGGTCGTAAACAATTATTGTGATGTTAATTTCGTTAACAACTTTATATTCTGGTAATGTTTCTTATTTTGTTATTTGTTTCAATATTTAGCTGTGTGGTCTCTAAATAATGAATAACTACCTATATAATTTATTTTAGCTCTGATATGACAGGTTTTTAGTGAGAGTGACGTTGAATTTATATATTTACTAGCTTTTGCGCACGACTTCGCTCACGTGGGTATTGTTTTTCCATAGACATTTTATATAATTTATATATTATTTTCTATAAAATTTTTCATCCCCATTCATACGATCCCCATTTCACTTACCTAAAGATATCCCCCGTCAAATAATATACAGTAGGTACACAAATGCAAATTTTCCCTATAATAATTTAAAAAAAAATTTTTCCCACAATGTTTTATAGGTACCTATAGTCACCCCTGTCAAATAATAGTTTGAGCAGCATTTTACATTTTGGTTAAAGCATCGAAATACAACTTTTCGTAACCTAAAAAACAAAGAACTGTCTAATTAATATTCCACCTCCTAGATCCTTTGCACAACGATAACTTCAAAAGCAAAGATCGTTCTATGCAATGTTTCATTCCCGGTTTCACCCTTCTAAAGTCACCCCTGTAAGAAATACCAAATTATATTTCAAAACAAATTTTCGAACAAATAAATTAATGAAACTAAAATTTTTCATAGAATAGTTTTCACACACTTAGGAGTTGAATTTCAAAAAATTATTTCTTGGTACATTTTTAGACATTAAGACAAACACAGCAACCAAATTTTAAGCTGCCAACTTCAAAAACAAAGATTTTTCCATACAATGTTTCATCCTTAATTTCACCCTGCTTCAGAAGGATCAAAAATATTGATGAGAGTTTTTATTTTTTTTTTGAGAGAAGTCCGTATCCAAAAACATTTACAAAACTATACATTAATAAAAAACAAGTTAATACAATCGTTTTCATCCCTTTTCACACAGTAGGGGCTGAAGTTTAAAAAACCCTTTCTTAGTACAGCTCTACACATTACGGCAAACACACCCTATAAATTTCAAGTCACTACGATCAGCGGTTTAGGCTGTGCGTCAATAATTCAGTCAGGACAAAGAGTTTTATGTGTGGATTAGGTATGTTGTGTCTTTGTGTCCAGAAATTTTCATAATTAATGGTTCTCTATTTAACTACTCACACTGAAATGCAAGTGTCAGACTGCAAAAGAGGCTCGGTAATCGGAGCGTTCGGACTTCGGACGGAGCTGCCGATAGCAACTGTGTCATACATAATATGTCATTGGAATCGTTTCCTTTCAGTGTTTTCATACAAATTAAAGTAGGTACTTCTAACCTATTAGAAAACCACAGCCATAACAACAAGTAGATAGTGTAATCGGGAGTAGTGCTTTTTTGCTCCTAACACATGGCATTATCAACAAAAGAGTTTTTGTTTTATTTATATCGTAGCAACGGCAGCGGCAAAGGAGGCTTCAAAGGTAGGTATAGTCCACTATGATTATAATGCTTCTGTCTGAGTCCCACGGTTAGCAGTTACCACGTAACTCGCTTAGGTTAACATAAAAAGAATCAAAAATATTGACAATAACAACACAAAACTACACAACGCTATCTAGACCCTAAGTAAACCTATATAATTTAGCTTGTGATATATCCTTGTAATAATCTTTATTATAATCGTTATAATTTCATACTTTTATGTGTATTTAATATGTGTTCTAGAATGCGGATAAAAATATTAAGATGCTTCTAAATAGCCGTACTATTATTCCGATAAGCATTTTTAAATTAAATTCTCTTTTGCGATTAAAATTATGTCCCTGAATCTTCGATCAAATATATTTGATCGAAGCCCTGAATGATAAATTGATAATAAAATAACGCGTATATTCTTAGGGGTCACAGTTCATAAATATTTTTAATTTTATAAAATAGGCGCGTAATATGTCAGATCAGATCATCAACAGGTTCTTTTTTATTATGTTTTGATCTAAAACGTCTCGTTGTTGTTACGGTGTGCGCGGTGCACAGAAGAAGACGAAGATGTACTTAACGTACCCAAAATATTGAGTGGTTCTATATTCTAAACTTTGTGTGATCCATGAATGTTTGTTTAGAGCCTGGGTGCATTACTTTTGTGTCCGTTAATTGAGTGTTTGTTAAATTCCCCGCGACACAGGGCTTGTTTTTCCTAATGCGGGCGTTGTCTTTTTTATAGAAATTTTCTAACACAACAATACACTGCCTGCGCCAATTTCTAGTACATAATACTCAGACTGAGCCTACACGCCGCGCAACTACTATAAAATAATGCATGCCCTAACAATGTCAAATGTTTATCAGTAGATAAGAAGCTGATTAATTTGATTCAGTTCAGATTACAGAACTATTTCTCACAATAAACTGTTTGTTAACACACGTCATTAAAGAACAAGAAGGTATTTATTTAAATTATGAAAGAAATTTTGTTTTTTTTTTAAACTTGGAGGTTCTGAATTAATTACCTTCTAAAATAAAAATAAATACTGAAATAAAAATGCCAAGGAGTTTCTTGTTCTCACTATATTGTTCTAACACTCTATTCTATTTGGTTACAAACATCTCCATAAATGAACTATCCGTGATGAAACAATGTTGAATCATTGGTACTGTTTTAAATATTGTTCAAAAATATTGTCTTCAAGACTCATAAAATGTTAAGAAAACATCGTAAATCGTAATAAATCTAAATCTTTTCTATATTTTATTTAAATTGTGTATTTTGTGACAGATAAATAATTTATAAAAAATATTAAAAAAAAATCTTATTATTCTTACACAATAATACGTAATTAAGTTCATCTTTTTTATTTATTTATTTACTGAAATAAAATCCAAACTAGTTTTCTGTCATAAAAATAACTTAATATATGCTGCTAGTAAATTTAATTTTAACACGGTAAAATAACATGGATAATACTTAATGTTTCTAAAAACATAATCGGATTTAAATATATATATGTAAATAATATTATTAGGTAAGATACTTACGCAAAATTAGCCATGGCACTTTAACACTAACACTACGAGACCAAAAATGCAATAATATTTTACGCTAATTAGTTCTCTAAACACAAATATTCAAACAATATTTTTTTATCAGCTGCCCATTTCTGTAATCAAAAATGCACAGATACAAAATACTAAAACTTTTTTACATTAAATTCACTTTTTAAATTTTAAATTCGCGCGGGAAAAATCAAAACTATTGTGGCGTTCGTTCGGAACCGGTGTCGCGAATATACTGCCTCGTCCGTTTGAGTACTGCGTTTAGCGCCAAGCTCCACCTGATTTTAAATGCTGTTTTTAATACACCTACATCACTATTCAATGTATCGCTCGACATTTTTGTAATCATCCTAACAATTTGGTGGATTCATTCATTGAACCATTAATGATGTCATTTGTATGACTTCCATGTAGGTATATATTATTTATTTTTATAGATACCTGTGAATAAATGATCTAGTTAAAACTGGACTATGACAGACTTAAGATAAGAGGAAATCGACCTATTTAGAGAGAGCCTAAATAGGTCGATTTCCTATGATCACAATACCTACTTAACTGACACAATATATTATAATTGGTATACCCGTATTGTTTTCTATTAAACCTGCAATGGAGGCTAATTGAGAGATGGGCATTTAAAATAAAAAAAGTAATTTATTTGTGCAGAAAAATATACTTCGTTGACATGATCTTTTTTAAAATATCTTTATGCTGATTTTATTACAGTGCGGAACAGCACATAATGGTTCATTGCCTCCCATCTTTGTACTGATGCACTGTCTTCCAACTTCTGCATTTCATACTTTAATATTGTTAGGTAGTAGTACTAGTGGAATAGTATATTTTTCAATACCAGTATTCCAGAGAGGGAGATTCCTAAATTGAATTTCTAGATTGAAATTGGATTTAAATTTTTCCCCTTTGGGGGTAATTCAGGAGGAGATTGTGGAATAAGCCTAAAGTACGGCAAACGAAAATATAGTGTAAAAACCCGGCGAAGTGCGAGACGGACTCGCCCACCGATGGTTCCGTACAAATTAATTAATTAATTATTAGGTAAGTACCTACCTATACTTATAAAAAAGACAAGAGGCCTTTTTTTTTCTTTCTTCGTCATAAATCGAAAACAAAAATAATTAAAAATCTGTTTATACTTTTGCCACGGTTAACTCAGTTAAAAATTTGGATCGCCGTTCCTGGCATAAAGACCCTGTTTTTTAATAATTTAATTACAAATGTAGAGTTTTCAGGTTTTTCCCTATACTTGTAGTATAAAGATGGTATTACTTGCCAAATTTCATTGTTCTAGGTCAACGGAAAATACCCTATAAATTTTGATTACCTTGAGAGTGTCGAAATAAACGTTTTTTGCGGCATAAACGGCCGTATCTTTTTTTTTACATTAACTTAGAAGTTTGATTTTTCACAACTTCAAGAGACTGTAAACTTGTGTATCGTTTTAATTTTAACTCGATACCTTCACGCCTGCCCGAGATAAGGGGTCTTGACAGACAGACGGACAGACAACAAAGTGTTCCTATATGGGTTCCGTTTTTTTTCCTTTTGAGACACGAAACCCAAAATATTTAATATAACAAAAATATAGCACAAATAATACCAAGAGTCGTGTTTGATGTCGAATTTTATGATAAAATGTATGTGCGTACATTCTTTCATATAATTCAAATGCAAATATAATTGTGATAAAATTCTCTATCTATTAAAATTTACTTACTGTTTACCGCAAAAACGTCCTTGGCATCAAAATAAAGGTATATTCTATGAATTAGACCCACTTACGAGAAAACAATCTGCACAACAATGTAAAGTATAAATAAAACATTTTTATGAATACATCTGTTTACATACGAAAAGAATTTATTGGAATTCAAGGGCTTCTAAACAAGTCAAAGAGTCAGTTTGTTTATATGTGTGGGATTATCTCGTAAGCTATAAGACCGAAACTGAAACATTATTCACACATTCTTTAAGTATTGTATTATTATGTTTTTTTATGATAGAGCTATAAGGTAGTAGATCCACGTTGGTTTCAGCATGAATGGGCCGGATCGTCCAGGGAAGTACTACCCTCTCATAGAAGATCGACGTAAGAGTAGAAGTATCCGTACTACTGCGTTTCGTTCGGTGAGTGAGAGCGCCGGAGGCCCGATTTTCCCCCTTTCCTCTTTCCTCACCTCCCTCATTCCCTTCCCCTAACCCCATTCCCAGCTGCCATAGTGGAGGCCACCATACCAGCAGTTTAAGACAATGGCTTTTTATAGTGGCCGCCACTTCTGGATTCCACTGACTGCTAACCATCAGGCGGGGTGGAGTCACTTTGGTAGGCTATAATATAAAAAAAAAAAAAACTATACAAAACGTATGGTATAAGATGTATATATGAGCCTATTATAGACTTAAGGGTTTCCACTGACGCGGAGCTGTGCGGACTGGAGAGGAGCGGACCGTGAATTGGCCAATCACAGTGCTTAAAAGCTCCAATTCTAATCAGTGGTAATGCTGTGATTGGTCAATTGGCCTGTGGAAACACGCCCATAATTAAAACGTCCCTCGGTCCTCTTCCTTTTCCCTTTTTCTTCCTCATCCCCTTCTCCCTACGTGGTCAGCAACGGTTTGGTTGTTTTCTAACCACTGTCTCTGAAATGTTTAAAAAACATAACAATAGGTTACGGTTACCACTTACCCTCAGGTAGATCGTACTATATGACTAGCTGTTGCCCGCGACTTCGTTCGCGTGAAAATTCAGATGTGTGCACATATGAGAATGATCTTTACTTACCCGCTACCACTAAAACTGACTCAAACTTTACTTCCCACATAATATGGATAGTTTCTAAATATTAAAATTAGTATATTCTAGTAATTTGGAAATACTACTATAGAAACAATAGAAGTTTCATACAAACTTTGTCACATCTATAGACACCCTTCGCAAAATCCCGTCTCAGAGAGCACCTATGTCCTAAAAGGAACCCACATGCAGAATTTGAGACTCCTAGCACTTGTAGTTTCTGAAATTTCCAACCAATAACCAAGTGTCAAACTGTTAGTTACATAGCTTCCTTACCTCGCTATAACATACAAAGTTTTCGATTTTCTCCAGTTGGAAAAGATGAGATCAAAAAAGTTATCCTCTCTATCAAATCCCATGCAGTTGGCTGCGATAACGTCAGTCGACGCATGATCACTACCATCATTGATCACCTCCTTTTTCCTATTTCCCACATCATTAATTTTTCCCTTGACACTGGAGTTTTTCCGTCATTCACATTCAATGGTATCAACGTTGATTTGAGTACAACAGTAAAAGATCTGGGGTTGTATATTGATACAACATTAAATTGGGCAGCTCAAGTCACACAGGTATGTCAGAAAGTCACCGGTATCCTACGTGCTCTGTATCGACTGAAAAACTTTCTTCCGATTAAGACTAAAACAATGCTTGTGCAGACTTTAATTTTCCCGTTAATCGATTATGGTGATGTGTGTTATTATGACCTGAATGCAGATCTACTCAACAAACTAGATCGTCTTCTCAATAACTACATTCGATTCATATTTAATATTCGCAAGTATGACCATGTGTCTACTTATCGTTCACAACTGAAATGGCTTCCAATTCGTCAACATACTCATGACCGCAATCTTCGCTCTACAAACAATCGCCTTCTTCTGTGTCCTTTTCACACCTCCGATTTCATTAATTCCTCTTTTCCAATTCAGTCCATCCTTCTTTGGAATGCTCTGCCTTCAGAAATCAGGATGTGTACCAGTCGTATCGTGTTTAAGGCAAAAGTTAAGTCATTACTTCTAAGCAAATTAGCAGAATCATCACAATAATAAGGTAATTATATATTATGTATATATTTATTTATCTTTCTATATAATTATATGTATTATTTGTAGATTATATTTATAATAGGAATCTATATACGTATTGCATATTTGTATATAATGTTATTTATTACATATTTTTTAATGTTCTAGTCTTAATTTATACATCTACCTTGCTTCATCTCTGCATCACCCATTAGGTTGACTGGTAGAGAATGCCTCAGGCATTAAGTCCGCCTTTATACATATGTTCTGTATATGAAGTTTAAATAAATAAATAAATAAATAAATTTCGTTATGAGTAAGAGTGAGTGACCTTTTGCTTTTATTTAAATAGATTAAATAGATTATTATTTAATTAAATAAAAAATAATAATCTATACGAGGAAGACGTTCGCTAGTGCAGGAACACAAATAAATGATAGGAATTATTTCTTAAAATTAAATGGTATTGTACCCATTTAATGATTATTATTATAATTAAAACTACTGATGCTTTTGCTGAAATATGACTATGATGCAGTGACACATTTGATGACGATACAGAACACTTCAGTGACTTTCAAACTAATAATAAACTAATAGTAATTTATTTATGAATGAGTTATTGTTATGACTAAGTTATTAATATTAGATAATATCCTATGAATAAAGAGTTTATTTATAAAACTGTGAATAATTTATTGAAGTGACAATAGGCAGGTCACGTAGATCGCAAAATGGATGTCTGTTGAGGCAAAAATGTTCTGGAATGGCGACCACGAACCAAAAGACGCATAGTGGGCAGTCTACTCTGCAACCTGGACCGAAGACCTGTTAAGGGTGACGGGCAACCGATGAGAACGGCTCGTGACCGGTCAAAATGTTTATAGGAGGGCTGTAATTTTTTTTTTGATAGGCAATTACTGCTATACGTAGGCTCCTCTATCAATTTCCAAATAAGTCTGCATTCAGTATGTATTCTATACTATTATACAAAGCGTAAGAGTTTGTTCGTTAGTCGAGCGCGCCAATCTCTTAAACTACCAGTAGGATTTAAAATATATTTTTGCGATAGTAGCCCAGTTCTCGATGCCTGTATGTAAAATCACGCTACTGGAGAGGGGACCAGAGCAGTAAAAACGCGGGTGAAACCGCGCCGCAGAATGCTGGTACTAAATATGTTTTCTTCAGAGTACTTATTAAAAACGGCCGAGTCAAAATGTACAAACTACAAATATACATTATGAAAGACACATTGACACTTGTCCGGTACTATCTTTAAGAGACGGATTCCTCAATATTTCTACTGCAATTTAATTGTATGACACACGCAACATAGCCGCAATGTTACTCTTGTTCTGAGAATTAATTCAAATGCTACTTTTAACAAGGACTGACAGCAATTCATGGTATGAGAATCAGTTGTCACAGTCAACGTGATAAAGCTTCAAAGTTATTTCTTAGACGACTGACTCACGCTTAGAAGCGCTAACTTCTCTCCGGACGCCATTGCAACTGTTATTAGCAACCGATTGCATTATTAGTTAATTACTAAGTTTGCATTCGTTCGTTCATCATGAGAATCAAGCCTTAATAATTGGGTAAAACAAAACACGCGAAAATATTATTCGTATTTTTTTACTTTGATGTCAAATAGCATACAGCCCACCTGATAGGTCGTAACCGTAACGCTATAGACATGGCTGTATTTTCTAAGCATTACAAAAATAATGCTTTGAAAACACAACCTAGTCGATGCCAATCATCTAATAAAGAAGGGGATGAGGAAGAAAAAGGGAAAAGGAAGAAGACCAGGGAAGTAATTGGGCTGCCGGCGCTCTCACTCACTGAACAAAACACAGCAAACTTAAAATATTTTTGACTTCAAACGGGAAGGAAACTAAAAAGTTAAAAATAAGTTTACTTAGCAGAAAGTAATTCGTATTTTGATTTAGTTGATCAGAATTTTGAAGTTGGTGCCAAGCAAATACTATAAAACCTTACTACAATAGCAAATTAGGATTGATTATACCTATAGGTACCTGGTTATTATTTTAAAAGAAAAAGAAAGAAAGAAAAACATTTATTTGTTCTCAACAAGTTAGTTTACAGAACATATCAACAATACATTGTAATAAATAAAAATAAAAGTAACAAACTTAGTGAGATACAAAATGGCCCTAACTCAGCTTTGTGCCACTTTGCAAACACAAAGCAGCGCTGTTATTCTGTTAGAGCCAAGATGGATGGTATTCTGTTAAGACAAGACCACGAATATATAATATTGATCAAAGAATACCCTGACGTAGTAGATAACAATTTAAAAAAATAAAAAAAAATTTTACTTGGCACCAACTTCAAAACTCTGATTAACTAAATCAAAATACGAATTATTTTTTGCTAAGTAAACTTATTTTTAACTTTTTAGGTTCCTTCCCGTTTGAAGTTGTTTTTTTTTTGTTTGAAATCATTTTATTTTACGTTTTTTAGTGATGGGTAGACCTAAATCTTGCTTAGGTTTTATTTTTCTACGAACTAAACATTTTGGAATATTGAACCGTATGAAGTAAGCCCAACATGACTGCTGTTAAGGAATTCCCTCGACTGTCTATGGTCACCTGTAATGGCACTTAAAACCCGTATAAACCCAGTGCAAAGTTCTCATCATTAGAAATGATTTAAGTCCAAACACAAAGTAATTGCTGTAAATCGTTGTAGAGTTCCCTCGACTGTCTTTCGGCTCCATCATCAGATTGACTCCAAACTTTCACTAAATAGTAGTGCCTTAAAATACTTAATGAAAAAAGTAACAAATGCACTAGTCTTCAGTACGATTTTCGAAAGTTCCTTTCGATTTCCCTGGGATGCCATCATCAGATCCTGGTTTCCTTATCAAGGCACTTGGGATATCTTCTTTCTAACAAAAAAAAATCATCGAAATCGGTACATAAACGACGACGTAATCGATGTACACACATAAGAAAAAAAATATATATATACTGTCGAATTGAGAAACCTCCTCCTTTCTTTGAAGTCGGTTAAAAACTCTTAACAAAGCTTTCTCATAACGGCCAATAATAACTACCAGTATTTTTGACTCACCACGTCTTACTGACGTAGTAGATTTCATGATATAATGCCGGTCAGGAATGCAATCTTTGGTCAGCCTGAGCCATTCACACATATAGACTTAATAGTCATGTTTTTCAAATTAAAATGAGTTTGTTGATCAATAAGTTTGTTTTGATACAGATAACCATACTCATACGATACTTACTCATAGTTTTTATAGACAATTTGTAATATTTAAATTAACTCGTCAAACTGTGTTTAATAGTCAAATGAACAGATTATTAAAGACTAGACCAACTATGAGATAAAATAAAAACATTTTTAGGTAAAACAAGTATTTTAGGTAAGTTTTTTTAAGGATGGTCTCTGACAAATGGGCAGAGATCACTGCTGATCTTTGTCAGTAGTGGGACAGCATAGATAAAAAAAAAAATTATATGTTTAACCTTAAACCTTTTTTAAGACCGATGTCATAAAATTTCAAAACAGAAAATGTATTTTTTTGCATGCTAACTTTACCGCTATCAAGTTAGCGCAAATAGTGTACTGTTGTCACAGTAAACGTTTTTTGAAACAAATTAGTAGAGTAACAGGAGGTAAAGGGCTTGGAAGCGAATAATGCAATCATAACGGCCACGTAAGTACGTATGATTTGTACACGTAACGACCTATATTTATCCCATTCATAAACTTTCCAACAATTCTATTAATTTAAACGGCTATTTACTAATAAATATGGCGGCATGAATGAATAACACAAGTATCTATTTATGGAAGAATTATGTATTCGTAGAATTAATTGTTATTTACTTACTAGGTAGTTGTTTCATGGTGTTTTGTTCGCCTAATTTACGTCTATGATAATAATTTATGATTCATAATAATAATACCCAGCTTATGTTTACTGTCCCACTGCAGGGCAAAGGCAAAGGCCTCTTTTCTTTAGAGAAGGCATGAGCATTAATCACCACACTTACTCAAGGCGGATCGACAATTTCAGACTTTTAAGTCCAGGTTTCCTCACGAGGTTTTCTTCACCATCAGTCAGAACTAGTACTTACCTACATATATTATGATTTGAAAAATCACATTGGTGCTAGCCTGAATTTGAACCCACTACCTTGTGTTTACGAAGCGGGTGCCTTATCCACTGGGCCATTTCGAGTTTATATATTCGTATCAGTTCGACGTATGATCAGTAACAGCTTCGTTGAGCCCCAGGCTACGAGCGATAATTTAACACTTACAATCAGGCTAGCTGCTGGCTCATTGTGCTGACCTGGCGATTATGATATTGAAATGGCTTAGGAGTTACGACATTTTATAGTTGTGGCGTTTAGAAGTTTTATACCGAGCAAGTCAGTTCTGTAAATGGTATAAAATCGCAATTTTTCTATCTATCTCCGCTAACGAGGTTGATAAGAATCATGTACCTATGTGATCTATAAGGAAAATAATTAATAGTTTAGTTGGTCGGTGTGAAATAAGGGAATTAATTATTTAACTTTTTCTTAACCATGCAACGAAATTTTGACGACGCCGCACCTCGCGTCGTTTCCACTATTATGTGCAAAGTCAAATCACGCTTAGGTAGAGGTTGAATTCCAGATTTTATTTAATAACTTTATCAAGTGCATGATTGATTGCTAAAATATTCTTAATAATTGAACACAAGTTCGAGGACTTCCCCGTAATAATTATTTTGTATTTATACCTTTATATGACGTCATTGGGTTAGCTAATGTTTGTTGATAATATTTCGAACCTGATAACTAATCTATGTATATGAGATGTTGTTCGTTGGTAAGCGCATTCCAGAGACAGATTTGGCTTTTTTTAATTTAAAAATACTGATCCAAATTTGATTTTATGATTAAAAAAAAATACTGTATTAAAAATTATTAGTACAAGGAAAACGTATTTTTGTTATTGTTTCATTCTGAAATTTATATAAAGTCAAGACTATAACTCACGATACAATGGTATTATAAAATTAAATATGAAAATGGGGAATACAATTTGTACATTAATACAATGTCTGTCGTATAGCTAATAGTAGTAAGAACCTACAAATAAAGAATGTAAGAAAAAAAGAGCAGTCCTAACGATATATTATGAAGTAGAGTTTATTAAGTCTTTCAGGTAAAATGTCGACGATAAAACAAAAACTTACAAATGAAAATGCCTGTGTCTTAGGCTAAAATTGTATTAGTGCATTTAGTAGCTCTTAAATAAGTCGTTTCACCTGATGTCGGTTAACGAGCGACGTGTTGCCAAAGCATACTAAAGGTTCAGCTTCTTTAAGCTGACAGTTTGCTGCTTACAAGATTCTCATCTCAAAAGTACCTATGGGAGTAATCCAGGCTACAGAGTATGGCATAAGTCTTGTAAGGCCTCATAAACTTGAACCAAAAAATTACTTTACTTTGCTGACAACGAGCAGTCAGTGGGATCCAGGAATAGAGGACACCTTAAGAAAACCCATTACATCCAACTGCTAGCATCGTATTTTTTTTTATTTTATGGTACTGTTACACATGGTCATAAAATGTCATGCTTATTAGCATCAAACATCGAACCCACAAAGTCGTGCACAGCAGTCACTTGCGCACCCACTGCGCCACGGAGACAGTCGTCGTCGGAAAGTAGGTAATGCATTACTATAGCAGATTTATGAGAGACTTTTTCACGCCTTTGCTCTCAATATTATTGAAAGAAAGTAATTGAGTGTGTATGTTGTCTCTTTTGTTTCCAATCATCCAAAGATAATTGTATGCGATATTATTATTAAGGTAGTTTCAAGATCCATTAGAATCCATTGTGAAAGAGTAGCGTCAATTATTAAACTCACAGTTGATTACGAATGGCAATGTAGCAAATAATCGACTACTAACATAAATTACTATAATGTATCCAAATCCTTACAGTAACTATTTCCAATCCAGAAATCGGAATCCAGAAGGAATGTTTCTTGAGCTTTTGTTTGATATTCCAAGTATATGACGCAGGCAAGCGTATTTATACACCTGTGGCTATAAATGGCTTTTCTACGTATTCACTGACGAGATCAATGGTTTAGATCCTTTAGTACTTTACGTCCGATGAAAAATTGAATAGAACCTACTGACATTTTTTTTTTGTGCCACAGTTTTAAAAATTATGTGAATGGTTTATTAATAATAATAATAATATGTGGACACTATCACACATCGTCATCCAGTCCCAAGCTAAGCAGAGTTTGTGTTATGGGTACTAGATAATTGAAATATAATACATATACGTACTTTTTTTTGTAAATACATACTTAAAATACATAGAAAACACCCAAACTGAAGACAAATACAAATGTTCATCACACAAATATTTGCCTTCCGCGGGAATCTTGACATTTTGACGGTAGTAGATCCACGCTGGTTTCAGCATGAATGGGCCGGATCGTCCGGGGAAGTACTACCCTCTCATAGAAGATCGACTTAAGAGTAGTAGTATCCTTACTACTGCGTTTCGTTCGGTGAGTGAGAGTGCCGGAGGCCCAATTTCCCCCCTTTCCTCTTTCCTCACCTCCCTCATTCCCTTCCTCTAACCCCATTCCCAGCCGCCATAGTGGAGGCCACCATACCAGCGGTTTAAGACGATAGCTTTTGGTATGGTGGCCACCACTTCTGGATTCCACTGACTGCTTACCATCAGGCGGGGTGGAGTCACTTTGGTAGGCTAATATAAAAAAAAAAAAAAAAAAAAAAAAAATCGAACCCACGACACCTGGCGTCGCAGTCAGTTACACTAACCACTAGACCAACGGTACAGTCGTAATAATAGTTTAATAGTAAGTGAAAAATAGGCTAACTGAAATATTCTATGAAAGCTTCTTATGGAAACTTGAACACATAATATGTAAAGAGTTGCCTAAGTTTCTTGCCAGTTCTTCTCACGGCTCTACCTCGTCAGTGAACTGACTGTAGGTTAATTGGCTGACTTCATGTAATTTTGGCATCATATTTTAAGATCCAAATGAAATAAATGCTTTTAATTTGAGGTTTGCATATGTAAGTATGTAATTAATGTAGGTGATCACGAGATGCTTTTATGCATCTACTTTTAGATATTCTCTGTTTATTTGTCACAAATCACTCACTGTGTACTTACCTGTACCTACATAGTCTTCATTAGGATCGCAATGGTAAACTGTTTGCTTACAGTAGTAAATAAAGATTTACAATACCTGTAAGTACATAGAAACTCAGTTTTAATTTTTTTTACCACAGTTTCTTTTGTACGGTAGTAGATCCACGCTGGTTTTAGCATGAATGGGCCGAATTAACCGGGGCAGTACTATACGTTCTCATAGAACGACGACGTATGAATATTAGTTTATATGCTGATGTGTTTCGCTCGGTGATCGAGAGCGCCGGCAGCCCAAGTATCCCCTCGGTCCTATTCCGTTTCCCTTTTCCTTCCTCATCCCCTTGGTCGGCAACGGCTTGGTTGTGTTTTCTAAGCATTATTACATCTGCGACGCTTGAAAAACACAGCCATCTCTATAGGTTACGGTTACCACTTACCATTAGGTGGACTGTATAATTGTTTGTTATCAAAGTTGTATAAAAAAAAATATTTACTTTTATAACATTTAAGTGACACATCTGATGTTCAAGGGTTACCATTTTCCGTGGTCTGTTAACTATGTGTACTATCAAAACAATGCAATATAACAGTAGTGAAGAGTCACTTTTCCGAGGAGGGAAGCCGGTGGGGCTAAAATATTTTGAGTTTCAAAAGGCCAGTTAGACTTTGAGTAGACACTCAAGCAGTGATAGGTATAAGGAGGTCAGGGCATATTTTAAAAGGGAAACCGGCAGGAATCGTGTTGTATGGACGCTTCGCCACTGCTATATAAACACAACCAAGTGATTGCATCTAGAAGGAAGGTGTAGAAGAAGAAGGAGGTACTAGAGTATAATTAGTAAACAAAGGTTATAGAAAACAGACATGTCCATTCCATAGCCTGTTTTCACCAGATACCATCAACGTATTATGCTTGTTTGCCACAAAAATATATATATATATATATACAAAAATATGTTTTTACCTACTTTTCTCGCAACAAAGGTAACCTTCAACAAATCTTAAAGATTTTATGACTTTCGAATGAGGTTTGGCATCGAAGAAAAGAGTACATAAAAATTTAAGTACTATAAACATTTGTTCCAGTTATAAACAGAGGTTAATCAGATGCTGTTTTAGGATATAGAACAACAATGGCCTTTATCAATAACTAGCTATCTACGGCGCGGTTTTACCTGCGTGCTCTGCTTCCGTCGCCAGTAGCGTGATGTTACATAGCCTATAACCTACCTCGAGAACTGGGCTATCATACGCAAAAAGAATTTTCAAATCCGAATGGCAGTTCCAGAGATAAGCGCGTTGAAACACATCACAAACAAACTCTTCTGCTTTATGAATATTTTTATGGTTGGATATTTTGGACATAAGTATTTTTGGACATTAATCGTTTTGGGCATAGGTAAGTCGTGCAAAGGAATGAAAAATGAACTGCGCCCTTAGCATTTACTCTGAGAACTAAATTGACACAGATGCCAAAAAACTAATTAAATAATAAACAGTTCAAAAATACTTCTGAGTCTGTGTCCGTTAATTTTTCATGTTTGTAAAGTCACCAGCGAGCTTATTTTTTAATAAGAAAGTTACTTTTTATATCATTATCTATAATAGAAAAAGGAAACCAACTGACACGAAACAAACGCAATCGTAGTATCAAGTCTCAAATGCTTTAAAGTTCGACATTCGACTTTACTGTCATTAAAGGCCCTTTATTTCCACTCAAAATTAATGTATTACAAGAAACATAAACAATTCCCTTTCATTTCTTTAAATTGGTCTTAAATTAAAAATGATTCAGCTCAATTCGCCCAGTCATCTTTAAATTCTGCTGCCCCAAAAACCTAATATTCAAATTGAGGTCCTTAAAAATAAACTGAGCATATGAGTCAATCTTCTTAATTTAAAACCTTTTTGTTGTAACCTGCTTTCGTTTAAATAAGACAGAGACATCTGTCGTGTGGTGTTATAAACTAAACATAAATGTATTTGTGAATCAACATGAAGCCAAATTGATGCAGTAATTTCTGTTAAATGTACATGGAAAGAATGTGGATAGAAATAAAAAGCTACTTCGGAAGCTAACTATTTTTAATTATCAACTAGCAACTCGCCCCGACTTCACACTAGTGTATTTGCAACATGATTACAAACCTTTAAAATTCTTAGCTTTTGTTTAAGAAATTCTATTTAATAAGTAAGCGATAGTAAAAGCTGTATCACAATCCGTTGCATGGTGTTAAAGAAGTTAGAAACAATCAGAGGAAAATATCGAGTTTACTATTATACCTAATAAGTTATCGACACATATGCGTTGAATTACCTTTCTCTAGATATTATTTTTCTTTTCAAAATCCGCCTTTAGAAATGTTCACATCTTCTGTGGTAAAGAAGTAAGTAATATGACAAGATCTAAAATTTAAAACTTTGTGTTATTGTGCATAAAATACACATTTCTGATGACATTTTCATCTAGCTGTTAAAGTTGATTTTAAACTCGAGGATGCCATTACCATATCTTATCCATACTATCCATACTTCCATATTAATATTATAAATTCGAAAGTAACACTGTCTGTCTGTCTGTTACGCTTTCACGCCTAAACCACTGAACCGATTATGATAAAATTTGTTATAGGGATAAAATAGACCTTTGAGAATAACATAAGCTATATTTTATTGCGTAAAAATGGTTTGATGGGGTTAAAATAGGGGATAAAAGTTTGTATGGAAAATGCAATATAACTGACATTCACGCGGGCGAAGCTACGGGCAGCAACAGCTAGTATTAAAATACACCGTTATACAATACAGTGTTAGAATGGTTTACATGAATCAGAAACCAATACGTTCTTAAGCTGAGGTTTTAACTCTTTGGCTGGCAGATCATGGTCATTTCTCGTACATCAATAATGACGCAGTGAGTAGGTTTGCGAAGATGCGGGTACCTAGTTGGATACAAATAATTATGTCCAGTCTAGGTGTACTTTTTTTCCGTAGTCTTGGATTGGGATTGGATTTATACAGAGAATGCATTTATTATCTTCGTGTATATATATCTCACTTCGTGTATATCACAGTATATCTTATTTTATAATATCTCTTCTGAAATTTACGATGGCCATCATTTCTGGCTGGCTTACCATCAGCAGTACTATTCTCTAAGGATACAGCCTTGCCTGCAGCGCTGCCGCAGTGACGAAACCTCTATTTGGTATTCACTAAATTTCGAAAAGCTACACTTGCGCTCAAGGCTGTGACGGACGTGAGTTGAACTACTCGACAGGAACTCGACGGCGAGCAAATTGACATTACTTCGTATGTTTTGGTATTCCTTTAGAAAAAACAACGTCGAGGACGCTTACAGCCTCGCCCACAGCCTCGATTTCATCTGTCAAATCTAAAAGCTATAATATTTGCGCGGATAAACAATTAAAACTTGAGACGAAAATAATTTCATTATTTAAGTACCTACTTACTTACTTAGATACTCAATCAAAGATTCATACATTATGGCAGCTCGTGTTTTAACAAGGCACTATTTATTGGAAGAAGCAAAGAAAAGTGACGATTTGAAGAAAGCTCGACAGGCAAAACATTTTAGAAAGTTAAAAACAATTTCTCGTGATGCTGACTTCATTCATGAGGATTTAATAAATATATTGGAGAGTGATTTACTCCATTTTTGCCTCCGCGAGTTCGTAGCGGTGGCTTAACTAATATGCTAAAGGTTTGTTTGTTTAGAGTTAGGTTTCTACAAATATTACTTTGAAAAATATATTCTAAAACGACACTGACCCAAATTCATGTTTTAGATACTATGCACTATATCATTTTTGGCTAAAGGAAGTTACCAAAAAATCATTGGCAAAAATGTAGACACCTATGTGTCTCAGCCTTCTGCTTCCAGAGCAATCCATCAGGTTGTTGCTGCTCTTAATAATATAAATATTATTAAGAAATACATAAGATTTCCCCAAAATCATGATGAACGGCAAGTTCAAAAAGAAATAAAATAATAAAAATACAAGCATAGTCATAGTTGTTTTATTAATTGTACTAGTACGGGTGGCGCAAAAGTACTGGCACTAAAGAAAATACTTTTTTTTTTTATATATGACATTTTCTGTCATTCTGTTGTTGAAAATTGTGTAGAGAACAAATGTAAAATACACTGAAAATAAACATGGACCGTTTTACTCCCCAAGAACGTGGAATAATTGTGTCAATGTTCTTACGGAATAATTCATCAGTGATAAGAACACAACGTGAATTTCGTCGACGATTTCCCCACCGTCCGGCACCGATTGGTCGCACAATTCGACGCTTTGCCACACGCCTTGAAGCAACTGGCTCAACATTGGATAGACCTAAGTCTGGGAGACCAAGAACAGGCCGTTCAGCTGAAAATATCGATGCTGTGCGCGAAGATGTGGAAGAGTGTCCAGAAACATCAACGAGGCGACGTGCCACGCAATTGGGCATTTCCAGACGGACCCTGCAGCGTATTTTGGTGAAAGACTTAAAGATGTTCCCGTATAAAACTCAAATGACTCATCAGCTGCTGCCTGCTGACCACCGAGCTCGTCTAGATTACTGCCAGCGCGTCATAAACCTCAACCTTGAAGAGGATGATTTTCCTTCAAAATTGGTTATGAGTGACGAAGCGCATTTCCATCTCTCAGGGCATGTCAATAAGCAGAATACTCGGTTCTGGGGCACTGATAATCCGCGCATTATTCAAGAAACACCTCTACACCCACTAAAAGTTACTGTATGGTGTGGCATCTGTGTTGACAGAGTGATCGGACCCTATTTTTTCGAAGACGCTGGAGGCAATGCGATTACTGTCACTGGAGAACGCTACAGAACCATGTTACGTGAGTTTTTGATACCCAGTTTGGACGAATTGGGGCTGGAGCACATCTGGTTTCAACAAGACGGCGCTACGGCACACACAGCGCGCGACACTATGGACTTAGTGAGGGACGCTTTTCCAGGCCGAGTTATCTCTCGTTTTGGCGATTTGCCTTGGCCTGCAAGATCACCCGATCTGACCAGTCCAGACTTCTTTCTTTGGGGTTTTTTGAAATCTCGGGTGTATGTGAACAAGCCACAGACTCTCGCAGCTCTAAAAGAAAACATTCGTCAAGAAATAACGAACATATCGCAGGAAGTGTTACGGCAAGTTATGCAAAATGTCATAAATAGGGCTCAAATGTGTATCAACTCTGGAGGTCACCATTTAAAAGACATCATCTTTAAATCCTAATGGTACGAAATTTAATGGCACAAATATACATTTAAAAAAATCTAAATCTAGTTTTCTAATTTAGAAAAAATGTTATAGCTGAACCAAATAGGGTCTTTACTTTTGCGCCACCCGTTATATTGCTGCCTAGTTTTAATGCAGCCACTCCCATCACTGTTCAGCTTAAGAGCTATTGTTTGCCAAGCCGCTCTTGTGCGATCACGGGCATGCGTTGTCCGAGCGTGCCCTGTCGCAAGAAAGCGTTTTTCATCCAAATCTAAACTATCCAACAGCTTCTCCACTTGGGCTGGGGATGGGACTGCGTTTCTTGACATTCTTAAAATACACAACTTTTGTTAATATCTAAACTAAATAACTATACTTAAACGAAAAACTTCATATAGGTACGACAACATTTTATGTATCACGTACGTACTTACTTTTTGGTTTATTAATTAATCACAAAACAACAATTTTAAAACAAATTAGTCTGTATATTAATAATAATTTAACAGAATTAAATGTAACCGAAGTGTTTGTTTTGTGTTGAATGTGAAGTACCTAAGTTGTTGATAAATGATAAGTGGTTTTGTTTTTTAAATTATATAATAGCGTCCGTCAAGCAAAGGAATTGTCATTCAGCCTTGAAAATTTTCCTATAAAAATGCTATAATCTCTTAAATTTCTTAATTATTTATTTGTGATTTGACTATATTTCTTAAAATTTATAAACATAAACCGTTATAATATTTTTAAAACCCATTATACTCTCAGTCGAGATTTATAGATTATGATATATTTAAATTTGTTCAAGCCCTAACTCGTCTACAAAATAGCGACGAGTGGACACAGCCTCCAGTTCGTCGACGAGTCTTTGCGCGTTGGTGAATACCGTTTAAAACAGCGCTGTGCTCTCGGTCGTTCTTAAGGCTGTCTCGACGACGAGCTCGTCTTAGCGAACAGCCAAGTAATTGACTCTTAGAGAATAGCACAGCAGGTAGAGAGGATTACTTTGGTAGGCTAAAACAAAAAGTTTTTTTTAAATGTGAATAAAATAAAATGACATTAATGACAATATTAAATAGGCGACTCAAATATTTAAGTGTCAGCAAGTTCAATTACAAGGGACCGACTTTATTTGTTTGGAACAATAACAAAATGACCGGATGACTATAAATCAATTAAAAGAGATATTAAAACTTTGTTCGTATTAACCCTCAATATATTATATCATTATAAGAATTTAAGATCGAGGAATTATTTGTCTGAATTATTTGTGTAGTTAAATAAAGTAGGTACTGTGTCAGACATTAATCAAACTATTTTTATTGCATGGTGATCGAGAATACAGAATAGAGAGAATGTCCATAGATTATAATAATTATCAATTAGGTATACATACTAATTTGCTGAAAGAAGTTTTCCGTTAAAATTACGTATGGTTCCATAACGCTTTTTGTCTGACTGCCGAAGTTAAGGAGGGTAATGTTTTTCGATCGTGTGTATTATGTATGTATATGGGGTATGTATGTCTATTTCTTTGGCACGCTCTACAGCCTAAACAGGTGTCAACTCATTAGATTCGTATTGTGGGAAATTTGAATGTAGCGTTTGGTAAGAAAAAAATTTTTTTTTTCTTTTCTCTTTGTTTTAGACAGACGGACTTTTTGTATTTTAATGAAGTCTTTAATTACTTTGCCTGTTACTTTAGTCGCTCCTTTTGGATTAACAAATTTCAGCATATTATTTATTATTCATTCGTACCTCAACGTCTCAGGCCTTGAGTATGGTTTCGATCTTATTTTAGCAATATTGAACTTATTACAAGATGTAAATATGTATGTCATTCCTTAGGGCTTACACAACCTACATTTACTCGTAACATACTTCTGTTTAAACAAATTGAAAGATCACCTAAATACATATTTCATTGATGAAAAAGAAAATATTGGAATCAACAAAGTAGGTACAAATACCTGGTAAATTGCAGGCGCATTATGGAGATATCAAATTTATACCTACACTGTATGTGATCCGAATTACTCATTTTCACAATGGATGAGTTTGAGGTAGTTTATAAATAAGTGATCAGCTAGAAATGGACGTAACAAGTCTACCTAGATGAAATCGAAGTTAAGTGTAGTAATCTTAATGCAATAATATTTGTGATTTTTTAAGCTATTGCATAGCTTTTATCGCGGGCTTTGAGCGCGGCGACCGAGTCAAGAAATTCCATAAGGCGACTCTTACACGTAAAGTATTTATTGTGATCCGTCAATACAGTATTTATTGATGGATTTCAGTTTTTACTGATGGATTAATACACCAGCCTACACGTTCAATATTTATTACGTCAGTATTGTAGTCGGTCTCCTGCTGTTTAAACGTCTAAAATGGCCACAGAGCTGAAAATTAAAGGTAACAGGGCTACTATTTTAGCGCTTAGTTTAAATAAAAAGGTCAAGCAAAAGTAAAATTAAACAATTGGTTACAACAAAAGGAAAGGTACACAAATTTGAATTTAATGCCAAAAATGTAATTACACGGGTTTTTAAAATCTTCAACATAGCTTAAAATATCGTAAAATAAAATGTCCACAAAAATATTTTTGTATGGCAGTTATGGACACAAGCCTTACCATTGCTCTTGCCATTTTTTAAATAGATATTGCCACGTCTTAACCACCTAGCAACGCACCATCCTTCCTCATTAGTCGATTTAGCTCTGAAACAAGCTACTGAGCGGCTCAGAAACGGGAAGCGGGGAAAGTGGGTAAAACAACAAAACCGACATTGGCGCGTAGCCTGATAGGTTCCTCGTGTAACGGAAATCATCTAAGGTTTTCAGCTATAATGTCACTCGCATTATGCACTCGCGTCATGGATACTTGCGATCGAAACATTGATATATTATGTTCTTCGATGCAAGGTATATTATTAATTATTATACAGGTAAGTCAGTAAAAATCTTAATTAAAAAAATATTAATTTGTATTTATTAACCGAAAATGTACCTAAAATGAGTACATAAAACATAAGAAGGTTTATTGAATTGACACGATGATGATTGAACGACGATATTGAGATAGTGCGTCCGCCTCTGCAAGATCCAAAGTCGTCCGCCTCCATCGCGTAACGCGTACTGACGCGAGGCTACACGATCAATATTTATCATAATCCGACGGATCATCAATACAGAATCAAAATATCTAGAAATCCATTAATAAATAATGACATACATCAGTACATTAGGTTTAGGTTACACGTTAATTAAATACCACGATACATCAATATTTACTGGTGGATCACAATAAATACTTTACGTGTAACAGTCGCCTAACGAAAATAAAACCTACACCCCCCACTCCGCCCCTCAGCTGTGTAGGCCGAATCAACTCTATGGGCCGAATTGCGCGAATGACCGCGTCTGTGTCGCTGTTTGGCGGGATTTGTGGAAATTTAAATCTCGCGGATGCGCCGTTTTAATATCGTGATATCTTTTAATTATTGTATGGCAGGTGTATATAAAACTTATGTCAAAGAAATCTTCATTTATTATACTTCAAAACAAAACATATATTAGGTTTTTATATTGTTAATACTCATTTCAAAAAAGGTCTGTACATTTTGACGGCTAAAGTTATAAAAATCGCTATTATTCGAAAAAAATACCCGTATTTGGAAAAATGCTATGCAATAGCTTTACCGCGGCCACAAAGTAGATACGTACAGAGAGAAAGCTTCCTACAAACGCGCAAATCGGTGGCACTACTACAAGCACGCGGGGCATGTGTGCGTGTCCACTGGCCGCAGTACACGGCGAGACTGGAAAAAACCGGTTGACGCCGGCACAGCCAATCTCAGGGTCAGTGCGACGCACGTTAAAGTTGATTGTTAATTATTTTATCAGTTAATTTTAATCGTTGAAACTATAATAAATATGTTAATATTTATATTCATGAAAAGTTTGATTAAAATTAAATAATGTTAATGATATTTAATAAGAATGATTGTTTATTTTAAGGCGTTATAAGTTTACCTCTGTGAACTTACCTTCATATTTAACAGGTTCATCAAATTCTTTCGAAGTTTGTAGGTAGGTTTAGATTTGTACCTACTTAATTGAAATATACACGAATGACAATGTTCAACAATCACGAATGAAAAATCACATTGGCAACAAAACTTTTATAATATTATCAGCTTAAAACACTAAAATATATCGAATTTTGCTACTTATAAAAGGCAAAACGACAGATGTTTTCCTATTCACTATGTTAATTCTATTCGTTTTAATGAGATATAAAAATCAGTAGGTACATATATAGGAGTTATTCCGGTCTGATCCCCTGAATCTCATACACTGGGGATTGCTTTACTTTTTGTTATTTTTTATTCAGTTCTGATCGCGTAGGAGATCAGAAACAAAACCTAAATATATTTAAATATTTTATTCCAGTCGTATCCCCTAGTTATCTTTGACAGATTTTCGAGAAAATACGTACAATAACTTCACGCCTGCCTTCCATTAATGGGGTAAACAGAGACTATACAAGGGCGTTTATTATTTTTATGTTTTTAATTCATTGTTACATAGACTGCTTTTCTCTTGAATGTACTTACCTATCAAAAATTCTGAGGGGATGTCTGATCCCCTCAGAATTTTTGATAGGTATTACTAAATTTGCAGAGAATCAGAACGGAATTAAAGAATAATAATACCGGAATAACTCCATATATAAACTATTTAACAAATGTTTCGTTTGTCATAACCTATTGTGACAACCCTACCAGAATAGGTTACAATTTTGCACTTTCTTAGGAAGCTTTGCCTCTGTACGGCTACTCTGTGCCGCGGCAGTTCCTGAGTGCCACAGCTTTTTTTATTATCTTTATCATGTGGCCACAGGATGGTCATTCAATAAAAAGAAATATTTTTGTGATCCACAAATATGTTGTGCCACACATCAGTAAGGCACCTACACAGAGCTATCTAGACCCAAAGTAATAATTATGCTATAGCTTGTGTTGCTTCATATGTACTTGGTAATTTTCCTTCTTTGCTTTCAGTGGCAGAGGAGTCAACCGTACACCCATTGGCATATTAAGTAATGTCAATCCGCACCTTAATGGTAAGCGATAACCGTTGCTCATAAACTTCTGCAATTTTAGGAACCCAGCTGCTACTGAATTTACTTAATTCTTTATTAATCTCGTATGAAAAAGGACATACATGACTTAGCGCTCACATCTGCTCATAACAACCATATATTAACATTAGGTTAATTAAAAATAAATTATGGACATAATATTTTTAAGCCATTACTCAGATAAAATAAGGCTATTTTTTTACAATTATAAAACAAATAAACGAAATGAGAGTCTGCAAACCACTCAACAAACAAAACACTTGAAATATTTTAAATTTTTCGAATGTATTAAGCAAAGGCGTCCACCCACGCAGCCAGCTTTAATTGTATCTCTAGCTCTACCTAGCGCTATTAGTATTAAAAAAATGTCGATATTTTCTTGTGTTTGTTATCCTGCTAATTTTCTCTAAACCACGTAACGAATTTTAAAACGGTACCACCCAGTCAAAGTGAAAATGCATTTAGTGCTCAATTGGTCTAACCCTTCATTTGTCTCATTACGGTGACAGCGCCCTTGATATTTCCACTGAGATTTAAATCCTACTACGGGATTTAGATAATTTATTTTTTTACTCAAAAAGAAAGTAGGGAAAGAACTTTTGTTTTAACAATCATATAATTTAGACATTTGATTTAGCCTTAACTGAATTATAATAACATTATAGAGATAGTTTCTTAAAATAAAATGCGATCGATGCTGCGATTGTCGAATTAGAGACTGTAAGTAGAAAGACGGCGGTCCATACAACTAACTGAGTCCGTTGTTGATGAGGAAGTGGAAAGGAGGTTCGTTAAGTTTATGTGCTCCAGGACCCAGAAAACCATGATTAGATCATATTGCTTTGATATTAGTTTTTTAATATAGATACATAAGCCTACCAAAGTGACTCCACCCTGCTTGATGGTAAGCAGTCAATGGAATCCAAAAGTGGTGGCCAGCAGTTCCCTGTCAAGAAAAAGTAATAGGAAAGATGAAGTTTTTTATTATTATGTTAGTCTGTCCCCACAAGTTGCTGTCTAATTTGTTGTCCAAACTTGTCAATAAATTTATTGTCACCTATATTTTTATTAACACTGAGCAAGTACAGTTTGTTAATGAAAGGCAAATGCACCCCTCTAAAAGTCAGATGCACCTCTCTGAAAGTAATCCTGGCGGCGCTATTAGATTTCAGCACGAAAGTAATACAGATTTCTATAAATGGCTTATGGTACATCAAATCGATTACAGCTATATCAAGTATACAGCGTGAGCTAAGGGTTATATTTAGAAAATGAAAATAAACGTATGCAACATTGGTATTTTAATCGTTTCATTTGAATGGTCAAGAGTGAGTCGTACTTTATTTCTGATGTTGACAGATACTACCTACGCTTAAGCGTAGGTGGGTAGGCGGTAGGGCTAGTTTTTTACGTACATCATAGCCACACGTCATAGGTATAATCACGTCTTAGGCCGCTATTAGACTATCATAGAAATATGATCAAAGATGTGTAAGTCATTTTTAAATGAATAACATATGACGGTATAATAACTACATGTGATTATCTATGATCATAGTTTGAGGGTCGTCGAACTATGATTATGAATTTGACAGATATGAAATTTATTTATTTATATATATATTTATATGATAATGTAATACCGCTCTTATAACATAATAATATGATTCTCACAAAAGTGGTTATATTTAGTATGCATGTAAGAGCTGCTGCCTGTTACTCAGTATTTCCTAAGTTCCCTCTTACGACACTCAATAACGACACCCCGCAACGAAACACGACGCCGCCGCCGTCACTGCGTGTACGGTAGTTTTTAAATTTAATTTACTTAAAATATGTATTAGTAAATATTTTAGTATAATATAATACAGTAAGTCTTATTCTATATATCAAAATATGTATTAGTTTAAAGTTTTGTTATGTATGTATTGATATTATTTTGTAATCTCGATGGTACCCAAGATACAAGCACTAGCTTAGTTTGGGACCAAAGGGAACTACCTATATTATTTCACATGTAATTTATACTTATTATTAAATAAATTATTATTATTATTATTATAATAAGAAAAGAGGAGTGTCGTCGTTTCTATATATTAGGCTATAAACCATAATAGCTATAGGTAATAATAATAACTGTACGATACTAGACTTATTTTGTTTTGCTATCTTAAAATATCTATGCACAAGATTCAACCAGCTCTCAAATAGATCTCACAAACGTTCCTAAGTTCACCTAAGTTGACCTTATAGAAAGTATCTGTTAAGCTATGGCACCGTAGTAAATCATAAACCCTTAGGTCTCATAGGTTTTACTTACCTCAGGCGAAATAAAGCTTTCGCTAAAGCAAATGCAGGGGTATAATGATACGACGCCCACTTAACGCTGCATTAAACTACCTATTTGATTTATAATATTATTAAAGATACGTACGATCGAATACGAAGGTAGTTCACGCTTTTTATCCCTGAAGGGGTAGGCAGAGATGTTTAACCACCTACGTTTCGCCATTTTATTTTTGGATCCCATGTAACAGGGGGCGAGCCTGTTGCCATTATGTCGGGCACAATCCGGGCTATTACGGAGAATTTCTTGACAGAAAAACCTAATCGAATCCGAGCCCTCTGCATGGTAATTCGTACACAGTACCACCTAACCACAGAGGCAGTCAGTAAAAGATATACTTATTTTTTTATAAATTTTTCACACTATTTTGGTGATAAACAATACTTAAGTATAAGCATGGCTATGTTTCAGAAATAATGATGAGAAAACACAACCAAGCCATTGCCGATTATGGAGGAAGAAGGGGATGAGGTTAGAAAAGGGAAAAGGAAGAGGACTGACGGGGAAACCAGGCTGCCGGCGATTATCTATAGCATAAAAATGAATCGCTGAATGTGTTGCTAAGCGCAAATCTCGAGAGCAGCTGAACCGACTTCGCTAATTCTTTTTTTATAACAGTCCTTGAAGTACAAGGATGGTTCTCACGGAGAGATAAATTTAAAAAAATGCCTAAAAATTACAATTCTATATTCCCATACAAAAATATCTTTATTTATCCCAAAATGTAAAAAAAATGTCCACCCGTGAGAAGCTCGAACGGCCGCCGTCAGATATATATTAGGATTTGTCTATCGTTTGCACAATGTTTTGTTCAACGAGTGACATCACTTTAATTAGCGAATTAAATAAAGATTACTGCTTCAAAATCTATTTTTACAAATTTATGAAGTGACGTAAGAGGATTTGAATATGGGTTTTATAGCATAGTAAATAAGGATTGTATTTGGATGCTAACAAATGGTGATTCATTGTAAACAATGTATGCAGATGCATCTTAAAATTTCAGCACTTATTTCATAATCTGTTTACAATGTATTAACTGTGTGAACATAATCTTGGTTTAAAATGTTTTGATGACATTTTCATGATGCCCGTAACATTTTGTTTATATCATGAAGGAGAGTTTAAATTGATTTACTGAGTCTGACGTCATCGTTCTATAGAGATGACATATCACTGTTTAGATTGGCACTGGAACAATTATAGTTTGCAAGTGGCATAGTCTCTCTCAGCATATTAGAGAATTGCTTGAAGAGCAGCTCCGACCAGGCCGATCTGTTGAAATGACTACTCCAATTTTCATAGAAAAAGTAAAGAAATGAATATAAAACGATGCTCGTCTGACGAAGACACATTACGCAAAGGTATTTGGAGTACCAGATACAACACTTTTTAAGCTATTGCATAGCTTTTATCGCGGGCTTTGAGCGCGGCAACCGAATCAAGAAATTTCGTAACGAAAATAAAACCTAACACACCCCCACTCCGCCTACCATGTCATCGGCCGAGCGTTCGCATCGTGTATGAAAAATTTATTTCTCAGGATAAACACTAGTGGCGCTAATTTTTACCACACCACACATAAACCAAATATTTTGTAACATTTGCGATAAATTTTATCTAGTAGAACTATAGAAATGAAACTAATATTTTAATAACGTGTAACAATGCATCAATGTGATGTAATGTCCCAGTTTTATTCTTTTTCGGATTAAAAATACTTAGTAGGATGATAAAAAATCCTGAATAACCTACATGTATTGTAAGATAATAAAAATATTTTAAACGATATTAACTTCTGATTTATTCAATAAAAGAAAAAAAATGTTTTCTTATTGGTCACCACGCTCAAAAAGTGTAACTTGAATTAATATCAAAGAAAAAACTTGAATTAATATCAAATAAAAATATACTGCATAAGTAAAAATTTACGGTAGTAGATCCACGCTGGTTTCAGCATGAATGGGCCGGATCGTCCAGGGAAGTACTACCCTCTCATAGAAGATCGACTTAAGAGTAGTAGTATCCTTACTACTGCGTTTCGTTCGGTGAGTGAGAGTGCCGGAGGCCCAATTTCCCTCCTTTCCTCTTTCCTCACCTCCCTCATTCCTTTTTCCTAACCCCATTCCCAGCCGCCATAGTGGAGGTATGGTACCACCATACCAGCAGTTTAAGACGATAGCTTTTGGTATGTTGGCCACCACTTCTGGATTCCACTGACTGCTCATCAGGCGGGGTGGTGTCACTTTGGTAGGCTAATATATATATAGAAAAAATAACATAAAAATAAATATAACAAATTATAATTGCATAAGTTGATAAAAAATGCTATGCAATAGCTTTATCGCGGCAGTCCCCGAGTGCCACAAGTTTTTTTAAGATTTATAATCATTTTGCAATGGTAAAAGTCGAGAACATAGGTACCGAGAATGCACAAACCAACAGCGCGTGAAATATTCGCCAGATTTTAAGAGCCTCTGCCTCTGCAATGAAGATAAACATGATTTATTGGGGCGAATTCTTACTCGGGATGTAACTTGGTTTTATAATCATGAACCTGAGTTTAAGTACCAGTATTCATGCAGTGTTATAAAAAAGGTGCACCAAATCATATTGCAAAGGATGTCCTGCTTTTTCACGTAAATTTTCAAGATTATAAGAGTTTCGTTTCATTGGTCTTAGATTTATTATTTTTCTACTTTATAGTTAAACCTGTTACCAAAACTTAAGATAAAAATACGGGAATAAAATGTTTGACCTACGAAGAAGTGAAGAACACCGTTTCAGACAACTTTGTTTTAGACAAAGAGAAATTTTTATGATAACGCGATCGAAACTTTTACCGCGTTTGGCTCTCTGATTTGTTAAGAGCTGGGAGCGCACCAATGGGAGCACCAAACGTCATAAACGTGTCGATCGCGTTATCTTAAAACAAACTCGCACTCAGCCCTCTGATGAATGTATAAGTGTTGTAGGTTTTTGTTCCTTTTTTATTTTTTCTAGAGCGTGTAGCTCCAAAACTATTAAAAATTGGAAAATGTGCTCAAAATTAAAGTGGTAGAAAATTTTATAAGCTTTCATTCGGTAAAAGATGACGTACCGATTTTGAGATATTAGCGATAAACTAAAAATGGGTACTTTAAACACCTCCTTTCCCCCCCTTCCAGCTCCCTTCCTAGAAGAGGCGATTACTCTAAACACGTTTCTGAAGAAATTGTTAAGTTACTCACACGCTATAATTCTTTAGTGACTGGAGTAGCAGAAGAATAGCGAATTTTGTTTTCTACTATTTAAAAAACTTTATCTTTAAATAGTAGAAAATAAATTGTGCCTCTTCTTCATGGAGAGTGTTCTGAAGAGCTGTTTGAATTAATCCCACCCTCTCCCTTTTTATCCAGAACGACACGTGCGGGACTGAAGTGCCACCCTTTCACAGTGGAATCTAAAGGGTCTCGAACCAAACGGTTCAGCACTTCATACTTTTGTCGCTCAATTAAAGCCTGGAACTCTTTGCCAGCGCATGTGTTCCCATCTAATTTTGATCCTGGGTCTTTTAAGCGGGGCGTGAAAAAGCATCTCACTAAGCCGTGGAGGCCACCATACCAGTAGTTTGGCTTTTGGAATGGTGTCCGCCACTTCTGGATTCCACTTACTGCTTACCATCAGGCAGAGTAGAGTCACTTTGGTAGACTAATATAAAAAAAAAATACTTTAAAGACTTTCATACCACGAGAAGCTAAATTGTTTTAAAATGGATTCACTTGAGAAGCGTAGGAAGGTACTTGACCTAGTATTTTTCTATAAAATTTTAAATAATCAAATAGACTGCCCGATGCTTCTCAGTAAATTTAAACTTCGCGTTCCAACTCGATATCCGCGATCAACAATTACTCCTTTCTACCCGCCATTTAAAAAAACTGATTTAGGCACAAATTCTCCGATCTGTCGTTTGACTAGGATAGCTAACGAGTGCAGCAGCTCACTGGATATGTTTAACGTTTCTATGTCTCATTTTCGCCGATCTCTTAAAAAGGTAATGATAAATAAATAATTATTTTTATTAATTTATTTATTTAAAACTTTATACACATACATGTAAAGGCGGACTTAATGCCCTGAGGCATTCTACCATTGGGTGATGCAGAGACAATCAAGTAGGTGCTTCAAGTACTTAGTTTTAAGAAAATAATTATTCTTTACTAGCTGTTGCCCGCGACTTCGATCGCGTGAAAATTCAGATGTGTGTCTGTATGAGAATATTTCTTACCTAATCTTACGGCAATCGTACATTGTATTAGTAATAAATATCAATATAATCCGTCTCTAAGGCGAATCCGATTTAAATCTATTCACCCGCTACCCCTAAAACAGACGAAATTTTGCGATATTTAACGAAACTTGCCACTCCTATTTTCCCACTTATTAAGAATAGTTCCTAGTTTGGAAATCGTATTATCAAAACTCCCGTTTAAAAACTATAGAAGCTTTATACAAATTTTGTTGCCCTTTATACTCCAGGGAAATGAATTTCGCAAAATCCCGTCTTAGAGAGCACCTATTTCCAAAATTTGAAACTCCTAGCACTTGTAGTTTCTGAGATTTCGTGATGAGTGAGTGAGCGAGTGACCTTTCGTTTTTATATATGTATAGCTTCTGCCCGCAGCTTCGCTCGCATGAATATCGTTTTTCCAATAGACATTTTTATATTGTTTAAATACTGTTTTGCATACTATTTCTAATCTCATCATCATCACCATTCGTACAAACCCTCTTTCACCTACCGAAAGATATCCTCTTTGAAACAATATCTATACAATACACAAAGGCAAAATTTCACTACAATAACTTTTCCCTTTCCCTCATTTCCTCTCCCCCTTTTCCCCTTCCCCTCCCTTCCCCCCCGTCTCCCTCACTTTCCCCACACTTCCCCTTCACTTTCCCTCACTTTCTCTCACTTTCCCTCACTTTCCCTCACTTTACACTCACTCACCCCTCACTTACCACTCACTGACTCCTCACTTCCCTCACTTTCCCTTACGTCCCCCTCACTCACTTGCCGCTCACTTGCTCTTCACTTGCCGCTCACTTGCCAATCACTGCCTCCTCACATCCCCCTAAGTTCCCTTTTTCTTTTTTTTTACACAACGCCATCTAGACCCAAAGTATGCTTGTTGGTTGGTTCTAGAATACGGATAAACATACTTAAATACTTTTATTTTTGTAAATACATACATATTATACATAGAAACTCCCAGACCAATGCAAATAGACATATGCTACAAATATTTGCACTGAGCGGGAATCGAACCCGCGACCTCTGCGTGCCAGTCCATAAACTGTACCACCGAAATACAGAGGCAGTCGATTTCCCTCTGACTTTGCCTCCCTTTCCTCCACTTTCCCCTCACTTCTCCCTTCCTTTCCTCTTCTTCTCCCTCCCTTTCCCCGCACTTTCCCCGCACTTTTCCCTCACTTTTCCCTTCCTTTCCTCTTCCTTCCCTCCCTTCACCCTCCCTCCAAATTTCAAGTAGCCAACTTCTAAAACAAAGATCTTTCTATACAATATTTCATGCCTTATTTCACCCCTATAAATCCAACCCAGTTAAAAAAAAATATGAGCGTATTTTTTATTTAAATAAAAGTATTCCAAAACAAAATTACAAAGCTGTAAGTTAAAAAATGGGACGTTTCATACAATCGTTTTCACCCTTTTTCATACACTTAGAGGGTAAATTTTTAAAAACCCTTTCTTCCTCCAAATTTCAAGTCGCGACCAGCGGTTTAGGCTGTACGTTGTCTGTCAGTCAGTCAGGACAAAGCCTTTTATAATATGTATGGATGTATATGTATGGATTAGACGTATAGCCATCAGGGATCAAAGCATACAGGCTGCTAGGAATGCTAACACGTGATGAGCCACATAAAGCTGACCGTGCGAAAAACAGCTAATACTTAGATCCACACCCACAACTTTTAGTGTCTTACCTTGGGCTTTATTAATTAGTCATCGCAAAACATAGGCTCACTGGAAACTGGACTCGTTTGAAACTAAATGAAAGATTGTTTAGAATGACAGGAATCTGAAATTAACGAATGTGATTCTTTAAATTGGCATAACTTTTTTATTTATGAACCGATTGACATGAAACAAACGCTAAATGTTAAGTGAAGCTTACCACAATATATTTGTGAAAACCATATTTAAATGTGAACAAACGCACAGACAAACAGACAAAAATTGTAACAATCATTGTTTTGGGTTCTATTTGCGTTGATATAGGTCCTAATAGTATTTTTCTCATATATCTTCCATGTACAGACAGCGATCGGTTACATTTTTATTATGTGTATAGATATTTATATATATTTAAATAAATGCATATATATAATAATAATAACAATAATATAAAAATAGTATACCTATATAATATTTATTTTTTATTTTCTATTTTATTTGGATAATAATAACTCCCGAACTTTAACTTTAAACACATAACGGTTAGTGGACTTCCTGATTTCGAGAGGAAGCGCGTTCCAAAGAGGAGTGAACAAAATCAGTTGCATGTATGAGAGAAACAAGTTGAGAGAAGATTATTGGAGGAGCGAAGCTTTCTATCGTGGATAGAACTAAGGTACGGATCAAGTAGGGAGGAGGACTAGCTAGCTAATTAATTAATTAACTAAATAAATAAATAAATTTGTGTCATTTTAAAAACACTCATAATAATATTTTCTAGTTGTTCTTAGGTTTTATGTATTCATAGTTTAAAAAAATAATTAGGTACTTGGTTTTCTCTTAGTTTAAGTTTTGTTTAATGTGAAAAAGTTTATATGTACCTATTAATTTGCAAGTTGTGTTTGCTTCAACGTGGTTGTACATTAGCCTTAGATTATTTTAAATTAAGTAATAATGTTACAACTGTAAGCAATCCTTAAATAAATAAATAAATATACAACCTTTTTCGTGTTTTTTTTTCTTTGTATGATTTTTATATACAAAAATCAATGTTTGTATGATTTTGGATGATGATGAAACCAATGATCAGATTGTAATAAAAGAGTGTTCTGGGGACGCTAAAATTCTTTTTTATAAATTACCTGGCATGCAACGCATGCCGGATACAGCTAGTAGTACATAAGTCTAAAATTACCAATCCGTGGCGATGAGTATGAAAAGAGGCCTTTGCGTTGCAGTAGAGCAGTAACAGGCTTCGTCAGGTTGATGTCATAATATGCAAATCATTAACCTCGACTTACTTATGACTTATCATAAGATTGAGGTTGACAATGCTAACATAGTTTGCCTACGTCACAAGGTATCTCAAGTACAGGTTTAATGTAGTTTTGATGACGTAGTGGTTAAAGCTCACTAAACACAAGATTCTAAGTTCGATACCTGGCAAGTGCATCTCTTGTAACTTGTTACCTACTGAGTTCAGGAAATCATTGTAAGAAAACCCTCAAATTGATTCATTTATTATTTGTAAAACATAGATTACAAAAATGCAGATTTTATAAACAGGTTTAAAGTGCTCTATGTTTTGTCTATGTAAGACATACAAATATGGCTACTTTAAGTCGACAATGAAAATTTAAAAAAATATTATATTAAATTATTACAAATAAAATATTACAATAACATTAATTATTACAAACCCTGGAGATCTAAAGAAATACAAAGCTCCAAATCGCTTATCACCCATGAGTGGGTAGTCAGTGCTTGCCTTCTCTGTAGGAGAAGTGGCCTTTCTTGAGCTAGTACGCAAACAGAAGACATTGCGTTCTGCTTAGACAACTTCAGTTTTTATACGTGTCATTTGGCTTCTCGTGAGTATCGTACTAGGCAGACGAACTAACAGCCCACCTGATGGTAAGTGATAACTGTCGCTCAGGGACGACACAGTCTCTGACATTGCACCTGCAATACCAAGGACTCTGCAAAGCCGCTGCTTACAGTGAAGGGAGTAGGTAGATGAAGGGATTGAGGGAGGTGAGGAAAAAGGATAGGGGTAAATTAGGCTTTCGCCGCTCTCACTCACCGAACGAAACGCAATAGCACAGATACAACTACTCTTACGCAGATCTTCTATGAGAGGGTAGTACTTTCCCGGTCAAGTCAGCACATTCATGCTGAAACCAGCGTTTTTTTTTTATATTAGACTACTAAAGTGACTCCACCCCGTCTGATGGTTAGCAGTTAGTGGAATCCAGAAGTGGTGGTCACCATACCATCTTCTTAAACAGCTGGTATGGTGGCCTCCACTATGGCGGCTGGGAATGGGGTTAGGGGAAGGGAATGAGGGAGGTGAGGAAAGAGGAAAGGGGGGAAATTGGGCCTCCGGCGCTCTCACTCACCGAACGAAACGCAATAGTACAGATACAACTACTCTTACGTAGATCTTCTATGAGAGGGTAGTACTTTCCCGGTCGATTCAGCACATTCATGCTAAAACCAGCGTGGATCTATTACCGTACAAGTTTCAACAAGTCAGAAAATTTCGCCTGAAAGCTAACTTTAATACCTGTCTTCAAGAACTTGACGTCATCAAACAGCGGTCATTCCCAAAAGAACTAACATCCCTCGGTCATAAAACACCACATTTCATTCCTATAAACTACAATTATTAAGTCAAAGGTCCTCTTTGTCGGCAAATATACAGCTATGAATTTTAATACGGCCTGTAAATTCGATGACGCACTAGTCATCAAATGATGAATGTAAACGGTTAGCCAAGGCCAATAATAATGTGTAATGTGTGTGATGCATCTAAATTGCATGATATGGGTACGTATAGACAGAATAGCCGCCCAAAATGGAATAATTTGCGTCTGTAACATAAAAGCATCACGACTTTTATTCCACGAAAGGGTAGACTGCAAGCAAAATTTTTGCGTTACGTTAGGAAATGGGTCTGTTGCCATATAAAAGAAACTAATGATGGAATACTCGCGAAAATCTATTTAGTACTCAGAGTAAATACCAGAGGCGCTGTTCGCTTTTAATGTAAAGTCAACTTGAAAAGTTAATAATATTTAAACAATAATTGTTTATTTCTTTAACAGCAATTTCATCCTTTTTCCGATTGTAGAAGTACCTATGATTGTAATGTTTGAAGGCCACAAAATTGTTTCTATCTATCAACAAAATGTCTAATGTGTTGATACAACCGGTAGGAACATACGCTGTTACGTAATTGAGTTTATATTTAGATTAGTAGCTCAGAGGTAGACGTATTTTCATCCTTAGACACAAGTCTAAGCAGTAAAAAAGTAAATTTATTTTTATTACTTAAGTACATTCGTTGTTTTTTAAGTATGTCCATTTCTCCACTAACTTCTAATTCAGATAACAGATTTTGATAGAACACGAGATCCATAATAATGTCGTCTCATTGTAATTTGACAAGATATTCCAACGGTAGTAGATCCACGGTGGTTTCAGCATGAATGGGCCGGGTCATCCGGATAAGTACTACCCTCTCATAGAAGATCGACTTAAGAGTAGTAGTATCCGTACAACTGCGTTTCGTTTGGTGAGTGAGAGCGCCGGAGGCCCAATTTCCTCACTTTCCTCTTTCCTCACCTCCCTCATTCCCTTTCCCTAACCTCATTTCCAGCTATAGTGGATGCCAGCATACCAGCAGTCTAAGACGATGGCTTTTGGTATAGTAGCCACCAATTTTGGATTTCACTGACTGCTTACCATCAGGCAGGGTGGGGCACTTTGGTAGGCTAATATAAAAAAAGACAGGTCTAACTACGATCCTGGTTCATATATATTATGGTAGCCACCACTTACCATGTGGTTTGGTTACTTGGGTGATCGGGTCATCCTGCCACCGACGACCTTTAAAACATATAGTAACTATTCATCAAAAAACTCACTCTCGTACTAAGAAGAAAAAAATAAAGAAATTGACATTTGTGAGCGTTTTACCTTGTTTACGGAACTTGATACTAAAACAACATTTAAATATTTCAATAAATATATTTTTACGGTTAACAATTTCTATAATTAACCTATCTAATAGCCTATAGTCACGATAGTCTCAGCAAGTTTCCATCAACACATCACATAACATCTTTGCCAAACTTCTTGATCAATAAAGAGGTTGTGAACTACGTACTTGAATATATTATTAGTGACTACATGGACGCCGCCAGAATTACCTTTAGTGGGTGCAACTGACTTTTAGGGGTGTTCGTCTGACGCCATGCTCAGTGTTTATAAAATAAAATAGAACAATCAGTTTATTGACAAAGCTGTAGAACAAAATTGGACAGCAACTTCAAACGCTTCAACTTCAAAGACTAACTTAAAAAAAAATGTTATATTTTCTATGCATTTTTCTCGATAAGGTGCAAGTGCACCCCCTTGCATTCCTCTTTCGGCGCCCATGAATGATGGCCTTAAATTGTATAAAAAAATATGTATGGTGTCTTTACAAACTAAAATTACAAACGATTTAAGCGCTGCCCTGAGAAATTTATTACCTAAACCATGAACTATTTAAAAGACAAAAGAATTCGCCTTTTTTAAATGTTTCAATTAAAGAAAATAGTAGAGTCAAGTGTCAGGGCTAGACTTAACTTATATTAGACAGCTTACTTTTTATAATTATAACTATGTAATAAGCAGAGATCTATTGAAAACGTGAAGAAGTAAAACTTAAAAATAACATCAGCAGCAAAATAGCAGCCACATAAGTCGGTCTTAGCTATTACCATGTTGATACCAAGTCAGACCCTTTAATAAATTATGGGCGACCTGAATAAATCCTGACACTAGGTTGATCACTAACCACTCAATAAGAAAAAGAAGAAGCAAGAACATTGAACTAAGGCGAGATCGAAGGCGACAAAGAAGAACATACTAACGTTAACACTACAAATAAGCCACCTTTTTTCTAATGTCATTGGATGATTTCATTGTTTATAAAAATATAAATATTTATAAAATTGACATTTGTGAGCGTTATTAATAAGGTGCTTGCTAATAGCAATGCACATTTTCTCTTTCGAAGTGTTGAATTCGACGCCGTCTTCAAATGTGTTCGCGATTTCCAAAAATATTTTAGCTGTCTCATCTTCAGTATTTTCTTCAATGTAGTGCCTGAAAAAGAAGTTAATAAATATTATCATTACTGTCGCGATGGCCTGTGGTGTGAGGTTATGGCTCCCACTTTGTATGCCACGAGGTTATAAAGAAAACGGGCAAGTAACAATGTGAGTTTTTCAAATTGATATTAATCATAACAATTAATATATGTGCATACTTTTGAAATTATCCTTGGATACTACTTACTAACTTACACTAAAGAGAAATATTGTTATAAAAAAGAGTCTTATTTGCCTAAAGCACAAGTGTTATGTAGATAGGCGTCTTAGATATATGTTGCATTACTAGCCACTACTTTCTAAGTTTATCTTAGACATTTCTGACTGACGGTGAAGGAAAACATCGGCAACCTGAACTTGAAAGTCTGAAATTGCACTAAAAACTAAAAATCAATCTCTAGTAATAAGAATTATAAAGGAATCCCAGGCTATCACAAATAAACAAAATATTAAACTATTCATCCTATTTATCAAAGTATCAAAGGTATCTTCTTATCTTTGCATTCCGTTCATACACAGTCATACATTTTAGAGGTCAAATCGTTGCCATACCAAGACTAATACCGAAACAAACACTACAAAAATGGCAGTTAATTATTAGGGCATGTTTTAAAAGAAAATACTACAGCAATTAAAATACTCTTGAAAATCCAAGAACTTTTAAATACAATGCTATTTATTTTATTAACATACATACAACTTGGAAAATAGCATTAGGCTTACGTACACACCTACGTTTTATCCGCTCCATAACAGAAGGTAAAAGAAATTACTCTTCGAGCTTACCTAATAAGAATTTTTATCAGCAAACCCAATATGCCATTTAATTCGATACGATTCAAACATACCTCTTTCGTTTTTCAACAATCATGTCATAGAAGTATTTAACAATCTACAGTAAAATTAATGAATGAAACCTTACCTCAAACAGTTCCTCATATAAACAAAATGTTCCAGGAAGCAAGAGCATGGTCCAAACTGCACGAGCAAGGGAGTATTCGGAACCGCATTATCTAAAACTTCATGCCTTGATTCACTTACACTACTACGTCTTCTATCAGAAAAAGTCTCAACATTCCTCGGAATCTCTCCGTACTTTCTCAAGAACAGCTTCCTGATCAATGTGGACGTCATCACTGGCATTTGTTTATTGACATCCATCTCAAACGTTCTTTTATTATATTCTTCGTGATGCTTATTAATGGCTACTTCTCTTTTCACTTCGGTTATAATGGATTCTAAGTCTTCGGTCGCAGATAGAGAGTCGATTTTGCTGCATAGTTCTTGGATGAACCAGGTGCCGTGAAGTTCGTTTCTGAAATAATTTAGGATTGCATTACAATTATGTGCATACAAACCAACTTTCTCAATCTTTGCTTTTACCAACCAACATTACACAAGTCATGAACAAAATAGACAACTAGATAATATTTTCGGCAACTGTCAGTCTTTAAATAGTTCTATATTGAATGATTTAACATCTGATCACTGTGGGCAAAAGGTTGAATTGCCTGTAATTAAAATACCTAAAGTTAATTATAAGATCACATGTAGGCCAGTGACCTCTGAACGCCTGAAACACTTTAGCGAGAACATTAGTACTAAAGTTACCAATATAGATCTTAGTCGCGAGGATCCTGACAGCCTCCACCTATCTCTGTTTAATTTAATTAAGGTAGAATATGAAAATATGTAAAGTCGAAATGGCCCTGTGGCTATGGCACCCGATTCGTAAACACGAGTAGTGGGTTCGAATCCGGGCAAGTACCAATGTGATTTTTCAAATCATATGTACTTAATAAGTTTATCTTGGACATTTCTGACTGACGGTGAAAGAAAACATCGTGAGGAAACCTGGACTTAAAAGTCTGAAATTGCCAATCCGCCTTGAGCAAGCGTGGTGATTAATGCTCATTCCTTCTCTATATGAGAAGAGGCCTTTGCCCTGCAGTGGGACAGTAAAACAGGCTGGTATTATTATTATATATTTATGAAAATATTCTTAAACCCAAGACTTTCAATAAAAATATTAAAATTAAATTTTGTGACTGGGCAACAACAGGCATCTATAAAAGTAGAACTAAACTGTTTGAACTATATGGTATGAAATAATATAATACAAATCTGAACTTTGTAGATTACGTTAGGAATTATTCAGAAATTTTAAAAAGGCTTGTAACACAGCCAAATCTTTATACATAAGTAATAAAATAAAAGAATCTGACAATAAAATCAAAACAACTTGGAGTATCATTAACAACGAAACTGGACGAACCAAATTGCGGGATACTAACTTTGAACTTAACGTAAATGATAAAATTATTTCAGATAATTTAGATGTAGCACAAACATTTAATAATTTCTTTATAAACATACCTGTTAATGCAACCAGGTTCTTAGATTCTTGCCCAGTCAAAGCCGAAACTTTAGCTAGGGTTAGCGTGGGAGAGTGCAGCGTTTTATTTAGTTTCAAGTATATTAACCCCAATGATGTGATAAAAGTGTTTAAGTCACTTAACTCAAAAAGAACTGCTGACTTATGGGGTTTTCAACGAATCTAATTAATATTATAATATCTAGTATAGCTCCACACCTTGCCACAATATTTAATAGATGTGTGGACACAGGCGTGTTTCCTGATCTGATGAAACACAGTAAAGTAATACCTTTATTCAAAAATGGATCAAAAAGTGACGCAACTAACTTTAGACCGATTTCCATATTGCCAGCTATTAGCAAAGTGTTTGAGAAAATAATTTTGCAGCAATTAGAAAGTCACTTTGTCTCAAATAAATTGTTACACAAAGAGCAATATGGCTTTACTAAAGGTCGTTCTACAATAGATGCAGGTATTACATTGATTAAGCATATTTATAGTTCCTGGGAAAATTCGATGGATGCTATTGGTGTCTTCTGTGACCTTTCAAAAGCCTTTGATTGCGTCGAACACAATACGCTTCTACGAAAACTCAGTCATTATGGTATTAGGAATGCTGCACTCAATCTAGTTGCCACTTACTTAAGCAATAGAGTACAATATGTTGATATAAACGGAAGTAGGTCTACCGGATTACCTGTAGCTATGGGCGTGCCACAGAGTTCCATTTTAGGCCCTTTTCTTTTTCTAATTTATATCAATGATTTGCCATTCCATATCCATATTCCATATTCATAATTTTTGCGACATTGTACTGTTCGCTGATGACACTTCACTTTTATTTAAAGTGGATCGTAAGGAAACTAACATTAATAAAGTGAATAGTTCACTAGTGAAAGTTCTGGACTGGTTTAGTGCGAATAACCTACTGCTTAATTCAAAGAAAACTAAATGTGTTAAATTTACTATGCCCAATATTAAAAGCCTAGCTATTAATATAAGTTTAAATAATGAAACTTTAAGCTTTGTTGAGTCTACAGTTTTTTTGGGTTTAATTTTAGATAACAAGCTTCAATGGGTACCCAAATATCGTGTCTTGTTGGTAAACTCAGTTCCGCAGCCTTTGCGATAAGAAAGGTAAGACAGTTTACCGACATAGAAGCAGCTAGACTTGTCTATTTCAGCTATTTCCATAGCGTGATGTCATACGGTATACTGCTCTGGGGCAAGTCTGCGGATATTGAGTCAATTTTTATAATTCAAAAAAACGAGCAGTGCGATCTATTTACAATTTGGGCCCTAGGGTTTCACTAAGAGAGATTTTAAAGAAATAGGTATTTTGACGGTGGCGTCTCAGTATATCTTCGCCAATATTATGTTTATCAAGAAAAATATAAACTTGTATTCCAGAAACTGCGACATGCATTCTGTGAATACTCGAGGTAAACATAAATTAGTTGGTACATATTATCGCCTACATAAAGTAAACAACTCATTTGCGGGTCTAGGTGTACGTTTCTATAACAAATTACCCATTGACATTAGGAATCTACCCCTACAAAAATTCAAACAATCTGTTAAAAACCGCCTTATCCAAAAGGGTTATTATACTATTACTGATTATTTAAATGATAAAGCAGCATGGGTATAGTTGCTCGTTTAATGCAAGATTAATGCTATATTGATTGTTATTGTTGTAGCTATATTGACTATTATTATCATTAAGTGTATTGATATTTTTATTATTGTACATATATTGACTATTATTATCATTCAGTATATTGATTATTATTATAGTAATTAGAATAGACTATTATTATAGTAATTATATTGACTATTATTGTAATTATGTTGACTATTGTAGTAAAATTTTAATGTGAAGTAGATGCATATCATGATCATTATGAGTTCGTAAGGCGTAATACATTTTATTAGGGTTTTTTTTACCACCCATGCTTTGCATTGTCATGCTTACTAAAATGTCATTGCTTGTGGTGTCGTATTGGCCAGGTCATCACCTTCCCTCTAATATGGCAAGGGTGATGATGGCTGGCCCGTGCGTCATGCTCGTGAACGGGTGCTACTTTGGATGACTGGTCAATCTTGGCATGGCATACTTTTAATATTCAATCCAGTATTACCTTGTCGTGCAATGTGACCAGGAGGTGTATTTACCAGTTTAATTAAAATACGTAGTCAAATTACCATACTAGATGAAACTAAATAATTGAAATCCTCTCTTTTCTTTCTTTAATCTTAATATTATATTAATTGGTTAATTTGTAATAATTACTTTGTATGGTTCTTTGGTTGCGTTGAGTGTTTAAATTGTAACTCATTCAAATAACTGTAATTATCTGGCGATTGAAAAGAGTGGCGTGAGTTTCTTGCCAGTTCTTCTCACAGCTCTACCTCGTCAGCGAACTGGCTGTAGGTCAATTGGCTGACAAAATGTAAAGTTGACTTTTCATAAGCATCATACTTTATGATCAAAATGAAATAAATGCTTTGACTTTGACTTTGACTTTGACATTAGAAGGATAATAGAACTTATTGCATTTTTAATATATAGCCCTATCATCAAGATTGAAGCCTCAAGATGTTCACTGATGAGTGATGACCATAGGCTGCCCGTATCGATTTTCAAAAGAGCCGACTATCGACTTTTACTGTATCGACGACACGTTAGTAAAATTTTCCTTCCAATTATCAATAGAAAAACATAAAAACTCCACAATACATACCTATGAGATGGACTACCACCGTAAGAGCTATGAAGGATTAGCAAATCCGACTCTACTGGTAGGATGTAGGGCTCCATATCTTCGTCTACATCCTTCCGAACTCTTCCTGCGTGAAACACGGGCGCTCCTGGCACGATTTTCGTACCACGGCAAGCCTATAAAACAAAAAAATTAAAGATCCATCCACACACGTTTGGGTCAGAATCTCATCAGGTTTCCAAAGGTGAAATCGAAAACCTACCCCTAAACACCTACTACTAATGCAACTTCAGTTACTGCTATCAGCCAGATAGCATAGTAAACTTGTGCCATTTTTTTTAGCTAATTTCGTCCGACTACTGGGGAAAGGTCTCCCTTTAGTGTACAGCTCTCTATTCGACGTCGACTTGTTTCAGTCGGTCATAAAGGCATCCAAATCGTCCCGACAGCGTTTGCGAGGTCTGCCTGGCCGACAACGCCCGTCCTCTGGCACCCACTGTGTTACGCACATGTGCCGTTATGGTGGTAAAATTATCATATCGAGTCAGATTAAAATTGGACTTTACTTAAAAGTTTTCAATATAGAGTGTATACCGAATTTATAGTTCTTCGTTCGACATCCATATCGGAATGTTGATGAGAATCTGACCTAAACATGTGTGGATAAAGCTTTATTAAACACATACTTAACTTTAAACCGTTAACCCTGAAGAGGTAGGCTGTAATGTAATATAGTATGTGAACGAACCTGGCTAGTTACGACACCCGCGAGAAAAAATGAGGTGATCCAAAGATATACAAGTAGCATTGATACCTACCGTTCTATCATTAGTAAGTACATATATTACAAATACCCTAATCTTATAGGCATAACATAACCTAAATGAACAAAGAACACATCGTTACATAGCCACTAATCTTATCTAGACTTCTGTTTAAAAATATATCTAAAATTTCAAAACAATGCAAAAATATATATTCGGATATCGTCTACGCAAATCGAGTGAATCATGAAATCTTAATACGTATGTAGATAGGTAAGTACTTCAAATTTCACATTGCCCCATTTGATAAAAAAAAACATTGAGTAATAGACAACATTATATCTTTTATCTCAATAATACTTTTTAAACTTGCCCGGAAGGTTATGAGTATAGATTATTATTTCCTTTTGATAATTTAGATCCGTGTACATTTTTGTGTGGTTAGTTTCAGTGGTAAAGTCCTTGCATTGAAATGCAAGTGACGCATAACTCCGACTTTCTTACACAAATAAACATGCCTTATTCCTTATTGAGTAAGCGTTTCCTGGACACTACAGTGCCAAAACCTACAATATTGACTTTACGACGATGAAAATATCTTGAAAACAGATGCATTTTAACAAAATTTTAAACCCAAAACATATCAATAATAAAATACTCTGGTGTAATAAAATCTGTCTCAAATATCAAAAATTTCAAAGATTCATCTACACATTTGGGTCAGAATCATATCACGTTGAATCTATCATTGTACCTGTCATCATTAAAATTGTCAATACGAAGTTATACTAATAAATTTTAATGTAATTCTAATTAAGATAAGGTGAAAATTGTCATATCAAAATATCTTTCTTAGGATGCCAGAGTTATATAGTTTTTTATGGAAAGTTTTCTTTTTAGTTCTAAAATTAAAACAAATCAATCTTAGAAACCTGAAACAGGACATTATACGACTAACATTCAAAAATTGTAGTTTATGTTTTTCCCCAATTTAATTCGAAGTTCATAAATTACTGATCTTGGTATTCTCCATCTTTTTACTTTCGAGATACCTCAACACAATCATATAGCTCCTTTTTATACGTACCTGGATAATGATGATCTTAGGTTTCGTGACTAAGGTCGGTTTGTTGTGAACTTTGAAGTGATTGATGATCTCGATCTCACTGTATTGCTGGTCTTTAGCCCTTAAAAGACCATTGTTCGAGCCATGAGTTAGAACTGCCACTGCTACACAGCCATATTCCGTGAAATTGCGCTCGCTAACTGGAATTTAATGCAGTTTTTCATACAAATTGAGAATTATTATTTTCTCTACTCCACTATATCCGGCATAACAATTTAATTTTAGTAATTTAGTCAGTATCAGACGCCTCTGTGGTTCTATGGTACTATGTACGGATTACCACGCAGGGGTCGAAGTCGGGCAAAGTGTTAATGGGTTTTTCTGTCAAAACATTCTCAATATTAGCCCGGTGTCTGGAATTGTGCCCGATAAATGGCAACAGGCTCGCCCCTTGTTACATGGGACCTAAAATAAAAAAGGCGAAAATTGGGTGGTTAACCTCTGCCTACCCGTTCGGGAATATAAGGCGTACAGCTATTTTGTATGTATGTAGTCAGTATTTCGTCGTAACTATGGTATATGTATGTAATGTAAAGACAATGATAATACATTTTGATTAATCATTTCAATTTATTTATTTTTGAAGTGCGATAAATTAATTGTGAAAGTAAAGCCGGATTAAATGCAGGGGGGCCTCACGTTTCTAAGGTGGACAGCTGCCACCCTGTCTCTAGCCTTATCAGTGACGGATACGTCTTATCTATCAAGGACATGCGTATGAATGCATCCTGCGTAAAGGTAACCTGATAATAACAATAGTGATGAATAAAATGTTTTGTTGTTAAACAAAGATTAGATTAATTTTGAAAAGCCCGCTGAAATGTTGTATGACAGAAAAGAGGTATCTTTCGTTTTAATGCACGCTTTGTGCGAGTGGCGCCTCAGTAAAAGTTTTTGGAACTAAATGATAGCAGGAAATGAGATTACAGGCCCTTTATGCTGTTTGCGACTGCGACATTTTGGAAAGCAAACTTTAGAGCGACCAAATATTATAAGCAAAAACTTCTTTTTTTTTTCATTGCTGACAGTGGCACACAAGCAAACAGCCCACGTGATGGTAAGGGGTAACTCATGAAGACTCAAGAACTCTGTAAAGCCACTGTCTACCGTAAAGGGAGTGAGGTAGGTAAAGGATTTAGGGAGGTAAAAATAAAATAGGGGAAATTGCCCACCAAAGTGACCTGCTCTCTGCCTGATGGTAAACGGTCAGTGGAATTCAAAAGTGGTAGTTACACTGGCCACCATACCAAAAGCCATCGTCTTAAACCACTGCTGCGGTGGCTGAGAATGGGGTAGGTGGGGTATGAGGAAGTTGAGGAAAGAGGAAAGGGGGGAAATTGGGCTCTCGGCACTCTTACTCACCAAACGAAACGGAATAGTACGGATACTACTACTCTTACGACGATCTTCTATCAGTATTTGTTAAGAAATTTAAATTGTGGGACATTTTTTTTTTTTTATATTATAGCCTGCCAAAGTGACTCCACCCCGCCTGATGGTAAGCAGTCAGTGGAATCCAGAAGTGGCGGCCACTATACTAAAAGCCATCGTCCTAAACTGCTGGTATGGTGGTCTCCACTATGGCGGCTGGGAATGGGGTTAGGGGAAGGGAATGAGGGAGGTGAGGAAAGAGGAAAGGGGGGAAATAGGGCCTCCAGCGCTCTCACTCACCGAACAAAACGCAGTAGTACGGATACTACTACTCTTAAGTCGATCTTCTATGAGAAGGTAGTACTTCCCCGGACGATCCGGCCCATTCATGTTAAAATCAGCGTGGATCTACTACCGTAAAAAATTAGGGATAAATTATTATTATTATTGTAACCCCATTGTTATTACTTGCCATTTGTATAATTTGGAATTATAATTTTATGGTCTCGTATGAAAACCTACTAGGAAGGTACCCACCTAAAAAGTACCACGAATGAAGAGCCGCATTGAAACATAATAAAAAAGTATACGCAGCACTAAGAGATAAATAAAGTATTTCATAAATAATTGTTATTATAAGAAATAACCCATGCCAAAATTAAGGAACTATTCCAAGGAGAATAAATTAAGTAAGCTAATCTTTCTTTTGGTACACAAACGAGATATCTTGAATTCCTTGGAGTTAGTCTCGATTTCATTAGAAGGTTAAAGCCAAGCTGCTACTCAAAAATCTCGGTGTGCTATATAGGGCGAAGCAGTAAGTAGGTACCTACTTCACTGCGGGGCAACAACTATTGCTTTACAAAGCTCAAGTTTGGGCCTACATGAAGTTCTGCTGCCATCTTTGAGCGTGAGCACCTGGGTATCAGCTTAAACCCATTGACGCGATTCAAAGTCGAGCTGTGAGGATTATTAACAATCCCAAGCTTATGAATCACTAAGTTTATAGCGAGACTTGCCTCCTATAAAGAATGGCTATGTAACCCACACAGGTAATCAAAATTACTACCTACTCAATCAAAATTACTAGATTTGCATCAAAGAAAATTAATACCGAAAAAAATGTACTGTCCTTCTTTTTCCAAATACCTACTTTCTTATCTATAAAGGGATATCTTTATTGCGCGATATAAACTCTGATTGTAATTCACGTGTTCCTATTTCTTGTTATACCACATGGTATATATACCATAATTTAAATGAAAAATAATGCAAAATCTATGAATCAATAACGGTAGTAGATCCACGCTGGTTTCAGCATAAATGGGCCGGATCGTCCGGTCCGGGGAAGTACTACCCTCTCATAGAAGATCGACTTAAGAGTAGTAGTATCCTTACTACTGCGTTTCGTTCGGTGAGTGAGAGTGCCGGAGGCCCAATTTCCCCAATTTCCTCTTTCCTCACCTCCCTTATTCCCTTCCTCTAACCCCATTCCCAGCCGCCATAGTGGAGGCCACCATACCAGCAGTTTAAGACGATAGCTTTTGGTATGGTGGCCACCACTTCTGGATTCCACTGACTGCTTACCATCAGGCGAAGTGGAGTCACTTTGGTAGGCTAATAAATAAAAAAAAATAAAAAAAATCAACATTAATACAGGTATTTATGGCACCCTTTAAGTCGGGGCCTTCGGTTGGAGGTTGGAGTATTACCACAGATAAAATATAACCTTTTTTTTTTTTGTGGAAAATGCATTACGCAAACGCACCCGCCCGGGCCAGGCGGGGGTTATGTCGGACTCCGACCGCACTCGAAGCACGGCCGGCATACCGACTAAAACCCACGGTGTTCCTCCAGACGGCCAGAGTGTCGGGGTCACGGGAGACGCTCGCGCATTCATCCGCGAAGATAAAATATTACCTAGGTAAGCTCCTAAATTACCCAAAAATTCTTAAATTCAAAAAATAAAGCAATTAACAATAATGTTGTGCAATATGCCAATTTATTGTGATTGGTAGTTTTATGGAACAAAAAAGCATATATTTTAGACAACATAATAATTTGTTTGCAACATAATACTCAGGTTGTTTTGAATAAATAATCAGTTTTCCACACAAAGCTTCGGTCACTAACCTTTACTAAATACGTAAATTAATAACCTACTGGATAACGATGTATAAACGATGATTAAAGTTAGACCAGTAAGCAACAGTCGCAAAATTCATAGGTACAGATTAAATTATAGATATTTTCGTATGACCACTAATAACAAGAGCTAACGTGTTCTCCGAAGCACGCCGGCATTCGACGAGTGAATTAGCTACGAACCGAAAATAAATAAAATATAAATGAACACTTACATGTCTTAAGCTCTCTAAAAACTTCGTCCTTCGTAAAATCCTTGTGTTCAGTAACTTCAAATCCGAAATTTTCAAACGTTCTTCGCAAAGCCTCAACGTCTTTTTCTGTTCCGAGCCTTTTCAAATGTCCATCAATGCTTTCCTGGTTGAAAATAATTAATGCATTTTTCTCAAACTTCTCTAGTTCGTACGTCGTTGCATATTTAGGTAAGGCATTTGTGTTTAATGGTAATAGTTCTTCATCGTTCTCATCTTCAACCTCACTTACTTTGCTTTCATCGAAACTAATCTGTCTTAGATTTTCGAGTATAAGTTTTTCGGTAATGGTTTCTTTCTCTGGGCTAGAGCTAATAGTTGGAGGCTGCCTTAACATGGCGTCTCTAGATACACTAGGTAAACGAACAACATACTTCACGTCATAAGGACTAAAACTTTCTTTATTGGCAACTTCATCAGAGTCTACTTCACTAATATTGTCATCTGTCGCATTAGAATCACCCGCTGTCTCTAACTGCTGTGATTCAGAATCATTTCTCAACTCTTCAGGGCTTGAGAATTGCTTACTTCGTTGTCTTCTCTTCTTTTTATTTTTTCTGGACACTACCTGGTACCCAGAATATGTTTGAAAATACGTATTGTCTTCTTGCTCCATTCTGTTTGATCACTATGTCACTGAATACATAAATAATCATTTATATAAAACGCACAACTGATCACTTCAACGCGATTCAATATAAGACTGTTTTAACACTATCTTTTATGTTCTAATATTATTTTTATCTAATCAATTTGATAAGTGCAGTCATCGTGCCATCGACAGGAGATTTCATAATGACATCATGCTTTTTATATTATAAACTATTGATTTACGTAAATCGTTCTAAAGTAATGACTAACGTTAACCTGTAATAATAATATTCCTTACCATATATAGTCAGTAGAATTTATTCTTATTATTTTTTAAAGCGCCTGACAAAATTGTGTTTGCAAATTCTTTGTTACAATTTGCTATTATTTGAAAATTTAACTTAATACCCGTGCGTGGCTATAAATTTCTTTGTTTTAATTATTCTAAGTTTAAAATATAGTCTTTTATAAAAATATCAACATAGTGCTATTAATTACTTAGCTCTAATTATATAACAGTGCAAGGTATCTACATCCTTTTTACACTCAAAATACTACTAAGTAGATAGTTGTAGTAGTATATTTAAATCTCTCAGTACCTACTCCCGGCTGTAGCACAGAATTCGTTTTATAACAGGCACCTAAAATGTAGGTATACCTATGACCTATTGTATTGCATACTAGACTTAATGCCTTAATTGTTTTTTTTTTTTTTAATATTAGCTTACTAAAGTGACTCCACCCCGCCTGATGGTAAGCGGTCAGTGGAATAGTGCAATCCAGAATGGTGGCCACCATACCATAAGCCATCGTCTTAAACTGCTGGTGCGGTGGCCTCCACTATGGCGGCTGGGAATTAATGCCTAAATTATCATTACTTGAGATGACCCTTAACTCTTGTAGAATACATATCCGTATCTATTTTGATAAGGTATGTTGAAGAAAGAAACTTTAAAACATGACTAATTTTAAACGTATAAAATAGGATTAAGTTTTATGATTAAGCTTGCTGTATATTACGATTATGAGTTGTTATAGGTAAGTATTGTTAAATAGTGACTTAAAATTATGTTAATAAATTACTTACCTTTGTTTTGTAAATAGGCCTGTAGAATTTAATGAAATAAATTTCTAAACAACACTCCTGTGGGTTCTACAGTACTAAATAAATCGCAAAAGTAAGTGCCTACTTATATTGTAGTATTTATCTTATAAATAGGTATATTAAGGCTAAGTAATCCAGGCAATAATTATGAAACCAAATCATGTTGCGCAACTTTAAGTCAAAATGAACACAAAATTATACCAATTATTGCGCTATACTTTTGTCTCATTTTACGCAAATTGTGTAATAAAGGCATGCTTTGTTTTAGGTGAGTTAATCAAGGATTTTAACCATCTATCCAGTGGATAAGCAGATATGAGTTTTGCTCGTTTTTACTATAAGGCAAACAGGCGAAATTCATAGCAAGATATCAGATTAATATTGATCTCTATGTAAAGAGTTTTTACGTCATCGAATACCTACATATGAAAATATAAATGCCTAAAATGCCCAAACCTAATATTTAATACCTCACAATTAACAACCTCGCGTATACCTATGAATATTATTCACTCTAAATTTGAAATTTGTATTATCATCAACTCGTTTGCGTGGGCGAATTATCAGAGACATGACAATTAAATTTTCCAGCCTCCCCCTTCCCTCGTACTAAACTTAAGAATTTGATACCTACCTATTATAAATAGAGATATCGTTTAGCAAGCTACATTAAAAAAATATTTAAGTATAGGTACACATTTAGGTGTACATATTATACATCTAATCAGGCATTTTACGTCATACTATTATTGATAAAATAGCTAAATATCTTTCGATACCACGTATTAAGTGCTTAATAGGTACTATTAGGTATTAGTACCTAACCATGCAAGGCGCTGTGTCGGTAGGTACCATCGATTAACTATTATTAATTCTCCATAGTGAATGCGACATAGGTAGATACCGTTGGAATGGCCGGGCGGCCGCAATAATTTGTTAATTATAATAAACAGGTACACTATCTAAGCACATATGGAAACAATTTTCAGAACACCTGACCAATAAAGCTCTAAAGTCGACGGAAAAATTGAGGCTAAAACCCAAGGTCCACTGGATTTACGCTATGATGATAATTTCCCTCATTACAAGGTAGTTTTGTATAGTAAACAATTAACTCTAATAATTATTAAGATACGTAAAATTAAAGTAACTACCAAAATACAAAGATTCAATACAAGAGAGGATGGATTAGCTTTTGTTTGTCTAGCACAAAATGATTTTATTTCGACGAAATAACTTGTTTATTTTGTGCGACAATTTCGATAACAGTGCTCTTGAATGATAAAGCAGACAATTACTCAAATAAAGACTAAATTATACAATATATCTTATTATTTTAGGTTTACTTTATTTTTAAAATTACTAAGCTTGATTATTTCTTGTGAGCAATATTAGCAGCATTCTGCATTGCAACACTGGCTACTGTCAAATAAAACGTCAGTCAGACGTCCGTCAGTCAACTGTCAACCAAGCTGCGAGTCGCGATTGTCGTGAAACGCGAACGCGTCTAAAATGTTAAATTTACTATCAATATACCAAAAATGTAATACGTGAAGTGCACATATTTAGATAATATTGTTTAGAAAAAGTATTAATGCTATTTTAGAAGTCTAAAATAAGTGTAAAAAGTGAAAATGTTCAATTACAAATACCTCAACCGCGAACACCTTGAAGGGTTCGATAATTATAAGGTACGTCCGCATTTTTACATGAATTAGTGTTTTCATACGAAAGCCGGTATAACTTCGGTATTACAGTACAGTATATTGATTAAAATATTTAATTATTCATCTTTAATACGTTAAATAACCTAAAATCATCGATTTTTACGCAACATTTTTGGACTATGAGGAAGTGTTGTAGACTGTCGAATTATGCTAATATTATTTTTATTTTAGATGTTTAATATAAATAGGCATGCGTCATTGTTTATACTGCCGTGAACTATTTGATACAATTATAATATACTGTAAAACTAAGACACGTTGCTGTGATATCATAGCAGGAAATATAGTATTTTAAATATATTTTTTCTAATACACGTCGGTAGTAATTTATTGCTAATAAATTATAAAATTTATTAGGCTGAGATTTATAATACCTACTAAAAACTAATATAAATTATAGCAAACTATGTTATGAGACATACAGACATAGTTATTCAGCTTATAAACATTTTTCATACTTTAATAATAGCCTATCAAGTTAGGTAAAGTAAATAATATTTTCATAGACATTTTATATACTGCTTTCTTAATTAAGATTGCCATAACTGCATTTATTTTGCCACACACTAAGTTGTAGTATATACAACAACAACAAAAAATAAAAAAAACATAATATATATGTGACAGGGATGCCTGTATAGATTTTCATTTAGTTGAATAATCCATTGTGCCATAATATTGACACAAAAAAATTGTAAATCCAGTTAGTGCAAATTTAGTACCCAAAAATACAATCTTGTTTACTCTCAGTAGGACTTTTTTATTCTATCACAACAAATCACATGCATTACTCATTGCAATCTGAAAAAGTGTGTCATAATATTTACATCATAATGAAATTGTGCAATGTAATAGACGGTAATTATGACACAGCATTTAATACTGATTACTAGGTATTTAATTAGCCAAATTACTTCCTGAAATGTTAATAGGTATATTTGAAATGATATATTGAAATTGTATTTTTTAATCTCAAAGTTTAATATAATTCAGACCTGTCATCTAATATGATAGATTACAAGCAATATAAATTATTAAATAACAAAAAGTCCATCTGCCTAAAACAAAGTAAAAAGAAAGAAAACCATTTTTTTGTCTCGTGCTGATGCTACATTGAATTTTTATATACCTACTCTATCTCTCTCCCACAATCAATACAAACCTAATGACACCTCATACGATAAAATCCATCAAGCCATTTAGGCTGTAGAGCGTGCCAAAGAAATAGACATACATACTCACATAAATACATATGCTCGAAAAACATTACCCTTCTTGACTGTGTCAGTCGGGCAAAAATATCTTATTATTGCATATAATTTAGTCACAGTTCTGAGCAATTATGACTTTAAAAATCAACATACTATGAGAAAAAAGATTACTATTACACAGACTGTTTGTGTAAATTTACATTGTCTTAGTAACCTAGTTAAATCTTTAAATGTATGACTTAATTTATTCTTTCGTTTAACCTGATATTTTAACAATCTTTACAAATATTTTGGGATATGTACTACTAGATAAGAAAGTTGCCTAGTTACTACTGTTACTCTGAGGGTTCTATGCCGTTCATGGAAACATTTGCTTTTGGCAATATGTGCACCTTTATACAGTGTTTCTTGTGCAGTAACTTATAAAATAAATATTAGTGTGATCCATTGTGTTCACATCTATTACTACACTGCCTGCCCTGAGGTCACCAAATATAGTACAAAATACTTTGGAGCTCTCATGGAGTGAATTAGGGTCATAATTCACTCCATGAGAGCTCCAGAGACATCAAAAGTCTACTAGGGTGAATCAGATCGTCACCCACCCACACGCCAAATACGCGCACAATCGTGGAGTTGCGGAAAGTACCCCGTTTATACTATACTAGCGACCCCCCCGGCTTCGCACGGGTGCAATGCTGTAACTATAATTATTTTGTATCAGCATTGCACCCGTGCGTGAATAAAAAAGCTGATAACGTTGTTTACAGACATTCTGTAGTATATTTACTATAGAACCGCCGCAACCGCTATGTCCCTACACTTTAAAACTGTAATATCTTCGCAAATATTCATTTAAATTGTGGGCCATATTGATCTATATTAAATGCACAATGTATTTAAGGTACTTACTTGAATAAGGATTAATGCTGTATTGCATAAAATCGCTTCGTAAATAAGCCATTTTTCTCGTAAAAAGTAAAGGATAACAATTGTTATTGTGGGTTATCCCTAAGAGATACACATATATCATCCCAGACTTTTTTGTAGACCTTTTTAAGCTGTACAATACTGTACATTATTTTGATTTATCTTGTAGGGTTCAGCCAGCGTTTGCAATGTAAGCGCAAAAAAAATGTGTTTCGTAGTATCAAAATCCGTTGCGTAGTTTTTAAGATCTAAGCATACATAGAGGCAGACAGCGGAAAGAAGAAGAAGCGAAGTGTTTATTTTAGAAATTTGGATGTGACACACAAAGACACACTGAGCTATAAAGTTGCAGAAAAAGGACTGCTATAAAAGAACTACACTATTTATGGAATATTTACATGTGTTTTGATTACTGATACCTGTTTTTTCTTTTCAGTACATGGCCATAGACACCAGCCCGCTGAGTGTCTATGTTATGCATCCTTTTTGGAACAAAGTTGTAGAGGTAAGTGAATTTTTTACAAGATCTTATGTAATACTTAAGCAATTAAATTACCGTGCTATCACTTTTGAATCCAAAATTTAGTCTCATATTATCTCTTTTATTTTAATAACTAGCTTTATTATTACTGCTCTGTTTCCGTTGCCAGTAGTGTGATGTTTTATAGCCTATAACCTTCCTCAAGAACTGGGCAATCAAGTGCCAGATTCCAGTTCCAGAGATTAGCGCGTTCAAACAAACAAACAAACAAACAAACCCTTCCGCTTTAAGTATTAGTATAGATTAACTTTAGCTGCAGGAAGAACTAAAAGTTAACTGAGGCCCTAGACAAGTGTCAAAGATTTCTATTCTATTCATAGAATAGATTAAAAAATGTACTGGATTGACATAAGCTAACGCCAACGCTTATGTCAATCTCATACATTTTTTTATCTATTCTATGAATAGAATAGAAATCTTTGACACTTGTCTAGGGCCTCTGATCTGTCAATTTTCGCTTGCTTCTTTTTTTACGATTTCTTATACCTAACAATCAGCTGTCTACTGCTCAGTATTGATCTTATTCTATTTTTAAATCTGTTGTATTTAATTTTTTAAATCTACGATTTGTAATATACCTACCTGTTTACTCCCAACTGCATCCAAATATTAGGGGCGCCCTTGTTTATAAAGTCAAGGCCGAGTTTATTATATTAGATAGGTACACTCTCTAAATTATATGTACCATAATCCTACGCGGCTTATCCGACAATATTAGGGTCGGCTTTATTAAAACAGGAGTTCTGAAACTGAAACAACTACAAAGCGTAGGGTAGAATATCCACCAACAAGAGAAAAGGCAAAGATCAATGAAGGCAGATTTAAGAGCGTTTACGTGTCAAGAGTGGTAACGTCGCAATTCAGTGACATATTTCATGGTTTTCATTTTTAATTTCTAATCGGAGCTATTTTAAAAAATATATTTTCTGCTATTATTTTAGAATTAGATGAAAGCTGTATAAAAAGTAAGTAATCATGCTTAATCATAATGCTCACAGTTATTTTACTATGAAAATAACGCAAGTTAAGTTTCAAATGTATTGTTTGCATATAATTAGAACTGTAAACGCAATGAAAACCTCATGAGGCGTAAAGCCTCATATGATTTCAGATGCTAGCTGTTATAAAGGTCCAAGAAGTGTTAAAAGTGGTGTACAAGTGATGGATTAGCTCAAGATCGGCTTTTTTTTTTTATATTAGCCTACCAAAGTGACTCCACTCTGCCTGATGGTAAGCAGTAAGTGGAATCCAGAAGTGGCGGACACCATTCCAAAAGCCAAACTACTGGTATGGTGGCCTCCACTATGGCGGCTTAGTGAGATGCTTTTTCACGCTCCGCTTAAAAGACCCAGGATAAAAATTAGATGGGAACACATGCGCTGGCAAAGAGTTTCAGGCTTAAAATTAGATTCGTATGAAAAAGTTAGACATAGCTTCAGCGTGGACTTATTTCTATTTTCTTGTATCATCTTCTGTTTCTAGAAGTTCCGCGAGATACTGTCAGGTTTGCGTCGTATACTAGAGGTTCGAATTCGGGAAAGGTCTTACGGTGAAAGAAAACATCGTTAGAAAATCTTGACTTATAAAAATCAACTTGCTAATCCGTATTACAAAAGGCCTTGGCTCGTGGGACAGTAACAGACTGGTATTATAAGTAATTAGGTACCATAAATATTTGTAATAAGTGAAATGTCTCTCTAAAATATCTCCATAATAATTATGTAAACCTATGTACGGAATTCTCAAATTAATTGCCTAATGAAAATTTAACGCATTTTATAATTACGATCCAAATAGTTTCTTACATTGTATTTCAAGTACCTATTTTTTGTTATAGTGAAGTTGTGAAAAAAAGTATTGCTTCTAGTGTTGGGTCTTTTTCTTTATTCTAGAACTTTCATCTTTATCTTTGCGATTAGGGAGTTCCTGTATTATATCCTAAACCTCACGGTCATTATCCTAAACCTCACGGTCTAGAATGCTTCCAATACCGGACATATCACACAATGTCGACCCGGAGATACATGAGATATTTATCAGCCGCAAAGAGACCTGTTGATGAAGAAAATCGGAATTCGCGGAAATAAAGGATATTGATAGCACGTTATCATATCTCTTATGTTTTACTTTGTTGTTGTTGAATCATATTACCCCACGGCTTCAAAGCCTCAAACACTAGATTTAAACAATCAAGTTATGGCCATTATATGAACTGGCTGAAGTTTTTTTATCATTAAACAATTTAAAGTCGTCGTTTTGTTCTGTTAACTTCCCCGCTAACTTCTTTTAAATCACGCAACATATTTTGATACAGTTTTCACTGTGTGTCGTTCAGAGAAGTTCTTCCGAAAGTTTTATATTTATAATACACTAGCTGCGCTCCATAGCTTCGCCCGCGCGTACACGCGTCCGATTTTTGGATTCCGGCACCTAATCATCAACATACCAATTTTCATCGAAATCGCTTCAGCCGTTTAGACGCTGAGTTGAAAACACATACACACAAACTTTCGCATTTATAATATTAGTAGGATACATAATAATAGTTTTAAGTTACCACCATAAAAATATTAATGATTCAGTAGATTAACTTGGGAATTAATGTTAAGCTGAATTTTATATTTTGGTAATTGCTTATATATTATGATGATGGGAAACATTTAAAGAAACAGACATAAGACTCCATCGACACAAGCATACGAGAGTCGTCTTTAAATAAAATAACAATCCACCTTGAAGATTTGCGGTAATTAATGCAAACCTCTTATAAAAGACCTTCGCCTTGCAGTGGCATAATGGCCTGGTATTACTTAGTTACATGCAATTAGATTCACAGAATTATGTAGATATACTGCTAGGTAGCTCTAGATAATTCATAATATTATGTATTACTAGTGTTTATCATTCATTAACGACAATTAAGCTTGTGTAGGTACGTGTTTTGAAACATGATTACAAATCTTTGAGATTTTGACTTTTCAGTTTTATAATATGCATGTCTTATACTTAAACCTTCTAGTAGAAATTCTCTGAAAGATAGACAATGAAAACTGTATCAAAATTCTTTGCGTAGTTTAGAAGAAATTAGCGGAGAAACAGACAAAAAACGCCTACATTGGTTTCATCATCATCATCATCATATCAGCCAAAAGACGTCCACTGCTAGACATAGGCCTCCCCCAATTTTTCGCCGCCCTCATCCATCGGTTGCCCGCCACCCTTATAAGGTCGTCGGTCCACCTTGTGAGGGGTCTGCCCGCGCTGCGTCTTCTGGTTCGTGGTCGTCACTCTTGAACCTTTCTGCCCCAACGGCCATCAGTTCTGCCAGCTATGTGTCCTGCCCATTGCCACTTCAGAGAAGCAACTCTGCGAATTACGGCATTGTTTTATACTCATAATATTTTTTTATCAGTTTTTTACATTGTTGAGCTATAGTAAGCCTCTTTTTAAGCCAGTAGTTTGCCGTACCACACTTTGCAGAGGGGGGTTGGCGGTCGCCCTATATTGATTACACTGCTCGTTACCTGGTAACATAGATACATTTACCGCAGTCAAATAACTTTAACCTCGGAATAAAAGATAATTTCTATAAATATTTGTACTAACATTTTATTGTTATCTTAAATCTCGTAGAAGCTAGTCGACGCCAGTCAACATGACCAAGGACACAAATACTGTTGTTTACTAATAATATCTCGTTTCAGATGTCCTAAGAAGATAAAAGATATCTTTTTGTAAAAATGCTCTACAATTATATAACGGGTGGCGCAAAAGTAAAGACCCTATTTGGTTCAGCTATAACATTTTTTCTAAATTAGAAAACTAGATTTAGATTTTTTTAAATGTATATTTGTGCCATTAAATTTCGTACCATTAGGATTTAAAGATGATGTCTTTTAAATGGTGACCTCCAGAGTTGATACACATTTGAGCCCTATTTATGACATTTTGCATAACTTGCCGTAACACTTCCTGCGTTTCCATTTCCATCTCTCAGGGCATGTCAATAAGCAGAATACTCGGTTCTGGGGCACTGATAATCCGCGCATTATTCAAGAAACACCTCTACACCCACTAAAAGTTACTGTATGGTGTGGCATCTGTGTTGACAGAGTGATCGGACCCTATTTTTTCGAAGACGCTGGAGGCAATGCGATTACTGTCACTGGAGAACGCTACAGAACCATGTTACGTGAGTTTTTGATACCCAGTTTGGACGAATTGGGGCTGGAGCACATCTGGTTTCAACAAGACGGCGCTACGGCACACACAGCGCGCGACACTATGGACTTAGTGAGGGACGCTTTTCCAGGCCGAGTTATCTCTCGTTTTGGCGATTTGCCTTGGCCTGCAAGATCACCCGATCTGACCAGTCCAGACTTCTTTCTTTGGGGTTTTTTGAAATCTCGGGTGTATGTGAACAAGCCACAGACTCTCGCAGCTCTAAAAGAAAACATTCGTCAAGAAATAACGAACATATCGCAGGAAGTGTTACGGCAAGTTATGCAAAATGTCATAAATAGGGCTCAAATGTGTATCAACTCTGGAGGTCACCATTTAAAAGACATCATCTTTAAATCCTAATGGTACGAAATTTAATGGCACAAATATACATTTAAAAAAATCTAAATCTAGTTTTCTAATTTAGAAAAAATGTTATAGCTGAACCAAATAGGGTCTTTACTTTTGCGCCACCCAGTATAACAAACTTGTACTGCGCGCGTTTTCAAGTATTTGTGTATGATGTAACAATAGGTACGGTAATTTTACATGTCACTGCTGTAAAATAGCATGAATAGAATAGCAGGGATAAATAGAAATAAAATGGTCATTGTATTTTAAAATTCTTTGATAAATACTATTATATAAAGCAGTAGAGTTTGTTTGTTAACTCTGAAACTACAAGTCGAATTAAAATGATTATTTTTCCGTTTGATAGCCCAGTTCTCGAGGAAGGTTATAGGCTATGTAACATCACGTCACTGGCGACGGGAGCAGAGCAGTAAGAAAAGACGCGGGTGAAACCGCGCCGTAGAAAGCTAGTTAGAAACTAGTATTTAAATAAAAAAACATTTGATACATAATGTCAATTAATATGTTTTAATTTTATAATAATCATTTTACTTCTATTAGGTACCCTGCGTTTCTATTCATCTCATTTTGCCTAAACCTATTATTACCTCTCTGCATAACAGAAATATTTCTTCAGTCCCCGTGCGTAACAAATTCGATTCACTGGTTTTATACAATTAATGTCTGTGCACAACGATCTCAATTATTGATGTCATCAAGATTTGGCTATGATTCAGCGTTGAGTCACTCTTGTCTTTCAATGATCTCGAACTTGCTTTGTAAACACTGTTTGAATATCAGGTTTTCATTCATATCCCTTTTTTAAACACCTAAATTTTGTTCTTCCATCGGTACCCGACGTTATTGCTACTTCATTTTGGTCATGATCGGTTTCTGATCTTGTGCGTAGTAGTTTCCCTGCCTTCGCTGCCCCTTTAAATTCGTTGTCCATTCGCTTTAATCGCTCGGGATATAATATATAACATCTGTTGTCTGTGGCGATCTCGAGCTTCAGGTTCATTAACACTATTCCAGAACTTTTATGTCCCAACTGCCAGCAGTTCTGCGGTTACAGTGATAATTACAAAGGCCTATTACATAATACGCTGTGTGTGAAACCTTTGCGGATGCCTTATCTTTTAATATTAGATTAAAACTGACGTGTTGTTACATCTATTACTTACTCCATGGCAGGTTGAAGCACCTCGTTTGCATCGATATCCACAAGGTTTTAATATAAGGCCTCATTATAAATTCTTGTAATATTTTAACTGTGCATCTGCAAGATTATGAAATGAGACAATTAGATTTTTGTTATGCTTAAAAAAGTTAACCACGTTCTTAGGTTACGTTTTACCTCTTAGGGTTCAAGTTTAGTTCAGTTTTCAGTTTTGCGTTCGTCATGTTGTATTGAACGCGGAGCGCTTGATTGGCGAGACCGCTCTTTGTCTGATAGAACCCTTACTATCAGGAAGGCAGCATTCGTGAATGCCATCAAAGTTGTACTTATAAAAAAAACGGAATTTAAATTGACTGATATTATTTTCTGGTATCTTGACATCCATATAATCTACATGAATGAGTTTCAGTTCAAACTTGCTTATAAATTCTTTAGCAGAAATGAAACAACTGTAGTGTTGTAAGATAACCATCTCATAAATGCGAACAATGATGTATTAATACAAAATATCGTATGATTATTATCACTAACCATCGAAGAGGTTATCATGGATATAGTTCAATTGAAAGCAGGCTTTGTTGTGTTGAGATAAGGTATACTTTTGTTTAACAAGTAATATTGATAGTCATTATAATATCCTTAAAACCTTTATCGGGCGTTTCGCTATCTGTTTTATCAGGAGGGTCATTGTTGTTGTACTTTCGTGTTAGCTATTGTTATGTAAATTACGTCCTTTAAATAGTAATTTCAGATGTAAAATATTATCTACCTACCTACTGCTTATTTTCAACGCAGTAATTTACTGTTATTGGGTTTTCTGTCGAAAAAATTCTCAGTATTATCCCGGAGTCTGGAATTGTGCCCGAGGCTGGCCTGTTGGTCTAGTTTAGTTTAGTTTTATCAGGAGGGTCATTGTTGTTGTACTTTCGTGTTAGCTATTGTTATGTAAATTACGTCCTTTAAATAGTAATTTCAGATGTAAAATATTATCTACCTACCTACTGCTTATTTTCAACGCAGTAATTTACTGTTATTGGGTTTTCTGTCGAAAAAATTCTCAGTATTATCCCGGAGTCTGGAATTGTGCCCGAGACTGGCCTGTTGGTCTAGTGGTTAGTGACCCTGACTGCTAAGCCGAAGGTCGTGGGTTCGATTCCCACCCAGGACAAACCTTTGTGTGATGAGCATGATTGTTTGTTCTGTGTCTGGGTGTAATTTATCTATAATATGTATGTATTTACAAAAAAAAAAAAAAGTATTTAAGTAAGTATATCCGTATTCTAGAACCCATAATACAAGCATATAATATGCTTACTTTGGGTCTAGATGGCGTTGTGTGTAGTTGTTGAAATATTATATTATTATTATTATATATGGCAACAGGCTCACCCCCTGTTACATAGGACCAAAAATAAAGATAAATGCTATGTTTATTGTAGGTATGCATGATTTGCTATAAATACAGTTTTGTTCGATCTGTGTTTTTATCTATCTAGAAACCGACTTTCAATGGTCCCCTCGTGTGTTCTGTAGTATATTTATTGTAAGTGGTTCAATTAACTGATATCAGACTATTCGACTCTGAAGCACATTTCTAACAACGATCATGTTCAGCACGGTTGTCTTCGTACATACAAATTCTTCAACCAATTATCTACTGGCAGTTTTCGCTAGTACATTTTCTTCTCGTATTTCCGTAACTAGTAAGAGCAGGACAGAACTTACTTGTAGTGTGCTTACGAGTATATTTACAAATATTTTTCTACTCTTTGAAGCCCTATAGTGTAAAGCGAGTACGAAAATAGTTTTAACTGCGCTACGTCACATGGTATTGCGTTGTTGTAGATGCTACAAACTATTAAATTTGACCAAAAGGCAAACAATGTAGAGTATAAAGGAGTTAGATTATTGCTAGTCAATATAAATCGAGTGTCTATCTCAGAGAATATAAGGCGTTACTAGTTGCCGTACTGTCGCGCTTTGTTCGGTGAGTGAAAACGCCGCGCCGGAGCGGAGGCCCAATTTTCGGCCCTCTTTCTTTTTCCGGCCTCATTCTCTTGTACATTCACGTTCGGTAATGTCCTGATTGTGTTGTCTTAGTATTGTTCTGCAATACTTAGAAAACACAGCCATGTCTATATATTACGGCAAACACTTACCATCCGATGCGTGATATGCTTGTTTGCCTCTAAAATTCTATAATAAAAATACCGACTAAATAATTATGTTGTAATACGCTTACGTTAAAAACTCACGAAAAAGAATATGCACGTGCGCTCTCTTTCGCCTCTGAACTCAAGCCTGAAATTTGTACCAAAGTTGCAAAAAAGTTGAAAGGGAAGCATTTGTCTTTGTATGGATGGGATAGGAGGGATGACACGCATATAACTCAGAGAATTATGAGTCTAAGTATCAGGAATGCAAAGGAAGAGAGACACAAAGAACAAAAATAGATTAACCCGTAAAGAGTTTGTTTATTTGTTTGTTTGAACGCAATTTTGTTTGTAATTTTGTAAAATTCTTTTTGCGTATGATAGCCCAGTTCTAGAGGAAGGTTATAGCTATGTAACTTCACGCTACTGGCGACGGGAGCAGTGCAGTAAGCAAAGACGCAGATGGAACCACGCCGCGGAAAGCTCGTATAATATATGGGACCAGAGCAGGCCGAGATAGACTTAGATCTTGTTCCAAATTTCGCAACCAGAAGACCATCCACCAAATCGTTTCCAGTTCTTAACCAAAGTTTGATGAGTTTAAGTTAGGATCTTGATAAATGGACATCGTCAAATGCTTTACTCATAGCTCGAGTGCATGATTTGCAACAAATTAACGAGAACTCGAGAACTGCTCATTTGTTTGTGGTGCGTTTTATCTTACTTATCGCCCACGTGTATGTGTATATATTCATTTAGACGTAAATGTTGCAAACTTGCCTGCGCTGCAATAAACTTGCGTCAAAGTGATGTAGTTTTAAGATGACTGTTTTATTTCATTCAGTGCGTTTTCTTATTACCTTCGTAGCAAACGAGTCAACAGCCCACCTGATAGTAAGTGCGAAACCGCTGTCTATCATGAAATTAATGCTCTCTTTATACAACATTTCTTTTCATTCATTTCTTACGGTAGTAGATCCACGCTGATTTCAGCATGAATGGGCCGGATCGTCCGGGGAAGTACTACCCTCTCATAGAAGATCGACTTAAGAGCAGTAGTATCCGTACTACTGCGTTTCGTTCGGTGAGTGAGAGCGCCGGAGGCCCAATTTCCCCCCTTCCTCTTTCCTCACCTCCCTCATTCCCTTCCCCTAACTCCATTCCCAGCCGCCATAGTGGAGGCCACCATACCAACAGTAAAACGATAGGTTTTGGTATAGTGGCCGCCACTTCTGGATTCCACTGACTGCTTACCATCAGGCGGGGTGGAGTCACTTTAGTAGGCTATAATAGAAAAAAAAAAAACATTTGACGAAGAACATGTTTCAATTGATTGATATACTGATGTTTTTGTTTTAGTTGGTTCCAAAATGGGTGGCGCCTAACGTGTTGACCTTCGGCGGGTTTCTCCTCGTAGTCCTGAACTTTCTCCTCCTGTCGTATTATGACTACGACTACTCCGCAGCCAGTACGCCAGTGTACAACGAGACTGTCGGCGAGTCTCCACTGAACGGCCACATGGAAATGATACCGCAGTCCATGTGGTATGCTATCGGAATGTTTCTGTTCCTAGCGTATACTTTAGGTAAGTGATATGCTCTCATATAATTTTATATTTACACAAAAGCAAGCAATAAAATATTTGTCATCACATAATAATTACACGTGGCATGGGCAGCTGATAAAGGTGGCAGACAACCTACTTATATTATAAATGCGAATGTTTGTGTGTATGTTGGTGTGTTTGTTACTACTACATCCTAAACGGCTGAAAATTGGTATGTAGATAGATTCGGTGCCGGAGATGGACTTATAATATTTTAAAAATGGCGACACTTGAGGGATGGCTGCGTCCAGCAGTGGACGTCTTTCGATTGATATGTTGACGAATAGACTCTCTTGCATATATTTTGTAATCTTCCATCTACTTTTCCACTTCCATACACTCGCATAATGTTTTTCTATATCGCAAATAGTAAAGACCGTGATGAGTAGGAGCAAAGAAACTAAAAGGTTAAAGGTTATTTACCCTAATAGATACATCTATTATGATCTTTCATAGAATAGATAAAAAATGTATGGGATTGACATAAGCTTATGACAATGTTAGCGCGAGCTTATGTCAATCCCATTCATTGTTTAATCTATTCTATGAATAGAATAGAAATCTATGCCACTTGTCTAAGGCCTCTGTTTACGTATTGAAGAGTTTTCTGTAAGAACTCCCTAAATTAGCTACTCCATGTTCGTTCTGTCTATCTTAAACTGGAAAAACGGAACAAAACATTGATTCAAAGCTATTCTATTGCTACTTGTGTAAGTGCAAAGTACATTATGTACCTTTATTAGAATATTTAAATTATAGATGGTATCGATGGCAAGCAAGCTCGACGGACTCAGACATCTGGACCTTTAGGCGAACTGTTTGACCACGGTCTAGACTCGTACACCGTGTTCTTTATACCAGCGTGTCTGTACTCTATATTTGGACGATCAGACTACTCTATACCACCACTCAGGTGAGAGACAACTTTCAATATGTTTTTATTGGCAACTCTCCGAATTCGGACTTTGAAGTAGCAGTGGCTGCTCACATTTATATCGTAGAAATGGTACCGAAAGGTTCTGAAGTGAAAACCGCTTATGAGGAATCGTAGAGCGGGTAAAAATGGCGCGGGACCTATGTACAAATATAATTTAACTAATTAAGTAAATTTTAATTATGTTAATTTAAACTTCTGGATTCCACTGACTGCTTACCATCAGGCGGGGTGGAGTCACTTTGGTAGGCTAATATAAAAAAAAAAAACAATTATAGTTTTTTTAAGAAAAGTTACAGATAGTTTTAAATTCTGCAACATTAAAAGGCTTATACTTAGCAGTGTTGGCGCAAATGTTGATAATAATAAATGCAAAATGGCTATAGTTTATTCAACAATTTTACATCCGAACTTAAAGTAACAACGTTTTTAAAACAACACTACTCTTTTTCAGAATATATTACGTGATGTGGAATCTCCTTCTCAATTTCTACATAAGCCACTGGGAGAAGTACAACACTGGTGTTCTTTTCTTACCCTGGGGATACGACTTTAGTATGTGGGTAAGTCAAATTTAAGTTTACTTTACTTTATAGCTATAGCTGTATAAATTATGCCATATAAAAGTCCTTTAACTACTACTCAGGTCGGCTAAAGCAATACATGTTTAAGAGGGATTTCATAGATGGTACGAATTTGGAGTATTTGTGTGGTGTACATACCTTATACGATGTTTCATGTTACATAGTTCCCTGTGTGCACAGGTGAACATTGCAGGCAATGCGCATTCTAGGCTAGCATTACCTATATAAAAAAATCCTTTTTAACTCTAAAAAGAACTTGTATTTTATAAAGTCATTTTTTTTAAATAAATTTAAAATTATAATGAAGGTAATGATGGCGCCTGTCCAATGAAGTTAATAAGCGTCAACTACATAAATTTGTTTGCCATTTAATACTTTAAACAAAATGAAAGAAAATAATGGGAGTGATGCAGTCGTCCTATGTAAAGGATGCAATAATGTGCCTTATTGTATCAAAAACAGAGTCTAAATGTATATGACATTTTCTTACATGGGAATTAACGATGTATTTAGGCAATATATTATGTGACTAAACTACTTTCTCGAGCAATTCTTTTGCGGCACACGATTGTGCACGACAGTCTGAATAATTATGCATATATATACATTAATCCACATACAAAACAATATCATAACACGTTGAAATATAAGCGGAATAGTTTGTTTGTTTGAACCCGCAAATCTCTGAAACTACCAATTATTTTTGCGCATGATAGACTATTTCTCGAATAAGGTTATAGGCTATTTAACATCACGCTATGGGCGACGGGAGCAGAGCAGTAAGCAAAGACGTGAATGAAACGGCGCCGCAGAAAGCTAGTAGCATGATAAAGAAATTGTGTATTTAAGCGGTAGATTATATTGATATAATCAGATGGCAAACAAGCATATGGTCCACCATTAAGGAGTTATCGTGCCTGGAACACCGGGAAGATCAGTGCCTTGCTGACACTTCTTGTTAATTACGTTTCTACACAATAAGGCAGTTAGGGATATGGTTATGCTAATCTACTTCCACTCATGTCACAATACGCTCATGTTTTCATGATTTCGTGTACTTTGTGCAAAGTGTTCTGCAAATCAATCAGTAAACTGCTTATAGAAAACACACACTTCTTTTTATCTTGAACCAAAACTGGCCAGGACTAGAAACTTTTGATTAAAATAATACTATACTAGTTCTGGGTCTTTTTGTGTTGCATAAAAAGCATTCCACAAAACCTATTATGGGCTACTAAGCCAGCAATTTGCACGATAGTAATAAGGATGGTGTGTGCCTTATCCACAGGGCCATTGCTAGTCTAAATGGCCCTGTAGATAAGGCACCCGATTCGTAAACACGAGGTAGTGGGTTCGAATCCGGGCAAGTACCAATGTGATTTTTCAAATCTACCGTACCTACTTTTTAAGTTTATCTTGGACATTTCTGACTGACGGTGAAGGAAAACATCGTGAGGAAACCTGGGCTTAAAAGTCTGAAATTGCCAATCCGCCTTGAGCAAGCGTGGAGATTAATGCTCATTCCTTCTCTATGTGAGAAGAGGTCTTGCCCTGCAGTGGGACAGTAAACAGGCTGGTATTATTACACCATTGCTGGATCTTCCTGACTGCTTACTGCTTACCATCAGACTAATAGTCATTTAGATAGAAGGAAGGCGAGGTAGGGGAAGACCACGGATTAGCTATATTAGCCATTTTTTTTCTTTCCTCATCCCCTTCTCCGTGGTCGGCAACAGCTTGGTTGTGTTTTCTAAGCATTATTACTTCTGCGATGCTTGGAAAACACAGCCATCTCTTACGGTTACCGCCTACCATATCAGGTGGGCCGTATGTTTGTTTGCTACCAACGTAGTACAAAGAAAAAACAGGTGCTGATGTCATGTTGTATATAGAGGTTAAGTAGATGGAGAGAGAAGTGGCGGGAATGGCATCAGTTCCACCGACAAGAGTCCAACTGTTAAATTATGGATAGATGAGTATAAAGAAAGTCATTTAACCTAGTCTATTAAAAATAGCCAATAATTAAATAAACTAAAAGGAACAGTTTGTTTGATTGAATTGTAATCTCTGAAACTAGCATTCTTTTTACGTATGATAGTCCAGTTCTTGAGGAAAGTTATAGGCTATGTAACATCACGCTACTGGCGACGGGAGCATAGCAGTAACCAAAGACGCGGTTTCTAATATGGCCTTTTGTAGTTTCGACCTTTGCACCTGATATAATCAGCACTTTTATTATTTGCTTTACCTGTCATAAATTATAGATAACTTATCGAATGATATTAGCACAGATTTCATTGCTTTTTACATTGTGTGACATTATCAAAACCATTCACTTTGGGCTATCAGTGGTGTATGTATAAGTAACAAAATACATTAATAAATTAGCTTCCTTGGAAGGCTAATATCTAGAAACAAAAGCCAGGCAAATACTCAATAAGACTATGCCAAAATTAGCAAATGTGATGCTAGGGAATGAGTAAAATGAAGAGATATAGCACAAAAGTTCTTGAAGAGTCGAAAACTCGTGTGTAAAACCTCAACTCTAAGATAAGGTTTAAAGCATCTACTGGATATGATCATAGCCCTATGATTAATGAGGGTGTTTAGAAAAATTTCGCTACCAGATGGCGCCACTATATAAAGCGAAAGAGTTTGTTTGTTTGAACGCGCTAATCTCTCGAACTACTAGTCGGATTTGAATAATTCTTTTTGCGTATGATAGCCCAGTTCTCGAGAAAGCTATAGGCTATGTAACATTACCCTACTGGCGACGGGAGCAGAACAATAACCAAAAATATAACTGAACAACTGAAACCGCACTTCGGAAAGCTAGTATATTAATATACTATTTTGTTTCAGGCATCCACAGCCTTGTTCTTATGGACAGGTGTGAAAGGCACAAATTTCTACAAAAAGTATATATTTGCCGGGTACACTCTAGCCAATGTTTTTGAAGCACTCATCTACGGTACAGGAGTTATCACTAACTTGCCCGTTTGTTTGTATAATATTTATAAGTAAGTATGTTACATAATATTATTTTATTATTTTTACTTTAGGATTAGCTTTAAGTAATGAATTCCTAGATTTCACTACCTGCCGTCAGGCAGAGTAAAGTCACTTCGGTAGAAAAATTAAAAAAGGAAATCCTTCCTCAATTTTATACAATATTGGTAGGAAGAAAAAGGAAAAAAGTATGAGGGAGGTAAAAGAAGACGACTGAGAGGGATATTGGGTCTTCGGCATTTTTATTTACCTGACTAAATACATTAGTATGAAAACTAAAACTTCTATGTGAGGGTTGCACTTTCCCGGTCAATCCAGCCCATTCCTATAGAAATCAGCAAAGGTCTATTATCATATCCTATTAATACTATAAATGCGAAAGTTTATGTGTGTGTGTTTGTTACCACTCAGCGCCTGAACGGCTGAACCGATTTCGATGAAAATTGGTATGTAAACAAATTCGATGGACATAGGCTACTTTTCATCCCAAAAATTGGTCTGGTCCCCGAGAGATACAACAAAACATATTTTACGCGCGACCGAAGCCATGTGGCGCAGCTAGCCAGGAATAATTTTATTCTTTTTATTCCAGATCATACAAACTACGTACAGGCAAAATGAGAAGTGCAACAGAAGCATTAAGACCTCTATGGTCATTCCTGACCGTGTTCCTAGTATGTTCAGTATGGGTTCACAAGTCCAGTCGTCTACCTGAATATGACCTGAGAGCTCTGTTTTTACTCTGTGGAACCCTCTTCAGTAATGTTGCTGTAAGTACACGAGAATATAACTGATGTAGCACTTTTCTGATAATGCAAATGATTTTGAGCTTTAATACTGTGGATTAAATATCATATTGGCTTGTATAATATCTCAACAACTACACACAACGCCATGTATACCCAAGGTAAGCATAATTATTATAGCGCAAATTAAATGCGGCTTCGAGGTTCAGTAAAAAGGTAATTGCCAGGGCTAAATTCGAATTCGTCGGCAGAATTGGCGAGCGACTTCCGAGCCTTCCCTCTGGGACTCGCGCCTTCTGGCCGCTTGCTAAAGCTGCCGAGGGAAATTTTTGTCAGTCGTCTTTGCCACCACTTCGTAAGCCGGATAATAACTTGGCCCAAAGTGCAAAAGAGAAAGCCGACCTCTTGGACGCTCTATTTGCCTCTAACTCGACTATAGACGACGGAGACGCCACACCGCCTACCATCCCCTGGTGTGGCATTACAATGCCGGAAATCTGTTTTACACAGAGAGAGGTCCGGCGGAAATTGCTTTTTCTAGACGTCCATAAGTCGAGTGGGCCAGACGGCATATGTGGTGCTTAAGCAGTGTGCCCCTGAGCTGTGTCCGGTATTGACGCGTCTTTTCGAACTTTCATATTCCACTAGGCGAGTTCCGTCTTGGTGGAAGGCTGCCAATGTGCATCCGATGCCCAAAAAGGGCGATAGTAGACCCATCGAATTACGGGCCTATTGCTATAACCTCCCTTCTCTCAAAAGTGATGGAGCGCATTATTAATAAGCGGCTATTGGGATACCTAGAGGATCACGATCTGGTTAGCGACCGACAGTACGGCTTTTGCCGTAATCGCTCAACTGGTGATCTTCTAGTGTATCTCACGCACCGCTGGGCGTTAGCCATCGAGAGTCAAGGAGAGGCACTGGCTACTAGCCTGGATATAGCAAAGGCGTTCGATAGGGTCTGGCACCGGAGCCTTCTGTCGAAGTTACCATCTTACGGGCTCCCCGAGGGGTTGTGCCAATGGGTTGCCAGCTTTTGGACCGGCAGAAGCATAAGAGCTGTCGTCGAGCGTCTCGCAAGGCTCCGTACTATCCCCGACGCTGTTTTTGCTGCATATCAATGATATGTTGTCCATCGACAATGTTCATTGCTATGCAGACGACAGCACTGGGGATACGTATTACACGGGCCGGGCGAACACCCCTCGTTCCATTGTGAAGGAAAGTCGAAAAAGACTTGTGTCTGAAATCGAGAGCACTCTTAACAGAGTCTCTGATTGGGGACGACTAAATCTAGTCCTATTTAACCCCACCAAGACACAAGTCTGCGCGTTCACCGCTATAAAAGCTCCATTTGTAGATACTCTGCAATTCCAAGACACAGCCCTTACAACATTTGAAAGCCTTGGGATCCTTGGAATCGACATCTCCAGCAGCGTCCAGTTCCGCCGTCATTTGGAGGCTAAAGCCAAGTTGGCATCCAAAAAGCTCGGTGTGCTCAACAGGGCGAAGCGGTACTTCAGTGCGGGGCAAAGACTATTGCTTTACAAAGCTCAAGTTCGTCCCCACATGGAGTACTGCTGCCATCTTTGGGCGGGAACACCCGGATACCAGCTTGGGCCCCTTGACGCGGTCCAAGGGCGTGCTGTAAGAGTTGTTGACAATCCCAGGCTAACAGGCGGTATTGAATCACTAATCTTAAGGCGAGACGTTGCCTCCTTATGTGTATTCTATCGCCTGTACAATGGGCTGTGTTCTGAGGAATTGTTTAGGATGATGCCAACGGCCACTTTTTATCATCGCACCTCCCGCCATCGGCTAGGCATCATCCTCACACCTTAGAACCTCTTAGGTCCCGTACAGTGAGGTTTCAGAGAAACTTTCTCCCTCGTACGATAAGGTTGTGGAATGAGCTCCCCGTCGAGGTTTTCCCGAGAGACTACAACATGGAGTTCTTCAAGAAAGGAGTTAAAAGGTTTTTAACAGGGTCGGCAACGCGCTAGTGATGCACCTGGTGTTGCAAGCGTCCATAGGCTACGGTAAATGCTTACCATCAGGCGGGCCGTATGCTTGTTTGTCACATTAGTCGTATAAAAAAAAAAGCGTGTGTTATGGGTTAATATTTTTTTTTTGTAAATATATACATGTTATACATACTCAAAAAACCCAGACCAATGCAAATAGACATGTTCATGCACACAAATATTTGCACTGATCGGGAACCAAACCTGCGATCTCTGCATAGTAGTCCATACACAGTACCACCGAACCAAAGAGGCAGTCAAAATATGAATTTATAGAGCTGGTAAGACGGTCATTTCTTACGCTACTATATTAATACAGATATAGTAGTTAATCCATTATGAAGAAGCTGCGTTTTAAGCTAGCTTACCAATAACAACTTTATTTCTAGTGTCGTCTGATAGTAAGTCAGATGAGCAATCAGCGTTGTGACGGTATCAACTGGCTGTTCTGGCCGCTCACTACTTGCGCCACTATATCTATACTGCTGCCCCGTTATGAAGTTGCTGCGTTTTACGCTATGACGGTGTTAGCTGTGATCGCGCATGTGCATTATGGGAGCTGTGTGGTAAGTGTTATTCATTTTTTTTTTTTTTTTTTTTTTTTTTTTTTTTCATTTAATTCAGATAATTACATCCATATTAGGTAAGTAGGTACATCATTAAAATTATTATAATAATGTGGATATATTAATGTGGATGTACTTTTTCTTACTTGATTATGTCCATTATTCAACATAAGCCTCTTTTAAAAGAGCTTTCTGGAACCACCTCTACTCTTCCCATAAGAGTTGTAAGAAGCGTCTAAAGAAATATCAAGTCATGTTACCGTCCAAGACAGTAGGTTTAGCAGTCCCCGGCACTCCCGAGTGTCAAAGCTCGGTGTTTCGTATTAGTTATCACTGTTAATCCTGGTTTACAGGAGTCACAGTGATAGGCATGTGGAATTGTCTATAGCCGTGTTACCATGGTGACTATAGCAAACGCCTAAGGGAGAGGCTGCAGAAGCCCTCTGCAAGCTGATGATGATTAGTGAAAAATAACTATCACTTGAAAACAAGTTCAATGTCCCAAGGACTTAGAAACAAATTGCTTCGAGTCTTCTAATACTTACTTTGATAATAATAATAATAATAATAATAATAATATTCTACCACATTCACACAGCGCCATTTAGCCCCAAATTAAGCAATTATATTTGCTTGTGTTATGGGTACTAAACAACTTATATACTACTTACATACATTTTTTTTTGTAAATACATACATATTATAGATAATTTACACCCAGACACAGAACAAACAATTATGCTCATCACACAAAGGTTTGTCCTGGGTGGGAATCGAACCCACGACCTCCGGTTTAGCAGTCAGGGTCACTAACCACTAGACCAACAGGCCAGTCAGAATATTTGATAATTTGATGGTCGAACATTTCAGCGCTAATGTTGGGTCTAGGAGACCAAGCTGGGGTCTGTCAGATCTGACTATGGTCTGATAGACCAAATTGAAGTCTGAGCAGATTTTTTTGTAAAATGATATAAAACACAATTATTGAATGTTTATTTTACTTCCAGGTCCGTCAAATGTGCAACCACTTCCGAATAAGCTGCTTCTATATAAAACAACGAACAGATTGACTCTTAGATGACAATGCGTGCTAGATGACATATATTATATTAACACAACATTATGTACTTTATCATAACTATTCTTATTTAACTGAATTATTGTATGTACTTTAAAACCTCAATGCGGAGGTCTGGAGTTCAATTCCGGGGTCTGGTAAGTTGATATTGGAAAATTATCAATATTAGACCGGTGTCGAGAGTAAATGGCAAAATAATCGCTCAAAACCACAACCTGGGCATTATTTATCTCTGCTTACCCATTTAGATAAAAAGGCGATATTATGTGAAGTAAAATAATTCAGTTGTATTAAATTCCTCATTTTATAGTAAAATAAACCTTCGCCTTTATATTAAATTGCCTAGATATTTACAGAATTGCCCGATAGTAGTAAACTATTCAATGTGGTAAATAAATTAAGGTTACATACGTGTTATGCTCTCTTTTTAAAGATGGCGAAATTTTTTTTTCTCCTTTAAAAAATAATGGAGTTGAGTAAGTACAATTTATATCATACTGTTACGTGTCAGGATGGGGTTCGAGGTAAAATGCCAGTTACGCGTTAATGAGTTTATTAGAGACTCGCACAATACACTAACAGTAACAAAATAATGCAACAAACACTTATACTGCACTATCACGCTTCGTATATCGCTCTTCGTAAACTTCCGTATCGCTTAGATGTTCGCTCGAGATCGCTGTATTCACAACTGAACGAAGTGCCGACGTTCGAATCCTTTTTATAGTCATTCAATAAATTTCTAGAACCTTCCCGTTATTACCACAAAGATGCCGACAATTCTCGAACACAGAACAATGAGTGTAGGTACTTAGCTACGACGCGTAGGTATGCCTACCGCCGATGGTCTATTGTTATATGTGTAGGTAGGTACATGCAAACGTTCTAGCGTAGGTATTTGTCGTATACGTGTAGGTAGGTACTTGCGAATGTTCTAGAGCGTAGGTATTTGTCGTACACGAGTAGGTAGGTACTTGTGAACGTTCTAGAGCTTAGGTATTCATCGTACACGAGTAGGTAAGTACTTGCGAACGCTCCAGCACAGGCAATCGTCGCAACATTGCCCCCCTCTTAATCATGCTCGTCCCGAGCAGCGTTAGAACCGTGATAGGGTGCTAGTCGATCGATGTGGACGATCTTCGGCTTCTTTCTATCGCCTTGTCTTATGCGATATGTCACGTCATTGATCCTTGTGATCACTTTATAGGGACCCTCCCAGCGGGCCTGTAGCTTCGGTGACTTGCCGATTTTCCTGAGAGGATTATGTAACCACACGAGCGTACCTTCCTCGAAGCCATGAGTACTTGCTTTCCTGTCATAACGAGTTTTCATCTTCTCACTAGCCTTGAGGTTGTTATCTCGCACTAGATCATGTGTCTTATCCAGCTGTGCCTGCAAGTTTGCGACGTATTCTACTGTCGGCTTTGGCGTATCAGGAGGTGTTCCGGTAATCAAGTCTACTGGTAGGCGTATCTCTCTTCCAAAGTTGACTTTGGCCGGCGTAAATCCTGTAGTGTCATGAACCGCGGACCGATATGATAGCAGGAAGAGTGGAATGTAACGGTCCCAGTCTCGTTGATGGTCTTCGACAACCTTGGCCAGATGGTTTTCTAAAGTCTGGTTGAACCGTTCTACCATGCCGTCAGACTGCGGGTGCGCTGGTGTTGTCCGTGTTTTATGTATGCCGAGTAGATTACACATCTCTTGAAACAGGGCTGACTCGAAATTTCTTCCCTGGTCACTATGCAGTTCCAACGGCACACCAAATCGACACACTACTTCCTGGATCAACTTTTTGGCCACGGTCTGAGCCTCTTGGTTTGGTGTCGCAAACACTTCGGGCCATTTGGTAAAGTAATCTTGAACTACTACTATAAAGCGGTTGCCGTCTTCTGTCACGGGAAATGGTCCAGCTACGTCAATGGCAATTCTCTCCCATGGGGCTCCGACACTGTACAGCTGTAGCTTGCCTCTTGATCTAGTACGAGGTCCTTTTACTGAAGCACACGTAGAGCACTTTCTGCACCACTCCTCGATGTCTTCCCGACAGCGTACCCAGTAGAACCGTTCTCTCACCTTTACCAAAGTCTTCTTCACACCAAGATGACCACCTGATGCACCATCATGCACTAAGCGCAGAACAGGTGCAACTTTGTTTCTCGGGATCACCATCTGTAGAACTTGGTCCTTCCCGTCAGGTGATTCCCACTTTCTATATAGCACGCCTTGTTCCAAACTCAGACTGTCCCACTGAGCCCAGTAGGCCTTCGTAATTGGGCTTGCGGCTGATACGTCCTGCCATTTTGGTTTCCGACCCTGAGCCTTCCAGTCCATTATCAATTTAAGATCTCTGTCCTCTTTCTGTGCCTTACTGACTTCGTGTTTGTCCCAGGATTCATCGGTCCCCTGAGTCTTGACAATTTTCACTACCTCCTTGGACTCATGCTTCAAACAGTGTTTACAATCCTGGGAGCATGGACGTCGCGATAAGGCATCAGCATTGGAGTGAATCCTTCCACTGCGGTGTTCTATTACAAAGTTGTACTCCTGTAGTTGTTCGATCCATCTCGCGACTTGGCCTTCAGGATTCTTAAACTGGAGTAGCCACTTCAGTGCCGCATGATCTGTTCGTAGTGTGAACTCTCTTCCCAGCAAGTATTTATTAAAATGTTGTAAGGTCTTCACAACTGCTAGTAATTCACGCCGAGTTACACAGTAGTTTCTCTCAGGCTTCGATAAAGACTTGCTGAAGTATGCGATGACCACTTGCTGACCATTTTGCTCCTGAGATAACACACCTCCGATTCCAGTATTACTGGCGTCTGTGTCCACAATAAATCTGCCTTCTCTATTAGGGTAGCACAGGACTGGAGCTGAACACAGCAATTCTTTGAGTCGTGTAAACGCACGTTGACAATCCGAGTCCCAAACGAAGTTCCTCTTTTCTTCTGTAAGGTGGTGTAATGGCTTGGCTATTTCAGAGAAGTTCTTCACAAAACGCCGGTAGTAAGCACTAAGTCCCAGAAAGGCTCTAACTTCGGTTTTAGTTTTTGGTACAGGCCACTCTTGCACCGCTTTTATTTTGTCTGGGTCCGTTTGAACACCTCTATCCGAAATAATGTGGCCTAAGAATGAAACTTCTTTCTTGAAAAAGGCGCACTTCTTCGGATTAAGTTTCAAGTTTGATTCACGAAATCTCTTGAACACTTTCTCAAGATTCTTGCGATGTTCCGTGAAACTGCGTCCCATAACTATTACGTCATCTAAGTACACCAGACAGGCATCTCCCAAAAGACCCACTAGTACGCGTTCCATAAGCCTTTCAAACGTAGCTGGTGCATTACACAATCCAAATGGCATTACTCGGAACTGCCACAGGCCTTTGCCAGTACCGGTGGTAAATGCAGTCTTCTCCTTATCTTCTGGCCGGAGTTCCACTTGCCAGTAGCCACTTTTCAGATCTACCGTAGAGAACCACTTCATGCCTCCAAGCATGTCCAAAGTGTCGTCAATACGGGGCAAAGGATAGCTGTCTTTCTTGGTCACGTTATTCAGCATCCTGTAGTCTACACAAAACCTAGTACTGCCATCTTTCTTCTTCACGAGTACCACAGGTGAAGACCATGGGCTGGATGATGGCTCTATGATCTTGGTTCGTGCCATATTCCCAATCAGCTCGGCTACTTCTTGTTCTTTTGCTAGTGGCACTCGTCTAGGTCTTTGTTTAATAGGTTGTGTAGCACCTGTGTCGATCGGGTGTTTCACTAACCCCGTTCTTCCAAGGTCGTTTTCTTCTTTAGTGAAAATGTCCTTGTAGTCCAGTAGCAGCTTCTCTGCTTCCCGATATTCGTTGGGTGACAAACTTTTCTTCGTGGTCTCTAATAACGGGCCCATATGGTTTGCGGAAGAGGCAGTCTGGACGTTCTCTTGGATCTTCCTTAGACTGCTCACAGCCTCACATCGTCCCACGATCACGTTCTTCCGTAACAACATCGCCGAATTGCTAAGGTTGGCAATTTTAACTTTTGCTCCACTTCTAGTCATTACCAAAGTTCTGGCTGTAATTCGACTGGTATGGCGCCCAGGATCTTCCACTATGACGCAACGATCAGCCGCTATACCCTCAGGAAACCTTAAATCGACTAAGGTTTCTGACCTTGGTGCCAAGGTTATCGTTTTGGCACTGTAGACCGCTATTGAAGAACAGCCTTCTAGAAAGACCTCTTGGTCTGGGAAGCTTAAAACACCTTTAGCAATATCGACAACGCACTGCTGCATTCGTAGGAAGTCTAAGCCGATAATGCAGTCATCCGTTATGCTCGCCACCAAAACGGTTTGATGATAAATCTTCTCTCCTAGTTTGATTTTCACATCTGTAGCTCCAAGGACGGTCACTGGCTGGCCAGTCGCTGTTTGCAATTTGCAAGATGGTCGTGCGTCTTCCCACTGAATTGTTCGCCGCAGAAGTTCTGGTCGTACGATGGTCTTCGACGCGCCCGTATCTATCGTAAGGCGAACAGGTTTACCATTTATTTCTCCAGCTGTTACCAGGCTATTGCCGTCACATGCCTGTGATACTTGCACTGTGGGGGCTTGACGTAACCCAGCCAGTGCCCGCCCCGCGGCCCTGGCTCCGATTAGTTTAACGAATCTTGACTAGCGTCAACCTGAGTAGTGGTTGACACCGTTCTACTTCCTCTCTGGGCCGAACAGTTAATTCGGATATGTCCTCGCTTGCCGCATCCGTAGCATATAGGCTCACCCCTTGGTCTAACAGCTGCAACAACTTCCCGTACTTTATGCGACTTGTAGTCATTTCGCACAGCTTCCACCTCAAGGGCATGTGCTAAGGCCGCATCTAAACTTGTATGGTGTGCCAACCGAACAGTTGCTCTGACCTCAAGGTCTCTTATACCATCCACAAAAGCTTGCACCACTGTCGGGTCCACAGATGATGTACTGGAGGCATAGGCTCGTCGTACCAGGCGTTCAATTTCAGCAGCCCATTGTTGAAGTCCCTCACTCGACTTCTGAGTTCGATCCTTCAGCTGAGCTCGATAAACATGCTCCAGGTGCTTATCGCCAAATCGAGCTTCCAATGCCTTAAGGAGTGCGTCTAAGTTTCGTCGGTCAGCAGGTAAGTTCTCTAGGATCAGCAGTGCATCCCCTCTAAGTGCCAAAGTAAGCGCCGTCAGTGCGTGATCATCTTCCCATCCATTTCCTTTGGCAACTACCTCGAACTGGTGTCGAAAGGCCGTCCAGGAAGACGAGCCGTCAAAGGAGGGCAGTTTGAACTTGGGACCTCCGGAAGTGACTGCCGCGGCCATTGGCGTAGTGCTTGAATATAGGACCTTGGTCTTCTGCAGCTCTTTAATCATCTTGTCATGATGGTTCATGGTGGTCTGGACATCTTCGAGAATTTCATTATGTTTGCTGGTGCGTTTTTTTACCACTTCAACGTCTTCTTGAAGAGTACTGATGACGGTGCTGAACCGTTCCAACTTAGAGTCCATCATTTCTTGAAGGTCCTCTCGGATAGCCTGGCGTTGGCGCTCTTCAGCTTGGCGTTGGCCTTCCTTCAACTCCTCCATGGCTTGACGTTGCCGTTCTTCAGCTTGGCGTTGGCGCTCTTCAGCTTGGCGTTGGCGCTCTTCAGCTTGGCGTTGGCCCTCCTGTATAACGGCTAAAAGTGACGACATGTCGAAGCCAGAGCTCATACCCGTCGACGCCGCAGAAGTGCCCGGATCACTGAATACTGCTGCGCTAGACTCTTCAGTATCGGCCATAATCGATGGTTCACGAGTTTCGTCTACCGCCGCCTGTCGTCGAGTGCGTACTCCCTCGTCGCGTGGTGTGACTGGCATTCTCACTTCTGTCACCAATTGTTACGTGTCAGGATGGGGTTCGAGGTAAAATGCCAGTTACGCGTTAATGAGTTTATTAGAGACTCGCACAATACACTAACAGTAACAAAATAATGCAACAAACACTTATACTGCACTATCACGCTTCGTATATCGCTCTTCGTAAACTTCCGTATCGCTTAGATGTTCGCTCGAGATCGCTGTATTCACAACTGAACGAAGTGCCGACGTTCGAATCCTTTTTATAGTCATTCAATAAATTTCTAGAACCTTCCCGTTATTACCACAAAGATGCCGACAATTCTCGAACACAGAACAATGAGTGTAGGTACTTAGCTACGACGCGTAGGTATGCCTACCGCCGATGGTCTATTGTTATATGTGTAGGTAGGTACATGCAAACGTTCTAGCGTAGGTATTTGTCGTATACGTGTAGGTAGGTACTTGCGAATGTTCTAGAGCGTAGGTATTTGTCGTACACGAGTAGGTAGGTACTTGTGAACGTTCTAGAGCTTAGGTATTCATCGTACACGAGTAGGTAAGTACTTGCGAACGCTCCAGCACAGGCAATCGTCGCAACAATACACTTACTGACTGCTTACCATGAAGCAGAGTGGAGGCATATCTGAAGGATATAAAAAAACCGATTTTTTTTTATAAATCTTTAGTAGTTTAAACCTAAGTGCTAATCGCAATCTATGGACATTATTGTGTTTTTTAAGCTTGTGAAAACATTGCTAACAAAACGAAACCAAGCTATATTAGGCAAACCAGATACTACCTAATTTTATTTGATTTTTTTAAATATAACTTCTGCACAACGCTATCTAGTCCCAAGTAAGCATAAACCAAGTAAATATAAACATTTTAAAGACCTTTAAGAGGGCGCTTGTTACGGGATAGGCACTTAAAATCTAATTAAAGATATAAAGGCGAATAAATCACGCAATGACCAACAGCCGATAATAAAATAAATGTACATTATGTTGTTTTAATTTTATTATGTTATTTATAAAGATTGTACACATAGTATTATATAAAAGCAAAATTATCTAAAGGTAGATACATATCTGAACACAAATACAGACAATCATAACGCATGAGAACTTAATAATACATAATTATTATTATATTTTATCTAATAATGCACGTAGATTACTCATAGGTCGAAGATGTGGATTTACCTTGTTATGTAAGAGTCACTCGTGTTCGAATAATCGACTAAGTACCAATATATTTTAGTCAAAAATCAACCTTATGTTTAACTTAGAGAGTTTATTTTCACAAGGTCTTTTTCCTATTGTAATCTTTACAGTGATATTTCAGTGATAATTTTCAACTTTCGCCAGTAGATAACGTGTACATCTTTATTGTTATGTACACGTTATCTACTGGCGAAAGTTGAAAATTATCACTGAAATAGTGATATTTCAGTGATAATTTTCAACTTTCGCCAGTAGATAACGTGTACATCTTTATTGTTAGATTTCATAGCACGTATTGTCTAATTTATTATAGTTATATACCAATTGATTTGGTATTTTCTAATAATTGTAATGTTGGAAATGGTTATTAACAGTATTAACCGGTTATTGTGCACTTAATCCACGTTTTAGTAGATTATTTATCTATAGTTAATACTAATTATTGCTTTTCTAACACTATTTTTTATATTTTAAGCTTATTGTCATAATTTGCTATTACTACTGTTACTAATTTCTTACTATGACAATTTAGTGTCAAGTAAGGGTGACGCATTTTATGAATAGTGTTAATATAACCGGGTATTTAAGTTAATACACATTTCCAACAATACACTTTTAAACTATTTATTAAGCTACATGAATTGAGGAATGGTCGATTAATGCATTATTTTAAACAGTATTAGCATTGAGATTAAAATATTATAGTTAGAATGTGATTCGAAAAGTAAACATTTATTGAAGGGTAGCGGTAAAAAAATGTGACGTGTATGTGTTATACCTTTTGTTACCGGTTATTTTTTTTATAAATACAGACATTATACATAGAAACACCCAGAATGTTCTGTTTCTAAACAAATGTGTTAAGACGCAAATAAATGAATCGTTACTCGCTTAATTTGTGAATAAAGATCTTTAGTTATAATTTACTTTTATATTAAGTAGTATTATTTATAGTATTGATTTTTATATAAATTGTTATATACTTTAAACTTTATTAAATTATTTTATTTTTTCAAAAGAAAGTTATAATCCCAGTGGTCACAAAATTTGTTAACTGTATAAAAAAATCTGTGATTACAAAACAAATAGTTCAACCGCCACAGACATAGCTTTTTGAAAAAAATATATTCTGTGGGTTTACAAGAGGTTATATCAAAAATGGTGGTAAAAAAAATAATATTTGTCCATTCCTCAATTTGTTTTTTTATTTAATAAGACCAAACAACTCAGCATTATATTTATATCACTGTTTTAATTATTTTTATATTTTAGACCTAATTTTGGTATAAAAATAGTTAAATACATTGTTTTCGATGTTAAGTGTATAATTGAGATAAACGTATGTTTCTTTCGAACCCAAATAATAATCTATGGTCGTTATAAGACATTAAACATTGTGTAATTATGAGATATTCAAGTATTTAATCGAAATTATATTTAAACTTTGTATTATTAAAGAAACGGTCTCTATGTAAAACAGGTGTAAATATATGTCGCTTTTTACATAGAGCTTATTTAAAAGTATTGTAAAGATATTTTTATGATTATGCACAGGCAAATTTACTTGTATAAATCAAAGAACTACGAACTGGAAAACAATGTTAATGGCATCTGCCAGAAGATCTTTTAAGTCATAAACTAAATAAATTCTTATCAGGTCGTGTATCAACATATGGAAAATGTGTTCACACTGCGTTTTCCAGTTCGTGGTCAAAAACTACTTCAGAACTTACTACACCAAAGCTCGATTCTATTACGATCTCGTAAGAAAACGCTTAACATTGCTCGACTATAATACTGTTATGCGAATAAGACCGCCGTAACTGCATGCTTCAAGCTACGCGAAAATCATTTTTATTATGTCCTAATTAAGGTCTACTTTCCAAAAACTTATGTTACACAGTTACGGCATTATTGATAAGCAGAGCAGTATTATGTACTTAATAAATTATACTCAATGATTTTTGAAAGTATTTTTGTTTGATACAGCATTGTTATATTATCAAACCCACCATAAAATTAGTATTTAAGTAAAATATTATGTTAAAAGTAAATTTATTGACACTACTGTCATGAATAGTCGTTGATGCATTAGTAGGTACATCGGAAACTTGTTTTTTGTATAAAAGCGTACACTCTATTGGCGATAGAAGTGTAAATCTAGCTTAAATAAAAATATTGTTTTTCTATGCATCTTGGACTATAGGCAATTATATTTTGTCATGCATCATGAGTTTATGGTTTATGTTTTCGAACAATAGGTAATGTAAAGGCAGTCTTGAGAAATATATTGTTTCAAGACAGAAATTTGTGAATGGCTTTATTAATAATTATCGATGTGAAAAAGAAGTAAATAGGCTACTGAATATAACTTACAAGTTTTCCGCGGCGCGATTTCACTCGCATCTTTGCTTACTGCTCTGCTTCCGTCGCCAGTAGCGTGATGTTATATAGCCTATGACCTTCCTCGAGAACTGGGCTATCAAACGTATATAGAATTTTTTAGGTCCGATTGGTAATTCCAGAGATTAGCGCGATCAAACAAACTTTTCCGCTGTAGATAATAGTATAAATAGGTAAATTTAGAAAAATCAGCCATTTTGAGATACTTTTATTTCAGAATTCAGTTGTTATAATCTATCTTGCCTTTAAATTAATCTTGATTGTAGATGTAATTTGACGTTACAGATGTCTTTAGCTGTATAATTAAAATACTCATGAGATAATTTCAATAGATTTGATATCGCAGTACCATTGAAAAAAATCCTGAGATAAGAAATATATTTTAATTGGGCTTTTTAAGGAAGACATGAGATTTTCAGGGTATGTAAAAATTTGTTTTTTTTACATTTATTTAAAGTTTAAGTTTCTAACAGCCTTTTTTGTTTCTGGCAAGCTAAGCGTTGTTTGTATAGATGGCGATTGGCGCCTTTTTACAGATGACATGTCACAAGGCAGTATTTCATGCTAGTTTTTCTCATTGTATGAGTATTTAGCTAGAAAAATGTCTTTATAGACTCAAAGGTGTCCGACAAGGAATGGTACAAAATGATTGAACTTTTTTTATTATGAACGCTTCGCCTGCATATTTTCTTTGCTCGCAAATAAGAATTGAAACAAAGTTAAACGGAATTTAAATTGACAGTATAACTTGATGTTTAATATAAATTGTATTTTACTTATTTGTAAGTAAGTTACTCTGAGTGTGTGTGTGTTTAAGACATATTCTTTTGACTCGAGAATTTTATTACCATGATGCTAACTTCTACAGACTAGTTGAGTTTTTTTTACTACCTATGCAGGCTGACTAACTCTTATCTGTGCTTAGCATGGAGTAAAGCCAGCCTATTAAGCGCCAATATTATGTCATGACATACTACATCTTAGTAAAAATTGAATGAGACGCAATAAGAGCCTTTCCTATGACGCAGATTTGTGCCCGCAAGCGCGCATGCCATCATTTCATACATCGAATGTATGCTACATGCTCGCGGGCACGAAATGCATGCGGGAGAGGCCAGGTTCGGCACGCATGTGGATATAAACATGTGTGACAGAAAATTACTTATAATAAAATAATTTGTCGTCGAATTAGTTTCATCACAGTAAAAGAGGATTTAATAGACTTATTGATTTTCATCTATTTATCGAGCTACTAGCAGTTAAGTTATAACTGTTACCATAAAAGATATCTATATAATGGTTTCAGACTGAATGTGAGTCAGGGTAACTAGAGAGAGATGGAACTAGATAATTGCGTGCATTTGAGTGAGATAGTGATAGATTTGTCATAATACCAATGTCAAGGTACCTAGAAAAATCAGTAGTAACAGTATACAGCAAAGCAGTATTATTTTAACATAATTCGTGTTTTGTCTTTTTCTTTTATACCATTAATAACAAGGATAGAGACAAAGAAAGCATAAAATAAGATTGCTATGAGGTTGCCGTAGACCCTGGTGTCGCAAAACGATACTAGATGAAAAATGCTCTCGAAAATGATAGTAAGTGATTCCTCACGCATGGTAGTAAGTACTAAAACACTACAAATATAGTAAAATATGTTTTTTCTTTTCACTACCTACAGTACAGATTTTCATAAAAAAATCGTATTTTTTTTATGAATAACTTCATATTACTCTTGCACAAATGCATGCAGTTCCAGTCGTGATTTATGGAACATATGTAAAGAACATGTTCTTCTCTTATTGCCTTGTGGTGATGAACTATATAATGTATGTAGCTAGCTAGCGCTTTTTACACAATGACACCCATCATTGCTTCTCCACTGTTAACCCTTATTATGGCAAATAAATATTGTCACAATAAATATTAGATGTAATTTGTTGTTTTATTTATTACTTAATGTGTTTAGTGGCAAAAAGGATACTTCTATTTTTTCAAGTAACCAATAACATGTTTGTTACAAATCATCGTAATTAAACTACTTTATAAAATTAATAAATAATTTATTTTCATTTTTTTATTCTACCTAAAATTCTTACATATTAAAATATAGAACAAGAACAATAATAGTGTACTGCCATGTTTTATGGCATGTGGAGCCTCAATTTTACAACCTATTTCAAAGTGACAACACTCCAGAGCAAAATAAAATAGCTGTAGGTGATTATGGAACACCTGGATGAATATAACAATTCAGTCAGTCTGTGCAACTAAGTTCAACGTTAAAATTGACTTTCTTATATGTGCGTAAGGGCTATTTTAGCTTGCACTGAACTTATAAACTAAATATTTAACTGAATGAAGTTACTTTTAATGAGACTACTTATTCTATTAACTATGTAACTGTTATTGGTGTAGTCTTAACAAGTGCAACAGTGTGTAACATTAGAAATAGTATTTATGATAAGAATACATAAATACTTATTTTAAAATCCTGAAATTGATTCATGAAAGATTGTAGCTTAACAACAAAATGGGATGGAATTATTATTTCCTACCTAAATTGTTGTAACTGTTAAATTGTTAGTAAATATTTGATAAACTGGCCTTTTCTAGTTTTATTTGTACTAACATACTTATTGAAATCTAAATCATGATATTGAAGCCCCCAAGGAATGAACCTGTATTATACTACTACTGGTTTATACTGTTATAACATTTATGGTATGTAAGGGTTGGTAAACCTATGCAATTTTATTCAGATTTATCTTCAATAATTTAAACCATTTTTACTTGTAACATTTTTGTTTTTTGGAAAATTTCTTGTGTTTTGGTAAAATAATATAAACATATGAGTAAAACTTCTGGTTTATGCGATTACAGATTTGGTAATTGTGAATTTTGACGTAAACATTTTACGTAACACACTGTAACAATTATTTAGCAAAGCTATTTTTGTCAATGATTTCCAAGAAATTTACAAGGATAATTCAGTAAGTAAATATTACCGGAGTTAAACTGCTAGGCCTAGATTGCTAAATATCAGTATCCTAAAAATAGTATAAAGACATTTCCGGTAATGTCTAATTTGGTGAATAACTAATTCTGTGTATATGTAATAGTTACAGTTAAATTATAAAATGGTTGGGTAAAAATTTGCTTTCCCGTTATGTAACAATGTTGTCATAGTTGCCTTTTGTTGAAAATATATATTCAAAAAACACTAAATCATTTTTCCTGTAAAATTTGATTTTTCCCCGGGGGTGTCGATATATAAACTTAAAATTCATAACTTGTTCATTTAAAAAATGTTTTGACACTATAGTAGGTATGTTTTGTAATCGTTCTATTATTAAAATAGTATGTTACATTCTTTTATAATCAGTTGTGCTCTCTAACTGCCTTGAAGAAATCCTCTTTTATTTTTTCTCTGTCTTCCACATTTGGTAAATAAGGAAATAATCCCTTTGCTTTCCTGTCCTGGTAAATCTTCCCCTTAAAAAAATATTATGTGATGAAAATCAATGTATAAAGCAATAATTGCAATGTTTATTAAACTCAAAGATAATCTTTATTAGAGACTTACCCAAAACTTCTTGCAAGTATTGTAATTATCAAAATAAGCTTCACATTTCGCCTGATCGTAATTGTTCTTACTTAAACATGCATAGGACTTTTCTTGTTCCTAAAACATTAAACATAATTTTTGTGTATTATTCATATACCATTTCACAATGTTTACATTTAATTTTATGTAACAATGGAAAACCTTAAGACAAGGGTTCAACCGCTCTGCATCTGTATTTTTCATCGTTTTTCAGATACTTAATAAATATTTACACTATGACTTATTTTGTTATCACAGAGAAAAAATAAAGTTTCAACTTTCAATAAAATTTGTTTTTCTATTTTGACCTGTGATTTTGACATTTGTCATCATGAAATGTTAAATTGACAATGATTGTCATTGTCAATTTATCATTTTCATTCATGGCACTAATGTCAAAATCACAGGTCAAAATAGAAAATATGTATTATCTATGTTTGAGTGTGTGTGTTTGTTACCTGCGCATAAACGGCTGAATCGATTTCGATCAAAATTGGTAGGTATGTAAATAGATTCTACTTAATAGAATAGGCTACTTTTTATTCTGAAAATCGTTCTGATACCCAAGGATACGAAACATAATTTATGGGCAGGCGAAGCCGTGGGTAGTGGTAGGCGACTCGAGTAAAAAACCCGGGTCAGCCCGGCCCGGGCTGTTCATCCAACCCGTTAGCCCGAGTTGATATTCTCGTTCAACGGGTGAATCGGTCGGTAGACAATATGACGTTCGCAAGGAGGAGGAGTGTGTTTCATATGCTTTTTTAAGCATCAAGATGGCGGGATTATTTCGAATTTAAAAAATATCACAAAGTGTTTCAAGTACTACTTATTATTATATTATTTGTACTTACCCTATACAATATGTAGATACCTCTAAAGGTAAAATAAATTTAATACTAAATCAAGACGTCACTGGTCATGCCTCTCTGAATGTTAACGCTTCATAAGATCTGGGGCCACTTCGGTGCCTCCGCCAAGTCGAGCAAAAAATGTGGCATGGCCGTACCATTCTTTTCCCGAAGCTGTTCGGGCCATTTTTGACCCCCTTGAACTTCGTTGCGGACAAAAGTAGTAGGTAGCCTGAATTTTCAGTAACCAAGCAGGCATTGTATAAACACGGTATATTTTAAATTACATTCAATTTAAAATTTAGGAATCATATCTAGCCAAAACTCGTAATTTTGACACTCGCTGACTGACCGATCATCAAAACTCTAAAGCACTTCTAGTAAACGTAGAAGCTTCAAATTGAGAATACAATTATTCTCAATCTATTTATTTAAAACATAAAAGATTTCTAATATTGATATAGTCACTCTAAGACTCGTATTTAAAAACCCACATCAGGTGTTAAGTTGAGTACGCGCACTTGAATCATACTTCTGTCTCTATCTAATTAGGGGCCCGAGACCGTAGTTAGAAAGAGACGGTATTAAGTACGCGTACTCAATACCTGAGCTTCGTTTATAAATACTACCCTAAGATGTTGTTAGGATAGCTAATTAAGTAAGTAATGACCTAAGATAGAAGGTCCCTTTAGTAGGTACTAAATAAATTATTTGACTTGGTATTACATAATGCAGAAATGAAACAAACAATCTTTCAAATAATCTAATATGTAATTATAAAATGTATAAATAAAATAAATCCACATAAGTATATAGCTCTCCCCCTCCCCCCAATACTATTCTTAATCTATTTCTAATAATTTTATATCGAAACTCGATACAACAATTTTTTATCTTTAGAAATAGAAATAGAAAAATATAATTCTATTTATTTTATTTATTTCTAAACACTGCGTCAAATGAACTGTAAAGACAACTGTCGTTAATTTGTTCTACATTTTTGTCAAAAGAACCAATCACAATGTGTCGTTTGAAAACACAAATTCATAAGTTACTTATGATTGGTCAGTTGTACGTCAAGTATTACTAATGCATGAAAAATGTTGTGTTATAGAACAAACCTAAACCTACTAAAATTACGACGCGAGTGGAATGGACACCGTCATATCAATAATTTAATAAAACTTTTGATATTTTACAATGTTGTGTTTGAAATTAAGTGCCTAAATCTTTAAACAGTAGTTTTATTAGTGTTAGGGTTTTATAATAAATGCTTTCGAGATGTCTAAGAACAAAATTGCGGCTCGCATTGACAGCCAAACCGTGGAAGTTAAAACTAAGGTAAGTGGGAAAGAATTTCTAATTTCTTTGACCATACTTGAAGAAACTCATACAAACTTTCGAACAATAAACATGTAAGTTAAAGCGTTCATTATTGTATTTATTTCCATGTTTTGTTTAAGTAGCATTTAATTTGTTGAAACGATTTAAAGCCATGTTGAGTAACAATGCGAAAAACATTGTTTGAGGATTACATTAAAAAAGGTAGCATTTCAAAATAGAATTTAATCTATATTACTTCTGTTGAAACTAGTTTTGTGTGCTAATAACTTGAAACTATGATTTCTGGAAATATTGCCTTCTTTCATGTTATCAAGACTAAGTTATTCATATTTACAATTTGTTCATATATAAAATGTATTACTTTAAGTACCTACATACAATATGTGTATATGAAAAATAAAACACAAGTAATTCCAAATTATTGGTTTATTGACTGGCAACTATGAAACTAGTTACACTAATGATCAAGTTTATCTAAAATAACTATCAGTACTGTGTGTGAAATTATTTGGTTTATCTGTCATATTGATCTCAATGCTACTATTTTAATTAATCTTTATGTGGTGGCAAACAAGCATACGGCTCACTTGATTATAAGTGGTAATCAAAATAAAGGTACTGCTTCTAAAAAAAGGTTAAGTTTTCCTCACAGTGTTCAGTTTTCTTCACCAATTTATTAATTAATGTAATTAGGGTTTAAGACATAGGACAATACACAACTTTTTTAACACTATCTAAGTCCTGCTCGCCTTCTATGGAAATAAATTACAGAAATTGTATGCACTTGTTTTATCAGTAGTTTAATAAAAGGGTCTAGTTTTAAAACCACTTATTGGTTTTATTGCCTATATATTGACTGCTTCTGTGGTTCGGTGGTACTGTGTATGGACTGCCACGCAGAGGTCGCGAGTTCGATTCCCGCTCAGTGCAAATATTTGTGTGCATGAACATGTCTATTTGCATTGGTCTGGGTGTTTATATGTATGTATTTACAAAAAAAAAGCAAGTATGTATATCCGCATTCTAGAACACATAACACAAGCATATAATATGCTTACTTTGGGTCTAGATGGCGTTGTGTGTAGTTGTTGAAATATTATTATTATTATTATTATATATATGTAACGTCGTGTTGCATTCGCGTCGCGTCGAAGTTGTATCGCGCGGTCCTCGATACGTCGCTACAAACATACCTCGCTTGCTCCCCGCCGCCCGCGCTGAGGCAGTCAATGCCGGTACCTAGTTTAGGCCGCGTCGCGCACGCTGTGATCGTGCGATAGACGCCATTATAACGTTGTTGTAGTGAGTAATTGTCTACCCCGTGATTGTATACACTGTTAATATAATGGAATAAACGTGCGATACCAACGAACTGTTGTTTTCCAAAAAATCCATTACAAATGGCGCCCAACTCGTGGCACGTGCTCCGCCCGTACGGCAAATAGGTACTTTCCTACGGAAAATCACCAACACGAGTGCGAAATCCACGCAAAGTTCACCTAGCTACGTGTTCTACCAAATAATCAGTGCACCTACCTACTGGACTATACCTTTATTACCGTTCACGTTCATCACCGAGTGTTATTCGTCGAGAAAATGCCGCCGAAAACACGCCGCGCACACGCGAACGAGGAGGAAATTGATGGTTCCAGTAGCGACGAGGGAAGCCACGCGGTTGCTAACCCCGCGAGTGTGAACACTATGGCTACGGCTACACCGACCCCGACAATGGCATGTGGTAACATGATTTCCATGTCCGAAGAACAGCTCACGCGATTATTATCCAACGTCATGAGAAGCGTCGCGACGCCGACGCCGACGTCAACGAGTTGCGACCCTACTCAAGCTGCACATGCTGGACCGACTGTACACAGCATGCACGGCATGCATAGCAATTTTACCCGGTGCACGGCCCGCTTCGATGGAGCTGCGCGCAGCGCTGAAGCCCTAGAAGCATTTGTCGAGAGCGTGCTCGTCTACAAAGAGTGCGCAAGTGTATCCGACGAACACGCCCTTCGAGGCCTTCCTATGTTGCTGAGCGGAGACGCCGCCGTGTGGTGGCAAGGCGTGAAATCTACCGTGGAGACCTGGGACGACGCGATACGCCGCCTTCGATTCATGTACGGCGCTCCGCGCCCCGCCCACCGGATCTTTCGAGAAATATTTGCGAACGAACAAAGTGATAGCGATAGTGTCGATTCCTTTATATCGCGAGTGCGAGCAGAAATGTCGCGTATACCTTACAAGCTACCAGATGTTATGCAAGTAGATATAGTTTACGGCCTTTTACACCGCAAGTTTCGTAAAAGAGTGTCACGCGATAGTATAGGTAGTGTCGACTGTCTACTTGAGCGAGCGAGGTATGTTGAGGAGACGCTAGGCGAGGTAAGTCATTCTAAACCACTAATCCCGTCTCATAATGCGACTATATTGACTAATAACAGTAATAACACTCCGAGTATCGCGGTATCTCGAAATGTAAACATTAACCCTCCGACGCGGACGGTTAATCAAATTAACCCTTCGCGCGCTGTGTCCGACTCTAGTTCGAATATTTGTAACGATACGAATTCGAATACGAAACGTGTTAGACCGCGCTGCGCTTTCTGTAAACGGTTTGGTCATTTGATAGATGAATGCAAAATTAGAATAAAATCGGATGACCAAGATAATAATACACCGCTGTCTTGTTACGGCTGCGGTCGACAAGGGGTAATACGCTCAAAGTGTCCAACGTGTAAAGGCACGCCCTCAGCCAATAAGGCGAGTTTCCAAAGTGCTACTACGTATGAATCTGACCTGTCACACCCTATGGTTAAGATAGAAGTTGCGTCTTTAGTAGGTATAGCAGTACTGGACACAGGTGCTACTGAGAGTCTCGCAAGTCCCGGACTGTATAAAATATTATTAGACAGTGGGACCACTTTCACGAAGACGCGTCGCAACCTCGGCCTCGCCGATGGAACGCAGCAGGTACGTGAGTTACTCTCGTGTATCACGAACGTCACCATTCAAGAACGCGTTATCCCCACCACTTTCCTAGTGATACCCAAAGCGGATAATAGGACGCTTCTAGGACAGGACTTTATCACTAGAGCAGGTATATTAATGGACCTCCAACATAACTGTTGGCATTTTAGTAGTTCCCCTGGGCAGAAGTTTACCTTTGTGCAGTCTTTTAGCCTTACATCCACCAGCGATGCAGAGCTGATGCAGGTTGATACCACCGGCTTGGCGCTGAGAGTGGATGAAGGAACGAAGCTTACACCTGCTCAGAGGACGCAGCTCAACCAGCTCATAACTGTAAGGGCTGAGCGCTTCGCCACCGAAGGACCTCCTACAACTTACGCCACTCACCACGTTCGGGTTGACGAGAAGCAGGAACCGACCGCTTCACCACCCTACAGGATGTCGCGAGGTAAGAAAGAGTTATTGGAAAGCGAACTTGAGAAGTTGCTACGCGCAGATGTAATAGAGGAGTGTGAGTCACCGTGGGCTGCCAACGTCGTCTTGGTTACGAAGAAGGATGGTGGAGTCCGTCTATGCGTGGACTATCGTAAGCTTAACGCCGTGACTGAGCCGGATAGGTACCCGCTTCCACGCATGGAAGACGTACTGCACGCAGCGAAGACCACCAGCTACATGACGACGCTAGACCTCCACTCCGGTTACTTTCAGGTTTGTGTCGCGGAAGAGGACCGCGACAAAACTGCATTTGTTACACCCTCCGGAACCTATAGGTTTAAAAGGATGCCGATGGGCCTCCGCAACTCTGGCGCCACGTTTCAGAGATTAATAGATCGTTTCAAGTCAAACCTGAGTATGCCTATTCGAAAGCGCGAGGTGAGTGACGCCTCCGATATCTCACTAGACCCTCAGGGAGGTAGAACTGTGACTATTCTTGGATATCTAGATGATCTTATAATCTTGTCACAGAGTTTCGAGAGTCATATTGAAGATCTCGAAGCAGTCTTCGAAAGACTCGAGAAGTTCGATCTTCGAGTCAATCGAAAGAAAAGCTGTTTCGCCTGTGACTCGGTGAAGTTCCTTGGTCACATAATTGTACCTGGAGGTCTACAAGCAGACCCTGGGAAAACCTCAGCCATTGCTGACATGCCTGCTCCGAAGAACGAAAGGCAGCTCAAAGGTTTTCTAGCCACATCAAGCTGGTTTCGACGGTTTGTACCGAACTACGCTGCAATTGCTAAACCATTGACTAACCTTTTAAAGAAGAACAGCTGTTGGAGATGGCATGATGAGCAGCAAGCGGCTTTCGAGCATATCAAGGAGCTCCTTATCACTGCTCCCATTCTTCGCCAGGCTGACGAGTCTAAGTCTTTCTCCCTCCGAACAGACAGCAGTGGCTACTGTCTCGGTGCAGTTTTAATGCAGGGGGAGGGCCCCGACGAAAGACCCGTAGAGTATGCTAGTCGCCTACTCTCGCCGGCCGAGCGGAACTACACTACCACCGAGCGCGAAGCCCTTGCCGTCGTCTGGGCGGTCATAAAGATCAGAGGCTACGTGGAAGGCTCGGAAGTGGTGGTTAAGTCCGACCATCAGCCGCTACGTTGGCTGATGAGCCTTAAGTCACCCACTGGACGTCTCGCCAGATGGGCATTGACCCTCCAAGCTTATAACTTGCAGATACAGTACACTCCCGGAAAGGTAAATGTGATTGCCGATGCACTAAGCCGCCCAGCTTGTTGCGAGGAAAACCCAGCTGGTTGCGAGGTATGCTTAGTGACTGTAGATATGCCACATAGGACACCAGAGGATGTACGCTCTAACCAACTCAAGGACCCAGAGCTGCAGAGTATCGTCGAAGACCTAGAAACTGCCGACGATCCCTTCAGGGGGAGAGGATGGTCAGAGAGAGGATACCTGATGTCTGATGGTGTACTATACAGGTGTGCGCCCGAATCAGATGACGCCGATTCCGCCTGTCTCGTGGTCCCTAAACACGAGAGAGAAGCAGTCCTCGTAGAGTTCCACGACGCTCCCACAGCAGGCCACTTTGGTGTTGAACGTACCCTACAACGCATCAGAGCACGATACTTTTGGTCAGGTATGAAGTCTTTTGTCACAGACTATATCAGACGCTGCGCAGCTTGCCAGCGATACAAGATTGATAACAGGAAGCCAACTGGACTACTCCAGACTCCTGCATCCACCAGGCGATTTGAAGTGGTCTCTGTTGACTTGTTTGGACCTCTACCGAAGACTTCAAAAGGTAACCGTTGGATCTTAATCCTGGAAGACACATGCTCCCATTGGGTTGAGCTATTTGCCCTGGAGAAGGCCACCAGCGTGGAATGCGCTGAGATTTTAATTACTGAGGTCTTCCTGAGGTATGGAGTCCCACGCAGGATGATCAGCGACAACGGGGTTCAGTTTGTTGCCGAGGTGATGCAACAGGCCTGTCATGTGATGGGTATCAAACAGTCTTTGACGCCATTGTATCACCCAGAAGCGAACCCCGTCGAACGGAAAAATCGTGATCTTAAACCACAGTTAGCGATACTAGTAGGAAAGGATCACGCATCATGGGATACTCACCTCGCAGCCATCAGGTTCGCGATGAACTCTGCTGTTACAGCGAGCACTGGATTTTCACCAGCTTTCCTTAGCTTTGGGAGAGAGCTGCGCGCGCCATCGGACGTCCTGTCAGACATGAAGACTATTGTGGACAGCGATAATTTCGTTCACAATATCACTCCTTACCTTCGTAAGTTATCGACGGTGCTGCTTGACGCCCGAGATGTCCACGAACGTAACCAGTCTCTGCAGAAGAAGTACGCAGATGGAAATAGGCGCGCTCCTCCAGATTACAAGGTAGGTGACCTCGTTTTACTGAAAACCCAAGGGATGAATAATGTCGGCCCCGGACAGTCTGCGAAATTTATACCCCGAAGGGATGGCCCTTATCGCGTTTGCGAAGTAGTAAGTCCTACTACTTACCTAGTCGAAGGAGTTACTAAAGGAGAGCACGTAGGACGTTACCATGTCTCTAATTTGACTCCATTCATCGGTGATGTCGAGGCTCCGGTTAGAGAGAAGCGCAGACGCGGTCGCCCGCGTAAATTTGATTGCTAGCCCGAACGCGAGGGCGCTATGTTCGGACTAGAGGGGGAGTGTGTAACGTCGTGTTGCATTCGCGTCGCGTCGAAGTTGTATCGCGCGGTCCTCGATACGTCGCTACAAACATACCTCGCTTGCTCCCCGCCGCCCGCGCTGAGGCAGTCAATGCCGGTACCTAGTTTAGGCCGCGTCGCGCACGCTGTGATCGTGCGATAGACGCCATTATAACGTTGTTGTAGTGAGTAATTGTCTACCCCGTGATTGTATACACTGTTAATATAATGGAATAAACGTGCGATACCAACGAACTGTTGTTTTCCAAAAAATCCATTACATATATCAAATATCTCCATTCAGCCTAACAGCAAATAGTTGAGTAGACTATCAAGCAATTATAAATTATTTAAATAGATCATCTGACTAGCGAACTAGTGCATTGATAATTTTAAGATTTAAATACAACAATAACTATAATAAAATCTTTTTTTGCAGTTTGATGCAGAATTTCGTCGGTTCTCCCTCAGTCGTACTGAAAAACTCAAATACGAGGACTTCAAAGCCTTAATAGAGAAGCTTCACAGACTGCATGAGTTAGCCTTTCTTATATCCTACACGGATCCAAGGGACGGAGATCTGTTGCCGATCAACAATGATGATAACCTAGCACGAGCTTTGTTGACCGCACGGCCACTGTTGAGGGTTATTATACAGAGGAAAGGTGAGTTTATTATTATCTTTGCTTACTGCTCTGCTCTCATCGCCAGTAGCATGATGTTACATAGCCTATAACCTTCCTCGAGATATAGGCTATAATACTTAAAAAAAAAAATTTTCAAATCTAACTGGTAGTGTCAGAGATTAGCGCAAAATTCTATTATATAAAATTCTTCTGCTTTATATTTATGCTGTCATACAAATTAAAAAATCTATTCTATTACATATATATGTAATAGAATAGATTTTTAATTTGTATGACATTGACAGTGACTTACTTATATTGGGAGTAGTCTCATTCACCTTCATTCTATAGAAGATTGTAGCCATAAACAACTAAAACTGTTTTACTTTTGTGAAGAGCTTGGTTGGATAAAGTAATTCAACCACAATTACAAAAGTTACAGCAATATTGGGGTACTTGACTTGATCATCATCATCTCTACTTTAAGACATTGGCTTCTCTCAATATGACAAATGCTCCAACGTGACACCGCATCTCCAACTTTAACTGGCCTTAAGTCACCTTCATATCAGTCTGAAATTGCCGATTGGCAAATCTGAGGCCCTAGGCAACTGTCAAAGATTTCTATTCTATTCAGAGAATAGATAAAAAAATGTATTGGATTGACATAAGCTAACGCCAACGCTTATGTCAATCTCATAAATTTTTTTATTTATTCTATGAATACTTGTCTAGGGACTCTGTTGTTTGAAACCTTAAGTAGGTATAGTGATTAATATTTATGTTTGTTCTGTATGACTTTCAGTATGAGAGATTTTTCAGTAGTTGGATAATAAGGAATTTCCTACTGTACTGATTAACATTCAGTAGCATTACCATTACCTGCTTACTAAAAATCATATTGTTCGGGACTAGCAAACGCTTCCTCTATTTCGGAGAGCTTTTATTTCTGCATTAGAGGTCTTCATGCTCATGATGATGAATGATGATCTAATTAGTAACTGGTTAGATCAAATTAAACTAATTAGCCATGCTTTTAGCATGCTTATAGGTACTTCACATAAGTTTTAACTGATGATTAGTTAATTTTTCGTTGATCAGACTTTAAGAAACTGGGGATAAGTATTAAAACTTCAAAAAATATTAACAGATTTATGCAATAAGTGGATTACATTTAACTAGCACCAACATGAAAGTTAATTCCATGCATTAGTTAACCATTCTCCAAATAAAGGCCTCAGAATAAACACTATTATCTAGTCAAAATAAGATTATCATTATCTCCACAAGTACATTACATTCGTCACGCGATTGTAAATCTTATTTCTTGACCTAGAGTACGTACTTCTACGTTGTGGGAGTGTTACATTCTATGCTAATTAATGGTTTTCACAATGGGTCAACACCCATTTCAAGCACAATGATACCTTTGTACAAAATGGAGGTTATACCAATCTGGGGAACATTGTTGCTTTAAAGACTTGAATATTACTTTGGTTTAAATTTAAAGTAGGTATTAAGTCCCTATACCGATAGTCACGACGTGGCCTGATCCCTCACAAGGTGGACCGATGACCTGGGGGCCTACCACCACCTCATAAAGCAGTATTATATTAATCTTACTTTGTGTTTTGTCTTTTTCTTTTGTACCATTAAAAACAAGAATAGAGACAAAGTAAGTTTATAATAAGATTGATAATGAGGTTTTGGTAGGGCTCCTGATAGTGGCGAGTAAAAGGGCGGTTTACGGCCGGGTGTCGAAACTTGGAGGAGGCCTGTGTCTAGCAGTGAACATCCTGACGACACTCTATATACTTACTTTCTTTAATATAAATAATTAAGATTTTACTGTAGAGAGGTACTGTCTAAACTCAACCTCTCCGCCTGCTATATTCGATTTGAACCCACCATAAAACTTTTAGATTTATGTGCCACGCCTTCGAGGTTTTTGTAATAGTTATAAATGATTATTTTGATTGAATAGAACATAATCATTTGTAGAAGCGTACAATAGGCCTCAGTAGCAGTTGACGCTGTTACTTAGCAACAAGCTTAGCTTATTTTTTTTCCGTTCATATTTTTTAAAAGCAACGCATTAGAGACAAACTTTGTATCCCACATTTTCGCCCATTTAACCCACAACTTCGTGCACAGTACACGCACGCCCATTTTTAGTATGTATGTGGTTTTCTGCTATCCATTTTCTGGTATTCCCTTAGTCGTGTCTTTTGATACCTATGTTAAAATATGGGATATCACGTATGTATGCTAGACTGGAGACCACACAGCTAAGAGATAATATCAATGTAAGGCTGGATCTACACGTTGGCCCCTAATAGGCCTACCAATGCTCCTCCAACGCTGGGGCCAATGATATTTTCCAGATCCACACGTTGCTGAATGAGTGCCGTTGAGGCCAACGTTAATACAGTGGTAAATCGCCAAAGAAACTTTGTTTACGAGCATTACTTGTTTTTAATCATACAATGAAAATTTAAGTGACTCATATACCTACACCCGTTTATTACTGATTGTATTATTTATAATTGTATTGTTCTACTGACAGTAATGAATTAAAAGCTGGTTTTGTGGCGGTAATGTAGTCTGTGACTAACTTAGTAACTAAACTTGTTATTTATTGTGTACGGACTGCCATTGCGAGGCACGGAAAGTGATATGAGGTCTTTCATTCAGAAATATGTCTAACTACCAGTGGAATTTGAATAATTCTTTTTGCGTATGATAGCTTAGTTCTCGAGGAAGGTTATAGGCTATGTAACATCACGCTACTGGCGACGGGGCAAAGCAAAGCAGTAACCAAAGACACGGATGAAACCGCGCTGCGGGAAAATAAGTATCAATATTAGCCTGACCGACGACGACGTCTAAATTTGTGTTCAAGAAATGAGATACAAAACGAAGTTTATCAGTAGCGAAGAGTCACTTTTTCGAGGAGGGAAGCCGGTGGGACTAAAATATTTTGAGTTTCAGAAGGCTAGTTAGTCTTTGAGTAGACACGCAAGCAGTGATAGGTATAAGGTGGTCAGGACATATTTTAAGAGGGAAGCCGGCAGGAATTGTGTTATATGGACGCTTCGCCACTGGTATTTATACATAATAAGGTTGCCGTTAGAAAAAATATGGCTTATATTGGAGCGCCCTAATACCTCCTTTCTACTAAAGACCACTGTCCTAGTAGCACCAGCTACGTAGTGTTCTGTTTCTGTGAACCAGTATTGGACGGGATAAAACTGTACATATAAATAATTGATCCGAGTCTTGGTATACTTTGTGTTCGTTAATTATGTTTGTACCTACAGTCATTGAGAGCGCCGGACGTCCATTTTTTTCCCTTTTCTTTTTCCTCTTTTCCCTCAATCTCTTCACCTACCCTTTGCAGTAGGCAGTGGCTTCGCAGAGTCCTTGGCAATGCGGGCGCAATGCCAGAGGCTCTGAGTCGCCCATGAGCGACAGTTATAGAAGAGCAAACAGCCCTCGTAATGTAAGTAACATTACGAGGGCTGTTTGCTCTTCTGCCACAGTCGGTAATAAAAAAAAAACCTAGCGACTGGGCTTGTGTTATTGTGCCACAGTTGTCTTTTTACAAAAAGTAATTGCATCTTCGAGGTTAGTTGCAAGAGATATACATTCACTTAAACATTATCACAATTTTACCATGATTTTGCCATCGCGTGATTGGTTCTGATTATTGGATTAACATACATGTAAGAAAGTTTTGATTGTTTAAACTTTCATACTGTTTAATTGATTGATTAATTGTAGTTACTGTGACGCACGCTAACATAAAATTAGTGTTTTGTACAGAGATTAATACGCCGGCAGTTGTGTCAGTACAGTACATAGTTTTATTGTAATCCATAGTAATATTTTAAATGCGATTGTCTGTCTATCTGTGTTTGTTACGCGTTCACGCCTAAACCACTGAACCGATATTGATGAAATTTTATATAGAAATAGATTAAACCTCGGGAAACAACAAAGGCTATCTTTATCGCGAAAAAATGGCTTATAGGGGTTGAAATTTCGACAAAAATCGTCAATGTAAACAGAGATATAACCGACATTAACGCGTGCGGGGAGCTGCGGGCAACAGCTAGTTTTTTATAAATTTTTTTCTACTATATAGGCATGTGTTATTCCTAATACACTAAACTGCGAAAAAGTGGCAATGCAAAACATGTGAAACATATCAGTGAAAAAGAGAGGATTAAACTATAAATTTGATTCACAAATTTACTTATAATTCGTCCATGATTCATCTAAACATACTTAATTATAACCGTAGATTTGAGTCAAGTTTGGACGGCACCTGTGCCAGCCAATACGTCACTTCCGGCATAACAATGGCGTTTATATGATGTTGCATCGCATTGTTGTTTACCCATGACCGTGAATGACACCGACGTATAATGATGGATGGGGTATGGTCTAAGTTGTAAGAGCGAGAGTGAGTAACAGATAGACCGCTTGACTTCTGAAACTGCTACAAGCGGGAAACAGACAATCGTATCGCGTAAATCAAAAGTGGTTTTAAGTAAACCAATATTTGTGCGTTTTACAATTTTTTTTAATACCGTTGGATGAAGGCGACTCACGAAGTCACGACTAGTCAACCTACCTACATAAAAATGTTTTAATATTGTCAATTACCTACAAAAGAGGCTCACACTGTGTGAGAGGTTACGATGTGACTCGTTGGGAACAAATGATAAAGGTTCTCCTATCGAGTAACAGTGTAACTGGTTGGGATTTTTTTTATAACCAAACGACATTTGACTTTAAAAAAACATTACTGGTAATTTGGCTTGCTTGTTCACTAGTGCGGGATTTCGCAAAAAAGTGTTTACTCTCGCTAATTTTTAACTAATCGATGAACATATTTCTTATCAAAATAAATATATTTTGCTCAACAATTACAATCTCACGCATTCTGAGCCACAGAGGCGTTTTACCATTTCTTCCAACCTTACTCTTATCGCTTATAACTTGATGCTACATCACGTTCGTCACGCAACACCTACCCTTACTCTCCAACGCGGATTTATTCTGATCTCATTATACTTATTAGATGGTATATATTTAAACATACGGAAGTATCTTAGTGTCTTGATGGATGACCAAGGCACGCACGTGATAAGCAGTTTTGCTATTATTTTTTATTTTATAGTTTGCGCCTTCTTTTTATATTTGTTTTCCAAAATGACTTCAATTTACTTGAAGGTAAGCAGTCATTGAGGTTCAAAGAGATGGGACACCATCGCAATAAATACCATCTCAAAAGATCAATTCGAAAGTCCCGAAGAATTGCCTTCTTAAAAGAGCGATTAAAAAGGCCCGAAGTCAAGAAAATATTGGTTTTATACCATAGAACTGCATCCCTTAATATAACACCGTTGTGTTTTACTATAGAGGCTAGTTTGTTCCAATCCTTTTGACCCTTGAGTTATTTTATCCTATACTTAGTTATAGCCCAAGTTTTCTAACTATATTTTCCTTCACACGTCAACAAATATAAATTTGGAAAGTAATAACATGACTAAAAAAAGACGCATCGGTTCTTACTTTGTTCAGACCCTCACGTCTCATGCATAACGATTTAATTGCTGTTACTAAGGCTGCTATTAGACTATCATAGAAATATGATCAAAGATGTTTACTTAAGTCATTTTTAAATGAAGAACATATGGCGGTATAATAACTACATGTGATTATCTATGATCATAGTTTGAGGGTCGTCGAAAATCGTTATGCATGAGACGTGAGGGTCTGAACAAAGTAAGAACCGATGCGTCTTTTTTTAGTCATGTTATTACTTTCCAAATTTATATTTGTTGACGTGTGAAGGAAAATATAGTTAGAAAACTTGGGCTATAACTAAGTATAGGATAAAATAACTCAAGGGTCAAAAGGATTGGAACAAACTAGCCTCTATAGTAAAACACAACGGTGTTATATTAAGGGATGCAGTTCTATGGTCGTCGAACTATGAGCATAGAATTTTACAGATATGAAATCATATTTATATGATAATGTAATACCGCTCTAAGTCAGAAAACATTTTCATTATCATAGATTTTATTTTTATAGGATTTTTTGTATTTTGACTAAGATGTACGCAATAACAAGTTAATAGTTGCAATCACGAGTCAAATAATACTAGAAAACGTACACGAAGGGTATAGCCACCTTTGTGCATACTGCGAAAATTGCCACCTATTGCTTTTAGACTGAAAGAAAACACGTTTCTTGCGACTCCACTTTAAATGGATGTTATTATTAGCTTTCCGCAGCGCGGTTTCATCCGCGTCTTTGCTTACTGCTCTGCTCTCGTCACCAGTAGCGTGATGTTACATAGCCTATAACCTTCCTCAAGAACTGGACTATCATACGCAAAAAGAATTATCCAAATCCGACTGGTGGCAAACAATACCCGTTGCTCTCAGGCATCCTTCACAAATACAATCAATATAGGTGTGGACCATAAAATTAAATCAACAATGGGATGAAATAACAATAGTGGATTCTTTATTATTTATTAGTCTTGTTCAGCTTTCATAAATAAAATATAATAAACTAGCTGTTGCCCGCGACTTCGTTCGCGTGAAAATTCAGATGAGTGCCTCTATGAGAATATTGCGTGCAAGATTTTATGGCCATCGTACATTGTATCAGTATTATCCGTCTCTATGGCGAATCCAGTTTAAACCCGCTACCGCTAAAACTGACAAACCACTTTCACACAAACTTGAGACTCTTATTTGCCCATTATTATTATTATTATTATATTTAATAAGGGGGGTTGCTGAATAATAAAAAAAGAGTATTTTCTAGCAATTTGGTAATCCTACTATAAAAACTATAGAAATTTTATACAAACTTTGCCACCCCTTTATACCCCCTTAGGGGATGGATTTCGCAAAATTCCGTCTAAGTGAGCACCTATATCCTAATAGGAACGACAATGCAAAGTTTGAGATTCCTAGCACTTGTTGTTTCTGAGATTTCGTGATAAGTGAGTGAGTGACCTTTTTGCTTTTATGTATATAGATAGCATTTTTATATTGTTTAAATACTATTTTTAATCTCCCATTCATACAAATCCTCTTTCACCTAAATAAAGATATCCCTCGTAAAAACAATATACAATACACAAAGGCAAATTTTCACTACAATAACTTTTCCCTTCCCCTTCTTCCCTATTGCAATTTTTCTCCATTGTCCACTTACCCCTCCTCCAGCATCTCTTGCCCTTTCCTCCACTTCCCTCTACCTTGCCTCCTCGTTTTCCCCTCTGTTCTCCCTTCCTTCTTCTTTCTTTTCCTCCTTTCCTTTCCCTTCCTATCGCTTCCTATCCCTTTCCCTCCCTTTTTCCACCATTCGAGAACTACTTTTCCGCGTTCCTTCCCCCTCCCTTCTCCTGCCTTCCTCTACTGTCTCCCTCACTTCCCCCTCACTTTCCTCTCATTTTCCCTCATTCACCCCTCACTTAACCCCCACTCCCCCTCACTTCCCCTCACTCCCCCCTCACTTCCCTCTCACTTTCCTCTTACTTTCCTCTAACATTCCCCTCACTTTCCCCTCACTTCTCCCTCACTTCTCCCTGGCTTTCCCCTGACTTCCCCCTGACTTCTCCCTGACTTTCCCCTCACTTCTCCCGCATTTTCCCTACACTTCCTCTTCACTTCCCCCTCTTTTCCCCATCACTTTCCTCTCACTTCCCCATCTCTCCCCTATCACTTTCCCCTCCCTTCCACCTTCCCCTCAATTTCAAGTCGCCAGCTTCAAAAGCTAAAGATCTATGTATAGAATATTTCATCCCTAATTTCACCCCTCTAAATCCACCCCTGTTAAAATAAAAATATAAGGATATTTTTTATTTCAATAGAAGTATTCCAAAACAAAATTTCAAAACTGTAAGTTGAAAAATGAAGAAGATTCATACAATTGATTTCGTCCCTTTTCACCCACTTAGGAATTATATTTTAAAAAACCCCTTTTTAGTACAACCTCTAGACATTTAGACAAACACACCCTCCAAATTTCAAGTCACTACGACCAGCAGTTTAGGCTGTGCGTCAGTCAGTCAGGACAAAGCCTTATATAATATGTATGGGTGTATGATGTATGGATTAAACGTATAGCCATCGAGGATCAAAGCATACAGGCTGCTAGGAATGCTAACACGTGATAGAGCCACATAAAGCTGACCGTGCAAAAAACAGCTAATACTTAGATCCACGCCCACAACTTTTAGTTGTGTCTGACCTTGGGCTTTATTAAGAGAAACGCGAAACATAGGCTCACTGGAAACTGGACTCATTTAAAACTAAACGGAAGATTGTTTAGAATGAGAGGAATCCGAAAAATAAAAACGCTATCAGCTATTCCGTAACCTGTTTAAGTCTTTGTTTCTATCAGAAAATGTTCGACGTGATTCTTTAAATTGGCATAACTTTTTTATTTATGAACCGATTGACATGAAACAAACACTAAATGTTAAGTGAAGCTTACCACAATGTATTAGTGAAAACCATATCTAAATCGGATAAGCCGTTTCTGAGATTAGCGTGAACAAACGCACAGACAAACAGACTAACAGACAAACAGACAAACAGACAAAAATTGTAACAATCATTGTTTTGGGTTCTATTTACGTTGATAAAGGCCCCAGTAATTTTTTTTTTCATATATCTTCCATGTACAGACAGCGATCGGTTACATTTTTATTATATGTATAGATATGTATGTTCTTATATGAAGATTCTATGTTTGCAGTTGTTTTATATCCCTGGGAAATCCCTAAGTTTGATGTCTCCCTAACATTAAAAACACTGATGTTTTCTGACTTCGGCTTTGGCTGCTTTTAAATTTCTAACATCAACTCTTTAAGCTACTGAGAATCTGTCGAATGATTGAAAAGGTCATAACAGCATTCACCAGCTTCATACAAAGTATGGATTGCTGCCTTTTGTTACTTAAGACGTTTAGCCGCCATGACGCATTGCAGTAGAGAATTGTAGCAATGATCTCGTTATACACTAAACCTATGCTTTAGTACTTTATTTAACACGTGATAAGGTCAAAAACCTTGGCCCTATTAGCTATGAGATACCTTCTGTTCTTTACACTTCATGTATTAAATTGATTAAGCCCATTAATATGTTCAATAAGGATTTAAAGAGTTGTATTTTTATTGCTAATAGTGGCAGACAAATAAGATGGTAAGCGCTGACCACGGAGACACGGAGCACAGATAACTATGTGCCGAGTGCCTTAGACTACCGGTTAAAAAACTGACTAAGTGATAATCGGATTCATTCAAGAAGAGACTGCATAGCGTTAATACTGCGCAGACGTTAGGAGAAACGCTAATGCTCTTAAAACGTCAGTGGCATAGGTGCCTAAATGCTATCATAGTTTTCGTTAGCGATGCACGCGATTAAGGCGATCCACACACTGACCCGCACTAAGCTGCGGGTGCGTGCCGAAGGAACATCTACACCGCGCGTGAATGTGTTTTCAGTGTGTTGCACCACGCGTGATTTTATACAAAGAGAGATAATTACAAACAACGTAAGGACACGCACGCTTGCACTACACTTCGTGTTGCGGGGCAGTGTGTGAATCGTCTAAGTGCCACACTCTTCGCGTTCTATTACAAGCACCGTTAATTCTATAAAATATTACAAAGTACTGTAAGTTTTGCAATACTTACAGAAAACAATCACGGCCATCACCGTACACAACATTAAACCGTAAATATAAAAAATTAAACAAATGACGATTTAAACATTTCAAAATTTATAGGCTTATTAGTTACAAATATTTACATTGCAAAATACTGTATGTACAAAAATAGTCATAATTATGAGAAAGCGAGCTATGCCATTGTAAGCCTGCATTAGGAAACTTGTACACATACCTTGCTTTGGACCTTCAGAAATGTGTGGGAATATTACATTTAATATCTTTGTCTAGTATTCTTTTATGATATAGTTATATTGTACTAGATTTTTATATGGTAAGCTGTCAGTTGAGTCCATAGGCCATCATTTTTTTTTTTTTTTTTCAAAATCAAACTTATTTATTGCGAAAATGGGTACATACAATAAGTTAGTAACAATAAATATAATTTGTTTCTCCAAATTCCGCCTTATGGCATGCAATATGTATAATTAGTATTAATTAGTAGCAATTAAGTATGGTAGACTGGCATCCTTTATCAGCTCAAGTTTTCTTTCTAATATTCGTCCCGGGTTTTTTAGTCGAGACAGAAAAAGCATCTCACAAATCCACCATAGTGAACAATATACAAATAGGAAGGTATCTTATTATTCCTGAAACTCACTGACTGCTTACCATCAGACAGAGTGCAGTCGTTTTAGTAGGCTAATAAATAAAGCTACTGTGGTCACTGTACTTTCAATATAATATTGGTTGACTGGCCTGTTGGTCTAGTGGTTAGTGACCCGGTGGTAAGCTAAGCACCTGCTAAGCCGGTGGTCGTGGGTCGATTCCCACCCAGGACAAACCTTTGTGTGATGAGCATGATTGTTTATTCTGTGTCTGGGTGTAATTTATCTATAATATGTATGTATTTACAAAAAAAATGTATATAACTAGTATATCAGTTGTTTAGTACCCATAACACAAGCAAATATAATTGCTTAATTTGGGGCTAGATGGCGCTGTGTGAATGTGGTAGAATATTATTATTATAATTATTATTATTATTATTATATAATATCCCTTGACCTATAAATAAATACCTAATAGTTACCTATAAATCTGAATATGATATGACTAGCTTCCTGCAGCGCGGTTTCACCCGCTTCTTTGCTTACTGCTCTGCTCCCGTTGCCAGTAGCGTGATGTTACATAGCTTATAATCTTCCTCAAGAACTGGGCTATCGTACGCAAAAAGAATTATTCAATTCCAACTGGTAGTGCCAGAGATTAGTGCGTTTAAACAAACAAACTCTTCCGCTTTATTTAATAGTATAGATAACTCTTAATGGTTTTGATTACAGGAGACAGTTTGGAAGAGCTGAACGGCTACGGCACGATACGTCCACGAAACATAATCTCGTCGATACTAAGCGGTACACCGGCCAAAAATAAAGGCCTCGCTATATCAAATCCACATGATTTTAGAATGGTAAGTTAATAAATATATTTTTAATTTTATTCCACGTGGATAGTTCGCCAGAATCGAATACGCAAACGCCCCATCTATTTCAATGAATGCCGTGAAATTGTCTCCATCCTAAATGTACTTTACTACGAGATCTAATCCACCTGCTAAGTTTTGTGTGTGTAAGCATGGCAAAGTTCTCTCATTGGGTGATGATACATGTCTGTTTGTTTTCTAGTATGATTTTAGGCGACTCTTACGTCACCCACGGAAACAATCATGGTCCCAAGTTATACCTACTTGATGTAAAATCGACCATAATATTACTTTACCACCCTTAGAGTAAATGTCGCTTGCATATCACAAAACAATAATGTCTATTTTTGCTTGCAAGCCACCTCAGTACAGTGACAATTATCATTGTCATATTGAGTCTTATTGAATTTTAATTTTCATGGAAATTTAAGTCAAAATTGGTATAGCAAATATGTGGTAACTATACATATATATAAGATATTTATAATATGATTTTTATATCTACAATAGCTTGCCGCGGCGCGGTTTCTCCCGCCTTAAGTTACAACTTTGGTTACTGCTCTGCTCCCGTCGCTCGCAGCGTGATGTTTTATAGCCTATAACCTCCCTTAAAAGAATTATTTAAATCCGACAAACTGTGGCTTTACATACAAGTATGTTATGTTCTTGATTTCGTTTGTAGGTATCAGCAATCATAGATGTGGACATAGTGCCTGAAACGTGCAGGCGAGTTAAACTACTGAAACACGGCTCAGATAGACCACTGGGATTCTTTATCAGGTAATAGGGTATAACACCCATTGAAAAGTGTCTCAATTAGATTCTATAGTGTTAGCAAATCACAAAAAAATCATATATTTTATTCAATAGTTAAACTGTACCATAAAAATGCATTAAAATTTTTCATTTCAAATTTCGCGCGTAATTTAACGAAAACTCTGGACGCGATAATTGACAGTTGGCACCTTATAAGTTTACATAGCCGTATGACGTAATAACATGGCGTCTACTATTTAATGGTGTTATGAAACAGATTAAAAAAGCTGAAGCCTTTAAATTGAATTTTAAAACTAACGTTTTCTAACTGCTTTTTGCCGCTGTCTCAATAATAAATTTTTTAGATTTTTTTTCAAATTAAGTAAAATACCCTATTGCTTACCACCCGGCGATCCTTGTTTACCAATCTTTATATTCCAGTCCACCGTTATATTTAAGTATACCATTTCCACTCTTTCAGAGACGGCACATCAGTCCGTGTAACACCAAACGGCGTGGAACGTTCGCCGGGTATATTCATATCACGACTTGTGCCCGGAGGTCTGGCAGAGTCCACCGGGCTACTTGGGGTTAACGATGAGGTGCTAGAGGTCAATGGCATCGATGTCTCCAACAAAACCCTTGATCAGGTGAGACAATAGCACTATATTTGAGATTAGATAGTAGCACTAAATGTAAAAACGCCTAAAGTACGAAAAAAAGTCAATAATAAACTTAAAATAAAAAATTTGAACTCTATTGTTTAAATACTGAAACGCAGTTAATTTTAACTTACATTAAAATTGGTCTTGAGCAAAAAATATAATTTAAGTGGTCACCTAAATTTTAATTTATCGACGTAAGAGTAGTAGTATCCGTACTACTGTGTTTCGCTCAGTGAGTGAGAGCGCCAGAAGCCCGATTTTCCCCCTTTCCTATTTACTCATAATATAGGCCCATTATTATATATACATATCCCACTGCAAGGAAAGGCCTCTTCTCATACAGAGAATATCTCATAAACTTTATGAGCATTGATCGCCACGCTTGCTCAAGGCGGATTGGCGATTTCAGACTTTTTTTTTTTTTTATACGACTAAGGTGACAAACAAGCATACGGCCCGCCTGATGGTAAGCAGTTACCGTAGCCTATGGACGCTTGCAACACCAGGAGCATCACTAGCGCGTTGTCGACCCTGTTAAAAACCTTTTAACTCCTTTCTTGAAGAACTCCATGTTGTAGTCTCTCGGGAAAACCTCGACGGGGAGCTCATTCCACAACCTTATCGTACGAGGGAGACTTCAAAAGTCCAGGTTTCCTCACGTTGTTTTCCTTCTTCAGTCGGTAATGTCCAGATAAACATACTTTACATATGATTTGAAAAATCACATTGGTACTTGCCTGGATTTAAACCCCGACTTCGTGTTTACGAAGAGGGAGCTTTCAACAATGAGCCATTACTACTTAATTCTTTATTGCCCACCATATGTTACAAAACATAATTATACAGCAAAAGATTAGACAGTTACGATGTGTCATGGAGGTAACCAACAGTTCCTGAGCTAAGATTATCCCCGAAGGAGTAGGCAGAGGTGTTTAACCATCCACTTTTCGCCATTTTTTTTTATTTATGGTCTCATGTAACTACTAGGGGACGAGCCTGTAGCCATATATCGGGCACAATTCCAGACAGATTTTTTGACATAATATCACTTTACTCGACCCAGGGATCGAACTCGAGACCTCTGCGTGGTAAACCGTACACAGTACCACCGAACAATAAAGGCAGTCTTACCTTTTACTATCTCTATATAGTCATGTAAATATGTTCACAAAAATATTTTTTCTTGTTCTAGGTAACAGACATGATGGTAGCGAACTCTTCGAACTTAATCATCACAGTGCGGCCCGCCAACCAGCGCGCCGGCCCGCCTCCCGCTGAAACTGTGTCCCGCAACAGTCAACCTTCCAGCGAACCTGATGAAGACAGGTAATTTACTTCATTAGTACGTCAGGCGTTCATAGCTCGTTGCGCTCACTGATCGGTAAACGATTAGCGGGTTAAGCAACTAAGACTGCGGCTGGCCCATGAATGGGTGACCGCAGTGGTATTTGATCTGAGCGTCTTCGTGCTTCGGAGGGCACGTTAAAAGTCGGTCCTGGTTGTTACCATGTTGTTAACAGTCGTTAGATCAAGTCGGTGACCTGAACAAATCCTGACACTAGGTTGACCACCAACCACTCGATGAGTAGTAGTAGTACGTCAGGAGGACAAAGCTTAGGAATATATGCAGCGCCTAGTATTCCGAATCTGAATGTAAATTTTAACCGGAATATTTCGCCGCTGCATAAAGAACTTCTTCAAAGGAATTTGCCTAAGCTCCTTGTTCGACAGATTATATATATACAGTAACAATCTTATAATTAATATAATTGACTGCACCGTTGGTCTAGTGGTTAGTGTAACTGACTGCGACGCCGGGTGTTGTGGGTTCGATACCCGCGGAAGGCAAATATTTGTGTGATGAACATTTGTATTTGTCTTCAGTTTGGGTATTTTCTATGTATTCTACGTATTTACAAAAATAAAAGTACGTATATGTATTATATTTCAATTATCTAGTACCCATAACACAAGCTCTGCTTAGCTTGGGACTAGATGACAGTGTGTGATAGTGTCCACATATTATTATTATTATTATAACAAAATGGTTTTGATGATCCTGTGTCATATGCTTGACCATAGTGGTCAAAAATCATTTAGTTGACTGATTACCCAGTGAAGTACATGCAATCACTACGTACTCCGTTAGAGGGTAGAAACTTTCTATATCATACGATTTAAAATAACAATGTAATTTGTCTGATATACCAATATAATCCTTATAGATTCGACCAAGACGAACAAGATGAAATAGTAGATCTAACCGCCGTCACTCTAGAAGAACAACCCGAGCCAGCTTTCTCCCACATCCCTTCAAAGGACGATGGGCAAGTGCTACACCTCTAGTATATACTGCGCCGGTACAGACAAGCTAGACAAGAACACAGTGATATGTGTATGGTGCGAAAATATAAGTGAATTAGTGATTTTTTTGATTATGTGCTGTGACAAGATAATCAGTATTACTTGAAAGGGGAGCTCCCTTTGGTAGGTAAGTAATATTTAATTCAAAAAGTTTGGTAGTTAGAATTTTGCCAAAAATCATTAAAATATAAACTTAAATGTTAAAAAATGCAGTGTGGTACCTCACAATGTAAACCGACTAAAAGGTGGCGGAAAAACGTTGAATTACGACCCGTTAAAGTGAAGTTCTGGGTGCCTAGTACTGCGTTTGGCAATATATGATTCAATGTTTTGTGTAAAGTTTGGTAGTTAGAATTTTGCCAAAAATCATTAAAATATAAACTTAAATGTTGAAAAATGCAGTGTGGTACCTCACAATGTAAACCGACTAAAAGGTGGCGGAGAAACGTTGAATTACGACCCGTTAAAGTGAAGTTCTGGGTGCCTAGTACTGCGTTTGGCAATATATGATTCAATGTTTTGTGTAAAGTTTGGTAGTTAGAATTTTGCCAAAATACATTAAAATATAAAATTAAACGTTGAAAAATGCAGTGTACCTCACAATGTGCACCGACTAAAAGGTGGTGGGAAAACGTTGAATTACGACCCGTTAAAGTGAAGTTCTGGGTGCCTAGTACTGCGTTTGGCAATATATGATTCAATGTTTTGTGTAAAGTTTGGTAGTTAGAATTTTGCCAAAATACATTAAAATATAAAATTAAACGTTGAAAAATGCAGTGTACCTCACAAAATGAACCGACTAAAAGGTGGTGGGAAACGTTGAATGGCGACCCGTTTAAAGTAAAGTTCTAGATGCCTAGTACTGTGTTTGGCTCTCTGATTGATTAACAGCTTGCAGCGGGTTAATTGTAGCACCTAACGTCATAAAGGTGTCGATCGTGTTAACGAAAACAAACCTGCATTAGGCACTCTGACCATAGGCTCTATACTGCTCAATAATTGAATTGTGTAAGATAATCGGTATCACTGCGTGTAAAATACGAGTATTCAATTGCAATTCATTGAATTAAATATACCTAATATACAAAAAGTAATGATAATTAATCTCATTTAATATAATTTACTTATCTCTCAAAGGTATCATAGGACCAAATACAAAAGTGGAATCTGAAATATCTAGTCACACCACATAATCAACACAATCATACTAGAACTAGTACTTATGTGTAAAACATTCCAATATATGCCTTATATATACCGCAATAAGTGTCAAATACTATGTTTAGGCGTCACAATAATGTAAGGAAGCAATATAGGTATTGGTGATACTATAAGAATTCTTGGAATCAAATTTATAAATCACATGTGAAAATAATGTTTTAAGTGTATTGAAATATGTTAAAAAGGGCTAAATGTGAACTGCTGCTTTACTAAGTAAAGACGCCGTAAGTTTACGAAACTAGCGAAAGGAAAAACACTTCTAAAGCCTTTGACTTTAGGTCTAGTTTCTTACAACTTGTATTACAGATACGGTGTTACTTGTTAGCAAGGCAGTGAGGGATAAACATGTTTTATCAAATAAACTGAATATGTAAAGATCTTAAAGAAACTTATTCTTTCACAAGTTGCCGGTTTTAAAAGCCCTGATCACAAAAGGCCTAATAAATAAAATAGAATATTTTTGCATGTGATTAATAATAGTATTAATTATATTGTGCCTAAAATGTATATGTTATAGTATTTTTTATAAATTTCCACATTATGTCTGATACCATCATTCCAAAAAAAAACATTCTTCTTAATTTCAAAAAACTTATTTAGTCTATTATTATCAACTTTGAAATTAGCTCAATTTTTTAAATTCCAAAGGTTAAATCTTGGCTTCATTCATTCCATCATTCACATCTAAATATCGTTTAGGCGGTCTGTAACAACTTCTTGTGACATCCTCTTCTGGATATAACTAATTCTGTTTTTGACCACTTTTTGTTACGCCCGGTTCTAGTAATGCCCGCTTCTATTATAGAAATCCATGCAAAAGAAAGAGATTGAATTACTATGTAGGTGTAGTACCTAAATGATAAAATAAATTATAATTAAGAATTTTTATTCTCGCTCTTACTTGTAATAGTCATAACACGAAATGGTTAAAAACAGAAGCGGGCATTACTAGAACCGGGCGTAAAAAGAAGTGGTCAAAAACAGAATTAGTCATATCCAGTAGAGGACGTCACAAGAAGTTGTCACAGACCGCCTAAACGCTAAATATCATTCACTTAATATTGTTAAATTATTATATTCATTCATCATGGGATCACAGAAAATTATGCTACAAAACTTAATAAATCAGTCTTTAATTTTACTTTAGGGACAATAAAATAATTTGTAAAAATATCATTTAAGTATCAAAATCCATCCACTTTTATTAAATGTAATATATGAGGGCCTCATAAGAGTTCTTTGAAGCAATGTATAAGGGTCTAAATCACAACGAAATAAAGTTGAAATTTGTATGAGATAAAAATACATGTACGTTATTATGACGTGCGTACGCACGTATATGATGCAATGAAGCGTAGTCTTTGTTCATAGGCTGCTCACATAAATTGCCTTATATTGACACACTTACTCAATGTAAGCCTCCTATAAAGAAGGGATTTGCACAGTATTTGAATGGGTACCCATATAATATAAAAAAAAACTTAAGGTGGTTAGAAACAATACAAGTCATAAACTAAAGAAAATATATAGTATGAAAGAAAATGGTTTGTTTTCCTTCTTTATGTAAGCCGTTAACATAAATCAATGTATTATAAAATTGATATAACTCTTAGGTAGGTAACCTCACTTCCTATGGAAGGTGCTATAAAATATCAAAATTCTTGTTTATCATAGCAAATAATTAAATTTGACACTGTAAAGTATGTGGACTATTCCGACAAAAACGACAATTAGTATCAAAAATAAAGGGAGATCAGTAATGAAGAGCATTCTCATTCAATCATGAGAAACAGAAAAGGGTACAAGATGTAATACGGTTCTTCAGATATGCCTACCGTATGTCAACTGCTGTAAAGTTTAAAATTGTCGAACTTTTTGCTACTCATGATCGATGTGCCTTGTCATGGTTAAGACATTGTCTCAAGTCCACACACATAGGGTAACAACCTATAAAATAAAAATATTACGTATGAATTGTCATAATGTTTTAGTGAGCTAAGCTGGCAATAACAATTTATTTTATTCAAGTTTCGTATTTACGGCGCTAATGGACTGTAAAACCAAATGTGAATTTGTTCAAAAATTGCGAATTTAGTAATAATTATTATTAATTTTAAATTTATCTGTACTACATATTTATTTAAACTGGTAACCCATTACTAAAGAAGGTACTTAGTTTCATATAAATTAGGTTTTATCGTAAAACAATGTACTTAATTTGTGTATTTTCTGCTTTTTTATATATTGTACTTACAGAAAATATTTGCAAAGATTCCGTAATCTACATTACCTGTATGTACTGATGTAGCTACATTTTGAAGCGGTATAGCAATGGATGTAACGTGGCTGTAGTTTTATAATTTTTAATTAAAATTGTGAACGAGAACTGCGCTTTTCACACACATAAAGCATAATGTTAAGCACTTTTCCCTAAAACTAAATGCGCCTTTCCATTCTGTCTCTACAAGTTAGGATGATGATATGACGAGATATTCCGTAAAGGTATGTGTACGTGCCATGAACCTCTTGTAGCTCATTTTATTTATAACCGTTAAACTTATGAATTTTATTTGTTACTTTGCTAGCCTGACAGGAATAAAACAAAATTGGCATTGTGTAAGAGCTGCCCTAAAACCAATAAAAAAACAACTTAGTGTTCTTTTCATAAGATTGATTTTCGTTAGGCGTAGAATAAAAGATTATACGATTTAGGTAAATCCAAAATTTTCATACATATCTTAAGAAGAAGCGTAAACATTTCGTTATAATTTATGCTTACGAATTTAAAACTCATCTTTTGAAAAATTACGATAAATGTGCTTTTTTCATAACTTGCGTGTTCCAATTGCGGCCTTTTTGCTTAGTATAGCCAGTTTTGTAATTTATTTTGTCAATTTAGACTTTTATACAAGTCAAGATGAGAACTTACTTAGCGATTTTAAACTTAATTCTGAATATCACACAATACATTTTTTAAATCGCGTGTTTTGCCTATTTTTCATTGGGGATGTGAATTATATTATTACTGCGATATTGTAGTAGGATTTGAGCTTGAAATTTTTAATAAATTTAACAAAAATTGGCATACAGAAAAAATAAGTATTTAAGAACATTTTAAGGTAAACCTCCTTAGCAAGAAGTTTAAGAAAACCACTTGCAGAGTGATTTTGGCCTTAATCCATTCTTTGGCCAGTAAAGTGTAAATATAAAAATGTTCTGTAAGAAAATAAAACTAAATTTGGCTATTTCTCTTTTCACAATAAAATTTATTCCAATCCAAGATGTTATTTTTCTAATTTAAAAACTAAAAAAAATGTCTATAAAGTAATCGTAAAAATATTCTACTATAATAGTAGAAAATTTTACAGAAAAATTGTGAAAACGTTTCGAAAATTGTAATGATTTTGTATTTGTTCACGCTGGTTTATTTTTTTACAAATTCTGCGATAACTGTCTCGAATTTCCACATGGTGGATGTCACTATAAATAACATATTGCTAGAACCCTGAAAAGGATTATTTTACTATGGCAATACTATAAGACTTAACCTTGTAGTCGTCTTTACAAGCGAATTGTTTGATAGAAGCCAAATGCTAATATAGGAACACTACTTGTAGGCCTGTGTGCCTTGAATGCACGGCAGTGTATATCAGTATAATCACTAATCACATATATTATTTATAAACGTTTTCGAAATAATGTAAATTGAAGCTAAAATATATAAACCAGAATTTCAGCTCAATATATTACCTATGTATTTTACAAAATGTATTAATTAAAAAATATACAAAAAAAGAGCTTATTATGTTTACCTTTTTAGTTATAAATTGTCCAAAATTTTTTTTTTACGAAATATGTGACGTACGTCATTTTTAAATTCGTGTTCAAACATTTTGATAAATATGTCATATATTCAAATACGACGTTGATTCTGACCCGTTTACACATCACAATCACAAGTGCATATGGATGGGGATATCACATTCATAGTATATTTTTATTACATTTACGACGGTCTAGTACAACGTCGTATATGAAATGGCACTTTCCGTTCTAATGATTAGTTTTAGAAATATTACTCTAAAAGTTTGAGCAGGTGTTTTCAGGGGACAGTGTGAACCTGGTAGGTTGTGACCTGTTGGTCCATCGTATAGGCGTTTAGATCAAACTTATTTTAGGTTTCAATTATAAAGACTATTGTCATTTATCAATTATGTAGATCACGTTTCAACATGGCTAACTAAATTAATTTTTAGGTTACACCCTTAGCGCATTAAACTAGGAACGCCGCCGCGTATCCTCCTCTCGTCAAGGTATATGACAATGTTTGTCTTATGTTCTCTTTAGTGTGAATTAGGTATTTGTGTTAGTAGGTTTAGTGTGAATGTGATGGCACACGACATTTTGTTTTTAGTGTTGTGTGCGTATGTACTCCGCGCCTCACTAAAAGCGGCAGACAAGTTTCTTCGCGTAAAAAGTTAGAAGGCATTTGCCTAGTTTAATGCTCTAAGGTTAGACCCGATATTTAATGTATTATTTAGATATAGATTTAATTATTAAGTTTTTTTTTTATAATATGTAAAACCTTTTTTATGTTTATCGATGTTACGTCACTACTCCATTTATATTTTAGTAATGAAACATTAATTTATAAAGTCCTACTTAAGTTTCATAAAGCGTTTTCATTAGTATATCTGTTCAGCACTTAGACATTCCTAAAATTATTACATTTACATCGATTTTTATCGGTTGCCATCAATGCGGTTTTAAACTATTAGGGCATTATCACACGTTGAATAATAGTCGTGCGACAGAATTTTCGTAAAAATAGGTATAGGCGTCACGGGTTATGAGCGTATAACCCTAAAAATTCGTACATATACGATTTTTTAAGTTTCTTTGCGAGTTTACACATGCGTAGATCCCCACCACTAAAACAGAGCGCTCATAAATCGTGACGCGACCTGTGAGTAAGCAAAAACACTAAAGGACATATACATTGCGACTGTATTGATGTTGTATAGGATTTCTATCACATTTACATTGCTGCAGCCCAATGCTGAATGAAGGACTAGCCTACTTTGTGCTTTTTGCTTTCGACATCTTGTCTAACCAAAAAATTTCTTGTTTACACTTCTTCCATTCTGTTTACCGATGTCAGTCTTCACACAATGGTTTCCTTACAGCGCGGCAATGTTAGTATCCAACTTTAGGCATATCATTCTCTCCGCATAGTTGGCAGTCGACTTTTACTATAAAGGCTGAAATTATCCCTCATGAATAAGTTTCTTCGTAGTTTATTATTTTCAACATTCCAAGTATTTAAAATGTATTGGGTAACAATATTACTTTTAATTATTGACATTTTACACTGTGATCACTGAATCAAATTGAAATGTACTTATCATAGTTAAGTTTACAGTTATTTTTATTATTCGAAGCATTTTTGACTAGAAATTGTAAAGTATTTATTGTTTACCATCTAGTTTCGTTAAACACTAAATAAAATCTAATTGAAAAATAATTGAGGTCATGGACATTGTCTCAAAAAAAATTAGTGTAGATTATCCTTATCCGACCTTTAAATTTACTTCATACTGCAATTTTATTGTCTTAATTGTAGAGTACGTGCCTTGCAAAATAGAGCTTTTAAAATTTGCTAAAGCTCTTTTCAGTTTTTTTTACTTTTTTTCAAACTTGAAATAGGCCAATTAAACAATCGTCATCATCATCTCATTCCAGCCCGTAATATTCCGCAAAAGGCCCTATCTCATACAATGAACATTGATTACCACACTTGCTAAAGGCGGATTAGCAATTTCAGGCTTATTGTAAAATTTCCTCACAATGATTCATTCAGTAAAAATGCTTTGATTAATAAGGCAAATATTTTAAAAAGTTCACGAAATTTTCTCAATAATTAAGCTGATTGGCTCAAATATATTGTCCAAAACATTGTTATAGTCAAACGTTTATACACAGTTGACATATACACATGTAAGCTAGTATACTTGTGTTATAATAAAATATATTCTATTTAGTTATTGTCGTTTTATTTCATTTAACAGATCAACAAGGAACAAGCTCTGTTTCGTAGGGTAGTTAATTCTACGAACACTTAATTCATGGATACAAAAACATCAAAGTAAAAGGGGACAACTGCATTGTCATATTTTGGACATAAATTAAAATATATAATGTCCAAAATAAATATTTTTCGTCATACACTTGGGACCTTTTTTAACAGGTCTCTTCACCACAAGGGTCTTTCATTAATGCACTTGCTAAAATTGTTTTAAACGTATAATTCCTATAACAATTCAAATATGACCTAAACCATGCACGTGATTTTAAAATCTATATATAACGTAAGACGTGGAGACAACTGTATTATATTTTGTATCGACCTTGTCACATACAGCCTTGATATCTTTGTAAATAAATAACACTTTTTTTTTAAATAGACACATGGCATTTAGAACAGGTGATTGCCAGATGGTGGGAATCAACTCTTAAAACGTTTGTGACAATTAGGTACATGCAGCTTTTTTTACTCGGTAGCAGACAAGTATAACCTACCTGATGGTAAGTGGTTTTCGTAACGTAGATGCTAAGAAAACAACTAAGCCGCTGTCAACTGAGAAGGGATTGTGAAAAGAATTTGAAAAAAGAAAAGACCTGAGATGGTATAAGTGGACCTCCGGCTTTCTTAATCTTTACTAATATGTAAAACGAAAGAGTTTTTTGTTTGAAACTACCAGTCGAATTTAAATATTTTTTTGCATATAATAGCCCAGTTCTCGAGGAAGGATATAGGCTATATAACATCACGCTACTGACGACGGGAGCAGAGCAGTAAGCAAAGACACGGGTAAAGTCGCGACACGAGAAGCTACATATAGTGTCAGATTAACTAATTTATTTTCTAACTAGTTGATTGCGGAGACTATGTCGGTGTATATCTATACCTGTCCATGGCCTGTCTGCAATCCCTGGGTGATGGGTTTGTTTACGGCAATCTTGGATGACGTCAAAGTCTATTATATCTTGAAACGATGAACTCCTACAATGTCTACGCCCTACAATAATAGTACTCTACACTCTAAAGGTAAGTAAGTCTTTAAATTGCAAATAATAGCTTGAGGCACAAAGCTCTCGTAGCTAGCAGCTAAAAGCAGTGAACAGAACCTCTTAAAGTAATCTTATATAACCTTACTTTGACTCTATCCTTGTTTTTAATAATACAAAAGAAAAAGACAAAACCCAAAGTAACATTAAAATAATACTGCTATAAGAGGTGTAGGTAGCCCCCCTAGTACTTAACTACATTTTTTGTTTATGTTGTCACAGTACATAAACTATGCTCAAACAAATGCTAAAACTTTCTTTAACGTCAAAAAGTAAGACTGATTATAAAACGAATAAACCTTCACCCAATTATAATGTTAGAAATAGTTCGCTTCCCGTATCATTTTATATTATTCTTGTTTCCCATTTCTATCCATAGCAATATTTCTTCAGAACACTACTTCGTTCATATAAATTATCATCAAATGTGTTTCAAGTTCGGCGCAGTTTTAAACCAGAATCTAAATCTGGATTTCTCTTGCGTCAGGTGAAAATTCACTCTTTATGCGACAAGCGAAAATCTACTTTATTTCTACGTTATATGGCTGATATTGATTCATTTGTTTTAGAGTTATAAAGAAAGAAAACGTCTCATCGTTTTCAAATTAATTTCTCTGATTTGACGTCACAAAATTATATACTTAAATTAATTTTATTTGGGTTGCGTTGACGTAAGGGTATTAAAAATCTACCAACTTACATCATTTCTTGTATATTTTTAATTTTTATTAAATGATGGGAAAATATAGTTTTTTTTTGCTTTGACGAGATGTATGTCTGACACGGTGGTGCCCTCGTCAATGCTAACGTTGACTGTAATAAATGAAAGACAAGCAAGCAAAAATATTGTCGATATGTAATCTTTAATCTTCTGTAGATAAGTGGGTGCTCTGATAGAAAGCTAAAAAGGGGCTCTGTCAGCATGGTTAAGCCGGAACAAACGTATCTACTCTAATATCGAAGTAGGTAAGCACTATAGCGTTTTGTTTAGAATTGCTTTTGTTCATTGCTAGGACACAGCTCGCAGAACTGATGGCCGTTGGGGCAAAAAGGACCACGAGCCGGAATACGCAGTGTGAGCAGACCCCTCACAAGGTGGATCGACGTCCTGATAAGGATGGCGGGCATCCGATGGATGAGAGTGGCCCACGATCGATCAAGGTGGAGAGGCCACCAGAAGTTAACATCATTCGGTTGATATGATGGCGTTTTTTCGGTCAGTGAGAGCATCCGAAACCCAATACTTCCTCGACCTTTCTCCATTTCCATTTCCTTATAGTCATAACCTACCTATGGCTTTAGATTATACATTATTATCTCCCTAAAATAAGAATAGGTGTGGAAGTCGATTTCACGCGACTAAAGAGTTAGGTACGTTCGCAATAAAATTGCAGGTGCATCATGATTACTATAATCTTTATTAACGACCGAAAGTAATCATTTATTTATCATGCTCATTCTTGTCTCTATAAAAATAAATATAATTAATATCAATACTCTTTTGGCAGTTCGCACAATACACGTCAACATGTCTGGCGAAGACCTACTCCTTGAACTGAGTGAGGGTTCACCGTTCATCAGACTAACTGTAACCAGCTCAAAGAATTATCGCCCTTATTTTTAAACTTGTAAAATATGGTATCCCTTGAGTTTTTATACTTTATTTTAGTTCTTATCGCGTGTTGGATTTTAGAATCTATTGTTTGGGTGATAGAAAAGATTTTAGATTGTATTATAATGTTAATTCATAAGCTTGAATCGACAGTTGCATTGTAGTTACCATATACCTAAAGTGTTCGTAGATTTGATGTGAATCAGTTGTGAGATTGGATCAGTGGAACTAAAGGCGAGTGGATACCTGCTACAGGTGAGCTTCTATAATTTTAATTTTGTATAATTTTACAAAACAAACAGTGTTATTACCTACTAAAATTTAAATTAGCCATGTGAGGACTTATTACCTAAGCAATTCTGCTTGATTTGCCGTAGCCGAAATGGGCATGGAAAAGTATTGTCTTTCAGTATTTTTTTCTATTAAAATACGTCCTATTAAATTTATTATACGTAATATCATTAGTTCCATGGCCTACCGTACAAGACACTGACAGTGACTAGTGATTAGGTGCATGTTTTTTCGATGGGTGACGATTCTCGCCCGAAGTTAAACAGAAAAGTAGGTAATGGTACTACTGTATTCCAGTGAGCTTAGGATTCAAATCCAACAGCATAGAGGTTTTTGTTTTCAGTACTAACGTTATTTTTCTACCCTTTATGGCGAATTCATTATTTATTAACCGTTGTTTACCTTTTTACTTATGTAGGTACCTACCTCTGTACCTAAGAGACAAATATATACTAAGTGCCTAGCCTACACAGAAACAGAAATTCAATTTACCTACTCAGAGGCATATTTTCAAGTACCTAAGTATACTACAATCTACAGTATACAGTGCCTATTCTAGATAACAATCTTTTTAGAAATAAGCTTAGGTGAAGATAGGTATATAAATTTGAACTCAAAGTTCGCTCTGCCCTCTCTTGACCATTGTTCTTCTGTCCAGCTTCTAACTTATGTCATATCTTTGAGATCCCTAAAATAATTTAAAATTTATGTAGTGATTGAATCGAGCAATAGATATGTACTGGTAGTAGTACATAGGTGCGTTTACCTAAGAACCAATAATTTTAAATAATTGTGACATTTTCATATATGATTTTGATATTTTGTACACATTTCGCTGGTGATGCTCTACACGTTGCACGTGGCTGTAGCTTTAGTTTACAGTAAGTTCCAAAATTAGCTGTAAGTACTTATTAATTGTGTTTACAGAAACAGTACGTCATTCACAACAATATCTCTTTAATTACGAATTATTTTGAGTAAAATGTCCGTCATCATTTTATAACAAGATTTAGAATAACCTCTTAACACCACAAAACATTAAGAAAACATTGACAACGTTTCTTATATCTTTTTTCTTTAATGCTACGGAATAAGGTTGAGAATTGCAAAAAATAAATTGTTCACATAAGAAGATGACCATTGTAAACATTAAAAACTCCAGAAATAAATGTTACATGTTCCAGTGAGGTTGGTGCCAAGTCTTTCCCGCCTTTAGCATCGTAGTCAGTTATCACGCCAGAACCGCGGTTGATGGTCAAGTGTCGAAATAGACCGTTTACAACACACCTGTGCCTGCCTGTGCTACAGAAATTAAAAAATAAATTGTCAAATATTAAGCGCGAAATTAATTTTATTTTTTTGTGGCAGTGACAACAATTTATACAGCCATGGGTACTGAAGAATATCCAGTTTATACTAGAATGGAAGATATAACGGAACAAGACGATAAATATTTGGCGGGCGCGAGAAAGGAAATAAGAAATGACCTAACAGTTATAATACCCGAGAACCCTTTTCCTGACATTGAAGTAGATGCATACCCGCCTTTAAAATTTTCGTGGGTCATTCCAAAGGCAATAGCAGCGATGGCCTTCCCTAGGAATAAAGAGAATTTAAAATTCCTCGTGAATCAAGGAATTACACACCTGGTAACACTAACTGCGGGAAAAAAGCCTCCAGTAGACGACATTGCCAGGTTAAGGTGGTCAGAAATACCCGTAGAAGAATTTGAGACTCCAAATACAGATCAAATTAAGAAATTCATTGAAGTGTGTAAGAAGTCTGATAAAAATGGAGAGGTGAGTAACCAACCATATTTATTTGTACTTATGTAAATAGATACTATTTTCTTAATGAAAATAAGTTTTGTTTAATAAAGTCTTCCCCGGTGGCACAGTGGTAATGCTTGCGACTGTTCGAAATCGTAAATTAAATTTCTACACGAGATAAAACTTTGTTTCGAGTTTCGAAGCTTTTGTCATTTAATTACGAGAATCATGTATTTGTCAAGCCCTTTGCAATACGGGGAGAGACCCCCTAGTGCGACAGTTGATGATGTTGAAAATAATAGTGTATAGGATCACTTAGCAATATTTCTTATCATTTATTATGGGTAAGACCAGAGTGTGTTTGCCTTTTGTGCTATATTTCTTATAGTCTAGGCCCCTAATGCTATTTTTCTTCACTGTATGCTAGTAATGTTCAAGATATACTTATATCCTTCCCTGCTTTTTACCTAATTTTATTCAATATTCGTTAATTTTCTGTAAAATTAAACACGAGATAAGACAAAGCGTTGTATGATACGTAACTATTGCTAAATATTTTTGTACGTTTATTTAAGTATTTAAGTAGGTAAACACTATTAGCTCGCGTGTTACAAGAACCTTACTGCACACACAATAAAGGATTTTTTATAATATAATAATAATAATAATAAACAGGCCTTCGCACAGCAGTAGGAAGGCCTCCTTTAATACAGAGAAGGCATGAGCATTTACAGCAACGCGTGCTCAAGGCGGATTGGCGATTTTCAACTTTTTACATCGTAAGTATCCTCAATCGTCACAATGTTTTTTTTCACGGTAAGGCAGTAATGACCAAAGTAATAGAATTATAAAAAATACGTGAATACTTATCTGATTTTCAACCCGCACCCACAATCACTTTCGCTCATGTAATATTATTGGACGTTTTCTTGACGACATTGACCCTTGCGAAAGTATACTAAGTAATTACCTACCTAATCTATTTTAAATAGTAGGTATTTACCTGAGTGTGAACAAATTGTCTCGTGAGTGCCAAAGAAATAACGAGTATAATTAAAATTTTAGGGCAAACTGCCATCTTAATACTCGACATGATATAAACATGAGCGTTCAATTGATGTGATCAAACTTATGGTCACCTACAGTCAAAGGTTACAACTTTATAAACTCCGCTAAAGCACTAGAGAATACCTGGACCTTGTGTCGCGGGGAAATTACACCCAGACTCGGAACAAATGCTTATGAATCACAAAATTTTAATTTTACAGAAGTGCATTCTTTAGAACACTGGAAATCAGCACACAAAATAGTACCTAGGTAGAGTTTATATGACTGCAGTCCCCTGTAGTGTCTACTTGTAGGTACAGAAATTTCTGCTACTTCTAATATTACCTAGTGTTATATGAACCAGCGAGATTTTAAGTCTCTTCCATTTAATTCTTAATTACCAACGTCAAAGACAACTACGCCTATCTTTGTCTTCCTCATTTAAAAAGATAGAGAGAGTAATAATACAGTTTATAAGATTATGAACTTATTTTCACAGGTGATAGGTGTCCACTGCCGACAAGGAAGGAGCAGGTCGGGTGTGATGCTGGCGTGCTACCTCATAAACTTCCACAGGTTCGAGCCCGACCAGGCCATGAATGTCATCAGGATGATCAGGCCAGGTAATTGAAATCCACAAGATATGTATTTATAGATTAGCCGTGTGGTTCTCGGTCCAAATTGGCGAGTTATGACTCGCAAGAGGACTGAAATAATGTCAGAAAACGAATCTCCGTTCTTCCATGCATCGCCTTGAATACGTGTTTAGAAGAACAGTGGCCGTTGTAAACCCGTGCGCGATTGGAAGACGCGTACCTTGAATTGAACACGAGTTTGTAAAGGCAGCGCGACAAACCCGTGCGTGTTTCAAGGCAGTAGGTACTGCCTCCTAATAAACACGGAAATGGAAATATGCTACCGGGCCCAATTCTAAACTCCGGGCTAAATTCTAAAATCATACCTAGGTATTGACAATTTCTCGACAAAAAGTAAATAATAATAAGTATAAAATAATTTAATATTTAGTTAAGACGTCGATTCATTTCCTAACCGCCAAACTGTCTTGGCATGGCGAAAATGTATTCATTATGAAAATTTACGATTGAATGATGATTTGTGATCGTATAAATTTTGTAAATATAGAAGTTTATGTCTAGTTTGGCCTTCAACTAAGGAAAGCCGGAAATATGAAGAGAACATTATATTGAGGTACAAAATTTTATTCTAAATCAGGCTGATAGATAAAATCAGTAGGTGTTTAACACAAAACAATTGCTATTTGAATTTTGCAATACAATTACCTACCTACAGTTTAACAATTTAACCCTAGTGAAGGACATTCTCTTAAAATCGATATAACTACAGTAACTAGAATCTAAACTACTGCGTTTCGTTCGATCTAAGATCGTCAGAAGTCAAATTATCCTCTTTGTCCTCTTCCTTATTTCTTTTTCCTTCTTATTCCTTTTAACCCATACGCTATACCTATAAATTATTTAGTTTATTGTTAAAAAATTTCTGACAGGAAACTAGTTACAAAAGAAATGACGTTGTTTTGCGCAATATGTTTAGGTAACATGTCGTTAAAATATCATGAATTATGTTACTACATTATTTCATTACTTTACGGCCCACACAGTAAGTAGGATGGATGTGCCAGTCCCAAACCAGTTAAGGACAAATTTTGACTTTGAAATGCTCTGAACTGGTACTAAGTAATTTTAACGTAGAAATGTATATATAAATTTGTTAAATGCTTAATAACGTTGCAATATTGATAAATTATTTACATGCAAATATTAAGAATTTTTTTATATTTCGTGGAAAATATCAAAAATGGGAATGTGCCTTAGGTTGACCAATGAATTCCAATTAATGACCACTTTTGCACCAATAGTTGACCACTTATTTATTTAACTAAGAAAAGGTCTACAATTAAAAATAAAACATTATTTAGTTATACAAATTGACTTTTATGTATTGACAAAGGTTATGTTATCACAATCGAATACTTAGAATGAAATAAATCAATCTCATCATATTAAGGTAGGCGAATTTTACAAAATCTTATCTTAATACTGAAAAATTAAAGCCATCCATCCATTACATCCATCAATATTTTTGATTTGCTCTGGAAAGTTCATCCTCATACTTGACAAGCACATAAGATTTCACTTCTAGGGTATCTGCAAGACCTGTAGGTTTTTTAACCTGTAGGCATACAAATTCAACGGCATATCATCTTCTGAATCAGATTCCACTTAAATTTGCTTCTTAATCCGATTCCTTCTCAGCTGTTCCCTTTTTTCGTTATCCTACAGCATTTTCTTCTCAACACGAGCCAATCTTTTCTTTTCTTTATCTTCCTTTTCTCTCTTTGCCTCATTCTAATACTTCACCCACTGAGCCGCACTTATAGCATCCGCTAAGCGCGGCTTTGATGATTTTTCCAGGAGATTTAGTAGGCCACAGAATGGCATTGGAAAATGCTGGACTTATTGACATTTTGACGGGTCAGATACAGGATCCTGTTGTTTTAAAGTAGCTCTGGCATTTAGTGGCGTTGCATGTTTCGACCAGGAATCCCATAGTTATCTAAATTGTATTAACAAATAGTTAAAAAGTTGTTGTATTACGGGGCTCACTGTTTCCAGTAAACGTTCCTTTGTTATAGGGATTCCATTTATAGCTTAAGCGTTAATCCATTTAGTCAATAGCTACTCTTCTTGTGTAGTTAAAATAGTTGGTGGACCCATTTTCCGCTGTAAAAATCTTTTTGGGCATATTCAATCTAAAACAATGAAACAAAGTAAAAACTTTAATTTGGTCAACTACAGGAACACTTGAGCAAACACCAATAGCAAACCAGTGGTCAATTACTGGAGCACACTGCATATACAACGATTTACATGACAGGTTTAAAGTTATAGTTGTCAAACAAAAGCATTACGATGTAATAATAATGTTAAAAAGAACACACCATAGATAACCAGTGGCAAACCACTGTGGTCAACAATAGGAACCCAGTACAAGGAACGCTCCAGTAGTTAACCACCTTCAAAAATACCTGATAATGACATTATTTATTGAAAATAATATCTCATGCCACCTAAATAATGACTAAATATTCTAAATAATCCGACTTGATTGCAGTAATTAGAAAATAATAGGTGATTTTAGAAGATTTAACTTACCATGTAGACGTGTACTTCTAACTGTAATGGCGGCCGGAATGCGAGTGAACGAGACACTAGTCTGACAAATAGACTAACGTAGCGATATTTCTTGTTCGATCTCGCAAAAATTATGTTTGGAAGGTTGGTAACAATCTAGGCAACACAATAAAACATTTAAAATATATGAAAATGCCCGCCATTTCTTATTAAAATCAATTAGTCATGCGAGTGGTCAACCACTGGTTCCTGGTTTGGGACTGGCACAACCATCCTATATGACGTCACGACTATCTTCCTTAGATAAGAATAGAACAGAAGAACTATACTAATAAGGAGTCACTAGTCGCAATGAATTGGCATTTAGTCGATTCGTATCCATAAAATTCGGAGATACCTTATTGTATTTTAAAATTAGACAAGATGACGTGTCTGCTTTCAATTTTGATCAAATTTTATACTTTAGTTCCAGAATGTACTATCCCCTATTTCGATTATTCGTAGGCCAACTATGGGTTTGTGTGATATAAAACAGAGGCAGCTGCCCTTGCCCTCGGTACGTCAATCAATCAATCAGCTTGTGACAGTCCCTTGTTGTAATAAAGGTCACATTTCATTTTTTAATTTGAATTATTTTAGAATTAGTTTAATCGTTTTACTTAGTTATTTTAATAAAAAAAATATCTGTAAAATTGTGTCCTAACACCAATACATAAGATATTATTTTACTTCACTTCCAGGCTCGCTGGACTCAGAAGAACAAGAAGAGGCTGTCGGCAGATATTACCAAGACCTCATCGAAGACAACCCTCGTAGGTTCGGAGTGAGCGAAGAAGTTATGGAGGAGTTCATACAAAATGCGCGCGAGAGCACCAAGAAAGTGCTCGGCTAGACTGTGATACCTATGTACCTGAGAGTGATATTGATTGTTAAGATTTAAGGGTTAATTCACCCTGAATTAACCCTGATGTAAAATATTTTTAAGCAAATTACATTAATAAAATAATTAATAATTTCATTATATTTTTTAATAATATGTGGCATTTCGTTTCGTACCAACAATATCTATTGTCTAGAACAAAAGGCAAAGGAATTATTTTGAATATCCAAGCAAATAAATTAACCTTTTAAATATTTACTAGCTGACCCGGTGAACTTCATTCCGCCTAACAGTCGATTAACATTACTTTATTTTTCTAAAATAAAAGAATATTTCTCCTTTTACTCCTTATTACATCAGCTACCTGCCAATAAAAGTCCCGTCAAAATCGGTCCAGCCATTTCAGAGATTAGCCGGCACAAACAGACAGACAGACCGACCGACAGACAAAAATTGTAATAAATGTTATTTTGGTGTATATACCGTATATATATATTCATATACATGTAGTAAAAAACGGTTATTTCAATATTACAGACACTTCAATTTTATTATATGTATAGATTAGACGACAACACCTAAAACACGTTAATTTGTTAAATGTTAGCAAGATCACAGAAAAATGTGAGCACTCATAGATGTTAGGTACATGTTTATAAAAATATTTATTGAAAGGCATAATCGGGCGGTCACACCACACACGACATTCTAGTTTTTTTTTGTTATTTAACAAGGGTTGCCACTTTAAAATTTCTTCTAGTTGAAGTACCCGCACAAAATTTTGTATTACCTACCTACACTGTAAAAAAGTGAAGTACTATCTACAGTGAAAATTAGGCAGAATTACCAAATTTCAGTACGTTTCATAGTGATATCTAAAAATAACTAATAATTCTAATTACTTATTTCTAATTGACACGGGGCTATAAATATAACATCGAAATGTCGGATCTGTTCTTGCCAATGCGCCTGCCAATGACGGCTGCTGGCCACGTACCAAGTGCGGCGTGCGTCTTATAAATAAACTTTACTAAATATCCTAACCAGTGAACTTTAAATAAGTGTTTGTGTCCAAAATGAGTACCGTACCAAATCGTCCAAATGTGAAATTGGCTAGGCTCTGGTATAAATACAGAGAAGAACCAAAGGAAGTACCGGAAAAGCTCGTTACACCAGTGGAGGTCGAACCAGAAAAGGAATATGAATCGTATCCCCCGTATAATTTTTCATGGTTCATTGAAAAGAAAATTGCAGCTATGGGCTGCCCACAGTCAGTGGCCAATTTGAACTATTTAGCGGATGTCGGCATCGATCATCTGATAACTTTATCGCCAGAGAGGATACCGCCTATTTTGGAGTGTGAAAAAAAGTTAAAATGGACTGAAATCAGGCTAAAGGAGTTTGGTGTTCCAACTTTAAAACAGATTTTGAAATTTATAGAGATTTGTGAAAGGGCGGAGATGAAAGGAGAGGTAAGTACCTAACTATTTTTATTTATTTTTTTGTAAATCATTGTATTTAAATCTAAGTACCGATGTTCCACACATATAGAGGTTTACAATTAGACTAGTCTATGAAGGATTTCTTTTATTTTTGTCATAGCATAGCGCATAATACATATTTAGGTAGGTAAGTAGGTAGATAGAAAATTATTCGTTGTTCCTACACCTATTTAATATTTTTTACGTTAGGACGATACCGGTAGCCGGTACTTCGATATTTTTTTATTATTGTGTCTACGATCTATCCCATTATTACAAGATAGTCATTTTTTTAAATTTGAATTCAATCATTCGTAACAAACTATGTAAGTACGCAGTTTTATTGTGCTATAAATACTAAAATACGGTATATATAGGTACATGACGTAGGTAAGTAAATGCTGGAACAGTGTAGAGCTTTTAATATGTACCTACTTATAAAGATAAGACTTCGTGACGTCTTTCCAGCCGGCCAGGATGCGCGCTGCAAAACAATTTTGTTTACTAATTTTTAATCTATGATCGCATCTATATTTAAATAGGGATGTTAATTGAAGTTTAGTGAAAAGTGCATTTAGAACAATTTTAGACTCTGCGTTAATACAAACAAGATATAAATTTATGTTTTCGTGTTTATTGTGTAATGATTGATGAACTTACTGATGCTGTTGTCGTTTACATACCTATGGTATACGTACCCCGCCTTGCTCAGCGGTAGATTAGGAAAATTTCATCGCGTTGAACAATAATGAAACATCTTAGTTTATTATTCTAAGATTAAGTATATGGATATTCAGTTAAAACTCACTGGGTAGGGGTAGGTACAAGCTCTCCATTACCTAATCATTGAATTGAATATCAGTGTTGCCCACTGTGGTATGGCAGTTACATAGACACTTCATATAATTGTTTTTTATTCTCAAAAGTTAAATAAATATTGTATACGTAGATGATTACAAATTTGTCAATAGTAGGTACCAACATATAAATATATATCGAATGACGGCAAACTCTTACAATAAAACAAAACTTGGAGAAGAGTAGGCTTTACTACTTACTTTTAAAATCTGTCACATCCATAACTTTAGGCTCTAGTCGCAAGAGCTCGTTACAATAACAGGCGAGAGTACCATAGTTGAAACAGGTAGGTATTTAGGATGATGAGTATACCTACCTACCTTCATACGTTAACCTGTGCCGGAATTAACTAACTAATACCGCTTCAAATAAGGTACAAAATAGCTTGTCTTGGTAATTTCCAGGTAATTGGTGTCCACTGCAGACATGGCAGAGGTCGTACCGGCACGATGTTAGCCTGCTACTTGGTGCACTTCAAGAAAATGGCGCCTGAACGAGCAGTGCTTACTGTCAGAGTGCAGAGACCTGGTGAGTCGATGATAAATTACTTACCTCTACAATTATAAGTATTTATGGTCCATAGTACCGTACACAATGGCAAGATATAGTATAGATGGATTTTTTTTATTTTAAAAATACAACTGTACTGCAGGGTTTGTAAATATCTATACAATTTATGGACACAAGATTCAAAAAAAATTTTGAACCACAAATTTTTGTTCCTTGTGAGAATGGAACCTACAACCTCTGGCATTGACTCGCACGCACTCTCACTGCGCCACTGAAGCAGTCTCAGGCAAGCAATGAAATATTCCCGTGGTCCACCCAGGTCACAACCAATGATCGAAGTTAGAAGGGACATGGCTACTATACCAGGCATGCATTGCGGACTCACACCAGTGTGACTAACAGGATTTTTTTCCCGTTTGTCACACTGTTAATATTGCTACACCATTTATCACTTGTCATTATCAACTAGTGTAATGAAGAAAGAATAAAACGATTGAATTTATTTATACCAATTAATCGTGAAATCATCGAATAAGCAGTTATTGAGCACGGGCGGCCGTGATCGGCGCTCGGCCGCAAAAAAGCTTTGCCAGTTTGGCCGCAAGCGCATCAATGGCGCTGGCAGCTGAGGGGTTAAGTAATGTATCAAAGGAAACTCTTCTGGTCGTAACGTCTACATTTTTAAAAAGTTGAATTTCCATAATGTTGACAATCTCTGGTTGTTTTATCTGCAACATACTTCACATGGCGCCGATGTTTAAACAAAAGAAAATCGGGAAAACAAAAGAAATCCGGGTGAAATTAATGTAGGAAAAATAGGTGCATGCGATTTCATACTTAATTGACTTTAATAAAAAAAAACGTTATTTTAGGCGTAGGTAAACAATTGGAAATTGGTATTTAATTAAAAATAAGCAAAAAAAATATAAAGTCAATAAAGCCTAAAATCGCGTGCACCACATTTTCATGATAATCTTTTGCCTATGCACTAGAGAAACGGGTGCAAACTATTTTCAACTCTATTGACAAAATTCTAAAAACGTATTTTTCTTTTTAATATTGATGGTGCCAATCACCAATATTAAAAGTGATTTTTTTTTTGTGAATTAGGTCCAAAATCGCTTACAACATCTTTTTACCAGTATTATCGATAACTGATTAGTTTCCGATAGTCTTTTGTTTTGTCGATGTCCACTTAATATATCGGCATCGAATTGTTAAAAAAAATCTATTGTAATATTTATTTATTAAGCATTCCAATGTAAGATTATATTAATTACCTACTAGCGCTTTGCATCGCAATTATTATGCCTCGTCGTTTTAACTCCTTTTCGACATTATATATTTCGTCATTATTCTATGTCTTCGTTATTATTGCTTAATATTTTTATACTTTGACTATTTTATGTTTGAAAATCTGCATTATTATACCTAGTCACTCATTTATCGAGATCAGTGGAAAGTTCAACATTTGGATAATTAACGACAAAACCTGTTATACGCAATTATTCATTGCACTATTATTTGTAAGATAAAATTAAATAGTGTAGCAATATTAGGTGTGACAAACAGGAAAAAAATCCTGTTATTCACACTGGTGTTACAATCTGGTGTGACTACGAGTCCGCAATGCAGGCGTGGCGTTTACGAGGTTCAGAAAACATTAGGGAACATAATATTAATACATACTTAATACATTTTTGCAGGCTCCTGTGAAACCTATGAACAAGAAAAAGCAGTTTGTCATTACCACGACTGCCTTAGAGGCACCGTAGAAAAGCCAGACTATCGTTTAGTAGAAGACAAACTGTACTTTGACTTCTCTATGAAATATATGTACAACGAAGAGAAGAAAGAAACTGAAAATCTTGAACCGGATGAAGATTTCGATTTAAAAATTGTTAAATTCGGCGAGGGTAGTAATGAAAAACAGGTGAAAATAAAAATACCAAAAAAGAAATCCAACGCTATGATTATTAATCATAAGATTTATTTTTAATTTTACTTTTTTTACGTTTTATATTATTGAGAATTGAAATAAATATAAATAAAAGGTATTTTATTTTTTAATATTTGAGGCCATTTTCAAAACTTGTAAATTGCTTTTTGTAGGGTACTTCTCCATTTTATACAAAATTATGAAATGTATGGTAGATACAAAACTTCAACCCATCTTTTCAACCTTATTAGTTTATTTATTTATTTATTTATTTATTTATAATAGGTACACAACTAACCTATTGTATGCTAATATTAGACAATAGAAATAACATTGTGTCAATGTGTTATAATAATAAAAACGACTCACCAAATGCTTACAATTGAATTTTGCCAATAGATTTTCCAAATAAATAATGACAGCACAAAATAACAATAAAGGTTACACACAAAACAACAAGCCGAAATACAGTCAAAAGCCATAAAATCCACAACTAAGTTTCAAGATTTTTTATAAAACTTCGGTAGCAAACAAACATGAGTAACCTGATGATAATTGGTAACGGTAACCTATGAACATGACTGTTCTATTAGGTTACAAAAAAAATGTAATTGAAAAAAAAACTAAGCGGTTGCCGACCGTGTTTGGGTCTTATACCAATCAATATAATTTTTCTAAGCAATTCAATTGCACACACAATCAGTATAAAAGACTGACCATTATCATAGTTTTAATAATAATATTAACAATTTTCACATTTATGATTTTCTCAATATCTGGCATCCGAGTAACCCTGGTTGCTGCCAAGGCCGCGGCACGACAGTCACGTTCAGAATGTTTTGGTTTCTTCTTATCTTCACGTTGATCCTCTGGCCTACAGAGTGTGACACTATGTCCATTATTTGGGACATATCACTAAAATTGTCATGGTTAACTGAACCGAATTGGAGGATTTCGTCATGTTGACAGAGGCCCTGTAATTAAAATGAGAATAATATAAATAATTGGCTGTGTTAAATAATTTTTTTGTGACCTACCCTACAGTAGATAAAATGAATATACCTGAGGCCCTAGACAAGTGGCAAAGATTTCTATTCTATTCATAGAATAGATTAAAAAGTGTATAATGTGAAAAAAAATGTATAAGATTGACATAAAAGCTAACACTAACACTTATGTCAATCTTATACATTTTTTTATCTATTTTAAGAATAGATTAGAAATCTTTTGACACTTGTCTAGGGCCTCAGGGTAGCAGAATGTCGTAAAGCGTGCTACACACCTTGAGTTTTAACTGTACAGATCAACTGTTTGTTCTACACACCTAACGATTTATCTGTGTAGTTCGTCAGTACAATTAAAACTGAAGCAACACGCTGTAAAGGTTGCTATTAAAATTATTTGCGACCTACCCTATAGTAGATAAAATAAACGGTATCTGCTCTAGAACAATAAAATAGAATGTCTGCTCGTGGATGTCGTAAAAGTCAACTAAACTAAAATAATACTAGAAAAAGAACAGCAGTAGTAGCTGAGTAGATACTGTTTTTTAGATCAATTTCGCGTTAGGGAACAAGCTCCTAAAGCGGTTAAGGTACTCATTTTAATTACACACGTTAACATAAATAACACCTAGACTCGGAACAAATATTTATAGATCTCACAAAGTTTCATCCTGTGTGGGGATCGAAGCTGCAACCTCGTGCACAGCAGTCGCCTACTTCGCCACATTTGCAGTCTAATATCTTGATTTGAATAAACATACATCAAAATAAGTATAATGAACACCTTTAATGGGGTATGCATAGAATGTATTTTTGAAATATGGCTAAGATTTAATGATAAAAATTGAAAACCAATATGACACTAAATTGCGACGTTGTTGCCACTCTTGAAGCGTTAACGCTCTTGAAGAATGTTCTTCAATCGTAATAATGATGAAAAAAGTTAGTATAGTAACTCACAGCAACATCGGCAGGCGATCCGTCGCTCACACACCCAACAGTCGCAAAGCATACTTCATTAACACCAGTACTGATATTATCACCGCTACTGTGTCCATTTCGGTGACCATTTGTCGACGTGGTAGGCACATTAACTGAGGGTCCTTCACCATTAGACCCAAGGAGGTCTGCATGCACTTCCGCGAGACCTCTTTCAATCATCTTCATTATGTTCTTATGGTCATTTTGGAGACCTGGAATTCAATGTTGAATAGATATTAGTCTCTTTTTCCCCAACTGCTACAGTCAAGGAGGGTAATGTTTTTCGAGCATATGTATGTATAATGTATGTGTGTATGTCTGTCTATTTTTTTTGGCACGCTCTACAGCCTACATGTCTTAATGGATTTTAACATATGAGGTATCATTAGATTCGTATTAATTGTGGGAGTGACATAGGGTACTAATCCAGTCAACGAATGGCTAAAAAGGGGTGTAGAGTGCGTGAGCGAGTGACTTAGCAATTTCTTCAGAAACGTGTTTAGAGTGATCAGGGAGTAAATATACTAGAAGTCCCCTCTCCTAGGAGGTGAGCTGGAGGGAGGGAGTGATTTAAAGTACCCATTTTTCAGTTTATTGCTAGTATCTCAAAAACAGTGCGTCCTAGAGAAAAATGATTTTATACTGAATTGAATTCTCTACAACTTTTATCTTGTGCACATTTTCCAATAGTTTTTGAACTACACATTCTAGAAAAATAGAAATAAACAAAAACAAGCAGGACATAAGATTATGTTACATGCATAGTAAAAATTTGTCTCAATAAATCACAGCACAATCACTAGAGGCTAAAAATCCATGAAAAGATCAAAGAAGCAGAAAAAGAGGCAATACAAAAGATAGTTTTGGGATTATTGAATAATTTGTATAGTAAAGAAAGTTATGTTATGAACTGATAAAGTTTAATATAATCTATGGTTTATTACTAGGCTGAAAAAAAACCTCTAGGTACTGTATTTAGTTCAGATTCCAATAATCAGATTTTAATAAAGATTGAATTGTCTATGGGCATTCTAATTTTAAATTAAGAAATAAACAAGGTAGGATAAGGTTTTATGTACTGGTATTTAAATATGGTAGGGTACCTGAACATTTGCACTACAGTATTACGTTCTAATTTAGAATAGAGAACAGGCGTCATCAAGCATGGAATTAGTTTAAGCACTTACCACTATACATATAGTGGTCAACTTATCTTCCCACTTCATTCAGAAATAGACTAGTGTAGTAGACTAGTAGTAGGGTACGGTAGTAGATCCACGCTGGTTTCAGCATGAATGGGTCGGATCGACCGGGGAAGTACTACTCTCTCATAGAAGATCGACGTAAGAGTAGTAGTATCTGTATTACTGTGTTTCGTTCAGTGAGTGAGAGCGCCGGAGGCCCAATTTCTCCCTTTCCTCTTTCCTCACTCAATCCCTTCCCCTACCCCAATAATTCAGCCGCCATAGTGAAGGCCACCATACCAGCTGTTTAAGATGATGGCTTATGGTATGGTGACCATCACTTCTGGATTCCACTGACTGCTTACCCTCAGGCGGGGTAGAGTCACTTTGGTAGGCTAATATAAAAAAAATTTAAGATTTACAAATTTAATTGGCATTATTTAATAAATTACTTTAAGCAAATATGGTATACATACCTATACTTTTATTTCTAGCTTGTCAAGTGAGCCTTGTGTATTTATTTATAGGAATTAAATGACTTAGCTTTTTGACTACAGCAAAAGCTTAAGATGAGCATTTCTACTCACCAACCTCACTGTCCACCCAATACAACACAGAAATCAGTAACTGATATGAAGTCTTGAATTTATTTCCTTCAAGCTTCCATATTTAAATTACGTTAACTGTTGATTGTAAACTTTAAACTCATCATTATTACAACAGCCTATTATTATTCCACTACAGGGAAATATATAATTATAATTTTAGAGAATGCAGAATACTTTAAAAAAAATAATGGTTGACTAAATTGGTACTTAATATTGAAGTACTCTTCAATAATGCAAAGTCATTGTGTTAAATAGTTTAATAAAGTGAGATCATAAAGCTCCATACTTACAGATTATTTGGTGTCGAGCGTGTCGTACTTTATAAACATCGATGTCGTTCCTTGGATATCCGATTTGGTCAACTAAAGGATCATGCATACCGACTTGATTTGTTTCCAAAATAGCAGTTTGTTCCCTAATTTCGTTTTCAATGCGATCTTTATCTTGAATTAATTTCATTACACGATCTCTTGAGGGCCCGTCCACGTTGTACCCCACCATTTTTTTAGCTAACTTAATTTTATACACTATGTTTGAAAAGTTATTGAATTTCAAACTTATTACTTCAAAATTTGATTTTTGCGAATTAACTAATTTGTAACTTTTTGTGTCATTTCATACAGCACAGAATATGTCAGTCAGACCACAGAAGAGAACAAGTTTACAGAATTTACAGATTGATTAAACTGTGGATAAATAATGTTGCCAGAAAAAAATAAATAGCACAATAGCATCGTTATCAGTATGAGGATGTTAACATAACAGCGTTGTAGCAACGACTACTTTCAATTTTCATTTAGTTCATAATATTATGGGTTTTACGAAAAATCCTATGTACCTACAGTAACACATTATTGTAATTTCTTTGTGTTAAGTTTGTGTACTACTTACTACGGAAATAAATAAATTATTATTATTATTATAAAATATTTTAATAATAATAATAATAATAATAATATTCTACCACATTCACACAGCGCCATCTAGCCCCAAATTAAGCAATTATATTTGCTTGTGTTATGGGTACTAAACAACTGATACACTACTTATATACTTTTTTTTTTTGTAAATACATACATATTATAGATAAATTACACCCAGACACAGAACCAACAATCATGCTCATCACACAATTGGTTTGTCCTATTTTAGACCAGTAAAACTGTCTTTTACTTGTATTTTATAGCTATGCCATAATTCTAATATTATTATTATAAATGCGAAATTTTGTGTGTACGTATGTGTATGTGTTTGTTACCACTCAGCGCCTAAAAGTCTGCAGCGATTTCAATGAAAATTGGTATGTACATTTCAGTGCCGGAGATTGACAAAGGATACTTTTAATCCCGAAAATCAGTCTGGTCCCTGAGTAAAATCAATTAAACTCTTACCATTTTCCATGCGGGCGATGCCGCAGGATGCAGCTAGTTGTTCTATAAATAATGAAACTAAGTTTTTATTTATAAGTGACTAAATTCGGGATTGTAGTCAGTCTAGTGTCCTTGTGGGCCCGGTAAAGATCGAGGTTCGTTTATGATAAAACTTGTTCGCTATTATTATCTGAAGCCAGTCTTTGCAGTTGAGACTTAGCTGCGATGGCGGGCTTCTTTCGCCTTCACCACAGAAGAGCTTTTTGTGTAAAATAAATACTACCTTATCTTTTCCTATCTAGAACAACACATACAAGGTAGTGTCACCTATTGTTAAGTTGAAAAGCCAGAGTTGCCAAAGCAGAGTGCAAGGATAAAGACGCCAGAGCGTAAAGTTGTCAATGCTGATCCTGGATCTTTAAACAAGGCGTAAAAAGGCAAGAACATTATGGCTCCACCTACAATTAGTATCTATATACTCCCTAATAGGCATTATTTAAAGTTAATTAGGATAGCTACCACCACACAAAACACAATACTTTTTTTTTCTAAACAGAAGAAATTTATTTTACAGACACCTACAAACGCTATTAAAACTCAATTCATCTTAAAAACAAAACTTTCCTAACGAGCAGCAATCTAAAATTTAATTCGATAGTTATTCACCACTTCATTAAAACTATTCACAGGACTAGACTTGTAGGGGAGGGGTAAAATAATAAACCACAGGAATAATTGTTACTTTTCATTTATTTGATAGGTATTTTGTTATTAGATTTTAAACTGATGTAATGCAACGATATCTTTTTATACAAAAAATATCAAGCCTTTAGTAGATTTGCCACGATTTTACATAACAAATATAACAATGATTTAAATAAAAATGACCAGATTAATAATTTTCGTAATAATAATAATTAAGCTTAATAACAAGGACAGATTTATATTAAAACTTACAAATAAATGGTGAGCGATGGTTAACATTTTGAAAGAGGTTACATCTTAGAGCAATTATTTTAATAAATATCAAAATTTCTTAGAGATTTATTACTACAACGTCTTTTACGACAGTGTACTTGATGTACTTAAAATCTGTATATTGGTCATCGTGAGTTGATTTTTGATTTTGTAAAACGTAAAACAAACGCTACTCTGGCGATAGTACCGCATGTTTTACCATTTCTGTCGAATACAAGAACTGTTTTCTTAATGACAAGAGAGGTTGTGCAAATGATAAATAATATAGTCAATATACAGACATGTATATAACAAAGGCATAATTCAATTAAAAATCATGTCTAAAGACAAAAAATCTTAAAATATAAAGGAAAAAATATGATTGTGCATTACAAAAGAAAAAGTATACTATTATCACCTTAACAGATCGCGTGTTAAAATTTTCATGCTATCTACCTGAACGCGTATCTGGCGTTATACGCACAAGATTGCAATAATCTGAAAGCGTTAACAAACGATCACCTATCTTCATTATTCCGTTAAACCAAATGGTCCCTAAAGAAAATTAAAATCATCATCACACTTTACTGGTCTCTGTATAGAGACAATAATACGCATTTTACATACAAAAAACATAGGTACACTAACAATTATGGCAACGTTGACAATAAATAAGAGAAATATTTTATTCACATCGACTAATGAACGAACATCTCCTGTAAGTCTCGACAGCACAAATAAATAAGAACAAGTAATTACGAAGTGCAAAAACTGGCGCGGATTTTAGAAACAAATACAAGGCAACAAGTGCAGACTTTAAGTTTTACTAATACCATTAGCTATAAATTGTTCTCACTTAAATTAAAAGCCATACTGGCGTATTTTTTATTAAGCTTGGCTTAATTCGCGCATTTGTTAATATTATATTAGTTAATAATGTTATATCGGCACTAACCCACGTATACGAGTCGCTCCACCGTGATAAAAATTTCAAAGGTGGGGTAATATAATAATTTTGGCAATTGATTAAATATGATTTCAAATTGTATAGCTTTACGTAAGAGCGACTTGTATTCCGCAGGGGTGGATCCTAGCTTCATAATTTTTATTAGTGTTCAGAATCATGAAGTCAGGTTAGCATGTAATTAATCGTCTAAAGTCGGAATGGTTCGCGTTTCTCCGTTGTTCGAGAAGATGCCGGAGTGCCGCGTCGTGAGGCCGGTGTACTGGGGGTGCCGCCATCGGAGGCGTCTGAAGGTTTTCGCAAAAGTCTCGTCACTGCGGTTTGCTGTCCTGATCGTACTGGCGTTGTACTTCCCGAAGGTGTTCTTTGCCTGTCATTAAACGAATAGATTAGCAAAATTCTTTTGCTTCATACAAAACATGCAAAGCTAGTCCAATCAAACTCAACTACATTAAATAACCTACAAAACAATTTATGACTACAAAAACAAAGAAAACAGGAAACAAATAAAAGCACACTATAGTAGTTACCTATTTATATTACTGTTAGTATGGTGATCCTTTAGGACTGGGATGCGACTTCGTCCGGGTGTTTGTCCTTCAGTGGAGGCAAACGACCCACTCCTATGTTGATGTTAGCGAGCACACAGACAGACGGAAAATTAGTCAGGACAACAGAAAAGGAAATATTGTTAGACTGTTCCTGCACATGCATTAGCTTAAAACCAGTGAAGAATATAGAAATGAATTAAGTAAATGTAAAACAAATACATGTGCAGAAACAAAAATATATAGAATAAGATACAAAAGAAATACAATATATAGGTAAATAATGTTAGAAATTGCTGCAATAAATTTTTTTGTCTAAGTAGTTTATGCCACAAAAGCTTCTTTACAAATAAATATCTTCGATATATCATATTTTTAAATTGCAACATTTCCTTAATCAGGACTTGACAATTGCACGTAATATAACTTTCAAACAAAATAGGCATATCATATGAATGCGGCAGAAATTATGCATGATTGAAGAGTTCAAATCCTGTGAATAATGGATATGAATATAGGTAACTATTTGGCCCAAAAGCCAATGTGAAAAGCTTTTGTGAACCAAAAAATTGAACTATTTAAGTGCTTGAGGTGATGTTAATTGCAATTTACGAAGTAAATAAATACATGATATTTACAGTGCGATAAACGATTTTGCATTGAGCTTATTCATGAATCGACAAGCAGACGACCTAATTGGATGAAATTTTACGCAATGATGATATGAATACATAAATTCTAAAATTCAAAGAGCATCAATCCAAAATAATCGAGCAAAATCCGAAGCTAGCATTCTACAAGCTGTACCCTTTGACGTCGCGCTGGGTCGGCTTTGAAGCGTCGCCGCTCGATTCGCTTATATTACTTTCATATTCATTGTCGCTCGTCATTCCCGAGATGCTGAATAGTGAGGAGTCGTCTTCGGGACTTCTCTGCTCGGATTTCCTTGAAGGATCTTGGGAAGTGGGACTAGGTTCTTGAGAGGTTTCTCTAGACTGTGATTTTCTGCATATTTTCAAACGTCTCTCAACAGACGGGGATCGGTGTGATCGGGTGCCGACGTAAACTGGAATTTTTGTGGAACCTTGGGTTTGGAATGCAGGATGAGTATGGGATAAAGATTTGGGATGTTCAGACGCCATCGATGATGGCTGGGAATGTGTCGAGCTGTTTTATTTTGTTTCCAAGTTTCGTATTTGCATGCGAGAGAAAAAAATAATAACAATTTAGTTATCGCGCATAATATCCTGTCTAATAAGTTAGTTAAATCCACACGGTGTGAAGCTATGTTTAGCTGTCTACTCATGCCTGTTTATATTTCTATACCAATACCTTTATGGACTAAATGAGACCCGCCACCATTTTTACAATCTTTACATTGACAACAACGAAGAATATCTGTGATCTGTCCCAATACAGGTGCACCCAAATTCGAGATGTACATATTTGGACATCGCTACACCTATGATCCCTCAACAAGCGTGACGTGCTCAAAACCCGTGTATCTATCACAACATTATACAGACGTAATTCAATTGATAATAACAACAAAAATAATAGTCAAACAAACATGTTTCGACAAATAACATTTAGAGTAAGAAATTCATAGTAGGTAAATCAAAGTACGTCAGTAAGTTCAGATACACATTTGGACAAACAGTCAAGGAACTCTTTGGTGTGTACCTCACTAAGGCAGGCACCGGTGACAGTGTCGGTATACTGGAAGTGCGGTACATCGCGCCGCTAGGTAACCTGTCCATGCGTATCAGTACACCAGTTATTTTACATTAGTTTCTCTAGAGGAAATGCGAAGAAATGAAAGATAAGTAATATTATGTAAATTTGTGTCGTTCTTTATATATTATACCGCAAAAATATTATTGTTTATCTTTTATTTCTTCAGAATAAAAATGAACATAGATAGAATATCTCCAGCTGTACGGCCAACATTTTAACGGCTTTTAGATAATGAAAAGATATCATATCTGCATTCATATGGAGATTGTAATAAACGGTAAAGTTATTTAACATACCTGCCGCTCGCTGGCGTTAAGAAACCAGTAGGGGTCCGTGGTCTAGAACCACCGTTGGGTGTAGCGGCTCCAAGTTTACTGGCGGTAGCGGCAGCACGTGCGATTGATGCTCGCGTATTTGTTACTTTACGCATCGGAATGCGCGATGGCGTTGCTACTTCATCTGATTGAAGGCACAGTAAGTTATTTTTGAACAAACGAAATACTCATTTCATTACAAATAAATAATTTTTATGCACAAGAATTAAACATTTTATAGTATGTACCTGTACTATCTAAAGAGAGATTAGATCCATGACGTGATGGTGGTTTTGATCCAGTTCTTGATCCCGGTCGTGATCCTGGTCGAGATCCTCCAGGTGTTAAGGTAGACCTGTGATAAAATAAAGGATAATAATATAAGATTTAATAGTTTCGTTGCTATTTAGACTATGGTAGTGATAGTTATCGTTCAATTACTTACCTAGGTACACTAGGCTTCCTATACCTCGCTCCGAGTCCACTCGCTGCTTCGTTGTCACTCAAAGAATCAGGCGTGCCTGCACTAAGTGACGACCGGGATGCTCTACCCGCCACTCCTCCCGCGGACATCGGTACAGAACGCGCTGTGCGTTCTCTCACCTAAACCATAAAACACTATTATAAATCTGCACCAAACTAATAATCGTGATTACTTACAAATCGCATTTTAACTACTTCAAAACTTGTGTTGAATAAAGTGATCTAAATTAAGTATTCATGAGAAAGCAAGTTTCGTATAATACAAATTAGGTATATTAAACAATTTCCTATAAACATGCTAGTTTAGCGGACTTGACGATGTAAACTACTATACTAGATAAAACACACACGATGGGACTGCCACAATAGACAAATTAAAAAATTAATTAAAAAAAACCTCATATGATTCGAGAGTGCAATCATTTGCGTCACTTTCACACTGCCTAATTAGCATTACCCAATGATATCCTGGAGAAGCCTGATAGCCATGGTGGTGGCTATAGTGATGCGCGCCCGGCGTCGTCGAACCTTGTGATCTTGAGTGGCCATATATGAACGCCTGCTTAGTGCCATGTGTTGAACCGACGTGCAGGGGATATGAACACGGAAGCTCTTCCCGCTGCCTTAGTGCCTCAAATATAGGCCTCAGCTGCTCCATAAACTCCTCAGCTAAACGCACCAATATAAAACCGGGAAGCTTATAAATAAGGGAGCAATTTTTCAAAACGAAACACAAATCGTTTTTGCCTTCATAGTGCCAATCGTATTTGCCGGAACGCGTATGTTTAAGACGAATTTTCACGAAGTTACGATTAGTCCACACGTTTAGTCGAACGCGAGTGAATTTTGCTGATGCGGATATGATTGGGAGACTAGCAGGATGGGTGAAACAAAATACGTTACCATAATATCCATAGGCGCAGACGTGCCACCTCTCCAATGCAGTGGATCCAATGAAATATACTAACAAACAACACCAAAACACTACACGAGCCTGTGCATCAATGCATAGCTTGAACACTAATGCAATACGACCAAACTCTACGAGCTCAACACATGCTGCACTCACGACAATGAACCTTGCATATGGATGTACAACAATCCATGTGCAAAGTGCAAATAGAAAACAAAGCGAAAATAATTGAGTCCCAAACCGATTGCTCCCTCCAACAACTACTGTGCGCTTTTTTACTTGTGCGAAATTATATCTAAGTTCTATCCTGTAGGAGAGAAGATTAAAGTAAGTAGAGCGGTTTGAGTACTTACCTTTGTAATAGGTCCCGTGGATGGTGGTGTATTTGTGTTAGAGCGGGGCGTACGCGGTCTGAACGCTGCCATGCTCTGTGATACTCCATCGGCCAAAATGAATTGTTCTCGCAGTTCGATGTTCGTGCGTCCCTTGGCTGCATGCGGGCGGCGTCCGGTGCGCGGGATCAAAAATAGGTCGGGAGAGGAATGGGCCAAAGAAAACCGTTCGGTAAATGGGCAGGCCGAAAAATAACACCAAAACGTGTTAAAAAAGGGGACAGCGTGCATTGGTAATGAGGAAAAGAAAAAAACAACAAACAAATCAGAACATGTCAAACAAAAAACAAACATAACAGTTGTAAAAAATTGGGGATTTATGTATTTGTGTGCAGTTAGGAATAGGAATTGTAAAATACAATAATTAGTTTATTCTCTCACCAAATGTTATGTAGTAATATAAGTCAAGAGCAAGAATAGGTAAGTAATTCATGGTAGGTATTGAACATGTAAAGTATAATGTAAAATTAAAGTTGGAGATCTTAATATAGAGTTGAGATGAGTTTCTGGTAAAATATTGACAAGTAATTATTTACATGAGCATCATTAGGCTGAGTGTTTTCTACAAACACTATATAGACTTCTTGCACTTGATTTATATACAATTAGTATCTACCAAATAAAATACAACTTTATAAAAATACCTAATGCAAAATAAAGAACCATTTTCATGCTATTACAATAATAAGCATACGATTATTAATTTGAAATATCTTATAACCACTACTTTATAATTTTAGTAAAATGTTATTTATAAAATAAAATAATACCAACTATAATTGCATTCCACACATTTGATGAATTAAATAAGCTATAAGTTTAACGATAAAAGTACCAAACGTGTAAAATGTATAAGAGCAAAATAACTCAATAACATCGCCAAATTAAACACTAAGCCACACCAACTAAACGGTCTGCGATGGAACCTCCAATTAAATTTGTGTACGAAAAAGCCAAAGAGTGACGAAAATAATATAATTTACTATTGGTTCCAAGACAGGTCGTATTTCTTACCGAGCGGGCAACAAGCTTCATGCTGCTCCGGCTTGCTCGGATCAGGCAGCGGTAGCACTAATGATACTACTTATGTAAAGGGATACCGTAAGGATATAAACGAAATATAAAAAATAACGAAAATAAACGAATTTGTATATAGGACCACGGGAGGTGGAGTGGGCAAAGCGAATACGAATTAGTAAATTAGTAGCAACATTGAAATTTTTGTGGACATATTCAATGCTTACTTTAGCTTATACATTTTGCTTATCTAGCTGTTGATAAATGTTTCACAATGAAAGTGAAGTGAATAATGTAGCAGTGTGAATATTAATTTTATTAATATTTAAAGGCATTATTTATTAGTTCCGTTTAAATAATTATTATCACCGTTTATTTAATGATTCTACTAAGTTATTTTGCTATACGTTATCCTTGTGTTATTTATTAACGTTCGTGCTAAGTCAATAGCTGTTAATAACGGGTCGTTATTTAGCACAAACTGTAATACGCTGGCAACACCGACTACTGCGCATGTCAAATACATCACCGCCATTCATCGCGTCGAAAAGAAAACAAGAACAATGGAAATTACCACCGGTCGATTTTAAGTTGCTTTGAGTCAGTTTTTAAATGTATTTCGCTTATCCAACGCCTACAACATGACCGGAACGATTATTGAGAACTTAAGTGGTCGAAAATTGGCTGTGTTAGTGAGTTTCCTGTTATTGTGTCAAGTAACATGTTTCCTTATCGGCGGATTGGTCGCGCCCATGCCTGCGAACGCACAAATTATACTCGGAACCGTGTGTAAAGATACGACTATAGTAAAGAATGACACGACAAAATGGTTCTACAATCGCGGCAAAGGTTCCTGCAAAACTATCGACCTTGGGGACACGCATCACGACCTTTCGGAGACTGACATAGTTTTCGCTTTTCAAATGCCGACACCCCGTGAAAGTAAGACTTTGGACTATTCGCGATGGCAGCAAAACTTAATCGGAGTACTGCAAGTGGATTTAAAATACCATTCGCAGATAGAAGTGAAACCTCGGAGTACAATAACCATCGACGGGCGTCTCGCCTACCGGAATAAAGGCGACCCTGAAGACGGATGGAAATTATACACGCAGTCGATAGAAAAACGGCATTTAGACTGTGATATTGATGTTAAAAGTGAAGAGTACCTGTATAACTGTTCAGCAATACCGTTATTTGAGCTAGGTTCTTTGTTCCATGATTACTATTTGTTGAATGTTAGGTTACCTGTCGATACGCCTACAATGAATTCGCACATTGGTCACATTCAAGACATGTGGTTGACTGTTATTAACCAAAATGGTGGTTTCACCAAAGTTTGGTTATCTTTGAAGACTGTATTCTTTCCTTGCATTATAGCAATACTAGTCTGGTTCTGGAGGCGCATTCATATGCTTGCTCGGAAGCCTGTATTATTGGAAAAGATGCTTTTGAGTTTAGGCATAGCTCTTTGTCTATTAAACATGCCTATTGAGTACTTAACTCTGCATTTTGACTTACCATTTATGTTACTATTAGGAGATATTCGTCAAGGGGTGTTTTACGCTACATTGTTCTCATTCTGGTTGGTATTTGCTGGGGAGCACATGTTGATACAAGACGCTTCTGCTCAGAGTTCTGTCAAGCAGTACTGGAGACATCTTAGTGCAGTTGCTATGGGTTGCATCTCATTATTTATATTTGATATGTGTGAGAGAGGTGTCCAACTTAGAAATCCATTCTACTCTATTTGGGTGACTGATATTGGCACTAACTTGGCTTTGACATTCATAATTCTGGCTGGAATATCTACTGGGGTGTATTTCTTATTTTTGTGTTACATGATTTGGCAGGTTTTCATCAATATTTCACATAAAAGGCAGTCCCTGCCCACCATGTGCTCTGTTCGACGTTTGCACTATGAAGGTATTATCTACCGTTTCAAATTCCTTATGTTGGCTACCCTGCTTTGTGCTGCACTCACCGTAATAGGGTTCATACTAGGTCAAGTTGCTGAGGGTCAGTGGAAATGGGATGAGAACATTGAATTGGAGTACACTTCTGCGTTTTTCACTGGTGTTTATGGCATGTGGAATATCTACATCTTTGCCTTATTGGTGTTGTATGCACCAAGTCACAAACATTGGCCTGCAGTGGAAAATACTTCAGACACACAGAATTTAAGTGAAGAGATGGAGTTCAGTCCTCTACCCAGCGAGAGGGCCAGCAGTGAGATCTCATCCCTCACATCCTTCATTAGGAAGACTACTATTGATTAATTTGTGCCAATTTTAGTATTTTATTCCTTTAGTGATAGGTGTTGTCTGCTCTTCCATTTCCAGTTGGAAACAAAAATTTGTAACATTCTTGGACTTTCGGCCTAAGTGTTTGCCCTTTAAGTTTGAGCTTGACACGATGACGTAATCATCCATATAAATTTATACTTTTTACGATTATTGGGTATCAATCGTCATCTTATACGTAGTGTGGGCGGTGATTAGTATAGCATGATAGAATCTCTTAGTATACTGTAATCTATGAACAAAATTTTGTACTCAAATATATAACCTCTTAGATATTTATAAAGATATAGCTTGAATGTAGGCATTGTCGAGAAGTAACCATTAGATATAAGAACTCTTTTTGAAGACTTAATGCCTGTTTTAATCTAGCTTTAAGTTAATGTTTATTATTTATAATCATATGAACTGATTAATATTTTGTTATATTTAATATCTATTATTCAAGTCAACTTCAGTCAGCTAATGTTGTAAATTTTAAGATCTTTAACAGGTAGGTGACCTTGATTTTTCCGGTTTGGAGCTTCCGAAAACGAGTCGAGTATTTTTAGTACGTAATTTAAAATTCTGTGATTATTATTTTTGCATTTTCTAAACAGTATTGCTAGTTATAAAATTTTATTTTTAACGATATTGCCAGCTACTTACTAATTTTTAAACGTAATGTAAGTTTATTGTGAAATTGTATTACTAATATTTGTACCCGTAATAAAAATGTATTAAAATATGTTATTCTGTTATTTAACACTATTGGACAAATATTTCCTTTAAAATCTGATTATATTAGAATAATTATTTTTAAAGGCACCTTCATGATAAAAGTAACTAGCTGTTTGGCTAATAGACTAGCTGCTGAAAGCTAGATTTGAATTGTGATGATATAATATAAAAGACTACCTTTAAAAATAATTTTCTCTTACATAAACAGACCTCCCACAAAAATACTTGGCCATAAAGTTAGGGGACGTTCACATTATTAGTCAATAATCCCTTATTAGGGTGTTAACACATTACGTAATACCGAGTTTTTGATTGACACTTTGAATATCACCATAAAACCTATTATTAAAAAAATATTTCCGACTTCGAAATACTTTGGAACAAAGAAATTTTCATTTTTATAATCAAGAATTTTAATAAATTGTCACAATTCTTAGTATTTCAAAATCGAAAAGTATCACAACTTTTACAGTTCTTTTTAATAAAAGCATTGTAGAAGTTGTAAATAAGTCAGTTAATAATATTATCTGTAAATTTTCGTAAGTCTGTAAAGTAATAAAGACGGATAGTAAAATACAATGTGAATATGGTAAAACAATCATTTTTTTAAGATTTTTTAGAAATGGTAACTCACATTATATTTTTTTAACAAGTCTTATTAAAAATGTACCTTTAATTTGGCATTTGATTTAGCGCATTTGGTAGATAAAGATAGAAAGTACTTTTTGTAGTTTACCATTTTTTATTAATCATACAAAATGCACTAATCAAGCCACCATTAAACAAAAGAGGACTTTTCGTGTTAATATTTAATTATGTACTTATAAACATATATAACTCTTTGATTAGTAACCAATTTAATTGAAAACATAGTTTAAAATAAACATACAATCTGTGCGAGAAATCCTCTTACAAAGCGATCTTACTGATTGTAAAAAAGAAAATATTTTATTTGAGTTATCATATTTTTAATTTTTCTGAAGAAATCTCAATTTATAAAATCTCATTTTGTAAAATATTAAAGCAGTAAGATCGGAAACTATCTCATTACGAAAATACTAAGTATCATCAAAGTAGATTACCGTGGGCAATTATACCAAAATAGCGATCTTTTGTTTGTTCTACCTACTAGTAGGTTGAATTTATAATTGATTGAATTTACCACACGATAAAAAGTCATCAAGTAAGAAATAAAGTAAAGTTCACGTAAAATATTGAATTGGTATGACTCAATTTCAATTTCACTATATTATGAGTTGTATCGACAAAAATTAATTGGGCGGTCGAAATTTAAAAGTCATAAATATGTACGTACCCACTTTCTAGATTTATCCAGAACATTACTGGCATTAAAGAGACACTAAAGATTCCAGAAAATTCTGACTTATAGACACAACAAAATAAACAGGTATATTGGCAATTCTGACACTTGGGGCAACATACCCCGGAATCATAAAATCCCATACACAATTTTGATAATATCCCACGGCAATCTAGTTCTAACCCTTCAACCTCCCAAACAAGTGTGTACGTACCTCGGCAAGGGTCGTTCTTGACCAGGAACTCGTCGAGTGCGACCCAACCTCCGCCGACTCGCACCATCACGGTGGAACGGAGGATACGTACTAAACGTAGCTTTTGTGAGTCGCCAAACTGTTAGGACAAATTTTATGTTGGAGTATATAGCATACGACCGGTAAAAATGGCAAAACTTGGGGTGGCTTATGTCCAGCTGTGAACATCTTTCGGTATTGATCTATGAAAATTATGGACAGGCATTCTCGCAAAGGCCTGAATAAGCTAGATAAGATTTGCTTCCAATCTGCCTCTTTGGAGAATGATATTAGGATCATGTTCCATGTTTTTTTACGGCTGAGATGGTTTTTATGATTATTAAATGACTTCAATCTGTCTGGTCATTAAAATCAGTAGGATAGTGACGCCCTAATGACTGATGATGCCCTAATGCTGGTGATAATGATATGGCAAATTATGTCGTTGGAAAAAGTAATAAAAAAGAGGTTTGGGCTTTACTGGGCCTTACTTTCAGGTCTACCAAATACAAATCTGTAAGTTTAGCTCATAGTTCACAAGGTGACTTACCCGGTACTTGCCCTCTCCGACCTGGAACACCCTGAACTTCTGTCTACAGGTGCACAGCATGACGAGGCGCTTCACCTCATCGTGGATCTTGTCTGCGTCCGTTGGTGGACCTCGGCGTTCCACCTAAGAAACAGTGACGTCAGACACGTGTACAAACCAGCTGCCTATACTTTAATACTAGCAGCACCCACGTTTTTTTGTATCTCTTGGGAACCAGACCAATTTTCGGGATAAAAATCCCATGTATGTCTCCAGCACCGAATCTATCTACATACCAACTTTCATCGAAATTGGTTCAGCCGTTTTAGCGCTGAGTGGTAACAAACACACAAAAACTTTCGCATTTATAATATTAATAGGATTAATAATATGTTGGAAATGGTACACATTGGCTATGGACAAAAAAGTACCTATAGTGATCATGTGGGAAGACCTTTGCCCAACAATGGGATGGTGGAGGCTAGTAGTAACAGGCACATGTCATTTTAAAAATCGATTAATATATTTGTGCATCGTAACGCAGTAATTTATGGCTCAATTCATAATAAGAGACGGAGACAAATTAGGTAATGATAGTACTTCAACATTTTAGATAGAAACAATATAGTTATGATGCGACAGGTACAGAGTTATATGGATACTAGTAGGTATAGTAGGTATACTATCAATGTTCATAGAGCGTACCTATAGTGTAACAAAGATAGGACAAAACGGACGGATTTAATAAGAATATCTATACTATTTAAAGCAGAAGTTTGTTTGTTTGAACGCGCTAAACTCTGGAACCAATCGGATTAAAATAAATACTTTTGCGTATGATAGCCTAGTTCTAGAGGAAGGTTATAGGCTATGTAACATCGCGCTCTGGCGTCGGGAGCAGAGCAGTAAGCAAAGAGGTGGGTAAAACCGCGCCCCGGAAAGCTAATTGCTTAATAAATGTGATCCCAACCTTAATTATTTAATTTTAGTTACCATATCTAAGTATAACAAAAAAAAATTATCTACTTACAACAGCCGTCCTTTGTTTGAACAACGCAAACATTTGGCTTATGATATAGATGCCTATCGATATTAGATAAAACATTATCTAGTACCTACGATCTAGATATCTGATAGACTCAATACAACATAAATTTAGGTTAAGATAGTTTCTTTCTATATTAATAATAATAATAATATTCTACCACATTCACACAGCGCCATCTAGCCCCAAATTAAGCAATTATATTTGCTTGTGTTATGGGTACTAAACAACTGATATACTACATATATACATTTTTTTTTTGTAAATACATACATATTATAGATAAATTACACCCAGACACAGAACAAACAATCATGCTCATCACACAAAGATTTGTCCTGGGTGGGAATCGAACCCACGACCTCCGGCTTAGCAGTCAGGGTCACTAACCACTAGACCAACAGGCCAGTCAATATTTATTTACTATTTCACCCTACTGACGGGAGCAGAGCAGTATTCTGCTCCCGTCGCTCCATAGCTTTCATCGAGAACTGGGCTATCATACACAAAAATATTTTTTTCTAATCCGACTTGTAGTTCCAGAGATTAGCGCGTTCAAACAAACAAACTCAGCCGCTTTATATAATAGTATAGATACAAAACAGAAATACATTTAATTTTACTAAAACAAAGACGGTTCGTTTGCAGCAAACCTTTGAGCGATCGAAATATTAGAGGACGGTAAGGGTAAACGAAGAATAAAATAAAAGATGAAAATGTCAAGAAAAGTTATTGTTAAAATAAAACCTTTGACTCTACAAACTACCGAGTAAAGAAAAAAAAAAGTATATTTAATGTTTCAAAAATACTGAAAATCATAAGACCGAATACTTAAGGTTCTGAACTTCCGTTGACAGAAGCCTCATACGACGGCACCTCCTTTAAAACTGAGTTAGAAAAAGGAATGGTACTTCCTCTTCCACTCGAAGGCATACTGTTAGAGAACTCAGTTCTGAGTTAAGCTCGCCTTATTAATTTTTATTTACATATTTTCTTTGTTCTGTATTTTTTGTGTGCAATAAATAAATAAATAATTTTGAAAAGATGAAAAGGTATCAAACAGCAGTTACTTACCCAGTCAGGTCTTAGCGCGGCAATAAACTCCTCCCAGTCGATGAGACCTCCACCGTTTCTGTCAAACAGATCGGCTACAGCGCCCATCTCCAGGCGGGACGTGTCGAATTCTAAATAAAAGGAAATGGGTAAATTTATTTGGGCAACATTTCTTATTTTTAAAGTTTCCTAGCTCTACGTCTACAGTAATGTTATGTCTTGCTAGGTTCTCATGACGATCCTATTGTAATTCATATCTACCCTCTTTTGAATCGCAAAATCGCAAAAACCGTTAGCTAGACAAAAGACGTTAATCTTCTAATTATAAATTTTCAAATAGATCAAACAGTTTTCGAAATATTGTTTTAGTTTTAGTAAATTTTTTTTACAGACTATTCTTATACTGCCAATCACCTGATGATAAACTTACCGTAGCCTATGAACGCTTGCAACACCAGGATCACAAATTTCGCTTTCGCCTTTATATATTTATAAAGCCTATTTCATACGAACTTTAGGTATACCTATATACCTCCTACCTACCTGTTACTATACGTTTCCGAAAAAACTACCTATTATATAATTTAGCCATATACATAATCCAGGATCTAAGAGACAATACTCACTGGTGTTGATAATTCCGTCAATAAACTCGTGTCGTGCTATAAGTCCGTTGTTGTCCTTGTCCATCTTGCGGAACAGATCCGTGAGACGGGACTTCTTGTGGTTCATGAACTTGAGGAACTGTGGACAAAGAAGGTGAACTAATAATTTGTGCTTGTAAAACATTGGCCACAAAATTTATTGAGCCACGCAGTGGTTTCGTCATTTCTGCCAAAATAGAGGGATACAATAGTGTTTTGTAAAGATAAAATTCAAACACAAAATATTCATACACCTTTTTAGAGATGCTTTGGGAAGATTATGTATAGCAGTGGATGTGCTTCGGCAGAAATGATAATGATGTGTTTTAATAGGTAGATAAAAATGTTTTTGAAAGGCAATCAAAAGCGTTTAACGACCTAGGCATCGCTAAACGTTCTTCTTTCGGCACGGCCGCAAATATACTTGTCATTTAATCATCATATCGAATGAATCAAAGAAATGTTTTCGGAATCTAATAACAGCCGTAGTTTAGAAAAGCTATGCATAATACTACACTTAACAAAGAAGTTACACTCACCCGCTTTCTCCAATCGTCCCAGCTAAAGTTGGACACCCTCTGCAGTTCCTTCAAATGCACCAATCTTTCATGAAGCCGTCTTTGCCTCTCCCACGCTAGTAGCCACACAGTACGCCATTTATCCCACAGTTGTTTGACGCGAGGTGACCTGAATTCAGGCTCTGCACCCTTGCTGTTAGGGGAAGGAAGAATTAATGAACTGATCGACTCAAATGTGGTTACAAATTTACCAACACCTCACAGACAAAAAGGCGTAAAATGTTTAGAATGATTTCAATTTTCTGTTGTGTTTCTTTGGAATTGGGCCATTGTATGTAATACTTATTTATGGAGGGTTTAGACTCGAATACTCTATGCAAAGATGACAAAATAGACCGGAATACGATGCAGATCACTTTTAACCAACCACTTCATAAATCCACTGCCTATGTGGACAATAGATGTCATGGCAAAAATTAACATGAGTATATTAAGGATAATTGAGACATATGTTTTAGGAACCGGACCTTACAATTTTATGAATGATTTCTTAATATTCGTTGGTATCTTTATTTTCTTCTGTTCTTTATACGAAAGAGTTTTCCTTTGCCTTTATCCCGTATTTTTGTTTTATACCAGGTAAATTACCAATGTAAAGTTTGTCGCAATTGAAAAATTACCTATATAGTAATTTGGCAAAATAATTAGTAGCAGCAAATAAATAAACTTTGCCAGCATGCCATCGCCATGCTAAATAAATATAATAGCAATAGGGTTGCCACACACGTAAAACCCGGCAAATAAAACACATCAAAAAGCATAAAATAATAAATTATGAATGGGTACTATTTTTATAATGATTGACATGGTTTTTATGATAATGATCTAACATACTGTACTAATACTACATTCAAATTCTAGTAGATATAGTCTGTGTATAGTATCTACTACTAATAATTATTTTATATTATTTTACTTTATACTATTCCATAAGTCACATTGAAAGTGTTTTGTCAGCTCAAGACATAGTCTCTCCTTCTACTAGTTTAGTGTTTTCTTAAGCGCTGGCAACTCTTACTTATCAGCAAGAATATACTGAATATATAAAAATGGTACTTCTCCACGATAACTCGCAACTACCTCTATAATTTTTGTAATCCTATATCGAAATACGAAATCAATTTTTTGAAATTTCTCTGCTCGCATCGACTTTGTTTGTTTAAACATTCTGTTTAACTTCGAACGTTAAAAAGTACTAATTATTCTGACTTCGAAAATTTACGAATTTTAGCATTAAGTGAGAATGGACGGGATGATTCTTACCTTCCCTTCAGTGGGAACCTCGGTCCGTAGTGCGGCAGGTTTCGGTCTGGAGTCTCACGGCCGGGACTGACGCGACTACACACACGCAACAATGTAATCACAAGGAACAAAACCGAGCACTTGTTAGTCGACAACCATGAACGATGTTAGTTACAAAACATTACGGACAACCCTGTTAGTTTAACTACTGTGCGCGAAAATATACCGTATTGCGTTACGATTAAGATCTTGTTTTGTATGTGAGGTTAGACTTGCCTTGTTAGTTCTACTGTGCATTTTTAGAGTGTATTATTTTTGTACAACAGTTTTTTTGAAAATTGAGCCGTATTTTTAATTCAATAAAGGTTACTTTTGTATAATTGTGTGGGTGAGTTTAAGTATAATAATGTGACAGCTCTGAGTCATGCATTTAGGTAGTTCATAATTATCCTAATCCATCTACTCGCAGAAAAATACATCATAATTTATTTATTTTTAAAATAGCAATTCAAACAGTACATGTCATACTAAAAGAAATTATAAAGCACATACAAAAATAAAATCTAAAAAATGCATCGCATGTCTCTGATTAACTATAAAACAAAATGGCGTTTTGACAGTTCAATTCTTAGTCGACTGCATGCGTTCATTCAATTTCACTTCTTTGCATGCATATTTAATGGCGACTAACCACAACCGCATATACTTATATGTAAAGTTTCGTAAAAAAATATGTATAATTACTACTATACCATAGTATACTTTGTTTTCACATAGTCAACATAAAACACAACTACTATTTCTACAACACAAGCGGCTACTCTACTTCACACATAAAAACGAAATCTGTCAAACCTTCCTCTTCTACTGCGAGTGTGAATCCGGGACCTGCCGTTGAAGCGTGCCAGAGCGAGACGGAAAGCAACGTTTACAATGTGTTAGAGCGGGATGAAGCTATGTTTGTTGATTACATTGACAGAGAACCTTGTAAAACTTCTTCTAATATTATGCGCTTCTAGTACATTATTTTATACTAACTATGTACTTTATCTAATTAAATCGATTTTTTTATTCATTAATATTAATGTTCTCTGACAATTTAATCAACAACACAGATGACATATAAAGCACATGAAAGTTATAGAATTGCACCATTTTACCTATGATATGTTTAGGTCAGATTTTAGTACAAAACACTATATTCTATACTGGCAGAATGTCTAGGTGTTGAAATTTGTGTAGTAAAAAATATGAATGCCTGCGCCAATGAAAACTCAATCTTGTGATTTATACATAAAGTTGAATTTTCATTGTATTATTTACTGAGTTGACGTAGTACAAACATATCATAGATATAGTGTGTCATAAATAATAAAAACATTGATATGGCGAACTTTACCAACTCATATAAAATAGTGTGATTTAAGAAATAAGAGTAAATAAAATACCTCAAAAATCCCTTTAAAATTTGTGCAATTAGCAAAAAATCCCTCAAAAATCTTTAAAAGTAGTAGAAAAATTAAGAAAGGTCAACTCTGATTAAAATTTATTCAACTTTATTTTATTTAGTCAAATAAAAAAAAGTTTAGATTAAAATTCCTGAAAATCCTTATCGACTTTGGTAAAAAAATCTCCATAAATAAAAAAAATAATAAAAATTAAAAACACACCTGAATCGCCTAGATCCATAATAATCAGGCGACACTGATCTCTCTCTATGAAGGTCGTGCTGTGATCCACGACTATACACCATGCAATGACGTCACAATATGGCCGCGGCGTGCATACACGATAGGACAAAACAAACATACAACTTAACATAATGGGAATGAAACATACAACATAAAGTAATAAAAGAAATTTAAACAACACTAACATAAAAAAACTGCTCTGTGAAAATTATGGGTGCTTTTAAACTGCTAAAGTCCGACTATAATGTACTTTTGCATATAATAATAGAAAATCAGCCTCTGTGCTTCAGACATAAAGATGATTTTATTTTTGTGTGTAATCATGCGACAGTCGGGCTGTTGCCAATTAATACGTGCATTAAACATAAAAAATTTAACTCCTCTTCCCAATATTGTATGTAAAATAGTGACAGATTAGCTACTCCATATTTTATCTCTATCTCTGTCGGTTTTAAACTTAAAAAAAAAAAAAACAAAATACTAAATAGTTATTTCGTCACTACTCTGTTTAATGGTAAGACTGCTAAAGACATTACTTCTACTAACATAAAAGACAACGGACAAATACTAAAAAGGACATAACATTTTAGTGACCAATTTTAAACCATATCATAATATCCACAAAGTTGAATTTTGACACATTTTTATTTTATATACACAGCAAAATGTTATTTGATGTCTTCGGCACAGAGTACACGTTGTTATAGAGTAAGCACAGATATATTTTCACAGAGTAGTTTAAATAAGTATGTTTGTACGTACCCAGCTGCTCCCTTTGTGGCGGTCTTAGCTGAAACCTTTCTTGGTGTGCTTTCCCGACCTTGGCTCTGGCTCTTCACCTATTAAAAATTATTATTTTAATACTGTGCTTTGATCCTAGAGGTCAAAATGTGGACTCCAATATCTTTAGTGCAATATTAGTTTTATATTAGCTGCGATGTTTTTTTTGTCGTACGTGAGCAATATTAAAGATAGTTTCGGTAAGTTAATATTCGCACCCAATGGAAAAGAGGGTACCATAGCTCATGATATGTGCAAGTCAAAATAAGTTTTGATCTTGTGTTAATTACTACTTAACGGTATTCTTTAATTTGTGGTTTGTAGTATTTATTGACATAAAGATGCGTCTATATTGACGTGGAGCTGGGTGGACTGGAGAGGAGCGGACCGGTAATTGGCCAATCAGTGTTTATAATCTCCACTTCGCATCAGTGGAAATGTTGTAATTGGCCAATTCACGGTCCGCTCCTGTCCACTCCGCCCAGCTCTGTGTTAGTGGCAACGCACCATAATCGGCGGTCAACATTTGCCATAGTAAATAACTAGAAGATACGAAAAATGTTTATGATCTTCTAAGATATTTTATGACTTACCTGGTAAGCTTTGCAGACTCTGTCGACTTCGTTCTGTCTTTTCTGCGTGTGTTCCATGAGCTCCTTGTGGTCCTCGATCAAACCTTCGAGCAGTTCGATAGATTCTGGCAAAGGTTCGGCTTCCAGTGCTACAGGATAAAAAATAATAAAATAAGGTTTGGGTCATGAAATTTGACTAACGATATAGCACCTTAAAGCCTGAAACTTTTTACCAGCGCAGTTCCCATATACTTTGGATTCTGGGTCTTTTAAGCGGGGCTTAAAAAAGCATCCCAAAGTCGCCATAGTGAATACCAGCAGCTTGAGACGATGGCTTTTGGAACGGTGACCACCACTTCTGGATTCCACTGACTGCTTACCATCAGAGAGTAAAGTCATTTTGGTAGGCTATTATAAAAAAGCGCTTATAAATCAAATCAAATATCGAGTGGTTAGCGGTCAACCTAGTGCCAGGATTTGTTCAGTTCGCCCATAATTTATTATAAAGGCATCCAACTTCGTAATAGAACCGGGACGGAGTTTTAACGTACCCTCTGAAGCATGAAAACGCTCAGATCAAATACCATGCGGTCACCCATCCATGGGCCATCGTTTAACGATCAGTGAGCGCAATAAGCTATGAGCGCTAAAAGCGCTTATCAGTCCGGTACTGCTAATCAAGAACACAGTAACTAAACATGGTTTGTTGTAAAATAGATATAAATTAGACACAATTGAAGTGATTTTTCTGTAGCTTGTTGTTACTTATGGCGTTCTTAGTAGTAGGGTGGTGTATGTTTTTTGAAGTTACTTTGTGTTTTGTGTTTTTCTTTTGTATCATTAAAAACAAGGATAGAGTTGCTATAAGAGGTTGTGGTAGGGCCGCAGGTACCAGCACAACCTTTCAATAAGACTTGAAATCCACAATTGTTATTCGTCTATATTTAGTGATATAGATATACTTACACAGCAACGTGTTTTCGAGTCCAATAAGCCATTGCAGTAGTTCTTCTAGCACAAGGTCAAGATCCTTCAAACTCTGCATGTGGGTGTCCAGCTTGCTACCACGCTGCATCGCCCATTGCCATACCTACACAAAAATTAAGTTTACCATAAAGAACATAGGTTTTTCATTGATAATGAACGGATAATACACTCAAACGTTCAAAATTTCACAACTTTTAATTAAACTGGAACGAATAGGAGTACGTGGTCATGCACTGGAAATCTTTAAAGACTTTCTCTCCAACAGAACTCAATGTGTCAAAATTGATGCATTCAGCAGTGACGAAAATTCCGTCACTTACGGCGTGCCCCAGGGTTCTATACTAGGACCTACGCTCTTCCTAGTCTATATTAATTCTCTCTGCAATCTTTCTCTTCCAAATTGCTCAATATTTGCTTATGCTGACGACACAGCCGTAGTTGTTCATGGAACGAACTGGTCTGATGCCCTTCACATTGCTGAACATGCTCTTAATAATGTAATGAACTGGCTATCCAATAACATACTCACTCTAAACTTAAACAAAACTACCTACCTAACTTTTTCATCAACATCACGTAACCAACCACCTATAGACACCTTTTTACTTAAAGCACATTCATGCATACTCTCCACCTCTCCTATCCAATGCAACTGCCCTTTTTTGACTAGATCAAGTGTTACTAAATACCTGGGTGTCTATATCGATAGCCACCTAAATTGGAAACCTCACCTAGAAAAACTAGTTTCGCGTGTACGCAAACTTATATATATATTTAAAAAACTAAGGTGCTCCGCCGACATGACAATACTAAAATCAGTTTATTTCGCGCTGTGTCAATCAATTATCGGTTACTGTATTACGGTGTGGGGTGGGTCTGCTAAAACCTACTTTCTTGAACTAGAACGTGCACAAAGGGCTGTCTTAAAGGTTAGTGATAGACCATACATATATCCTACCTCTTTGCTATACAAGGAATGTGATGTTCTTACCGTGAGACAGCTGTTTGTGCTACGGACTGTTCTGAGAAAGCATAGCTCTATCACATATGATAAGTCTACATCAAAAATACGACGTCACTATCGGGTTTGTACGATCCAGACGTTCAGAACGGCCCTTGCTAGTAGACACTTTTCGGTCTGTGGTGCTCACCTTTACAATCTTGCCAACAAAAGCTGTAATATTTACCCACTTTGTAAATACGCCGTAAAAAGTACTATCACTGACTGGTTAAAAATGAAATCATACTCAGAGACTGAAGATCTTCTTACCTTATCCATCCTATAGAAACAACACACACTCACAAACACACACACATACACACACACATACACACACACACACACACACACACACACACACACACGCGCACACACACACACAAACTTTTATTTTTATTGTTCTAATGTAACTTGCACTTTTACTATTATCTAAGTTAATAATTATTGTAACATCTAAGTAGGTATACAACTATGTTCCAAAACATGTGGGGGAGACCTGGTACCCAAAACACAAGTTAAATCTTACCTTGGGTGCCAGAGCCCAACTTAACATTTGTGTGAATTGTACTGTTGTAATATCTAAATGTATTTATTTGTGCGAATTTTTATGATAATAAAAAACTATTATTACTATTACTTACGTAAAAAGTGAAAACAAAACAGTAGATGCGAACGTGAACGTGCTTTTTAATAGATTGAACTGTTTTTCTCTTTGATAAGCATCTACTGCTATATAAACAAGTATGTCTTATATTAATATACGAGACTTTACAAACAGAATTAAAGTAAACTCAGATTCGGAACAAATACTTGCAATACAAAGTTTTGTACAATGTAGAGGTCGAACACCAATAAGGTCAATCTGACTTGTGAAGTCAACAACGCGTCAGCTGTGCATCTGTTTGCGTTGTTAACTACGTACCATGAGGGTCGTTGACTCCTAATATTTTAATAAATACAGATTAAAATGTCGCCCGCTTTGAAACAAGCTAGAATTATTTTTTCGATTACCCTTTATATCACTTCTAATTAAATTTATTATGGGATTGAAAACAGTAAGTTTAGCAATCCCCGGGACTCAAAGCGCGTTCATAATGGTTTCCTCACTGTGATATGCATAGGATTATCCCGAAAAAAAACAATACTAAGTTTTCTAAAACGTATTTTTACCTGTCCAGGAGTGACTTTCCTAAATATTTGAAAAACCGGGTGAAATGTTGCCACTAATTCACGTTTATTATCACTCATTTTAATCACTGACAACTATTACAAAATAATAAACATTAGAATAAACACTACGAAATCGTTATGTAATTTCAAATCACAACTTCTTTTTATTTAAATCGATTCTATATAATCTGCGAGATAATTGATAAAAGTTTATCGTAATTAATTTATTATCTGTTATCTATTTAAAAATTGAAATCAATGAAAGTCTTGTGTAACACGCGAATATAAACGAGTTATTTTTTGTTGACAAGCCATGACGGCGAACTTTATAAAAATAAAGTACACACGGCAAGTTGAAATAGTTTGTACGTAGATTAAATTTGTTAATGAGTGAATAGGATAAAATCGCTAAACCGCATTGAGCATGTGGCGATTAATGCTTATACCTTCTCTGTATGAGAAGAGGCCTTTCCCTGCAGTAGGATAATAATGAGCCGATATTTTCTTTTCATACTACCAAAGTAATAATAATAATAATAATAATATTCTACCACATTCACACAGCGCCATCTAGCCCCAAATTAAGCAATTATATTTGCTTGTGTTATGGGTACTAAACAACTGATATACTACTTATATGCAGTTTTTTTTTTGTAAATACATACATATTATAGATAAATTACACCCAGACACAGAACAAACAATCATGCTCATCACACAAAGATTTGTCCTGGGTGGGAATCGAACCCACGACCTCCGGCTTAGCAGTCAGGGTCACTAACCACTAGACCAAGAGGCCAGTCCAAAGGGACTCCACTCTGCCTGATGGTAAGCAGTCAGTGGCATCCAGATGATAAATATTAATTATTACAATATGATGTTAAGGCTGTCAAGGGAAACAGACATATCCACGATTTATTTATTTATTTTAAAACTTTATGCACAAAATTGTACAATGGTGGGCTTAATGCCAAAGGCATTTTCTACCAGCCAACCTTTGGGTGATGCAGAGATAAACGAAGTAGGTGCAAGTTAACTAAACAACAACGAAATAATACTAACTGATATGTATACTACCCATATACATAAATAAATTTATACTTAATACACATATACATACAATTCATACACAAATACGAATATATAAATATATATATATACACCATATATACTCGTGTTTCGATTTAACCGCGACTTCTATTATTATTATTATCTGGTGTTGCAAGCGTCCATAGGCTACGGTAACTGCTTACCATCAGGCTATGTATGCTTGTTTGTCACCTTAGTCGTATAAAAAAAAAGACTTACCGGACTAGACGAAATAAACCGGGTCAGTTAATATATATTTTACCTATCTGCTAAATACGCTGCAAAAATACACACACAATCCACATACTAACCGCGACTGTGTCGCTTAACCTAGGTAATATATTATATTACTTACCTCGTCCCAACGGCTTTGTATAATAGTAATCCAGTGTTTAATAACGGTCACAGCGTCGGGATGCGCCTTGCTTAGTATAGAGTGAGCGAGAGTGATAGTGTCCTCCTTGTCTTTTTGCTTCTCGTTTAATTCACGAACGAATCTTTCATGTTCGCGTATCTGTTGCTGCGTCTCTTGGTCACCCTCTGGAAGTTGTCCTGAGAAGCGCAGCTTGGTTTCCGCGTCGGACAGCCATTCGAGAAGCATGTTCACTGAGCGATGCAGTTTTTCCGCCTAGAGTAGGTAAGAAAATGTTAGAAAATCTATCATACATTTATTAATTTTTTTTTATTTATAATTTTTTTAATATATTTTATTTTTATTTATCTTTAGTAAGTTCTGTAATAGCTGCAAAGAGTAGTACCATTAAATACAGTCATCAGAGGTGTCTTACCAGAGAGCTGACATTTTTAACATTTTTTTTTAAGAAATTGTTTGAAAACGAACTATATGCGTAATACTAACAAATCAATTGATTTGACACACAAGACAAGATACGTATAAACAAGATATGTATATTACAAGTAGTATTAAAATTTCTATTAGGCTAAAATTATTATTATTGAATTAATTTTTTTTACTGAGAATAAAAATAATGTATTTTTAGAGAAAAAGTTAGAGTCGAAATGGTACAGTGGATACGGCACCCGCTTCGTAAACACGAGGTAGTGGGTTCGAATCCGGGCAAATACCAATGTGATTTTTCCCTGGTCTTAAAAGTCTGAAATTACCAATCCGCCGTGAGCAAGCGTGGTGATTAATGTTCATGCCTTCTCTATATGAGAAGAGGCCTTTGCCCTACAGTGGGACAATAACAAGCTGGTATGATATTGGTGTCTGCTTACCTCCTTGAGCGCCGCATCAAGTTTGTGCGCCTTGTTCTCCGTGAGCGAGTGCACGCGGTCCCACGCCGCGCCGAGCTCGGCGCACTGCTGCCCAATGTGCGCGGCGTCGTCCCGCGGCACGGTGGCCTCCAGCTCGCGGCCCGTCTTCATCACAGACTGCATTTGTTGCTCCCGGGAATGTAGGTCCTCTTCGAATTGCTGCCGATTGCCATTTTGTTATGCAAAAGTTTACCGAGAGAAATAAATAAAAGAGAAATTTTAAAATTTGTTTGTGACACTTTCAAAATACGTGCGGGTGGCGGAGGACGTTACTACCAATAAGAAAACTTCGGCTTCGCCTCAGAAACCAGAGCTATGTTCGGGATAAAAAGTAGCCTATGTCCGTCTCCGGCACCGAATCTATCTACTTATCTATTTTTATCGAAAATCGGTTCAGCCGTTTTTTTTTATTGCAGGGACCAGAGACTCCGCGAAGCCGCTGCCTACCGTCAAGAGAATGGCTTAGGTGAAAGGATTGAGGAAAGTGAGGAAAAGGGAAAGAAGGGAAATTGTGCCTCTGGCGCTCTCACTCACCAAACAAAACGCATGGTACGGATACTACTACTCTTACGTCGATCTTCTATAAGAGGGTATTACTTCCCCGGTCGATCCGGCACATTCATGCTGGAACCAGCGTGGATCTACTACCGTAAGAAGTTTTAGGCGAGACCGTTTAAGCGCTAAAAGATAACAAACAAACACACGCACATACATACGTCCCCGTCCCCCGCCCATCATGGCAGATGTCATGTACAAATTTGCCCAAATTTGAATTTGAAAAAGATGTGTAGAAAGAATACTAAATGAACCACATAACGATGCTTTAGTTGAAGTTGGACACAGCTATTTTGTTTAAACTTTGCAGAAAATCCTGAAAGATCAAACCTAGCTATCGTTGAGGTTAAAAGAATATGTCATCAGATCATGCTGAAAGAAATCATTTACCTTATGTTGTTCTATCAGCGCCATGACAGTATCGAGGTCGCCATGCACGGGTGAGTCGGCGGACAGCTCTTTCTGTTGTTTCTTGAGCCATTCCAGTAACGCAGACATAGCGTCCTTGAACTGACCAGAGTAGAGGAGTGCCTCTTCGAGCTTGCGTTGTCTGTGGGAAATTTAATAAATTTTAAGTTTTTTTTTTTTTTATATTAACCTACCAAAGTGACTTCACTCTGCCTGATGGTAAGCAGTAAGTGGAATCCAGAAGTGGCAGACACCATTCCAAAAGCCAAACTACTGGTATGGTGGCCTCCACTATGGCGGCTTAGTGAGATGCTTTTACACGCCCCGCTTAAAAGACCCAGGATCAAAATTAGATGGGAACACATGCGCTGGCAAAGAGTTCCAGGCTTTAATTGAGCGACAAAAGTATGAAGTCCTAAACCGTTTGGTTCGGGAACCTTTAGATTCCACTGTGAAAGGGTGGCACTTTAGTCCCGCACGTGTCGTTCTGGATAAAAAGGGAGAGATTATGAAAAATATTTAAATAATAATAATAATACATAGTTTATTTCTTTATAATGTGTACTTTGTCTTTGAAATAAATAGAAGTATTTCAGTAGGAAATAAGTCTTGTGTCACGGCGATGTGACAAACAAAAAGTACATCCAGATTAACTAATAATATGTTTCATATGGAAATCGAACCCACGATATTCAGTTTATCGGTAGTAGGAAGCGACATCTTTTATCACATGTGCTAAACTTTCACACTACATTAAAATTGTTAGTGTTTTCAAACTCAATATTTATCTAGGACATTACTGAAAGAAAATATCGCAAGGAAACTCGAACTATAACAAAAGTGCACTACAAAATAGACCTCTAGGAGCAAAGTAATCTTACAATAAGATGCGTAAATTATATAACCCTACCTGTCAACAGCCTTCGAGCACACAGTGGTCCATTTGGTCTTCATATCGGCCATCATGGTCTTGAGCGTGTTCTCGTCACTCTTGGGAGCTTTGTCCTTCAGCACTTTGCCTGTCTTCATCGTATGGTCGTACACCGGCTGTTTGGAAGCTAGAGCCTTTTGGAACTCACGGTGTTTTGTTAACCTAAGGATAGAAAAAAGATATAAAATGTTAATAATTGCAACTTAAGAACTACTTTATTTACTAAGAAAACCAACTGCGAAACAATTTAATTTACAAATTAGGTATAGAACAGTTTAATGGTCAATAACAGGTTTCCCTAAACAACTTAGTAGATAAGTATAAGTTCAGCAAGTGAACGGAACGTGCATTTAATATTATAACTTAAAGTAAAAATTACTTGGTAAAATATTTATTGATCTAAAGATAGGTGTTTCTATATCAGCTCATTTACAAAGTTGAGTGATAAATTTGCATGAGATATATCTTTTTTTTTTTTTTTATATTATAGCCTACCAAAGTGACTCCACCCCGCCTGATGGTAAGCAGTCAGTGGAATCCAGAAGTGGCGGCCACTATACCAAAAGCCATCGTCTTAAACTGCTGGTATGATGGCCTCCACTATGGCGGCTGGTAATGGGGTTAGGGGATGGGAATGAGGGAGGTGAGGAAAGAGGAAAGGGGGGAAATCGGGCCTCCGGCGCTCTCACTCACCGAACGAAACGCAGTAGTACGGATACTACTACTCTTAAGTCGATCTTCGATGAGAGGGTAGTACTTCCCCGGACGATCCGGCCCATTCATGCTGAAATCAGCGTGGATCTACTACCGTACATCCGTTCTTCGGATTAACATAGCACACTAGCATACATTTTATTCATTTTGTTTTAAAGACAACTCCCATATGTCGTGTTGCCTACACGTCCTATATCAAAGAGAGCTTTACAAAAGGACACAAAGTATACTCACATTCGGGACAAGATGCCACGGCTCAAAATATTATATTAATATGTATATATTCGACTGCCATGCAGAGGTTCGCGGTTTCGATTCCCGCTCAGTGCAATTACTTGTGTGCATGAACATGACTATTTGCATTGGTCTAGGTGCTATACGTATAATATGTATATATTTATAAAAAAAAGTTTATTAAATCCGCATTCTAGAACCCATAACACAAGCTATAATATTCTTACTCTGGGTCTAGATGGCGTTGTGTTTAGTTGTATGTTATTATTATATTTACAAAAAAAGTATTTAATTATTTTATCCGAATTCTAGAACCCATAATATAAGCTTTACATTATGCTTACTTTAGGTCTAGATAGCGTTGTGTAGTTGTATGTTATTATTTGTTGCTATCATTACCTCTGTTTGATCTTCTCAGGGTCGTTGACAGTAGCCTCGGAGTTAAGTTGGTCTAACTGTTCTTCTGTATCGTTCAGCCAGTTCATCAAGTTGTTCCTAAAAAGTACACGACATGATTAATATATGTATCTACTTTATAATATTAAAGGTTTCTTTATACAATTTCGGTGTGTAACTAACATATCGCTATATTTTCTAAATATTGAGATACCGAGAAACGGGTCTAAGGGTGTTCAGACCAATCGATCGATCGAAGATCGATGGTAGAATATAGATTCGTTGACGTCGATTGATAATTTCAGTTTGATAGAAACTATGGATCCACGTATAAACCGGTCTATAATCGATCGATTGGTCTGGTAACACCCTTAAAGTGAATCGAAGTTTGAGCATATCGGCATAAAACTAACTTGTCAACTATTTTTGTCAACATCAAGTGTAAAATAAATTAATCTTGACATCGACAAAACTTTAATGTTACAATGAAAAACCATTAAGAATAACTTGATCTATTTTTGCTATCAAAATAAAGAATACAACATTTTCAATAAAAAGAAACAAACAAAATCACTAGGCAAGGCCAAGACCATACGCAATAACTAAAGTAGATTCACTCACCACATATCATTAAACTCCTTAGCCTCTTTGAACCCATGGTCTAGTGCCCTGGTTCGTTCTGCAGCCTTCGACACCACCCTCTCCCACCTATGTTGTACTGACACCAACAAGTTTTTGATTAAGATGACATCTTGCTTCTGACTGAAGTACTTCAGATGGGTGCCCTTCTTGTCTAGGTGGAGCATGGTCTCGCGATGTGTCGCGACTTCCTTTTGGAAGGATTTGTGCTCTTCGATTTGGGCTGTAGAAAGAATCATGTTAAAATAAATAACAAATATCAAATTATTTCAATACACAAGAAAAACATTTTGATAAATCTTATTATTGCTAATCGACATTTTGACAGATTTGAAAACACTTTAAACAGATCGGCAACTTATTTATTATACATTTCACATAAACAAGTTTTAGAGATTTTGGGTTTTTTTTTTAATTTCTTAAATTTAGGTACACAAGACACATTACAATCGTAAAATTACAAAATATACTAAAACATAGTTTCAAACTGGATTGTAACATAACATATGTATACACGGTAAAACAATTAATTATTGTAGCAAGTAAACGGCTTCAGTTACCTAAATTACCAGTATTCTACCTAACATACATTTAGATTAATGCTGGGTGACTCAAGTTGTCACACCAGCGGCTGCGTCGGCTAAGCCCGACACTAGTCGGCTCCATGACTACATGGAGGATGTCTTTGACTATTGAAGTAAAATTTCCAAAGTTGTTATCAAAAATATCGAGACAACTGTTAATCTTAGCAAGGTCGTTTTATTGACGTGCCATCCGGGTTATAATACGAAATTTTATTTTTGTAAATTTGAAGAGCAAATAACTTCGTTTGATTAGATCTACAGTTTATAAATAATATATTCTAATCTCTGAAATTAAGATCAGGATTACTTCGGACAGCTGAGAATAAGGCGGAATATTTCAAAACGAAAATATCATAAGGATCATTTAAAAAGTTTCTCTTATTTGTAGACCTAATTATAAATACTAGTGGTCTCCTAGTGGTCGAAACTCAACTATAATTTTTTTAAATTTTTATGCATAATTGAATAAAATTTTTTTAGCAATCTGCACTCCTCTATAAAAACTATAAGTGTGCGAAATTTCATACTCCTCTGTTCGTGCAATTTTCTTAAAAAAGGGTATATAATAATATGCATTAAACTCACTGAGTAACGTCTCCATAACCCTAGATACAGGTTTGGCGGATGTTAACGTCTTCTCAGCACTAGTCAACCAGTTAACAAACGCTTGTAGCGCATCGTGGAACTCCGTCGCCTCCTTCAGAGCGATCTCCAACTTGATCTTTTTGTCTGATGCCCTGAGAGACAAACGCCAAAGAATTTATTAATATACTTTAAAAGTAAAAAAATATTACCAACATATCAATAGACATATACATTAAAGTGTCACCCTTTCACAGTGGAATCTAAAGGGTCTCGAACCAAACGGTTCAGCACTTCATACTTTTGTCGCTCGGTTAAAGCCTGGAACTCTTTACCAGCGCATGTTTCCATCTAATTATGATCCTGGGTCTTTTAAGCGGGGCGTGAAAAAGCATCTCACTAAGCCGCCATAGTGGAGGACACCATACTAGTAGTCTGACTTTTGGAATGGTGTCTACCTCTTCTGGATTCCACTGACTGCTTACCATCAGGCAGAGTGGAGTCACTTTAGTAGGATAATATAAAAAAATACAATAACAGGTTTTGAAATTTAACATGCATCTTAGAACGACTCGGCTTCACGCACACAGCATCACGTTCTTTTCTCTCAAAGAGGTAGGCAGAGGTGTATGACACCGCGCTAGCTACATCGTGTCCGATATGAAAGAGACTATCTTGTTGTTATTTACCGAGCCCAATTTTTTTCTGACACAAAGATTTTCTCGCCAGAAAAACCCAATTTTATTTTACCCGACTGGGGGATCGAGTCCGAGACTTCTGCGCAAAGACAGTTTAGTAGTAAAAGTAAAAACTATTATAATTTTTTGGTATAATGAGTAAGAGTCATCAGTGCAATGGCAAGGGCACCTCCCCTAGAAGAGCCTGGGGGCCTACTACCACTTTATATAGCAGTATTATATTATGTTACTTTGTGTTTTGTCTTTTTCTTTTGTACCATTAAAAACAAGGATAGAGACAAAGTAAGGTTAGAAAAAGATTGCTTGAGGTTGTGTTAGGGCCCCTGACCTTACACCCTTGATCGTAATACAAACAGCTTCAACTACTACGTACCTAGCAGTAACATTGTCCCAACGAGACTTGAGGTTCTTGAGGTTGTGGTGCAGCTGCGACGTGGGGTTGGGCTTGTCTTGACGCTTGAGGTACTCCTGGCCCTGCTGCAGGACGGCTTCCACCTTGGGACGGTTCGCTTCAATCTCGTTGTATACCTCCTGTTTTTGGACAAATAAGTTTGGTAAATTAGTAATAGAGAAATGGCTTGGTGCTTGGAACAAGGACACGGTTAAGAGGTTTTACGCCTCCTATTCTGTTTTTTTTTATTTTAGCTATATTTTAAAAATATGATCTGCTAACATTTTAGAATTAGGTGAAAGCTGTATTCTCGCTTTCTCTTTCCAACTACGTGTCCCCATAGCAATGTCCGAATCTCTCTTTCACAGAGCTCTATCCTCATAATAATTGAAAAATACTTATTTTTTCGAATTACACTGAAGCAACTTAACTTAACTTAGTAACCCTTATTGTAAATTTGGTGTAAATCTATACTAAAAGAAAGAAGAAAGAAAATATATTTATTTGACACAGACAAGAAGAGACACAAGTTCTTACAAAGTCAACACAAATACAAATAAATACTTATAATAACACAATTAAAAAGTTAAGTTAAAATTATTGTGTGTCTCACGGCTGCGCCAAATAGGCCCAGTTCAGCAGTATGCCAGACCTATATACTAATATAAAGCGGAAGAGTTTGTGTGTTTGTTTGTTTGAACGCGCTAATTTTTGGAACTACCAGTCGGATCTGAAAAAAATCTTTTTGCGTATGACAGCCCAGTTCTCGAGAAAGGTTATAGGCTATGTAACATCACGCTACTGACGACGGGAGCAGAGCAGTAAGCAAAGACACGGCTGAGACCGCGCCGCGGCAAGTATAATAGTATGTTTAATACATTACCATGAATCTCTCGAGCTGCTCAGTTGCGGTCTCGGGCAGACCTCCAACGGGTTTCGAAGCGGTGATTACACTGTCTACTTCGGACAACCAGCTCAGTAAGTCGCCAATCTCCGCGTTGAAGCTGTATACAAACAATACATTATTTATTTAGATCATAATATAACATCACGCTGTTTGTGTCCGAGTGGGTAGGCTGAGGTGCTTTCACGTTTTGCTAATTTATTGTTGCATACAGTATCACTCGTGAAGTAAATGGAGTGCATATGGAACAATTAGTGTTTAAAATAAAATCACTCACAAAGGCCATTTAACATGGCTAAAGCACAACCTGTGATTGGTCGGTTTTAACGCGCCTTTATCGGAGTGTCCTGAGGCCCTAGACAAGTGGCAAAATTTATGTCAATCTCATATTTTTTTTTATCTATTCTATTCATAGAATAGAAATCTTGACACTTGTCTAGGGCGTCTGACACCCGAAATGAGCGAGAACGTCGGCACATAGAACGCTAACGTTTGGTAAACGAAAATAGGCTGTATGCGCTGTCAAGTGGTTTATTCTTTTTGGCCGAAGTCAAGGAGGGTAATGTTTTTCGAGCGTATGTATGTATATCTATTTCTTTGGCACGCTCTACAGCCTAAATGGCTTAATGGATTTTAACACATAATATAACAATATGTGGACACTATCACACACCGTCCTTTAGTCCCAAGCTAAGCAGAGCTTGTGTTATGGGTACTAAACAACTGATATATAATACATATACATACTTTTTTTTGTAAATACATAGGAAATACCCAGACTGAAGACAAATACAAACGTTCATCACATAAATATTTGCCTTCCGCGGGAATCGAACCCACGACACCCGGTGTCGCAGTCAGTTACACTAACCACTAGACCAACAGTGTATCAAATATAAACATATGAGGTATCATTACATTTATATTAATTGTGGGAGTGATATAAGGTAATACTATTATAAGGATAAAATTACAAAGCAGCGTGAGCACGAAAAAAATGGGTTTCTTTTTTTTCCAGTTTATTTTGACAGGCGGGCTTTTTCTATTTTGCTTTTTAGTAATAAGTTTTTGAGTCCAGAGATTTACATAGTGATCAAAGAGGCCTTTTTCTGCTGTGGAAACCGTAACGGGTTGGTATTATTATTATTATATTTTACCTCTGAGCTTCTCTAAGCGCATCCTCCAACTCGGTCTGTCTGTCGCGAGCCTTCTGTTGCAGTTCGCGCCATTTTCTATTGAGGGTTGCCAGTTTCTCAGCTGTTTCTCCCGCTTCCTCGGTACCTATGGAGAAAATATGAGGTTAGAGATTTAACATTTTTAAGGCGCTGCTTACGTACTTTACGAGATTTTATTGAATTATTTGACGTAACACCTATTGAGCCTAATAGAAACAAAAACCTGTGGAGACTGCCGCGGTAAAGCTATTGCATAGCATTTTTCCAAATACGGGTATTTTTTTCGAATAAAAGCGATTTTAATAACTTTAGCCGTCAAAAAGTGCCGATATTTTTTTTCAAAAATTCATAATACGGACGGTGTTTGGTTTTATTTTCGTTACGGAATTTCTTGATCCGGGCGCAGCGCTCAAAGCCCGCGATCAAAGCTATGCAATAGCTTAAAAATATTGGACGTACTAGTAAGTTAAGTTACTAACGTTTAGTTAAGTATTAGTTGAAAACAAAAACTAGTTATTTAGGTTATACATGTTTTAATGATTATTTTTATTAGTATTAAAACGAAAACAGGTAAGTAAAACAGGTATTTCAATTTAAAAGCATTAGTGCACAGGACAAAGCTTAGTAATGAAACTTATAACCAATAAAATCAAATCATTAACTTTTATCACTTATTTTATAATAGACTTGTGTTTTTTTTCATTCAAACACCTCCATTTTAGATAACATGGCGGAGTCGTTGTTGTACCTCGGTGTTCATAAAAATGTTTTACTGTGAATTCTGTCTTACAGGACTCACGGTGATATTCATGTTGGATTGAAATCAGTTTTAAACATTAAAACATTTAAATATTAATTGAAATTAAACAATTTTTAATTTTATTTTTAATCATTTTTCTTTCTTTCTTTCTAAAAAGTAAATTAATGAATCATTATTGACAAAAGGAGCCATTACGGGTAGTAAGGTAGTTTACTAAGCAGGCATGCACATACCCGTACCGTGTTGCACGATCTGTGCTCCCGCGTCGTTGAGCGTGTCTACACTCGCTTGGTGTGCCGCGATATCGTTCACTAACACCTTCAGCTTGGCTAGTTCCACCTCCAGGATTTGAGGGTCACCAGCCACCTGGATAAAGCAATTGTTGATAAAATATTCTCTTTCTATCTGTAACGTATTTCTTAAGTAAGGCTACACATGACAAGTGTCACGAACAGGCCGTGAACAGGTATCCATTTTATAAAAAAAACACTCCAAAACATGTTCGGTAAATAGATTTAATCATGATAGTCACAATCTCAAGTCTGAATACTGGTCTATTCTGATAATGTCAATGACCTTAATTGGCTTGCGTAGTTGTGACTTAAACAGTGATCCAACCATAAAGTATTACGATGATGGCATTAAACCTGAGGCTACAGTGCGGTCATCGCAGTACTATTGCACCGCCGAAAAAATTTTTTTTAAATAACAATGCCAACAAATATTCGTATTTTGAAAATCGAATGTCGGAAAGTTTTGTCAATACACAACTTATCTACACTTACCGGTCTCAAAGAATCAAGTGTATCACTAGTATGCTGTATCCAACTCAATAGTTCTTGCAACGCGTGCTGTAACTGGCCCAGTCTAAGTAGAGCCCTCTCTAACTGTTGCTGACGTTCCACCATGCCTCGTAATAAGGCCGACCAGCGTGAGTTGACCTCTGTGAGCGGCGCCTTTATAGCGGCCGCTTGTTCAGATGACGTACGCTCAGTTAGTTCTTGAGCTTGTCTGTGGAAAATGTAGGGTTTAAAATGCTGAGTTTGGTAGCGATTTAAATGGTGATGAAAATATTAGAAATTAAGCTAAATTTGCTTAAAACGAAAATTTTTTCTCGTCTTTAATTAATGTAGGGTTTAAAGCACTTGTGTAGTTAATCAGTAGTGGTGAATATAGGGTTAGGAATAAAGCTTACATTTGCTTGATTACGGAAAAACGCTTCTATTGTCTGCTATCAATACGACTTTCCAAAATTTGTATCATGCAGTTTTTAATTAGGTAATTTGATATGGTTAACGGTATTAATATTATATCTTATGATAGAAAGTGTAGGTTTAATTACGGTGAACAGAGGGTCTAGTGCGAGTTTGTTTTACATTAACGCGATCGACACGTTTATGACGTTCGGTGCTCCGATTGGCTCGCTCCAAACTCTTAACCAATCAGAGAGCCAAACGCGGTAAACGTTTCGGTCGCGTTAACGTAAAAACAACTCGCATTTGGCACCCGAAATGGCACACATGTGGTCATACCGAAAAGCGTAGTCTTTTGTGTGTTCTTAGTAGAAATAGATGCAAGACGAAACAGATTCGTTTAATTTTAAACATTTTAGCTATTAATTTTAAGTTTAAAATCGTTTGAGTGACATTTCATCTTTTGCAATTTTTTTTTACTAAATGTGGTGATATTATAATTATGTTATGGTTTCACCACTGCTGATTCTATTTTACAAAATACATGCAAAACATTGACACATACATACACATAACAGAAATACATGAAATGTAATGGTTTTTAGTTCATTGCTTTTTGATTTTGGTTTTTATTACATACACGGTAAGTTCAAATGTCTTTGTATGACTCTAAATAAACATATAATTATTAGACACAAAATGTACTAATGACTTGATTTATGCGTCATACAAAGTTTCGTCCAGTGAAGACATTTTACATTTATGATATTTTTATTAAAATGCAAAACATTACACAGAAATCCATACACGCAAACAAGGACTAGGAACAAAGCTGCATCACCACTGATAAAATGATTCGGAATAAAAATCGATTATGTGCTTCTCTTAGGGATATCTTCTTACTTACGCATCGCACGCACGTGTACGTATATTTTGTACGTACGTACGTTGCCCAACTTACACCCAGATTCTGAAAGACTGATCAACAAAAAATTAACTAATCACAATAAATTTGATCTAATTAGTTACCAATGGTTTTTCACATTAGATTTGAGAGAGGTGATTAGTTAATTTTTCATTGATCAGCCTTTTAGAAACTGGGTGTAAGGGAAGTAGGAAAGCAACCGTAACACAACGATACATTTATAAATTACTGGGATTTGATATAAATAGGCATAAGAGATATAAGTCACTTTATCACGTAGTTTTGGGACAGAAAGACTTTCAAGTTTAGTTTTAAGTTAACTGTTCTGAAATAATCAAGAAATAAGAAGTTTAAATAAATATAATAAGCATTTTTTTCGTTATGCTCACATAATTCATTGCTATAGGGAGGACATACTCGTAATCCATACTAATATTATAAATACGAATATAACTGTCTGTCTGTCTGTTACGCCTAAATCACAGAACCGATTTGAATGAAATTTAATAAAGAGATAGAACAGACCTTGGGCATGACATAGGCTATAGTTTATTGCGAAAAAATGGCTTGAAAGGGTTGTAAAAGAGGATGAAAGTTTGTATGGAAAATGCGATATAACCGACATTCACCCGGGCGTAGCTGCGAGTAACAGCTAGTATAAAATAAAATCGACATTGGTGAAGCAGCTTCTACGAAACACACAAGCACACATCAATTTCAAGGTATAATTTCTTGCCTCATAAGACTCCTGTGTCGTTCAGTCCGGGAAGAGGGCGCATAGAAAAACATATTATTAGTAAGTTGGAGGTACATATTAACGGCTATTTACACTGTTATGATAAAAAAAGGTTTGACGTCATGGACCGTATCTTTTTGTTCATTGGTAAATAGTTTGTTTAGACTTTAACATTTTATTTAAAAGATTTCATTTAAAATATCTAAAACTAGCTATTATTCTCAAACGTTCTTGTGTAAAGATTTCGTGTGATAATTAATGCTGATTCTAAAGCCTATTTCCGATTGCAAAGACGGTAGCCGATCTGAAAGCTTTGAAACACTTTTTACAGTTTCCATTGGAAATCGTCAGTTTCGGATGGAACTGTCAAAAGTTTTAGGTTTCGGCTTTATAACCATTGTGTGTCTTCTCGAATTCAGCAATGGACTTTTCAAAGGTTAATAAAGAAGCTGATTATACCAATGAACAAAAATAAGATGAATATAGTTTACTAAAATGTTAAAAGGGGGTAAAAGAAATACATCATACTAAAGATACTACTTTCTAAAAGGAACACATTAAAAAGGGAATAAACGCAAAAATACTTAAACTAAATCATTTACAATGTCTGCCCTAATATAAAATAGAAATAATAAGTAAAGTTTTAAAAGTTTATTTTGTAACTATTTCTATGTAATTTACAAGTAGTTATTGTTATAAAAGTGCCCCACACAAAAAACAACCTAAACAATAAATTTTGTTTATATCAACATATAGTCCACGAGCCGAATAATTACTGAGCAAGCTACCTCGTAAAATTACCAAGAGAGTGCCTTGAACAATATAAAGTTATATTTAAAAGGTTTTATTTATTATTTATTGCATTTATCCCAACAGAGGCGTGGTGTCATAGTCACGTTTATAGTTGACTTGTAATAGATAGTAAGCTGAAATTTAAAGAATTAATGTATCTATAGAGCCCCAGCAACAGCCAGGATGCAAATAACAGATAAATAATCGAAGGTTTTAATTATAATGGATTTTTTATAGAAAGCATGAAAATATACATTTTTGAATTGTCACATCTCTGCTACTTATAGAATAATTACTAGAAAAAGAAATCAAATCAATCTCTCGAGGCAGTTCACTCAGTCAATATTCGACTAAATACCTATCCCCAATTTATACATCCCCCACCTATAAAACACATACCTATTCAGAGCCTCCACTTTCACCATGTGAGGGTCGACCTCCTGTTTGAAACTGGCTAGTTGAGCGATCTGTCGTTTGACAGCGTCGATGTCTGAGCCCAACGGACCCATTCGAGAGAACTTGTCCTCAGCTGTGTCGAGGAATTCTTGGAGATTCTAGAAGGAAAGTTAAAGTTAGTTAGAGTCGTATTGGTGAAAATACATGAAGTATATGAATAATATTTACAATGTAAAAATTATATACGCTAGACCTATGATTTTTTCATGACATTTTATGGCAAAAGACAAGAGATACATATGTGATAAGCAATATTCACTCTTATATCAACAGACATAAGATTCAAATTCCACCAATCTTACCATCAATATGATTCATCAACATTAAAACAAAGTAAAATTAAGTAATCACCTGTAAAGTATCATGGAACTCCATAGCCTTCTCCATGGCATCAATAAGGTTCTCCTCCCGTCGTGCGTATAACGCTGTGATGTTGTCCCATGCGTTATCAAGGTCCTCCATGTGTTTCTTGACCTCTGGCTTGTCTGGCTCGCCGCAGAGTGACATCAAGGTTGAACCGGTCTTGCGGACTTTTTCAACCTGGTATGAGGTTAGAATTGGTGTTAAGGAAAAAGAAATAGTCCAGTAATAGTAATTTAATTTTTTTTTATATAATTATTTTGTTAAAAGATTTGCATAAATTTTTCGATAGTATTAGATTCATTATAAACTTTTTTAAGATATTTTAATGTTCTTTCAAAGTTACTTCACTCTGCTAGTAAGCAGACTGCGGGTCTTATAAATTAATCTAACAAAACGATTTTGCTGGTAAGCATTCAATAGACTCTAAACTCACTATTAATTGAACTATTTAAAAAAGATAAAATAAAAAATAAATCTTGCGTACCTCTGGCTTAGCATGATCAATTTCATGTCGAATCTCCTGTAAAGCTAGTTGTTGCGCCTGTATGTCCCTTGGTCTGGCCGCGGGCGGAGCCTGGGCACCTAGCGAGTCTTCCAGGTCGGCCAGCTGCGCCATCACCGCGTTGAGTTGTGCCCAGAACCTACGAGCGACGTCGAGTGCGCTCTCTAGCGAGCTGCCGCGCTGCGTACTTGTGCGTTGTACTTCGTCCCATAGTCTAAGATACGGGATATAATAATGAAAATGTAAAGTATGATATAAATGGTGAAAATAAAGAAATATAATAGAATTTGGAATGCTGACAGTGCGATTGTGATTACGAGTACTATTATATTACGCATTAGGGTTTAAAATTTAATAGCATCTTGTTGAGAATACGGCACAAATTTTAATAATATTTTTTTATAAATTGTTAAATTAAATAAAAAATGTATCAAGAAAAATTGTAAGGCGATTCTCTATATCTTCTACTAGAGCTAGGTTTTCTTCTATTTGAATAGACAAAAAAAAATTGCATTAGAGTAATTGTCGTTTGTGTATCACAAAACAATAATGTCTATTTTTGCTTGCAAGTTACGTCAGTGCAGTGATAGTTCTCACTGTCATAAAGAGTCTTATTGAATTTTAATTTTGATGGAAATTTTTGTTATGTTGTATAGCAAGTATGTGGTCGACTATACAATATTGAACACTCACTTGCTAAGCTTATCAAGCTTGTTCCTAATATCTCTGACGGCGGGGTCGCTCTTGTTCGCCTTGCTTATGACGTCAGATGCAGCGCGCTGGACCGCGTTGTAAGCCTCCTGTCGTTTCTCTAGGTCTTCTACTAAAGCGTTGTTTTCTTCTATTTGATCTCTGGTTAATTAAAAAAGATTGATTAGTAAAATTTAGGAGCATTTTCCAAAAATCGGTTGATGAATGAACTCACTCAATCTTAGGCGGGTGTGCTGATACTGGTTCAGCTCGCTGCAACTGGTCGGCCGCGCCGGATAACGCGCGGAGCATGCCTTCCAATTTGTCGGAGAACAGAGACGATTCTTGTAGTGCCTGTCAAATATATAAAGCTATTAGTGACTATCCATATAACTCTTTGGAACTCTTTGCCAGCGCATGTGTTCCCATCTAATTTTGATCCTGGGTCTTTTAAGCGGGGCGTGAAAAGCATCTCACTAAGCCGCCATAGTGGAGGCCACCATACCAGTAGTTTCTTCACTTCTGGATTCCACTTACTGCTTACCATCAGGCAGAGTGGAGTCACTTTGGTAGGCTAATATAAAAAAAAATATATATATAATACTTATAATTATAATAATAATATAATATTTCAACAACTACACACAACGCCATCTAGACCCAAAGTAAGTATATTTTATGTTTGTGTTATGGCTTCTAGAATGCGGATAACATATTTAAATACCTACATATTACACATAGAAACACCCAGAAAAATGCAAATAGACATGTTCATGCACATAAATATTTGCACTGAGCGGGAATCGAACTCGATATCTCTACGTGGCAGTCCATACACAGTAACACCAAACCACAGAGGCAGTCAAATATTATTCTTTAAGTTGTCTAAATGCTGAAATATATCAGAAGGCTAGCCGATTCATATTTCAGTCGAAAGACCTCCACTATAATTGAACATGGCATTTCAACATTTCACTTCATCAAGTTTCAATAAAATAAAAAATAGGAAAAACTTGGCCTATCTTTCGTTCAAACAACTTGGCCTATCCTTCGTCTAAATAACTTGGCCTATCCTTCGACTAAATACTTGGCCTATTTTTGGTTTAAATAACTTGGCCTGTCTTTCGTCTAAATAACTTGGCCTGTCTTTCGTCTAAATAACTTGGCCTATCTTTCGTCTAAATAACTTGGCCTATCTTTCGCCTAAATAACTTGGCCTGTCTTTCGTCTAAATAACTTGGCCTATCTTTCGTCTAAATAACTTGGCCTATCTTTCGTCTAAATAACTTCGCCTATCTTTCGTCTAAATAACTTGGCCTATTTTACGTCTAAATAACTTGGCCTACCTTTCGTCTAAATAAGTTGGCCTAGCTTCGGTCTACACAACTTGGCCAAATATGTACCGCTCCGTGTCGGTGTCGACGATGTCCTGCACCTTGGGATGTATTGTACCTGTTCAAGCTCCTGCTGCCTCTGCCGCAGCTCGGCCCTGAGCGCGTGGTACCGCTCCGTGTCGGTGTCGACGATGTCCTGCACCTTGGGATGTATTGTACCTGTTCAAGCTCCTGCTGCCTCTGCCGCAGCTCGGCCCTGAGCGCGTGGTACCGCTCCGTGTCGGTGTCGACGATGTCCTGCACCTTGGGATGTATTGTACCTGTTCAAGCTCCTGCTGCCTCTGCCGCAGCTCGGCCCTGAGCGCGTGGTACCGCTCCGTGTCGGTGTCGACGATGTCCTGCACCTTGGGATGTATTGTACCTGTTCAAGCTCCTGCTGCCTCTGCCGCAGCTCGGCCCTGAGCGCGTGGTACCGCTCCGTGTCGGTGTCGACGATGTCCTGCACCTTGGGATGTATTGTACCTGTTCAAGCTCCTGCTGCCTCTGCCGCAGCTCGGCCCTGAGCGCGTGGTACCGCTCCGTGTCGGTGTCGACGATGTCCTGCACCTTGGGATGTATTGTACCTGTTCAAGCTCCTGCTGCCTCTGCCGCAGCTCGGCCCTGAGCGCGTGGTACCGCTCCGTGTCGGTGTCGACGATGTCCTGCACCTTGGGATGTATTGTACCTGTTCAAGCTCCTGCTGCCTCTGCCGCAGCTCGGCCCTGAGCGCGTGGTACCGCTCCGTGTCGGTGTCGACGATGTCCTGCACCTTGGGATGTATTGTACCTGTTCAAGCTCCTGCTGCCTCTGCCGCAGCTCGGCCCTGAGCGCGTGGTACCGCTCCGTGTCGGTGTCGACGATGTCCTGCACCTTGGCGGCGTCGTCGTCCCCGCACAGCTTGGACAGTGCCTCGCCAGTCTTCACCAGCTTGTCTACCAGCGGCTTGTGGTTGCTGATAGATTGTTGTAGCATCTAAGGGGTATATACACGTTGTAGTTTATACGCGCTATACTAGCGTCTTATACGCGCGTATAAGCTCGATTTTGGAAGTGCGTATATGCGCCACATACGCATTTCGTACGAGCGTTGACGCGCTTATATTCTTAGAATATGTCCAGTCGCGTCGGATGCACTGACACTACGGGTTCAAGTGAACACGCCAGCAAATGCTCGTGTTCGCGCATCCGGTTTTTTGAAATTCTAAATGTAGTGCCCGTGTACGCCGAAACGATCGTATACGCGCGAAAAAGTATGCTAATTTAAAACCGCCCTAAACACATATTTATTTATATTTCATTACAAATTGATATCTTTATTTAAAAACTCGATGATGTAATTAATTTTTATTGGCAAAAGTGTTTCTAAAATAATATTATTTATTGCTTTTTTTTTACATGTATCTAGAGATACCTTTCGAACGAGGTACGAGCTAAAGAAGATGTAAAAAAAAGTCTACATACTTCATTTTTGTCTTGCTGCTGAACGATTTGCTCTGGTCTGAGCGCGGGCATGGCCAGCATCTGTACTTGCTTCTCCATATCATCCATCCATGAGGACAGTCTGCAAACAATTAATTATGTACTATATCGTTTAACATTAAAATTTCTTTGTAGGAGAATAAAGAGTAAAGAACGGAGGGAGGGGTGCTGGGTAATTGGTCGTATAGCAACACCAAACACAATTTAACTAATGTTGTCTCGATTGAGTCCATCTTTACATTTCTGTGAACTGAACAATCGCGGTATCAGTTCGCATATGTGCATTTCCGTGCCAATTAATCGGCATTCGAGAAGTTGATTGACCAATCATAACGCAAGTCACGCAAGTGTCATTTGGTGATCTACCAATAGCGTGGTCGATAGGCTGTATACCCGCGTTGCACTTCGCTTCCCCCGCCAAAAAGATCTAAAAATGAGCTCTGCGTATCCAACGTCATTGTTCAAGATTATCAAGGTTATCGAAAGGAGTTGACACTGGATTTTTAAATAAAGCCAGAAAGATGGTAATATTTGGTCTCTAAACTTACCCATGATGCGTATCGGCGAAGTGTTCGGCGAGCGGTAGCGCTTGCTCTAAGGCCGCGAGTCGGGCGGCGCTGAGTTGTCCAACTTCTTCCATCATCTCCTTTAGTTCCTCACTGCGGTCGCGGATCACTGCTGTCTCTTCAGACGATTGGCATTCACGAAGTACCTGCACATAATATTAATAATTTAATATTTTTAAATAGCTTAGTTTATTATGTTACGCTCTCCATGCGCTACAGTATCTGTACTTATATCTTATATTTATATCCCAATATAGGGCGTGCGCGGTTTCTCAGGCGTGTGAACACAATACGTAGTTACACTCATGCCGCGTTGTTGCAACTCGCACGCGACGTTTGTACGTCGTTCACACGCTCAAGGAACGTACACGGCCTGCGTATGTGTGCACACGTACCTTCTTGGCCTGACTGAGCAGGTCGCGCACGCGGCCGCGCTGCGCCGCCACGTCGTCGCTGAGCGGGCGCTGCGCGGCCAGCTGGCGCCGCACGGCGGGCGCGTCGGCGGCGGGCGGCGCCGCGCCGCGCAGCGCGCCGTCCGCGCCGCGCAGCCACTCCAGCACCTCCTCCATGTCGCCCACCACCTCCAGGGAGCGCTGGGGAGAACACTCACATTGCACAAGTACACGACGACAAAAACTTAATACCACTTGAGATAATACACACACGCCACATAATACATGATAACTTTATAAACATCATTAAATAGAATTTTTTTTTTGCTATCCTACCAAAGTGACTCCACTCTGCCTGATGGTAAGCAGTCAGTGGAATCCAAATAGAAGTAAGGCGAGGTAGAAACGACCACGGATAAGCTATATGAGCCAGGTCAAAGAAAATGCTGCTGTCATGTAAATAAATATAGAGGTGGTTACAGACCGAGAGAAATTACGGGCATTACATCAGATCCACAGACAAGAGTCAAACCCTTAAATTTATTATGATCAATTTTATAACAGAATTTTCACTCATTATAACCACACTGCTCCAATACAGCATCGTCTCGAGTAAATGTAATCGCTAACACAATAGAACAAACACGTGAAACATAACATTTTAATACAAAAAACAAAATAAATAATGTCACAAAAATATGCTGCAAACCTTACCTTCTTGCTCAAAAGTAATCTCTCAGCCTTGCGCTGTATTTGTTCAGCGATAGCATCAAACCGACGGTTGGCGCGGGTGACAATACTTTCGATGTATGTAGCACCCTCTCCTGGCGAAATCTGAAACCACAAATAACGTTATTATTTAACGTTAAAGTTAAAAGTTAGTTAAAACTAAATTCTAAATAAAATACACAAAATATAATTAAGTGATAAGTTGGTGATTATGATAATACTACTTGACATTCCTCTTTTTTTAAAAAACAATGAACATTATTTTAGTATTTAATGTAACTATGATATATTCCCAACCACCCCATCAAACTCTACATCAATGGGGCAGACAGGAATTTCAATTCCCGTCTGCCCCATTATGATTGTCAATGGGGTAAACAGGTGATGGAAATAATAATAATAATAATAATAATATTCTACCACATGCACACAGCGCCATTTAGCCCCAAATTAAGCAATTATATTTGCTTGTGTTATGGGTACTAAACAACTGTTATACTACTTATATACTTTTTTTTTTGTAAATACATACATATTATAGATAAATTACACCCAGACACAAAACAAAAAATGATGACTACTTATATATATGATGATTATCATAATAAAAGTTAATGAAATCTTTACCTGACACAATTGCGGTCCAATAAGGTTGATATTATCCAACACTGGTCTGTACTCCTGTAATTCAGCCTCCAACCTCAAGATATCTTCTTCGCGAGGTTCTACTGACTGTAGGCATGATTCAGCTCCAGCCATCCAATCGGTTAACCTTAACAAAAATGTTCCGGGATATATAAGCTGTTTTAAAATGGATAAAATTATTGTATTGACGGATGATCCGGGCTTGACATCGAAAAACAAAAAAAAAAACAATCGGGGTATTGAATTTTTTTCGAAGCTGCTTTACGTTTAGCTAGTTGATAATGTAGTGTACGTCATAAAGTGTGGGAGGAGAGGGGGCAGTCGCTCTCTGACTGTTGACCGCGTAACACGTCGCCGTCGTGGTGAGCAGGCGAGCCAATGTCTTATACATAGCACAAAGGCAACCAGAGTTTCTATGTAATATACAGTAGATAGTTACCTGCCATGGCTGTTATATAACTGCTGCACTAAAGGCAGTGTCTCCGAAGCCACCCTCAGCAGTTCAGCTCCTTTACTGGTGAGATCGTTGTATCGCCGCTGCAGCGCGTCCAGCTTGTCCTTGAGCTGTAATGCCTCGTCTCCCGAGATGTGCTTCATCAGTTCCAGTCCTGATTCCACTGTGCTGTCTACTGCTTCTTGTTTGGCTGCGATTTCTTCGGTTTTTTCCTACAGAGAAAGATTTTGTGGATTCAGAAAATGAAGCTGCTGGAGTAAAAATTACTAAGAATATGCTGCATAAGTCACAATCAATCTGTGATAGTCACCACGCCTGACAGGCGGATTGATAACAGATACGTTACCGAGGTCGTACCACTACCTCAAAGCAGTATTATTTCAATCTTACTTTGTGTTTTGTCTTTTTCTTTTGTACCATTAAAAACAAGGGCAGAGACAAAGTAAGGTTTATAATAAGATTGATATGAGGTTGTGGTTGGAGCGAAACTCAACTAAATTTTACGCCAGAGCTGCGGCATTTACTACACATGCACTAAAGGAACCACCTTAGGCTAGGGTAAAGTATTTCCAAAGAGATCGTGTCAAAAGATATTTTAAGCAAAACACCACTACACCATATACTTACAGCCAGTTCATCCATTTGTCTCAACAATTTCTCCATATGTACTGGTAGAATCTTTCTCTTGGCGAGGTATTGTTCCATACTGTCCATCCAGGCCGATAAGTCTTGGTATGTGAGGACCAGGTGCCTGAGACCTTTGCGGGAGCTCTCCAGGAGATCTCCCACGTCTAAACTGTGGTCTACTAGAGCTTGGTATCTGTGAAGAAATGTAGTAATAAGTTAGTTTTTGCCCGACTGACGCAGTCTGAGAGTATGTATGTATGTATGTTTAAATGTATGTATGTGAGTATGTATGGCTATTTCTTTGGCACGCTCGACAGGCTAGATGGCTTGATGTATTTTAACGTATGTGGTGTCATTACATTCGTATTGATTGTGTGAGTGACATAGGGTTTTTTTTTTATATTTATTAGCTTACCAAAGTGACTCCACCCCTCCTGATGGTAAGCAGTCAGTGGAATCCAGAAGTGGTGGCCACCATACCAAAAGCTATCGTCTTAAACTGCTGGTATGGTGGCCTCCACTATGGCGGGTGGGAATGGGGTTAGAGGAAGGGAATGAGGGAGGTGAGGAAAGAGGAAATGGGGGGAAATTGGGCCTCCGGCACTCTCACTCACCGAACGAAACGCAGTAGTAAAGATACTACTACTCTTAAGTCGATCTTCTATGAGAGGGTAGTACTTCCCCGGACGATCCGGCCCATTCATGCTGAAACCAGCGTGGATCTACTACCGTCGTGGGTATATAAAATTTTAATGTAGCGTCAGCAAGAGAAATAAAAATGGGTCTCTTACTTGTCACTTTGTTTTAGGCAGGCGGGCATATTGTTTTTTAATAATATTCTTGTTTATAATCGTTGTAGGATTAAGTATGAATGAGTCGGGTTTATCATACGTTGAGTGAGAGTGAGTGAAAGATCCAATTACTCTTTGTATTTCCTTTATTGTTTTGCTCCATCAAGAGCTTATATAACATACCGATGTTCATATATTTCAATACTTAACCATCTCAAGAATCGAGCTTCAATCTCAGTACGTATCAGTAGCGAAGCGTCCATATAACACGATTCCTGCCGGCTTCCCTTTTAAAATATGCCCTGACCTCCTTATACCTATCACTGCTTGAGTGTCTACTCAAAGTCTAACTGGCCTTCCGAAACTCAAAGTATTTTAGTCCCACCGGCTTCCCTCCTTGAAAAAGTGACACTTCGCTACTGGTACGTATATTATGCTAGAACGAAGTAGAAATCCAAAAAATCTATACATATAAAGCGGAAGAATTCAGAGTATCAGTCGGAATTGAATAACTATTTTTGCGTAGACTAGTCCAGTTCTTGATGAAGGTTATAGGCTATGTAATATCACGCTATTGGCGACGAGAGCTGAGCAGTAAGCAAAGACGCGGGTGAAACCGCGCCGCGGACAGCTAGTTATATATAATTAGAGATATTGGTAAACAGAGGTGTTAACACCGCCAGCTATGTTAATCCCATGTAACATGACAAGTTGTTCACAATTACAATTCTAAATAAACATTATTACCTATCAGTAGCGGCTTGTAGTCTGTCAGCGAGCGCAGAGGCCTCGTCGTCTCCAACGAGGCCCATGAGCGTGGAGGCCGTCTCAGTCAGCTGCTTGAAGGCAGGTTGCTTAGATATTATGTCTTCGTGTAAGGCCTAGAATAGGAAGGACAAGAATGATATACAGGTATTCCTTAGCCATATGTGTAATAGTGACGACGGACGCAAGCCGGATTTGACGCTATACCAAACAAAAAGTTGGGTAGAAATATAACTTCTTCATAACTAAACTGCACTCAGTTTAAGTGTCGTGTGAAGTGTTAATACATACATTTGCACATGTATGAAATCACTACATAGTATAAAACAAAGTCAAATACATTATGCATTTAATTATCAATATGCCCTTTAAAGCATGTAATTTAAATGAATATTTTCGAAGATATTACAATTTTAAAATGTCGGAGGCCGGCACTGTGATATATAAACTACAGAATATCGTTAAACCACGTTCATAGCTTATTAAAATCTGAAATGTTGATACTAAATATAGTGTCAGTATTGCACCCGTGCGAAGCTGGGGCGGGTCGCTAGTTTTCTATACACTAATAGTAACTATTTATCCCATCTCACCTTATGTTCCCTAATCCTGTGTTGTATCTTTTCTTCGTCAGTAGGGACGAGTTGAAGCGACTTGACCTTACGTTCTGTAGTGCCGAGCCATTCCACTAAGGGTTGTAATTCCTCTTGGAATTGCTTTGCAACCTAAATAAACAAAGAAATTAAGTATAATATAAACATATATATACGGTAAAAATTTGTACAAATATAATTAACTTATTATACCTATTTTTCAATTACGTTTCATAGATTTCATAGTGTAACTGACTGCGACGCCAGGTGTCGTGGGTTCGATTCCCGCGGAAGGCAAATATTTGTGTGATGAACATTTGTATTTGTCTTCAGTTTGGGTGTTTTCTATGTATTCTAAGTATGTATTTACAAAAAAAAAGTATGTATATGTATTATATTTCAATTATCTAGTACCCATAACACAAGCTCTGCTTAGCTTGGGACTAGATGACGGTGTGTGATAGTGTCCACATATTATTATTATATTAAAAAAGAATAAAGACTGTAGACTTTATTACGGAAACGGAAGACTTTATTGTAGGTATTCACTGTACGAGTATAAAACGAAGTTGATAACCGTAGAAAAATAAAATATGTATGTCTCGATATCTTTTATTATATAAAGCAAAATAGTTTGTTTGTTTGTTTCAACCCGCTAAACTCTAGAACTACCAGTCGGATTTGATTTCTTTTTGCGTATGATAACCCAGTTCTCGAGGAAGGTTACAGGCTATGTACTAGCTACTGGCGATGAGAGTAGAGCAGTAAGCAAAAACGCTCAAAAAGAAAGCTAATTTGTTTATAAAAGTGGTGTTTACAATACGATAATACGTATCTATCAAAAGTCAAATATACTTGAACGACTCATCAGTTTAAACCTACCTTCATAGCCTGTTCCAAATCCAACATTCTCTGCTGAGCTCCATTAGTTAACGCGTCGAATCTTTGCATCAATCCTTTGAGTTGTTTCTCTATCGCCTTACGTTCTGCCGTCTCGCAGCCAGCGGCTACTTCGTTACCCATAGCGAACAGTGACGACATTGAGTTCTGACGGTCCATCAGCATTTTCTTCAAGAACTGTTAACAAAAGGTGGATTAGTTTATTTGTGGTAAAAGTTTACAATATTATTATTATCCTCTCTTTAAAGGAATATTTATTTAATATTATAAAAGTAATAATCCTTAGACTTTTTTTTTGTATTACATAGACTGAGCTTACTACTCAAGTGTACAATTGAACCAACTGAACCATGACCCATTTTGCTGATATTTTACTTAAAACTGTCAAAAATGTAAGATCAATTGTGTGTAATGCACTTATGACGTTTTTAATATTAACATAACAACAGTGTACTTAGTAAAATGTTAGTGTCTTATAAAATGATAATACGCTCGTTGCCAAAGCGAATTTCGACCTACTTGCATTTAGATAGATTAACAAAATGAGATGGAATAACAAATTATGATGGGTCATGATTCAGTTGGTTCGATAGTACTTATTGCAACGAGTAAAGCAGGGGCTACTATTATTATTTCATCTAAAAGATCAAATCTTGCCTCTAACATGCCATTTGTGAATATTTTGCTATAACCACCAAGCTTGGCAGTCGAAATAATCAATTGTTCTATAATGTGCTAAAACTTTAAAGATGGCTATTTTTTAAAGAAAGCCAAATTGTGTATTGTATTACTTTTGGAATGGTGACCACAGTTACTGATCCTACCGACTTCTTACCATCAAGCAGCGATGAGACTCTTTGGTAGGCTAATATAAATAAATAAATAAAATAAACATTACAATTTCAAAACATTTGCTTACCTTTTGTTCCTGTAACTGCGCCTTCACCACCTTGTAATCAGCGGAGGGTGGTTTCTGGTTATTCACCATGTCCTCGGTGTCAGCCAGCCACTTCTCCAAACCGGCGAGCGCTTCAGCAAACTTACCAGATTGTAGTAGACCAACGTCCAAACGACGCTCGCGTTCGTTCATCTGGTGAAGAGAAATTGGGATAAAATATTTTATACAATTATAGAAGTTATTGTTATAATTCTCAACGTTCATTTTTAGTAACATTTGAGTCAGTTTTACATCTAGCCGGTTAAAGAAAGAAAGAAAGAAAAGAAAGTAAAATCATTTATTTTGAATTCACACAAAGGTAATTCTAATACATGCGTACTTAAATCTAATAGGTACTTAAAGGTAAGTTGTTTTGTAAAAATTATTGTTATTACAAAAATATATATATATATTTACCCCTGAGTGGTTCCAAAAATGGTCCTTAACTCAGCAGGTTACGAGTACGACTAAATGTCAGTATTATATGGAGCAATTGTTATCGGGAACAATATAGACATTAGATCAGTGTTCATATCAACAGGCACCGATGTTAATAATATGGTACGTAGAAATTGGGTTTAGAAAATGGTCATCCACTCAAGAACTGACCTTGCCAAAACTCACAAGTCTAGACATAAATTGCTATTTAGGAAACGTAAGATCGTGATATGTTTTAAAAATGGTTACCCACCCAAAAACTAACCTTAGAAACCGCGCTTAACCTCACAAAACGTCAACATACATCTCACAAATCGTCACACATCCAAAACCTTTAAAGCTATAAGTAACTTAACTAACCTTTTCCTTCAAAGCGTTCCACTTATCATTCATCTTCTCCAGATCCTTTTCCAACACTTGCGTGCTGACTCCCTGTAGTGCAGACCTGACCAGACCCTGTCCGATCTTGTTGCAGTGGCCTACGTTCTGTCCCAGAGGTTCTAAGGTCTTTCTCTTGAGTTCCGCGAAGTCTTTCTGCTGGGCGCGAATTTGTTCCACCTCGGATGATACCGGTTTGAGGCTTCGGACTTGTTCTGAGGCCTGAACAAAATAGGAGGGTTAGAAAATTGCATTGAAGGAAAATGAGTTTTGTATTAAACGTCGTAGAGTTTAAAATTGATTGAATTAAGGATGTAAGTTGAAGAAATATTCATCTTTTACTGGAACGATTAAAATATACATTTAAAAAAATAAGACAGACACAATTGTGAAGTTTAGAATAACCTGCCAATAAACTAAAAAAAAGGAAATAGTAAATAGTCTGTGGTATGTCAAGTCTACAAGATGATTGATGCGGATTTCCTGTTGCGACGAGTACACAGTACAAAATGTATCTATAAATTCTCTCCACCGAGTTTTATTAAATTACTACTGCAAAACTACTGTCTTTAACTCTGCTAACCCGTAATTCATCACAACAATATTCCTCCTTCTTCATTTTATTTGTGATTAAATTCGTTCCAATCCAAAACAATAAGGTTAGCAGTCCCCGAGACTCAATGTCGAAGCTTGGGGTTCGTAAGTGTTCTTCGCTATTAATCCTGTCTTAGATGAATCACAGTGATGAGCGTAAAGAATATAATAGTAAAACGTTTACTTAATTTATATCACATCGGTGACTCATTATAGGTGTGAATGTCCCTTCTAAAACGAAACACAGAAGCAAGTAAAATAAAAAATAGGGCAATAAGAACCTAAAGGTTGAAGACTGACCTCATTGACATCATCTATAACGGAATCATACGCCTTATAGAAAGCCTCCAGTTTGCTTAGAGTATCGTCCAAATCTTGTTCCTTAGCGCGAGCGCGTTCGTCCAATTTGCCGAGCTGCTTGCGAAGTCCTTCAACCTAATAAACAAACATTTTGAGTAATTTTTAGTTAAGAAAATATGTTAAGCTTTAGCTTTCGTAAGAGATAGGCAGTGGACTATCAAGTTTTACCAGGTATGTCAAGTCGAAACTCATCATAGGCAGACTAACACCAAACAAAATTACATACTTCACTTAAAATTGATAAAAATATACACAAAAAAAAAAAATTAAGATGTATTTCGGAATCTGCAAGTTTTTGTTTTGAAAAAAAATATTAGACTTCAGATTCATTATTGGTAAACTTTTTTCGGATATTTACGTTTCAGACAGTTTTGATTCGTTATCACGACCCTAACACATAATAGAGCCATAAATTACTCCAACATACCTGATCTCTAGTCTTAGCCGAGTCAACAGTGTAGCCACTATCGACCAACTCTTCCGCAGCTCGCTCCGTGTCAGCGACTAAGTCATCGGCCTTCTCCAACCGTTTGTAGTATCGGCCGATGTCGTCCAACTGTTGTTTAACAGTCTTGATGTCTCTGCCTGGTGGCTTCATGCTGTCCAGTTCTTTTTCAAGGTCGGATAGGTCGTGGGAGAGAGACTTTACTTTCTCCTAATAAGAAAAATTTGGATAGGTAAATCAAATATTGTAATATTGTTGTGATTACTTAGGCCGGCAAAGCAAACTAATCAAGATAATTTGACAAGGTCTAAGTCACAGGTAACTTCATTAACATACATATAATTGATAAAAATGCATCCAAAATACGAAATCAATATTTTTAGGACTATGCTAGAACATTTGGTTGTAGTAATGGTAGTTGCTTGACTATATTCAATCCCTAAACTACATGAATGCAAAAAAATTCACCCTCGAAGCTGGATTCAAACCAATAACTAGTGAAAGACATTTGCAATAAAATATTCTTAATTAACTCTAGAATAGATGTATTTACTAAGACTAGACATCTAGTAGAGTAGAGACTTTCTGTAACTCAAGGACTTTCTTTAAAATTGTGTTTATAATTGGATTTTTCAATTCCGGAACTGAGTTGTAATACTGGAGATCTGATTCGAATCTGAATTGGTTCCGAAATCGGTAATTTTGGTAGAAAAATAAAAAAATATTGCTTCAAATCAAAAAAGATTATAATCAAATCAGTCTTTTAATCTTTATTACCATATTTGGTCATTATACAGTAAAATCAAGGAAGCTTTTAGAATACACAATATAATTAAACATTTTTAAAATGAATTAAAGACCTAAATGAAGAAAAGAATATTCGTACGCGTCACGTATATGTACGTACCTACACCATAGTTCCCTAAGCCTTCAAGTTTTACTATTTTTATTATGTAACGAGATATAATAATCAACACGTTGAGATCAAGTAAATCACTTAAAAAGCGTTACTTAAATGCATACTACTATTCATATTGTAACGGTCATTTATGCAGTTTCTCGAGAATATTTTATCAAAACTTGATTAATATACTATTTTAACAAGATAACTTTTTGCTGTGAAAATTTTGTAATGTAGTCATTACAAAATTCTCGTATACGTATTTTCCATAACTGCATTGCAGGACTCTTGCAGCGGAGGGTTGTCTAATTAAAATAGTTTAAATTAATTTCGATGTAATATCTACGAGGAACCACAAAAGGTGACCGTTACAAATTGAATAGTCGTAAAGGTTCAATATAATTAATAACAGTACAACAATAATTATTCTTTTGAGAGGAATCGTTTTTCTTGATAATGTTCTCAAAAACAATAGCGCATTTAAAATTTTGTCGGCGAGTGAATTTCGTATTCGGTTACAAAAGTAACCAGCACACGAGAATATTGTCTCATTCGTGGTTAGAACGCAGAAATTATACTTGTAATCTTCTGTTAGATACACGCTTCGGTCTCCTCTGTTATCCTTAATAGCTTTTTCCAATTTGACTTGGGATGTTTTACAGACGTTAGGTTGGGTACATTCCGTTCAGAAAAATTATATCGAGAAGAATTTTGTTTTGATATAAAATAAATATGAGTTTCGTAATTGCGATATTACTCCTTTTGATTCCGGAATCGAAAGATCTGATAAACTGTTAAGGAATTCCGGAATTGTGAAATTCCGGAATTCCGGAATTAAAAATCATCTTGGTATTAAAAGCAAATAGAAAAAAAAATATTTTAAGTTATATTTACTCTTTTTTTGTTATTTTTTTATTATGAATGTACCTGGAAGTGTGCGGTAGCAGCGGCGGCGCCCGCCAGCTTGCCCTTGGCGTCGGCGGCGCGCGCCTCCAGGTCGTCGAGGCGCTCGCCGAGCGCGTGCGCCTGCTGCTCCAGCACGGAGCGCGCGCGCGCCGCCGCGTCCCGCCCGCTGCACTCCAGCGCGAGCGTCACTATGTCGTCCGCGGCCACGTTAATGCTCTGTGGATATTTGGGATTATAAGTTCTTGTTTCATACTCCATATAATAATATATATAATATTTCCAAGTAAATAAAAATTTCGCTGAAATAAAAATGGATCTCGACATTAAACACAGCCAGAATGACAACGCGTGCACGGGCGACGTGCACAAACACCGTCCACGCTCACGCACCCAAACACTCAAATAAAATTTCATTATGTCTAAGTATGTCCGAGTTGTCTCACGTTGTGTTGTGACGCGGCGTAAGGTTATTTTAAATTGGCTAGTTAATTATGTGACTTCACAGCGCTCTGTCGAACTCTGTGTGAAGTTTTTAATGCAACTGACATTTTTACAACCACTTATGTCACGTTACCAGCTTTATTTTTTAGATCATTGTAAATAAATTAAATATAAATTAAGTTGCATTATATTTTTCGGCACATTACCTGTAGCGGCGCCCTTAGCGCATGTATCTGCTCGGCGAGGCTAGCTACAGCTTCCGCAGCATGCGGGCCAGCAGAAGCAAGGGCGTCAGTTAATCGCTGTTCACATCGCTCCAGCGGCGTCTCTACACCGCGCACACGCTCACTAAACTCGCCTAGTTTACGTGCTGTTGTCTCTAGGAATTCCACTTGTTGAAGCACCGCTGTGAAACAAAACACTCATTATAGCACAGCGTAATGTTACCGACGAAGCACTTTAACTGGCTTTTCAAAAGCAATTAACACAGTTGCCCACAGCCTTTCTATACAAAAATTGGTTTACGCGGATATCTGAAAATGTTTACTTAAATTATCAGAATTTTAGATCTAAAATTGATCAGAACTAGTAAAAATTAGAAGATCCAATGTATTGCTGAGTTAATACCGTATGGTGTACCTCAGGGTTCACATTTGGGACCCCGATTTTTTGCACTAAAATCTTATACTAATAAAACGGGTAGCTCACCGTTGTTAATTCTGTCCCATCGCTCCTTCATACTATCCAGCAGCTTCCTGACTACTTCCTGGTCGACGTCGCAAGAAGAAATGAACGTCTCACCCAAGGTCTTGTTGTTTTCATATTCACCAGACCTAGACAGAATATTATCATATATATATTTTAGAATCATAAGGTACAATATTCAGTGTATTTCTTCTTGTGCTCAATGAAAAAATGATGTAAAATGTGAAATGTAGTTATGCAATTTTAAACTTCATAGCAAAAAGCAGAATCAATGGCGTAGAGTCATATTTCGACAAAAGCCTCTCTTCCCGTAAAGGTGCTTACCTCTTCCAAATATCATTCCTGATCTGCTGCAGTTCTCTGAGCTGCTTCTCAACTTCCTTCTTGGTAAAGGCAGTGGCTGGCAGCTTGTTCAGTCTGTCTTCAGCATCTAACAGCCAGGGTGTGAACGACTCTTGAGCCTTGTGGAATTTACGGCAATGCTCCTGTTTGACGAAAAACAATTATATTATTGATAGGATTTTTTTCAAATAGAAATGCTAAAACTGGATATAATATTTGGGACAAAGGACAATTTCAATATATGGTATTTTAGTTTTTCACAAATTTTTTGGTCATCTGGTCTATGGAACTACCCAATCTTTTCCCTAGAGTATATTAACTTTGGATATGGCTATATTCTCTTCTAAAAAAACAACCAACCGCTGCTGAAGGTCAGTAATAGGGAATGAGAGAGGAGAATGTAAAAGAAAGACTGATGAGGTAATTGGGGCTTTCTTTAATGTATTTAAGTGCAATTTTGTCTACAATGTTATTTAGCACTTACCATAGCGGTCTGCAATCTGGTGTATCTATCGACCGTCTCTCGCTTGAGCTTGTCCCATTGTGTCTGGATCCTATCCAGGTCTTTGCGTAAACCTTGGTGTGCTGGCTTCTTTTCCATTTCACGACCTGATGAACACAGTTTATTATTATAAAAATGAGGGCTGTTCTGGAAATTCTTAAATTACGAATAAACCACTTGACAACGCTTATGGCATATTCTCGCTCGCCAAACGATAATGTTAGCGGTATAAACGCAAGGATAGGATTTCGATAGTGTCAAACATTTAGCGTTTGAAACTAGCCAATCACAGCCGTGCTGATGAAGTCAATTTCTTTTCGAGCGATTTTTATTTCAAGGTGTTTCCTGGTGCTATGACATGTAATCCATCAAACGAGGTGTAGAGACAACTTTATTATCACGGTATGCAACAGCTTCGTAGAGTCCTTGGCATTGCAGAAGACCTGAGCGACAGTTACCACTTCTAGTTGAGCTGTTGGCTCGTCTGTCACTGTAGGCAATTTGTTCCATGAGCACTTATTTACCCCACGGTACGTACCTTTATCTAACAGCATGATGAGCTCGTGTTCCCGCTGCGTGAGGTCGCGGTACAGCGGCTCGTGGCGCGCCAGCTGCTGCTGCAGCGCGCCGACGTCCGCGGAGACCAGCAGGCGCGCGGGCAGCCCGCCCAGCTCCGCCTGCAGCCAGCCCAGGGTTCGGGCCACGTTCTCCTCCAGATTGCGACCGTCCCTAAAAAAGAATACATGGTTTTTTAAAGGCGGCCAGGAATTCAAAAGTTTTAAAAATAATGTGAATAATACATTTCCTGCATTTGTTACTTTTAACAACGACACTGGCGATTTAGATGCTTTTCAAACACTAAAGTCAAATGCAAATAAATAAATATGTTTGCCTTTCGTTTTTCTTTTTTTCAAACTAAATAGGTACTTTTTGCCGTCCCGATTAAGACTCAGGATTAAAATTGGCAAGAAAATTACCACTAATTTCTGTCGACAGTATATAATTTCTGTGGACAACATACAATTTCTGTAGACAATATATAATTTCTGTGGACAAAATATAATTTCTGTGGACAATGTACTCACTTTAGTGCAGCTTCGATCTCCGCCTTTCTATGATCGAGCTTCCTCTGCAAGTTGTCATACTGCCTCACTACCGCTGCTAACTTGCTTTGTATGTCTTGTCTGGACGCAGGGTCGGATAGGACGGTGGATAGTGCGGCCCCGGCTGCTTCAAGGTCAGCTAATAAAGGACGTTGACCTTCCAATTGACGTTCTAAGTTCTGTAGAATGAAAAATATGATTGTTGAGGCGACATCGTCTTAATTTAAATCAAAAGATGTTTACTGTAGAACAAGCATCCTCTACCAGATTGGCCTGTTCAAACCACATCCAAAACATCTCAACAATATTACACTAAACTAAAGATTACTAAGCTTAAGATCCTAACCTCGATCTTCCTGAGTTGTTCTTCAGGCTCATTCTCCATGGCCACGTCGTCTAGCTTGTCGCTGATGGTATGCAACGCGTCGCGGAGGCGCGTGTACCCCGCGTCGAACTCGCGAGACGTGTCGGCTGCAGCGCCTAGACTGTCCGCGCGTTTCTCTAACCTGTATGAAAACACGTATTTATTAACTTTATGCTATACCCAGCCATTTTGTTTATGGCCAGTTTAATGATAAAGGTGACCATAAGAAGAAATGTCCATAAACAATTTTTTATTAAATATTTTGGTGTACAATAGTATTCTTTTCTACTATCACTGTATAAATTTTTTATTTCTTACGTACAACTAGAAAATATGACTAGTAAATACGAATTAGAAGATGGACTTTTTTACGTCACACTGAAAACTATTTCTGTCTTTAAAATTCATATTAAAGAGATAAAGATCAGAGATAGCAAAAGATAGGATCATTTAAAAGGCAAACATTGAAATTAAAACCACAATCTTTTTAAATTTAAAATCAATCGAAAAGTTATTCAAGATTATATTGCAATGTTACCTAAAAAGAAAAAAGTTTATACAAATATTAACTTACTTGTCCAACAACTCGTTCCACCTATCCTGTAGATCGGTGACCTTTTGTCTCAACTTGTTCGCGTCGGCCGACTGGGGCTCTAGCCGCTCTAATACAGCGGCCCCTACTTCTTCTAAGTGAGCGAGCTGAGGCTGCTGGCTACGGAACTCTTCGCGAAGAACTTGCACCTATAGGAGAATATGTTCATAAGAATTGTTCTAGAAAGGCACGTAGTAATAGCATAAATGATACAAGTTTGTCATTATAACGCAGGATAAAAAGCTCTTGAGATATTTTTTTTTATTTTCCTACTACAGTGACTCCACTTTGCCTGATGGTAAGCAGTCAGTGGAATCCAGAAGTGGCGGACACCATTCCAAAAGCCAAACTACTGGTATGGTGGCCTCTACTATGTCGGCTTAGTGAGATGCATTTTCACGCACCGCTTAAAAGACCCAGGATCAAAATTAGATGGGAACACATGCGCTGGTAGATATACCTAGCAAGCTATTGATTACCACACTTGCATGCGGATTGGTAATTTTAAATATCATTTTAATAGTCATTTCAAATACTTTTCTTCACAGTAAGTCAGTAATGTTCAAGGATAACTTAAAACGGTAAAAAAGTAAGAGGCGATATACATATACATATTTGAAACAGTACATTCAGTTAAACTTTATTTGACGAATACTCGATCGAGTGGTACATTCACTCAATCCCTTTCTATTGGAATCAACTGCGTTTACAGCTCGTAAAATGTGTATAACGAGCTGTTTTTCTAATCCAGGTAATAACAGCAATAAGTAGCTTGTGATCATCATTATATCAGCTGAAAGACTACTGGACATTGTCCTCATGTCTCGCTCGGGAGCATATACTAATCGCACATTGTCACATTTGCAATCATCAAAAATAATACGTACCATTTTGCCACGTTGTTTCCCATTGCATTTAATTCACTTCACATTAAGATCGCGTCGCATACACACATCATTCAATAATCATATAAGTTAGGCAGTGAACTTAATAAACAGTGTTCTAATCAAGTGAATAGTTTTAATACATCTCTATCACATATCAATATAAATCAGTAAAAAGACGTGGAAACACCATACATCTTTTTTCTCCAATTTTCGCCAACTTGTCATGAGCTGACCTCATTCATCGGTTGCTCATCACCTCTACCACTATTTGCAGTAATATTAGAAAATCAAAACTAACAATTGCATCTACTATGCAGTTAATAAAACAACTAATTCTATTACCTGTTGCACTTGAGTCTGAACCATTCTAGAGTCAGACGAGATGGGTCCGAGTGCGGTCATCATGCGATCTTTAGCGCTGAGCCATTGTGATAAGTTGCTATGGGTGTCGTGGAAGTCTTTCATCTCTTCCATTAGGCGGATCCTTAACATAAAATCATGTTATCAGTAATAATAATGATGTAAGTTATATATAAACGTATACGACACTATAATGTTACTCTGACTGGCTAAATGGGAATTATAATATCAATATGGTTACGCTTTGTTTGTATGAAAATCTCAACTTATGACGTCATAGTTATTAAGCGTCAAATGACTTAAGTACTTATTTTCAATAGGTGGCAACATTTAAGCAATTTTTACATTTAGTGTTTGGTTATCATTCTTAAGCTTGTCTTAAATTCAAACTTTCATCTAATAGTGGAACGATTTATAATAGGTTTATTTATTTATTTATAATAGTTCAACTAAATTATACATATTACACACACACATAAACACACATTAGGTTGAAGCACTTTCAACATTACGAATAGTTTGTGCGAACATTTTTGTTATTTTGTAGATTTTTTTGTAATGAATTGTTCTAAATATTAAATAATCATATGTACTAACTTGTCCTTGAACGCATCATGCAGTGCCTTCCATCTAGAAGACACATCTTCCATCTCGTCGTGTAATCTGTCGGCTCCTAGCACGCTTTGCTTGCGTTTTAGAAGCTCGCGAACCTGTTTAGTTTAGTAATATTAGTATGTATAGTAATTAGTATTAAAAGATTAAATATATTTTAGGGGATAGAGGTGTGTTTCGCTAGTAATATAAGGTCTCAAGTAAGTAAGCGAATGTACAGATGTAATATACGCTTCGCTAGTTATGTAGATCTTAAGTAGGGGAGCGAGCGAGGTCTATTAAAAGGCACGATTCCAAACTAGGTAATGTTGAGAATTTCTTCACAGAAAAATTCATAATCAATTTCTTATACTGCTGTATAATCTGTGTAAGAATATTTTCCTGTCTCTTTATCAAGTGATGATTTGACTGCCATCATTCGGTTTACTAATTACATAAGTACTAATGAAATACAACAACCACCTATGGGCGGTAGGATCAAATAATGTTACCTGAGTCTTAGTAGAGTCAAGTATGCTCTGTTTCTCATACATCTCTTCTAAGACGGCGCGCGCTTGTTTTATCGTCTTGTCTGCTTCCTCCTTTGTATTCGGCACTGTTTCCTTCGGTAGCTGTCTTTGGACCTGTAATCAAATTTATACCTTTAGTTAATACGTATAGATTATAAAATTCGTGTGTAATTGCGGTACATAATTAGCTAAATATAAGATAATAAAAATATAATAAAAACAATATTTTGCTCGAAATTCGAAAGGCAAACAAGGGCAGTTCAAAAAATCGTGTGATAGATTTTGAAACAAGACAAAAATTCTTGTATTTCATATAAAAATAATCCGACTCTGAACGGCTGAACTTTCACCATTGGATTACTAACAATCGTTTGATAATAAGAATAGATTTATTTCAAAAAGGTATGTGTTATATACATTTTACAAGCGGCTGCAGAACTAAGCACAAGGCTTGTATCGCAGAGGCCAATCATTAATATTTAATTAAACATAGTGAAGGCCAGTATACCAGAAGTTTTAAGAAGATGGTATGGTGGCCACCACTTCTAGATTCCACTGACTGCTTACCATCAGGTTGGGTTGAGTCACTTTGGTAGGCTTATATATAAAAAAAATGAAAACTTTTTGCACAAAGGTGGACTTAATGCCAGAGGCATTCTCTACCAGTCAATCTTTAGGTGATGCAGAAATAAAAGGTGCATTCAGCAATAAAAATTAACTATTATTAGGTTTAACTAATATGATTTAATTTCGCCTACCTTATCCAAGAAAGTATTCAAAGCCCGTAGACTGTCAAGATGTTTCCTTAATTCTTCTCTCACAGCATCCAACTCTGATTGTCTGTCGGCGAGTTTTGTACCTAACAGACTATAGCGGTTGTTGATCTCGGAGAGCTGTTGTTGCACTGGCGATAGTTCTATAAAATATATATATATATATATATACATCGTTAACTAATTCTTCTGTCGTATATTTTAAGATATTTATAAAAATAAAATTTAAAAACCTATCTTTTTGAATATTTTCGTTTCTTTATAACTTTGAATTATATTTTATTTTCAGTTTAAGGGTATTTATAATTTTAATCATCAGGATGAGTGAAAATGGTTTACAAGAATCTTTTGCCACGTTTAAATATCTCAAACAAGCGTTTACTAACAGCATGAATCCTTTCATACTTACTAACACTAATAACTAAAACTATTAGTAGTAATGGATACTTGTACAAGTATTAGCAAGTATGGATAATCATTACACCTAAATACACTATTAATAATACTAATTTACCTTCCAAATGGAATCCGTCTTGGCTGGATCGTCTGGAGGAGAATCCGCTGGAGGTGGAATGTGTGGACCCTGGACTGACGAGTCCGTGGCCCTTGCTGGGGGACGGCGAACGACCGTCTAGGGTGCGGCCTACAAAGAGGTAAAGGGTTTAAAACTCTATTGATTGAATTTAATGTTCTCTATTGTGTCAGTTGTACATGCATGTTGTCAGTGCAGTACATTCAAGTGAAGACCAATATGACTGTGAGGGTAGTAAAACTGGAGTCGCGTCACAATGTAAACTTTGCTTCATTCGTGGTGCGAGTTCCAACTGAACAGCTGAAAACCTTCACACAAGAGGACTTATGGCCGAGCGGTGTCAGGTTTAGACGGTTCCGCGGAACGCTACATGATACCTTGCAACAGCGCAGCACGTCGCCGACGTAACGTGCAAACTAAGTATTAGGTATTTAAATCGTGTTTAGTTTATAATTATAAAATATGTATGATAGCCTCTAAGATATATATATATTAAAATTGTAATCATATGACAATTGTAGTCATAAGACACAAGGTCTTGGACACCATCGGGATTAGCTACTAGCTTAGTTTGGGACCAAAGGGAAACTACCTATATTTTATGTAATTTATGTTTATTATTATTAAATTTAATTAACCTATTAACCTATTATTAGTTATGAAGTACGGTCTGAAATAAAAACTTATCTTAAAAAATAGGTATATTCTGAAGAAAATTGTTCTAGAAAATATGTTTGTTTGTTGTGATGACACTTGTTATTGCTTATTATTACTAATAAGACTATAATAAATATTGCTTCTTTATATTCTAAAATTACAACGTGCATCGAAAGTTCAAAAATAAAATCAGAACTGAGGTCATTTCTCGGTATGTGCGGCACGTACTACGGTCTTATTCTGTTAGGAACTATCTTCAAGCCAGTGTGATGGGGTGGGCAGTCTTTAGAGATGCTATAATGATGTGAAACGCGCAAGTGCCCAGTATGTCAACGAGTGAATGTTCGGCGAGACGTTTAATGACTCAAAGCTTCTTTATATAAATTTTGATATGTATTGTTTTGTATTATGCTCGTTATTTTTTTATTTTTTTTTCTTTCTAATTGTTGCAAATATAGCCAGAAATAAATATTAAATTAATAAATAATATCACAACAACCACACAACGCCATCTAGACCCAAAGTAAGCATAATTATATTAACAGCTTGTGATATGGGTTCTAGAATGCGGATAAACATACTTTTTTTTTTTGTAAATACATACATATTATACATAGAAACACCCAGACTAATGCAAATAGCCATGTTCGTACACACAAATATTTGCACTGAGCGGGAATCGAACCCGCGACCTCTGCGTGGCAGTCCATACACAATGCCATACCACAGAGGTTGTTATGATTAAGATTGTTCGTTAAAAAATATTATTTTATTTTATTGTTTATTTGTTAACTTTGTTTTTTTTTTGTTTTACTTTGCTTAAGTTGGTATCCGTGAGTAAGGTTATATATATATATAATATATAGGTAACGTTCCTACCTGATTTTTCGATTATCTTATAGTATAAAAAGAAGAACACGCGCTCTTCCATTTGTTCCTGTGCGTGAACGACTAAAGAAACATTAAAAAACATAATTAATCATTAATAATAAGCTACTTACTAGGAGTCTGTCGTTTAGTAGGGCTGTATATCTGCCTCTTTCTGTGCGGGCTGTCAGCGCGATCGCCGCGAGTGAGAGCCTCGTACACCGCACCTGCTTCGTTCACCTACAAAATACACGTATAATAGCTTAATTGTTGACAAAACTTGTGTGTAATGGAGTATCCAGTACTTATAATATATAAACATATATGTTTGATATTTGATTTAAAGCGGACACGTTGCCGTATTCTCACTCTTATACGGCAGTAGCAACAATAATTAATTGATTTCGAACTCTATTACAATGTTATCAGAGATCAATAAAATGTAAAGAAATTCTTATTTATCTAGCGATTAAAAAGTTCTTCTCAAGGCTGTAATTCTGTAATTGGTCTTACGCATTTTTTTTTTATACGACTAACGTGACAAACAAGCATACGGCCCGCCTGATGGTAAGCAGTTACCGTAGCCTATGGACGCTTGCAACACCAGGAGCATCACTAGCGCGTTGCCGACCCTGTTAAAAACCTTTAACTCCTTTCTTGAAGAACTCCATGTTGTAGTCCGATATCCCTGTGATTATGACGTTCATAAATATCATGTATTTAAATGAATAAATAAAGTCAATTTGGTCTTTGAAAACGTAGTGGTAGGGAAATGGTCTCGAAACTGGAAATTGATGTTCATAATTTCGTGGTTACCTTATCAATAGTAATAGAAGCGTCTCTATACTCCTTGGCTAAGGGTCGAAGCTCGTCCTGCTGATGTTTGATGACGTCCAGGTCAACTGCGACTGGTTGTAAGCGGCCTACTCGGTTTTCCATGGATTGGAGCCACTCTAGGACCTGTACAAAGGAATAAAATAGAGTAAATTTAATGATATTTGAACATAATCACATACAGTTGTCTGTGGAAGATTTCCATTTAGCAACTTGGTTAAACATTTCTGTGTCTGGGTGTAATTTATCTATAATATGTATGTATTTACAAAAAAAAATGTATATCAGTTGTTTAGTACCCATAACACAAGCAAATATAATTGCTTAATTTGGGGCTAGATGGCGCTGTGTGAATTTGGTAGAATATTATATTATTAATTATTATTATTATATTATAATATATCTTTCTTTGGTCACTATTCATCAGGTGATATAAGTAATTACCATAGTTTTAATTTATCACGCTATGGCTATACCGATCAATACCTTCCATAATTAACACCTACAATAACTCCTATAATATCTATAATATAAAAATGAATCGAATGTGTTGCTAAGCGCAAATCTCGAGAGCAGCTGAACCGATTACGCTAATTCTTTTTTTATAACATTCCTGAAGTACGAGGATGGTTTTACGAAGAGAAAAATTTAAAAAATTGCCTAAAAAAAAAACTTGTCTATGTGCCCATACAAAAGTATATTTATTTATCCCAAAATGTTTAAAAAAATGTCCACCCGTGCAAAGCCGGGGCGGGCCGCTAGTGACTTATAATAAAGAAAAAAAATAATTCTTGCACAAAGTATGAACTTACTTGTAATTTGAGTGTTTCGTACTGACTGAGCTGATCGGCCCTCTGTTTGGAAAGCTTCTGTTTCTCTTCTAGAGTCGCGTTGAAGTCGCGCCATGCGTTTTCTAAAGCCTGCAATGATGTATGTAGTTATAGACAAAAAAACAGACAAAATAATCAGTAGTGGGCGTGGCTACTGATGTACGCATGGATGTACGCAATTAACGTACAAATGATTTAAGTTGTATATGAAAATAATGAAGCAACAAAATACCAGTTTAAAAGAATATTTTTCTATAACTGAACAACACGTCGATCATTCGTGATTGTCAAACAATAGATGTTTTATTGCATTTGTTTGTTTCCAAAGAGTTTATTAAGACATTATAAAAAAAAACATAATTTACATTTGTGGTGATCAAAGCTTCAAAATACGATATATTACCTTCATCCTGTCACGTATGACATGTGTATCGGTGACATCCTTCTTTGAGATCAGCTGTTTGCCACTGCGCAAGCATTCCTCCAACAGTGGCATTTGTTTGTCTCTGTGAAAATAATGTAAGTAAGTATCCATAAAATAAATAGTTTCGGAACATGTTTACGGTCGTTTTTAATAAGATAAGGCACGTCGACCTTTGAGATACTTTGTGCTTTTTATAATTTTTTTTTTAAGATGAAGTTTATAAGTAGGATGCTTAAGACGAACGAATATTAAAAATAATATTTTTTAGTATCATGAGTTTAATAAGATTATGTCACAGCTCCACGCTAAGCTAGTGGATTGGTAAAATGATACTTAGCCTGCCCCCAGATTGAGCGTAGGCGTTCCTCAAGCTCATGCGCGACGCGAACGCCGCACGTGCGCTCGAGAAACGCGTAAACCCAATGTGTGGGCAGCCTTATGCCTGCTGCCCTGCTGCCTGTTGCCTAGAAGAGTACATCATGGCGTCATTGGTTACACACCTGTAGCCGGCGAGCTGCCCCAGGCGCGCGCCCAGCTCGGCGGCGGGCGCGCGCAGCAGCTCGCGCGCGTCCGCCTGCTCCGCCGCCTGCGCGTGCGCCGCGTCCAGGCGCCCGCACACCTCGCTGAAGTGGGACAGCTCCGTGGATACCTCGTCCAGGAACGAGCCGCGCTTGATAGAACGTTCTACTAGCTTCTCGTATCTACACGGAAAATATTATGAAAAATAATTGGTCATGTGTATAGGGCAGTAATTGATTAATCTGCCTCCACATTGGGCGTACGTATTCTTCGAACGTTGCGTTGGCAGAACGCGAAGCTCGCGCGGCGTTCGCGTCGCGCATTCGCTCGAGGAACACGTACGCCCAATGTGGGGTCACCCTAAAGCCGTAAGAATTTCACAAGACATCGAAGTAAAAAAACAAATTTGCCTAAATAAACTCGGTAAAATTCTTAAATTTAAAAAAATCGTACCGTAAGCAAAAATATGATAATTTTCGGAAAAAGAAATGTGACCATTAGTTTTAGTTTATGACTATTCTTTGAGTAATAGTATCTACTTAGCACAAAAAAAATGTTAGATCAACTAAAAAAAAACATTACACATTTTATTTTTAACAAACTTCTGACCTGGCATAAATATCTTCAGCTCTCTGTTCAAGTTTCTTCGCGATCCTCGCGTTAGACGGCGTGAGTGCAGCGTCCCTCGCATTGGCCAACAGTTTGGCCAACGTTGGCCGACGCGCCTCCAACTCGGCCAACGTCAGACGTTGTTCGCGAACTTGCTCGTCTAATCGCTCGCGGATGAGAGATGCTGGTTTACTTTGGTTCCTAAAAAGATAATTGGTATTTAGTTTAATTAGAAAATATAACTTTTCTGAAATCGATCGACCGACACCTATTTGAAATTAGAATCATCAGACTTTTTAGCGCCTAAAATGTGTTTTATCTCCCTCGGGAACCAGACCGATTTTCGGGATAAAAAAGCCTATGTCCGTCGCCGGCACCGAATCTATCTACCATACCAATTTAAAACAGTTCAGTCATTTAGGCGCTGAGTGGTAACAAACACACACACAAACACACAAACTTTTGCATTTATAATATTAGTTAGTTAGTAGATTTGTTTGATATTCATTTTATTATTGTTTTAATAATTATATTTATTACTAGCTGACCCGGCGAACTTCGTGTCGCCTAACAGTGGATCAACATTACTTTATTTTTCTAAAATAAAAGAATTTTTCTAAAATAAACGTAGCCTAAGTTACTCCTTATTACATCAGCTACCTGCCAATAAAAGTCCCGTCATAATCGGTCCAGCCATTTCAGAGATTAGCCGGAACAAACAGACAGACAGACAAAAATTGTAAAAATGTTATTTTGGTGTATGTACCGTATATATATTTATATAGATGTAGTAAAAAACGGTTATTTCAATATTACAAACAGACACACCAATTTTATTATATGTATAGATTGCCTTCTGTATATACACATATCATTTTTAACAGTAAATATACTGCAACACTGCACACAAATACTTACTTAAGTGAGCTCTCAGCCGTTGACAGCCAATGTGCTTGTGCCTCCGCAGCATCTTGTAGTCCTTGGCACTGCAGTAGTGCGGCTTCGAGTTCCGAGCAGCGACCTCCCACTGCGTCCGCCATGTCCTTGTAGCGGGAGGTCAGGTCAAGGACGGGAACCTCCAGCTGGCGGATCTCAGAGGGTGTAAGGTTGCCTTCCAGAGATTTGACTAGTTGTTCACATGCCTACGAGAAAAATGGAGATCATGAAAGATGCAAATTTATTTAAAGTTTCAATGCAGACAACTTGCGCGAATAAAGATATTTCCTGAATTAAATAATAGATGTCAAACATAGATTTGCTAAAATATATTTATTTATTATATGTTGACAGTACAAACTAAATAATAACATAAGTTAAAATAAATAAGGTATAATATGACGTCATATATTTTGATGGCCTTGATATGTGCCGATTGTTGCGACAAGTGTTTCTCCAGTATGATCTGTAAACGTTATTCGCTGAGTATGTAAAGATTCTTAAAGAATAATAAAATGACTAGCTTTCTGCGGCTCGGTTTTACCCTCGTTTTTGCTTAATGCTCTGCTTCCGTTGCCAGTAGCGTGATGTCACATAGCCTATATCCTTCCTCAAGAACTGGGCTATCATATGCAAAAAGAATTTTTAAAATCCGTCTGGTAGTTCTAGAGATTAGCGTGTTCAAACAAACAAACTCTTTCGCTTTATATAATAGTATAGATACTCACGTCTCTAGCGTTGTCAATAAGTCGTCCTTGCGACATGATCTCGTTGTGTAAAGTCTTGGCCTTCGACAGCTGAGACTCTACCGCGCGGGGTTCGCCTCCAACCTGCTCCGATAATACTGAGCGAACTTGGGGCTCAATCTGGAAAAAAAATTGATTCGGTAAAATTTGGTGGGGAGTTAAGTTGGACGGCAAGTGACCCAAATTACTGGTATTATTTATGAAATTGAATCTGTTTTCAATTATCGATACGGATTCTTATTCCTTTTCGATTGTGTTCATTTTTTTTAATAATTTGATATGTAAGAGTGGAACTATTTATTTTATATATTATATAAATTAGGAGTTTGTTTATCGAATAGGATCCACTATTTCTTTGATGTATGAAACTATTAAAAAATCTTCTTTGTTTTGCAGGAACAGTTAAATGTTTAAGAGAATGTATTTTGAATAGATTCGTGAAAGATCAACGGCCACCGTACATAAAATGACAGTAGACTCACATCAGAAAGCCATCTTCCAGCACGTTGCAGCGCATCATGATAATGTCTAGTAACGTCAGCAGCACCGCGTACACGCTCCAGTAGTCTCTGTGCTCTCGCGCACAGGTCTGCGTGGCGCCTGCGAGCCGCGCCCGCGCGCCCACGCACCGCACCCGCACCTTCCTCGCGGGGAGACACGTGCGAGAGACGAGATGGGAGAGAAGTGCGGTAATCGTTCAGTATTGATAGGAACTCCTGTAGATAAGATGTTGATGTCAAATATGTGAATGTGCACCTAGCGTGCGTGTATGTATATTATTATGTAGGTTATAAAAGTTAGCATTTTTTTTTTTTATATTAGCCTACCAAAGTGACTCCACCCCGCCTGATAGTAAGCAGTCAGTGGAATCCAGAAGTGGTGGCCACCATGTCAAAAGCTATCGTATTAAACTGCTGGTATGGTGACCTCCACTATGGCGGCTGGGAATGGTGTTAGGGGAAGGGATTGAAGGAGGTGAGAAAAGAGGAAAGGGGGGATATTGGGCCTCCGGCACTCTCACTCACCGAACGAAACGCAGTAGTACGGATACTACTACTCTTACGTCGATCTTCTATAAGTGGGTAGTACTTTCCCGGGCGATCCAGCCCATTCATGCTGAAACCAGCGTGGATCTACTACCGTAGCGTACAGTTTTTTTTGTTTGGTTGACAAACTAAACACGACTTATAGCACAGAACAAGAACATAGACTAAAAAGATAGTATAGTACCTACATACATGATTATAAAGTTTTTACTCATAAAAACACATATTTATTTTGCTACCTAATATTACCAAAACTAAAACATAAATTCTCACCTTGCTTTCATCAACGAACTTCTGCGCTGACATGGTAATGAACCTAAGATCAGCCTGATGTGCGATGACATCGCTCACAAACTCGCGCACATCCTCGCTCTGGTCGGGCAAAGAGTTCAGTTGGGATAACGCCGCCTCCTTAGTTTCTAACGTGCGGTAGGCGCCTTCCATCCATGAATTAAACCCGGTTAGTTCGTTACTGAAAGTATAGAAATATGTCGTTTCAATCACCATATCATTCCCAATGCTTCTGAAGGTCAGTAACACTAAGTAGGAGTCCCTAGTAGCACAGTAAACAGATATTAAGTTTGCTGTCGAGGAATTCACCGGTATATAAGCCTGGAACTGGTGACTAACAACAGGCTCACTCCAGTTACATAGAACCCAACATAACTGAAATGTCAACCAAATTTCACTCCTGTCTTCCTTCTAGGTGATATGTTAGGGTTATTACAATATTTTATGAGTAATTTAACATTATGTGACGTAGCTACAAACAACATCCATTGGTAAGTTACGGTAATAATAATAGCAACTATTTGATGAAAATTTTCCATTGAATAATATAATTTTTCTGACCCTTAAGATATGTAATATACACTTACTTGAACTTTCCAAGCTCATCTCTAGCGGCGGCCAAACGCCTCAACATTTTGTCGCACTTGTCGGTACACTTGTCACAGCGCTGCTTCAGTTGTCGCACGCCACGCTCTAGTGCTGCTACCTGTTAGAAATATATTGTATGTCACATCTTTGTATCATTTTTTTCCATGGGTATCAAATCAAGTCATTTATTAAATTTCCATGTGGTAAAATTAATACGTAGGTAAAACTTAACAAAATATAATGCTATTCTGTGCCAGTACTAAGAAAATCTTGTATCACAGGCTGTATAAGTGCTGGTAATAGAGTTATAATATCTATCTCGTTCTCGTGAGTGGCAATTAAAGGAAGACTAGGTAATGGGCAGCAGTTTGACTTGCACCTGCGTACCAAATATAATTTTACTGCAGTCACCAATCCGGGAACCAAGCGTGATGATTATTTCAAACTACTCCTTTTGGAAGTAGCTTTTATCCAACAGGGGACATAAAGCCTCATAGAACCACATCATCACCACTTCAGTCCATAGCTGTTCTACTGATGGGCACAGGCTTTTAAGTATTGTTAAGTTTATTAAAACAAGTCTATTGAGATTTGAGAGAGGCATCACTGCCCTACACAGATTAATTCAATATTATTTTGTGACGGTCTAGTGATGCCACCTGTTGTCGACAACAGGTACTATTGTTCTAGAACTCGTACAATATCACTTGCTCCACTAATCAAGAACGTTGTAAGTGCATAATATAAGCTACAGCAAAAACACTTCTAATTCGTCTACCGTACGATTTACTTTCGCAATAATCTTGATGTAGTATAGTGAACAGGTGGGAATCTGCTCTGTATAGAGTACAAACAGGTGAATTCGATGTGACAGTTCAATGGATAGTAATCAAACAACAGTAGTACTGTTTGTGGTTTTTGAACCGTGACCTAAACGAGTCAATAACTTGTACATTACATGGATTTAGTTGGCTTACATAAAATATTTCAAGAGCCGCGGAATTGTGAGTGTTATACAAGGCGAATTGTGAAAATATATTAATCCTGTGAAAAATTATACATCTACGCACAGAATTATTTTTTTGGGTAAATGTTTTTTTTAGGACTCCACCACCCTCTACCAGTGGTGACTGTCATCTTAACTGATAAATGTAGCATGGTCCTTAATATGGAGACTTTAACTTTTCCTGTTTTTAAAGACCAATGATGAAAATTAAAAGAAAGCACGAGAGCTGGTTGGTCATAACTTTAACAGATACATTAGAAAAACTTGCTAAGGTAAAGAAAGTATCTCTATATACAAGATACACATACCTCATGCGGCGCCAACACGTCTCCGCCAGACACTAACAGTTGCTTGGCCTGGTCAGCGCACGCGGATACAGGCCGTTGATGGCTCTCCAGATCATCCTTGATCAGCTGTAGACAAAATGTATCACATAATCAAATAAAATTATTGTTCAAAATGTAGAAGAATGAAAAAATCTATAAGTTGATGGAAAGCATCTGCCTGTTTACAAATGCTTATCTCAAGAACTCTCAATGCGAGTGGATTTGTTATATTGTGCGTTTTTATGGAAAGTTTTGGTATATAATATATTAACCTATCACCTATGGGGGTTTAGCAGAAACGATAATAGTAAACAAAGACGGGAAACCGGAACTTTTGATAACGATACGAAGCGAGGATAGGTCGCTAGTTTCTAATAAGAAAAAACAAGTAGTTTTTTTAGTTTACTTACCTTGAGAATGTTTATCTGGTTACGAAGCTCATCTATGTCTTCTTTCACGGCTTCTTGGTTCGCAAGCCGCTCTTCTACCACAGAGATCCATTCCAGCAACTTCGACAGGGTCTCATCGCAAAGCCTATATTTCTCTTCTACTGCTTGCTACACACAAAATATAATCATTAATTCATGTTCTAGTACGTTTTAGAAAGATCCCAAACTTCTGTATAGTGCAGCTACTCTACGCGCTATTGTACAATGCATACTAGCTACTCTGTGCCTGTCATTTTGACGTGACAATATTTATAAAAAAATATACTGTACAAGACATCGTTCAGACGAGGATATTAAGGCTTACAGCGCTTTGCAACTTTTATATAAAATAAAATCGAAAAGGCGTGAAAATTACGACTAAAATATGACGAAAAATTAGTCACAGTTTTCATGCTACACGTTTAAAATGTATTGTTTTTCGGTTTTATTCAGAAGATAAATGACGTGATAGAGGCTAATTTTGTATGAAAAGATTGTGTTATTTGAGTGTAAAATTACGGTGGCTGAAAGTAGTATTTAAATAACTTCTATTAAATTGCAATTGAAATCATGTTTAACAGTAATGATATCTTCTAAATATTTTTAAAAACATTAAGTTGCAAAACGCATAACGCCTAACGGATAATAGCTCATGCACCATCGGTACCTGTAAGAGAAGCACATTAAACATAGAACTATGCAGAGAGTAAGCGAAGTCGAAACATCTTCACGAGCGACGACAGACAGCCAAGAGAATGAGAATGACAAACAACAAGTAACACACGGACCGTAAACATAACATGCAGAAGCAGACCATGCAAGCAGTGACAGATATGCTTATGTCAGAAATATCAATCAGGAAAGCAAGTAGCAATTATAGAGAATGTAGTAACAGTTAGCTGCTACAAGTTTATTTCAGTCTCTAAACCACTAGCGCCATTGTCATAAACTCTTTTGACAGATCAGAATATTGCCATTATAAAAAAATATTTCTGACCTAAGCATGCAACATTTGCGTAATATGGTATAAACATCTTCCGATAAACTTATATTAATGTTTGTATTAGAGTTATTTGTTAAAAGTAGGTAAAAAAGTTAGAGTACCTCCTCATAAATCTGAAACTTTGAAAAAAAACAACAAGTATTTTTGAACAGTAAAATAAAGTGAGAAAAATATAAATATTTTTGAAAAGTATAACATGAAGTGAAAATTAAGTCAATAATTTATTTACACGTAACTTTGGACGTACTTTACATTAAATTTAAATTAAAGTGTGACTTCATTTAATTTGACTCACGAAATTCAATTATTACATTCAACAAATTTTATAAAAGTGCGGTATACACTTTTACAAAATATGTCCTTTCACAATTACGTCAAAGTGAACTTTAATGATTTTAAATGTAAATAAATGAAGTCACATGAAAGTCGTTAATACATTTAGAATACGTAAATATGATGTCTATGACACAAACATGATTACTTTAGTGTTCCCAAGAAATAAAAGAAACCCAGTTCATTCTTACAAAATCTTAAAAGTCTACTACACAAAGATGCTAATCATTGACTAAATAATGTAAAGGACTAAAAGTCATTACTCCGAATTGTCGTGAAAGACAATTCAGATGCAATAAAAATGAGTTTAATACCTCATATAACATTATTTAAACGAGGAACGTTTTTAGCAGTAAATTGTAATGCTTCCTTTGTATTACTAAATAGGGCATAGAAGAAATTATCATTGTGTCAAAATTTAACATCAAGTTGCAGATATGTCATAAACATCATAACTAAAAACAAAATGCATCACCGAACAATTTGCTTCAAATAAAGACGATAATGAATCAATACTACCTTCCGTGTCATTGTTGAAAATGTTTTACCATTTTGATATTGTGAATGTTTGCGAGTATCCGCCTTATTGACATCACAAGAGCATAGCGTTTTTCATGCATTCCAAAATATGTGAGCACGGGTTCCAAGGAATGAGTATATCATTGACAACAAAATTTTATAAAACTCTAAAACGGAACGAAACCAGCAGTCATAATACACTGGTTTTAAATGGAAGCAAACAAAATAAAGCTGAAAGGCCGATCGCATGAGCTACCGTACGCCCATCGCAGCGACCTCAAATTCTTAGCACAATGTGATTGATACATGGGAGGTTAGGTATTTGGCGAAACGGTGATGGTTCTTTTATCGTCGTTAATATGATCCCTCACAGGCAAGCATTCACGATTTAGCTCAAAAGGGTTCTTTAGCATCGCAGGCAACGGCTGGAAATAAAAAACAACATACATCGAGCCTTAGTACAATAGGTGGTAAGCACACTGTCCAATCGCTAGTTCTTCGGCAAAAAACTAGCGATTGACGAGCGCTGTAACCTATAAGCGTTTAAAGACAACACAACAGGCACTGAAGTTTTACACTACACATCTCTCTTCTAATTAAGTGAAAAACTATACTTATTCAAATCAAAAATGTAAGTGAGAAATGTATAATTATGTGCTATGACTACTCTTACAAAAGAAATCTATCAATTTAAAAGTCTAGTATTGTATGTAACGTATGTTATGTTCATTAGTGTATGCCACAATGTACAAACTGTGACGTAATAGTATTGCTCAACAACCCCGAAAATCGTCACTATGAGTCCGGTGGATGTCGTGCCATGCCAATGTTTTAAGCCAAACACTTTAGATAAAGATCACCGTCTAAGAATGGAAATAGGAAGATGTAAAGCAACACCTTTGCTCAATAGAAGCATATAGTTTAAAGCTAAATACAAAACACTTACCCTCGTTTCTGCTGGCAGCAAGTAGCCCTTCTTTAGAGCTTTGACTAGGTCCAGACTGATTGATTTAACTGGATCTATAGTGAGCCTGCCTTTGACGGGATCAACCAACTTTTGTTCTATAGCCTGTACCAATGGGCAAATCTTTCCTGTCTCTGGTTCTTTAACGACAGTACTCGATGGATCTACGATTCCTTGTTGAATCGCTTCACCCAAATTTAATCGCTTTCTGTCTATCACACTTGTGGTTATGAAAGGATCGTTTAGAGCTCCTGTGGTAGGATTGTAAATACCGAAGTTCAAAGTCTCTATCAAGGTAAAGCTCTTCTTGGGTGTCATAAGTAGACCACTTTCAATGGCGGCAGTTAATGTGTTTAATTTAGAGGTCTCTGTGTCCAAGATGTTACCTTTCTCGGCATCCATAAGGCCTTTGCGGAATGCCTCAGGAAGCTTGACTAACCTCTTCTTGAGATTATCCTTTATAAGCGCTGTGTCTGAATCTATATAGCCTAAAGTGGCAGCGTCTCTAATTGTGAGTACTTCGTTGGATTGAGGATCAGTAAATCGAGCGGCAGCTATGTTTAAGTGACCGTTTTCAATCGCTTGTTCAAACGTCAGAGGTTCGCGAACGTACACTATCAAACCATTTTCAAAAGTGAAACAAAGCGTACGAGCCCTGTTATGAGTATCAAAAGAACCTTTGGCGTTTTTATCGATAATTCCCTCAGTGATACCTAATTTTAATGGAATGTATTTATTTTTATGAGTATCTTTTATAACAGCCGTTTCAGGGTCGATAAATTCGTATTTAATAGCTTCATCTAATGTGAATTCTCTAAGTACTGGTTCTTTCGAGGCAGACGAATCTGATACATATTTTTTAGATACTGTTTGGGAGGTTAGAGGTTGAATAACGGTAACAAGAAGGCCTTTATCAAACGCGATGTCTAAACTGAAAGTTTTCTTAGCTTTAGTGTCGATCACCCGACCTTTCGTGACATCAACATCACCTTGTTGAATAGCCAGTGACAAAGGTTTGAACTTATTTGTTAAGTTGTCTTTGACTACAGTAAGATCGGGGTTCATGAGACCAGATTCTATAGCTTTATTAATGTCTATGAATTCATTAGTGCTTGGGTCAACTATTTTACCGTTTTCAGCTCTGAAAAGTCCATTGCGAATAATCTCTTCGAGACTCAAATTCTTCTTTGTAGTTACTATAAGACCACGATGTTTAGCGTCTAACAAGTTAATTTGATTACCGTTTGGCAATACGTATACATTATTTTCATCATCAATAATTCCGTTTTCAATAGCTTCACTTAATTTAATGTATTTACTACTAGGAATATGTTTTACTAAAGATGTCTCTGGATTTACCAATTCCTCTGCAATAGCTGCCTTTAAAGTTATTTTCCTTTCAGAAACCGGGTGGATAAATATTAATTCAGTGATATTATACATATTCATAGCTAAAGTGTCGTATAGAGTGAATCCTGCACTTTCAATGTCAACGATAAGTCCTAAGCTCATTGCTTCAGATAAGGTGATTTGAACGTCAGAACCTGGTTCATGGAACTTGCCACTACGCCTATCAATTATTTCGCTACGGCAACAATCCGCTAAAGACAAAGGCTTCTCGGATTTCTTATCGAAATAGCATAGATATTTTGGACTAATAATGGATCGTCTAATAGCTTCATGTAAAGTTATTTTACGGTTTGTGGCAGGATCAATAATTTTACCTGTGCTGTCTTCATAAAGACCTTGGTGTAAAGCACGTTGAAGACTAATGGGTGCCTTGCTATCTACTAACAAACCAATTTCAAAAGCTTTGCGAAGACTGATTTCTTCATTATCGCTGTTAATATTTCTAATCTTTCCAGTTCTGTCATCAATTACGCCTGTCTCTAAAGATTCCGGTAATGTTATCTTATCCCATTTGCCTAGTCTATTGTCCAGGATGTGGGTTGAATGAGCATCAATCAAGTTTAACCTAATAGCCTCAACTAACGTGTATTTCTTACCACTCTGAGGGTCCATGAATAAACCAGTGATTTCATTATAAACACCTTTTTCAAATGCTTCAATGAGAGACAAAGGTTTGCGAACCTCAACGAGTATTCCCCTTTCAAATGCCTCACGGAAATCAATGTTTTCATCGCCTAGCCTAATTGTACCGGTCCTGCTGTCAATGATACCTCTATCAACCGCAAACTCAAACGGTAAAACTTTGCCCGCGGCATGAACTAACGTTGATTGCGGATCAATCAAACGTTTTTTGATAGCCCTATCCGTTGGTACCTTTTCTTTACTCAGAGGGTTAGAGAACTTGCCAGTTTTAGGATCATAGAAGCCCTTAAAAACAGCTTCTGGTAAGCTAAGTTTACGTTTCGCTGGAACGATTAAACCACGTTCTGAAGCATCTGTAAGTGAGATTTTATCACCATGGATTGGATCCCTTACTTTGCCTTCTTTTGAGTCAATAATGCCGACTGAAATAGCGTCTGCTAGAGAAATAATTTCTCCAGTAATAGAGTTCCTAACGGTAAGAGCTACTGGGTTAATATTGCCTACTTTGATCGCATCCTCAAGCGTCATTGTAACATTATTAATAGTCAATAGTCCAGTTTCAGGATCGTAAAAACCTTGCACTAGACCTTCTTGTAATGTCCAGGGTTTCTTGTCACTAAGCAGATATCCCTTGTCACAAGCATCTTTGAGATTAGTAAGCGGGGAAGTTATAATACCCTTTTCTAGATCTACAAGACCAGACTTAACCGCCTTGTCAAACGGTATAACTGTTTCGGATTTGTCATCTTTAATTTTTACATCAACCGGATCTACTAATTGCTGTTGTATAGCTTCGCCTAATGTAATTGTCTCCCCTGTTCTGGGGTTTAAAACTTTGCCAGAATCAGGTGAATAATATCCCAATTCTATAATGTCGAATAAGGAGAAGGTTACCGCCTTTGTCGCAACTAATCCTTTCTTTAAAGCATCATCTAATGGAATGTGTTTACCAGTCTTTTTATCATTAATTTTACCAGTTTCTGGATCTATAAGTTTTGTGTTAAGAGCTTCGGCGAGAGGTACGTACTTTTCTAAAGCAGTGTCTTTAATCTCAGAAATTGTCGGATGCACAATATTTCTGTCAACAGCATCCCCAACGCTAATTAGTTGTTCAGTGACTTTATCCTTTATCTTTCCTGTCTTAGGCTCATACATATTATTATCTATAACGGCTTCAATCGAAATAGGTCTACGGGTAACTGTAATCAATCCGCGTTGAATAGCAAGAGAAAAATCAATTACTTCCCTGGTCTCAGTTACAGTTATTGCACCTTCATGAATCTCAATAATATTTTGATCAATTGCATCTGATACTGTTATAACTTCGCTAGTGTGAGGAACTCTAATTAGCAAGCTATCCTGATCAACTAGGCCCTTTTCGACTGCTTCACCGATTGGCACCAATGTGCCAGTATTTACGTCTTTAATTTTGCCTGTTTTAGGATTGTAAAGACCTTGATCTAATGCAGACTCTATTGACACTTGCTCAGGAATAGAAACGTCTTCGGGCTTCTCAACTACCCAGCCTAATTGTACGCATTCTAAGAATGGCACCCGTTTGCCTGTTTTTGGGTTTACCATATGACCTGTGGTTTTGTCAATGATAGGTCTGTCAATAGCTTCACCAAATGAAATGTAATCGTCTGATTTAGAGCCAAGATCTTTTACTAAGATGGACTCAGGGTCAAATATTTGCAAACTATAAACGAGTTCTTCAAAGGATATTTTAGCACCAGTTTCTGGATTCAAGAATATCTGTTTTTCAATATCATATACGCCCATCTCGGACAACTCTTCCGGAGTAATCCGTTGAGAAATAGCAACGCAATAATTAGGTTTTACCACCTTGACAACTACGCAGTTCTTTGATAAAACATCTACTGTTGTAAATCTACTTATTTGTTCTTGCTCTAAAGAGTCTTGAACTGTGAGTGGCGATTCAACGCCATTTACAATAATCCTACAAACTTTGGGTTCAATCTTACCTTGAGCAATAGCATCGATCAATGGAATGTTTTCATAAAGCGACTTAACGGGTGGTTCCACCTTTTCTTTCGTAATATGTTGTTCCGTAATCTCATCAATCACTCTTAAAGGCTGCCTTTCGGCCTCAATAAGCATAGCAGAAATAGATTTATCGTCATGAGCAGGAGCACGAATTGGTTTTCCAAACTCATTTAGCTTATGCTCATAGGTCGATGTTGTTGTTTCAGAAACAATAGGTTTGGTATATTCTGTTGTTTCTGTAATTACTACATCACTGGGATGAGGAACGAAATTATATTGTTCAACGACTTCTTTGGAGAAAGAGTCATCTTTAGGCCGCTTAGAAGTTTTCTTAATAACTTCAGTTGCTATCGCGTTAGGCGCCTGTGTCTTGATCATTTCCTCATACTTCTTATAAGTATCAGTGTCGACAAGACCTCTATCGCGTGCCTCAACTAATGGAAGCTTTTCACCAGTTTTAGGGTCAACTACAACTGCATTCTTTACAACCTCAACTACTTTAGCGGCTGCTAAAATTGGCGCGCCTATTACAGCTATTAAACCTAACTTTGCAGCATCAGCTATGCTTATCTTCTTACCAGATTTATCTTTTACCTCACCAGTTTTAATATCGACAATTCCCTTGTTGATAGCTTGCTTTAGAGGAATTTCTTTACCAGTCTTAGGTTCGACTACTTTAACTGTGTCTGAAGAAACTATTCCTTTGCTTACTGCTTCCAAAAGATTTAAACCTTCGCCACCTTGAGCGGAAATAACAACTGAAGTATTGGGATCGTATATTACACCAGTTGCAACTTCTAGGGCTTTCTGGGGTTCAATTTCTTTTCTATCATAAGTGTCTACCTTATCTTTATTGTCTGTTTCAATGGGTAATGAGCTTTTGTGTGCTTCGCTTACTGATGTAGTGACTTTTTCACTATCTGTAGATAACACTTCTTTTGTAATCAGACGGGCTTTATCAGTTTCGTCTGGGGCTTCTGTGACGTGGTACTCTTGTACAACAGTTTCGGCTGTATCTTGAGGTCCACTAAACTCTTCAGTTACAATCTGATATGACGTAGACTCGCTTTGAGTTATTTCAACAGTAGTCACAGAGGACGATGTTGTAGATACTACAGTGCTATTACTTTCAGTGATGAATTCAGTTGGTTCAGATTTAGACACTGTCGACTTAATGATAGTAGTAATTTCTTTGCCGTCAGGCATTATTTCATGTAGTTCTTGTATTATTGGTTTTTTTTCAAAGATTTCAAAGTCATGATCAATTGATGTACTATCTTTATCAAATGTCGAAACGCGGCCAGGTTCAATGATTTTGGATGTTTCTGTAGATGTAATTATCTTTTCTTGACCCGGCTGATGCGTCAAATTAGGTTTTACTTCCACATTTTTAGGCAGTTTATCTTTAGGTTTATTTGGCGTTGCTTCTTCAGCTGTATCATATTCAGTTGTCGTCACTGTAGTCTTTTTGATAACAGTATTGTTTTCGTCACCTTCTGGAGTAAATTGTCTAATTTCTTGTAACATTGGTTTTTCTTCAAACACTACATGTTCCATATCTCTAATTGGACTAGGTTTCTCAACAGCCTTTTGATGTACAGCATCCAGTTTTTGCGCTTTAAATTCTGCCGTTTTCTTAGAAACATCTATCGCTTTCTCAGTATCCTTGTCAATTTCTGGTTGTTTCTTTGTAGGTAGTTCGTCAGGTCTAGTTGCAGTATCCTCTGGTTTTGATCCTTTCTCAGGCGTCAATTCTGACTTAGAAGATTCTTTAAGTGATAGATGTTCTCCAAATATAACATCTTTATTCAAGGATAAATCTTCTGGGGTCGGTTTTCCTTCTATTATTATCTTCTTATTCTCGATAATAATACTTTCAACGGCAGTCGTTTCCACAGTTGCTGAAGTATTAACAAGTTCTTGAACTTGATATTCATCAGAAAGTTTGCCTGTAGAATCTTTGTCGATAACCGTCGTCTTTTTTACAAATGTTGTTATTACTGCGGGCTTAGTCAAATCGTCCTGAGGAGAACTCACTTGTGGAGCAGATATGTCTCCCTTTTCATTTGATTTCATATGTAAAGCTCCAGGTATTTTGCTGTCTAATACCTTATTTGTTTTATCTGGCTTTTTATGCTTATCATGTTCAGGTAAATTATAATTAGTAGTTTTACCGGTAGTAGATACATTTTCGGACGATTCAACAACTTTATCTTGTTTAGGCTGCATAATTTTGTTAGTAACTGTTTTCGCTCCTTGTACCAACGCCATACCAGCTAGTACTGGCGCAGCAACGACGGCTATCAAGCCCATCTTAGCCGCATTTTTGACATCAATAGATTTACCTGTTTTAGTATCTTTTAGCTTGCCAGTCTTTTTGTCAATCATACCTGTATTCAATGCTTCTTGTAATGTTACTGGCTTAGAAGCTTCTACGTTGTAAATGATTGATTGAGGATTAATAATATTTTTTTCAAGAGCTTCTTTAAAACTAAGAACTTTATTAGGCGATTTGGGATCTCTGAATTTTTGAGTTTTTTCATCAAATAAAAGTTCAAATGCTTCGTTCAAGTCTAACGATTCCAAAACATCTTTTTTAGAAGACGGTTTGTTTGATTCTGTTGTTAATTCAGTAGTCAAGATACCACTTTCAATGGCTTCTGAAATCGTGACTGTCTCACCTGTTTTTGGATGCGTAAATGTGCCAGTCTCTATATTAATATACCCGCAACTAAGGGCATCGTTAAATGTAATGTCCGTGACACTAGTGATGAATTGTTCTTTGCTTGTTTGCTCATCTCTAACTATACCCAAAGACCGAGCTTTATCAATAGAAATTATTTCTCCTGTTTTTGTGTTTTGAACCTGGTTTGAATTTATCAATACATAGTCAGTAAGGAGTTCAATCATTTTAGTAGTGATAGTATGCTCTGATGAGAATGTTTCAGTAATTGTAGTTACTACACCGGTAGTTTGCATTTCTGACAATGGTTTGACAGTCAGTAAACCTTGCTCCAAGGCCTTATCTAACGTCATTATTTCTTTCGTGTTAGGATCAACAAAAGTTGCGTGTTTTAAGTTAACAGCTCCTTTATCAAGAGCTTCCTCTAACGTCATTATTTGTGATGTTTGAGGATACGGTATAGACATAATTAAATCATTTTTCACAGCGTCATTTACAGGAATGAGTTCACCTGTAAGGGGATGTTTCATTTCACCTGTATGTGGATTAATAAGATTTTTCTTAACGACGACATTTAATGTCATAGCCGCAGGAGGAATATTTTCTACTGACTTATTTTGCGTAGTTGGGAATAGTTGAGCATTTACTGCCGATATAAAATCTAAGGGCCCATCACTAGTTTTCACAAGATTTTTCTCATGATCTATCATATTTCTTTCAATGGTTTCAGCTAAAGTAATCTTTTTACCTGGAGCGATGGTAACGTTGGATAAAGGATCAACAATGTCACAAATGATAGCTTCTCTCAGAGTTAGGAGGTTACCAGTTTCAGGATGGATTATTTTACCAGTTTCTGGATCCAAAAGTCCTTGTTCAAGAACTTCTGCAACAGACAAACTCCTAGCCAGAGGGATTAGTATTTCATCCTGGCCCTCACTATCTAAAATTCCTCTTTTTAGGGCTTCTTTTATTGTAACTATATCGCCGTGTACTGGATCGACAATTTTACCTTTATTTTCGTCAATCAAGCCCTTTTCAATAGCTTTATTGAGGGAAATAGGTGACCCATTTTCATCTCTGTATAGCTTAACTATTTCTAGAATTTTTACTGTTTCTGTATCGATTAAACCTTTTTCGGCAGCTTCAAGAGGAAGTACTACATGTTTTCGCATTTTTTGTAAAACTATGGGTTTGGTATCTAGACCTTCTGGAGTTTGTTCCCTACTTACATTAATTTTATATTTGGGCTTGACACTAACGGAAGATTTGCATATTTGTATTACATCAGACGGGCGAGCTTTATTTTTGTCAACAGTTTCAATGATTCGTCTATTGTCAACTGAAAGACTATTTTGTATAGATTCTACAGTAATAAAACCTTCTGATACTGCAGCTCCTACTGATACTGGTTTAGAAGATACTTGAGAGTACGTAATTGTGCTAGTACCTGGAATATTTTTAACTTCTGTTTCAGATGAAATTAATTGTTCTTGTTGCTTAAGAGCTAAAGCATCGCGATATATTTTATACGTAATAGTGTCAATGATACCTCTCCTATGTGCTTCCTCAATTGTGATTTGTTCGCCGGTTTTAGGATCGTGTACCATTGTTACAGTAGTACCTGGCGTTGTAGTATTTGAGACTTGAGCAAAAGTTACTTCATTAGGGTTAATCTTTTCGAATTCGGGACTTTTCTCTTTAACCGAAAGTTCGTATTTCTTATAAGATACGGGATCAATTAGGCCTCTCTCATACGCTACTTCTATTGGCAGTTTTTCGCCAGTGTTAGGATCAACTACTACAGTTACAGTAGTTTCTGTAGGCATTGTTCTAGTCGTAACTTGTGAGTATGTCACATTAGTAGTAGTTGAGGTCTTTATTTCTTGAGTAACTTCAGAAATGGGTGACCTATCTCTAATAGATTCTTCGTATTTTTTATAACTAATCGGATCGACTAGTCCTCGTTCATACGCTACTTCCATAGGCAAATTTTCACCTGTTTGCGGATCTACTACCATAGTGCTACGAACGACTTGAATTATTTTTGATGCTGCCACTAAAGGTGCTCCTACTACTGCAATAAGTCCAACCTTAGCGGCATCTATAAGATTTATTTGATTACCGGTTCTATCCACGTAAATACCTGTTTTTGGATCAACAATACGTTGGTCCACAGCTTGTTTTAATGTTATAGATTTATCCGTACGAGGATCAATGACATGAACGCTATTCGCTGGTATGATACCGCGGTCTATAGCTTCAAGCACGTTTTCGGATACACCTGACGAAGTAGAAATAACTAAAGCTGTTGCAGGATCGTATATAACGCCTGGCATTACTTGCACAGGTTCTAAGGCTGACTGATCTTCCGACATTTCATGAGAAGGTGTATCGTACATTTCAGATATTTCCATTTTGTCAGGCATACCGGCTACGGATGTGATAGTTATAACTTTGTGAGATGACACTGTCCTACTTACTTGAACGAATATTATGTACCTACGTTCTATGGCTTCTTTCATGGTTATGACTTCCGTTACAAGTTTGTAATGTCCCGTACTGTCAATCATACCTAGCTCTAAAGCTCTGTTAAGAGGAAATTCTTTTTTAGATTTAGAATTAACTACAACTGCCGAATCTTCATTTATTATATTTAGTTTTAATGCTTCTTGAAGATCTAAAATTCTATCTGTACCTGGAATAATAAACACGCCTGTTGTAGCGTCAAATAGGTTTTGTTGAATAGCTTCTCTTAACGTCCAACCACCGCGAGGTAATTCAATTGTGTTCTTTTTAATAGTCATAGAAGTAACAGAAGGTTCTTGAACAACAGATTTTGATGTTGTTGTTGTAGTTTCATGAAAACTATCGAGTGGTTGGCTGGTTTCACGAATTGTATAGTCTGGACTCTTTAATGTTTCAGGTCTATTATCTCTTTGGACTTTACCTTCCGGACTGGGCGGTAAGTCTTTAATGAAAGATTTTTTAGTAATTTTAAGTTCAACTACTTGACCTGGCATTAAATCTCTTTTAGCGACACGGTCCGATATATGTACTACGTGCGGTTCATTTTTCTCAACTCCTAATAATCCTTCATCAAGTGCCTGTTGTATAGGGAATACTGTTCCCGTGTTAGGGTCTGTAAATGTCTGTGTATGTTCATCAATTAGCCCACGCCTAATCGCTTCAGCGAATGTGATTATTGATTCAGATCTTTGTGATGTATTAGTGTTTGTCACAGTCACGTAACGTTTTACAGTCTTTGTGACAGTTTGCAATGTAAGTATGATATTTAAAAGAGAATTTAATAAAGCTGCACCTTCAGGTGTAATCATATTTATTTCAACGGCTTTGTTGAATGGAATTGGCTTTTTAGTAGTTGCGTCTAACAAATGTCCTGTTTTAGGATCCAGTACATTTTTAAATACAGCATCTAAAACTGACAGTTCTTTACCATTTTCATATACACCTATCTTACGATTTAACATTTCTAAAACTTCAGCCCTAACTAAAGACACTTTAGTACAGTCTTCTAAGAACACCCAGTCTCCACTTTCTGATTTCAGGAAAGTCTCACCGTTCACATATTTGAGATTACCTTTACTCATTGTTGTATTAAATGATACAAATTCACCTGTTTTAGGATCTTTGAAACCGTCGATATCAAAAATGGATCTTTGAGATACTGATGTTATTAAGCCACGGTCTACGGCCTCAGGAATGGTACAGATTTCACCTGTTAAACTATCACAGAATTTGTTATCATGTAAAATAATTTTAGCACCTAACGCTTCCGATAATGACAAAAGACTTCCTGTTGTAGTGTTAGTAATACATTTTACGTTATCACTATCAAGTACACCTACAGAAATTGCTTCTAGAATGTTTAAAGGCATCCTATTAGCTGGGGAAAAGATCTTACCGTCATTAGTCATAAGATTATTGTCGCATACGTCTTTAAGAGTCATGGGTTTGCATATATATCGCTTGATTGCTGCGTCTTTGAAGGTTAATTTCTCTTTAGTTACATTGTGTACGTATTTAGAATGTTTAGTATTAATAATATTTTTCTCAATCGCTTCAGCAAGCGTAACCTTTGTATCATTTTTAGGATCAACTACTTCCCTAATATTAGGATTAATTAATTCGTTTTTAATGGCGACATCTATTTGGAATTTGTCTCCCGAATTCCTGTCCAAAATCCAACCACTGTTATCAACTAAGTCTTGACTAATCGCGTCAGATAGACACAAAGCACTTGATTTAATTTTAATAATCTCATTATAGATGAGGTAGCCCCTTTGATAGGCTTCAGCTATTGTTACGTAGCTTCCATTTGGTAGCCTATATAGACCTCTTTGTAAATCAACTTGTCCGCGGTTTAATGCATCCGAGATACTCATTCCTTGTGTAGACTGTTCCCCTTCAACAGTTACCTTGATTCTCTTTTCGGCTGGATCTGTTAATCCCTGCTCGGCGTCGTATAATTCCCGTTGTATCGCTTCTAGTAATGTAACTTCATTTCCGTCTTCAGTCATGCCGCAGGGACCTGTTAATCTTGCGGCGAGTTTCGGGTCTATAAGACCTTCTTGAGCTGCTTGTTCGATGGTCATCGTTTGCCTTGTTTCGGGCGAAGACAATAGTCTTCCTGTTCGTACGTCCAATATCCTCATACTGATCGCTTGACCGACTGTAAGTATTTCTCTAGTCTCGGGATGCAATATACCTTTAGATTCAATAATGTTGGGTCCTTCATACATTCTGTGAACCCGTTTAAGCTTTCTAACGTCAGGTCTATCGTCATCTGTGATGATTGTTTTCGTTGTGTAATTAGGTGAGTTTAATTTGCCATTGGTCATTGATTTAACTGGCTGACCGTCTAGCTCTGACGTATGTGACGTTCTAACGTATCTATAGAAAAAAAATAGACTAGTATATTATTTCTATACAAATGCAAAGGAAAAATACAAGAACACACTGACACAAGTAACGTGACAGGTTGCAAACCGTAAATTGTTGAAAACATATCTATCAGCTTATAAGTTATATTTTGAAATATTGATTGGTTAGGGTATAAGTCTGCCCCTAAACTTAAGTTTTATAAAAAAATAAAGACATATTTTAGCCTTAACTTATGACCGATCTACCTAATAATAAAAAAACCTAAAAATTCTTCTAAAGTACACTGATGTTTTAACAATATTTACGTATTTAAAAATGATAAATTATACTTACTTTTCTGTGGTATAGTGCGATGTGTACGTATGTTCAGTGGTTAAGTCTTGCATGTTAAACTCTTGGCGGAAGGACCGCGCCGATCGAGGCGCCATCGCCTCAACGAGACGCTGTGGAAAAACAAACAATATTGTGGTTATTAAACATAAATATATCAGTTGGATCTTAGACTATAGAAAATACTATAAAGAACAGAAAAAATAATTTAATTTACCGACTTAAAACGAAGAAGAACACAAACCAAACTCGGTTTTTAAAGTCGGTTAAAAATAAGAAGAACTTGTTAAAGAAATAGTTAATTAACATTTAATAATTGTCGAATAAACTGTCTTCAAAATAAATATCTCTGTTTAATAAAAAATATTATGTTTGTTCGGTATAAATTTTGAAGTTATAAAGTCAGTTAGGCATTGTTGATGTGTGTATCGCTCAACAAACTAAAACTTTATATGACTAATAACAATCAATTAACTTATCTATGTTTTTCGATGACAGATAAACCAATTGAACGTCTAGTTTGACAGCCGATAGATAGATAAAATCATTAGATCTTGATACAGTTAGTAAATGTTATTGTTATGTAATATTGGAACTTTATTTAATATCCTACAGCCGTATTCTTAAAGCAATTAAATTGACTGCCCTACTGACATGTCACTCAATTTGAAGTAACTCTAAGGTCCTAATTTAATATGCACTTTAAAAACACTTTTGTAGCTTTAGAGTATTTCGGTGAAGTTTATTATCTTCTTCATTAAACATCGCCTTATTCCTAAGTTTCCCTCACGTAGTTACCGATATTCTTGTTTATGTTATTAGTTCATTGTTTATAAAACTTGACCGATCAAATGTATCTCGTCATAAGAAACCTATCAAAACTAGATCTTTTATAAAAGTATTACGTACTTTACTATCACCGACTGTTACGACATTTTGACAAAAACACAGACTGCAAAGGTAATTGACCTTTGCAACGTATTGCTAAAATGCGAGTTTTCGTATAAGGTTGCATTGAACCGACCGGTACCTATTTAAATTTTATACTGGCTGTTATTTCGACAGCATAATATGTTACTGCTTTTTTTTTTAAAACATTGGCCTACTTTTATTCGTTGAATGTTATAGATTTTTCGGTACAGTATCTGTGATATAAATATAAATATACTATAGCTCTTTTTCTTATAGGGAAACTTATAGTCACGTGCAGAAATGTACTGGATCAAAAGCTTGTACATGCAGCGCAAATATGAGGACCAACATAAGAAAATATACGAACCCGGCATTCATACGCGAAGTCATACTCGTACTCGTCCATTTTGATGTAAGTACACTACACAACACTAATATATCTTAAAAATTAGGTTCACTTAACATATACATGTCTCACAAATAACAGTGCACTTCATACTAAGAGAAAAAAAACATCATAAGTTATGACTTTATGAGCCTAACCTAAAACACAATAACTTATCAGATAAAAACTTTTAATATTTACAAAAAAAGCGATTTTAAAAATAAATACGAGAATACAGCTATTCATGTATCCGACTGGCTGAAAACTGAATGAAAGCCAAGAAAGCCGTAAATTGAAAAAAATATTGTCCAATTCTAAATTTAAACAATTTCGTAATGGCACACGAAGCGTCTAGACATGCCGCGCGATTGTTGGTGAAGTATTTTTTTATAAATTACATGTTTATTTTAGGGTGAATTACGAAACAGCTGTTTGGGGTGTAATTTTGAGGTTAGGAAAAGTGACTGGCCGATTCAATACTACAGCAGAAAATTTGAGGTCGATGCGCGCGCATCCGCGCCGGTGCGACGCCCGCTACTCTTGACACTCTGACACGCATTTTAGTAACAATGTGTACTACTAACAGCACCGTATACGTCATACATTTAGAGTCGATTTTTCCGTACGTGTTTACAAGTGTGTGCGGTTTTGACTGTTCGCGGATGCGTATGGCGAAGTTACGCAAAGGAGCTCTTCGTGGCTATCACAATAAAGGGAATCTTCCCCTTTTAAACAAGAATTTAACTTTATTCTATATCTAAAGTACGGTAGAATGGAAACCATGGTGATAATAGGCCTACTATTGCAAATCAAAATACAAACATTGAAAATTTGTGAGCGTAAATTTGTAGCAAAGTTGAGGTGTTTAAACGTACTGGAGGTTTAATTGTTTTTAGTCTATTAGTTAAGGTTTAGTTTACTTTAATTGACGTAATTATGTTCCTAAATTTCTATGAAATGCCCTAAATTTACTATAAAACACAATTTATTTATGTGACTCTCTATTTGTATTGTGTTTATGTCTTTAAAAGAACGATTTATGAGGACCTTAGTTCAGGGGTGGTCTTTTTAAACTCAAACAAAGAAAGCATATACGTGCATGCGCACGTGTGTTTATAGGCACAGGCAAAAATGCAATACGAGATAGTGACTAGATAAGATATAGGTACTGGTAGTTAATCATTGAATTCTTTACTGTTTTCAAAAGCAAAATATTTGATGACACTGCACATATTAATGTTTCTCATAAAAATTCCTGTCAAAAATAAAGAAGTAAGTAAAATAGCGCAATTTCTTTTAATAAGAGCAACCTGGTTGAAGACTTATTTTCACCTTACTGTTTGGTTTCATCTAGAATCCGACGCCTCCCTTAGCAACATAGGGTAGGACGACTCATTCTACAATTTAGGTCTTTCAATTCAAATGAAATATCGAGTGGTTAGTAGTCAACCGAGTGTCAGGATTTGTTCAGGTCGCCTTTAGAGGCATCCGACTTGACCTAACGACTGTTATCAACTTGGTAACAACCGGGACCATCGACTTTTAACGTGTCCTCCGAAGCACGGAGACGCTCATATCAAATACCACTATGCGGTCACCCACCCATGGGCCAGCAGCACTTTATGTTGATTAACCCGCTAATCGTTTACCGACAGTGAGCGCAACGAGCTATGAGCGCTTCACTTAGTTCTCATCTTTATACCGGTGTGATTGTTTACAGCTCCTTTTAATGCACTAGAAATGTCTACGAAAGTGTCGGTATGCGATCTGGTCTATTAACTATATTGATTGTTGAACTCATTACCATATTATGCGTGAACATATTTGCGGAGAATGTATGTAATATAGTGACAATTTATGTATTTGTGCCAAACTTTATCTTAAGGAACTCTTTACGCTACATTAGGTAACAAATGAAGAATGACACAGAGAGAGAGAAAGAGAGAGAGAGAGTAGATGCATGATCAGGCTCCTCATGATGATCGGTTAGTGTAGATGCTTGGGAGAGACCAAAGTCCAGTAGTAAACGTCTTTGGGTTACAATAATGATGTCTAAGTGCAATTATATTGTTACTCTTTAAAAAGTTTTTTTAGAACGTTACTTTTTGTTTATATTAACTATTCATTGACTCCGATTCTACATTAAGTATACAATATTTGGATTAGATATGGTGAATTGAGAATCTGGTATATTCTCCTGAGCCGAAAATGCCGTGTTAATAAACGCAACTGAAATAATATCGTAATCAATTAATGCACAACCTAAACGAGGTAATTGAGGAAATCTTTGAAATTAAAGTCTTCCTGTTTATTGTACTTTTTAGTGTTTTATTTTAATTACGTCAACAATGTTTAAAAACAAATTTAAGCCTTACTCAAAATCATATTTATATGAAAGCTGGTATTCTGAACAAGCGCCTCGCCTAGTGGAGCTAGCAATTTGCTAAGCCTAGTGGAGGCCACCGTGCTAGCAATTTATGATTGTATCCACTACTCCTGAGTTCCACTGAATGCTTACAATGACGTTGAATGAAGGCAATTCGCAAAATTATAAAAAAATGCAGTTTTTTAAGTAGAAAACGGAAAACCTAAAATAATAAAAGTAAGGTGATCTTCATTTTGTACAAAGTCTAGCCAACCAGTCCCAATCTCCTCTACTCTACTATACTATACTTATTTATTACTTATACTAGTTTTACGCGGCGCGGTTTAACCGGCGTCTTTGCTTACTGCTCTGTTCCTATCGCCAGTAGCGTGACGTTACATGCCTATAGCCTCTCGAGAACAAGACTATCATAGGCAAAAAGATTTTTTTAAATTCGACTGATTGTTCCAGAGGTTTGCGCGTTCACACAAACAAACAAACTCTTCCACTTTATATAATAGTAGGTATAGATATTGGATTGGGGGTTTACCAATATAATAAATGAACCAATAAATAAATCGCTCATCTCATACTTTACATAGTGTAACATAATTTCATATAAATCAATGATCTCGTACCATCATACCATCTTAAACATAAAGGCCGAGTATCTAAAGTACACATTGTTAATATCGTAACATGTAAAAATGCTGTTGAATAATGTATCTTAGCAATATTTCTTAAGTATTTTGTATTATGAAGTAAGGATCATCATTCATCTATACTATTATATAAAGCGAAAGAGTTTGTTTGTTTGTTTGAACGCACTAATCTCTGAAACTAATAGTCTTATTTGGATAATTCTTTTTGAGTTGGATAGCCCAGTTTTTGAGGAAGGTTATAGGCTATGTAACGTCATACTACTGGCCACGGGAGCAGAGCAGTAACCAAATACGCGGGTGAAACCGCGCTGTGGGTGGCTAGTAAAAAATAAATTAGGAAATATAAAGACAAAGAAATGTGATGGCTTAGCAGTAAGCACCTGTTTTGTATACACGTGGTTGTAGGGTTCTAAAAACACTATCTGGCTGAATATACACGGCAGACATCATGATAGATGAATCTACAGTACTGTTACATAACGTAACGAACGATAAAGTTCAATAGAGGACAGCACGACCAGGAAATATACGTCTATTAACAACAGGATCTATTTTGGAAGACAACACTACCGACCGACGTACGGTAACGCTAGCGTGAAATGTTGTGTATGGAGTTTTGAAAGAGACAGGAGTTATCGTAATGAGACAAGTCTTCACGTATGTTAATCAGTCTATTTAATATTATATTTAAAAAATAAATAAATGGAATAGCTATGTTTTGAAGTCAAAGAAAACGTTATTGTTTATCGAATGATGACAGTTTAATCAGAATTAATAAGCTTTCATTTGTTGTAATTATGAATCGTTCCTAAAATAGTTCCTTGTGAAACTCCTACCTAAACTATATCCATAATAAGAAAATATTACTAGGCAAAAACCAAAACATTCAATATTGTGTCGACCGTCGGTAAGTCACATAATAAAAACGCCAAATATAATTAGTGTTAGCCATTGAAAAAATATGTTTACCTTGCAAGAAGCTTAGCAACACAATCGAATGGCTTTGGCAGTTCCACACAATTTCAACTCGAATAATTTAAAATAAGAATTAAAATTTACGTCTTGTCGTAATATTTAACTGTCAAAATATGACACAACAGATAAATTTGTCTAATTCATTAATGTTTTCCTTGGAACTAAATATCGTATACTACTGTGAATCGTTGGGTGTAGCAAATACCAGTTCTTATTTAATATTGTCTGCTAGTAATAATTATATTAGAGTGACAAGAATTATTATTGACTCGTAATACTTGCGTATATTCAAATGGTGGTAAACGAGTTACCCTCCTACCACATGTAAAATGGCTTGTGAACAAAGTTGAGGATTCAAAAAATCCCTAAGGGCTATTAGAAACGGCCCCAACAACATTATTTAGTTGTACATTAGGATAGCATTAAACAATGCAAATTTAATTCCTAATTTACATAAACATTCAAAATAAAATCATGTAGGTATACAAAAACTACAAAATTCGACCTAACTCATTCCAGACACACTCGTATATTCGTCGCATGTTCTCGTCGTAATATAATTTCAGATTCAGAGTTAATATGGACTTGTACTAGTTCATCGACCTACATATAAACTGTGCATATAAACATTTTTACAAACAATAACAATAAATCTTCTTTATGTTTCGTTACTTTGCGCAATAATCGCGCTGCCAAAATAGCGTAGGAGTGGAAATAAACGGGCTTATTTAAATTAATATAACGTTCAACAATGTTTAGGATGTCCACACGACAAGTTGTTTTTTTAGCCAATATTTACATTGTAGTGGCACTAATAACTAGTAAACACGAAAATATTTAAGTTTATCTATTTTCCAAAATGTTCTCAACTTTATTGATAAGATTATAAGAGTTAAATTCCAACAACTTGTTCTGAACTAGCCATGCGGTAACAATGTTTAATCCCTCAGCATCTAACACAAGTAGCTGCAACGATTTCTAAAATATATATTGTTAAACTCAAAACTAATACAAATCACACACGCAATGACCTTGATTAGTTCAGGCATAACTATAGAAATTATAGACTGACCTACACTAGCGTGTGTAAAATGGTCAAGTGACGATATAAAATCTAGATGCGGTAAATAGAAAATAATGATTTTGTTGAAGTTTTATGCGATTGACTGTGATAGTTATCATTCCATACCATTTTTTGGGATTAAATAATTTGGATATTTGATGAGCGAATGGAATAAATGAGTGTCTATCAAATAATAATTATTGCATATTAAAGAAAGTCGGATAAGATAACAAATTACACAATGTAAAACAAAACTGCTATTTTAATTCAATGATAAACACGATTAGCCTATATCTGTCAACAGTGTATAAGAAAAAAAAAAACAATCATACAAAAGCAGGTCTTGTTTTAAAATGTATTGACATTAATGACCTAGACAATAACAACGCATTCGATGTAATCAACAACAAATTAAATAATTTTAATGCTGCTGATAACACTTAAGCTAAACAGAAAGGCACGCGATAAGCCCATTAATAGAAGTAAGAAGCGAATACTACTAGATACAACAATCTTCTAACATACAGATATTAAAAACAAAGCGACTTACGATCATGAAGCAAAAATAATCCATATGTCACAAGCAGTAGCGACGAAAGTCGCACGAATACTGCTTAATCCTTATTTATTATTAAATTAATGAAGATAAGAATGTGTTTATTATCAATATCTTGAAACAATCATTTAGTTTTGGTGCGACAATATTCGCTATGTGTAAAAATAGTGGTTCTGGCACGTGTGGTGGACCAATTTTATTTGAAGCGGGTGCCAAATGGCAGCATGAATGGTTTTCACGATGGAAAGATGTGTAGCGCCATGTAATGTGGTCTTGTAATAACAAAATATAGTTTGAGATAATGCTAACATAATACACTGAGGTCAGAATTTCAGGGTTTAGTATTATAAACAGAAGATACGTTTGTATTTTCATAAGGATAATCTTTGAATAAAATATCAGAAATAATTGGATAAATATAGAATACAAATACAAATCTAGAGATACTTTAGATAGCATTTTGGCTAATCCAAAATGCTCTCAGCTTACACCGAAATATATTTATACCTCCAAGTTATTGTATAGAAGATGTGTACTTTTTGACCTTGACTGCAATGATTGTAGAGTTTTAGTGAAAAAGCATTATTTTTTACAAGTTTGAATTTAGTTATATAGCCGACTTCAATGGCACTCATAGTATATGAGTAACTTCTTTATTCACATTTTACATGTTTTTCAAATGTTACTATTATTGGATATTTCATCATTTAAGTACAGTGCATTTTGCACGGACTAATTCAGTTAATTTAAATAAAAACAATTTGTCCTTTATTGCATTTAGTCATAGTTATTATTCATGGCGTTATCCTCGTCCCCTACAGCATTATGTCACCTTGGTCTACATTGTGCCATTTGAGTTCGCCAAACTAAAGTCAATTATGCGTCGCCAAAACTTGTTTTTGGTTCGCAGTGTTTGGTTCTATTTTGGTGATATATTGACCATGTTGGGCGAAAAAATTCGCATCGCGTATCTTATCTTTTTAAGTATTCTTTCAAAAAAGAGGAAATTTAAAGTAGAATAAATTCATATAGCGAAAAAAGACCAGTTAATAACAGTCATGAGCATAACCATGATAAAAGTTACAAGATTTGTTCCAACGTGTTAATCAATGAAAGGCATAATATAGATCTTGTTAGACGGATCAACAAGTCCCAAAGTTAATAGTATACATCACTTAGGTTGTTGGTTTTAATGTACACTGGGGATTAAACAGGCCCCACCGGGAGATCATAAATATAACAAATGGCTGTTTAGCATGGTTAAAAATCAAGAGTACTTTTACAAACTACAATTTCTTTTGTAAATCACCTTCAATAAAATCGCGACGAAAAGCAAAATTGTTATCACAAGAATAAGTTGATAAAACAAAGAATAAAAGACGAAGGAAGTACTTCGATAATTGACATAATACGTCCATTAACAGACCTGGCTGAATACAATACCTTTGCGTTACAAAATAAGGAGTTCAAATGACGTAACAAACAATAAAGCCGCAAGGTGAATTGTGCGTGATTTATTTCAAAATTTACAGGTATAGAATTAGGGTAGGTTTAAGTAGATGTAATATGCTGTCATAGTTTTGAAGAGCTATAAATATGACGAGAAATAACAATAAGCGTAGTTTTGCACGGAATGGTACCTAGTAGAAAAATTAATTTTTCTCGTTTTGCCAGCGCTCTATTAGATTTACCTGCACAGACACAGAATATATTATATCCAAAGAAAACGTCCATGAAGAATTTATACATTTCTTAGTTACGATGAAATGGAATGCAAAAGTATTTTGGTGAAATATCACTTACTAAACAAGTCATTAGTTGAATTACTGGCTAAAATAGTTATCGATGTTCACAAGTTCTAAGAAGCATTAAAGATGATTTTACTTTTCTGCCACAAATGGCCTCTAAGTATTGCTTAGTTGATAATATGACATCAGACATTAGACCTTTATAAAAAGGCTTATAAACAAAGTCAAGGCAAGCCATGAGTAACGCTTCCTATGACATTGAAGACCAAACCTTAGGTAATAATGTATTTTAGCGTTACAATTTGGTTAAGGAGGTCAGATGGTAGGAGATAGACAAGAATCATAGGCTATACGAAGTAATTGTGATAGACTTATGAATGATGAGCAGTTACCAAAGTCAACAGATTTAGTAGATTCTATACGTAAAGAAGACAAAAAAGGATAACGAAGGATTAATTAAGACTTTGAAGTTCTTACCATTCGAACTAAACTCATAAATACCAATAATGCTATTAACGTAGATTTTCTATCCCATTGCAGGAAAAGGGCTTTTCTTATGCAGAGAAAGTATCAGCATTGATCGCCAAGCTTGTTCAATGCGGTTTGGCGATTACAGAATTTTTTTGGAGGGTGGATAACTACTTCTCTTTAATCTACCTTTCGCATTAGCCTTATGGGGGAATATTATGTGTGCCTTGATTATTTTTATAATTTTTAATTTTATTAAAAGCAACAAAATAAATCGACGATTATTAATAAATTAAAACTGCACAATAGCGTGCTTATAGCGATTTTCTTCTATAAAAACGGATTCAGGTGAATAGCCTTTAAACGATACCTATAAAATACGATTTAGTATTGATTGTATGTAAATGTTGTCGTATATTAAGCCAAATTGGGTTAAATTGGAACATAGAATGTATAATATAAATAAGGCTCCTTTGAGGATTGCTTTCGTATAATCTATATGTTGCCGTTATGACTGGGATTAATATTATGGGAGTTCAAGGACTTTTAGCCTCTTGGGAAAATGTATAGTGACTATTCGTATAAGCCTACCAAAGTGACTCCACTCTACCTGTTGGTAAGCAGTCAGTGGAATCCAGAAGTGGTGGCAACCACTCCAAAAGCCATTATATCAAATACCTTGCATGGTGGCCTCCACTTTGGCGGCTTTGTGAGCTGCTTTGTTACGCTCCGCTTAATTCGACTTTCGATGTTTATTACTCTAAATTAGTTATGATAATAAAATACCTTTTCTATGTAATGTGAATGTTAATATTTATTCAACTTTCAAACCGTTTTTACTTGCAATAGTATTCATTATCATCGTCATACCGACACATTATTATCCCACTGCAGGAAAAGGCCTCTTCTCATATAGAGAAGGCGGTGATTAATGCTCATGCATTAATCACCACGTTTGCTCAATGCGGATTGGCGATTTCTGACTGATTTATACAAAGTCCAGACAACATAACATATTCAGCATCATTTTAATTAAGCGTGATATTTTTAACACGCTTTTTTACTACGCAAGCATGTGGTTTGTTTCTTTTTTACCGATTTTACAATTTAATTTGATTAAACATACTAAATGTATTGATTGTAGTTATTGTGTATGTTATATCTTATCTGGGATTATATAATTTTAAGAAAACTGCTGTTTGTTTAAATATTACTGATTATACAAGTGCATAACGTTCTAAGTAACATGCTGTCTGTTTATTATGTTGTAACAACGAAAGAATATTTGCCTGTTTGATGCATTTTGACGGTTGTATAGATGTATTGATATTAATAAAATTTATTATAGAGATAGAATGAACGTGATCCAGTTGTGGCTGTACAGAGTCAGTGTTTGATTTTTGTTATTGGTGTGACCGAGGTGCCAGATGGTAAGAGTGGCTGTCGCACATGAACTTCTGCATTACCAGCAGTTCAGCCAAACGCTGCCTAACGTGAATTTAGGCCTCATTTACTATCCTAGAACATGTGAAAGCCCTAGCAGGTGGATACGTATTAATAGTAAACAAAAATGGTTTATAAGTACATATTAAACTTTGTATAATTATAAGTATTAATAATGTTTTGATTACGCTAACACCTTGACTTGTTACTAAAAACAAAGATATACCTTGTTTAATTAATTAAAATAAATCTCTTTTGTGTTTCATAAAACTACTAGGCATAATATTATACTTAACTTTCGTCTATGCATAATATAAAGATTAAGGTAGGTAGCTATGTATTAGTAAACCACCGCGAAAGTACGTAGGTAAGTTGGTAATTACATAGACTCATGGTTTCAATAAGTACTAAGCCTGAAAATACCTATTGCTGGACATAAGCGTATCTAAAAGAGAGAAATTTGAGAGGAGAGACTAGTAGACTACACTTAGCAAACGGATGGATAACCCCAAGCGATTTATATGCTGGTAACGCTTTTTCCCAATATTGTATTCCTTCAGTCACTAATAATCATAAAATTAGATGATTTATAGTATTCCATTAGCCCTCACAACAGGACAAAATTTACGCGCGCGATTTATATTATTTAATAATTAATTATGCATTAATATATTAGCCAGCCAGCACCTTTTTTTAAAATTCGAATATCGAACTGTTATTTAACGTTTTTATTATACCGCTGTCGCTGTTACCTCATTATTTTCTTTTCGTTTACATACAAAAACTTCATGCTAGTCTTAACCGTAGCGTCATGTAAACAAAACAAAAATAAAATATGACTATATGTAACTGCCTTAAACTGAATTAAAGTTTAATTTAATTCTATTTTGTTTAAAAACTCGTACGTTATGGTCTTGTAATAATGCAATGTATTCAAACTAGTTTCAATAATACTTTCGCTCATTTACATTACTCACAAAATGTCGATTAAGGTTAACAGGTGACAATTTTTTGTTGCTTTTTTTATCAAAATTGTTATTGGTATTGGTATATGATATTATGAAATACAGATAAATTTAAGCTGTTATTCCAGAATTGAGATATAAAACCTGAAAGATCAGAACTAAAGTGAGTTGAAAATGACGATTTCAAAAACGATGTCACAACACAATTTATCACAAATCCACAAACACTGGCACAAAATAACATGCACACTGAAAATGTAATTCGAAATTCAAATTCGTAATTCCAAATAATTCGATCGCCTGAGTCAGCGTCACGCGACGTGCGTCGATCGCCGGTCGTCGTTCGCGCGCAACTAAAAAACGGACGCAGACAGTCATCATATCAAATTGTTGCTATCACGAATAGGTATTTGTTGCATCGTTCCGAGTGACGGCGCATGGACGATCGCTTTATAACTTTACTAAGGTTTCACCCGATCAAAGAATTTGCTAATTTAATAGTTTTATTTTTCAAGTTCCCCGGAAAATTAAGGAAAATGTACTTACTGCCTTTTAATAAAATATGAATTCAATAACAAGATACTTCAATGATTCTATAGGCGTCGTATTTTTATTTACTGTTTCCAAGTTTGCTAATACCATAAAAAACTAAACCATTTTTGATACTTTAGTCTTCATCATTTTTACGACTCAGTTCGTTTTGCAGTGTTATCGGCCTAACTAATACGACCTTAGCATTATAGTCTTGGCCTTAATTTGAACTCTACCCCTTATAACATTAAACCAGACCTAGAATAAGTAGTCTCAATTTAACCACCTTTCGTAATCGGATGAAAGGATTCAGAATTTAGAACATGATTCGGTAGTTAACTAAGTATTTATTGAGTTTTAAATAATTTGTTAATTTAAATAATTTCTTAGTTATGTTTAAAATATGTTTCGTATCAATATTACAAAGTTATCAAATCACCTCTATGTCTGACCGTCCTTTTATTAACTTTCATTATTATCAGAGACTAAAAGCAAATAAATTTGTTTAATTAGCAACTAGAAGCGCTTACAGGGTACCATTTTGGGGCCAATACAGAGAGGTTACTTAGCAACCAATTTACTTAAATAAATTTAAACTAAATTCTTTAAAAGTGTGTGTTTTTAAATCATTAACTGAATACCTACATAAAATTTTTACTTTAATATACTTTAAAATAAAAACCTTTAAACTATTCGCCCGTATATTAAGCTTCGAATACGATATCGTTTACAGCATACTTTAGTGTCCATAAATATTAAATCAATCGCTTAATTATGTAGAGTTACGGCCTAGAAACCTTGACTCTTGCACTGCCATGCTTAAACATTACGTCACCATAGTCATTACTATTATAAATTCAGGACATAACTCGTTCAATATGTGAATATTTTTAGTTTCGCGACTTTAACACATATTATGGGCTCGGTTATGAACATTTTAGTACACTATGGGCTGGGTTATGGACATGTAAGCATAATTTTGGTGTTTTAATTTTGAGGAATAATAATAATATCTGCATAGATAAAGTATGAAGTTTGATTTTTTTCATTTTAATTGAAATCGGCAACTTTTATGTATTGATTAGCCTAGAGCCGGGTCGTAATTAATATTTAATTTGTTGTGCTATATCTTTTGTGTAGGATTACAAACGAGGTGCGAAAAAAATGAGGAGTCGGCAGTTGGTTATAATAAAGCACAATTATATTCTCTCTCCACAGCTATAAACTTCCTATAAACCGGGATCAGGCTATGAAAAATTATGTGGTCTACAACCTACAGTAAGGTAAATATTTCAGCAATGACTATAGAACTCAATGATTTCTTTGAAATATTCTCAATGCCTCGGTGTTCAACGATATAGTATGTAAACATCCAAAATGGCTCGGTAATGAATAACTCATATTCTCATAGTATCGCAATATGCCGCCTATTACGTGCTAGTTTTAACAGACAAACGCTAAGAACGAAACGATTTAGCTAAAACTTCTACTATTTAGTATAATTACTGACATTTCAGACAGCATCATTTATAAAACTAATGCAGATTAAGTATGACAAACTGTGTCTCATAAGTTCTTACCACTGAGAGCGTTTCCATTAACGCGGAGCTGGGCGAAGTGGAGAGAAGCGGACCGTGAATTGACCAATCACAATCACAGTGCTCGAAATTTCCAATTCGCGTCAGTGGAAACAGTGTAAGCAGGGCCAAGAGAAGCTGAGCAGACTTTCAAATAAAATCCTATTAATATTAAAAATGCAAAAGTTTGTGTGTGTGTGTTTGTTACCACTCAGCGCCTAAACGGTTCAACCGATTTCGATGAAAATTGGTATTTTAATTGGTATGTAAACTGATATGTACCGTGCTGGAGACGGACATAGACTACTTTTATCCCAAAAATCGGTCAGGTTCTCGAGGGATTCCACAAACCATAGGTGAAACTACGCCTAGGAAAGTCAGTATGTAAATATGCGGCCCCGAGCTGGACAGAACGGAGTCGAGCGGACTGTGGTGCCCACGCTCGGCACCGCAGTTCGCTCGACTTCGCTACAATGGTAACACTTGCCATATTTCACTGCTCTTCTCATCTCCACGCCGCCCAGCTTCTCGTCAATGGAAACGCACCCTTACGACCGGTACTTGCCGCCCACATCCTAGATGCTAAGAACCGTTCCGTTAAACCAGTTACTCCTTATTAGTAACAAATTGCTGACACCTACGTTCAAAGCCTATCCTATTATGTCAATCGATGGATTAAAGGCTTACTTAAGGAGTCTGCCCACTATACCGTATCATACCGTATATACCATGACCGTGCAATGAACGCAACAGACAAAAAAATATTCTTTGTATTGAAATGACTGGCCTGTTGGTCTAGTGGTTAGTGACCCTGACTGCTAAGCCGGAGGTCGTGGGTTCGATTCCCACCCAGGACAAACCTTTGTGTGATGAGCATGATTGTTTGTTCTGTGTCTAGGTGTAATTTATCTATAATATGTATGTATTTACAAAAAAAAAGTATATAAGTAGCATATCAGTTGTTTAGTACCCATAACACAAGCAAATATAATTGCTTAATTTGGGGCTAAATGGCGCTGTGTGCATGTGGTAGAATATTATTATTATTATATTATTGACAAGTATGAGAGCCGACCGTTACCGCCCACTAAACCGTTCCGTCACCGACCAGGGGCCTGGGTCTGCTATCACACTAGTGTCAGAATGATCGATCATTGATCTCTTATTGGTTGATTTTGACAAGTTTCAACCAATAATAGTGTCAGAATGGTCGATCATTGATCTCTTATTGGTTGATTTTGACAAGTTTCAACCAATAATAGTGTCAGAATGATCGATCATTGACCTCATAATGGTTGATTTTGACAAGTTTAAACCAATAATAGTGTCAGAATGGTCGATCATTGATCTCTTATTGGTTGATTTTGACAAGTTTCAACCAATAATAGTGTCAGAATGATCGATCATTGACCTCATAATGGTTGATTTTGACAAGTTTCAACCAATAATAGTGTCAGAATGGTCGATCATTGATCTCTTATTGGTTGATTTTGACAAGTTTCAACCAATAAGAGATTCTGACACTATGTGATAGCAGACTTAGGCCCCAGCACCGTTGCGTGCCATGCCCGGACCGTCAACAATTGTCAGTAGAGCGTATCGTGTTGCTTGCTGATCCTGATACGTTCATAGCACGGTCATGGTATGGTACGATGTAGTGGGCAGACTCCTTATCATTTTCTTTTAAACTCAAGTATATTGTAAAAGTTATACTGCAGTAATTGTATTGACATATTGCAGTAGCGTTGTTTTATGAACTAGGTAGATTTATTTATTAAAAATATTTCTAAAATCCTCTCTAATATTTCACATTTTCATTAAAGTCCTATCTGTACCTAGCAATTGATGTTTTAAGATATAATGAGAATGCCAATAGCGCATAGAATATAGGCATATAGGGTTCAGGACAAAGGTCTATTGGCTTTGCTAGAGAAGCTGGGATGGATTGAATAAAAATATGGTGACCTAATTGTTCTCGTAATTGTCGTCACGTCTCATAGAGTTGCACTAAATAGCCTATCATGCTATACTACAAGTGTATTTAAATGTTCAGTCAATCATTATTCATTACCAATGTGATACATCGAGTACCTACCTATAATCATTTACCTGTTATGAACAATTGTTATAGTTATATAAATTTCTTGGAACCGAATAACATTTATAAATAGCGTGCTATTTATAGCTATGACAGTAGCAGTAGCGGATTTTATATCTAACCTGTGGGTAAAGAGTTGCATTGTGAAGTCATTAGGTCAAGTTAACAGTGCGTTAGATAACCTTAGGACAGGAGCGAAGCGTGTTTATTTTTATTTGTTGACATTACATACAAATAAGGATTTAAAAGGAACAAAAGTACTTATATTCGCAAACTTTGGAAGCTTCTTTGGCTATTGTTTGTCATAATTTAATGTGCTTTGCAATTATTAATATTCTTACAATTACCTCGTGAAACCATGTAATAAATTAACATTATTAATTAAGTAGACTACCTATCTACATAACACTTATCTAATAAAACCTAATAATTGCTATAAAGAAATACGATAAAAATATCAAAATTTAACTATTTAGTTAACTGCACAATGATCTCAATTATCTCAATTTCGTAACAAAAAAGAGCAATTAAACCACACGTGTTACACTCGCGTTTAGGGATGACAGATAAACTTACTAGCTCTCTTGCGCCTTGCTTCGCATGCATCGGTACTAATAGTTATTGCCCGTTTCCCACTTGGTTTACTATTAGCGTTACTGCCCGGCTCCTATAGGTGATAGATTGACATAATATATACCCAAACCTTCCTCGATTAACCCACATTATAACACTAAAAACCGCATCCAAGTGCTTTAGCTGATTCTAAAGATTAGCGGCTTCCTTTTATACTATGAATAGATGACGTAAGTTTCATTGTCATGTCAAAACTTTTTCTAGTTTTTATATAAACGGGAAATGACAAAGTACCTACACTGCTAAATACCACAGTTGCATGAATCATTGAGGCAATGACTACCCAATAAAAACTTTACTTCAAATTTGTAAACAACGAAAAAAGTATAAAAGAAGGTTTTCTATGGTTTTATATCACGCTATCGTGTAGCATGGGCAGAGTTCATATCCTTATCGTGTAATACATAATATGCATAATAAATTTATTTCAAGTTATTTTATGAATAGATCATGCCTATTTGCGTGTTTGGAAGTTTCTTTAAGCATGCAAATGGGGCTAATATACGATAGTAAAGCGCCATATGCATAGCTTTGACTTGTAGCGGGAATTTGGATAAGATTTTTTTTTTAATTTTGTGCTCGACGTCACAGAGTACTTTTGTCTATCAGGAAAATGCTTGAAAGCCACATTCCACTTGCTACTAAGCAATGATCATCTATACTATTATATAAAGCGGAAGAGTTTGTTTGTTTGAACGCGCTAACCTCTGGAACTACAAGTCGTATTTGAAAAAATCTTTTTGCGTATGATAGCCCAGTTCTCGAGGAAGGTAATGGGCTATGTAACATCACGCTACTGGCAACGATAGCAGAGCAGTAAGCAAAGACGCGGGTGAAACCGCGCCGCTGAAAGCTAGTAATCTATACGCCTTGTTCTTCTAAAGTAAAGACGTGGTAAGAAATATCACAAGTCAACAAAAACATTATACAGACAGACCTAGATGTGGTCTCTTGTAACGCGAAGGTACTTTTCTAGTAGAAAGTCCATATAATGGCATCCACTGTCAAACATAGGTATCTCCCCAAAGTATTTCTACTTTGACCGATCAGGAGCCGTTACCCATTAGCTGGCACTAGGTCGTCACATTTAGTACCTAAAAGTGCCGACCTAGTGGTCATCAGTCTATCATGTGAAGAGCCTGCTTATACGTCTTTATTTAGACACAATATTTCTAATAGCCGTGATTATCTTTGCAACGTAACACCGAAGCTAGCACGTACCTATGCATTTAATTTTTTATTATGACAACACAAAACGCGGGTCAACGAACTACGTCGCGGGATAGTTTTATTGTAAAACAACCTTTTTACCATTTTGTTAGATAAAAACTATGTTAGTTTGTGAATTTAAATTAGCTAAGTTTTGTATTTTTAACTTGTATGGTAGAAGTCATTTAACTCGCTAAAGTAAGAATGAAATATTTTTTAAGAATAGCTCTGGTAGAGCCCAACATTTACTCATATTTATTATTAAGAAGGAATCATGGTGCTTATAAAGATAGTCTTATCAATTAGAGTTAATTAGGCCATGTGTGTGTGTGTGTGTCTAAGTTTAAAATATAAAACTATCCCATCTAATCCTTTATAGGCTTTCTTTTATCTGGTTGAAATAGGGGATGATAGTTTGTATAAAAGATCATCAATAGAGATATAACTGACAGTCATGCGGGCGAAGCTGCAGGCAACAGCTAGTTAGTAATAAAATCAATAATAGAGCAATTACCAGTAGATATCTACAGTATTAAACTCAGACTTACGAACATTACCATACTAGGTTAAAGCCTTGATAAGTTGCCAACTTGGTCTATTAATAAACAATAGTAAAGTTTTATCTTAAACCGCGAACAGACTTACGAAATGCAACATGCAATGTAACAAGCAATGAAAGAATTCCCATAGTGTAGACGCCTTGCGCACACGAACTGCGCACACTACGCGCACGAACAGAGCATTTCAAACGTGCTCGCTGCAATCCGCAATTTGTCGGTTTTTTCGCCGAACACAAAATGGCGCGCAGTGTGCTCGTGTTCGTACTCGCATTTGTTTGCGACATGCGCGCGCATGTCGCAAACAAATGCGAGTACGAACATGCGCGCCCTGTGTCCACACTTATAAAACGCTCGTTTCATGTTACATTGCGTGATATATTTCGTAAGTCTGTAGGCGCCATTATAGCCAACTTTTATTGTCTGTTGCTAGTCGATTAAGACCTTAGACTTTTATCATCATAAACTTTAAGACCTTCACTACTAGAAACAGGCTTCTTATAAAGCAAAGCAAAGTGAGTGAGTTACAGTGGCTTTAATCTTACGATCTTTATTTGAAAACCGAATTTTATGCATCGGATCGTTTAGCGCTGAATCGCTTTTACAATATATCAATATGTATATTATTGACAGCGCTTCAGCGCCGAACGAAAAATCTGGATAATCCAGAATCTTGGACTGAAAACCACTGTTAGTCAGCACGCTTGGCAGGTGAATTGGTGGCCACAATAGTGATATTTATTAGTGCATAAGAAACGATGCTGTCCAACTTCTAAAATTCTTATAGCCTCTAATTTCAAAGTTTTGCAATTAAGTATGTCGTTTAGGAGGAGTGCTAGTATTTCTTATTCCTATTCAATAAAAATACCATTAAACATGCATTTTACTGTAAGGCGTTAAGAACACTTACAATGAAATCATCGAATAAACTACACCGAACATCCATAAACGATGTAGCCAGCCCACGCCGTGAACTTATATGGATACCCGTGGGCATTATGATACAATCAAAGAATAATTGTAGAACAATTTAAACGGCATTTTGGTAATTGTTGGGTGTTTCACGTTTTATAATTATCCTGTTTAAATAGCATTGAAAGAACAGATGTCTTAATACCACGGTAAGTAGTTACCGAGTTTAAATTGGACTGTTTTCAATGCTATAAGTACTATGAACGGCGGGATCTTTGTAGTTTAATCTAAACTAATATTATAAAGAGAAAAGATTTGATTTTTTGTATGTTTGTTTGCAACGATATATCTAAAATCCACGTTACCGATTTGAATAGATCTTCACCTTTATAAATCAATAAATTTAGCGTGTAACATAAGCTATATTTTATTATGTTTATCATATAATTTTCAGTCATTTTCAGAATTTCAATATTTTAAGCGCCTTCGTAAATCTAAATGATGCAAATGCGACATTATTGCTATGATATTTTCTAAGAGCCGATCTCTTAGAATAAAGATATTTTAAGCGATGTCAGTGAATTAAAAAAAAAACTAAAAAGACCTGCTATGTCAGCGGTCTTCTGAAAGATGTATGTACGATTACCTATCTACTTCCATAGTGGATCTGCTTTAATGTGAATAGCGAATCTTACTATGCCTTATCTAAATTTTGTATACATAATATATAATTATTCAATTAACTAAAATTAAATATAAGCATCTGTAATCTACACTTATCTATTCAAATAATATACTGCAAAATATTTTTAAGTCAAACATTTAAATAGCATGACCATGACGGAGGTCCGAGTGATGACCTAATGGTGACATCACTAACAGAAGTAAATTAGGTAAACGTAGGTCGGTTACAAACTAGCGTCTTTTTCTGCGCGTATACGTGTCGTTTCGGTATAGACGCGCTACATTTTGCGCTTCGAAAAATTGGACTCATGCATATACGGCCTTAGAATTGTGTCAACACTTGTGTGAGTTGCACGTGTCAAATGACGCGCTTATAGGCATCTAAAAGTGCTTCAAAAATTAGCTTATACCTATTTAGGTATAAAACGCTGGTTTGTAACGGCCCTTATACGTAACGGCCGTGCAACGTTTTCCAACTACTACATGACACTGTGTTAATTGTGTTGTAGCGCCTAATGAGATATCCACAGATGTTTTTGTGTCTCCGTAGCAAAAGGTCATGAAATAAAAATGTCATATAAGCAAGTCATAAAATAAAAGGATATTAAGGGAGTAAATCTCGTAGTTACTTCGGCAGACTTCGTACAATTTACGTACGTAAAGTCTACTTTTCGAAAAATCAAGACGGATTTCATAATAAATTAACTACAGAACTGCAAGTCATATTCTAAAGATGTGCCAGCATCTAGGTATTATGAAATAACGCAAAACACGCCTGTAGGAGATATATTATTTTAGACACTGCGTTCTGAAGAACTGACACCGACGTCTACCTTTCTATTCAGTTTGGCACGTACGCAACATCCACAGTGAAATCTAAAGTGTCCTAGACAAGCTCAGTGTAGGCATTAACATAAAAAGAAACTATGGCGAAGTGTGATTTTGACGGTATTAAATTCACGCTAGTTTTAGCATAAATGGGCTGGATCAACCGGGGAAGTACTACCCTCTCATAGAAGTTAAACGTAAGAATATTAGTTTTCCATCCCCTTCTCCGTGGTCGGCAACGGCTTGGTTGTGTTTTTTAAGCATTATTACTTCTGGGATTCTTGTAAAACACAGTCATCTCTATAGGTTACGGTTACCACTTACCATCAGGTATGCTTGTTTGCCACCAAAGTTGTACAAAAAAAAAGTGATCATTCCGGACTACAAGCAAAGTTGAGCCGTTTTCATAGACTAAAATAAAAAGCTAAATATACCCAGCAAATAAGTGCATAAGTTGTAAAACAAGTCACAACACTTATCATAATCTAAAATTTTGACTATCATAACATTAAATACCCAAACCTCAAAATGAAAAGTAATAAATGTTTTTGCTACTCAAGTGATTTATATATGTGTCACTGTAGAAAACATAAGGATGTTTACGTTGAACTGGTTTTTTATGTGCATTAAGAAGGTATACGAGATACGACGCCATTAAATATTTAGTGTTTGTATCATGAATATTTAATTTATGTCATTATAAGTTATCACACTAATCAACAAATGAGTTAAGTATTTTTTCTTTTTTATAACGAAACCCAATTTTTTTTATGGCGTTGACATTTTTAAACCAATATTTAGATTTGATGATTAGGAAAGTCGGTAGGGGTCGCCCTAGACGAACATAAATGGACAAAATAAGTGATTTGTTGACAAAAACACAATTACAAGCATCCGTAACCGACGTGTGTGTATGAAAAGATTAATGAATGTTGAAAAGAGGAAAAAGAGGTATGTTTGGATCGCAGCTATAACGAGTCTCTGCTTACCCCATTAATGAGAGACAGGCGTGAAGTTATGTAGAGGTAGACTAAACAATTGTCTGAATTAATTAACACGAAGGTATAATATATATTTTGTAATTTAAGTCTCATAGTTTATTGAAAGTAATAATAACGTTAAATTTTAAATATATTTGTCAATTTATATCGACCTTAAATCTAACAGCGTAACACTCATATTTGCACAAAACTTCAAGCCACGTAAGTTGTTTAAAATGCATTTAATAAAATACAAAGTACTTATAATAATAAAGTCATTAAAGAAGTTGTATTCATTTAGCTATAATAACGTTCAATTGGTTTATTTTTCATACAGTCTTGTGATTGCCGGTAATAAAAATAATATGTTTATGGAACTGGCAACTTCAAGGTATACGCTCAGTATATAAATAAACGTCATTTGCTTAGTTCATACAACAAAAACAAGATTAATTTACGACACATTTAATTAAATTGTCTTATTTATTTACTGGTTTACTGCTAGCATAAGTCATCCCACTGCAGTGCATTAAGTTACACTTTTGTGGGCGTCCTTGTTTTTATTTTAAAACCAAGCAAATAATATAAAAACAAAATTAAATGCTATCACTTACCAAGGTAACTATATCTCCTGGATTTGCGGCGGCGATCCTTCTAAGCCTTTCATATAACATGTCCATCAGTCTTTGATACTTCGCGTTTAGTTCATCAAGTTCTTTTACAACGGACTCGGAACCGATTGGCACTCGTTCAGCATCGATAGGAACCCCTCTCGCTCGGTACCGTTCAGCCAGCTCCATATCAGCCTGTCTTCGAAGATGCCGCATATCCAATGAAGGGTGGACCTCGTCGCATAGCCATTCGGAGTACCGTTGGCATCGTGATGAATATATCTATTGTAGGTTAGGATCAAGCGGGTTATGTCAGTTAGTAGAGCAAATTGTTTTTTTATTGTAATGTTGCCATATATAGTACAAAAAACAATTTGCTTGTTAAATCAAAGCTTTTAATTAAGTTATTTTAATTAGCCTTTCGAAAACCTTGCACACTGGTAAAAATATTATGTTACACTATCATACTAACTGTCATATTCCGCTACACAGAAGACCCAAAATTCTGTCCATTATAAGTAAACATTTTTTTGGGTTTTAACCATATATACCATCTCGCAAAACATTTTTTTACTGGCAACACTAAATGTCCAGCTTCATATCGCGGGTATAACGTCATGCTGGAAGGGCCTGTTCAGTATACAGGTATTTTAAGCGTGCAACACCAAATGTGCAACACAGTCCCATTCGTGCACAAATAAGCAAAAGATTCTAAAAATCCCAAAAGATAGTTTTGATGTATAAAATGGTAGAAATAAAATTGATAGTACTGGTAACATTGTAACACCCATACATGCAAAGCTCATATTTGCAAGAACAATAGATACCTGTATATATTGTAGAGGCTATTTACAAAAAATATATTTAAATTTTAAATTATACCATGTTACATTTATTTACAGCTACTGTTATATCAGCAACTTTTAACAAGACTATTAATATTTATAATGTGTACTACACCGTAAAGGTGATAAAATCTTTTAAATTTGTATAGTACATTGATAAGCCCGGCAAAAAATTGCGGTCAGCTTTTAAAGGTTAACGCAATTTTGCACTTTATTTTAATAGACAAAAGGTTAAAAATTCTTTGATCTCGTTTTATGTACTCGCGTGCGTGCTTTGTCCACATGCGAGCACTAATGCTCTGCGGTATACAAAGAGTATTTATGATAGTATACGGGTGACGCGCATGCGACTCATACACGCATGTAGGTACATATTTATCTACAAATTGGGTTTATAGTAAGTAGTGTTTGCTACCATTTAGCCCAACATTATATCCCCAAGCCATTCTTTACATAATATTTTAGTCACACCACAATACATCCTCAGCAATAATACTTTGCCTTTAACTTTTATCTATCACACACACATCTTGCATTCAATTGATTACGATTAGTAAGCGGAATCGATTATCATAATCGAGTATCGAAAGCTTCGATTAGTAAAGCTCGCAAGCATTAATTTAAGGGCGAAAGCGGCCGTGCATATGATACGAAATCGAATAACCTCTGACATACGAAGAGAATGATGATCCGAAACAAAGACCAAAGCAGACAAAGACAAAAAACGCTGGACCGAACTTCCCTCTCTTTTCGACATACAGAGCCTTTCATAAAACAAATTGACATAAAATGCCGATATGTGAAACACTCTAAAAAAGAATATTGACAGTTACATTTTTTAATTTAATTATAGAGAATTACTCAAAAAAATAAGAATTAAAGTTCGAAAATTTAAAATGTTTCACAAAACAGTTCAACCTATTTCATAACTTTGGCTGAACGATATTTACCTTCGCCTCGCGTATGTATCTGCCACCGTCAACGTTAACTTTTTCTATCTTAGGCGTCCTCTCCACGACGTTTGTGAGTAGATTCTGTGAATAACCACAAGACACCCAATATTTATATTAAATTAATATTAGTAAGTGCGAAAAACATTCTGTGTATAGTTAATCATGTTGTAATTAGTTTAAAAACGAAACTATGCCTCTATAATACAACTCTAAATCGCTTGATACAAAAAAATCGCAAATCCTTGATACAAAAAAGTCGTAAGTCCAAACATGTCAATGTGATTTAAGCTTAAGTTAATTGTCATAGAGTTGAAATTCACGTCGTGTAATTTAGTCTTCTAACTGGTTTTCACTTTGGTTGCGACTTCGTAATTGTATAGGCTGTATTATTTGAGGCACGGACTATTACTTTGTATGTTACAAAAACCTCATAGTTATATTATTTATTTTATCCCCATTTAATGAATTAAAATATTCACAACATGCATTTATTATTTAGTTAAAATTGAAATTCCGCGATTTTATTTTCAAAACAAATCTTAAAGGACCAATATCCAAACCCCACTTTTTATTGATGTTATGAAACATTACCGTTGACCGTACATTAGTCAATACTCTTCGTCCAAACCAAGCCAAAAACCTATGAATTGATATAGATGAGGATGTCCCGATCTGACCTATTCACCCTAGTCATCCTATTCACCATCGACATTTCTGTATTCATCCTACCCACAAACAAAATCGGCTTTTTCCAAGGTCCTCCTGTCAGAAAACTAGTCGGCATTTTCCTAAATCCTGTTATAAAATTCTAGTAACAAATCGCACTCTCAGTACATAAAAGTTCTAAAGTACTATATTATAAAACTAGATAACTAACTAAATAGTTTTTATCTTATGATATTGAGAATAAAGTTGCAAATTCTATAACATGATTCTCTAGTCTTTTTTATTGAGAGTGCAAAATGTTTGATTTTAGAAGTATTTAGAACATTCTAGAAACTGCTACAATATCCTATGTCCTCTCACCCTAGTCGGTTCGAACTGTTCCTTAGGCCTTATTTCGATGGGTGGTTGTGCCTGTAGTTTGCTGTAAGCGTCGTCTATCCATTCTGCCTCCGTTTCTAAACCGGCGTTGTAGTTGCGAAGGAGTTGGTATGCCGCCTCGCAGCTGCGAAGTCTGTTGGGTAAATCATTGTTTAATGAATTATTAGTATCTGATATAATGCAGCACACGAATAACTTTTGTATAATAGACATATTTATGTTGTTATCTAGGATAAGCATATTTTTTATTGTAGATAAATAATAATAGTCTACTGATATCTTTATATGCAGCTTATGCGTGTGTATGCGTTTAGCATTAAAATGATTTTACTTATTTTGTAATTTTTTATTGATAATGTTATTTTGTGATTTAAAAATAATAGATAATGTGATTCATTTTCTAATTCATCATTCATCACATCATTAAAAGCTTTTCAATCGCAAAAAATCCAAAATCGACATTTACAATTGTAAATGTCGATTTTGGATATAAGAAAAACATTTTTATATAGGAAAAACCTATATAACAGGAGTTTATTGAGATAAAGTAATTCTTAATTTAAAGTAGTAGTATAACCTAGATCCTGACCTTAGAGTAAATATATTAATGTGTATAAGCACTGTAAAGAAATTTCTAATCTATTCTCACCTCTCAGCCAGCTGACTGCATACATTATTCCACCTATTATTCAGCTGTGTGACCTCCTTATCCAGGCGCTCCAGGTCTATATGTTTGCCAGACCTCGGCAGGGAGGTATGGGGCAGGGCAGCCCTGGAGGTCTCTACCAGGCGCCTGCAGTTCTCTGCGTCATCGTTCATCTGGTCGACCTGGATCTGTTGTTTGGATACTGCTACTTGCATGCGGAGGAGGTCTTCGTGCATCTGTGAAGGAACAAACAGAACTATTAGTATTACATCTATACTATTATATAAAGCGAAAAAGTACGTTTGTTTGTTCGTTTAAACAAGCTAATCTCTAGAACTATCAGTAGGATTTGAAAAATTCTTGTTGCGTATGATAGTCCAGATCACAAGGCAGGTTATAGGCTATGTAACATCACGCTACTGGCGATGGGCGCAGAGTAGTAAGAAGACTCGAGTGAAACCGCGCCGCGTAAAGCTAGTAATAATATAAGCAACTGACTTCTGACTTCTATAATCCAATTACTTGGCAACTGCGCTAATTTATGGTTAGACCAGTAGACGAACTTCTACACTGTTATTTACTCTAAAACTTTATTAACTTCTAAATTACAATTATGAAATGCCCTATGGTGTTTAAATAAACAATGAAGCTTACGTCCTTCAGCAGCTCAACATCGTTGGGCAGGTCGTTGAATTGAGCGAGCTTGATCTCGAACTCCGAGATCGTCTGGTGGTTTTCTTCCATGCTGTTAACGATTATCTCTACAAACTTCAATCTAAAACAAACAGGTAATAACATTAGAATATAGAATTTTAGACGGTAGTAGATCCACGCTGGTTTCAGCATGAATGGGCCGGATCGTCCGGGGAAGTACTACCCTCTCATAGAAGATCGACGTAAGAGTAGTAGTATACGTACTACTGCGTTTCGCTCGGTGAGTGAGAGCGCCGGAGGCCGAACTTCCCTCCTTTCCCCTTTCCTTACCTTCCTCATTCCCTTCCCCTAACCCCATTCCCAGCCGCCATAGTGGAGGCCACCATACCAGCAGTTTAAGACGATGGTATGGTGACCACCACTTCTGGATTCCACTGACTGCTTACCATCAGGCGGGGTGGAGTCACTTTGGTAGGCTAATATAAAAAAAAAATAAAGGTAAGGATGGATGGTAGTAGCGGTCAGTGTGTAGTCTCCAACATCTGCGAACTTAGTAGGTCGGTCGAAGCAAGGAAAACATGTTCAGGCAGGGTTTTATTGATGGTACTACGAGTGTCGGTGTGGGGTATCACTAACGATGTCCCACCTTACGTCGTACCCTGCATGCATGGATTTGACGTCTGCTTCTGACAACGCTGTTAGAGTGGCCACTTTCTAAGCTAGCACAATATAAACTTGTTTACCGTCAAAACAATAAGAAGATCTCTTCAAGATTTGCAAACATCGTAAGTACACAGCAAGGATTCCCTTAGAAATTTTATTAATTTATATGATGCATTATCAGGCAATTTGCTTAATACAATTTGATTTCTATTCTATTCATAGAATAGATAAAAAATGTATGGGATTGACATAAGCTAACGCCAACATTGTCGTTAGCTTAAGTCAATCCCATACACTTTTAAACCTATTCTATTGACATTAAAACGGAGTGCATCTTTTGTTTTCACGGAAGAAGGTTGTCATTTAATTTCATCCACATTTTTTCTATTTTATCATTGTAATATACCATTAATATCATCAACAAGAATATTATTCTACACTTGACGCTGGCAGAAATAGCTGACACAATCGTCGGCTCTGTTGCCAAAAAAAAGGAGAAGAAGAAGACATTAAGACAATAATTGCATCACTACCTGGGTGTTTTAGCGAGGCGAAACTCAGGACCTTAGCACAGTAATCGTGCGTACTACCAGTGAATATTTTATATATTTTGATAGTGAGGATATTATTAGTGAAAATGTTATATATTTAGATATAACCTAAGTGAACCCTTACCTTTCGACAAACAATTGACTCTTGGACTGCATGTCGTTCCATTTGCCCATCACCTTATCGAGATTCTTCTTCATGGCGGGCGTCTTGAGGGCGATGCCTGAGAAACGTAAATAAATGAACATTAATATTTTAATCATTTTTATTTTAGCTAAAATCAGTCACCATTACCGGCCACTACTCGACCGACACTCTGTAGGTCTCATCCATGGGCTGGAGAATGATTGGTTGTCGACATTCTAAAATATTTGAGGTTATGTTTCCCATGCGCAATGACAAACTTGATAATTCAGTATCTATACATAAAGCCTAGTAAAAATCACTATTAGCAATAAGGCCGCCAAATTGTATTATTTAAATAACGCCCTTTTTTCTCATACATGGGGAATATGAGCATTGATCATTCTTGCTCAAGAAACATCGGCATCTTCGGCATCTTATATAGAAAGACATATTATGTTTAAGACATTCATGTTAGGCAGTTTGCTACAAAGATTACAATCGTTTTAGAAGTGAAAACCTCAGATATCGAACTAACCTCTGAAAGTATTCTGCACTTCTTCAACATCATGCGTACAAGCATGCACACTGGTCTCCCAGTCCTTATGCTGCAGCACTAGATGTTCCAAAGAGTCCAGGTCTCGAGGAATGTGGCTGGCTATCCTCTCGTGCAGCTGTCGCTCTAGAATGTCCAGACGTTCCAGAAGGTTCGAGGATTGTTCCGTGAATATCCGGGCGGCGTTCTTCGATTCCTCTGTTGATAAAAATTGAGGAAATTAGTGTTTGTTGATGTGAAGGCAGGCTGTTTTAGTTAAAATTACGGGAGCAGCCATTCCTTGATATTCGCTGATCCTATTTTTTTATTGTCGCCCTTTAAATGTACAAGAACAACCAAATGATAGAGATGATGATTTAGATACTCTTTATGAACTGTCATAACGCTCTATTTCTTAGAATTCTGAGTGATACAAATGTGACCTCATAGTTTTACAGTTAAATGGTCACGTTTGCGTTTACAAACATATTTTAACAAATTTGAATAGCGATTTCTTTATTTTAAGCATAATTTTGTATTGTACTTTTCACCTTGCCATCGTCCCTATTCAAGAAACAATAACTTAAGCATTACAACGCTTGCATTTATCAAAATGTAAACAACTCCTCGCCTATTATAAATAAATCTTGAGTCACAAATTAAATTGTCATTACACACTATTTGTACTGTCATGCCTTGACCTATGCAATGCGATCAAGATATCGTACTAATAATAATAATGACTATCTCGATAGTTCAATGGGTGTCTGTAAGGAATGCTACGCAGAGTTCTGGGATTTTTAGTCGAGAAATTCTCAGTATTAGCCCGGAAACTGGAATGAATTTAAAAATCAAATTGCCTGATTCGAGCCCACAACCTCGTGTGTATAACCCTCCTTACTGGTTTCGATGACGGGGATTCTTAAGCAATTCCGGACTATTTCTTTCATGAACTCTGCTATTGTTCGCTGGACGAAACATGATTTTAAATACTCCACGACACGTATGGCGGTAGAGTATACGTGTGTCTTAACTATAGGGCACCTCGACTATATACCAAGATCAAACACGTCACGTCTAACACTATAAAACTGCAACAATATAGCTTTATTTCAAGGCACTTAGTAAATACCACCTTGCAATTTTCGAGTTCGATGAACCCTCTCGATAGTTCTCTCCAAGTAAACTATATAAACCTTCAGATACATTTAACTTAATACAAGTACAAGCTGTGAGCAGAGTGAACGTAATACTGAAATATCTAGAACTAGATGTGACATAATACAGAATAGTAGCAGTATATTAACTGAGTGGGCTACTTGGAACAGTAGCGCTCAATGGTCACGTATTTTTTAAATTGTTTATTTTAAACAATTTTACAAAGTAAAGTATACTTAGTTATTGAATAAAATCATTGTAAAATGTCATACAGAAAACCACAACCTTGTGCACAAGAAGCTTTACAGACATACATAAAGACGTGATGTTCTTTGAACTATTTACTTAATTTACATAATATGTTTTAATTGATTTCGGATAATTTAATAAAAATATAAGTATTATAACTCATGAATACACTGACACGTTGTTTATTAGCTAATAATTTGTTTTTCTATTTAACGTTCATAAGTGTCACTTATGTAATCTAAACAAATAAATCAGTTTAAATAAAAAAGAAAAAACTCTGTATAAAATATTAAACAGTTGAATCATCATGTTCATCATATCGGGCAAAAGACGTCCACTGTTGGACACAGGCCTCTCCCAATTTTCGCCGATCGTAAGCCGCCCTCATCCATAGATTGAAAAGTTGAATAACAACAACAAATTCTAGGCCGACAGATCCAGACTAATAAGGTCTAGTTAATGACTATTAAAACTAATTTGTACAAACTTAAATGGCGGACGGGACAAATAATCTCAAGGCTAATTCTTAATTAAATGTGTATTTATGTTAAAGTATTTGATGAGCTCAAATAGTTCCTAATACAAAGTATATGAGCAAACTGTCTGAAAATAGGTAAGTACATACATAAAAGTATTTATTATGATTTTTTACAAAAAGTAAAATCTAATTACATCACATAATCAGCTTGAAACGTCTTCTACAAAACACAGACATATGGATAAATATTACGTTTGGCAGGCGAATTTGTAACAGTAAGGCGATATTTAATACCAATCTAATTTCTAGATACTCTTATTCAAATAGGTAAAATTAAAAAACTGTATTGTAATTAAGAATAACGTCTCTGTGAGCAAGTTAGCACAGTACATACACTAGTTTGTATGTTGTAGTTGTAGTTTGGAGAACAGATAATAAAGATTTACTGATAGAAGACTGTTTTATTTAAAATAAGTTACAATTAAAAGTAGTAAAATGACCAATCTTCCTTGACTAATTACTTGTTATAGCGTTTGTTAAGTACTCGACGATTATTATTATAAAATATTTGTAGATATTTATATAGATAGATATTACCCGCGCGAAGTTAAATGAGATCACTGATGGCGCCATACATACAACATCAAAGTATAATATTATTTCAACCATAAAACGGAACAGCAGCCAAACTGAACCTACTGTTGCTTCTGTATTGTACCTCCCACTCTCATTCTGAGTTGCGGCGATAACTGTCACTTATATATTTCACCACGCAAGGACACTCGAATTAACGTCTGATCTATGACATCACACTATTATTGCACTTTTGAAACTGATTGACTGGTACTTGTTACGTTTTTAAAGAGAATTATATAATTCCTTAATTGTTCTAAGAAAATTTAGCGGTTTTGCTTCAAGTTTTAATACGGTTGTCGGTCATGGACATTGCATCGTGCCAAATAATACCTACTTTTAAAGTTTTATTGTTGTAAGTAACAGTAGACGGATGAAAGTAGCGGTCTCAGTGAAACGGCTACGATTGATAGGTGTAATTATGTGCGAAAGATACAAAAGTACCTATAAAGATTAGACACCTATGTGAGGTTCTATGTAACAAGGAGCGAGCCTGTTGTCATTTACCAAGTTCAATTTCTCTACAGGTTAATACTAAGATCGAATTTCTCGACAGTAAAACCCAATATCATTTAACCTATCGTGATGATCACATCCGATATGTGCAGCAGTGAACGATTAAAATTGTAATAAACGAGTTTTACACAGATGTAATCATGCCTTCCATCAGAGGTGACCTAAGCTTGCTTAATGCCATCCGCGTAGACGGCCGATGAAATCTAAATTATACCATGACCTTCATCGTCCTTCGATTATCCCTCTAAAGTGACTTGGGATGGAAAACTTGATTACATCCGTGTAGAGCGCCTATTGAACAATAGGCGTTCTACACGGATGTAATCAATTCGAATTATATTAAAAATATTTCGCTGACCATGACACCCAACTTTTAAGATGCCAACAACAATAATGATATCACATACATCCTTACATCATATCCCAAACAATTACATTACTCCCTAATTCAAACCCTGATTTACATAAAAAGTGGGAGTTCTTAGATTCATTTAGAATATCTGGCAGTGCAAGGTCGACACCTCTTACAAATGGGTAACTGACATCATTTTAAATTGGGAGTAGGCGAAATAGGTAGTAAAGAAACAGCTTGTTTTGAACATGACGGTTCAATTGGTTGATATAGTAATATGATTGTTTGGAATCTCTGTTGATAGGTTACTGATATTAAAGATATATATACTCTATACCTCTTTTATTATCGTGTAGTTCAACAGGAGAAATATCTCTACTCTGACAGTTTTTGTAGTCTTAAAGAATGTTTTACTGACAGGTGCAAAAATTGTGACTTTGGGTGCCATTAGGTACAACAGATTTATTTTCTGGTTGTAAAGTCCCCTTTCTCCCACATTTCCATGCATATTTGTTTAGGCCACAAACATTTAGCGTTAATTTCATAAAGTACACCTATACCACCATATGCAATAAAAATATTTATTAAATTAATACATTATTACCTAGTATATAATACGTACTTATCTACTATCTATTTTAAGCAAAAAGGATGATGATAATATCACGATACGAATGCATTTACTTTTCATATTGGATGTAGTTTGGAAATTTCCTGGTCACGTATTAGAATTAAGCAAAAAGCCCTACCCCATAAAATACGTTTATAATAAAATATTCGTAACCGTTTCATATAAAATGCGTGTAACTGAGACCATATCGAATGCCTCGTAGAAATCTCCAAACAAATCATTTTAATACGAAAAAGACAGAAATAAAAAAAATTTAAAGCAAATATGTTGTTACCTACCTCCTTTCTTAAAGGAAAAGATACGTTTAATTTTCTTCATTTTTGCACACTTGATAGCACTATCACTAGCATTACAAAAGTCGATTATCACAACACAATCACAGAACACACAGTCAATATATAAATTTATACATTTCTATAAAAAATATACATATATATTTTGAGCTGAGCTCGCGTTTATACATATTGTTTATTTTAATCTATCTTCATTCCATTTATGTTGTGTATACAATAAAGGATAAAAACCCCGAAAATAAAGCGCCTAACACATACGAAGTACTAGGAGAGAAGAAATCTTAAAGAGGTTGCGTAAACTCAACAATTCACACATATCCACCTCTTTCGTTCACTGGTAGCCTAGTACAATAATTGTGTTTATATTTTTAAGGATTGATTTACTAATAATAAAACAAGACAATCGCTACAACATTCTTTAACTGAATAACAGACTGGATCGAGATACACAATAGAAGATCTTTATGTAATTATTGTTTGTTGATACGGCGGTTTGCATAAACATGAAGTAAACGAAAACTTCTTTAGAGGAGTTTACGTAAATGATAGGCTTAGCTTAACCCGGGAGTTTACATATAATCTAAACAGATCAAAGAACTTAAAATCTTTAGTGTCGTATTTTGAAGAGAACTGAAGAAGCAATTAGGCGAGCTGGAGTTACAAAAAGGGCAAAAATGGAGATGCTTCTACCTTTTGTCGATATTAAATATTAAAAGAGGGAATACATACTTTCTCGGTCGTCCAACCGATTCATTATAACATTAGTTAAGACAACTAAAACAAATTACTTAAAGATCTAATTTACAGTGGTACTCAATTGCAAAACAAAACCCAAAATTGTACTAGGTCATGTCAACATCACCAACATTATAAAACGGGCAGATAAGGGATATTGCAAGAGTTTTACGCAACACCACGTGTGTAGTTTGTATGTCTGTGATATCTTTAAGCTGAAAATGCTAACCAACTTCGGATATGCGGGTTTTATGTAATGTAAGCCCGTATTGATTAACATTTGAATAGTTTTTGCGTGATTGGATACTATAAATGGTATTTTATGTTTATAGATAAATATAACTATTTTTAAATGAAAATATGGACTTGCGACGTAGTTTTATAAAATATAGTAAAAGTAGGAGTCGAATCAGATAAAGACATCAGAAGACGATTCTATGTAAACACAATAATATATATGAGATACATAATATATTATAATCTAATGCCGACACTTATATTAAGATATAAGGCAAAAATGGTAGATTGAAAGTTATAAATACTTTAATCTCAAACCAAAGTACTATATCAACAAATAATAAAAATATCGGAGCTAATTTCATTACAAATAATAGTCATAAAAATTAAAATTTAAATATCAAAATTGTAGAAAGCTTTTTTTACCAAATATATAAAACAAAATTTAGAATATTATTTTAGCATTGAAACTGTCATCTACAATAAACACACACGGCACTTTATCCAACACAACACACGTTATGAATAAATGCGTAAGTATCAAACTGTTACAATCACTAATTGCGACTGAGCGGTCGTAGGACCGAGTCCTTTTGTCGTACGTCCACTACTACGCTGCTACAATTTTGATACTGCGAATATTCTCTAAATACTGAAAATAAAATCACTGTTTAGTACTGTCTGTTTTTTCGTTAACTTCTTCTAAACTATGCAACGGATTTTAATACGGTTTTCAATAACGTTTCAATAGTCGAACTCAAAACGCGCCATCTTTCCTGGTTTTGACTGATTACAATCAGCTTTTTCCAGCCGACCGTTATATGCATAATAAATGCATATCCAGTACAGAAAAGCCAAAAAAATTAAAGATATCGTAAAAACAATAGACGATAATTCGCGTGCGAAGCCAAGACGTATACTAGTTAATCTATAAATCGGACCATTATACCTGTTTCTGATTTAATTATAAATTAGGAAACGAGACCGGTAAGCTGGTATACAAAACATCATTAAACTACATTGTCATCATTTCATATGATTTAAATCCTTTCTCACTAAGATATCCAGTTTTACTTGTTGTGATAAAAATAATGCGAATCAATAAAAACGAGTGTCTGGTCATCTATAACTTCAAATTTAAATATTAAATGAAATAATAATGTTGTTTGTTAATAATTATCTGGTAGAAGTAGTTCGCATCGTTTCGGCAACAGCTAGTTCTTAGATTTACACAATGAGACAGATAAATATAATAGAAAAATATTTCAAACAAAAATGTCACTAAAAAAATTTAAACTTTAATTAATATAGAAAATTTGAAATTAAGTTTTGGTAAACAGACTATTAACGGAGTATGATAATATGATTTAGCAGACAAAAAAAAACATCAGAAGATAAACAAAGACGAAAAACGCAATATAAATTCGTATAGTAATTATCAGTCGAAGAAAAATAGTTCTTCGACTGATAATTAATTGTACATTGTACATACATCTATATTTTATTTATTTCCAAAAAATTATATTATTATTTTTATGTAAGATCAAGATTATTTTAGCAGTATGCTGTCAAGATGCAATCACAAGCAGTAGATAAATTACGTTATCACCATTATTAAGTCGTTCATATTGACTGTATTAGATCGTTGCACGCTCAAGTGCTATTTATGGACTACTACTAGCTGTTATCCGTGGGTTTACTTGCGTTATATACTTATGTATTAAACCTGTGGAAATGAGGGATTTTACTGTGCAAAAAAGAGGGAAAAGGTGGATACTATTGAGTCCTTCAGATAGTCATAAGATAAATACATCTATCCTTTGGAATGATATCCGTCACTTCGGAAGAAAAAAAAAAAATTTTCATTTAATGGATAGGCTTATTTATTTTTAATTAGTAACTAATTAGATCAAATTAAACTAATTATTCATGCTTTTAGCAACCCAATTTCTATTTCACATAAGATTTAACAGGTGATTAATTAATTTTTCGTTGATCAGCCTCTCAGAAACTGGGAGTTAATAATATATTTATCAGTTTAGTAAATAACTTCTTACGGCGTAAATAAAAAAAGGTCTGTGATAGGCTGATTAAAATTGATAAAAGTATTCCTTAAGGACACAGACACCTATAGACGAAATTTAGTCTTTAATATACAAAAGCATACTCACAAATCATTGTCATACTTACTATGTCACACAATAGGACATTATAAACAATAGACATTATAAACTTACGGTAGTAGATCCACGCTGATTTCAGCATGAATGGGCCGGACCGTCCGGGGAAGTACTACCCTCTCATAGAAGATCGACTTAAGAGTAGTAGTATCCGTACTACTGCGTTTCGTTCGGTGAGTGAGAGCGCCGGAGGCCCAATTTCCCCCCTTTCCTCTTTCCTCACGTCCCTCATTTCCTTCCCCTAACCCCATTCCCAGCCGCCATAGTGGAGGCCACCATACCAGCAGTTTAAAACGATAGCTTTTGGTATAGTGGCCGCCACTTCTGGATTCCACTGACTGCTTACCATCAGGCGGGGTGGAGTCACTTTGGTAGGCTATACTATAAAAAAAAATAAAAAAAAAAAAAATAAAAAAAAAAAAAAATTACTCACTGCATATTAGCACGAGCGGTTACTTTCATTTGAATACTCAGAATAATCAAGTATCTATTCTTACTTCGTTGAAAAATAGATACTTGAATATCTAAGGAGTATGGATTAGCATGGACACTTCTATAGCATCTAGGTGTATACTTGTACGTAAATAATAAAATAAGAATGAAGACATGGCTGTGTTTGGTAAGTAAAACACAACCAAACAGTTGTCAGCCTAACCTAAGGAAGAATACCGAGATGGTAATTAAGCCTTCAGCTCTCTTATGAACAAAACAATAATAGTATGGAACTAATACTTTACGCAAATATATTTTATTATATACTAGCTGACCAGATTTTAAAAAACGAAACGATTTTCGGGACAAAAATTAGCCTATGTCCGACTCCGGCACCGAATGTATCTATACACCAATTTGCCGCGCCTTTTAGGCGCTGAGTGGTAACAAACACACACACACAAACTTTCACATTTATAATATTATTAAAGGGATTTAGTTATGTACCTACTTATTGACTCATTTTTCTAGTTTATTTATGCACCTGCTTCGACTTAATATCTCTGCATCACCCTATGGTAAACTAGTAGAGAATGCTCCAGGCATTAAGTCCGCCAATACATATTATTTGTATAAAATTGATGAAATAAATATTCTGTAGAGGGTAGAAAATACTTTCACGGTCGGTACTTTAATGCATCATATTTAACTAGTCGCCTTGTATGGCCACCCCCAGGCAAAAAGTTAGGGAAATTCCTATACCTACAGTCTGGAATTTATTTCTATTTTATAGTTAAACGCGTAGGTGGTATAAATTTCAATTTTACCTACACGAGAGCATACCGATTATTCAATTAAGGCAATGAAACACTCAGTTTCCTATATAATTGGTTTGCTATGAAACGTTTATTTTCGTTAGCGCTGTTAAGATCATATGAAATGATTGTAGTTCTATTAGACTGTTGTGTAATACACATCTATCATTATTTCAGCCAAGGTTATTGTAGTAAACTTGGGAGATTAAGGCCAAATAAATCTTTATGTTAGATCCAGATCTAACAAAAAATAAATTTTAAGGTTATTAACATAGGAAAGATAGTAGAAAGATGTGCTGCTATAATATTATTGCATAGGATTACCACTTTTAGAAGCTTATTGACTATTTATGACTGCACCGTTTGGTCTAGTGGTTGGTGTAACTGACTGCGACGCCGGGTGTCGTGGGTTCGATTCCCGCGGAAGGCAAATATTTGTGTGATGAACATTTGTATTTGTCTTTAGTTTGGGTGTTTTCTATGTATTCTAAGTATCTATTTACAAAAAAAAAGTACGTATATGTATTATATTTTAATATTTCAATTATCTAGTACCCATAACACTCAAGCTCTGCTTAGCTTGGGACTAGATGGCGATGTGTGATAGTGTCCACATATTATTTATTATTATTATTGAAAAGAATGGACACAAAAATATTGATTGATCTTTAATCATAACATTTTTACTCTAAAGCCGTAAATTTTAATATTTCCCCAGCTATATTAGATTATTTCATGTACCCTATTAGTATAGTATATTAATTGTAACTCATACAAAAAACTGTAATTATCTGGCGATTGAAAAGAGTGGCGTGAGTTTCTTGCCAGTTCTCTACCTCGCAGCGAACTGGCTGTAGGTTAATTAGCTGTCTTCATGTAATTTTGACTTTTCATTCGCATCATACTTTATGATCAAAATTAAATAAATGCTTTGAGTTTTTTTTTGGCAATTGACAAAAACTAATTTTATTTATAATAAACGAGAGTAATGTGTGATTGATCTTAACAGGATCACTTTATAGTATTTATACTCCGAAATATGTGTAGTCCTAAATAAATAATTGTTACTCACCTTCAGCCCTCGCCCGTCGCTCAAATTCGTCAAACAATCTGTTCACGTCATCAATCTCCCGTCTTAAACGTCGCAGTTGAGGGTCGGCAGGGTCTCCCTCTGCTAGTAACTTCTCAGCGTCCTCGTTCAAAGCACGTCTTATAGCTTGGCGCTGTTCAGCTCCCATGGCCACAAACTGTAGAGAGATAATGTGTTACTTCTCAATCTCACTCAGCTTATCGCAAGTCCTGCTGGACTTTTCTCCTAATTTGCGCCATAACAGTCAGTCCTCCGCCGATAATATATGTTACGTATACAGCATGTACTCTCAATTTAATCTACATTTTTATAAAGTGCCTTAGTGCCTTGAAGTGGATGTACTATGAAAAATATGTGAGTCGTATTTTTTGTCTTTAGCTTGTTCTATCATTGTACAGTAACACTGCTGGACTAAAGTCTCCTGAAATTCGTTAACACTTGCTGAGACAGTAAACAGTTATGGCCGCGATGACAATAAAACACCCATTGTGTTTCAATCTTTATTCTTTTAAATTTTTTTCAAACGTCTCAGTATAATACCAACCTGTTTACTGTCCCACTGCAGGGCAAATGTCTCTTCTCATATAGAGAAGGCACTAGCATTAATCACCACGCTTGCTCAAGGCGGATTGGCAATTTCAGACTTATAAGTTCAGGTTTCCTCACCATGTTTTCCTTCACCGTCAGTCAGAAATATCCAAGATAAACTTTTACCAAGCGGGTGCCTTATCCACTGGGCCTTTTCAACTTTTTTAACGTCCCAGTAATCGGTGTTTATTCCCTAGTAGACGAGTATTAATACCTTTATACCTTTATACCAATACATCAGGCAAACAGTGAGTCATAAAACAATTATTCCTAATTAAAAATAAAAACTTAGCTTAATCATCACATCGACCGTATCCACCTTTACGACCTACGCTACCTAAACATCGATTGCTCCTATAATAATATTTATAAACAACTTACTTGTGGGAAATCCCAGCCCTTCACGACTTTAATAGTCGCGAAAATCATGTTCTGTCTCATCCTAAGCTGCTTCCTCTGCCATAGTTGTATTACCTTTACAAACACGAACCATATTAGCACATATACTATAGAAGAACAGAAATACAATATGGCCGACAACATGTCCGTAAGAGACTATAATAAGTTAGTAATGATAGTGTTTGTTGATTTTATATTGGTTCGTAATATAGATAAGAAGTATTATTTAATAGGGATAGTTTTATCTAAATGAATATTGTTTGTTTAATTCGTATATATAAGTTAAGAAATTATATATCCATATCGGGTGTCGATATGTGTGTCCGTTCGTTTGTCACTAGATTGTTGTAAAATAAAAATTTACAATAGTCGTTAAAAAAAATACAATACAAATAATAGTTAATTAAAACACAGTAGTATTAGTTACTATAAAGATTTCAATTAGATCGAAGCGTAGAATTGGAAAAGAATGAAGAGGAAGGGAGGAGAAAAGGAAGGAGGAAAAGGGGGAGGGAAGGAAGGAGGAAAGGGAGCAAAGAGAGGAGAAAGATAGGGAAGAGAAGGAGGAAATGAAGGAAGTAAATATAAAGAGGAGAAAGATAGGGAAGAGAAGGAGGAAATGAAGGAAGTAAATATAAAGAGGAGAACGGGAGAGGGAAGGAGGAATAAGATGATATAAGGAGGAATAGTGAGGAAAAAAGGGGAATAAAAAGCAAAAGAAGGAAGAAGAAATAGGAGGAAGAAGGTAGAATAACAATGTAGGAAAAAGAATGAGGAAAAAAGACAAAGAATGAGGAAGGAGGAAAAGGGAGAAAAATGAAAATAGGAGATCGATTGTACTCACTCTATCGTAACCCTGCCTGAGCCGAGCAGCAGCGTCGATGGCGTCCTGGCACGGCGGCGGCAGCGCCAGCACGGCGCCCGGCAGCGCCGCCTCCGTGCCCGCGCCGCCCGCGCGCACGCGCCAGCGCGACCGCGCGCTCGTGTCCAGCACCGTCACCACCGTGCCCTTCTCGATAGCCACCTTACACAACGAATGCACCAAACCGTTTTTAAATTTGAAAATAAAAACAAATCATGTGAATTTCAAAAAATGAAAGAAAACAAATTATTTTGATATAAGCACACAACACATACAAAAAACCGAAAAATACTAAAAAAAGAAGAAAAAAACATTACATAAAAACTCGGAATAAAACAGACCGGGTTGAACTCATCTGACAGCACGAAACTGCACTTTATACATTATATGCGTACAATATAGAAGCATCGTCGCTCTTATCGCTTTAATAAATGACGATTTACTAGAGCGAGTAAAAGCGACGGATCGTCGACAGTCAACCCTTAGCTGTAGCCTATTAGGGACAATCTTCCATGCCAACGAATGAAATCAATTCTCATAGCATGAAAGACAACGCATCAAATGTAAAAATAAAAATAGTCACTGTTGATTGGTAATGTTGTTTTCACTACACACGAAATAAATCTAACAGACAGTTTAATTGAAACTCCATATAGCTTGACCTGAGGCCCTAGACAAGCGGCATAGATATCTATAATATTCATAGAATAGATTACAAAATGTATGGGTTTGACATAATCTTACGCTAACATTGCGTAAGCTTAAGTCAATCCCATACATTTTTATCTATTCTATGAATAGAATAGAAATCTATGCCACTTGTCTAGGGCCTCTGATAACGCAAATTACGTGCGAACAGTATATATATTTATGTACTGTTTAAATTTACATTATTATTAACATTTCTGAAAAGGTTGTTTAATATAATTATATTAATGTAAATTACTTTGTAAAATAGGTTAGTGAAATACTATACCTATCTGGGCAAAAGCTCAATATAAAAGCTTTATGTAAGTACTACATTTGTTGTTCGATCACAAATGTATGTTTATATGTTTATCTACACTTACCATAATAATATTAAATTGTGCAGGTTTATATAATGTTATTTTTGTATTTTTTGTAAGAACATTTAAAAGTTAATGTCTTGTCGGCGTCTGCGTCTGAGTGACACTCCTTGTGGTTGGCACTGAAAATCAGTTCTGGGTTGGGTACGTAATGCTTAACCCAGTATTTTGCTGAGTGTCTGACCAATTTGTGTTTAATCGCGGCGTACTCACATAAATTGTAATGTCGCATGTTCTTTTTTTTTTATCTTTAATTTAATGGCGCAAATAACACGTGGTGCCACGTCAAGTAAATTAAACATGAGTCTTAGAGCTCATCTCTTTTTGACAGTTTTGACACCGTTCAAAAACACATCACTTAAAAATAGTGTTACCACTGTTTGTTTTATCTACACTTACTAAATTATCTATTACTTATGTTATTTTACCTTTGTCATAAGTAATTTAAATAGAAATGAGATATTTTATGCTTTTCTTTATTTTATTTTTTTTATTATCTTTTATTTTATGTACGTCGTGATTTTTTGCACAATAAATGCTTTTCTTTCTTTCTTTCTTTCTTTAATATACGAGATACTAGAGGCTCAGACATTCCGTCCACATACAAACGTGCAATTTGCCACTAATTCGCGTCATCTGGACAAGCTCTTAAAGTCAACTGCTGAATAAAATTCTTCTTCCATGAAAATATCTTAAAGTACAATAGATATTTAAAAAGCCATGACTCACATTAGCATGCTTATACGCGCACACAGTCTCGGCCCTGAGCGGGCGCGTGACGGGCGCGCGCCGCAGCTTGACGGGGCGCACGTCCTGCGCGCCCTCCACCAGCCGCGCCACCACGCCGCCGTGCGCGTTCAACTCTTCGCGGAGTTCCTGCATGCCCTTGAGGAGACGTTCTCCCTGGTCCAAGGTAAACTCCGATTGGGAGAATGTGGTGTTCAGAGCTTCTTCGCGTCTGTAAAAAAAGTTTTAATTTAGGTTTGAGTTACATTTTTTACAAAATCAATATTCAGAAAAGGCCGGATCGTATCCTACGTAAGTGACTCCACTCTGTCTACTGGTAAATACTGTTATTGAAGTCCAAAAGTGATGACACCTTTTGCAAAAGCCATTATGTCAAACTGCTGGTTTGCTGTATGAGATACTTTTTCACGTCGCACTTAAATGTTACTGATTTTGCGCTTACTGTATTACGCCAAAAATACGCAAGTTACCAACTAAATGAAGAATCCAACGTACAATATCATCAAGTTAACGCCACTTCAATAATTAACCCTAAGGGGAATAGTCTAGATATAATTTTGCTAGAGTTTACTTACTTCTGTATCCATTTCTCAGCTTCCTTGACCTCTTCGAAGAAGTTATGGTACTGGGTGGTGTGCTTTAAATGTGTCTCGAGGCACAGTGTGAGCTGTAGCACCCAAGCCCATTGGGATTGCATCACCTAGAACAAAACATCAAGATTAAAAAAGGTCACTACGTAAGTATTTCTACAGAAAATCTCTAGTAAGTATATCTACAGGATCCTCGGCGCGGTGTAACGATAGTTGTGAAACAACCAAGTTAGCAGCCATATCAAAGCGTGCAAACAAATTTGAAATTCATATTAAAACCGAAGAAATTCCGAATACACAAATAAAGTCTACTATCCCTTACAGTAAAAGAATGCATCATCTGTCTATACATAAAGGATACTTCCATTAATTATAAATCAACCTTATTTGCTTACTAATAAAGTCTTGTTTACCTGTAAGTGTGCTTCAATAGTCTTGGTAGCGGGATGATGTTGTGCGATGAGCGCCTCTCCGCGGTCGATCACGTTGCTAAACTGTAGTTCACGCTTCTCCAATGATGACATCAGTTGCTGTAAGAAAATGATACTTATGTTATATAGGATAAAGCTGATTTTTGTTTAAAAGCTAAGCATTTTATTTTTGATGAAATATCTGTTACTTGTATTTTTATTTGTTTGATATTTTGGTCGTATTTCTTTCTATCTATACATAAAAGTCACTGACTACATAACACACGACATCATCAAATAACATATTTTGATTTACAATGATAACATGCTTATGACCTACCTTATAAATTAAATGAAAAAGCACACTGATTAAATAAAATGGCAACGAAATATAATTAACCAACTTATTACAAATAATTGTATAAACTAACCTCTCTATCGTCTCCAAACGAATGCTTGTGAACAAATTAATTGTAAACTTAGTGTTAAAAATAACATTCTATAACACTTCACACATGAGTTCTATGAGTTATGGGGTTCAACCAAAAATATCCTCTTAACAGATTCCGCATCATGGCAATAGACACGCACAACTCATGCCGGTATTCGCTAGCATAAAAACTGACTACAGACACCACAATTGGTCCATTTCTGTGCAATTGTTGACCTTGAAATAGCCAATCACAGAGCAGCTTTTACGTTTTGCGCATGCCTCTTGTTTCTTATTTTTGTAAGCTCGACTTAGAACTAATTAATGTTAATGCGGTATCTATTAAGGAGTAATCTATGTATAGGTTTTATGAGTGGGTTATATGGTTCAAACTTATGGATACTTGCAAGTAGTTGTAGTTATGACTTGAACTTGCGAGTAGTTGAAATTGGGCTTGTTTATCTTATAGACAGTTTGGTTTCGAATTGGGTGTAGAAATATTGAGTTTACCAAATGCCAATACTTAATGTAAGGCAATATAGGCTGACTCTATTTACATAGAGCCTTATTGAACTGCCTTTGAACGGTAGTAGCTAGATGGTTTGTTAGTCGTAAGAAAATGATGGCTATAAAATACTGCATATTTCTTAAATGATAAACGTGTACTGCTATTTCAAACGTAAACTGTAACTGTAACAAAATGGCGATTAAAATAGATGACCTAAGTGGTCATTTGGCAGACTTTTTTTGTTATTTTAATTTAAATCAGTGTCATTTATGTGATCTAAATGCATAAATTAGTTTGAATTTAAATGTAAGAACTGCTTACCTCATAATAATGCTGTACAGCCGGCAGGTTGATGTGAGGGTCTGCCCAGTCGCGGGACAGTTCCACTTGTTCCTTCTCGTTGAGCCAGTTTAGTTCAGCTGTGGCGGATTGTAGGAAGTCTTGGAGCGCGTCTAAGTCCGACATGCTGTGAAGAGAAATAGACTTTATTAGTCAGTAAATAGAGACGATTTTCATATACATCATCACCAGTGATCGGAGTAGGTAGATTGAAATGGGGTCATTGATCCGAAACGTATATATTAATATGGACATTCCTCCGGAATTGGTGGATTATTAAAAAAAACCGGAACTTATGTAGGAATTTTATTCTGCCAGAGTGGAAGGAGTCATTTGATGATTTGCCATCCTCAAAAAAAGGTAGGAATTGTAATAAAATGAGCAATATTATTCTTTATTATTCTTCATATTTTTTTTAACGGCACACAGTCACGATTTGACAAAACCCAACGACCAATCAGAACAAAGGATCATGGGTGGTACAATAACCGGTTATCAGAACAATGCGTACGCCCGCCGACGACATGCCAGGTAGCTCACTCGTTTACTTCGGTTCGTAGAGTGCGCATCTTTGTTTGTTACTGTGTTGTGAAAACGTTACTTGACCCTGGCTTGTGTACATACTGACTTCTGGAATCTGCTCTAAACCACGATTTGGCTCGAATATACGGACTCAGATTTTTCACTATTGAATTGGATCTACATATTTAAACCAAGCTTTGGTAAGTAATATTTTACTAGTTACAAGGAGTATAAAGCATGTTTGGATGTACTATAAGAATATTTTTAGTATTGTGTTTGTTCGCTTAACCTGCTGAACATACCATGAGTCTTAATATTGTTAAATCTTTAATAGAGTATGAACCAGTGAGCTTAGTGCGAAACAAAATTATGATATTCTAGTAATGTAGTCGCAATTCAGCTAACTCCACTATTAACCGACATTTTACTATAATCCGTATATAATTTGAATGCCCCGTGTCCTCTTGCAATGTATTGGTAAAATAAATTACTATAAGCCTTATCTACTTCTCTACAAAATATTCTACGTAACAAGCCCTTTCATTTGATACCCATATTGATGGAATTTAAAAAAAAAAATAAGTTGTCCGCCATCTTGTAGCGGCAGCCATTTTGGATTGACAATAATATTGAATATACATAATTGTATTGTCACCAGAATCAAAGGCGAATACCAAATTTTAGATCAATCGGTTGACAGGAAGAGGGTGAAATTTCAATGATTAAATTTAATCCACGAAAAATAAAACAAACGGAGTAAGCTAAATAAACTAAATAAAATGTAATTTTTTCATGTCTTTGTTTTAGGTGATATATACGAGGTTCCATCTCTAAAACAAAGTTCAGATATGGCAAACGTCAAGGCTGAAGCTGTAGAAAAATGGATATCCGGTCATCTCGAACTACTTTACGATCACGCTAGTGGTACAATATACTGTTCAAAATGTGAAAGCCATTTGAAAACCATAAATAAAGGAAACGTTAAAAGACATATCGAAGGAGCAGTACACCAGGGAAAGTTTAAGCGGCCCGAAGAGGAATTTTATTTCGAACTTATAAAATTTCTCATTTTGTGCAATATTCCGTGGTCTCAGATGAAAAATTCTACTTTTCAAGATTTCTTTAAAAAATATATGTGTAGTACCTGTTGTTGTACGTGTACTAATCGTACTCTGCCAGATGAATCACAGTTACGGAAAGTTTACTTGGACAAGTTTTTTAAGAATAAAATCAATTCGATTCGGCAAAATTATAAAAATGAGAAACTATGGATATCATTAGATGAAACGACGGACTTTTTAGGTCGCTATATAGTCAATTTTTTAATAAAACCATTACATCCTAGCAATTTGACTAGACCTTATTTGGTAGCATGTAAAATGCTAACTGTAGTTAATGGACAAACAATCACGCAATTTGTGTTAGAATGTTTGGAAAACTTTTGGGAAGATTCTTTTGAATCGAAGGTAGGTAACATTCTTGTCCTCTGCACTGATAGCGTTGCATATATGCTGTCTGTAGGACGAAATTTAAAACAATACTTACCTGAAATGAAGCACGTAACATGTTTGGCGCACTCTCTTCATCGCGTATCTGAGCAAATTAGGTTAGAATATCACGATGTTAACATTTTAATAGCAAATGTTAAAAAGGTATTTTTGAAAGCCCCAAGTAGAGTCAAAATTTTAAAAGAAAAATATCCAGATTTGCCGCTACCTCCCCAACCAGTTGTTACAAGATGGGGCACTTGGTTAGAGGCAGCATTTTATTACGCTCAAAACTTTGAAAAATAAAAGAAGTATTATCTTGTTTAAGCAGCTCTGATGCGGTATCTATTCGAGAGGCAAAAAATATTATAGAAAAAGAAAATTTAAAAGAAGATTTAAATTACATTAAAGACAATTATTTTATAATTCATTTGTCTTTAAAAGAATTGCAAAAGCATAATTTATCGTTGACAGATTCACTTTTAGCATTTGACAACGTCAGAGATGCTATAAATCAGTGCAATTCAGAAAATATAAAAAATAAAATAGAACGTGTTATGGAACGAAACCCAGATTTAGACACACTTAGAGAATATAGTGAGGCCATTGAAAAAAATGAAGCACATAATTTAATACCTTTTTTAAAATTTGCTCCTTTGACATCGTCAGATGTAGAACGGTCTTTTTCCATTTATAAATGTACTTTAGATGTTAAAAGAAATAGGTTGAAAATAGAAAATATAGAGAAACTCATAGTTATATATTTTAATTGTAAAGATCAGGATTACCAGGATGCTGACATTGTAATCGATGAAGATTAAAAATGTGAATAAATGTAAAATGTACATATTTAACAATAAACAATGTTGATTTTTATCTTTTTTCTTTATTCTACCCCTTTTTTTTGTTCCTAAAATCTGACTAAAATCGACCTGTTCCTTCGTATGCCCTTTACGTTTCAGAGTCGTGGTGCATCCTTAGAACAGTCTCACGACCCCAGCAGGCATTGGCCCTCTATGGGGCCCCGTCATTTATTCTACCCTTAATGCAAATTACCATGACCCCTATGAAAATATTTAAATTTAAGTGCAACAATTTATGTCTATCTATAAAAGTTCTAGCCATAAAAGGCTAAAAATAAAAAAATAAAAATTAAAGCTTCGATCAGAATTCGATTGTTTTTATTATTCAACAGATAAATAATGAATTAATTTAGTTTTGATACCTTCCTTTAAATTTTGAATTGAGTAGGAATAATATCACTACCAACATTAACAATATTTAATTGAATCCGGAAATACCGGAATTACTTTCCGGGAAAATGGCTTATCCATGTTATTCTTTCTGTGTGCATTTATGATACAAGTACCAAAAATCAATCTACCTACTCCGATCACTGATCATCACATATAATAGATAATAATTACGTATGACTTTTATATTCAACCGGTTTCGTATCCGCAATTTCGCGCATAAGAAATAGATACCTTTGAAGATCACAATGAACATTAACAATTTTTTTTCGTTTACGTTTTTACTCGTCGAATAATAGAGAGTATATTTTCTTTCATGACCCTTTGAAGACTTTTTGAAGTATAAGCATTTATATAGAATTTCTTGAAGAAGGCATACATGCTTTTCCTCATACTTTACACGATGTTATTCTTACCGTTTAGTGCTAGTAGATAATAGTTCAGCATACAACTTCTGCAGTTGACTGAGGTGTTGGTTGTATAAGTTCAGCTCTTCGCCGGTAAAGTTCGCGCGGTTGTGCACGCATTGTTCTACCTAAGCAAACAAGATAACAATATTGTTAATATTATATATTATTTTTGCGCATATAGTAAGGGAAAAGGTAGAAAAACGTTTGCATTAATTCAAACTAGTCAGTCAGTTACAAAATAATGTTTTTTAGACTCCGGATTTAAAAAAAAAACGTTACTTAATTTAAAATGGCCTTTAAGAGCACAATAAAGAGAAATTACGTTTGACGCTGTGCTCGTATGGCGATCATTGTGCCCGACGAGGTTCGATATTTTAATGTGCATTAAATCGTGTGAAGGTTTCATATATTTTGTATGAAATAAAAATGAACTGATGAGATGCTTGCACCGTTATTTTCGTGTTTTGTGTCTTATATGAACATTTTACTTAAAAGTTTACTTAAAGTTAACTGGCCTTTTAGTATTGGGATATATATTAAGTACATACCTTAGAGTGGAACATGTCGATCTGCTTATGTTCTTTCTGGTGTTTATCCAGCTCATGTTGTACTGTCGGCAGATCCGAACCGTAGTCGGACTCGTGAAGCTTTTTCTATAATTAACAAATAAATCAGTTATTAGTAAATTGACCCAAAGATGTCTGCTAAGAACACTGCTGAGGCAGGAAAAATCAGATTCACTTACCAATTTCTCCTTACACCACCTGGTTGCTTCACTGAGCTGTTGGAACTTGGGGTCGGCGTCATGGACCCGGGTCTCTAGCACCGTGCGTGTCTCGCGTCGCACTGTGGTCTGTTGGACCGGCATGCGGACGGAGGATAGGCGAGGAAGAAGACGGCCTGTGAACGCTTGACGTGCGTTCAGCCAACGATCGTGTACTTGTTGAACGCTGGAAATAAGACAATAATACAAATTTAGTTAGTTCTCCTATTAATGGGGTAAGCAGAGACTATAGATGGTGATTAACTTATGAACATTTTCTGTAAACGTTGCAGAAACCATGTTGTAACACAACCAAGCCGGTCTGACCGTACAAAGAACAAAAGGAAGAGGATAGAAGGAAAACTAATACTTTACGTCGATATCCTTAAAAGAGTCTTAGACCCCTTGCAATAAATTAAAAAGATAGCAACATCGATTATAAGCATTAATAACAATTCATATTGAAAGCATTAGACTGTGAACCGGATATATCAAACTAAGAAAGGGTAAGCAGTAGACCGTAACGATTTATTTGTATGATCGACTAATAAATTATTTGTTTATACTACTTTACAGTTACGAATACTAATCATCTTTGGCAACATTTTTATTCAGTTTAGATGGTAAACATGTATATATTTTAATACTAGTCTTTATTGTTATCTATGGACATGAGAAAGCGGAGGACTCATGAAAATAATTTTGTTTGAAATGAAAAAGGACATTGATCTGTAAAAGTACGGCTGTGATTAGTCGATTTCAAAACGCGGGACGTTTGATACTAATAAATTTTTGCGAACACTTTCGTTAATAGCGCTAACGTTTGGCGAGTGAGAACAAGCCGTCGCTGTCAAGTGATTTTTTTTTTTTTTTATTGCCGGCAGTGGACGAGCAAACAGCCCACGTGGGAATTGTTATCTTTCGCTCATGGACGACTCCCTAGCATTGCTTTTGCAATGCCACGGACTCTGCGAAGCCGTTGCTTAACGTAAATACAGTGGGATAGGTGAAAAGAGTGAAAAGGAGATGAGAAAAGGGAAGAAATTGGGCCACCGGCACTCCGGCACCAAACGAGGCCGCAATAGTACTTCTATGGGAGGGTAGCACTTCCCCGGTCGATCCGGCCCATTCATGCTGAAACCAGCGTGGATCTACTACCGTGAAAACCTGATATGATAAAAAGAAAAAAAAAAGAAAGAAAGAAATATGAGTGTCTTTAACAGCACTTACCGTCGATGCAAGTCAGCGGCCTGCGGGTACCTCCCGTCCCTGAGCACGTGCGTGTCCTGGAACATCTCCTGTATGGAGTGCTCCATGGCGCGCAGCTGCTGCTCGATCTGCTCGGCGGCGAGCTTGGCGTCGGCGGGGTGCACGCCGCGCTCCACTCGACGGATCTCGCTCTCTATGTGACGCTCTACGCTGTCGAGACCGCCTTCTGTTTGTTTTATATCCCTGTAGAAGAAAAGTAAGGACCATGCGTAGGTATCAAGATAAAAAGTAGCCTTTATTACTAAGCGATAATGTAGCATTTTATTAGTGAAAGAATTTTTAAAATAGGTAAAGTAATTTTGGAGTTTATTTGTTGCAAACAAAATATAAAATTTTCTTTTTAATATTAGTGTTGATAAAGTTTGAAGCACTTTAAGTAGAAAATTGAGGTGTCAATTAGGAATTCATCATCATATTATATCAGTCGAAAGACGTCCACTGCAAGACATAAGCCTCTTCAAACTTTCGCCACTGTGAGCCACCTTCATCCATCGGTTGCTCGCCAACCTTATCAGGTTATCGATCCACCTTGTGAGGAGTCTGCTAACACTGCGTCTTCCGGTTCTTGGTCGCCAATCTAGTACTTTTCTGCCCAACGGCCAATTTTGTAAAGCAACTCTGCGAGCTATATCAGTGCAGTGTGTATACCTATGCAACTTCTCAGCGAGTCTCTGCAGCCGCTCGAGCCGTCGTATCTCGTCGGTGAGGTCTCGCTCGCGCTCCTGCTGCGCCATGAGCAGGCGCGCCCACACCTGCTCCAGCGCGTCTGGCCGGAGAGTGGGCTCGATGTCGCACTCGCCTACTGATTCGAAGTATTTCTGTACAACCAAACAGTAAAATTTAATAACAGCTCCAAACTTCCAAAAATAGTAAGTATAGTATATGGCAAACATCATGAACAATGACGTTGGATGCGCAGATTTCAGTTTTGGGTCTTTTTAGCGCCAAGTGGGGAGCGGAATGCAACGAAGGCACGCATTCTATTGACCACGCTATTGGTAGATCACTAAATGACACTTGCGTGCCTGGCGTTAAGAGTTTCGCGCATGTGCACGGAAATGCACATGCGCGAACTGAAACTGCTAGTGTTCAAGTTGATTGCCGGGTACTTAATAGTGCATACCTCTAATTCCCTGTAATGATGGAAGAGCTTCTGTTTCTCCCTCTGTTTGAGCGGCACCTCCTCTTGGCGGAACCGCGTGCTCTCACTGAGCAGCTTCTTCATTTCGATTAAAGTTGATGGGAAAGCACGGTCCTATAATAACAATATAATTTTAGTGAAGAAAAACCCTGATAAGAAATAACATCTCAATTCTGTAGCACAAGTTAAAGAAAAATAAACCTAAAGAGTGATTTCATATAGACGATTTTGCGATATATTGTTTCTTCTAGATATCTCTTTCTTCCTTAACGCAGCAGACTTAAGTATAACACCTTGCCATCTATTTCTTTAAACTGTGGTACAGCCGGCAAAGAAGTTTACTAACTCCTTGGTAGGCTGCAACCTTAACTTCTTTGCCGTGTATACCATGCGTCTATCACACCATGTACATTTACCTGCATGAGGGCACACTTCTCGTGCAACCAGGCGCGATGTTGCGCGGCCTGCTCGGTGTAAGCGGCGGCCCGTCGTTGTGACTCGGCGTCGAATAGCGGGTGCACCGCAGGCGGCTCGGGGAACGTCTCATATAGAGACGATATGTACGTAATGAGGGATTTCTCATCAGGCTCGTGAGTATCCACATCTGTAACAAATAAATTTTAATATTAGTTAAATGCATAAATAAGAACTGTGATTTTCGTTCCAGTATATACAACTACCCCATCCTTTTCCTGGGGTTGCATGAGAGGCGCCTAAAGCTTACCAGGTAACGAGCAGCTGCGACTTAACAAACAAAAGCTGCCCCTATAATCTTCAAACTAATAGTTTAAAAACTTGCGTTTTATTCACTCTTTTGATGACGAACCTACCCTTACGTCAGCGAACTGGTTGTAGGTTAATTGGCGGACATTTTGTAGTTTTTAACGTTCAAGTGTTAATTTAATTAACCAAAAAAATAAACATCTTATGATTTTGATTTTGATGGAGTATGTTTGCTTGAAGTATCCTTTTATTTGTTTTTAATTTGATTGCCTAGAATTACGAGACATATGTGGGATGAGACAACGACTCACTAAACTCCATAGCAAGTATTATTCTGTATTTGTGTGTCCAAATAAACCGTTTCTTTCTTTTTATTCGCTAGTCATAGACCTCGGGTTCTTCTCCGGCTCCATAGATCTTCCATCAGTACAATGGTAATGCTAACGCAGTAATTCATACTTTAGATGCGAAAGTAACTCTGTCTGTCTGTCTGTTACGCTTTAACGCCTAAACCGCTGAATCGATTTTGATGAAATTTGGTATTGAGATATTAGACCTCGGGGAACAACATAGGCTATGTTCTATCGCGAATAAATGGCTTGAAGGGGTTGAAATAGGGAATAAAAGTTTGTATGAAAAATCGTCAATTTAGATAGAGATATAACCGACATTCCCGCGGGCAGAGCTTCGGGCAACAGCTAGTATCTAACATATTTTGTCACAAAACTATTGTTTTATCAGAGGATCGCACATACAGCGAGGCACTTATTATTTACGCTACGCAGACTGACATGTAATTATGCCTTTGTCTTGTGTTTTACTTTGAAATGTAGTGTTATTATTAATACCCCGTATTCACTATCAGTTGAGGTAACAAGCAGAATGGCCTAGGGCGTCCAGTAATAATAATAATAATAATAATAATATTCTACCACATTCACACAACGCCATCTAGCCCCAAATTAAGTAATTATATTTGCTTGTGTTATGGGTACTAAACAACTGATAATTATACTACTTATATAATTTTTTTTTGTAAATACATAATACATACATATTATAGATAAATTACACCCAGACCGATTTTCAGGATAAAAATAGCCTTTGTCCGTCTCCGGCATCGAATCCATCTACATACCAATTTTTATCAAAATTGGTTCAGACGTTTAGGCTCTGAGTGGTAACAAACACACACACACACATACAGTAAGATTAGATTTTAATTCAGGAACATAATAATTAATTTTGTAATTATAGTAAGTACTAAAATAGTTAATAACTTGTAAGGATAATGATACTGTAATACAACAATATAATTTAAATACCATAAAAGTATATTATTATTATAGAAATATTTAAAAGTAAAACATAGCGTAGAAACTTTTTAATCATCAAAACATAACTTACTAATTAACGAAAGTAACCACTTGTCTTTCAAATTCGTCTACTTACAATTAAGGCGGCGTTGCCTGACACATAAATCTATGTGCAAATCATGACGTCATACCTGTACAGTGTAGTACAGGTTGTATATAGAACAATGGATCGTAAAGCACCTTACATTGAACACGAGCCTACGAACTGAGTCTGATATATTTATTATATTAATCGTTTTATTTAATTCTGGTCTTTTATGGGAGCAATGATATCGTTGCTATGCGAGAATCAACTTTAATACTTCTTCTTTATCTTCCGTGGTGTGTGTCATAAATAAGATAGAGTGAATTTAAGTTTGCCCAAAGGCAAGGCAGAATTCCTCAGTTCAAGAACTTTGGAAAAGTTTATATTCTCTCTAGATATAATTAAAAAGAGATATTATTTATAGAGAAAGCAATGCAAAAGCGAGTGTTTCGCAATTTCACAACACACTACAAAGGCGTGTGCTGTGGCCACACTCACTCCGATGATCAATATTGACTGAAAACACATAGAATAATAATATCTACAGCGCGTATTTTTTGCGTTTGCTTCACTAACGAGCAGCAGTCCAACCAGATGTTCCTTTCACCATTATGATCATTTAATTACAATAAACTCACTGAATACTAAAATATAAAAGCGCAAGGTGACATAAGTGAATAATAGTCCAATTACCCCCAGTGTAATTGCATTAAAGGTTAAGGTGGTTCCGACGAAATTTCGCCGAAATCCGCGACTTTCATCTCGATATTTAGTAGATTTTAATGCTATTTATTCATTTTGTTTTTTGCCTACAATATACTTTGATTCATGAACTTTAGAATAGTAGAAGAATTATTTACAATAATTGAGTATATAACTTATACTAACGATATTAAAACAACGTGATTTCACTTATATCGAAATATTACTTTGTAATTACTATAGTTATAAATATAAAAGTTATATTGAATCAACCGGAATAAACCAAATGTCAACTCTATAGATTTATTTCATTTATTAGGATAATGTTTCAATAGTTATTGATAATTTGGCTGAATCAGCGTCGCAGGGGCTCTGCGCGGGCGACGGGAGGCAGAGCGGCAGAGCGGCGCAAGCCCTTTTGACGGACGGACGTATGCGGTTTTTTTAAAAATTATTTACGTAATTCAATAATTGCAAATAAATAATATCAAAAAAAAAAATATTGTGTGGATAGATTTAGTGTTGCAAATAAATTATATTAGTTATTTAGATTTTTTTAGTGTATTAAATACATAGGTATTTACCTACATTTATTATTATTTTTCATCAAAATGACTAAAATTTCACGACTGAAACAAATACAAATGCAAAAGATTCAACACATGAATATCCTGTAAGTAGGTGTATACCTACCTTCATATTTTTAGTAAAATACCTTCTTTGAGATACTTACCTAGGATATCCTTTAATTATGTTTAGTTCCACGTAAACTAGGTAGCAGGTGGTGAGCCTATTGTCGCTCATGATAAGATCAAGGCAACACCGGGCCTCAAGAATCAGTAAATTTCTGCTGTTATATACCCTAGGGATATGAATATGAGCTTGCTACAATATTTTCTATGTCTACTATCATTTCGAACTAGGTGTGTGGTAGGTGGGCACATGAGTAAAATATCTAACTTGGATATTTACTCATGTAGCAAGGGCGCTTTCCGATTCCGACCGACATGTACGAGGTGCTTCGGTCGGAACACGAACGTCGGCGTCGGTCGTACAACTAGCATAGAACTCAAATTACAATGATTATACGTGAGATGCGTCGGTTTGCGACCTAGTTAGGTACCTACACAAAACAACCATACACGCTGCTGTTAGGTACCTAACTATCTACGTTATCTTGCACGAGCATAAATACCTATACATTCTATATATACATACGGTGTGTACTTGAATATTCTATCGGTAAGTAATGCCGATAAAATATTCAAGTATTTACCTCGTTAGATTTTTTTTCATGAGCTGATAAAATCAGTGATAAGATACTAGGCTAAAGTAAATACCTACCCTTCTACTTTCAATGCATCTTATTTTGATTTATTTATTTGATTGCAAGAAAGGAAGAAAAAAAAGGCTTTACAAAACGTCTTAGTCTCTAACCAAACTAAAATATTTGAAGACTGTGAAATTATCACAATTAGGTAAATTAAAAATCCTACTCTCTGTTCCTTTATTATCGTACTATATGAATTTTTAATCCTAAAATTAAATAATATATTGTTGAGTGCCTACTGGACATAACAAAACTAATACCGTATTTTTCGAGTGATAGGTGTATGTAGAAAGTAATAGACCCGGCACGGTGGCACAGTATAAAGAATTCTACTCTTTTTTGTACAGTCTTTACCTAACTAGGTAAAGGCAAAATAATTATGTTTGAGCACTCTATGTATGTATGTATGTATCTTTATTATATTATATTATATATAAACTTATTGTAAAATGTTTGTATGCCTTGTATGTAGGCAAAACATAGCGCACTATTTTTATGATCTCAAGACCTTTGTTATGTACCTACGTTAACAAATAAAATTTCTGATTTCTGATTTCTGATTATAAGTGTATGTACTGTAAAACTACCCCGTGACGTCGTCCGCATGGATCCGTTACTTAGCGATAATATTACATTAGTTCTACTTTACCGATTTTGCATTATATTATACATTTACAATACTGCAATATGTACGTACATACATATATATGTATGTACACATATATTTGTATGTACATATTGCAGTAATCTATACTTATAATGAATCTCTAGCGAGGTAATTTTCACGGTACATCCAAATCACTCAAACTGTGGGTACAATGCGTCTACTTTGGAAATTGTTCGTGTTACTTATTTTGCTAAGGGTACATGATATTGTGTACCTTACGTACGGGCACTTACTAGAAGATAATCAACATAGGAATGATGACGCTTTGTTTAAAGCATGTGTAACTGAAAATCCTTATCAGCTCCATCATTTGAATTCAGTTTTGCTGGTGTATGGTGCTGTTTCAAATTCAGTGCAGTGGTGGCCATACAGAGTAAAGATACTGTGGGAGAAAAAAGGAAATAAAGAGGACCGAGGAGGTAACTATGCCTTCGGACCACTGATTTTCAGACAAAACTTACATTTTACGTCGTTATGTACATGTTAAATGCACATCTCCAGCCAAACCGTCCCGCTTATTCTAAAAGATCTACTCCCGTAAAATGTTTGCTGGCTATACAATATACAGAACGATTTACTGAAGTTATATCCAGATGAACCGAAAATAAATAAGGAAAATGAAAATATGTTAATTCATATAGGTTAATTAAATTAACACTTATGAACGTTAAAATTTACAAAATGACAGCAAATTAACCTACAACCAGTTCGCTGACAAACTGAAAAACAATTTTAAAAGAATTTTAAGAAGAAGAATTGAAGAACTGGCAAGAAACTCAGGTCACTCTTTTTAATCGCCAGGTTATTACAATTTTTGTAAGTTACAGTTTCAAGTAGCATGCAAAGTGACACAGGCAATACACTTAACTCTATAGGTAATTAAATACTTACAGCTTTCTATGTTGCAAAGAAAAAATAAAAAGTAAAATGTGTGCTTTACAGGCTGCCTCAATTTGCATATTGCTACAAAAGGTAAAGGCAACATGTGAACTGTAATAAATGTTTCTATGTAAGTATTATATAAACTGTTAATATTCGATATAAGTATAAAGTAAGATGAACTTAATTTACCACAGGAGTTCACAATGTACATTGTGAACACCTCTATTTCACAAATCACAATGTATAATTTTAATAATACTAAGTATACAATTTTAACAAAACAATACAAAATGTGTACTTAACTGTACAATTATGGCTCGGGCATTATGTCATATATAATTAATACAAAAAAAAATCATTTTATGTCAAAATGTATCAATAAGCGAGATTACAGGATGGAAATAAATTATGAATCATTTAGTATAATATTCTGTATACATCTTTGCTCGAGACAGAACAGCGTTTTGTTTCGATTAGATTCGTGTTCGTAGAGTAGATAATCCTTCTACTGATTTGGCTGCGCGATAGAAGCCTTATTATAAAGGATGAATTTACTATGGCAAACTGTAAAGCGCTAAAAGCAGTGGACCAGATATCAGACAACACCAACTCATGAGTGGCTATCACAGTCCTACTATTTTGTGTTCATTTTCGGCAGACTGTGCCTGTTATTCCTACCTCGTGGACTAAGGCTTATGAAATTAAATAGTGTTTAGGAGGTCCACAGTCTGTAGCACTTCAAAATTGTTTTGCATTTAATAGGCTCCAAGCCTATACACTCCGCAAGATTTGCCATTTAATACAATATACAAGTACAATGTATAGTAGCCAATGCACAAGTGTAGTCTGATTTGTTACTCGAGTTTGGTAGCGGTACGTATCTACAGCACCAAGAAAAAGTTGTCTTGCACAAAACCTTACTTTACATACATCAATATAACCGTGCCGTACAATTGCCTATCGAAGTGACTTCACTCTTCCTTATGATACAGTCAGTGGGATCCAAAAGACTAAGTGGTAGCCACCATTCCAAAGGTTATTGTTTCAAACTGCTGGCTAGGTGGTCTTTATGAGATGCTTTTTTATTATTGATGCAGGACCTCATATCATCAGTCCATGAAGACGCAGTGGAGTTAGAAAGTTATGAAAACTCTTGGCTTTTGTAAGAGCTAATTTTGAACACTTAACAATCAGACGGGCATAAATAAAGATTGAATTTTTCAGTACTGTTTTAAAAAGTCATGTACTAGTAGTACTATTGATACAGTTATTTTATTCATACTGGTCTACCAACGTGACTCTGCCTGGATAATTTAAAGAAAAGACATTTTGCTGGGGTAATGTTTCAAACGTTACCCCAGCAAAATCTGTTTTTTTCCGAATAACTTTAAAACTATAATGCAAACAAATTTTGCTATAGGCAAACAAATTACTCCTTACGAAGCACTAATTATCTGTTTTACTCTCACCTCTTATAAGCACATTTTTATCAACATTTTGCTGGGGTAACGCACTCCTCTGCTATTTTAATAGAAATTGTCTCAAACTGCTAGCATAGCGGCTTCATGATACTAGCGACACTAGAGGTACGCATACGTTTCATACGTGCACACACACAAACTTTCGCATTTATAATATTAATAGGATGTTAATACATTTTTTAAGTCAAAATGTTTTAGTTTGTTCATGTACAAAAAACCTATATATAAATATATATATATATATATATATATATATATATATAACTATAACTAAATAAGTATAAACTCGGCAGGGTTACTAAACTAAAGTGTACTAGTATTAGTTGAAGAATACATATCATGTCAATTATAGGAATTTATCACAATGGTGTATTGTCATTGGGACTTAATTTTTAAGCGACTTCAAAAAATATTAATATTATATATATTATTAAATATTTTTTTTGTATTCAATAATTCATAAAAATCGTTTTAAACGGCTTTTTTGATCAGGTAATACATTTCACAGCAGCTGGGTTTTGAGTTTATTGTTTTAACCCACAGTAGTTATTTTTATTTCTACTACATATTTAACAAACGTCATGATTCTAAACACTTATCTTTGCTTTCGCTACTATATAAATAATAAATATATAAATAATATATACTAAAAAATATACATACTTACTAAACGAAATAATAATAGATACTAAAAAAATAATTCATTATTGGCGCGTCTATCAGATTTTAGCACTGCGGTTTCGGACAAGTAAGGTCATTGTCTTATAGTTGTGCTACTGCTACTTGCCGCTAGAGGGCGAACTCGCACGCAATGTTTTTTTCGGGTGAGGCGCGGGGTGGTGAGGAAGCGAAACGCTCAAGGTCATATGTGACGGAACGCCCTTAAGAAACATACACTACGACTACGCGACTTAAGTCCCGTTGGCACCTATATAATTATACTTACTTAAGATTCTTAACAAATACTGAACTGTTCATTTTAATCATTGTAAAAGTAAGTGTAGGTACTTATTTATATTTTATCTTATAACAAAGAATACCAACTTTTTTAGTAGCTATTGTATGTATATAGCGATTGCAAAAAATATTTATTAAACAGATTTTTTCTCTAAATTTCATTTATGATAATATGTAAAGCAAAATATTTTGTATTACAGCGCAAAGAAAAGCACACATTGTAAAAAACCTAAAAACGATTGTATTGAAAATTAAGCAACAAAATTCCACATGGAAATCGATATTTGTTTGGAACGTCACAATTAATAGGTTTTATGTCGACACAAAGATATTACTTTAAAACACTTCACTTACAATCTAAAAACCTATTTCATATACCATGTTTATTTTTGTGGTCGATTGACTGATTGAGTCACGAAGGGACACAAAAAATGGTCACTCTTTCTTCAAACGTGATCTTTACATTACTATACTTATAACTTTTGAAAAGTGAGGTTTTTAGGTTCAGAAACAATATCACTATTTTGTTTTATACAACTTCAATTGTGAATAAAGCATTCGTGTCACCTGATGGTTGGTCGTAACCGTAACCTGGTCCGTAATAACATGCAAGTATTCTCTTGCAGAAAGTCTTCAACCTTGTAAAGATGAATTTCTCCAGCAAAAATTATTTTGTTTTATTTAATGTCGTCGTCGTCTATGATTTATTTTGATAATGGACTTACCCTCTGGATCCAGTAGTCTGGTAACTCCATACTCCTTCTCGACTACGTGGAAAGCCGTCTCCAAACGCTCGCGGACTTGTCTTGATCTGTACAGAAAATAAAAGTTTGTGAATGTCAATAGTAATTGATAATTGATTGGTTCGTTGACGCAGTGCGACAGCTGTTTTAAGTTGAAAAACAAGAACGCGATCCCGCGTATCGTAAAAAGATACAGTAGCCTGTAGTCGCTTGCAACACCAGGAGTAGGTATTACACATGACTAAACTTTGGGTGATTTATAAATATTTATTCTGAGTCTGGGTGTAGTTATTTGAATCTCTTCCTTCCTTCCTTACCTGATATTACGCCAGTCAATCAGATCAGGACGGTTCCTATGGATGAGCGCGTTGAAGGCGAGCCCGTCGCGCCAGGACGACGTGAAGTCCGATACCCTGACTCCAGGATACTTCGCAGTGGAACGCCTGGCCCAACTCAGTAACGCCTCCCGGGCTGTCACGTTCGCTTCCTGACCGATCACTATATCGGATATCTAGAAACAAGGAAAAGGAATATTAAATATAGAACCACAGAAATATATGAGATTAAAATGTGTAAAATTAAAGAACTTGGCGTGCTTTACATTTTGTGTTTATATGTCAAATATATAGGAAAATATTTGTTTGTATCTGCAGAGAAAAACAGTTTCAAAATGTGAAATTATATTATTCAATTTTCAACTTTATACTAATGAAGACAAGATAAAAATTATCAAACCAAAGTAAGTACCTATGATATGATTTTATTAAAGTGAGAGTGCTACTTAAACACAGTAGTGATCCCGATAAATGTGTTCGAAAAATATTTATATTCGAAATTAAAGCCATTTATAAAAGGTGACCCTAAAACTGATTGTTTTGTAAAGAAAAGCCTGAAAAGAAATACTGAACTATATATGCAATAAGTTACTATTAAAATTCAAAAGAAAATCGCACCTAATACTTCACACTAAGGTCTAGATTTTATTATTATTACATTGTTCTCTTTATTACTAGAATCTAAACATCAAAAAGAAATGGTCCATTAAAGTATCAATGTCGATGTTATCGCAAATTTTACAAGCCATGAGAACACACTCAATTAAGCCATCACCACAATAGCTAGTTAAAAAAATCTAAAAACAATCAAAATTTTAACCTTATAAAGACGCAATACGATTCAAAATCAAATGGTAACGAGAACAATCACTTCTCAAATACATACACTGCAATTTAGGTCTTAATATAAAGGAACAAAGTAAAGTTTGCCAAAACGTTAGTACCGTCATGCTTCATTCGATAGTAATCTGAATTATTGTTTAAATATTATGAACTTATCTTTGCATCGAAGACAGTACTTTCGCAAATAAACAAATTAATAGTAACACCGCCTGTGCTAAGAAGCCTACAATTATTTCACTATTATCTGCCCGTTCTCAAAGACAAATGTGTAGCTTGCAAACATATGCGAAAGCCCGCAAGAAACGATTTTTATATATCTTCTATCTGATTTTGTTTCCAACCAGCTGTGAAAAGCTCGTAAATTCTCGTGGGTATAGTCGTAATTTGGATAATATATTACTGACATATTATAAAAATTTCTAGCTTTTATATCCCTTGTATGACTTTGAAATAGTGGCATCTATTTATTTAGGACTTAATTCAAAATAAAAGGATCCTAAACTGGTGTAATGATGATATTTTATAGCATCTGTAATTCAGGATAACCCGGTAACGCCGAAGGTTTTCCCTAGGTTCTTACCCCCCAAAAGAGGTAAAACAAAAGTAAGATAAAATAATTAGAGTATAAAATTTTTTATTTTTGGTTAATAGGACACAAGCTAGCACATGACTTTGTTTGGATAATATCTTCGTTAAAAGAGCGTCGTTCACGCTACTGGTACGTTAACTGGTAGTTCTAACTACCAGCTCAATTGAAAAGCTCCTCAACTGTTTAGAATAGGAAATAATACCTTAAAAATATACATATTAATCTACATACTTCAAATCGAAGCTTAATAGTAGGCACAGGAATAAGTCTAGACGCATTTCCTCATAGTTTCCATCTATTATTGGGCCTGGATGTAAGCCAGGAGCGTTGAACTGATCTAACACACTTTCGCTGGAACGTTGGCTTATTATTATTGATATGGAGTTATGAGACAGTCATACTTTATTAGCTGCGTATGATATTTGGTATAGTCAAAGCTATGGTTTGAGTTTCAACTGACATCTTCGACGATATTCTGCTCAGTCTTGTTCTTACGGAACAGATTACTTTATTCCTACGAAAAAGATCGCTTACTATGGCCTCGAATAACAGCGGAACAAAAGTACCAGTACATAGTTTTTCGGAAAAGATAACCGAATAAAACGTGGAAATCCCTGAAAGAAATAGGTCTAACGCGTACGTATTAAAGCTTATAAGGGATAGTTTATTATTATTTATCATCCGTCATATTATATTATAATTTTATCATCCGCGCTGAGCGCAACCACTTTTGGTTTCCTTTAGTACTAGTGATACGAGGTTGCATCACTTAATTTTGTACTACCAGTACAAATGATAAACTACTTCGTAGTACTACTGATACGGAACGGATTATTTTAGTAATTTAAGACTTTGATGATGTACACCTGATAACTTTAAAATTGCTGTTCAGCACCTGATAACAATAAATTTGCTTTCAAATAACTGCTTTGAATCAGTAACTTATTCCATTAGTTACATAATTAACATTATAATCGCTAAAAAACAAGCCGTTACACCGGCCTGAGCTTTACACAAACATTTCAGTTCGCAACTGTAGAGCATTGAACTGTCTGGTGAATCGTCAAACGATTCGTCAAGCAGTACCAATACTGTTATAGATGACCTTATTAAAACAATAGAAAAAAGCGTAGACCGATCACAGAGAAACTTGGTGATTAAGGTCTGTTTTAGAAGACTGGAGAGCATTTTTAGAAGACTGCACCGTTGGTCTAGTGGTTAGTGTAACTGACTGCGACGCCGGGTGTCGTGGGTTCGATTCCCGCGGAAGGCAAATATTTGTGTGATGAACATTTGTATTTGTCTTCAGTTTGGGTGTTTTCTATGTATATTAAGTATGTATTTACAAAAAAAAAAGTACGTATATGTATGTATATTTCAATTATCTAGTACCCATAACACAAGCTCTGCTTAGCTTGGGACTAGATGACGATGTGTGATAGTGTCCACATATTATTATTATATTATTATTATTATTATTATTATTTTGTTTTTTGTTTTTATTTTTCTCGGCTAGCCGGTAAAACTGATGGCACGGGCCTAAGCCAAGTGTACATCAGTATCACTAATGGTTTGTGTAGGGTTAATGGGTATATCGTGTGGTGTTGGTGTGTTGTGTATGGGTGTATTGTCGGCTGTGCACTGTAAAAATTTTCTAACTAATCTACACGTGTTCAGTATTACTGCTTTTTGTAGAAGGTGGTAGGTTTTAGGTGGAATGTTGAGAGTTTTGAGAGATTGGTGTAACTGTTTAGGTATAACTCCTGTTGCAGAGAGAACTATGGGAACGATTACTACTTTTTCAAGGTGCCAAAGTCGACTAATTTCATCTTTTAATTCTATGTATTTAGTTAATTTTTCTGCTATTGTTGTTTGAAGATTGTGTGTGTTTGGTACAGCAATATCTATAAGGTATCCGGTTTTATTTGTTTTGTTTACTAATGTAATGTCTGGTCTATTGTAATGAATTGTTCGATCTGTGAGGACGGCACGGTCAAAGTAAAGTTTTGTAGTGTGGTTCTCTAGAATAGTCTCTGGGTTATATTTATAATATGGTGGTGTAGGTGTGTCAATAAGTTTGAACTGTTGTGCAAGTTTTTGATGTATAACTTTAGCAACCTGGTCATGTCGATGTTTGTAATCGGTTTGGGCTATTAATTTGCATGCGCCTGTAATGTGCTGTATTGTTTCTGATGAACTATTACATTTTCTGCAGATATCTGTTGGTAAATTTTTAATAATATATTTTCTGTAGTTTTTGGTTTCAATAACTTGGTCTTGTATTGCTATCATAAAACCCTCAGTCTCTGGAAAAAGTTCACCTCGGTTTAGCCACGCGTTCGACGCCTCTTTGTCGACATTTAGGTTGCATAAATCTTGGCGATGTCTTCCATGTAGAGACTTTTGATTCCATTCGGTTAACTTAGTTTTATCATCTACAAGCGTTTCATTTTTCTGTTGTGTAGTATCTTTAAGGTTAAGTGGAGTGAGCTTATAATCGTTTTGTACTATTGATTTATGTAGTGTAGATGATTCAGTTTTGGTGTAGAAATATTGTCTAAGTGTAGTGATTTGCTTATTGTGTAGGTTTACAATGTCGATGAGTCCTCGACCTCCTTCTATTCTAGGCAGTGTCAATCTTTGCAAACATGATCTAGGGTGATTTTTACGAAATTTTGTCATAGCTGTGTTAATTTTCCTTTGTAGTTGTTTAAGCTCGGTCTTGGTCCAGTTGATTACTCCAAAAGAATAAGTGAGTAGAGGAATGACAAAGGTGTTGATTGCTTTTATAGTGTTCCGTGAGTTGAGTTGTGTTTTTAAGATTGTGTTTAGTCTATGTTGAAATTGTTGTGTCAGCTGCAGTTTAGTTTCTTTGTGGTGTATTTGTAGGGACTGGTTATATCCTAAATATTTGTAGGCGTCTTGCTCATCTAGTGATTTTATATGTGCTCCTGTATCTAATGTATAATCATGTTTATAGTTCTGCCCTGCTTTAATTGAATTTATTTTGCATTTGTCTATACCAAATTCCATTTTTATATCGTTTGTAAATTGTTCTGTTATGGTAGCTAGTTCATACAATTGAGTTTCAGTTTTTGCGTATAGTTTTATGTCATCCATATAAAGAAGGTGATTTAACATGTTTTGGGTGTTGCTGTCCGTAATTTTTAAAGGGTATCCTATTAAAGTTGAATTAAGTATTTCAGAAAGAGGATTTAAAGCAAGACAAAACCATAGTGGGCTAAGGGTATCTCCTTGAAAAATACCTCTTTGTATTTCAATCGCATTTGTTTCTATTGTTAGGGACGGAGTAGTGAGTGTGAGTATGGTAGACCATTTGGTCATAACGGCTTTCAAAAAATTTACAATTAACGGATGAATTTTGTAAATTTCGAGAACTTTAACTAACCAAGAATGAGGAACAGAATCGTAAGCTTTTTTGTAGTCGATATACATACTGAAAAGGTCTGATCGCTCTCGCTGGACTTGTTTAAGAATAACAGAGTCGATAATTAATTGTTCTTTACATCCTTGACTAAATTTTCTGCATCCTTTTTGTTGTTCTGCTAATATATTATTGGTATTAATATGCTCATAAATTAAAGCTGAAATGCAAGCTGTTATGATTTTGTATAGAGTTTGTAAGCAAGTAATAGGTCTGTATTTAGCCGGGTTTGATAAGTCATTACTGTCTTTTGAAATCATGTATGTTCTGCCTAGTGTTAAGTATGTGGGTACTTTGGTGGGGTCTTGGATAAATAAATTTATATAATTGTGCAAGTAACTGTGTACAGATGTGAATTTTTTATACCAATAACTATGAATATAGTCTGAACCGGGTGATTTCCAATTGTGTAACTTTCGCAGTACTTCTAGAAAAGTTTTTACAGGAACATGCTCATATGTCATTGTGTGTATGTGTGAGTCAGTGTTTGAGGTTTGTGTATGTATCCAGTCAGCATCATCGTTGTGTTCAATGGGGTCTGTCCATATCCCTGCCCAGAAATTTTGTAATGTATCTGCTGTGGGGATGTTATGAACATCGTCATTCGTACTATTTCTCGGTGTGTTGGTGGTTGCTTGTTTGATGTTACGGTAGAAAAGTTTCTCATTTCGAGTGAATTGTATGTTTTGCTGTTTCCTTAATGTACACGCCTTATATCTTTGTAATCTACCTGTTGTAACTGCAAGTTTTTGTTTCAGAGTGTCTAGTGTGTGTGTAATTTGTGTGTTTGGTTCTTCATGTACAGTATGACTTTTATATTGTTCTATAATCTTGTAAGCATGTCTAACTACATTTTTACTTCTGTTGCCATTACAAAATTGTGTAAGTCTGCCTATCTTTGTTCTTAGGTCTTCCAGTTTATTTTCTAATCGGTGTTGCCATTTTGGTTTATATTCTTTTATTGTTTGTTGTAGGGTTTCTCTGTTTTGAAGTGTTAACCTTGCTCCATTAACTTTAGCAGCGGTCCAAGCCGCACAATATATGACAGTTTGTAATGTATTAAAATTTGTGTATACATCAGTATTTTCAGGAAGAATTATTGTGTTTAAGTAATTAACAATGCTCGCAAGTTTTTTTGATGATTTTTGTTTGGGTATGTAGGTTCTATTTGTAGGTTCCGAATCTTTATAAAACTGTAATGCCTGTTGGAAAGTTTCATCTATCTGTGGTAGTCTTTCTAAGTTTACATTAGGATTTTGACCTAATTCTTGCCTATTATTTATGTTTAACGAGGTCTCAAAATTTTCATTGTTATATTCAATAATATTTAAATCGGTGTTAGAATCAATGTTGATAGTATTACCTAGATTGTTATTGCTTATTCCTAGTTCTACTATTACTTCTTCTTTTATTGCATTTAACCTGTCTTTACTAATATACCTGTTATTAATTATTACTCTCCTCTGATCTGCTATTCGTTGTTCACTTAAATGATTTAGGAAAGGAAATTTACTAATAAAATCTGCATGTAGTAGTGGTCTATAAGCTGTTTCATTAGTACCTAAGTTTGTTATTCGGTAGTACGACCGTATTATTGCTTCATTTTGTTCAGTCGTCCATTTTATTCGGGTTTGTTTTGTATTTTGTGTTTTTTGTGTTTCAGGTGTGTTATGGTGAGTTTGTGTCGGGTTACCAGTTGTCAGAACTCGTTCAGAATCGTTGTGCATTTGCTGTGAATAGGAGCTTAATTGTAACTGGCTTAATTCTGTCTTAATTTCGTTATATATCTGGTCTATTGTATCCTGCGGCAACAATTTATTGCGAACGATTGCTCTACGTTGATCTCCTATTCTTTGTCTGCTTACTTGCATATGGGGAAATTTTTCTATGAATTTAGTGTGTAGAGGTTCGAGATAATTTTTTGTATCCGTGTCAAGTGTAGTTAATTGAAGGTAAGTACGCATTATGAACTTATTCATTTCAGGTGTCCATCGTCTGCGCATCGAAGAATTGTTGTCCAAAGTGGGTGCAAATTGTGAGTCTAAATTGACACTTTGCACAACACTGTTAGACGTACTAGTGGACAAGGTAGATGTTCTTCTTGTCATATAGGAAGGGCGAGTAGAAGGAATCGATGAAAACAACGAACTACTATCCTCGCCTAAGTAGTCAGCTGTAACATGTTTGTCGATGGGAGCCCGCCGCCTGTTCAACTCCGCATCGCTGATGGTTCGCATGCTGAGACACTCAGCATCAGCTCCAAGTGTGCCCCGGCGACCCCCGGGCAGCGACCGTAAATTATATACTTTTTTACTCATCTCCATAAAGGGTTTACCTTTCCTTGTTAGCCGCGTAAGTTTTATAAGTACGCGTGTCCGCCCCCCACGTGAGTCTGATGTTCGATTCGGACGTAAGGTAGGATTTTAGGGGGCTTATTATTATTATTATTATATTTTTGTACCAGTTAAGTTTGAACCTTATAAGGGCGGATTGCAGTAAGATGATTGTTGGAATATACAAAAATATATCCGTCCCACTTAAGTGGTTTAGAGTCCTTTCTTAAGAACCTTTTTGGTTACAAGTTAGTATACCGCAGTATCCCGCCTGTATTGAGCGAGAGTCAACACACAACTCTCCTATTAAATAATAATTAATAATATACAAATTAATTTATGAACTCACGTCTTTCATTGGTCCTAATACCCACGGATTGCAGTAAGATGATATTAACTACGCAGATAAAATTGCTGTTCATTATTTGGTATTCAAATGGTATTTCAATTAATTAAATTGGTACAACCTTATCTCTTGCGGTTACTAAAAATATCTTCACATATCTAATTACTCGGCACAAAACACGACAAAAATAAATGTTTTTTATGTGATGTTTTTATACATTGCCGGCAGCGATAGAACATTTTTTTTTGTGATTGTTATAGATGCACGAACGAACCACTCATTGTACATCATACAATGAATAGAAACTTTATTATCTATGTTTGGACCACGTCCGATTGTTTGTGTATTGGAATTTTGTTGTGGTAATAGTACCTACCCAGTACAATTTTGTAACGTAGTTTTTACCCTTTCATATCAGCTATAGGAAGATAGCCTCCTACGCCATTATGCTACTATACGCCTCCGCGCATTGTCACTGAGTCTATTTCCATCTGCGCTTTCCCAGTTTACTTACTGCTTAGTGATAAGTCAAAATAGGAAAACCGTGAAGAACCTCCTTATGGGTACCCTCTATGCTAATTTTGATTATTACAAAACAAAATTAATGAATGCTTAACATGATTTAAATCAAATTTGTCTCCACCCACTTTACAACGAAATATCATAAACCTTGAATTCGAACCTGTGTCCTCCTACTCATCAAGTCTACTACAGCCGTCATTCTAATTCTTTTACGCAATCTCACGTAGGCAGGCGCCATAGGCCCTTCGGCGAAATGGTGCCGGCATTCGCCTTTCGACCTTGAAGACGTCATTTTGAATGTCAGATAAACAAACTGTCCGACCTTGTCGAATGTGGAGTAATAAAGTTGTAATATTTTTGGTTAATATTGTTATTTATGATCGACTTGAGTTTTGTTTAATCTTCTATTTTATTTAGCTGCTTTTGTGCATCCGCGCTAATTACACTGCTACCATAGGCATTCAAGCAATGTCGCTCGGTCTTACGAGATCGCTAGTGGCACGTGCAGACTACCTATTCATAGATCAACCTATTGTTAAGATTAAGAAAGCAGATAATAAACAAAAATGCAAAAATAGATACCTATAATAGAAGTGAATATTTGTACGTTCTGTAATTCAACTAGAATTTACTACAAAAAATACAATCCAAATACGAACGATCGGATTAATCAGCGAAAGTTGTACAAACACATGCGCTTGCACGTGTACACGTATGCTTTCATGGACTGATTCCCGTGGAGCGAGCCAATGCACACGATGATTGTACTTTCTTGACTTCACACATCAAGCTGACCAGGCTTTTGTATGGTTGACTTTGGTGCAATTGATTTTGACTAAAGTAACAAGTAGCGGCATTACACGACTATCACAGTATATACATTATATTCTCACGTAAAACTTAACACTTTGAGTCAAATTTACATAACATACCTAGATAATGTTCGAAAAGTAACTTCGAAAAATATATTATTACTTATCAAGCTAGAAAACCTTAAAACGACCTTTCCTTTGAAACATAGGCCATGAAAATTGCAATATGCGTCCTGCATTACTAGCTAAGCTACATCAAAGTTGAGATTAGTAGGTTCTGAGAAATAACAAGTTTTATCATAAATACTCACGATTAAAATAATATTTAAATTTCTAAAACCTATCTAATTAAAAAAACGCATTAAACTCGCTAAAAAGAAAATCGGAATGTTACTCATTCAAAAGATCAGTGCAATACTTATGTTACATAAGTACCTTTACCTACATTTGCAGTTATGTCAATCGAATTACACTCTTACTACAAACGAAATAAGGTAAAGCGAATAATTTACTAAGTGTAAAGTTATGTTGGTAATGCGTGGGCGATGAGGTTACCATCAATGATGTCATACACCGTGTCAGGGTCTTTAGGATTTTGTTCAAGTAACGTAATAGAATCGTTTAATTCAGCTTTCTGTATTTGTAGTAGTTTCTTATAATTACTTAAGATCAAGAAATACCCGACGTGTAATTATGAAAAGATTAAAGAATGTTGAAGAGGATGTATGTTTAGATCGCAACAAAAGCATTCTATAGTCTCTGCTTACCCTTTAAATGTGAGACAGGCGTGAAGTTCTGTACCAAAAAGTAGTCGATTTCGTCGCAGAAAGTGCTGTTATATAAATAATAATTCTACTCTTCATCTAGATAGTATTGTACTAGAACGAAAGAGTAGCGACTTTTAGAGCTCTTAAAGAAACTGGTGTATCAAACTTAATACACACCTTGTAACGTTTTCTTTTTTAAAGCAACATCAAGTGAACAGGTACTGTTAAATGAGCCTCTAGTGCAACCATGTTCTATAAACGGTTTCCATTTATTATATGCACACAAACTTGCCTGTTATATAAACATATAAAATATAGATATAAAACACACTAAAATGATTTGTTTCTGTACATACCAAGACGAAAGATGAAGACTTACAACGTACTCAAATTTCAAGGTGAATTGTAATTCAAGATTCTATGTCATAAAAACTATTAACATTGGTAAAGGACTTGGCAATATTTTAAAACAATAGACTAGTCATTGTACCGTATTAAAATATTTATCATTTTGTAAGTAAAGTTGCCGTCTAACCTTTAGTACTGACGTGCCATTAGGGGGCCAAAAATTCATAAGGTTGACTAAGTAAAACATGGCGACTAGTTGTAGCAATAAGAATACAACTGATAATACAGAACCAAAACAAACAATAACACAAACAGTTTGATACGGTAGTAGATGCACGCTGGTTTCAGTATGAATGGGTCGGATCGAACGGGGAAGTACTACTATTCCATAGAAGATCGACGTAAGAGTAGTAGTATCCGCACTATTGCATTTCATTCTGTGAGTGAGAACGCCGGAGCGCGGAGGCTCAATTTTCCCCTTTGCTTTTTCCTCACTTCCCTAAATCGCTTTATCTACCTCACTCCCTACACGGTAGGCAGCGGCTTCGCGCAGAGTCCCTGTTATTGCAGGAGCAATGCCAGAGACTCTGAGTCGTTCATGAGCAACAGTTACCACTTACCATCACGTGGGCTGTTTGCTCGTCTGCCACTGTCGGCAATAAAAAAAAAGTTTCTAGTTGAAGGAGGAGATTGTAATAGTCAAAATAAAACAACGAAAACCTTTGCAAATATTGAAACTACGGCCACAAAACAACATCTAGAATCCGCACGATCCTAGATGTTCAAAGATCACACGGTCGTCGTTTTCTATGGAGATCGAGTCTGCAATACGACGCACAAGTAAAAGACGGTAACGGTACAGGTTTATGTCCAGAAGTGGATGTCTTTCGGTTGATATGATGACGGTAGCGTAAACCACGTACCTACACCGTTCCACGAACAGCGCTTTCAATAAAAGTCACAGACAATGAGTGACATGATTGGTCCGATAAATAAAATAAAAATATGATTCTGCATTTGACACTATAACGATCTAAGTCGTTAATAAAAGTAAAAGAATATATTTAAAGAATTCATATTACAACAATGATATATTTCAAGACCTTTTAAAAACTGTATTTCTTCAAGCCAGTTAAATTCATACAACAGTATGCAGACTGCATATTGCAGTACGTGCGCGTTCACCCGAAACGTCCGATTAAACTAATCCGGTAAATACACTAGATCATTTTTAAAGAATACGTACGATACGGATCGTTTTTAATGGATATAGAAATGGACCGCTTTTGTTTTTAGCGAATCTGTATTTTTACTGGACGTGAAATACAGTCTTGTGATTAAACTTGCTCCGTCGATAAAAACAATTGCCGAATAAAAACTTATACGATAAAACGAGCTTTTCAAGTATAAGTGCGCATTAATTCTTTATTCTTTTGCAAGACAAAGCTATTGTTTCACACTGCTGCTTTATTGCGAGTTGATCATATCTCAGGATGGACAGTGTTGGAGAAACGATCATTTCACGGTTGAAAAATTGCGCAATGCCAACCTTTGACATTGAATTGTTGCAAAAAGTTCATTGTATTTATATTTTGTTAGGTATTTGATTGATTTTTGACTTTTTTGGATTATACACTATTAGAGGCATACATCGCTATTAAAATAATTTGACTATTGGCTTACATAATGATGATGAATAAAAACAAAGATAAGTTTACGAAATGTTGGAAGTGTTTTTCGAAGACGTTCTTTGTAGGGCAGAAATACCGTTTCTATCTTTCTACGTTGATGTGTCTTTGTCTCCTAAACAAAATCACCGCCATTTAATTTCAGACTCGCGAACGTTACGATGTGTAATTGCCTGCTAACGAAAAAGAACGTAATTGCTTTAAACAAGTCTTAAAAAAATTAACCTTAATTTCAAACACACCAAGACGTTCATCCTTTAACGTATATCAGGTACTTACGACGTTCTTTCTTATGAGGATACGATAACATTAACAATCGAGCGATTCTTTACAACTACAATGGCTCCACGTTTCGTTCACCAGTTCCCACTGTATCTGTCTACAATCTATCTCTTTCACTTACCCACATTCGTATGTATAATTAGACAATTGTTTCAAGTGCTATCTTTATACTTTTGAATACTGCATTTACATATTTTTGTAGGATGCAGATTTTCTAGTTTCTGCTTGAATGGACCCTACTTCTTTATTCTCAAATGTATTTCAGTTTTCACATCATATTTGATGCCGATTCTAAAGCAGAACGGCGATCCGAAAGATTCGAAATTTATGGTTCCACTCACAAGGATTTGATTTTGGATAAACTTTTATACTCTCGGATGGGCGTTGCTAGTCAGTTGAGAACAAGGCAACAGACCTCTATTATATAATATCGATGTAAAGTATTACTATGGATACTGTAAAGTGTATTTTGTTAAGTGAGACGGAAACGTTTTCGTTTCACTACCTTTTACTTATTCTTTACTCTATTGTCCATCACGGTAGTCGGTATGTAACGTTATGTTTTCCTAGCATTGTGTTTCTTCAGTGCTTCGAAATTCTGATCTATTCGTATTTGCCTATCATAAAAATAGCTAGATTCATTTCTGTAATAATGTTAAGGTCTTATATACATAGGATTATGCTGAGTTCTCAGTAATATGATGATGATGATCCATTGATTGAGGTTTAATGTGTTTCTACGGATAAGTTAAGTTTCTTGAATGACATAATAGATATTATATTATTACATATTGTTATTTTACTTTATTGAAAAATAAAGCTAATAAAGATACAATAAAGTAATCGTATTATATTGTAAACACACATTGTGTGCGAAATAATATTAAATTACTATAAAATTTAAAATGTTCATTTAATTTTAACAGAAAGAATAATTAATGCTCGTGAAAATTATTTACTTTATGTAATATAGTTTCCAACTATAGGATGTGTACTAACTCCACAGGTAAATCGACAACACAATTTTGTAAGCCCAAGCCAAGAAGAACTAATAAATTTACACATCACACATCATAAAAAAGCATGAACCGAAAAATTTCTTTTTGGACATTTATAACCCATACGACAAATAAGAAGTAGATAACAAACATGTAAATATACAAGAAGATAACCTACAGCTATAAATTCTTTATATACAACACTTAAGAAGCATACACATAAACAAATTAACAAAGTGGTGTGTGAAATGCAGATAACCATCAACTCTTAGTCAAGTTCTTACAACGCGTGCGATTTCTTTCATGAATTTTTTGATATGTCTGCTAGTTATATACCCTACTGTGAACTGCGACTACTACTCGTACTCATTACATATTATATGTATTAAAAACGATAGTTCATTATAATAAATCTAACGTACTTCATCATTATCATTGTTCACTGTTCAACAGTCTCTAGCATCTCCAACTTGATCCAATCTGAGCAGAATTAATCAATTAACTTTGTTAAATTGAAATAGTTCCTGTGTTCTATTAGTGTACCTACGTTCTGTCAAGTTCTAACTTTGGATATGTATCGATCACTCTATGGTGATTACGTGATGGTAATGTCATTCTTTACAACCAAGTTACGAAGGAATAAGTTATGTGAAATATAATGGAGACATAGTGACATTTGTCTATTACATAGGTTTGTTGTTATCTATCTAATATTACGCATAAAATTGCTGTGTGTATGATATTATGTAATCTAATTTGATAAATTTCATTGTTACTTTTACTGTCACGAAGCGTGACAGGCACTTTTAGAAACTAGATAGTAAAAATATTTACTATCTAGTTTCTAAAAGTGCCCGTATTGTGATAAGTTTATTAAAGATTTGATGATTAAGTCTCCAGTGACAGAAATGACAGTTAGGGATTTAGTTTGCAAAGTAAGTACCAGGGGCGCTGTTTATTCCAGGGGCGCTGTTTATTCATCATACAAATATTAATTTTACCTGTAAGCAGTGTAACAAACGCATAATTGATAGTAAGGCTTAGGACATTGTTAAAGTACCTACATAAATATTATTAAAATTAAAAAACCTTTCAAAGACCAAATCCTTCCAAAGATTCCCACTGACTCCAGTATTATTTAAATGGAACCAGAATGGTTGACAATTTGTATGCTATCTGCATATAAACAATATTATGTAATAAAACCATGTTTACCCTTTAAAGGACATTTCATTCTAGACGTGAACAATTAAAGGTCTGGAGTTATCTTTAAAACCGTCACGGCGGCCACACCTTAAGCCTTGGCCGCAAAGAACATTGCTACATCGAGTACTGACTCTATATAGTACCTACTTTGGAAACTAATGTGTGTGATGTGAATATATTTTTGCAATGACGACTATCAGTGTGGGAACTTTTATAGCCTATGATACTAACGACAATAACACTCTTATGTCTATTACTTTTAATTTACTCTTTTAAACTTGCTTCACTTTTAAAGCGGACTAGGTTAGAGCGCTATACTGGCAGTATTCCTAGGGAGTGTAAAAGCTTCAGTATGTGTTTGTTGTCTAGTATAACGCGTTCGCTAGCCTGAGACAGCAGCTGTAAAAAGCTTGCGAGGCCTAAGAGCGACAACAACAACTTAAGACACGTAATCGTTTGCGACGATCGGCCAGCTCCAGGAAAACGATAGCTCTTTTATTGCGGATGTATATTAACCTTTCCTTCATTTCCATTGGAAAGTGCACTTTCTTTATTTATTTTCGTTCGCATGTCACTCTGGCCGGTGTTCTTTCTGTGACGTCTGTTTCGTGGGCAGATAGTTATCGGCCGATCACGAGCGCGCCTCACGAACCAAATCCACGGTGCTGATATTTATTTGGAGCAACTGTCTACTTGATTATGTAGCCCTGGTACCGTTGTTCTATACATTTCTAACAAAGTACCAAGTACTATGATTATTTTCTAGGAAAAATGGTTCTAAGCGTAGGGCTTGTCGGTATTACTGCGCTCATTACAGTAAATTCGTTCCTTTTGCAGGAAGAAATGTGGTGGTTGAATCTAGTCCGGTGATTTCTAATTAATTTAAAAAAGCAATAATACTCACACCATATTATTATAATAGAATATGCTTGTACAAATTAAGAATAGGTAATAATAAATGACATTATTTTTTTTTTTCAAAGCGATTTTTTGTAATCCGACTGGTGTAACTCTTCCACTTTATATAATAGTATAGATAACCAAAAGACATGACGAAACCTCAAAAAGCAAACTCGATTTAACACTTAGATTTTCTCTTGAACACAAATCGGGCACTAAATAATAAAACAGAGGCAATCGAGAGGTTCATTGCTCTGTACTCGAAGCTCGGCTCTTAACACAATCGTATCAAATCATATTCCAAATTCAAATTGATCCGTTCAATTCATTTCCAAATATAAATTTGACGAGGCGCAACAATTTGTTTCCTATGCCTCATTTATACAAACAAGATGGCGTCCACTTTCCTTTGTCTTGGATTTTTATGGCGCCAATACAATTCTTTTTTTCAATTATAACTGTTGTTTTATTTTTTAAGCTTGTCGAATTAACACATCAATACATAAGAAAGTTTTATTTTTATACGAGCTTATGACTATAACTAATCATTTATCTTAGAGCCAGAAGCATTCACTTTTAGTTATTACAGATAACGGTCACCGATCCACAGACTAACCGCGACAAAGGTGCTTAACCTCACAACTCCTGCTGCTTTTACTTAGCTGTACGATATGAACTGCAAACAAAATACGTATTTTAATCAAAGTAAAACGCCATTCAACATTTGACTCAACATGACCACTATAATCATTTTCACAGATTACGTGAACAATAAATAGCTTTTCTGATCCAATAAGTACAATAAAAGATTTCACAGATACATTGTAGACGCTTCAAACAAATTGAAACAGTAGATGGTATTGCGCAGACGCAGCGAGGAGGGCCACAATGAATAGTGGTCTAAATACCGATAGGATCTCGTTGAGGCGCCATTTCCTTATGCAGAAGGTTGTTTACCTCTATTTTGTTCATAGAATTTGGTGGTTTGTTGGATGAGTAGCGTGGAAACAAAGAGTATGTCTGTACTAGATGTTATGTACTTACATTACACTTAAGTTCTAAGTTCCAAAGTTAAAATGAACACTTAAGGCATACAGATTCAGCATTTCGCCAGAAAGTCGTAGAATCGAATTTTGCCGTACATAAAACTTGTAGTGATGGGTATGTGATAACTATAGTCTTATGTTTGCATGTGTTAATACACATGGAAACAAATCTGAAGACAGGATATAACACTGAAAGTTTGGAAACTTTTGTTTGAAACTCAAACTATATTTTTCTATACAATATCGTTGAAATACAACAAATACATCTTGTGATTATTTTTCTGCAAGGCTTTATAACAAAATATCCTTTAAAACCAAGAGCAAACATAAAACTTTTAAACGGAGATATCGATAATTGCATTTAAAATAAGTTAGCCCGGAACCAACCATTCAGAATATTGATGTAGGTTTAACATAAAGAAAAAAATGCCTCCAAAATACTTTTTGAGTCAAAAACCATGTCCATATCCGTTCAGAAACCAGTCTAAAAACATTAAAGAATAATAAAACTAATACAGAACAATCGATGTTTTAGCAAATTGACATGATTTAACGGTACTATTTACCAATAGTAAAAAATGTTAAACTTCAAAAGAACTAGACAGAACGATTTAGTAAACACCTGAAGTCTCATAATAAAATTTAGTACTAAAGCAATCCATATTCAACAGAGTATTATACTGATCATTTTTGTTAGCAAACCGCAAGTACTAACAAACTTATACATGCAGATAAACTTCTTTATGACTAAGTTTTAATGAAATGAAATGTTACAATTAAAGATTTTTTGAGGATCGCAAACGTATCTTGGTTTGTTTCTCGAAGCATGACTTGGTTTTATTAATATTTGACGAGCTATAGCGAGGCTTTTGAGACATTTAAAATCATTGATTGAGTTTAAAACAAACTCAGTACTAATTAAGCAGTGAATGTCAATACATATTTTGGGTTACGGAAAAAAAGTGGTTAGTAATGAAAACGGTGACCTTTTTAAAACACATTAAATGTGTTTTTCCAAAAAGTGTTTCAAACTAAGAAACTAATTAAATTGTAATCTTGGAATCGTAAAAGGTTCATTTCATGGTTAGTTGCCAAAACAAAGTTTTCTTAATTATCCTAATTATTTGCCATTAGTATTTCACTTTCAGGAATCTTAAGCTCTGAACCTAGTGTCACATCTAAATACGTCTTAAAAATTAAGCAAAATTTAAAGGCAGTAGGTATTTCTTTGTTTGTTGTTTGACTAATACGGGCGGGATGAAATCACCAGTATAAGCAAACTCATTAAATTACTAACTAAATACTATTATCAATAAAGCAATAAACAACGGAACTGGAATATCGAGAAGTTGTCCAATGAGATCACATTTGACATCATGTCCATATATGGCCATGTTAGCCATTGCGGCGACAGAAACAGCTATGCAAAAAGCTCAAAGTAACCATCGTAGGTGTTGATATGTTTCATTTATGTAGGTATGATTTATGAAGTTTGTAGCGAGACAATGGCTTGATTATAGGTTTAGTGAGATTTTAGGCAGTGTTGTTTTGCATAACAGGCCGAATATGTACGACGTAGGTACGTTATATTATAATAATAATAATAATATTCTACCACATTCACACAGCGCCATATAGCCCCAAATTAAGCAATTATATTTGCTTGTGTTATGGGTACTAAACAACTGATATACTACTTATATACAATTTTTTTTTGTAAATACATACATATTATAGATAAATTACACCCAGACACAGAACAAACAATCATGCTCATCACACAAAGGTTTGTCCTGGGTGGGAATCGAACCCACGACCTCCGGCTTAGCAGTCAGGGTCACTAACCACTAGACCAACAGGCCAGTCAGATATTGAATCACTTAAAGGCTTAGATAGCGAGATTAAAGTCTTATTATATTAACTCGACTTTGAAGTGATTACAGAAGTTGAAACACGGCGTTCAGCATTAGATGGCTACCATAAATACGTACAAAAACATAAATTATAGAGCGATTAATAAAATGTAGAGGTAAATAAAGTAAACGAAAAGATATTTTTGCAACATAAACAAAAGTTGTCATAAAATGCCAAATTGCAAACAGGTTTCACAAAAATATCATGATTTTACATTTTTTAATCGTGACAACAAAAATAAATACGCGGCCATTTATGTTTTGCTTCATTTGTTTGACATAATTATGTATATCAAGTTTTCATATCCTTTCTAAACTAAAAACAACAAAATCGAATGTCTATCACCACAATTAGAAATTATATCACATAATGTTGAAAATAGTACAGAACTAAAGACCCGTCCTCGATTCGCTTCACTCAAAAGTTGCAATTTCCCATTTTGGTTCACTGATATCTTTGCTGCTCGTCTGCTATAGACGATAGCGTATATTATAAAAGTAACAAAATTTTCCTCGAAAAAAGCACTATATAATAATGACAACGCCAAATCCATTAAACGGTTCGCGAGATTAGAGATTTTAAACTGACAGAAGCTTTTGGCGACTTCGTTGTATATCTATAGATACTATTATGTAAAGCGGAAGAGTTTGTTTGTTTGTTTGTTTCAACGCGCTAATCTCTGGAACTAACAGTCAGATTTGAAAAAATATTTTTGCGTTTGATAGCCCAGTTCTTGAGGAAGGTCAAAGGCGATCTAACATCACGCTACTGGCGATGGAAGCAAAGCAGTAAGCAAAGGCGCGGGTGAAACCGCGCTGCGGAAAGCTAATTAAGTATAAATATAAACATCAGGTTTTCTTAGATCCTTTCTCTGAGGACAACAAAATCCGATTTCTACACCACATTTAGAAATGATCTCACATATGTTGAAGATAATCCTTATACATTCTGTTCCATAACGGTAAACACTTGAGATTTACTACTGAAACAGTTTAGTGCCAACTCCTATACGGTACTTTGTAAAAAGTGAGATATACCAAGTTGATTACTGACGGATATTGCTCGTTAGAAATAATTGGAACGTCTTGGTAAATAATGATCATATTTTGTTGTGTTTATTATAAATTGTTTTGGGTAATAACAAGTTTAAAAGAAATCTTTTTAGTTTGTAAGTTAAATTGTTGATTTGTGAAAAGTAGACAGGGGATCTGATAAAGTGCCGACCGGACGAATCTTTAGAGTGAAATTATGAACATAAATATTTCCTAAAATGTTTTTGGTTATAACTCGAATTGTAATTATTATTAAATAATTAAACTACATTTTCGTTCTAAACTTACCACTAACAAGTAATCATCATACCTGTACGTTACTATTCTACTGCAGGGGAGGCCTGTTCTCAGACAGAGAAGGCTTAAGCAATAGACTTTAAAATGAGTATAAAACAAATGACACCTATCTTTGCGAATGAATATAATAGAATCCTTCCATTTTATATCACAAGTGCCGTACAGGCTAATAAAATACTAGAAATTGCCAGCAGCATTACCTACAAATTAAATGCCTTTTTTCTGCGGTCACCAACCAGCCCGTCAAGCGTGGCAAAACCCTCCCCACTCCTCACTTGTTTATATCTAGCGGACGAGGTATTTGAGATGATGATGACTAAATATGAAATAAAACTTGTTATTTATCACCTATAAATGAAATTAGAACGGAAAATATTGATGGTACTGCGTCTAATGATGTCATTCAAATAGTTCGAGACTTTGAGATGCCACTACAAATTGAATTGATTAATAAGAAGCAATATGTAGTGGATCGATATTATATAGTGTCTATCTTTGTATATGTGCCAGCCTTTGTGAAACAGTAGTACTGTGTGCGGGCCGTCAGTTGGGAGGTTTTAAATTTTGACTTCGAGAAATTCACAGTATGGACCCGGAGTCTGGAATGAAGCCCGACAAATTACAACAGGCTCGTTATATAGAATCTAACATAGGAAAAGTAGGTGTTATGTACACCTCTGCGTACCTCAGAACCAGCCGTGACGTGAACCTGCATAGTTACGAATATTGAAACTCGAGGAGTGTGCAACACGATAAGCACAATGGTTTCTTGGAAGACAACATACGGTAGCCCGCATAACGGAGATGTATGGCAATAAAACAGCAATTTAGTCTACTAATAACAGTATTCGTAGCGTTTGGTACTTTTATTTTAGTAGTAATAGTTTAAATAGCATAATGTTACAACTGTTTGAGTTATCCCATATAATAAAACGAGTCTTGTCATATATTCCGATATGTATGTCTAGCACATAACCAGGCCTTGTAGGTTTAAAGTAAAACCTGGACTGCCGTTCGGTTCATCAGAAACTGAAGAAGTTTGCCATAGTCACTACGCATGGTAGACAGGGTGCCGAGTGCGAGTTGTTAACCGCGTTTAACTGTCTGATTGGTTAAGTTTGAAGCAGGGCGGTACTACCGGTACTACCGGTACTACCGGTAGTAGATCCACGCTGATTTCAGCATGAATGGGCCGGATCGTCCGGGAACGTACTACCCTCTCAGAGAAGATCGACTTAAGAGTAGTAGTATTCGTACTACTGCGTTGCGTTCGGTGAGTGAGAGCGCCGGAGACCCAATTTCCCCTCTTTCCTCTTTCCTCACCTCCCTCATTCCCAGCCGCCATAGTGGAGGCCACCATACCAGCAGTTTAAGACGATGGCTTTTAGAATAGTGGCCGCCACTTCTGGATTCCACTGACTGCTTACCATCAGGCGGGGTGGAGTCACTTTGGTAGGCTATAATGTAGAAAACAATAAAAAAATGCCAATCGGAGCACCGAACGTAATTAATGTGTCAATCGTGTTAACTTAAAACAAACTCGCAATAGGCCCTCAGTTTGGTAATCATAGTGAAGTGATAATAGTACGCTGCTGCTATTAACTGATATTATATTAATCCTATCTTACTCCAACTAAATAGATGTAGTTGTTCCATATTTTTGACTGGAGTCCACATAGTCACGGTATCCATCTCCATTGCATCACTAAGTCTAAAGATCCTTTAACATAACAATATAAATATTTGCTAATGAAATATAATACTCATGTCTCACGGATACACGTATTCATCGTGTTCTCACTTTCTAGAGTGTCAAGTGTGAGCCCTTTGCTTTCTACCGACGCCGGCGCCGTAACTTGTGCTTATTAGCACGGAACAACCACTTTCGATGTTAACTAGGAAGGCTAGTATCCTATCTAGACATAGATTTAGACTATACATTTTCTTGTTTTTCATTAATGATTCTTTAATTTATATTTTGAGTTTTTCTAGTGGGGCCTGACAAATTCAACCTGGCACATAATATGCTGTCTATGTCTGTGTCTACTATTCCGAAGCCTATTGATGTAATGTAATATACTAAATTAAGTTTTTCTACAAAATTCTAGACTGTAGACTTCATTGCTTAGCACATCATAGAACATTTAAGTTGGCGTAGAACCGTTGGATGCAAACTCATCAAATCGTTGTTTGTAGAGGTTCTTGAAGTAGGCAATGCATGTATATCATATATACATACACATATCACGCTATCTAATGTTTTTACGGTCAATCAGTATTGCGTGAATAAGGCTGACTGATGATAAACGTTCACTTCAAAATCTTACAACAATTACACGCTTAAGGTAGCAGTTATTAATTGTTATTAAATAAAGATTACAGAACGCCATTTCATAACAAGCACTATCATTATATTCATAAGTTACGTCGCGTAGAAGTCGCCAAGATGACGGTAACGCGTCGTCGCGCATGCGCTATGAGTTCATGCGCAGGCGCAACGACGCACGGGCACACCTGCGCGCTTCCTGTCCGCCATCTTGCGAGCGTACCCTAATGTCAGAAGCCTTGTGAATGTGAAGATAATTAGTCTGGACAGCGATTAAAGCTGCTATTGTTTGTTTTGGATTAGGTGGATCTAAATGCTCTTTGTGCATTACAGTTGTATACTTTACTGCTTTAAATACTCAAAAGTAATATTGATAATATGAAAATTAGGTAGGTTATTTATTATTATTATTATATATTAATTAAGCAATACAATTTATGCAGGTAAACATAATAGACTCATAGAATCATATTAGTCACTACCTATTTACATCAAAATAAAAATTCTACTTGTCAACAAATATACCTAGTAGGCAGCCGAGCCTAAACCAACAAAAAGGGTAGGTAGCCTAGCCTAACTATAACTCCTAACATGCCTACGTGAGATACTGTATATAAACGTTAGCTATAACAACGTCCTGAGACTATTTTACACACGGAATCGTAACAGAATTTTCGCAGAGATATTAAAGTCAGTATGCCACGATGACCACGATTCGTCTACACTACACACTGTTAAGCTTTGCTATCGCTTAACTGTTGACGATGGATTGACGTCAGCATATTGTGCTGGTTTGCCTATGTTTGTTTTGGATTTGAAAATCTGCCCACCTATATAGTTAGATTTATATAAAGCGGAAAAGCTTGTTTGTTCGTTGATTTGAATAATTCTTTTTGCGTATGACAGCCCAGTTCTTGAAGAATATTAAAGGCTATGTAACATCACGCTACGGAGCAGCAGTAAGCAATGACGCGGGTGAAACTGCGCCGCAGAAAGCTAATATAGTTAGTAAGATGGAGCAGTGGTCAGCAGATGCATATTTCTTTATTTAAAAAAAAAGGTAACTTTATTTCCTAATGAAAAGTCGTTTCTATCTCTGAATTGACGAAAAAGAATGTGTTTTCGCTAAGAACAGTTTTCCTTGTTCATTTACACTGTGAACAAGGCACCAGTGCTACAGCCAATAGTGTGACGCTTCGAGGTTCATGTGCGTCTGCTACGATTTAATTTTGAGGTCGACAATTCGCGAGTCATATTTCTGAGGGCCTAGACAATTCGCATAAATGCTAATCAAATAGAATAGATTAAAAAATGTATGGAATTGACATGCTAACGCCAACATTGTCGTTAGCTTATGCCAATCGCAAGCATTTTTTAATCTATTGTGTTCTATTACCATTTATTGTAACTTTTATGGGCCCTCTGGTGTTGCAAGTGTCTATATGCTAAGGTAACTGCTTACCGAATGCTTGTTAATCACCTTAGTTTTGTAGTATAAGTACAATCATAATAAGAATAATTAATTATAGAAAACGCTGATGTATTTTGTAGACTCTCACGTTTCTGTAATGCATATTCAAAAGCCAGTGAACAATCAAGACGGCATGTAGGAAAATGCAATAATGTAAAGTAGGCACAGGTAGTACCGTTATCAATATCGAATAGGTACTTACTTGTCTTTTGTAATAACTAGAGAAGCTGACACGTGCACATAATTACATACTTGTCAAGTTTTATTATAATTAATAATAATAATATCACAACAACTACACTTAACGCCATCTAGACCCAAAGTAAGCTTAAATTATATAACTTGTGTTATGGTATTATATTCTAGATACGGATATACATACTTAAATACTTTTTTTTGTAAATACATACTTATTATACATAGAAACACTTAGATCAATGCAAATAGACATGTTCATGCAACACACAAATATTTGCACTGAGCGGGTATCAAACCCGCGACCTCTGCGTGGCAGTCCATACATACACAGTACTACCGAACTACAGAGATGGTCAAAAATAATTAGATAAGTGTATGAGTTTATTTTAAACCATGAGTCCTTCTTTTTTGAACATTTTAGGCGACAGTTTGCAGAAACATTGACATGAAAACACAATCACGGTGCTGTCAATCATGAATAACAAATTAAAATGAGGGAGGGGAGAAGGAATAAGAGTTAGGCATTTAGCTACGCCTCAGCTCTCACGAAATACATTTTTTTCTCCTTAAGTTCAATTATATTATGATCGGTTTGATACACAGCTTGTACTTACGAAGACATTTGAATGTTCTCATAGAAAAATAACTCTACTATGTCATCTATACTAATAAATAAAGCGACAGAGTTAGTTGGTTTTGTGGAGGTAGCACACCAAATACCTCCAACCAAAGAGAGGATCCTCCGACCAGGCTAGGTGATCGTGCCTGGCGGGCTACTGCCCGACAGTTGGTAGTCGGGAACTTGTATATATAGTTAGTTGGTGTGAGAATGTTAATATCGCGATTCAGGCTTCTATGGGGAGGTCTATATTTGTTGATAGCGCCATCTTTTGACTTCTATGCTGTAAACTCGTAGTCAGTCGTCTTCACTTAGATTTTTCTCTGTGTGTCATCATTGGCCAGATAGGTGACGCCACAGTTTGTTTGTTTGAACGCGCTAATCTCTGGAACTGCCAGCCGAATTTGAAAATTCTCTTAGCCCAGTTCTCGAGGAAGATTTTAGGCTAAGTAACATCACACTACTGGCAACGGGAGCAGAGCAGTAACCAATTAACGCGGGAGAAATCGCGCCGCGGATAGCCAGTTTAATATACATGCCTTTACCTAAAATCTTCAGAAACTTACACTTGTTACGAAACCCATACAAGATCTACAGCGCTTATGTCGTCACCTCGTCACTATCTTATTTAGAAGGAAATATGAAACTACACTAACACTTAAAATTTATTCACACATGCTCCATGTGTAAAGTTTATTATTTGATTCTATTGTTAACCATAAGTTTACTTTCTTTCTTTCTAAAATACAATTGCACGAAATCCACTCAATACTTAACATTATCTAAATGAATCTACATACATTATTCATAGTAATTATTGGTAACGCAAATCATAATCTACTTGCAAATTACACCTGACGCGCAAAAACTGAGTAACTTTTACTTGAAGAAAAAACCAATGGTGATTGTTTATGTTTAGCAATAAATTACAGTTGCTGTTAAATATACAGTTTTTACCTATAAGAAAGGAGTTCTAATTATGAATTAAAGTCTAGTAATTTTACGAATCTAGTCTTTCTGAATTACGCGATTGATGCGATAAATGGCGACAATTCTTTCGAACAAAAGTACTGAATTAAAGACTTCTTATTTAATTCTTAGCGGTGTTGCTCTCGAGTTTCATACAAGAACTCAAGCTCAAATATGTTTTTCAGTAAACTTTGAAAAGCTGCATACTAACTTATCCTATTAGAGATTTCTCAAGATTTTTAATATGCAAGTGAAACATCATAATTGAGCGCACATGGTGATTAATTAATGCTCATACCTTCTCTATATGAGAAGAGGCCTTTGCCTGCAGTAGGACAGTAAACAGGCTGGTATTATTATTATTATATTAAATGTTATAGGTATCAAAAGCCAGAGTTTCCAAGAACGGTTGTACCGCGAAGAGGTCGACCTGTACGCATCTACAGATGGTATCTTACCTATTAGTAAATCATATGCTTGTTAACACCTCAAGAATAAAAAAGAACGATGTGCGATGACACCTAGTATATTAATAGCACAAAGACCCAGTCGTGTGAAAAAATCCGAAGCATTCGAGACTACTCAGATATTTTTCACATCTATTGTTCGATTTTTAATGAGGACCTTGAAGTGCAGTCAGTAAACGGTATTATAGCTAAGTCGTTAAAGAAAATTTGATAGTTTCGAAAAACGTGAAAGAAAAGGTGATGATTATTCGATGTAACATGACATAGGTATCATCATGCCTTTTTCTGAAGGAGCCAGTAGAGGTGTAGACAGTAAAAAATGCACAAGGGCTTTCGGGCTATAGCTCCTAGAGCTTATGAGATTCATGAACGGTTAATACATAAAAAAATATTTGACATAGGACAGGAAGCGGCATCCTGTAATACGAGCACTGCCATCGCTACGACAGCGACGCCTGCGGAGCGCTATGACCATGACAAAACCATTTAATACTCGGAGAAGACCTATGTCTAACAATGGACATCTATGTATGTCATCTTCATAATATCTAAGTGTACAGTTTATTTTTAATATAAGAATTTATGTTAAACATCCTTCACATAATCCTTGACGTTTATTGTTAGCAAATCTTCAATAAACTCCACAATTCAATCTCATCATTTTTTGTTTAATTATTTAGCGACGCATCGGCGCATAAGAACAGACACGCTACTGAAAGTACACACTGTTTTGCATGCTTTGATAATTACGCGAGGGCGGAATTAGAAACTACAAGTTTGATTACCTATACATAATTAGGGATTCAAACTATGTAATTAAATAAATTATTAACTCATGGAAAACAGATCAAAAGTGCGATATATTTGCTAGATGATTGTATCCTTGTGCTATATAATTTTGCAATTAAACAACAATTTAAAAATTTGCGGTCTTATAATGACATTTTGCAGTAATCTATAGTTATCTGTCTGTCACCAGTGATCTTTGTAACTTACGAGGTCCTAATCACTAATTACATATAGCTTAAAAATATAAGACGGAAGCTATCGGTCAAATCGAGATTGGCCTAAGTTAAAAAAATTCTTATAAAATTTAGAACTGTACAAGAATCGTACAGTAGAACATCTGTTCACGTCGTAATGAACATTGTCTATAATTAAATGAATGAGTTATATACTTACCTATTAACTTAAACTGTAAGACCTTTGACCAATCGAGTACCAAGTTTTGTTACCATCATAATTACTCGTAACTTCAGATGGTAATTAATATTAAGATGTTTCCAGAATTACTTTTGTTGTTGTATGTGTGGGCTTATGTTCAATGTTGGTAAAACATTATAGTTATAATTCTTACATCAGATCTCAGAATTTACTGCAAGGAAGTTAATTTTGTTAATTTCGGAGAGGCAAATTCTATGAGATGAAGAAAATATCTCGAAACTACTTTTAAATAGGTAAATTCTTTTTTTTGGACAAACTTTTGTAATCGGATTTACATAAGCACAACTATGTAGTAAGAAACTTGACAGTGTTAAAATATGTCGTTTAGCCTTTTACACTAAACGCAACGACGATTTACTCGTAAGTACTTACTGAATTGTGTAAAAATGATTTTGGTTAAGATTGTACACTAAGAAATGTAATTATTTTCACGATTAAATTAACTCACACATTACAAATAGTGCCACAACGAGGTTACTACAAATGATAAAATCTCACTAACTCTTCATAAAACGTATCATAAAGTCGCTTGGTGTAGTGGGTTCAGCAATTTGAGACAACTTTTAAAAAGATGGTCGCTACTTCAAGATTCCCCTGATTTATTATCAGACAAGCCTATAAATCAGCCTATTAACTCACCCACTAAGCTAATATAAAACAATCGCAAAACCAAGTAATATACGGCATGCGATTCAGTAATAGTTTCACGAATAGTTTTCTCGGTGTACTAAACCCCTCTCATACTTCTGATTTCGTACATTCTTCCTTCTTTATTCAATCTATCTTACTCTGGAATGCGCTCCCTCTTGAAGTCAGGACGGTTACGGACCGCTATAAATTCAAACTAAAAGTACGGGATATACTCTTCGACAGATTGGCAGAATCATCACATTAATAGTATAAGTATATATATCAGTATTTGTGTATGTATTGTATCTATATATATTATAAGTATATGTGTATTAAGTATATATTTATTTACGTATATTACCTATATCAGGCAATAATCTTTTGTTGTTAACTTGCACCTACTTCGGTTATCTCTGCATCACCCAAAGGTTGGCTGGTAGAAAATGCCTTTGGCATTAAGCCCACCCATGTACGATTTGTGCATAAAGTTAATAAAAAAAAAAAAAAAGTTATTTTTCTGAATTTGGCCTTAATGTTTAAAACTTGACTATAATATTTTTGCTAGAACCAAATAAAAAAAGCAATGATTAAGAACCCTAAACCACTTCAAACTAAATTTTGCATTCAAATTTTTGCTTAAAAAATATTTTTAGTAAGCATTTACTTATGACTTGCAAGTTCTCACAATATATTTTCATTTCATACAATAGTACTGTTGTATTACTGAAAGTGGAACACGAAAACTGTCTAAAAATAAATAAAATAATTCAACTATACTATTACGGTGACAATCCTTCATTGTACATAACTATTTCAAACTAGCCTCCCGCAGCGCGGTTGTACCCACGTTAAGTTACATCTTTGGTTACTGCTCTGCTCCCGTAGACAGTAGCATGATACCTATATGTAACCATACCCTATAACTGTCCTCAAGTTGGGCTATCAAACGCAAAAAGAATTATTCTAATCCGAGATTAGCGTGTTTAAACAAACAAACTAACTCTTCCACTTAATATAATAGTAAAAAAAGATAATAAAATAATCATTGTTTTAGCCGAACAACGTTCACTGCTTGTTAAAGACCCTAGCACCTCCACTTAGACAGGTCCTAGCCGCTTATTCCAAAAAGGTTGCTAAAAATAACAATTGGAACGAATAAAATTTACAATTATGAACTCGAACCAGAATGAAATCATTTTTATAGGCTACAATTTTACAACATAGGTAGACTAAACTGATTTCAACCGGTTCACCATGTGTCACATGACATAGTTTATTATCGAAGGCTTCAATAAGTTCATAAACAAAAATACCACTTACGAGTAAAAATTACTATTATTTCTACGTAAGACATATTATTATGTGCAAACATGTTATGAACGATTGACTTCAAACTCAAACGAAATAATAAACTCAAGCGATTAAAATACGATAAAATGAGTGATAATCCTATCAGAATGTTATGTCCCACTACAATAAAAGCCTCTTTTCATACAAAGAAGAAATAAGCATTGATCACTACGCTTGCTCAAGGCGCACAAGCAACTTCAGACTTTGACAAAAGATACTACAAAATACTCTCACAGTGTGCATCTAAGAAGACGATTTTAAACACTGCAATTATAACCGTACGGTGCCAGGATGCGATTTTAGCGAAAACAATTTCCATGCGCATTTTATATGTCCATGCTCAATTTAACCTGTAAATTGGTTAGGGTGAATACACACTAAATGGATGTTACACTTTTGTGAATTCGACTTAAATCTACTGACAGATAACTGTACATATTACATAAATAAATCTAAGAAAACAACAAAGCTGTCGACGGCAGGGCGACAATATGTAAATAAATTAAAAGCCGTCTTATTCTAAGCTTTACATTACAAACTAGGTTTCCGGAAGACGGAAGCAAAGCAGTAAGCAAAGACGCGGGTGAAACCGCGCCACGAGAAGCTGTTAAAAGTAAAATAGGTATCACAGTCAAATCATTCGGCATTACATTTACCTTTTTTGACAATGCATCAATAATTTAAAATAAGAGAATGACCTAATTTAGTTACATGCAATAATAAAAAAACATCATTACTTTGATCGATGGCTAGTCAATCTATAATTTATAAAACTCGCAGCTAGTAAGATAACATTAATAATTACTGACAGTACGGCATGCAGTCAGATTTATCAGATCGTTGTTACACGCTATCACGATAGAACATAGGCAAAATAATCATATGTTTATTATTTTAATGACTCTATCATGAGTTTACGTCTTTTGCGCACGTTTGATGACAACTGACAACGTAAAACATTTGTATAAAAAATGTACAGCACCCCTGGTGTTGAATTTGAGAATTAAATTTAGTAAATATTTTTTACTCGCTTCTAAATTAGCTATGAAGGGTACATCGTTCACAAATATATTTTAAAGAATAAAAGAGATAAAGTAAGAGCTAGTAGTTATTAAAATAAATAAAGTGTTACTTAATTATTTAACCGATTTTATAATAACTATTACTTTTTATAAGTAAGAACGTCGTCGTCTAACCGCAAAGACGTACGTCAACGCGACCGCCAGAAAAACCAATCCGGATTATAACCGGCAAATACCATAAGATTAAATATAAATAAATAAAATAATAATAATTATATTCTAAATCTAAATCATTTCAAACTTATTGTTATACTTAGTTCAAATCATTTGCAATTCGACAAACCAATCTGCATGTATGCGATCATACACCGTAGAAACTAGGTTACAGAGATACCAAAAACATTCATCTAAATAACGCTATTAACGGATATAACAATAAGGACTATATTTCTGTGAGGCGTTCATGCCATCGTGACATTATTCCGTTTATTTCAAGACCTGAACTTTAAAATACAATTGTCTGTTTATCTGATATTTTCGATCTCTAAGAAGGGCTTCACTGTGGGTCGGGTGTGATGAAACAAAGGCTGTTTGAGGCATCTATAGAATGATGACGTTCAACATAAATAGGTAAGAATAGAATCCTAATGGTTCATAAAACCTCAATGGGTTTGAAATCTTTAAAATTTCGTCTTTACATTTCATGAGACGTTGATATATTACCAGCGATCTGATCCGACTTTTATATTTTTTAGTCATAATTACAAATCGTTAAAATTCTAGAATTTTTGTCCGGAAAAAATGCTCTAATCCATCATCTATCTAAGTCCGTTGTGTTCAGAAAAAGTTAGCGGAAAAACAGACAGGAAATAACAGTGACTTTAGAATACGAGCATTTGGAGATTACCAAACATAAGTTTATATTTTCGTCACCACATGAAAAATTCGTAACTTCAGGAACTGATTTTTAAATGTAAATCCATTTAAATGAAATAATACACATAAGATTGGTTCATTACGTCGCACAGACAAATTATGAGTATTCTTTTTCTTCATTTATCTATACTAATATATAAAGCGGAGAGTTTGTTTGTTTGAACGAACTAATCTCTAGCAAATAATATTATTCAAATTCGAATGGTAGAGTCGGATTTGAATATTTTTGCCTTTTCTTATGCGTTTTAAAACCCCCAGTTCTTGAGGAAGGTTATTGGCTATGTAACATCACGCTACTGGCGACGGGAGCAGAGCAGTACCCAAAGATGCAACTTAACACGGGTGAAACCGCGCTGTGGTTGGTTTATAATCTCGTACAGACAAATTATAAGTTATTTCTTTTCGTGGTTTAGAATAAACTCTAGGCTCTATGATGTCATTAAAGAAGTATTTTGGTGACCTCTTACGTGAAATATTTATGAAGTAATCTTAGAATTAACCGATACTCAATGGCCTTAACTCGCTATTTACTAAATAAATATTCATATGAAGATGATCTATCAGACAAACGAAGGTTATGATGATACTCATATTATCAAGAGGTTTACAGATTGAAAAGTTATTAACTATTATTTAAGTTTTTCTTAAGTTATGCCACTGCTCAAGTATATATAATAGAATTATTTACTATCAATGCTAACTCCCGTATTATAAAACTTTACGAACATCGATACTCTCGACGATAAATAGATTAGAGGAAAGACAATAACAATGTATCGAAACAAAAGTTAGCTTACAATCATCTTCAAGATTAACAAACATAAAAAAAAACATAGTTGAATTCTTATTTTATAAACAAAAAGAATATTAATAAATAAAATAAAGAAGGACACGTGCGGGTCTGAAGTGCCACCCTTTCACAGTAGAATCTAAGGGTCACGAACCAACAAACAGTTTAGCACTTTATATTTTTGTCACTCAATTAAAGCCTGGAACTCTTAACTAGCGCATGTGTTCCCATCTAATTATGGTCCTGGGACTTTTAGCGGGGCGTAAAAAATGCATCTCACTAAGCCACCATAGTGGAAGCCACCATACTAGTAGTTTGGTTTTTGGAATGGTGTCCACCACTTCTGGATCCTCTAACCTAACTGCTTACCATCAGGCATAGTAGAGTCACTTTGGTAGGCTAATATATAAAAAAAATAATACTAAAATAAACATTATTAACAATGTCAATATAATCTGTAAAAAAATCCAAATCTATGTGCGTGAGGTCGTATACGAATAAGCGCTGATGTCATGAAGGCTGCGCAGATCAGGCGTGCGCAATACCTCGTCATTAGCATACACATATGGAGAACTATTAGGTTTGCAAGGATTATAATCTGAACTATTGGAATAGGCTTAGGCTGTTAGTATTTGTAAGTAAATTTCCATGCCATCAGATACTATTGGATTAGCAGAAATCGAAAAGTAAGGACTCTTTTTATAAAGAAAAAGACCTAAGTAGATCTAGAGATAGTCATAAAAGAATAAAGAGAACAAAGAAACAAGGAGTTCGTTTAATACGCCCGTAACTCCCCAAACCTTATATATTTATATGACCAGCGGAAACTTAAGCTACCAGAATATCACTTTCAGGAGTTCAAGTTTACTTCAACAAGAACAACACTGCACAGTGTAGTAGCGATATTGATGTTAATTATTTGCAACAAAAAAAAAAGAAAATAAGTCACTGGCCATTATTCACTTGTGGTTGCCTAAAGTTGGCAGTGCTCGCAGTTTCAACATCATCAAGAAATTTCACTATGTCCTATCATTCCGGGTAAACTTTATTTAAATTCTCAGTGTCTTTAAATCAGTATATTAAGCAATCACTTAATATTCAAGGACTCTAAATATTTTTTCAGAGGGAGACGCATTCCTCTATTAGCTAGGAAATTTATCGCGATTTGTGTGTCAGCGTGATTTAATCACGCTTTCAACAAAAAATTCGGCTTCACAAGTCACGTCTCGGCATGAGCGAAGTTTGATAGACCGACAGGATGTCGCGGTCGCCGGATACGTCTAGGAGGACATCAACAATAGGAGGCCTTTGTAAATACCTCAAATTCAACAGAACGTTTAAAAATCTGCACATTGCAATAATTTTTGAAAGTATTTCAGTTAGTCTATCGCTGTCCCCTACTAGACACAGCCGCGTCTTATTTACGCCTTCTGTATTCAGTTTATACTACCATTTTCAGGTCGTCTAGGTCCACTGAACCGGACATTCATACAAATAATATTACGATTTTATAAAAACAAGTAGGTATATTTCTGTTAAGAATATCTATCAACTCAGTTTTAATTTCGAAAAGTGTTACTATAACACCTATACTAGCTATAATACAGTGCTATACTGCAGGTATTGTACATTGAAATTTTTGCATCGCTGATCTACAAAACTGATCGTATGATCCTTGGTTTTAAAATTTATTTTAAACTAAGCAACAAGTTCAAAAGCATTCTGTATCATTAATCACAGACTTGCCCAACAACGGTACAGGTCAACCATCCTCTTAACAAAGCGACTACATATGGCTAGATTCAACTCTCTCTCAAAGATTAATATAATACATAGTCTATACATGGACACTGATATCTATGCATAGCATAAAAGGAAGTGGCTGGAAAGCGGCTGTCTGTTTAAAATCCCTAATTTCAAGAACCCCTAAATTTATTTAAATATAATTTTTACTGTTATATAATGCGTTTTTCAAGGAAAGTTTAAGTATACAATATATTAACCTATCACCTAAAGCAGCTGAGCAACATCGATAATAGTGAACCAAGCCCAGAAACTGTAACTTTTGATACCCATGCGAAGCGAGGGTAGATCGCTAGTGAACAACTAAATGAATTGCATTCTAGAGATCGTAAAGTGTTCAATCAAGGTGGTATTTTAGGACTGTTTGAGTTCAAGAGTCTGAATTTGAGTGGCCTCTTTGGAACACTAAAAGTTAAGATGAAGGTGTTCTTTTAATTGATTTTAAGAGGCAAGTTTATTATGAAGATGCATCTGTTTTTGTAATGAAGGCTAACCAACTATTTGTGTAAGTAATTAAAGTACGGGTATGTATAGAAAATATTATTAATGTAATTTGTCTACTTTTTTGCCACAGTCCGAAACGCCATGGTTGTATCTTCGGAGCAACAGAAAACATATGCATGTCCATAATCCATGGCGACCACTTATCATCAAATGAACAGTATGTTTTTTGCTGCCTCAAAACAATTTATTCTCATAGTGGCAAAAATCAAAACCATTGCGTGTTGTCCAATTGACAATAAAATTGATATCAAACTTACAAAGAGCTATTTTAAAAATCTAGACTGTACAAACACGTACCTAATTGCTGTTGTTCAAACGTCTACCATTTGTTACACGTCTTTCGTAATTATAGTTCTTTCAAACTTTGTAATTTTATCATTAAAGCTATCATTTTGACGGGCGCCATCAGTTTACTGTTTCTGATATGGTGCTATTATAGTCGAAATAATTATACGGCTTTGTTTCTCATGGTTATATAAACGTTGAAGACACGTATTCTGCGATCAAAATCGGATAAAGAATACATTTAGTACGCTATTGAGGCATGAAATCGGTCAAATTTTTTTTGATTACTGTTAGTGTACGAGGGAAAGCGGTCGTCTCGTCCACTCAGCCGTATCTCCGATGTCGTCACATTAAGTTGTGACACATGTGCTAATACCGCAGGTTTCGCCTGTCATAGTCAAGACGACGCAGTGCCACAAACATAGTTAACTTATTTAGTAATACACCTAATAATGTATCAACTAGTACAATGAATTCGTGTTCGATCACCTTATCGATAGTATACTTATTGCATGTTAGTATAGCATTTACCTTAACTCTCCTCGGCAGTGATGATGACTCCATTTCCACATGTCTGTAGTGCTCTGCAGATCGCTGTACTGTCCCTCCTCTAACATCCTCTGCTGAAGCTTTTTCTTCACCACGAGTTAAAGTAGTCACCTTTCTTACAATCCTTGTGGTGATCCTTCGCTGCCCAAGGTCATCTTTCTTCGAGATTTTTGTCGACTCTAATGAAGAGCCTAGAACCTCGGTCGACATTCTCTTGTTCGTGTGAATCGCCTGCAACTCTGAGAGTCCATGACCACCGGCTGACGTCGGCACTGCCAAAGCACTCTCTCCATCATACTCAAAGTGGGTTTGGTGCCCATCGTGTACTATACGACCGTTGTAACTATCGTCCCGATAAGACCCCGAACGATAGCTCGAAGTTCGTTCCATACCAGGGTAGTTGCCATCGTATACTGTTTCGTGTCTCGTCAATCCTTCTCTTAAACTTCTGGGCACCGATGCCAAATTCAAACTCGTCGTAATGGGTGACCCAACAGGAGATGGAGAGGACTTCTTCAAACTTGACTTCAGGGGTTTCGAGTCATCGCTTTCCAGCGTTCCCTGAACGAAGAGGCGCTTGCTGCTGCCTCCTTCTTTTACAAATCTATACATCGACATTTCGGCTTTGCTCAGGCCTTAGAGCCGTCGTAACACATAATACTGTTCTCTGCAATGGAGTTCCCACTTATTATGGATTCGATACGCGTACCGCATTTGACATATTTATGTACCGGTGACAACTTATGGCATGAATAGTTGAAGACATTAAGGAAAAGTATGCAAAGCTAACCTATTGTGTTGTAATCTGAGTATAATATTATGCAGTATTGCGAGGACGGCCTACTGTTGGTGGCAAATGATCTAATATGAAATCTCTGTAACGGAATAATTCAAACAAATAAAATAAAGTCATATTATTATTAATGATTCGTTAACAAGTTCGAATGAAACGTAGAAAAAAAACAGAAAAGCTGGCAAACGTTGAAATTAAAAGTGTCTGTATAAACGAGGTACGGATTAGGTGCGGAGCCCATATACGGCAAGGACCGGCGGTCGGTATGGCGAGGCCCTTCCGGCGGACCAGGAAGTTAAGGACAAGCTAAATAAAGAGAATAACGTTCATATCGTTCGTTAATTAATTTAATCATGAACTTATGCTGCAAGCTTTACTGGAGAAAGCTTACATATTAGCCTACTAAAGTGACTCCACTCTGCCTGATGGCCATCATCGCACTACTAGCATAACAGTTTAAATTAGTCTACATAGGTATGTTAGCTCTCTCTAATAAAATTTTGATTGTTCTAAAAGTAGAATGTAAAAGTGAAACTCAAGAAATCTGAGCAACCTTTAACCTATGAACAGTGTACCTTCACGTTCAAAGATTACAGCTGTAAACAACATTATAGGAACAAGTGTCGTATAAGTTTCAACAAAACAAAACAGAAGCAAAGTTTATGACAATAGTCATTAAGAAACCATAACATACTGGTTTTAAATTTGATCAATTAATGATACTAAAACAGCAATTGGAATTGAAAACCAGTAATTAAAATTGTATACATTTTTAATTCTAAATGCAGCGAATGTCATTGTCAATGTCGATAAACTTGACCTAAATAAGGTAGACAAAATTTTACTTAACAACAACTGGTTACACTTTAGGTTTAATGTCAAAGGAAGTTTTCGAATAAACAATATTTTGGTAAACAACAATAAAATCAAAGCAACTCGTGACTCGCTTTAGTTCTTTTTTTTTATTAATAGAAAATATTTGTTTTTCTTTTACATGTTTTTATGTTATAGATAAACATAATAACTAGTGAACCGATTTTAGAAATTCTTTTATCTATAGCAAGCTACATTATTAGACTAACATAGGCTACATTTTATCGCGAAATCTGTTATATCTGGTCAAAAGTTTGACAAAATTGTGTCAAATTGATTTTGTTGAAATTTTTTATTTTAATTCACTTTATCCTTAGCAAGAGAGCAATGCACAAAATAACTTCAAAGACGACTGTATCTTATGTCACGCAAAGTCGTGTACCACTAAACATTGAAATAAGTAATGCGTCATCGAAAAAGTATGCTTTCAAGAAATGCATAAATATCGCACTGCAGTTTTGAGGTCACTAAATATAAGAACACGATAAATAATGTTGATCTCATTCCTTTGAAAAGACATATTAAATGAGACAGCTTTTTGAGAAGAAAATATAGCTGTTACTTCAGAAAGAAATGCAAGTCTGGACATCAAAGAAGTCAAATGTAATAACAACCATAACATCCCAATCAATTATGAACTTAAAGCATATTAATATATAATTAAAAATTATCCAAAAGGTACAACAGACGTAGCAAATAAATATGCTACTGTCCATACGGCCGTTCATTGCAAACAGGCCTGTGTGTAGGTAAATGTGCTAATTGCTATTGTTTATGTCGAGGTCTCTTCAAATATGCCACTAGATTGCATAATACGTTGTTTGAATAGTAGCGAAAAAGCTTCACAGTTAGACTATACTGCTTACTTCGATACAACACTTATAAGGTAGCACAATACGATTAAACTAAAGAGGCCAAGAATAATACTTAAAAAATATATACTTATATAACTATTAATATTTTTCTACAATACTGTCTGGGTGGTTTATTCGTATTAAGTACGGACTCGCAGGTTTCCTCAACATCATCCCTCGCATGGACATGATTACAAATCTCTCACTTCTCAGCTTTCCTTTACTATAATATGCATAAATATATAAATCTGTTGCGTGGTTTAAAACAAGTTAGTGGCAAAACTAACAAAAGAAATAGCGGTTTTATACTATTTAGATAAGAGAAGCTTAATAACAAGAAACATAGTTTGTATAATTCGTGTTTATTTCAATATATCAATCTATATTGAATTATATCCTGTGTGGGTGATTAAAATGTTTGCGAAGGAGGTGTCAGACTTCAATGGTGACTCCCACATGATGGAACCTTGAACGGCTTTATATGGGGACGACATTTTCTAGCATAATTGTCGGGTTTTTAATTGGGCGTTAGGAATTCTTGCATAATGCATTTTTTGTATTGTAGCAAATATTATAGTTTTAATAAAGCTCTGATTTGGTTGAGGTAATATTTTTCCTTGGTCTATAAATCACGGTGTTTGTAAGGGTTCTTCACTGTTAATCGTGGCTAACAGGAGTCACTGTGATGAGCATGTGGGTGGGATTGATTACCACGTGTCTATTAATTCCATATGCCACAAATTTAGCCAAAGTTCAAGCTAATGCAATAACATCTCGCATCAACTAAAGTTACATAAGAAGCGTGTTTTGCTTTTATGTAAAGGCACTCAAGTTGACATAATTGCTCAACGCAGTACATACCGAAAGGCAACACATCGCTACTTTAAAACTTATGCGAGATTGCACGCAGATGATAAATACCTTATTTTTTCTACGACATGTTTGAGCGTAGAAATTTTGTACAGTTTGTTTACAGCTGTTCTTGACGGTAAATATATGAATTCTAGATAAATCTATAGTTATTATAAAAGGAAGTCGCTGGAAAAGCATCTGTCTGTATAAAACCGCTAATCTCAAGAACTGCTCAATAGATTTGGATACAGTTGCTACTGTGATGTAGTGCGTTTTTCGGGAAAGGGTTTGGTATATAACACATTAACCTACCACTTATAAGAGCCGAACAGCAACAATAATAGTAAACCTAGCTGAAAGACAGCGACTGGTGATATCGATGGGAAGCGAGGAGAGGTCACTAGTTAATAATACTTTAATATCTATAAAATTTAAAGAAGTGGCTTACTTGGGTTTAATGAAGATACATCAGTAGCTAACGATGTTACTAATATTTGAGATAGTGATACTATAGGCGTCTAAATTAGGTTCACAATTAAACAACGAAATACTTTCACTTGTATATTAATTTGGTTTAATGAACTTTAAACGATGTTCTAAACACTTAAGTCTTATTAAGTATGTTGTTTTAAGTTGTGAAAGTTTGTAAAACATTTATGATCTAATTTAAATTACCGCCTGAGATAGTTGATTATCGTATAGGATTAGCAAAAAAAAACAGCAGTTTTTAAATCTTAAGCTACAGTCATTCACTCAAACATAAAGTTGAGTTTTAAAACTACAATAGTCTTAAAATCTTTTCTACTTTAAAATTAAGTTTTTCTGTAATGCAGCAGATTTGATAAAGACAAGATACGGTAAATACACCTCTACAAATCTATATTTTTGGCTCATATTTCTGCAACATTTATCATAGATTTGATATTGTTAGCGAGGCAGCAAATGAGGATTACTTGATTGACATTAACATTGCTTATGTAGCTTTTATTCGTATAGTAGAAGTAAAAGAAAAATTTGGAGAATCTCTGCATTAGCAGCAGCTATACCCAAGTTATATCCTCCACATAATATATAACGTACTTATTCGATCTACATGCATAATAAACACTGCTGAGTCTTAGCTTATTTTTATACCAATGCTAATACGAACAGACTTGCATAGATTTATTAGACACATACATATTATTGTTGTTTACATAAAATATTTCTATGACAGGTGTTCAATGATTACATTAGTATCAGAGCTAAAAATAAATTGAACGTCATCTATGAAATAATCGCCTATTAAGTTACTATGTTTAGGCGATTAGTAAGTATAGGATTGTAGTTTGATATTATTAAACATTAAATGAATCTAATCTAATATTTATTGCCACAGTTCCTTTTAGAATCAACTGATTGTTTTGCGTGGTTCTGATATTTAGATTGAGATACATGACGTCAGGTATCAACAAATCGATAAAGTTCAAAATAAACTTGTAGATAGAATAATTAGAGCAGATGAATTAACACTAGAGCTTGCCCTTGTACTGGATATACAAATACGCACTAATTGTATAGAGATTTCAATATGCTAACATCTTGATTCAATAATTCATTGATATACAATGTCGCTCATAGACCGTTATGTTGTCACCGGTGTCAAAAAAATCGATAATCGTATCGAATGGCACGTCACTACACAATAATAAAACACTAACACACCACTAGTTCAATTTTCAAAACACTATTAGTTGGTTAGTCGAGTTAGTTTTTTCGAATTTTCGAAATCGTGTTCGTGGTTTGAATGTTTGTTTGTGCGGCGATGCGCGCGTCTGCGCCGGTAGCTTGCAGGTGACTGCCTGCGCAAGCGCAAATGTACGGTAAGTTACCCGTGACGGACAGTGTCGGTAAAAAAACCGAGTATTTTGTACGTGGGATTATAAGTTTGCTAATGAGGTTGCGTCGAACAATAATTATTATACGCGGTGTTATCGATTATTTTTATTGTGTAATCCCTGTTTAACATAAGATTTAATAACATGTAATTTTATAATAATAATAATAATATGTGGACACTATCACGCATCGTCATCTAGTCCCAAGCTAAGCAGAGCTTGTAATAATTGAAATATAATACTTAACATACTTTTTTTTTGTAAATACATACTTAGAATACATAGAAAACACCCAAACTGAAGACAAATACAAATGTTCATCACACAAATATTTGCCTTCCACAGGAATCGAACCCACGACACAAATTCCATTTGTTCCGCATTTGCCTCGCCTAGTTTCGCCTCGATTGAAAATTCCGCTTATGCCCCACATTTTATTCCTCTTTCGCCTCGAAAGTCATTTTTGTAAGTAAATTATTATTTTTTTCCTGTTTTGCCTCATTTTATGTACCTGTTTCGTCTCGCTTTTTTGTTTAAGCATTTTACTTCGACATTAGTACAGACAACCAAAAAAAATGTATCACGAATATTTGAAAAAAAGAAACTTAGTATCTGTGATGTATGAAAAAATCCTAGATGCACATTTTCAAACAAAAGCAATACTTAAAAGTGTCTCCAACTTTAAATACTTCACGTATACATATTTTTTATTTGCAAAATCAACCTAAAGTAGTATTTATAAAGTATTGTATAAGCGCATAATGTCAAATTATGCATTATGTTTGAATTATATTAATGTACTTACGCCGGTTAAGAAGAGACAATAAATGTTTCTTTAACTCTTCTCTTTTATACTTGCTACATAAATTACATATTAAACTTATAAGTGAACTATATTATTAATTTCACTTACAAGTCAACAATTTTTAAATCAGTCAGACTTCAGGTAAAAGCAGGTAGTTGAAAGACAAAAGAATGGGGTCCGCTCGCTTGAACCCTTTTGTTTCAAGGCCAACCAATTTGAACCAATCATAACACTACACGGCAGGGTAACTAGAAATTGTAAGATGTGTTGCTTATCTTATTGAACTATTAGTTTGTGTCATGACGTTATAAGTGCAAGGAATAGTTTGTGGTTAAACTCGTGAATTGTTGTGCTTTAATCCAAGGTAAGTTTTAATATAATTTCTCATATTATGTATCAGACACATACATTTCTCTAACTGATAAAATTCATAAACACTAATGAAATTGTTTAATTTAGTCACAATTTTCCAATATTTTAAAAGATTTTTATATGATTATGGTTACGTAGATTTTGTTGATATATATTCTTCTATTCATCTATTTCAGATCTTTAATCATTATAAATACGATGGAACTAGATAATTTTTCATTACCATCTACTTCACAACCAGATATTGCATTTATAAAATCGAAAAGAGGCAAGCCACTCCTTTTGTATGATGGATATGAACATACCACACGAAGGCATAACAAAAATGGTTCCATATCATGGAGATGTGTTAACAGAAGCTGCAAAGGTGCAATAATTACCGATATTAACAATCAGTTTAAGAAAAAAACCAAACACAGTATTTGCAGATCCAATGTGGCAATGAATGAAATTAAATTGGAGTTATTTCATTGTAAGCAGCAAGCAGCATCCGCTGAAGGCAAGCCTATTCCTACCCTTTATAATGAAAGTTTATTAAAGGTAAAAGACCGAGGCACAGATTTGATTGAAGACTTTCCAACTTTTTCAAAAATCAAGACAAGTTTATACAATGCACGCAACAAGTCACAAAATATTAAAAAGTCAACATTTAATAAGGCATTCGAAGTAGAAATACCCAAGGACTACAAGGACTTAGTTCTTTTTGATTATGGATACAAGAACACAAGAATACTAGGTTTTGTTAATAAAGAAATCAAAGAAAACATTAAAAACATAAAATATTACTTAGGAGATGGAACTTTTAAATGTGTAATAAAGCCTTTTAAACAATTATATGTCATTTATGGAGACCTTGGAAGTACTGATGAGAAAATTAACGTAATACCGCTAATTTATGTGTTACTAATGGATAAAAAGGAATCAACATATGAAACTATGTTTTCACTAATAAAATCACAAATTCCTGATTGGGAACCGACATCATTCAGGACCGATTACGAAAAAGCAGCTATTAATGGCATACGTAACGTTTTTCCTACTATTGTGTCAAAGGGCTGCTACTACCATTTTTCTAAAGCACTGTGGAAGAAGGCCAAAGAGTTAAATTTAACAACGAAAAAAATTTACAAGAAGCATGTCGCACTATGTTCTTCATTAGCGTTACTGCCATCAGAATATAAAGCTGATGGTTGGTTATACATAATGGAAGATTGCCCACAAAAAGAAAACGTTGACAAGTTTAATGACTATTTTGTATCATCCTGGTTGGATAATCAATACATGCACGGAAAATGGGATTTTTATGGAGATATTTACAGAACCAACAACCCAGCAGAAGGCTGTAATGCTAAGATAAACAGATGTATCACCGGAAAACTTAATATAATCAGTTTCTTAAGAATTATTAAAAAAGATGCTGATTTAAGTTTCTTACGATTAAAAAGCCAAGGGAATGCTCGTCGCCCTGATGATATCGATAGGGATAAAATTATAAATGATTCCATAAAATCTATGTTAAACGGCACAATTACTATTGGACATTGCTTAGAGAAAATATGTCCTTTTGTATTTTAATTGTACGTAAAATATGATTCAGGTTTTTAAATTTTTAAACTGATTTTTTTTACTTTGATGTTGATTTGTTACCTTATATTATATTTGATTTTGTTTTTCTAATTTTATAATAGTATATTTTTAGTTATGTGTACCTACCTACTATTGTAGTAATCGATCTGTGATTCTGATTGTTATTTAATAATAAACACTTTTCTAAATATTGAAATAGTTTTATTTGTCTATAATTACTAAAAATAATTTTCTCTAATTCAAGAAAACAATTGTATACTTGTAAATAATACTCAACGCAATACATAAAAAGAATCACATCCAATTTAGTTTTGCTAACTGTACATTAAGTGATGTAGGAATGTGGGACGAAACAGGAAACAAATTTAAAAAGGGGCAAATGTGGAAGTTTTTAGAATGTGGGTCGAAAAAGCGGGGCAAATGCGGAACAAATGCAGGCGTCGCAGTCAGTTACACTAACCACTAGACCAACGGTGCAATTTTGTATGTGAAATAATGATGAAAAACAATAAACCTTTTGTTTGTGCACCTTAGTACTGTTATTACTTTATGTAAACAACGCACATTTAAAATATTCAAAAATTTTGATTTTACTTTAATGAAAATCTACGAGTATTATTTTTCGCTTAACCTCATCGATCCACCTGATGACAAAGTGGCTACAAAACAGATCGCTTCTATGGCTATGTCAAAATAACATAGAATCACGTCTTTTAGAGGTTTTTAGGGGTACGGATAGGCAGAGGTGTAGCACATTTACATTATGGACCCATAAAACAGGTGGCGTGCTGTTACCATTTACCAGTCACAATGCCTGACTCTGAGGCCTAAAAAAATTATAGAATAACCCATTATTATCACTTTAAAAGTCTCGGATATCGAACCCAAGACGAAGGATATAAATATTTGCAATAATAGATTACTTATCAATTAATATTTAATTATTTAAGCATATGTTTTCGATATAATAGATACCATTATGTACATTTTATTTATAAGACAAAGCGTATCACTTTACTTTTAAGTGCACTACAGATTGAAGGATTCACGTTTGCTACGATTACGGCGATCGATCAAACTTGTTGCGCGTGCGCAGGATATGTGGTTGTCTATATTGATTTAAGATCTGAAATTATTGCAGCTTATTGCATGTCCATTAATTGATCGTATTAAGGTGTTAGTTGTATATAAACTAATAAATAGATATACTCTTATTCTTTTGTGGCAGCGTGATATTTCCCCCATCTGTCTGACAACCTACTTGAATCAGTTTTTATCTCATATGCTAAACTAGACCGGTACATTAAGTATGCAAACAGATCTAGACTTAATTACACTTGCAAATACTATTTATATAGTTAAGTTATAAATAAGTTTTGCGTGATTTATATATTTTATAAGCAAAGAACTTTAACACCAAGCTTTTTTATATTAAAAGGAGAAAAAAAATTGACATAATAAAGGTATCTCAAAAATTATGTTAGGTTACCTAATTAATACAAAAAAACAAATAACTTTATTTCTTCTACATTATTTTTAAAAAAAAGCAGTCATCGTGTGTAAATCTTCCTTGAAAAAACATTCGCGGAGCACTACAAACATATAATTAATGGTCAGAAAGATCACACCACCGAACAAACGACTCCACTTGGCAATAGAGGAGTGTGGGCCTCATGTAGCATATTTTCCAACATGAGAAACGTATTCCAACACAGGAAAGAACTCCTACGACTAGGAAATGCTTATACACCACCTGTGGAAATGTGATTTTTACTTATCAAGTTTATTTGTTAGAGCTAGACTAACGAAATATAAAAATATACACCAAAGAACTATTCAGGTCTTTAAAAAAATACATGTATAAAATTCTAAATACCAGGACGTAAACATAGTAGGGATATTTGACAATATCTGTAATCTATACTAATTAAATAAAAATACATGAATATAATACAAATATTATTAAATACTTACACTACAATTATATATGTACATTTAAATTCTAAATAAATAAATACTTGAATAAATATGCGATAGTATTTAAACTGCTTGTGCTGTAAATAAAAAGCTCCGTTTTACAAATGAGACTGCTAACGCCATCTGTCGGGATCAATAGTAAAACTTTACGAAGCAACTTCGATAAGAACCTCGACAGTATAACATACACATTCACGGTCAGCGCCATCTAGTATATAATTACAACAATTTTAAGCAAGCAAGCTTTTTTATTTCTGCGCATTTTTCTCGCTCTGACAACTTACCATTAAGGTCTGGCCAGAGGGTCGCATGTACAAATAAAGTGTGTGATTATCAAAGATATAGGTAATAAAAAATTAGAGGCTATTTTTTTCGTTTAGCCTGGTTCACACACTAAAATAATTAAGTTTACATCAATAAAAATACTTATACGTTATATAAGTATTTTGCAACAGATATAACTATTTCTATCTGACTACATTAAAATATATTTATTTCAATTTTGACAAAAGTTAGGTCATTTTTGCGCCAATTTTTGTTATATATTACTTTAGCTACCAATACCTAAGTACATGATCTTAGTTACAAACATAAAACACAGAACTACATTAAGTACAAAATTTAAATTATCTGAACCTGAACGTAGATTAACTATATAATCTGTGTTGACGATTTTACAACACACTTTAAAAAGGATAACGGAAAAAAGTTGTCTTAATAGGTTTTATTTAGAATAGACTAAAGTAAAGGTAACATTAGCTACAGAATTAAAGAAATAATACGAAGGGACACACAACCTTTACTACAAAATCAAGATACAAATCGAAGTCAAGTTTACATTGTTTACACTGACCACAACAACCCATTGACCAGTCATAGCAAACGTAAAACATATGTACACTGTCAATTTGTTCAAGTGTAAACTTAACAAAAAATGTAAACAAACTACTTAAACTTATAAATAACTATTGCATATCACATAAATCATTTACAGACGCAAATGTCAGAAGTATGAATAAAAACTCTGAGGCTGAGGGTAAAATTCAAGTTAGGTTATTCAATTTGAACAAAGTAGCTAAATATTGCATAAACTCTCACGTTATGGAAGAATTACTTAGCTATTTATTACTCAAAGTAAGATACCTACTATAATATACTATAATATAGATTATGTAACATTTAGCGACTACTGTGTATGATAAAGTCGCGAAGGTGAATTGATAAACATTATTTTTGCGTTTAAATTTTATTTTTCTTTGTATTTGAAGAGCCGGAACGGCGATATAGAAAGAATAATTGCAAATGTGGCAATGCTATAATTAATTATAGTAACATGAAAGCCGGCGCGGCAGATCAACAAAAAATATGGAAAATGTGGAAACGTCGATGAGACGTTACAGTATAACAATTTGGTAACCCTACTACTAAGAAAAATAGATAAGATTAGCATCTACCTAGTATGCATACAGCAGCCAGCAATAAGAACTTAAGGTTTTAGACCAAACTTCAAGAACAAACAAATAATTTCATAACCTTTCATAACGCAAGAATTAACTCATATTATGGCAGGACAGAAAAATATTCAAAAAATGTTTCGCAAGAGGGTGCGAGGGCGGATTGTAGGTGTCGCCATCTGGTCTATAGCCTTCACAACAGCCTACATAGGCCCTACGGACTGTAGGTCAGCAGCTATGACGTCACTTCAAGCTACAACCGGAAAATGTGCCGATACGTATGTAAATTGCTACCTACTGATAAGGAAAGGAAGGAATTCCTTGATCTAAAATAGGTTACTTAATTAAAAATCAATAAATTCATATGTTTTACGACAGATGGAGTTAAAATTTGTAATTATTTAATCGATTTGACCTTATGGTATGTTTTTTTGTGAAGGCTTTAATGTGGCCAGTAATTAATAATTTGCATTTCAATTAATTAATCTTAAGTTATTATTTTATTTATCAGTTACTAATTGCTAAAATAAACTGATATTATTCATTAATATTAAAAACATATAAATTCTAGCTAAAAACGTACATACGTGGCTTAGTTTTCCAAAGCATCTCCATTTTGACCGGCCGTTAGTCAACCTTATAATATCCATTAGTTCTCTTTATCTTTATTTTAAGAACATAAACAACAACAAGCATAAAAAACCATAAAAAGTGATACCAAGCCAAACATTAAATTAATTTGATCATCAAACTAAAACGTGGCCATTAGTTCTACTCGTCGCAACTAGATGGCGTTGCAAGCATATTTTGACAGAGACCTTGAAAACTAGCAAGGACAATGTCAAATGAGTGACGTCACTACAATAAAAACCCTCCAGCCGTTAACATATCAGGCTTCATTCTAGTTTTTAAGTACGACTATCGTATAACTAAATTTTAACTTATGTAAATAAGTTGTAGTAGTGATAATGATGAAGTACCACTGACCTCTATTCAGTGAAAAAAGACCTTAAACAACATATCTGTTCGGTAATTTGCATCTTAGGACAATTAATATACGGTTAAATGTTACATAACTTGCACCCATTTTCACGGTAGTAGATCCACGCTGATTTCAGCATGAATGGGTCGGATCGTCCGGGGAAGTACTACCCTCTCATAGAAGATCGACTTAAGAGTAGTAGTATCCGTACTATTGCGTTTCGTTCGGTGAGTGAGAGCGCCGGAGGCCCAATTTCCCCTCTTCCTCTTCCCTCACCTCCCTCATTCCCTTCCCCTAACCCCATTCCCAGCCGCCATAGTGGAGGCCACCATACCAGCAGTTTAAGACGATGGCTTCTGGTACAGTGGCCGCCACTTCTGGATTCCACTGACTGCTTACTATCAGGCGGGGTGGAGTCACTTTGGTAGGCTATAATATAAAAAAAAAAAAAAAAAAAAAAAACCCATTTTATATATCATTTAAATTAAATGTATAAAAATAACTTACTAGAAGAAGACATAATACTTACTTTCAACACTGTAATTAATATGCAAAAAAATTGCAACAATTTAAAGCAACATTCTTTTGTACAATAGTATGCGCGTGCGCATGTAGGTATGTATTATACTTCCAGCAGATAACGTTACTGCAGGGTAGATTTTCTTAATCTTGAAGGATAAAAAATAATTAATAATAATTACGATTTTTATAATGTTGTCTAGCTTTCAGCACGGAGTTTAAAATAAAAAGGCACGTACGCGCCACTGGGTTCATTGACCCTCGACCTAAGCGTAACTGTACGTGCTCTTGCGCACCGCAGTTACTCGGATTTAGCAGTTCCGGCTAGGAAACCCATTGCTTCGAATGTTTTGCTTACGTCTATTTTGCACTACGTACTTGTTAAGATTAGTAATGATGAATATCTGAAGCAGTTTACAAACGTTTCGGTTTAGGCCTAACAGGATATATTCTAATCTGTGTAAGCACCTGTCACTCAGATTTTATCATTGATAGATTATTAAAAGTAAGATGAGGCTAAAGTTATGATGGCCTATTAGAGAAAAAGTATGACTTTTCAGTCATACTAGTCCTAGATACGTATCATACATACGGTGAAGGAAAACGACATGAAGAGCCTTGAAATCTTATTTCTCATTTCTTCACAAAATTTTCGTTCACCGTATATCCATAACGTACACCTTAATATAAACAAGACCAATAAATAATTTCAATGATTATTATTAAAACGACAAGCTGTATAAGGAGCGAGAGGCTTACATGTACAGGGTGATTCAACTTATATAATTGCCAATAATAATATTGATGCACGAAGGAGATACGAAGGTGGTATGAGTCAGTGTAAAAGGCAACGATTACTTATACTCAATTAGGTAATACCTAGGTATATAGTTTTGTTTAATGCAGTTTTTGCACTAGGCGTAAAATTGTATCTGCAGGAAATTTTGTACTAGAAAATTTGCCCATCCATGGACAACCAACCAACCGATGAATGAGAGCGGCTCGCGACCGGCCAAAGTGGCAAAATTGGGGGAGGCCTGTGTCCAGCAGTTGACGTCTTTCGGCTTATATGACGATGGTAATGAATTAACTCAGTCCCACAGCGAATACACAAACGTTCATTCGCTCAAGGCTTTGGGAAGTGACCATATACCTACCCACTACTGAAGTATACAAGCCAGGGTTGGTAAATACTACTAGCGCAATCATTCAACTGAATGATAACGGTCACATCGTCATATTAAAAGATTGCAGGCGGCAACATCCTGACAATTACGATCGAAAAATACACTTGTGAAAAACGCGAAAAATAAGTGTGGCAATTAAAATGAAAATTCCCCAAAATTAAGGTTTGAAAAAGGTTGTCAGCGATAGACATTCTGCGTTTGAAATTGTACTTTCATCATACAATTTGTAAAAAGTGCGTGTGTATTTTATGATGCTTTATGGGTTCGATTCCCACAATTTCGATAGTGTTTTAGGTCAAATTTTAGCTCCTTCTTTGGATCTCCAGACACAGGAGACGTCACAAATGATTTTCTCTCAAATTTTCGTATAAAAAGTAAACCAATAACAAATTATTATTATAGGTATTGAAACATGCTGTATAAGCGCCACTGCATTTAAGGGGTGTTGTAAGTATGTCATCGCCTACGCTCCACAAGATGGTTCTCATTCTCATTACTTTATTATTTGTGTATGTAACAGCGTAGAATAAATAACTTTCGATTCGCGTGCAAAATTAGGTCAAGTTGGCATAAGTTATGGTTTTATCCTTCAATGTGAGTCAATATAATTTATGTAAAATAATCGATATGATTACACCTTAGTTATAATATAAGCATAAGAGTTGCCTTACTTAAGTGGCAAGGCAATGGGCACAAGCTAACAAAAATTATGACCGTTGCAAAAGTTCTACAGTGACGACTACGAACTGGACGACGCAGAGCGTGTGCAGACCCTTCACAAGGTAGACCGATAACTTGATAAGGATGGCGTGCTGCCAATAAGCATTGTAAACATGGTTGTGGGATCAAATCCGAGCAAGCACCAATGTGACTTTTCAACTTTCATAGCTACTTTCTAAGTTTATCTCGGATTTTATGGAAAAAGAAAATATCGTCAGGAAACCTAGACTTATATAAAAATAATGTTTGAAATTACCAATTCGCCTTAAACAAGCGACCAACACTCATGCTTTTTCTGTATGAGAAAAGGCTCCAGCCTTATCTATACTGTCCATGATAATAAGCTAGTACCAATATCATTATTCGTTGTGATACGTAGCGAGCAGCATGGGGATGCAAGCGATTTATTATTGGTTGGTATTGATTCATATAGATGAGCAAGGGTTATGTAGAACAGTGGACACTATTTACTTAAATTGATGACGATAATAAAATGAATCACAATTTTATGGAATACCATATTTCATTACCACAATGACTTTACACTGCCTGATATCAGTCAGTCTCCAGAAATCCCTATCGCAAATACATATATTTTTATTGCCGACAAGCAAACAGCCCACGTGATGGTAAATGGTAAGTGTCGCTCATGGATGACTCAGAGTCCAGCACTCTCACTCACCGAACAAAACGCAATAGTACGAATACTATTACCCTTACGTCGATCTTATATGAGAGGGTTGTACTTCCCCGGTCGATTCGGCACATTCATGCTAAAACCAGCGTGGATCTACTACCGTGAAGACCAGACCTTCATGAAATTGGTATGGTGGCTTCTACTAAGGCGTGCTATGGCACCTTTGTGAGATGCTTTTTCAAAGACCCAATATTAAAATTAAATTATACACTTTTGTGTATTTGTAGTTGACGACTTCATTCACGATAATTTTCACGACAACCTTGTCAATTCCAAGTTGATAATCGGTATGACCTCGGTTTATACATAATATATACAGTACATAGCGAAAGTATTATGTGATTATGATTATTCATAGCGCATTACATCATTGTTGCTGACTCAGACATAGATCTAACTGAAGACATTTGCATATGACTTTGTCACTTCACACAAAAGTACATGTACCTAGTGCATTGCAAGTTAGATGATCCTACTACAACATCAACCATGAAAAATGAAATTTCTTGTCAGAAGATAGATTAAGGTGCCGCTATGCCTACGTGGTCCTTTCGTTGCCATTGCACCATAATTCTGTTTCTCATTAGTGCATTTGGCATTTTGCATTCGGAGAGATTTTATTAATACACGCAGGTTTAGAGTTTTAGAGAATTTTGTATTCAGGATTTCAATCTTGGTACATGTAGCTTATGGTCGGTCTCGGTAACGCCAGACGATAGCGCAGCGTTCTGTAGAGTATTTCATATATTACTCTTACAAGACATATGACACGAGAAGGACCTGCTGCCAAAGCTTTATTAGATTGTGCATATTATATGTATGTAGTTTCACTGAAAAGCATTTTGGTTTTCATGCGAAATAGTTATTCTACATAATCAAAGCGTATGCAATCTTAGCTTTATAATCACAGACACAGACTTACAATCTTATCCGAAGGCCACAGACAGCTCAATTATATCAAATGCATCACGAATGCATTTCTGACTTCCTTCCCAAATGCGTGACATCCTCAACGTGCGACAGAGATGCACATACAGTATATGTATTACATAACGCGAATGAAATAGAAAGCTATTTATTGTTCACGAACTTTGATGTTTGAATATTATTTACGTAAGCTGACATTTTAGTTCAAAGTTTTCGGTAAAATGTATTGCTACTCATATTTAGGGACAAGGCCTTTTAAAGATTTGATCCGATTTAGTTCGGTGTTTAAATGTGGTAAGCTTATGTTCATAAAATGTAACTATGATTGATTAAATCACCGGTCTTTGATAAAGGAATAAATTTGTTTGATTTAATGCAAACTGTTTAGTGGTTTAAGCTGTTATTAACCTCATTTCCGAAGCGACTACCTAAGTTGCCACCTGGTTGATCAGATCAGTTAGAAATAAACATGTTACTCCCATATTGCAGAACCGACGCTGTGCAATATACTTTTATGGTATTTTACAAATATACAATCTATACCATATAAAACAGCAGAGTTTGTTTGTTTGTTTGAACTCGCTAATCTTTGGCACTACCGGTCGGATTTTTTTTTTTTGAGTATTATAGCCGTTTTTGAGGAAGGTTATAGGCTATGTAACATCATGCTAAAGGCGACGGAAGCCGAGCAGTAACCAAAGACGCGGGTAAAACCGCGCTGCGGGAAGCTTGTTAACATAAAAAAATGTAGATTCGGGACAAATATTTATGTATCACAAAATCATGTCCCATGCACCAAAGCCAATCCATCTTATGCAGAGTAGTAAATACACCAAAAAAAAGTTTCTTTTTCTAACTCTCAGTATAAACGACTACCCATTTTGCGTTGATATGAACATATCATGCAGCTCAGTACTCAGTGGTTCTATTAATGAGCTGAGCCTAATTCCACACAGAGAAGCCTTGTGGCGCGGCGCCAACGCTCCTGGCAACCAGTCGGCTGTCACTTCTATTTAACGCTAAGTATTTTATTGTAATTGTTCTGTAACCTAACTCCAAGTATTGCATAGGTTTAATAAAGTAGGTCTTTTATTTTTAAATTAGAACGTTATTGAAGTTCTTTTGTTGAAGAATATGTATAGGCTACCTCTATATTCGTTGCACATATATATTTTTTTCCAATTTGCTATTACATTTTTATAGCTATTACAATAATACCTATCTACACTAATTTATGAATCGTGGCACAGGCATTATTGTCAAGTATGTTATTTATTCCAGCGGCTGACGAACCAAAAGCCCATATGATGTAACTGGACTCATCATGGACTTATAAAATGTTAGGGATAGCGACGACGCCGCTGTCTACCGTAATAAATGATCTCTTTAAGACTCGTCTTAAAAATAACATTTTCTAACCCAGGTAACAAAAATAGTCATAACAATGTAATTTACATATCAAAGAAACCGTCTGCAACGCATTTAGCATTATTTACATTGTAATTGTTGGTGAGTCAACTAAAAATAGTGGCTCTATAGTATCTGCGGATAAGTTTAGGCGCAATTTATCTATTTAGGTATTGGCAATAGAAAAATACTACGTAAAAGGCAATGTTATTTAGCTATGTTGGAATACATAATTTATTGTCGATTGCAGTGTAAAGACTTATTCGCATGCAGAGAATCTTCTCACGGATTGGCAATTACAAATTTAATGTTTTCTTTTAACCGACTTCAAAAAGAAGAAGGGTTTCCTTTTTAATCTTTTTTAAAAAAGAAAATATACGCTTAGGATCATATTTGTTATTTTTCTTCATTTTATAACAATAATGATCCTAAGCGTAGCGCATTTTCATTTTACTAATAAGCAGATAAAACATTCACAAGACATTTAAGTGGGGCGTCAAATTGTCAAACTGCCACCATGCTATAAATTTGTCATGTTATCAATCGGCATAGTGTCCACTACTCCTGGACCAATGATGGTTTACCATTAGACAAAATACAATCATTTTGGTATACACTTTCGGTATTTTGAATATGTTTAATGTGTCACTATTCTATGGTATCTGAACATCTCTGTACACAAGATATTCACGTGTTGCCCTACATAAACTAGTAATGTTAAGGCCATGATAAAACTGACAAGGATAACTTGAAAATAAAGTCCTTTTTTTTTTTATACGTGGGAAATGCATTACGCATACGCACCCGCCCGGGCAAGGCGGTGGTTATGTCGGACTCTCCGACCGCACTCAAAGCGCGGCCAGCATACCGACTAAAACCCACGGTGTTCCTCCAGACGGCCAGAGTGTCGGGGTCACGGGAGTCGCTTGCGCATTCATCCGCGACCCCGACGGGCCATGGCCCGCTCACCGCGAGCGGGCCCCGTCCGATTTAGGGGCCTAGCCCCCCCTCCTTCGAGAGGCGCGTGCGGAACACGCGCACTGCCGTCTCAGGCCCGTGCTGTTCGGGCGGCGACTGCCCGATCGCCGCCCGCAGGCCAACTCGGCCGCAGAGGATAGGGAGAACGGCGCATCGCAATACCGACACTCCTCTTCCCCTGCGGCCCCACCGCGTCCGCAATCTGGCGGTTGCGGCCCCGCCGAGGCCGCGGAAGGTAGGGAGAGCGGCGCACCGTTATACCGGCACTCCTCTCCCGCCGCGGCCCCGCCACTCCTCAGCCGCAGTGTCGCCGAAGCAACACTGCAGCCCGACCCAGTTGCGGTGCCGCCCAAACAGCACCGCAACCCACCAGAGCCGCTCCATCGTGGGCTTACCGGCAAAGCCCAGAAGAGCGGCGTCTTCTTGGGGTTCCTCTTGGTTCACCGTGGTCCTTGGTAACCACGGCTACTAAGCCCCGCGCCGCGACAAGGCGAGAACCCCGTTGGGGGGGAAAATAAAGTCCTACGAAACAGATGATATCACTGTGTTACGTGTACAACCTACCTAACTACTACTGATCTGAATGTTTAATTATTTTTTTTTTTTATATTATAGCCTACCAAAGTGACTCCACCCCGCCTGATGGTAAGCAATCAGTGGAATCCAGAAGTGGCGGCCACTATACCAAAAGCCATCGTCTCAAACTGCTGGTATGGTGGCCTTCACTATGGTGGCTGGGAATGGGGTTAGGGGAAGGGAATGAGGGAGGTGAGGAAAGAGGAAAGGGGGGAAATTGGGTCTCCGGCGCTCTCACTCACCGAACGAAACGCAGTAGTACCGATACTACTACTCTTAAGTCGATCTTCTATGAGAAGGTAGTACTTCCCCGGACGATCCGGCCCATTCATGCTGAAATCAGCGTGGATCTACTACCGTAAAAAACGTTACGACATAATGTTTTAGCGAATGTTTTAGCACTATCGTTACATAATAATACGACTAACCGTGGCTTCCTATATACAATACAAGCTTTATTTGAAAACTGTATTTTATGCAATTGGTCGCTCAGCGCTGTATCGCTTTTACAATATGTTGATATGTCCATTATTATCAATTATTGACAGTGCTTCAGCGCCGAACAAAAAAACAGGCTTTTCAAGGATCTAGCATTAAAGTTATTTGATAGTTCTATAAAATAACTTTAATCCTAGATCCTTGAAAATCCCTTTTTTAAAAGGCATTCGCCTATGAACAAAAAACAAAAGAAGGCACTAGACCGCGCATGGATGACCGCCCGTCATCCATGCGATGGACCGACCAGAAAAAGTCTGTTGCGGCTCCTTAAACGAATGCAGCAGGATGACCTTCAACAGGGAGAACTGACGAGACATCGTGAGGCGAATGTCATCTGCCTCCTCCAATAGTACGACATGACGATCACGACCGCTCTGCCAAGAGCGTAACGACGAAGAAAAGATACTGTTGAAGAGCTGGTTTGTAAAGAGAAGAAAAAGCTTTTTTAGGTATAATTAAAAATTAGCCATCTAAAATGACATAACTCTGCCTGATAGTAAACATTCAGTAGTATTGTTAGTAGTAGTAGTTGGAGTGGTCGACACCAACCCAATTAGTAAGGTAGCAAACTTTTGGCATGGTCAAGGCTGTTAAAAAGAGTGGCCTGAGTTTCTTACTAGTTCTTCTCATGGCTCTACGTCGTCAGCAAACTGATCGTAATAAGTTAATTAGCTGTAATTTTGTTTATAACACACTAAAGTGATTTAATTAAATGAAAATATTTGAATATGTTCTTATTTTTATAGTTTCTTTATGAGAAAAGACCCGCGATTAAAGTTTAGTGTTTTCTAAAGTTCATAATTTAATCTAGCTGTAATTTTGTTTATAACACACTAAAGTGATTTAATTAAATGAAAATATTTGAATATGTTCTTATTTTTATAGTTTCTTTATGAGAAAAGACCCGCGATTAAAGTTTAGTGTTTTCTAAAGTTCATAATTTAATCACCCCATTGATTGAGAAAGAAAGTGTGCAATATCACTTAGCAATATAAACCTTATACGCGTAATCATGAACATAAAATTTAATTTAGCACCTGATAATTAATTTGAAACCAAAGTTTGAGATGGCGTAAAATATTGTTAGCTATTTTAAACTTTATAATTATTATCATAAAATGAATATTAGTGTGCAAACGTATGATTTTGTGTCTTTAAATGATTCTATTTATTTACTGAGGTTTATTTTGAAGGCAAGTGCAACAATGCACACTTAAGCAGTAATGTTACGAAATACTTGCACGTTCTCTTTTGTAATTTAACTATAAATTATATAATACACGCTAATTAAAATGTGACACTTCCGCACTCTCAATTTCTTTTTTGTATTTAAAACTGTATCCGCCTTTTATTTTCAGAGAAAAACATTTTATAGTCTTAATAAAAGAATTATCAAAAATGTTTGCAGAATTGATATTATTAAATAAATATATATTTTTTATAAGTTTTTTGTATGAAAAGAACACGTTTCTTATCTCGTTTTTTTAAAATCGTGTTAAAAACTGCCCAAAATATTTATCTTGTTATTTCTCTATAAATATTTAAGTAATTATAAAAGGTGGAAAGTCATGTGATGGGCTGTAAAATAAACAAATCATCATCATTTTAGCTTAAAGATGCCCACTGCTGGACATAGGCCTCCCCCAAGTTTCTGTCATCTGTCTTCGTAATTCATGTTATTCAACAAAGTGATTATAGTTTTATATCTCCAAACAATAATTATATATTACATAATTATAATTATAAACTTCTCTAACAAAACTATCCCATATTGTTTAAATCCGATTAGTATCGAGAATATGAAGATTTTCGTAATCCTTTCAATATATTCGTTTATTGTCACAACATGAAAGGTAAGGTGATCATCAAAATTATCATTTTAGTCATAAAAACTTCCATTACTAGACAACGGCCTCTTCCTAGCATTAGATTTAGGTGATTTTAGCGTTAATCGCAATATTAGCTATGCTAAGATCATTATATCTTTCTTTAAAAAAATAGGAGATAAACCTAACTAAGAATGCACTTTACCATTCCATACCTCGTACCAGTATATCGTAAGTATATTTATAACGAACTTTCTATAGTAAATATGCAATTACAAATCTATGAGAATCTATTTGTAATGGTTGAACCACGTTTGAAGCAACACTTGGCTAGGCCAAGCACAACGCTGCCAAGGCAAAGAAAATGGTGTCAAAAGTTTGATTAGCTAACGTTGTACCTTTTCCTCTACACAACTAAACAAAACAAACAAAAAGTATATATATTCAGACTCATCTAGCACCTATAGTCGTAAAATCATTATCGATAGAAGTCCCGTTAATTTTACTATTCAGAAATGTATAATATTTTTTATATTGTAATTTGAAGCGTATACAAATTTAAGTAAACAAATTTAAGTAAACAATGTGAGGTGGTCAAACCAAATTACAGCGACAGTCGGCACCTTTTTACACGAATGCCTTAGATAGGTCATTTCATATTAGAGAGGAATGATGACGTCACTGATCGTCGTCATAAAATTGTCACAAAACAAAACCTACAGTAATGACCACATTGACTACGACCACATTGTAAAGAAAAAAAGTATGCGTCATCAATAGTCATCATCCTAATGATTAAAGAAATAATATTAATCTATCTAAAACGTTAGTCATATGAACATAAATATGAAGTTTATTCAAATCTAAACTCTAAACTAAAAATTTTGATTCATCTACTACATACTAATTCATATAGCAAAAGTTAGATTGTTCGAAAATTTTTTGAATTTGAAAATTTATTTTTGCATTTAATACCCCAATTCTTGAGGCAGATTATGGACTATATTTACGACGAAAAGATCAAAGATGTAATTTAACTAGTAAAAAATATGATCACCTAAACACCTAATCAAAATCCTAATTTTACTTCTTTATAATTTCATCAATCTGTCTATGACATTTTTATTCCAAGAAAGCCGACAAGAACCAAACGAAGATTTAAAATATATTTGCCATCCTGGCACTAACTCTGGTTTCCCTACAAAACGCATAAACCTTTCGCCGTCCTGGCACTGTAAGTTCTTAGACTGAGGATTAAAAAAAGAAATAATCGAAAAATTTGCACTTTCTTGACATCAATTGCAAGTTCTAAAACGGTTGATGAGAATATACGTTCAGTGGCGCATTGGCAAGATACAAACGAGTAATAGAGAAGTAGTTATATATTTGACATCTTAACACTGCAAATTTTAATATAGGTGATAAGTAACGTGATTTATAAACTAGCATGCGCACTAACCTGGAAGTGCAAGATGATGGTCCATATGAGTCCCAGTGTCAGCTTGGGGTTGCCGTCGACGATGTCCTCGGCGCGAATATTGACGAGCTTGATTTTCTTGTAGCGGAGAAAGTCCAGGGCCATTTGAACGTTCTGCAGCATGTGGAAACGCATCCTGCCTCGCTCACGCGGCTGTAATTAAATAAAGGTAAAGTTAGAATTGGAAAAGCTGATCAATACAATCGGACTAAGGAATTCATTAAATTTGTCGGTGACTGCTTAAGGAAAGTGTGTTGATGTAAAGTTGAGACGGAGAATCTTATAAAAAGTGACAAACCTAAGCTTATCAAAATTTGAGACGGGTACCTAACGGTGATGAATTGAAAAATAAATAATGCCGTACACGGTATATGGTATTGCGGCGATACATAAGAAGGTGTATAATAATATATATACAACAGTGGACATATTTCGATGAGAAAAGATAACGCTGATAAGAATCCCGAACATATTACAAAATTGTGTTTAAAATCCATTCAATGTCATTCACTTTAACTAATTACGTTGAAAATCCTTGTAATTTGTAATGCAATCGCATCATCTCTTCAACTCCGCATTAATCACTTAAAACCCCTAGTAGCAATACAAGGAAACTCCACCCCTAGTCTGAATAAAACAGATTGTTCGGCCGCACCCGCGATCGACCTTATTCGAATAGATCTAGATAACCCCTTTAAAGTTTGTAGGGTAATTGTTGATAGACAGATAGTTTATAAAGTTTATTTTTAACATAACACAGTAAAACTAGAACACTAGAATAGCTCAGTAAAATTAAAACATAGGTTTGCTTGCACAGAACACAGTGATTGCCTGAAGGTGTAAAGCGTGGACGTTCCAAATAAGAACGAAAGTAACTGTTACATCATTTTTGTCCGACTGCCGAAGTCAAGGAAGGCAATGTTTTTCGAGCGTATGTATGTATGTGGGTAAATATGTCTATTTCTTTGGCACGCTCTACCGCCTAAATGTCTTGATGGATTTTAACGTATGAGGAGTCATTAGATTCGTATTGATTGTGGGAGTGACATAGGGTATATAAAATTTCAATTTAGCGTCGGCACGAAAAAAATGGGTTTCTTAATCTTTAGTTTGTTTGGCAGACAGGCTTTTAATTTTTAATTAATATATTTTGCTTGTTGACCTTGTGTCATTCAATTTTAAACATTACACGATACATTGCAATGGTTATTCAAATTTTATGTGTATCTATTTCTTGCCTAATTCGGTTTGAAAGATATTTAAATCTATTAATGCTTGCGGAAATACCTAAACAAAATTTATAATAACTTAATTAGAAACACGCGATTTGATCGTTATTGTAAATTAATTCCGCTGTTGGATATCATGAGCATAATGTGTTGCTAGTTCACACCATTGGTTGGAATATTTAAACTTGAAAATTAAACCCGTTTATGATTAATAATAATAATAATAATATTCTACCACATTCTGACAGCGCCATCTAGTCCAAAATTAAGCAATTATATTTGCAATTAGTGTTATGGGTACTAAACAACTGATATACTAGTTAAATACATTTTTTTTGTAAATACATACATATTATGAATAAATTACACCCAGACACAGAACAAACAATCATGCTCATCACACAAAAATTTGTCCTGGGTAGGAATCGAACGCACGACCTATGGGCTTAGCAGTCAGAGTCATTAACCACTAGACCAACAGGCCAGTCCAACTCTAAATATATTTAAAAGTATTCGTTTTGGATGCTTATAACAATGAAATTTTATTAAAAACGGCCTACCACCTTGTGCTCCTACTCGAGACTAATATATATTGTTAGAAAGGTTTATTCCCTATTCATCTGGATGAATTTCATGAAACGTTGTAATATCTACGATGATTTTCGAAAAAGACGAACATTTAATAAACTCATCCAGATGAATGGGGCATGAACCGGTCCGAGCAGAGATGACAGACGTGTCTCTGAAAAATGTCTATTTGCCTAGCTATAATAAAGCTGAGTAAGCAGTGATTCACTTTAGAAGAAATAAAGCTAATAATGCGACTGTATTAGCAAGTGTTCAATGTTTTGACATTCCTTTACTATATAATCATAATACATTTAAAAACATCTTCAGTTATAATATAATCTATTATGAATGTCTTGGAATTTCATATTTTAAATATTAACAGTTATACTGATGCTGAGAATGATAAAAAATAATTATATACTATGAGTCTAACTTATGTTTGTACCTAACGGTAGAAGTCACCTGATAACAAGTTGCAATCGCTTAAACTTGTATAAAGCTCGAGACTCAATCAAGTCAGAGCCTATAGATAAGTTTACTGGTGTATTTTAATTGTCTTTTTTTATTAAACTATAGGTAGACAGCATTCTTTACCAGTCCACGATAAGAGATGCAGAGATAACCGAAATTGGTGCAAAAAAATGAAACAGATAAAAATATATGAATACAATATGTTGTAGCGTTTAAAATACGGGCATTAAACTATAAATAATAAAAATATTTTGTACTTACGAGGTGTTCGCCAGAAAGCACCTCCAGCAGAGAGATGAGGTTGAGTCCATCGCGCAGATCTTCGAATAGGTCGTTCACGTGACGATTCACCTGTACACAATAATAAACATTAGCTATTGTTGCTCCTTAACTACTTAAATTAGTGCAATTCCTAATTTTTTGCATTTTGTGCATTTTAAGTAGAAATAAAAAAGCATATAAACATGTCATTGACTTTATTTAAGCTCAATAATGCAAAAAGTTTCGACGTAAACCAATATGGTGTTGAGTATCTTCTCATATTTACTCAAACTTGAAAATAATTTAAAACTATATAGAACAATTAAAGAATAAAGTTCAACTGAAATAAAACCATCTACAACAACAAACAACAAAACAAAAATAGTAGTGACACTAGATGTTAGAGAACTTAAAAATAAAAAGCAGCCAATCAACTATTAATGTAACCTAACAACAATTGCATCAAAAAAAAAAACAAAAACCTACAACAACACGATAACAAAATACTCCTAAATAAACAATAAGGTGAAACTTAAAGTACTACCAAATAAAGTGCATGCCTAAAAAAAGAGTTAATTTTTATTAAATAATACAGTCAAAATTAGAAGATAAAACAAACCCATGGGTAAAGCAACACTTAAACCTATGAAAATACGAGTAAAATTGCTGATAGGAGTAGTCATTAGGTCTTTACTATTTAAATTGGAAATTACAAGACATAATTGAATATTAATTATAGAATCGGGCAAGAATACTACCCTGTTAATAGCTGTGTAAAGCTGTTTCAGGTTTATTAGGCATACTTAGTACTTATGACTATCAGATGCAGTGTTTTTATGAAACTTTTACAGTCATGAATAATGACCCAAAAAGTTCATTTAAATACATTATTTTTAACATTAACATTATTACACACAAATGAAAAATCAAAGTAAATTTAAAGAGTTATAAAACAAAAAATATAGTGTGTTATAATCTGAAGTCAAAGTGACTTCGCCTTAGGTTTGTAACGAATTTTGCAAGTGTGAAAAATAAACTTGTGTTTGCTTACCCCCAACAACATCAACAACTACTACAAACAACATCCAACAACTTACTTGTTGCGGCGGACAACACGACTGGTTGTTGATGACCTCGCACACGTGGAGTCGCGTGTACGTCTGTCCGAGCAGCGTGGGACAAAGATATGATAAAACCTGGATGAGAATACGCAGTGAATACCTACGAGAGCTGGTGCTAGTCGGTAAAATAACGGAAGAAATTTATAGCTGTTGTTGGCAGTAGTGGATGCCGAAAATCGGAACTATATCATGCGTCCGTACTAGTGCTGATTATTTATGAAGTTTATAAAGCTACTGATTAGCCTGAAAATTACACACAAAACAAACAGTGGAGACAGTTCAGCCATCATAATATAGGTATGAGTAAAAGAATAAATGGAATAAATGGCATATGTCACAACGTAAAATATTGAATCTTATCCTGCACACTTTGTTTCTAAAGATTTTAGAAATGTTGCACATGTAATTCTAGTTTTAGCATGTATTTTTTTTTTGCTATAGACTACATATATTTCTTACAAAAAGAAGGCAAAATAGAAATACAGTTTAGGTATACGAAGCAAAAAATAGTATTTCACAAACCATTAGTTACATAAAACCAATTGAAATATAACGAGTGAAACTTCGACTTTCTCCAAACTTATTATTTTAAAAGTACTTTTATTTTACATTTGAATTTGGTGGATTATATTGAAATTATTAGACGTTATATTATTATACATCTTCTAATGAGGGCTTTAAACAAATAATTTACTAGGATAACAACTTTAAAATTAGATAGTGGCATATATTGAATATTTTATTCCGACTCATATGTTAGATGAGTCGGCATAACTGTCTTGCACGGTTTGTGATAATGGGTCATTATTCTACTGATCAACTTTACCTAGCAAACAAACAGAAGCAGTACAGTGTATTGCACATTATACGTATGTTGAATGGTATATACTACGTTTATTTTGGATTTCTTCAAACTCCAAAGGCACTCATAATCTTTATTGTTTAATAATTCGTAATTAAGTGCATTTTTTTGTAAGTCGAAATGGCCCTGTGGATAAGGCACCCGATTCGTAAACACGAGGTAGTGGGTTCGAATCCGGGCACGTACCAATGTGATTTTTCAAATCATATGTACTTTCTAAGTTTATCTTGGACATTTCTGACTGACGGTGAAAGAAAACATCGTGAGGAAACCTGAACTTAAAAGTCTGAAATTGCCAATCCGCCTTCTCTATGAGAAAAGGGCAAAGGCCTCCTTTGCCCTGCAGTGGGACAGTAAACAGGCTGGTATTATTATAAGTGCATTTTTATCATTGTGTCACATTATAATTAAAATTATGTACTAAAAAATACAAACACTAATTATATTTCTTGCATGCAATATTTAAACAAAAAATCATCAATGTTATACTCGTACAATTAAAGAGTTTTCGATGTTTATTTTTTGTTTTAATAAATTCTAAAACCATCTTACCTGTCGACAATAGAAACAAAGCTATAACAACAAAACTCAGTGAAAATAATCGCTAACAACAACAACAAAATTGTGAGATAATATGTAACAACGACATATCAACAGAGTTGATACGATTGGCTCAGAGCATGCAAAGCAAAAGTAACGATGATGATCAACATGATGATTGATTAGTATCAAGGCTATCAGCTTATGTAAAGTCAAATGAAACGAAGATACAGTTATATTTCCAAAATTAAAATTAGAACCCTTAAATTTTAGCAGAAAATCCTTTACACATAAAAAAACTGATTAAAATTTTGCGTTCACACGAAATACTATAATTGCCGAATTAAAATGTAATTTAAGCTAAATAGCTCTCGTGTCTAATGTTTAGGAGTTTAAAAATTTGCAAGAACAAGGCAGTAAGCCTGGTTAATTAGACATTCACCCAGTTGCAAGAATATCATAATTAATAACGAATTAGTTAATGGAACATTAAAATTTATGAAATCATTAAATTAAATCCGTTGCAAGAACATCCATTAAATGTGCTAGTATCATTAATTAAGTAATGACGTCTTTAAATGAACAATGAATGAGAAGTGACTGAATGATCGAGTGCGTTTCGTATTTGCAAGTTTCGTTTAATATTTATTAAATATTTAAAAAAAAATACTAATATCATAACTAACTATTCTATAAAGAAACTCATAAATTTAATTATTTTTTTATTGTGTATAATATTTTGTTTGCACACATTAAAAAATGTTGTGTTTAACCTATACGTAAATATGTATAATGTGATCATTAACTATCTTTCGTTAATGTCTCATCTTGCAACAGTTTAAAGGAACATTAACACTTTAATGATGTCATTAGTAATTAATGCCCTTTCCTGCAACTGGGTGATTATCTACCTCTTTCTGGACTCAGTTTTCAAAATCAAAATATTACATTAGATCCTCGTATTTTTTATATTATCACAATTACACAAATATTTAATGCAAATATACTTAAACCAACTAACTAAGAGTCTACTTTGACACGTAATTCCAAGTTCCTTGACTTTGCATTGTAAACATAACTGTCTGATAGTCTGGTACATGACACGTCGTATAAAACCGCTATTACAACAACACAAACATATTACTAAAGAACAAGTTTTGTTTTTCATTCACCAAGGCCCTGCACAGACGGCAGACAGTTGAACAGACGGTATATACTCCGTTTAACCCATTTCTTCGGACATAAAATTTATTAAACAACCAAAGAAAATTTACTTATTTTTCATGGCAATTTAATGCAAATTTCAGCCTTCTAAGTGAGCGCTTTTGGCTGTGGTGATAAAATTTTATGCATCACCGTTTTAAGTATAATTATAGTGTGAAGTACATGAGCTCAAGTCATTTTATATTAGATTACTTAAAAGCGCAATTTCAATAAGATAAAATTGTGTTAAATAAAGGGTTAGGTAACTAATCGTATTTTTATCATACATCTAAATAAAACCTTATTTATCCTACGAATTTATATGGTTTCTTCTATGATCATTTAAATTGATGGTTCAATGCCTACTGTTATTACATTTTATATCTATCATACTTCAATATAACGAATAATCTTAGATAAAAGAAATCGCTTACAGAACTTTGTCGTGTGCGCAGGGCAGTACACTCGTAATTCAATCAATTAATAAGTATGTCTTTAGCAATATATTTATGTTTTGGGTCTAAGCAAAATACAAACTAAACGATAGCAGTGTATGCTACAGACCTTTAGATACTTCCAGTGCTGCTCCGTATCCAAATGACAAGCGAGGAGAAACAATACATACAGACTTATTAGTGTGAAATTTTATTGGTGAAAGAAAAGAGCCCATTCACAGTATGACGACCGGATCAAAAGAGGGACCGTCAAAACAAACAATTGTATATCGACTAACTCCTATTTACAGCAAATTTCACATATAGTTCATTATTACGAGTTAAAAAAAAAATCAAGAACCAATTTGTAGACAAAAAGTAAATACGCAGTTTTACAATTCGTGTCTCTGTAAAATACGCTGAAATGGAGTTAGCCGTTATGCGAATTAAGGATGCAAACAGCTGGATGCTGATGCTATTGAAGCTATTGAGGCTTCGATTTTAACTGACAATCATAGCGCGTCATAGTGACAAAGGACTCATACAGGATTGTTCACATGTAAATCAGTTACCGCAACAATAGAGTTTAATATACACGCCAGCTGTAACTGTCGAAGATTTTCTAAAGAACAAAGAGATTATTCTTGATGTATTTGTATCTCCTTTTTTTGTAAAGAGATATTTCAAATTGTGTATCACTGAGAATTAAATTTTTTAAAACAAATCGGTACGATGTGTGAACAATCCCTAAGATACTTACATGTAGTCGCCAGCCGTCACAATTTGCTTTGCTTTTACAAGTAACATAAAACGGTAGAAAGACATTGTCGTTAAAATTTTAAGATATGGATAAAGACCGATTACATGTATTGTAGTGCATACAATATAAAATATCTATTGTGTTACGAAAATGCAACTTTAATGTTATGAGTATACAGACCATTGCAAATGATACGGTACTATACCGCTAAACCTTGTTTGAAGGGTCTATTCCCATAACTCCCACTAAAAACATCCCACTCGAGCTATTTTGGGAAAGTGTAAAATGAAATTGTTTTATATTTCTGACACCCACCACAATTTCTCATTCAGGATATTAGTAGAGAGATAACATAAAACTTTAACTCTTAAAATTGAGTGGTGTTTCAGTATTTCATTAGATCACGCACACAAGACAAGCAAACCGAAACTTCTCTCCTTTTAATCTCACTCAGTTCAATCAAAATAAATGTTCATTATTAATGATCATGCGTTACCAGTACGTATATAAGACACATATGGTAACATTTAAATGGACGTATTAATCATGGATAATCACTCAGATTTAGAACATTCCTTGCATTTGTGTTATGTCGAGTTTGGTAGTTATATTTAACTTAGAGCAAAGGTGATAGATGATTGACTTCGAACATCGGTGTATAAGTTTCAAGGGCAAGGGTGCCTGTTTCCCTAGCAGTACCGTCTGTGACTGCCACTAAGGAATAATTTAACGCATCCTTTAGGAACAATGATGTCACTAGCAGGAACAGTACTAGCTTAGTAGAGTTACATTGGCTACAGTATGCTTGTAGGGTGAAAATACTTCCTAACTAGGGTTCGTGCTAAATGGTCTGTTTCTACACAGTAACGCGGTAGTTAGGAGTAGTACTATCCCAATTTCCAATATTCTCGTAATAAAATATGTTGGTATTTAATCCAATATTACAAAGAGAACAGATTTGATAATTTTTATATTTGTTTTGGACAAAATCAAAATGTATGTAACCAAATTGTAAAATTCTTTCACATATAGAAAGCTACAATAACAGTGAGTAACATATACTATACTTTTTAAGGTACATCTACCCACGCGGGCGAAGCCGCTAGTAAAAGCCAATCTATACTATTATATAAAGCGGAAGAGTTTGTTTGTTTGTTTGAACGCGCTAATCTCTGAAACCACCAGTCGGATTTGTAAATTCTTTTTGCGTTTGATAGCCCAGTTCTCGTGGAAGGTTATAGGCTATGTAACATCACGCTACTGGCAACGGGAGCAGAGCAGTAAGCAAAGACGCAGATGAAACCGCGGCGTGAAAAGCTAGTATAAGTATATGACTGTCGAATTTGTGTAGTGTTTTGTGTATCTGTGGCAAACATGTTAAGCTTTAAAACTTGTAGACTATGGCGGTCTGTCTTTAGAATTGTGAAAATTTACTGAGCCCTAGCTCATAAAAAACTAACAAGGTTGTCTAATTTATTTCAAATACAGGTTATTTACAGACAAAACTTTTAGCGCCGCCAAAAGTATCTTTGTCTTTCTCAAGAGCTTTATCATGTTTCGGTCGTGTATGTATTGCCAAACGGTAATAGAAAATCATGTAAGATTACGAAAAAAACTGGAGCATGTTAAAAGACAAATATGGTGATAATCGTAATAAGCTCATAAATAGAAGTGAAATTGATACAAGAATCATATTATGTGCATGTCACGCTATCGTCCCAGACGAGGTAAGAAAAAATACCTACGTTATTCTTAGCACCTTGTACAATATATAGACACAGACTAAAAAGATTACCGCAACTCTTACTCGTTAAATTCATTTCCGTAGTGTTTAAAGAAATAATTTAGATTCAGTGGCCAAGTGTTACGGTATTGTTGAACAAAGTCTGTCTCCAGCAGTGAATATTTTAAGTCTGACGTTACGATTATTAAAACCTAAAACCCAACCAACAAATTGAGTAGTAGATTTGAATCTAGCAGCTGAATGTAATGACTAATGAGCGTAGACGATTCAATTAAGTCCAGATTGCAGTTTAATAGATAGCAATATATTTGAATCAATTAAAAGCTGTTGGGTGCTATTAGGCGAATGTAAGATACATTTGGATTGATGAGCATGAATATTTCGAAGCTTAGTTACATTAGCATATTCGGGCGTTGAAATAGATGTTAATTAGAAGTACATCCTTCTTTGATTGAACTAGTAAGTCATTAAGCGCATTTGTTTTGACGCAAGTATTCACTGTTTGCTTCTGTGTCAGGCTACTGCTTTAGGGTTATCCCAGCTTATAGCGAGAGGCTTGCCTATTTCGTAGAATCTATCCTTTAATTTTAACTCTTACATCTTAGTTTTGGTTCTATTCGTTGTAGGCCCGAAACAGTCAATTTACCTATCTTCGGGTTTCCCGAATTTCTGGCAAATGTGCTCAGTATCAATAATACTACTGAGTAGTTCAACTAGTAGTACAAATAATACAACCTTGACATTGAGATATGTAGATGATAGGTGGTTTAATTTTATGACCGCGCTCTAAATGCGGGAAATGTCATGATTGATTGAACTGTAACGAAACTCAAAGTACTTGAATACCAACATATGCAAATAGTTAATTGTAGCAATTAAGATCTAAACGGTTTCAAATGCGTATCCTGCGTGTAATAACTTATTTCCTTTGGCTAATCCGGATAACTTTCACATAGAGATATTTATATGTACCATCAATTCACAAACGTCAGGCAAAAGAGTACTTTCATCAAATACTTACTATTGGATATAGGGATGTCGGCAAAAGAAAAAAGAGGAAAAAGTAATCTGAAGGCACAAACCGTAACAGACCGCTTGATGTAACATACAACCTGCAACATTTTTGCGGCAATACAAATGGTTGATAAGACGTTTAGTAGTGTAATTAATATTTAAGACTGCTTTACTGGTTGTATACGGACTGCTACGCAGATATATCAGGTTCGATCCCGGGTCGGATAAAGTCGAGATTTTCTATCTATAAATTATTAGCCAGACATTAGGAATTGCTGCCAGTAAATGGCATGGCCCCTGTCATATGAGAAACGTGGGTATACACCTCTGTCTACCTCCTCGGGAAAAAGCGTGATGGTATCTTATGTACCTAATGTTGCAGTTTGTATTTGAATTTTTTTTTGCAACTGTTATGAAAAACAACATGTCAAGAATCATATTTATAAAAGGCACAGCAAGAGGTAGCACGCGCATGCGGAAAGCTGAACGGAAGCATACACGTCTCCATACAAAATCGTTGTTTTCTATGGGCATAAGCTGAATAGAGCTGAATAAGTGTGAGTAGTTCCTAACAGGTGATAAGTTAATTTTTCGTTGATCAGCCTTTCAGAAAATGAACGTGAAGTCTGTATTAGAAAAACCAATGTCAGTGGTAGCATATCTCAGTGCAGCTCTAGATGGGAGAGCGTCTTTTCCGGGCCGGGCGGTATGCAGATAGTGTCATTTCCCCACGTTAAATAAGAAGCTTACATTACCGCTAGTATTTACAAGACTATAAGGGAAAGTCAAGGCGCTCCCATACTAAGATAACAAACACACGATAGTAACGATACACAGTTTAGCTTTTAAGATAACTATAGTACGCTAAGGTCGTTGAACTTGCTATTTTTTGTATCCAGTTAGTTTGATGTTATGTATTTTATCTATTATATTTTTATGTACCAAATGCACAATAATATTGAGTGAGCCCATGTTAATGTCGGAGGCCGCTTGAGCCTGTACAGATTGTGACATATTCTTTGGATTAATTTCGCCCTTCACTTTATGTCAGCCGTCTTTATTACCTTTGTATTATTATTATAATATGTATCGTTAAAATTGCACCCTAAAAAGAAAAACAGAACCCACAGCTTAGAGCTTCGGTGCGTGAGTCAAACTCGCGCAGCATTTACCCAATTTTTTCCTATAGGCAGACCATCGTAGGCGTTCCCAAGATCTGACCAGATATGGTCTCAGGTCAAAATTTACTGGTCACCATACATACATTCAAATTTCAACACCCACCTACAAAAATTATGTCATCGGCGACCATATTTGTATATTTAACAATACATATTTTTTTCGTGGGCCGTTGACCGTGGCTTAAAAAGGCTGAATATTAAATATAGAATATTTTTTTATTCTTTTTATGAATGTTGCCAGTAAAAACCATCGTACTGGCTTTATTTGTGGTTGTAACAATGTATAACAGCCTTCGTGGTGCAGTGGGAGCGCAAGCGTCTGCTGTGCATGAGGTTGTTGTGGGTTCGATTCTCACACGGGACGTAACTTTGTGTAATCCATAAAAATTTGTTCCGCGTTTGAGTGTACTTTATGTCCGTTAAATGAATGTTTGTATAGTCCCCCGCGACACAGGGCTTGTTTCTTAGTGCGGTAGTTAGCTTTTTTTAAATAAATAAAATAAAAATGAATAAAACAAGCGAGCGATTACAATTTGTAAGTATATGCAATGCAATTATGTTTGTGCATTTAGAAAATCATCAACAAATAATTACGAAAGTCGTGATGACCTACTGGTTCGTAGAAACACGAGGTTGTGTGTCCAACCAAAACCAGACAATCAATTCTTAAGGTAACCTTAGACAAAACTGACTTATCTACTATAAGGGAACATCATCGTGAGGAAACCTAGATTAGTAAAAAAATACTGAAAATGCCAATCTGATTTGAACAAGGGTGGTAATCAATGCTCATTATCATCACCTTAGCCAAAAGATGTCCAGTGCCCTACATCCAGCATCTTTACTTTGCCTCTTCTCGGAATGACAAGTCATTACTCTGCAGTTATTAATACAATCCCTTAAGCCTACATCGACATGTTTACAAAACATAAAGGTGTTAGGTTACTATACCACCATAACAAAGGATGTTATCCACTGACTCAGTGTTTAGCTATGTTGCAACTGACCGCCTGACCTGATCTGAGCTTAGTCAGCTTAGATAACGCACTGATAAGGAGACGCTGATATGACGAACTTGCGATAAGAGAAGAATCATGAATGGAGATTTTTCAATCTTAGTTGTGGGATAACATAATATGTAAAGCTGAAAGCTGTATTAATTTCTTAATTTCTTTATGAACCTTCAAAAAGCTCTAGTTAATTCAGTTACTTCTATATAAACTGTCACAAGTTTATAAATATATTACAGTGTAATTTACGCGGTCATTTAGTTTGAAATTTAATAGTAAATAAGGCTTTACTTGTTCGTGTTTTGTATGAAAATACAAAGCTATGATGTCATTCTTTTTATAATCAAATGTCGTACAAATAAATTCAGTATTTCAATTAAATAGTGACATAATTTAATAATTCAGCATGAAGATGGCGATTTTGAACGAATATTTCAGGCTGAAAGCTGTATTAATTTCTTAATTTCTTTATGAACCTTCAAAAAGCTCTAGTTAATTCAGTTACTTCTATATAAACTGTCACAAGTTTATAAATATATTACAGTGTAATTTACGCGGTCATTTAGTTTGAAATTTAATAGTAAATAAGGCTTTACTTGTTCGTGTTTTGTATGAAAATACAAAGCTATGATGTCATTCTTTTTATAATCAAATGTCGTACAAATAAATTCAGTATTTCAATTAAATAGTGACATAATTTAATAATTCAGCATGAAGATGGCGATTTTGAACAAATATTTCAGGATAATTTCATTTTATTTTTAACATTGTCATTACCCTAATTACTTTCGAACATCGAACGTCGAAATCAAACCTACCACATGTGTGTAACCGTTTTTTATATTAAAACATAATAACTCTTTTATTTTTTATCGGATGTAAAACCTCAATGTGCTGACCTACAAAGTTTAAAATTCCGGATCGCAAACAAGGAACACTTTCAATATAAAAAAAGTAATAATGTATTAACATTAACAAAGGTTGGTTTATGACTCAGAGTATGAGCCCAAACTGTACTCTTTGTTCGAGAGATCACTATCGGTCCATATTGCTGATGTTATCAGAAGACTAATAAACAGACGGGTTGCTTATTGGTTCATTTTGAGTACATAGTTCGCGGCTTCGCAAGTGTGACTGTGTGACTGGTGTGAAAAGGCTGTTTGATTTCTACAAGGATGTAAGTAACGTTGTATCAATACAGGCCGTTATTATACTTATTATTCCGATGCAGGGAAAGGCCTCTTCTACTATCGAGACGGAATTTTGTATGATTCATAAAAACATTTCAAACTTTTTAAATTGTATGATGCATTATAAAATGAAAAGCGACTTTGTTATTTAAAAATTATTATTACGATAAAAAAAGATAATCTAAGGCAAGCTTAGGCGTATGCTTGAATAGACAGTAACATACAATTTATAAATTCACTAGTTTTCCGCAGCGCAGTTTCCATACGTGTCTTTGCTTACTACTCTGCTCTCAGTAGCGTGATGTTACAAAGCCTATAACCTTCCTCGAGAACTGGGTTATCATGCCTATCATCCGCAAAAATAATATTTCAAATCCGACTGGTAGTTCTAGAAATTAGCGCTTTTAAACAAACAAACAATATATATAATGGTATAGATGTAAAGAAAGATAAAGAGGCAAGGGAATGACTTTCTTAAAGCATTCCTCCATGACTAAGCTCAACAAATATCCTTCCTAACCCTTTGAAGTAATTCGCAAGTATACAAACGTAAGGTAAACTAACAAAGGAGCAGATTGTATTTACAATATTAACAAAGGGAATATGTGATCTGTTCAAACTTTGTTTAAAGACTTGCAGACAACTGACTTCAATCAATTGCTGTCCATAACTGCTAATTGAATATAAGTTTGGTGTTTAACAGTATTTATTTAAGAGTCCAAATCTGATTCAATAAAATACTTTATTTTGCCTTCAGCCATAGGAACAACAGTAGGAATGTCCTCCTAATGTTGGGCCAATGACAAGGATCTTTATAACTGTCCTCCTTAAAATTAAATTAATTATTACAATACTGTTTAATTTCAAGCAACCTATTTTTACAATTCAGAGCTCCCAATCTCTAATTGAAATTGATTTCAATTTGACTATAAAGATAATGTACCTACTACTTAGCTAGACAGCCTATATATTTTAAAGTTCTAAGAATCTCACTCGCAGTCACAAACCACGTCTTGTCCGAAAACATTCACGTCGCGGCAGACAGTTAGACACGCGAATAGTTAGAGGAACCAGCTAAAAAATGAACAAAAACCAATCACTCATCACCCATAGACGGCAAATGCACTTCTGTGGTCTTCACCCATCACAATACAGTAAGTAAGTCAAGTGCACGAGTACTTGTAAGGAGTAGGGCCAGTAATCATTATTCCTCGCTCGATATGTAACCGACGCACGATCCGCTCACTATATGCATATTGACGCGAATGTCCGCCAAAGTGACAATTTACTGTACACGACTTAGTTACAAAGTTTATACGACGATACAAACACAATACAGGTATATAACAGTAGTATAAGTGGGATTTAAGACCTTTATTGCAATTTCAATGAAGACTGCCAAACTCCTTACATTCTTTTAGGTTTTGTATCACGAAAGACTTTCAACTATATACAATGAATACTGTGTCTAAAATTTTAAAATGAATTACCAACTTAATCAACGGTCTGATAACGTCTGCAGATCATTGACCACTTAGATTATATAGGACTTAACATCGCCGATGAAACATAGCTGGATACTTTTTGCGGAGAAGTACCACACTTGTTTCTATTAAAAATCATATTAACGACTACAGTTAAATAATCAAGAACAATGTCAATAGTGAATCCTGTTAGACTTACTGCTCATTGCCTATAACATGTTACGAGTATGTACATCACTTATGCAGCATGTTTGTACTATAAAACGTGATGGAAAACGCGATACAAACATCTAAAGCTATACGTGTTAAATATAAGCCGACTCATTAGTATTTCTTCATGTTATGAGCGTCATTTTAAAAAGGTAAGGTCTCTTTTATATTTGCGTACTAAAAAGACGCCACTCTATCTAATGATAAGCCACCATTCCAATTGCAATAATAGCAAATTTAAAGTAAAGTAGCTCTTTGTAAATATTACGCCCCGCAATGTAAATTATGTACAAAAATACACGCGCTGATTTGAGATTTTAATTGAACGACATAATAATATGTATGGAGTACAGAATCACTTGGTTCGAGATGGCTTTTAGTTTTACTTTTATTTATTATTATTTAAGATTAATTTCTTAACATCGAAAAGTAGCTTCTAGTCTCGTTAAATAAAAAAAAAGTAAACACCCGAATTTTATCGTTCTTGCGTAACACTAGATTAATGGCGCGAAAGAATGCTGGGGAAGTCACGATATTTGTTATATCATGAATCAACTCTAATAATAAGACGTATAATTTTATCATCCGTAAGGCAGAATGTAAATTACCACATTCTTTAAATTTATAAGCAAATTGTGACGGCTGGTTGGAAATAAATAAAAATATTTTTTTTTACCTTTTTGAGATGTTTGTTGACCCACTTAGTGAATGTCTTCTTTTGAATCGCGTCACGTTCATCTGGAAGTATAAAAATCAAATGAGCTTATAATAATAAAAAATATAATTTATTGGGAAATTTGATAAATCAGAAACAGCCAATACATTCAATTGCCGAACAATAGAAATGTTCGTGATTTCAGTGTCTAGAATATTGATTGTTTAAAAAAATTGTAAATTGTAATATCTTTGATAAAATAGTATAATTCATTAATAAAAATAAACGAATTCTCAAAAATCCCTAATGATTACGCATAATTTAAATTAATAAAAGATGTGACGTTAACGATAAAAATATAATCCAAAACATTACTACATATATGTATTAAATCATAAACAAAAATGCTATAAAAATATTTAAGAGCCAATTTTAAAATTGCGAACGTACAAGAAAAAAAATATATATCGCGGCCGTATAGAACAGCTGTTTAGGTCAACGAACTAGCTCTGTGATCGATCACATTCTCATTTGGTCTATTAATACTTACTATTTTGGCGGGCTATGTTGCCAAATTATTTGTAGATCGGAAGTACCGATGTATGACCCGTCTACTAGTTTTTTACCGTTTGCATTTGATACTTTACTTTCATGAGTTTAAAACTACTTTTTTGTAACCATAGTACTACTTTTTATTATAGTAAAAAATATTGTAAAGTTTGGGTCACGACATAAAGTGAACTAGAACTAAAAATAATTGAATTTATCGATTCATTAGATAGAAGATCCTTAGTTGAATGGTCTGCGAAAGTAAGAATCTATAATAAAACTCGAAAATATGATGAGATATATCTTATAAAACACCAGATAACGTCACACCCTACCGAATAACCTCTCGAAATTTCAAATCGTACTTAACATTTTATAAAGACCAAGTCTTTATCAAGTTCTAAAATACATAAATATCACTTGTATCGTAAATTGCACTATAATGTTACAACTTACAACTTAGACCAAAACATAGGCTATAAACAGATAATCTAGATAAACATACCGCGAGAGATGGTGGCGGTTCGAGATTTCTTAATTAAGCGTGATAGTTCATTAAAATGTTTAGCGTACCAGCCTGTCATGACCAAGTATGGAAACCGACATAACTGCTACGGGATCGGTTCTCATATAGATTGTGTTTGATACGGTTTGTTGAGTATAAGAATCAAATAAAAGCTTTTAACAATAATTTTATCAACTACATCAGTATAGTGGTCGCAGAAATATTATCTTAACCTCCATGACTTTAGTCACAATATACTTGAAGAGTATTTTACTAATCTATTTGTACTTCGACTATACTCCTAAATTCAGGATAAACAAAGTTTCATCGGAAACTGTTTCAAACACCAAACTTTTATCCTAGGAAGTCTCAAAGTAACCATGGCATTGCTTGTGTAGAAACTTAAGAATAAAAAGTTAAAACTACTGGTCTCTTATATCATTGTCAATATACAGCCTAGTCTACTCATAAATCATTACAGAACGTATTAAGACTAAATACACGCTACTAAATTACGAAATCACGCGACCGCTGACAGACGTAAAGTTTAGAAAGATCAAGGTAAAAGGCAAACACCGCATGCGAGCACGTCCGAGTCCACATAGCTTAAAAATCGTTAGTTTTTAGTGTTAGTTATTCATCATCACCATCTTTTCTTCCACTTCACTTTATCGTGGTCACCGTCAGCAAAAAGCTTGCAGTTTTTAAAATCTTTATTTATGACATCAGATTTTAAGACCATCTCAATTTTGGGCTACTCCCTTGCCGATGTATTCAAGTGGCCTTCACTTAATGTGACAAAAGCATCGAAGCCGGTTTTCTTGTAGCTTATTAGCCATGTCACGGATTCCCAGTCTTAGTGTAAGTTATTAACAAAATGAAATACAATATTCCCATAATAAGGCACAATTGGCAGTTGGCACACATATTCTCACAGTAATCTCAAGAGCTCATGTGTCGGTAGCATCGAGTGCTTCAAGAAACGAATTAGCATTTAAGTGTTTGCAACGCATGTTGTTGCGATTGTGAGTAATGCGGCTGTGATTTATGAGAATAACATGATAGGCTTCTGGGTTTAAAAAATACGTAGGTAAAAATATATTAAAAAATCAGCAATATGGATTGTGACTTTGAATGCAGATAAGAGGTGTCTTATTTTTGAGCACAGGTCAAAAATAGGAAACCAGGTTTATCGCGATTCTGGGGTGAGTATTTAAGAGATATTTTAATGCCTTTACAGCATTAAGAGCAGAGCGTTACTAGCGGCTTAAGATTAAAAAATAATTGCCTAGTCACGCTGCTCTTTTTTAATTTTAGCGTGAAAAGTGCCAAGAGAATTTCCACTGGGCCCTCATAATGTGTAACTTCACTAGCTACCGTAACAATATAGTTATCTAATTTACAGATTTTTGGAGACAGAATTTATACTCGCAACCCTATAATAGTACATTCAATATACCAACAAAACAAAAAACAAAACATTGAATATTGAATTTCTAGGCCTGAAACTGTATCTTATCTATTAGGCAATAAATCAAGACTGTCCCCGAGAACATTTATACAATGTAACCACGGTTCAAAACTTGCAGTCAATGTATGCATCAGACATCAGGCCTAGTATGTACGGAAGCCCTTACAAAGTACGCTAAAGCCGATAAACATCGGAGCATTACTCACGTCTACCTGCTTCTGGTGAGGGCTGTCTCAGCATGCTAGAAAAGTTGTCTTGTAATATCAATATAAAGTTTTGCACTTCAATGCTCTATAAAGCTGCAATAAGTTTTGATGGACTGTTATTTCCAAATTTATCTAATTATTTTGTTATCTTTTAAAGCGTATTCGGTTTTGGTTGACTGATAGACAATGCCTCAGGCATTAATTAAGTCTGATAATATACTCTTGTACATGAATTTGTCTTGTAATGTAAGGAAACGTAAGTCTTCGTATAGTTCTTCGTGGTAATGTAATAGCCTGTGGCAATATAGAATTGTGGAGGTGTTACCCCTAGTCACAGTACCAGATGGAGCGATTTAGTAGGTAGCTTTATTTAAACAGAATACTAATCCTAAAGTTGGTCCAATACTATTCCAACTGAGTCTGTGGATTTCAGTGATAACATTTTATTTTACAAGACTTATTCTTTTATACATACCATAGTCATATATTTACGATGAGTTAGTTATTTAATTTGAAATATATTTATAAACAAACAAATAATTACAGCAGCCTTAGAATGATTACAATTTCAAAAGCAGCAAAAAGGGCAACTCTGTATCTTACAGCCTAACTAACAGGACCTTTAAACGACAAAAGACTTTGGCTGTCCTTACTTATCCGACCATGAAATAGACAATGTTACTTAAATACCTAATGGTGTTTTGTACACCTAATACTTCGCCTCAATGACATAGGTACATGTACAAAATTCAAAAGCTTAAAATGCTGACTTGAACTAGAAGACAGATTAGCAAGTAGGTCAATGCAGTGCACATAATTTGCATTACTCAAGGCGCTAGAGAGTTCGTTACAATACACCCACTGTCACACAGATCTTTTATACTAGGCCTACCCACTGGGTTTGCTTGCGAAAGGATTTGACTAACGAAATTTATACGTGGGGGTGAGCATTCAAATTATCATGACTGATACATTCATTATGTAAAGTACTGCAAATTATGTTTGTATTTCGAAATGCTTTGCTTGGAATTTCAAAATCTCGTCAGACTTGGGCTTTCAATAGTTTAGTTATTTAATCAACAACGTCATCATTTCAGCAGATAGGTGTCCACTACCAGTATGCATCTACTAACACTCGAAATTAATAACCTATCTCTAGACATAGATCTGAGATAGTTGCCTAGGAGAATTTTGTTAATATGACCAAAAAAACGACGGTTGCTAGGTAACGAAACCAGTATCCTAAGCAACTATCTCAGATAGCCCTATCTATCTCTAGAGATCGGTTATTAATTTCGGCCATATGTATTCAAATATTTGACATACGACTTATCGTCACACTTAGAAAGCGAATTAGCTATCGTAGAAGTGGTACCCTTTTTAAAAGACGCTGCTATCTTGGGTTAGACTGCCATCATTCCGTTTACTGATTGCGCTAATAAAGTATGTATGAGTACGACTGCAATTTGTATTATATTTTGCTTGCAGTCGAATGAATCTAGACCATTTTGTCCGTAGTACACAAAATAAGTCTTCATTTGGATTTGTCCTTTTATACCCACCAAATATAAGCATATTCAATGCTAATTAGAGTACTTATTCAATCATATCACAACATAATGACTGCACAAATTTAAATGTACTTAATATAATATAATAAGTTTCAGATCGCTAAATTCTCTCTCATACATAATTCAACTGCTGGCCTTGATAAATTGTCAAATAAACATTTGAGTGAATTAGCAATCAATTGAGGTGCCGACACTCATTGAAATCCATTTAGTAGAATGATTGATGATATTATTTTATTTATTGCACGCGTAAGAAATTAGGCAATTATCGTGATTATAATAACATGCCTAGATTATAAAATGATTGTTTATAACCTAACAACCTTTGGCAATGTTTACACTCCGTTTAGGTAAAACTTCAACTAGCTACAGCCATGGCTGTATGTGCATATATACTTCTGTGCAACATTTTATCATTTTCGGGATCTCGTTCGTTTTTATTATAACTGGCAAACAGGAAAGGAAAAAAGTTTGAGGAAAATTGGATCTACAATTAATAATTCAAATCGAACTAACGTTACAATTGTCATATTATTTTCTACACTAAAAGAATTGTCCTTTTTTATTAATAATACTGCCAGCATTCTGCTTTCTTCTTTTTAAAATTAAACATCAAATAAAAGATGACCAATCCTGATTGTTGTAAAGGATCCCTTTATTCATTACGGTACTGTTAAGTGACGTCACCAATTTAGCAGTCGATATTCGCAACGTGTGAATGGCCGTTAGCACATTATTGAAGCATGCTCGATCCAATCATGATATCACACGATGCAATTGGTACAACGGGTTCGATGCACTCCGTGTACTTACTGAATGAATATATGGCTCCTCAATTGTTAGTAATTGAAATAATTTAGACGCTGATTTTCAGTATGGTTGTAAAAGAAAGCCTTTTTAATACCAAGCAGCAAGAAGCCCACCTCAGAACCTCAGCCAAACTACTAGTTATGATAAAGTTCATACTCTCTGTAGACCTCTTTTGAAGATGATGTAACGACCAGAAAACACCACAAAAAAACGTATTTTAATACCAAACCGTAAACTGTCTCTCTCTTACTGACTATTTATCTCACATGGTGGTGGAGTCAACCTTCCTAACGTTCTTCTTCCATTTCGCCCTATTCACAGCGTCATCGGAAACGTTGCGTTACCTCATGACTCTTAGCAACACATTTGTCAAGGTTGATTTTAGTCTCCGTAGATCTTTTCCCGAGGATTGACCGTAAACAGTATTAAAGAGAAATGAATTCTGGAAGTAAACCGTGTAATCTTTAAGCTCAGTGTGTGTGTAATCTTTCGTTGCTTTGATATATCACTGCTTATGGACCTGAGAAGGGATACCTAGAATAGTTAGCCATGGTAGGGGATCAGATCAAGGGGATCCGACCGATTCTTAAGAAAGAGTATAAGTAAGGTTAGCAATATGTACGCTTTTAGTGGGTTATTTGTCAGTGAAACGTGGGCGTAAAACACTTCTGTTTACTCACTTCTATTACGTGTTTGAAATAGAAGCCACATGTCTACAAGGTACTCATCCAGTAAGGTTTTATATTACGCCAGTGTCATCGTTTATAATAATGACCTATTTCCCATTGAGTCCTGTAGCTAAGATCTGATCTGATGCATCAAAAACCTTCCCATTTTGTTATCGGTCTCTCTTTTTAATCTAAGTCAGGCAGTTGCACTTATGAATTTAAAGGAAATTAAGCTAGGAGTATTTTTAAGAAAGGATATTCACTATTCCAAATCAATCCAAAAAAGATTATACGATAGTCATAGGTACCTAATAGTAACAGCATTCAGTTATAATCTCACTGGGTAAACGACTTCGTGTGCGAGTAGTTGCCTTAGATAGGAATAGACGGCCATAACCACTAGGACGTTAGAACTCTATAGCAGTTCTTAATATATTCTTTAAAGTCATATAATTTCTTTAGCGAAAAACTCTATAATTTTTACAAATTTTACGGCTATTTAAACAATTTGATACTAAGACGGATCAAGGAAACACATAATAAAAGAAAAGCCTAAAATAAATGTTAATGATGTCATGAAATTTATACGAAAGTATTCTCAGAACGATCAAATAAGGACTTCCGAAACTGAATTCTTAACAAAAACTGAACCATAATTTGGCTTCACTCGGTCACCTTTCACTCCAAAGAAGGTGCAGACAGCTATTTACTTGAAACACCCACCTTTCATATCATATTGTGAGCGAATGATCGTTTATAATATAACATCACGCTTTATTCTGCCAGAAAGCGGTTAAGCAGACGTTTTGCCAGCTATATTGAATTTTATGTAAACGAGGGCGAGTTTTCTGCCATTTATTAGGCACACTGCCAAACTTCGGGATCGCACTATAAATCACTAAATTCACTTTACCCGACCAGGAATCGTACCTGAGATCTCTACGTGGCATTCTGTACACAGTACTACTGAAACACCGAGGCAATTGTAACAACAGTTGTCATAATAATTATAGTGCATGTCGCCAACACTATGTTAGTATACCTTGAATATCAACAGAGGACATATAAAATTATCATAGTAACCAGCCTCAGGAGACGGAGACAACTAAGTATTCGAAAGACCATCTTGTTGGATACTTTTATCCTCAAATCCAAAATCTAGAAAACACTGCGAGAACTTTACTAGCACACGAATAAAGCAGCGAAGCTTGTACAGAAGCATAAAAAACAAAATTGCTGATGCGTTACCATCAGCACTGCGATATTTTTATACTCGTAAGTGCTGAAGATCCTGCTAAAGATCTACGTCAGCAGTAATAGACCGGTATGACTGTTGTTAAAAATTTATGTTTACGCCGACTGCTCCTACCGAAGAAGCGAGGAGATTAAATGCGCCTAAGATGGTAGACGGCCAAAATGTAACTCTGTTTTTAAGTTTGCCGAAACTGTACAATGTATTTAAAAAATTCTCGACATAAAAATAATTAAAAATACACATCATTTCACGTGGTGTACCAATTGTACTGATTGCACTAATTAACCGATTCGTTCCAATGTCTTCGGGTCAATACAATCAAATCGGAGGTCGAATGCTAGTCGGCGTCACTCATCATTTGTGCATTCTGTATGCATCAAGTTGAGAAGTGACCTTCAGACAGGTGAGTCAAAAGAAAGGGTTAAACATAATTGTGGGCATTGAACGCTAGAATACGTAAGCCATAGTGCAAAATGATAAAAGGTTTTCCCTACGACAGGATAATCAGATTACAAAAAAACACAGTATCTTATTGTGTGGACTAGAAGCTAAAGGCAGATTGTCAATTATTTTTTTTGGTTCAAAATATACTAATTAAAGTGCTAGGCAAAGACTCTTCTATGCATTCCAAGCCGTTTTGTCTAATGCATTTACGAGGCCAGCAATTTTTATACTCATAAGTAAAATATATAAATTTATACTCATTAACTTAATTGGTGCACAATAAAGATGTTTCTATTCTATTTTCACAATAACACACGACATACATATGGCTGATACAAAAAGAACACGACACTCAGCAAAACAATAATAGCGAGGAAACCATACGTGCATTGAGTGGAAAAGCACAGTAGAATCTGACCAAACAAACAACTAATAAGTACGGCACAGGTATTACCAATGTTTTGTACACATGTTCAGATAAGATAGTGATTAGATAAACGAATTACGACATATACGACACTAATGATAACAACGTGATAGGTTTGTTGATGAAGTACTATATTGTTCATGTTTTCAAAAACACTGCTAAGGCTTTGAGTCAGGTTTGAGATCAGGATATCTTCATACCTCAGGAAACATCTTAAGCATGATTTTGATTGGTATACAAACATAAATTTAAAAAAAATACCCAGTATTGTAATCACAATTCATCATTATTTAAGTCAGAATGTTAAAGGACATCCTCTAATCGGTCCTAAATACAGTCGCGGCCTCAAAAATGTGGTCTACAACCCTACGGTTAAGCTTAATTTGAACGTCTTAAAACAACAAGATCGATTTTTCTTAAATTACGAAAAGTCAACCTTACCAATAAATAGATGTTACAGAAACTTTTGTTAATACATTATTGGCCGATACATCGATCGATGACCAGTCCTATTTACTTGATCATTTGTCCACCTTATCATTATTATATCAGCCGAAAGACGTGCACAGCTAAACATAGTTCTTCCCTAGTGTCATCACCTTTACCGGTCGTGAGTCCCACTCATCTATTAGTTGTTTACCTTCCCTAACAGGTTGTCGAACCACCAGACGTTTTGAAAATCGAACATTTGTCAAATCGGATAATTTGGGAATAGAACAATATGCTAATACGACCTTTTTTCTCATCGAACGTTGTTTGCCTGAACCAAATAAAATTGATTTGATCAGACCACCCTTAAGTATAAAGTTGCACAATTCCTGTAATTTAATACTAGTTATATTCCGTACACAGTAATTGTCAGCAACTGTTGCATTCACACCCACGTGTGTCGCAATCCTGACTCAGGTGATTTGAAAGTCACATTATGACATCAGTCGAAATGCTTTTAGGATTACGGATTGACCCGAATACCAGTTAGATGAGTTTAAGGCACAAAGGCTTTTAATCAAATAGCCAGTCATGTCATTATAGAATGTTATGATGGATTGAACAGTTTGCGGCTGTATTTGTGTGTTGAGTTAAACGTATGTTATTCTAGTCACAAAATTTGACGATATTATTTAAAAAAGGTTGATGTTTTTACTGGTACCAAAACGACCTCTCTTTTGAAGATTCGGTCGAGTGAAATCAGGTTCTGTATGCCCGTCTTCAGGCAGTCTTAGAATATACAATTTTTATTTCTGACATTAAACCAAACAACTGGTTTTTAAGATGAAATTTAAATATATACTTATTTAGAAACAACGAAGAAAAAAAATACAATGTTACACAAAACAACATAACATATAAAAACTGATTAGTACAAAAAAGTTAATGAAAATACCTTGCAGTCAAATTTCGAACTAATAAATTAAAAATGTCGTTATTCCATTAAAATTTTAATTAAGAACGCAACAACAAAACTATTTAAAAATGGAACAAGGTATTGCGATCTTGTATTTGCAAAACAGGCTTTTGCAAATACTTTTAAGCCTCTAAATATTCGTTTTATATTGACATATGAGTATCTTTAGAGATGTTTTAAGCAAAGAACCATTAATTACTCTACTTTTAGATCAAAATAGAAATACGGACACAAAACTCAAGCGAAAGTTTTGCGGATTAAAATGCCGTCAGTTATTTAAAACTAATAAGAAACTAAATTGCGTCTGTCTGGCAATGTTCTAACAGCGGTAGGTAAAGAAGACTTTTACCTATATTTACTTTTAAACTTTCACGTTGCATGATATAAATTTATTAGGTATGTAAATACCTAATGCATGATCGCGTTAATTCCCGTATGTTTATAGACTTATACCTATTATCTAGGTATTAAGGTAAAGGTAAATGGATTGAATTGAGCGACACTTAAAGTTAGAAAATCTAAATTTCAAAAGACCTACTTATTTAAATGAAGACATTGCACTAATGAAATACGAACATTTAATTAGTATGGAGTTGCCAGCCGCAAAATGTTGATTATTGAAGGAAACTAGGGGCTATAAAATCTATAAAATAGTGTTATAGTATTTCAGATCCCAGTAAAATTTAAAATTTACTGACTTTGTATAGATAATATTAATTAACTGTTATTATTTATAGACCCAAATTACACTTGGTATGTATTATTTAGCTAAACTTTGAAGACCAAAGTGCAATAACCCAATAACTAGTTCTGACCCTAATAGCATCACGTGGCAATTCTGTGTTTTTTATTCATAACTTGACAGATTAACTCAACGTGATGTCCGTACACAAACGAACGGATGGCAACCCCGCATTAGTACAAAACAAACTGCGCGGAGAATGTTAAACAACGCCGATGCATCACAACAAACAATGTTTCTAAAAAACAAATACACACATACGTGCGTTTATCTCTTACACACACCCGCATTCTCTATATAACCCACCACCACGAACCTGACTGCTGTATAAAGAACTCCCAACATGTTGTACCTTTGAATTTCGTCAGGTTCTCCTCGTAGACCTGGTCGTGGGTCTCCGAGGAACGATCGCTCCTGTGCCGTTTTGGTTGATGAGGACCGTCGTAATAAGCGCCGCCGCCATTGACGCCGTCCTGCATCACTTCTTGCGGGTCAAACCCGAGCCGCTCCTTGTAGTACGCTTGTGTAGACATTGTCACGCACACACACTTCTCATTTCGAATTTAAAACTGCACTTTTTATCGGTTTTACTTATTTAATGTTCGAACACTTGATTTTTTGGTTAGCCTTGTTATGTTTTATTTCTAATCAAATTTTAGTAAGCACAATTCGTTTCCTTCGTTTTGAGTCCGAGCACTGCCGCTTCGCGAGTTATTATGAAGGGATTCGCCAAAATCCATCCACAATAAGCCCGTTTAAGGTAACAGAGGTCGTATTTAAACGATTCACCACTATTTTATTACGATCGATGTCATCCAGTCAGCTTGTTCTACAAAAGGAAAGTTGCACAAACCCCTTGACATACACTTATTGATCTTGACACGATTTTTTTCTGTTATTACTCACTTGAATATCTGCCTTAAAGAGTATTAAAAAAGCTTGTTAATATTATTATGGCAACACTATATTATACGTTAGTTTATTTTTAAATTTGGAATGTTTGGTTACTTTTTAATACAATCCGTTCGAAAATGGTGTCGGTAGAGTATGATTCACTTCGTATTGGGTTTTCACATAAAGTTTCTTACACATTTGTGTAAATAAAACTGGAACCGGCCTGTGGAAACAAAAGGAGCCAAGATTTACATTTGTTACACGAGGTCTGTATTGCCACACTAAATAATGACTCATATGTTCTGTAGAAGGTATTTAATGATACTATTTAACCTGCGAATGAGGATTTCGGTAATTAGATGGCCTTGAACGACAAAGCAATCACGCAGAGGCGCGACGAACATACGTGTTAAAAACTTCGGTGAGCGACTTCATAAATTTGTAGACTAAAATTTGTATATATCTCACACTAATAATAATGTCTGGCTGTATACAAAATATTCCGAATTTAAATAAAATCAGTATTTTATTATTACTTATTTAATCAAAACGTAATAGTTACATAATGACTGGCCACTATGAATAATTTAAAACTCGTAAAAATTAATTTTGTCAAGGTGTATTCGAACCACAGTGTCATGGTCGTTAAATTAAAGATATATTATAGAATATTCAACACGCAAAACGTGAAAATTTACATTTATTTCACCAAACCTGCTAAAGTCTATTGACACGAAAGAATTTTTCGACGAATCCAAAATGTTAAAGTTGATAATTTAGAAAATATTATAGATGTAGCTAGCAGCGCTTTAAACAGACAAGATGCCATGAACAATAAAAAAATAATCCTCTAATATTTATAGAAAAATTCAAGAACAAAATATCTGTCTTATCTCGCCTTTACAAAACAATTGGATTCATAATAATCCGGAAATTTTTATACATATTTTTAATTTTAATTTACAGCTAAAGTGGTGTTAAATGTATAATAATATAATGTGTATAATTATAAAATAAGTGTAATATATTTGTAAGTGAAATAATAATAGGGAACTTATCTGTTTATTTATGTACTGCCACTCTACTCTGTCTGATTGTAAGCAATCAGGGGTCTTATGAGATCTTGGCTACCTTATGGTGGTCTTATTAAATACTGATAACAGCTAATTAATGCCCAGTCAAATCCTAAGGTACTTCGCATTGTATTACATAGATAGACAATACGTACGTAGTTTGAACCATTTCGACAACAATACCTCGCATAAACACTAACTTGAGACAAATTCCTATCACTAAAGATGCGCCAAAGTATTTAAATAATGCAAATACGGTAGTACGGATCATCAACAACTAGTAAGTGACCTTCGATCAAATATTGGTCATCTCATACTTACCAATTTAAATATTGCACGGCGTAGTGCTGACGCAGTTGGCGTATTATGCGCGAAGTATGTAACTTGTGAAACACGGATATGAAAACGGTTTTAGCTAAAATGTATCTAAGGAAAGTTATATAAATTCGTTTTTTCTATGTAGGTCTTGTAGATAAGACTTTGTTTTTATGGTTAGCAGTGGACTAATAGCCAATCATTATTATGACTTAAATGACAATATTAAAAAAATCCAAAGTTTGAGTTTGCAGTGGTCGTCTTTAGAGGTCAAGAGTTGATGTCCTAACGGGATGTAGTCAATATTATTAGGTAGTTCGACGCATTTACAGCCATCGAAGTTGCCATAAACTAGTATAACAAATAAAATGAATAAATAAAATAGCGAATGCACTAGCTGTGTTACAGAAAACATTGTTAGTTAATAGACAAGTGTTTTTATAGACATAAGTTAACCCTCGGGGGCTTACTTATCTCCTTAGTCCTCAGTCAAACTGATCAACTTCAGCTTCTTGGTCTACTATACACAATCAATCACACAGTATCAGTTACAATATACATGTTTTTGTAAACAAAAATCTTATTTTCATTTTCTAACAACCGACAACAGTTCTTATACAAGGTCATCGACCCGTTAATCGGCTTCGCAAAAACAAGAGAATACTTAGAAATAGTTTTCAATTAATTTAGTATCTTAGCCGCAGCAAATAATAGGAGACTTTGTTATATTTAGAATCAATATTCAGTCTAAGGCAAAAATCACACGATGTAAGTTTTGTACACAAATTGATATGACGAGAAAAAATTAAATGTAGACAATTATTTATTTTTAAAAAAGGCATTACGTATACAATAAGTACGAAAAATATAGGTACAAAAGGTAATAAATTAATAATTTACAACAATAAACCATTTTCTATCTGTCTAGTTTCATTGTATTTAACGGTGCAAAATTTATAAAAAAGAAAACTAATTTGGAATAGCTTCGTTATTTAGCTGTAGGCGATGTTTGACTTTGAGAAACCATAGGTGTTTAATTTTGTTTTAAACAGCTAACAGGTATTTTTTGACCTACAAAACGAGGTTAAACATAAACCACACAATTAAGTTCAGACTACAAATTTTGATGAGGGACCTAATTATTTTTTTATTTTTGATGGTAGAGCAGGCGGTTCGTTTGATTATAACTGGTAACTACTCATGGACCTTAGGAATGTCGGTGGGTTTTAGGTCACGTATGCCTGGCGCCTTCGCCTGTTGATATTACCATGTACAATAAGGCAAAATGCTGTATTTGATATCAAAGATACACTTTAATGAGCTGTCAATTCAGCGCGGGAAGAAGTGAAGTGACGGCTAGATTAAAATTAAAAATATTTCTCCAAGTTTAGTTGTTTTATTTTACAAATCCCTCCTGAGTTAATCTCCCTTAGGGGGGAAAACTGAACTCTAATGTAAAGTTAGTCTAAAAAGCCCCTTGTCATTCCTTTTTTCCCCCCTAAGTGAATTCCGTTCAGTGGGAATTGCATGAGACCTTAAGGGTCGGTAAGTATGCAATAATACGCAAATTTTGTTGTATCTTCGTCTTAGCAGCGATTGAACCCGGTGCTAAATCCAGCCAATACAATTATTGTTGAATAAAACTGACGTTGACTTAGAAGCATTAACTTGATGCCAAATATACGCTACTGTTAAACTTCCTTAGTTCACCAGTTCAAACTGGTTACAAAACAAGTAAGTGCCCCAAATCGACATCCCAACAGACAAAACCCCAAGGTCGAAACCTTCGGCAACTGCCCAATGCAGGCCGTGGGAAAAAGTTAACAATATGAGGTACAGGTCTCAGTGCAAGCGGGGAAACGAGGCATGTAAATGTGAAGGGGCCGAAGACAAGCTGCCTGCTGTGCTTTGAAGGGTGAGCCGTAAGGGTCGTCAAATATTGTCTGTATTATTATTCAAAATATAAATGTTGCAACTTGTAATATCACCGTCATAAAAATACAAAAAAAGTCTGCACGTTTGTTCGTATATTATGTGTGTTATATAAAATTTACTTTTTTTAATTTAACGAACGAACATTATATCCAGAACAACTAGAGCCTGACCAGAGGATTAAAGGAGGTATATATACGTCCAGAATAGTGGAGGTCTATCGGCTGAAATGATAATAATAACATATCCACTTTAGATAAGCTATTTTATTGAGAATGTGTCTAACAAATAAACGCAACTCTCTGTCTAATTAATATGTAATTAAAACATCACCTTATCTAATATTAGCTTTTATCTTAGTATCAGACAACACAATGGTCCATAAAGATTAAATTTACATGCATTTAATGTAGATCAACAGCAGAAACATGATAAAACAATCAATTGTATGCTATTTGAGAATATTTTATGCTGATTTATATCATATTTCTTACAAAGAGTGTCTGCCAAATGGGTCTATGACCTAGGTTCGTATTTATAAACGCATCCCAGGTATTGAGTTGAGTACGCGCACTTGAATCATACCCGTCTCTATCTAACTAGGGGCCCGAGACCGTAGTTAGAAAGAGACGGTATTAAGTACGCGTACTCAATACCTGAGCTTCATTTATAAATACGACCCCTAACCTCTTATGTATGTATACCTAATTATATTTCGGTGTTTTTAATTATTTTTTGCTTTTCTCACATACGAGTGCTATATTATAACATAAAATCGATCCGGTTAAAATTATATATAAGCAAATTTATTTTTCAATTTGAAATAATGCAATAAATAACGTATTAAAATGCCAAAGTGTGAACACATTTTGAGACAGTCACCCGCTGTCAGTGACACCGAATTCATGTAAGGTCGCAGACAATGACATGATAGGGTTTTTATTGTTCGTTTTTCAAATCCCAAATAATGATGATTATTTCGTGGTAAAGTATACATAAAATCTTAACTTTATTTTATTTTAATAATAATACGCCGCGGTAAAGATTTGTAACATGCATTTTTTTATAATAAGCATGATGGTAAGCCTGGAAAGTCAATTTATACAAGTAGGAACAAGCGAAGACGAAATGTCTTAATGACAAAATTTATTTGATAAGTGTATGTAGCTATTTAATTTATAAAAATCGAGTGAGCATTTTATATAAACGTAAGTTACGAATAACTAATGAATCATACAAATACAAAATCCGCGATATATTTTTGCGAAATCGACTAACACCTCGAGATAAAACAGTTTAGCATTGTTTCGCCAAAATTTTCACACAAAATCTGCACGTAATTTAAAAAAGATTGAGCGTTTTATAGTAATACGTAATCATAATATAAGTCATAGAACATGCGCTTGCCTTGGCTCAAAAACACTGTGTTTAGATTTTATTAACGTTAATTTGCGATTTTAACCATACGTACGTAGGCTTAGTTCTGCGAGCTATGTGTCTTGATCATTGCCACTTCAGTAAAGCAACTTTACGAGCTATATCAGTTGCTTTAGTTCGTCTACGGATTTCTTCGTTTTTTAGAAGATCGCGCAGGGAGACGTCCTAACTTAGCCCGCTCCATCGCCCTCTTGAGCGACTTTGAGCCTAACAAGACCCATAGTTAGCGACCACGTCTCTGCTCCGTATAGGCATATACTACTACTTATACTATGCAATAATTTTGCAATATTATTATGTTTGCGTGCGTGATGCGCGTGTAAACAAGATGTTTATGCGTACGTCATAACATTGTTTTTCGCTGTTAGTTCAATAAATTTATTTGATGAAGTAGACTTTGTAAACAGTTCTTGTAAAACATATTTAATGGTGTTAATTAAAAATCAGGTAGAAGATTCAGCAAAAGAAGAAGGCAGTGGTTAAGGAGTGCTCTTTATGTTCTGGTAGTGTTAGGGCCATATCTTTGGAAATTATTTTAATCATCATGATAATGTAGCATCACTATCTACCAATAATTATATTAGCTACCTTTTGGAACGCGGATTCACCCGTGTCTTAGCTTACTGCTTCGCCAGTAGCGTGATGTTACATAGCCTATAACCTTCCTAGGAACTGGGATATCATACGCAAAAATCATTATTAAAATCCGACTGGTAGTTTCAGTGATTAGCGCGTTCAAACAAACAAACACTTCCGCTTTATATAATAGTATAGATGTGCTCTGCAAGTATTTTATTTAAGCAAATATTGCAGCTGCGAAAGAAAACGTTTGAAATCGCCAATCCCCTTTGAGCAAGGGCGGCGATAAATGCCTTCTTTGTATGAAAAGAAGCCTTTGCCCGCTCTGGGACATTAACAGACTGGTATTATTATTATGATAATAAATTAAATAGTTAAGTATTTCCTAGTAATAACTTAATTTATTAAACGTTTTTAAAACTTGAATTTCCGTTGGTTACCTTAACCTACATAAAACATTACGTAATAAGACTAATGATGAATGTCAAATTTTATTATTTACGTGAGAAAACAAGGTATGACGTGTTTTGAAACCTATTGTAGTCAAAACACACGTACTCGTTAGTAACAAATAACGTATATAAAATTTAAAGATACTACTTTAAATGGTATCGAGATAATCCTACTAATAAGCCCGTGACATGACTCTCGTAGGCCAGGATTAATAGTGAAGAATCTTTACAAACATCGACACATAGGAGTCTCCTGTGGAATGCTAAGAAAACTTTATTCAACTGTTTTGGACGCCGCAACGAATTGAATCAGAGACAAAAAGGAGAAGTTTGAAATAAATATCCTAATTTATAGAAAGAACATCTAGTCATATTTTGTATTCGCAAATGTAGTGTTTACTCCATCACTAATAGCAGGCTTTATTTTTACTAAAATTAAAATATTATGAACCGAATTGTTGTACTCGTATATTGAAGTATATCAAAGTTTAGTATATTCAAATAACAATCTGTACAATGTCATTTAGGTAGAACCAATTGGTTCGCGACAGTGTAACATTGAAAACGGCAGTACAAATAGTGATATCATTCTACACACGTGTTTCAAACTTATTTAAATTTAAAACACTACTGTACTAAAGTATTAAACTAAGATGTCTTCGCGAATTCTTTCTCGTCAAGGCACATGACAATTTTTGTCCTCTGTTCTTCTTAGTGAGATTGTTTGGAGTGCATGTAAAGTTAAAGTAAAGTAAATTTATAATAAATTCTTCAGCTTTCCGCGGTGCGGTTTCACCCGCGTCTTTGCTTACTGCACTGTTCCCATCGCCAGTAGCGTGATGATACAAAGGCATATAACCTTCCCCAAGAACTGGGCTATAATACACAAAAAGATTTTTTTAAATCCGATCGGTATTTTTAGAGATTAGCGCGTTCAAACAAACAAACAAACTCTTCCGCTTTATATATTAGATAAAGATTAGTTTAATCACATAGTGTTACAAAGTAAGTAATGGATTCCTATCCTTCCGATATTGTGATAGTATTATTGTAGTACATATATGTTGTACGCATGTACTACATGTAGTTACCTATCCCGCGTCCGACCTAAAGCGGCAGACAAGTTTTTCTGCGTCAAACATTAGTAGACTTCTCCCAAATTTAATGCTTTAAGGTTATAATTAAAGTAAAATAAATAAATAAATGAAAAACCAGACTAAAATTTAGTGTATAATTGTATAAACTGTGTCAGGGCCGGGATACGTTTTAATTAAGATTATTGCATTGGTTAATTGCTTTTTTTAATTAATATCTACTTATTTTTAAGAGAGACCGGCTTTGAAGGTAATCGAACATACCTTTTTGGTAGTTCTGTGTACGCAGTGTAAGTTACCGAATATTAAAAAGGCAGATGAGAGTAACTCAAAATCGACTAAAGTATAGTTTTTTGTCTATGGGGAGCTCTTAGAATGCTGGAGCCTCCGCTTATAAGATATCACACATCTTAAAAAAATATACATTGCCTGGAACTCTTTGCCAGCACATGTGTTCTCATCTAATTTTGATCCTGGGTCCTTTAAGTGGGGCATGAAAAAGCATCTCACTGAGCCGCCATAGTGGAGGCCACCATACCAATGGTTTGGCTTTTGGAATGGTGTCCGCCACTTCTGGATTCCACTGACAGATTACGCTTACCATCGGGCAGAGTGAAGTCACTTTGTGATCGTAAACTATCTTCATCATTAGAAACTAAACACAGCTACATGATATGACAACGTCAGTTAGACAGGTGCAACTAATCAACTTTAGTAAGCTTCTAATGGAATACAGTTACTATTTTTTATAACAACTTTTACAATCGAAGGATTGTGAGCCTCAAAGTAACAATTTTATAAACTTAAATCTTTCCACAACATGATTGTTTACAAACAAACACAGCGCCTACCTGATGTATATGGTCGTGGACACCGTGAACATATTGTCGGTGGTCGAAGCAAAATCAATGCTATGAAAGTTAGTTTAAATTATTTCCAATTATTTGTTTATTGTAAAACTAGGTATGTTTCCCTTGAATGTAGTTAAATTAAATTTAGATTAAATATAAAACAACTTGATTAAATATTAATTGACTTGAGTAAAATATGTCGCAAAACTATAAATATAACACGACTCTCAACACCAGGATGACGATAGGCGTAGGAAACGTGTAATTTCTTTAGACCAACCACTTTACTGAATCGAACACAATTTACCAATTACTTGTATCCATTGTGGCTTCGGTCGACACTTGATCCCGTAACCTAATTAATTAACTGCAAGTTTTGGTTTTGATGCTCTTATTTCGGCGGTGTATTTGGCAGTGGCGAACATTGGAAGACTATGTTCAGCAGTAGACAGCTTTTGGCTGATATGATGATTCAATACAATCGACCATAATGATGAAGGTTAATTTGATTTTCTTTAAGCCTGTTATCTCGCTGCAATACAGCCTTTCAAACTTCGCTAATTACTGCAAATTCAATCGCTATTTCTCTCTTTTTTTTATTTGGGTCGAGATGGCGTTGTGTGTAGTTGTTGAGATATTATAATATTATTATTCTCTCTATTAACTTATATACTCACAAAGTTACATTTTTAAATATATATAAAAAATTACAGTAATATACATTTAAAAATATAAAAATATGGAGACCCACCAAGATCGGGTACAGGGATCAAGCTACCGGTGGTTAGGGCTCCAGAGCTAGGAACCTCCTCACAATGCGAGCCGTGTCAAGGAGCACAGCCTTCTGATTGTTATTATTATTATATTTTTACAACTCCCGCACTAGGGAACAAGCCTTGTGTCGCGAGCCTTTACAAACATACATTTAACGGACAAAGTACACCCAGATTCGGAACAAATATTTATGAATCACATAAAGTTTTCCGTGTAGGGATCGAACCCACAACCTCATGCACAGCAGTCACTTGCCCTCCCACTGCGCCACAGATGTAGTCTATGAAAGGTGTCTAAGTCAATTTTACCACCACCGTCTGGTCCGGACGTCGTCGTTTTCATCTAGTGTTGGTGACTCTGTAGTAAGTTAAATCAACTACACCATATTTTGCCGCCGAGTCTTTAGGGTCACACAATGGCCAGGAGGCCCCTATACTACTACTTCGTCGCGATAGAGATTGCGATGGTGACCACAACTCCTGAACTCGACAGACTGCTTACCATAAGAAATACAAAAGTCATTTTTGATGATCAGATTAAAAAAGCTGTTGACAAACTGTAGCATGTGAGGAATAAGGATAAAAATTAGTGTTTATCTTTGAAAACATTACCTTACCTTCAGACAAAGAGCGTTGTATTTTAAGTGTATTTTGACTTTAGCCTTTCCATCCATTCTGTAACCTCGGTGTTATCCGCTTAGTCTGAGCTATTACTTGTGCTCAGTGCCACGAAAATATACTTATTTGCACTTATATTGATGAACTCTTGAAAAATGGTAAGAGCAAAAGAATTTAATTTGAAATAAAACCAAGGTTTTCTTTAAGGTTTAAAGTAGGTAGACTTTAAATATATATAATATACTATTTTCTGGTGCGATTATAAGAACACATTGTCATGATATATCGTTATTCATTCCAAAAAATCCAAACAAGTCATAAAATGTTTTCCAAGGTCGAATATCCTCGATTTGTACATAAAACTGAATATCACGACGTTTACAATGATAAGTTACGTAATCGTAATAACTGTTTTAATTATTTTTAACCGAATTACAAGGAACACAGCAATCAGTTGAATATATCTAGAAATGACGTCATAGCATATAAATGCCCAGTGTTTGTGCAGAAAAAACTTAGTGTGATCCATAAATATTTGTTTTAAGTCTGGCTGTATTTTTTTATATTAGCCCACCAAAGTGACAACACTATGCCTGGGTAAGCAATCAGTGGAATTAAGAAGTGGTGGTCACCACTCCAAAAGCCATCCCTGAAACTGCTGATATAGTAGCCTTCTCTATGGCGGTTTTGTGAGACGCTTTATCACGCCTCGCTTAAAAGACCCAGGATTTAAATTAAATGGGAACACATGTGCTGGTAAAGAATTTGTGTAATAGGTAGATAATATTTGTAAAGTACCCCGCGACACACGGAGAACCCACTGTTGTTGTTCTCTAGTATGGGCGTTTTGTAACGCTTTTTATTAAAAAGAGTGGCCTGAGATTCTTTTATTATTATATACATATTATATTCTTATTGGCGTACTTCTTGTTATTTTGACGTTCATAAGCATCATATTTTATGCAATAAATGCTTTGAGTTTGATGCAAATATCTTTTGAGTTACTCAAGTTACTTTACATAGTGAGTTGTACCGTAGTATACTCTGCTACGGTGTAGATATTCGTATCTAAACAACGCAAAGTGTATTCACCTTAATAAAGACAATATGAGATAATAAACAAATTAGTTTATCTTATTATTCTAGATCAAATTTACTCTTTAGTCTGTAGATTAGATTGCTATCTATAAAATTACTAGATACCTTACGTCTTGCACAAAAAATATAATAATTCTACTCTATTATTGTCCCGCTTTAAAACAAAAGCTCCTTAGGTCTAGGGGATTGGTCATTGACTTACATGCACAGTACAAGAACTATATTGATTTTGGAAATGCATTGGAGCACGATTACGAACCTTGAAGAACTCAGAAATGAGTTATTCCCGCCGTATCCCCTAGATCTGATCCCCTCTGGTTATTATTAAAAAAAGAAATGTTTTTGCCTCTATATTTTCTTTCTATTCTATTATATAAAGAAGTCTATTATTTTTAACATTTTTCACACTGAGAAATCTAGCCGGTGTCGCCTCACATATTGGTGTTTTCTGATTAGCAATACTCTATGTTAGCCCAGAGACTAGGACCCGGTAAATGGCAAGATGCTCGCCCATTACATAGACCTAACATAACTAAATACGTCTACGCCTCCTCCTTTGGGCAAAAGCGTATGTAAATTAAACTAAATACATATAAAAACTTATTTACTTTACATCAATAATAAAGTCAAGATATGAACTCATTCCTATAAAAACTAGTAACCCAATAATATTCGTTTACTTTTCTATATTCGGTGAGTTCTACTAGTACAAATATTTGTTGTAACACACGCTCAGCAAACACATCATACGTAAGTACACTTGTGACATCGATTATAGACGAAATATGTTTAAGAAAGGTTGCTGTTAAATGGTAATTTGAGTTTAATCGTAAAACTTATGTGTCGAGATTTAACGATTCTGATATATCTCTATTATAGCGTTGTGATATTCAGTCTAGAATAACCACTCTGTTTCTTTTCGTGGGTGTTGTAAGCGGCTAAGTAACGGCTAGCAGCGTTTTCAGAAAGAATACTATCACATTGCAGCGATCGCCAACGCACCTGCCAAACGTAGCGGCTATGGTAAACATCATAGATACTTTGATTAAGTTATGTTCTGCAGCGAACATTTTATCTTCATCCGCTTTGTTAATTTTCAGAACACCTAAAAAAAATATTATTCTGGTACTGTTGTAGCGTAAGATTACGTAATTTATTTGTATATGACAATCGATTATATCTAATTCAGTTAATTATGAACCGTTTGCTAAAAGCTTTAACCGTCGCACTTATCGTAGATCATCGAAGATACAAAGGCAACATATATTTATTTATACTTATAATATTAAGACTATCTATTAGGCGTCTTCTAAAGGAAGATGTTTGCCATAGCCACGCTCGGCAGGTAGATTGGTGACTAAAGCACGGTGATTTTCAGTATGCCGGTAACGCAAGACGGAATGGTTCCGAATAATTAATTCAATTTTATGAACCATCGCATTTGTTACTATTATCGCGGATGAAAAACATGCAATTGCGATTGTCAATATCAAGATTGATAGATTGATGGCTATGCTTCGAATGCGATAACGATTGACCGTCATATCTGTTGATATCGTAAATTGGTCGTGTCATGAACCGATTGTTTAGTACTGTTCTAACACGATTACTTATGGTGTTGTAGTTCAAAATATATCGAAGCCCAATGGCAAATGAATACAAGTTATGTGACCATTAAGCAGTATTGAACCTTATCTTCATTGCAACAAATTTGAATACCGCTGAACAGATGTATTTTGTCTCGCATCTCTTTTATTTGTGGGTTTTTTTTTATTTATTTAGTGTTATTTAGTCGAAGACCGATGACCTTCAAATAAAAAAAATTGTTTTGAGGAAGAACCTTTTATAGTCATAAATGAAGGCAATTAAAAACTTTATTGTAAGTAGGTATTTAAGATTCAAATTAAATTGAAAACTTAAGACCTTTATTCTGTAAATTTGAGACATTGATGGTCCAGAGAGATGTCCTGATCTCGAAGTGTCCGAACAAATCCTAATATTATACCTATATAAATAATTAATAGTGAGCAAATATAATAAAAATACACATGACTAGCAATAATAATACATACATCTAACTTCAGGACAAAATTAAAAACACTGATGGGCATGACACCTGGCTAGACCTAATCCTCACCTCCACTCCATCCCTTGTTGCCGGTCATGGTCAACATCCAGCTCCTGCCTTTTCCCATCATGACCTTTTATTTATGTCCTATGTCCTAAAATCGACCAAATCCTTGCCTAAAGTTTTGTATAAGCGTTGCTTTGGACGCATAGACTTGGCTAAATTACATAGTGATGCAGCAGCTATTGATTGGGAAAACCTGGCATCAGCCTCTACCCTTGATGAGAAACTGCATACATTCAATGAAACCATTATTTGTTTATATGATGTTCATGCGCCTGTTAAGAAGATAAAGATGAAGAGATTGGCTGCACCTTGGATGACAAGGGGCGGTCAAATGGCGATGAGGCGAAGGGACCGGATGTTTCGTAAATATAAGAAAGACCGTACTGAAGACAATTGGAACCTCTTTAAAGCTGCAAGGAACCGGTGTAATCAGATGATTCGCAATGCAAAACGCCGCCATATTCTCGATAACATTACTACCTCGTCCCCTGCCAGCATTTGGAAGTTTCTTGGAACCATAGGCATAGGCAGGCAGCGTCACTTGGACCTGGGTGAGACGATTGGTTTGGATGATATCAACTGTCACTTCACTTCTACAACTTTGATTAATCTCCAAACCAAGCGTCACACTCTGGAATACGTTGCTAGTTTGCCTCGCTCTAGCAAAATAAAAGGGAAAATACTGGCTCTAGCAAAATACTGGAGAAAAATAAAAGGGATCTATATCCCTTTTATTTTTCTCCAGTTGCTTCGGGAGAGATCAAGAAAATCATCCTATCCATTAAATCAAATGCAATCGGCTGTGATAATATCAGTCGCCGCATGATAGTCTTCATCCTTGAACACCTTCTTCCTGCTATCACCCACATTATTAACTTTTCTTTCCTTACAGGTAATTTTCCATCCTTGTGACGAAGAGCCTATGTTATTCCCTTACCCAAGATACACAATCCTACACAACGCAATCATTTCCGTACCATATCCATTCTACCATTCCTCTCCAAGGTACTGGAGGCCTGTGCCCACAAACAGTTGACAAACTTTGTAAACCAGCATAACCTTTTAAGTCCTTTACAATCTGGTTTCAGGCCAGGCCACAGTACTGTCTCTGCTCTCCTAAAAGTAACCGGCGATGTGAGGGAGGCCATGGAGGACACTAAAGTTACTGTTCTTGTTTTAATTGACTTTACAAATGCCTTCAACACCGTCGGTTACGATATCCTACTGTCCGTCCTTTCCTATTTTATGATCTCGACTGAAGCACTGGAATGGTTCTCAAATTATCTTCAGGGACGCCAGCAGTCTGTTCGCCTTGGTGAATCTTCATCGAACTGGCGAAATCTCAGCGCAGGCGTTCCTCAAGGCGGTATTCTCTCTCCTTTATTATTTTCAATATTTATAAATCTTGTAACCCTAAACCTTCAGTGCTCGTATCATCTGTATGCCGATGACTTGCAGCTTTACGCACAAGAGAGTGTTGATAGAGTACATCTGGCTGTTAACAAAATAAACAGTGACCTAGATACCATCAAAGCCTGGTCGGATAGGTTTGGCTTGGTGGTTAATCCTAACAAATGTCAGGCTATCATTGTTGGCAGCCAACGCATGATTAATAAACTAGATTTTTCTGCGATTCCACCAATAGTATTTGACAGTTCAGTAATAGCACTGAGTCCAGCGGTCAAAAACCTTGGCTTGTACATTGACTCGACACTGAACTGGCAAGCTCAAATAACAAATGTTACCCAACGAGTCACCAATACTCTTCGTGCTCTCTATCGCTTGAAAAATTTTCTTTCAATCAAAATCAAGGTTATGCTTGTACAAACTTTAGTGCTTCCAATAATTGACTATGGTGACGTGTGCTATCTTGACCTGAATGCAGATCTCATCAATAAGCTAGATCGTCTTCTTAATTACTGCATTCGATTCATTTTTAACCTTCGCAAGTATGACCATATGTCTTCATTTCGCTCACAACTAAATTGGTTGCCTATACGTCAGCGTCGATGTTTACGTACTCTTACTACTCTCTTTTCATTTCTAAAGTCTTCATAAACTCCTTCATACTTAATGAACTATTTTGAGTATTTACATATGACCCACGATCGCAATCTTCGCTCTTCAAACAATCAAATACTCTTATGCCCTTCACATAATTCTAATTTCGTTGGCTCCTCTTTCCGTGTTCAATCTGTTCTTCTATGGAATGCGCTCCCTCCCGAGATCAGGATGTCCACAAACCGTTTGACATTCAAGATGAGGGTGAAACAGCTCCTTGCAAAAAATTTGGCAGAATCATCACAATAGCTTAGTATTTATTTATGTATGTATATATTGATAGATATTTATTTGTTGTTAGGGTTATGTATTTATATACTTTCTTTATATATTATGTATATCTTATACTTATATGTATCAAGTATTAATATTTTCAGTTTGATTGCTACTTCAAATGCACCTACTTTGTTTTATCTCTGCATCACCCTGTGAGGTTGACTGGTAGAGAATGCCTTTGGCATTAAGTCCGCCTATATACTCTGTATATGAAGTAAAAGAAAGAAAGAAAGAAAGAAAACGTTTATTTGGTACATAACACGAGACATACTAATTAACAATTATAGGTATAGACAGGACAAGTAACAAGATACAAATAAAAAGCAGTCTCATGACTGTACCAAATAGGCACCATTTCAGCATAATGCCGAGCACGGGTGCACGGCGCTGGTTTTCAAATAGGCCTATTTGATGTGACGTATGGATGTCTTTATATCTAAACAACTAAGCTAACAATAATAAAATTATGCCTTACACAAGAATAGACGTAACAAAAATATGCAATAAGTATTTATATATAAAAAATAATAATAATATAAGAACATAACTTAACTTACATAATGCATTATCTACTTGTTTAATCTATGGTGATCATGTCTCATCGGTCTCATTTGACAGACCCAACTGTCACTTTGCTGTCATCTGTCAAAATAGACAAAAAGGTAGAAACATGACATGGACGGAAAGGACGCTAAACTTACCAAAATTATTTCGTACTAAGTACATATTAAATGTTTTATTTATATCATTTATTATACGTATAAAGTGATGTGGAAAAGAAAGTGTATAGTGTTGGTTTATAAGATATGAATTTAATGAAGTGCAGACATACAATTTTGTCAAAGACGCTAAAATAAACAAAACATGGCGCCTCAATGATTTTAATTTTTTTTTTTTTTTTTATACCTGTAAAACTGCAATGTCGTAGGTAAGTTTATTATTTCAGTTGTTGACATAGCAAGTACTGTTTATATAGCTTATTAAAACTATTCAACGTTTTCAGAGCGCGGAATGGCGGTGGAAGATCATTCCAGCAACGGCTGGCGGCAAACCTGAAACTCCCACGAAATGCAGCTGACGAATGTTGAGGAGTAATTAATAAAAAGCTTGAAGCCCTAGTCTTGTACTTATTATAGTCTCTTGACCAGGTGAGCTTATTAAACAGATATTTTGGACGCTGAGACAGTACAACACCAAACAATAAAGTAGCCAAGTGCAGCTTATAACGTGAGACCATGTTCAACATCTTAAGCTTGTTTAAAAAAGGAGTTATTCTAGAGCGAGGTGGGATATTTAAACAGAACCTAATGCAGGCATTTTGCACGCGCTGAATCATGTTTTTACTTCTACTTTTATTTTTACTTTCTTTTAATAAATAAATAAATAAAAAACAGAATAAAACAAAGACGTCAAAATGATTTGACATAAAGTATCGATAAGATATAAAATTAACGAGAAAATAGGATTAAAAAGGTAACAAGTAAGCAATAAATGGATATAAAAAGATAATAAATTAATCCGGCTAAGGAACGCCCAGAACTGGGTGGAGTAGACCAATCATATCTATATATTCGAAGGAGTAGGAATAATATCACACTTATCCGCCAATTAGTAGCTGTTTATGCCAATTTCACACATTAAGCTAATACTAAACGTTTTTGTCAAAAACAGACTTTAACGATAAAATTTAGTCAGTTTGTATGTTAGATGTGGCATCGATATTACAGAGAGCACCGGAGGTCCAATTATCCCTCTGTTCCTCTTCCTTTTCCTCCCTCACACCCTTTTCCATACGAGGTCGGCAACAGAATTATTCCGGTCAGATTCCCTGATCGCAAAAGCTTGGTAGATTCGAGAACACAACTGTGTTCATAGGTTACGGTTATCCCTTATCATCAAATGGGTCACCGTTTATGAAAGTTAAAGTCGTTTATACTCAAAGAAGTAAAATCGCTCTAAATCATAACAATTTCAGAAATAGACAAACCCCAAAATCCCATTCTTCAAAATGTGAACAAAGCAACTCTCGTGCGAACTAATTAAATAGTACAAGACGAATCACCTATTGTGCGTGTCTGCGGTACGTTTGCGCTGAGGTCCAATTCTGTGACCATTGACCGCAGCACACCGTTACGTGACATCGCCGTGAAATCACTTATATGCAGATATTTCAAGCTAAACTCCGTGGAATATATTTTTCTTTGTTTTGGCAGATTCTATAAAAAGCCTGGAGATTGGCAATATACTGTTCCCTCTGGATGATATGATATACAAAAAAAAAATCAGTTCAAAATTTAGATTTCAGAGTTACTCAAAAGCAACATTGGCTGTGGGGATTTTATTATGATTTGGAAGATGATAATCTTGATTATAGACACAGGCACAAATATAGAAAAGATTTACACATATTTCAACCTAATACGGTAAATTAATAAAATTGCCAAATACGGCATTACAATATGGAACTAGGTAGCATAAATATCTATTATTTACACTGTATGTATTACGTATACAAATATTAACTTCTCATTTCGAAGTTTGTCGTCAAACACATACCTACAAGTTTAAAGACGAAATTTTATGACCTGTCGAGTCAACATGAAGCCAATGACATTATTAATGATCATTTTACAAAAGCCCAAACGGTCCTTATAAAATTCACAAATACAGTTTCTAAATCTTTACATTCGGTCTTTACAAACTATCACATTCATACTGTCTAGTGAGAAATTCGTACCGGATTAGTGCTAGCTTTTCTACAGGCAAATTGCATAAGCTATGACTAATACAATCGTTAGAACTATGAATCACATTTTGTTAGGATAATAGTGATTCTCAGCCGTCTCAGATGTTTCAATAGATATTTATAAGAATGAGATGCCTGTATTAGATGTTATAATTGCAAATAAAATAGTTTTTAAGATATTGATCGAATTTATCACACACAAGCAATAATCACGAAACCGCGAACACATTCAAACTTAAACTTTGCTAACCGCAAACTGGTCTATTGGATCTCGATGATACGAACATCAACAAACATGATAATAGATATAATAAAAGGAGAGATATAGATAACAACGTTCCCAATGATAAAACTATTGAAGAAAACAAAGAAAATATAGTGATGTAACTAGTGAGTATTCGTCAAAACAATGCTCGGAACGCGCGGCATGCTGAGACCGGTTTCGTACTAACGGGATAGCTATAAGTACTGCGGGATGCACGAAACCTCCGATTTGATACGGCATTTGTAGATACCGATGTATCGGCCACGTAGTGCCTGAGGACATTCAATCATTTTATATAAATAACATGGCAAGTTTACTTTAGGACTCAAATACTCAACGATCCGCTGTCGGTCCTAACAATCTAAACATTTTACGAATTCAAAATTATATGAAGTAATTATAGGAAATAACCTACATCAAAATATATTTTTGCTTTAGACTCCTAAACATGCCTATGCCTATATGAAAACAATTGGCACAAAATTCACACAATTAATTATCAATAATAATTACTTGGTCGTTACATTACTTGAATTGCGAATCATCTAAGCAATTAACTAAAATACATCGTAAAGACTAGGATCATTAAAATCAATCGTCCGACCAATTTAGTTAAGTCGTTCATCATTAACTGAATCATTTCTTCGTAATTCTTCGTCGTGAACGCAATTAGGTGCCTCTAATACACCTTTCACCTATTCTCATGTGTGTTGCATTTCGCTTACCATTGCTGCCTTAATAGCTTCGGGGTATGAAAGTATCAAAACAAAAAAATCTATGCAGATGATATAAGTATGTACTATCGAGTGCTGTGCCAGTTTCGTGATATACCGGAGCTTGGTTATCTAAACGTGCATGATCTTGTTTAAACGGATTGAATTGTTGGAGATGATTTGAGTATATACGGCAATACTTTTAATGAATTACCGGTCCGTGATGATGTTTTTATTAGACGAGTACCTAATGAAGCAAGTTGTGCAAAACATGAATATGTACACGGATATCATGTTGTTTGTATATTTGCCGCAATGTTAGCTAACTGCGTGGACTTTAATAATTTTAATGCAAGAATTCACTATCGGTATACGAATTATATTTAAGCATGATACAGCATTTAAAAGAGAAGTTAAAAGACAATTTAATTGAAAAAAAGGAAATGAAAAAAAATTACGATTTTAGATAAGTTAAAAAGCATTACATCAAATTTTTAGAAGATGTCAAGATTATAGATTTATAACAATTGATTGTTTGCTTGCGAATTCTAAATACCTAGGTTACTTAATCTTGGTCAAACTATAAATTGGTAACATTTCAAGCTCCAATTCCTTAAGAGAGAAATCTTGATCGATAATATTGTTTACTTTACCGTAGTCTCATGGGATATGAATGGAATAATCCATATAAATTGCAGATAACTGGAATTTACTGGTACTGGAAGAATACAACTACTTAGGCAAATGAAACGGCCTCTAAGATCAGAAACGAATTCAAATAATTTGTAGTTATTGGTCGTATATATATTTAATTTTACGAATGCAGAAAAGAACAATAATTTTTTTATTAACATTTTTTATCGTTAAGGGCAGTCCCACAGACAATGTTTTCGCCACGCGTGGCAAGATGACACGATTGTGTTGAGTGGCACGATTTGGTGACCGTCGACCATTACCTGGTAATCATTTAATCACCTCTTACGAGACCCACTGGAAGAAACAGTGTTATTTATTGTTACAATTTAAATATGTCATAAAATATTCTAATTCATGCATTCATTTTAATTGCCGTTAAAACGTTTTTTGTAATTAGTAAATCTTTTATGCAAATCTAATAGCATTTTAATATCATCTAATGCACTTATTTAACTATAAATATTAATGTTAATGTATGCAATGTAATTTACAATCGTTCTTTTAGTTGGTTCCGGTTTTTAGAAATACAAGCTCTTTCCATAGCAAGTCATCGAAATGAACTAAGATACCGGCGTAAAATTTTTAGATTAAAGTTTCAGTATTATTATCATCATTTAAGACGTCCACAGTTTGATATAGGTATCACCCAAGCATACTCCAATTTGACCGGTCGTAATTATTCACTATTTTTAACTGACTTTAAAAATGGAGGAGGTTTCTCAATTCGACCGTATGTATATTTTTTATATATTTAGAATGACTACATCGCAGGCGACTGGATAGCCTGAATAGCATTATGATAATATAATAATATAACAACTACTACACACAACGCCATCTAGACCCAAAGTAAGCATATATTATAGCTTGTGTTATTATCAGTTCTAGAATGCAGATAACTGTACTGAAATACTTGTAAATACATAAATATTATACATAGAACATCCAGACATATACCCAAAGACGTCCACTGCTGCTTAACCTTATGAATAAACAAACAGAGTACGAAATGGAACGACACGACCGATATTGAGTAAGAAGTTAATAAACTATTTCGTTCAGCATTATCTTTATAAGCTACTTTATTGTAAGCGTATTAAAGCCTTCCAAATGCATACAATCTAGAATACCGTACCGATTACCTAACTTTCTTTTTTTATTGCGTCGACACGTGGGAAGTTTTCCATAGTTCTCCGCTGCACTTTCCTATGTCAAGATGAAAGAGATGCGAGTGATTATTATGCTGTAAAATGATAGTCTCATGAATGACTATACGGTTGGCAGATCAGTTTAAATAGGTTAAATAGTTACTTGCGATAATGGAAGTCTATACTATTACATAAAGCGGAACAGTTTGTTTGTTTGTTTGAATGTGCTAATCTCTGAAACTACCAGTCGGATTTAAATAATTCTAATTGTGTATGATAGCCCAGTTCTTGAGAAAGGTTATATGCCTTTGTATCATCACGCTACTGGCGACGAGGACAGAGCAGTAACAAAAGACGCGGGTGAAACAGCGCTGCGGAAAGCTAGTACGTTTATATGCAGCTAAGTTGATTGCCTAAGACAGTGGTACTGTATACGCAGAGGTCTCCGGTTCGGTCCCTGGGTCAGGTAAAGTAATTGGGTTTTTCTATTTAGAAATTCTCAGCATCAGCCCACAGCCTGAATAATACCTGGTAAAAATAGCAATAGGCTTGCCCCTATAATATGGGTCAGATAGCTGGCTAAAGTAGATATCTACGCTCACCCCTTCGAAGAAAAAAGGCGTCAAGCTATGTTATGTTAGGTGCTATATACCTCGTCATTGAGTGTGACTGTCTTCTAAAGGGCACCCGCTTTGTAAACACGAGGTAGTAGGTTCGAATCCGGGCAAGTACCGATGTGATTTTTTAAATCATATGTACTTTCTAAGTTTAGCTTGGACATTTCTGACTGACAGTGAAGGAAAACATCGTGAGGAAACCTGGACTTAAAAGTCTGAAATTGCCAATCCGCCTTGAGCAAGCGTGGTGATTAATGCTCATACCTTCTCTATATGAGAAGAGGCCTTTGCCCTGCAGTGGGACAGTAAAACAAGGCTGGTATTAAGGTATTAAGTCTTCTAAAGCAGATTATGTCAACATTGTGTAGAACTGCTTTTACAAATGACGTAGGGTCAACCTCACAAAAAATCGCGGTTTCAAACAATTTTGCTAAATCATTTCTTAGTATTTACTTGCAAGAAATAAGTACTCAAATATAAACTTGTGACGTCATTTGTTTGGTTATGCGTTGGTCTTCAGCATCTAACTTTATATAAGGTAGCTAAGTCACATAATCGTCCCTAATTTGAGGGCCTCACGACACAAGTAGTTTGGAGGTAGGTACTACTAGGTATATCAAGAATATAGAAGTGAAAGAAGAAGGAAAGGATTCTTTTGTGCGTATCAATAATGTTAGTCATCTTAGCTGTATATAGAAACAGTCATTTGCGGATATACAAAATCTATACTGAATTAATAGTTCCAGACCCGGATGGTGACTTTTCAAAAGCATAGAAGCCACATGTTACCGTTTTCTGATCATTGTTTTAAGAGTCAAAGGCCTGCGGTAATTTAAGCGCAGTAAGAGGATGTTCGGATATAAGGATGGCACTTCTTTATTGATATTTAGTATCAGATATTTAGTTTCAACGGTAATAGATCCACGCTGGTTTCAGTATGAATGGGCCGGATCGTTCGGGGAAGTACTACCGTCTCATAGAAGATCGACGTAAGAGTAGTAATATCTATCTGTGCTACTGCGTTTCGTTCGGCGAGTGATCGCCGTGAGTGAGTGAGCGCCGGAGGCTCAATTTTCCCCCTTTCCTCTTTTCTCACCTGACTCATTCCCTTCCCCTAACACCATTCCCAGCCGCCATAGTGGAGCCCACCATACCAGCAGTTTAAGACGATGGCTTCTGGTATAGTGGCCACCACTTCTTGATTCGACTGACTGCTTACCATCAGGCGGGGTGGAGTCACTTTGGTAGCTAATATAAACGTTCTATACGTTATTATAGGTACAATACTAGATAGGTAGTCCTTACTGCAGGTTTAGAAATAATTGATTAGAAGCACAAAAACTGCGACCATGTAATAATTAATCAAGTTCGTGTAAGATTTAAGTATCTGTGCAGATTCTATGTTAAAATGTATTATTTTCTATACTATTAGCGTCTGAAATATTTCTTTAGTTTATCAATTTTACATTTTCTAACTTAAAACAAAACTGCTGGCCATTTTCAATGTTTTAATGCAACTTTCTCATTCAATAGTTTAACTGCATTTATTTCAATACTACATATAACAATGATCTAACAGTTACCTGCCAACCCTACTAAATGACAAGCGTATTGTTATTGTGATCACGTTTAGCTGTCAAGTTAGAAATTAACTGAATCAAATTGTATTTTATTTAGCACAGACAGGTCTTTGTCATGGTGTGCACTTTCCTATTTTATTTATTGTGTTAAAACATAATATACATGGTTAAGTAATACCGGTGGGCGTGTAGTCTCAGTCTGACTATGAAACCACCTGATGTCTTCTCGTGAACGTCGTAAAAGGCGACTAAGGATTTGTCGGGGGAAAAGGAGCAGTGATACCTTCCTGCGATCACAAACTCGCCTGCCTTAACGTGTTGAAATGTGTAATAGCTGAGTGCGACATTGATATGAAGTGAAGGAGATTTAAACCTATGTAACCTTAACGTTATATAGATTCGTTTTTACCTACAATAGACATAAAGGAACAAACTCAAGACTTTAAAATTGAGTGCCGTATCGCCAGTAAGTTTAGCTAAAGCTGACATAGAGTTTTTACCAAGTTTGGAATAAAAATGCTTTATGTAACAGGTTTATACTTAAACTAGCTATCCACGGCGTGGTTTCACCCGCGTCTTTGCTTACTGCTCTGCTCCCGTCGCCAGTAGCGTGATGTTATATAGCCTATTACCTTCCTCGAGAACTAGGCTACCATACGCAAAAAGAGTTTTCAAATCCGACTGGTTTAAACAGCGCGTTCAAACTAACAAAAGAACAAACTGTCGCTTTGTATAATACACTTAAATAAGAGTAGGTGCTCTAAAGGAATTTTCACGTCCTCGAAGAGAACATTATTTATAAATAACATCACACAGTTCATATAAATGGTATTATGTGAAATCTGTTCCGCTTCGACATTCCTGTATCTGTCGCTTATCACGTTATCGATGTTGATAATATTATGTGCATATTACTACGATTATTTGAGAGTTTTCTTCGATGCATATAAAAATATCAATATTCATAAGTATCTTCTTTGTATGAGTAAAACAAATAGTAATCTTAGTGAATATCAGCTTAAAAAGTGTATCCGTTGAAATATGACCAAAAATGACAAAACGTTATTTTTCAACATAGGCCTCTTTATCACAGGGTTTTTTCTGGGATCAAATAAGCAACAGGAACTTAAGAAAGGAAGAAAGAATTTAATACTAGAGAGGACGATAAATAAAACTTACATAAACTTTGCTTTAATGTGTTAAGTTAAACTTTATAAACAAGCATAGAAATAAAATATTTAACCTACACCGGTTACATTCACAAATAACAGTTCGAGCTAACAAAACGAGTCTAGCCAATCCAATTGCATTAGCCAATAGGAAATTATTTGGATCACTAAGGGCGCGTTTTAAAGGACCCATTTTTTGTTACGACAGTGCTTTTTCGATATTTATGCAATCAATCCCTAAATACTGAAAGATCAAATTTAAATTGCGTGTCTTTATGAATTGAGCGACATTATTTTTAATCAAACTAGTTTATCTATTTATACTATTATATAAAGCGGAAAAGTTTGTTTGTTTGAACGCGCTAATCTCTGGAAATACCAGTAGGATTAGAATAGTTCTTTTTGCGTTTGATAGGCTTAGGATAATTGAAATATTTAATACATAAGCCTATTCCCTTCAAAACGCATAAGCCTATCAAAATGTCTTCATTCATGATAGTAAACAAGCAGTCAATTGAGTCTATGGGCACCACCTCAGTTGCCATCACGGTGGTGATGACCTCCACTAAGCTTTACTTACTTTTTGCCCTGCTTATGTTAAGTCTCAGACACTATTACTACTACATAATATATTAATCGTTTTCGAAATTGTCCCAATGTATATAGACCCTTGTCACATGACATATTACGGATTATTAAAAGGCCAAGAAACATTCTATTTTGAGGAGAGCTGTCTAAAACCATAAATAAGCAGATCTATGGATAAAATAGATCAAAAACTAACTTAACTGCAATAACTCATTTGCTGTCGCAACGCTTATGTTTTAAGAACATAAAGAGGAGGTTGCGTTTACTTGAACATTAAACTCATAGGTTCACGATATTTAAATAAATAAATAAAAACCCTATCAAGTATTAATGTACCCATCATTTATTTACATAAATTTAATACTACGAATATGATATCGATGTTCAATATGACAAAATATTACTTAACAAAACTACTCAGTTAAATATTCACACGAGATTTTAGAAATAAATAACATTATACAAGCCATTTATATAATAATCTTTATTACTTAAGGAATAAAATCTAAAATTCTTTGACGATGCCACAGCTAAAAGAATTCTGTGTCTTCCTCAGTATGACGTTATCAGTGAGTCAGGTTAGATGGGTACAAAAAAGATCTTAATATTGCCCTAAAAAGAATGTGGAATAAGGACTTTTTGGACAGTGACGTCACTTGACAGTTTTGCGCAAGAGTTGACTTTGAATGTAAGACCTTAAATTTAAGGGCATAGCAGACACAGATTAAATAATCTTGGTGCCATTCCAATTAAAAAATCGATTTTATAAATTATGTAAAATGTTTATTATTATTACGTACATTTAATATTATTAAGAATATTTTAAATAAATTGCTTAATAGGTAGTCGAAGTGAATTAAAAAGTTCCGCTTGGTATAGGGTTAAAAAAATATAGAATAGTGCCTTTGTCAAAAAATTGTCATTTTCTTAGATGAAAAATTTAAGAACAAGATTTAGATTTACAGAGTTAACAAGACTAGAGTTGTAAAGCTTTTTCTAGTATTTTTATCAGCAATCTAATAATAGGTGTATTTTACGACTACGGCCATCTCATTAATTTGTCATTAGCGGACAAGTTTGAGTTCAATCTATATGAAAATTATATAATAATGCAAATTGAATCTAGATAAAGAATGCGGTTTTTTATTTGCATAGCATAAGGTGTTTAGTGTTCAAGGTATTATATATTCATTAATATAATAGATATCTAAGAATTCTATATAAATACCTACCTATGTGATTACTGATATTATAAATGATGCCATTAAATTTAAGATATTTAAGTTCTAAACGTAACGAAATGATTTTTAATAGGTAATACAGTGTAACAAATTTTGCAATCCCCTCGATTGAATTGTCCATATTATGAGGCAATGTAAAATATACCTTTGCATTGCGAACTATATGTGCGGACAACCTCAATATACCGAATATCCAATTATCAAAAAAGTGTGATACCTCTAATTAACGAATTTTTAACCTAAAACCTTTCTATAACATTACCACCAATTGACCCTTAATCCCATAGTATATGATCATGTCGCGACAGGTTTTTACCTCTACATAGGTATATAACAAATTTTAGACCAACCTAACTTCAATATAACAAATAAAATTACGTGATATAACGAATATTTACTTGTTCCTTTCCAATTTGTTATATCGAGGTTGTACTGTATTATTAATAATCTTATAAGTGAGAATAATAATAATGTATTTGGTAAGTTTTCTATACGTGTGGTGAAGTGTTTGAGCTGACTTGCCACTAACACCATATCGATTGCTTTGGGTTTGATTCTTTAGTGTCCTAACAGTTAAGTAGGTAGGTAGTTGTTCTAGGACTGGGCTAGTAATTGATATTTGTGAAATCTCCATAGCTTTATTTCGTAGTTTCGAGTAACAAGTTAAAAATAAACACATTTATATTAATACTTAAACGTTGTTGTGACATTAATCTTTAATACTTTAATACCTATTTTTCCTTTTAATATCATCGACTGTTTGCATGACATCATTCTGCCTACCTCAAATTGTTAATATAAATAATGCACAAATAGGTTTACAAATCACCTTAGAAAATGTAAAATGTATACAGCCAGATCATTAAGAATATTATTATTAAAAATAAAACTGACATCATTGGCATTAATCTAAAATATGAAAAATAATAACGTATTATAAACTGGTGACATGATTATTAATAACAGGTGTTATTATTATTACGTACAAATATTCAACTTATAAAAACACATTGTTTGTATAAATTGGTATAATTGCCCGTCAAGAAAAAATGCGCTAGTGTTTTAACTGTAACCTACATTTTGGCGGGACGCTCACCTACTAACAAACTAGATGAACTCAAAAATTCCAGCAAAAGACAAATTTAAGGAAGTTCATCACTTATATACGCTAGTACTTACGAATATACTATACAATTCACATGTATATTGATCCCCTGATAATTATTTTGCAATTTACATAACACCGGTCCATGCCACGTTAAAAAACTTAAAGACGAATACCGAAATCCTCGTTGTTGTATCCGAAACAAATTCAAATTTTAAAAACCTTCACTAGAACGTATTGCACACACTTACACAGTTGACACGTATAGTTTATTTTTAATAAAAAAAATAGCCCGTGTTTCGTAAATTCAAGATGGCGGCGTTGAACGATCGTACCGCGACGCCGAGCATCGGCCAACTGATCCGCCTGCCGCGAACTGTCAAACTCGCTCCGTTTATCTGTGTGCGTGTAGCGTCGCGTGCGTGTGTGCGCCGGAGGCTTGAATGGATAAAGGCTCATAATACAAACTTGGTGGCAGACGGCCACTGCTTGCCAAGTGTTGCTACAACATTTTTACCACCAAACTTAACTATTCCAAGTTCTATTTTGGATACATTTCGGGCATCATTTAGTGGAATCATGAATCTTTCGTTTGATGTGATTCAACAGTCAACTAGCTCTTTGACGTTATTAATTAGCAGTAACAGTCAAGAATAGCAGATCTATTAGCTATATATGGCGACATAAAAGATATGGAAACAGAAGCTAACACTTTGTCGGCGCCTATTTATGACGAGGTTACTTATAATGTAATAAAATCAATAAATTAGATCTGATTTGTGATATTGATTGGACATCAAAGCAGAATGCGGAAATCTACACTTATGATTACGTTATACAGATATTTAACTGGCATTGAGGACTATAAATCAATATTTTTTTAAGAACTCGATGTCTTCGTAGATTTCATATAAATTGAAATCTAACACAAATACCGACTCTGACAACAAATAAAATGATCTTATCTAAAAAACGTCATCAAATCCATATTATCGGGTTATGGTTCCCATATTATCAAGTGTGATTATCTGAATCTACGCACGATTTACTGATAAAAATTTTGAATTAATAAGGTCAACAATTACGCAAACTTCGACTTAAACAATTACAGCAGCAACATTCCTTAGGAATGGCTTCCTTCTTTAACTATGTTGTTCATGCACTCAGCTTAAACACTGCACCGAACTTTGCGTCAGATTTTGACTATTTTTGGTCCGAAACTGTCTAGAAAACGAAAAAGACGAAAATCATATATACGAATAACATACCCACGAATTTAAATAATCTTCAAAATTTTCGGCCAGTCCCAAAAACATTGCAAATTTAAACTTGGCACTAGCAACACAGTCCTCAATGAGTCATTACGGAGTGGGTTGATAAAAAATTGCAATTATTCTTCATAGGTGGTTACGTTGTCGATTTCGTGTAATGTCAAGGTTAACTCTTTCTCCAACACTAAAGCCTCGTTTTAGAAATCTGCTTACTTGACCACCTTGTTAGTAAAACTCTGCAAGTTCTATTGCAGAATTTTGAAACCTTCGATTTAAGGGTCATAAAATCATCATTATTGAATTTGTGACGATCTGATAAAGGTGGAAGGCAACCGATGGATGAGGGTGGCTCGTGACCGACAAGTCTCTGACTTCTTACCATCAGGCAGAGTGGAGTCACTTTCGTCGGCTAACATAAAAGAAAATTATGGAAAAAAGTGACAAAATTTGGGGAAGGTCTATATCCAGCAATAGACGTCTATCGGGTAAAATGATGATGATGGTGAATTAAGTTTAGATGTTTACTTTTAAACTTTCGCGTTGAATGATATAAATTTATAAACATACGGGAATTAACGCGATCATGCATTAGGTATTTACATACCTTATTTTGTGAGTCTGCTTGTGACCACGGCCGATGTAACCTGGTCGAGACGTCAAGCAAAATAAGGTGATGCATGAAAATGCATGATCGCGTTAATTCCCGTATGTTTATAAATTTAAGTTTAGATGTACTTATTCATGATGATTAGCCTTAACTTATATAAGTAAGCTACTAATTATACTGTGAATAAAGATATATAACAAATAGAGATTCATAATAATATTGGCCGACCAAAAGTTTAGAAAAACAAACTTTGAACACTTGATTGATACAGATGTTACATTAATTGAATTTTGATTTGAGTTACAGTAAAAACAAATTGTATAGACAAATCTCTACGAAGAGACTTAAGACGAAATACATCTACTTAAGAAAAAAATCAGTATTCAGTGATAATGGTCACAAAAGTTTGAAATTGCCAAATAATTCTTATGTTATTTCACTAAGAGTGCAATATAGTTCCAAATAAATATGTACTAACAGATAATAATGCTATCAAATCCAATAACAAAGATCATGCATTTGCCGTAAAGAATATAAATAAAAAGATGAAGGTAATCAATGAATGAATGTATGAACGGTACTACACCTTGGAGACCGGATGTTATGACACCGCTCACGAGTCTATTTCCAGTAGAATAGGCACGACAAAAGGTAATTAATGAACATAGATTTGCATCCACAAGATATCTCAATCATTAAAAATTATGTTCCGATGTCAGAAACTTTGATTATACAGGTTACCATCACAGGAGGTGATGTCGGCGATCATCTTACATTGAAAACTTTTAAAGAATCTTTTTCGTCTGTTGCAAGGCGTTTGGGTTACTCTTAATCCTAATCATACGTCATAATAAAGCTATCATGATAAGTATCAATTTTAAAATGTACATACACAAAAACAAAAAAAAAACTAAAAGAATTCCTAAATAACACAGAGCGCGTTTAATTCCATTGACGATCGGGACTGTCCTCGTAGGCCAGTGCACTTTGACCTGAGACCTTATGTTAGTATTAGGTGTTAGGCATATCATTTTACATTTCGATCTCGCAGTATGCTTAACACGTCTTATGGTAAGAATAACGACTTCCTCTCGGATAAAATAAGAAAGCAATATAGATACCTAATTTATGTTCAGTAACATAAAGTAGAGAAGCACGCTTATTTTAATATTATTCAGAAAATGCATCTAAGTTACTTGACGAAACGCTATCATCCCAGCAACTAAATAAGAAACATAACCAAGGCCTTGAGCAAAAATATATTTTGAATTGCAAGTAAAAGTATAAATATTCTGAGAAAATTAACATTAGCCGAAATTAGATTTAGATACTATAATAATAATATTATTATATAAGAAATATAAATTAGAATTAAAAATAAAAATAGGAAAGTTATTTAACTCGCTAATTTATGAGTAAATTTAAAATAATAATAAAATAAGTGGTTTTAATAATAAAATATACCCACTTGTTTTTCTACTTCTTACATCTTAATTTAAAAAATAATGAAATTTGTGGATATTATCATTTAACAAGGCACTTTAGTTTATTAAAAATCGTAATTGAATAGAGAATTCTTTGTTGCACACTTCATAATTATTACAAAACAAGTAACAGGACAGCACAACATTAGGCAGTTTTAAGTGAGATTAATAGATATTTTCATTTTTACGTCAGATTGGGTTGTTCCGTATTCATCCCATGACGTCTCATCCCAAACTAGTATTCTTAACTCATTTCATTACATATTTTCTTATTTCAACCCAAATACATTCCTTTATTTAGCGCTATTCTATTCAGAAGATTTTAATTTTTGATATATTTTTTTGGTAAAAATGGTAAAACTGATATATTGTACTGGTAGACTATACGTGATTCACTACACGTAAGCACTATTATCTAATCTGGGCTATATTGCACGTAATGTAGATTTTTGCAAATTCAAAATTTTACGAAACATTTTATATCTATAACTATATTTATAAAACGGGTCTACTCGTGTTAGAAAATTATTATAAGGTGTCATACCTCTTTACGAAGATTATCTGCCATCTTTATATATTAAAGATGGCAGAAGTAAGCAGAGCACCAGCTTTTATGCCCTATATAAAAGGAGTGACGGACAAAGTTGGAACAGTACTACAGAAATACTCCATAAAGACTGTATACAGTCCGCACTCCAAAATATCTCATCACCTGCGTACTCCGAAAGATGTCATCCCTCTACAAAAGCCTGGTGTTTACAAGGTGGATTGCAGCTGTGGAAGTTCCTACATTGGACAAACCAAGCGCACAATAGCGGAAAGGGTCAAAGAACATATCACAGCGTCAAGAACCGTCAAACAAATAAGTCTGCGATTGCTGAACACCTGTTAGAGTCAGGAACCAACCACTGGATTGAGCTACATAAGCCGCAAGTGCTTTCCACTGATCGGCATTACTACTCCAGGATAGCTCGAGAAGCGGTTGAAATTAAAAAGTACCGAAATTTCAACCGAGAAGACGGATACCGCTTATCTCCATCTTGGAATCCAGTAATCAGCAGGTGTGAGCGTCGCAGTTATGACAAAGTAGGCCAAGGTGAAGACGTCGTGAGTGTTGTGTGTCGTAGTACTGACTTTTTACAAAACAGTGTAACAAAAGACAAAGTGAGGGTAGTTGCCGAATCCCGAGCTTCAAGGCGAAGACGACGCCTGGCTACATCAGTCAGCCCGTGACCATGGTCAATAATGGTGTAATTCGACCGAAACGTCGGGTAAAGAGGTATGACACCTTATAATAATTTTCTAACACGAGTAGACCCGTTTTATAAATATAGTTATGTGTACAAATCGTGTGAGTTTAAAATATTTAATTTTATATCTACTTATATTTTATACATCATCAATATTCTTTTTCGAAAATTCGTTACCCAAGGAGTGCCAACGGGACCACAGACTTTAATGGGACCCTTACTAATGCACGTATGGTAGCACGAAAATTCTCTTGCGAATCTAAACCACACTTAGTCCGTTTCAAAAGTCAGCAATTACTACAGTTTATTTGACGAGTCTTCGGCTTGAACTTTGGTGATTCAACAGGAAGCCACTTAATCTTCTTGTAACTTTACCTGACTTTGACCTTGATCCTAGACCTTCAAAACCATTGTGCAGCTCTCAAAATTACCTGTAACAAAGACGCAGACATTTAAATTAATACCTATGACACATTCGCATTTTTAAAGAACATTTACTATTTAAGGATGTGCATTACTTTAACCAACAAAACCAAAGTTTACATTACTTGAATAGGTGTTTATAATATTTGTATAGTGTATCTTCGTATAACGATATTATTATCTTAGTACGTCATGCCATTTTAGTATATCTTAAAGAAACTCTAAAGTAGTTGCATAATCGTGATGGCTCGGTCATTAAGTAGCCTATAAAAAAAATTTTGCTAAAACCAAAAAAAATTGTAAGTAAAAAATTTAAAACAAGCAAAAATCTAATTAACACTACAACTTAAGCAAGCGTGGTGATCAATGTTCAAGTCTCTACACCTTTTTAAAATCTATACTACTATATAAAGCCGAAGAGTTTGTTGGTTTGTTTGAACGCGCTAATCTCTGGAACTATCAGTCACATTTTAAGAATTATTTTTGCGTATGATAGCATGTAATATCACGCTACTGGCGGCGCGAGCAGAGCAGTAAGCAAAGACGCGGGTGAAATCGCGCCGCGGAAAGCTAGTATAATATAATTTTGGCAATAAGCAGTACGTCATACGTCTGTGGTTATTGCTAGTCCCTCATTGCATGCCCTCAGCAACACTTTTATAGCACAAACGCATACATACGAGTATAAGGTTCGTTTGAAGGTAAACAGTTATTGTAGCTAATGGAGGCTAGTATTAACCGCAATGGTTGTCGCCTTCATTACCATTGAATATCTAAACTACCACGCCCTTTCTCAATATAGCCATATTGACGTCTCAAGCTTTACTGAATGCGACTGAATAATCTATAATTTACGATGATAGGCTGTAATTTAACCTTCGCACAATGGTGTGTTTTAGTTTTTGGACTAGGTAGGCATAGAATGGTTAGATAAAAGTTCTTTAATATTCATCGTTTTTTAATTAAAAACCCCATCAAAGTATTAGATAAAGATTGAATATGAGTTTTAAAGAAGGGCTTGGTTTCAAAATTGAAGACTTGGACTTTAATTTATTATTTATATGTAATGCCTGTCACTACTTACTGAATTACTTAGGTAAATTAATACCTGTGTAGTACTTCTGAGGCTGCCGACGATTGTTATCGATGTATTACTGCACTTCATTGCTTAAATTTATTACGGCAATCACTTAACTACAAGCTTCTTATAATTTTGACCCCTACGAACATACCTACCGGTCAGTCATCAGTTCTAAGAAATTATAATATCCTTCACTATTTAGTACAATAAGCTTATTATTGTACACATTGTTCTACATAATAGGGTTAAGGTCATATTCGCAAAATGTCCTCAAATTACAAAATGACCTAAATGAAATCTAGGTTACATTATTTTCCTTAATATTAAATTCAAGTCACATACGTGATTGCAATGATGTCACTTTTCTATGGAAGGCCAGATGTCCTGACTCAGTTCACACAAATAAGTTTAATATCGTCAATAAGTCGCTTTGATGATTACATGGCGCCGATGTGTAAATAACTTAGACATAAGAAAACATGTTTGTGGTGACTGACGTTTCATTGACATGATACTAAATATGGTAATTGGTTGAGACATTGTAGTTGTTAAGTATAAATTGTTAATATACAGACTACTTCGGTTAATGAAAGAGTTAGAGTCAAGAATGCATAGGAATAGGCGATATAAGCGAAAAATTCCTTAAAAAAGATTAATGGCCTATTTACTTCTAATGTATTCTGTTTATGTTTAGGCATGAGGACGGTAGAGATGCTTTTGAAATGCTTTTATAGAATGAAATTGAGGTAAATGATCTAACTAAAGACGTTAAAACCAATTAAGTGAAATTCTAAATTCAACATAAAAAGACAACGCTATTAGGAGTACCATTACGACACCCACGGGACAATTGAAAGATGGTCGAAAGAGGTAAACATAAAATAAAAGCATTAAAAGCTTTCCTAACTATTTTAGAAATAAATATGGAGCTTGGTATGTAGATTTATTACAACTACTTAACATAAACTTGACGAAAGAAAAAATAACCATAGACTAGCGGGTGCTAATGAAGTGATTAATGTTTATGATCGTTGTCTGTGGTCTTCCTTGTGTATTCTAATATGGTGGAGCTATGTATTGTGACCTAGTATAAGTAACAGGTAAAGAATAACTAAAGTAGGATGTAGGTGATTTGTTGATCCTGATCAAGGTGAAGACCTTTAATGTTTCCAGAAGAACGTAAATAGTATTGGCGATCAGCATTGCTGCGTTACAAAATTAATAATAATATTATTTTATACAACTTTTAAGAGAATGTTGTAATTTATCGACATAATGTTAATATGCTTACTTTGGTCTAGATGGCGTTGTGTGTAGTTGTTGAAATATTATTATTATTATTAATTATAATGACGCATTTTTGAGGATATGATAGAACAGTGCTAATCAAGCTCTTTGGATACACATAAACATGAAAGAATAAATTAAAATGTTTTTAATTGAGATAGAATAAATTTCTAAACTTTAATAATGACAATTCAGAACGAATTGGGTATATTTATCGAATGCCATAAATAAAAAAATAAATACCCATTACCATAAGTCCTGTTCCGTAAATAGTCATAAGCATTACGCCTTCAGATTACGCCATAGTAAATAAGCCAGCATTCCGTTTGGTAATTAGCAAGTAATAACAATTGCGTGGGTGGCAAGTCTCAAGAAGACTGGTTAGCTGCACCTAGTAATAGATACAGTTCTTTCTCTTTTACTTCAAGCGTAGGGTTGACGGTCGTCATTAGAATCGTAGGTTCCTTTTATACCCATAATTTAGAGGTTTTGTGAGTTCGCATTTTACATACAAATCATACAACATAAGATATAACTCGTTTCGTATATAACTAGCGTAATCATTCAACCGAATGAAGATGGTGGTAAGAAAATGATCCAAGACAGGATGGACAGCAGCGTTCTATGATGAGACTATCGACTTAAAGCCTGTCAAGCAAAAAGATTATGGTAAATAAGTTCAGAATGAAAATGCTATATGATTTTATTGGATATTGGATTGCGCTGATATCTAATTCTAACACTTATATCGCAGCACATTTATTGGAAAAGAAGTGGGTATCTGAAATATTGAGATCTGTTAATTTTAGGTTGTAGAATTGTCAAGTAGCACTTCACATTTGACATCACTTTTACACACTTACTACTTTGGACTCTGGCATTACATCGGCAGCAGCTACCTACATCTGCGCACTAAACATTATCTTGCAATCATCAAAGAAGTAGATACTTATACATTTTCCTTTGGGCTCTTCCAAACTAAGACCATATGGCCAGCAGTAGGCATCGTAAGGCTGATATTATAATGATGAATAATGGTATTAATTATCCTGTTACGAATAATCCTTGTTACACACTAATGTCGTCATTATTTAGTTTTGTTATTAACACTATGACCGATGATTAACGAGAATATTCTTGTGATTTCACTGGAACTGTTTATTTCAATAGAGTTAGAAATAAAATACCTTGGTACTTAATAATAATTGTAGAATTATTGAGAAAAGATATTTCAGTAACAGTAATGGGGCAGTAAATAAGAAGACCTAGTTTTATACAATAAGAATAAGTATATATTTGAACTCATTTACTCGTATCAATGTCACAGTAACCTGAATGTCAGCAATTATACTTGAAATCGTCATTCACCTGTAGTGGGACAGTACCAGATTGTTTTTTTTTTATCAATAGCCAGTCCGCTGACAAGCCAACTATGCTCGTAGTTCTCATGAGAACTAGCAAGAAATTCAGACCAACCTTTTCAAATGCCAATAAATTACGTGATAATTTTAAGTAGGATGACCTGTATAATTAATACATCTTACGTCCGTTACTAATTCACCAGCCAAGAAAATGTAGCGACAATTTTTTTATTGTACAGTGGCAGACGAGCTAACAGCCGACCTGATGGTAAGTGGTAACTGTCGCTTATGAACTTCTGCAATTCTATTTGTTTTTGTTTGTGGTGTGGGTTATTAGCCTCTGATGGCTTTCACAACCTTACGCGGACTGTCGGTGAGTAGAAGGCTCTTAACCGTTCAGAGACTGAGCCAAGACTTCTACTATATTCCGTATATTATTGTTAACATTTTACAAATTATTTTAATAATTCAGATATTAACACAGCCCTATTTAGCGCAGTGGGCGAACCGTCAAAAAGTAGACTATCTCCAACAACAAGTATGGTTGCCTAGTAGTCTGTCTGGGCACGATGGCGAAATACACGGGGTGAATGGAGCCTTGTTGTAGGAACCTGAATATTGACAGATTAGATTAATTTATTGGTATATTGACTGTCTTGCTAGTTAAGTGAGATTGTGTACGTTTCCAGTTCGACGATCTCGTCTATTTCAGTTCTGATTAAATGTGTTACCTTGTAGGCCTTCAAGAGATGAACTGATATAACAAAATGCGTCTTGCTTAGACTGCAGGTACAGGATCTATTTTTTATTTTTAAAGACAAGCTCCGTACTAGTGACAGAGGGTAGATGTAGTAGTTGCCACAATTAACGGATTTCCTACCCTACAGCACTCGCATATACATACATGATCACACTGTGTCACTGTGTCAGACTACCTTGACAGCGCTGCTGAGCATCGATGCTGATGAATTTGACTTGCAGCATTACTATTATTGGTGCAAAACATGTTTATGAAAACTATTGAAGTATTACAACACCTAGTAACTTAAGACTTGATGAAGTCAATAGTTATAATAATAATATAATAATAATATGTGGACACTATCACACACTGTCGTCTAGTCCCAAGCTAAGCAGAGCTTGTGTTATGGGTACTAGATAACTGAAATATAATACATATACATACTTTTTTTTTTTTTTTTTGTAAATACATACTTATAATACATAGAAAACACCCAGACTAAAGACAAATACAAATGTTCATCACAAAAATATTTGCCTTCCGCGGGAATCGAACCCACGACACCCGGCGTCGCAGTCAGTTACACTAACCACTAGACCAACGGTGCAGTCGATCGAAATCTCTAATCTTTAAATAGTATCCAGTGAAATCGCAGTTATTCTTGTCTGTTTCTCCGCTGACTTTTAAACCGTGCAACAGATTTTTATAAAATTTTTACTATCGTTTAAAAAATTCCGAAGATTTATAATTTTATAAGTTTTTTTTATTTATTGCCGACAGTGGCGGACGAGCATACAGCCCACGTAGTAAGTGGTATCTGTCGCTCATGGATGACTTAGAGTACCTAGTATTGCTCCTGCAATGTCAAGGACTCTGCGAAGCCGCTGCCTACCGTAAAGGGAGTGGGATAGGTAAAGGATTAAGGAGGGGTAAGGAAAAAGAAAAGTTAGTAAATATAATGCATATTATAGAAGAGACAAGCCGAGAATGCCAACGATTGGTAAGGCTGCGTTCAGACGAAAAGAAGCATTTAATTTCAATGTTTCTAAAGACGGAACGATGCGTACGCGACGCACGAGCTGTATCGCGTTCGTGTAAAGGCGCTCTTATATTGTCCCAAAAAGCATCCACATTCAAAGTAGGGGCAAAGTGTTTTTAAGCCTACCAAAGAGACTACTCTGCCTGATGATAAACTAGTCCTTAACATTAGTAAAGCATGATACAAACCGGTGTACTTTCGCTGCCACACCTTCTGTAACTGCACCACAGGAGAATTAATTAATATAGGCTATTTATGTTTTTGTCGCGATCACCTTATACGTGGTTTTCCACTGTTAACGAAGGAAAGTGTTAAATGCAATCAGTATCAGTTTATCACCCGGTTTGTTAAGGCGACAGGTGATAGTAGACTTAGGCAAAGATAATTGTGGGTGATAATTCAAATATCATCGTCAGCCTAAAGAGTGTAAAGCTTGTCTTAGCTTGTCAAAGGTATGTTTGTTAAAGTCACTAGGAATGGCAGTTAGGCGCAGTAGGTATGGTAATTAGTATACCAAAAGATAACGTTGCAGCTCATTATTTCTTTAGTCGCCTCATACGACATCCGCGGGAAGATACCGACGGTGTGGTGCCTTATTTAAAAAAAAACTTAAGAAACAAAAAAAAACATATTTAAGAAACAATAAAATATTTTTTAGAAAAAAAATAAAAACCGACTTTAAACAACACCTACATGTTCAATCCTTAACTCATAAGTAGAAAATAATATTTTAATTACTTCATAGCAAAGAACATTAAAGGGGACTCAACGCAATCCTTGATACCTATAATACTTTACTATTTATAATTTTTAATTAGTTATTTTGGAGTAGGTGCCAGCCAAGAAGGATCTTTAATTCTGCCTTTGCAACAAACTTTTGAAATGCACGGGGCGGTAATGACACGCGTGGGGGATATGCCTGAGTGCACTACCCGAACGCGGTCATACTCGTGAAGGCAGACGTCATTGATAGTTGTGTTCAGATATACATAAAAAATTTGAGGCGCACTTATCTGATTCCGTTCGATTTCTTGTATTAAATGTACATTATTCATTCATATATTAATAGATTAATCAAGAAGGTTTTTTTTGCTAGTAGGTAGGTTATTTTTATAAAGGTCATTATGATCCTTCTTGGCTGGCACCAATGAGTATATAACCACTTGAGTGACGATGATATGATTTCTAGTACACAGGCGGACTCACCACTGCGGGTCGGGGGACGAAGAAATTATCGCGGCAGTGATTGGTTAATGCATCAATGTCAATCATATTGCACCGCCCCATAGTGTTGTACCACATAATTGTGCCAAAATAAATCGTTATCGATAAAGTAATTTTTATTCTATGTCCGAATACATGGATGTCAGAATTATTTTAACAATATGAAAACAATATAGAAAGAGGTTATTATGTCTTACTAATAAATTTACATTATAGGTATTTTTTGTATGTAAATGGTTTATTGTAGAATTTATAAAAGTTATTCATAATTGATGAGTATAATAAATAAATAAATATTTTATATGCATTTATCTTTACAATTGATTTAATGTCTTCAATAAATGAAAGGTAAAACTATAAAATAATTTTACTTACTTGTAGGTAGGTACATAATGTGTGTCTTTTTAATGGATAAATATGTCCTTTTATCTCAAAAAAAGATGTCTGGATTAATAAATAAAGTGAATAGAGTAAAGGAAAGTGATTGACACGAGTGAAATAGGTAGTTATAGGCGGTTTATGAATCATGATACGATAGGTACGCTTGTGTTAAAACCTCGGGGCATGTGTATTTTTTTTTCTTAGTTTGTATAATACCAAGTAAATACGTGGTATTTTATTATTAGTAATAGTTGTTGATTGTACTGTGTGTATAAATAACACTAGAAAAAAATAATTTTGTAATTCCAGTCAAAAAACAACACGTATTTTTATTGAACACTTTCTATTCAATTCAGAGTATTTTGTTTGTTTATATAAAAAAGTATATTTACAATCACAAAACTAAATGGAAAAACAAAGTAGGCAAATGTAATTAAAGTGCTGGAGGCGCATGTTTACGTACCGCGCGGGTGTATTCATTTATTTTTAAAATTTGGCCGTGTTACAATACTGTAGGTATAGATAGTATTACCGTGGTTATATATATATATATATATATATATATATATACAGTATTTAAGAATGCTATTAATAATAAGAGTTTCAAAAATTACGTATTTCGACAAAAATAAAATTATTATTTTCACATTAATTTTAAATATTTTATAATGAAGTAGGTAAAAACATTGTCGGCGTTGCTGAACTAATTAACGCCGTCGGTTTTTTAAATTTTCAAAAGAATCAAATGTGTCAAATGTGAAAATTCCTTGAACAAATAACGCTGTATTTGCTAGGATACCAATTTTGTCTGTTAACAGCATTTATCCATTTTTCTTTTATTTCTGGGCTCTTCGAAAGACTAAGATGTTAGAATAATTAATTAATTTTAAAATATCTTTAATTAATATTGTTAACCGAATCATGAATACTAATTATTATCGATATCAACTTTATTTCCGATTTGTCTCAGCGCTACTGTGACAGAAAAAAACAAAAAGAGACGGAACTATTGACAATCGTCTCGCGCGAGAAAGAGAGACAAACTTTGATGGTGACGTATTTACGTCATACAACCAATATCACTTGAGCCCTGCAATCACAATAAATATTTATCATAACACAACTAAAATCTTACTTTACTGGTGAAAAGTTATACCATCCTTGTTATAACTTGATGTTTTAGTGGCTTTTCCACACCATTTACCAGAGCAGGAAGGCATTTTCGTAAAAAAATTAAGAATGTAGCGTATTGACATGTGCGCACAGATCTGACACTTGGTCGGAACTGAATGAGTAAGCTCTGTCGCGGTTTGATATAAGCGCTAAATGCCTTATCTTTGGCGAGCGTTTGTACGCTGTATTAGCAGTCAAGTGGATCTATCGTCTTTGGCTGGCACCGACTCCAAAACAACTAATTAAAAATTATAAATAGTAAAGTATTATAGGTATCAAGGATTGCGTTGAGTCCCCTTTAATGTTCTTTGCTATGAAGTAATTAAAATATTATTTTCTACTTTTTAGTTAAGGATTGAACATGTAGGTGTTGTTTGAAGTCGGTTTTTATTTTTTTTCTAAAAATTATTTTATTTTTAGCCTTATAGTGGGAATTAATTGTGTATAAATATATTCAATATGGGTAAACCTACTAAACGTGCTGCGCAAATGAGACAGCGCCGCGCCGTTTGAAAGAAAGTAGAGACGAGAGGTAAGATTGTAAATAGAGATATAAAGTCCTTGACAACACTTTCTCGATCGCTAAACCCTGAATCCCAGAAACCACAAATCAAAACAAAAAATTGATGATCTACCAACAATAAAGAATCATCAAAAATCATAATTTAACTGACCGAGCAATCGCTTAATAGATATACAAAAAATAAACAGTGGTGCTGTAAAAGCAGGTTTAAGGGCGCCCATTGCTGTTGTAATTTCTCACGACCATAAGACCTCCAACTTGGCTTAACGACTACCTAATTATAGTAATGACCATAGTCTACTGCTTCTAAAGAATGAAGACGCTGAAAATGAAACAACACAAATGGTTACTCATCCAGGGCCACTTCGTTTTTAACAAAAAATGAAATAAATCACTTCGCACTTGTAGCATGGACATGTCAATGTCAGAAAATTCGTCGCAAAAGACATCGACGTGTTGCTTTACACATCTTCACTTCTGGCATACGTTTTGTTACAAAATATAAAATTGAAGCTAAACCACTAAACCATTCTTTATAAAAAAAACATGGAACCCCATTTCAGAGTATAAATCCTTTCAAATAAAAGAAGAATTTTCAAAATTGGTTTATAAATGACCGAGTTCTGTTGTAACAAACATACAACCACTGAACCATTTCTTATAATAAAAAAATGGGACCAATTTCAGAGTATACCCTCTCAAATAAAAAAAAAATTTTCAAATCGGTTCATAAATGACCGAGATATGAGGTAACAAACATACAAAAAAAAAACAAAAAACATACGACCCGAATTGATAACCTCCTCCTTTTTGAAGTCGGTTAAAAAAGAAACAAAAATATTTATTAAAAATGACTAATTCAAAAATCTAGACAAAGGAAATGAACAATGGTCACAAAAATGATTAAGGATAAGTATATAGGTAGTAATTGATATGGCTCAGTGGGTACCGAATTGTCTATGTAGCAAAATGTCTAAAACTTCAAATGGTCCCTAAAGCAGTATGAGTTTGAATTTTTAAAATATTTTTGATTTATTTATATTTCTTATTATCTTTCTATTATCTCGTCACCACAGACCAAACAGAAGATGTGTTGACAAAGAGCACAATTACAAGCACCCGTAACCGACGTGTGTGTATGAAAAGATTAATTAATGTTGAAGAGGCAAAAGAGGTATCTATGTTTAGATCGTAGAAAATAGCGTTCTATAGTCTCTGCTGACCCCATTGATGGGACACAGGTGTGAAGTTATGTATGTATCTCGTCACCTTTTACTATATTCCACGACAATTAGCAACTTGTAGGGGAACAATCCGCATAAGGGGTCATTCACTCGGTTTTCCTATTTACGTACGTTTAACAATTCTAAAATTTTACGATTCTTGTGAACGGAACAACAGCTGTACAACCCAATCAATTATGAACTCTAAGAGTTGAACTTATGGATTATTTACGTAGAATGGTGTAAAAATACGTTATTATGACCTAGGAAGCTGAAGTTTTAGCACTACTGATTGGTTTCCTATATTGAAAACAAATTTATTAATACACGTCAAACATTGCTAAGATATTTCGTGTTTACTTAATAAGTGTGCAGTTTTATTGCTTTGCAGTACAATTTGTCTCAAGTACCTATTTATTAAACAAAATGATATTATACCGATAATTGATACCAAAAAAAGTATCTCGAGTGATGGCTACTGTCAGATGGTAATCTTTATTTACTTTTAAGCTTTCGCGTTGCATGATATGATAAATCTAAATATCGCTTCATCAGTCAGTTTGTGACCACGGCAGGTGTAACCTGGTCAAAACGTCAAGCAAAATAAGTTATGTAAATACCTAATGCATGATCGCGTGAATTCCCGTATATTTAGATTTATGGCGATATAGTCTACAAAAAAAGCTTTAGAAAAGTCATTGACTAAGGCGGTAGGTTACATAATCGCAATATTTGTACGGTAGTAGATCTACGCTGGTTTCAGCATAAATGGGCTGGATCGACCGGGGAAGTACTACCCTCTCATAGAAGATCGACGTAAGAATATTAGTATTTATACTAATGTGTTTCATTCGGTGAGTGAGAGCCCAAATACCCCCCTCCTGGTCCTCAACCGTTTCCCTTTTCCTTCCTCACCGTGACTCACTGCTTCTTCTCCGTGGTCGGCAACAGCTTAGTTGTGTTTTATAAGCATTATTACTTCTGCAATGCTTTGGAAAACACAGCCGTCTCTACGGTTACCACTTAACATCAGGTGAGTCGTATGCTTGTTTGCCACCGAAGATGTATGAATGATATGTAGAGGCATACACCAACCACCAACTAATAAATCTCGCCTGTAAATGAAAATGAAAATATATTTATTCATATAGGTTAATTAAATTAACACTTATGAACGTTAAAGTTTACAAAATGTCACCAAATTAACCTACAGCCAGTTCGCTGACAAAGTAGAGCTATGAGAAAAACTGGCAAGAAACTCAGGCCACTCTTTTTTATTATTGCGGTTGAGGTTATTTTCAAGTAGCATGCAAAGTGACACAGGCAATACACTAACTCAATAGGTAATTAATTACAGCTTTGTATGTTGTAAAGAAAAATAAAAAGTAAAATGTGTGCTTTACAGGCTGCCTTAATTTGCATATTGCTACAAAAAGGTAAAGGCAACATGTGAACTGTGGTAAATGCTTCTATGTAGGTAATTTATATAAACTGATAATATTTGCTATAAGTATAAAGTAAGACTGAACTTGATTTAACACAGGAGTTCACAATGTAGCCTAAATAAACATAATTATTATATATTGTGTATGTCACTTGCAAATTACCTAAATGTTACGCTGGTAGATATCTGCAATTACCAAAAGCTTCTTAATCGTTACGAAAATAATCTGAAATAGCAACAGGATACGATAGGTACCGATCATAAATAGAACTGGTACGTTTACTCACAAACCTTAACAGCTATGAATTTATGGAGTGCACAAGGTGCAATGCCCAGTAATAACTTTACCTTATTACTAGTACCGAGTTAGCCGTGCAAAGGTACACGCATCAGCATACAGGGCATGCGAAAGTCAAAACCTATTCATTTATTTATTTAAACTACACAAAATACAATGTAAATGAACCAAGGCGGACTTAATGCCAGAAGCATTCTCTACCAGTCAACCTTTAGGTGATGCAGAGATAAAACTTGGTAGGTGCATTCAGTAGTATAATATGCTTATGTCTATGACCGAAATTGGGATATTTCCAGAAGCGCACTAACTTAAGACGCACCAAAAGTATTCTTAGAAACGCATCAGTTTAGTGCGCTGAGAAACAACAAAGCTACCTACATTAAGGTGGTTCCGACGAAATTTCGCCGAAATCCGCGACTTTCATCTCGATATTTAGTAGATTTTAATGCTATTTATTCATTTTGTTTTTTGCCTACAATATACTTTGATTCATGAACTTTAGAATAGTAGAAGAATTATTTACAATAATTGATTATATAACTTATACTAACGATAATAAAACAACGTGATTTCACTTATATCGAAATATTACTTTGTAATTACTATAGTTATAAATATAAAAGTTATATTGAATCAACCGGAATAAACCAAATGTCAACTCTATAGATTTATTTCATTTATTAGGATAATGTTTCAATAGTTATTGATAATTTGGCTGAATCAGCGTCGCAGGGGCTCTGCGCGGGCGACGGGAGGCAGGGCGGCAGAGCGGCGCAAGCCCTTCTGACGGACGGACGTATGCGGTTTTTGTAAAAATTATTTACGTAATTCAATAATTGCAAATAAATAATAACAAAAAAAAAATATTGAGTGGATAGATTTAGTGTTGCAAATAAATTAGATTAGTTATTTAGATTTTTTTAGTGTATTAAATACATAGGTATTTACCTACATTTATTATTATTTTTCATCAAAATGACTAAAATTTCACGACTGAAACAAATACAAATGCAAAAGATTCAACACATGAATATCCTGTAAGTAGGTGTATACCTACCTTCATATTTTTAGTAAAATACCTTCTTTGAGATATTTACCTAGGTATCCTTTAATTATGTTTAGTTCCACGTAAACTAGGTAGCAGGTGGTGAGCCTATTTTCGCTCATGATAAGATCAAGGCAACACCGGGCCTCAAGAATCAGTAAATTTCTGCTGTTATATACCCTAGGGATATGAATATGAGCTTGCTACAATATTGTCTATGTCTACTATCATTTCGAACTAGGTGTGTGGTAGGTGGGCACATGAGTAAAATATCTAACTTGGATATTTACTCATGTGGCAAGGGCGCTTTCCGATTCCGACCGACATGTACGAGGTGCTTCGGTCGGAACACGAACGTCGGCGTCGGTCGTACAACTAGCATAGAACTCAAATTACAATGATTATACGTGAGATGCGTCGGTTTGCGACCTAGTTAGGTACCTACACAAAACAACCATACACGCTGCTGTTAGGTACCTAACTATCTACGTTATCTTGCACGAGCATAAATACCTATAAATTCTATATATACATACGGTGTGTACTTGAATATTCTATCGGTAAGTAATGCCGATTAAATATTCAAGTATTTACCTCGTTAGATTTTTTTTCATGAGCTGATAAAATCAGTGATAAGATACTAGGCTAAAGTAAATACCTACCCTTCTACTTTCAATGCATCTTATTTTGATTTATTTATTTGATTGCAAGAAAGGAAGAAAAAAAAGGCTTTACAAAACGTCTTAGTCTCTAACCAAACTAAAATATTTGAAGACTGTGAAATTATCACAATTAGGTAAACTAAAAATCCTACTCTCTGTTCCTTTATTATCGTACTATATGAATTTTTAATCCTAAAATTAAATAATATATTGTTGAGTGCCTACTAGACATAACAAAACTAATACCGTATTTTTCGAGTGATAGGTGTATGTAGAAAGTAATAGACCCGGCACGGTGGCACAGTATAAAGAATTCTACTCTTTTTTGTACAGTCTTTACCTAACTAGGTAAAGGCAAAAGAATTATGTTTTAGCACTCTATGTATGTATGTATGTATCTTTATTATATTATATTATATATAAACTTATTGTAAAATGTTTGTATGCCTTGTATGTAGGCAAAACATAGCGCACTATTTTTATGATCTCAAGACCTTTGTTATGTACCTATGTTAACAAATAAAATTTCTGATTTCTGATTTCTGATTTCTGATTATAAGTGTATGTACTGTAAAACTACCCCGTGACGTCGTCCGCATGGATCCGTTACTTAGCGATAATATTACATTAGTTCTACTTTACCGATTTTGCATTATATTATACATTTACAATACTGCAATATGTACTTACATACATATATATGTATGTACACATATATTTGTATGTACATATTGCAGTAATCTATACTTATAATGAATCTCTAGCGAGGTAATTTTCACGGTACATCCAAATCACTCAAACTGTGGGTACAATGCGTCTACTTTGGAAATTGTTCGTGTTACTTATTTTGCTAAGGGTACATTATATTGTGTACCTTACGTACGGGCACTTACTAGAAGATAATCAACATAGGAATGATGACGCTTTGTTTAAAGCATGTGTAACTGAAAATCCTTATCAGCTCCATCATTTGAATTCAGTTTTGCTGGTGTATGGTGCTGTTTCAAATTCAGTGCAGTGGTGGCCATACAGAGTAAAGATACTGTGGGAGAAAAAAGGAAATAAAGAGGACCGAGGAGGTAACTATGCCTTTGGACCACTGATTTTCAGACAAAACTTACATTTTACGTCGTTATGTACATGTTAAATGCACATCTCCAGCCAAACCGTCCCGCTTATTCTAAAAGATCTACTTCCGTAAAATATTTGCTGGCTATACAATATACAGAACGATTTACTGAAGTTATATCCAGATGAACCGAAAATAAATAAGGAAAATGAAAATATGTTAATTCATATAGGTTAATTAAATTAACACTTATGAACGTCAAAATTTACAAAATGTCAGCAAATTAACCTACAACCAGTTCGCTGACAAACTGAAGAACAATTTTAAAAGAATTTTAAGAAGAAGAATTGAAGAACTGGCAAGAAACTCAGGCCACTCTTTTTAATCGCCAGGTTATTAAAATTTTTGTAAGTTACAGTTTCAAGTAGCATGCAAAGTGACACAGGCAATACACTTAACTCTATAGGTAATTAAATACTTACAGCTTTCTATGTTGCAAAGAAAAAATAAAAAGTAAAATGTGTGCTTTACAGGCTGCCTCAATTTGCATATTGCTACAAAAGGTAAAGGCAACATGTGAACTGTAATAAATGTGTATATGTAAGTATTATATAAACTGTTAATATTCGATATAAGTATAAAGTAAGATGAACTTAATTTACCACAGGAGTTCACAATGTACATTGTGAACATCTATTTCACAAATCACAATGTATAATAATTTTAATATTACTAAGTATACAATTTTAACAAAACAATACAAAATGTGTACTTAACTGTACAATTATGGCTCGGGCATTATGTCATATATAATTAATACAAAAAAAAACATTTTATGTCAAAATGTATCAATAAGCGAGATTACAGGATGGAAATAAATTATGAATCATTTAGTATAATATTCTGTATACATCTTTGCTCGAGACAGAACAGCGTTTTGTTTCGATTAGATTCGTGTTCGTAGAGTAGATAATCTTTCTACTGATTTGGCTGCGCGATAGAAGCCTTATTATAAAGGATGAATTTACTATGGCAAACTGTAAAGCGCTAAAAGCAGTGGACCAGATATCAGACAACACCAACTCATGAGTGGCTATCACAGTCCTACTATTTTGTGTTCATTTTCGGCAGACTGTGCCTGTTATTCCTACCTCGTGGACTAAGGCTGATGAAATTAAATAGTGTTTAGGAGGTCCACAGTCTGTAGCACTTCAAAATTGTTTTGCATTTAATAGGCTCCAAGCCTATACACTCCGCAAGATTTGCCATTTAATGATAGAGGCCGAATTGAAAGAACAATGCACAAGTGTAGTCTGATTTGTTACTCGAGTTTGGTAGCGGTACGTATCTACAGAACCAAGAAAAAGTTGTCCTGCACAAAACCTTACTTTACATACATCAATATAACCGTGCCGTACAATTGCCTATCGAAGTGACTTCACTCTTCCTTATGATACAGTCAGTGGGATCCAAAAGACTAAGTGGTAGCCACCATTCCAAAGGTTATTGTTTCAAACTGCTGGCTAGGTGGTCTTTATGAGATGCTTTTTTATTATTGATGCAGGACCTCATATCATCAGTCCATGAAGACGCAGTGGAGTTAGAAAGTTATGAAAACTCTTGGCTTTTGTAAGAGCTAATTTTAAACACTTAACAATCAGACGGGCATAAATAAAGATTGAATTTTTCAGTATTGTTTTAAAAAGTCATGTACTAGTACTATTGATACAGTTATTTTATTCATACTGGTCTACCAACGTGACTCTGCCTGGATAATTTAAAGAAAAGACATTTTGCTGGGGTAATGTTTCAAACGTTACCCCAGCAAAATCTGTTTTTTTCCGAATAACTTTAAAACTATAATGCAAACAAATTTTGCTATAGGCAAACAAATTACTCCTTACGAAGCACTAATTATCTGTTATACTCTCATCTCTTATAAGCACATTTTTATCAACATTTTGCTGGGGTAACGCACTCCTCTGCTATTTTAATAGAAATTGTCTCAAACTGCTAGCATAGCGGCTTCATGATACTAGCGACACTAGAGGTACGCATACGTTTCATACGTGCACACACACAAACTTTCGCATTTATAATATTAATAGGATGTTAATACATTTTTTAAGTCAAAATGTTTTAGTTTGTTCATGTACAAAAAATATATATATATAACTATAACTAAATAAGTATAAACTCGGCAGGGTTACTAAACTAAAGTGTACTAGTATTAGTTGAAGAATACATATCATGTCAATTATAGGAATTTATCACAATGGTGTATTGTCATTGGGACTTAATTTTTAAGTGACTTCAAAAAATATTAATATTATATATATTATTAAATATTTTTTTGTATTCAATAATTCATAAAAATCGTTTTAAACGGCTTTTTTGATCAGGTAATACATTTCACAGCAGCTGGGTTTTGAGTTTATTGTTTTAACCCACAGTATTTATTTTTATTTCTACTACATATTTAACAAACGTCATGATTCTAAACACTTATCTTTGCTTTCGCTACTATATAAATAATATATACTAAAAAATATACATACTTACTAAACGAAATAATAATAGATACTAAAAAAATAATTCATTATTGGCGCGTCTATCAGATTTTAGCTCTGCGGTTTCGGACAAGTAAGGTCATTGTCTTATAGTTGTGCTACTGCTACTTGCCGCTAGAGGGCGAACTCGCACGCAATGTTTTTTTCGGGTGAGGCGCGGGGTGGTGAGGAAGCGAAACGCTCAAGGTCATATGTGACGGAACGCCCTTAAAACCAACGGACGGAGATTTTTTAAAGCCTATGGATAAAATACTAATACAATAGGACCAATATCGCTTGCCTTCATTCTTCGAAACAAATTATTCTCTATTCTATATATTCATGATATAACTTATAGGATTTCAAGGTATTTTCTACTGTTAACGATTCAGGTTTGTTTAGCAATAAATCTACTCATTATTACAGCTCGTTGCACGTTGCTATTATTTTGTATATGCGTAAATAAAGCCCAATATAACCTAACAGTATCTCGTATCCTGTTCGAAATAACATCCTAAAAACATTACTACGGGATAGCTTAGTTTCAAGTTTCAGCTACCTACATGTTAAATATTTGGTTAAAGTTATCGCAATTTAAACCAAAAATATAAGTGTACATAACAAGTGAATTACCTACATTTAAGACCATCTTAATATTTTATATTTATATTTTCTTTTCAAAAATAACGTTGGCAAACAAGCCCTGCTTGCGGCAAGCGGATACCGTTGTCCATATACGCTTTACGTCTATCATCATTATCATATATCAGCCGCAAGACGTTCATTGGGCCTCCCCCAAGTTTAATTTCGTTTTTATTAAGCCTATACACGACATTTATCTGTGGCCAAACTTATCTAGATCGCTCATGTTCTAGTCTAGATATAAACAACGATTAGGACGGTAGTAGATCCACGCTGGTTTCAGCATGTTTGGGCCGGATCGTCCGGGGAGGTACCACCCTCTCATAGAAGATCGACGTAAGAGTAGTAGTGTCCGTACTACCGCGTTTCGTTCGGTGAGTGAGAGCGCCGCAGGCCCAATTTCCCCCTTTCCTCTTTCCTCACCTCCCTCATTCCCTTCCCCTAACCCCATTCCCAGCCGCCATAGTGGAGGCCACCATATCAGCAGTTTAAGAAGATGGTATGGTGGCCACCACTTCTAGTTTCTACTAACTGCTTACCATCAGGCGGGGTGGAGTCACTTTAGTAGGCTTATATAAAAAAAAAAACATGCGACATAAATTATATTATAACTATAAATCAAAAGAAATAACAAGTACATATCATTTATACACGAATATAGACAAATTTCGAAGCAAACATTTTATGTAAATTATGGTCGGTCTGCCTACGTTACACATAAAAATTTTGATGATATATTTAACAGTCTGGAATGAACTTTTTTGGATAGCCTTGAAAATATTAAATTGGTGTTACATATATATTTCGATGTTCTTACCGAGTTGTACATCAAACGTATGCAAAAATTGCAAAATGTGTGTTTTTAAGCAAATAAATTCAACCCTTTTCATCATATAGATAGTATTTATAAATAAAAGTTTTTATTTTTTATATATATTAGCCTACCAAAGTGACTCCACTCTGTCTGACGGTAAGCAGTCAGTGGAATCCAGAAATGGCGGCCTCCACTATGGCGGCTTAGTGAAATGCTTTTTCACGCCCGGCTTAAAAAACTCAGGATCAAAATTAGATAGGAACACATGCGCTGGCTAAGAGTTCCAGGCTTTGATTGAGCGACAAAAGTATGAAGTGCTGAATCGTTTGGTTTGAGACCCTTTAGATTCCACTGTGAAAGGGTGGCACTTTAGTCCCGCACGTGTCGTTCTGGATAAAAAGGAAGAGGGTGGGATTAATTCAAAGAGCTCTTCCGAACACTCTCAGTGGTAAGGGCGATAGAAGACGGCCATTGAGGCAATGTCTTTTCGCAGCTGTAAAGGCTCAAGGGTCTTAGTAGCCTTCGGGCTTCTGATGATACGGACTGCTCGCCGCTGCAACCTATCGAGTGCATCCAGTAAGTACTGTGCGGAGCCATCCCAAAGATGAGAGCAGTACTCCACGCAGGAACGAACCTGTGTCTTATAAAGAAGACAGAGCTGCTCGGGCGTGAAGTACCGCCTCACCCTGTTCAGGACTCCGAGTTTAGAGGAGGCGGTTTTAATGACGCACTCGATGTAATTTTTGGGGTTAAGATCTCGGCTGACGTCCATATCTCTGTGTTCTGAAGAGAGGGAAGGGGAATTAAAATTAAATTATTTAAAGTTTTGAAAGCTCTCAGAGCCTATATAACAATTTATTTGCCATGATATTAATAAAGCACATGGAAGCACAGTATTACCTGCGCCAAGATTACCTGGACCGTTTGCCTGGTATACAAAGTCTGACAACAAAATGCACTGCAAACATAGGATTTCTTCTTTTTTAGATGGTGACAGCGACAAAGACAATAATGCCAAAAACAAAATGTCAACAGCTGTTCACTGACTGTGGGTTCTTAGGTCCATAAGCTGTGGGGTAACCATTAAGTGTCGCCGGCTCTTATTGGAAATCAAAAGTGTGCGTAGCAGCATTTTTGTCAATTTTTGATTCCGAATAGATTGTAAAGTAATTCGTCGATCATACCACGTATCATATACATTTCCATCCATCATCCAACTGGCAAGCAATTCTAGATTACCCTCAAACAAACGTGTCTAAACCTACGCAGAACTAAGTTATATTAATATGACGTTTATTCCCCCATCTGTCTTCACTAGGCAACACATAGGAATGTCATCGACAATACGATTAAGGACTGCGTGGGCAACCGTGGGCGAGGCACAATGTCAACCGAATATGGTGCAGTTTTCTAACATCGGGTCGTTTAGTGACTTGGTTAATTGTTTGCAGCTAATTTATAGACTCTTGACATTTTATCATCATCATAAACATCTTTCTTGAAATAGATTCAAATATGTTCACTTTGACAGGTCCCCACTGTCCCCAGCCTCTTAGTCAATTATTATTTGCTGACTTAGCACAGACATTCATCAAAACTCGGCACAAACATTAATTAAGGGACCGTTACAGTCGAATTATTCCCTTTTATTTTTACTAGCTGCTTGCTCGCGCGTTTAATATGCTTTGTATCATTAAGGAACTGGACCGATTTTCTGCCCACGCTGGGTCAGAGGGCAGCACACGACCGGTCAATGTGGCAAAAATTGGGGGAGGCCTATGTCCAGCAGTAGACGTGACTGACAAGATGAGGATGATAGATCTTTTTGAGAGTAAAGAATCATCAACAAACAATTAGCTAAATACAAACATGCTAGATGAGCTAGTTATTACATGCAGTATATTTTCCACTTCTCCTTATAAGAACAACGTGTTTGATCGCCTGTTTATATGTTATTTGGCATATATATTGGCTAATTATAAATAAATTATAGTAATAGATGGTTTTACTAGTTGATTAGCATGTCTGAGAAATTGAGATGATGTACATGCCGATGTGAAGAATGCTAAACGGATAAAACGCTGAACATAAATATTTGTGTCCAAATCGAGTGGCCTGAGAATGATATATTTTAGTAGGCAGATGAGTATCGCCTGCTATATTAAATCTAATGGATAAAGGGAGCAAGTTGATTGAGCCACAATTATAAATTGCAAAAATTACTTCTTGGGACTGAGCCAGTTGGTTGGGACTTGCTTCGCTTCAGTATATATAATATAGGAAGACAGCAAGTTCCAATAAGAGCTGCTCTTGCTTTGGAAAAATCGGTTCAAAAACTGTTCTCATAATAACCACGGGCAGGTGGCCCACGACCACCTCTTGTAGCAGTATTATTTTAATGTTACTTTGTGTTTTGTCTTTTTTTTTTATACCATTAAAAACAAGGATAGGGACAAAGTAATGTTATAATACGATTGCTATGTGAGATTGTGGTAGGGCCCCTGGAACGCGCTGTATAGGACTTACATTTACTAAATGCATAGCAAGATGCAGGTTACTTCTACATGTTCCTTTTAGAATCAATGGTTTCTTAGTTCTTGCAGCACTGAAATAATGACAGTAATGATGATTTAATAATTCATCAATCAGCAAAGAGACTAATAAAGTTCCAGTTCTATTAATAACACCTCAAAACGACATCTACTATACAAAGGGCCTCATCCCACACCTCGCCCAGTTTCTGTAAACTTGAACGTAACAAAAGGTGTCGCAACATTCGCAACATTGCTACAGCTATTATAAAACAACTTATCTACATGATATAAGATACAGAAAAATAAGCCTAAAGAATAATAATTAAGAGGCGATTATCCTGCGTTCAGCTTCTAGTCACGCTGTCCATAACGGCAGTACACGGCATAGCAGAATCATTTACTTGTTAACAATATTGTTTTAATAATATTCATTGTTTTATGATTTTATTAATAATAATAACTAATAAAATGTGCAGAGAGTACTAAGTAAACTTATTTATATAAACCATACTAATATTATAAATGCGAAAGTAGCTTTGTCTGTCTATCTATTACGCTTTCACGCCTATACCACTGAACCAATTTTGATGAAATTTGGTATAGACATAGAATAGACCTTGAGAAATAACATAGGCTATCTTTTACCGCAAAAATGATCTGAAGGGATTAAAATAGTCATAAAAGTTTGTATAAAAATTCGTCAATGTAAAGAGATATCCGACATTCACGCGGACAGAGCTGCGGGCAACAGCTAGTCTCCTATAATCGTACTTATGTTACATTGTCTCGTAGTCATATACCTACTAAATAAATAACTAAAAGAACCGACTACCTTCATCTAAGATTAACTTAAATCAAATATTGAACGTCATTCATCTCATTTCAACATAATAAAACTCAGTCACAATTCCACGAACAAACGATAAGAGCCTTACCAATACTAAAAAGGAATTTGTTATTGCAATATATGGGGGCATAAGCGTTGATTATTATTATACATGGCCACACCTTTAACGAGGTATCAGCAAAGCCTTTAACGATTTGCAATAACAAAAGATATCCTTGTTTTGTGTCTTAGAATAGAAAAGGAACTACATTAATTAATTATTATTACATTATATATTTATTTACGACTGCACCGTTGGTCTAGTGGTTAGTGTAACTGACTGCGACGCCGGGTGTCGTGGGTTCGATTCCCGCGGAAGGTAAATATTTGTGTGATGAACATTTGTATTTGTCTTTAGTCTGGGTGTTTCCTATGTATTCTAAGTATGTATTTACAAAAAAAAAGCATGTATATGTATTATATTTCAGTTATCTAGTACCCATAACACAAGCTCTGCTTAGCTTGGGACTAGACGACAGTGTGTGATAGTGTCCACATATTATTATTATTATTATAAACATGGCAGGTGTAGGATACATTTTATACTAATATTACCCAAATATATATTTGGGTAATATTAGTGTACGAACTTCATGCGGCGCGGTTTTACCCGCGTTTTGCTTACTGCTCTGCTCCCGTCGCCAGTAGTGTGATTTTACATAGCCTATAACCTACCTCAAGAACTGGGCTATCATACTCAAAAATATTTTTTTTAATTCGACTGGTAGTTCCAGAGATTAGCGCGTTCAAACAAACAAACAAACTCTTCCGCTATATAATAAGTATAGATTTAGTTACATGTATGTAATAGGTCGAGAGATTTCAAAGTCGAACTCATTTAGAAGTTTCGGTCATTTGAATGATACTTATGAACGGCAGATGGTCAGACAGAACTAGCAACATCTAAGTCGCTGACCTGACCTAAGGATAGAGCCAGAAAAAGTACTAAAAAGGGACTCAAGGCACTCTTTAAGATCACCATAATACTGAAATAAAACTTTTTTTTTCTGTTTTAAAACATTTTAACGAGTACTACATAGTAAAATATGCAATGACTATTAAAGACTTCATATCTGGTTAAAAGAACATTAACCTTGCACTAGATAAATTTAAACTAATATTATAAAGAAAGAAGATTTGATATTTTGTATGTTTGTTTGTTGGTTTGCATCGATTTAACTAAAAATCTAAGTTACCAATTTCTTACACCTTTAGAAATCAAAAAATTCAGCGTGTAAAATAATCTATATTTTATTATGTTTAACATATTATTTTTAGTCGTTTTCATAATTTTAATATTTTAAATGCATTTGTAAATCTAAATGATGCAATACGACACTATTGCAATGAAAGTTAAAAATAAATTAACTTAGCACAAAGTAATTCATATTTTGATTTAGTTAATCAGAAATGATTAAATAAGTATTTTCTAACTTTGAAGTTGGTGCTACGTTTTAAAAGTTTTCTATTTTTTATTTATATATTTTCTTTGTAACGTATCTTTTTGTGTGCACTACCTATATAAATAAATAAGTAAATACTATAAGAACTCTACTACAATAGCAAATTAAGATCGATAATACCTATACCTAGTTATTGTTTTACTTGGCACCAACTAACTAAATCAAAATACGAATTATTTTGTGCTAAGTAAATTTATTTTAAATTTTTAGTTTCCTTCCTGTTTGAAGTCAGTTATTTTTTTATATTAGCCTACCAAAGTGGCTCCACCTCGCGTGGTGGTCACCATACCAAAAGTCATCGTCTTAAGTTGCTGGTATGGTGACCTCCATTATGGCGGCTGCGAATGGGGTAAGGGAAGAAAAGAGGGAAGTGAGGAACGAGGAAAGGGGAGAAATAGGACCTCCGGTGCTGTCACTCACTGAACCAAACGCAGTAGTACGGATACTACTTCTCTTACGTCAATCTTCTATGAGAGGGTAGTATTTCCCCTGTCAATTCGGCCCATTCATGCTAAATCAGTGTGGATCTACTACCGGCTATATTTTTTCGTTTTTTTTTAGTTTAAAGTTATAAATACACGGCTCGTTTGATCGCATATTAATGCGATTACCCGTACATCCATCCATAATTGAAGAGTTAGACTCTTGTCGGTGGAACTGATGCAATTCCTGCCACTTCTCCCTGTCCAGAGCCATCTCTTTAACCTCCTTATACGACATGGCACCAGCACTTTTCTTTATTTGACTCATATAGTTTATCCGTGGTCTTCCCCTACCGATTACCCGTAGTGTTACCGAAAACTGTAACAATATTCCGACAGATTAGCAAAACAAGAATATAAACGTCTAGTCAACTAGGACTTACGAAGACCTATAAGTATAAAACGTACGTCGTAGAGTTACAAAAGCTCGTGATGCTTTAAAGGGCACGAAAGCCACCTGCACACTACGGTAACTAAACAACCCTTATCGCACCGCCAGCTGACGTACTTAGATACTATCAACGCGACATACCGGTAAAAAGTTACAACATTTATGCATTTGACCCGCCGTTTATATCATTTAGGTAGCAAATAGGCCTCTATAACTCGTTCAATGTTAAGTTATCATAGCCTATGAACGAAGCTGTGTTCTGTAAGCTTTACATAACACAGCCAAGACATTGCCGACTATGGAGAAGAATGGAATAAGGGAGGATAAGAAAAGGTACGGGAAACGACTTTTTGTAGATGTTTTGATGCAAAATCTGATTTTTTTTTACACAGCACATTGACGTGACAAAGGTCTCAAATACAGAAGACATGTTCATAAAAGCTAGGGTTGCCATCTCTAAAATTTGGCAACCAGGACAAGACGCGTGAAAACCCCAGATTTTAGAGCCCAGAACCCGGCGATGTAAACAGGTTTTTTTAAACATAGTTAGTGTTCTAAAAAAAAGTTGTTAGCAGATAACGTGCGGGCGCAGTGCTTAACACGGGAGGGGCAAACTTTAAATTTTTAAACCCGGACTATTAATGAATGGACGCTCCTCGGATGCCCGCTAAACTAGGGCAAATCAAAAACCGGACAGATGGCGGCCCTAATAAAAGCGCATAACGATGTGTGTCTTAAACGCAACTTCTCTCTAACAATAATCAAATCAAAACATAATATTTAGTGTATTGAGTATGAATGTATAAGTTTATACATTAGTAGGCACGCACATAGTGTTAAGGAGTGAATAATATAACAGCATGTTGAGATTATTAAAGTCTATAGCGCCTTTGGCTTGGAACCAATGGTAGAAATAGACCGATTTTTAAAACATTGGTGTAGGTGTAATCTATACTTACGAGTTTTATATAAAGCGGAAGAGTTCGTTTCTTTGTTTGTTTGTTTGAAGGCGCTAATCTCTGGAACTACAAGTCAGATTTGATTTTTTTTTTACGTATGATAGCCTAGTTACTTGGGAAGGTTATAGGCTATGTATCATCACGCTACTGGCGACGGGACCAGAGCAGTAATCAAAGACGCGAGTGAAAGCTAGTAAATAATATAAGAAACGAAACCGAAAGAAAAGGCATTATTCGAATTTCAAAGGACATGTCAGTGAGTTTCTGACACAAATAAATTACAGCTCATATTTTACGTAGTTTAATAGCTAATTGTTTTTATTTGTTCTCGTTCGGAGGTTAGTGGTTTTCACAGATTAAAATATTTGGTGGTCTATCAAAAAATTTTTACCACTTCCAGTTCTATGCAAGAAATCTAAGAAGGCTTTGCTATACACTTCTTGTTGGTTATATATCCAGTCTCATCACTATGTTAAATTTGCTGCCACTGCACTCTTTATCTTCTTATTAAATTTATAAGATACTAGCGGCTGACTTTGACCGGATCCTAGTGGCAAAAACTATTAAGTATGTGTTTATAAAACCGCACAGATAAACCTGAGGCACACCTTTGCTTACGGTTACCTTTATAAAACAGTTGAGTCGAAAGAAATATAATATTCGAAAGTGATTATAAAAAAAATAACGTTAAATATAATGTAAGTTCAATATAAATAGCACCGTTATTTATATTAGACGCCTAACTCGTTAATAGGGTTGGTACGCTTCAGTTGTAAGTTATGCCCGGTTAACTAATTTGTTCTTCAACTATCACCCCCAATTACTGAAAGGCTGATTAACGAAATATTAACTAATCCCCTGTTAAATCTCATGTGAAGTAAATAAAAGCATGCTAAAAGCATGGATAATTAGTTTAATTTGATCTAATTAGTTACTAATTACATCAAATTTAACTAAATTTAATTTAATTTAACTAAATTGGTACTTCATCTGAGATTTAACAGGTAATTAGTTAATTTTTCGTTGATCAGCCCTTCAGAATATGGGGTTTAGTCAATGACCTGCCTATAGAGGGTGCGACTAGGGCTGCCTATGAGAAACGTTCTACAGGGGACATTTCAGAATGATGATGATGAACCAATTTATTTATTGACTCAAAGAACGAGACACATAAAAAAAAGTAAAACTAGGATAGGTATACTTACAATAAAAAGCTAGGTTGTAGCTCTGAGTATGTGTGCACAGATGCTCCAGATAATAGGGTTAGTTAGTTGTGACAAGAGAATAATTATAAGTCTTTTATTAACCAGAGTTGGAACTGTTAAGAACTAAGTTCTGTTTTTTTAATTTACAATGTTTTTAAAGTTACAATGTCGTTGTATAAAAAATCGGCACATTCTGGTTACAATTATTCTTAGGCAGCGCCTTTTCACATTATCTTAGTGTCAGCAAAATTCCTCTCTTAATTATATTATCCACTTATCAAAAATACACGTAACCACACTTCAAATACACGCTGACTCAAATTCGAGTTTAAAGTACCTACGTGATATCATTAGCAAGGACGAAAACACATAAGAATGTGATTAGGGTGTTAATGTGAAATATCTTTGTATATGCGTCCTTGGTGTTAGTGGAAGGACGCCTAATGTAGAACAAGTGAAAGATAAAATTTGTATTGATGTGCTTAGAACAAAGGTGCTGAACAAGAATTGAAATTTAATGCGTTTAAAGCTCTCAAGGCTCTGTTGATGACAATCTCAGACAAAATCATTTTGTACTCAAATTTCACAAGTAAGTAAGATAAAATCAGGTAACCCTTGCAAATTGCTTTGACCCGATTCCGGCTTAAAATCGGGCTTCAACCTCTTTCGATATCAATATTACACTCTAGCATAGGCGTAACACAAATCACGATCATATATTTTTGCCAGCCCTAGCCACATTTCGTGTTATTAGGTTGACGAATACAAAGCACACAGTGGGCAGACTCAATACCTCCAACAAAAACATTTGACAAGTACTCTATATATAATATTTTCGTCATCAACCGTATTGGTAACTACCTACGCCTTATATAGTTTTAAGATTATTGAGCAAAACATAAGAACGTGAATGAAACTGTTATGTTTTTATATTATGACTAGCGCCGCGCGGTTTCATCAGCGTTAAATTACATTTTTGGTTACTGCTCTGGGCCCGACACTCACAGCGTGATGTTACATAGCCTATAACCTTCCTCAAAAGCTGGGCTATCAAACGCAAAAAAAATCAAATTCGACTTGGGGTTCCAGAGATTAGCGCGTTTAAACAAACAAACGAAGAAACTGTTCCGCTTTATATATTAGTGTAGATAGATGACGGATGACGAGGTGGGAGGTAGTGGAAGTTCGATTATCTAGTACAGTTGAATGTGATTGATATTTTTTTACTGTCATCTAAAGTAGGTTGACTTTTGACTTCATATTTCAGTAGTAGCAATAGCAAAGCTACTAATAGAAGTAGTAAGTTGTGATAAAGATTGATAATACCTATACCTAGTTATTGTTTTACTTGGCACCGACTTCAAATTTATAAAATAGGTATTTATTTAAAATACGAATTACTTTGTGCTAAGAAATTTTCTTGAAGTTATACTTCTTTTGGCGCGATTGGGAAATTATGAGAGTGAATTTTTACGATGTGCGCGCACGCCGACAGAAAAAAGCAACACCCTGAAGTTAGTTGCGAACCTTTGTGTGTCGTATCAGTACAAATAATAATTATGCTATTTATGTATATTTATGTATGTATGCGTTGTGTTATTATTTAATATTTTTGGATTGTTACGCCAAAGAAGTATAACTTCTTACGTGCGTACATGAGTACACACAATTTCTTTAATTTTTCCTTTCCTGCTTGAATTCGGTTTATTTTTGTTAAAAATTATTTTAGGTAGTCAAGTTTTTAGTCAACTTATATGTTTTTAATGCTTCAAGATTAAATAATACAATCGAAATCTTTAGAATCGCAACCTTTTATACCTAGGCGTCAAAGGTAAACGACATATTTGCTGTCCCTTACGTAATTTTATTTTTTCGACACTTTTCAGCGACACAGCTAAACTCATTTTCGCGGTACGTGATATCCAGTTACAATTATTGTATTTCTGATGTTCTTTTAAAGATGTGTATTTTATAATTCAAAATATATAATCATACACGACGAAGTAAACACACATAAAAAATATATAATTGATATGAAAGTACTGTCAAATTGAGAAACCTTCTCCTTTTTTTCGGTCGGATATAAATAGATTTAAGTGGTTCAACAAGGCTAAAATAAAATAACAATAAAATTATAATTAGTTAAATCAAACTGGAATGTAGGAAACAACTGTTTAATTGCAAGAGTGCATATGCAGGAAGGAAATAATTGAATATAAAATATACACTAACGGACTCATAAACTGCATCAAAGTAATAGACGACTTTGAAATAAATATTTTAACCAAGTATACAAACTTTCTATACAGATTAAAATTGTAACCTCTATATTGGTTCGTGAACTTTAAAACAGCGTAGGGTCAATTATCCTTAAGTTTAAGTTTGTGTACTGGAAAGGACCTTAAGACTTTTTTGAAGAAAAAACAGAAATTTAAGGAAAATTGGTTTAATAAAAAAAATGATTTTAACAATAGACACAAACTTTATGCAAGGGTTTATTTATGTTTTAATAAGGTGTATTACCTCCACGTGCCCTTATTACGGATTCTAATCGGTTCCGCATAGATTTTATTAGGGTTATTAAAAGATCTTGCGGAATATTGTCCCATTCTTCTGAAAGTGCTGTTCTTAGTGCTGCCACTGTCATGGGCACAGGATTTCTTGCATATACAGCTCTTTTTAAATTGTCCCAAACATGCTCAATGGGATTAAGATCCGGGCTGCGTGCTGGCCAATTCATTGTACGTATCCCAACCTCTTCGCAATATTGTCGAACTGTGATCTTCTAAGATCTCTGTTATGTAGCGATGTGCAGTCAAACCCCCTCTATTACCGTTTTCACGGACCATGTCTATGAACACAAGTTCTGTTCGCCCGTTCATCGATATGCCACCCCAGACCCTACACGAACCGCCTCCAAAAGGAACACGCTCCTCAATGCAACTTTGAGCATATCGCTCCCCACGTCGACGATAGACTCTTCTGCGACCATCTGCACCATATAAACATGTCCTACACTCGTCCGTGAATTTACTACAATTTGAGCCGCTTGTTCGGACGAAGTATCCATATTATGGTTCAAAAACTCTCGATGAGTTAAAAAACTAACCCAACAATTCTGCTGGTAACGATAATTTAATTGACAAAAGAATAAAAAGTCAATGAGAATCAATTTAAAACTTTGCTTTAAATAACACGCAAATCTGATACTACGAGTAAATTTTCATTTCCCGGCTATATTCATTTGTTTTACTGCAGTTCTATTTTTAAATTTTACTATTTTTTAAGATTAAGAGCCAATCTCTCCATATTTATATAATTTAATCTAATAAGTTTGCATACTTATTAAAAAAAAAATCATTTCAAAGTAATCCTGAACTTTGATGTAGTATATGAGTCCGTCAGTTTATTATTATACTAAACATTTTATTGTTAATAATTATTGAAAGGAATATTTCACTATAAAATATATGAAATAAATTATACTAATTCACATTATCAGCCTGGAAACGTCTACTGTAGGTTAGGGCTATTCCAAAGAAAGATGTTTGTCATAATCTCATGCGTTTTGGCAATCGCAGCTTACTTACTACTTTTATTAATTGATTTACTTTAATTAAAACGGTACATAACTCCAATTACATTAATTAAAGAACATAATAATATACACATTTTATACAGCGAAAAATAAAGTATAATAGTGACACATTACAACATAAAATAAAATACAAAATAATTCAATGTAACTCATCTATCTTTCTTACAAAACCTCAAACAATCCAACAATATATCAGGCCATCCATCTGCAAACAAATCACAGTCAGGATTGGCACGCAGGAGAGCGTTGAGAGCTGAGAGAGAGCAGGGAACAGGTGCATTAGCGCGCGCCACAGTAACACACACACAATACACACACTATATTCTTACGACACTTTTTCTTCGAGTCTGGGTGTTAATTTTGCCCATCAGTCCACAATATAGGACAAAAGTCTTTTAAAACAGCAACAACATTATCTTCAAAGCCATTTATTGTTACTTACTTAAATATTTCTCTAATATTTTTTGGTACAGCCTTCTTAAATCAATCGTAAAACCTATACTACATTCAGTAAGAAACTAAACGAAATCATTCAAAAAATCAAATAATAAAAAAAGATTTACAACTTTACCAAAACAATTACTATTAAGGACATATAGCATGAATGAGCTCATTTGTTTCGATACTGTTTATCGATGACATCAGCCGGGTATCAAACACGTATTAGGCAAGTATCGCCCCCATGCGCCCACGGATAGCAAATAACTTCACTGTTTAAGGGCAAGAGCGGAATGACGGTTTAATTAAATAAGATTATGTCATACTATACAATTAACAAAATTATCTACATTTTATGTGTTAAAAAAATATCTAAGTATGTTTATCCGCGTTCTAAAACCCATATCACAAGTTAACATATAGGTCTAGATAGCGCTAAAGGATTTGGGTACCTACTTAAGAGTAGTAGTATCCGTACTACTGCGTTTCGTTCGGTGAGTGAGAGCGCCCGAGGCCCAATTTCCCCTTTTCCTCTTTCCTCACCTCCCTCATTCCCTTCCCCTATCCCCATTCCAAGGCGCCATAGTGGAGGCCACCATACCAGCAGTTTAAGATGATGGCTTTTGGTACAGTGGCCGCCACTTCTGGATTCCACTGAATGCTTACCATCAGGCGGAGTGGAGTCACTTTGGTAGGCTATAATAAAAAAAAAAAAAATACTTACGCTTCTTTTCAGCTGATACAGCCTCGAAAATTAAACATAACCGACAAATATGTAAACGTTATTCTCTAACCTCCAATTTATTATTACTTAGATGAGGTTAATAATGCTTATAATGACCAGAATAGTGTCAGTTAATTGGCTCAAATTAGTCTTAACTTACTTAGCTGTCTTTAAACAGCGAGAAAAAAGAACTGACAAGTACAACTTTAAAGTATGCATGTACACTTGTACGCAAACAGACGAAGTGACGCAAATGAAAACACGACACTGCATAACATAACTAGGTAAAAGGTGGTTTACCCACATGACCTATGTTAACATTCCAATACAAATTTGCTATGACCTTTAATCATCTTACTTCTCATTACACATTTCGATGACATAATTAGAACCAACAAATGCATTCAACGCAGACGACCTGAAGCGTCAGGTCAGCTGTTGAATGCATTTGTTTGTGACGGTTCAGCTGACAGTTATGTGAAGAGATTAGAATACATTGATGCCTTGTGTGATAAAATATAATCTCAGGGGAATGAAGACGTAAGCTGATAAATAAACACTTAAAATTTTGAGTCTTATCAAAATAATAACAAGGTGTAAATTATTAAAGGTTATGTTATGTTCTTATTCCTACGTATCGACTTATTTTTAAGTGCATATTTTCTTAAGTTAAATCAATAAGAAATTTGCATGCTTATATTAAATTTGAAGTCATTTACTTCGCTTCAAATGAGGGTGCAGTCGAAAAACAGTTTGAATTATAATCACCGATTATATGCCTCAAACCTAATTAACAGAATTTTTGTTTGTATGCCCCTTTTTGATTTCGTTGGTTTATGTCTTGTGTTGTTTATCATAGGGCTAGGTACTACTGATATCTAAAGACATCTGAGCACTGCAGAAGCAATAGTACAAAAATAATCAAGCTATTGCTGAGGCAGAACGGAATGAAAGAGAAAAAGAATGGGTATAGAATAAATTTAAAAGTTGAAAATCACATCGAAATTCTAATTTGTACCTATCTAACTATCTACATAAGAACAAGATAATCTTCATCACGTTCCAATGATGTCACACCACATCAAAATGACCAAAATAATCTTTATCTTGTATAATAAAATCAGACATAATAAAATTGTATTAAATGTGACAGATACAAGCAAATTGTTTTGGATACGAGTTGAATAATTTGGCTAACGACAGAGCGCCATATTTATTTGGTCCTCGATCTATTTCATGTCATTAACCTTGGTGAAGAATTTGGCGGACATTGAATTCTTTGTCAAGGATAAATTTGGCTCCTTTGATTCGATTTTTATTACATGAATGTTAAAAATACGTTTTATTATATTATTATTTGAAAAGATTGAGCAGTTTAATCAAATTTTAGTTATTTAAGATTATTTTTCTTAATGGTATAAGTAAGGTGGCAGATGATTGCTGGAAGTAAACCGTGTGGCATAAGATTGTATTCAGATAATATGACAAAATTCCGCTACAATGGTAGAGAGATGACGATAGAGTGCCAGACATAGCGACGACAGAACACGAGTAAAGATGCAAAATCTCGCAATTGCTCTGAAAACACTAGGTTGTACATAAGATTTAAACTCTCATTTTACTTTTTATTTCTATTGAGAAGTGAAAATACAATCAACAAATTAACCAAAGTAAACATTACTTTAGAGCTCAAACAGCTACTTCTGGTCTTCATAAAATATTAACTGTCAACATGGGCCTTTCCAACCATTACAGAATCCTTAAATAACCCTGTATGTGCGGTTAATAAATTAGCATTCCGCGTGTGTTATGTAAGTCCCGACGAGCTGAGGAGATATGATGACAGTAATGTTCGCGTCTGATTGATTTTATTGAGCCACAGCTTTGAATTGCGATGTACAAGTGCAGATGTAGATTGCCAATTTGAAACATAGTCGAGATTTATAGGGTCTCTTCCTGATTTGATTCAGCATGAAATGGAAAGTATTGATGCTTTTATCAAATATCGGTGTAAAGTGACTGCCTCCGTGGTACAGCGGGACGCAAGCGACTGCTGTGCACGAGGTTGTGGCTTCGATCCCAACACGAGACAAAACTTTGTGTGATGCATTAATACTGTGTCCGTTAAATGTATGTTTGTAAAGTCCTCCGGGACACAGGGCTTGTTCTCTAGTGCGGGAGTTGAATAGTAACATTTTTTTACATGCTGAAAGAGGTAGGCTCAGATTTCAGGGACATAGCCAATTGTGCATCTCGCAGTGAGATTTTATCAAATGTGGTTACCATGGCCAATAAGAAAATACACCTACAGACATTAGCCTTTTTCAAAGTTAAGGATAAGCCCAACATTACCATATAATTTAAATATTGTTTTTATTACTTACACCTGGCATGAATATTAATTAGGTGACTGCATGGCATCGGAAAGTGACGCCTTCATTGATCATTAGTGAAGTATATGCGACCACTAGGTTTGTAACTTCACTACCGCAATCACTCATTCAAATGATGACAGTAAAAAGACAGATAGCAGGAAAATCGAGTAATTAGATACAGGATTAGCAAGAGTTCTTTTGATAAGACTGTCACCATTGCGATCGCCAATTCGCGTACTAAGCATGTTGATCATAGCACCCTTATTGGAAATGGGAGCCAAACTCACCGTTACACCATTTTTTCACACCAGTTTGAAACCGAAGGAGAAGCAATGTCAAGCTGTGGATGTCTTAGAACTACAATAACAAAAGTTATGTAGTAAACTTATTTTGTTTTCAATGTCAGTAGGTAAACGATACCAAATGCGTTAATAAATGTAAACAAGACTTTAAAATTTATTAACGCTATTTACTCTTAATGAAGCAATAACCAGATCTAATCCAATTAAAATAACAGACAAAAAAGGATAAAGAGGAAAATTAATAACAATCTTTGCTTCAAAAAATACGAGACCATAAAGTCGTATTATAAAAAAACTAGACTTGATATGCTATGCTTATTGCTAGATACTTATTCTGTGGTTGTAAATCTGTCAAATTTCTTTTATTTGCATATTTTCTTATTATTTTGGTTCCAGTGTATGCAGTTTTTTTACTATTTTTTAGCTGTGAATTATAATTTATTCTTAAAAAATAGCGTAGATAACAAATTCAAGAAGACACGGGCATGATGGTTGTTATTTTGTTATATTCATATATTTTCAATTTTTAACATTTTAAATGCATAATTACGAATTTAAACTTAACGTTTGCAATAATAGTCGTGAGACATAGGCTCAGTTGACGTAGAAAAAAAAGAAAAGAGAAGTTTTTCTTACTAATATTACAGGTCAACCAGATATAAAGGAGTAATCTTGAACATAAACCATGTCTAGATATGACAGAGCAGTAACCGTATTCTCTCCTGACGGCCAGCTTATTCAGGTCCAGTATGCCCAAGAGGCTGTAGGCAAAGGGTCACCAGCAGTAGGTGTGAAGGGACCTAGCGTGGTCGTTTTAGCAGTAGAGAAGAGAACGGTAGAAAAACTACAAGATTATAGAACGGAGAGGAAGATTGCGGTGCTGGATGATCATGTTATATTGGCTTTTGCTGGACTGAGGGCTGATGCTAGAGTGTTGATTTCGAGGTAAATAGAAGGCACATATTTCATAAGTATAGATATGATATATTTATTTACATAAAAATCATAAAACAAACATTTTTGGGTTTGAAACCTGGCATTTAATTATTTTCCGTTTTTGTTTGACGTTATTTTGTTAATTATTTACCTGTCAAAATGATTCCTACTAATTCCACAAGCTTACTTTAATAATATTCCAGCAGGAAGACGTCCAGTACTTTTCATATGTCTACCCAAACATTGAATTTGATTTACCATAAATTCCTCTCATTTAGCTGTCGACTTCATCAGGTCGTATTCACCTTGTAGGTGTATAATAGTCATCATGTTCAACTTTTTCATTATTTTTATTCTCAGAGCACAAATAGAATGTCAATCATACCGTCTCCAGGTCGAAGATCCGATCTCCATTGAGTACATAACTCGCTACTTGGCAGAGATGAAGCAGAACTACACACAGAGCAATGGCAGACGACCCTTCGGCATCTCGTGCTTAATAGCCGGCTTCAATTATGATGGGGTACCTCATCTGTTTCAGACTGAACCTTCTGGGATATATTACGAGTGGAAGGTGAGAGTTCTAATTTGACTTTTCATAAGTTAATTTGACTTTTCATAAGTATCATTCTGTGATCAAAATGAAATAAATACTTTGACTATTGACTATAGTGTGTTAATGTGTGACGTAGATTATGGAAGATCTCAAGTCTTAATGTGTGTTGCATTAACATCGCAAAGAGGAAATGGGAACGGCCGCTAGGAGGCGTCGACGACTGTTTGGAGAAATCGACGACCGTTTGGAGGAGTAGACTGTTCAACACAAGTGAATAGTCGTCGTAACGATTGTTCGGAGGAGTCGGATGTTGGTTGCCAGTGATCAGCCGTCGCAACGTCCGATTGGCTGAGTAATGTAGTGATACACACTCAGCTCAAGCTGATCTCGCGTCGACTAGTTTAGGGACTCCCTTAGAGCACTAGCAAGGTATATCATATCGATCTCTAACACACAGGTGCTATGCACTGTACTGAATTGCTGTATGATATAAATTACTTTTACTGTAACATTCTCAGGCTTCATCCACTGGCAGACATGAGAAGTCCGTACGAGAATACTTAGAAAAGCACTACAACCCGCAAACCGTGGCGACTGACGATGGGGCCATCAAGCTAGCCATCGGAGCTCTGATCAAAGCTGGGCAAACAGAACATAAGAACTTGGATGTAAGTAATACTCTTGTCTTTTTGAGAATCTGTCCATATGAGAATAATCGCCCTACTTCTACACGTTCATTCACACATGTACAGACAGTCGAACAGATAGATATACTTAAAATTTCGAACTTATTGCATTCAGGGTTAACCCTGAAGGTATCAATTAGGAGACTACTACTTTTTACATCTTTACAAAATTTTGAGAAGTGGTCATTGTGTGCCGGAGGGATTCTTATTATTTTAGCGCATTTGTTTTAAGGAATGTTATGGTGCAGTATTTATTTATTTACAACACATAATATATAAAGGCGGTATTAACGGCAAAGTTTCTCTTCGAGCCGGTTCTACTAGTATCTATTATATTCAAATTTGTTGACACATGCCGATCTGATACCGCGTTACACTTGACATATTTGAGAATCTTCCCACATCTATCTGTTTAGGTAGCTGTCATGAAGAACAAACAACCAGTCATAATGATGGACTGTGAGACCATCGTATCTTATGTATCTGACATCAAGATAGACGACGAAGAAGAAGCGAAGTCGAAACAAAATAAATGAAGGTTTTATTCAACACCATTTTAGCCGAAAAACGTTCGCTGCTGAATATAGGCTTGCCCAAGTATCGCCGAAGATTTAGAAGTAAAACTTTTTTATATTGAGTTGTAACTGTATAATTTTTAAATTAGGTATTTTATATAATTTAATTTGTTTAAATATAATATTTAAATCCTAACTTGTTTTTTAAAATGACATCTTAAAATAACCTAATTGGATTTTTAATTCGCATTATGTAGACCACTTAGGTACTCGACTGCCATAATAGTGGCAGACGGAGTAAATTAATTAAATATAAGCTTACCTACTGCCCTTCAAATTGAAACACAGTGGTTATACCACAGATATATTATTATGGTTAAGTATACCAAACAAAGTGTAATTTTCTTCGTGTATTGGATAGTTCGAATTCAATCTCTAATAGTACCTACATAATTACAATAATATAACTGACTGATCCAGATAAAGCAATGTTTTTATTCAAATGATTCTGGGATGATACACTTTTCAAGAAGTAACGAAAAGCCTTGGATACAGTTTTGTTTTAGATTATAGTAATCCTATATTTTTAAGTTAACGTTTTCAAGAACTCGTAATGCCGTGATCAGATACTGTTTATCTAAAAGTTAATTATAACTGTTTATTTATTTAGTTTCGTTGCCAAAAGGATTATTAATTTAATTAGGAAATGAACTTTAATCCCACTATTGTAGAGTTTATCTACTTGTAGCTCTAATAGTTTTACTCAAATAAAATCAAGTTCACAAAATTACTTACATTATCTTCATATTTTCCAAAATTTTTATAGTATTAATCAGTAATAAGGGCCTTCGTCTTACCTGTAAAAAAACAAAATTATTATTAAACAACAAATTAACTTACAACGCCATCTGTAGTGAAAAGATTGAACTACGCGCCAGTCGAGTCATTCATTGCTTTACGTATGAATAGTTGGCATACTTGACCAACAGAGTGCGACTCTGTTGGTCAAGTATGCCAGTATGTCTTTTTTATTTACTTTCCGCTTCGACGGGTAATAAAAACTTGAACAAAGCGTTTTGTCCAATAATTAAAAAAGACTATTATTTTATTTTACAATTCAAAAGAGTTATTCTTTAAAAGAAGTATTTTAATAGCTGAACTTACGAAAAATATTATCAAGCTAAAAACACAAAATCTATCGATCTAATCGGTTCTATATCATCTTGAAATTACCTACCTGAAATAATTAGTTGTACTACACATACACTTATACGAGAAAGATCAATAAGTTCATAATTAAATTACACATTCAACGAAACTTTATTACAGGATCCTGATTAAAAGAAAAAAAATATTCTAAAATAACAATGCCAACGCCTGTAGGTAGGTAACTTAGTTCAACCTGTGCCATAGTTAACCTTGAAGGTCACATGTCGAAAGATAGGCAATTTAGATAAAACCAGAGATTTAAATCATTGGATAAAACTTCATAGAAAAATTACCTACTTTGTTGACGGCTTCCTTACTTACGATAATATGTCACGATCTAGTAGGTAACTACTTATCTACGCAGATAATGAATTAATATACCTATTTAAGTAATTAATTACACGTACCCTATTACCTATTTTTTTTTTTTTTCTTATTTTACGTGCGAAATGCATTACGCATACGCACCCGCCCGGGCAAGGCGGGGGTTATGTCGGACTCTCCGACCGCACTCAAAGCGCGGCCAGCATACCGACTAAAACTCACGGTGTTCTTCCAGACGGCCAGAGTGTCGGGGTCACGGGAGTCGCTTGCGCATTCATCCGCGACCCCGACGGGCCATGGCTCGCTCACCGCGAGCGGGCCCCGTCCGATTTAGGGGCCTAGCCCCCCCCCTTCTTCGAGAGGCGCGCGCGGAACACGCGCACTGCCGTCTCGGGCCCGTGCTGTTCGGGCGGCGACTGCCCGATCGCCGCCCGCAGGCCAACTCGGCCGCAGAGGATAGGGAGAACGGCGCATCGCAATACCGACACTCCTCTTCCCCTGCGGCCCCACCGCGTCCGCAATCTGGCGGTTGCGGCCCCGCCGAGGCCGCGGAAGGTAGGGAGAGCGGCGCACCGTTATACCGGCACTCCTCTCCCGCCGCGGCCCCGCCACTACTCAGCCGCAGTGTCGCCGAAGCAACACTGCAGCCCGACCCAGTTGCGGTGCCGCCCAAACAGCACCGCAACCCTCCTGAGCCGCTCCATCGTGGGCTTACCGCCAAAGCCCAGAGGAGCGGCGCCTCCTTGGGGTTCCTCTTGGTTCACCGTGGTCCTTGGTAACCACGGCTACTAAGCCCCCCGCCGCGACAAGGCGAGAACTCCGTTTGGGGGGGGACGTACCCTATTACCTATACATTAACCTAACCTAACTAATACTAGCGTAGTATTCCGTCCTAATGTAAGACCACGTCACATGATCACGTCGATCTCATGTAGAGAAGCAGAAGTAAGTATCTATTGGTCTGATCCGACATGTTTCAGTTAGATACCTATCTACTAGATTTCAGTTAGATTAGGACTTAGTACCTACTAATTTTACTTTCGTATGCATCAATAAAAAAAAGTCGGCATGGCCCAGTAGATAAGGTACCAGATTCGTAAAGGTAGTGGGTTCGAATCCGGGCAAGTACCGATGTGATTTTCCAAGTGGTAACCTCGCACATTCGATTTTATCCCTGTTTTTACTTTTTATAGATCCTTCAAACCCCTTAAAAGCAGGCAGTAGCGAATCATCCAGTAACCCATTTCTTACTAAATGTTTTATTAACTTATATATACTTATTTCTTTATTTAAGGATTTATGTATACTTACTTATCTAAATAAGTAATAAGTACCTAAAAATTATGATAATTGAAGTATTGGAAGTATACTTATACTTCCAATACTTCAATAATCATAATTTTTATATTTTATACGGGGATTACCCTTAAATCAAACCAGTCGCGTGCGTCGTATTGAATAATAGTATCAAAAACATGCCAGGCAGTATACAATCTAATATAAATGCATACAAATAAATAAAAATATAACGTTTCGCGTAAACCTTGACCTACAAAGTCAAAGGTAAGTATTATTTGGTCTACATTGAAATTTGAATCGTGTGAAATGCACAACAGTCATAACATACATAGCGGAACAACGCTGTAGCGTATGGCTATAAAAGCTGCGAGTTGATTTATTTGGTTACTAATTAGTTTTTTATTAACCGACTTCAAAAAGGAGGAGCTTCTCAATTCGGATCGTATTTTTTTTTTGTATGTGTGCTGCCGCAGAACTTGGTTGGAAACTCTGAAATTGGTCTCAAATTTTTTTTATAGAAAATGGTTCAGCATTTTGGTTTTAGTTTTATATTCTGTAAAAACGTATACAAGGAGTAAAGAGGTGAAAAACAACGCGTTGATGTCTTTTGTGACGAGATAGTTTTGAAGTCGGTTTTTGTTTTTTATATAAAAATTAATATATAACATAGGATTATGCCTTTTTCCCTAACGAAGTAGGTAGAGATATGTATATATCTCAGTGTCACCAGATTTTCTTCTTCTTTAGTGTCGACGGCTTGTCACTTTTATAATTTAGATTTTACTGACTCAATAAGTCGCCATCCTGACTCCGACTGCAGTGTCGGAGGCATTCATAAGCTTCTCTGACGTGCATGTGTCCGGGCATGCAGGACATGAAATTAAATGAACCATAGTTTGTGGAGTCACGCCACACTCACACACTTGAGGTCCGCATCCTTTGAAAAATCTCATCTGTGTCGGTTTTCATTGCTTCGACCAACCTGTGTTATGTGTACGGAGTCTATTCAGAAACTTCCATACCTTTAGTGAAAGCTCGTTTCCGAGGGAAAGTTCTTTCAAGAGCGGGACGAATGGGGTTGGCTGCGTGCTCCGTGATGCCGTGATGATTTACCAGTCGCAATTACAGACTCCAGAATTTTACGTGTCGAAAATTTTCTACAAAAACCATATATCAGTTTATCAGACCAGAAGCTCAAATTTGAAACCCTCGAGTCAAACCATCAATGAAATTGATAGTGTTATTTATTTTGACTCCAAGATAGCCTAGGTGTGGTCTTCTTTTACTACTGATTGTTATATTTGTGCCCAGTGCAAAGTAAAAAACATCAATGCCAAAACATAAATAAAATTATCCTATTTGAAAGTCCTAAGTACAATAATTACTCAAATTAAAAAAAAAAGTTTTTGCTTAAAAGCATCATTTAACAGGGCTACGCATATTAAATATTGTAAAAATGTGTGTGTTTGTTAAAATTTACAACTTCAACTACTGTAATACATATTAAAATATATTTTTACGATAGCGTAAAAATAATTATAAATAAAAAGATGAATAAGTGCAATGTCTGAGACGTTAAAAAGCGTACTGTGATTCGTACTAAATTATGGTATAATTCTCTGATCTCTTTAATCTCTTTCACCGCTAACTTTTCCTAAACCATCCACGAGTTTTAATATGGTTTTCTGTTGGTTTCAGAAATTTTCTGCCGCATTTTTTATGTTCTTCAAAGATTTTGTGCCAATTTAATTTCCAAACATCATATAAACGATTTATATACTGTTTGGAAGCTAGTTAAAGTTAAACTGTTTAATGGATGTTGAAACTTGGCACACAGATATTTCTATCTTGTATTTTTATGCCGTGGAATAATATTTGGTGCTACTCCCGCGAGCGAAGCCTAAAACATAATTGGCAGGTTTTTGTTCACCAGTAGACATTTGCAGACAAAAAAAAAATTTTTAGGCTAATAAACAAATAGACCAATAGTCATGTAGATAATACCGACACCAAGCACATCATCTCACCAATCGTTTTACCTTTAACATATTTCTATAAAATGCTAAATAAAATGCATAAACGAGTTTAATGGCATGATTGATTTTACATGAAGTTATCTAGATCGTTATCAATCAGCTTAAATGGCTAAATTAACTGGTGCTTACCATCAGCTCGTTAAGGCGCGTCAGTCTCGTTTTTCTTGCTTTTAAATTGTATTCCATTCACTATTATAAAGAATGTAATATCAAACCCTTAGAATAATTATATGAGCATCGACAAGTGAGGGTATTATGAGGGAGAAGGAAAACCCTTCCTGCCTCTCACATAGGTCAGTAATAATAGGATTTGTATTTTGAGTTTTATAATAGTAATAGTAATATAAATTGCCAATTATTTTTAATAAAAGTTGTTTGTTTGTTTAATCGCGCTAATCTCTAAAACTACCAGTTTTGCAAAAAAACTTTTTCGTATGATAGCCCAGTTCTTGAGGAAGCTTGTAGTCTATGTAACATTACGCTACTGGTGACAGGAGTAAAGCAGTAAGCAAGACGCGGGTGTAACCGCGCCGCGGAAAACTAGTATATATAATATATAGACCTCTGACGCTCTCACTCACTAAACGAAGCGCAATTGTATGAAAATGATTAGGTAGGTCGATATTGTATGAGACGATAGTACTTCGCCGGTCGATCCGGCCCATTTATACTGAATTCAGCAAAGGGATTAAATTAAAAAGTGATCAAAGATAATATCCAGTTATACTTGCCCATTGAGATTCTAACTAACATAAATCTCGCTGTTTCCTATTTTGCAAACAGTATATATTTTTCAAATTTGTTGTCCATCGCTTACTCCATGGCCATACTACAATATGTGCTACTTATGCACACATAATAAGTACACGGCAATAATATCATACAATAATAGTGGTAGTAACATAAGCCATAACATCACATAGTTAACCTTCGTATGAAGCAGGTTTTTTAAAGGTGACGTAAGTTTTCTTGCAGTTGGGATTTTTGTATAACTTTGGTGACTTGCTGCCCATCTAACAGTGTGGTAACTGTAACCTATAGACATGGCTGTGTTCTAAATACATAGGAACAATGCTAAGAAAACACAACAACCAACTGCCAACCGTGAAGGGTAAAATAGGAAAAGGCCCGAGAGGAAACGCATTAGTATGGACACAAAAACTTTACGTTAATATTCTATCAAAAGATCTTCCTCAGTCCATCCAGCACATTCATGCTGAAACCAGCAATGATCTACTACGGTACATAGGATTACGGTAATTAATAATTCGCACTAAAAGAACCAATCGTTGTAAATTCAATACCTTTTTGTAAAAGAAAAATTCCAGAGAACACACAGCACACGGTGTGCTTGACCCATCATATTTCAACTAAACAATCATTTACTTGGTCAGTAAAAACGATAATTACTAAGAAAGAATACTAATTGCAATGATGAAATAATTAAACAATACAATTGCACAATGTATCGACCACCATTGTTCGGACATTCATTCAAGAGGGAATTCGGATTTAATGTCACACTCGTATAATATTAATAAAAATAGCTTTAGTATAAACTAGCTACAAAGAGAGGCCTTTGCCCTGATGTGGGGCAGTAACTAGTATTATTATTATGAACTAGTTTTATAACTGAGATTTTGCCCTTATGAGACACGACGATCTACAAAAAACGAATATCAATCATAACTGCCGTGAAGATGCAGGTATATTTGAAAAAGCCCCTTTAATTTGTGCAATAGTGCTATATTTCCTGTGCCCATATTTTAGTCTAGACTCTAGAGGAGGGTGGGCGAATATGTCATGGTAGGCAGAAGAGATCTACAAATGGATAAATAAAATTTATCACACGATAACAAGGTCAACATCAATGACATACCTTCTGTACAATCGGTTTTTCGAAGTTACAATGAACTTAAACAAAATAATTGAATAGATGTTTATTAAATGTGTACATTATTTAAATATTTAAAGTACAGATGAACTGGTGCCAAGGCCACTATTTAATTAAATGTAGATTATATACTAGAAACGGACACGTTAATTTAAACATATTCAGATGAAGATGTGATTATGTCATTTAAAATTTATTATTTAAATGGTATTAATATTAATTTAATTCATTATTATTTCAAGGTAGAATCTTGTTGGTTTCTGAATGAATGGGCAAGATTTATTCTGTTGCGATTCTTTGAGTGAATGTCGGCGATACAGTTACCCCATAGTCCTCTTTCACTACCTTCTTCTGTGTTGGCCGTGGTCGAAGGTTTAGTTGTGGATTTTTAGTGTTTTTGCTCGACTACCGAAGTCAAGGGGAAAAATGTTTTTTGTGCAATGCTTAGAGAACACATTTGCCACCTACATTTTATAAGAAACTGATACTTTCCAACAACATCGTGCATAAAAGAAGAGTGCTGTAACTGTGAGACCATTATAAGACCATAATACGTCTGTTAAATTGATAAATTGGACCATATATTTATACTCGAAGACTTTATACCCAGATTATATGATACAATATCAATAAAATATGTAGGTAGTAGCTAGTAGTTACAAGTATCTGTTAACTTTGGTGTAAACATTCACATGGATGTGTCATTATCACTTAAATGAAAAATATTGTGTAATAAAAGCCTATTCTTATTGTATGGTAATATTCTACTCGCACTGTACTATACGTAAGGTATTAGATTCATGCAACCCAAAAAATTTTAAGGAATCTTTTTCTTATTATCGAGTGGTTAATGGTCAATCTAGAGTTAGGATTTGTTCAGGACGCCTATATTTTATTATAGGCACCCGACTTGACGTAACGACTGTTTTTAACGTAACAGCCGGGACCCCACTTTTAAAGCGCTATCCTCGCACGGAGACGTTTTTCTCAAAACAAGGTCAATTAAGACATCGTATGGCATGAAGTAATCTAATCATCTGGATACCCATAGGATCAAGTGAAGTAACCTGTGATCAAGTCCCAAAACCATCTACACAAATTGTATTAAACGTTTTTAAAGGATGATAGCAATTTGTTGGAACAAGGAACTGTACTGCTAACGAAATTACGACGTGAAATAACTACTTGTTTCCTATAGTGAGTGGCGATTGTGATATGTGTATGCAAGACACTTGACGAATTTATGAACGAGTAATAGAGAGTCTCTTCCGTCATGATCAGAACGCCAAACTTTTAAAATGTCTTTGTATGCAAAATGCCTAAGAAGCACAATATATAAAATGCAAATAGTGAAACGTCTAAATTGCAAAATGACTAAAATACCAAAATGACTAAATCGTAAAATGCATCAATTTTAAAGGTCTCGTCTCGTCTCGAGACGAGGATAATTACTATCTTTTGACTGAAGAAGGAAAGGAAGATTCCTATCAAAATCATCATCATATCGGTTGAAAAAACTACTGCTGGACATAGGACTTTCCCAATTTCTGTCACCTTGACCGGTGGACCGACGACCTAATACGGGTGACGGGTAACCGATGCCTTCTGTATCCGTAGCTGTATTACATTGTTAGATCAATAAGCACGTCCACTCTTTTGTGTCCTTGGTCAGACTATGGATGAAGGCGGCTCAGGACCGGCTAAAATCCCTATAGTTTAACTTGAAACTTGTAGATCATAGTAGTAACTGAACTTCAGCATCATATTCGACCCTACTATGTCCAAAAAATACAAAATTCATGTCTAGCTTGTAGGTGTTGGTGTTGCAAGCGTCCATAGGCTACGGTAACTGTTACTATCAGGCGGGCCGTATGCTTGTTTGTCACCTTAGTCGTACAAAAAAAAGGTAGAGTACATAGCACGACGTATAATGAACTATGGCAATCACGAATTGAGATCTATAAGCGGTAAGCGCAGTATAAGAGCAAGATTCTCAGCGACTAGCTAACCGTTAGATGCAGGCCATTTTTAACCTGACTGTTTAAGCCATAGGCTGTCATAGGCAAGGTTTTTTATGAAGTACCTATATTAGTATTTTTGGACAAGAAATCGTGACCTTGGCTTAATACTTACTAAAGTTTGTTTTCATTATAGTAAACGATACCGTATGCAATATTTTAAAAGTAGTTCAGCATACTTAAACAAAGTATGCTGAACTACTTTTAAAATATTGCTATCATATATCTCTTTAAATCATGTAAAATCTATGTAATTCGTGTCAACATCTCATATAACCGAGATAAGGAATGAGAAAATAGCCCTTTATCACACGCACTATCCATACATGTAGGTAGATATACTTTGCATATCATGTGTCCTTAGCTCAACGTCGAAAATTACGATAGAGCAATAAGAATAAGGATGATATACCCAATCCGGTGTCGTCAGTGTCAAAAAAAAACATTTTATTTCTTTTCATTCTGTCCTTTTATAATATGAGTCACCGTAAAATTGTAAATACCGTTAGATTATAATCTATCTTTAATTCCTGCGGGAATCCCAAAGGAGTAAAGTTAGAGCTATGCTAAATTAAACCATAAGCGCATATTATTAAAGCGTTAAATTAGTGTACAATATTGTTAAAATATGTAGTACATATCCTGTAGTGATAATAAACATGTGTGCCGGTAGGTCTCTTGTAGTTCTTATGACAGTGTAAAATATTTTTTCTCGTATGTCAATGTAAGCATTCTTCGTGCAATAGACCTACCTAGTAACTCAGGTAGGTACCTGAGGTACGCACAAAGACCCAAAATGTTCGTGAGCGCCATATCGTATCATTAAGAAAGATTTAAATACTGTATCAAACTGCGTTTAAAGTTGGCCATTTTTGGTACACAAAGGGATACTGTCTATGGGAAGAAGATATAATATATATCTACAGCAGTAAAAGTCCATTTTTGCTGTGAAGAAGACAAGAAACAGAGACAAACACATTCCTTTTATGATATTTATTGTGACTTACTAAACAAATTAATAAGGCACACATTAGCAGACTTCAAATCAGTTTTTACTTTTTGTCGTGTTGTTTGGACACTAGGGCCTGCCAGATTTCGTGCCCTGTAATGTGCGACCTTTTACACATTGTAATGTTATGGAATAATAAGAAAAACTGCCTGCAGACAAAAAAATTCTAATGTGCGCCCGCTCTAACTTCGCAGTCATATCGTTGCACAACAAACAGTGATATACGCAGCTATACGTCGATGTCAAGTTCATCAAACCGGGAAGAGTTATTTTAATCTTACTCATACTCGCGCTTGTGTGGTTTTATTATAGCGCGCGGTGACCATATGTTTGAGAGATAATTTAAAAGTTTATTTTTTGTTCTTAGCACGATCTATGAGATTAGTTTGGTTTTAGATGAATAAATGGCTCCAAATTGTTTTAAACCTTTGGGATTTTGCAGCATTTCGAAATCTGTAAGTTATGAAAAACTACAGTAAAATCTTGAAAGAACTAAAATCCTCTGGTTGGTGAAGTACACTGTGAAATACGCATTCAATAAATATAATTTTAATTTAGGTCTTATTAATTAATTGCTTATTAATATTAAGACTAGATGGAAATTATACCTACGTCCATAAACAAACGTCAACTATTTTATAACAGGTACCCAAATTGTTAAAAAATATTACTTATCTAATCGATTAAAATAATAAGTAATCGATTAATATCGCCAACTGTCTGACATAATCCCTAATACCTGGTACACCTAGCATCCACAAATGCTTGTTTGCCCTTTGAAGTACAGCCAAGTATCGCCAACCATTTAACACCCTCCTGTTACGATCGAGTTTATGTTTTGACTCGCTTTAGATTTGTGTTCACCGCTTCAAAAGGAAATAAATCATTTCTTGTATGAGTGTTTTGTGTTCGACTAATAATTCACACTTTTAAGTTTTAGTACTACACAAATTATGTTAAAGCTAGAGTTGGGTTTAAACTCGTAATGAATCGAATGTGACGTGGTTTAAATCAAAATCAAATTTATATTTATAAACCTATTTTTCCAATTCCATTCCTTTTCGGTGAGATAATAACGATTAAGGAACACACAAGAGAAGGAAAACTGCTTAACTTAGAGAAAACACAAGATTACTTAACAGTTTCGCTTTCTTTCTGATTTAACCTATCACTAAAGGAGTTTAAGAGCTACGCCTGTCTTGGGTGAAGCTATTACTAAAGAAGTTGATGCTATCTTTATGTTAAGATAGGAAACTTTATTAGGATTAAGTAAGATACAGATGCATTTTAATAGAAATGGAACCAAGTATGATTTTCAAATTTAATTTATAAGCAATAGCAATTTTATATTATTGGGCCACTGCAATTTTATCCGCAATAAACTATATGTATGTAAATACTTAGGTATATACTCTATCTAATGCCGAATAAATTATCCTAAAAACTGTGATTTTTTTTTTGTGAAAATAGGTGGTGCAGTGGTTCTGAAGATTATTACAAAATTTTCTCTTTATAATATCACTATAGCTGATACTAGCTGTTGCCAACAGCTAGTTGCCCGCCAGCTGTTGCCCGCGTGGGTAGACATACCACAAAAAATATAGCCTATGTTACTCGCTGATATTGTAGCTTTCTATATTATGTGAAAGAATTTTTTACATTGGTTACATAGATTTTAAGTTTATTCATAACAAACAAACAAACATACAAAATATCAAATCTTTTCTCTTTATAATATAACTATTCATAAACATCTTATAGCTTTTATCAGCTAAAATAGGTTAATATTTCGTTTGTCTTTATCTGTCACCTTGTACTTTTGTACAAGTAAGAAACTGTAAGGGCTTAATTAGGGGGTTAGTATATACAAACGATGTTCTCTGCTCACTAACAGCAGCAACGTTGTCATAGGTCATGTCATGACATGCGCAAGCAATAGCCTTGCAACAACGACTCTTAATACTGGCACATTGATGATAAATTAATGAATACATTTGTTTTTGAGCGTCCAATGCGGATAATATAATTATCATAATATTAAACACTTCTAGGAATATCAATATCTTATAATGCGAATCAATTCAAGGTTATCAATATCTAGTATTAAAATTGTATAATCTAGTTCGTAGAACTTGTAGATTAACATTTTTTTAAGATTATGACATATAGTTTTTGTAGATAAGTGTCTAGGTCGCTACTATTATTGCTACCAAATATCCTTATAGTTGTTGTAAACGACTCCGGCAATAGAAAAGTACATTTTTGTGACGCACTAAAACAAAGTGTGCGTCTGGCGCACCCTGGTAACGCAGACTGGCTGATTCTGCTGACACGACCATAAGCAAGATACAATTTCTTCCAAACGGCCCTTATTACTAGAGTTGCCACAAAAGCCTTTTTCAAGGCTAAACAAAACTAAAGAGACACTACATTTTTAAGTACGTTCATACGACTTGATATTATTAATTTGGCAGACATTAATGTACTGTCGACTCTCACCGAAGCCACCCTTACTATGCCAGGTGTCCTGGTTTTACCTGTGTTGTCACTTCTGTAGGCATCTGTCCATAGACAACAGCTTCTGTAGCTATCGATCTCAATAGTCCCAAACTCACGTTACTGCTGTCGCGATAGTGCGACTGTGACCAGCAAATAAATCGGTACAATTATAAAATGTAAAATCATAATAAACGCAACAGACATTGTGTCTCCTTTAAAAAAAATATTTCATCAGATTTTATTACGGATTTAGATAACACGGATTTACTGAAATATATTTTGGACATTATCAGCAAAGAATATTTAGTGATTATAGAGATAAGATTAAAGTTTAGTGTGATAATTTTGTGTTAACTTAAAAGACCCGTGTAATTGACAATAGGATGTTATTAAACACTATATTTATATTAACTTTATTACGCATATTTTGCAGCAGGTATTAAATTTTCCATACATTACATGAAGTTTTTATTTGTTAAGTACCTACATACATACATAGCTTCTGTTGGTATATACAAAAATATATCCGTCCCACTTAAGTGGTTTACACTACTTCCAGAATCTTTTTACACAAATAACTGTTCGGTTACAAGTCAGTATCCCGTCTCTATTAGGCGAGAGTGAACACACACCTCTCCTATTAAATAATAATTATAATATACTATATCAGTTCATGAACTCACGTACTTCATTGGTCCTAATTCCCAATAGCGTCACGCCTGTCTTGCATTAATGGGGTGAGCAGAGACAATAGAACACCATTTGCTGCGTTCCAAACATACCTCCTTTGCTTCTTTACCATTAAATGCTTGTTTATAACTTATCTACATAGCAGTAGCGAAAAATCACTTTTCCGAGGAGGGAAGCCGGTGGGACTAAAATCTTTTGAGTTTCGGATGGCTAGTTAGTGTATGAGTAGACACGCAAGCAGTGATAGGTCTATGGTGGTCAGGACATATTTTAAAAGGGAAGCCGGCAGGAATCGTGTTATATGGACGCTTCGCCACTGCTACATAGTACTAACTAGCAGTGGCGAAGAGTAACGTTTTGTAAGAGGGAAGCCGGCGCAAAAATTGCTTACCTTGAAGCACGACGTATAGTCTATTTCTACACTATAATAGATATTATAGTCTTTGTGATTTATCTCAAAGGGAAGCCGGTAGGAATCGGGTTATATGGACCCTTCTCCACTGCTAACTAACTTTTTCATCTTAGCTAAACCTTCATTATGTACTACAATAATGACTGTCGTAAAGAATATTCTATTACATACAGCAATTATTCATGATGGATAGAAGCAATTTATCTATACAATTATATAAAACGGAAGTGTATGTTTGTTTGTACGCGCTAATCTCTGGAACTAACAGTCAAACGTGATTTTTTTTTGCGTACAATAGCCCAGTTGTCAAGGGAGGCTATGTAACATCACGCTACTGGCGAGGGGAGCAGAGCAGTAACCAAAGATGTAACTTAAAGCGGGTAAAACCGCGCTGCAGAAATCTTGTTCGATATATTTATCATCGTCTATAGATGTACGTTGTTATTATAAACGATGAATGAGGACGTTTAATGATCGATCGGTCAAAGTCGAGATTTATTCCGGGGTCCACTAACGGCTCACTATCAGGCAGAGTGGAATCACTTTAGTAGGCTAACATAAAATAAAAGATGCTTAAAGCATCTAGTAGTGAACGTCATGGCTAGAAATAATTATGATCCGTTTATATATGACCGGTATATGACCGGTTTAGCGGTTCCGAGTTCGATTCCGGGTTGAGTACAGCGAAAATTTTTCGGTATTAGTCTGAAGTATGGTGGTGTACCTGGTAATGACAACAGGCTCGCCCTCTGCTATATGGAACCTAATATAGCAGACTCAAAATGAGTGTTATATCTACGCCTCACTCTCCTACTTTTTTTTTTGAAAAAAGGCATAATTGTTATACTCTATTACAACAACTTGATGAGAAGAAAGAGGATCAACAGTAGAAAAAGTACTTACCTCTAGCCCTTACGTAAATACTTTTGTAGTAGCAACTTACCCTTAGAAAGAAGAAAGGCTGATCAACGAAAAATTAACTAATCACCTTTTGGCACCATTTGGGTTGCTAAAAGCATGAATAATTAGTTTAATTTGGCCTAATTTCCCCTTACCTCTTTTCTCACCTCCCCCATTCCCTTCCCCTGCCCTATTCCCAGCCGCCATAGTGGAGGCCACCATACCAGCAGTTTAAGACGATGGCTTCTGGTATGATGGCCACCACTTCTGGATTGACACTCCTCTTTGAAATCTTATTATTACTAAGACAATAAGTAATCGTAGTCAAACACAGCCATAATTTCATGACTAAATGATCAAATAACCCTTTACATTAAATAACAAAGCATAATATTTAATTACAAATGATTTTGTAATTGTTTGTAATGTTGGTTTTTCCTATAGTGACGTCATTCGCGTGCATAGTTACATAGTAGTACACACGCGACTATTGATCGACTGTCGAATGTCGAATGAAAAGCGAGCGTTACCGGTGCAATATTGCGTTTGCACGAGTTCGGCCATTCAAGAAGTTTGAATTGGCTGTTCTGAGTATGCAATGATGCACCCGATTTTACTATTTGAGTTTTATGGATAGTGCTGTACAATTTTTTAAATGTATTAAGGGTTGGTATTTTTTACTTTAAATAGCAGAACTGTGTATTAGTAATGTTTGTAAAATTATTTAGCAATATTTAATAAAGCACTGTAAATAATCTATTCTACTATATAAAGCGGCAGAGTTTGTTTGTTTGTTTGTTTGTTTGGACGCGCTAATCTCTGGGACTACCAGTCAAATTGGAATAATTATTTTTGTGTATGATAGCTATGTAAGATCACGCTACGACGCGTGCAGCGCTATGTTATTTATGCAAATAGATTTTTTTTAATCTAACTGGTAGTTTCAGAGATTAGCGTGTTCAAACATACAAACAAACAAACAATATCTTCCACTTTATAATAGTATAGAATATAATAATAAAATAGAATGGGATAAAACATTATAGGATTTAACTAGCGCTGAAAATAAAAATATAAATAAAAGTATCATCAGAATATAAAAAAGTTTCACCATATTTGCATTACCGTGAAAAACATTACCATCCTTGACTGCGGCAGTCGAGCAAAGAAATAAGAAAGAGAATGTCGTACCGGATGTCGTTTACAAATAATGTATAAAAAACAAATCAATAGATATTGCGATCGCTGCAAGATTCAATTGACTGTTCGGTGGTCGATTGAGAGGTTACTAGCACGGTGCAAGCGATATGCAACTAGCGGGTAGTTTGAATAAATAAGAACATATTTAAAACATGTTACAAAGAATTGCGTGAGTAATACTTTAAGTGATGTAAGGGCTCTGTCGCAAAATGACCACTTCTCAAAATGACTACAGGTAGCAAAATGTCCCTTTCTCAGAACATCCCGTTCGCAAAATGTCCCTTTCTCAGAATGTCCCTTTCGCAAAATGTTCCTTTCTCAGAATGTCCCTTTCGCAAAATGTCCCTTTAGCAAAATGTCCCCTTCATCAAAAAGGCATTAAATTACTTTCATCAGTAAAAAAACTGGTCAAGAGCCAGTGTACAACACAGAGGGGTACTGTATTAATGTTCAATCATTAAAATATGGGTAGGTAGGTGCATGCACATAAACTAAAATAAAAATAATAGAAATCGAAGTTTGTCAGATTTACTGTCAATCAAAAGATCTATTTATACTAATAAACAATCAACAAATTAAACTTAACCTAAATAAAATAAGAAAAAATTAAATGTCTTACAAAGATCAATTTACACAAATAAACAATCAACAAATTAAACTTAACCCGAATAAGAAATAAGAAAAAATTAAATTTCTTACAATCATTGTAATATTTATTTTTTTATAAATTGTTTAAGTGTTAACTCATTATTTTCTAATTTAGCTAATAATACTTTATATTTCTTGTCGAAATAAATATCCTCCTTACGTCTGTTCTTTTTCACATTGTTGAATAAATTATCTCTTATTCTATTGTCCCAAAATTTGCTTTCTTTTTTTAATTTACTAACAAACATGTATAAACCTGATTTTTTTAGTAATCTTCATGTATTAATACGACGATGCCAGCCTTCTAATGCGTTTGTGGTACGGTGACGCTGGGCAGCACAACTTAGAATTGATATTGACATTTTCGGGTACCACTGCTTTTCGTAATAATGTCGAAAGCGATTCATTTCTGCGCTGTCTCGTGCTTGAATTAAAATATAACACCACGTTGCAGGAATTTGGTGAGATGGTACGAGCGGTATAATAGCTGTGATTCTAGCAACATTTCGTCCTTCCCTTGATCGTAATAATCCTATTTTTTCAGCATTTTTCCAAATTGCGGCATTGTAGTAACGATAGCAACCGCTTATGTTTGCATCTGGGTATACAGATTTTATTGCATTTATTTGTGCGATTTCGTAGTCACACTTGAAAGTATTAATATTAAGGTGCAATTTTTGTTTTAAAATTCTAAAAAGACGAGTATAAGTTTCTTCTGTTTTGTTGGGTAGTAATGTATAAATTACCGGTACTATATTTGTAAATTTTTTTGTTGAATTAATATCCATATGTATAACATTTAATTAATAAAATGGCCGCGGTGCGGCCTTAAAAGTGCCATCAGCAAAATATGACCCCGGATTCCGAATAACCTTTTTTGCTAAAGGCGTTGCAAATATTATAATTCTCTCGGCATCACCATCTTCACATATTAGGAACTTTTTTCCAAATATATCTGGTATAGTTGCTGTTTCAGTACTAGTATGTTGCAACCTGTCTATATTAAGAAACGATTTGCGAGCCCTGTATAAAGTATCTTTGATTGAAGGAAACGAGAGTTCATGATTTGGTACTTTTCTACGCATTTCTACATCAAATTCTTCAAAAATTTGTTGTATTGGTCGTAAATCTTCACACACAGCTGTTTCAAATCAGTAACATATTCACGAATTGCATTTTTCATATCGTTTGACTCACAGGAATGCAAAGTTTCTCTTATAATAGTTTTTCTTGTTTTGTCCAAAGATAATGAAGCACTGCACTGTTGTCTATTTACACAACGCCATAAAGTAGTTCCACTTTTATTAGTCCTGTTTATGTTATATCTATTTTCATTATAAATGAGTGTTTGTCTTCCATTCTGATTATTTACAAAATAAAATTCTTGATTTATTTTGAAAATCTCAAGCGGTTAGAATAAGTTTAAGATAAATTACCCAATTGTTACAATGCGAAACTATTGTTGACATATGTAACTTTTGCAATTATTTTTCAAGTACCCTCATAGTTTTTATTTTAAGTGTTGCCAATACGTGAATTGTAAATTGGCATAACTTGGAGCTTAACTTGGGGTATATGATTTTTCGTTATTGTTATTTAAATATAAAGTTAACTTATACTTTGTTTATTATGAAAATTTTTCCTATTTTTTATTTGGGTTAAGTTTAATTTGTTGATTGTTTATTTGTATAAATTGATCTTTTGATTGACAGTAAATCTGACAAACTTCGATTTCTATTATTTTTATTTTAGTTTATGTGCATGCCTAACCTAACCTACCTAACCTAGCTACCCATATTTTAATGATCGAACATTAATACAGTACCCCTCTGTGTTGTACACTGGCTCTTGACCAGTTTTTTTACTGATGAAAGTAATTTAATGCCTGTTTGATGAAGGGAGCATTTTGCTAAAGGGACATTTTGCAAAAGGGACATTCTGAAAAAGGAACATTTTGCGAAAAGGACATTCTGAGAAAGAAACATTTTGCGAAAGGGACGTTCTGAGAAAGGGACATTTTGCTACCTGTAGTCATTTTGAGAAGTGGTCATTTTGCGACAGAGCAGATGTAAGTTCATAGACTTCGATAACTGCTTACTGAAATGCAGTGCCGAGTCGGTAGAGGAAGGAAACATTGTCTTGTGTTTTGCTATTCTTGGTTCTGATGACCTAATATGGCTATAGAAAACGTCAAAATGTAAATTTGAAAGGACTACTTTGCATTTGATTTAGATGTTTTAAGCTACAGTTTGGTCTTTTAATATATCTAGATTCCATCTAAATAACAAGCTAAATTTTTTTTTTCTAGTGCAAAAAGTAAAAGTTAACAATATCCACATACATGTTCTTTGCTTGGTTAATTCAGTAGAAGTTGGTTGATTTGTTATAGAGTAGTGAAATCGTGAAGACCGAAGTAACTTTGTACAAAATGTTACAATAACAGAACAAAAAGAGTTTATTAATGTTTAATTTTCAATCATAAGCATAACCTGTATTAAATTTCATGCTACAAGGCCGAAGCTCACACAAAGTGAGAATGATGACGCGGCAGATTCAAACGAAGATGGTACATGGCGATGGCGCGCGCCCACCGCCGCGTCGCGTCGTCGGGACGGGTTGAAGGGGTCGTTCACGGCAACTTTTTGTAGTGATACAGACACGATACAGTACCATGCTGTATTAATTACCTGTGGACGCTACGCCACTACGTAACGAGTAGCAGTTTTTTGCCTTACAGTGCAACAAAACAGACTTTAAAAAATAAGTAACAATCCGCTTATAACTTGGACAACAATTCGCATTTTGATACAACGCGTAGGCGGCGCCGGGTTATTGACAATGTGTAACGGTGTTTTTGCACCGTCTAACGTGCTCTATTGTTGATCTGAATACTCGATAGCCGAATTAGTTGAGACATTTATTTAACAAGACGACGATTTACATACATTATTTTGATAAGGATCATCTTGTTAATTCATGAGACATGTTAGATCAATGAATGGGTATATTCAAATTTGATATTATTGTTCGTAATTTGAAGTGCAGAACTTAATTTTGCAGATAGATAAAAAAATATGGTTATTATTATTTCACTTCAAAATAGCACAAACATTTGAAATGTGTACAAAAAAGGTTCTTTTTTGACATTTTAGAATTCTTCTCTACCTTTTTAATATCTCTACAAAGTTTGTTAAAAAGTTTTGAGGAACTAGGCATATTAACAAGTCTTTTTTCTGTAAATCTTTCTTGTTGTCTTTTGACATTTGTTAATTCTTTTCTTAAGTATATCTAAAAACTAACAATTAACGGCGCGGTTTCACCCGCGTCTTTGGTTACTGCTCTGCTCCCGTCGCCAGTAGCGAGATGTTATATAATCTATAACCTTCTTCAAGAACTGGGGTATCATTCGTAAAAAGAATTTTCCAAATTCGAATGATAGTTCCAGAGATTAGCGCGTTCAAATAAAAAACCAACTCTTCTACTATATATAATACTTAGTATAGATTTTGTCTCAAAAGTGGGCAAAGCCTGACTGATTAATCATCACCTATTGTGTAGAAAGGCGATGGTTTCAACTTTCTACACCGTCATATTCACATTGATTTCTAAGAACGATAACGATTTATAATATTATAATTTACAACGTTTGTACAATACCTAATGTGTATACAGTTACCCTTTATAGCCTAATCATCTTATCTCAAGGTACTACTTATAAAATTCCACTAAGTGTTCAAGGATTGCTTATGTCACCCGTTTAAAATGCGACATCACCTTGGTTGACGGATGGTATTGAAAACATATTAATGACACAATTTTATTAATTGCATTTTAAGAATTAAATACGCGTCATGATGTTATTTCGGAAAGGATAGATAGAGGTTTGTTACCCATGTTTCATCAGCTGAGATGCCATATAACAGGAGTCGAGCAAGAAAAAAAATTGGCGAACCACCCAATATTACTTTAACAGACCTGGAAATCGTACCACCTATTGACTGCCTCCGTGGAGCAGTGGGAGCGCAAGCTACTGCTGCGCACGAGTTAGTGGGTTCGATCCCCACACGGGACAAAACTTTGTGTGATCCATAAATATTTTTTCAGAGTCCGGGGGTACTTTTTGTCCGTTAAATGTATTTTTGTAAAGTCCCCCGTGTCACAGGACTCGTTACCTAGAGCGGGAGTTGTAAAAAAAATAAGTGTATGGACTGTCAGTGGATCACTGAACACCGAGGCTAACATAACCTTTTCCCATGGTCCCTACAATAATCCTTAGTCATCAAAGCATGCAGCCATCTTCACCATCATATCAGCCGAAAGGCGTCCACTCCTGGACGACTTTTGACCTTGGTCGGCCGTAAGCCACCCACACTCTTACCCTTAACTATTATAGGTACTACTAAAATAAGACCAAGTAAAGTATCTGGGTTTCCAACACTTAGGTATATGAATATTTTATTATATTGCTTCAAGTAAATAATAAATAGGAGCTCTTATAATAGTGGTAATAATTTAGTACAATGTTAGTATAAGCCTCCGTATATTGCGATAAAATAATGGTTATTTATTGCTACTGCAAAACCTTATTTTACCTTTGAGACGTATTACATTACATAAAACTCAGGTCATACATTATTCAAGCGTTTCAGTTTCAGGGAAAAAGTTCTTTAGGAAGTACGTAACAAACATAAATAAAAGTATATACCGTGGTCCTTTCAGTAGGACAAATTGGTAGGACCACGGCCCCTTCCTCATGTTACTCTTATATGACGTAGATACTAACTCTGGCCCTAATCCAAGAACGTCAAAAAGAGGACAATTAAATTCCTTATTAGGTCCTGCTTGGTGGTACTTACCGTTAGAAGTTAGCTTTTAAACATAAGTAACGCGTATGTTTTAAGTTTAGCTAATGAAATTGAAAGACAATCTCGCGGTTTCTACTATTAAAACTTCTCAAAAGAATTTTGGACACCTTACTACTAGTGATTCTTTTAAGCAAGACCAACAATACTAGATGGTGTCTTACCTGCACAATTTATTCAAATAAAAAACACGCAGAGAATACAAAAACATTTCGTAAGAAAAGTTCAAGAGAGCGTATTCTCAGTAGCGCCTGAATGGAACCAGTCCGGTGCAAAAACAATCGATGTATTGCGAGCGAGATGCATGCACAATCCCGGCCGCGTAACTCCTTTACCGTGTTCAGGGTGCATTTAGGCAAGTGGTTTTTACGTTAACGCGATCGAAACGTTTACCGCATTTGGATCTCTGATTGGTAAGAGCTTGGAGCAAGGCAATCGTAGCACCGAATGTCATAAACCTGTCGATCACGGGGAGTAAAACAACTGGCGCTACCAAGGTCTATAATAAACGGTTACCATTTACCATAGCTGACCCGCTTGTTCATCTACTACTATCGGTAATAAAAATAAACGAGATAATTGCCATTGTCTCAAAGCAAAATAAATGATCTGTCTTTGCAGTTTAATAAAAACCGGTGTACTTTAGCCGACCATGCGAAGACATACAAATAAATTATGTCTAGATTAATGCATTCGTAAGCGTTTTGGTTCAAATAGTTTCTCAATTCTAATGCGATATGTGAAAAGATTGAAGCGTATATTTATGCTGCGTCAATAACAAAGTTTGAGGCCTGAAGAGTCTACAGCGGTTCTCTTACTGTGGCTTTTATAATAAAACGTACAAAACGTTGAGATGTAATACAGAATTCGGCCTCCGAGATAGTATACCTATATGGTACTTGCTGCAAATCATCAAAGAATCATCGTATTCTCAGCGGAAAAGTGAATTAAACTAAGAAATGACATTTGACAATTGTAGACTTCAGGGCAACAGACACAAAATAGACAGTTCCGTTTATCATCATTCTTTTTTCGACTGAAAGTACAATAATACGATAGATAGATAGATAGATAGAATATTCTTTATTGCACACCACATAATATTACAAAACAAATACCTACCGTAGTTTAAATCAACCAAGCCAAAAATTCTGTCCTCTATTTGGCAATTTTTTTTAATTACATTAGTATTTTTGGTAAGTCTTTCAGTTAACTTAACACACGGCACTTACATGTCCGCCTACATAGCCCAACTTAGTCGTATCCTTATTTGATAGAACAAAAACGTCCTATAAGAACCAAGTCGTAAGATTGCATCTCCGGCAGATCGGTATGTATCCTGAGTCATAAAATAAGCGGCTTGTTTTATAAAAATACCAGTAAGCTACAGTATCATATTTACTGCTACCGTTACCAACTTACGACTTGTACCATATACGGGCATAGTAAAAAACCGACATGGACCGCTGTACCGTAACTGGCACTTTCTCACCGGAGAAGCTTCTCGCGTGTGATACTATTTGCAAATATTATTTACGTACGCAAATGTTATCTTCATTTTAGATCGGGTTGTAGCATTTAGAGTCAGTCATATCATCATCTCAGTTATGTCCATTATCCTGCATTTTGGACCTTTAAACAAGCCTATTCTGTCAAGGTTTAATCCAAGGCAAATTGCCCTATGAATGCCGCAGCGAGTATTTTCAGTTGCAATTTGTCTACAACTTTCAGGATAACAACGCGAGACGTGATGTAAGAATATGAATAGAACAGAAATCTATGCCACTTGTCTAGGCCCTCTGTACAGACGACATAACAATAACTGATCTAGTACGCGACGCTGTCAATAATACCTAATAATATGTAACATGTCTAACAATGGAGATGTCGTGAATATATCAATCAAACGAGTCGCTAATACGGACCTGCGCCGTGTATAGACCGTATAGGTGTGACGGGCATAGATTATTTAGAGATACTAATGGCATTGCTTTCATTGCTTAATGCCTATTTACATTGACGGTGAGTTGGCTAAACTTTAAGAGACTTAAAGGGTGGCGCATACTACGGCCGCATGCATTGCAATATTGCTTCAAATCACATAGGAGGCGCGTCGCTCAGTGCATTGCGATGTGATGGGGCCAGCTTGTACTGTGCGATAGTTCATTTTAAAATGTACTTAAAGGATGCAGGAGGGTTTCTGAAATGCGATGCAATGCTGTGTGTCCCGTCGTAATTTGCGCTAGCCTTAAAGAGCCCACTAGCGTTTGTCCAACGTATACGTTTGGTGAACGTATGCGCAGCACAATCCTCGCGATAACGCGATGCACACGTCTCGTTGTCGCGGCAATAGGCACAATCTAATCGAAGCAGAATCAATACATCAACGACGTTTCCCGTCTATACTATATCGATTCACATTGAGGTAGGTCGGCACACCCGTAGGCGGGTCGTTTTTGCCTTAATGCCTTATACATACTGTTATTTGGATACAGCTATATATTATTATAATTTATGTGAAGTGAATGACCTGTTATATTGTTAATATGGTACTAGTGAATGATTAATCTGTTGCATAGCAGTTGACTGATAAGAAGTGCAATTGTTATTGTTTGTTGATATTAATAGAATGGGTACGTAAATAAAGTAATGTTTTTATAATTTTATGTGTCATATTAATATTATATTGTCTGTCTCTATTGTTCAGTGCCTGCCACGCAATTCTCAAGTTCGATACCCGAATCGGATAGAGATTGCATTTTCTGTTGTGAAATTGGAAGTGATATTGGACGTTGTAATTGTGCCCGGAAAATGACAACAGGCTCCCCCTTTGTTACACCAATATGTATAGCTCGTGAAACAAGGGTAACAAGTCTACTTCAAACTTCGAATAAATAAAGCGTAAGGCTATTTTTAGCTTTACCTTTCATTATCTGTCAAGTCAATCAAGTCCAACCGGTTGCGATTGAAGCGATGTAATGTTAGTATTTTACACGGAAGGACTGCTCGTCTCCAAATTACTGAGTAACATCAATATTCGCACTATATATCTTCGCAATACACGGGTACATAGTGTTATACCGTTAAGAGCCCGTCGTCCTACCAGTACGACGACGGGCTCTTAACCATACAATGGTACGTTAAGCGAAGCAGCGTATAAAAAATAGACGGAATCATCATCATGATATTCATGATTTCAACCAAAAGATGTCCACAGCAGGGCATAGGCCGCCCCTTAGTAGGTATTGCCACTTAAACTGTTTCGTTATTTCGTGATTTGTACTCATCCATCAATTGCCTTTACCACATTTAATCAATATAATAGAACTAAACAAATTATCAGAAGTGTTTTCTACAAAGGGTTAGATGATACACATCACGCCGATGTTTGACCACCTATGTTGTTACGGGGCAAGCTTATTACCCCAGGCAAAATGCCACACACTGAGTCCGTGCTTGAGCATTTATTTTTGTTTCAATTAAATCTATAACAAAATATATAGCAGAGCAGATACCAAGGGTCAATCTGCTCTAGTCTAAATAAAGAACGGCCCCAACCATAAGATAAAATAAATACAAGAGCTAAACCAATAACATCACAACACTTTTTGCTTGAATTAAAAGAATGTATCGGTCACGGGCGATTAAACTTTTTTATACACTCGACGTGTGGAATACATATGAATGAATTTCTCTGTTACCATTGCGATATGTTACCTAGAAGCGTTCAGCAATCTCCCACATACCTGCAACAAAACAACAAAGATATAAAACGAGTTAATAAAAGATATAAGAAACTATTTAGTTGTATGTAGTCATCTTTGTGCGGTGGGCAGTGATGAGTTGATGACCGTACCGTTCACATAGAAAGTATAACAAATCAAAAAAAATATTCTACATACTTCACGTATGTGATATATACTTACATTTTGTCGCCAACGAGATCGCCTATCCGCTTGCCGAGCGTGATTATAAAAAAACTCGGATTTAATTATTTCGTGTCTGTCTTCTCAGAGAATACCTAAGTATTGGTTTAAAGTAACTGTCCATTTTATAAGAGCGCGAGTTTTAGAGCATCGAGAGCCTAAAGCGCGTACCACACGCACAAGCTGTCGAAATCGTCGGCATAGAAGCTATGTTTCCCATTGAACAGCTTTTTTTTTCGGCTTGAAAATTGATGCCAACCACACGCACAAACAAGTACGCGCAGGCCGGGCTTGCGGAGGCAAAATTTTAAGCAAGTCGAAAGATGCGCAGGTCGCGCTGTGGGATTGGCGCGTGATACAGTTTTACCAACCGCACGTACGGTGTACGAACCGGCATGCGCAGGCAAAACTGTGGTGAAGCTTGTTCGTGTGGTAGGCCCTCAAGTCATTAGTAAATTAATCGTATGATGCTGCTTTAATCTTCTCCTCTCTCATGCTCATCTTACGGTCAGGCAATGGCTTAGGTATTTCTTAACAATGTTTCTCCAACTTAGTAATCAACTTGACCGTTAGTGGTTAACTAGATTACGAAGTCATGTGTCATTACAGCTCAGTTCTAATACTAAACGCCCATCATCGCAGTGCAAGCAACATAATAATACCAGTATGTTCCACTGGAGGCAAAGGCCACAGAGAAGGCATGAGCAATGAGCATTGATCGCCACGTTTGCCAAGTAACATATTGTGCAGTAAACTTTATGTAGTGTGTACGAACTCTGAAACCAGTTCACGAATGCTGTCCACGTGCAGAGTCCGTTAACCACTAAGCCATCGGAGTACGACAGAGAATAATAATGCCTTGCTTTAGTTTAAGTATCGAAGTTCCGTTTGGTATTTGTATGTATGTGGTGGTGTTATTTAAAGGATAGTTGTGTGGTTGGATCGGAATAGAATAGTTCTAGAGTGGCGACCACGAACCAGAAGATGCAGCGTGGGCAGATCTCTCACGAACCTTATTAGGGCGGCGAACGACCGGCCACGGTAGCATATATTGGGAAAGGCCTATGTCCAGCAGTGGACGTCTTTTGCTGCTGATGATGATTTTTTTATTTCTAGCCCATCCAAAGGTTGTCTAGCAGAGTTCGCTTTTAGCGATAATACTGTTCATTGTCACTACATAATGTTGTGCTGCTAATAAAGAATATTCTTTTGATTATAAAATTTGATTGTGTAAAAATTACGTAAAGATATTAATCTCACGCTTCAATTATCTTCAATCGTATCGAATGGAGGAGCGATCCTATCAACTCACGCATGAGACTGAGGGAATAGAGAGTAGATATACTACTACTTGTATTTACTTTATAACATATACCTACTTAAGCGCAATACGGGTAACACTGACTGCTTACCATCAGGCGGATTGGAGTCACTTTGATAAGCTAATATAACCCTAAATAACAATTCACCCTTAAAAAGTTATTGACGCAACTTTGACATTGGCTTCTTTTCAATATTTGGTCAAGGTAACCAATAGGAAGTCAGTATTAGCGTTACTAAGAAGGCTAACAATAAAAGTAATCCTTAACTTCTTTGGCTTCAGCGTAAATGATAACCTACAAATGTTATTAAGGCTGATACGTGTTTTCGTTTATTTTTAAGAAAACTTCGTGAATATTTTTTCTTGAGTTACAACATAATACACTAAAGTTTCTTCCGTATCTCCACTCATGATCAGCCTAAAGGCGTTCACGACGGGACATAGACCTTTCCCAAAAGTAGTTGTTTGCTAAATAGCCATTGGTGTTTATTTTTTGATTACTATTAGCTAAGATAACAAAAAAATCGGTTGAATCTTAATTAAATCAGATTTTTTTCTACATTACCTTTTTAACGTTAAAAAGTTAAGTTAAAAGTTTTTACTTCGGAATACTATTTCTGTACACAAGTTCGAACAACGACAATACGGTTTATAAATTCCTTAAATACACTTTTTAGGGGCTTCTATCTACATCTTGAACTATTCTAATTAACGAGAACGACGAGAATAGATTAATGACGTCCTGTAACTTCCACTGGTCATTATAACTCGAGAAGCGTTCTCCTTAGAAGTCTACTTATGTTGTATGCTTCTTAAAACTTTAATTGCTAGCAATACATTGGGAAATCTATTGTTTGGGGGACACCAGTAGCGAATCCAGCATTTAGGAGATGCTTGATTTGCCAGGGGGATTTTATCAAGATAAACAATAAAAGCAATAATTTCTTATGGGAGGATTTAGTTGTGTTTAGATTTGATCCCCTAGTTCCCTCTTTAAAAGACATTAGTGAGGACGTTCAGACTATTAAGATGCAATATAGACCTGAAATCTCACGTGTGACAATAGTAAACGTTGCGTGTTGAACAGGGAATGTTTTTATGACATTTGCAGTCTCGAGAAAGTCGTATATTTATTTAGCATAATGCTCGTTTGCATTTAAGCATCAATAGTTTTTAATGTATCACGAGTACATGACTAGAATCAGAATAATTTGATCAGTACTTTCATTCAAAACGACAAGCATACGTCACACGCAATCAGAATTTTGTTCGTTTTCTATATTTTTTCTATCAATATTGCATATTATGAAATCTTGGAGTGTTTTAATAACTATTTTATTGACATTTAAGACTAAGTACGTAAGTAAATAGTCTAACACTTGCCGAACTCTTGTGAATAAATGGCTGTCATTTCACTAACATGGATATAAACTTGGTAAAACCGAGCTGAATTTATTGTAATGATAATGACTAACTGTGCGTAACAATATGTATAAGTATACTTTATATTGGCATAGTAATGGTGTATATAGATAAGAACTTTTAAGTAGGTGTTAATTTACACTTCACTAGCGACTTGACTATGCTTTACGCTTGGGTACTTTTATGCCTTTTACGACATTAAATTCTCGGCTTTTTTCTACTATAATACGCACGTATTATACTTATAAACCTACCAGAAGAAATTCTCTAAACAATAGTGAAAACCGCATTAAAATCCGTTGCGTGATTTGAAAGAGTTTAGCGGACAAACAGACAAAAGAAAATTGCGACTTTGTTTTCTACTATTTGTTATTAATGATTTGAGTATACAAATTAGAAATTCATTTGTCGGGTTGATTTGATCTATTTAAATTCTCATTGATTAACATTTACTTATACATTACATAACATATACTTATACGAGTAGAATAGAATTGGCATCATGCATATAGATATTTTTTAAGTTAAACTGGAGCGACCTGAATAAAACATTTACATAATTATTATCTAAACTAATAATACAAAGAGAAAAGGTTTGATTTGTTTGTTTGTTGCGATTTAACTCAATATCTACGTCACCGATTAAATAAAATCTTTATTTTTATTTACCTTTAGAAAGCACACTGTTTTTATTTTATAATACTCGTAATGGTTCAAAAGATATATATAACCTGTTTTAAAAAAAGAGGTCTTTTGTTTTTTTTTTTATTTAGGTACTGTGTCAATAAATGTTGGTCTAGTTTCATCCATTTTCGTTTGTACACATTATCCAGGGACACACTGTATATATACTATATTAACCTATCACCAATAGGAGCCTAGCAACAATAATAGTGAACTAAGCCGGAGAATTGCAACTTTTCATACTGAAGCGAAACGAGGACGGGTCGCTAGTCTATACTATTATATAAAGCGGAAGAGTTTTTTTGTTTGTTTGAACGCGCTAATCTCTGGCACTACCAGTCGGATTTGGAAAATTCAGTTCTCGAGGAAGGTTATAAGCTATGTAACATCACGCTACTGGCGACGGGAGCAGACCAGAAAGCTAAGACGCGGGTGAAACCGCGCCGCAGAAAGCTACTATATTATAAAATGCATTACGTATTAAAAACGCCTTGACCGATCGTGCAAGACTATAATATAGATAGTGCAATCACAAGTTTAATGTCAAATGAACGCGATAAATAGCATAATTATGTCCACAGCTAATAGACAAGTATCTCATTATAATAATCTTGAACTAATTTACATCAAGTGTACACGCAGCAACGACACAACGATCGTGCAGGTATATTTGTGACGCATGACTGGGTAGAAACAAGTGGAGTGACGTCACAGTTTTGTAGTTCTAAGAGTTGTATGTTATACGGGTTGACAAAACACATGTACACAGGTGTACAAGCAATATATATTATTAAAATAAAAGCCCGCCTGCCTAAAACAAAGTGAAAAGAAAGAAATCCATTTTTTCTCGTGCTGACGCTACTTTGAAATTTTATATACCCTATGTCACTCCCACAATCAATACGAATCTAATGACACCTCATAAGTTAAAATCCATCAAGCCATTTAGGCTGTAGAGCGTGCCAAAGAAATAGACATACATACTCACATACATACATACATACGCTCGAAAAACATTACCCTTCTTGACTGCGTCAGTCGGGCAAAGACTAAAGGTCACGATTACGCAAAAGTTTTGGGAATAGGAAAATGCTGGACGGACAAACTGTGGAAGTATTGCAAACGACTAAAATTATGGACACTCATCGCAGTATTTACAGCAGTAGCCATTTAGAACTGTCAAATCATTATTCATCATTGTCATTTTGAGAAGTGATGCAGAAAAGCCTAAAGGGTGAGTAAAACGGAGAGGTGTGGAACAATAGATCTAGAGGTAAGTACCATAATGTGTAGACCAGACTATAGACAGTTATGTTAACTTTGAGTTTGACAAATTGACAATTACTCTGAGTTTATTTTGATAGCTACTTAAATTAAACCAGCTACATTTCTTTTCTACTATATTTTCTATGGGTACACTACTATTCTAGATAAGGAGTTAGCAACCTTGTGAAAATGAGGTAATAATTATCCATTGTTGAATGTCGATATTAATTTAACGGTAGTTTGTAATTTGTCGTCAAGCATAGTCTCCTCTCTGGTGATATACTACGGCTGAATAATTCGGACAGTTCCGTCAATCTATGTGTCTGTATGTTACACATCATTGCTTCTTAGAAATGTATGTCTTTCTTTGTTTTTGTTAACTCGGTTTTCCGTGAGGTGAATGCGAAATAGGTGGTATGCGTAACAAAATTGTGGTCATATTTTGTAGCTATCTTTAACAGAATCTTATTCTTGAATTGTTCTAAATGCGAAAATACTTTATGGCTTGGTATTTTTTGCATATTATACCGGTGCCTCACGATGTTTGTCGTATGCTAAGAATTTGAATAATGTATTTATTCGAGTCTGAATCGTAGTGTCAGAGTATTACGATCCGTTTAGATGTTTTAGTCAGTATGTCCCTGACACAAGGAAGTAAACGTGTAGTGTTTTGGTACTGGGTTTCTTTTTGGAGTAAAACTTTCGCATTTACATAGAAGACGAAATAGCAATGTCTTATCTTCCTCTCCTTAGATTCTACATATCGAACTTTTCTTTTTCCGTGTATAGTACGCAAGCTTAAACTTGCAATACTACTTACTAACCTAGGTTAGTTACTCTATTTTACCACATTAAACCAAATTATACTTGCGGGTTGAACTACAATTCTAAAACCTCAAGGCATTTGTTTCAGCTCATAAACTACAGCTATGAAAATATTTGCGCTCAAAACCTAAATAAGGTCACATACAAACGAAAGCTTAAATTGTAACTTTCTACCTAAAGGTGCTCCCTTATCGCGAGCATTCACCCGAATGGAACGTTACAGATTCGAGCATTACATCAGTGAGAGGCGAACCGAGCATTCCAGTGCGCAACTTGATGATACAATGTGTAATATTTTGAATTTGGAATGCTCGTCAGTCAGGAAGATAGTACTGTAACGTAATGTTCAAAATCAAATCTGTAACGTTACAATACAGGTGAATGTTCGCGGTGAGGGAGCACCTTCAAAGCATTTTAATGTTTGTCACGAAGAAATTTTGTCTACCGCTTTTGATGGGGCGCTGCTGGGTACACACGTAAGCACACGGCAACCGTCACACAGACTAAAACACAAAATTTCGTATAACTTAATGTAAAATCACACTATCAAAGAATAAGTATTTCATTGTCATGTACATACTTTTGCGAGGAGGCATACGCGAAGGCATTTCTTTTATTAGTGTTCTGTTATATACGTATACAAGCGATCCACCCTGACTTCGCTCGTGTACAAATTATCTTTAGATATAGGTAAACCTTCAGAAAGAAATTCTCTGAATGATAGTGAAAACTCCATCAACTCCGTTGAGTAACATATATGATGTAAGCGTACAGACAGCAGGACCGACATTGTTTTATACTATGTAAGTATGTAGGTAAAGGTGGTATGCAATAAAGACATTCTATTTTAATAGCATATAACTTAAATTATGTCCTCACAATCATTGGGTCGAAACCTGCAGAAAGTTGATACATTCCATTCACCAAGTCAAGCTATCTTATTACATGTTTCGATCACAACATCTGAGTTGCAATCGTAGTTCGTAATTGGACCAAACGATGGTATCATGAGGCCTAAGTATGTGGTGAGCTAACCACTTGAAGTGTAGTATTTATGTACCTAATATGTATCTCGTAAGTTCGATCAAGTAAGTCATTTTTCTAAGTAATTGCTTCATAACAGCAACATAATTTTTAATAACTAGTAAGTTCAGCGCTCATTTGTAGCCCCTCCTTTTATCATAATTATCAATCATGACACTCAATTGATGAGCTGACTCCCGACTCCAAAGCCGAGATAATAAGACACGATATTTTAAAATCTTAATTAGATTTTTAAGCAACACTATTATTAATCGGTGGCTAGATTAAAAAGGGAATAATTATTTTTAGAGCTTGAAAGAAGGGGTGAAGTGAGGAACATGTAAATTAATAATGCTGCGTCTTACTGCGCTCACCAACCCGCTTGCTAAGTTGGCTTTTATGCTTTACTTAGAAAGAAAGCAGCATCGCTGGTAACTAGACTGAGGGTTAGTGGTAACAGTATTCTAAAAACAATTGCGGCGAATATTTTTCTCCAATAATTTATTTATTTATTTATTGCACACAAAAAGATACATAACAAGGAAAATATATAAATAAAAATAATGTACAAAGGCGAGCTTAACTCAGAACTGAGTTCTCTAAATAATAATAATAATTAAGAATTATATGTGCAAAATATTTAATTAATATAAATGTCAATGTTAATTTTCTACTATCCATTAGTTTGTAAGATTCTACTAACAATTTATGGATTTTATTATCTGAAATAAATAATTTGAATTTGAATTAAGCGTGGTCTTGCAGTAGACTGGTGATATGATAAAAGAAAGAGGGAGAAAAAGACAGTAAGAGAGAAAGAAATAAAGAAAGTAATGATTTATGATGACTGAGATGAGTCTATTACGTCCTTGGTTACCGTTTATTAATATGGACCAAATTGTTCATTAATTATAATAAAGTTGAACACGAGACGTTTATTGAAAATTTTATAAAATTATTATAAACAAGTAATTTTCTTTGGTATTAAGTAAATTAAGTTTTTAATTTACATTAATTAATGTTGCTAGATCTATTGATCTAGCAATATACTCTACTCTACTTTGTTTTTTCCTACCTACTATATACTCTTTCTAGCTATAATATTTTATAGCTAGAAAGAGTATATAGTAGGTAGGAAAAAACAAAGTAATTTTGTATACGTACACGAGTAAAAATTAGTACTCATTTGCGTATTTACCATAAATTAATATGAATTAGACCGCCTATGACTAACGCAACAGACGGGCAACTTTAAATCGGTATATTAATTTACTTATTTTTTTAATTAAAACATTTTTGCTTTTTAATTAGGATAAAATAGTGATTTAAATTTCACGCAGTAAGTTAAGGATGTTCGAACATATATGGCAAGGAAGATAAAAGTCGATCAACGAAAAAGGAAACCTGATAGGTAGGCCCTAGACAGGCATCCCCGACATGGGGGATAATATTGACAAAAGGCTCAATAACAAGTACCTACCCGTAATCGATGAGCGTATATAAAGAAAATTGAAGAAAGTATGAATATTATATTATACAACGCATACCCCCAGTTTCTGAAAGGCTGATCAAAGAAAAATTAAATAATCACCTGTTAAATCTCATATGAAGTACGTAAAGCATAGATAGTTAATTTATTTTGATCTAAAAACTAATTATTCATGCTTTCAGCAACCCAATTGTGGTACTTCACATGCGATTCAACAGGTGATTAGTTGATTTTTAGTTGATCAGCCTTTCAGAAACTGGGGGTTACCCTGTTAATGCGAGATAAGTGTGTAGTTATGGTGTGTTAAATGAAGTATTTTTTGTCTAGCAGACTACACTTTAAAACGATAAATTGCTCTTAACTATTTTTACTCTATAGGATGAAGTTAAAATAGTTTATAGAGTTAGAAACAACGAACTTTGAGAGTAGTTTAGTTATTAAATTAAGTGAGCTCGTGCCCTTTTCTAGAGAGGCGATGATAAAATATTATTACGTTCTCTTAGTTTTCTTCCTTATAAGACGAATATAAATATCACTTTTCTTTATTGAATTAGAAACTTTCTCAATCTAGTCGAGCAGTGGAGAAGAACCGGAAACGGTATATCAAATTTCAGTCTAAAAAAATCGTGAATTTTTTTTTCATATGTACGGTATATGTTATGGTTTATGTACGGTAGTAGATCCACGCTGATTTCAGCATGAATGGGCCGGATCGTCCGGGGAAGTACTACCCTCTCATAGAAGATCGACTTAAGAGTAGTAGTATCCGTACTACTGCGTTTCGTTCGGTGAGTGAGAGCGCCGGAGGCCCAATTTCCCCCCTTTCCTCTTTCCTCACGTCCCTCATTTCCTTCCCCTAACCCCATTCCCAGCCGCCATAGTGGAGGCCACCATACCAGCAGTTTAAAACGATAGCTTTTGGTATGGTGGCCGCCACTTCTGGATTCCACTGACTGCTTACCATCAGGCGGGGTGGAGTCACTTTGGTAGGCTATACTATTTCATATAAAATCTATTTGGACCATCTGCGTATTGGACCAACTGCGAATTGGACCAAATGCGTCTAAAAGAGTCCATTGTATTATTATACTCTGTTGATAAATAAATTGTCTAATTAACACATACTCGTGTTTAACAAATACGCGTAAATACGAACATCAAACTGACCGACTGTGACGAACCAATTGGATTCACCTATCATACATTACGTGCGTCGTTTAACTAATCAAAGTTTACGTCGTATTTCATCTTGATAGAGCACTTTCATTAATGTGGGAAGATACTACATTTCGATTCTTTTTAGAGCTTTTCCTAGAAACATTGATTCCTAGATTAAAAGATAAAAGTAGACCTTTATCTTTACTTAATCGGCCCAAGCACTTAGACCCTAGAGATTTTGTACTCGTATTTTACTTTGCAGCCACTATGTTTGTTTTGTATTTATTTAAAGTTTGCTGATTTATCGATGTTACTAAAGTATTACATCTAATTACCCCTTAGGTGCACCTGCTTTTTCTCTCTCATCTGTTTCTTGGTATACGGTCGTACACCGATCCCCAGGGGATCAGATACAGGGGATCCGACCGAAATAACTCTCGACAACGGCTTGGTTATGTTTTCTTAGCATTATTGGCAATGGTTGAATAAAAAACTGTCAAGGCTCTTGGTGACTTGTTTGAGCTTAGTACCTCTGACGTCATCTGTTTGATGAGGTCAGAGCTTTTGGGCAGAAAAATAATGCAATGAAACTTAGCAATGCGTAGTTCGCCTATACTCGTAGTACCAACTCAAAAAATTTAGCTTAACAAAAATAAACCACTTGTAGTTTTTTTAGGTACTTATGGCTCTCATTATAATCTCATTAATACGTATTTACATAATTCGTTTTGTTATTACAAAGACCACCTATGTAGATGTAATGAAGTTTACTGGTTTAAAAATAGACTAGAAACGAATACGAAACGAGTAGTAATTGTTGGGTGTACTCAATCTTTTCGATATACTTTGTTAATGTAGTGAACATGGAATTGCGCTGTATGATTAAGTTAATTTCCCAGTCTAATCGGCTGATGGTACACATGTTAAGGATAGCAAGGAATTAAGTAGAAGTAACACAAAGACGAGATGAATATAAAAGTCTCCGTAAAAAACAAATATTTGTCACGTCATCTTGAAAGACACACATTAAATTTTAAATAATAAATGCAAATTACAGTATCAACTAACATAACCTATTTATTGTTTAATAAGATATTACCAACAGAATTTCTTTTGTTTGAGGGTCATCTCAGACAGATGTGGCACTCGAATATAATTATACAATACATTATTATACATTAATAGTCTTTATTATTAACACCACAGGACAGCCGCTCTTTTTAACAGTTTTTTTAAGCTAAATTAAAGTAGTTTTAGATAACAGATGCAATGAACGGGCGCGATAATTACTTCAATTAACTGTATAACGAGTTGTAACTAATTATGTGTTTGAAAGAAAGAGTCTTAACATCTATCCCAATAATATATAAAGCTTAAGAATTTGTATGTTTAAACGCGCTAATATCTGAAACTCCGTGTCGGATTTGACAAACTCTTTTTGCATTTGATAGCCCAATTCATTTTGAGGATTATAAGTTATGTAACATTGCGCTACGACTCACGGGAGCGACACACTAAGCAAAGATGTAACTTAACGCGGGTGAAACCGCGCTGCATAGCTACAAATAAGAAGCGGTTTCTTTTATCGCTACATCTGTGGTAAGAGCGCTCTCAGCAATGCTTTTCTTTGAAATCCTGTTTTCTTTGTGAACGTCATAAAGAAATTGTTATGTTCCCGACCTTATCAAGTTTCTTAAATATTAAAAGAACATGGCGTTCTTGTTAAGCAATTCTACTTAAAATAGAATAATACAAACAAGTTATAAAAGCAAATTTAGTGGGAACAAAATAGACGAACTTTTTTAAATATTAGGCCACAATGACTAAATATACAGGAGATCTGAACGGAATTAAAGAATAATAATAATCCTAGGGGATCAGATCTGGAGGATCAGACCGGAATAACTCACTATGATTACCCCAAACTGTCTGATTAGAAATAGTCTGTTAATTCCAAAATGGTGGACATCATTCCAAAAGCCAAGACGAAAACATTATGTTCATCACCCGTAGAATGATGCTGCCCATTACCACTAACTAATAAACAGATTGTCGTCGCTGGGCCATTAACAAAAAAGCACCATCTCACCGTCTGAAATATTTTGCGTCGCTTCCTAGTCGCTCGTCTGCAACTAAAGCCTCACCTAGGTAAATAAACTACAGGTGGCGTACAAGTGGGCCGCGCCCGGTGACATCATTAGTGTCGCTTGGCGGTCTGCTGTCGATACTTCTACTGTTAGCGTAATGCTCCATCGAACATAGCAGTGTCAATGTCATTATATGTTCTTCGAATGAAAGGTTTGTATGACGCGTGTAGGAAACTTTTGCATATAAAAGTGGTTTTTATTGACCACTCAAAGTTTTGTGCCGTGTGGGAATCGAACCCACACAGCAGTATCACTGATACAATCATCCGTTCATATGACCCAATAAGAAATTTATCAGCTGTTAAAACAGCTCATAATATTCCTAAGGATTTGATGGATAGTGGACACCAATTAAACTTCGCACCTGTAGTATTTACTACCACGCCTGACCACCCCTTGCGTGAGAGCGTTAGCGTGTATAAACTTTAATGTGTTCGATAACTTATCAAGTGATAACAATCATGAAAGCTTCGATAAACTTTGTAGGCGTCATAAATCGGTCGTTTTAGCGCAATTATGAGCGATCAACCGATGCTTATGCCTTCTCTGAAGGAATAGCCTTTGCCGTGCAAAGGAAAAGTAATAGACTAACATTATGTCTGTTTGATAATCTTTCTTTCATGGTAAAAGACAACCGAACCTTTGGAAGGCTTACGTAGAAAAGAAATTTTCAATGAAATGGGATGAGACAGATACCATAGACATACGAGTATCACATCCAGGATGGTATTATTATTTGCGCACTTACAGGCGAACATGCTACACGCATGTTTTCATAGCGGAATTAAGTTTTTTTTTTAAACTAAACCTTGGTTAAATTTTACGCTGCGTACGCTACAGTACAGGTTCACAGGAAACGCCATATAAGATAAGACGCACAATGTGTGGGTGATACCGGTGATACGAACTAACAGGGAAAAATTTGAAAGAAAAATATATAATATTATGTTGTAGACTACTTTACTTATTTCATTTCTACTAATTTAATTATTTACATATTGCACCGGTTGATTTCATTTACGAGTATGTAGTTCAGTCATCAGCCCTCTCTGGCTATTTGGACGGAACTCATTTAGGACGAGTTCTCCATTGGACGGATTACATTGAGAATGCGTTCCTTATTGGACGGATTATATTTAGAACGAGTTCCATATTGGACGGATTACATTTATGACGAGTTCTATTTTCGCTTATAAAATCAATATTCTATTTTATACATTAGTGAATAACTTTAGTATGCAAATAATTTTCCTCTTAATTTGAGATCCTGCGACGCTTTTATTTATAAATGTTTTTAACTGAGTCATTTACAACTTAATGTCAAGGAGATATAACATCTATTAAACAGTTTATTTTTAACATTTAGAGCAATAATTCAACATAACGACGGCCATTACACGTTCAAGTTGCGAACAAGGCTGAATTATGACGTCATTAAGTCAGACATAGTCAATATTAGTTAAAAAATACATAATATTATATTTTATTTTTAGCTGATTTAAACTTTTTTATTAAATAAATTGGCTGTCTAGTGTTGTGGAACAGTCCTTTCGGTCTTGGTCGTGTAGTATTTTGAATATGGAAGTAGCTATGGTTATTGGTTTATTTTATAGGCCAGTGTCAAGTCGTACCGCAGTACTGCTAGTTGTACAATATACTGTGTTACACAAAACATTATCAGCTAAAAATAAACGACAAAAGTAGCTAAACTAGAAAATGCTAAGAAAACTAGTTAAACTTAAGACTGGTAAATACTGCTACTTATAATAATATTTGAAGGCTGTCTAAATACTTACTTAAATACTTATAATTTTAAACATTCATCAAGTGTTTTCCTCGCGTAAAAACGACGTGTACTCGTTACTCAAGGATGAATATTGTATATGAATGGTAGGTCTTGTATATGAATGGTATTGTTACCTATATTATGTATAGCACAGCAGTGTACAGTTGAATAATTTTAGTTCATGTGTTTGGTGAGTTACGATCACTCATCACTACAAGTAAATAGTAAGTATGTATTAAGCAAAATCGATGATTTTGTCTGTCTGTTTCTCTGTTATCTTGTTTTACACACAACGGCTTTTGATAGTTTTCAAGGTATGTTCCCTCTACGGCGAGTCCCCTTACGACGAGTCTTTGTGTCGAGTATGATAAATAATAGTCTATAATATCTAGAACAATAGACTCTCAGACTCGATGTAAGGGAACTCGACATAAAGGGAACATGGTTTTTTATGAAGATATAAATAATTAATGGTATAAATGATATTAAGCACATGCATAATAGGCAGTCAAAGATTTCAACGATTTGTAATCATGTACACATAACCATCACGTACGAAGGAGAGGCGCTAGTTTACCTATAGTCAATAGTGTAAATGAGTAATTTTAGTTTGCTGTTAGGTGAGTTACGTCGAGTAACGACTACTCATCTTTTAGGTGAGTAAGCCTATGTGTTGAATCATATCATATCTCCACTGTACCTGTAACAAGAAAATATTAGTATTTAATATATGAAGAAAGTCAAGCTTGGTGATCAAGATTCTTATACAATATATAAATAATTAGGTACGCAGTTCTATTTTTATAGTATAAAAACACTTAAAACAGTCAAAAGAGCCTCTATTGATTGTTTACTAGTGGTAAGAAGAGTAATTTTACATGCATGTAAAATTGTACTATCGGCCAAGGTGACTAAAATGGAATAAAAGGCGTAAATTAGAAGAAGCCTATATTCAGCAGTGGACGTCTTTCTGCTGATATGATGAAGATGCAAAGTTACTATTTTGCATCCATGTAAGCATGTTTATTCGTACTTACCTACCGTTGTAATTTACAAATAAAAAAAAAAATAAAAAAAATATAAAAATAATTTTTTATTCATTGTTTTAAACGCATAAAATATAACTAATTTAAGTAGGTAGGTACTGAAGAATTATATCAAATTATATTATGACAAAATACCTTATCGGACTAATCATAATTTTATCGTATGAGATAGTAGGTACAGAAATGCTTTTTGCTCTTTAAATATTCAATAAATAATACTCTTCTTTATAAAATGTGATCAATTGACAAAGCAAAAATAATAAAATTAATTATTAAGTCAACTGATCCCAACGGGATAAGTTCGAGCGGCCTCAGTTGATTATACAGACCTATAGAGCCCAAATTATATTAACTCGTTTATGGCACATATTTCAAAATGTTTAATTTCGTTCGATTACAATTTCAATTGGACAATATTCACGTTATTTGCAAAGAGATTATTTATTTAGTGGTCTGGTGTGCATGGCGTTTATTACTTGAATTCCAGGCACACCAAAAGACTGGTGGACTTAATGCATTAGGTATTCTTGGCTTATCGTGAGACCTAGATGGAATATTCCAAGCAAGCACAACTCCAAAGGTTTGACGCATTTACGCAACTTAATTATCTTCACACCCACACACTGAAAAGGTTAGGAAATTTCTGACGTCGATATAAAACTTTATACTATACATACAGAATTATAATCTTTTCAAGTTAGTCGTTCGGATAGTGACGTTTCCACCACCCACATACCTACGTCATAGCTTCACTAGCGTAATAAGTCCACTGAACGATAACTTATTTTTTTTTATATATCAAAATGTAAATGTAAAAACTTGTGTACTACATGTTAACCTCTTTATACCACCTTAAAACATCTGTCATTTATCGCGATCACCAAAGTTAAAAACAATTTCGTAACAACACCATAGAGTTTATGATCCAGAAGGTTTTATTACCATAACATCGTGTTTATTTTATTTTTGACATGAGATTGTTAATAATAATAGAAGGTCATGTCAAGATAACTCATAGTACCTAAAATGTTTGTTCTTTAACCTACTAGTTGGAACGAAGGACATCGTATGAAGACGTTGACTAAATTTAAATTTTATTTTTTTACGGAAGATATCTCCTGTACTTCTCTATGAATAATGATCCTTATTTATGAATATGAGAGTCCCGGAGGAGGCCTAATTTCCTATCTTTCCTTTTGCCTCACCTCCCTCAATCTCTACACCTACCCAACTCCCTTCACGGTATACAGCGGCTTAGCGGAGTCGCTAGCATTGCAGGAGCAATGCTAGGGACGTGGGTCGTCATGAGCGACAGTTACCATTCACCATAAAGTGGGCTGTTTGCTCGCCTGGCAATAAAGAAAAATTAACACGTATTTAGTTCCATTTGTTAATTCTTTAAACCAACGTTTTTAATAGTCAAGCGAATTCATCACTCTGCTCCTGATAGTAAGGAGTCAGGGATCCAGAATTAGTGGATAGCATTGCCAAAGTCATCGTCTCAAACGTTGTCATAGTAACCGCACTGAATAGTAAGCTATCTTAGAAGTACGAAGGCATTTGTTGTTACCCTTTGACGACTGACTTTTACAATGATAATGAGCAAGACAAAAGCACTCAACTTAAAAGTATCTACCAGGGCAACATAAGTTACAAAAGATATTCCTACCGCCAAAGTAAGTACCTGCTAAGCTAACTGCCAACAATACAAACAATGAAAAGAAAGTCTCACGGCTATTAACTGCAATTATTAATTAGGTTGTGTTCACGTTCGAGCTGAACAAATATCATACTAAACTTGTAGCTTTAAATTATTATTAGGTTTGACTTTTGTATGTTTTCTTGCATTTATTCTAGATAATATTTATCAACCTTGACGGGTCAAATGCGTCTTGAAGCTGATAATTGATTATTCATATTGCTTTTCGCGATTTACTTGATTCTTATATATACCTACTTATTTTTATTTAAAGTGGTCTATATTTTTGTAGACCACAAAATTGACAGCGACCAACAATCATTACGATTTTATACGTCACTAGATTTCCGCAGCGCGGTTTCACCCGCGTCTTTGCTTACTGCCCTGCTCCCGTCGCCAGTAGTGTAATGTTACATAGCCGATAACATTCCTCAAGAACTGGGTTATCATACGCAAAAAGAGGTATTCAAATCCTACTGGTAGTTCCAGAGATTAGCGCGTTCAAACAAACAAACAAACAAACAAATCTTTCGCTTTATGATAGTATAGATATATCGCAACTATTAAAAAAGCAATAGGTATGTTGATTAGACATTTCAATTTTTTAAATTTTAGACACTATTGTAAATACGCAAATGTCGTATCATTTTAGGAAGTAAACTGGTTTATATATAAAATAAAAAAATGTTGCCTTACTGGTTTTTGGAAGGAAAAATAATTCATTATAATAAAAATCATAAAAAATGTCACAAATACATTGAAGTAAATTTTAAATACATAACGACAAAACGTTTAATATTATGAGCATAATAATCGTAAATTGAAGCAAGAAAAATAAAAGAAAAACACTCACAAAGACGCATCAAGGATCACGTTATAATATTATATTCTTTGTGTCCAGGAGATGTGAGCTAAAGCTGTACTACAATCTCGGATTAAGGACAGGAGACAAACAAACTTGTGGAAATGAGAAGAGAAAGTCTAGATAAAGCTAAATAAGAAGAAAAAGAAAAATAGTGGCGATTGGTTTTCAGGCTAAATCTTGAAGACTGAATGAAAGAAGAAAGCTTTACAAACTTACACCTAACCTATCGCGAAATAGTAAATCACTAAGGTGAACACAAAGCTACAAAGAGAAAAAAGTCGCAGTGATATCATGTTTAAAAGAAAGGATATTAAAGAACTTAAAAATTAAACCTTAAACAAACCGAATGCCTCGTCAATATGAACGAGCCGTATGTTAGCCGTGAACCGTCGTGTACTAGTTGTCGTTCAAGCGTCGTACATGAATGTAAATGTGACAACCGAAGGAGAAACTAGCTAAAATTAGTACTCAGAATCGGTAACAGTTAGTTATCATTAAAATTGATAGCCTTAGGAGCTCGTCGCAATGTTATGACGGTTTAAAGATTGAGAAAAGACGATTTTTATTGCACTAAGGTGGCAAACGACTTTTACTGGCCTGTTGGTCTAGTGGTCAGTGACCCTGACCGCTAAGTCGGAGGTCGTCGGTTCGATTCCCACCCAAGACAAATCTTTGTGTGATGAGCATGATTGTTTGTTCTGTGTCTGGGTGTAATTTATCTATAATATGTATGTATTTACAAAAAAAAAATATTTAAGTAGTAGGTATAGCAGTTGTTTAGTACCCATAACACAAGCAAATATATTTGCTTAATTTGGGGCTAGAGGGTGCTAAAAAAAAAACGATCGGGTTCGTCATGACACTCTAAGGACCTGATGGTCTAAGAAATCCATATAAATAAACTATAATCAACCAAAAAATGAAGAATGAAGGAGACTGAGAGACAATTGATGCAGCTCTCACTCATCGTAAGTACAAAACCGGCAAACGTGGATACTTTTTTCTTTAACCTTAAAGATATAGAGTACAATTACGGTAGTAGATCCACGCTGGTTTCAGCATGTATGGGCCAGATCATCCGGGGAAGTACTACTCTCTCGTAGAAGATCGACGTAAGAGTAATAATAGTATCCGTACTATTGCGTTTCGTTCGGTGAGTGAGAGTGCCGGAGGCCTAATTTCTTCCCTTTCCTTTTTCCTCACCTCCCTCGATCCTTTCACCTATCCCACCCCCTTCACAGAAGGCAGCGGCTTCGCGGAGTCCCTGGCATTGCAGGAGCAATGCTAGGAACTCTAGAGTCGTCCATGAGCGACAGTTACCACTTACCATCACGTGAGCTGTTAGCTCGTCTGCCACTGTCGACAATAAAATAAATAAATAAGAAAGACACTTCAATTCAATCGATGCGGTCCATTCATGCGAGGATCTATTACCGTAAAAAGCTATATTTACAGTTATTATACCTTGTCTTGACGAAATTTATTTATTTCCTAAAATTTTACTATAATTTCGGCTTCGAGTTATGTCATAACGATGATGAAATATCATTTCACGGTACATTACATCTTCCATCCATCTTCATTTCGCTGCTCATTTCACCTTTAAGATGAACGTTGTGTTTACCGTGTTTAGCGAACCGTGACTAATAAATTTGTTTTTAAATTTAGACAAGAATCCTTTTAAAAAAGTCTAAAAAAATTATTGACCTCAAATTTATATTTAATTTAACTAAAACTTAATTTCTTCAGATACTGTTTAAGTGATTGATCTGAAGATACTACATAAATAAATAAATCAATAAAGTATATAGGTGACCTATGTGCTTTTTTAATTTTGTTCGTATTATTTGAAATTTCTACTTTTTACTTTCGATTTTTATAAGACAACTGTCGTTTTAGGGCACAAACCATGTGTGGCGTGGGAATGAACCAACAACTACGGCTAGAAACATAGGTATGTTGCAACCTAAAAGGTAGCTACACGGAAAATGTTGTTTTAAACGGGAATCGTATGATTGGCGTATAATATTAATTAACATACACCACTAAGCCCATAATCCCGATTTTGGAAGAATGCTGCACAGTGTACAAGTACAGATAAAAGTACAAATTGTAAAGATGCATACTCCTCCAATGTCTTCTATACACAATTTTAAAGTAAAACATGTACAGTCCCTCATAATTTAAATAATAAACGTCAATAAATCTCGTTGCTTGTCTTGACGGCGTGGCTTCAAGCCAAACTTTCCAAAGTGGTCCGTGGTTTGAATATCAAACAATCGCAGATTGCAATCGGACCAGTATTTACACAAACAACTTTAAACTATAACTTTCTGTAGAGATAGAGAAATAGTATCACACCTTTTTTCTCTGAAGAGGTTGATAAAGAAGTACCATACCAGTAGTTTGGCTTTTGGAATGGTGTCCGCCACTTCTGGATTCCACTTACTGCTTACCATCAGGCAGAGTGCAGTGGAGTCACTTTGGTAGGCTAATATAAAAAAAAAAAAAATTGGTATAATACCATCATTTCGCAGATTTTTAAGTCCCATGTAACAGTGCCAGAGCCTGCTGACATTTACCGGGTTCTAGAATATCGCGTCATACCCTATATTAATTTACACCACGCAGTCTGGGGTTCGAACCATACTATTGAATGAATCACCGAGGCATAGACAAGAAAACTAGACGATATTAAGACCTACGTGTCTGACTTTGACCCGAGAACAAATAGTACCTTTGACCTTGAGTAAACACGTTACGAGGTGTGAACTATGCGTCAATGCATAAAAATGACAGTTACACAACATAGGTATTCATATTTAATCTTCTTCTTCTTCTTCTCCTTTTTTTTGGCAACAGAGCCGACGATTGTGTCAGCTATTTCTGCCAGCGTCAAGTTTAGAATAATATTCTTGTTGATGATATTAATGGTATATTACAATGATAAAAAATAGAAAAAATGTGGATGAAATTAAATGACCTTCATATTTAATCAATTACATAATATTTTAACAGCTTCAGGTAAAGTGCAAAACTCTACATTCGAAACAGAGACGTCAAAAAAAAATTAAAAAAAAATAAAGTTTGAATGTACGAATTCAAAACAATGCATAATTATTATCATCATTATATAGACAACGATAAATTGAAAATCAATATTTTATTTATTGTATTTGCTAATCTTACAAAGTAAATGACGAGACCCTTTGACAGTGAAACTGACTACTTTTAATTAAATTACATAAATTCAAATCACGGTTTAGCGCGCGATTCGGCGCATGCGAAGTGCGAACTAATCCACCAATCTCAATTCGCGATCGCGGGTTAATGACCTTCGGGTTTCCACTGACCAATGTCCGGTCATGGTCCCGTCTTGACATTGCAAGTTCCATTTATGATTTTTTAAATGCCAACAATGTTTTTTTAATCTCTATTCTTAACGATAGTATCAGGCACGACGTTTTGTTTGTGGTGACACTGGTAACGAATATTATTAAACCTAAAAAATATAGTTCTTTTTCTTAGTTATAATAATTTATTATAATGACAAATTTTATGTTTTTTATTTTTTAATCTTTGTATAAAATAATTCGCAATTGTATTTCATTACTATTATTTCAATTAATCATTAAACTATTTTTATTCAATATTGTTAATTTTAATTTAATTAATATTGATGTGTAGATATTTAAAAAGCATGTTGTGTTTATCTATAATTAGTTTTACAATAGGCTAACTTTCAGCAATTGTAATTAAGCATGAAATGTTGTAACAACTGTTGATAAACCTAATAAAATAAATAAATAAATAAATAAATAAATAGTTAAGTTAAAAGTACCGACGGCAATCAATTATCGTTCAGATCTGAGGTATCCCAAGAGGTGATAAAATATTAGAACTAAAGTAGACGTTCGTAAAAAATCTAAAAGGTAATAAAAATTGCGCGGCAAAATTGGTAGATACCTGTATACCTACTTACTTAAATATGTATATCTAAAAAATATCATTATTAACGACAAGCTTGATTCGTACTTACAGCAAAAGCATATTCATCTATGATAGTTACTTTATTAATTAAAAAAACTAACAGGCAGCGATACTACAGGAACAAGCCCATTCTCGAATTAAATTAATCTTTACCGACAAACTTATGCAATATATCATGTTGATTTATGCATGATATAAAAACATGGTCTGCTTAATTAATTAATTTATTATTTATACTAATTAACATAAATACATTAAACTAAGGTATTATTACATCACGTTTCCTGAGTACGAGGATAATGTACACACAGCGCAGTTATAATTTAAAATTTTAGGCGTAGGTGTGTAAAATTCGACCTATATTTTTTTATCATTCCGCAGGTGTTTTATAATGCGGCTATGAAAGAAAGAAAGATAGGCAGCAACGTTTCCTACGCTCTCCAATTCGTCACATAACCGTGAATCAGCCATCACTTAAAAACTGAATAAAGATGTATAGGAACCATAAATGGATTGACAGTAATAAAAATCAGTATAAACAATAGGAAACATCCGACACGTGAACAAGTTATATCACAAATCTATTATTACCAGTGGTATATAAATAACTATTGCGTGATAGTACCGTTTATGCCATATTATTACTGCACTACGTGTCCATCCATATATTATTATCTGTATTTTATGATGAACTACCATTTTGCGGCGCGGATTCACCCGCGTCTTTGCTTACTGCTCTGCTCATGTCGCCAGTAGCGTGATGTTATATAGCCTATAACCTTCCTCAGAAACTAGGCTATCATACATAAAAAATAATATTGAAATCCGTCTCGTAGTTCCCGAGATTAGCGCGTTCAAAAAAAACAAACAAACTCTTCTACTTTATAATAGTATTTACTAGCTTTCCACGGCGCGGTTTCACCCGCGTCTTTGCTTACTGCTTTGCTTCCGTCGCTAGTAGCGTGATGTTATATAGATAACTGAGCTATCAAATGCAAAAAGATATTTTTAAATCCAACCGGTAGTTCCAGAGGTAATCGCGTTCAAACAAACAAACTCATCCGCTTTTATAATAGTATATATACATAAAAAGTACTATAAATCTTTCAATAGTTACAATGAAATACCTCTCATGCTCATGTACACGTTCATATCCAGTAGCACAATCATAATAACTTATAATCATTCAATTAAAGATCAAATTGATTTATTATTATTGCGTTATCAAGACGCCTAAGCAATATAATATAGCATTTTAGAGTGGTGACCTTGGATTTCCACAAACCTCAGACACCTCTTCCAGTTGTTATAAAATACCAACATTACATGGCTATTACAAGCAAAGTACATTCTCAGCTAGGTAAACTAATAAAAACAAACGAGCGTCACACGCGGTGAGTTCAAATCTTAGAAAGTGATGCGCTCCACGTACTCTCGCTTATTCGTGATATAAAGCAATTATTTCTAATCTATGTAAATAATATATTGACAAGCTAACATTAAATACATGTTTTCACTATTTACATCGGTAATGAAAGCGAGATCAATAAACTTTTCAAACAAAAGCCCCTGGCATTGAATCCATGTATGTGCAGCAGTCATCTTTTAAAATCAGATGAGCCGTTAACTTGTCTGGCATCGTAAGCACTAGAAAAATAAGGCAACATTTAAAGGGACAAACAGCAAATATTTAATAAATTTAATAGATAAGGCGGTCACTTAGTAGCGTAGCTTTAAGTTCTAAAAGCGACAAATAATGGGCTAAATATATCCACCAATATGTGTTTGTTAGTTCTAAACTGTATATTCGTGCGCTCCTCTTCCATAGTTAGACTATTCCCTAATTCATATTATTGTTGCGACGATTACCTATGCTAGAACGTTCGCAAATACTTACCTACTCGTGTACGACGAATACCCAAGCTCTAGAACGTTCGCAAGTACCTACCTACTCGTGTACGACAAATACCTACGCTCTAGAACATTCGCAAGTACCTACCTACACGTATACGACAAATACCTACGCTAGAACGTTTGCATGTACCTACCTACACGTATAACAATAGATCATCGACGGTAGGCATACCTACGCGTCGCAGCTAAGTACCTACACTCATTGTTCTGTTTTCGAGAATTGTCGGCATCTTTGTAGTAATAACTGGAAGGTTCTAGAAATCTATTGAATGACTATAAAAAGGATTCGAACGTCGGCACTTCGTTCAGTTGTGAATACAGCGATCTCGAGCGAACATCTAAGTGATACGGAAGTTTACGAAGAGCGATATACGAAGCGTGATAGTGCAGTATAAGTGTTTTTTTTGCTTTATTTTGGTACTGTCAGAGTATTGTGTGAGTCTTAAATAAACTCATCATCGCGTAACTGGCATTTTACATCGAACCCCCATCCTGACACGTAACAATTGGTGACAGAAGTGAGAATGCCAGTCACACCACGCGACGAGGGAGTACGAACTCGACGACAGGCGGCGGTAGACGAAACTCGTGAACCATCGATTATGGCCGATACTGAAGAGTCTAGCAGCAGTATTCAGTGATCCGAGCACTTCTGCGGCGTCAACAGGTATGGGCTCTGGCTTCGACATGTCGTCCCTTTTAGCCGTTATACAGGAGGGTCAACGCCAAGCTGAAGAGCGCCAACGCCAAGCAGAAGAGCGCCAACGCCAAGCTGAAGAACGGCAACGTCAAGCCATGGAGGATTTGAAGGAAGGCCAACGCCAAGCTTTTCTAGACCTTAAGGAAGGTCAACTGCAAGCCACAGACGGACAACGCCAGGCTATCCGTGACCTTCAAGAAATGATGGACTCTAAGTGGGAAGGGTTCAGTACCGTCATCAGTACTTTACAAGAAGAAGTTGAAGTGGTAAAAAAACGTACCAGCAAATATTATGAAATTCTCGATTATGTCCAAACCACCATGAACCATCATGACAAAATGATTAAAGAGCTCCAGAAGACTAAGGTCCTTTATTCAAGTAGTTCGCCTGTGGCCGCGGCAGTCACTTCCGGAGGTCCCAAGTTTAAACTTCCCTCCTTTGACGGCTCGTCTTCCTGGACGGCCTTTCGACACCAGTTCGAAGTAGTTGCCAAAGGAAATGGATGGGAAGATGATCACGCACTGACGGCGCTTACTTTGGCACTAAGAGGGGATGCACTGCTGATCCTAGAGAACTTACCTGCTGACCGGCGAAACTTAGATGCACTCCTTAAGGCATTGGAAGCTCGATTTGGCGATAAGCACCTGGAGCATGTTTATCGAGCTCAGCTGAAGGATCGAACTCAGAAGTCGAGTGAGGGACTTCAACAATGGGCTGCTGAAATTGAACGCCTGGTACGACGAGCCTATGCCTCCAGTACATCATCTGTGGACCCGACAGTGGTGCAAGCTTTTGTGGATGGTATAAGAGACCTTGAGGTCAGAGCAACTGTTCGGTTGGCACACCATACAAGTTTAGATGCGGCCTTAGCACATGCCCTTGAGGTGGAAGCTGTGCGAAATGACTACAAGTCGCATAAAGTACGGGAAGTTGTTGCAGCTGTTAGACCAAGGGGTGAGCCTATATGCTACGGATGCGGCAAGCGAGGACATATCCGAATTAACTGTCCGGCCCAGAGAGGAAGTAGAACGGTGTCAACCACTACTCAGGTTGACGCTAGTCAAGATTCGTTAAACTAATCGGAGCCAGGGCCGCGGGGCGGGCACTGGCTGGGTTACGTCAAGCCCCCACAGTGCAAGTATCACAGGCATGTGACGGCAATAGCCTGGTAACAGCTGGAGAAATAAATGGTAAACCTGTTCGCCTTACGATAGATACGGGCGCGTCGAAGACCATCGTACGACCAGAACTTCTGCGGCGAACAATTCAGTGGGAAGACGCACGACCATCTTGCAAATTGCAAACAGCGACTGGCCAGCCAGTGACCGTCCTCGGAGCTACAGATGTGAAAATCAAACTAGGAGAGAAGATTTATCATCAAACTGTTTTGGTGGCGAGCATAACGGATGACTGCATTATCGGCTTAGACTTCCTACGAATGCAGCAGTGCGTTGTCGATATTGCTAAAGGTGTTCTAAGCTTCCCAGATCAAGAAGTCTTTCTGGAAGGCTGTTCTTCGATAGCGGTCTACAGTGCCAAAACGGTAACCTTGGCACCGAGGTCAGAAACCTTAGTCGACGTAAGGTTCCCTGAGGGTGTGACTGCTGATCGCTGCGTCATAGTGGCAGATCCTGGGCACCATACCAGTCGAATCACAGCCAGAACTTTAGTTATGACTAGAAGTGGGGCAAAAGTTAAAGTTGCCAACCTTAGCAATTCGGCGATGTTATTAAGGAAGAACGCGATCGTTGGACGATGTGAGGCTGTGAGCAGTCTGAGGAAGATCCAAGAGAACGTCCAGACTGCCTCTTCGGCAAACCATATGGGCCCGTTATTAGAGACCACGAAGAAAAGTTTGTCACCCAACGAATATCGGGAAGCAGAGAAGCTGCTGCTGGACTACAAGGACATTTTCACCAAAGAAGAAAACGACCTTGGAAGAACGGGGTTAGTGAAACACCCGATCGACACAGGTGCTACACAGCCTATTAAACAAAGACCTAGACGAGTGCCACTAGCAAAAGAACAAGAAGTAGCCGAGCTGATTGGGAATATGGCACGAACCAAGATCATAGAGCCATCATCCAGCCCATGGTCTTCACCGGTGGTACTCGTGAAAAAGAAAGATGGTAGTACCAGGTTTTGTGTAGACTACAGGATGCTGAATAACGTGACCAAGAAAGACAGCTATCCTTTGCCCCGGATTGACGACACTTTGGACATGCTTGGAGGCATGAAGTGGTTCTCTACGGTAGATCTGAAAAGTGGCTACTGGCAAGTGGAACTTCGGCCAGAAGATAAGGAGAAGACTGCATTTACCACCGGTACTGGCAAAGGCCTGTGGCAGTTCCGGGTAATGCCATTTGGATTGTGTAATGCACCAGCTACGTTCGAAAGGCTTATGGAACGCGTACTAGTGGGTCTTTTGGGAGATGCCTGTCTGGTGTACTTAGATGACGTAATAGTTATGGGACGCAGTTTCACGGAACATCGCAGGAATCTTGAGAAAGTTTTTAAGAGATTTCGTGAATCAAATTTGAAACTTAACCCGAAGAAGTGCGCCTTTTTCAAGAAAGAAGTTTCGTTCTTAGGCCATATTATTTCGGATAGAGGTGTTCGAACGGACCCAGACAAAATAAAAGCGGTGCAAGAATGGCCTGTACCAAAAACTAAAACCGAAGTAAGAGCTTTCCTGGGCCTCAGTGCTTACTACCGGCGTTTTGTGAAGAACTTCTCTGAAATAGCTAAGCCATTACACCACCTTACAGAAGAAAAGAGGAACTTCGTTTGGGACTCGGATTGTCAACGTGCGTTTACACGACTCAAAGAGTTGCTGTGTTCAGCTCCAGTCCTGTGCTACCCTAATAGAGAAGGCAGATTTATTGTGGACACAGACGCCAGCAATACTGGAATCGGAGGTGTGTTATCTCAGGAGCAAAATGGACAGCAAGTGGTCATCGCCTACTTCAGCAAGTCTCTATCAAAGCCTGAGAGAAACTACTGTGTAACTCGGCGTGAATTACTAGCAGTTGTGAAGACCTTACAACATTTTAATAAATACTTGCTGGGAAGAAAGTTCACACTACGAACAGATCATGCGGCACTGAAGTGGCTACTCCAGTTTAAGAATCCTGAAGGCCAAGTCGCGAGATGGATCGAACAACTACAGGAGTACAACTTTGTAATAGAACACCGCAGTGGAAGGATTCACTCCAATGCTGATGCCTTATCGCGACGTCCATGCTCCCAGGATTGTAAACACTGTTTGAAGCATGAGTCCAAGGAGGTAGTGAAAATTGTCAAGACTCAGGGGACCGATGAATCCTGGGACAAACACGAAGTCAGTAAGACACAGAAAGAGGACAGAGATCTTAAATTGATAATAGACTGGAAGGCTCAGGGTCGGAAACCAAAATGGCAGGACGTATCAGCCGCAAGCCCAATTACGAAGGCCTACTGGGCTCAGTGGGACAGTCTGAGTTTGGAACAAGGCGTGCTATATAGAAAGTGGGAATCACCTGACGGGAAGGACCAAGTTCTACAGATGGTGATCCCGAGAAACAAAGTTGCACCTGTTCTGCGCTTAGTGCATGATGGTGCATCAGGTGGTCATCTTGGTGTGAAGAAGACTTTGGTGAAGGTGAGAGAACGCTTCTACTGGGTACGCTGTCGGGAAGACATCGAGGAGTGGTGCAGAAAGTGCTCTACGTGCGCTTCGGTAAAAGGACCTCGTACTAGATCAAGAGGCAAGCTACAGCTGTACAGTGTCGGGGCCCCATGGGAGAGGATTGCCATTGACGTAGCTGGACCATTTCCCGTGACAGAAGACGGCAACCGCTATATAGTAGTAGTCCAAGATTACTTCACCAAATGGCCTGAAGTGTTTGCGACACCAAACCAAGAGGCTCAGACCGTGGCTAAAAAGTTGATCCAGGAAGTAGTGTGTCGATTTGGTGTGCCGTTGGAACTGCATAGTGACCAGGGAAGAAATTTCGAGTCAGCCCTATTTCAAGAGATGTGTAATTTACTCGGCATACATAAAACACGGACAACACCAGCGCACCCGCAGTCTGACGGCATGGTAGAACGGTTCAACCAGACATTGGAAAACCATCTGGCCAAGGTTGTCGAAGACCATCAACGAGACTGGGACCGTTACATTCCACTCTTCCTGCTATCATATCGGTCCGCGGTTCATGACACTACAGGATTTACGCCGGCCAAAGTCAACTTTGGAAGAGAGATACGCCTACCAGTAGACTTGATTACCGGAACACCTCCTGATACGCCAAAGCCGACAGTAGAATACGTCGCAAACTTGCAGGCACAGATGGATAAGACACATGATCTAGTGCGAGATAACAACCTCAAGGCTTGTGAGAAGATGAAAAATCGTTATGACAGGAAAGCAAGTAATCATGGTTTCGAGGAAGGCACGCTCGTGTGGTTACATAATCCTCTCAGGAAAATCGGCAAGTCACCGAAACTACAGGCCCGCTGGGAGGGTCCCTATAAAGTGATCACAAGGATCAATGACGTGACCTATCGCATAAGACAGGGCGATAGAAAGAAGCCGAAGATCGTCCACATCGATCGACTAGCACCCTATCACGGTTCTAACGCTGCTCGGGACGAGCATGATTAAGAGGGGGGCAATGTTGCGACGATTACCTATGCTAGAACGTTCGCAAATACTTACCTACTCGTGTACGACGAATACCCAAGCTCTAGAACGTTCGCAAGTACCTACCTACTCGTGTACGACAAATACCTACGCTCTAGAACATTCGCAAGTACCTACCTACACGTATACGACAAATACCTACGCTAGAACGTTTGCATGTACCTACCTACACGTATAACAATAGATCATCGACGGTAGGCATACCTACGCGTCGCAGCTAAGTACCTACACTCATTGTTCTGTTTTCGAGAATTGTCGGCATCTTTGTAGTAATAACTGGAAGGTTCTAGAAATCTATTGAATGACTATAAAAAGGATTCGAACGTCGGCACTTCGTTCAGTTGTGAATACAGCGATCTCGAGCGAACATCTAAGTGATACGGAAGTTTACGAAGAGCGATATACGAAGCGTGATAGTGCAGTATAAGTGTTTTTTTGCTTTATTTTGGTACTGTCAGAGTATTGTGTGAGTCTTAAATAAACTCATCATCGCGTAACTGGCATTTTACATCGAACCCCCATCCTGACACGTAACATTATTTATCTTTGGTATACATATATTGTTACTACAATATAAAAATATACTAGTTCGTCAAACAAGCGCTTGGCGATAAATCCTACACATATTTAGTGTCTAAAGACACCTGTTCGACAGGCCTGTTGGTCTAGTGGTCAGTGACCCTGACCGCTAAGCCGGAGGTCGTCGGTTCGATTCCCACCCAGGACAAATCTTTGTGTGATGAGCATGATTGTTTGTTCTGTGTCTGGGTGTAATTTATCTATAATATGTATGTATTTACAAAAAAAAAAAAAAAGTAGTAGGTATATCAGTTGTTTAGTACCCATAACACAAGCAAATATAATTGCTTAATTTGGGGCTAGATGGCGCTGAGTGAAAAAAAAAAAAAAAGAAACAGCTTTCTCCATTTCAAAGAAAAGCCAAGAATATGTAGACAATGTTGTGTACATTATTTACTGTTTACTCAAGTCATTCATTACATAGATCTGGGGGATCAGACCGGAATAACTCAGCAAAATATATAGTATACTATTATATAAAGCGGAAGTTTGTTTTTTTGTTTGTTTGAACGCGCTAATCTCTGGAACTACCAGTCGGTTTTGAATAATTATTTTTGCGTATGATAGCCTAGTTCTCGAGGAAGGTTATAGGCTATGTAACATCACGCTATTGGCGACGGGAGCAGAGAAGTAAGCTAAGACGCGGATGAAACCGCGCCGCGGCAAGCTAGTAGCAAACAAAACTTACCTTACCTACCTACCTACGAATTATTCAGCAAAAACGTCACTACACTCAATATCGACCACAATACCTCACCTCACCGATACAGGCATATACCGCGTCAAGGATTACGTACGTCCATCTGATTGGCAGTAAAAGCCGATAACATCAATGCATTTACTTATACACAAGTACCACGTTGCACTGTGTTAATAAATGGCCAACATGGGGTTAAAATAAAAAAAAAACCGTGAATCATATATCATAACTTTACTTCTTTTTTATTCGAAGATAACACTCACGTCTGCTTACCATCAGGCGGGCCGTATGCTTGTTTGTCACCTTAGTCGTATAAAAAAAAAAAAAAACGTTGCCAGCTATGTTATTTCCTATGTAATATGAGACGAGCCTGTTGCCAATTCCATACTCAGGGCTATTATAGAGAAGTTTTCAACAGAAAAATCCAATATACCTTACTTAACCAAAGGGTCGAATAACTTATCGCCGAGGTAGTCTCTCAGAATCAAAGGAAAATCGTCATTGACGTGTGATGATGTAATGTGCGTGACGGACTGAGGAATATGCAAACAAGGTCATGATGGTATTTGTTTTCTTTATGTTTTTGAGTGATCTGTGGGTCATGTCATGAAGCGCTACTTGAAGTGATTGAACTAACTTGACACGGTTTATTTTAATTGATGTTGGACCTAAGTATAATGTTGAGTTAACTACGTCTGTTAGATCTTATAACAATACGAAAGAACCTAGCAATGTTGATTTTCATAAAAAACTAAATACTTATATATTTATTGGTTTTTTAACGTTAATTGTTTTCTTTTGGCGGTAACTTACTGCGGGCACAGGATATGAAACCCTTTTTAGTGCCTTAATTTAAAACTCATTACTGTTTAACACCTTAATTACTTACAATAAATACAATTCATATTTACGAGTCTATTCTGACTCCTCACGATTATGATGACAAATTGGAACACTTGAACAAACTTATTTAGCGTTGCCAGGATAAAGCCGGACATAGTAAGGCTTTTTGAATGCGTGTCCGGTCAAATTCGGGTCAATTTGGCTTTTGTACGGCTTTTTACGTTTGACCAGCCACTTAAAATTTAAGAAGATTGATGTTTAATGATAAAAAAATCCTGGTTTTACATACAATAATTGAGGATGAGCGGTCTTTTAACGCAAATATCTGATCAAACTGTCTGGAAAGTCCGGCTATTTAGTTTGATGATCTAGCAACCCTGAACATATTGATGACAAATCGGGATCGTGACCAGTCGGGACGGACCCATAAAAAAGCGACAGCCTCAAATCAAAACATAATTAAATTAATATGATAGGCGGAATACATTAACACATTAATTAAATCTAGGCGTAGATCATAGTCGTGACTTTCGCACTTATGATATCCAACGGTAGCTAAAGTACGACCTGTCGCTACAATGTTATTCGAAACTACGTACGGGACCCAAAGTACATACCTATCTATATTTTTTTTATTAAGAGCCAACAAAAAACTAAATGTTTGTACAAGTTTTTTTTATAGGGGCATAAATAAAGATGTTGGTGTTCGATGACGCACATATTTCAATTCATATCATATTTTGCCTAACATAATGTAAAATCAGAATAACACTTGTAATTCTAATATACATGTAAAGAAAGGCCATAGCTTGAATTTACGCTTTTGGGCCATTCCTAAATTTCAGGTGTTTGTTTGTTTTTGTTTTAAATCACTTTTCAAGTTTTAACTTATAGTAGAACAGAAACGTATCGGAGTTTTCATCTTGTTTTAATTGCAAAGAAAATAAGTATTGCATAATGTTATTTATTGCTTTTAAGGGAAGCTTGACTAAAAATCCATACTAATATTATAAATGCGAAAGTTACTCTGTCTGTCTGTTACGCTTTCACGACTAAACTACTGAACCCATTTTGATGAAATTTGGAATAGAGATAGAATAGACCTTGGGAAACAATATAGGCTATCTTTTATCGCGAAAAAATCGCTTGAAGTGTTTGAAATAGGAGATGAAAGATTGTATGAAAAATGCGATAACCGAGATTAACACGCGCGGATCTGCGGGAAACAGCTAGTATAGCATAAGTAAGGATTGCAGCCCCGGCTTATTATCGCTACAAACAAAACAAAGATGAATGGTACCTGTATCTTGTGGTGACAGTAGAAAGTGTCGGTTTGCGGTCACGCTTCAGTGTCCCCATGTGATAACCAACTGTTTTCTATTCATATCGCTTTACTTGTCTTATGTACGGATAATATTTGCTCTTTATCCTTGGTGTCGAAGTTTTTTAGTATTTGAAGCACTTGAAGTAATGATAGCGTGATAAATGTAAAATAATTTATTTATATTAAATAATAACATGCAAAGAGTTTTTATTGTTTCATTTTATTTAGTTGATGCACTGATTGAATTCAGATTACTACATTAAGGTGAAAGATGAACGAGAAGCCCATCTGATGGTAGTAGGTACCTACTACCATCCACTGTCCGTGTATAGGTAGTTGACTGTATTCTAAATTTAGCCGAATATTTTTTTCTTTCTTTATAAGTAGCCCGTGACTGAATCTTTTTACTGCCAATGCACTGCTTTACTTGATCCTAACTGGAAAATCTCTACCTACCAGCAGAAACACTACACTATCCAAGTAGTAGATACTGTTACTACGCGCTGCCGTGTTCGTGTTTATATAATCCTATTAATATTTCTTCAGCAACTACATTACGTCATTACGTCAAATTTTCCCCAGCAAATAAAACTACAGCCTAACTTTGGATGCGAGTTGGACGTAGCCTAATGAGGTACTATGACTAGTCGCTGTTATGAAAGCCGAAGCCGAGGGGAGTGAGTAAGCATCTAGTTGCACGATTTATACTTTGTACTAGGGTTGTACTTATAACTGTAACAATAATGAGTCACAGGAAGATTGTCAGATTTTGAAAATATAAAGGTTTGAGAGTGCCAAAGGCTCTTTCCTCCCTTTCCTTTTCCACACCCTCCCTCAGTCCTTTCACCTACCCCAATCTTTCACGGTAGGCAGCGACTTTGCAGAGTCCTGGCATTGCAGAAGCAATTCTAGGGACTCTGAGTCATCCATGAGCGACAGTTACCACTTTCACGTGGGCTGTTTCCCCGCCTGTCACGATCGGCAATAAAAAAAAGGACTCAGTTTAGAACTTTAAAGATTTTTTGCTCCACAGAAGGTCAAAATGCCGATTCTATTACAGAGAAGGCATGAGTATTGATCGCCAGGCTTGCTCAAGACGGACTTTTTAATAATTATGTACAGTCCAGATTTACTCACGTCGTTTTCCAGTTTTCCTTCACTGTAAGTCAGTAATGTCCAATTTATGTATATAGGTACATAATTTATATTAGAATGACTTACTTTTCTTTGACGCAAAACATCCTTCACGAAGCATGCCAACATGCCAACCCTAAATAAATCAACTCGTTACGAAGGGTCGTTCGCCCTTGACCTCGTAAGATGGAGTTCTATTTGACTTATAGATTGCTATAATACCCACGAAGTCGCTGTACTTATCCAGATATACACTCCTTAATCGCAAAGACTACGTTGGAATAGATATCATGTACCTACTGTACTTGCTACGATATAAACTGTGTACACCTTCAATACTCGAGGGCATAATACATAGGGCGTTTTAATTTGTAATTCAGATTATAGGGTTTTCTTTTCACTTGAACTGAATGTTTGTTACATAATCCAATAGTCATTATATTAGATGGTGTAAAACCGCTCACTTGATGATGGACATTGCTTAAGAACCCTTGACACAGTTTTCAAGGGTTGCCCTGCTGCATGGCAGCATACATCTTTTTGGCAAAGGCGTGTTCAAAGCTGTCAAGAGTTAAGTTAATAATAACAAACATGAAATTAACTAACACGTAGTTCACCCACACTCTAAACAAATATTTATAAAACACAAAAAGTTCGCCACTGAGGCAGTTAAATTAAGTAATCAATGTATTTGATAACATCATCAATCTTTTTTATTACTGTGACGCTGAAGAATGATGATGTTCATAGTTTTTATCGTAATACTGTTGAGATTAACTAAGATATCTAACTAATAGCAACATTAGCTATTGAATAGACACGGTTAAAGAAAACTAGATGGTTTTCTAATACAGAGGCTTATACCCTACGTCAAGATGACAAACAAAAAGGGACAAACCCGTAAGACAAATTTACGCATGTGGACTATATAGAAAAAGACAAAGCACTTCATAGTTTCGTCACTACTTTTTGTTCTTTAGTAAGACAGGCTGTATTAAAATGCATAAAAGATTTTAAAGGTCACATGCCCGTCGCGTCTTTTAAAACAGTCTCAACCAAAACATAAAAATATGGACTACTTATCGACCGCAGACGAAACCTAATGTAATATTCAAGACATATCTATTGTGTTCGAGTTTCAATGTCAGACAACTCGCTAGAGTTTAGGTAAGTATAGCGTAACACGTCACTGTGAAAATAAGTAATGAAATGTAAAGATATAGGTATATGTGGAGCGACAAACGACAACGCACGAAATGATATTTTTTTTTTTTTTTTTTACGGGACAATCCCACCCACATGCCCATCACTGTGACTCCTGTAAGCCAGGATTAACAGTGATATCCAAGAAAAAACACCGAGCTTTGACACTCGGGAGTCCCGGGGACTGCTAAACCTACTGTCTTGGACCCCGCAACGAATTTAATCAGAAGTAAGAGGAGGAGTTGGAAATAAAATGTCCACTTCCCTCCATTGCAAAGCGGGCGACAAATTTAATCTGTATAGGATTATGACCTATTAAAAGAGAGCACCACGGACACGTAATATTAAGGGACCTATGTGAGCTATATCTGATTCCAGTAATATGTATGACAGAAACGCTTAAACGCACGGAAATTCACCCTAGATGACACAAGATCCTCATAATAAACTGGTCCTGATGTAACTTGTAAACTATTTAACATTATTTCGCGGTCTTTACGCCAAAGACTACACTCCCAAAGAATGTGATGAGCAGACTGTTCTTGATTGGAACACTGACAACTCGGCGAATCAACTAACTTAAACGAAAATAGTTTGCTCTTAAAGTTACCATGACCCGTAAGAAATTGGGCGACACAGTGATCTACCTCTATCCATGTTCCTTCCAACCGCTTTACAACTGATGGAAAAAACTGGTACAGGTGGCGCCCCTTAGTTGAAGTATCCCAGCGCTGCTGCCATTCGCCTATAAGACTCCTATAAACTTCATTTTCTTCTTTAAATAATCTAATGATTTTCTGGCGATCGCGCGATTGTAAGAAGTCACTATTCATGCCTTCGTGAGTTGTATAATACATAGCCGCTCGTCTCTGAACCTCAAGATCAACCGGAAGAACACCTGCCAGTACTGGCAAAGCCTCAGTGCTAACTGTCCTATATGCCTTACACAGAAATATTAACGCAAGACGTTGACTTTGAAGCAATTTGCGCCTTACAGCACCTATAGTTGCCCTATCAGCCCATACAGGCGCCCCATAACACATACTTCCTAAATAAGTAGCACTATAAATTGTTTTAAGAGTATTAAAAGAAAGACCCCATGTTGTTGTTGATATTCTAGTTAAAGCGTAAAAACTATTTTTAGATTTTTCCCCAATTGTAGTGATGTGATTAACAAATGAAAAGTTTCTTTCTAATATGAATCCTAAGTAACAAACTGAATCCCTACTTTTAATGCTAATATTATTAAATTTTATTCGAGGTGGTGTTTTCAGATTTCCTTTTAAAAGAAGCTGAAAAGTTTTGTGAGGAGCGAACAATAATCGGTTACGTTTTCCCCAGTCAGAGACTAGACGTAAACATTTATTCGCTAAATCCTCTAATCCAGCCCTGGTATTAGATTGTATAAGTAACAGGCCATCGTCAGCATATCCAGTTAATGTACAGCCAGTTGGTAATGGCAATGAAAGGAAATCATCAAACCCTAAGTTCCAAAGATACGGCCCTAGCACTGATCCCTGAGGACATCCCATAGTCAGTGGCTTCGACACAGCATGGTGACCAAGTTTTAGCTTAGCTGTGCCATGCATAAAATATGTATAAATTAGCGAATATATGTTACTAAAACAACCTCGTGATTTTAATTTCATAAGTAATATTGGCCACCATGCGTTATCGAAGGCACCAGAAATATCTAAGAAAATACCTATCACGTATTGACAAACAGATTTAGTAACAGTTTCCCTAACAGATATAACTGCATCGACTGTTGATCTACCTATTGTAAAGCCAAATTGGTTATCACTAAATTTTACCCCTCCCGGTATAAGCCTAGGAACTACGAGACGTTCTAACAATTTTCCTAATGATGGTAGTAACGTAATTGGTCTATATGACTTAGGGTCGTCTGGTGGCTTGTTGCCACTCTTTGGTATTATTCTAATATACCCACTACGCCAAATACTAGGAAATACACCCTCCCCAATACACCGCCTAAACACACACAGAATTGCATCCCCAGAGATCCTACACGCCTCCTTAATCATTTTATTTGAAATCTTATCATCACCTGAAGCTTTGTTAAGTGGCAGAGATCTAACAATATTAATAAACTCGTCAGTTGATGGTAGGTCTGACATAGGCGACACAGGCGGTACAGCAGCCCATTGTCTGATCTCTTGGTGATACTCAGTGTCGTCCTCCGGCCGATCGTCAGGTATAAGAGTATGCAAAAGATATTTAGTTGTTTCATCTATACCTATAGAATGAGCATTATTGATTTTTATGTTTCCTATGTAAGCAAGTTCAATAGATCTATTAGCTTTGAATTCATGATATATAGGTGACCATGGACCCTCTCTATCAAGCCTATCAACTATTTTACGCAACAAGTTACCTTTAGACTTTTCAACAGCAGCTCTATAACGTGACCTGGCAACCCTAAGAGCAATAAGCGCGTTGTTATAAGTATCGCCCGATATGTTACGTTTCTTAATGGTATTAACCTTTCTACGCGCCCTACGGAAACATCTACGAAGTTCAGCTAAATAATCATTCCACCAATCACATCTACGAGTGCTTGTGACAGATTTTCGGCCAAAAGCAACATCAGCGCAATAGGTAAAAGTATCTGATAAGATCTCAGCACTTTCTTGTGCAGACAGCTCGTTACGAGTGAAGTCTTTAGCATGCATACCAAAAAGAGTACCAAAAAGCTCCCAGTTTCCCCCTCTAGTTTTATATCTAAAGCTAGCAGCATTATCTTGAGGATCCCGCGCCACTCTAGTAGTGAATTCATACACGATTAAACGATGATCACTACACGACGCGTCCGGCAGAACGCGCCACCTATCAATACGAACGCCTCCACAAGAAAGTGTGACGTCAATAGAAGATTCGCCCATTGGGCTCCAGAAAGTAGGTGGTGCATCAGGGGTATTGTGTATGAATAGATTCATTTCTGCAATGAAATCTTCGACAGCACTGCGTCGATCCCTATCAGTTGCCCTATATTTGCCATACCATAGCGTAGATGACGCATTGACGTCGGCGCCAATGATAATTTTGTGGCCTGCAAGAGACCGCAAAACGTGGCGAAGATGATGTAGGTGAGGAGCGACAGGATGGGAGTATTGGAAGTAGCAGCTCACGACATAAACCCTGCAGGACGAGGATGTAACCTCCGCAACTGCACAGTGTGGCGTCATAAGATTAGACAATGACGTTACAGTAAAATTAGAACTCGATACGTATATCCCAGCTCGTGATCTGCCATTTAGCTGCACAATTTTCCTACGCAAATTAAAAAGTTGATATTGCTCCTGTACTAAAACAATGTCCAGCTTATGTTCCAAAACTAATCGATCTAACTCTGATGTTGCCACCCTATCGTTATGTAGATTCAACTGTCCTATAACAAGATTTGCCATTTCTAACTATTAGTTGTGAGTGTTGTGACTAACTGGTTTATTAGTAAGTAGTGCTTAAAATAAGTTGTTCTAGCTTAAGCTTATAAGTAAGACACTGTTGAGAGCCGCAACGATGATCGCTAGGTTTTTTAAATCTCTTACAGGCTATGCAACTAAACTTAAAATCTGGGGTGTTCTTGTTGGGACAAGCTCGAGTATCATGTTCCCCAGCACAATTTGCACAAGCAGGTGTTTTGCTTGTACAAAATTTAGATATATGGCCAAACTGCTGGCATTTCAAACAACGCACTATGTCAACGTCATCAATAAACCTACAAGTTGCCCAATCTATAAAAAGCTTATCTTTAGTAGTGGCCAGATGGTTCCTAACCGCAGGTTCTACTTCTAAGCCTATCCATTTACGACCATTATCTAATTTACGCCTACGAGTGATTCTAGTGCTCTTAACAAAATCCTCTTCCATAAGTGCCATTTCGTCTTTGATGTTTTGACGATATAAGGCAGTTATAAATGCCGAGTCCTCCATAGTAATTGGGACATCCTTAACAAGTATACGAGGCCTACGTCCTTTCGGTTTCTCCAAACGTAACCCTACAGATTTAATAGCATCTACGGACTGCAGTTTCTGTAGCTGCTTTTCAAAGCAGCTACAGAAACTGCAGTCGAAATGATATTATGGAAAGTCTGAAGGTGCACCAGTAACGGAACAGTTTTAAGGAATTCTTACAGAGCATGCATACATGGGTGCCGAGGTATGGAGACAGAGGAAGCCAAAGGAAATTATAAATGGATCACGAATGAAATAGGAGTGCGTGCGTTTCAATGAAGGCTGATAGAAGAGAATGGAAGAGAAAATGCGGCAACGTCAAGTAATATAAGACTAAAATAATGGATCACCAAAACATTCAAAAAATTTAATAATACCACTGACTACAGCTTGTCAGCGATATTATCGGACTATGTAGTTACGGAATATCTAATTGCACACTGAAAAATTGTTACAACCGAAGCAAATTCGCTGCAACACAAATCTAGATTTCGCTTTCGATATTTTGATACCATTTTTTAACGTACATAAAGACGTAATATTACTCAAGCGAAACTAATCAACGTATAATGAAAAGTGAGATTAATTTATACATTTTGTGTTGGATTATTTATTTTCTTCTTTTTTTGGCAGTCCAGCTGATTACTGGAGCGTGTTAAGTGTACGTTAGATGACGACAAATAAGATTGTTTGTGTTAAGAAAATTGTTGAGTCGGATGAGTGCCTTTTAGTATTCAACAAACATCGATGATCGTCAGTTTATTGTTGTTTTGACTTAAGAGCAATACACAACCTAGTACAAGCTCTGTAAAAAGCATTTATATGAATCATCCCGCATCTCCATGCGCTTTAAGAGAGTTTTGCTATTTCTATTAAAACATAACAAATTATTGACATACTTAGCTGTAAGTACGTCTATCTAAATTAAACGGGATTGTGTTGATTGCTCGACTTGTTATGTCAAAGTAAAGATAATACGTAGTATTAAGTACTAAAATTCTACCTTCTTGCTGTACCTAATCAATGGCAAGTTTTGCTTATTCTACCCATCAAATAATGACTCTTTTAGTGAGTCCATAAAATCTCCAAAATGTGCACATTAACTACAAACAATTATTCACGTTGCCACCATCAAATGGGCTCAGTACCGAGTCATCTATGTAGCAAAATGTCCAGCGACGCAAATTGACCAAGACGTGATAGGGAATATATGTATAGTGAAATTGGCGGTATCTGCATCACAGACCATAATTCAGTTCCTGCCGCAATATCTTTAGCATTTCGGATTCGTTCACGATAGTGTCAGTTCGCCTTGTCAGAGTTAATTGCCACTGCCATTCTTTGCTATTTGTTGGCTGTTGTATAATTGCTTTGCAGCTATGCATGTTATTAAAAAGAGTTATACGAAAGGAAAATAAAACGAAAAGTAACTGCAGAGAAAAGAAAGTGACATTGTTTTCCGTTAAAAAATTCTTAGTGCTCAATGTCAGCAATTGTGCATGTCTTGTTTACAGGAAAACCAAACATAGCTGAGGAAACTTTGGATTATACCTAAGCCTCTGTTAGATGGACCTGACCATGGCACTTTTTTACCAACAAACACGTTACGATGACAGTTTTGTGATTATACTTACGACGAATGTTATGAGTAGTCAAAAGCAAAAGGCTTCTTCAGTTGTGTGACGTGTTAGCATTTGGGGATAAGGTATCGACTATAGAACTTCTGATTAAGTCACCAGAATGTGTTTTTTAGTAAAAATTACCCTTTCAGTACTACGATAATAAGTATCTAAACGTTCGATCGAGAAGCAATGCGTCTATGAGAGTGTATTCTAAGAATGTTATTACTCGTAATTATTGTAATTGGCATCTCAGTAGCACGTTACAGTCTGCATTACTTCACGAAGCTTTATGTGGGAAACTACTACTACTGCCGCTATGAGGATGAAGGGCGTCAGTAACAGACACGTGTCACGGAAAAAACGTCACTACGGTATAAATTTAGCGCCTTATTTTTTTGCATTTTATAAGGCGGAGACGTTTTTTCTTACACAGGTAGAGTAGGTACAAGTTTGTCCAGATTGTTCTAAGTAAAAATACGAAGTCTTCAGCGTTTACTTTCACTGGAAACACTGAAATGATCATTTCAATACGACCTGAGTTTACTATTACGTAAGGGTTCACTTGCTCCTAAAACTACCAGTAAAAAGTTTATTGAATGTCTTGTGTACTTTCTGGATTACACCCTACAATGTTTGTGTTGTCATATTTACTGGGAAGTAATAGATGCCATATACGCATATGTATAACACATCTGGAGTAAGTGATTTTTGTAGTCTATGGACATGGCATGGCTGTGCATTGCAAAATCAGTCCAACTGCTCAAAATTATACAAAAACCCAATTTCCCCTCTTCCTCTTTCCTCACCTCCCTCATTCCCTTCCCCTAACCCCATTCCCAGACGCCCTAGTGGCGGCCACCATACCAGCAGTTTGAGACGATGGCTTTTGGTATAGTGGCCACCACTTGAAGATTCCACTGACTTCTTATAAGAAAGTTTACTATCTAAAATCTACGTTATTTAAAAAAGAAACCAACAGTGAACGTAACTATTCAATCCAAGATACGGAAAACGCCTTTATTATTTTATCAAAGCTCATATTTTCAAACTCAGATACATTACTGTTTCGTCGATATGTTGTGTTATTCCTCCGCGCCTCAGTTGTGCTATTCTTCCTTCGCATTATTATAGAATATACTTTAATCTCTGGTTATTTACATTATTCATCATGATACGTCAAAGGCGCCAGGCGTCGCGACGCCTCGTCGCCGAGATATCTAGGACATTGCACGTTCAATAAAATGTATCTATTGGCTAGCTTCCAGAGCTTTAACTTATGTTAGCTATGTGGGTTAAATAATTTGGTGTTATACACATATATGCACTTCGACTATGAACAACGCTGCCATTACCATTATGTTTACAAAAGTTAACATTTTTTGAGAAATGATTTATAAAATTTTAAGTTTTCATATGGTCCTAGGCTATTACTGCCACTGTCGGGTGAATGACTGTTCTCGTATAGAAAAGGCATGAGTATTGATCACGACGATCTTGCTGAAGGCAACTTTTTAAGTCTAGAATTTCTGTCAATATTTTCTATCAGCGTAAGCCAGTCCGAATGACCTAACTAAACAGAAGTGCCTTAACTACAAAATTATTACGATATCATGTTATTCAAGTGTTCTTTTTATTGACATTAAAACTAAAAACGCAGATAGAGAACTGAAAGTATCTTACGATGACTTGTTAATTAATTAATGGGGAAAGTGAAGAATGGATATGAAGGCATTGAACCGTTGAGAGAACATGGTAAATAGAGCGCAGTTGTTAGAGCTTGTGCCTTTGTAGTACAAAGATACTGATTTGTTCAACAATTCGCACCGATATTCCCTAAGTAAGTAAAATTTATGATAAGTAATTAAGTACATACAAAATGAAAATTTGTTGGATAAACGTAGGTATTCTATATATGATCGTTTTTCATATTTCGTTAATTTCAAGACGCTTTGGCTTATTTCGTAAAATAGGTAAGTAAATTTATCACAGTGTTATATTACTTTGGTAAATTAAATTATTACATCCTTGCTGATTTGTGTTTCCTTAGCATCGTTTCTGCAAAACTTAAAAACCTTGTCCATAGGTCATGAAAACCCCTCCTATTATTTGATTATTACTTTGCCAACTTTTACCAATTTATTTTCATTTTCACAAAAAACGCCGCGTGACGTCATATGACAGTAAGGTCAACACAATTAATATAATTAACATCAAGTAAGACTAGATAAAAGTCCCAGCATACTAACATGATTTAAATAATTTTTCCGTTAACTTACTGTGTTTCATGCAGGATTGTAGACAAACGTTACAACAATACTATAAACCTTAGGCTTAGTTGTGTGAGAATCCAATATTTTGAGAAGTTTTTGCCATAAACACGTTTGGCAGGGGTACTGGCGATTGCAAAGGCGACAATCTTATCAGAGTACGCTGCTACCCGTTCAGTTTGGAATCATTTTCTGCCGCCTAAAGCGTATCTACTAAACTGTTTTTGTAATCCAACAATAAAAAATTGGGAAATAAAACAAAAATGTAAATCAAATCACGTCGTTGACCGTTATCTGAACGATGTCAACGCACTTATACAAATACACCTATACAAATATTACACAACATAACATTGCGTAAAATTAATGTAAAATATACAATAACTTTATGAGTCAGATTCTGATGATAATAGCACAAAGGATTAGTCAGCCGCTTATAACCTACATCATACATAGTAAATAAACGTTAAGTGTGTGGTGTGAAAGTGGTTCATAGCAAGTAATAACAATTTGGTTGGATAAAACCAGCGCCAGCGAAAAGCTATTGTTACGACGATTACTTATTCTAGAACGTTCGCAAGTACCTACCTACTCGTGTACGACGAATACCTACGCTCTAGAACACTCGCAAGTACCTACCTACACGTATACGACAAATACCTACGCTAGAACGTTTGCATGTACCTACCTACACGTATAACAATAGACCATCGGCGGTAGGCATACCTACGCGTCGCAGCTAAGTACCTACACTCATTGTTCTGTTTTCGAGAATTGTCGGCATCTTTGTGGTAATAGCGGGAAGGTTCTAGAAATCTATTGAATGACTATAAAAAGGATTCGAACGTCGGCACTTCGTTCAGTTGTGAATACAGCGATCTCGAGCGAACATCTAAGTAATACGGAAGTTTACGAAGAGCGATATACGAAGCGTGATAGTGCAGTATAAGTGTTTATTGCTTTATTTTGGTACTGTCAGAGTATTGTGTGAGTCTCTAATAAACTCATCATCGCGTAACTGGCATTTTACATCGAACCCCATCCTGACACGTAACAATTGGTGACAGAAGTGAGAATGCCAGTCACACCACGCGACGAGGGAGTACGCACTCGACGACAGGCGGCGGTAGACGAAACTCGTGAACCATCGATTATGGCCGATACTGAAGAGTCTAGCGCAGCAGTAGTTAGTGATCCCGGCACTTCTGCGGCGTCGACGAGTATGGGCTCTGGCTTCGACATGTCGTCCCTTTTAGCCGTTATACAGGAGGGCCAACGCCAAGCTGAAGAGCGCCAACGCCAAGCTGAAGAACGGCAACGTCAAGTCATGGAGGAGTTGAAGGAAGGTCAACGCCAAGCTGAAGAGCGCCAACGCCAAGCTGAAGAGCGCCAACGCCAAGCTCTTCTAGACCTTAAGGAAGGTCAACTGCAAGCCGAAGACAGACAACGCCAGGCTATCCGAGAGGACCTTCGAGAAATGATGGACTCTAAGTTGGAAGGGTTCAGCACCGTCATCAGTACTCTTCAAGAAGACGTTGAAGTGATAAAAAAACGCACCAGCAAACATGATGAAATACTCGAAGATGTCCAGACCACCATGAACCATCATGACAAGATGATTAAAGAGCTCCAGAACACCAAGGTCCTTTATTCAAGTAATACGCCCGTGGCCGCGGCAGTCACTTCCGGAGGTCCCAAGTTTAAACTTCCCCCCTTTGACGGCTCGTCTTCCTGGACGGCCTTTCGACACCAGTTCGAAGTAGTTGCCAAAGGAAATGGGTGGGAAGATGATCACGCACTGACGGCGCTTACTTTGGCACTTAGAGGGGATGCACTGCTGATCCTAGAGAACTTACCTGCTGACCGACGAAACTTAGACGCACTCCTGAAGGCATTGGAAGCTCGATTTGGCGATAAGCACCTGGAGCATGTTTATCGAGCTCAGCTGAAGGATCGAACTCAGAAGTCGAGCGAGGGACTTCAACAATGGGCTGCTGAAATTGAACGTCTGGTACGACGAGCGTATGCCTCCAGTACATCATCTGTGGACCACATAGTTGTGCAAGCTTTCGTGGACGGCATAAGAGAGTTTGAGGTCAGAACAACTGTTCGGTTGGCACACCATACATCTTTAGAAGCGGCCTTAGCACATGCCCTTGAGGTGGAAGCTGTGCGAAACGACTACAAGTCGCATAAAGTACGGGAAGTTGTTGCAGCTGCTAGACCACGAGGTGAGCCTATGTGCTACGGATGCGGCAAGCGGGGCCATATCCGAATCAACTGTCCAGACCAGAGAAGAAGTAGAATGGTGTCAGCTACTACTCAGGTTGATGCTAGTCAAGATCCTCTACGTCAAGCCCCCACAGTGCAAGTATCACAGGCATGTGACGGTAATAGCCTGGTAACAGCTGGAGAAATCAATAGTAAACCTGTTCGCTTTACGATAGATACGGGCGCGTCGAAGACCATCGTACGACCAGAACTTCTGCGGCGAACAATTCAGTGGGAAGACGCACGACCATCTTGCAAATTGCAAACAGCGACTGGCCAGCCCGTGACCGTCCTCGGAGCTACAGATGTGAAGATCAAACTAGGAGAGAAGATTTATCATCAATCTGTTTTGGTGGCGAGCATAACGGATGACTGCATTATCGGCTTAGACTTCCTACGAATGCAGCAGTGCGTTGTCGATATTGCTAAAGGTGTTCTAAGCTTCCCAGATCAAGAAGTCTTTCTGGAAGGCTGTTCTTCGATAGCGGTCTACAGTGCCAAAACGGTAACCTTGGCACCGAGGTCAGAAACCTTAGTCGACGTAAGGTTCCCTGAGGGTGTGACTGCTGATCGTTGCGTCATGGTGGAAGATCCTGGGCGCTATACCAGTCTAATTACAGCCAGAACTTTGGTTATGACTAGAAGTGGAGCAAAAGTTAAAATTGCCAACCTCAGCAATTCGGCGATGTTATTACGGAAGAACGCGATCGTTGGACGATGTGAGGCTGTGAGCAGTCTGAGGAAGATCCTAGAGAACGTCCAGACTGCCTCTTCGGAAAATCATATGGGCCCATTGCTAGAGACCACGAAGAAAAGTTTGTCACCCAATGAATATCGGGAAGCAGAGAAGCTGCTACTGGACTACAAGGACATTTTCACTAAAGAAGAAAACGACCTTGGAAGAACGGGGTTAGTGAAACACCCGATCGACACAGGTGCTACACAGCCTATTAAACAAAGACCTAGACGAGTGCCACTAGCAAAAGAACAAGAAGTAGCCGAGCTGATTGGGAATATGGCACGAACCAAGATCATAGAGCCATCATCCAGCCCATGGTCTTCACCTGTGGTACTCGTGAAGAAGAAAGATGGCAGTACTAGGTTTTGTGTAGACTACAGGATGCTGAATAACGTGACCAAGAAAGACAGCTATCCTTTGCCCCGTATTGACGACACTTTGGACATGCTTGGAGGCATGAAGTGGTTCTCTACGGTAGATCTGAAAAGTGGCTACTGGCAAGTGGAACTCCGGCCAGAAGATAAGGAGAAGACTGCATTTACCACCGGTACTGGCAAAGGCCTGTGGCAGTTCCGGGTAATGCCATTTGGATTGTGTAATGCACCAGCTACGTTCGAAAGGCTTATGGAACGCGTACTAGTGGGTCTTTTGGGAGATGCCTGTCTGGTGTACTTAGATGACGTAATAGTTATGGGACGCAGTTTCACGGAACATCGCAGGAATCTTGAGAAAGTTTTTAAGAGATTTCGTGAATCAAATTTGAAACTTAACCCGAAGAAGTGCGCCTTTTTCAAGAAAGAAGTTTCGTTCTTAGGCCATATTATTTCGGATAGAGGTGTTCGAACGGACCCAGACAAAATAAAAGCGGTGCAAGAGTGGCCTGTACCAAAAACTAAAACCGAAGTAAGAGCTTTCCTGGGCCTCAGTGCTTACTATCGGCGTTTTGTGAAGAACTTCTCTGAAGTAGCCAAGCCATTACACCACTTGACAGAAGAGAAGAGGAACTTCGTTTGGGACTCGGATTGTCAACGTGCATTTACACGACTCAAAGAGTTGCTGTGTTCAGCTCCAGTCCTGTGCTACCCTAATAGAGAAGGCAGATTTATTGTGGACACAGACGCCAGTAATATTGGAATCGGAGGTGTGTTATCTCAGGAGCAAAATGGACAGCAAGTGGTCATCGCCTACTTCAGCAAGTCTCTATCGAAGCCTGAGAGAAACTACTGTGTAACTCGGCGTGAATTACTAGCAGTTGTGAAGACCTTACAACACTTTAATAAATACTTGCTGGGAAGAGAGTTCACACTACGAACAGACCATGCAGCACTGAAGTGGTTACTCCAGTTCAAGAATCCTGAAGGCCAAGTCGCGAGATGGATCGAACAACTACAGGAGTACAACTTTGTAATAGAACACCGCAGTGGAAGGATTCACTCCAATGCTGATGCCTTATCGCGACGTCCATGCTCCCAGGATTGTAAACACTGTTTGAAGCATGAGTCCAAGGAGGTAGTGAAAATTGTCAGGACTCAGGGGACCGATGAATCCTGGGACAAAGAGGAAATCAGTAAGGTACAGAAAGAAGACAGAGATCTTAAACTAATAATGGATTGGAAGGCTCAGGGTCGGAAACCATTATGGCAGGACGTATCAGCCGCAAGCCCAATTACGAAGGCCTACTGGGCTCAGTGGGACAGCCTAATATTGGAACAAGACGTGCTATATAGAAAATGGGAATCACCTAACAGCAAGGAGCAAGTTCTACAGATGGTCATCCCGAGAGACAAAGTTGCACCTGTTCTGCGCTTGGTGCATGACGGTGCATCGGGTGGGCATCTTGGTGTGAAGAAGACTTTGGTGAAGGTGAGAGAACGCTTCTACTGGGTACGCTGTCGGGAAGACATCGAGGAGTGGTGCAGAAAGTGCTCTACGTGTGCTTCGGTAAAAGGACCTCGTACTAGATCAAGAGGCAAGCTACAGCTGTACAGTGTCGGGGCCCCATGGGAGAGGATTGCCATTGACGTAGCTGGACCATTTCCCGTGACAGAAGACGGCAACCGCTATATAGTAGTAGTCCAAGATTACTTCACCAAATGGCCTGAAGTGTTTGCGACACCAAACCAAGAGGCTCAGACCGTGGCTAAAAAGTTGATCCAGGAAGTAGTGTGTCGATTTGGTGTGCCGTTGGAACTGCATAGTGACCAGGGAAGAAATTTCGAGTCAGCCCTATTTCAAGAGATGTGTAATTTACTCGGCATACATAAAACACGGACAACACCAGCGCACCCGCAGTCTGACGGCATGGTAGAACGGTTCAACCAGACATTGGAAAACCATCTGGCCAAGGTTGTCGAAGACCATCAACGAGACTGGGACCGTTACATTCCACTCTTCCTGTTATCATATCGGTCCGCGGTTCATGACACTACAGGATTTACGCCGGCCAAAGTCAACTTTGGAAGAGAGATACGCCTACCAGTAGACTTGATTACCGGAATACCTCCTGATACGCCAAAGCCGACAGTAAAATACGTCGCAAACTTGCAGGCACAGCTGGATAAGACACATGATCTAGTGCGAGATAACAACCTCAAGGCTAGTGAGAAGATGAAAACTCGCTATGACAGGAAAGCAAGTAATCATGGCTTCGAGGAAGGTACGCTCGTGTGGTTACATAATCCTCTCAGGAAAATCGGCAAGTCACCGAAGCTACAGGCCCGCTGGGAGGGTCCCTATAAAGTGATCACAAGGATCAATGACGTGACCTATCGCATAAGACAGGGCGATAGAAAGAAGCCGAAGATCGTCCACATCGATCGACTAGCACCCTATCACGGTTCTAACACTGCTCGGGACGAGCATGATTAAGAGGGGGGCAATGTTACGACGATTACTTATTCTAGAACGTTCGCAAGTACCTACCTACTCGTGTACGACGAATACCTACGCTCTAGAACACTCGCAAGTACCTACCTACACGTATACGACAAATACCTACGCTAGAACGTTTGCATGTACCTACCTACACGTATAACAATAGACCATCGGCGGTAGGCATACCTACGCGTCGCAGCTAAGTACCTACACTCATTGTTCTGTTTTCGAGAATTGTCGGCATCTTTGTGGTAATAGCGGGAAGGTTCTAGAAATCTATTGAATGACTATAAAAAGGATTCGAACTTCGGCACTTCGTTCAGTTGTGAATACAGCGATCTCGAGCGAACATCTAAGTAATACGGAAGTTTACGAAGAGCGATATACGAAGCGTGATAGTGCAGTATAAGTGTTTATTGCTTTATTTTGGTACTGTCAGAGTATTGTGTGAGTCTCTAATAAACTCATCATCGCGTAACTGGCATTTTACATCGAACCCCATCCTGACACGTAACACTATTAAGAAAACATTTTTACTTTTAATAAACGATTATCATTACCATTATTATTGAAGCCAAATCACAAGATTTCGGCTTCTGGACATACATTTTTTTTTGTTGAAAATGAACAATGTGAAGTCAGTCAGTTTCAGTAGCGTCAAAGACAAAACGCGTCCGTTAACGTAGAACAGACTGAAAAAAATACTTACGCACTAATTTATGCCTAAAATAATGAAACCTAATGGAAGTGCGACGACCTTCTTTGGACGATTTTCATCTTTCATGTTGTATACTGATAGTCCGAGTGACAGATCATTGAGATCAGTTGATCGTTGGACGAGCCGTGTAAATGAAATTGCCAAAGAAAACTAACAGATACTCAATTTTAACCGGAAGGACAATAAAATTGTAACTTACTGTAACAATAATGTGCAAAGTGCTTGTAAACAAAGAGCCAAAAAGGAATCTTCGAAAAGCCCATTGCGGTAGTTTAACATCCATTAAACACAACAACGGTGCTGCATTGCGCACAAACGGAAAGTTAAATACAGCCTGAAAACCTTGAATCTACAACCCCTGTTAGAGGCACCACACCTATTCAAAGCGATTGCAACTTCTTTTTAACGTCCAGGTGTCTTTATTATCTTTTTCTTCACCGTAAGTCAATAATGTCATATTCGTACCTGACAGCATTCGAATACATCTGCTGGATATCTTAAGACTTGTCTACTGGAGCCAGCACGATTTTGGATAAGTATAGAAAACAAGCTTCAAAGAATGTATTTTCCATAACTTCGACATTATACCTTGACCATTAATCAAAACAAGGTGCATTGTGAATACGGTATGGCATTTTTGATTCCACGTTAATTTTGCTACTAAGTGTAAAAATGCATCAATGGGTTTTAGAAATTAAGGCATGGAAAATCTAAATCCATCAACCAATATTTCTTTGAAAATGATATCCCAATCATCATTACCGAAAATTTTCTAAACTCGATTAGAGATACCGTGACATAAGTTCTTCAACAGTTTAAATGCATACAGAACAAAATTGATTAATACTGATTTAAGTAAGGAACTGGATATTAACATCCTGATACTAATTTGACAATGTCATCCTAACGTAATCTTTCATTTAACTAACTAAGTTTGTGTGGGTGTTGCCCAAACAGCATTATAGGGCGAGGATGTGATTCCATAAAGATTTCCTTTTTATGTCAAGTAGATAGAGGAAGACAGTGTGGTATATGTATTTATAGAAACAAAGGAAATGATGTTATCTTATAAATGAAAATGATGTTAGAAAATTTCGTGATCCGAAAGAGTTTGATAGGACGATAAAATAAAAACTAATCCCTACATTCTACGAGTATGTTTATTTTATTGGTTGAATTATAAGAATATTAACGATCACATTGATCGTTATTTAAAATATCAGGAAGATGGCTAAGATTTTTCATAACCACAAAAGATTGTCTTGTGATTACTGATATGTAAACATAATTTTCAAAAATTAAAATTTTAAAATATTTGCTCCCTTTTTGTCTCGCCAAAATAAAATAAGTATTCGTAAACGAATTCGGAGCTTAAACTATTTTAGGCAAGACGAACGAAGCCACAAGAATGTTCTACCCGGTTGGCACTACATCGATTTTTAGTGTATAGCTCGTTTTACTAAGTAAACATAGACTAGTCTAACCTTTAGCTTTATTGATTTCGGACCGAAAATACTTACTGGCTTCGGATATCTTCGTACAGTTGCATAGCGACGAGGTTTCAGTTTGATATTCGAGACATGACAGTTAGGTTTATATCTGACGACGCCGAGCATACAAGTCGGTTTATGATTTGTCCTATCTTGAAGTATAAAGTATTTTATTTATTTATTTATTAACACTTCATACACAAAAACACATGTATAGGCGGACTTAATGCCAAAGGCATTATCTACCAGTCTACCTTTGGGTGATGCAGAGATAAATGAAGTAGGTGCATAAAAAGCAAGATAAAAATAAATTATAAATAAAATATAAGATAATACAATAAATACCTAATAATAGAATACACATATATATAATTATATATATAATAGTACACTATATACTATAATAATATATATAAATAAAATACACAACAGTATGAGATGACTCTGCCACTTTATTTTGCTAATAATAGTTCTCGAACTTTGACTTTAAACGTGTAACGGTTGGTGGACTTCCTGATTTCAAGAGGGAGGGCATTCCAAAGAAGGATAGATTGGACAGGGAAAGAAGAATGAACAAAACCACTGGTATGTGAGAGATTTGCAAGAGTTAGATTATTAGATGAACGAAGGTTTCTATCATGGGTAGAGCTGAGATATTGAAAGTAAGGAGTTAAGTAGGGAGGTGAGTTTGGGGATGTAAGGATGGAGAAGAGTGTAGTGAGTGCACGCAAACTACGGCGTTTGACGATAGGTAACCAATTCAAAACGGAACGATAGGTAGACACATGGTCATACTTGCGAAGATTAAAAACGAATCGAATGCAGTTATTAAGAAGACGGTCAAGTTTGTTGAGAAGATCTGCATTCAGGTCGTAGTAGCATACATCACCATAGTCGATCAGCGGAAAAATTAAGGCCTGCACAAGCATTGCCTTAGTCCTGCAAGGAAGAAAATTTTTGAGACGATACAGAGCACGCAGGGTACCGGTAACTTTTTGACAAACATATGTCACTTGGGCTTGCCACCTTAATGTGGAGTCAATGATTAAACCGAGGTCTTTTACAGTTGTCGATAAATTTATCGCAGTCCCGTCAAAGATAATCGGTGGAAGATTTGACGTGTCCAACCTGCACGTAAGGCGTTGACTCCCTACGATGATTGCTTGACACTTTGACGGGTTTACAGTTAAACCGAACCTGTCTGACCAGCACTTAATATGTGCAAGGTCCATATTAATAAGGTTAACTGCTGTGGATATACTGTCCACACTAGCCTGAGTATACAACTGCAAGTCATCAGCATACAGATGATACGAACACTGAAGATTTTTAGTTATGAGATTGATGAAAATAGAGAATAACAAAGGAGAGAGAATACCGCCTTGAGGGACGCCAGAGTCTATGTCACACCAACTAGACGACTTCTCATCGAGTCGAACTGACTGCTGACGCCCTCGAAGATAGCCAGAGAACCAATCCAGAGCCTCAGGAGAGATCATAAGATAGGACAGGATGGATAACAGGATATCGTGACTGACGGTATCAAAGGCCTTGGAAAAGTCGATTAGAGCCAGTATCGTGACTTGGGTATTTTCCATACCCTCTCTGATATCGCCAGTCACTTTGAGGAGTGCGGAAACAGTGCTGTGGCCTGGTTTGAATCCAGACTGAAACGGGCTTACCAGTTTGTGGCGATAAATGTAGTTAGCTAACTGCTTGTGCGCGCAGGCCTCCAGCACTTTGGAGAGGAAGGGAAGAATTGATATGGGTCGGAAATGACTGGGTAAGGAGGGATTTTGTATTTTAGGTAGAGGGATAACGTAGGCTTGTCGCCACGTTGACGGAAAGGTACCGGAAATGAGGGAAAAATTAATGATGTGGGTGATTGGTGGGAGAATGTGATCCAGAATGGTTACAATCATGCGGCGGCTAATACCATCACTACCCACCGCATTGGATTTAATAGCGAGGATCGACTTTTTGATCTCTGCCTGAAGAACCGGAGAAAAGGAAAAAGATTCAATGTCGATTCGAGGTAAACCAGCTAAATAGTTGATAGTAAGACACTTAGTTTGGTGATCCAAAGGAGTACTAGTGGTGAAATATTTATTGATATCATCCAAACCAAGTGTCCTATGGATGTCTACGCTATGCTGTTTGCCGATACCTAGGGTCCTAAGGAACTTCCAGATATCGGCGGGAGATGAGGAAGTAATATTGTTTAGAATGTGTCGGCGTTTTGCGTTCCGCATCATCTGATTACACCGATTTCTTGCAGTTTTAAAGGCAACCCAGTTGTCATCACACCGAATTCTTTTATACTTGCGAAAAGCTCGGTCCCTACGCCTCATCGCCATTCTTATACCCGTCGTGATCCAGGGTGCAGGCTGGCGTTTCAATTTTACTTTTCTTACAGGAGCATGGACATCGTAGAAAGCTGAAATATTTTTGTTAAGTACACTCACTTTTTCGTCGACTGTAGAAGCTTCCAGTAAATGGTCCCAATTCAACTCAGATGCGTCCTTATTCAGTTCGTCGATGTCCACGCGTCCAAAACAACGCATGTGCAGTACTTTAGGCAGGGTTTTGGGAGGTCTAAGGAGATATGATAAGAAAATAAGGTCGTGATGGGAAAATCCAGGAGCAAGAAATTGACCATGGGACAGGACTAGGTTAGGAGCAGAGGTGAGTATTAAGTCAAGCCAGGTATCTTCCCCTGTCATGTTGTGGTGAGTGGCTTGTAGTGGTAAGACGTGAAGGCTGGCTGACTCAACGATCTCTAGGAGTTTACGGGAACGATGGGAGTTAGAGGTAAGGAGGTCGGTATTGAAGTCGCCCATGATGATGTGATGATGATACTCGGACCCTAAAGATTCCAGAATCACTTCGAGACTGGAGAAATAGTCGACAGATGGGGCGCAATAAACAACACCGAGTACTGTTTTAGCCCCTTTGACATCAACCTCAATAAATAGATACTCAGCAGTGACCGAAGATTCAGAGTCGGAGGAAGCGAGAATCTTATGTGGAAAGTGGCTTTGAAGATAAATAGCCACGCCGCCTCCTCTTCTTCCGACCCGGTCATTACGTAGCAGAATGAAGCCAGGAAGAGGATAATAAGTAGAAGGAAGATTAGGTTTTAACCAACTCTCTGAAATCAGGACGGCATGAACGTTAACGTTTGAAAATGTATCTAAGAAGTCACCATAGTGACTCGGTATGCTTTGTGCGTTAATGTGACATACATTTAGCTCGGAGCGAGAACTACTGGAAAATTTTTGTCGCACGGTGTCACCCAGATTATCAGGTACAGAAGAGAAACTATTGTCATTACTACTGTCATTGGCAGATAAATATACCTCATCATCAGATTGTGTAAACATTAAAATATTTTTATATAAATAAATAAAATATAATAAAATAAAATATATTATAAAAAATAGAATCAAAATAAAATAAAATACTTATGCACTTTGGTGGTAGCAGCTTATTGCCTCTGCACCACCCGCCAGCTAACACACACAGTTTATAAAACGTTATGAAATAACAAAGTAGATAACAATGTGAAATATGTAAACTAACTAAACGTTTTGACAATTATTACCAGAGTGTAGTATAAGAATGAAACCAAATAGAAATCGACCATACACTACAAAATTGGCTATTTACGTGCCTTTGAAGTTTCGCTAGACGCAGTTGTACTGCCGGCTCCAAGCTGCCCACTTCGTGTAGATGACGTATTCGTGGGCTTAGGATGCTTCTGCTTCAGAGTCTTTAGTTCGTCAGCAGTGGTTATCTTGTGGCGAGAACCGCCGGCTACGACTACAATAATGCCGTCCTGAGTCCAGCATGAGCGCATGCCGAAATGCTGCCTGGCTTTTGCAAAGACCAGTTGTCGTGGACGAGTAAGGAACTCTCGCACTGACACTGATGTGGCCTTCAGCCGCGATTTCGACCTCCAAATTGCCGACCTTGTATCTACAGTGGTGAACCTTACTAGAATCGGCCGCTGACGATCTTTACTTGGAACGCCAATCCTATGGCAAATGCTGATGTCAGACATAGCGACATCTTTCACCTGTATTTTTTGGACAATGCTCATCACCTCAGCCCTGCAGTCTTCTTTTTCCGCTTCAGGCACTCCCAGAAAGATAAGTGCCTTACGTCTATGCCTCGTCTCAGCTGCGTCGATTGTACGAGAGCATTCATTTATCTGCATCCGGAGAACAGTGAGCACTGAAAACAAGATCTCTCGAAAGGTGCGAAACTCCTCAGCCACTTTAGCGACTGTGTCTTTTGCTGTTCCACCAGTCTGCAATTGGGCTTCCAACTCAGCCATCCTTTTCGAGAAGCGCTCCTCCAGGTTATCCTGTGCTGCCTTGATCTCAGCAAGATGAGACATTGCACGTAGTGGCAGTTAGTTAATTCTCACAAAATGTGTATTATTGATATAGTGGTATGCTGGCAGGTGGTGTGAGTTAATTGTAAAACTTACATGAATATGTGTCTATACTTCCACAAACGTAAGTAGTTAATATTTAAACCGTTTGCACTCGAAATTAACTAAAAAATGTAGATAATTGTGGACAAAAAAAATTTAAATAAAAGTTATAAAGTTTTATAAGTGTTGTAACTTTTCTACACCTACCGCCTTTTTTAAAGTACGTAGGTATTTAATATTTATAGCACAGATGTAGTACCAGCACATTATTCCCTGTGTCTCTTTTCATACGGAGAAGGTTTGAGCATTGATCGTCACATTTGCTAGGTAGACTGGTAGTTTCAGACGTAAATCTTCCTAGCGAGATGGTTTTTTTCATCGAACATTTCTGGCGACAGATTTTAACGTCATATCAAAAGATACATTTCTTAAAGTTAGGCATTAGAATGATATTTTCGCCTACAATTAACTGCTGTACTAGGACTACATTGGTACAGAGATGAAAAATACGCAGTTCACGGATATAAGGTACGTTCGCTCTCGGCATTATTTTGTGTGGGTTGCTAAAATATTTGCTCCATGCCACATAAACACTGAACTCCGAGCTTAATTACTACAATACACGAAATTGTTAATTTATTTTATACAGCCTACGTATGTTTAATCGCATGTTTGGCTAACCTATGGCCTGAAATAAATAGGTTCCTTTCTTTAACTATTGCAGAAACAAACAAAGAAAACACTTACCGAATATGAATGAAATGGGAAAGGACAAAGAAAAGGAAGAGGATCAATTATTGGATAGTTGCGCTACCGTCGTTCTTCTAATGTCCTATTTTTTTATAAGTTTAGTTACTTATAGCTTATTTGCCCAACTATTCAGCAGCTGAATCCTAAAAAAACGTTAATTCACAAAGCTGGATGTATAAAATATACAAAATTTCACCTAATATGAACACAGTATGCAGGTAAATGATACATGCATCGGTCGAACCATTATCGCCAACTGCATCTCTTTTCAATACCGCCTCGACAATTTCTTCAGAGGCCATTCAAACACCCGGTTCTATTTCCCTTTGACGCTCAAAGCCTTTCATTTCTTTAGTTCAAGTTTCAAATGAAGACTCGTCTGCAGGGCATTCAACAGTGAGTCAGTATGCAAAGAGGGCTGAACAATGACTGCCGAGTTTACATATTTATTTAACAAGTATTTTGACATGATGAATTGTTAGACTGCATCCGCACTTTAGTGTCTGTTTATTATATTAACTAGGTAGTGATAACAAAATTTTATGAAAGTATATTGTTTGTTATACTGCTTAGGTGGTTTATTATTACTTATCACTAATTAGGTAAGGTTACTTTTAAGTAAGCATCTTTTATTTGTAATGGGTTTTATCGATCGCCTCATCAATAGGCCAAGTGGTCCAGCAACGAGAACACCCAGCGCCCCTTATTAGAAAAGGCGTCCTACACAAAAACTATACTATTATATAATGCAGAAGAGTTTGTTTGTTTGAACGCACTAATCTCTGGAATTACCAGTCGAATTTAAAAAAATAATTTTGCGTATATATAGCCCATTTCTTGAGGAAGTTTATTATGTAACATCACGCTACTGGCGACGGAAGCAGAGCAGTAAACAAAGTCGCGGCTGAAATTGCGCTGTGGAAAGCTAGTAGCTAATAAAACAATAATGATTTAATTAGTTTTTGCACCTAGTTTGTGATGCCTAGTTGTAAAAAAAAATCGTTTCGAATTTTCAAATATCGAGTACCATACACAATACACACAAAAATATACTTAGTCGAATTGAGAACCTCTTCCTTTAATACTATACCAAAACCTAAATGACCCACAGATTCTAAACTAAGGTATACTTTGGGTCATTTTGTTTTGGTTTTATAGATAGTATGTGGTCTCAAACAGCCACACAGTAAATTTATAGACATCGAGCGCACTAGACGCATAGCAAATGCGATGCCGACCATAAAATTGATGCATATATTTTTAAAGAGCACTTCTTATTTTTTGACAAATCAAACGTCACTCATTACTGTATTTATGCTAATTGTGATGCTAATAGAGAAATCTCGTAATTATTAGCTCTGATCATGTGTATTTGCGGTTATTACAGTTTACTATATAATTTTGCAATTTTCTTTTTCTTTTTTTTTTATTTATTAAGTAATCCATCACAATATTGATTTTAAGACTTTTTAATTTAATACTAGTGGCACACGGAAATTCGCGTGTCGTTTGAATACATGATTACGACATAAGCTCTTGTTAAGTATCTAACTAATCCTATCATAGTTTAATTGACGTATAATATGACGGACAGTGTTTTGTATTTGAATCGAACTTTGGAAACATTTTCCTTGTTTTATGCTAAAAGTAAAGCTGAACTGTCTAACAGCCGCTTTCTATATTTGATGTTTAATCTAAGATTTTTTTAAATCTATTTATGCAATAGATCGTTCAGCAGTGAATCGCTAATTCAATTGAGACGTAATAAAATAGCGATTCAGCGCTGAATAATCCGAAAATATCGAATACAAAAAAGTGAATAAAGGGTAGGAGCTTTTAAATCTTCTGGTTGTGTTAATAAGCCAAGACCCGCGTTAAATAATACAAGTCTACAAACAAAATAGTGTGGGTCAAGACTTACATATTTGTTCTCGTGTTAAGACTCTCGTGTCAGTACACTTGTATGTACAGTATTTTAACAAGAGAACAAAGGATCTTCCATTTAATGTTTGCTTTGATACAAAAGATCTTTACCTCTGAAAAATATTGATAAAATCATTGGATGTTTTACATTTCAGTGAATAGGTATTGTTGTTGGCATTAGGATAAAGCTTTAGTTTTAGCTGGAAGGAAATAACAGTGCACATATGTCATGTGCTAAAATTTGCTGCAAAAGGTGACCTCTCCATAGAGTACGTCAAAGTTCATGGAACTGTAGTTTTTTTAGTCTTCAGTTTCATGTCATCTTTATTTTACCACCAAAAGCCGACACAGTCATGTAAAAGTAATTTATAGTCGAACCAACGCACATAATAATACATTCACTAAAATAGCCCCAAAAGCTAAGTACATTTAAATGTCCGAGTCGTCAATGTCCGCAAATTAGCGGTACTCTCGAACTCAGAGTACTAATGAATTTTAAGTGTATCTGCATAGGGCGTTGGTATGTAGTTATTTACTAGGGTCATTGTCCTACGAAATTAGACGCATCCTCCTTACACGTGTTGTAAAACTGTCACCTTTGTTTTACGACGGCTCAAGTAGTTTTATTTGGATAACTTGATGGAAACTCGACGTTTGTTGGGTAGATGTTTGAATGTTCGACACGTTTTCTTAGTTCACGTTCGTTTTAATTTGCTATGCTGTCTTTACTAATTTGCTATGCTAGCAGCACAATGGAAATGCTACTGTTGGACACCAGTTGGGCCAGATAACGTACTTACAGACTTTTAAGAACCGTTCGAAATATCTATACTAATATATAAAGCGGAAGAGTTTGTTTGTTTGAACGCGTTAATCTCTTGAACTACCAGTCGGATTTCAAAAAATTCTATTTGCGTATGATGATAGCCCAGCTCTCGAGGCTATGTAACATCACGCTACTGGAGACAGGAGCAGAACAGAACCGAAACCGCGCCGCGAAAGCTAGTTAGAAATAGAATTAAATCATCTTCATTTTGGCCAAAAGATTTTCTGCTGGACATAATACTACGTTCTATCCTAAACATCTTACTGCCACCTTTATCAGGGCTTCGATCCATTTCGCCATCTTTATCATGCATATCTGCAGACCGAAAGCTAGGGGCACGAGGCAACAAGAACATTAAAAATTCAACGCTAGGCGACTATTCGTCTACGATATTCTTAGAGTTAACTAAAATAGCAGCTGCTGTGACGCCGTCTGTTCCCGTGTCACTTAACATAAATTGACCTTTAGGAGTCTGTGAATACTCCCGTTTTTTGAAATGGAATGTGTTAAAAAATGTTAACTTAATTTATGTATCTGACGTTAACACATTGTCGTGAATATAGGCATTTATTATTATCTCCGTTGATGGTAGTGGATGCCCAAGACCGAAGAAACAATGTCCGATGCCTATACAACACTTATTATACTACAAATAATCCTCGTTCACCAACAGAAAAATCATCATTTTGGCTTTTTTTTTGAGATTAATACAATATGATGGTATGTACATTTTTACATTTAGACTTATTCCGCCGTAAGGAAATAAAATACTATTCTGAACGTGTAGCTCCGTTGTTCTGTAGTGTAGAGAAACTTCCCTAGCCGGGTCAAAAATAGAGATCTTCAGAGAAATCCCGCTGCGCACTTCTCTTGACACGCAGACACAATAGACATTTTAGCTTTCCGATGATTCACATGGTATCCACATTACTCAAAAATACCTATACTCTTAAAGCGGAAGAGTTTTCCAGAGAATAGCGCGAATCCAGAGATCCAGAGATTAGCGATTTACTAGTCGGATTTGACGAAGGCTACTTAATGTACTGGCGACGGGAGCACAGCAGTAACCAAAAACACGGGTAAAACCGCGCTGCGGGAAGCTTCTACTATATGCTTCTAATGATATTTAACGAATGATTTGAGCTATTACTTTGGCGTTATTGCTAGTATTTCGATCCTTGGAATGTTGTGTTAGTCCAAGATTCATAGAGTATTTCTTCATCATACGTCAGTTATGTGATGTTCAAGATTGGGAAGTAGATACGCAAGTACCTAAGTACCTTAGTAGAGATTAGGAAGCGCGTGGTAATATCTGGGTGGGCCGCTGATATATTATTATCAAGTTCCGGTGCACTCATTACGGCGGTAAGCGCACAGAGGGGCTTACAGCCGTCTTGCTTTCCCGGAGCGGGATGCAGGCACTTTCCTTCCCTTCCCGAGGACACGTGTTTATATCTTCTGCATTCTCATAGAAGGAATATCGTCGTAAAAGTTAGGTATCCGTCCGTACTCTCGCATTTCTGACTGCTACTCAGTTTTATATTTTCCTTTATTTTATACGGTTAGAAACTGTTTAAATATCAATTGGCATAATAGTACTTAATTATTAATTGTATACCAATGAAAATTACAACAAGAAAAAAAATGGAATGCAATAGTAGCTATAGTAAAAAATCCTTAGCAATTATGCAAATTAATATGCCTATTAAACTATCACTAGGTTTATATTCAAAGGATTATGACTTAAAAATTTTATATGAGTCAATAGTAAGAAAACCTTTTTATTTATTGCCTACATGTAGTTATCTGGTATTTTCTTAATCGTCTCTTACGACACCTATAAAGAGACTAACTTTCCGCAGCGTGGCCTTGTCCACGTTACGTTACATCTATGATTACTGCTCTGCTCCTATCGCCAGTAGCGTGATGTTACAGCCTATAACCTTCCTCAAGAACTGGGTTATCATATGCAAAAAGAATTATTCAAATCTGAGTAGTAGTTCCAGAGATAAGCGCGTTTAAACATACAAACAAACTGGAAGAGTTTGTATAATAGTAGTTGGGGATGGATATGTTTCAATATTCGAGAGTGAATCTCGATCTAAGAACACATAACAGGACTTTCTATGTATTATGCAAACGATTCCTGCACTAAGAAATAAGCTGAGTCACAGTAGACATTACAAATAAACAATTAAAACGATTTGACGTACACTCTCAAAACAAATAGTTAAAAAAAGAGTAGGTAGGTACCTACTTCTTCGTGAGTTACACATGTCTAGGGTGGATATCGAAACTCCGACATTGCGTAAAGGTAATAGCCAGGCAATCGCCCTAACCGTTAGACTGCGTTAGCAGTATGTTTCTATTACATGCACTTGAGATGCAACAAAATAATAAAAAAATACAAGCATGTTTTCGTTCTTGATGATGAATATGATGGATGACACAGCGTTCATTGTGTAGGTAAATGCAACGAGTACAATACAGTGCCTTTTAAATTTGAAAAGTAGGGAAGAGAGTTTGGAAATAGCAGAAATATGAAACTTATTTAATATTTTCTAATAATTATTCGTGTATTTATACAAATTGCTCCATCTGTCTTGTATGAAATACAAAAACAATGCAGGCCACTTTGCCTATACCACAATCCAAAACATGGTGATTAATTTGCTCTGTATTATTGCATGCATACTTATTACATTTAATCCTGTTTGTGTGATAAAATTAATCTTATTAATTACATCCGTTAAAATGTATGCAAGTTAAAGCAACTCGCATAATTTCTAACGTATGATTAACCAATAGAGCACACAATTTATAATACAAATCGACAAAAATAAATACTTACTCAACCTCATTTGTTGTAAAATGTTACCAAAAAGTATAACATATTTATATATTTTTTAAATGGCAACACGAACCTATATGCAACCTGATCTAGTATGTCATGATTTGTAACATACGACTTTCTCACGTATTTTTGCATAGTAATTAATGTTGCATGTGTATTATTTATTATCAAGATGTCATACATAGATAATATGAATGTGTTTTGATTTTTATTGCGCTTTGTTCTAGTTGAAGGCCATTTAGGTTTAGACATTATAATATAGGTAATGGACAGGACACAGCTCGGAGAATACATGGCTATTTGGCACAAAGGTTTTAGAGTGGCGACCACGAAACGGGTGACGCAGCGTGGGCAGACCCCCATAAAGTAGAGCGACGTGGCGAAGACGTGATATAGGAGGCAGGCAAACCAGTGTACTTTGAGGGAGGCCTATGTCCAGTAGTGAACGCCTTTCAGTTTTTTTTTTTTTATTTTTTATTTTTTTTTACGTGGGTAATGCATTACGCATACGCACCCGCCCGGGCAAGGCGGGGGTTATGTCGGACTCTCCGACCGCACTCAAAGCGCGGCCAGCATACCGACTAAAACCCACGGTGTTCCTCCAGACGGCCAGAGTGTCGAAGTCACGGGAGTCGCTTGCACATACATCCGCGACCCCGACGGGCCATGGCCCGCTCACCGCGAGCGGGCCCCGTCCGATTTAGGGGCCTAGCCCCCCCCTCCTTCGAGAGGCGCGTGCGGAACACGCGCACTGCTGTCTCGGGCCCGTGCTGTTCGGGCGGCGACTGCCGCGGCGCGCCATCCTAACGTAGTTGTTTCATCATAAAGCAGCTGAAAGGCGTTCCCCCCAACGGGGTTCTCGCCTTGTCGCGGCGGGGAGGCTTAGTAGCCGTGGTTACCAAGGACCACGGTGAACCAAGAGGAACCCCAAGGAGGCGCCGCTCCTCTGGGCTTTGCCGGTAAGCCCACGATGGAGCGGCTCTGGTGGGTTGCGGTGCTGTTTGGGCGGCACCGCAACTGGGTCGGGCTGCAGTGTTGCTTCGGCGACACTGCGGCTGAGGAGTGGCGGGGCCGCGGCGGGAGAGGAGTGCCGGTATAACGATGCGCCGCTCTCCCTACCTTCCGCGGCCTCGGCGAGGCCGCAACCGCCAGATTGCGGACGCGGTGGGGCCGCAGGGGAAGAGGAGTGTCGGTATTGCGATGCGCCGTTCTCCCTATCCTCTGCGGGTTGGTAAACGCATTCAATATCATTTGGCATTTTGGGTTTGGCTTTGATTTTGGTTACCTGGACTTTGCGTTTGTGATCTTTTTCTTTTCTCGCTATCTTTTTTACAAACATAAATTGTTTAAAGTGTTTCTTTCGATAGATCGTTCTTCGTTCGTGATTCGATCTTCTTTTGATAGATCTTGGGTAATGTAGGTGTTTGGTTTTGTCTTCATTTTATTTTTTAGAATTTTTGATTTTTTTCTGGAGTGTTGTGGTGGCTAGTAAAATAGGTCTGGTTTTACCTTCACTATCTCTTTATATATCTAGTAGGTACCTACTCGACTGAAAATTTGAAATGAAATATACTAGGTACTTAGATTTTGTTAGTCTTCTGCTCTCTACTCTCCAATATGAAACCACTCCTTCTTTAAGAAAATGTACAGAAGTGCTCTCATTATTATAAAGAACGCTTCCATAGGTACTAAATAAGGACATCTTCATACTGCAACCAACCAAACTATCGGACGATATAAAGTCTGCAGTTTGTGGGGGTTTTATAGGAATACTAGGTATCGATTATAGACAAACCCAATATAACTTTACACACAACTCGAGGTGAGGCAATTCGTACACAAATACCTACCATTGAACCACCGAGAAAGGTTCAGTAATTTGATTAAGTACATAATTAAAGATTTCGAAGAACTTTTTATCACAGTTGTTTTAATCTAAATAGATAATGTGCACTCTATATGGCTGGCTCTTTTAGATACTTATGCACTCTATACTGCTTGCGTTTTCATTAACCAAGAGTGTAATTTTATTGCATATTGAATGAGTTAATGCCTACTTACCTAATAAAAGACTAACAACACAAACAAAATCTTAATCCACTTATTCGATTCAGCAGTTACAATCGAAACACGGAGTTAATAAACTCACTAGGCTCAATAATGTAAATTATATTATCAACATTCAAGTTTCTTAGATCCGAAACACCGGAATTGCAAACGATAATAGGTATACCTAAATAATATTACCAGAAATCGAAAGTACTTTACCGCAGAGCGTATTAAAAATACTGACCGCTACTGCATTCACTCTAAAAAAGATCATCAACTTTTATGAATAATGTTTGTAACAAAACGATTAACGTAATCGTCTCTGTAATTCCGAAGAAAGTTAGCTTTTGAAATTAGAACACATGTTTTTTTGGCAGTTATATTGTGCGGCAAGTAATTTTATTGCCAGTGTACATTATCCGAACATACTAAGGTAATGTCTTTCTCTTTGTGTATGTAATGTGTTTACATTAATTAATTACGGCCAAATCCGCATTTAGTTACCAAACACTTTGTTGCGTTGAATATTTAATTGATGACAAAAAAAAATAGCAATACAATTTGCTATTCTTAACTCTAAAAACCTCATTAGAAATTATAATTAGACGGATGCTAATGAGATCTAAGTATCGCAGCGGTGAGTAAAATAGTCACTTAATGGTTCCTATTAGACCTTGATTGAATCGATTGTGACCATTCTAATGAAACATCGAAAATGGTGAAAGCAAGACGCGGTTGGTTGTTACAATAAAAAAAACGAATTTCCAGCACTAAAACTATTGAAGTTAACCAACTGTCCGATTAAACAATTTTTTTGACAAATTTGTTGCGTGTCGATTTGGAAATCGAGTGACATCGAAACAATACGTTCTAAATTCAATTTAGTGTATTGGTAAGTTAGTACAGAATGCTTACTCTGTAGTTTTGAAAACTTAAAAAACAATTACCTTTGAAAAGCTCTTTAAAACAAAGACCGTTTATATTCTAGGCAATTATAAAAGAAACTCGGCCATAGTGCTCTGACTTATTTATGACTCGCCTTATACCTACTTAGTAATAAGTAAAACCTTTTATTCAACTATTTAGCAAAGCAGCAAATAAATAACACTTCTCTATATTCCAAGAAGTAAGGAACAATAGAAGTGTAAGTTTTTATTTTACTTTTAACTTAGACAGCTTTATGTAAAAACCGGCGTAATAAAACTTTATCGGTTGAGGTGTTAGGTCTGATTTACTTTTAATTACTCTGCTTTGTTCGCAAGAACAACCGTTTCTGTTAATGGCGATTCCACCGATTACCCTTGTAATATATCTTTGTAAACTACGAACAAAATTATAATATTAGTAGTTCGTTAATGTTACCTATATTAGTTAATGTATTATTATTATTTTTGAGTATATACGACTTAGTTATGTTCGTCGTAACGCTAAAGGGTTCATAGTCAAAAAAGTGAATAACTTTGTTTTTATAGTTTATAAAAAATATTTTTTACAAAACTGAAATGAATAAAAACGATTTTAGAACAGTTTAGTTATTTGTTCTTTGAGATTTGTATCAAGAATTTAAATATAGAGCATCAGACTCGTGATGCGTTCAAAAAAAGAAGCATTTTAGATCGAGACATTCGTATCATGTTATAACGGGATAGATAGGTATGCAGTTATGCGGAAAAGTAACTTAGGGTTTGTTTTCAACACCTGCTTAACTGCTAAATGGGTGCATCTTTTATTGAGTTTTAATGCTTTCAAGTGGACGAATAATTTTTTGTGTTGTGGCAATTTGTAAAACTTTGTAAATGTTCCTACCTATCTCTGATGTTTTAGGACAACGTATTTTAAATACGGCTGCCCATCCTCGCACTGACCGAGATAAATGTACTTAGATTGATGATATTGTAAGTACCTACCTAGTTATATTAGTTTACCGCGGCGCGGTTTCATCCGCGTCTTTGTTTACTGCTCTGTTTCCGTCGCCAGTAGCGTAATGTTACATAGCCTATAAGTAACTAGGATTCCCAACCCTCCCGGATTGCCCGGGAGCCTCCGGTTAATAATGGTTAACCTCTCGACTTTCGGAGCGCAATACCTAATTTATTCGGTTTTCCCAAAAAATAAATGCATCTATCGCTCGCTTGTCGCTACTCACTCGCTTTGCGGCCATAACACCGCCAAAATCGAGTGGATTTGAGCTGTATTGACTTCATTACGAAATACAATTCAATACGAAAAAAAATGGTCACGTTTGATGTTTCTATTACTGTCACTAATGCTTCATGCGAGCGCGTCTTCAGCATGAAGGAGCAAGGACAGAAACCAAATGAGTATTTCTTTAGTAAAAGCAGAGTTACAAGTTACAAGTACCTACTAACAAACTTCAATTTTTTATGTAAAAACTTTTATGTTTTGTGTAGAAAACTCACAATATTAGATGTCGCATGCCACCTACCTTACCTATACTCTATACCTACATAGCAATGGTATACTTGCGAGACTGAAGGACGAAGTAATGCGTGGCAAGTAACGATTGTTATTATCATTTTCATTACCTACGACATGACAATACCTATCTTTAAAAAACAAAACATGAGAATATGCATACAGTTGTTAACGGCCAGTAGCCTAACAAATAATATTCAAGTAGGTATCTTATCTATTACTTTGTAGGTACTACGCGAAAGTCGCACGGTGACATTCTAAAGTTCTAAACACACACGAGTTGACGAGGATATATTTACATTCATTTAACTATGGTTATTATTATATGACGGCATGCAATTACTTAATTGTACTAAGAAAATCATTATTACATACGTGAAAACAAATTACAAATTGGACGAAAGTGAAAACCCAGTTATACAAGGCTGTTTGAAGTCGTTCGTGATCATGATCACGCAAATAAAACTAAGCTAGCCGCTGAAACGTTAGTGCGAAAGTAAACAAGGTAAATAATGTTTCAATAGGTAACAAAATACACATTTTAGTCGAGTTTACACTGCACACATTAATCTAAGCTGTCGTCACTATCATTGTGAACGATAACGTGACCTGATTATATCGAAAAATAAGGATTACACGTTGTAATTAACTTCACCAACACTGCCCATAGAGGCCCAGTACACAGCAATTAACGAACCTGCTATCCTTAAAACTGCACGGTCTGCCGGGTCCAACTGCAGGATGGACAAAGGTTTGTCCTTCGCCCATTCTTTCAAGCTGAAATCGTTCTCAAATTCCATTTTTCTGTCATCCAAAACACAAAGTCTCACGCGAACTTTCGCACATACTTGAATCGATCACACTTCACAGCACTATCGTCGAATTATGCACATTACAACCATGATAAACAAAATATTAGGAACGAATAATAAGTAAACAAAACGTATCGTTCATTGTAGACTTGAAAATCGATAAACGCCAGCAAGGATACAGCAGCAAGTGCGTATCCGACGGTTGCCAAATACACTGATATTATATTACTATTATGCAACACTTAAACAATAATAACTAAGCAGTTACTAAAACAAATGCAAAACCAATTCCAAGTAACTCCGGTTCAGGGGACGGAATAACAACAACTGTTTTAGAGGTTATCAAAACCACCAAGCATCATACACCGAGCCGGCGGGCAGACATGATGCGACTGCATAGTTCGCCAGATCGCCGCTTTATGTCGCTGTTATCGCTCAGCTGTTTTCACGCATGCTCACGCTAAATATTAAGCGGCTAAGTGTAAAACCACTTTCTTACCCGTTTCATGACGAGTAACTCGACTTTTCCATTTAGCCGTTTTATGTTGCGATGTTGACTCTTGCTGCCATCTATAAAACAATATGAACAATTTTTCCAGTTTCCAAATTATATCAACAGATGACTCGAAAATACAACTTGGATAATGTTGCCATATGTAACTAATCTAAACTAATATTATGAAGAGAAAAGATATTTGATTTGTTGTATGTTTGTTTGTTTGCAACGATTCAACTAAAAACCTACGTAATCATTTAAAAAATATTGCAACTATATACCTGGTATTATACTTGGAACAACTAGGATTATAAAAAGAAATATTCTGATGGAACTATCAAAGCTGGTTCCTACTTTCTAGTCGTTGTATAATTATCGGCAAACAATATCAAATCGATATTTTATTATTATTTTTAAATTTATTTATTTGACACCAATCTATACTCTATCTATACTATTACATAAAGCGGAAGAGTATGTTTGTTGATTTGTTTGTTTGAACGCGTAAAAGTCCAATTCTCGAGGAAGGTTATAAGCTATTTAACATTAAGCTACTGGTGGCGGGAGCAGACCAGTAAGGAAAGACGCGGGTGAAACTACACCGTGGAAAGCTAGCCTTATAGTATTCTGTGGACTGAAAGAATGATAAAGATTCCAAATTGGTTCTCATTAAAAATAAAAACCATATTTAAATATAAATTATTATAATAAATAATTGAGTAGATAGTATCCACAGCTTCAAAAATGTCAATTTCAGCTAAACTTGTAAAATAAAACAAAGTAGGTATAGAGGTCAATGAACTGAAGAGTTTGTTTGTTTGTTTAATTGAACGCCCTAATCTCTAGAACTACCCTTGGATTTGATCAATTTCCAGATTTGTATGATAGCCCAGTTCTTGAGCAATGTTATAGGCTATGTAACATCTCGCTACCAGCGATGCATGGCAGCAGAGCAGTAAACAAAGACGGGGGTGAAATCGCGCTGCGGAAAGCTAGTATTATTTAAAGCTTAAGATTCTCTTCTACGTTTGAATGGGCAAATCTCTGGCACTACCAGTCGGATTTAAAAATTCTCGTCTTCTATACTGTAATCGTATGTATAAACTGTATGATGTGTGTGTGTGTGTTTGTGATTGATCATACTTCCTCTTCTGTGCAAGTGACTGTGTTATTTCATTTTTCTCTGTGACCTATATATAGGACCTAGTAGGTACAAGTACTTTTATACCTTTCAAACCACACACCTAGAGTTTGAATAATTATCATTTATCAATATTGCATCGACTAATAAGCATATGCAATATACATGCTACACATGTATATCTATACTATTCGTTATATAAAGTGGAAGAGTTTGCTTGTTTGTTCGAACGCTATAAGTAATCTCTGGAACTACCAGTCGGATTTGAATAAGTAACTCTTTTAGCGTTTGATAGCCTAACTAGTCGTGTACATTTGTTTTTATATAAATACATAATGATGTTTATGAATAATCTTTATCGTTAAGCTGAAACTTTTAATAAGTAAATTATTTTTTTGATAATGACCAAAAATAAACAAATTACTAATCTGTGCTTTTTTAATAGCAACTCTATTAAGTCTTGTTACCATGACAACCATTCTCAATACTGTCAAACTGCCGGTGCAATGTTTACCATTTGAGCATGAAGTTTTAACTAATTATTTATCAAATAACTAAATTTAATTCAGGGTTTCGTTATGATTAAATCTATATTCATGATGTAACGTAAATCGTAACACATAATTTTAGTACATTTCGTACAATTTTCTTGGTGAAAATGACTGCCAAAACTGTGTTCAAAGTTTTATCAATAGACGGTAGAAAATTAGTATATTTCGCTTATATTTTTATTGAACTGCCCTACTGACCCAGTTTTTAAGTTGGAATTAACTGTCTTTGTTTGATATTTGTTGTATATAGGTAGTTTTAGCTTTAACATAGACAAAAAATATTTTTTCGGAAAGAGCATATTATATTGTCGTATCTTAATATAACAATGACTGAAACGATATTTATGTGGAGAAGTTGACGATGGATGAGAGTACTGCTGCGGTATGTATTAACGTCACATTATATTATTTTTAGATCTTGGCAGAGTCCCAAAAGGTGTAACATAATTAAATTAAAGATAATGTCACCATGCTATTTATCTGATGATAATGTTATCATTGACATATTTACCTACAATATATGATTACACAACGACATGGTGTCTAGACATTCTACCTTGGTCATATTTCATAGTAGTATCAATAAATTCAAAAATGAAACTAGATGGATTCCATGTATCCACAGTTCCAACTCTTGGTTAATAAAGGACATAATATTTTTGTGTCAACTAAATAACTTTAATATCTTTAGCATCTGTGCACACATATTTAGAGCTACAACCTGGCTTTCTATTTTTACCCTAGATTCACTTTGTTTCTATAAAATTGTTTCTTTTTTGTGAGTCAATAAATAAATGAATTTGTAACAATTTGCATGCACTCATCTCATTTGATGCAAGTTAGTATTGTCTCATAAAAACTAAAATTAGTCATACTTGGATTCACTCAGTTAATGTATATTATGTAGATAAAAAAACCATATTTGACTTTGGAATAATGAAGTACATTTAGACATAGAATGTAATTTGTAGCTTGTACTGTTAACACTTTTTAATAGCAACCTTTTTGTATTTGTAATATATTTTTTAGGCGGCAAGTTCAAACAGAAAACTAAAGAAAAGCTTAACTGACTTCTCCCCACAGAAGCTAACATTATCAGCCAACTTTAACCAAACACAATCAGACTTTGATATATCCCTTCCAATGAGAAGGGCTAGCATGAAACAAAATATACTGGATGTTGTTACGAAAAGGACTGAATCTAGAATGACAGATGCAAAACAATCCGTGTTGGTAAATGAGAATCCGTTATATGAGGATCCTAAAGATATGATTGGTATGTGGTTTTAATGTTATTTGAGACTTGAACCTCACCCTAGGTTTGTTGCTTAGGTAGTAGATATGTATTTTGCATCTTGATCATATATCTTTGAAATTATAGTAAAAAAAATATAAAAACCGTGTTAAAATCTATTGCATGGTTTAAAAGAAGTTAATGCTAATATATATGGCTGTGTTTGTAATCATTACCGCAAACTATAATATGAAAACAAAACTAAGTTATTGCTGACTGTGAAAGGAAAATTTTATAAAAATATAAATAGTTCATGAACTATTATTTATTATTGAAAAAACCTTGTTAATATAGTTAGGGCTGGTAGCCAGAGTAAATAATAATAATAGTAATATCTCGACACTTACAGACAACGCTAGCTAGACCCAAAGTAAGCATATATTATAGCTTGTGTTATGAGTTCTAGAATGTGGACATACATATTTAAATACATTTTTTTTGTAAATACATACATATTATGTATACATAGAAATACTCAGACCAATGCAAAAGAGACATGTTCATGCACACAAATATTTGCACTGAGCGGGAATCGAACCCGCGACCTCTGCGTGACAGTCCGTACACTTTCCATACTTTGTCCGTACCCCGAATCACAGAGGCAATAGACAAGTTAAAAAGACACTTTAAAAAAAAATGCAATAAGCAATATATTATTAAAAAAATAAACATACATATTATATTCAGGTGAGATGCCCACTAAGCCTCCAAGAAAGCGTACAATGCAGGGCATCGCTGTCGCTTCTCCTAGGACTTCCACCAAAGATGGCAAGTCTGTGTTGTGGGAGCAAAAGAAAAAGCTAACTAAGAAATATGAACAGCTGATCTCCTCTTTGATGGAACGGTGTGAAGAGAGTCTTGTGCAGGTAGGTGGTCTACACATAGTATGTAGAGGACCTGATTTATTATGAAAAACTGGCCAAGTGCAAGTAGGATTTGCACAACCAAGGGTTCTGGACAAACTTATACAATGCAGCATTATTTTTTAATGTGAACGGATATATACAGTAGTAGATCCACGCTGGTTTCAGCATAAATGGGTCGGATCGTCCGGGGAAGTACTACCCTCTCATAGAAGATCGACTTAAGAGTAGTAGTATCCTTACTACTGCGTTTCGTTCGGCGAGTGAAAGTGCCGGAGGCCCAATTTCCCCCCTTTCCTCTTTCCTCACCTCCCTCATTTCCTTCCTCTAACCCCATTCCCAGCCGCCATAGTGGAGGCCACCATACCAGCAGTTTAAGACGATAGCTTTTGGTATGGTAGCCACCACTTCTCGATTCCACTGACTGCTTACCATTAGGCGGGGTGGAGTCACTTTGGTAGGCTAATATAAATAAAAAAAAAAAAAAAACATAAAAAAATAAAATATATATATTTTTGACCTGCCAAGTATATAACTATGTCAGACTATATACTTATATAGGAATTTGGAACCTACTCTATGGGTAGTTATTATTATTTTCTTGCAGTTATCACAAAAAAACACACAGATCATGAAACTAAAAGAAAAACTGAAAGCTGTTTTGGAATATAACAATTTATTTGCTGAAGAAAACGATCAGTTGAAAACTCAACATGAGACTCTAACCAAATACGTTGAAGCATGTAAAAAGGTTATAAGAGAAGAGAGGGAAAAGAATAGAGAACTGGAGGCTAAGTTAGACGCAAAAGTAAAGCAGTATGAAATACCTGCTAGAGGTATTTATTTGTATAAAAATGTGTTTATTTACGACATCACATTATTAGAAACCTTTAAAATTATCAGTGTATCTCTACTATATTATGCATGTTATACATATATACCTTCCTCTTGAATCACTCTATCTATTAAAAAAACCCGCATTAAAATCTGTTAAGTAGTTTTAAAGATCTAAGCATACCTACATAGGGACAGACAGACAGCGGAAAGCGACTTTGTTATCCATTATGCTGTGATAACTAGCAAATACTAGCAATAGACTTTTATTTAAACTAATATCATAAAGAGAAAAGATTCGATATTTTGTATGTTTGTTTGTTATGGATGAACTCAAAATCTATGTAACCAATTTGAAAAATTCTTTTACATATAGAAAGCTGTTTGCTTTAGTTAAATAAAGCGAAATTCACCATATTGAGACAAAAACAAAATACTGAACTTATACAGCTTTTCTGTTGTATAAGATCATGCAAGTATCAGAATTGGCTACAGCTTTCACCAGAATATTATATTTAGACTGTTTATTTTCTCTCAGTCCATCCATAAATCTAAGAGCTGGATACTTGTCGGTGAAACTGATGCAAGTCCTGCCACTTCTGTCTGCCTAGAACCATCTTCTTAACCTCGTTATATGACATGGCATCATATAACGAACACTTTTCTTTTTTTGCTCATATAGAATTTTTCAGTACTGTAGTATAAATACATGTTCAGAAGTAATATATTTCTTGCAGACCACGAGCCGGCCTCAGCAATACCATTAGTAGAAGTATGCATGAGTTGTAGCAGTCGACAGATTATCGTGAACCAAGCCAGGGATCATAACATTAGGTTACAGAAAGATATGCAGGCGCTCAAAGATTGTCTTTACAGGTAAGACAGTAGTCTTCACGGCAGTAGATCCACGCTGGTTTCGGCATGAATGGGCCGGATCGACTGAGGCAGTACTACCCTCTCATAGAAGATCGACGTAAGAATATTAGTTTTGATGCTAATGTGTTTCGCTCGGTGAGTTAGAGCGCCATCAGCCCAAATACCCCTCTGTCCTCTTTCGTTACCCTTTTCCTTCCTCATCCCCTTCTCCGTGGTCGGCAACGGCTTGGTTAAGCATAATTTTTCTAGCTATCTCTATAGGTTACGGTTACTAGTTACCATCAGGTGGGTCGTATGCTTGTTTGCCATCAAAGTTGTATAAAAAAAAGTCAAATTTTATTATTATTATATGAACTTTCGCCATCTAACCGAGCGATTCTTCAAGCTGAATATTGATTGTCAACCCGAGCCGAGCATTCGTCGTATGTGCGAGCATTTGATATTTAATAAAACTTCTTACCGAACCTAGATTTTATGATTCCCAAGATAAAATTAATAATATGATTGTTATTTTAGTTTAAAAATTGCGTAAGCATAACTCTTTTATTTCAGACTAAATGTCCAATTATCCCGTTACCAAGAGAAACTTCGTAGTAACACTCAGGCTAGTGTGCGCGACAGTGATCAGTGTAAGATGCCGGATAACAAGTTGGACGGGTTGGAATCACTTATTAACGCTAGTTCAGGATATAAGGGATCAGGTATATACATTGAAAGGCAGTATTTTATATCGCTTAAGTTATAAATAAGCTCTCTATGCATTGCTTACCTACATAACATACATAAACCATAAAAAACAAGTAAAAAGTCACGTCGTGTGGTGTGTGTGTTGGGTAGTTTAAATAATAAAAACCTCATACGAACTAGCCCCAACAATAGTTCGATGGATACGAGCCATATTCAATCTTAGACTATAACAATATCTCACAAATATTATAAATGCGATAGTTTGTATGTATGTATGGATGGATAAATGAAAGTATGGATATGTGCAAAAACCATTTAATGGATTTTAATGAAACATTACGATAAAATATTACTGTAAAGCTAGTAGATTATATCCACGCGTGAATACGCTGACAATAGCTACTAATGTAACTAAAAGCGAATCAATTTTCTTTGTTTTTATTTTTAGAATCAGCAAATTTAGACGATGGCCAATTTAGTAAACCTGATGAACCGCCGCAATCTACTCGAACTGCGGACTTGTGTGGTTTACTGAGCGCTCAAGCACTAGGTATGTAACTACCTTCAATATTATAAAGTTTTACAGAATTACTTGTAAAGGTATCATGATATCAGCCGGAAAATGTCCACTGCTGGACATAGGCCTACCCCAATTTTCAGCTGCCCACAAATATTTTTATCCACACATTTTACTTTATTTAGAAAACGATATTATTCGAAAGTGTACAGTTGTAGAATGAGTTTAATAACTACAGAAAAAAGCATGGTAGCATTAAAGCCTGGTCTTACTAACAATTTTGCCGGCGTTATTACGGTGACGATGTTGCGTGCACGCTGCGTGTACGTAACGAGCACTCTACGTGCACGTCATCATTAATAAAAAAAAATAATGTCCATAATACACAAAATTATTACAAAATCTTGTAAACAAGGCAATGTTTTGATATTATTATGAAATTATATCGTTATTCTTACGGTAGTAGATCTACGCTGATTTCAGCATGAATGGGCCGGACCGTCCGGGGAAGTACTACCCTCTCATAGAAGATCGACTTAAGAGTAGTAGTATCCGTACTACTGCGTTTCGTTCGGTGAGTGAGAGCGCCGGAGGCCCAATTTCCCCCCTTTCCTCTTTCCTCACGTCCCTCATTTCCTTCCCCTAACCCCATTCCCAGCCGCCATAGTGGAGGCCACCATACCAGCAGTTTAAAACGATAGCTTTTGGTATGGTGGCCGCCACTTCTGGATTCCACTGACTGCTTACCATCAGGCGGGGTGGAGTCACTTTGGTAGGCTATACTATAAAAAAAAAAAAAAAAATTCTTCAGCCCCACTCTTCGACGCCTACCAAGACAATCTTCAAGAAAAAGACAGTTTAATCTTAGACTATGAGAAACAATTTGAAAATATGAACAAAAAATCCAAACAAATTGTCTCAGAAAACAAATCTTTAAGCGACAGAGTTAAAAGTTTAGAAGATGAATTGTCGCAAGTGAGACAGAGTAATAAAAAACTCACGTTAGAGAAAGAGACGGCGGATATTGAGAAGGCTACTTTGATTGAAAGGACGGAACGAGCTGAGATTAAGTTGAAGGAGGTGTATGAATTGTATGAAGGCAAAAGTAAGTGTCTTTTATTGTATCATTAGATTTTGTTTGCGGTCACACGCATCGTAATTTGATAAAGACAACATATGGCTCCACTGATGGTATGTGAGTACTGTAACCTGTGGACAAGTCTGTGTTCTATAAGCATCTTAGAAAAAATGTTATGAGCGTTAACACATAAGAGTGGTAATTTTTTTGGAATTTCCAATTTTTATCATTTAATCGGAGCTATATTTTAAAATATTAGTTGAACACTTTATATAATTACGTGAAAGCTGTTTAGAAAGTAAGTAAACATAATGCTTACAGTTCTATTTATATGAAAATAGTACTTTGGAAACTTGCATAGCGTTATTTTCATACTAAATTGAAAACCACGAAAATGTGACACTAAATAGCGACGTTGCCATTCTTATGTGTGAACGCTCTTAAGAAATCATAAACATGTTGTTGCCGACTCTTTTCCTTAGCGTTTTAGTAAACTAATGTATATTGTGCTGGCTTAGAACGCCACATTGACTGTCAGTACGGTGGCCGACGCCGACGAGCAACCGATAGCAAGGGCGCCGCCAGAATTACTTTCAGAGGGGTGCATCTGACTTCCAGGGGATTGCATCTGACTTCCAGAGGGTTGCATCTGACTTCCAGGGGGTTGCATCTGACTTCCAGGGGCTTGCATCTGACTTCCAGGGGAGTGCATCTGGCTTCCAGGCAAAATATCTACGCTCATTGCTTATAAAACAATATTATAGAAGAGAATATTAAATATATTGAAGGTTAAACAACAAATTAGACAGTAACTATAGGCGCTATAACTGAAATACTTAAATTAATAAGAAAATCTTTATTTTGCTCGACAGGTGGGTGCAAGCGCACTCCCTTGCGGATGACCCCCATGATCGATGAATGAGAACGGCTCACGTCCGGCCATGATGGCGAAACTTGGGGGAGGACTATGTCCTGTAGTGAACGCCTTTACCTATTTTGATGATGTTATGTTAAAGTATCTGTGTGTATATCTCTAGACGGTTTCTTAAAAAAGCCTTTTGCTATTCCAGTCTCATCAATGATGCGTGACTTTGAAACGATTCACCGCGAGTACTTTACCGTTAAGAGTGCGTTAGAACTATCGGAGGGTAAGCTGGCACAGTTGGAGGCTATGAGAGCTCGCACCGTGCCCGCAGACATGCATGAGAGGAGACTTGATCATTGTAAAACGTACGTAGATCTCTGAAAAGTAGTTTATTAGCCTGAGTTTTAATCCCGAAATGCATATGAAAGAAGACACATAGCTCATAGAGGGTTCGATTCCCGCTCAGTGCAAATATTTGTGTGCATGAACATGAATATTTGCATTGGGCTGGGTGTTTCTATGTATAATATGTATGTATTTACAAAAAAAAAGTATGTAAGTATGTATATCTGCATTCTAAAACCCATAACACAAGGTATAATTTATGCTTACTTTGGTTCTAGATGGCGTTGTGTGTATTTGTTGTGATATTATAGTATTATATAGGGCAGAAATATTTGTATTTAAGTATGTATATCCGCATTCTAAAACCCATAACACAAGTTATAAATATGTGTTTACTTTTGAACTAGATGGCGTTGTGTGTTGTGATGTTATATTATTTGGGTGTGGGTGGAGCGACGACCCTGACAAAGTTAGCGGGTAACAGATGGATGAGACTGGCTTATAACTAGTCAAGGTGGCTAAACTTATGGTAGGCCTACGTCCAGCAATGGACTTGTTTCGGCTGATATGATTATATTTTTTTGGAGATCAAATCCCTTTCCTTTAACTCAGAAATCTAAGTTTTTGCTACAAAGCCTACTATTATAATAGTTATTCTTTTCTAGTTGGTACATTCTTTAAATATACTCCAACAACTTGTATGTGTTTGTACGAGTATTAAAGAAAATACAGATTATACCTAATGCTGAAAATAGCGTTTTTGTTTTTTGGAAGCGTTTCCCTTCAACCATAGGATGATACTAAACATACAAGTTTTTCTCCCGTCTTTTACCAGATTACTAGAAGAATTAAAACATCAATACGCAATGGAATCAGATCGCAAGAACGAACAAATCACCAAGCTACAAGAACTATTAAAAGCAGTAGAAGAGAAGAATACCACAATGAACAATGAGAATGAGAATCTTAAGGCGGAGTTGCAGAAAGCTTTGAAACAAGTCAGGTATGTATCAGATGGTTTTTTTTTACTTATATTTTTATCCTTTTTATCCAGAACGACACGTGCGGGACTGAAGTGCCACCTTTTCACAGTGGAATCTAAAGGTCTCGAACCCAACAATTCAGCACTTCATACTTTGTCGCTCAATTAAAGCCTGGAACTCTTTACCAGCGGATGTGTTCCCATCTAATTATGATCCTGGGTCTTTTAATCGGGGCGTGAAAAAGCATCTCACTAAGCCACCATAGTGGAGGCGACCATACCTGCAGTCTGGCTTTTGGAATGGCATCCACCACTTTTGATTCCACTGACTGCTTACCATCAGGCAGAGTGGAATTACTTTGGTAGGCTAATATATAAAAAAAAGTATAATTATTATAATAATTAATTGGACTAAAAACCATCAGCAAAAAAATGGCGTGAATAGGTTGAAATAGGAAATGAAGAAATGAGCTGCGGGCAATAGGCCTCTATGCTACCTCGACCAGAAGTGATCTTTTGTAGCGCCCTTGTTATTTATAGTTCCCTGCTTAGTCCTATAGAGTCTAGGAACTTTCAAATTGTCTTAGCAGAGAGAGACTGTATCTCATTTGGTTGCGATTGGTGCTGTCCTAAATGGATGCTTCTTTTGTGCATGAGTAGCCCACAAGAGCAGAGGACATGTATTGCAGTCTCTTCAGACTACTTATTTTATTATATTATCCAGTCATTTGATCATAAAACAAGGGTTTAATTTAAAAAAAATGGTATATTTATGCATTTTGATGAGCTCTTTCCGAATTTCAACTTTGTTACATCTTTCTTTGCCGCTTGCTCCGTCATGTTGAAAAAAAAAATGGCGTAAAAAATATTATGTCGTGAAATAGTTTTTGTTAAATCGCGTACGAGCCTCTGTAAAGTTTAGTTCGACGTGAATTTTGGCCGAGAAAAAATCATTTCATACCACTTTTTAACGTGGACTAAACGATATTTTTTATCGTACGACATTTTTGTATTGCAGACTGTACCGCAAAGCCGCAGTAATATTTCGTCACCGCCTCCGCGCGGCTGTGGCCCGCGCCGCTCGCTTACGAACGCCCGCGCCGCGCAAGAAACACAACGAACCACTACGACACGCCATGACTGCCCTCGATAATATTAAAAGAGAGATCAAGGTAATATACTGGGTGGAAGGGGGAACGGAAATTGAGGGTAGGGCTTGTAATTATGAAAAATATGAAGAACTTAGAAATAGATTATTAAGGCTTTTCTTTAGTAATCTAGTCATCAATTCTGGCAATAATACATCGGCAACTTTAATTATCATGTCGTAATGGCCCAGTGGTGAAAGAACTCGCTTCGCAAACACGAGGTCGGGGTTCGAATCCGGACAAGTACCAATGTGATTTTGCAAATCATATGTACTTTCTAAGTTTATCTGGAGTTTATTGACTGACGGTGAAAGCAAAACATCGTGAGGAAACCTGGCCTTTTGAGTCGTCGGAAAAGTCGGAAATCGCCAATCCGCCTTGAGCAAGAGTGGCGATCAATGCTCATATCTTCTCTGTATGAGAAGAGGCCTTTCGCTGCAGTGGAATAATAATGGGCCGATATGAGTGAACTTTAATCATATAATTTGTAATACCCCACATTTTACTAGGCAATATAAAAAGTAAATAAACTTTCATTACATACTTGTAGTTTTGTTATATTGTATTACTAGAAACTATACAAAAAACGAAAACTGACGATAGGGCTCGTCAGTTTTCGTTTTTTGTATAGTTTCTCTGACATACCGAATATAAACTAATTCTTCGTCAGTTTTTTTATAGATAGCGAAAAAAGGAAAAGTTATTTTATTTTTTTACAAAATATCTTAAATAGGTAAAGACTTCCCCTAACCTATTGGAACATCCAAGGGCATTATCGTTAATTTGTCCACAGAAAGAGATGAGTAAACTTAAACAACGTTTATATCTCGGTTTCTGTGGTATGACGCACACTTACTGTTCTAATATTGGTTAGTTATATAACTATTTTCTGACCTATGTAATTTATGTTAAAGTTCCTTTTTGAAATTTAAAACATTTTATTCGGCTGAGGTTAGATATTATGTAGTTTGTCCAGAATAGGCGAACTGTCATTTAGTTAATTGTACAAATGGTAGTAATGCAATCAAATTTCCGAATAACAGCGCATATGGCAAGACATCTTATGCAGTCCGCAATTATTTGAAATTGAAATCCATATAATTGAGACTGTATATTTCGAACGCAATTTGTAAGGGTGCGTTCTCACTTACGCATAGCTGGGTGGAGTAGAAAGAAGCTGACCATGAATTAGTGCAATTTCGAGCACTGTGATTGGCCAATCACGGTCCGTTCCTCTCCACTTCGTCCAGTTCCGCGTCAGTAGAAACGCACCCTTATTCTATATCGTGCAGTAGACGTCTGTCCGGCTACAGCCCAAGAGAGGCACATCTCTAATATGTTTTATACATAAAAAATTCTGATGCTGTAACTTAACAGTGCGCTGTTCGCATGTTCTTAAATAATTGAACTAAAAAGACTTAAATCCAAAATTCAAACAAAATAATTAAAACAAATTTAGTAATAAAAATTAAGCACAACAAAGGTTTTTCTTCAATAGGCAGTCAAAGCGCGAGCTTATTCATCACTAGAGGAATTGGAACGTCGCATTTTGGAGCAAGAGAAGCGGGCGGCGCTGGCTCACGCGGAGTATCGCCGCGAACTCGAGCGGGCGTCGCTCGCTCTAGAACATAAAGAGGCTATCATACGTAGCCTTATTGATAAGGTGGCCGACGTCGAAGAAGTCAGGTAAGTGATGGGAATTGTAACCTTATGTGAATTAGAATAAGATTTAAATTTATTCGTTCATTTTCACCAAGACTTCTTAACAGCGAATGGTTATGAGGCAGTCATAGCTCGTTACGCTCACTGATCGGTCGACGAACGATCAGCTGGTTAGGATGCAAAGAGCGCTGTCCCATGGATGATCGCGTAGTGGTATTTGATCTGAGCAGCGTGCGACGAAAGACACGTTAAATGTCGGTCCGGACTGTCATCATGTTGATAACAGTCGTAGTTAAGTCAGAAGCCTCTATATTAAATTATAGGTGATCTGAACAAAGCCTGACATAAGGTTGATCTCTAAACACTATAAGGCCGGCGCACGTATGACGAAGCGCAGAGTATTTTTCACAGTTAAAGCATTATCGTCTTTGACTATGTGGAATAAGATCGAAAATTAAGTAACACAAATGATTCCAAAGATCATCGAAGCGACTGCACGAGAGTAGTCGCGAGCATGCGCGCTACCCGCACACAAAGACTATTTTGCTTTGGCAGTTAACAATGCTCTACGCTGCGCTTCGCCAGTTTCAGCAGTTGTGAGTTTGGAAATATCTGCAAAATAACTTCTACTTTATTGCCATTTTATGCGTTCCTACAATAGAGTGCTTTAGGCTGATTTTTTCCTTCACAGGCTTAGTCAAACAAACACCCATCGACTCCAAGGTATAATAACCGACTCATCTCCTGAAAGGGCTTCTGACCAGCGTAAAGAACCAAAACCGAGTGTAAAACTAGTGCCCGGCCATGGTGGGTACTACCATGATATGGAGGCTAAGGGAAAGAAGCGTGATAAATAAGCTAGTTATAAGGCATTGGTAGTTTTAACTTGCTTGAGTAACCTTGTGTCTTTCTTTCATGTTCTTCCTCAGATTTCATGTTATTTATATGCCGAATTGTATTGCTACCAAATAAGCTGTTTATCTGTAACATAACTTCACGCGTGTCTCCCCTTAATAGGGTAAGCAGCGACTATAGAACGCCATTTGCTGCTATGCAAACGTACTTTGCCTCATTCATTAATCTTTTCATACACACAAATATATATTGGAATAAATATGTCTGTGGATAATACTTTTTGCTGTTAATGTTTCCGTGTTGAAATAAAACGTGCAAAATATGATGCAAGTAAGATGATTTTTGATCGTGGGTTGTGTACTTTATTCTAATGTAATTTTTATTTTATTTTGTTGTATTATATTAAAATTTATAGTTAAATTTTACAATGAAGGTTGTACATGAAATATGTTGATATTATTAGTATTGTAATCGCGGGAGTGTTTTATCTCGTTTTGGTGTAAAATACCAAAACAGCCTGCATTTAGGGGCTGTTTTCTTATACAGCTAGCCTGATTTTTATTATTATTACAGTGAAAGCTTATACAAACAAGTGTTTCATAATGTCTAGTCTATTTGAAAGTACACTGCTTTGTAAGTTGTAGTAACAAGTTAGCATTTATATGAGCTTAGATTATTTATTTATAAAGAAAACTCTGTTTGCTCTTTGAGAGCGGTTATTTCGTTAACAGTATTACAGTAAAAACTGACAATATCGAAGTTCTTTAGTTACCGTAGCCTATGGACGCTTGCAACACCAGGAGTATTACTAGCGCGTTGCTGACCCTGTAAAAAACCTTTTAACTCCTTTCTTGAAAAACTCCCATGTTGTAGTCTCTCGGGAAAACCTCGACGAGGAGCTCATTCTTCGGAGAAAGTTTCTCTGAAACCTCATTGTACGGGACCTCTGAGGTTCTAAGGTGTGAGGATGAACTCCCAGCTGATGGCGGGAGGTGCGATGATAAAAATTAAATTTGATTTAAATAAGATATTGGTACTTATTATAATATTAGAATAAACATTTTTAAAATTTAAAATAAAGTTATCCGCAGAGGATTGCCGATGTGTTGTAGTAAAAATATTTTCAATGAACCAAAAAAAAACCTATATCTATTTATGTAGACATGTCTGTCTATTTAATACATAAACTGTAGATGTAACTTTGTATACAATTACGAGTATATTATTATAATGTATAGAAAATGAGTTCGAACGAAAGTAACCTACATTAGAATATTATAATTAAATATATATGTACAATATTAATGTCGTATTATTTCTATTATATTACTATAGTCATCACATATTAATAAGGTAAAATGTTTTAGGCGGTATGCTGCGTTTCAAGTGCGGTCAGATAGTCTGGCATAATCCCCGCCTTGCCCGAGCGTATGCGTAATGCATTTGCCACGAAAAAAAGGAAAAAAAATGGTAAAACTTTTTCCCACAACTCTACGTTAAATAATATAGGATCAAATATTTATCGGTCTCTCACTCTTTCCGACGAATGTGTCCTTTTTTATCCTTCTCTTCCATTTCTCCTTATCCGTCCTCGGAAACCCTGCACTCATACCATTGGTAACTTAACTACTTTCCTATTTTGTTATGGGTCAGTATCTGGATTTACGACCAGGGAGGGAAAGTGGAAGTGCCAAGTTTTACACGTAGTCTGGTACTTTCGTATAATAATAAAATAACAAAATAGTAATTTTCCTTCTTTTCCTTTTTCTCACCTCCCTTAATCTCTGTACCTTCCCCAATACCTTCAGAGTAGGCAGCGGCTTCGCAGAGTCCCTGGCATTACATAAGCAATGCCAGAGACTGAGTCGTCCATGAACGACAGTTGCCAATTACCATCATTGGCTGATTGCCCGTATGACACTATCGGCAATAAAAAAAAGTCCTTTAAATACGTCTTAATTGCACAAAAACAAACATGGAGAGAGGGGTGGGCGATCGTCATTCGGCTAATGATGAGCGGGGGCGCGTGGTCGTCATTCAGCTGATATGAAGAACGGGGTGGGGAGGAGCGGTCGTCATTCAGCTGATATGATGAGCAGAGGGGGTGGTCGTATCCGTCCTCTTAGATCTGGCACTGTCTTAAGGCATTTCTTTCTTGTTTTTTCATAGAGGGAAGAGTTCCTAGACTATTATCTGCAGTGGTATTTTAGATTCCAGGTCCGAATAAAATTCTTGAAGGCAATTTCCGTGTGGTAGGGGGGTCCCTTAAAATTAATAATATTATATTACATATTAATGCCTGGTTTCTTATTCCCTGTGTTCGCTTAAGGGCAACTTTCCCGAAGGGCAACTTCTCAAAAGGGCAAATATAGATATAGGTTCCTACGCATAACACACCTATTATAGCGGTAGGTAATAATAATTGTTTATAACTACTGAGTTCATTGTTGTTCATTTGTGTATGATAGTAGGCAGTAAATGAAATTAAGTTTTATGATTTTAACCGATCTGGATAACATTGACCGATTCTAAAGACACCTGAGATGTCCTAACAAAATAATGCATTAGGCTTGAACTTGTTTTCTATTGAATTATAAGTAAAATAAAGACTAGGGTCGAAAATGGCCCGAACTGCTTCGAGAAAAGGATGGTATGGTTGTTTGCTTGATTTGACGGGGGCACTGCCATATCCCCAGATTTGAAAAGACACTAAATAAAAACTACTTAATCACTCTACATCGCACGAACAGCTGAGACGATACATCTAAATCTACCGCCAGGACTCTTTGGACTCGTTATTAATCCTGCAACAGAAGAAAACAGGTGTAAGAGATAATATTGCTTTACTGAATTGGCAAAAGGCAGGACACCGCACGCAGAACTGATGACTGTTGGGGCAGAAATGTTCTAAAGTGGCGACCACAAACCGAAAGACGCAGCGTGGGCAGTCCTCTCACAAGGTGGACCGACGACCTGGTAAGGGTGGCGGGCTACTGATGGATAAGAGGCAACGAGTGACCGGCCAGGGTGGCGAAATGTCCAGGAGTGGACATCATTCGCCTGCTACGACTATGGGGATGAAAGGATAATATATATTAGGTACTAGCTACCCGCGGCGCGGTTTCATCCGCGTCTTTGGTTGCTGCTCTGCTCCCTATAACCTTATTATATAAAGCGAAAGATATTGATTGTTTGAACGAGCTAATCTTTGGAGCTACCAGTCGGATTTGATCAATTCTTTTTGCGTATGATAGCCCAGGTCTTGTGGAAGGTTGTACGCTATGTAACATCAGGCTAATGGCGACGGGAGCAAAGCAGTAAGCACATAACTGAACTGAAGCTAGTATATTATAAAAGGAAAAAAATATAGGAATATACGTTATATAGGAAATATACATTACCCATGGTTATCCTCTGATTAATAGACTTGGTGTCAATGACCATTCGGCCACAATATGCGTCGGCATTATTAAGCTCTAGGCTGCCTATTGTTGACACTAGTAGCTTGTCCTTCTCACATTCGTCTGACTGAAAATACGTAAAACAATTTGTATGAGCAAATTAAGCAACAGCTCATTAATTATCCTGCTGTTTAAAGGTATGCCTCGCTTTTCACAGAGTAGGTACCAATTTGCATTGAACCCCACGCAATTATAGCTTTACTAGCTGCGTTTCACGTATAATATGTTTTGTTTCCCTCGGGAACCAGACCGAATTTCGGCATAAAATGTAGCCTATGTCCGTCTCTGGCACCGAATCTATCTACATACCAATTTTTATCGAAATTGGTTTAGCTGTTTAGGCGCTTATTAGTGTGGTATTAGAACGAAATAGATCGTGGTAATAAACACTTACACACACAAACTTTCGCATTTATAATTATATGTGGATAGGATAGTAAGTTAGGTACAAGTTCAGGCTAAATTACCTATAATGTTTTCTTTCACTATTCCGCAATGTCCAAGGTAAACTTTTTCCAAGGTAAGATTTATTTCACCGGAAACTTAACAAAAGAACTTACCTGAGGCAGTACAAGATCACGACATCGCAAGTGACACAAGAAATTAACAGGACAGTTGATTATCCATCTACAGGTCATACTTTCTTTGTATAGGCCTGGAAAGCCTGGATTGTCTATTTCCATTTTTCTACCATTTCGTATCTGTGAAACAAGTTATTGATATAAATTAATTAACGAACACTAAGAACATCCGGACTTGGCACAAATATTTATGGATCACACAAATTTTTGTTCCGTGTGGGTATCGAACCCACAACCTCGAGCACACAGCAGTCGCTTGCGCTCCCTCTGCACAACGGAGGCAGTCAATTACACAATTACCTACTTAAAATTTAGCAAAAGAGGTTGCCTACTACCACAGTATTTTTATAAAACTGCAAAAACTGCTGGAAATAAGTCTTTTGAAAAATAATTTTGCCGTACCTATCACCATATTTGGCACGCGGATTATTGACCGCAGTAAGGTAATATTAAATATGAAAGTGACATTGCTCTTCGTTACCTGGAACTCTCTTAGGTCCTTATAAGAAACGTAACTAGGTCTGTTATACTTACTTTGCTGATAGTAGCCAATCGACCAAATAGTTGAGCCGTTAGGAAATAGAATAGTTGATCAGTTTAGTTCGGTCAGAGTGAAACAAGGGAGATTTAGGTAAGTCATTTAATTATACCTACTATGAGTATATAATCGCAAGTGGAATCTGGATGATTGATTTTCTCAGCTGTAGTCATTTGTAAAGCCAGTAAAAGGACTGTAGTTTTAAAAGCCATTCTGCAAAAAAAGAATCGAATTATGTTACTAACAGCCATGCAATAACACCTACTCCAGTTACAGCCTTAATCCTATTAATAATTATTTATTATAAATGTGACAGTTTGTGTGTTTGTTACCACTCAGCGCCTAAACGGCTAGACCGATCTCGATGAAAAGAGAGAAAAAAGAAAGAGATCTAGATTCGGTGCCAGTGACGTACATAAGCTACTTTTTATGCCGAAAATTTTTATCGTTCCCGAGTTACATTAATTAAACACACTTCCGCGCAGGCGAAGATGCCGCAGGGCGCAGCCAGTTCATTCATAATAGCTTATTCATATTAGCATAACAGAAGAATTTATTATGAGGGAACGCCGAATTATTTTATATAATTTCGGTGACAAATAAGGTTGCGATCCACCTAATGAAGTGACAACCGTAACCTATGAACATGGCTGTGCGTTTCCGACTTTGGAGCGAGATGGGGTTGAGAGAAGAAAAAAAATACAACTGAAAGGCGCCTTTGAAACTGAAAATGAAAATGAAATTCTTTATATTTTGTAAACTAATAAAACTAACTTATGCAATAGTTATAAAGCGTGTCCATAGTTCTTCTTCTTCTCCTTTTTTTTGGCTACAGAGCCGACGATTTGTGTCAGCTATTTCTGCCAGCGTCAAGTGTAGAATAATATTCTTGTTGATGATATTAATGGTATATTACAATGATAAAAATAGAAAAAATGTGGATGAAATTAAATGACAACCATCTTCCGTGAAAACAAAAGATCGTGTCCATAGTTCTTCTTCTTCTTCTCCTTTTTTTTGGCAACAGAGCCGACGATTGTGTCAGCTATTTCTGCCAGCGTCAAGTTTAGAATAATATTCTTGTTGATGATATTAATGGTATAATACAATGATAAAAATAGAAAAAATGTGGATGAAATTAAATGACAACCATCTTCCGTGAAAACAAAAGATCGTGTCCATAGTTGTTTTGCATTAAAGCATGACATAAGTCAATCATGATGTTTTGCTTTGATGACGATGACGGCAACGCATTAGCATAGATAACTAATGGCTTTTACCGGTATTTTAATAAACGACTTCTGAAATCATTTCTAAAATCGACTGCCTCAGTGGCGTTCGAATCTCGTGATAGAGATTCTGGATTCAATTTCTCCACTGGATAAAAATCAAACAAAAGACAAAGTTAGTATTAAGGTAACATACTTACTTTTATGTACGGAAAGCAAAATAATTATCTGAACACTTGCACTATTTCTTCACTTCTTCTTTCTTTCTTTTCTGGTTACAAAGTTTCTTCTGATTCTTTACAAAGTTCTCATCAAAGTTTCAGGTCATGTTAATGAGCTCAAAATAATTAAAAAACATTTTTAATTATTTTAAGCTCCTAAAAAGATTATGAAAATAAAAAATAATTCGAGCTGTTCAAGAATTTGCTGTAATACGCGCTAAACTCGTACCTAAAACTGCCAGTTTGATTTTAGAAATTCCTTTTAGATTTGATTGACCAATTCTGAGGGAGGTTTATATGTAAGCTATCTAACATCACGCTACAAGGTACAGGACCGCAGTAGCAACTAAAGACGTAAGTTAACACGGACAACTACTACCTTAAATCGATTGTTATTACACAATACAGATCAATCTCACTCGCGAGGTTACTCGATCACAGACTCCACATGAGTACAATGAAATCATCCGATTCTTTGCTATCTTATTTAAATAATCAAATGTAAACTCTTCGGATAATGTTGTAAAAACATTATGATACTCTAAACTAGTTATTAATAACATAGATACAATTAGAATCAATTAAATTCGTGATCTGTAATGAGTGGAACGGAAACGGTATCAAAAATGAAAACAAGTACATCTGGACTTTAACAAAATATAATACGAATTATGACAACATTCACTTGGTAGCTTAGCGTTGGATTGCACTCCAAAGTACACTCGAGGTTTTTGCGGACTGCCAAAGAATCTTGTGTGACTTTAATAAAATGAAATTTGAAAACAATAAATAATTTATTAAAACAACGTATTTGTCAACAAAGAACACTTAATACTCAGATAAATATATATATACATACTTTAATACTTTATTTCATACAATAATTCGTTTTAGTGACGGCGACTATCCAGTCGAGGAGGGCAGTGACTTTGGTGTTGATACCAGGCTCGTTTGAAGCACAGAATCTGCCGTAGCTCACGATGCCTACGTTAAAGAGAAGACCAGTCGCAGGGTCGGTGTAGAGAAGTGGACCGCCTGAATCATCCTGCGGGAGAACCGTATTACCTATATTAAATTTTACTCGCGATTGATCATAGTAGAATTATTGTTTGGGGGAAACCTATGTCCCGCATTAGCGTCTTTCGACTCAAATGGTAATCATTAAATTATAACGAGTAGCTGTAACATGAGTGCTTTATAAACAAGAATATTGAAACTTTTCTTGCACCACCGCTTGGTAATCCTTTACCCAGCTGTATAAGCTAACAAAAGCAAATACTAGCGCCAGTAGTGTGATTTTTTGGTATCTCTCAGACTCTCACGCAAAAAGGAAGAATACATGACCATACTTACTTGACAGGCATCTTTTCCTGCAGTCAGAGTACATATCTGACGCCTGGTTAAAGAAGGCACATAATACTGACACTCAGTCCGACTTTTGACGTCTACATCGACCTTCATCAGTACATTGGACTTCGGTCCGCCGATAAATAAAGTGCCCCAACCTATAAACAAACAGAATGTAACAACAAATCCATCGTATTTAAACCTCTTAACCTCATAAACCTTAATTAAACGTAACGTGGAAAGTTAAGAAAACATCACGAGGAAACCTAGACTTATTAAACAAAAAGTCTGAAATCGCCAATTCCCATTGAGCAAACGTAGGCATTTGGCGATCAATGCTCATAAGACAAATGCTGCTTAAGTCTTTACCTAAGACAAGAGGCCTTGTTGCATGATATAATTTATAAACATACGAGAATTTACGCGATCATGCATTACATACCTTATTTTGCTTGACGTTTCGACCAGGTTACACCGGCCGTGGTCACGAGGTGATGAGGCCTTTTTTCTAACAATGGGACAATATTGTGCTGGTATATTAGGTATATTATATGATGATGATGAAACATGGGCGTAGGAAGTCAATAAATATTAGCAGCTTTACTTGCGTACTAAATATCATATTACTGCAGTGACAAATTTTTCGGGAGTCAGGGTATGTATGCAGTCTTTAGAGACACACGACTTGTTAGCAGGATGTAAAAAAATGTAGGTCAATGATCTAGTACTTGCACTGTTCTCTACCAACCTTTTTCGTAAATATTTTCCTAGAACCTATATTTGAATAATTACCTAGAATAGTAACTTTCTTGCCAGCAAGCCAATTATCTTTGTTGGGCTTGAACTTGAACGGGAGACAAACAGGACCAACGCGGTCGTTGAACTCGATCCTTGTTGTTGTAGTAACCACTGCTATATCGTAGTCGTAGTTGCTTCTGTTATGAAAACCAATATTATATTGATACAACGAAATTTAGTAAGCTTTCTTAGCTTGTATGGACATTAGTGACAGATGGTGAAAGAAAACATCGTGAGGAAACCTGGACATTTTATTTTTAACGACAGTGGCAGTCGAGCAAACACCCCACCTGATGGTAAGTGGTAACTGTCGCTCAAAGACGATTCAGAGTCTCTAACATTGCTCCTGCAATGCAAGGGACTCTACAAAACCGCTGCCTACCGTGAAGAGAGAGGGTACCTAGGTGAAAGATTGAAGGAGGTGAGGAAATAGGAAAGGGGAAAATTAGGCATATAAAAAAAGTCTGAAATTGCCAATCCACATTGAGCAAGCATGGCGATCAATGCTCATGCCGTCTCTGCATATGAAGATGCCTTTCTCTGCAGTGTGATAATAACGGGCTGTTATGATGGCGAACGAAAATTAAAGATATATTTTTTGGAATAAGTTCTCTACACATAACACAACCAAGCTGTTGCTGACCATAAAGAGAGGAGGGAATAAGGAAGGAGAAAAATAGAGCATCGAGAGGATAATTATCGTGCCTGCGCCGCTGGCGTCGACGCTCTTACTGACAGAACCAAACACAATAGTATGGAAACTATTCAGACAGACTTGCGGATATTGCCAAGCTCATGATAAGGTGTAAGCATAAGGTACTTACTCATTGTATCTATTGTGTGTGATTATATTTTGTACTCGATACTCTTTTGTAGCTGGCGATTCATTATCTGTAAATTAGTCAAGTAAGTATTACAATACTTGCTGTGACGATACAACTACAGATTTACAAAGCAAAGCTATGAATATTTAAAAAGATCTAAGATTTTCACACCAAACATTACATTTTTTACATGTCTATTGAGAATACACGCGAGTGACAGTTCGGTGTTGCGAACATATGCTACGGTAACTGCTTACCATCAGCCAGCCCATGTTTGTTTAAAACCTTCAACTTATAAAAAAACATGTCATTATCCATGAAAGCAATAATTTAATCTCCATAACAAATTTGAGTAGATATAAATCCATATTATGTTCCCGTTTCGTGTTCTTGTAGTGTTCTTTTATTTTTAGATCATGAGAAGAAGGTATCTATACTACCACTAGAGGTCTAAAGGTTATACTATTTTTAGCTAATAGGATTACATGCGACTTTTGTGCAAAAGGTTGGATTCGTTTTCCACACCGCACAAAACTCTGGTGTGTAAAAATTGTCCCGAGTGTATTTTGTATCCGCCAATGACATACATATTTACACACACACACACATACACACATACAAACTTTTGCATTTATAATATTAGTAGGATATTATAAATGCAAAAGTTTGTATGTGTGTGTGTGTGTGTGTGTGTGTGTGTGTGTGTGTGTGTGTGTGTGTGTGTGTGGGTGTGTGTGTGTGTGTGTGTGTATGTGTGTGTGTGTGTGTGTGTGTGTATGTGTGTATTTGTTACCACTCAGCGCCTAAACGGCTAAACCGATTTCGATGAAAATTGGTATGTAGATAGATTCAGTGGCGGAGACGGACATAGGCTACATTTTATCCCGAAAATCGGTCTGGTTCCCGAGGGATACAACAAACCATATTATGCGCGGGTGAAATCGCGCCGCGGCAAGCTAGTATATTTATAAAGTCCTCTAATTAACTTAGACTAGTACAGAAATAAAAATAATAATAATAGACGGTCAAAACTGTACGTGATTACCTTTAGTAACATCATGTTCACCTACAACCACGAGGATATTATTCGGCCCATTGCCCTGGACACAATGCGCAGCAGTCAGCACGTGTCTGTCAGATATAATCACAGCTCCACATTTGATTTCATCAATATCGAGGTCTACTAGACCAGCCATCATCTTGTATTCATTGATGCCAGTTTCTACACCTCCTACTATACGGTTCTGGAATTGTTTGACAAAAGTGTTACATTTTGTCATACATGGGTAGGTATTACATTGTCATCATTTATGATCAGAATCGGAGCTATATTTTAAAAATATGTTCTGCTAACTTTTTAGAATTAGGTGAAAGCGCAATAAAAAGTAAGTAACCATTTACTTACTTTTACCAAGTGATTTTACTATGAAAATAACGCAACGCAAGTTTCCAATGTATTATTTGCACATAAATAGACTGTAAACGTAATGATTTCTTACTTTTTATACAGCTTTCACCTAATTCTAAAAAGTTAGCAGAACATATTATTAAAATATAGCTCCGATTAAATGATAAAAATTTAAAACCACGAAATATGTCACTAAATTGCGACAAAGCCACTTCTAAGGTGTAATCGCTAAGTCAAAAAACAGTTTTCTGCTGAATATAAGCCCTTATGCGTCCTGTTCCCACGCTTTATTGCTCCGAGGGCAGCAAGTCTTTAAAATTTATTAAATTAGTATAATGCTAACTCTTTCCTTTAGCAGAAACCCATGTATTATATTATATTATATTATTAATAAGTAATACAACATAATTATCTATACATATAATAAAAATGTAACCGATCGCTGTCTGTACATGGAAGATATATGAGAAAAATACTATTAGGACCTATATCAACGCAAATAGAAACTAAAACAATGATTGTTACAATTTTTGTCTGTTTGTCTGTTTGTCTGTGCGTTTGTTCACGCTAATCTCAGAAACGGCTTATCCGATTTAACTATGGTTTTCACTAATATATTGTGGTAAGCTTCACTTAACATTTAGTGTTTGTTTCATGTCAAGCGGTTCATAAATAAAAAAGTTATGCCAATTTAAAGAATCACATCGAACATTCGTTAATTTACTACGAAATCTTATAGAAGCAGAGATTTTAACAGGTTGCGGAATAGCTGATAGTGTTTTTATTCCTCGGATTCCTGTCATTCTAAACAATCTTTTGTTTAGTTTTAAACGAGTCCAGTTTCCAGTGAAACCATGTTTTGCGATGACTAATTAATAAAGCCAAAGGTAAGACACTAAATGTTGTGGGTGTGGATCTAAGTATGAGCTGTTTTTCGCACGGTCAGCTTTATGTGGCTCTATTACGCGTTAGCATTCCTAGCAGCCTGTATGCTTTGATCCTTGATGGCTATACGTCTAATCCATACATCCATACATATTATAAAAGGCTTTGCCCTGACTGACTGACTGACTGACAGACAACGTACAGCCTAAACCGCTGGTCGTAGCGACTTAAAATTTGAAGGGTGTGTTTGTCTTATTGTCTAGAAGTGTGTAGAAAGGGTTTTTAAAAAATTCAACCCTTAAGTGTATGAAAAGGGATGAAAACGATTGTATGAAAAGTCTTCATTTTTTAACTTACAGCTTTGAAATTTTGTTTTGGAATACTTTTATTTAAATATAAAATACCCTCATATTTTTTTTTTAACTGAGGTGGATTTATAGTGGTGAAATAAGGGATGAAATATTGTATGGAAAGATCTTTGCTTTTGAAGTTGGTGACTTGAAATTTGGAGGGAAGGGGGAGGAAGGGGAAGGAAGAGGAAAGGAAGGGAGAAGTGAGGGGAAAGTGCGGGGTAGTGAGGAGTCAGGGGAAAGGTAAGGAAAAGTCAAGGGGAAATCGACTGCCTCAGTATTTCGGTGGTACTATGTATGGACTGCCACGCAGAGGTCGCGGGTTCGATTCCCGCTCAGTGCAAATATTTGTAGCATGAACATGTCTATTTGCATTGGTCTGCGTGTTTCCATGTATAATATGTATGTATTTACAAAACTAAAAGTATTTAAGTATGTTTATCCGTATTCTAGAACCCATAATACAAGCATATAATATTATTATGCTTATTTTGGGTCTAGATGGCGTTGTGTAAAAAGAAAAAGGGAACTCAGGGGGATGTGAGGAGGCAGTGAAGGGCAAGTGAGGGGCAAGTGAGGGGCAAGTGAAGGGCAAGTGAAAGGTAAGTTAAGGGAAAGTGAGGGGGACGTAAGGGAAAGTGAGGGAAGTGAGGAGTCAGTGAGTGGTATGTGAGGGGTGAGTGAGTAGGCTGTGAGGGAAAGTAAGGGGAAGTGTGGGAAAGTGAGGGAGATGGAAGGGAGACGGGAGGGGAAGGGAGGGGAAGGGGGAAACGGAGGAAAGGAACCCTCATTTCCTTTCTCCCTTTTCCCCCTTCCCCCTTCCAAGGTGAAAGTTATTTTAGTGAAAATTTTCCTTTGTGTATTGTATATTGTTTTACGGGGGATATCTTTAGGTAGGTGAAAGAGGGTTTGTACGAATGGTGATGATGATGAGATTAGAAATAGTATGCAAAACAGTATTTAAACAATATAAAAATGTCTATTGGAAAAACGATATTCATGCGAGCGAAGCCGCGGGCCGAAGCTATACATATATAAAAACGAAAGGTCACTCACTCACTCACTCATCACGAAATCTCAGAAACTACAAGTGCTAGGTTCAAATTTTGGAAATAGGTGCTCTCTAAGGGGAACAAAATTTGTATAAAGTTTCTAGTGTGTGTTTGTAGTGTATTAAATAAGCTTTTAATTTTAGTGCCTACTCAGTGGTATTTAACAGTAGTCCGCTCAGCACATTATGATATATGTACCTTCTTAAGGTAACTAATATAGAGAACCACTGATTTCCAGAATACGAGATCAACTCAGTTTGGAAACCAGTGTGCAATCCTCCCTAACTTGCGAATGTACAACTACTAGTGTAATATAACTATTGTTATGTACTAATGCTAAAGTAGAGTACCTATGTATTATATACCATTAATCATTGTCACTGTACTGTCTGCTTTTATGTATCACTGTATGCATTTGTTGTACTTTTTTTCGAAATAAAAAAAAATATATATATTATTATTATGTCCAGTACCCAGTGAACGCCATCAGGCTGGTGATGTTAGTACAATTATACAAACCTGTTTATGTTCCCCACACCTGCATGATGTGTCTGGGGTCTGGGCAACCTTCTGAGCTGACACATTACACTTGAATCTGCCGCCAGGAGTGTTCTTGTTTGTTACTAGACCTTAACAAATAAAAAATATTCAATCTTTCACAAACATCGAAAAATTGTAAAGTAAGGATGTTTCCTGAAATAGATAATATAACATAATGATCTACAAGGAAATAAAAAGTTTTTACAGAGTCTGTAAAGTACGAGCGAATCATTATTAACTGTATTGTCTTTTACTGTTCAGTACATTGTAAAGAATATCCCTTCCTATGTCTGACCTGAGACAATAGACAAGAGCGCCACCTGCAGACCTACGAAACCCTTTCGACCGCGTACGAAACTGGGACTTCTTAAACAGTTACAACATCACTTTACTACGGTTACCAATCCACCTGAATGGTAACTACGTTGATACAAACGTCCGTAGACTACGGAAACTCTTTGCTATCGAAGAATACTTGATTTCCACATAAGGTATTTTGAAATTAAGACTAGGCGATATTAACATTGTGCGATGTCGTCGTTTGTCATAAGTGGACATTTTGCGTTCTAGTCACTTTCCTACCGACCCTAAAAAAATCGGTAGACATTTTCACCTGCAAGCAATTTTATGCTCTATACATATAAAATAAGCTTCTGAATACCTACCAACGCTGATCCTTCGACCCGTAGACACGGCCGTAAGAGATCCACGACCGCAATACGTATCTGCGCTTACGAGCTGTGAATCGCCGCTCTTTGATACCATCAGCTTATCCAACATGCATGCGGTTGACTGAAATTAATTATATTCATATTAGTAATATGGTTTAAATAAGCCTCAACTATTAAACTACACCGTATACTATTACTAAAATTTATGTCGACAAAACTTGTGATTTTTATATTAATGGATCAGAAAAGCATACAAATCATATAATAGTGTATAAAGTGTATCATAATATACTTAGTATTCTATGTTGTTTGTATACGGTGTTGCAAGAATTCTCATCAAAAGTGATTTTACTAATAGCCAGAGTATTTGTGTTCTTTATTAATAGCATAGAGCACCTAAGGCATTCTCGTAATTCCTAAGCGGAATAATCCAAGATGAAATAGCGAATCATGGGAAAAAGCAAAATAGTTTTGTACCTGTGGTAGCGCTACTTCTGGACAATCCAGTCTACAGTTATATCCATCAGGACAATTAGCAATCCAGCGACATTCCAGAGCTCCAGAATAGTTTGCAGGGTACTGCGGACTGTTTAAACTATATGTTTGAGCTACTTCTATCTGTTAAATAAAGAATTATTTTATACTCTTAATAGAAAACAAAGAAAATAACGTGTTTCCTCGAGGCCAAACTATTACACCAAACTGATTCGACTACGAGGAATTCTATTTTCTTGTGGCCAAATTCGAGGGATCGTAGAGTAGTCCTCTCATAGCAAGTGCTTTTCGATCCCCTGGAGTACGGAAATAGAGGATCAGTGGATCAATAGTACTAGGCTAGCAGAAGGTTGTAGGTTTGTCATGATAGAAATACTAGTTCATAAAAGAAACAAAGGACAGGCTTGAACACTTTGCTCGCTCAAGGTAAATTGGCAGTTTTAGATTTTTTTTGTAAGAACAGGATTCCGCTCTATGTTTTAATCGTCATAAAAGTCCAATGTAAACTTAGAAAGCATACTTAATTATATGAATTTGAAAATGTCACATTAGTTCTTGCCCGGTATCCACAACCCTGTGGACGAAGGGTGTCTTAATCACTATGCCTACTTATACAAAAATAATAGTATACAAATATACTCACTTCTTGGTAATAATCACAATTAGGATTTTGAGCTACTGCCACTCCAAGGATACAAAGGAACACTGACCATTGAGTTATCATCTAAAACAAAGCTATATTTTTAACTAAAGCAAGTACAGCAATAAAATTTATGCATTCTTTCATACTTATATTATAAAGGCGAAAATAACTCTGTCTGTCTGTCTATTACGCTTTCACGCCTAAACCACTAAACTGTCTCTCTGCGAAAATAACTCTGTCTTCTTCTTATTTTTGCGTAGGATAGCCCTGTTCTTGGGGAAGGTTATGTAAGGCTATGTAGCATCATACGTTACTGGCGACGGAAGCAGAGAAGTAACGAAAGACGCGGGTGAAACCGCGCTGCAGGAATCTAGTTTAATATGATTAATCAACACTAATCGCACCTTTATAAATATCACTCGATAATTCCAACAAATCAATACGTTCGCAAACTCCAAGCTTTTTTCTTTTCTGCAATTACTTTCGCAAATGTTGTCGACTACAATTTCTCACGGCAAGTAACTACAAATAAAATTACCATAAAAATAACTTCATGACCACCTGAACAAAACATTGTGGTATCCTTCACAGGCATGCATGTCCTGCGTCAATGCAACTTTATTATCTCAGCACGATCTAGGAACATTTGCATTCACGTCAACTGATTGTAGAGAGAAAATGCGTGTTAATCAGTAATTAAACCTTCAAATAATAATAATATTATAAATGCGACAGTTTGTGTGTGTTTGACTGAACGGATTGCGATGAAAATTATATCATAAACTTCGTGCCGGAGACGAACGATACTTTTTAACTCGAAAATCGGTCTGGTTCCCGAGTTACATTAAATAAACATATATCATTTTCAGCGCGGGTGAAGTCGCAGAGCGCAGCTGGTCTATTTATAATTTTATATTAAATTTTCCACAATTTATGTGCGATCGTAGGTTAGTTACAGGCTACTTACCATACCAAGACAATTCGTTACCATAGGTCAAAACATTTTTATGTCTTTAAAGTTTCTGCTAGAAACAGAACAGACTCAAGCAACTGCCGAATGTGAGATCTATAGAAATTATTAAGAAGAAGAAAGTAAAGAAACCGACTGCTTAATTTGACCACCGCTTTGACGATCAATAAAAACTGATAATTGTAGTGTATTGTAAAACTAAACAACATTAATTTAGCCTAAGAAGGCAATTGCACAACCGCGTTATTAAACTATTGAATGAATACAAAACACTTGTGCAAACTCGCACTTGGCCATATTTATATTACATTTGGCATTATGTGTCGTAAAAAATATGCTATCGAGAAAAACACATTAAGTATTTTATATTAATTACTAATAAAATAAATATTTAATAAAATCCGGTAGATTCACAGAACAGAAAAATATAGTTATTAGTTTTTTATAAACATCGGCTAATTACGTACCTTATATTATAAACTAATCACAGCTGTATTGTATCTATATTAAAATTAATCTTTCTTCTCATAAATAAAATAGAAGAAAGTAAGAAAAAAGAACACAATAACACTAAAGTTCAAACTTAAACAAATCACAATTTCACATTACAAAACATATTTTAAAACAATTAACATAAATATACATGTGTTGTGCGAGCCATGAGTTAATCTGAACAAATGTAGGTATAAATGACAATAATATAGTAATATAAAATGCATAGTGATAACGAAGGCACGAGACATGAAGGTAACAGCTGATAACAATATATTCGTGAAGAGGAAAATGTTAATTACGTATAGGTATACATAGACTGACCTGAAGGATGTCGGAAATAATGAAATATTTTTTATTATGATAGCTTTTACTCGTAAATAGTATTCAATTATAATCCTAGGTCCATTAAACGGGGCGTGAAAAAGCATCTCACTAACCGCCACAGTAGAGGTCACCATACCAGTAGTACTTAACTTTTGAAATGGTGTCCACCATTTCTGGATTCCACTGACTGCTTACCATCAGGCAGAGTGGAGTCTCTTTGGTGCGCTAATATAAAAATAAAATTATGAATAAACGTTATCTTATCTACAACAGGTATCTAGGCTGAAAATAAGCATTTAGTATGCCATAGACGCTTTTAATACTAAAAGCATCGAGCACATATATGACAAAATATCAATATTTGCACTAAGTCCCAAGGTCTTTTAAAGTTCTTCAAGAAAGAAGTTAAAAGGTTTTTAACAGGGTCGTCAACGCTAATGATACTCCTGGTGTTGCAAGCGTCCATAGGCTACGGTAACTGGTTACCATCAGGTGGATCGTATGCTTGTTTGTCACCTTAGTCGTATAAAAAAAAAAGTGTCACAATTTCCTACTGTTCATTGATATTTGGTATCTGATTTTTTCAAAATACGTCTTTGATATCGACAGTACAGTAAGAGATTTAAAACTATGCACATGCCGTTTGACGATGATATCAGGATATGAGATACTCCTGTATGTAATACCCATACGAGTAAGATGACATGGTTCACATGAAATTAGTCAAAATATTGCAGACACAATATTACGCATTAGAGCCCTTCAATAAGTCTCCTCTCTCAACAACGGCTTGGTTGTGTTATTATATCCATAGATATCAAGTGTAACCTTGTCTAATATTTGATTACAAATTGAAGATTTAGATAAGTACTCTAAGAACTAACTACTTTTTTTTTATTGCCGTCAGTGACAGACGAGGCAACAGCCCAGGTGATGGTAAATGGTAACTGTAGCTTATGGACGACCCAGAGTCTTTAACATTGCTCCTGCAATGCCAGGGACTCTGCGAAACCACTGCCTACCGTGAAGGGAGTGGGGTAGGGGAAAGGATTGAGGAAGGTGAGGAAAAAGGAAAGGGGGAATTTGGGTCGCCGGCGCTCTCACTCACCGAACGAAACGCAATAGTACTCGTACTATTACTGTTACGTTGATCTTCTATGAGAGGGTAGTCCTTCACAGGTCGATCCGGCCCATTTATGCTGAAACCAGCGTGGATCTACTACCGTAAAAGTGTATCTAAGCCTCGGTAATCGCATGACAGTTTTTATATCTAAACACATATATCTAAACTAATATAACAAGAAAAGATTTGATTTTTGTAAGTTTGTTTGTTTGCAACGATTTAACTAAAAATCTATGTCACCGATTTGAAAAATTCTTTCATCTTTTAACATCAATTAAATTCAGCGGGTAAAAAAGGCTTTATTATGTTTAACATATAATTTTCAGTCATTTTCAGAATTTCAATATTTTAAGCGCCTTTGTAAATCTAAATGAAGCAATACGACACTATTGCTATGATATTTTCCGTAGGAGTTTGATGTGAGATCGAATGAAAGAAACATTTTGATACCGAAGCGAAGCAAAGTCGGACTCTAGTAAATTATATAAAAGAAAATAAAAACAGTCTCATTTAATATTTGTTTATTGGAAATTTCATTCAACTCATTCATTTTCCACTTAAATTGTTATCGTGAACCTTGCAAATACGTCATACAAGAGGCAAGTGCAAGTGTTATTCGATGGTGTTTCAGAGAATCGGCATACCTACGCTTGACCCACATTGAGTAGACCTTGTTACATTTCAGCTTAAATATAAGCATATTATTTACCTTAATAATAATTAAAATATGTTTCCTTTTAAAACAATATAATTCACTTACTCTTCCATCAATTGGTAGTTAAGTATAAATATCACATTTTTTTTGAAAAACTACATCATCATGCACTAAAGATGATTCAAATACTGCATCGAAGTCTGCAATAGGGGAAGTATATCTAGGGGAAGAAAATTGAAATAAAAGAAAAAGAACTGCCTCCGTGACGTCGTGTGGCGCAAGCGAGTGCTGTGCACGAGGATGTGGGTTCAATGCCCACACGGAACAAAACTTGGTGAGATCCATAAATATTTGGGTCGAAAGTCGTCCACTGTTGAACTTAGGCCTCCTCCAACTTTAACCACCTTAACCGGTGCTTTTAGAATCTAATCGAGACACTTTTAAAAAATGAGTGTCATACCCTATTCCAACCTTCTTTTAATACTTTGCTTATTTTTTAAATTGCATAAATAAATGCATATAATAATTTAGGGCGCTTATTGCTGCTACCTATGCAGTTGCTTCAACCTCCATCGTGCTCGGGCGCTCGTCCGGAGTGGCATGATCAAAAATAGCCTTAACGGCGCAGTTCCCTTAATGTGGCCGCAGGTTTTTTTGATCATTATATAATGCATAGTTTGCCACATTTAACGCAGGTGGAGCAGTAGCATACAACTTAAAACGAACTTTGAAAATATTTTGTCAACAAATAGCACTTTATTCAACTTCATTTCGCACAGAATTAGGCTCTCGTAGTCACTATCCGATCAATTAAAGCGGAGATATTGATGCTGACGCACTTGCTTTTGATAGAGAATCGACTATTACTATTCCTGCTACTGTTCCTATTTTAATTTTTTTAATTTAGATGACTGTAGTAATTAAACGTGACGTCACTCTTCTGTTATCATAACCTGACCTTGTGGCTACACACAAATAGGCATCACTGTATTTTGTTGGTGTATTTTCCAAAGATTCGACCTACACTTGACCCACATTTAGTTGACCTTAGTACATTTAGTAAATTATATTATTGTGTAATTAATTGTTCTTATAGTACGTAGTATTCGCTCTGCTTTAGTTTGAATAACCAATGATGTATATCCTCATGGACGGCATACCAGAAATGTATAACTATTTAAATATATATTAATAAATTCATAATTTTAATTTTAATCCTACTAGATTTGTACCTACCACACTGTGATTCAGGCTACAAATTGTTATTAGGTTCATTACTCTTTTGTATCTAGGTATAACAATAAGGTCGCGAGTGGGCGCTGGTGCCTATATAACAAGACAATTTAATTATCTTAGGTATTAGCTGTAACGTTATAATGTAAACTTAAAGATGCAAATAAACATTTTTATAATATTTAATTTCGTTTTCCCAAACAACTGTAATAACAAACTTTATTGTATTTTCAATGTTATAGATTAGATTTTGAAAGAACAGCACTTGGTTTGGACTTGTTAGATAGAGAATAAAATTCTTCAGTACTTAAAACAATTGATTTTGCATAGCCCGGAACATCATTACCTTACATGAAAATAGTAAGAACAAATGTAAGATCAAACAGTCTCATTATTGTGTTGCTCAGACAACAATACATTCAATAACAACATTCAAAAGTGCATAAAAATGATTCTTCTTAGATATTGTGTCGTATTTTAGTACACTAGTGTAGCTCTGCTGATACCGTACATCGGAACTTTCCACCACTACTGCCTGGGCTTGATAGTAATCCTGAAATCATAAATAATTGAGTTTAGATAGTATAGATCCCGTCATCCTAGAAGTAGTAGTAGTTGGAAAACAGACCCTGATTGTTCTGTAAAGTAAGAAAAGTAAAGAAAACCATCTCACAGAGCCATAGTCGCGTCTATCATGTTAAAACGTCGTGGAATAGTGTTCATTACTCTTAATTGAAAACTACATATCATCATTATATCAACGGAAAGACACCCACTGCTGGACATAGAGGCCTCTCAAAGTTGTCGCCATCTTGGCCAGTTATGTGCTACTCTCATCGCTCGATTGCCCTCCACCCTTAGGGTGCGTTTCTACTGACGCGGAACTAGGCATAGTGGAGAGGAGCGGACCGTGAATTGACCAGTCACAGTGCTCGAAATCCAGTGAAGTGGAGCACTGTGATTGACGCAATTCACGGTCCGCTCTTCTTCACTCCGCCCAGCTCCGCGTCAGTGGAAACGTACCTTATTAGATAACCAGTGCACCTACAAACTAAAATATAACATACTAACTTTACGCGATGCGGTTTTATCTGCATCTTTTCTTACTGTTCTGCTGCCGTTGCCAGTAGCGTGATAGTACATACTTTTTTTTTTTTTTTATATTATAGCCTACCAAAGTGACTCCACCCCGCCTGATGGTAAGCAGTCAGTGGAATCCAGAAGTGGCGGCCACTATACCAAAAGCCATCGTCTTAAACTGCTGGTATGGTGGCCTCCACTATGGCGGCTGGGTTAGGGGAAGGGAATGAGGGAGGTGAGGAAAGAGGAAAGGAGGGAAATTGGACCTCCGGCGCTCTCACTCACCGAACGAAACGCAGTAGTACGGATACTACTACTCATAAGTCGATCTTCTATGAGAGGGTAGTATTTCATTCATTCATGCTGAAATCAGCGTGGATCTACTAACGTACAAACTTAGCCTATAAATACAATACTAGTTTTCTGCGGCGCGGTTTCACCCGCGTCTTTCCTTACTGCTCTGCTCCCGTCGCCGGTAACGTGATGGTACATAGCCTACCTTCCTCAGGAACTGGGCTATCATACGCAAAACAAATAAACAAACAAACTCTTTAGCTGTATATAATAGTATACATGGAAGACATTACCCATAGTGAGCCTAGAACCGATTGACATAGTGTCAATAACAGTTCTTCCACAGTATATGTCGGCACCGTATAGTAACATGTTGCCGACAGGCGATACTAGTAATTTGTCCATCTCACAGTCTTCTGCCTGCAAAAAGTTAAATTACACATAAATAATGACATACATCATTAATGCGCAGTTTCGAATCCAGGATATAGCACTCTATCACTTGTCGTCGACGTAGAAAAGCGATTATATACCAGAAACCCGACAGCAGATTTAATTTCGTAACATATTTTTTGAAAAATGAAAAGTCGCTTGACCACATTGGCAAAAAAGCATTGCTGACCTCAACTATTTTTTAGCAACCCCGGCATTGTAATTCCCGCAAGGATGGAGAGAGACTCTTTGTTCGAATTTGTTGAAGAGTTAAAGTACGAGGACAATTTAAAAGAATTTTGTTCATCATACAAATTATCCGGTACTACTTACTTACTTCATCATATCAGCCACAAGACGTCCACTGCTGGACATAGGCCTCCCCCAATTTTCGCCACCGTTGTCGGTCGTTCGCCGCCCTCATCCATCGGTTGCCCGCCACCCTTATAAGGTCGTCGGTCCACCTTGTGAGGGGTCTGCCCACGCTGCGTCTTCCGGTTCGTGGTCACCACTCTAGAACCTTTCTGCCCCAGCGGCCGTCAGTTCTGCGAGCTATGTGTCCTGCCCATTGCCACTTCAGAGAAGCAATTCTGTCGGTTACTTTGGTTCGCCTGCGGATTTCTTCGTTTCTCAAACGATCGCGCAGGGAGACGCCTAACATAGCCCGCTCCATCGCCCTCTGAGCGACTTTGAGCCTTCCGATAAGACTCATAGTTAGCGACCACTTACTTATTTACTTACTTACTAATAATGTTTAGAGTAGGCATTTCGCAAATGCTTATAACTGCCCAGAAATCCAAAATGCTATGGTGGCTTGAGCACTTTTGTGTGCAAATAAATAAAGAAATATAATCAAAAACAAGGAGTAGGTACGCTCTAGAGCTAATGCTAATTTTATATGGCGATTTTATAGTTATAAGAGAAACTTACCACAGGCAATGAAACAAAATTGCATTTCAAATGACAATTATATCCAGTAGGACAGCTAAGAACCCACCGACATATTTGATCGTGAGAATAACTCTTCGGCCATTCTGGACTTGTGATGATTACATTTTGTCCAAATAATACCTGAAGGAATTAAAAAATTTATAAATTGTAAGTATTGGCTACATAATTTATATTAAACTATTTGCGCTTCACGGCTTTGCCAGCGCAGAAAATATATTTTGTCTCCTTCGGGGACCAGACCAATTTTCAGGATAAAAAATAGCCAATGTCCGTCTTCGGCACCAAATCTATCTACATAATAATTTTCATCGAAATCGGTTTAGCCGCGGCTCTGAGTAAAGTAAAAGTAAAATAAATTCTTATCTGTACGTGGTTAGCTGTAATATAGGTACTATTATAGGTTGTACTATTACTATTATTATAAGTGCTTATTTATTTAGGTATTCGTAGGTATTTTCTTTTATTATGTGCTGCATACTGAAATTGTTATTTGATTTGTCATTAATGTGAAATTATTGTATTTTAGCCACACAGCGACGTAAGTAATAAAAAATATTAGTCCTCACCGAGTAAATGAAATCGCAATCAGGATTCGTAGCAACCAACTGAGCTGTAGTAATGGTTACAGCTGCTAATAGAACTACCGATTTTTCTAAAATCATCCTGAAATACAAAATACTTAAAACTTTTCAAGTCCTTACTTATATTAAAAAGTGGTTAAAAACATGTAATCTCATCTCTATGTCTTCTTTATTATAATACGAAAATCAAATGAGAAGTCAAATGCATACAATATAACAAGTAGCCAAATCGAAAATACTACCCAATATTTTTGTTACAACCCAAAATATTTTAAATTTATGGTTAAAACTTATTTGAATCAATTAAATATCTGGTATTTACCAGAATCTCTAAATACAAAAGTATGATTCTGATGAAATAGGCAGTGTTGAAATGAAAACAAATTCAAAACTAATAATTCTCAACTGTCAAAACAATTATTAAATTTAAATGCAACGTATTGTTACAGTACTCACTAAGTTGAAAACATCACAAAATGATAACGAGCAAGAAAAACAAAAAATCTATGTTAAAAACAAATCTAGACAAGATAAATAAAGAGAGAGTTCATCTAAACAAAGATAAAATGATAACAAGGAGCAATTATTAAAAATACACTTACATGTTCTAAGAACTTTAGACCGAAACGATCAAGTCCACAGCCGCTACCGCTACACAAATTACTATAAAATATCTATTCTCTACCAACTTTGTAATTAAAATCGAAATTGTTATCTAGGAGAGTAGTCAGCAACAATATTTTAGAAACATCGCGAAACCATAATAGATTGTTATAGGAAATTGTAATAACAAGGATGTTAATAGAAAATAGATATTATATGCAATAGATCTATCTCACTGTATGAGGTATTTTTCTCAGAATTGTTAAAACAACAATTATTGAGAAACGTGAATGTACACTTTCTATCGACTTGATATTTTCTTTAACCCACTTGCATGATCATTTGTTTCTACGTCTGATAAGGAGCCACAATGTTACCAGTGCCTGCCATGCAATGCGCAGCTTTATTAAATTAAGGCTAGCAGAAAAGAGCGACAAAAGTACGAAGTGCGAACCAAACGGTTCAGCACTTTCTACTTTTGTCGCTCAATCAAGGCCTGGAACTCTTTACCAAAAGGCATTTTACTTAGCCACCACATCAGCAGTTTCACACGATGGCTTTTGGAATAATGACCACTACTTTTGGATTTAACTGACTGCTGGCCGGCAGCAGGAAGAGTGGAGTCACTTTGGTAGGCTAATATAACAGGTTGCAACCTCCTCTTCTCACGAAGATGGTGATACCGCTGTAATCAACACCGTGGTCCTTAAGTTAGCAGCAAATAGTGACGAATATCCACTATACGAAATAGATTGATTTATTTCAACCTGCATCTCGATTTCATACTTCACTAAGATTTCAATAGCTAAGTCCAGCGGTGTACGTATTTCTAATATAAAAAATACGAAAGTAACTCTGTCTGTCCGTCTGTTACCGTGTTCACGCCTAAACCACTGAAACGATATTCATGCAACTTTGTATAGAGATAGAATGGACCTTGGGAAATAACATAGGCGATATCATTTATCGCAAAAAAATTGATTGAAATGGTTGAAACAGGGTATAAAAGTTTGTGGGAAAATGCAATAACCGAAATTCACGCGGCCTGAGTTGCATACAACAGCTAGTATGATGATAATTATAAAACATTACTTCCTAACTTTATGATTAAGTTTAAAACGTAAATGTAAGACATAATTGTGTTTATAGTTTGTGAAAAATATAAACACACCAAAGTAGAGCCTTGCGGCAGACCAAATGTTACACTGAGTAGGTTGTAAGTGGTGAATACCTCCATATTTTGTTTTTAGTAGTAATATTTGTGTGGTACTTTACCGAACACTCCTTTAGTTTGCTATGATAATATTGAATGATACGAGGAGATAGTTTAGAGTGTTTGTTTATTACTTTAAAGTTCTAATGTTAAGTACAAATTGATAGAAAATTATATATGATAAAATGATAGTGAGTACACGCGACGCGGTTGATGACCGGTAGTGTACTGATTTATATAAAATGTAATTAATGAATTACAAAAGCGTTGTGGCGAAAATGCTGACAAGATATATAATGTAATTTTGCAATGTATGGTTGCACCGTTCAATATTAGTAATGGAAATCCATCGCAGTTAATTCCTGTGATACCTAGGTAACGTTTACTTTTTATCAGCTTAGCTTTTTAGCTTAGTTTTTAAAGGATTTGCAGAAATCTTAATAGATTGCGCAGTAATTATTCACCCAAGAACCGTAGAAACGCACACTAGCTACAGTCACCTAAATTTGTTATATTATTTTACCTTCGTATCCCTGTCAGCTACAGTAAGCAAATTATAGTACGAATATGTTATTTCTTCGTGAAAAGAATAGACAGCAGCGTCATTTGATAAGACTGTTTTCACTGCGATTGCAAATCAGTCACACTGGTGATTCTGACATTATGAGAGATCTATGTGTAGTAGAAATATTTGGCTTAAATTAATATTTAATATGTCTGGCGTGATCGGGAACATTGAGATCCCTAGCTAGAATAATAAAGGCTTGTCGTGATATTTCAAGATCATCTCGATAGTGTGCATAGGCACCGGATCACACTCAGGGTGTGTCGGCTAGTTTGCTCATCGAAATATGTCAGTGACGGCTTAAACATGATTATATGTTACTATGTTTTACGCGTTTCGACCACAGGTCCGAGATTTATTAATAAAAGATAATGTCAAATTTTATTCATACATATTTATGTATTTTAAAGTTAAATATAAAAAGTTATTTGGAATTAGAATTTTATTACTGACGATACATACAAGACTCCCAAAAATATATAAAGTTAGATGCTTCTATTACAAATTATGACAACCTGAACAAACCCTGACACTAGGTTGACCATTAACCTGACACTAACTCGATAAGATATTTTAAAGAAATATTGTAAAAGGAGTATTATATTTATTAATTTATTCTTCTTTTATTATTTGGCACCTTTGGTAACTCTACAGCACGTTAAATATTTTCTCTCTAGCCACATTCGCTACTGAGATTCGCAACCAGTTGCAAAGTCGCAAAGATGATAGATTTTTATCATTTTTCGCAACTAGTTGTCTACTCTTCTCTATGAGAAATGTACAGCGCCTCTAGCGATCAGAGTTAAAACTAAATTTACTCTCCTCTGTTTTTGCTGTCACTGGCATCACGCCGATTTAAATGCACGGTTTATTGAGAGGTTAAGTAATAGTGTTCAAAGTAGATAAGAACTCTCAAACAATAAACTCAACTCCCTTTTCTTCAATCACAACATTGGGATGAGAGACACAGAATATGACGATTTAGCTTCAATTAAAGCTACCTAAATACATTGCCTTTTTATTTTAAACATATTACACAATATAATCTACAGAATGTATAGAGACGGACTTAATGCCAAAGGTATTATCTACCAGTCAACCCATATTATCTATATTTTTTACTTTTAGTTTTTCAGTAAATGAAAACGCAATATGTTTTACTTTTTGTTTTTATTTTAAAAGAAAATTGCTTTGTTGGGGGTAATAGCTTCGTAAATAAAATAATTACAAATTATTAACTAATTATATTTATTTAAAAATAATTTTATTGCATGGTATATGTTATTACATTGCTTTCTTAGTTATCGATAATCTTAAAAAAACTATATTTTCTTCATCAATTGGTATTACAAAGAACTAAGGAAGTTTGTCATCAATCAGATCGTCATTTCTTTATTTTAACAAATTTTTATTTGAATAAAATCTCTTGAGTCGTTGCAATCTATTGAACTAAATTTTTCTGCCGTCTTCTATAACAGTATTATTTTAATGTTACTTTGTGTTTTGTCTTTTTCTTTTGTACCGTTAAAAACAAGGATAGAGACAAAGTATGTTTATAATAAGATTGCTATAAGGGGTTGTGGTAGGGCCCCTGTACTGTAAATGTGTGCTGTCTCTTAGACGCTTAATAAATTAGCTACATCGCCGGTTCTGCTGATACCACACATCTGTATCGACCGCCGGGACTCGTTTTTGTTGATATCAGTCCTGAAAATGATTAATAAAGTATTAATATATGAATAAAGTTGTGATGACCCAGTGGTTTAGGCACCTGCCTTGTATAAACGAGAGTACAGGTTGAAAACAGGGCAAGTAACAATGTGACTTTTTGGAATTCATATGTAGTTTCTAAGTTATAGTTTACGATGAAAGAATGAAAATACCATGAGGCAACCTGAGGCCCTAGACAAGTGGCAACGATTTCTATTCTATTCATAGAATAGATTAAAAAATGTATTGAATTGACATAAGCTAACGCCAATGCTTATGTCAATTCAATACATTTTTTAATCTATTCTATGAATAGAATAGAAATCTTTGCCACTTGTCTAGGGCCTCTGGACTTGATAAAGTCTGAAATTGCCAAAGCACCTTAAAGAATCGTGCTCTCATGCCTTATTTAGGAGAATCTCTTAGAGAAGAGGCCCTTTCTTGTAGTGGGATAAAAACGGGCTGGTTGATGACGATGATGTTGAATTACGAATCCACCTTGAGCGGACGTTGGCGATCAATGCTCATTCCTTCTCTGTATGAGAAGAGGGCCTTACAGTGGGATAGTAACAAGCTAAGAAGTCCTAGTGTCCGGAGGGACTTAGGCCAGGTAACCCTATACAAGTTACCCATAGTTATCCTCTGATTGATGGACCACGTGTCGATGACGGTTTGACCGCAGTATACGTCAGCACCGACAAGCTGCATGCTTCCAAGACGAGATACTAATATTTTATCACCTTCACACCCGTGCGTCTGAAATTAGTCAATTTGAGGATTTATATGTTCTACGCTAACTATATGAGCTGGTAACCTGTATTCTACCATAGAGAAATACGAAATGTTTATAATATAATGTGTTTGTTTTATCGGTAACTAGCGCTACTGGTATTTATTCTGAGAACTAATTTTGACATTTTTAATTTTGAGGTTACATTATACTAAAACTAACTGCCCGCAGCGTGGTTTCACCCGCGTCTTTGGTTACTGCTTTCCTCCCGTCGCTAGTAGCGTGATATTACATGTAACTTTAAAATAATTATTTATTTATTTATTTATTTATTTATTTATTTATTACTCTTAAACTTACATCTATCTTTACAGGCAAGCCTAATGCGACAGAGAAGTTGAGCTTTTTATCTAGTTTATAACTATATTTATTTCTACATCCTAATACATTTAAATATAATATTCAAATCCGACTGGTAGTTTCAGAGATTAGCGCGTTCAAACAAACAAACTAACAAACTCTTCCGTTTTATATAATAGTATAGATAGATTAGATCTCCAAAAATTAAGTAATTTACAGTAGGTATTTCGAGTCTTTTCACTAAAATGTGTACCTACATTATCTGTTCTTAACCTATAATTGAATCTGTGAATTGTTGTTAGTAAACAGGCTATAGCTACATTTCCACAGACAAAGCAAGTTAGAGGTCAATTAGTAAATTCAAATTTTGACTTTTCGTATTCTTCACATTGTATCATATACCTTTTCATAGCTCACTTGACCCTCTTACCTGAGGTATCGCCACATAGTGACATCGTAGATGACAAATGTTGCCAGCAAGACACCTGAATATCCACCGACATATTAGACCCTGTCTGTAGACTACTGGCCACCCTGGACTGTCGATGGACACGTGTTCCGTGTTACGAATCTGGGGGCAATAAAATATCTAACTTGTATCTCTTTAAAAAATGCTAAAAATATTTTTTTATTATCCATACTAAGTATTGCATTTTATGTGGAGAGAGCGAACGCCGAAGATACAAATTAAAATAAATTTTAGGTCTGCTGGAACCAATGACACCTAATAATAAAATTTGTACCTCATCTTAAGGTCGTAATCATACATAATTTCTGACCAGGAACTTCGCTCACCAATACTTTCAATCAACGGAAAAAATTAACTTTATCACGAAGAAATAATTCGATCAGCTGAAGACTTTTTAAACAGAGCTGTTACAACAACGTAAGAAATTATAATCTAAAAACCACAATATTCGACTCACCGTGTAAATAAAATCGCAGTTCGCGTTTGGTCGAGTGATCATCTGAGCTAGTACTATGTTAAAGGCGATAAAAACAATCGCTGTACCACAAATCATTCTGGAAAATAAGAGATAATAAAATAAATAAATAACAGCAAGCACACAACGCCATCAAGACCCAAAGTAAGCATATATTAACAGCTTGTGATATGCGTTTAATTAAATTAATGGCAGTCATAAATATTAGTTATTCATTAAATATAAGTAATATAACCACATATTTCCAGGTTCAAAGAGACATTGGGATAATCTTTCAGAATAGCGCATAAAAATGTCTCTGCACCTGATACTCGTTGTACGAAATGTACATAGAGTACATTTCGTACAACGAGTAAGCTGTAACATAAACGATTGTAAATATAAAAATACTTACATAATTATATTGATGACCTACTGAAGTACAACCAGTGTCCCAAAGTTTATCAGCACGTTTGTAGGCACGCGTGAATCCACTTGAGATACTTAGCGCACCAGGAGTTTAGTGATATAAATTACATTAAAATAAAAAACTAAACAATAATTAAAATAAAATCTTCTACACAAACAGTTTCACAAGAGAATGATATTACAATAGAGACGAAAGATAATAATAATATGATAATGATTTCCTTCCTGCAGAACGGCTTGTACGCTCGACAGTAGTCTTCCGTGTGTCTACGAACACTACTGTCCCACATTCATTGAATTGTTTAATAGTAAAAACTTCAATATTGTAGTTAATCAATGTTTTGTTTTACAACTGTATGAAACATGTTATTGAAATGAGTATCATAGTTACAAAATAAACTATCAAATTTCGACAGTTTGTTTTATAAAGCTGAACTATGTACTTCCTTGGTTATCCTAAAGCTATTATATCGAATACTAGCGACCCGCCCCGGCTTCGTACAGGTATTATGCTGATACTAAATATACTACAGAATCTTTTTAAACAACGTTCACAGCTTTTTCGTCATTAGACAATACAAACATCGTCATTGTTTTCTTTACAGGCCGGCGGCCCCCGGCCGGTACTGCCGCAACCGCTATGTCCCTGCATTACATTAGAAACCTCTAAAATTACCAGTGTTTCTCTACTATAATTTGCACGTATTATACATATAAACCCACCTCTTGAATCACTCCATCTATTTAAAAAAACCGCATCAAATTCCGTTGCGTAGTTTTAAAGATCTAAGCATACTAAGGGACAGACGATGTTTTCTATTATGTAGTGATAGTGACAATTCAATGCTGTAGTAATAATAGACTTATAATAAAAGACAAGTTAGTAGGTACGCATCATTATTCTAAAAATATCTTATTTGACTTTGATAATATTGAGAGATGATTAGAAAAATACTTAGCGCAGATGTTTTAGGTTCGTGTTTTGCCTTGATTCCGGATTTTACACTCGTACATCGTACGATCCTGCTAAATTGTTTAAAGTAAAGTTTTTTAATATTATTGTACCTGTATTATGTATCCTATTTATGGCCAATAAAATTTAATATTATTATTTTGTGTAAAAAATATAGCTTGGATTCAATTACAATTACGTTGCACAATTATATATTGAAAATTGTTTCGAATTACAATTTTGTAATCTATAATACATATAAAAGTATAATATTAAATAATAAAAGAACTGATAACCTTTGGTAAATTTATTATAAACTTTGGTCTGTATAGTAACAATCGGAAAGCACCTGTCCTTAAATCAAGGCTACGAAAATAGCCCGTTATTGAATAACACAATAGTTAGCACCAGGAGTATTCTGAGTGATCCAGCTAAGTACTGAAGTGACTCTGGTATTAATGCCAGGGTAGTTGGATGCGCAGTAGCGGCCCGAGCTGATAATGCCTACGTTGAAGAGTAAGTTAGTGGCAGGGTCGGTGTATAGCACTGGGCCGCCGGAGTCGTACTGAAAAGATTTTAAAATATAAGATTCAGTGCAATTTGCAAAAGAATATTTGAAAGAAATTTAAATACTACTTTATTACTTGATTTTCAGGCCTCAATTAGAGCATTTTTCTTTATTTTACAGGGATCATCCAGGGGGCAAAAGTTTTCTTCTAATATTAAGGCTAGTCTGGTACCATAGTTAGCTTTTGCTACATTTGTATCGTTTTGCATTTGATGTTTTACTTCGGCTGCCTACATAGTTTAATTTTTATTGAATGACTCTCATGCAGTCTATTTATAGGGTCTAGGATCCTTCCAAAATACTTAACTGTGCACTTAATAAAATCTTGATCATCTTACCTGACAAGCGTCTTTTCCAGGAGTAAAAGTGCACATCTGCCTATCGGTAAGATTCGGTATTTGAGAGCGACAAGTACCCGCAGCTATTACGTCAACGTCGACTTTTTGAAGAGTGTTCGAGACCGGGCCGCCAGAAAACAGGGTGCCCCAACCTGAATATGATTGGTAAAAATATTAAGTTGTTAGTATTTTATACATTTACGCATGATGGCAGATATACAGGCAGGCTGTCGAAAACTGTTCCTCAAGTCCATAAGTATACGCGGTCTCTGTAGTATATAGTATTATCATAGCTACTTCGGGAATACCTGGTATTCATACAAAATTTTAATGATTTTAACCAATTAGAAATGAACAACGCTTTGGGTTTTTACTATGAAAACTAAATTTTCTTAAAGTTTCGTGAGTACAACTTTTAAAACTGTCATCGTTTAAGTTTATAACTCATTACAGGGCCCCTAAGGGTAAATAAAGAAGGGATTTTAAAAAACAGCTTACGTGTATCTATCACTTAAAATACCGTCTATAAATGCTTACCTAGCAGCGTGACTCTGGCACCAGCAAAGTTATTGTTTTGGAACTTGAACGGCAGACAGGCGGGGCCGACACGATCGTTAAACGCGATTATACTTGCTACCATCACTATGGAGATGTCATAGTCGTAGTTGGCACTGTAATAATAAATAAGTTTACTTTATATTGGCCGACTTCATGTAATTTTGACGTTCATAAGCATCATACTTAATGATTAGAATGAAATAAACGCTTTGAGTTTGAGTTTTGAGTATAAGACTGGACCTGGTGAAGGTCGCGGGTGTAATCTGGATGCGGAAGGTGGAGGATCGAGTGTTTTGGCGTAAATTGAGGAGTCTACCGCTGGACAGTTGACTATAATGGGATGATTATGATATTAGTAAAATACTAAAATGATTCTCCTTCCACCCAGGCATCCAAAAGTGGTGGACGATGTTTTAACGCTCCTCGCTTTACCAGTAGTTTGGCTTTTGGAATGGTGTCCGCAACTTCCGGATTCCACTGACTGCTTACTGATAACCTTTTATAAAAAAAAGCACTGGCGACTAAATAGAGTAGCAAGTATTTCCTAATGTCGCATGTGCATCTCTATCCTAAACAGGAAACTGATTACAGCCAGCTTAATGAAAATGTTTGTATTTCATCTTGACTTTCATTACTGTCATACGTTCGATCTAAATAAATGGATGAGTTTGACTTACCTACTATACCATGGGTGGTTATTAAATGCAGATATCCTGTATCCCTGTGTGGCTGGCGAATCACCTAAAAGTAATAATAACATTGTCATCAAATTTCTTCATTCTAAGATTAAAAAATATGAAAGGTACGGAAGCTTTTGGGTAGAGACGCTATGAATATGAGATCAGCTTCCTAATTCTTAACCATCAGAAACGCACTTTTCAAAGCCGAGTGGTAAGTTTATTAGTCATAAACCCAAAATCTAAAACATTTGAAACTATCCTGCACTAAAACCATGTTAGTTGCCAAAAGGAACTGTAAAAGGTATGTTAGTTTTCAAAAGTAACTGTAAAAAGTGTTATCGAAACTTCCAGATCAGCAGTTTTAGAGTCGGCGTCAGATATGACGCGGCTACTACACGAACGTTTAAGGATATGGCAGGAAATATACTTACCAATCGTAACATCATGTTCTCCGACAACAATAGCATAGTTAGCCGCGGATTCGCCTGCCACGCAGTGAGCGGCAGTCAGTGCATGCCACTGAGATATGATGATGGAACCGCATCTGATTTGAGAGATCCTGCCGTCGACTATGGCGGCCATGCTGGGGAACTCGTTTATACCAGTCTCGACGCCTCCCACGATACGATTCTGTAATAATGGTAGAAAATTAAACGTGGAAAGACACGTTTGGTTTAGAGTTTTGGGTTTTGTTTACGATGGCATATTTAAAATAATTTCTGTAGTCAAATTGTTACTGTCTTTTTGCCTCTTGTATAAATCATACCTCATGCTCTAAGTACTAATTTTCTAGCCTTTAAACTTTGTGACAATAAAATAATTTGAAAAAAAATTAACAGCGCCCCTGGTATTTGGTCTGAGAACTTTATATATAATTAATTTACGTTGTCATCGTGACAAAAACACGCATTCCTCTAGCCACTGAACTGTTACATTTTAACGTTAAAATGATTGGTTTGATTGTCATAAAACAGAATATTAGATTTCAGTATAACTAGTGTATAAGAAAGGATCTCACCCGTCTTCTGTCTCCACAACGACAGGTGGGAGGAGGTGGAGGAGGAGGGTTAGAGTTGCCTTCTGATGACACTTGACAAGAGAACCTACCACCGGGACTCCTTACGTTTGCTACCAGTCCTGAAAACAATTTAAAATATTGACACTAAATGATCTTTGTACCTATAGGTAAATATTATTTTATTAGCCTGTTTGTGTGTCCTGCTGGATAAAGTCCTCACCCTGGAACTTCTACAGTCCCCTATAGGCAGTACTCCCCAGCTATTTATTACAAGGAAAAGGCGGCATTTCCTTAATAATCATACTAACTTAAATATCTATTAATAACTGTATATTTAACTTATATTAGTATGTGTATATGATTCTAATAAAAGTATCTAAAATTGCTATTACAGCTAGTTTCTGAATTTAATCAAATCAAGTGACATACGAATGGTCTAAAAAGACTACATTACTGTGTTTTAAAAAGTAATTTATTATGAACTTATTACAATATAGAAATATCCGATATAATGATGTATGATGATAATAAGATATATTTCATAAAATTGCTTACCCATGCTTATTCTAGTGCCGGTAGACAAAACATTGAGCGTTCCAGAGCCGCAGTAATTTTGAGCGTCATTAAGTTGAGCATTACCGGTTAGAGATACCATGAGGCGATCGACTGAGCATGACGCGGACTGAAAGTGAATAAAATCATGTAAGAACATTACCCTCCTTTCCTTCTGCATTCGACTTAAAAACGTTCCCTAGGCAACGTATTGATGGGTTTTCTTGTCATGAAACCACATGAAAGTAAATTGGTAATAAGAAAATATTTCTAATAAGTTGCTAATACATCATACATACTTTTTCTTTAGTTCTCGGTGTTTTTGTTTTAAATGAGCAGTTATTTTAATAAAATCGTTCTACCTGAGGTAAAGAAATTTCATTGCACCTCAGACGACACCTGGAACCTGCGGGACAGTCGGCTATCCAGCGACATGTTATTCCGGGTCTATAGTAGTTAGGCCAGTTAGGACTGTTGATCGTATACGTCCTGCCAGCTTGAACCTAAAATAAAATTTGGAGAACATAATTTAAATACGTTGATATGAAAACATTTTTAGCATTTAGAATTTAAAGGTTCAATATGTATAAAGGATCAATTCGTCAGAAAAAAAAAAACCAAATATATGTATTCATTTGATTTCATATGAACGTTAAAAATTACAAAATGCCAGCCAATTTAATCTACAGCCAGTTCGCTGACGTAGGGTGGGCCATGAAAAGAGCTGGCAAGAAACACAGGCCATTTTTTTTATTTTAATCGTCAGAATGTCAGTTTTTTGTAAGTTACAATTTCAAGTAGCATGCAAAGTGACGCAGGCAATACACTCAACTCTATAGGTAAGTAATTACAGCTTCTCCGTCGTCATAATTGTCTGTCAAACCCCTTTTTATTAATAAACAGTGACCTGAACATAATAGGTACCTAATCGTAAGTTTATAAATCCTTAAAACTAGCAAAAAGCGTACTTATTCAAGTTTTCTACATTTTTCAATCGTCACATTTAGCAAGAAGCAACCTTAAGGAAAACGTTATTTTGTAGTTTTATCAAAAAGTTTTTATACGATCGACGAATATAAAATACGCAACGAGAAAAACTAGGGTGATTCTTATTGTATACCGGCTACAAGACAACATCTATATGGAACTTTATTCTGGTATACGTAGGTAGGTAGCACGTGTATATTTTGTTACCTGCAAACAGATAAAAATCTAAATAGTTACTTACTTGTTGATAAAAATCACAATTAGCATCTTGACCTGCAGCAAGATGTAAGCCCAATAACAGTATAGCCGTACCCAGAAACATTGCTGCAAGAAATTAAACGGTATGTTTTTTAAGTAATTACTACTACTATACGCTGCCTGCGATTTCTCGTCGCCTTTATTAAATTACCTGTTCATCTTGTTGGTGGACATCATACAGTGGTTAACAATCTATCGTTACCGCTATTTTAAAAAGTCAATTCCCGCACTAGGAAACGAGTCCTGTGACGCGGAGATCTTTACAAACATATATTTAACGGACACAAAGTACACCCAGAATCGGAATAAATATTTATAGATCACCAAATTTTTTTGTCCCGTGTGGGGTTCGAACTCACAACCTCGTGCACAGCAGTCGCTTGCGCTCCCACTGCGCCACGGAGACAACCGATCGCAATCTATAGTCTCCATTCGATAGCTTTTTAGCTCCATGGGTGCCACTCCACTTGCATAACTATCATTTCTCTTTTAAAATTGTCATCATCATCATCAAGCCATTCACTACTGAATGTTTATTTGACAAGGATAGTTGGCTTAGCTAGCGGGTTGGTACTTACATCACATTGAGGTAATATTTAGCATAACTTTGCCGATCTGTCTGGTATTCTTTTATAGATTTAAGACCGAATACCAAAGAAAAATAAAGACCCGGTTAAAGAAATTTTAAAAACAAACTTACCTGTTGTGGTCCGTTGTCACAATGAAAATCTAAATACAATAATTGCTAATGACTACATAATAAAATTAAAGTATATGTTATCTGATAAAGAGTATGCCGACTCAGATCTCCACGATACAGATGATAACGCGCCCTCAATGATCAAGATAATAGCAAAATAAATAAATAATAATATTATATTGTATGTTTGTGGTTTCTAAATTAATAAATAATAAAAAAATAAAATTAGTTATTATTTTTGTCGTTATATTTATTTAAGTCAGACAATTTGGAGGTCCAATTACTTCGTCTCTGTTATTTGTCTTTCTGTTGCTCATTTTTGTTTTTCTCTGGTTACACTAATATTAAATGTCGATGATGCTGCAGAAAAGCCAGTACTGTCTGTAAGATTTGATATAAATGATATAGACTTTTCAAACATCCTAATTAATATTCAAATATCAATATCAAATGAAATAGGTTTGGCAGAAAATTAACTGGATGCGTCTGTCATTGCACGACAGATTTCCTTGTATTAAGTAAAGAAAACTGCTATTAAATTTGATATCTAACAGCAGTATAGTTAACAGGCAGACTATATAACACTAAATTAAACAATAGTTTAGTTAAATTTGCTTTTATCGGCACAATCCCATTCACACGCCCATTACTGTGAAGCATCCTGTACACATTTTAACAGTGAAAAACCAACCCATAAGAATATCGAACTATTTACTTGGCAGTTTCGAAGACTAATAACTTACTTGAACCTAGCAACGAATTTAATCAAAGTGAAATGGAGAAACAAACAATTAAAAAATATCTGCTTCTCCTTTTCTCTGAAACATTGCAATGCTAATATTACTAATATTCCTGCTCATTTAGATACGACGAAGCTAGGTAAGTCTTAACAAATCATAGACTTTATATATATCACAGAACTTTCATTGCTTGCAATGAACACGGCGGCAACAGGAAAAGTTGATGATTAAGTACTAGATTAAAACACCACAAGGAAAGCAGTTAGGTAATCTTGTTGTTCAATAAGCAGAAACTGATAGTGTCTGATGTCACGTTTTGTTTTCGTTTAATACTTAAAAATTATTATCTTCAAATAAATGTTAGTAAGATAAATTAAATAATTAATAGAGATCAATCAGAAGATAAGGTATTACATGATATTAGCCCGTGTTAAGAACTACTGGTGGGTTTTCCGAGAACGAGAAATGATATTAGATATGATGTAACTATTATTACTATCATAGGGTAGAACTTTTTTAACACCGAAAAATAGAAACATGTCGACAATTTAATAAAAATTTTATCTCAGAAATTTGATAAATTTTTATTTATTTACTTCTTAGTTCAGCAGTAAGAGCTATCGGGTGTTAAGTTAAGAATCAATATTTGCGTGCATGAACATGACTATTTGTATTAAACTGGGTGTCTTTCTATGTAATCCATATTTGTTTAGAATAAAAAAAGTATCTAGGTATGTTTACCCGCATTCTAGAACCCATATTACAAGCTATAACATACATAAATGCTTACCTACTTTACGACTAAATAGCGAAGTGTAATTGTTGTGTTTTTATTATCACTACATAGTATATTATAACAAAGTCGCTTCTCGCTGTCTGCCCCTATGTATGCTTAGATCTTTAAAACTACGCAACGGATTTTGATGCGGTTTTTTTTAATAGATAGAGTATTTCAAGAGGAAGGTTTATATATTATGTATAATACATGCATAATATAGTAGAGAAACACTGATAATTTTAGAGGTTTCTAATGTGATGTAAATAAACACATTTTTTTGTGCTTACATTGCAAATGCTGGCTGAACCCTACGCTCTAAGTACGCGATAGATCAAAATAGTGTACTACAGTATTGTACACCTTAAAAAGGTCTACAAAAAATCCGCGATTTTTCTGTACCATTTTTTATCCTTTACTTTTTATGAGAAAGCGATTTTAAGCAATACAGCATTAATCTCTATCCAATTAACTAACTTAAATACATTGTGCATGTAATATAGATATGGCATTGAAATTCAAAGACGAATCGAAAGGTATGTGTGCTTACAAGGAAAACTAAAATTAGAAGAAATTCTTCCTCCACCTGAACTACCTCACTCTCTCCTTACGAGAACAATTCATGAGCAATATACACCTTTATAATAACGCATTTTAAATGACCTCTTTCAAGAGTACCTAAGCAAGTCATTGAGCGTGGTTTTATGCCTACATTTGAAATTCAAGGACAAGTGTATCACTCAGCTGGGAGCTTGCTACCACTTCGACCCGATGATCACAAATTTCTGCAAATTTATTTTATTGCAGATCCAGATACACAAGCATTAACGCGGTGTTCAAGTGTTACACAGCCAATTAATAGACATTTGATCAGATCTCTCCAAGATATGTTACATTTCTGCTACATACGGTATTTTAAAACTGAGATTGATAGTGTTCCAGTAGATACTCCTGACTTTAATGTCGTAATCCATGCAAATAAAGTTCCTGTTGGAGAACACGGAGGACGATAGACATTCTGTAGTATATTTAGTGCGAAGCCGGGGCTGGTAGTTTTATCATATTTCTCCTTTTCGTTTTTTGTTGTGGTAAGCCCAATATGCCGCAGTGGCGATCCTATGTATGATACAATTATGATGCTAATGATGAATAATTTAACTTGTTAAGATTTCCAGGTGTTCCTGAAATCCATGCTCGATTTGATTTCATTTTCAGATGATGAAAGTTTCAGTGTAATCCTGTAAATATAGGTTTATTATAATTTTGTTATTATTTAATAATGTACCAATAGGATAATTATTGTGTTATCTATCACCTAAAATAGTAGATACCTAAATGCCGTAGGTAGGTAATTTTAGAAAGGAGAACAAGTAAGAACAAGTAAGGAAATTCAATAAAAGTTTATGCGTGTGTCATATAATCACAGGTGTCATTGACAATTAGTTTAAGTTTGTTACTGAAAATAAATATTTACTCGCTCTAGTTTTGTTTGTTTCTAGTTTAGTTGATACTTAGGCTCTTTGTAGACGGAGCAATTATTTGCAACAAGCAACTTTTCCTTTAAAAGTTGCTACAAAGTTGACAGTTGCGGCAATTTGAGATAATCTTCTTCTATACCTACATATAATAAAATTGGAGTGTCTATATATATATATATATATATATATATATATATATATATATATATATACGGTACAAACAGTATCTGTCTGTCTGTCTGTCTGTTCCGGCTAATCTCTGAAATGGCTGGACCGATTTATATTTCGTCGTGATACATAGAAATATTATATACTATCTGTGGCATGTCACACGATGCGTTGGTTCCGGCGCTGCAGCGGACTTGCAACCGCCGACTGGCGTGGTAGGGAGGGGTGAATGCGGTGCGACGTCGGAGCGGCACTGCTCAGTCGTCTTTTACGATCCATTTCTATACAGACTGCCACACTGCTGGCGCGGTGGCGGCGCCGCTGCTAAATAACAACATTGCGGCGCCGCGTCGTACCGCTCGTGTGCTCCGACCATTATCATCATCATATCAGCCAAAAGAAGTCCACTGCTGGATATAGGCTTCCCCCAATTTTCGCCACCGTGGCCGGTCGTTTGCCGCCCTCATCCATCGGTTGCCGGCCACTCTTATAAGGTCATCAGCCCACATTGTGAGGGGTCTGCCCACGCTGCGTCTTCCGGTTTGTGGTCACTACTCTAGAACTTTTCTGACCCAACGGCCGTCAGTTCTGATGATGATGGTGAAGAAATATTTTCGCTGCAACGAATGGGTGAGATTATAATTAGTATTGTAGTATTCGGAAAAGTAGGTTAATTAACTGACTTTTTTCATAATTTTGACGTTCTTAAGCATCATATTAAAATAAATCAAGTATAAATCAAATAGTTAAAGTCAAACCGTCTTTGAATTTGGTAGGTTAATAACTGGCATCTTCATAGCACAAGGATAGCATAACGCAAAACAGAGACTCTTTGGGTAATTGTAATGTACTTAACTGCAGACGAACCAGATATCTCTTAGTTTTAAAACATCACAGATTTCGATTGCCGAGGAATTGTTTGGTTGCCGCCCTTGCATTTCTCCTGAAATCCATGAGAGTGAAATTATGCAGGCTGTTTGAATATGTGTGTAAATGTTTCTTATTTATGATGCCAAGTGTGATGAAAACAGTTTTTATGGCCATAAAAGACGGTGTTGCTTCCTGCTTTTATTTACAACTTGATTATCATTCATCGCCATCTGTTCCTAAAAACTAATCTTAAAGTGAATGTTGTCCTCTCTCGTAAAATAAACTCTTCGTCTCTTCCAAACTATTCCGCTAGATGGCGTAACAATCAATGCGGCCTGCGCGGTATTTCAAAACGGTCCACCAATGAGTTTAGTCGCGCAAATATTGATTCATTTACCGGCACCCTCTCGTCAACTTTGCTTAGTTCGCTTCTCACACTGTCCTATATCAGTACAATTTATTATTTATTAAATAACCCACCGATAACATGTAATTTATAATGCATCTCATTAAAGTTATAAGTTTGTTATACATTTGATACAGTGCCTCAGTTAATGTGATTAAAAAATTATAGCAATGGAAGTTAATATTGGTTTTTGTTTAAAAGTAAAGAGATAGATTTTAATTTTAGAATGCCAAAACGCATTCCGTTCCACGTCGTCTACGCCACAAGTAAGTACACAATTAATTAATTACATAAATAATATTAATATGGGTACTGTGGGCAGAAATACCTAATACTTATTTCTGTTGAAATATTTTGGTGCTATCGGTTATTCTATTAAACATGATCAAAAAAACGTATCAGTCTTTATTAAAAGATCTTCTTTTGCGATTTGATTAAATACTTTTCAAATTCTAAATATCTTTATTCTCTTAGAATAATTTCAGATGAGAGACGTCTAATAATAACTATGGCTCTGGAGTTAGCAGTTATTCCGTTCTTAGATTTAAGTACCTAACTCCTTACCTCTGACAAGTCATAAGCTTTTTTACCATTTAAAAACTATTATAGAAAGATTACCATGACCCTATACTATTATATAAAGTGAAAGAGTTTGTTTGTTGTTGAACGCGCTAATCTCTGAAACTACCGTTTAAACTACTAGTCGGATTCAATTAATTCTGTTTGTTTAAAATAACCCAGTTCTTGAGGAAGGTTATTGGCTATGTTACATCACGCTACTGACGATGGGAGTAGAACAGTAATCAAAGATTACTTAACGCGGGTGTAACCACGCTGTGGAAACCTAGTTCTTAATAAAATTGACATCTAAGTTTTACAGTGTATATAATCACTTGTGCTTAGTCCAATTTAATTAGAGTTAGTTTTCCTGAAGTGTAATTAACGGTCTGTTATTATGATGATAATTCTTATTATCAGCATCCTTTCCATTGCGGGTTACTATCAAAATAAAGGTTTAATTCTGTTTAGGCAATGATCAGGTTATAGCGATCGGTCAAAATAAACATTCTTCTTATCGAGTACCTAGTAAGTGGTCAATCTAGTGTCAGAATTTCTTCAGGTTTTAATTTATTATAGAAGCATTCGACTTGATCTAACGACAGTTATCACACATTTAAACAATATAAAAGTCACCTTACTCTTTAACCTTTTCTCCTGAATCGATCGGTTAGTATATTAAGTCTTGTAGGACTTCATATGACGTCGTTGTACTAACTTAGGTAACTATAATATTCTTCGACTATGGGTCAATTCTGTCATTAAATATTTAAAGTATGATCGATCGATTGTTGACGTATGGAAAGCTTTGATACAGTTGTGTTCTAAGGGTAAAAGAATTGAGAAAATGTTAACATTACGCCTGTAATCATAAAGCGGTAGACAGAGATATGAAATTACATTTCGTCAGCTGTTTAATAGGTTTTCATGTTTTGGACTAGTTAGATCAGAAACCAAATCTTTTTAATATGACTCTTTTTAAATAATATTTCTTTTTAAATGATATTAATTTGATAACTGTGCATTTTATCTTTGGTAAACGTTAAATAATTGTACAAAAAGAACAACGCCTCTAGTATTAACTTTAAGAATTAGATTATTGATTAAGAATGATGTTGATAACCGTTATTTTGTACAGATGTTGTTTTATATTTTGTATTCCTATTCAGAAATATCAATGTTCACGTATGTAATTATGTAACCAGATGTCCTACCTCGCGAGACACTTTCCACTACTTTCTAAATTTATCTTAGTTTTAATGAAATTGTTTTACAAATAACTTTAGTTTAGCTCTATCCCAACCTACCCCTAATCGGTACTTAAAAGTGGCAAAATCTAGATAGAATAAAAAGTTTAACTTATCGTTATATAATAAGTGCAAAGTTGTCAAGGTTGCGTTTAGTTTAATTCTAATAAGTCAAAGTTTAATTATTAAAAAGAAATAAAAATACGTCGTTTAATCAAATGCAACTTTTATTACACGACATTCAAACTGCGTAGAAATTCTAATTGTTTATATTTAGTACAGCTACTAAAATAAACAATAGAATTGTTTGTGAAAAATAAACAAAATAATTTTGTAAAACGTAAAAATTTCCACGCATATCTAGTAACCACTTAGCCTGAATTAACAATTTCATTAAAAGGTTTGAAATTCCAATTTATGACGAGCTCACATGTTGTAGTGGGTCACGTTTTCATTGTACAGTGTATGTCGTCGGCTCAATCAAAATGAAATAGCTTTCACGGAATGAAGTTGGAAGTTATTATGCATAGAATTTTAAATCCTACAACAACTAAGTACTATTCTATTGAAGCATAAAGTAATTGTAGTGTCTGTTTTACTTGATAGTTCTATGATTGCTATGGTGTTACAGCTTTGTTTAATAATTTGCTCTTGGGTTGGGCTCTCTCTATTGTTTACTGTCCTCGACGAGAGGCTACTAACTAATCCTACTAATTATAAATGCGAAAGTGTATGTGTGTGTGTTTGTTTGTTACCATTAAGCGCCTAAGCGACTATACCATGAAAATTGTTATGTAGTTAGATTCGGTGCCAGAGACGGAAAGGCTACTTTTTATCCCGAAAATCCATCTGATTACCAAGGTAGACAAAACACATTTTAGGTGCGGGCGACGCTGTAGGGCGCAGCTAGTATATAGTAAACATTTGTAAGAAAGAAATTAAAGTAAGAAATTGTCCAAAAAAAGTGGATTTCACTTTAAAACCCGATGCTAGAAGAAGTTATCGGAAATGGCAGAAAAATGCGACTTTGTTTTATATGATGAGATATATTTAGATTGGATCTCTTCCACTCAAATCACTTACCTATAACCCCTATAACAGTCAACACTATGTACCTAGTAATAATCATAGTACCTACAGTGAACTTTGCGGAGTATTGTAAACACCCACAAATCCCGAATCCGCTTAAAACTAAGAACCTTTCTTTTCCATTTTCCAGGCGAAGACAGTTCGTATCCAGCATGCGAGCTGAACTCTCAGGGTCCAGCGGCGCGAGGCTGGCGCAGCGAGGGCGCTCCACCCCACGAACTGCTGCTGCGACTGTCAAAAGTCACCTCCGTGCACAAACTGCAGTTATTGGCGCATCATCAGCTTATACGTAAGTTGACAGTCAAGCAAGTCATCATCAAATCGTATCCAGCATGCGAGCTGAACAGTCAGGGTGCTCTACCCCACGAACTGCTCCTGCGGCTGTCAAGAGTCACCTCTGTGCACAAACTGCAGCTATTGGCACATCATCAGCTTATACGTAAGTTGACAGACGAAATCACCATCATCATCTTATCAGCCAAAAAACGTCGGCGTCGGTGGTTTTTTTCTTTTTTTTTATATAAATCCTTCCAAAGTGACTCCACTCTACCTGATGGTAAGCAGTCAGTGGAATCCAGATGTGGCCTTCCTCAAATTCAAATTTTCGTCACCATGACGAGAAATACACGTCATAAGTAATGGTAACCACTGCTGAAAGATCTCAGCTTTTTATACACTGAATGAAAAATAACCATATCGTAGACGAATAAAATTATGCATCTGCATTAAGAGTCTAAATATTTAGCATCAAATTGGTATATTTTCTGTTATATTATTCCTCGTGATAGACGGAATAGATTTGCTTTTCGTTTGATGGGAGTTATACTGTGGTTAAACGTCATGCACTGTCAACATGACTAAGCATGATTATAAAAAAATACATCAACCCTTTGGAGTTGTGGCGTGAACATGACAAAGGTCTATCCCTTACTGGACTTAATAGCTAGCGAAATGTTTGCACCTTCCGGAATAAGGATGTGATGCTATATTATTCAAGTGTAATATAATGACCTTTTTTTAAGTAGGTAAGACTAAAAATCAATGACTTTTAACTTTTAAAGCCAAAGTCAAAAACATAAATTATTCATTTGGTTTAATGAATTAACACATACGAACGTTAAAATTACAAAATGTTCAAATCAATATATAGAGAAAGTCGGTCCTACCTGTTACCATAAAAGGTCAAGTCGGATGCCTTTGTAATAAATAATGGGTAACTGAACAAATTCTTGCACTAGGTTAACCACTAACCACTCTATAAGAAGATGTTTATATTCGAACATTTTCTCTTTCAAGCATCATGCGTAGAAGTTCTGGTTTCCGGAGGCCTCGTGTCGGAGGGTGCGGCTACTCCGTGTGGCGCCACCTACACCAGCGTGGGACGAGTGACGTTAGCCAAGCCTGCGCCACAAGCACGGACCAGAGAACTAAGGTAACTTTATGACATCATCTTAAGATGGAAAAAGACAGTTTTATATTCTAAAACGAGAGGAAGTTCTAGAGTTTTGCAATATAGTAGGTAACCTTCAAATTTGTCAATTTTCCGGCCTGGTTCACTATAATCGTGACTGCTTGGCTCCTCTATGTGAAAGGTTAATGTATTTTATATCAATACCTCCCTCGAGAAACACACAATATAACATTGTAAACAACATTCAAATCCATCGTGTGGTGCTCGAGATAAGCTATTTTTTATAGACAGACGCTAAGGTGACAATAAGATATGCTTTTATTCTAGGTCTGCTGCCCTCCCAGAGCCTACCGTAGCACGCTTCGTTAAACTTAGACTTTCCGGACCACATCCACCTGCTAAAGAAGATGATCAGGTGAATTGTAATCTGTCCTACACTTTTAGTAGAAAAGAGACGCAAAACTTACTATTTACTTATGTATTTTAAACTATAAACAAAAGATGAAAAGTGTGATTGAAAAGTGACGCTACGTGTTCACTGGGAAAACAATTTTTGATAAACTAAAGCATTAGGTATTGATATTCTATGCTGATAAATTCTAAATATCATAACCTTGCATTCGAAATTATATTCACTCGGTACTAAATAGAAAGTTCTTATTACATAAAACTTTACATCGATGCGATAATGTAGGAAGTTAAAGTGCAATCTCTCTAAACGTACGTAAAAGAAGTCGTGAAATGTTATTTTACGGCATCCGAGAAAAATTAAGTTTTTTTTAACCGATTTTACGAAAGCTGTAAAAAATAATGCATGACTTTTCTTTCTTACCTTCAGGTAGCACTAATGGCTGTCAATGTCCTCGGCGAAGAAGCAGAAGAATCAGAAACTTCGCCAGTAGTTACTAGGGAACCAGCCTACTCTCCGTACGACGATCTCGCCTTCATCATGTACGTTGATAATGACATCGCCGACCTAATCCGGACCTTGGATGAGAAGAAAAAAAATGCTGTTGAGGGTACGCAGTAATAATGTTATTTTATTTTTGTTTGGTAGGTAGCACGATGCCTACTATCGCCTTTTGACTTTGTCAATAATTTCAAGTAATTGGTAGCAACATTTGAACAGCTAGTTTCAACAGTTCAATGTTACAAATAATATGTTATAAATAATGAGATGATTGATTTACACTTCCAGAAGGTTGTAAGTCCTGGACTTATAGTAATTACGACTTAACACTTCCAGAGGAACGCTTCGAATATGCTCGTCGACTAAAATCCGCTGGCGCTGCGCTCGCTTCAGCTGGCATCAGAATCGGTCGATGGCGGCTTCGGAAACGGACAGCAGCAGCCCGTGATGACTTCGAGCTGGCGAGGCGTATGCGTGATAGAATAGCTGATGCGTTATGCGGGGTGAAGGACGATCCAGCACTTTGTAGGCTGTTTGAGGAAAATGGGGTGAGTTGAGCAACTGAGCGTCAGGTAGATTTTGTATAGTTTGTGGATATTGGCAGAGACAAAAAATAAATTTTATTTATACCCAAGGTGTGGGTTTTGAACTACTGAAGTAAGCAAAAGGCAAACGATTTTTATTATCTTCGAATTGAAAGTCTCGTAAAAGTTTGAAAATACATCATTAAGAATGAGTTTAAATTGCTACATTTAAATCATTTACAATGCGAACAATCACGATATAAATCATCATATCATTACATTTAAAGATATAATTCAAACCAAATTCTAGTTCATCTCTCCTTTCTCTTTTTAGTCCATTGTCCAGAATTACATATTATGTTTACATCATCATTCTCTTCTGTTATCCCATAGCCGGACCACCGCAACGACTCGTCCATGCCTCAAGAGTACGACTTCTCCCACCACCTGTCACCGTCAGTAGCAGCTGGATCACTAAGCATGGACATACCATCCCCAGTGCCTCCTATAGAAGCAGATCCTGAACATGAACAGGAGTATGTTAATGGAGAAGATGAAGAAGATATGCATAATATGGCGCCTGTAAGTACTTAGTCGTGATGGTGTATTGATTAGTTTTATTACGGTATCTACTCTTATGAACGAGTTAAAAGTTTCGACACCGGGCAAATTCCAAAGTAATTTATGAAATACTAGCTGTACCTTACAACTTTTCCGGCGTCTAAAATGAGTTGTCTCTCTCGCGAACCAGACATGTCCGTTTCTGGCACTGAATCAATCTACATACCAATTTTCTTCGAAATCGGTACAGCAGTTTAAGCAATGAGTGGTAATAAACACACACAAACTTTCGCATTTATAATATTACTAGCTGCGCCCTGCGGATTCGCCCGCGCAAAAAAGTTTTAGTTAATGTAACTCAGAAGCCGGACCTATTTTCAGATTAAAAAGTCCTATGTCCGTCTCCGGCACCTAATCTATGTACATACCAATTTTCATCAAAATCGGTTGAGCCGTTTAGGCAGGTTGAGTTGAGTGGTAACAAACACACACATACAAGCTTTCGCATTTACAATATTAATGGGATTAATAGGATGAATATATTTTCAAGTTTATCTTGGACAAACACCTAAACCTATGAATTAAATTTAAAAAAAAATACTATACATTTAAACATGTGTATTAATAAGTTCCATCCTCCCCTCACTAATAAGATAAAATTTAGAAAGTTAAGATTTTCTATAACATCAAATTTTTTGCATAAAACATTTCCCTTTCTAGTCACCAGAACGAACCCTGCAAGAAGAACTGCCTCCAACATACCCACACCCAGAACCAGTGCAAGCCGTCCAAACGCAACTTATGCAAGATGAGAAAGAGAGGGAGAAGTTAGAAGTACAGAAGAAGTTAGAGAAAGAAGAACTGAGGAAAGGGACTGACAGTCCCCGAAGGAGTATTACGCCAAATGCAGCTAATGGTGAGATAAAAATTAACAGTTACTTTTACTGTTAGCTTAAATCATCCCGCTGCCGGAAAAAGGCATAATTAACAGTCTATTTAAAAACGTTGTAGGTACCCTTTTTAAGACCATTGCGCGCACGGAGGAGTTATGTTGTAATCTGCCATAATTAAAACTTATCTGGTTGTAATAATTATCTCGCTAATATAAATCTATACTTTATATAAAGCGGAAGAGTATGTTTGTTTGTTTGGACGCTCTAATCTCTGAAAGTACTAGTCAGATTTAATAATTCTTTTTGCTTATAATAGCCCAGTTTTTGAAGAATCAAAGACGCAGGTGAAACCACGCCACGAAAACCTAGTTTACACATAGGTTTACGTAGGTATGAATATTAAAAGTTTACGTCGAATATTCTATGAGATTGTGAATACTTTCTTATTTTATCCTGTCAATACATGTTGAAATTAGCTAGAATCTCACTTAATATAAAACATATTGACATTGTTTAAGTTAGGTACGTACATTCTGACTGTTCCTTTTCCCTTATTGACCTATATAAAAGAGTGTACTAAACCGAACAGGCCTTCCTCCAGGATCGGTGATACGCAGAAGAAATAAGAGTGCTGGTCCAAGATCAACATTCGAAGCTTACGAAGAACGATTGCTGCCTGCTTTGAGACAGTGAGTAAATTAAAAATTATATATTTTTAATAATTATCTGGCGACTTTCTTCATTTAAGGGGTACATAATAACTGTTTATGAGTGGCATTGCCAAGTTGCTTACGGACAGAGCAACAAGCACTCAACATCTTAGATGTTAAAGCTTTGTCCTTCTCTGCACATTATGTTGACACTCTAATTAACTAACGCTCAGTGAGATGTTTTTGTAAAGGCTGGGGCTTTACAAAAACATCTCACTGAGCGTTAACTCATGCTATCGGAAAGTTATGATCCATCGCTCACTTCTGAATTAGTCCTATATGTCAATCGAATAACAGTATTTGACTACCGTTACAGGGTACAGGAAAATAATTCAACATAGGTCAGGCAACAGCGGTCTGTGGCAAGTGTCGCCACTTTAAATACTGCAATAGTCATGAAGTCTGCTAAGTGTTACAATTATGACAAAAATCTTCTTCTATCTCATTCAATCTCGTCAAGCAGGTCCAGTAGTAAAGATCATTTAACTATGTTACTAAAAGACAACAAATCCTAATTCTTCTGACAGTTCTCACACCAACGAGTACCTTCGCGAGGGTCGAGAGGAAGAAGCAAGTGGAGGTAGCGCAGCCACGTCGCACTCGCGCTCGCAGCCGCCACACAAGCTCAACGAGAGGGAGAGGAAGCACGCCGCGCTACCGATACTTATATTTGGTTATCCTTTAGTAAGTTAACCATATATTTAGATTGCCTGATTCAAGTAAATTAAAGTTACCAGTGACTAGTATTAGAACAAAAGATGATGCATCAGCTGAGCTGTCAAGACTGAAGACGCCCACTCACTTATTGAAAGAATCGTATTAGGTACTGTGTCTATCTTATCTGCACTTTAGCATATATCTGCAGATGCAATCTTACCCGGTCGATAAAGAGCATTCATGCCGAAATCAGCAAGAAGTAGATTCTTAAATTCTATGATATTTTTAATAAAAGACTATGACTCATAGAATGCCTTAACATTTACCTTTTCTATTTTACAGGTAGAAAAATTTTTCTCCAAGAACTACCTAGATAAAGAAGAAGGTTTGTCTCGTTTACGAGCAGAACTATCTTCTCCGTCCAACGGCAGCACCAAAACGTCACCCAACAAGACAGCCAGGGCTGCCGCCATATTGTTGCAAAGGACCCTGAGAGATAAGGTGTTCTCCGTCTATAGTCAAACGAACGAGGTGGTGAAGGTTCTTTTTAAAGAATTTGTACCAGATAGGTAAGTGGGTTTTAGTTCTAATTGATAAATCAGGAGTTCAGCCTAGAGAGTAATGCCAAGAATGTCTTCAACATTACTTTCTTGGGAAATTAATCGCCAGATTATTAGAATAAATTTTGTATGATATTTGATGATTAAAAAGCGAGAGATTGAATGTGCAAGTTGCTTTTCTTGTCCCTTTGCAGGGTATGTGGTGCAGAAGTAGGCCGCTGTATAGAAAAGCTGCTGCCTGAGTTATTGCGAGCTTGTGGAGACCCCGCACCTCGTGTCCATTCCACGGCACAGCATACTGTGCTGACGGTGGCTGACTGTCCACAAGTGAGGTTAGGATTTCTTTTATCTCAGTGCTTAAACTACTTATTACCTCTTCGGTCCTTTCACTTCTCATCCTTCATTCTCTTCTCCGTTCACGGTTGGCAACAATTTGATTGTTTTTTCTTAGCATTATTTATGCACCACTTACACAGCTTATTATCATCATCATATCAGCCAATAGATGTCCACTCTTTAACATAGGCCTCCTTTTTTTCCTTCCTTGGCCGATCGTGAGCCGCCCTCATCCATCAGTTGCCTTATAAGGTCGTCGGTTTACTTTGTGAGGGGAACACAGGTTTGTCCAACTTCATAGGTTGGCCCTTGGGGTCTGGGACAGACTTACAAGATGTCCTGACCGATGACTGATAAGGGTGACGAGCAAACGATTGTTGAAGACTCACAACCGGATAAAGTGGCAACACTTACGAGAGGTGTCTGTCCAGCAATCTTTCGGTTAAAATAATGATAATGATGACCATATACTTTCTTATGTTTTATCTTCCAGGGCTCTCCACGTAATTCCTCAGCAGTTAGTCCGGCCTGTGGCAGCCTCGATGCACCCTCGTCTCGCGCTATCTCGCCTACAGATGCTGGAACAACTCATACTCAGCCATGGCATTTCCACAGACAAGAACAGGTTACTTTTTATTAGTTATACTTGGAGTTTACACTAATGTGGTAAATATTTTCCGAGCCCTCTTTATTTTTTAGTTATGCTATAAATCAAGTGACCTTATAAAATTTTATTTGTTTGTTATGTCTATAGTATGATACACTTAGTTCAACGTTGACAGGGTCTTTACCCTGTCAATGTTGAACTAAGTGTATACCTGAAGACGTTTGCAACGCAATACCAAGCTCAGTAAGAGGAAAATTGTCATCAACTATTTTTGCTTCGTCTAAGAATCAAAGGCAAACACTTAGTGCTGTGATTTTAACAGCAGTCACTTTAACTGATAAACTTAAGTAACCTCGCTCTTGAACTTAATTTATATTGTAACTTTATAAAGATATAGAATTTACTTATTCTAATTACAAGAGAAAAAAAATATAAAAAAACGTAGTCTAAAATGTATAAAAGTAACTAATAAAGGGGACACCCGGACTTGAACCAGGGACCTATCGATCTGCAGTCGATTGCTCTACCACTGAGCTATATCCCCAGATGATAGACGCCTTGAAATTGGACAATAATTGCCAAACAATGAATCATTTATTTTATATGAATGATGTAAGGTATTTGAATATACACATATTCATGTGGCAATCATGACGTAATGATAAACTCGTAATAGGCAAATCTAAAACAAAAAAATATGAGTCAGCGTAGAAGAAATGTTGATGATTCGTTCCACTTTTTAAAAGCGTCTGTAAATTTACTGAGCTCTCACATACTATGACTTCATTACTCGATTAGCTACTTAACACAATAAAATACAGTGTAAGATTAAAATAAAATAAATTAAATGCATCAAATAATTAATAAAACAAAGTAAGTAGGCACCTACTGTCTGGTTTATTACCAAGAAAATTTTACAAAAATTGTGTATTCACACCAGGCTAGCCTAATTGTTGCCATCTTCCGGTAGACAGATTACACTAGCAGTCCACACCTACGTTTGCTAAGTTACTTCCACAAGGCCTCTAAACCTGATTCTTGAATTCTGGGACGTTTATTGCCGGGCAAAAGCCTCTTTTAATAGAAGGAGTCTGCCATCACGCTTGTCAGGCAGATCGCTGACCGCAGTAGAGTCGTATCTAGCAGGCGATTAATCATCATCATCATATCAGCCACAAGACGTCCACTGCTGGACATAGGCCTCCCCCAATTTTAGCCACCGTTGCTGCCACCGTTGCAGGCGATTAATGCTGCCTGTTAAATGAATTAATGCTGATTGGTACTCCCTTAATTGACTCTTACGATACTCACGGGCGAAAATTGTTGCTTATTCTAAACAGATACTTTCTTCTTTTAGCGGTCTAACAGTACGCCGGCTTGCTGAATGTGGAGCAGCTGGTGCTCAACATGCAGCAGGGTCCGTCCGTGCAGCTGCTGAACGTATACTCCTGGCTGCATATGCGAGATCACCACGGGTCGTCCGAGCACAACTACCACCAGATGACGCAGTGACGAGACGGAATTTAATCTATAGGCACCTGTTTCAGCAGTTCGATAGGATTGATATGCAGGTTGGAGTTGGCATTTTTTACAATGACTTTAAGATCGTGTTTAGAACTTTGCTAGATGATGACTTTGCTTCCCCCATGCTCAGTATACAATATATTTAGCAATGTCTGGTTTACTAAAGTAGGTTTTAATTTCCACTAAGAAAGAGTTTTTACTTGTTGCCAGTATTTACTTCTTACATATGGAAAATGACAGCGAGAAGTCGACCATTTTTTTAATTTTTATTTATTGGCACTTGCTGCCCAATTCTTTCTTGATGGAAGCAAGTCTATGAAATATTCTGTCGAGTTAAACGAGTCCAGTTTAAAATTGAATCCGCACATAGATAAGCCTTGATGTTTTTATTTTTAATACTTATTCCTAGTCGCTTTTAGATTTAATAAAAAAATCAGGCGTAACTGCCTGGTAATATGCTTTTTGTCACCAGAAAATTTTAAACCAAGCGCCAACAGAGGAACAACTGTTAAATGGCATGGATCAGTCAGTAGATAATTCTCACGAAACAGCCAGTTCTATTACACAATCAACTCGCAGCGGCACTACTGTTAGCGGCATGACTACCTCCATAGGCATGACGTCATCGATCGGAGCTACGTCATCATACAGCCTTAAATCCATGACGTCAAATGCGAGCGGAGGAACTTTGGCACCTTCAAGTATTAGCGGCAGTTATACTACGTCAAAGACGAAAAGTAGCCTGAAGAAATCACCAACTAAGCGATATACTCCAAGCAGATCTGTGAAGGATTTCTCAAATTATCCAGGTTATAATAAATTGAGGTTAGACAGTGCCATAAGTCCGAAACATTTGCCTAAATCTACAGGTTCAGGAGCTGAGAAGGTAAGTGCTTGTTCATTTGATAACTCCTGACAACTCATTGATCAATATTCACACATATTTTATTTCATGTAATCGCACTTCAGGTACATTTCCAAGAAGCTCAAAACCAGATCCAAAGCCAGGAAGTGGTATACCGCCGTACAAACCGGAACAGTGAAAACCGTCATTCCATGATCCACTATGACCACGAATCTTCAAAACCTCAGCTGAAAGAACGACCAGTCACTGTCTATGAACCTTTGCATATAGACTATCGAGATTCCCCTTCTTTAGGGTCTCCAAAAACCTCTAAGAATGACCTCCGAAGCATGGACTCTTTACCCATGGATTCTCCACAGATGTCAAGAAATGATTTAAGGTGTGATTCCGACTGTAGAAGCTTGGACTCTCCGAAGGTGAAGGCTGACTATTTTAGGGAAGGAGTGCTGGAATCGCCGAAGCTGGTTGCTGGACTTAGGAATTTACATCTTGACGAGCATAGCCAAATGGATGAGAGTGGTTATTATAGCCCAGGTAAATGCCTTGTTTATATTTCATGATTGATTAGATGAGTCAAGAATTAATAATAATGAGTGTCTTTTGGTAATGATTTAATTATGTAAAAATTTAATGATATTAGGTAGAAGAAATCAAGCTGCAAGTAGTGATGAAAGGCATTACGATGGCTATGAATTCGGGGGAGGAGATGCAGCAGACAATATACCAGAGCCTATTAGTTTACAGTAAGTGCTCTTTATCTCTTGTGTATTTATTAAATTCTAGGATAGTTTGTTGTTGACAAATGGCAAATTGTTTTTTTTTTTAGATTTTAGGTAATTCTTTACTATTGTAAAGGATCGCCTCTAAAATCACCAACAGTAATCAAAACCGACTTGCAATTGGAAATAGAAATTTAATCCTGATCGCAATTTCTTGAAGAATATCGTCCCCATTATTGAAATAATCAAATAATACGAAAAATACCCATTTGCAGCTTAAAGTACCATGCTCTACCTTCGTTGTCTATACCTAGACAGGGAACATTTTACACACTGTTTTAGCTATAATTTACTTCCAGTACAACCTGTACATGGTGCGGTCGTCGCGTGAGAGCTGATGCCTTAGAATCCCACTACTGGCGACGTTGTGTCCTACTAGCTCGCTGTCCTCACTGTCGCGTTGTACTTGAAGCACGAATGCTACATGCACATCTGTTAGGTAAGATCAACCTATTCCTTTACAGAGAAGGAATGAGCATTGATCGTCGTGCTTGCTCAGTTAGAACATCTTGCCTTTCTTCATGAAATACTTAGGTCTTTACCTCATATTTATATCACATCATCAATCCGAAGATGTTCACTGCAAGACGGTATACGGTGAAATTTACGCAGAACTTAAATGTATGCAGGTGCTGCCTGTTATCCTGGCATTTTCTTAGTTGTCTCCTACAACATTCACGGGAAAATATGAGGTGGTTCTATAATTTAGAGAAGACGACACGGCTAGCCTTCAATTATAAAAAAGCACTGTTTTTTTATTTTTTTCATAACCATATTAAAGCCAATAGCTATACAACATTTTATAGGATCATTTCCTTGTTCATAACTTTTTATAGAATTACTTTTATTTATTTTTATTTAGTTTTATTCAGGGTAACAAACAAGTATACAATAATATTATACAGATGAATAAGGTACATAAGAAAATTAGTTATTATATACTCAGCACCATCACCCCCATATTACAAAATTATAGTATAAACTAGTGTACATACGTAAAGAAGAAAATAGCTAAGTACAAATAAATTACAACAATTTTTGAAGTTTCGACATTACTTTGTGTTTACGTTCAATAATTTTAGTAGAAATTCTTTTTTTAAAGACATTTTTGGTAGTACAAAATAAGTCAATGTCAGTGAAGAAATCATTGTAAGATTTCATAACGCGGCGTAAAGGCGCACGTTCACCTGCAATGGTGCGACAAGATTTAGGTGCAAATAGACGTTGGGTATATGCATCACGGATACGTTGAGATTTACTAGGTATCTGCACATAAATTTGGTTTACAAGTTGGTTACAATCATAGTAATTATGACAAATATTATAATAATATAATATATATATATAATATAATATAATATTCTACCAACTTAAAGAGAACTTTTCTAAGAGTACAGTATAGGTAGGGCAGAAGCAAAAGCATTTGAAATGAACAGACCGTAAAAATTTTCGTTGAACCATTTCTATAGCATCGTTGTATTTGGCAAAAAATGGGTTCCAAATCACTGTAGCGTATTCAAGATGACATCGAAGTAAAGATTGGTAAATGGCTAAGTAAGACGATGGTCGTTTGAACTGTGAGCATGTACGCATTATAAAGCCGTACATTTGATAGGACTTATTAACAATATGAGTTATGTGAGAATCAAAATGTAACTTACTACCGAAAAATATTCCTAAATCTTTAATAACAGGTACCTTCTCTAAGGGTTTGTTCAAAAGTGAGTAGGTGTAATCAATAGTTTTAATATTTTTTGTGAAAGTAATAGCCTTACACTTTGGAAGGCTTAAATAAAGCTTATTGTGATAGCAGTAGTTTTGGAGTCGTGCAAGATCACACTGTAGTTGAATACAGTCATTAATAGTTCTAATGCGGTGATAGACCTTGAGGTCATCTGCGTACAACTGAAATCGTGAATGTTTAAAGCACAATCCAATATCATTAATATATAGAACGAATAGTAAGGGGCCTAGAATTGAGCCCTGGGGTACGCCGGAAGTTACAGTAATAGCTTCAGATGAAAAACCGTTAATGACGACTTTCTATTCTGGATATAGGAGGCGAACCATCTCAATAAATTACCACGAATTCCATTAAAGTACAACTTTTTAAGCAACATTTCGTGGTCCACATTGTCAAAGGCCATGCAAAAATCTGTGTAGACGTCTACTTGTTGACGGTTATCCATGTTTTCAAACAAAAAGATAGAATAAATAAGTAAATTTGTAATAGTAGAACAATGCTTAATAAATCCGTGTTGTTCGGGAATCATGATGTTGTGTAAGCTAGGGTAAATACTATTGTGTATGAGTCTTTCGAAGACCTTTGACATGGTGGTCAACAATGAAATTGGACGATAATTTGTAACATCGTTTTTACACCCACTTTTATAAACTGGGATAATATTTGCATTTTTCCACATAGATGGCACAACACCTTCGCGCAAACTTAAATTATACAAAATACAAAGCGGTAAACTAATAGCTTCAGCAGAATGTTTCAGAAAGAAAGGTGGAATAAGGTCGGGACCAGCACCTTTAGCTATGTCTAAAGACGTTAACTCTTTTAAGATCGTCAGTCTAGATAAATGAATATTAGTCAAATTTACACTGTTGGATGATGAGGCAGACGTCTTAAAATTAATATTACAAGAAAAATTACTAGGTTCGTATACTGAGCTAAAGAATCTGGAGACCAAGCCACAAATACCCTCGGGACTGTCAGAGTTATCACTGTTAAAAGACATAGTGCTAGGAATGCCTGAATTTTTTCTATGCCGATTTACGTATGACCAGAATACTTTAACATCCTCACGCAGACCATCCTCTATTAAACTTATGTAGTCATTAAAACACTGTGCACTTAGTACTTTAAAACTTTTTCTGAAAAAGATTTAAAGTACTAAGATAATCATAAATGATAATCTATATATATATATATAGATAACTTTACTTAGATAATCATAACTGATATTTACAGAGGAATGCACGATGAGTGAAGGCAGTTGGAAGGCATGTCATAAATGCGGTGCAGCGCTACGAGCTGATAACTCCGATTACCATGTCAACTGCATACGTGAGTTTTAACAATAAGTGCATCATATTTTAATTGGTTGAAATCATATCACTATCACTATCTATCAAAGATACTCCCTAATGCCATGATTTTAAAGACATTATTTTTAAAATATAAATCCTGCACATGAACTTGGAATTTTCATCATCATTATCAGTCTACGGCAGTCCACTACTGGACATAGGACTTTAAATTTTACCAACAATACACTCAATTAAAACCGATGGATGGGGGCGGCACTCGACCGGCCATGGTTGCGAAAATTGGGTGAGGCCTATTTCTTTTATAGGTCTTTTGCCTGATGATGATGATGAATACTACATACACAGAGAATCAGGTCATTTTTTATGGATTACACAAAGTTTACACCCGTGTGAAAATGGAGCCCACTGCGCTACTGATGCAGTTTTAAATAAAGTTCTTCGTGATGTGAGATTTTTCCTAGTGTGTTATATGTAGACAAAACATAGCCTGGTAAAAGTGTTTATATTATTTATACTATTTTTTATTTATATTATAAATTTTATTGGATTAAATACCTACTAGTCATTATCATTATTATGATGTAACTTTTCTCATAATTAAGTATATAAAGCATAATATCTTTCTGGTTTCTTTACAAGTGATAGCAAAAATCTTGTTCTTCCAGCTCTTGGTATGGACGAGTGGAAGTGCCCTTACTGTTTCACGAACGTGTTAGCCCGTGACCTGCCTTGGCAGCGGCACCTGATGCAGTGTCCTCGTAACCCAAGGATCACTCAGTCTTCTTAGTGCAGGAAAGAAAGGTGGTTTGTTAAAAGCACCTATTAGATAAAAGTTTGGGTAGTCTTGATTCCACTATATTCGTGTAAGGATTTTTTTATTATAACATAATGAAAATAAATCATTTATTTGAGGCATCTAGGACCCATAAAATGCCAATACATAGGTACATAACAAAATATATAAACTAATACATAGGTACTTATTGCTGACAGTGTCAGCAGTATTCTGCATTGTCTATATTTTTGAACGCTGATATAACCTTTTAAGTTAGTTATTACTTAAAATAACTTCCAATCATTAACAGTCAAAAAACAAAGTTATAATATGTTATTATATGTCTATACTACGCTCATTTAGGTAGGAATTAAAATTCAATGTTTTCTTCATACAAGTACTTAAAATGGCTTAAGAATACGGAATGCAAGGTATAGACCTTGCATTCCGTATTCTAGTTGTTCTAAAAAACACCGATCCTGCCGACAAATCTCCCGTAAGATGGTTTAGTAGCCTGTAGGACCGCAGGCCTTTAATGGAAGAAATTGAACTAGGTATTTTAAAGTATAGCAAGTTTTCAATCAACAATTTATAGCATAACTCAAACTGTAAATCAAATAAATTTCAAGTCGTTAAAAATACCAAACAGTATTGGTTAAAATTTCTTCAAAAGTAGCTTCACATTGCATTTGTGGAAAATTTTAAAATTCACGAAAAATTTAATAGACATTTTAATCATATTTTGAAATGCTCAATCATAATGTAATTTATTTTTGATAAATTTGAAATTAAATAATATTATTATATTTCAAAATTCTTAATAAAATTTAAACTTATAAGCATTTTCTTAATATATTATTATCATCTCTATTTATGAGCCGTTATAAATCATTATTGTTTGACTAGTCTTGTTTTAATAGTTGAATTTTGGTTATAAATGATCTCATATTATATATAAATTAAATGTTTTGTTGTTAGGTGTTGAGTACAGGTTCTACTAGAACCCTAATTCGACATTACAGTTGCCTATTTTCAATCGTTCTTTCGTGGCACTAATGTTGCCATTGCCGCAGCCACTTACTGGGCTGAACATATAGAACCATCGACTCGAAAGAAGTAGAATCGTTCTTATAGTTGCCGCGTCATATTTAATGTAGATTCTTGCCGATCCGACTGTTTCGAAAACACTTTTTACAGATACTATGGCAAACTCACAAGGCTAAAACTGGCAAAAGTTTTATATTTCGAGGTTCTAAACATTCCCGACTATTGACAAGGCAAATAAGCGTTCGTTACTGCTTAGCTGTTAGGCAGTTACTATATATTGTAATAGTAGTATTATTTTATACCATAGCATAAATTAACCGTCTTTCTATATAAATCACTACTTAAAGGAATTATAAAGCAAAATTCTAGATTAGACCAAAGTGACATTAGAATCATTGTCTCGGTGCGAATTGCAAAACAAATTTTTCGCTGTCTCTTTCTTACTGCCAAAGCAAAACAGAGATAGCATGGAAATTGCTAATTGTATTGCTTAAACAAGGTTTTAATAGTATTACAGTATCTGTCAATTCACCGATACAATACATTAATGTTAAGAGAGCACTGCTTTTTAGTCCGTTACTACCGTCCAAAACTATGGAATCCGTCTTAGACTGCTCATTTAATTTTACTTCGATACGATCTTTTACATCACATGCAGATAAATACGTGATTAACAAATCTATTCAATTATAGGAATAAACGTCCGCCTTCGCTTCGCTATCAAAAGCATGCATTCGTTCTCATAACAAACTCCTACGGAAAATATCCTAGCAGGTGACAGGGCATGCAGGGCAGGCAAATAAGTAGGTACTTCAATCTTCTAAAGGTGAAAGAATTTTATAAATCAATTACGTAGATCTTGAGTTAAATCGGAACAAACAAACCTACAAAAAATCAAATCTTTTCTCTTTATACTTATTATTAGTTTAGATTTCAGAACCATTTAAAACTTAATATTGCTCATGTAAAGTTGGTGTGAACTCTTTGTCTGTAGCTTAGCCTAACTTAGAAGTAGCATACTTAAGACTGCATCATAGTACCTTGGATGCAATTCAGTTGAACGCTACTTCTATAAAATCGTATTGTTTTTTTTTTTGTATTCGAATAGTTTGAACTTAGTCAGTGGTGCTAAGTGAACCATGTTGTTCGATACCTGGTTTTATTTTAAATCTAGTAGTTTACACCGCGTTATTCCCAATCCTCACTCCATCTCGTCAAAGTAGTAATAGTCTTATCTGGATGCGATGTAAAAGATACTGTCTTTACTGTACTTATATTATATGCAATAATCATTAGATATAGAAATTATGGTCGGTAAAGTGTTGATAAATGATTGAAAATTTAATACAAAATTGTGATGAATTGCATTTTCTTTATTAGTTGTAGGTTTATGCACTTTAGCTGAACGAAGACCTGAGGCGTTAGACAAGTGTCAAAGATTTCTATTCTATTCATAGAATAGATAATAAAATGTATGAGATTGACATAAGCGTTGGCGTTAGCATATGTCAGTCCAATACATTTTTTTATCTATTCTATGAATAGAATAGAAATCTTTGACACTTGTCTAGGGCCTCTGGTGTTGGTCCTTTTTACTTGTTTTCGTAAGATCAGTATTAGGTCATTCAGTAAATCTCTTAAAGCCGTTTTCTGTACTCAATCTTTAAACAATGATTTTTTTAAATCTCATAAAATTTCTGATTAGATATCGATTATAGTAAACAGTTAATTGTCATTAATATTTATGGTAGAAAGTGTATCATTTAGTCAAATGGATTAACTCGTAGAATTTATTTCATTTGTAGTACAAATCATATTTAGTATTAGAATTAGCAGTAGATAGTAATAAGAAGTTATGTTTTAAATCTGTTCTGTACTCTCTTCCTAATCTTAGTTTTGTTTGTAATTTTAATTTAGAATGAATTAAGAAGAATGTGGAATCTTTTAAATAAAACTCGAAACACAAGACACGTTAAGTCAGAAACAGCAGATCACGAAATAAGTACAATACCGAGCTATGAACTTTTAACGTCCCCTTCCAACCGTCAAAAATATTAAATAGGCTAAGTATATAATCCATCATATTATTTAAATTACTGGAATTATCAGATACTGAATATTGAGCAATTATCTTTAAAAAAAAAACACTCTTACAATTCTTTACCAAGCTTTTAACATAATTATGAATGCTAAAACAGTGGGAGTTCTAACATCATTTTCTAAAATTTCAATTGAATAAAAAACGGGATAGTCCGTTGACCTTTTATGACCTCCTTCTTATGGAATAAATGACACAAAGACTTGTACACATCTATTCAAAACATTTCAAAAAACTGGTTAAAAAAATTGAAACATGTGCTAGGACTTATGCAGAATATTCTAATCATCGGTTCAGTCAGTTGGAATCGAAAGATCATCAGAAAAAATAACTAAAGGACAGCTGTTTTACTTTTGGTCGCATCAAAAAGAGCATCACAATGATACCAGCCGAGTGTTGAACTTAAACTCGTATTTTAAACTCACAGGTGTGATTGACCTCCGTATTAATTCGTGCGTAGGTCACAGTTAACACTAGAATCCAAGAAAAACATGAAAATGATAAATCCGATTCAATAATAATTCCTTTCAAATCTCTTTTCCTAGTTTCCTTAATATATGTTTATTTTTACTATCCTACTAGTATAATTAGCCTAACTAGCTTTAGCTTCAAACCACATCACCCACTGTGATAAAGGATCGAGTTTCAATGGTAATGGTATAACGCGTGGGTTCTCAGTTGATGGTATAGATGTAATGTACATTTAAGGTAATGTATTGATCAATATTGTATGTTTGTGTGTGTGTGTTTATTTGGCTATAAGCCCTTTCGATACTAAAGATTTGACCCTTTCTTGGTTTGAGTACCCATTCGACCCCTGGGATAACAGCAGCACCCATTCGTTCCTTTTCGCGAGTACGTATAAAATACAGACGGTATAAAAATCTGTATCAGGATAATGTTATTTCAAATAGGCACTCAGCAATACAACCAAAAATACATTAACTGGTTGGTTTATTTAAAATAACTTCTGTTAATAATTTAAATCAGAGATTTGTTCAGAAATCAGTTTGTGTGATTGGTTGCTTCGGCATTTTAAATCGTTAAGTTTGTATATATTTAAGTTTTTCTGTTTGTTTAATCCGTCGCCGTCACCTAGAATAACAAACTTCTATTTCTACTGTCTTCTTTTTTGTGTTTTTATTCCCTTCTTTCAGAAAATTTCAACATAATTTTTAGTAATATAATAATACCAGCTTGTTGTTTGTCCCACTGCAGGGCAAGGGGCTCTTCTCATATAGAGAAAGTATGAGCATTAATCACCACGCTTGCTCAAAGCGGATTGGCAATTTCAGACTTTTAAGTCCAGGTTTGCTCACATGTTTTCGTACAACATCAGTCAGAAATTGCCAAGATAAACTTAGAAAGTACATAATCTGATTTGAAAAATCAAATTGGTCCTTGCCCAGATTCGAAGCCACTACCTCTTGTATGAAGCGGGTGCACGCTCGGTACTCGCTCTAACATAATGTTAATTTATTGAAATAAGTATTTCGTCAAAGGTTACTTGTATTTTTATTAGTTACTCTTTAATTCTGTTGAATATAGGTACTTACTATTAAGACTTATCTAGATCCTAAGAGAATGTGTAAAAAAATATATAAATATTGATCAGTACATCATATAAACTAATTTTAAGCGTCATCACATTTTTAATTGATTTAATTTAATTTTACAGACAAAACTTTTTATTTAGGTATAATGATTGTACATAGAAAGCGCCACTTGTCGATAAATTGTCACATAGTACTTAATGAGATAAAAATGCTTCTGAATTTAAGAGTGTTCACACAAAAGAGTGGTAACGTCGCAATTTAGAGTCATATTTTCGTGGTTTTCATTTTTTTACCATTTAATCAAAGCTATATCAAAATATAATCAAAATTTCAATCAAAGTAGATATAAATTATTATCGACAGTACCTAAATGTATGAAATACAGGGAGTTTAATTTAATACCTTGTTATTTTGTTCCTAACTTTGATATTTAATGAAGATGTTTGTATATTTATATAAATCCATTTGACTAGTGATCCTCTTTGTAAACTATATTATCTTTTGTAATATTAACACATACAATGAAACCTACCCTGCCTAGCTCTTTGAGTAAATAAGTGCGGCATTAACATCAATAATTGTAAAAATAGAGCCCGAAATTACTGTACCTAAAAACTATGATCTATATATTATTAAAAGAATGACCACAATGATTGCTTACACAGTTTACTTCATTAGAAATGTTTCAATGATTGCAATGCAATCTGCTTTAAGTTACTAATTAACTCTAAGTATATATTTTTTTAATAGGTCCATTATGATGCAGACAGATCACTTAGTACCTATTCAGTACCTCAATAGTTTAAAAATGTAAAACCAAAAACAAAATTTTCTCGAAATAACTTTGGTGCATATTGAAAACTAAAACCTACTAAAGTTATTCAAATGTACATTAAGTATTATTGTAAACTAATTGGACTGATTGTAAAATTCATCGATTTTTGTGCATTATATTACAATGAGGGTGTTTAAGAACATTTTCGCTACCAGTTGGCGCCACTTCAACTTTCACATAGGGTTAACTTTCAAAAAACGCTTGACAGCTAGACCTGACGCATCAGTGCTGCCACTTCGTGGGTGTTATTTTAGAAAACCCTCTCAACATTTTTTTTTGGTCCATAAGCACGTGAATTATCCATTTTATAAATTGAACATTAAAAATGCCGAAATGAACACTGAAAAATATTGGTTTTGATAGCGCTGTCTAAATGGAAGACCTTTTACCAAAGTAGCGCCAACTGGTGGCGAAAATTTTTCTAAACACCCTCATGAAACGCATTCCAGTTCAATGGTCAGTATCTTAAAATTCTCGATGTCGAAATGGATAGATAAGTATACTTACTTGTTTCTATGGCATGACGAATGATGGCAGCATTTAGTACTTCGTCTTGACTACCGTGCGCAATTACTAGAGGCCCAATGTGCGATAACGCTAATAGAATAGATTCAATAGATTAAAAAAGCTATAGGATTGACATAGGCTAACGCCAACATTGTCGTTAGCATAAGTCAACCCCACACATTTTTTAATCTATTCTATTTTATTAACATTTGTGCCACTTTTTTTAGGCCCTCTGATCGGTTATCGACGTCTCTTCAATAGAGTTATTTTAAGTATATCTGTCAATTTCGACGGTGTTATATAATTTTGAACTCTGTTCAAAGGACATAGATAGTCGTTGCTTTGGAATACGAAGAGTCAATTGACAAGGAATTAATGGTCTGCTAGCCCCTGATATACCTACTGGACCTAAAGTTTGTGCAATATGTTGTTCATTTTGTTATAACTGAATCTTAATATGTGTGATTTTAATCGTCAGGGTTTTTAAAAATATTTCTTTTTGGTATAATTTAAAACATTGTATACTAGTCAATAGAGGCTAAGCGAGAAACTTATTTCATGCTCAGACAGTGACATTTACACCGTATAAAAAAATATAGTTATCTCTTTCTTTCTCAGTAATATAGACAGTGACAACATAAGCAAAAAAAAACTGACGATTAAAACTCATTAAATTTTCTATATGTTATATAATTTAATTATTAACAATTTGTTAGTACAATGTATAAACCTCAAATGTGTTACACAACTATGGGCTTTATACGTATGAGAATAAAGATTGTTATCGCAATGCGAATGAAATGAAGCGAAAGAAAGAATAAAGGGTTTCTTAACATAGATATTTGTTTTATTTAATAATCTGTTCTTAAAGAACCCATGAAAATATTTTTAATAGATACTCGAACGCTCAAAACCTGTGTCTGCCAGAGTAACATGCGAATTTCTTTGAACAATGTTCAACCATAATAACTGCCTCGATAGAGCAGTGGCAGGACAAACGAGTGCTGCGCAAGAAGGTTAGACCTCTACACAGGACTATATGTTGTGTAATCGACTTTGCATTTCAACAGCATTATATCAGTCGAAAGTCCAATTTTCGCTATCTTGGATCGATGGGGCGGCTCACTTTGTAACTTGGGACAAATGTTTATAAACTACATATTTTGTTGGTCGTGGTGTTCCACGAACAAAAAATTGTGTTCATGGACATATTTGTGTTCCACGAACAAAAAATTCTGTTCGTGGTTCGTGTTCACCTTTGTTAACCTAAGTGTTCCATGAACACAATTTTTACAAGCTATCCTGCTTGCTCAAGACGTAAAATGTAGATTAGTGATTTCTGGTATTGTTGGTTATAAGCTGTAGTATCTGCCTACTAAGAATCACTTTACAGTAGGCATTTTCAGAACCCCATAATTATTAAATCAAGCGTAGGTATCCTACTAGTATTATTAATGCGATTTAGTGTGTGTGCGTTTGTTACCACTTAGCGCCTAAACAGCTGCATCGATTTCGATGAAAATTGGTATGTACATATTCGGTGCCGGAGACATAGGATACTTTTTATCCCGAAAACCATGCTGGTTCCGGAGTTAAATTAATGAAACTATTTATACATACCATTCTTTGCGCGGGCGAAGCCGCAGGGCACAGCTAGTTTAAAAATAAACCTCAAACTAAATACGTCAATATTTTATTACATAAAATTATAACAATATATGTACAATACTACTACGTAGTTACTTCTAACATCGCAACATCCTTAGCACCATTTTCTGCTGTGTCAGCTGTCTCTGTGGCAGCTGTTTCTGTACCAGCTGTCTCTGTATCAGCTGTGACGTCATTGGTTTCATCGCCAGCCTCAGGGACATCGGATGCTTTCTTGAATTTATTCACGTCTGAAAGTTTTTGATATGGTTAGGTTAGGTTACTTATGTATGTACTATCGAACTAAGTGAATCATGACTATTCGTGACCCATCATAAGGTTATTTTGTCAATCCATCTAAATGCAAGTAGGCTGGCCTGTTGGTCTAGAGGTTAGTGACCCCGACTGTTAAGCCGGCGGGTTTGATTCCCACCCAGGACAAATCTTTGTGTGATGAGCATGATTGTTTGTTCTGTGTTTGGGTGTAATTTATCTATAATATGTATGTATTTACAAAAAAAAGTTATATATGTAGTATATCAGTTGTTTAGTACCCATAACATAAGCAAATGTAATTGCTTAATTTGGGGCTAGATGGCGCTGTGTGAATGTGGAAAAAAAATGCATGTAGGTCGAAATTCGCGTGAAGACAGATTTCCTTGGTAACAAGCTTGTTATCATTTTATTAGACACTGACATTTTACTGAGTACTTACATTGTTGATATGTTAGTATTAAAAACGTCCTAAGTGCATTGGACATGATAGATCTTACAAGTTTAACAGTTATAAGCAAAATATTAGCAAAATGGGTCATGGTTCAGCTGGTTTGATAGTACGTACTTACCTATTACTCCTGTATTACTAAAATTTTAAGTCAAATTGTTACTAACATCATGGACATTAGCCAGTAATAAAAGATTTTCTTTATGTGCTCTGTTTAGTGTTTCTGATAGATTGTGTGGGAAATGTGGCAATTGATAGAACTGAAGTAACTGAATCGCTTAGTTGACTTACTAAAGTGACAATAGGCGGGCGCTATCTTGGGCAGACGGCCCGTAACCGTAGTTTCGTAACCAGTTACCGACGAGGAATTGATGATTTTTGTCCGTAACTTGTGTCGATTAAAGAATTATAACATAGTTCAGCAGTTTGGGGAGAAAAGTTCTGTGCATAATGACCAAACACTGGAACACGCAGCGTGAAAGTTCCAGCTTTTGGATTGATGATTTGATTAGGGTGACAGGCAACCGATTGATGACGACGACTTAGTGCATATTATGACCAGCACTGAGGGCCTAGACAAGTGGCATAAATGCTGCAGAATAGAATAGATAAATGAAAAAAGCAATTCTGGCGTTAGCTAAACCAATCCCATACATTTAATAATCTATTCATTCTATTAGCATTTATGTCCTTTTTTTAGACCCTCTGGACGTCTTCAAGAAGCCTCACTCAAGTATATCGACTTTGACCAATCGCACTATTTACATAGCTATGTCGTCATTCTTACCATATTTGCTATAATCAGCTCCTAACAATCTCAAGTAGTGCACAGTGTCGGGGGTAGCAGTATACGCTCTTAGAGAGTGCACGCCGCGCCATCCTACTAGTGTTAGTTCCAGGTTCGGTTCCTGGCCTTCTTCTTTGTATTCTAGCACACAGCTGCCAGTCGCTGTGAAAAATATATAATAATAATAATATAATATTCTACCACGTTCACACAGCGCCATCTAGCCCCAAATTAAGCAATTATATTTGCTTGTGTTATAGGTACTAAACAACTGATAAACTACTTATATACATTTTTTTTTTTGTAAATACATACATATTATACATAAATATATATATATATATATATATATAACCATATCTGACTGTATATTTGCTAAACACTTTTAACAAAAAATTCCATTAAAATTAAAATTCAATAACGCTCATTCTGACAGTGATAACTGGCACTTGCAAGCAAAAATAGACATTATTGTTTTGTGATATGCAAACGACATTAAACTTAATCATCAAGCTAAAAGATTGACACAATGGATTTTGGGATGGTGTCCACCACTTCTAGATTCCACTGACTGCTTACCATCAGGCAATGGGTTATTTGCGGACAACTTAACCCTTTCATGGACACTACTGTAGACATAATAGATGTTTTATTATCATCTCGGTCATATATGTTTACTGTTCCGGAAAGTGTTAAGGCTTATAATATGACTAGCTGCCCGCAGCGCGGTTTTACCCGCATTAAGTTACATCCTTGGTTACTGCTCTGCTCCCTTCGCCAATAGCGTGATGTTACACAGACTATAAACTTCCTCAAAAACTTATTTTAATCCGAGTATAGTTCCTGAGATTAGCGCGTTCAAACAAACATACGAACGAACTCTTCCTCTTTTTATATTAGTAATATAGGTTACTCACCAAAGTCCTTAACTAATGCTTGTGTATGTTCAGAGAACTGCGTGACATTAGGCGGTTTGCTCGGATTATCGTTCTGCAGTACCAGTATAAGATCTTCCTTTAATATACGTATACGACGTTTAGGTCCTATAAACTGTGTTATGCTTTGTAAACCTTCTTGTGATAATCTGGAACGTAAAGATTATATATGAAAATCTGCCGTCTTATATCATACTAACACAGCACAGCGCGGTTTCACCCGCGTCTTTGATTACTGCTCTGCTCCCGTCGCCAGTAGCGTGACGTTACATAACTTATAACCTTCTTCAAGAACTGGGTTAATAAACGGAAAATAATTATTCAAATCCGTCTGATAGTGCCAGAGATTAGTGCGTTCAAACAAACAAACAAACAAACAAACTCTCCCGCTTAATAATATAATATTCTACCACATTCACACAGCGCCATCTAGCCCCAAATTAAGCAATTATATTTGCTTGTGTTATGGGTACTAAAGAACTGATATACTACTTAAATACATTTTTTTTTGTAAATTCATACATATTATATATAAATTACACCCAGACACAGAATAAACAATCATGCTCATCACACAAAGGTTTGTCCTGGGTGGGAATCAAACCCACGACCTCCGGCTTAGCAGTAAGGGTCACTAACCACTAGACCAACAGGCCAGTCAAACTGACCTATAAGTTGAAATTTTATAAAATATCCTCTATCTAGCTCATGCCTTGACAATAAAACAGTAGTACGTCACCCTGCCCTACCCATTACTAAACGGATAAAAGCATAATTTTTATCTTCTAACACAAAAACAAGTCGTAAACCTTTCAAAACTTACCTAAACGGACACACCATATTTTTATTATCACACCTCACGAACGTCTTCACACCGGTATTAATAATCTTGATATTAGCTTCATTCTTAGATACCACATCTTTCACTATAGGAGACACCAGGTATACGTTCTTCTTCTTGCCTATATGGCACCTGGTTAACAGGCAACCAGGGTCGAAGGTCGGTTGGAGGTCGTAGAACTCCTTTATTGATGGGTACACGTCTTCTGATTCACCTATAAATAAAGGGAAAACAGTTTTTGTAAAGTGCAAAATAAGTTGGAAAGAGACGCTTGAGGCGCTCATAGCTCGTTGCGCTCACTGATCGGTAAACGATTAGCGGGTTAAGCAACTAAGACTGCGGCTGGCCCATGGATGGGTGACCGCATAGTGGTATTTGATCTGAGCGTCTCCGTGCTTCGGAGGGCACGTGAAAAGTCGGTCCCGGTTGTTACCAAATTGATAACAGTCGTTAGGTCAAGTCGGATGCCTCTATGGGCGACCTGAACAAATCCTGACACTAGGTTGACCACTAACCACTCGATAAGTAGTAGTAGTTGGAAAAAAAAAAGGAAAGAAAGAAACAAAAAAACATTTATTTTGCTCTCAAACAACAATAAAATAGCATAACAAGTCAACTTAATTAGGTGAGAAACAAAAATGGTCTAAGCTCAACTTTTTGCTACCACTTCAATGAATAGGTAACGCTGTTATTCTGCTTAAACCGATTACAGTGATGAGCACAGACAATAAACTGTCAGTATAAATAGTTATATTATTATAGTAGGATTGGTGATAAACAAATATTATATGACATATATATGTTCATTTATATGACCTGAATAAGGTATCAGCTAATTTGCTTACATTCAATTCGCTGACTAAAATCAAAGCAAAAAAAAAGCTTTTAAAATCATCCTAGAAGAACTGGCAAGTAACTCAGTCCACTCTTTTTAATAGCCAGATAGATATGTATGAGTTTGGTACAATTTATAACACAAAACTCAACTAAAGCACCATCCTGCTAATATTATAAATGATAAAGTTTGTGTGTGTGTGTGTGTTTGTTACCACTCAGCGCCTAAACAGCTGAACCGATTTCGATGAAAATTAATATGTAGATATTTTAGGCGCAGGAGAAGCCGTGGGGTGCAGCTAGCTACTAAAACGGCAGTAATAGCATAATACTTAAGACTTCAAATTAAGTCACATTTCTGAACTCTACTTTGTGTATGGTATGTAAGTCTCACCTGAGAAAAACACAAAAGGATCTTCTCTATAGCCACCCATTCTTCTTCTCTTCTTAGGTGGTTCCTTCACCAGTGTACTGACTTCTGTATTTTTCTTCTCAGCCACTTCTGCGGTCTTTTCCTCCTTCTCCCATGGTAATAGTGTGGTCTTCTCGAATACTGCTACGAAGAAACCACCCGTGTCTTGTTGGTGGGGTAGAATTCTTATGCTGTGGAAATAAATAAAATATCTTTATTTTAAAACAGTCCATAAATTATTTAATAATGAGTTAGTGAGTGTACTTATTAAAAAAAAAAAAATTAAATTACGTTCCGATCCAGATTGTAGAACAAATAAAGTGTCGTACAACATGATTAAGGAACTGTGCAAGAAGTATTATTAACATAAAATTATTAAAACAAAAGTAATGCTTATGTCCTGTTCTCCAATGCCACAGAGAAGAGGAAGTTCAGAGTTGTCAAAATAAAGCACGGAGTTGTTTAGAGGTCACTCCCGGCATCAAGAAAACGGACAATTAGCATGACAATAAATGGGAAAACAGTGAACTATAATCTGTGCAAAATGGTAGAAATACTTGAATCTAACATTTATTGTACACCTCTTAAAATAATACAAGAGACAATGTACAAATGAGTAAGTAAGTACTATAGAACCAACTGAATAATGACCCATTTTGCTGATATTTCGCTTAAAACCAGTTTAAGTAGTCATTTGTGCATCTAAAGTTTACACTTTGGATGTATAAACGCTATTCATAATTCCAAAATCTAAAATATATAAAAAAAACAAAAGGAAACATTTTAAATATATATAAAAAAAGCTATGACGAAGTTACCGATGAGATCTGTGAAGTGTTTTCAAATCTGTCTATCAGAAATCGGCATCAGAAACAATATGGAAACTTTACTAATGTCAACGAAAAAAGCAGCTGTACTAAATAAATATTTATCTTAGCTCACCATCTATTCAAACTATATTTATCCAAGTCCTCAGGTTTGGGCGGGAACATTTGTGGTCTCACAACAGTCTGCCATTTTTCTGGCACGTCTTCATATTTCTCGTAGAACACCATGTCTTTAGACGCAGGTTGCCAATATGTCATACCTATAAGGAAGTTTTTTTTACATAACTCTGCTGTAGCATTATTGGTGTATCCCGCAGCGCAGTTTCATATATCTTTGGTTACTGTTCTGCTCCTGTCACTAGTAGCGTGATGTTACATAGACTATAGCCTTCCTCAAGAATTGGGCTATCAAGCGCAAATAGAATTATTCAAATCGGACTAGTTTCAGAGATTAGTGCGTTCAAACCAACAAACTCTTTAACTTTATATAATAGTATAGATACAGAAGAAGTCTCTACCGTCGCGCTATTGGTTGTTTAATATCTGTTGTCGCTGTATTATTGCAGGACAGTATTTTCGTGCTAGTGGTTATCGAGGCCATTATTGTAGACTATTAGTTATTAAAGACCATTTTCGTCGCGCTAATGGTTGATGCTGTCGCGTTATTGGCTATCAAAGAACATTGCTGTAGCGTTATTGGTTGTTAAAAACCATTGCTATCGCGCCATTGGTTATTAAAGACCTATTGAGTCGCGCTATTGGTTATCAAAGACCATTGCTGTCGCGCTATTGGTTATTAAAGACCATTGCTGTTGCGCTAATGGTTGCAGAACATCATTGTTGTCGCGTTATTGGTTATCACATACAAGACATTGCGTTTATCATCCAGCATCATTTCATTTCAAATCTTACCTTTATTGAACTTAAGTCCCGGCAGCATATGTTCCACATTAACCAATTTTACGCTGTCTCCCGTCTCTTGCAGTACTCTGTGTACTACAGCTTCGTTTTCCACTGGGTTGAACGAGCATGTCGAGTATACTAAACGACCGCCAATTTCTAGGAGTTCACAGCCTCGCTTTAGTACGCGATATTGGATACTAGAATGTTACATAGAAAATAGATTTATTATCTATTCTTAATAGTATAAACACGAAAGTCTGAAACCGGAGGCCCAATTTACCCCATTTCCTCTTTCCTCACCTCCCTCATTCCCTTCCCCTAACCCCATTCCACCCATAGTGGAAGCTACCATACCAGCAGTTTAAGACGATGACTTTTGGTATAGTGGCCACCACTTCTGGATTCCACTGACTCCTTACCATCAGGCGGGGTGGAGTCACTTTGGTAGGCTAATATAAAAAAAGTCTTTAAAAAAATCGTTGCATGACTAATTTTACTTCATATTTTTAGTAAGATGGTATGCTCTGCAGTTTATATGGAACAACATCTGTTTTCGTGGGTATCGTTATAGGCGAGTAAGAGCATACAACGTAATAAAACAATATTTTACTTTATTGTGGTTTACCCATTCGCCAGGTGTGGTCACAATGGTAAATCACTCTTTTTGGTCACAATAGTAAATAGGCATAGGCCTATACCTAGTGTTGATCTCAACACTTGGTATAGGCATGATCATGCAGGCATGATCTCCAGTCTAAAATACAGAAGCACCCTATCACTTTCCGGAACGTTGCATTAACCTGCCCGTGTAGTGACCATAGGAAACCACTTCCTTAGTGAAAGGCCCATGCTAGCCAGAAAATCTCTAGGCTATTTTTCTAACAATGAGGATTTTCTAAAATGGCGCTCACGAGGTGGCAGCACTGAGGCGTCAGGTCCAGGCACCTGACAAAGCGCTTTCAATCTTTGATACGATTCTATAGATTTCACACTGTAAATGAATTGCGAATTTGGATGTTTGTGAATGGAAGACCTTTCAGTTCACCTAAGTGTTGGCAGAAAATAAATTAAAAACACTCATTAATATTCTTACCCGTGTAAATTATTGCCATTGCCGGTAGACCATTTAAGCCATATATCAGGATTCTTTCGCAGTGTCGCATCGCCTGAACAAGGCACGTCGCACAGGATACGGTCGAATTTTAGCGGTTTTGAACTACCGGGATTCTGTAATTTTATCGACATTTTTAAATAATAGAACTTATTATACCTACCACTGCAAGGTAAAGGGCTCTCCTCTTTCCAGTACTCTCTGTTCAAAACTTTCTTTTGGGTTACATAGTACTTCAAACACGATAGAAAGATAATAAATGTCATATCAATTGGAAAATAGCCTTATAAGGGAAGAATAAACTGGACAGTCTTTTAGAAAATGTTATTATCTCTGCTATGAACTCATGACCAGTTCACGATTTAAACAATGGATATGCGTATATGTTTATGTGTTTATTTAAGGCCATAAAAAATAGCAAATAAAATTTAAGACTATAAAGTCAAATTTTAGGTTCGCTGGTATAATATAAATTCTATTGTGCTAACGTAGTAATGCTAACAATATTTTATATGAAGGGGGTAAAAAGATCTCATTTTCTAGAGATTTTCACTTGAAATGTTATAAGAAATCGACCTTCTTGTTTCACGACACTAATGAATCTCAACCGCAGGATGGTACACCACATTTTTGTCCGACTGTACATGCAAAATTACCCTTAAATAAACATTAACCATAACCTACTTTTTCATCGCTGATTTCCAAAGTGGGCATGACAGCAGAGTCGTGGTTCGTAATTAGTATACAAGGAGAATTGAGCCTCTTTGCTTGATGTACCAACATATAACATCTGTTGTTATCCACGTCGTTTGCCATCACGAAACCTTGAATAGGAACAATTTTAAGAATGATTGAGACAAGCAATATTAAATTATTAAAATCAAAAAGCCGAAAGCTGATATAAAAATTTTACCTGTAGGCATTTTGTCTTCATCAGCATGAAGAAATTCAATAAGCTGAGCTGTTTTAGAGCCTGGAGCTGCACACATGTCCAACACCTAGAAATTTACATATTTTACTTTATATAAGACCAGCTGTTGCCCGCAACTCCGACCGCGTAAATGTCCGTTATCGCTTTTTACCTACAAACTTTCACCCCTATTTCAACATTCCAGTATTTTTTTTGTAATAAAAGATGTTGTTACCCGAAAAACAGCCTATGTTGTTTCCAGAGGTCTAATCTATCTCTATACCAAATTTCATCAAAATCGGTTCAGTGGTTTAGGTGTGAAAGCATAATAGACAGAGAGATAGGCAGACAGACAGAGTTACTTTTGCATTTATACTATTAGTATGGAAAAATGGATTTGTATATAAGCTAGACAATGCAAACAAAAATCCTATTTTACAAGGGTTATTTATTTTAACACAGGGCGAGAAGAAAAAATTTAATACCAAACAATTTGTAAAGCTTCTACAACGTATTATTTCATATTGCAATATAGGAATCAAAATGTTAGATTTACGATTCGTATTCAGTAAACTTATCACTGGAATTTAACAAGAGTAGTTTTCAACAATCGAGAATAATTTCTAAATAGACAGTTAGTCTAACAAAGTGACTCCACTTTGCCTGAAAGTGGCCACCATTTCAAAAGCCATCATCTCAAACTGCTGGTATGGAGGCTTCCAGTTTGGCAGCTGGAAATGGGTAGGTGGAGGGAATGAGGGAGTTGAGTAAAAAGGAAAGGCGTGGAATTTGACTTTATATAGGTCTTCTTCTATCTTCTTTAATACTTACCTTATGATGTGGCTGTACATCCAACACAACTGGTGGTATCATAGAAACAGTTTCTTGCCGCGACACGCCGCCGGCAGCCGTTTCCGCTACCAGGAAGTTGTGCAGACGGTACAGGGCTTCGTTGCGACGTATATCTGTACGGGAGAGACGGAGCTGCCAGGCAAAACCACCGGGATACCTAGGTATACAATAAATAATAATATAATTTATGAGGATATAAATATACATAATTTGAAACCTGGTGGCACCGGAACCCCGGCTGCCTATAGCGCACAAAATCACCAAAGGAGTAATCAGCCATAGTATTAAAACAGAAACCAACCGCAGATGGAGATCTTCGACTGGAATGAGACAGTTGAAAATCTTTATCAAAGGCATGGACAAGAAAAGGACGATTCACATCATGAAATGCCCAAAGGCAAATAAGAGGCTCGCCATAGAGGTTATAACAGGACTCTGTCGTCTAAATAGACATCTGACAGTGATAGGAGTAAAAACCGATCCCAAATGCCCAAAGTGCATGGAAAACGAAGAAACAAGTTTCCACCTGCTGGCAGAATGCCCCATGTACTCACTGATCAGATGGGAACTCCTGGGATCGGACAGACTGGACAAGGAAGACATAAGAAATCTGAAGGTCGAACAGATGATCAGATTTATCAAGGATACAAGAAGGTTTGATGGGGTGCCGTGAAAAAGCTGGATCAATCACACTCTCCCCAAGGAGAGAACTGGGGAAATGGACGAAGTGGCCCGCAAGCACTGCGGGTGGATCGCCCGTCCGGCTGGCGGCGTCCCCGCTGGAAATAAATAAATAATAGGTACCCCAAGTACAAAAACAAGGGGCAGAGGCAGGATGCAGGAAACGATAAAGCTGTGCTGTGATGTTATAATTTCAAGGTCATTCAAGCATTTTAATGCACTGGAATACACCAGTCGTAGTGTTCATGGTGAGTTCTTATCAGGGATGATGAGGCTAAGTGATGGATACGAATTCGTAATTCAGAAGCGGATATTTGAAAAATGTTATATCAGAAAATAAAAATAATATTGACTGCCTCTGTGGTTACGATTACCATTCCGAGATCTCGGGTTCGATTCCCAAGTCAGGCAATGCAATATTGGGTTTTTCTGTTGAGAAATTCTCAGTATTAGCCCGGAGTCTGGAATTGTGCCCAATATATTATGGTAATAGGCTCTCCCCCTGTTACATGAACCCAAAATAAAATGGCGTATTGTAGGTGGTTAAACACCTCTGTTTACCCCTTCTGGAATAAAAAAAAGTGTGAAGCTATTGTATGGATATATAAAAATAATAAATACTATATTACCAAGACAAATTAATAGGTTTAATCTCATCACCCTCTTCATTATCATCAGCGTTTAGTTTCAAGTTCAATATTTCCGAGAAGTATTGACTTTTTACAATCTTCATCAAAGCAGCAGCTTCACATTTAGAGCCTGTGATGCGGAAGGCTGTAGGCAAGTTCTCCTTAAGGGTCTTTATAAATGTATTCCATTCTGGTTCTGGACATACTTTTTGGAACTAGAAGAAAAAACAACAGGTATTTAAGAGGTTATTATCTGTACTAATCTACACTATTATATGAAGCGGAAGAGTTTGTTTGAACGCGCTAATCTCTGGAACTACCCGTCAGATTTGACAAATTCTTTCGTATGATAGCCCAGTTCTCGAGGAAGGTTATAGACTATGTAATATCGTGATGTTGTTTCTGGCGACGGGGGCAGAGCAGTAAGTAAAGACGCGGCAAGCTAGAATAGTTTATAGCAGAAGCGTTTGAACGCGCTAATCTTCTGGAATAAGCAGCCGGAATAATATAAACATCCACATAATTATGAACTTAATGAAATGGTCGTAATTACCAAACATATAGAACCAATTAATTACCTTATAATATTCTTCAAATGCGGCATTTTCTCTCACTATATCTTCATAATGTTTCCTTGTATCACCAGCCGGCTTTTCTTGCGGATTTTTCTCCTAAAAACACATAAAATAAGTAAACAATTCTAAAAAATTAAGAAAAAAAGGTTAGATAGAAAGTTACATTACCTGTTCTTTTTTATCCCGTTTGCGTTGTGCGAATCTATTGACCTGGTTTCTACGTATTCCTGATCTTCGCCCCATCCTTTTTAAGTATGCTCCCAGTGATACAAATCTTATTTGTGTGAAAAAAATAAGCATTCAAGAATCACCAACGAGCCGCCGCAATGTTGTTGAAATGTTGAATTTACTTGACGTTGACATAAAAAGTTAGGTTATGTTTTTAATTTTTTTTTTTTTTTTTTATTTGCCCAAAGGGCAGGCTATAGTCTTTCGACCATACTGCCTAGTCTTCCGTGTAGGATTTCTTACGTGGTAAGTTTGTAAAAATAATGTCTTTCGTTTATATACTCATTGTATTGTTTGTTTTATTTATTTTGTCTTTCGTATTTAACCCATTTTTTAATAGAGTAATTTTATTTTTGTGCAAAATCATTATTCATGTCATTTTACTGTCAATGTCATGGTAAATAACCTCCTTTTTCTAAGACAATCGTTTTGTATGTCTTCAATTCATCGATATATTTTTATTTCATACTAGCTGACCCGGCGAACTTTGTTCCGCCTTAATGTCAATAAATAATCATATTTTTTTTTTATTGGAAAAAATACAAAAAAAATTAAATTTCTACATCAATCATTCATTATTTCTTTATTTTAGTACGGAATAACAAAATTGACGTATAATGACAGCTATGTAATGACGTGTGGATGACAATTTGATATTTGTAAGAAATCAATATTAAAACTATTTCTATTAAATAAATAATTAAAATGATACATCTATCATACAGCCAGGCACGTCCAAAGAGTTTAAAAATTCAATTGGATAGTTGGTGGCTTCATCTTCATTTGTGACGCAGTCAATAGATTTGAATGAATGCATTGTTCCAATGATCTTATTTTGAATTATGTAGTTTAGGTCATCTACATCTTTATTCTTAGCCGCTAAAATTGCTCGCTCACTCATCCATTCATAATTTTTGTAGTTAGAAATAATTTCTGGAAATACATTGTTGATAAGTTCGTCTTTTGATGAGACAAAATTACAGAAATTATTTGGAAATGATATTAATCCACTCGATTCATCGACAGGTACTTGACCATTACCGATAGTCAGCAATTGCTCCGAGAAATCTTCAGCAGATGTATCATTAAGCAATGTAACTCTCATGTTTGTTGTCAGTTGCAGTTTCTTCACATAGCGCCATAGATTTGACGATTTGAGGCAAGCGTTTATTTCGTCGGCAGCCGTAGATCTTGGAATTACTGGCAGTATTTGGCGGAAATCGCCAGAAAGTAAAATCATTGCTCCTCCAAAACATCTCGAGTCATTGCGTAAATCTTTTAATGTTCGGTTAAGTGCTTCTAATGCACGTTTATGCGCCATTGTGCATTCGTCCCAGATGATGATTTTCGATACCGCTAAAACTTTGGCCATTGCTGAGTGTTTTGCAATATTACACGTTGGTTCTTCAATAGTTTGAAGATTTAACGGTAATTTGAATGCTGAATGAGCCGTACGGCATCCTTCTAACAATGTGGCTGCTATTCCAGAAGAAGCAACTGCAACCGCTATGTTAGATCTCGCCCGAACAGTTGCTAAAACTAATGACATGAGGAATGTCTTGCCAGTTCCACCAGGGGCATCTAGGAAATATAAACCACCATTTTCATCATCGATTGCCTTCAATAAAGTATCATAAACTTCCTTTTGTTGGTAATTCAACAGGGGTACATTCGTTTGAACTACTAAATCTAATTCCTGGTGATCATATTCACGTTCCCGTTCCAATTCTCGATTAAATGCGTCATTCATTTCACGATATGGTGCTGGCATTCCTAACCTGATTAATAAATTACCGCACATGAGGTAACACATATCTTCGATCAAGAGTAAAGCACGATTATGTATCTCCTCATTCATCTCAATATCGTGATTTCTGGAACTGACACGAATTTGATGTAAAATATCTTCTGACATATTATCCTTGTATTTGTGCCACAGGTTACATGGGTTTGATGGAAAACATGTCGAAATTATGATAGCGAATAATGTGCGTATCTGACTTGGAGATGCAGAGATAATGGCTTCAGCGATTGTCGTATCCCAATGACTATCGTTTTCTAATAACTTCAATTCTTCACATGCAGCACGATATGTTGGGAATATTACACCATTAACAGTTCGTAGTGACTCAAATGACGTTGGCCCACGCACATTTACCAGCAACAACCGCAAATAGAAACATTTATTATTCTTTGGATGAACTGTATACATACGACCAAGAGCATCAGTAGAACGCACATCTGGATACCCAGGAACCGCATCGCCTTGCTTCCGTCTTTGAAAATTCTTCGATGAAGCATTCCAAGTATAATAACGTGGAGTAAAGCAAAGTTCGTGCAAACTGATCGCTTTGGCAGATTGCAAAAAAACTGGTCAATGTAGTTGCTGGAGGTGTTTCAGCACGTTGCGTAGCATTCGAAGCCGTGAAATATACTCGTTGACCATTCTCCAGATGCACCGCCAAATGCGTAACAGTAGGATGACGTTCGTGAATGGGAAATGCGAATATACGCCAAATCGCTTCATTACAGTTCACATAACGACCAACTTGATAGCGTGAAATTTTTGTTCTTCTTCAGTCCTTTCATTTGCAGTATTTCGTATTCTTCTTGCATCACGGCTTTGTCGGGAAAGATTCGATCGTCTTGGTCGCGGCATTATTAATTAAACTTCACTTCACCTAAAAACTTAAATTTTCAACCATACCGAGTTTTATAGTTCACTTCACTGTTTATACGAATGGGCAATTGGGCAATAATGTTAATTATTTATTTAATAGAAATAGTTTTATTATTGATTTCTTACAAATATCAAATTGTCATCCACACGTCATTACATAGCTGTCATTATACGTAAAAAAAAAAAAAAAAAAAAGTAAAGATAAAAAGTATCCTATGTCCTTCTCCTGGCTCTAAACTACCTCCCTGCCAATTTTCAGCTAAATCGGTTCAGCCGTTCTTGAGTTATAAGTGAAGTAACTAACACGACTTTCTTTTATAAGTATATATAGATTTCAATATTTTTGTCCTATTTTCCGAGCTGTCTCCTTAAGTACCTAGTTAATTGTTTACTTTACATTTTTAAGAATTAAACCTAAAGTTAATAAGTATTACTATTAAAACAAATAATATTATTAAATACACGAAAACTTATTATAACTAAATATCATTTACAGTCTCTACTATAAATTTGTACAAGTAAGTATATATAAACTGAGACATTCTTAAGTAGCTCCTGAATGCATTGCGGGACCTCGTCAGGATTATTATAAATTTTAAGCAGCTCATCCGACAACACAAGGCGCTGAATGTTGAAAGATGAGCACTGGAAAAAGATATGATGCAGTGACTGAACTTCTTGTGATTGACAATACTCACAGTTAGGAGAATTGACCATTCTAAGGCGATGAAGATGATAATTTAAACGACAATGACCAAAACGCATACGACTGATAATTGAATAAAATTTTCTATTTATGAATCTGTTATACTTGCAGAACCAAGGTATGGAGTTTATTTGAACGTCTAGAGTGGCAAACCAAGTACCTTTATTTTCAACCTGAGTGCACTGGTATGAATGTCTCCCCCACTCGCGACACATGCGCTGTCTTAAAAGACTAACTGCATCTGTAGGTGGTATGGAAACATCCATATCAGGGTCAGAATTAGGAATTAGTTCTTCCAAATCAACAATCTTTTTGGCTAAATAGTCTACCTTTTCATTCCCTACAACACCAATGTGCGAAGGCACCCACACAAAACTAATTACAATATTTGATTGATATAATTCCACCCATAACTGCTTTATTAAATAAATTATATAATTTGTGTTAGCATTTAATTTGTTGTTTGACAAGTTTTGCAGAACACTCATGCTATCACTTACCACTACCCATTTGTTATGTCCTGAATTATAATTTTCAATATGTTTCAAAGCACTCAATATAGCAACAGCTTCAGCTGTAAAAATACTTGAATTTTTGTCAATTTTTCTGCCAATGCCTATATTTGAGGAGGGCTCATATATGGCAAAAGACACAGCCTTATCATTCTTAGAACCATCTGTATAAACAAATTTATGATCTGACCACTCTGATAGCATTGCATTTACTTCCTCTTTTGTGGACAATTCTTTTTTTTTCTTTAGAATTACATTAATTGCTGGAAATTTACCAATAAAAGTTCCTTCATAGCAAGGCAAAATATGTTTGGATTGATAGATATTTAAATTTTGAATAAAATTTATGAAACTTTGAAGACCCTGTATCATAAAAATTGGTTTAGAAACTAAAGGAGTAATCGAGTGTAACAAATTGGCCAATAGACTGTTATTAGATACACTATAAAGTTTTAGTATAAATCTTTCTTTTAAGTAATTAAAATGAATGCTTAATGGTGGGATATTACAATCAGTCTGCATTGCATTTATAGGAGTACTCCTGAATGCTCCAGTTATTACACGCAAGCATTTATTTTGAAGAACATCTAAACTATTTACAATTTTAATATCTGCAGCAAAACAATAGAAACCATATTCAAAATGACTACGAACTAATGATTTATACAACAGTAGCAAAATTTTTGGGTCTGCACCCCAATATGAGCCAGACAAAGATTTCAGTACATTATAAGCTTTAATTACTTTGCTAATTATATGTTTTATGTAATTATTCCAGGTTAGATTATATGAAAAAAGAACCCCCAAAAATTTAACCTCAAGTGAAGTGGGTAATGCACAATTATTATAAAGCACATTGGGCATATTATGACACTGTTTACCAAACATAACAACTTTGGACTTGAACAGATTAACATTTAGATCAAGGTAAGAAAAATATTCATAAAGATTTACCAATGCATCATTGACTATTTGGATGGTTTGTGGTAAATTGTTCCCAGATGTATAAACAACCAAATCATCTGCAAACTGTAGATTTTTAACCTGCGACCCTAAAATAAGATTTAATCTACGTATATACAATATAAATATTAAAGGTGATAATATACCGCCTTGACAAACTCCTTTTGACGAGAGTCTAGGTCCATAGAGATGTCTATTAAATTTAGCAAATACTTCTCTATTGCTCAGAAAACTTTTAATCCAATTTATAATTTTTACAGGAATTCCTATTTGCAATAATTCATGACAGAGAATATCTATATTTACACTATTAAAAGCTCCTGCAACATCAAAGAAAACTCCAACCAAATTTTTTTTGCCAATAAAGAGTTATGAATATCGAGCTGTAATTGACAGACACTTTCCCTAGCAGACCGATTCCTACGAAAACCAAATTGATTAGAAGGTAAGATATTGTTTTGTTCTATGTAAAACTCTAAACGTTGCTTCAACAATTGTTCAAATAACTTTCCTACACAAGAAGTAAGTGCTATGGGACGATAAGAATCAGGACATAACTTTGGCTTATCTGGTTTTAAAATTGGTACAAGACAATCTACTTTCCAATCTTGAGGTATAACATTATTTTCCCACAGTAAATTAAGTATTTTTAGAAATGTTTGTAAACTTGCAGTGCTTAGTTTTTTAAATAAGATATATGGTATTCCATCAAGACCATAAGCAGTATCTCTTCGGGAGGAGATTGCAGATATTAATTCATTAATTGTAAAAGGATTAAGTAGAAAATTATTTTTGGAATTAATACTGTCAGTGAGAGTTTTTGAAGAATGTTGCACAAAGTCTGGAGTGTATTTCTTTAAAAAATCTAAAACCCATGCGTCATTTTCATGAATATTAAAATTATATGTCTTATTATATTTACGCATAAATTTCCATACAATAGATAAATGTGTGCATCTATTAAAAGTTTCACAAAGAGAAAACCAACTCTTTTGTCTTTCTGTTTTTAAAATGAGTTTTTTAACTGCCCGGAGTCTTTTAAATTGAAGATAGGTTTCTTCTGTTGGATTTTCTTTAAAATTTATATATGCTGTTTTGAAATTTAGTACAGCCTCTGTACACTTTTGATTCCACCAAGGAAGAGAAGGTCCTTTAATCTTATTTTTTTTGCATGTGTGATTGGTGGTATTTGTGATAACATGACCATTTAAATTATTGGAATTAGCAGCTGCTGTGCGCAAAATAGAACAAAATTGAGAATATGAATTAAGAAGACTTTTATTATCTATTTGAAAATCAATTAGCAATTCGTCCACACAATTGCTATAGATTCGCCAATCTACGAGTTTATAATTTGGGTGAATGGGCAAATGTTTAACATTCAAACAATTCCCATAAAAAACATTGTTTTTGTTTCTGCTAACCATTACTTTTATGATTACAGGAATATGATAACTACTACCAAGAGGACTATCATGTACAGACCATTCACAATTAAGTGCCAACGACGATGAAACCAACGATAAATCCAGTGCATTGGGACGCCATGTTAGAGAACCAACAGTTGTTGCTTGACCATCATTAAGCAGAACCAAATTATTTTCGTCAATGACTTCTAAGACTTCTCTACCTCTTGGAGAGTCAGAAACGCATCCCCAGGAAGTGTGATGGGCATTAAAGTCTCCAGCAAATATAAAAGGACCAGGAATAGATTTCACCAATGAATCAAAATCATCTTTATTAAAAACTGGATTAGAGTTTAGGGGGCTATAAAAGCTGACTATACTTATTTCTTTATTTTTAATTTTAATTTTCACACAAATGTTTTGTAAAGAATTATCAAAATAAGTGTTAATTTTAGTGTAAGTAATGCTTTCATGAATTATAATTGCAACTCCATTGTGTTTGTTACCACAATCATTCCTTTCAATATTGTAATTTTTTATTTTAAAAGACTGATCAGGTCTGAACCATGTTTCAGAAATTATTGCTATATGTATATTTTGTGCATAGAGGAAATGAATAAATATATGTTTATTGCTATTAAGACTTTGTGCATTCCATTGAACTATATTTAAGTTTGACAAATCCATTATGAGGATGATGGAAATTTCTTACTTATAGTTGTTTTTAAAACCTCTTTAATTGATGATGAATTAATAGGAACATCTTTAGATGTAACTATTTTTGTAATTGTTTCTACTAAAGTACTTATAAATTTATCGGATTTCATTAGATTATTAATTTGTACATCTAAAGTTCGAGCAGTTAAAGCTGGGAATGTATTAGCGTCAAAGAGCTCAGAGTAAGTGACACTTCGTGACTTAATTTTATTTTCTTCAACTTTTTGTTTTTTAATTGGGCAAGATGAGGAGATAGCTATATGATTACCTTTGCAGTTTGCGCATTTAGCATCTTTTGGGTCAACCTGACAATTCTTAAAATTATGGTTTAATGTACAAATTGAACATACTTCAGTATTGCGACAGAATTTAGCAATATGTCCATACCGCAGACACTTAAGGCATTGTTTTACTGGTGGTATGTATTTACTAACTTCGTGACGCCATGAGTCCAAGTAAATGTACTGAGGAAGAATAGTGGACGCGAAGGTTACTGCGACAGCCTGTGTAGGGACGAAAGTTACACCAGCGTCACCTCTGACCCTGCGCATGAAGCGCCTAACTTGTATTACGTTTTTAGAGCTGCCAATCAATGAAAAAATTTGTTTGTTGGACATTTCCACGGGAACCGAAGTAAGTACTCCCGTTATTTCGGTATCTCCAGCGGGTATAGTTGCCTTAAGAGACAGCTGATCTAACAACTTTTTGTTTTGAAGAAATATATTGGCGTTGTTTGGCAGGTCAAATGTTATGCCGACTTTGTACTTATTTATAGTACGTAGATGCATGACGCCTGAAACTCCATGCTCCCGTAAACCTTTTGATAGGGCCATACGATCCCTATCGCTAAATGTTGCATTTTGTTCGTGATGAGCCAGGAAGACTATGAGGTCCGTCTGCTTGGTTTCCTCGGGATATTTACGATTGTATCCTTTTACCTTGAAAATGGCGTACTTATCCTTTGTTGTGTCTTTGCAGCTTTCTGTTGACTCCGCTGAATCGGAGTCCGAAGATTCAGCTAACTGCTGCTGTTGCGGCGAGTCAGCATAGGACATTTCGTCCTTCCTCCGCCTTTTTTTACCCATTTCGGGTTACTAATTTACTATGTACACTATGAACAGTTTATTTAACAAAAATATTTACAAAAATATTGTTTATAATAGAAATTGTGAATTTTTTCGTAAATTTGATAGAGAAAACGCGCCTTTTCACTTTCAAAGTTTCCCGCCTTTTCCTTATGTTTGTAACATATTCTGGATGCGTTCAAAAAATTTAGTATGATTACGACAGCGAGATAAGAGTCTCTAAAGAATTTTTATTTCATAAATTAGTCATTATTTAAAATACAATACTCATTATTCTTGACATGAAATATCATTAACTGTAATTATATTAAAATTATGTTTGCTAATTTTATTAATTGAGCATTGACTTAATTAATAAAATTAGCAAAAATAGTAATAATAATAATCTTCTAAATTTTAAGCATGACATAATAAAATTTAGAAGTTACTAATTCAGGACAATAAATTATATCTGATCGATCACTTGTTTGGTCTTGACAAAATCAGTTGACCAAGGCTGCGTTCAGTTCTATCAATGAAATGTCAACGCATAAACACAAATGTTTTTTTGCAAATACGAGGAAGAAGGCAATATAAATTTTTGCTAGTGTGAAAGAAATAAATGAACGATGAATGCGAGTAGGTAGACAAGACAGTTACACACGGTACCTACCTACTTGCTTTTACGTGTGACTGTTGTGTAGTGCGTATGTTGCATCTCTACTTGATCTGTGTGTTGTACTATATGATAAGTTTTACACTATTTGTGTTTTGTTTATTAGACGACTTGAGTGAGATTATAAAATATAATCTACAATAAAAGGTACGTAACCAAAGACTTCATTTAATGGAAAATAATAGTATTGAAGAAAATACTCATGAAAACAGTACCTACACATTTAATTTAGTAAATTTAGAATAATGTGGTACTTCAATTAACTTTAACGTTTTATTTATCTGAAAATCAGTTTAACAATATTGTATTAACGATTTTAATTAGTTTGGTATTCATAATAAATTATAATAACTGTAGGTACATAATTATACGTTTACAGTGTTTTTACACAAAAACAGATGTGTGGCAAAATACCGCACAAAGGTGTATTTTGTATGTATTTTTTTTAATTTCTAATAAACTTTTCAACCACGTCAGCCAGTAACGACTGCTGCAATTTACTTAGGTATTATGTTCACTGGAGGACTTAATGATAATCATTTTCATCTTCAAAATTGCTCTCTTAGCCTTCTACGAGTATAACATTGATCAAACATTTCTCAATGAGATTCTCAACTCTAATTTATGTCACATATAACAGTCAATCTAAATTGACATCTAATCTCTAGTGTTTAAGTCCATATTTGTACTATAGCATGTACAAGTAAATTTTATCACTAGAACAATATCCAATTCATCTGTTATCTTATTAACATAGCACAATAGAGTTTTATGGATATAGGTATTTTTTAACTATGGTATGTTCTTTGGTTTTACTTATTTATGTATGAATGTTAATTAGGTAATTATCTATTGTATTGTATAGTGTAGTTATGTGATCAGTTGTTTTGTTCTACTTAATAGAAGCCTCACATTATGGTAAGAGATGCAATCCTATTATTATATATTAAAATTTATCTAAAATAATTTCTGTCTGGGTGAAACTGTAGTAGATAGATATATCTATTCTGAGTTCCCAGGATCGATACACGTTTTTAATTTTGTCAAAAAAAATCCATACTCATCAAAGGCTAACAAGATACCTATTATGTAAATAAAGATAAGTATTACAGATAAGAAAACTAATATTATCTGTACTTCTGATATAGCATATCAAGTAATAATTGCAACCATATTACTATTGATATACAAACAGAAATTTTTCAAATTCCACTAATATTAAAGTATCCTCAACAAAAGTGTAGAGATATATGCAATATTGCATAATCCATTGAAAACCTACTACCTGGACACAATCTCGTCTAGCATGGTTTGTTTCCAGCATTCATTTCTTTCACATACGTGCAGGCTCTTTTAACAAACTTCCAGCTGCAGTGTTTCCCGCAAGAGAGCATTAATTTCACGGTAGGCAGCGGCATCGTAGAGTAGTAGGTCATTGCAGAAGTCCATAAGCGACAGTTGCCACTTACCATCAGGTGGGCTGTGGGCTCGTATGCTACTGTAGGCAATAAAAAAAACCTTAGCACCTTAACCTTAGGGACTTAAATAGATTTGGTCAGTATACTTCCCATATTCATATACATTTTAGAGTGCCAGAAGCCCAATTTCCCCTCTTTTCTTTTTTCTCATCTCCCTCAATCCTTTCATCTACCCCACTCCCTTCGCGGTAGGCAGCAGATTCGCAGAGCTCTGTCATATTAATGCTATGCTAGAGACTGAGTCGTCTATGAGCGACAATTACCACTTGTCATCACATGGGCTGTATGATCGTCTGTCACAATAAAAAAAAAAAATCATATATCATTAATTCATTACATTTTCCATTATTCAACTTTAATTTCAAGAGCATTGTTTTAGTAATAAATTGTGTTGATAGAAAAAGTAACTATTTTTACTTTATCAATTAAAACATGTAGTATTAAATAAATAGAATTTATTAGTTTAGCGATAGCATTTCTGCGTTCAGTAGGTAAGTTTACATAATTTATTATATAAGTAAGCAGTTGTTTTATCAATTTCCGTTTAAATTAAGAATTCAATGTGAGGCACTCTATATATTTTAATTAAGGTAATACTCTTGCAATTGTTATTTTTTTGTATACTGTGGAAAACTAGTATTTTTTAGAAAAAATAAAAGTTAAAGTCTGTAATGCTTAACATGTTGCAAACATATAATTCGGCAACAAATTAATTAGGTATACCTAAAATCTTAAATTTTCTTAGGTTTAATTATATTAAGTGTCTAATAATGATTAAGCCAAAAATTATTATCACCAGTCAAAACCCGCCTTCAAAGAAGAGTTTTTATTTTTTGTTTGGTTACATCAGTGATGTAATGTAGTTTGTAGACTCCGTATATTGTATTCCTTTCTTTAACAATAATTTTGCAACTGGAAATTTCATATCAAGAAAAATTATATGTTATTATAACTAAATTGGTAAAATATTCTTTATATTGGCATTACATAAGGTTATCTTTCCAGTACAACATGGCTCCCCAAAAGGGCTTCCAGTTCGCGATAGACCGTGGTGGCACATTCACAGATGTGTTCGCTTGCTGTCCCAACGGTAAAGTACGAGTTATGAAGCTACTATCTGTCGATCCTCAGAACTATGATGACGCGCCCAGAGAAGCTATTAGAAGAATACTGCAAGAGGTAAGCTAATAGAATTTAAAAAAAAATATTAAATAGGTTTTACGAAAAAAAAGTAAAACATATTTTTTTTAAAGTATCTATATATAATGCACTTAAGTGACTTCCTTGAGTCGCTGCCTACCATGAAGGGAGTGGAGTAGGTGGAGGGATAGAGGGAAGAGAGGAAAAAGGAATGTGAGGAAATTAGGCCTCCGGCGTTCTCACTCACCGAACGAAACGCTATAGTACGGATACTACTACTCTTACGTCGATCTTTTATGAGCGGATAGTATTTCCCCGGTCGATCCGTTCATGCCGAAACCAGCGTGGATCTACTACTGTTAAAGACCTGGGAAGGAGCTGGAGAAAATCGATTTCATTACCTATAGACCAAAACTTATTGGATTCGTAAATATTTGTTCCAACCTTACGGTATACGGTAGCAAAATGACATTAACTCTGCCTGGATATGTAATAAATATGCGACTGCTGTAAAGAGGTCCAATTCCCAGACGCAACAAAACTGTAATCCATAACACTTCTTGCCGAGTACTAGCTTGTACCTATAAGTGTACCTTCAGTTTGAACTGAAGGTACACTTATAGGTACAGCAATCTGGTTTAACCTAGACTTACTAACTTCAATAAGGAACATATTGACATTGCACTCTAAACCTTATTTTATCCATATAGAGATCAAAATTGCATTTTCAGGAAACAGGCAACGCTCTCGACAAAGACGGAAAGGTCAATTCTTCGCTCATAGAGTCTATACGCATGGGTACGACCGTTGCTACCAATGCATTGTTGGAGAGAAAAGGAGCTAAAATGGCGCTGATAATCAACAAGGGGTTCAAAGATCTGCTGTACATCGGCAATCAGGCTAGGCCTAATATATTTCAATTGGTGAGCAAAACAATTTAATTTCTCACATGTGCTCAAAATATCTTTTACTAAAGTTTTATCAAGGAATTCTTGGAATATATAACTCCCAAATACTGCAACGTCAGTCAACTTTAAGTGTAATTTTAAGTCTAATGGCAGTAAGACTTAGTCCTCACTTAAAGTAACAGGCGTTTGAGTACTTGGGCATGAGAAGAATACTGCTATGATGTTTCCGCCTAGTCCAGGTAGGAAGCTTCGCCCAAAGACAGATTTTCAGCAGTGAACGTCTTTGAACGTTGAACGTTTGAACGTCATTGATCGCCACGCTTGTTCAAGGCGGATTGGCGATTTCAGGCTTCCTCAGTCCAAGTCCAGGTTACCGCACGATGTTTTCCTTCACCGTCAGTCAGTAATGTCCAGGTAAATTTAGAAAGTACATACGATTTGAAAAATCACATTGGTGCCTGCCCGGATTCGAACCCCGACCTCGTGTTTACGAAGCGGTGATTGCCCAAATTTATTGTTGTCAATATTCTCAGGATATAAAACGTCCAGGAGTCCTTTACACTGACGTTGTAGAAGTAGACTGTCGCGTAATACCGGCTTTAGAAGACCGTTGTCAGATGGACAGGGACAAAAACTGGAAGGAGGTAATTGGTACTACGGGTGAAAAAATGTTGGTGATCAAAGATTTGGAGGCAGAAAAAATAAAGAATGATTTGAGGGGTTTGAAGGAGAAGGGGATTGAAAGTATTGCGGTGGTGCTCGCTCATAGTTATACGTATCATGATCACGAAGTCAGGATCGGGAGGATAGCTGATGAGATTGGTAAGTGGAAAATAATTGTGGATTAATGTATTTATTCTTCTTGTACGGCAAAATGAAGATTGTCGATTATTGTGTTATAATGGCTTTCTTTTTGGAGATAATTGTAAAAATCCTTATCCAGAAGGCACTCAAAATAAATCGGAATAAAATGACAATAACCGGGTTGTAAAGAGACCATGTAAAGAATCGACTGTTTAACATAGTCTACGAGATACGGTTTAACTTTCTCTTAAAATTGTTGGCTCATATTGTAAGATGCCTGCCTACGCTGTGGCTTCAGAACTCTTCTGAAGCCACAGCGTAGCGAACAAACGGAAGACCGTTGGGGCAGGCAAGTTCCAAAATGGCGAACTGATGGCAGTTCTGAGAGCTATGAATCCTGTCTAACGTTAATTAAATACTTAAACTCCAAGCACTCATAATCCTACTAATATAATAAATACAAAAAGTGTATGTAAGTATGTGTGTTTGTGTGTTTGTTTGTTACCACTCAGTACCTAAACGACTGAACCAATTTCGATGAAAATTGGCACCTATGTAGATAGATTTGGTGCTGAAAACGGACATAGGCTATTTCTTATCTCGAAAATCGGTCTAGTTCCCGAGAGAGACAAAAAACATTTTACGTGCAGGCGAAGCCGTGGCCGTAGCTAGTATCTATATATTCTTTACATATATACTCAAAAATACATATTAAGTTGCTAATGTTACAATCTTTTACTTTTTAATTTTTCTTTACAACATAGAAAGCTGTAAGTAATGTATCTATAGAGTTAAGTGTATTGCCTGCGTCACTTTGCATGCTACTTGAAACTGTAACTTACAAAAATTGTAATAACCTGGCGATTAAAAAGAGTGGCCTGAGTTTCTTGCCTGGCCTGAGTGTACTTCGTCAGCGAACTGGCTGTAGGTTAATTTGCTGGCATTTTGTAAACTTTGACGTTCTTATGTGTTAATTTAATTAACCTATATGAATAAACATATTTCATTTCATCTTTTAGTCAGTAAAACAGAAGGGTTGGTATATTTTAAAATTATCCTATATATTACAGGTTTCAAACAAGTATCTCTCTCACATTCGGTAACCTCTATGGTCCGTATAGTACCCCGTGGTTTCACCGCATCAGCTGACGCCTACCTAACCCCTCATATAAGGGAGTATGTTAAAGGTTTTGCGAACGGCTTCACTGACGGGTTGCGAAGCGCCAATGTGCTGTTCATGCAATCTGATGGTGGACTTACTCCGATGAATATGTAAGTGATTTGACTTTTACGGTGCTGCAATCAGTTTTTTGGGTTCCGTACTTCAAAACACAAAACAGAACCCTTTTAGGTCCATTTTGTTGTTTATCTGTCTAGACCTAAGAGTCAATTTATACTAGCGCAGAGTCGAAGCGCATCGAAGCGTTAATCTAAAACTTAACACTACAAATTGAACCTTATCTCCGTAGTGTAATGCTCACCTTACTTCTGAGATTTAAAAAGATGCGCGCTCATTCTTCGGAACGCTGATTGGTGCGCAGAAGTGCATGAGCATTACGCTATGGAGATAAGGTTGAATTTATTATGTTAAGTTTTGAATTGACGCTTCGTTGCGCTTCAACTCTGCGCTAGTATAAATTGACCCTAAGCTTTTTCTCCGTAAAGCGTGGAGGTTCAAAGCTCAAATAGATATCGAATACTCTTGTTGTAAAAAAATCAAACTTCTATAAAACGTCTTAAATGTATGTTGTATGTCAAATCAAAAGATGGCCGTTTATGTTATTTATATTGAGTAAGTTCGTACGGAACCCTCAGTGTGTATGAGTCCGACTCGCACTTGACCGGTTTTTTTAATTCCTATTTCTCTCAAGTTTATGAACTTAGTTTTAAGTGTTATATTCTTTTACTAGGTTTAACGGCTCAAGAGCTATATTATCCGGACCGGCTGGTGGCGTTGTAGGTTACGCTATGACGTCATATCAAAAGGAAACAGGACTGCCTGTTATTGGTAAGACATCTGCTTATTCCATTTGTACATTTTGCTATCATATTATATGCTGATGCCAAATGCGATTGCGATTCGAAAGATAAAACACTTTACAAAAATACTTTAGACTACCTATGTGGCGCTGTGCACGAGGTTATAGGATCAATCCCCACACAAAACAAAATTTTGTGTGATCCATCAATATTTGTTCCAAGACTCTACTTTGTGTCCATTAATTGTATGTTTGTATAACCCCGTGACACAGGGCATGTTTCCAGTGCAGGAGTAATCTTTAAAAAAAAGAAAGAAGAACTTTTACAGTTTTATTTTTCAACAGTGAGCTGGAATTTTGACTTGTTTTCTAGGTTTCGACATGGGTGGTACATCAACTGACGTATCCAGATACGCTGGTACGTTAGAGCATGTTCACGAGGCTACTACTGCTGGAGTTACTATCCAAGCTCCTCAATTAGGTAAGTATATTAGTATTGTTATAGTTTTTAGCCGTGTTTTCACTTCCATCTATCTCGTCTCTTGAGTGTCGCAAGGGGATAAGGAAATATCAGGTCATGGGCGACAGCGTTATCTGTGTACTGAATATCACCTTTGCTATCACCCTGCTGTCACTTATTACATGTATACCCAACATTACAGTAGTGAAGAGGACTTTCAATCGAGAGTACTGGCGAAACGTCGCGAAGCGTTTTTTTTTTATTTCTTATAGTGGCAGACGAGCAAACAGCCCACGTGATGGTAAGTGGTAACTGTCGCTCATGGACGACTCAGAGTCAGCATTGTCCTGCAATGCGAAGCCGCTGCCTACCGTGAAGTGAGTGGAGTAGGTGAATGGGTTGAGGGAGTTGAGGAATAAGGAAAGGGAGAAAATGGGCCTCCGGCACTCTCACTCACCGAACGAAACGCAATAGTACGGATACTATTACTCATACGTCGATCTTCTATGAGAGGGTAGAACTGCCCCGGTCGATCCGGCTCATTTATGCTGAAACCAGCGTGGATCTACTACCGGACAATCTTCATCTTCTCACAAAACACTACATTACGACCACGACCACTCTCCAAGAGTAAAACGACTGAGTAGAAGACCGTTAACACCGCTGGCGAAACGTTTGCCTTATACACCTCTGCCTACCCCAAAAGTACTAATTATAATGTTATCCCCAACAGATATAAACACGGTAGCAGCAGGCGGTGGGTCCATGTTGATGTTCAGGTCAGGCCTGTTGGTGGCCGGGCCTGAGTCTGCGGGCGCGGAGCCAGGCCCCGCGTGTTACAGGAAGGGAGGACCGCTCACTGTTACTGATGCTAACTTGTTATTAGGTAAGTTTCTTTTTTTTTGTACAACTTTGGTGGCAAACCAGCATACGGCCCACCTGATAGTAAGTGGCAAGCAACCGTATCCTATAAAGATGGCTGTGTTTTCCAAGCATCGCAAAAGTAGTAATGCTTAGAAAACACAACCAAATCGTTGCCGACCACGAATAAGGGGATAAAGAAGGAAAAGGGAAAAGGATCTGCACCGAGGGGGTATTTGGGCTGCCGGCGCTCTCACTCACCGAGCGAAACACATTAGCATGAAAACTAATATTCTTACGTCGATCTTCTATGAGAGGGTAGTACTGCTCCGGTCGATCAGGCCTATTCATGCTAAAACCAGAATTTTTTGGCATTGTAAATCTTCAAGGATTATTTTTATTATTATATTAATTATACAGAGTGTATATGACAGTATGATATTAAATGCAATTACATATAGTATGTGACATTATAAAGCGAGAAAAAAAAATCAACTAAATATCTTCAATCGTTTAGACACAGGACTACTTTTTTAATTTCTTAAATTCTAAACACTCTGTAAGTACGTCAAACGGTCACTGACTTAAATCATAATCCACGTCGAAGGATAAACGTTAGCGCTCATTACAGGTCAGTGAACTTGTCATAATATAATTTATTTTGTTACAAAATTTTAAATATTTTGTGTTTCGTCAAATCATTTTTGTAATTAATTTGAAATCATTGTACAGACTAGTAACAGCTGCCTTTTCATTTAATATCAAACCGTCGTATACACTCTGTATACCTATTAAATTAAATTATTTACTATTTTATTTGGGACCTTACCAAAATGTTTTGACATAATCAGACTAAATTTAGATTTCTGCATTCATTTAAATCATCTGAATGATATACTTTATTCTTTTTTTTTATAAACCTGTACTGTCCCACTGCTGAGCAAAGGTCTCTCCCATAGTCTTCCACACTTCTCTAGACACCTACACCCTAATAATTCGAGCCATAAGAAAACTGTTTTCTTTTATATTTGATATACTTATTTATAGGTCGCCTACTACCGGAGTATTTCCCTAAGATATTCGGACATTCTGAGAAAGAGCCTCTGGATAAAGAGGCCTCTGTCACAGCTTTTAAGAAGATGACGGACGAAATCAACACGTTTTTGAGACAAGATGGTAGCAAGGAGGTCAGTGCTTTTTTCTAGAATATTTTCGTGTAAATCATCGGCTAAATGTATTGTTAGAAGGTAGTTGAATGAGTAGTGGCTCGCTGAGTTGCTTCTCTGAAGTGCAGTAGGACACAGCTCGCAGAACTAACGGCCGTTGGGGCAGAAAGGTTCTAGAGTGGTGACCACGAACCGGAAGACGCAGCGTGGGCAGACCCCTCACAAGATCAGCCGACGACCTTATAAGGGTGGCGAACGACCGGCCACAGTGGCGAAAATTAGGGAAGGCCTATGTCCAGCAGTCTTTTGGCGGATATGATGATGATGAGATGATTTAAAAGAGACTGGATGTGGCAGTCAAGTTTGCATCGTATAGTGTTATAGTAGTGTCGTGTAGGGATTATTGCTAGAGAGTTTATTTCTTGCGACACTCCTAAAAATGTCCTAGTGTCAGCAATGTATACGTAACATGCGAGCACGTATACGTAATATCGTGAGCGTGTCATTTACTATCACTATTTTTATGACATAAATGAGAGGTAAGGGTTAGCAGCATTACCGCACAGGTACTAAATATCATTTTGCAATGGTCACCTATCACCTATGTGTTGTGGTTTTATTATATTATTATATTTTATTATTATTATATTATTATTATTATTATTATCTATTATGTAATAGGCAATTGGACTAATTTTGGAAAACATTTTTATATTATTTATTGTTTTAATAATACAAAAACTATGTTGAAGTTTAAATTTACAAAACGGGCCAAAAACACTTTCCGTAATGGCGCTGGTCATATGTCACGCGTGACTTCACACGCAAGTAAATAATGTGCATTGGGTTTATCAGTGCAGTTGAATTGTATGTTACTTGCTTGTGACGTCAGCTGAGTTGCAACCAATAACAGACCATTCACGTACCAAATGAAATTCTAAAACTATATTATATATATATATATATATATATATATATATATATATATATAATATAGTTTTAGATATATATATATTCTAAACTACACATTTTTTACATCATAATAAAGTTGAATATATTTTTTGAAGAAGGCCACAATTAGTAGTACCTATATTTTGTATGTTGTCAAGTAGCCTTTAAAGTAGTGGATGATTTCTGGTTGATGATAATAGTTTGAAACATTTTGTTATAGATGACTATGGAAGAAGTGGCAATGGGATTCTTAAACGTAGCCAATGAAGCAATGTGCCGGCCAATCAGGTAATATTATTAAAACAGTCTTAATATCTTTAATATTTAGTGTACTTTCCCTGCGTGTGGCATGGCCGTGGGACGCTCTGTAAAAAGCTGAAGGGATGTTTTTGTTTAAACGCGCTAATCTCGAGAACTAAAAGTCGAATTTAAAAAAATCTTTTTGTATATGATAGCCTTATTTTTGAGGATGATTAAAGGCTATGTTACATCACGCTATGATCCACGGGAGCGGTTCAATAACCAAAGATGTAACTTAACGCGAGTGAAACATTGCAGGGCACTAACAACAGCGCGCGGTCACGACGCGTCGCAGCACGCACTCGCTTGCTTCGGGGGCGCGGGGGGACAACACGCGTGTAGTGTTGCTAGGCAACTAGGCATATCTACTGTACTTATACATAAATATGCAGGTCAGTATTAGTTTGATATTTACAAGTTAAGTGAAATTAATTACAAAAAAGAAAAAAGATGTATGTTTACTTCCAAAGGCGTTTGTCAAAAAAAATTCCCAGAATGCCCTGGTACCATAATGTCTTTTTTCCCAGAATGTCCTTTTCCTAAAAAGTCGTTTCAACAAAATGTCCCTTTTCCAAAATGTCCTTATTCTTAAGCTTGTACAATTTACAAAACCTCCAGCTGTAAAATATTGAGAGAAGACATATTAAACAAAATTACTGCTATTTAACAAGCTTAAGCGCGATTAGAATATTAAAATTACATTTCATTAGGTATTCTGTCGGCCTACGGGATGGCCCTTGCCCACATAGTGCAAGAGACACAGCAGCCCGCCGCCGCGGTGTACTGCAGCGATAACTTTGAACACCTCGACGAACAGCTGGACGTTTTAGCTGCCGTGTCCAGAGATAAACTTAGGAAACAGGTAAAATATAAATAAACGTTTAATTGATTTGTAAATTGCCAATGTGACACATCTTTTAGTAAACTAAGAGGTATGTCTCTTTCCCTTTCTATATTTCACACTAGCTTCCTGCAGGGTGGTTTCACCTGCGTTACATCTTTGGTTACTGCTCAGCTTCCGTCGCCAGTAGCGTGATGTTACATAGTCTGTAACCTTCCTCAAGAACTAGACTATCAAACGCAAAAAGAATTATTCAAATCCGACTGCTAGTTTCCTGAGATTAGCGCGTTCAAACAAACAAACAAAATTTGCCGCTTTATATAATAGTATAGATCAGCCATGCTCAAAGTGTGTTACACAAAGTTTATAAACACCTCCGCTCCTTCCGCTTTATATAAAAGTATAGATGGTCGCGTAACCAGTCATCTGTATCTCTCTCTTCTCCAACTACCTACACTAACTCCAACCCCGTGATCGGTAACCTTGCACTTATATAAATACACATACATAGATGTCCCTTAATGAAAACGGTCTAATGAGGGTGTTAAGGAAATTTTCCGTCATCAGTTAGCGCCACTTCAACTGTCACATTTTGGGCCAATCACCCCTGATTGGCCCAAAATGTGACAGTTCACTTTCAAAAAGCGCTTGACAGCTAGACCTGACGCATCGGTGCTGCCACCTCGTGGACGCCATTTTAGAAAACCCTCTCAGCAATTTTCTTCTGTCCTTATGCACGTGAATTATCCATTTTGTAAATTAAATATTAAAATTGCCGAAATGAACACTGGAAAATATTTGTTTTGATAGCGCTGTCAAAATGAAGACCTTTTATTAAAGTGGCGCCAACTGGTGGCGAAAATTTTCCTGACACACTCGTTGTAATATTCTTCTTTGGAAACGGATGTTCTACAGTTGACGTTCAAGCTATTGTGAACCTTGTAATATCCAAGCTAAAGGTGTTTTTTGTGTGCAGGGTATCCTAGACTCTCAGATAGTGACAGAGCCGTACCTCCACCTACGCTATCAGGGCACCGACTGCGCGTTAATGGTACAACCGTTACCACAAGATTCACCCACCGCTTGCAGACATGGAGATTTTTATACTGCATTTGTTAACAGGTTAGTTTATAATATAAGATAATAGTAATTTTTGTAAATGGGTCCTCTATAGAGATATGTTCTTTTACTTTTTTTGTTATTTGCAGTAGAAGACGATTATCTTACTGCTTGATTTTCAATTGTATGTGTAGTTTCAATATGCCAAAGCAAAAGATTCGAAACTTTTTTTTTTATCTATAAGCGTGCGAAATACTACCCCGTACGCGCATTCTTCGTAAAAAGGGGTGCAAAGTTTTTGCTTCACGTATTAATATATTTATTTATTTATTTTTGGACAACCAGTAGTTGTTACACTGTTTGACATAATTTACATATATAGATAAACTGATCGGTATAAAAATTCATTATTTTTCTAGACCTTCAGTCATTGCTCTAATGTTATAGTTATTATACTAGCGCATCTAATAACATACATAAATCATTTGTTTCATACCAGGTACAAGAATGAGTTCGGGTTCACTCTAGCGGACCGTGACGTCATAGTGGACGACGTGCGCGTGCGCGGCGTGGGCGTAAGCGCCGCGCGCGCGCACGTGGCGCCGCCCGGCGGGACGGGGACCACTCCTGTTTCTGAAAAAGTAAGTTATTTGATCATACTTATTATTAGCTTTTCCTCAACTGTCTGGCAGTTGACTAAATATTAAGTAGTATATATTTCATATGATAAAAATGTTCTAAAATTGGTCAATAACTTCCTCTGATTCTAGGTAGTAAAAGTATACTTCGAAGGTGGTTACCAAGATACAACAATATACTTGCTGGAAAAGTTAAAACCTGAACAAGTTGTGTTAGGACCAGCCATCATCATGGACAGCTTGTCTACTCTACTTGTTGAACCCGGTATGTGATTTTTTATAGAGTTATTTATACAAATAGGATGGTTTTCAGAATTATTATTAACGACTTTACACAGCGTATTAAATTTAAAATTACAAAACACAAGCAATTCCTGGTTCCATAATGTGATTTCGCCTACCCACTGCAAAGATTTATATAATTTGAGCTAATCGACTGCAACGTTTGGTCTAGTGGTTGGTGTAACTGACTGCGACGTCGGGTGTCGTGGGTTCGATTCCCGCGGAAGGCAAATATTTAAATCATGAAAATTTGTATTAATCTTTAATCTGGATGTTTCCTATGTATTCTAAGTATGTATAGGTATTATATTTCAGTTATCTAGTACCCATAACACAAGCTCTGCTTAGCTTGGGACTAAATGACGGTGTGTGGTAGAGTCCACATATTATTATTTTCTCTTTATTTATATTTTTTTCTTATTAATTACATTTTTAAACAGGTATATATTTATATAAAACAAAAAATACACATTTAAAAATATAAAAAATAGATTACCACCGGCAACGAGACTAGAGTCCAAGCTACCGCCGGTTAGGGTTCCAGAGAGAGGAACCTCCTAACAATACGTGCCGTGTCGAGCAGCACTGCCTTCTGGATCTGGCCCTTGACCCATCCACCTAATGCGAGCCTCTTTAGGTGTTGGTCGAGGCTCTTTGCTATTAAACCATTTACAGTAATGACTATCAAGTTATTATTATTATCACTAATAACTTAATAAGTTACTACTTATTAAGTTATTAGTGATAATAAATATGTACTAATTGCTGATAACTATATTCTAGACGAATAATATTTCTACAAATGAACAAAATCAATCAGTATACTTAGTAAATTTTTTTTTTACATTAATATTTGATTTCTAGTAATTCATACAAGGTGTAAAACGGGCGAAGCAGCCTTTTAATGTGTGTATTTTTTGCATCTTTCCACTTGTTTTAAGATTGTCGCGCAGAAATAACGGAACTTGGTGATATTCGTATCACGATTGGATCTGGTCAACCTAAACGTGTTACTACAGATCTGGACTCTATACAGTTGAGCATTTTCAGTCATCGGTTCATGTCTATAGCTGAACAGATGGGAAGGTCAGTTTTTAATATATATACACCTTATTGTGCCAAGTGTTGTGAGCTTGATTTATATTCGCGATATTTAATTAGGCTTTAATTGTGGGATTCATTTATATTTAACTTTAGGAGGATTTGCGCCTCATGTGTGGCAACATTGAAATTTTAGTGTCATGTATCGTGGTTTAAAATTTTTATCATTTAATTTTAGCTATATTTTAAAAATATGTTCTGCTAACATGCTAGAATTAGGTGAAAGTTGTATAAATAGTAATTACTAATGCAAATAATATATTTGAAACTTAAGTTGCGTTATTTTCATAATGGAATAACTGTAAGCATTATGGTTAAAATTACTACTACCTACCTGATATTAAACCGACTTTAAAAAAGGGGAAGGTTTCTCAATTCGACCGTTTATATTTTTTCTTTACAAAGATCACTAAATATCTTTATTGCAGAGTACTACAACGCACATCAATATCAGTGAACATAAAGGAACGTTTAGACTTCTCGTGTGCGTTATTCGGTGCGGACGGCGGGCTCGTGTCAAACGCGCCTCACATACCTGTGCATTTGGGGGCTATGCAGGAGACTGTACAGTATCAGGTATTGTAATTGATGTCACAAATATACGACAGGGGGGCTTTAAATTAAATGATGACGTGGGTGTTAGCACCTCTGTTTATCCTTTCGTGGAAAATGTGATGAAGTTAATGAATATTATGAAGAAAAGGTGGTATGTTTGGATCGCTAAAATGGCGTTCTAGTTAAATCATCGACGCAAATAAATAGGCATACATATGCTACTATGTTATATTTATGTAGAGATGAGATATAATTACTAATTTTTAAAATAGTTCTAATCTCCAATCAATCTGAAAACGCCTTTTATTAGATCAATAAATAAATCAATTTCAAGGCATATCCATATTATGAAAAAATCTTTGAATCCCGAAAATAGCACTACCTACTCCGATCACTAGTAATGAGGGTGTTTAGGAAAATTTACGCCACCACTTAAACTGTCACATTGGGCCAATCAAGGGTTAACTTTCAAAAAGAGCTTGACAGCTAGACCTGACGCATCGGTGCTGCCCCCTCGTGCGCGCCATTTTAGAAACTCTCAGCAATTTTTTTGTCCTTATGCACGTGAAAGATCCATTTTGTAAATTAAACATTAAAATTGCCGAAATGAACACTGAAAAATATTTGTTTTAATAGCGCTGTTAAAATGGAAGACCTTTTACCAAAGTGGCGCCAACTGGTGGCGAAAATTTTTGTAAACACTCAATAAACACACCATAATTTCCGCGCGGGCAAAGCCGCAGCGGGCAGCTAATATAAAATAACTCACTTTATTTATGTAACAGATGAAAGTGCGAGGCGATTCCCTAAAGCCCGGTGATGTGTTACTAGCGAACCACCCTAAAGCTGGAGGCTCACATCTACCAGACCTTACTGTCATCACTCCGGTGTTTCACAAGTATGTTGTTATTATATTGTTACTAGCTTTCTGTGGTGCGGTTTCACCTGCGTCTTTGCTTACTGCTCTGCTCCCGTCGCCACTAGCGTGATGTTACATAGCCTATAGCCTTCCTCGAGAACTGGGCTATCATACGCAATAAGAATTTTTCAAATCCGACTGGTAGTTCTAGAGTTGCGCGTTTAAACAAACAAACAAACTCTTCCGTTTTATATAAGAATAGATTGTGAAATTACTATTATTTTTAATTTTGTATCAAACCGTTATAGCAATCTTATTATAACCTTACTTTGTTTCTATCCTTGTTTTTAATGGTACAAAAGAAAGAGACAAAACACAAAGTAACATTAAAATAATACTGCTATGTGGTAGGCCCTCTCAAGTGTAAGCACAGCTATACATCAGTGTCGTTATTCACTACTCATTACTGCTATTTAAAAACATTAATTTGTATACTGTAACTATAACTTTAACTAGTTACCTAAATAAGAGACACTTAATTGAGTGACGTCACATGTTACTTAGTTAAGAGACCCTTATTTTTTATTTGAAACAGATCAGAAAACTATATATTTTATAACTTAAAGTTACTTAGCGGTTAAGTTTTTAGCCATAACTAAAATAACCACTGATATTTTACTTTATATTATTTTTTATCAGGTCTCATAATCATCCAATATTCTTCGTAGCGTCCCGTGGTCACCACGCAGACATAGGGGGACTGACCCCAGGGTCTATGCCCCCTCACTCTGTCAGCTTGGCACAAGAGGGAGCGGCTTTTAAGTCCATGTTACTAGTAGATGGGGGGAAGTTTAATGAAAAGGAGCTTACTGATGGTAAGTGTATACGGCTGAATGCATTGGAAGGTGAATTTTTCATATATAACATACCATCTGACGGTAAGTGGTTATGGAGGTATCACACCATATACCTCCAGCTAAAGGGAGGATCCCCCTCGCAGGCTAGGTGATTGTGCCTGGCGGGCTACTGCCCGACAGTTAGTTGTAGGGACTTTTGTATATAGTTAGTCGGTTTGAACGCTTCGATATCGCGAGTCTGGCTTCCATACATTTTTGGTGTTTTTGTATAGAAGTTGATTAAAAGTTTTACTTAGCGCCATCTTTGTTTTCTATGCTGTAAACTCGTAATCGTCTTCGCTTTGATTTTCTCTGCGTCATTATTGGCCAGATAGATGACGTCAAATAGTAACTGTCGTTTATAGACTTCTGCAATGCCAGAGGCTCTATGAAGCTACTGCTTACCGTGATATTAATACTCTCTTTAAACCTCGTTTGAAGAAGGACATGTCAGCGCTCGGGCAACATCGAGAACACCGCATCTGGCAGTTCGTTCCAGAGCCTTAGAGTTCCTTCTGGAGAATTTTAAAATAAAACTTGCTGAATTATATAACGGGGGCTATTAATGCGATCGCGGTCAATACCTAGATCAATGATAAAATGTCTAATGAAGGTAAAAGTAGAATGGAAAACTCTTTATTATACTGTCACAAAAAACAGAAATATATTTATTTATTTAAGTTAATTAAATTAACATTTATGAACGTTAAAAATAACAAAATGTCAGCCAATTAACCTACAGCCAGTTCGCTGACGTAGGGTAAAGCATGAGAGGAACTGGCAAGAAACTCAGGCCACTTTTTTACCGCCAGATTAATTAAAATTTTTGTAAGTTACAATTTCAAGTAGCATGGAAAGTGACACAGGCACTTAACTTTTTAGGTAAAATAAAGTAAAAAAAAATAAAAAGTAAAATCATGTTCATAATGCCAACATTCATTCATAGTTGCCTGTCCACTTTACCCCGTGTTGGTTTTTGTTGTCGACTATGTAGAGAGAATGAGGAAGGAAAGGAAAAGGAAACCGAGGGAGTAATTGAGCTGCCGGCGCTCAAAAAAGAAGTTCTTAACGAGTACATCATGTTTCAGAATTAATGCGACCTGGCACAGAGCCTGGTTGTTCTGGCACGAGGAACTTGGCCGACAACCTGTCAGATTTAAAGGCACAAGTCGCTGCTAACCAAAGGGTAAGAAATCTATACTTATTATATAAAGCCGAATAGTTTGTTTGTTTGTTTGAACGCGCTAATCTCTGGAACTACCAGACGGATTTGAAAATTCTTTTTGCGTATGATAATCCAGTTCTAGAGGAAGATTATTTATAGGCTATATAACATCACGTTAATGGCGAAGGGGGCAGAGCAGTAAGCGAAAACACGGATGAAACCGCGCCGCGGATAGTTAGTATCTAAGATAAACTTCGAAAGTACATGCAAGTATCATAATCATAATAATATTTCAACAACTACACAAAACGCCATCTAGACCCAAAGTAAGCATATTATATGCTTGTGTTATGGCTTCTAGAATGTGGATATACATACTTAAATACTTTTTTTTTTGTAAATACATACATATTATACATAGAAACACCCAGACCAATGCAAATAGACATGTTCATGCACACAAATATTTGCACTTAGACATGTTCATGCACACAAATATTTGCACTGAGCGGGAATCGAACCCGCGACCTCTGCGTGGCAGTCCATACATAGTACCACCGAACCACAGAGGCAGTCTAGAGAGTATTCACTTCGATAGTCCTGCTAATATTATTAATGCGAAAGTTTATGTGCATGTGTGTATGTATGTGTGCCTGTTTCGATGAAAATTGGTATGTAGATAGATGTGCCGAAGGATATAGGCTACTTTTTATCCTGAAACTCGGTCTGGTTCCTGAGGGAGACAAAACATATTTTAAGCGCGGGCGAAGCCGTGGAGCGCAACTAATGTATAATATTTTACTTAGAATAAGTATGTATATAAATTGTTTGTAATTGACTGGAATGTTGGTCTGGTGGTTAGTGACCCTGACTGCTAAGCCGCAGGTCGTGGGTTCGATTCCCACCCAGGACAAATTTTTGTGTGATGAGCATGATTGTTTGTTCTGTGTCTGGGTGTAATTTATTTATAATATATATGTATTTACAAAAAAAAAATGTATATTAGTAGTATATCAGTTGTTTAGTACCCATAACACAAGCAAATATAATTGCTTAATTTGGGGCTAGATGGCGCTGTGTGAATGTGGTATAATATTATTATTATATTATAAATTATTTTAAAGTGTAAATTTAATCCCAAGTTCTTTTTTCTGTTTACAGGGTATCCAGCTAGTAGGCGAGTTAATAGATGAATATGGTTTAGACGTAGTACAAGCTTATATGACGCATATACAGAAGAATGCTGAATTAGCTGTGAGAGATATGCTTAAGGTAATTATAACGTTTTTATTAGTATATCAATTATTTAACGATGCTTTCTTGTTTTATTATTGTCGATAGTGGCAGACAAGCAAACAGCCCACGTGATGGTAAGTGGTAACTGTCGCTCATGGACGACTCAGAGTCCCTAGCATTGGCTATACCAGCTATTTTGTTATGTAACTTTTGTTAAGATGTAAACATATAGGCTGTAGGTTAATTTACTGATATTTTGTAACTTTGACGTACATAAGTGTTAATTTAATTAACCTATATGAATAAACATATTTTCATTAATTTTTTTTTTAGGAAATAGCAAAGAACGCTTTAGCTAAAACTGGTTCGGCAGTACTAAACGCGACGGAATACATGGACAATGGAACTCCTATATCGCTAACCGTTACGTTAGATAAGGAGCTAGGCAGCGCAATATGTGATTTTACGTAAGTTTATCTATAGTAGTATCAATACTTACTATAAATAAGCGGCAGAGTTTGTTTATTTAAACGCGCTAATCTCTGAAACTACTAGTCTGATTTGAATAACTCTTTTTGTGTATGATAGCCCAGTTCTAGAGGAAGGTTATAGGCTATGTAACATCACGTTACTGGCGTCAGGAGCAGAGCAGAAAGCAAATAAGCGAAGTGAAACGCGCTGCAGGAAGCTAATAATATAATAAAGTTGAAGAGTTAGTGTATTTAAACATGTTAATCTCTGAAACTGTCAGTGAGATAAAAAAATGGTTTTGCATTTTGATAGCTCAATTTTTGAGACACAATATTGATGAAATTTTCTTTTAATTTTCTATATATATAATTAATTAATGCTTAAGTGTTTCCAATTTAAATATTGTACTAATAAATAGATAAATATTGACAAAATACAATTTTGACATTTACCATTTTGACATTTTACAATTTTGACATATTAAACTTTAACATTAATTAACATTTTATTTTACTTATTAATATTGACTATGTATATTTAATTATGTTGAATTAAATAATTGCCGTATAATAACTCTAATAGAACATAAAATAATTAAATTTGTTAATAAGTTTTAATTGAAATTAAATTAATTTAAATTTTTCTTATTTTAATCTCTTTGTATTAATTGTACGATATTCACGCACCATTGTTATGGTAGAATGCGATGAACTAATTTATTTTATCATCTCGATGTACCGCATTTCTAGTGAATAAATGATTTTGAATTTGAATTAGGTGTTTTCTAGACGTTTTATACATTTACATTGCATTTATGTCTGTGATCTTGTTCCTCTATTTTCTGTAGACATTATATACTTTACAAGCAAAGACAGTAGCAGACATGAGTAAATTCGCTGTGCAAATAACGTTAAAAAAATTAATCAGATGTTTTTTATTTCGAACTGTGTCTGCTTGTACATACGCACGTACCTACTTGCACGCATACGTATACTCTTTACTCAAGAACATTTCATTAAAATGTTCGTAATTTGCAGTGGTACAGGTGTAGAAGTATGGGGTAATTTAAACGCACCGCGTGCGATCACATTATCCGCACTTATCTACTGTCTACGGTGTATGGTGGGACACGACGTGCCATTGAATCAGGTCAGTTATAAATACATATGCATTAAAATTAATTGTTAGTCCATACGAAGTTAAATGATGACTTACGTAATATCTGGACCCAAATAAAGGAAAATTGGGAGTCTTGGATAGTTAGGAGAGGCCAAAATAATAATAATTATAATTTACGACCGTTTAAATTTTGACAGGAATTATGATGATGATGCAGTAATTTATGTGCATATTAAGCTGAAACTGTAGTTCCCATTTGTTCTATGGAACATGACTTGACATGACATGTTTTTTTTCCGTTTTTGTTCCATAGGACTATATACTAGCTCTTTGTCCGACTTTACCGCCATAGAACAAAATGGGAATCATAAGTTTACCAAAATCTTCCATGACATAGTTATTTTCTACTTGCGTAAAATAATAGATATTCGAGGCAAGAAGCGGGCGTAGTCTCCAGATTTTGAAGATTTTCAGTATCAGAGCATTCTGGTGTCACTTCAAGAAAAAGTAAACGGCAACCACCACCATCACAAGTATATGAAGTGACACTATAAATAATTACTTTCTAGTGGTCAGTAGATAAGTGGTTAAAGAGGTCTCATTTTCTTTGTTCCATAGAACAATTTGAGAAATATAAGTATCACATGTTCTATAGTAGAAAATAGAAAAAAGAATGTCTCATTTTGTCCAATGACGAATTGACTACCCAGCTAAAAGTAACTGTAACACAACTCCTGCCTTTGGAAGAGATAATTATATCCAACAGTGGGTATCTTCAAGCGTCTTCAAACAATTTTCTACCTTAGCTCCATGTAAATAAGATTCAAACTTACAGGGTTGTTTAAATCCAGTGCAAGTGATAATACCTCCTGGATCTATATTAGATCCGTCCGAGGGCGCTGCGGTCGTCGGCGGTAACGTGCTCACCTCACAACGTATAGTCGACGTTGTATTGAAGGCATTCCAGGTAACATCGTCAGAAATATTGAAAAAAAAAAATTGAAATCAATTTAATTATTTTTTTAATTTCGAAATTCGATGATCAATAACTTTTTTAAATAATAAATTAATTATTATTAATTTTATTAAATAATATTTTATTATTAATTGCTATTTTAAAATACATTGTGTCCTGTGCACATTATGTGTTTCTTCGATTACTTCATTGTATTAAAACTGTAAATGGGTCTTATAGTTTGCAGTCTGATAAGAGTGTAGTCTCCCATTGTCTGCTAAGTAGGCAGAGAGGGCACTAACTCCCAGTTTCTGAAAGGCTGATATACTTATACTTTTTATCTGTGTCAAATAGACGAATTAATGTATTTTTTTTTTAGGTGTGTGCAGCTTCTCAAGGATGTATGAATAACTTGACATTGGGTGAAAATGATTGGGGATATTACGAAACTGTTGCTGGCGGGAGTGGCGCTGTGAGTACAACATTTGAATAAATTATCACTTTAAACTTAGATTGATTCACGCTGGTTTCAGCATGAATTGGCCGGATCGTCCGGGAAAGTACTACCCTCTCATAGAAGATCGACGCAAGAGTATTAGTATCCGTACTACTGCGTTTCGTTCGGTGAGTGAGAGCGCCGGAGGCTCAATTGCCCCTTTTTCTCTTTTCTAACCTTCCTAACTCCCTTCCCCTACCCCATTAATTCTTAGCCGCTATAGTGGAGGCTACCATACCAGCAGTTTAAGACGATAGCTTATGGTATGGTGGCCACCACTTCTGGATTCCGCTGACTGCTTACCATCAGGCGGGGTGGAGTCACTTTGGTACTTTATTCAGTAGCCTATTGACTGAAATAACAACTTGAAACATATTTACCTTAGGGTCCCGGTTGGCACGGTTCAGGCGGCGTACACACACATATGACCAACACGCGAATTACTGACGTCGAGATCGTGGAAAGAAGATACCCTATGTTGGTCACTAAATTCTCGCTTAGAGAAGGATCTGGTGGGAAAGGTGAGTGTAAAAATATATTGATAACTAGCTGATGCTCGCAGCTCCGCCCGCGTAAATGTCGGTTATATCTGTTTACATTGACGATTTTTCTTACAAACTTTCATCCCCTATTTCAACCCCTTTAAGTAATTTTTTCGCGATATTAGATATGCCTATGTAATTTCTCGAGGTCTAATCTATCTCTATATCAAATTTCATTAAAATCGGTTCAGTGGTTTAGGCGTGAAAGCGTAACAGACAGACAGTTACTTTTGCATTCTTAATATTAGTATGAATAAAATTAGAATAATAACCTTCCCTTTTTCCGCATTAAGACATGCTACAATGCAGTGAACATAATATATTATACACGTGGTTCACTGCTCAACGAAATACCTATCTTCTTAGTTCTTACTTTTTCGACCGCTGTAATTCTTACATTGACAAATTAAATGGTAATTTTTTTGGGTAGAATGCATCGCAAATTTATTCTAGTTCTTTCAGGTTACTCAAATCTTAAGTTTGATCAGTACATCGCTTGTTTGCTTTTGTTTAGTTTGTTGAACGCGCAATAAAGCAAAGCGAACCTCAACCTCAATAAATCTAAAGGTTCAGTGTTCCGGCATGAAGAACGGTTCAACCATAAGATAATTAATAAAAAAATTGAGTTTATATAAGTTAATTAATTATTTGACATATTTTAAGATTAGCTTATATCTTTATATCATGTGTTAGGTCGTTGGACCGGCGGTGATGGTGTATCTCGCGAGCTGGTGTTCCGTCGCAGCGTGCAACTGTCCGTGCTTACTGAGCGTAGAGCCTTCCAACCTTATGGGATGAACGGTAAGGCTCGTCGTTTCACTCTTTAGGATTATTTATTTATTTATTTATTTATTCGTTTATTTATACTTCACAGCTTACAAAACAATTACAATCTTCATAGTTTCTTAATACGCCAATAAAGAAGTACATATATAGCTAACAGTTTAGAGTTAATAGAGAAAACAAAGGGTGGTAACAATTTATAGTCAAGCTACCTATAACTTTTAGTAAATATTAGTATAAAAGGTTTTGTTTGAATGTGTGTGTTTAAGTATATGTACAACAGACCTCCAGATTCTGAAAGATTGATCAACGAAAAAATAACTAATCACCTGTTAAATCTCATGTACCAATTGCGTTGCTAAAAGCATAACTAATTAGTCAGTTACTAATTAGATCAAACTAAACTAATTGTCCATGCTTTTAGCAACCCAATTGGTACTTTACATTCGATTTAACAGGTGATTAGTTAATTTTCCGTTGATCAGCCTTTCTGAAACTGAGAGATAGTGGTATACGCTAGCATGAGAACTCATTGCGTGGGCTGCGATTGGTGCATTTAGTAACAGACTGCTATGACGATGATGATGACACATTCAAAACCGAAAGTTTTTTTACCCGACTGTCGAAACCAAGGAGAGTAATGATTTCGAGCGTATGTATGTATATACTAGCTGCGCCCTACGACTTTGCCTGCGCGTAAAATATATATTGTTGTATCCCTTGGTAACCAGACCAATTTTCGGGATAAAAAGTAGCCTATTCCGTCACCGGCACCGAATCTATCTGCATACCAATGTTCATCGAAAGCAGTTTAGCCGTTTAGGCGCTGAGTGGTAACAAACACAGATACACACACACAAACTTTCGCATTTATATTACTAATAGGATATATTACGTATGTCTATTTCTTAGTTAGTGACTGCACCGTTGGTCTAGTGGTTAGTGTAACTGACTGCGACGCCGGGTGTCGTGGGTTCGATTCCCGCGGAAGGCAAATATTTGTGTGATGAACATTTGTATTTGTCTTTAGTCTGGGTGTTTCCTATGTATTATAAGTATGTATTTACAAAAAAAAAAAGTATGTATATGTATTATATTTCAGTTATCTAGTACCCATAACACAAGCTCTGCTTAGCTTGGGACTAGATGACGGTGTGTGATAGTGTCCACATATTATTATTATTATATTATTATTATTATTTGGCACGCTCTACAGCCTAAATGGTTTGATGGATTTTAAAGTATGCGGTGTTATTAGATTTGTATTGATTGTGGGAGTTCCATAGAGTATATAAAATTTCAATGCAGCTTCAGCACGAGAAAAATAGATTTTTTCTTTTTGAAAGGCGAGCATTTTATTTTTTTAATAATACATATTGCTTGTTCCCTTAGTTAGGGTAACTGAGTCGATGAATACATTTATTTCGTGACGTTATAGTATTAGGGGATAACTATGATAATCTTATAACGATTCTCAATACACATTGATGTATATAGGTGGAGAACCAGGAGAGAGAGGGTTAAACTTGTTGCAACGTGTTGACGGTCGTGTTATCAACCTCAGTGGGAAGGCATCTATACAAGCGGGGCCGGGAGTAAGTAATCTATACCTATCTATACTATTATGTAACGCGGAAGAATTTATTTGAACGCGCTAATCTCTGGAACTACCTGAAACATATTTTTGCGTATGATAGCACAGTTTTCGAGGCAGGTTATAGGCTATGTGACATCACGCTCCTGGCGACGGGAGCAGAGCAGTAAGCAAAGACGCGGTTGAAACCGCGCTGCGGAAGCTAGTTTGTAGATAATTGTGTCCAAAAATCAATATATGTGTATGAAATCAATTAGAAATTGAGGCCCTAGACGAGTGGCAAAGATTTCTATTCTATTCATAGAATAGATTACAAAATGTATGAGATTGACATAAGCTAACGCCAACGCTTATGTCAATCTCATACATTTTTTTATCTATTCTATGAATAGAATAGAAATTTTTGACACTTGTCTAGGGCCTCTCTAAAGATTATTCACGCAATGTAGACGCGTAGAATTTTAGAAGATATTCATCCAAAAGTTACTGGGGAAAATGGGAAAATGTACACAGCAAAAAATGATATTCTTTTTCTTAAAAACAATACGAGTATATGTCTTTACAAATTATGTCAGTATTAGTATTATGATGAAAAGTTTACTTTGTAAAACTAGTGCCAATATTTAAAAGCATACCACCAAAACCTAAGTAAAAATCACCCAAACAGATCCATAATCCAGACCTTTTCACAGGACAAATACATAATGAACTCTCCGAGCGGTGGTGGATACGGTCTTCCTTCAGACGCCAGTCATACAGACATACGAACAAACAAACAACACAGCGAGTTTCTAGAGAGGGGAAGCGTGTACGAGTATAGAAGCGCTCAGGAATCTGTTTAATCATCATATCAGTCAATAGACGTCCACAGGTCACCCGGTTGCCCGTCACCCTTATCAGGTTGCCGGACCACCTTGTGAGGGGTCTGAACACGCTGCGTCTTCCGCTGTTTATAAATAACACTATAGATTATGCAAGACAAGTCATTCTGGTATTAGCTAGTATAAGATCTCGCTACGGACACTACTATTGGTGCATTTCTGTGCATTCGATTCTGAACTTGAAATAGCCAATCACAGCGCAGCTTTTACGTTCCGCGCATCCCTCGCTTGTTTTTTATTTTTGTGAGCTTCAGAACAATAAAATGTTGTGCATTCACACAAGAGTGGTAACGTCGCAATTTAGTGACATATTTTCGTGGTTTTAATTTTTTATTCTTAAATTAGAGTTATATTTAAAAAAAAAATATCAGGACACTTTTTGTAGAATTACGTGTATGCTGTATAAAAAGCAAGTAACTATAATGCTTACAAATTTTCTCATAATTGTTTTTAATTCACCATTCTGCTTGTATTTTTAACAATAATTTGATTTTTATTTGCCTACGGAATAAGCTTTGTGACACCGTTAGTATACAAATATAATAGGCGAAGGCGCGAAGTACATTTTGTTGTTAAATCAATATCATAATATATTTTTGTTATTGTTTTTGTATTTTTAACAAACCTCAGTGCAATAAGGAGTAAAATAAAATGCATGTGTGTTATTTTATATCTTGGGCTCATTCACCTAAAGATTAAATTTTCTTAGTAATATCTTACGTCGTTATTCAATTGAGAATGGATAAAGTACAACTAGTATTTATTTAAATGCATTTTATCGTTATTTATATTTAAGTAAAATCATAATAATATATGAAGAACATGTTAATGAATATTATACAAGATGTAAGCGTTCACTATGCAATTCATGTCGGATTGTCGGCCTTAATGAACAATCAAAGCCGGAATACCGTTAAAATACCTTCAGGGCAACTACACCGTATGCGACCTGGACATTCTGCAACCTGGAATATTTGCAACTTACCCCCAGTTTCTGAAAGGCAATCAACGAAAAATTAACTAATTACCTGTTAAATCTCATGTGAAGTACCAGTTACGTTGCTAAAAGCATTAATAATTAGTTAAATTTGATCTAGTTAATAACTAATTAGATCTAATTGAGCTAATTATCCATGCTTTTTGCATGCTTTCAGGTACTTTGCATAAGATTTAACAGGTGATTAGTTAATTTTTCGTTGATCACCCTTTCAGAAACTGGGGGTTAGACATTTTGCAACCACTGGACATTTTGCAACCACTGGACATTCTGCACCTAAAGGCTAATTTTGACTAATTACCGACTAATCCGTCATGTAATTAGATTTTCAGTTCACGATGGTGGCTGTGCCTAGATGAGCCATACAACTACCTACAACTACCTTTAACAACCACAACTTTTGGCATATTTTGATTGAAAGACATTAGGTCTTTAACTTCTAAAGTTTAAGACCTACCTTACCCAGGCGTCAGTTTTCAAGTAGTAGCAGTTTGTCTATGACGTTGTCGAGCGCACCGCCAGGTTGTTGATGTAGGTATATAAAAGGTGCATTTTATAGCAATAATTATACTATTGTAATTATAAGCTTTAATAAGTATAATATCACAATTTACCAATAAATATCAATATTTATATGTTGTTTTTTATAAATTTTTATATATTAATTGTTTTTATATTTATTATCATGTTGTTGTTGAAATATATGCATAATATTCAATAGTATTTTCATTTACAATACCTTTTACATGTATTTTTGATAGATGATGACAAAGTAAAAAATAAATTATAACCACGTCTAAAAATACTCAGAATACAGAATTATTAAATACGAACATTAATTTTAAAACTGTATTATAACGAATAAATATACTAACTCTATATAGTTAAATATCACGAACGAATAGAGCGTTTTGTCAAATATAACTGTATTGATACAGTTATCATTCCATTTCAAGAGCATGTTTGTATATTAGTCTAATTTGACTCCACTCAGCTCAATAGCCAATGGAGTCTAGGGTGGTGTTCCCCATTCCCCATCATAAATGCTTTCATGAAATGAAAAATTTCGCCACCAGTTGGCGCCACTTCAACTGTCACATTGGGCCAATCAGGGGTTAACTTTCAAAAAGCGCTTGACAGCTAGACTTGACGCATCGGTGCTGCCACCTCGTGGACGCCATTTCAGAAAACTCTCAGCAATTTTATTTTGTTCTCAAGCAAGTCCATTATCCATTATGTAAATTAAAAAAAGTTTCCGAAATGAGCACTGAAAAATATTTGTTTTGATAGCGCTGTCAAAATGGCAGACCTTTTACCAAAGTGGCGCAAACTGGTGGCGAAAATTTTCCTAAACACCCTCATTGAAAGGCCCTATAGCGGTCTAAGATTCTTTTTCATATCTATTCTCATAAGCTCTAGAAGCCATGTAGTTCTAGCAGTATGGAGATGACCACTACGTATCAAGTCTTGGAGGTTCTAAAAGGGTAATTCTTTTTGATCTTTTTTCTTAAAAATGCGATCCTCTACAACTCGACGTAAAGGATCCTCTCCGCGACTTACTGTTTTAATATCTTTAATCACCATAATATTTATAATTAATCACTACTTATTACAGTTATTACAGAGTTCACAATTTAAACCGATCAATTTTAAACTCCAGTTCCTGACAGGCGTGATCTCCCGTTCGCTAAAGCCTCTCTATTCTCGTAAGCCTAGAATCCGTGCAGTTCTAGCAGTGTAGACACTGTGGTAAAACCATGACCACTAAGTATCAAGCCTTGTAGGATGATCCTTGAAAAGTGCATTAGTCGACCTTTTTTCCCTGAAGATACGACAGGTGTATCTTAATTTAGGCACTACTTTAATAATCTTTAAACACCATATCTTCATAATTAATCACCACTTATTCCACTGAGTTCACAATTTAAACCGATCAATTTTAAACTCCAATTCCTGTCAGGCATGGTCTCCCGCGGCCGCTAATGCCTCCCTGTTCTCATAAGCCCAGAATCCGTGTAGCTCTAGCAATATGGACACCGCAGTATGACCATGACCGCTACGTATCAAGTCTTGGAGAGTGATTCTAGAAGGATGTTCTGGACGTATCATGTCGAATATTTCGTCTTTTACATCGTCGAAATTGACTGGTTCGGCGCCGTGGGCTATCATTTGTTCTTGGATTGCCTGGCAAAGAATATGAGGTCAGTTGGTAGAAATAATAAGTATTTTTTAGAGAATCTAGGTAGGTGGTACACAAGTACCTATTCGGACAGGCTAACCTGATGGTAAGTAGTAACAATCTATGGACATGGCTATGTCATCAGCGCAAAAAAAGAATCTACTATCGTAGCAGGAGTTTTGCTGATTTTATAATTAAATTTACTTTTATATAGAACTAGCTGCGACCTGCGGCTTCACCCGTGCGGCAAATTATAAGTGTTTAATTAATGTAACTCGGGACTTCCAAATTTCGGGATTAAAAGTATCCTATGTCCGTCTACAATGTATTTACGTACCAATTTTGATCAAATTCGGTTTTGCCGTTTAGGCGTTGCGTGGTAACAAACATACACACCGAACCCGCGACCGACCCAAGTTATATAAATTAAATGTAATAAAAATTTAATATTGCAAGATTTTGAACTTGTATTCTAGTAGTTTTCTATAGGGTTCACCAGTTGATCTACTACAAAAGAAGTTTCGCTTTATCAAATAAAAACAATAATAAACACATACCTTAAAGAAATAATTGAGTGTGAACGCATCTAAAAAGCCAACAGAGTTGATATCCAACACTCTGAAGAGATACGCGAGCGCGGCCGGCTGCTTCCTGTTCTCTAGCGCGAGCACTAGGTCCAGGTATGTCTTGTAGTCCATCTCTCCATCGTATGTTAAACATTGTTGGAATACTCGTTGAAGAAATGCACGGGTTAGAGTGCCTGAGCCGTAGCTGCAAGAGAAATTATAGTTTTCTATCTTTTTTTTTCTTTTAAAAAGACAACTCTCGCAGCAGGGTACAAGCCCATCGCGGGGGAATTTTGAAACACACAATTAACGCACACAAAGTACACCCAGACTCGGCACAAATATTTATAGATCACACAAAGTTAGTGTTTGGAAATATATAGAGTAAGTTATGGAGCGTTATGGTATGTTGAAGAATTTAGTCAATAACTTGAACTCTCGAAGGATTTTTTTATTGCTGACGTTGGCAGACGAGATGAGCAAACAGCCCACGCGATGGTAAGTGGTACTGTCGCTCATGGACGACTTAGAGTCCCTAGCATTGCTCCTGCAATGCCAGAAACTCCGCGAAGCCGCTGCCTTTAGGAGTCATTTTGATAATCCAATATTAAAAAATATATATAACCTAACATTCAAACTTACCTAAATTAATTAAATCAACATTAAATATATACAATACCCAGCCAATTCGTTGATACTCAGCATTCCGTTATGATCTCTGTCTAAGTTGAGGTACTGTCCGTACACACGTAAGGCAGACGCGGCACTGAACCAATTCTGTTCTTGTAGCTCCATCGGGAGATCTTCTTCGCGAAGCTAAAGTAAGAGAGATAGATATGTTTATCTATAATATAGAAATAAATCGCTGAATGTGTTGCTAAGCGCAAATCTCGAGAGCAGCTGAACCGATTTCGCTAATTCTTATTTCTCTACTTCTTTATTCCTTGAAGTACGAGGATGGTTCTTACGAAGAGAAAATTAAAAAAATTGCTTAAATAAAAAAAAAAACACTTTTTTATATTCCCATACAAAAGTACCTTAGTTTATCCCAAAATGTTTAAAAAAATGTCCACTCGTGCAAAGCCGAGGCAGGCCGCTAGTTATAATAATAATAATGTTTATTTTTTTTACTTCACAAAGGAGGTCTCTTTAAACATGTTATGTTACGTATTACGTAACATAACATGTGTAGACACTGGAACTCCTTTGTGAGAGACTGCAGTTCGTAATAGGGAAACCTTGTGTTACGAATCACCAGGTCCTCACCTTGGATTTGTCGAAACAGTGTTTAATAATACAGAAAGCAATATAACATTTGGGGCAATAAAGCCAATTGAAGAGAAATCATATAAAGTTTTTTTGGTACTTAATTACAAAAAAGAAAACAAAAATGTGTGTGTTAAAGGAATTATGAACGTATGTTAGCCATAGTCAACGCCCAATAGTTGATAATTCTTCGTAAATGTCTTTGGTTACTGCCCCGCTCTTGTGGGTCATAGCGTGATATTAAATAGCCTATAACTTGCCTTAACAATTGAACTATTAAATTCAAAAATATTTTACAAATCAGACTAGCTACGACAAAGATTAGCGCGTTCTAAAAACTATCCAGCTTTAATAAATTACAATAAATTATTTTCAAAACTACTCCTCAAACAAAATTTTCATAAAAACGTTTCGTAAAACACACATGAATAAAATTTTTTCTATCTCTGTCTTACCTCCAGCAAATCATCAAGGAACGAGCAGGACAGCACGTCTCTGATCCTCACTCGACCCACTCGGAGTGGATCAAGAAAGAACAAGAACTTTCTAGCGGCTGTGCACACGTAGAACGAACTAAAGGATGAGTCTAACCCATCGAGCGCCGCCAGTGATGGTACTAGCTCGGCTATGTAGCTTTCTAGGTCCTGGAACCATTTATATAAGTTAAGTTAGTGTAAAAATCATGAATATAAATAAAATCTTTGTGATGTATAAGTTTAATTTCTGAGAGACATGGGAACTGCTATGCACGAGATTGTTCTGATTCACATACAGGGCACAACTTTAGGTAGTTCAAATTTTGTTTTATTGCTGTTGATTTGGGGATACGTATTTGAAAATTTGTAATATTTACCAAAATACCTAATGTTTAAATGGTTTATTCTCTTTCAGTCTCACCTAGATATGTAACAGTGTACCTCATTAGGAATAAAATTCCTGTTGAGTAACACATGTGACATGTTGCTACTTTTTGTTCCTATTAGGTCACACCAAATAACACTAACGTGTAACAGTGTGACTGAACAAAGTCTTGACACAGTGTAACTCAGAGGTAATATTTCTGCTTTTACTTCATTCATCACATTCACTGTCAAATTGATTGAATTGATTGAGTGTTACTCAACAGGAATTTTATTCCTAATGAGTCACACTGTTACATATCTGGGTGTGACTGAACGGGAATAAACCGTTCAAATTAGCATGCACCACTATCAGATAGTAAGTTGTAACATGACATGACATTGTTGTATTCTGTCAGCATTTCAAAAAGAATTTTCACCTAAGAGGTAATAAAATAGGATCTCCACTGATCTGAATCACTGAACGAAACGCATTGTAAACTAATTATTTACACTGATATTCTATGAAAAGGTAGTCCTAGCTTGGTCAATTTGACACCAGCAAATGTCTATCTATAAGTTCTATTATACAAAACGGAAGTTTGTTTGTTTGAACGCGCTAATCTCTGGAACCACCAGTTGGATTTGAATAATTCTTTTTGCGCTTGATAGCCTAGTTCTTCAGGAAGGTTATAGGCTATGTAACATCACGCTACTCGCGACGGGAGCAGAGCAGTAACTTATTAACGCGGGTGTATCCGCGATGTGAATTAGTCTTAAATGTGATAAAACATTTAGGACTAAGTGAAGGCATGTGGTTAATATATTTGACGAACTCTGTGGTTTCGTGGTACTGTGTATGGACTGCTACGCAAAGGTCGCGGGTTCGAATCCCGCTCAGTGCAAATATTTGTGTGCATGAACATGACTATTTGCATTGGGCTGGGTGTTTCTATGTATAATATGTATGTATTTACATAAAAAGAATATTTAAGGATGTATATCCGCATTCTAGAACCCATAACACAAGCTATATAAATATGCTTACTTTGGGTCTAGATGGCGTTGTGTGTAGTGTTGTGATATTATTATTATAACAGAAAGTTACTTACATGCTCAGTAAGATATCCTTGTCCAGTAACATCATAGAGCGACAGTCCGATCCTGGTCTGCTGCAGCCAGACTCTTCGCATCACATAGTTAAACAGAGACACAGCGCGTACACGACCGACGCCACCTTCTGCCGCTTGCAAACGTCCGAACACTTCTGCTGTGAAATACGGCCTGAAACGTTAAAAGCTTTGTTTAGGTATAATATAATGGGCTATTTTAGTAACTCCACCACTTATGACGTACTAGCTGTTGCCCGCAGCTATGTCCGCGTGAATGTCGGTTATATATCTGTTTACATTGACGATTTTTCATACAAACTTTCATCCCATATTTCAACCCCTCTAAGATATTTTCTTGATTTTTTAGAGGTCTATACCAAATTTCATAAAAATTGGTTCAGTGGTTTAGGCGTGGAAGCGTGACAGAGAGACGAAGTTACTTTCGCATTTACAATATATATGTAGGTGAAGGGGATAGGGGATATAGGGGATAGGGGAAAATAGGGGTTTTTGCGTGTATGAAAACTCTTTGAGTAAAGACAGCAGCTTTTATGTCACTGGTAATAGGTACTCTCTAAAAGATCTCTCCTTACACTTCATTTATTGTTGACTAGCTTTTTGCAGCGCGGTTTCATCCGCGTCTTTGCTTACTGCTCTGCTCTCGTCACCAGTAGCGAGATGTTACATAGTCTATAACCTTCCTTAAGAACTGGGCTATCACAAAAAAAAGAATTATTTAAATTCGACTGGTAGTTCCAGAGATTAGTGTGTTCAAACAAACAAACCCCAAAACCGGACGGATCCAAAATGAGAACAGGGACAGGTGCCGGCACGTACTCCGCTGACTTAAATATTAATATATCAACAGCACTGGGTGTGCACAACACAATTTTCCAGGCAGAATGCGTCGGTATAATACAGGCCGCAGACGCGGTGGCTGCAAGAAAAATAGAGAACCAAGGCATTCGTATCCTAACGGACAGCACTGCAGTACTGCACGCTCTATGCAGCAACACAGTAAAATCAGGACTAGTCCTAGAATGCCACAGGAAATTGGAGGGTATATGTGAGTCAAACGCGATTACACTACAATGGATCAAAGGACACAGCGGATCCTTAGGCAACGACGCGGCCGACGAACTGGCCAGAAGGGGATCCGAATCAGAGACCTACAGGGTGGAACCCGTTATACCAATATCGGCAAATCAGCAAAGGTACTGGCTGCGACATAGAACAAGAAAACTACACGCCGAACTGTGGGCAAAGACGACGGAATGTCGTCAATCGAGAGAGGCAATGCCATCTCTAGACGGACGACTCTCTAAAAAACTGCTGCGCTTAAATAGGGCGGACCTACGGTATGTAGTAGGGACCATAACAGGGCACAGTAATCTTAACAAACATTTGCATGTTATAGGTAAAACGGACAGCCCACTATGCCGAGCGTGCATGAGGGCTGAAGAAAGGCCCAACTACGAAGCACCATCACGCAAAAAGGCCCAACTACGACACCACATGCGGAAAACGAGCCCGCGAAAAGAAGAAGAAGAAGAAGAAACAAACCCTTCCACTTTATATATATGTAACAGTATACTCATATTTAGATTACAAGAAAAACTAAAAAATTACATCATCTGTTTAAGTAGTAGCTATACATAGGTCGTCCGTTAGCGTATCGTAGCATAATTTAACCTTACACATATACACTTTAACATAAACAATAGTGTTCATAGCTATATTTGTTAAACGGGTCTTTTCATGTTAGAAAATTATTATAAGGTGCCATACCTCTTTACCTGACGATGACTGATGATGATGATGAGTCAGCCCGTGACCATGGTCGGTGTAATTCGACCGAAACATCGGGTAAAGAGGTATAATACTTTTCTAACACGAGTGCCATTCACAAATATAGTTGTGTACCTACAAATCGTGTGAGTTTAAAATATTTAACAATAGTGTTACTTCAGCATTTCTGCAATGCTTAGGTAACACCTTACCATTTTTTGCGGCCGAGTTGGCCTGCGGGCCAACTCGGCCGCAGAGGATAGGGAGAACGGCGCATCGCAATACCGACACTCCTCCTCCCCTGCGGCCCCACCGCGTCCGCAATCTGGCGGTTGCGGCCCCGCCGAGGCCGCGGAAGGTAGGGAGAGCGGCGCACCTTTATACCGGCACTCCTCTCCCGCCGCGGCCCCGCCACTCCTCAGCCGCAGTGTCGCCGAAGCAACACTGTAGCCCGACCCAGTTGCGGTGCCGCCCAAACAGCACCGCAACCCACCAGAGCCGCTCCATCGTGGGCTTAACGGCAAAGCCCAGAGGAGCGGCGCCTCCTTGGGGTTCCTCTTGGTTCACCGTGGTCCTTGGTAACCACGGCTACTAAGCCCCCCCGCCGCGACAAGGCGAGAACCCCGTTGGGGGGGAGGTAACACCTTACCATAGGCTATGGTAACTTACTTAAATTAAGTCATTATGTTTGCCCCTTAATCAGCTCAATTAAAAATAGTTTTAAATATTGCTTTGTTTAAAATATTACTACTTGTTATACAAAACAGTTCATTGTCACCACAATAAAACTTACTTATATTTAGGCCCAGCTTCTTCCTTAATCTTTTTAAACTGAAAATAATCTATTATAAGCTCATCATTGCTGCCAACAGTAGAACTAGGATTGGTTTTCTCTAACAAACTCCATAAATGCTTCAATTCACTATTATCCAGCAATTCCTTGCTTTTCTTCTGCAAGAACTGAGCTCTGGTCTCTTCTCTTAACTTCTGTGCAAGGATATCATCAGGTCTCGGCAGTTTAAAGTAGAATTTTGGTATGTGTTTGTATGATTCATTATCAGCCGCTAGTTTTGGCTTGTACAGCTGTTTAAATGTTTTAATTTCTAGTTTCTCGCTCTCTGCTTTTGTTATGCTTGTGTTAGTATCTGGAAAATAAGTTGTCTGTACAGCTATAAGACCAATGCTAATATTTACAAATAATGTGTCCATCTTAGTGGCAGATAAAATGTGAGACTGTGAGTTCGATTTCTACATGAGACTTTCTGCATTATTATCAAAATGTGCAGATTCTACCAATAGTGTGAGAAGACTGCAATGCATGTCCTCTGCTCTTGTGGAACACTCATGCACAAAAGAAGCATCCATTAAGGATAGCACCAAGCGCAAGCAGATGAGGTACAGTCTCTCTCTGCTCAGACAATCTGGAAGTTCCTAGACTCTATTGGAGTAAGCAAAGAACTACCTATAAATAACAAGGGTGCTACAAAAGATCAATACTGGTCGAGGTAACAAAGAGGCCGCTGATGGCTTCAAGTACAACTATATAATAATAATATTAACAAAAGTGCAGCATGGGTGGATTTTTATTAAGTTGTTTGGAAACCAGCTTGCAATACATTAGGCAGAGCTACAGGGCTTAATCCTTAGAGTAATATCTAAGTCCAATTTCATTGTTCTTTATGTAAGCGAGGATATTTTTAGAAAGATCTCAGTTCACTGTTGTCCTCGTCAAAATGTCAGACTTAACACTTTCCGGGACAGTAAATGTATATGGCCGTGATGACAATAAAACATCTATTGTGTCTACAGTAGTGTACATGATAGGGTTAAATTTTAACATCAGATGAAAGAATATAATTATGTTTAACTTGATTACAATGTTTTACAAAACATATAAATGTCTGCCTTTACTCTCTTCAAATAATTGTAGTGCACTATTGTCTATTTTCTCTAGCTATATTAATATAATATAATAATAATATCACAACAACTACACACAACGTCATAAAGACCCAAAGTAAGCATATATGTAGCTTGTGTTATGGGTTCTAGAATGCGGATATACATACTTAAATATTTTTTTGTAAATACATACTTATTATACTCTCTAAGACTTACCATCTAGTTTCTTTATATATTTTCTGAGTCGATCTTTTAACATATTATTCACTTTAATTTGATTCTCGTCCACTGGCTTTGCCTCTGTAGTTGTATTGTTATTAGACGTATCATCATTTTTAACACCTTCTGTAGTTTCTGACATTATTTTTAAGTGATAATTTCTCTTTATAATATTATATATATGTACAGTTTACAAATTGAGATTTTTTTATTAGATTGTACTCTTTTGATCTGTCAACTAATCAATTTTTTGGCATTTCAAATCACGCATAAAATTTTCTTTACGCGTTTTATAGTAGAAATAGAAAAGAAAAGGACTATTTATAATTAAAAAAATATATAATAGAAATAAAATAAATGTTATTCACTATTGATTAGCATTATAATGTTAGTATGTAACTTTGTTTTTATATACTTAATACACATAGCTTTATTAAAATAAAATTATCATCACAACTTTTAACGTGTAACTGAACGTATTAATATTTAGTTTTAATTCTACTTCACTAGATGGCGGTATCAAATATTGTCATGCAAGGCGCCGTTAGAAGCGCTGAGCTTAAAATGAACTAAGCGTTCGTTGATGTCTTTTCTTCAGAAAGTAAATTTACTTGCTTCGTTGCAAGTACCACCATTAGCAATGTTATGTACTGTAATAAGATTCAAACTATTTATCTGTTTTAGTACAGCAACTAAAATACAATATAATTATTGTGCGTTTCATTTTATAGCTTTCATTTGCGTTAAATCAAATGTACCTAAGTGTTTAAGCGTAAATCTCTTTGTAACGTTAAATCTATTTCTACTAATACACAAAGCGGAACAGTTTGTTTGTTTGTTTAAACGCGTTAGTCTAGACTATTAGATGAAGCGGAAGAGTTTGTTTGTTTGAACGCGCTAATCTCTAAAACTACCAGTCGGATTTGAAAAATTCTTGTTGCGTATGATAGCCCAATTCTTGAGGAAGGTTATAGGATACGTAACATTACGCTACTGGCGAAAAAACGCGGGTGAAACCGCGCCGCGGCAAGCTAGTGTATAACCTTGTGTCGGAAGATATTCAGGCATTATCTAGGTCTCGAAGATATTACTAATATGTTTCCATAACGAAATTGATTTACGCCATTTAAATTAAATAGCGTGCATCCATTATAACGTCTATGCGCGCATTATCTATCTTGTAGAGTAGAATCTTGAAGAGAATTAATTTAAGAAAATAGATATACCTCTTCTTCCAATGATACTATCGGATCATGTGATCTTAAAACATATCTTGCAATCTCAGTTAGATTTGTATGTTTGACTGAATAACAAGAACAATATTAATTTATTTAATAGTTATGATTCTTTCAACTATACAAACTTACTGTCTGATTGTAACTTGTTTCACCCGCGTCTTTAGTTACCGCTCTGCTCCCGCCGCCAGTAGCGTGATGTTACATAGCCTACCTTCCTGAAGAACTGGGCTATCAAACGCAAAAAGAATAATTCAAATCCGACTGGTATTTAAAGAGATGAGCGCGTTCAAACAAACAAACAAACAAACTCTTGCATCTTGCACTTTATAAAATAGTACAGATACATATATATGGATAATATTTAAGGTAAACTTAGAAAGTCCTCAAGGCCATTAATAAATATTTTTGCCTCAAGTTATTTTTTATTTTACTAGCTTATGTACCTACCTCTAATGTTTGATAATCAATATTATTATATACTTACTAATATTGTCTCCTACCACATTGTGGTTAATTTTCTAATGTCTAATCTAATGTTACGCCTATAAAATACGAGTGAAACGTAGTATATAGTTACATACACTTAAAATTAAAGGAAACGCTAAGTGACAGTGGCGAAGCGTCCATATAACACGATTCCTGCCAGCTTCCCTTTTAAAATATGTCCTGACCTCCTCATACGTATCACTGCTTGCGTGTCTATTCAAAGACTAACTAGCCTTCCGAAACTCAAAATATTTTATTTCCACCGGCTTCCCTCCTCGTAAAAGTGACTCTTCGCTACTGCTAAATGATATAAGTTATTATTTATACTTAAATATTATTATTATTAGACTGCCTCTGTGGTTCGGTGGCACAGTGTATGGACTACCACGCAGAGGTCGCGGGTTCGATTCCCGCTCAGTGCAAATATTTGTATGCATAAACATGTCTATTTCCATTGGTCTGGGTGTTTCTATGTACAATATGTATATATTTACAAAAAAAAAAGTATTTAATTAGGTATGTATATCCTCATTCTAGAACCTTTAACACAAGCTATAATATATGATTACTTTGGGTCTAGATGACGTTGTGTGCAGTTGTTGAAAATATTAATTTAAATATTAAATATACTTATTATGCAAGCTACCGGCACTTAATTTCGTTTAAATAAATCACAGTTTGATCCAGTGCGTATTAGATAGAACTTAATTATAGTTTATTGATTAGAACAGATTATGGATGTAATTTATTGCTGTAACACATAAATATAGGGCGAAAATTGTCTGGTTGTTTATCATTATTTTCGATGAAAATAATTGTCAGACAAAAACTTGCGATAAATATTACATGGGTAGGGCATTTGTTAAAATCATCATGACTGGTGGATTAGTAGTCTTAAGGCCACTACACATCAAAGCAAGCACTTTGTTGCCTCATATTAACGAGATAAATAGACACTAAATAACAATTATCACATGCTACTATCCTCTTTATATAAAACCTCTTTCATTTCTTCAACATTAGAATTACTTAACTGTCTCAACCGCCAAAAAAAAACAATGTTTATACATTTTAACCTACTTTTACTTGAAAGAAATAAGAATTTATTATTATACTTAAATATACGCAGCCACTTCTAGTTATAGTTTATCGAGTAACTCACTATGGGGAACAAAACTCGGTGGTTTATGAAAAACACTCTCTATCATAGTTTCACTTCGTAGCGTGGTATTACGTTGGAATTATTGAAGGAAAGTGGCATCGTTATAGTGGCCTATATTTTGCGATAATCTATGTATCTAATACTATAGGTATGAAATTTAAGTTATTAGGTAAGTATTTCGTTTCTCAATTTTATGGCAGGACTTCTATTTTAAGATGCGGATACGGTTCTATTAAAAATAATCGATCCGTCCACTGCTAGACATAGGCTTTCCCTAATTTTCACCAGCTAAGCCGTTCGTCAGCCGCCTTTTATCCATCGGTTAGCCGGCAATATTAAAACACACTACACTATTTAAAAAAATAACACACTATAATTATTTTTAGCTGGACTGAGCAACGAACTTGAGAGATCATGACCAACTTTATTATTACCGATGAAGGCAATTACATTCCTTTCGGAGGTGAGGAAAAAGGAAAGGAGGGCTACTCTACTGGTAAGTATTAGGTGGATAGGTGGTAGGTTTACCTGTCTATCACCTAAAAAACTGGCCCTTTACGCCCCGATAACTGACAAATAACAGACAAGAATTTGTGACTTTACTTCTGACATAATGAGTATACTGGTTGTTACGTCACTGCTCCATACTGGTTCTTCATGCATATTCTTCATGTTTTTTATCCATAGTTATTTAACTTACATGTAACGCGTATATAACACTTATATAATTATGCATTTAGCTAGTTATAATTAAATTGGAATGTGTAGTTTGTAGGATGTCTGTGTAATTAGTGTTTTGTAGGATTTTTGGCCGACTGCTGAAATCAAGGAGGGTAATGTTTTTCTAGCGTATGTATGTATTATGTCAGTATGTATGTCTATTTGTTTGCCACGCTATACAGCCTAAACGGCTTGATGGATGTTAACGTATGAGGTGTCATTAGATTCGTATTGATTGTAGGAGTAACATAGGGTATATAAAATTTCAATGCAGCGTCAGCACGAGAAAACTTTTCCCTTTGTTTTAGGCAGGCAAGCTTTTTGTTTGTTAATAATATATGTTTACCTTTATCCTTCCTCATTTTCATTTTTCTACACGATCAACGGTGTTCTTTTTTTTCTAAGAAATCTCTGCAATGCTTGAATTAAATACGACTACCACGGCTAAAACCAACTTCTTACCACAGGACTTGTTCCCTAGATCAAGAGTAGCCTTAAAACGATAGCCTAATCATTAAATGCTTACTGTGTAGAACAATTTCTTCTTTCATCTTTTGCAGTGGTTAGACCGTCATTATTTGATTGAATGATTGCTTTACTAACATATACGACCGCTAAAGATGAAAACTGCAAAGTATTTACCATAAATTTAAATAGAAATATATAAAAAGTATTAAAGTAAATAAACTTGACATAGTTTAGCATGAGAATAAATTATCTAATACAGATATGGCTTATCTATAGCTATCGGTTCCGCTACGTGATAACACAGATTCTAACCATGAGTAAACCAAGTTAGAACTACACTAATAGTCTACATCTACATATATATTATATAAAGCAGAACAGTTTGTTTGTTTGTTTGTTTGTTTGAACGCGCTAATCTTTAGAACTACCAGTTGGATTTGAATAATATTAATTTAATTTTGCGTTTCATAACCCAGTTCTTGAGAAAGGTTGTAGGCTATGTAACATCACGCTACTGGCGACGGGAGCAGAGCTGTAAGCAAACACGCGGGTGAAACCACGTACTAATATAAAAAGAACATTATTAATATCCTCTTTTGCTACAAATAAGAGTAACACTATTGTAGTTACTACCGTGACGGACTGCTTCAATAAATTATATGAAGTTAGAAAGCTTAGGGCAAGATTCACAGACCGCACTTTGACTTTACTTTGATGCAAAGATCTACTTTGTACCAAAAATATGTTTGAATATGAAGTTGAAAGTAATCTTCGGCAATACAAAGCTTACTTTGCGAAGGTGCCTTTGCTGTAAAGTAAAGTCACGATTGTGAATCTGGGCCTAAGAAACATATTTTTGGTACAAAGTAGATCTTTGCATCAAAGTAAAGTCAAAGTGCGGTCTGTGAATCTTGCCCTCAGTGGGAGTGCGTTTGTTTGTGTAGTTACTATATTTGACTATGTCCTGGAACCCTACCACAACCTCTAGCAATTATATTATAACCTTACTTTATCTCCATCCTTGTTTGTTTTTAATCATCAAAATATCAGCCAAAAGACGTCTTCTGCTGGACATAGGTCTCTCCCAATTTTTGCCATCTTGGCTGGTCGTTCGCCGTCCTCATCCATCGGTTGCTCGCCACCCCTATAAGGTCGTCGGTCCACCTAGTGAGAGGTCTCCCCACGCTACGTCTGCCGGATTTTTTTGTTTTTAATGGTACAAAAGAAAAATACAAAACACAAAGTAACATTAAAATAATACTGCTCTAAGACGTGATGGTAGGTCTCCTGGTGACCTGGAACCTTACCAAAACGTCATATAGCAATCTCATTATAAACTTACTTTGTCTCTATCCTTGTTTTTAATGATACAAAAGAAAAAGACAAAACACAAAGTAACATTGAAATAATAGTGCTGTAAGAGGTGGTGATAAACCCCCTGGTGACCTGATAACACAGGTTGAGGGTTTGGAAGAAGGTTAAGTATTAATGTGACATTTTTAAATGCAGGTATTATTTATTAGCTTAAAGGTTATTTTTGAATATAGTTCGCTTTCAATAGAATGCTACAGTTATTACGTAATAAGGTAGTGGCTTCTTACAGTTTACTAGCTTCTAGCGGGGCAGGTTCACCCGCGTCTATAGTTACTGCTCTGCTCCCGTCACCAGTAGCGTAATGTTACATAGCCTATAAATTTCCTCAAGAACTGTTCAGTGTAGTTTCATTGATAAGCGTGTTCAAACAAACAAACAAACAAACTCTACCGCTTTATATAATAGTATAGATTCTGCCACGCACTGGATTCTCGACCGAAGGATAGACTTAATTTTGTAATTTATCTTTGGTATGTTGCAATTAAATAATAGATAGATGAAGATAGAGTATCTTATTAAGATATAATATGAGTTAAATAGAAAGAAAATTTAATATTCGTATGACATTTTTTTGTTCTCAGAGTGAATACTAAAAGCGCTAAGCATCATAAAAATATCAGTCAGCCTGTTTATTGTCCCACTGCAGGGCAAAGTCCTCTTCTCATATAGAGAAGGTATGAGCATTAATAACCACGCTTGATAAGGCGGATTGGCAATTTCAGACTTTTTAAGTCTAGATTTCCTCACGATGTTTTTCTTCATCGTCAGTCAGAAATGTCCAAATAAACTTAGAAAATACATATGATTTAAATAATCAATATGATACTTGCCCGGATTCGAACCCACTACCTCGTGTTTATGAATCGAGTACCTTATCCACTGGGTCATTTCGACTATACATACCTAATAAATAGAGACAAAGTACGTAACTCACAGTAAATCTACATTATAATCGCTTTAATCATTATTATTGTTGTTAAAACCACATATTATTGTCATATATAAAAATATACATAATTGTGTAACCTTGAAATAAACTACATTAAGTTTAATTTACTCTTATACTTAAGTGTGGCTGTTGTTAAAAACTGGTTCTTTTGAATGACCTATAAGAACTCTTGATACCCATATTTGAAATTTATTCTTAGAAATATAGACAAGTACTATAAACCCACCCGATCTTTGCTGTGGTTTTTTAAAGTCAAATGTAATTATTTTTCATTGCAGGCAAAATTAGGCCTGTTTGCCTCACTGTCAACAGCGCTCCTAGTAGTTACAATGAAAACTATTTTCTTTCTAGTATGAGTGTCAGTCAATGTGGGTGTTTAGAAAAAAATTCTCCACCAGTTGGCGCCACTTCAACTGTCACATTGGGCCAATCAGGGATTAACTTTCAAAAAGCGCTTGACAGCTAGACCTGAAGCATCGGTGCTGCCCTCTCATGGGCGCCATTTTAGAAAACCCTTAAAATTAAACATTAAAATTTCCGAAATGAGCACTGAAAAATATTTGTTTTGATAGCGCTGTCAAAATGGAAGACCTTTTAACAAAGTCGCGCCAACTGGTGGCGAAACATTTTCCTAAACACCTTTATTTACAAAAAACGTACCCAGACCATTTTACATGTCCAATGTCAGTATGCACAATACATGCTATGCTAGGTAAATCACAATTTAAAGGCATTTATAATAATGAAGGTATTAAAAAAAAACAGGTAGAATGTTTATCCGCATCTAGAACCATATTACAATACTTTTTTAATAAATCCTTTTTGTTTGTAAATACGTACGTATTTACAAACATTATTATACATAAAAACACCCAGCCCAATGCAATTAGACATGTTCATGCACACATATATTTGCACTGAGCGGGAATCGAATCCGCGACATGTAGCAGTCCGTACACACTACCACCGAACCACAAAGGTAGTCGTAACTAGGCAAATAGTCAAAAATATAACACCACTTCAAAAACTATGTCATTCTTTTTTATATATTTTCATGTGTGTGTGACCTAATTAATTTAAATAAAGCCGAAATGGTCCAGTGGATAAGGCACCCGCTTCGTAAACACGAGGTAGTGGGTTCGAGTCCGGGCAAGTACCAATGTGATTTTTCAAATCATATGTACTTTCTAAGTTTATCTTGGACATTTCTGACAGACGGTGAAGGAAAACATCGTGAGGAAACCTGGACTTAAAAGTCTGAAATTGCCAATCCGCCTTGAGCAAGCGTGGTGATTAATGCTCATGCCTTCTCTATATGAGAAGAGGCCTTTGCCCTGCAGTGGGACAGTAAACAGGCCGGTATTATTTATTATTATTTATATACACCATAGACAAATTACGTTAATACGCAAAAACTGTGAAGCTCTGTAGGCACGCAAGATATGAAATTTGATACATTTAAAGTTAATTTATTGAAAACAATACCTATACCTACATTATTCTACAAAACATCATTTATCTAAATAATTATATAAAAAAAAAATAGAAAATCTTAGAAATCCACTTAATTTGCTTACCAAACCGCTAATATGGATCTCACCAAAGCTCTATAACCTTGAGAAGAATAGTAAATATACTCAGTCCACTGCCTTTAACTGTCGCATACTTACAATCTATTAAACTATTATTTCGACGTCTCTATCATTGCAACTAATAAAACCTGTAATAATTCTTCTTATTGACTTATTGAGGACATATTCGTATGCGTAATTGCGTAAGGACGACCATACGACCATGTTATACTCAACCCTATTAAGCACCGCGGGACACACACTTATCGAGCGACCATCTTGCACAATATTCATGTATTAATATCCAAATAATTCCTTTGCTTCACGCTCTCACCCAGAAATAATTTAAATCACAATAAGTCACTCATCATAGCAAATATTACATAATTTTATTTATCCGATACCAATTTATTGGTATGACTAAAGGCGAGGTAACAAAACGCAAGCGTAAACCGGACCATCCGTTGGGCGCTCGGGCCTGCGCGGGCGCAGCGTAGACTCGCCGAGCAAGTTTCCGCTCTCAAGTCGCCAGTTATGCGTAAGACGTCGTGGGGCGCGGACGTCTCGTCCCCCTAAATATTACAAAATCATATCGCCGTGCGTTCGGAAACAGTGTTACACAATTGTGCCTAACGTTTTAGGCGTGTATAAAAAGTTTTGATTGATAAAGCGCAGTGCCTCATGACAATATTTGGATAAATGCGAGTTAGCCGTAACGCTGATTTTGTAAAGGTAAGCGATTGTAATGTGGCCGAGTTGAGAAGGGCTCTGTTACTTTAAGCTATTTTAGTGGTTCAAGTTCTTTTCGAAAGGGTTAGGTGGGTTTTGCAAGGCGGATCACATTCTGCGTCTAAGGACCATTTGTCAACAATAATTATTGTGCAACGTGAATTTCAATTGTGATAGAATTGCGACCCTTGTTTTGTAATTCAATTACGTTTTGTGTAGTCAATGTCTCCAGCCTTGGTCAATGGAATGTTGACTACTTTATTGAGTTGAGAAAAATGTCAATGTTGAGTGGCAAATAAGTATAGTCTATTTGGTGGTATGCAGTTATCCAGCCTATTGACTTAGAAAAATTATAATTATCCTTTTTCTGGTATTCTAAAAGATAAACACGCTTATGCTATTGTAGCAACAGTTACTTTGCCTTTTTGCTAGTCACACAACACTACCAAGGTAAGGTATATTTATATGTAGTGTAATTTAACCGCGACCTTTTCTAAGGTACTTCCATAGCCAACTATGAATGTGAACTTTCATTTGACTTTTATTTCTGTCATGTCAATCACAACTTTCATCAAGCGTTTGTAGTCAACTTGCGATTTTAAATCAAGTCTGTGCGAATTACTCGCTAATTACTCGCAGTTTTAGATTAAACGATACGATTATGTTCTTAGCTTGTATTTATTATGTAAAACGGTTAATGCTTCGATACCAGGCGCACAGAACATTGAGGATATGTAAATATTCTTATCCTTTTAATTTGTTTTAATTGTTTAACTCACCTTTTGGCGTAAGATTGATTAATTGGTACAATTAAGTTTTAAAGATAAAAGCAAATAAAAATATTCTATTTTGCATTTCATAAATTAGTTTACTCTGAACAAGAAAAGCATAACTTCAGGGCTTATGTTACTGTGGTTTGCAATTTATTCATTTTGCTACTGCCCCATAGAGGCAGTAAAAAAAACTTTAAAATTTCCTTTTTGGTTTGACATTTAAAAAGACATAAAGTAAGCTTTTTAGCGTAACGACTAAAAGTGGAGTATTTTTGCTAAAATATTTTTATTACCTCTGGGCTCTGAATAGGTACCACGATATTTGCCAGACCGTTTACCGTAAAGTTAATAATACATTTTATAAAAAGGGATAACCTCTTTAGTTACTAGAGGCGCAGTTGCTTCTCCTTGTTTTTTTGTTCATGATAGTAATTAACAGAAAACTATAAAACTGGGTTATTACAAAATCTGAAACTTATTAGGTACGGTAGAAAATCATTAAAACCAATAATACATATTAACCAACATAAAATCCAAAACAGCCATCATAGTCACAGGACACACATGACTGAGAGACTACCAAATAGTGATCACTAAACATGCTGTCGAAGACATAGAAGAGTCTGAATGTGAACCGCAACGAGAACGCTTAATCTAATCTTATCTACCGCACGAGCGACGGTTAAACTCGAGCCTCCAAAATACCTGATAGTACAGTTAATGTATACAAACTACTCTTTCTAGAAAAGTGACGCAAAAAGTATATTTAAGGCTGAAATCACCAATCCTTCTGAAACAAGTGTGAAAATCAATGCTCATGCCGCCGTAGGAGAAGACGCCTTTGCCAAATGACAAAATAAATAGACTGGACACGAACAAAAGTTATGAAGAAAACTACATATTAAAACGGGCTTTACAAATTAATTTATTAATTAATATGAAATAACAAGCAATTTAAATTATTAAAAAACAAATAGCTCGCTTGCCTAAAACAAAGTAAAAAGAAAGAAACCCATTTTTTTAATAATATTATGTATCCTATGTAACTCTTGCAATTAATACGAATCTAATGACACCTCATATGTTTAAATCAATGATATTTAGGCTGTAGAGTGTGCCACAGAAATAGACATACATACTCACATACATACATATACATGCGCTCGAAAAACATTATCCTCCTTAACTGCGGCAGTCGGGCAAAAATTGTATCGAATGAAGTTAACCAAAATAAAATGTCATTTAAGTTGCTTTCGATAAGTTCCCATATAAAATTCCTATTGACTAATTTTCTAATCAGCTTTGAGTAAGTTTGGTGATCAATGCTCGTGCCAAATGACAACACATACCTGAAGTGGTATAATAACAAACTGGAGGCTCTCTTATAGCTTTATTATTTTAATGTTACCTTTTTTTTTTTTTTTTTCTTTTGTACCATTAAAAACAAGGATAGAGACAAAGTAAGGTTATAATATGATTGCTATATGAGGTTGTGATAGGGCCCCTGGTATTAAATCATTACTATTATGCTTGTTTGTCAAGAATTGTATGGCTTGAAATACTGTTTAATAACTAGGTAAATACTGCCCATAACGTCGCAAAAGTAATTACGCACTGATTGGACTTGTAAGCTGCACCTATAATTCTATAAATTAAATAATAAGTTAGCATTCTATTTACCATTGTTGCCATTAACAAATGACTTGTAAGGCTATACTCGTAAACTCGCATAACTGTTCTATTAATTTACTAAGTAAACACAGATAATTTAATAGTTAGTACAGTACAGACGATGAGAATGAGTTGTAGGTCTGAATTTTCAGAACACCATCACACTTATTATATCATATTGTTATGAAAGAATTTCAAATTTTATTAATATAAAATCACATCCAAATATTGAAATATTATGACCCTTATGTCTCATAACACTCTGATGCCATTATTTTGTGACATAAGTCTATTAAGTCTAACTGTTAGTGTAATATGAGAATCTTAAAAAAAATAAGAGATACATAAAACATGAGATGTAAGAGAAACACAAAATTAGGTTTCAGTGTTTGAAAGTAAGTCTCTTTAAACAAATATTGGTGGACCACACAAAGATTTTTGTGAACATCAAAACCAACATGTATAATAATTACCCTTTCCGTTTTTACTCTCTCCATATCTTAGCTATTTTAAGCCTTGGTTATGTTGTTTAGTCATATAGAATCCTGCAGCGAAGCCATTAAAATTTTCTTTATTCAAAAGCATTTACTAAACAATTGTCAGCAAAAATTAAACCGTCGTAACTGCACTTGATAAGGTTAAATTATTAAATTTTCCATGTCTGTCAAATGTACGTATCCGTTTCCTGGATATAAAATAAATACTAGACAACATATTTAAGAAATGTGTGAAATATTATGTTTCATAATTGCATGTTTTACTGCCGGTGCGTCAGTAAATTATTAAAATGCATTAAGTACTCGGCCTCGACGCATCCTGTACTATTTTAACTTTAAAAATGTACACTTACAATCTTTTATTACATTGCAGTTACGACGTTTTACTTCGAGCTGTATTATTTTGGCATTGTTGGTTTCCGTTGTTAAATTTAAAGTTTCGAAATTTGTTGGTGAATTGTGTAAATGCTTGATGCTTTGAATATAAGTACTTAGTGTGTAATTATTTTGATAATTATGACGAAGATTTGTTCATATTGCTAGTCCAAGTGGGTTACAATTGCATTTATCTCAATATTATTTAACTATGATGATTTAAATGTTGATTTATTTATGAAAACTTCAGTGCTATTTGTATAGTAAGTACAAAGAATTCTTGCAATGCACTTTCGTTTATCAAATCAATAAAGTCGAAAATAAACTTGAAATGTTGCATTAATTTACAGTAATAAATTACATTAGTATTTTCTCGGTTTAATCTTAACCTTGTGCATAAGAGATTATTATTGTAAACACTAGGCACATCAGAAAGATTCATGCTATAATTTATAGCCAAAACATGGCCATATTCTCTAAGAATTTGTAGAAATATTAATAGAATAGTGGATACTTTGTTGAAACATTCGATTTATTCTTGCCTGGATCAGGGAAAAAACGGTGAAATACCTAAAACATTTCAAAATATCAAGGAAAGAAAAATATACTTAATATAGATTTCTCATGTCATTCCAAGTAAAAAAACGTATCAGCCGTATGCAAATAAATTGCTAATAAACTTAAGCTGGTTATGCCAAAAGATATAAAATTATGCAATGCATTACAATCCGAGACATTAGTCAGACCAGTTTCAATGTCTGTGTTGTAAGTTTGTCTGCGATAGCGATCATATAAACTGCTAGACTGTTTCAGATGTGAGATTTGGGAAGTTAATGTTTGTTAGTTATGGTTAAATTACTGCCTTAAACATGATAGTTGGATCCTGATTTAATGTATAGAAAATTTGAAACCTATCTTAGTTAAGAGTTGTTTAAAGGAGTTTCATCCAAGATCCTATTGCAGATTTTGGGAGTATTCATTTTCTCAATATAATATTGTCTTGTCGATAAGGTTATTGTCATAATCGTAATTCATAAAACGTGTCCATTGCAGCCTCAAGTAACGCCACTTTGATCTATGCTAACCCTTCCTCATCAAGGTTTGTCCGCCGCATCAGAGATTTAAAAAAAATGAAATTATAAACAATAGATTTAATTATCACTCTGCTTATTCTTTTTGCCAAAAAAGTGTGATGTTATTGATGAAAAAAAGCGTGATGTTTAAGAGTAATTTTGAACTATCATTATAAAGAAACAGGTAAAACCACATAAAGAAACTAGTTTGCGATCACAACCAAAATAAGAATCGATATCTAGTTGTTTATTTTATTGATAAAAAAATTGTGGAATTCCGGTTTTTTTAGATACTATTTAAGGTCGACGAACGCTCACGCGAGAATTCTAGCTTGTTTTTTTAAATCGGTAATTAGGTAAATGAGAAGATACTTATTGTTAAAACCGTTTGCATAGTAATTGGCTATATTTAGTTTTATAATCTTAAATGAGTAAGTATCTACAGAAGTCTCGTTCTGTCAGCATAAATTGTGTCCAATCTATAATGTTGTATAATCTATGAGGTAATAAAATCTTTGAAATCAGGAGCTCTACTCTCTCGAGGTAAAGAACTTTTGTGACCAATGACAGCTTAAAATATTTAATTTAAGTAAACACTAAAGGCGCTGTTTATTTTTCATATAAAATACTTTAAACTATCACAATATGTGAGAGAAATGCGTATTACTTTTGGTACAACTGCTTGAATGAATCCTTTAATGATAGCCCCTTTAAGTTTTGTTCTCTCTAAACTAAAGCTGGCATACCCAGCCAATTTACAATGTCACAAAACTATTAATGTCATGTTATCTCATAGTAACTGTCATGTCAGAAGTCGACAATTTTATGACCTTTATGTCAAAGTATTATAATTATACCCACTTACATCTATTATCTGTCCTCCTCCATCCAAAAGTTAACTGCATGAAGGTTGGATGACTCTGACCTTACTAGATAACTTCAGAACGAAATTATGCAAAAAACCTTGGATAAAGCCTCGTTCGTACAAGATTTTGTATCATTGTCAGCGTTAACATTATTTATGTTGCTATTATTCTTGTATTTTGTACACTTCACTTATAAAGAACTAGCGGCTCGCCCCACCTTCGCACGGGTGGAAATTTTTTAAACATTTTGGGATAAATAAAGATACTTTTTTTTCAGGCAATTTTTTATATTTTTCTCTCCGTAAAAACCATACTCGCGCACAACACATTCAGCGATTCATTTTTATATTAAAGATAATATATCACATTATTTGACTGCCTGAGAAAGTAACTGGCGAGGTTCATGAGGTAAGCGTTGTATTGTTTGCTAATAATAGAAAAATATATATTTCAGACCGATGTACAGTGTATAATAATATAGGCCTTAGATCCTGATGACTCTATTGATACTTTTGGCTACGATATAAAAAATGTTTCCATATGTTACATTGACAAAATATTATGTAAATACTATTTTGTACAGTATTTTATACACTTACGACTATTTTATACACTTTATACTATTTTATAAACATATTTGTGTCATAGACAAAAATACTCTATAGGAACTATCAAAATGCTATTAAATATTCGTGTTTTGTATGAAAATACAAGACAAAAAATGTACTTATCTACAAAGAACCAAGTTTTACAATTAAATGGTCACTTCCTATAATAATTCTGTATGAAGGCGATTTTTTAACAAATTGTGTATTTGAGCTTAACCCTGCCATACGTATTAAATAACATCGACATAACTTACATGCATTCAATGTCAGTTATCGTCGCGCGGATTCGATACAATCAATGAACTATAAACTAGTGTTGCCATGCCATCTTAAATATGTGTATTGTATCGGTACATTTAAGAATTACTCGTGAATAAGTCATTTTTATATAGTCGAAATGGCCCTGTGGATAAGGCACCCGATTCGTAAACACGAGGTAGTGGGTTCGAATCCGGGCAAGTACCAATGTGATTTCTCAAATCATATGTATTTTCTAAGTTTATCTTGGACATTTCTGACTGACGGTGAAGGAAAACATCGTGAGGAAACCTGGACTTAAAAGTCTGAAATTGCCATCCGCCTTGAGCAAGCGTGGTGATTAATGCTCATTCCTTCTCTATATGAGAAGAGGCCTTTGCCCTGCAGTGGGACAGTAAACAGGCTGGTATTATTATTATTATTATAAGTCATTTTTTCAAAATAATCGAGTTTCTGGCTCTTTTATTTGAATGTAGTGTAGTATAAATTATTACGTTTGAAGGGCTTGATGGTACTGGATGGACTTCAACGTAGGTAATTAATTCAGATCGCGTCGTGTAGCAAAGACATTATAATTTCTTTTACCATTTATCCTGGATAGCGTTTGGTGTTAATGCAAATAGGGCTTGCGTTCTTTATTTGCGTTGTGTACTTGTACATGCCAAGAATGGTGAATAACTATGTATCTCACTAAGGAAACTCGAATGGATCTCGATATTAGGTACAGACTTGTTTTAAAAGTTTATTATTTGAGTCATGTATCCACGGTATTGTGGAATTTATTTTTTAATTTTCGCCAAGAGGCGGTAAACTACTGGACATGAACCGCCCTTGTACAGCTGTTAATCTTTTGAAGATAGAGTAAAAAGATAATATGAAATATTAAATAGACATAGGTACATTTTTTTATAAGCCTACCAATTTGACTCGACCCCGCCTGATAGTAAGCAATCAGTGGAATCCAGAAGTGGTGGCCACCATACCAAAAGCCATTGTCTTAAACTTCTGGTATGGTGGCCTCCACTATGGCGGCTGGGAATGAGGTTAGGGGAAGGGAATGAGGGAGGTGAGGAAAGAAGAAAGGGGAGAAATTGGGCCTCCGGCTCTCTTCACTCACCGAACGAAACGCAGTAGTACGGATACTACTACTCTTACGTCGATCTTTTATGAGAGGATAGTACTTCCCCGGACGATCCAGCCCATTCATGCTGAAACCAGCGTGGATCTTGTACCGTAAAAGATGTTATAAAATTAGACATGATATTTGTCAATTTTGAACTAAACGCCAATGAACACAAGTCATATCTTGCCGAAAAGGCGTATTTTCCCTAGCTGCTTTACTACTAAAGGTACGTTTATGTTGTATAATTTCTAATAACATTGACATTCTCTTTGCTCAGCTAGCGTGTTATTGTTATAATACTCACTTAACGGAATCGGCGGTCCAGTATAGATACTGTGTACACACAGCTTGATGCTCGAGTCGGTTAAACTTATTTTGAGTTTTTCTGTCAGAAAATTCTTAATATTAACCCAAAGTTTGGATTTGCTAATCAAAATTACATAGTTGGCCAAAAAAGGCGTGGTGCTATGCTCTGTTGTTACTCACTTTCATCGAGTTTGCATCGAAAACACATAGTAGCAACTTTACTTTTGTTGTAATATTAAACCGATCGCATACTTAGTTAAGGATAATTTTATGAGCAGGCAATAAGATAGCGTAACTAAGAAGAAAACTCGTTTATAATAAATACTTCGATATAATTTAACTTTTGTAAAAAGGCGTAACTCGAACATAAGATAATGAAAAACTTGTCTAATGTTATATGGCATAAATGCGTTTTTTGCTTACTTAGTTTTCAGTTGTTTTTCATTAGGGCAGTATGTTATGGGTATATTTTGTAAGAACAGCCAATATTGCTTGACTTTTATTTTTCGTCATTATTAATACGAGTCTATTATATGTAGTGGGTACCTACGTGGAGGCGACTGCTCATGTTTTTCTACATCTCAATAATATTATAAACCCTAAGGTTTGTTTGGATGTTTTTTACTCTTTTACGCCATAACTACTTGCTAGTACTACTTATAATATAGCTCAAATCAAAAGAAGACATGAGCAAAAAAGACGCAAGCAAATCTGCAGGCGACAGCTAGTTAGATATTATTTGACAGCTAGTTTAATACATTTGTTTGGCAATCTCGGCGATAGCAGTTTGATCACAAGACGGGTATTAATTATAACGGGTGGCGCAAAAGTAAAGACCCTATTTGGTTCAGCTATAACATTTTTTCTAAATTAGAAAACTAGATTTAGATTTTTTTAAATGTATATTTGTGCCATTAAATTTCGTACCATTAGGATTTAAAGATGATGTCTTTTAAATGGTGACCTCCAGAGTTGATACACATTTGAGCCCTATTTATGACATTTTGTATAACTTGCCGTAACACTTCCTGCGATATGTTCGTTATTTCTTGGTGCAATGTAACTTGGTTCTGGGGCACTGATAATCCGCGCATTATTCAAGAAACACCTCTACACCCACTAAAAGTTACTGTATGGTGTGGCATCTGTGTTGACAGAGTGATCGGACCCTATTTTTTCGAAGACGCTGGAGGCAATGCGATTACTGTCACTGGAGAACGCTACAGAACCATGTTACGTGAGTTTTTGATACCCAGTTTGGACGAATTGGGGCTGGAGCACATCTGGTTTCAACAAGACGGCGCTACGGCACACACAGCGCGCGACACTATGGACTTAGTGAGGGACGCTTTTCCAGGCCGAGTTATCTCTCGTTTTGGCGATTTGCCTTGGCCTGCAAGATCACCCGATCTGACCAGTCCAGACTTCTTTCTTTGGGGTTTTTTGAAATCTCGGGTGTATGTGAACAAGCCACAGACTCTCGCAGCTCTAAAAGAAAACATTCGTCAAGAAATAACGAACATATCGCAGGAAGTGTTACGGCAAGTTATGCAAAATGTCATAAATAGGGCTCAAATGTGTATCAACTCTGGAGGTCACCATTTAAAAGACATCATCTTTAAATCCTAATGGTACGAAATTTAATGGCACAAATATACATTTAAAAAAATCTAAATCTAGTTTTCTAATTTAGAAAAAATGTTATAGCTGAACCAAATAGGGTCTTTACTTTTGCGCCACCCGTTATTATATTATAAAATTAAAAAAAAATATTAGTAAAATATGTACTAATAAATATGTCAAAACTTTGTATTGAAATATATATCATCTATGTTACCTATAAATTTGCATGTGCATACGATGCATTACTTTGTAGATTATCGATTTTCTTTTTTTCTTTTTTTCGTTTATTTGTATTACTTCTGCAGGATGCAAGTAATACAAATAAACGAAAAAAAGAAGATAATGAAGTTTCGCGAATAATTATTCCTATAATGGAACCTGGCAGATATTTTAATTTTATATCGATAATATTATTATTATATTTTAATATTCTTAGATCATTTTATGAATCTTCACTAAAACAGTCAAGACTTATTATCGGGTGAATGCCTTTATTGTCAGACCTTCTTAAAGATATATGTTATCTGCATCAGTGAATTGTATGAAAGAAGAAAACTTAGGATATAATGATATTAGCACTAGATGTATCTATTATGTATGATATGAAGAAGCATAACTTTAAGTTCAAACGTTTGCAGGGGTGAGTGAGATATAGTATAGTTAAATATTAGGTATATGAAGAAAAACAGAGAAATAAAATAATAATTATTATAATAAACTCAAACTCAAACCATTTATTTAATTTTGATCATAAAGTATAATGCATATAAAATCAACATTACATGAAGTCAGCTAATTAACCTACAGCCGCTGACGAGGTAGAGCTGTGAGAAGAACTGGCAAGAAACTTTCTTCAATTGCCAGATAATTTAATTTTTTTGTATTAGTTACAATATATAGAAAGTATAATTATATAAAATACTTATTATTATAATAATACTTTCTAAATTAAGGGCTAGTTTGATGCAAAAAACTGTACGTACATTTTGATAAGGTCCTGTCTCTAGGCCTAACCAAGCTTCATCGATAGTATAAAGTACAATATCGGTAATTTAAAGGTACTGTTATTTTTAAATTACATACAATTAAGATACCGTTAATGTGTGTAACAAATAATAACAGTTTTACATGTTTAACAGAAATAATAAGTACTTTAGGAGATGGTTAGCAAAGCCACGTTAACACGCAAACTATGTCGAGTACCTCAGGCGGTGCGACATTCCTTGCGCTTATAATGCGCATAAAGACTGCGTACATCAGCCGACTTTTAACGCATTAAACAGATTTATAACTTGTCATTAATTTTGATGTACGAATCACTTTCTTTCACGTACGATAACGTTATGGAATATACGAAGATTTGAAAGAGATTTTTTTAGCCACGCTTCAAAGAGTCAGAACCAAAATGTTTACTTCAAGATCCACATTTTTTTTTTTTAATATTCTACCACATTCACACAGCGCCATCTAGCCCCAAATTAAGCAATTATATTTGCTTGTGTTATGGGTACTAAACAACTGATATACTACATATATACATTTTTTTTTTTTTGTAAATACATACATATTATAGATAAATTACACCCAGACACAGAACAAACAATCATGCTCATCACACAAAGATTTGTCCTGGGTGGGAATCGAACCCACGACCTCCGGCTTAGCAGTCAGGGTCACTAACCACTAGACCAACAGGCCAGTCCTAAAACATTAGCAGACCCGATAGTCCTCAGATTTAATGCCATGCAATAATAACACAAAACTGTAGACAAAAAGATTCTAATGTGCGCTCGCTCTTAGTGACTTTAGATTCCACTGTGAAGCGGTGACAATTCAGTTCTGCACGTATTGTTTTAGAATAGGATAGTATTAAATATACTTTTGGCAATGGGCAGGACACATAGCTTGCAGAACTGACTGCCGTTGGGGCAGAAAGGTTCTGAAGCAGCGTGGGCAGACCCCTCACAAGGTGGACCGAAGACCTTATAAGGATGGTGGGCAACCGATGGATGAGGGCGGCGAACGACTGGCCACGGTGGCGAAATTAGGGGGAGGCCTATGTTCAGCAGTGAACGGTTTTTTGGTTGATATGATGATACTTTTAATATAAGACTTAAGACCAAATGATACTACTGATTGTTTAGTTTGCCTAAAACTACATTACTTAGAAGTCACAAAGCATTTTTTCACTTTTCCATTCTGTTTATCTATTCAAACTTATGAAATATATGATGAAATTCTTAAATATTAACTAAAATTGCAATGCTTTTAAATTTCTTGTAAGACGTCAAACGATTGATTGAAAAAGGGAAGTTCATTCTGCTAATCGTGTATTACGTATTTAACTTGGATATTGTTGACTTGTGATGGAGGAAAAACATTGTTAAATTTTCTGTGAGAATTTTTGTATGATACAATATTTTTACTTAGTTTGTTTTGACATGTTTATGAAGTATCCCGTGATATAGGGCGTTTCTTACCCTTTCATGGGACGGTTTTTATTTCATGTAACACAGATTGAGTGTATATGTACTTTAAAACTTTCGTGTTTCATGATATAATAAATCTTCATATACGGGAATTCATGCGATCATGCATTAGGTATTTACATACCTTATTTTGTTTGACGCCAGGTTACACCTGAGTCTGCTTGTGACCACGGCCAGTATATAAGGTATGTAAATACCTATTGCATGATCGCGTGAATTCCCGTATATTTAGATTTATTATACAGGTGATTGTATTACTAAAACAACTCTATGTCTAAACTCTAACGTCACAGATAATTTCTTAACCTACTAACAAATACCTTTCGAAGGTAGTCTAATATAATTCACCCTTAAAAGTAGTACACTTGCGTGATCGCGTGACGGTACACTTTATTTTGCACTGATTTGTATCAACGAGCACTCAGATCGCATTACGTGTTAATTAACTTGCCGATTTATTATGTTGGTTACATCGTAAATAATTCAGGATACTATTGATTACAGAGAATAAGATAATGAATGACTGCCTCCGTGGTGCAGTGGGACAGCTGTGCACGAGGTTGTGGGTGGGTTTAATCCCCACACAGGACAAAACTATGTGTGATCCATAAATATTTGTTCCAAGTGTGAGTGTACTTTGGTTCGTAATGTCCCCCGCGACATAGAGCTTGTTCGCAAGTGCGGGAGTTGTCTTAAAAAAATGGTGTAGAATGAAATTTACAAATAAACTGGCGTATTATCGACAACCAGTGCAGAATAGTAGATCGTTTCTGAGTTCAGCATGATTGGATCGACCGGAAAAGTACTATTCACTGATAGAATATCCATGATTTTAAGACTCATCTATACTATTAAATAGAGCGATAAAATTAACTCCATTCTGCCTAATAAGAAGCAGTCAGTGCGATTTAGGAAGTTCTGGGTACCATCCCTTGTCATAGTGGCACTCAAAGAATGTATGTTTTAATCTATACTATTATATAAAGTAGAAGAATTTGTTCGTTTGTTTAAACGCGTTAATCTCTAAAACTATCAGTCGGATTTGAATAATTCTTTTTGCGTATAATAGCCCAGTTGTCGAGGAAGGTTATAGGCTATGTAATGTCACGCTACTGGCGACGGGAGCAGAACAGTAAGCAAAGACGTGGCTAAAACCGCGCCGCAGAAATCTAGTATTAAAATTTCCTCACGGTAAACTAGTAAGTATTTAAAAAAAAATGTCACATTCGTTGTGACTGCCTGCGTGGCGCAGTAGAAGCGCAAGTGACTGCTGTCCGTTAAATGTCTGTTTGTAAAGTCTAAGTTCTACAGTTTCGAACGCACTAACTAGTAGGCCATTATCATATGAAGTTAGAAGCAAGCGCATAATGTACGTAGTTAAACGCTACGCATGGAGGACACTTTCACCATGACTGTAATAATGGGGCCTCATAACCATTGAGATAATTGTTACTTACATATTAATTGTTGTGAAACCTTTTTGCTTTAAACTTCTTGGGCCCTACCAGAACCTCATATAGCAATTTTATAATAACCTTACTTTGTCTTTATCCTTGTTCTTTCTTTCTTTCTTTCTTTCTAATATTAAAGTAAGAGAATACTGCTATAAGAGGTGTTGGTAGCGCCCTTGAAGCAGAATTTATGCACTTACTTTATAAGTTAACCTTGTTCATTACTGGTTAAGGAATAACCATTGTAAAGATATTTAAAGTCATTACTTTTGTGGCGTAGCTGTAGAGTGATCGACTGCTAAGTCAAGAGTCGCGGGTTGTAGGCCCGCTCAGAGCAAATATCTTCTATGTTTTTGAACCTAACTGTTTGCGTTGGTCTTTGGGTATATGTATGTACTTACAAAAAATGTATAAGTATGTTTATCCGTATTCTAGAACCAATATCGCAAACTATAAACTTACTTTGGGTCTATATAGCGCTGTATAGTTGTTAAATAAAATTATCTTTACCTACGCAGTTATTTACTTACCTATAGGTATTATGTAAATTGCGAATATGGTGTCAAACGGGTTGTGTAGGTACAAATGACTGTGTACAAACGTGACGAATGTATAGTCGCAGGCTTTATGAAGGCTAGCTATTAAAGGCTAACTAATTGTTATACGATGCGTTTTTAATAATCGCCCGCCAACACAGTTTAACTTATTTTTGTTTTAGGTTTCAACGACCTTAGGATATTTAAGTAGTGTACAGAGGTAGATAAAGGTACACAATACTTACTAATATTGTGTTTTTGCTAATAAATAAAGTCTTATAAAAAAGCCGGTAGATGGTAAAAGGTTGCTGTTGCCTTTATATAGATGTCTGTAATAAAAAAAAGAAAAAAAAAAGCATATTACAAATTCGCCATAGGAGCTACCATGCCAGCAGTTTGAAGTATATTGAAATTTTTGAATTCCTTAACCTTAACATAACCTACCCTCCGGCAGTTTTTTTTATCTAAGTATTTTTAAAAATAAACTAAATGTAAAACCATTGAATTCTTTTGAAGAAATTAATGTAGAAGCAACGTCTTTGCTTTATACTATTTAGAACTAGCTGTTGCCCGCAGTAAATGTCGATTATATCACTGTTTTCATTGATGATTTTTCATACAAACTTTAATCCCTTGAAGGCATTTTTTTTTCATTATAAGAAAGTTTCCCGAGGTCTAATTTATCTCTATATACCGAATTTCATCAAAGTCGGTTCAGTGGTTTAGGCGTGAGAGCGTTACAGACAGACAGAGTTACTTTCGCATTTATAATATTAGTATAGGTTATAGATGTTAAGTTTTAATACTTTGAAAATAATATAAAATTAATTGATCACTTACATGTATGATGTAATTTCCACCCTCAAAACGACTTGCGTCCGGATTGTGATACGTAATGAGGATCATTACTGCTGACACCATCCGGGTAAATTATCTACATAAAATTATAGAGGCTATCAATCAATTCTGAAGAGAGAAAATTGAAAACATCTTCCAATTTCAATTCCGTTGCGAAGAAAGACTGGATATGAGACACGGGAAAAACGCTTGTATGAGGAATGTTTAAAGTTTATTTTTGTACAACTGATATAATGGTGGCAAATAAGGATACGGACCTGAAGGTAAGTGGTAATAGTAACCTGTGGACATGATTTCTCAGCTCGCAGACAATGCTTAGAAAACACAAGCAAGCTGCTGCCGATCATGTAAGGAGAAGGAATGAGGAAGGAAAAGGGAAATAGAAGAGAACCAAAGGAGTAATGAGGGTTTTAGAAAAATTTTGCCATTAGCTGTTTTTTACTTTAGTAAAAAGTCTTCCATTTTGACAGCGCTATCAAAACAAATATTTTTCAGTGTTCATTTCGTCAATTTACAAAATAGATAATTTACGTGCATAATGACAACAGAAAATTGCTGAGAGGGTTTGTAAAATGGCGCCCACGAGGGGGCAGCACCAATGCGACAGGTCTAGCTGTCAAGCGCTTTTTGACAGTTAACCCCTGATTGGCCCAATGTGACAGTTGAAGTGGTGCCAACTAGTAGCAAAAAATCTTACTTACCGAGCAAAACACGGAGACTAATATTTAATTTACGCCTATTTTCTATGAGAGGATGGTACTTTCCCGTTCGATGCAGCCCATCCATCCTGAAACCAGCATAGATCTATTACCGTACTGTTAAGTGGGTATATGGTCGTATTCGTCGTCTATTTATGGGGTTTACGACTCACCTCTTTGGTACACAAGATAATTATAGTACCATATAACATTACGACGTTATTATGATGCTGCAATGTAGGATGTAATCAAAGAAGAAATGTTATTTCTAAAATTGGTCAGTAGTTCCGTTTTCCGTTGTACTTGTTATTAACCAATTGTCGTTAAAATTGTGTAATGTTTGATAACTTCGTTTCTTCATTTGATTTAGGTATATTTTAATTAACTTATACACATGTGTATTGGTTACAAACGCTATTAATATGGTTATGGAGATAGGTCACGCACAAAGTAAATATTATTGTTATCTGTAATTTAAAAAAAATATTATGTTGCAACAAAAAATAATAATTTAGTTTTTGGCTGTCTTTGTGATAGACTGATAAACAGAGATCTCGGATTCGATTCTCGGGTCAAGCAAAGAGATATATTACTGACGATTTCTATCATAAAATAAAAACCCAATATCACTTTAAGCGACTCTACGCGGCTTATGTCCGTACTAAGTATCACAGAACTATAGAGCGGTAAAATAATACAGCAGCGCCCTTTCCCCACATTGCATTTTTTTATAAATGCGACTAAAGTGGAACATTTTAGAGATGACTTTTCCATTACCTATTTAATGCCGTTTACAGCGTTATTCTTCTGTAACACAGTATTGCACGTGGCTATGACACGACGATAATAAAAACTATTGTTACTTTATTCATTGTTCCTTTACGTTTCTAAGCAAATTCTTGGCACGTGCTTATCGTAAGCCATCTGCCTGATCTATTAAAGCAATTATATACCTTAACTTTTGTAATTAATGTCGATAATCCCATAAACTTTATTGTCAGAAGGTTAGAATCAGCTGTTGAATTTGACATTTTAATTTAAACTTAATGCTTAGTGTAATACAGTCTAATTTTGAACTTGTTATCGGGTAGACCTGATGTATGTTGCAATATTGTACGTATTGAGTTCTGACATCTGCTGTAACCTTTTGGAGTTACAGATGGTATTTTTTTAGGTTGATGCATGTGACACGGTGTATTAGACCATTGCGTAGCGTAAGTAGAATGGACTATATGCATATAGTCAACAGTAAAAGGGAATAACAACAGTAACAGGGAATATGCAAGTTTTTAGCGAAGCCACTTGTGTACTTTTTTTTTTTTTTTTATATTAGCCTACCAAAGTGACTCCACCCTGCCTGATGGTAAGCAGTCTGTGGAATTCAGAAGTGGTGGCCACCATACCAAAAGCCATAGTCTTAAACTGCTGGTATGGTGGCCTCCACTATGGCGGCTAGGAAAGGGGGTTAGGGGAAGGGAATGAGGGAGGTAAGGAAAGGGGAAAGGGAGGAAGTTGGGCCTCCGGCGCTCTCACTCACCGAGCGAAACGCAGTAGTACGGATACTACTACTCTTACGTCGATCTTCTATGAGAGGGTAATACTTCCCCGGACGATCCGGCCCATTCATGCTGAAACCAGCGTGGATCTACTACCGTATAATACGTACGTACCGTACGGAATAAGGGTATATTAATAATACAATAAGTTAACCTATCTATTATTATTTGACGACGAAAGACAGTACAGTTGGACAACTGTGAATACCCAAGAATTACACCGGTTGTTAGTAGCGTTCATTGATTGGTTGGCAGACACCTATAACTGCGAGAGGAAATAAGTAGCGATACACAAGTTGAAATTTGAAAAGGATTTCGGGCTTATGTATTCCTCTCCCATTCGATAGCTAAGAATTAAACTTCAAAGGTCGATTATACCATTAATACAGTCGAAACACAGAACAAAGACGAACTGGGAGTGGACAGTGTGGACACAATGTTTTTATTTAATGTCCGATGTCGCAACGAACGTGCGTTCAGAATAGTTAGCGGCGCTTTTGATCGGCTAATCAAACCTACGGGTTCCTTTCCAAGTGATAAAAGCCATAAATTTGTTGCTACTTCACGAGTTTTGAATTTATATCTGCTACTAATATTTTAGTACTTACCTTTATTGAATATAACAATGTTGAATTTATTCGTCCTCGGGTCTTAGGTCTTATTTCCTCACGATGTTGACGTCGTGCCTCAATAATTAAATTAAGGTAAATACTAGTAAGTATATATTTGAGAGTAAGTCGATATGGCCCAGTGGATAAGGCACCCGCTTCGTAAACACGAGGTAGTGGATTTGAACCCAGACAAGTACCAATGTGATATTTCGCATCATATGTACTTTCTGAGTTTATCTTGGACCTTTCTGACTCACGGTGAAACCTGGACTTAAAAAGTCTGAACGCATACCCGCCTTGAGCTACGATATGGGAAGAGGCCTTTGCCCTGCAGTGAGACAGTAAAACAGGCCGGTATTATTACTATTACATATTTGAGCAAGATTTTAAAAATACTACATTGGTATTTGCCCGAATACAAATCCTTATATATCGGCGAAAAGTATTAGAACTGAATTTACTTCGGTGAGTGAGAGTGAAAACTTGGTAAAATTATTCTTTAGATTTTCTCAATTTCCTTCTTGTCCTTTCTTATCTTTTTCTTTCATGACCCAAAACGGTTTAGTTGTTTTTTCTTAAAATTATTTCTGCAATCCTTAGTAAACACTCATCTCAGTTAATCAGTAACTCACTCATTATCAGGTTGACTAATAATAAACCTGTTTAATATTGAAGCTGTATAAAAATAAACGGTATTTCGTAGTTTTGGTAATACATAAATAAAACTAATACGGAACTTCACTAACGATAGTAATAGTAGGTACATTTAATAAATTCGTGTAAACATCGTCATGCTCTATTTGACTGGAAATTTGGAACTGTTGTTGTACGGCAGGTTACATTTATGCAATAGTCGTATTTCTTAAAAGCACCAACCATATTTATAGCGTGAAGAATTCTGTTCCATGGTTGACGAAAGATGTCAATATACCTTAACCGTGAACCATGTTAAAAAACTTCAACCTTCTAGATTTGAAACCACATATAATTTGAGTGACGGCGACCCAATTTCCCCCTTTCCTTTTTCTTCTTCTTCCATTTTCATCATTGGTAACTGTGTTTAAACATCCCAGGAGTTTTAGACGATGGCTTTTGGAATGGACCACTTCAGGATTCCACTGACTACTTACCATTAGGCAGAGTGGAGTCACTTTGGTAGGCCAATAGAAAAATAGACTACTTATGGGACCAATTTCATCCTTTCGTTTTTCCTCACCTCCCTTATTCCCTTCACCTGCCCCACTCCCTTCCCGATAGGCAGCGGCTTCTCAGAGTCCCTGGCATTGAAGAAGTCCATGAGTGACAGTAAAAAATGGTAGAGGTTAAACACGACGCGACACATCCTTTTACATTGCGCATACGATTTCCTATAGCGAAATTTCGTCACTTCAAAAAGACAACGGTTTAAAACGGAAAACCGTTGGACAATGGTGCCAAAGTCAAAGGTTCAGCTAATATAGGTTTTACGCAACTGTTTCGGTTTTTGTTAAACTTTTCATTGAAAGCCACCGATTGGCACGTCACGTAGGTGATTCTTAGGTAAATAGGGTTCAACCTTTTTTGTTTGTTTACGAAACTGTTAAATAAGGATTGTTGCAGACTGATAGTGAGCCACAAATTGTTTACAGATTTTACAGTTAAATTTTATTGAAGATTGTGCCCTTATGTAGTGTATAGTGAAGATGAGATTTAGTATAACCTGTAAGGTATGTAGGAATTTTGTCTGAATTAATAATATTATTCAATGGAATATCAGGTGAGGGTTAAAAGCACCTGTATTCTACGTAGCCCTCTTCCAAAGGAAGGCGCTTACCAGTTAGGTGGTTTTGTACAAACACCTCATGATCTACTAAGGGCATTAAGTACAATCATTATCATTATTTCAGCTGAAGAACTGCCATAATCAGCCATAGGTATGTCTCAAGTATCTCCATTTTTTTCGATCCTCCTTTGCCTTCATTAATATTACAGTAAGACTAATTCGAATCCTAAAATCTGCTGCAAACAATCTGCATAATATGACCGTATCCTAAACTCTTATCGACTCAGTAATAAATGCGTGAATAGCGCGATTCGTGAGTAGCCCGTGGTTTGCAGTTCAAGTTACAATCTTATTATTGCGTTTAAATAATCTTTCACCCAACAAAATAAGAGTCATTTTTGTTAAGCAAGATTATAATTGTAAGTTCGATGAACCGAAACACAGCTAAGTAAATAAATGGGTGGTCGCACGTCTTAGATGCAAGTGTAAAAAAAAGGTATTGCGGTACTTGAGACTTTGATGGTTTAACAGTTAAGTGAGACTAAGCTTAAGTACAAGTATTTCTGGTAGATGAGGAAGGACTATGTGCCAATCTATAAATTAGGTGTTATTTTCTAAAATATTTGTGAGAAAATTTGGTTCTCATAGTAAACACTAGGGGCGTTGTTGATTATAGGGTTAAGAATTCTAATAAACTGGACTTGATGTCCATTTATCCTATATTTTGAACCGTAGTAGATGGTAGACATTTTAAATATATTATATTAATATAGAACAAGAAACTACTATAAATCTTACGTACACTTCTGTGTCTGCAATGTTAATGGTTAACGAATCACTGACCCCCAGTTTCTGAAAGTCTGATCAACGAAAAATTAACTAATTACCTGTTTAATCTCATGTGAAGTACCAATTGGGTTGCTAAAGGCATGAATATTTAGTATAATTTGATCTAATTAGTAAAAACTAGACGAAATTAAATTAATTATCCATGCTTTTAGTATGCTTTCAGGTACTTCATATGATATTTAACAGGTGATTAGTTAATTTTTCGTTGATAAGACTTTAAGAAACATGGGGTTAATAATTAACCCCATGTTTCTGAAAGTCTTTAGTCGATGAGAATACCAGTCTACCAAAATAACCAGGTAAACCTTTTCTGATGTTAAGCAGTCTGTGAAGTTTAGAAGTGGTATACCACAATTGCCATCGTTATAAACTGCTGGTAAGGTTAAGGACACTTTGGCAGTTGTGCGAAAAAGACAAACTCTCTTTCCTTTGATAAAGGATATGTCTTACTTCGTTTTCCTCTTCATCCTTGATGTTTAGTAAATAACGTCTTCAGACTTTAATGTGATCTAAAGGTTATATAGGCCTCCTAAATAATCCATACTTCCATACTACTATTATAAATGCAAAAGTAACTCTGTCTGTGTGTCTGTATGTTACGCTTTCACGCCTAAACCACTGAACTGATTTTGATGAAATTTGGTATAGAGATAGATTAGACCTCGGCGAATAATATGGGCTATTTTTTATTAGCGAAAAATGGCTTAAAGAGGTTGAAATAAGGGATGAAAGTTCGTATGAGAAATCGTCAATATATACAGAGATATAACCACCATTCACGCGGGCGGAGCTGCGGGCAATGGCTAGTGTTTTTATAATACACTTACAGAGCAAAAGAAACGTTACTTTTTGTCTAGCACTTCACAAATAACAAGATCACTACATTCAAAAAGCACATGTAAAAAGTTGAGGTCATGTCGATACTGACCTCTACTTATGACATGGTTACGCAAAATTACGGTATAGATCATTTTATTGCTTTTTATGTATTGTAGAGATGTACCGAGTAGATTGTTACTTGGTATTTTGCATACTCGGTTTTACTGGTATTTTTTTGAACATCTTCCTTACAATGTTATCATCTCTAGTCTTTTCATCTCTATCAAATGAATAGCCTTCTTGGTTTCACCCGCGTTAAGTTACATCTTTAGTTACTGCTTTGCTCCCGTCACTCCTAGCATAATGTTATAATAGCCTATAACATTTTTCAAGAACGGGGCTATTAAACGCAAAATTAATTAATCAAATCCCACTGGTCATTCCAGAGATTAGCGCGTACAAACAAAAAAACTATTAGTATAAATTTAAGCAGCGTTCTTACGGTAAAATTTGGAATGGCTGTAAAGTCCGGTTCGAGAGCGACGGTAGCATGCGCACGATTAACATTTCAGCTGAGAGTCTTTAAATGTTAGGGATGCTGAAAAGACCCTATCATTTTGATGCCTAACTAAGTATATTATATACTAGGTTTCCGCAACTGCGTTCACATCTTTGGTTACTGCTCTGCTCCCGGCACTCACAGCGTGATGTTACATAGCCTCCTTCCTCGAGAATTGGGCTATCAAACGCAAAAAGTATTATACAAATCTGACTATTAGTTCCAGAGATTAGCGCGTTCAAACAAACAAACAAACTCTTCCGCTTTATGTCATAGTATAGAAGACAAAATTTAGAATAAATATATATTTTATAAACACACATTTAAACGTAGTACGGGTGACTGAAATACTAGAAATTGTGTTAGATTCTGACGCGAAAAACAATTTGATGTAATCCATACTTAAATATTTATTCTGAATATAAATGTACTTCTTAAATTAAATCGTAATCGGTGTATTTTGAGCAAAATGTTGTAAAACTTCAAACTAGAACGCTTATTATCCTAATTCGGTGTATTTTTTTTGGAAAAGAGAATGAAAGGTTTGTCGTGAAGGCTACTCGTGTCACCACGATCATATAATAAACGTATTTTCCGTCATACTTACATTTACAGGGTGCCGAGTGCGAGTTGTATTTATGTTAACGCGATCGAAACGTATTAGTACTGTGATTGATTAAGAGTTTTCACCGAAAGTCATTAACTTGTCTATCGTGTTTACGTAAAACCACACTAGGCCTTCAGAAGCCCAAACTAAGTAACTCGAGTGATTACTGAGTAATCGGTTATTAGGCACCTCTCTAATATTGACAGTAGGTGCCGTTATAATTTAAGCGCTACTTTTCTGTAATGGGCGGTACTTAACCAGAAGATTGGTTTTAGATTAGCTTGTGATTGTTACTGTTATAGGTAAGATTCTTCGTGAATTATTATTATCTCTAGTAGATCGACAACCTGACAAAGGTAGTGCTTAGTAGCTAGTGAAGAGCTTGTATGAGACCTATGTTTCTATACTACTATATAAAGCAAAACAGTTTATGTATTTGTTTGAACGCACTAATCTCTCCTTTTCTTGGTGGTCATACTGGCATGCCATACTAATATGACCAGTGAGAATCGCTTGTATTGGTGGTCATACTTGTCATTGTCCCTCAGAATATAATAGTTTTATTGCCCCCTCAAGATATAGTGGTACAGTCAGCTTTAAAAACATCTGCACACTTCAGTAACATAACATGATTTTTTTAAATCCGTCTGGTAGTTCCAGAGATTAGCGCGTTCAAACAAACAAACAAACTCTTCTGCTTTTTATAATATTATAGATAATAATAATAATAATAATATTCTACCACATTCACACAGCGTCATCTAGTCCCAAATTAAGCAATTATATTTGCTTGTGTTATGGGTACTAAATATATACTAGGTACTCTAGGTACTTATATACATTTTATTTTTAATACAAATATTATAGATAAATTACACCCAGACACAGAACAAACAATCATGCTCATCACACAAAGAATTGTCCTGGGTGGGAATCGAACCCACGACCTCCGGCTTAGTAGTCAGGGTTACTAACCACTAGGCCAACAGGCCAGTCTTTCAGTCAGTCAGATTGAGCTAACTATAATTTGGAAGCGGGAACTAAGTTCTTCGTATTTTAACTATAAGCACAATCTTCTAAGGTGATGTTTATTACATCAAACAACATTGTTTTCATCGCCGTTGTAATCAATTATCGACCATGTTAGAAACTCTCTTAATGCTATTTTCTACACTAACATATAAAGTTTGTTTGTTTGTTTGAACGCGCTAATCTCTATTACTACCAGTCGGGTTTAAATAATTCTTTTTGTCTTTGATAGTCCAATTTTTAAAGAAGGTTATATAACATCACGCTAGGAGCGACAGGAGCGGCGCAGTAACAGACGTACTTATATTAACGCGGGTGAAACCGCGGTGTAGACAGCTAGTTTCTTATATTGGTACTTAAAGTCTATTGTTAGTAATAGTATTATTGTCTGGTTTAGGTAGTAAAATGGTCGTAAGGGCTTAACGGCTCCGATATTCATGCAAGGTTAAGTTTACACTGGACAAGTGTATATTTTATAAATTTAATGACTGTATTCATTTTAAAAACATATTCAGGTTATTATTAGTTCATACCAATTACCATATCATTTTTAAGTTTATCGTGAAAAGTATCTTGCCTTATGTAATAGTTGTGAATGTTCTTAATAAACCTACAAATGTCAACAGTTCGACCTGGGTCAAGGCAGATTGTCAATTTCATTAATTAACCCCCTTTATTAATATAATCCTATTAATATTTTAAATGCGAAAGTTTGTGTGTGTGTGTTTGTTACCATTCAGCGCCTAAACAGCTGAATCTGTTCTGAAGCGACTTCCATGAAAATTGGTATGTAGATAGGTTCGGTGTCTTTTTATCCTGAAAATCGGTCTGGTTCCTGAAAGAGACAAAACACTTTTTAGGCGCAGGCGAAGGCGTGGGGTATCAACATACCAATTTTCATCAAAATCGCTTCAGCCGTTTAGGCACTGAGTGGTAACAAACACACGCATACACACATACAAACTTTCGCATTTATAATATTAATAGGATTGCAGACACAAATATAATACCAAAAACAAATAAAATCTTGAACTGTTTAACCTCCCCAATTAAAAAAATATATTAAGTACTTCAAAACATTAACAAATTTTATGATAACATATTATACCAAAAAATCTGGCATTTAAGAATGAAATAAAAGACCTGCAGGACGTTAAACGAATGAAAAATGTATTCAATGTTAAGATAAACCAGATTTTATGGCGATTACGAAATTTTACCAGTTAGGATACATTGGCAGTGACAATAAAGCGGCCTAAAATACGACCCAGACCGAACATTATTGTGGAACATTCGCGTCCTGCGCTCAACGTGCTGACATCATTCTTAGGCTCAGCGCAGACAGAGAGGAGCGGAGCTGAGAGGACTTTATTAAGACAATCTAAAATCAACTTTAAATTTATCGAAATAAAGTGCATATATGCTTGGACCTGACAATAAATGCAGGCGCATCCTTAAAAATACGCGGGAATATATATTATGCACTTTATTTTAATACCTTTAAAGTTAACTTTCAAGTGCTTTAATAAAATCCTCTCCACTGCGCTCCTCTCTGTCTGCGCTGAGCCTTACGTTGATACGACGCCTACGCAGACAATTTGAAGAGAATGTACAATTCCACATTTTGTGGAAAAAGGCAAAGATAAATTTGCAGTTCTATTTTTTTTCATTTTTGTGTCTATTCTGAGGCCCTAGACAAGTGTCAAACATTTCTATTCTATTCATAGAATAGATAAAAAAATGTATGAGATTGACATAAGCTCTGGCGTTAGCTTATGTCAATCCAATACATTTTATTATCTATTCTATGAATAGAATAGAAATGTTTGACACTTGTCTCGGGCCTCTGATTAGAAAAAGGTTAAAATAGCATCATCATTATATTAGCCAAATGACGCTTACTGCTGGACATAGACTTGTCCCAAATTTCCCCACCTATGCTCATGGAATGAAGTAGCATAGTGGAATTGATTATTTTAAGTCTTTTTTCACTGAAACGAACAATTCAAGGTTCAAGGAAAAAGAGTCACTTTCCTTGAATAGTTTCATAACATTTTAGAAGAATTTTGCTATTAATCAATCATCAGTTCTAGTTCAAAAAAATGACAAAATGTTTTAATAACATACATTATGTTATTATAAATTAAGAAATAATGAATTGCCTAGATCGGCAAACTTGATGATTGCAGGGTTTATGTTCGTAATGGCTGCAGTCACATCATAGAACGCTCGAGATCCGAATGTATTCGATGATTTTTCGGTCTGCAAAATACTGTTTGATTTCGTAAATGTGTCAAAGAAATAATTAGTTATAGGAAGCGTCAAATTAAAATTGCTATAGAAGCCAAAAATGGGAAAAATATAACTAATGAGATACGGTGAAAAAAATCGTGAGGATATTTCGACTTAAAAAAAATATTTATATTGTGGAGTATGTTTGTCCAACAGACAGCGTCTTTCGGCTGATGGTAAATAAGATTCAGACTAGTCTGTCAGACCTGTTTTAAATTTTCGAAGTCCAATTATCCTACAAATAACCTAGTCAGTACCAAACAAGGACACAAACACATTTCGTCGCATTAGCGGTTTCTCAGACCTTATATAACAATCGAACCAAGTCTTAACGTAACCTAAATGTGTTCATAACCTGATTCGGTTAGCAGTTAAACTCTATAGTCCAACGTTACCATAAATTTTAATGAAAGATTAAAGATATTTGCTACTTTGAGTGCCAATATATTTATTATGTGTATACTAAAATCGGAAGAGTTTGTTTGTTTGAACGCGTATAGCTTTAGAACTACCAGTCGGATTTGAGTAATTTCTTTGTTGCGTTTGATATCCCAGTTCTTGAGGAAGATTATAGACTAAGTAACATCATTCTGCAAGCTACGGTAGCAGAGCATTAACTAAAAATGTTACTTAACACTTTCATGGACAGTGATGTAGTCAAAATAGATGTTTTATTGTCATCACGGCCTTATCTGTTTACTGTCCCGGAAAGTGTTAAGGTGGATGAAACCTCGCATAGGGAGGCTATTGTTCTATATATGTAATAAATATATATTTTGTTATAAAACATTCATTTTGGTATCAATTAGCTGACACCAAAATGAATGTTTTATAACAAAATATTTGAACTAAAAGCATATAATTTCGTAAGTCATCATTTTATTCTATTATGGAAGGTAATCATAAGATCCATTTATTTAAAAGCTCTAGTCTTTTGATGCATGCAATATTCGTGTTGTAAACTTTGAGATCTTTCCTCATAAAGGTAAAAGCTCTGCAAAAAATTTGGCAGAACCATCACAATAGCTTAGTAAGTACTTATTTATGATGTATATATTGATATATATTTATTTATTCTACGTTATAATTATGTATGTATGTATAATTATGTATAATATGTATGTATAATTATGTATTTATATACTTCATAAATATATTATGTATGTCTTGTCTTATACTTTTATTATCATGTACTTAATAATATTTTCAGTTGTTAGACTTCTATTTACTTCAAATGCACCTACTTTATCAACTCTGCATCACCCTGTGAGGTTGACTGGTAGTGAATACCTTTGACATTAAGTCCGCCTATAAAAAAAATAAGAAAATAAAAGTAAAACGGTCTACTAAAATATGGTGAGACCTTTGGAACACCATAAAGGTAAACAGTTGGATTGGTTTCAGTTTCAGTAAAAGTTTAGCAGTAGGGACGATGATAATATCTACATTATTATCATTATCATATCGGCCCGTTATTATTTCACTGCATGAAAAGGACTCTTCTCATACAGAGAATACATGAGCATTGATCGCCATGCTTGCTTAATGCGGACAGAAGTCGCCAGATTTCAGATTTTTTCATAAAGACTGGAATAGTTGGTACGGGTCGCCCGAACATACGCGGACCAAATAGGTTGTGTTAACAAAGGATAAATTACACGCACCCGTAACCGACGTGTGTATGAAAATATTAATGAACGTTGAAGAGGCAAAGGAGGTATGTTTGCATCGCAGCAAATGGCATTTTATAGTGTCTGCTTACCCCATTAATAGGAAACTGGAGTGAAGTTATGTTTGTAATCGGACTAGTCTGTAAAAAGTTAAGCGTGATGACTGCATAAAAAAAAACGCGGCGACTTGACAACTTCCTCAGTGTTTTTATCCGGTTAAAAGTGAAATTATCGGTAGTAATAATATAAAATTTGAGTTGAGACATTTTAATTATTATTTTTGTTACAGGTAAATAATAAGATTGGCAAGCTGACACTTCAACAATAATAATGGTTTGTAATAATACTTAAGAGAAGTGTTTAGGGTTGTTAACTGTACATTAATTGCATAAGACAAATTTTACCGAATACGCGCGTAGGAATCCGTTCATGTACGTAAGTTGTAAGTTTGTTAATGTTCAAATTACCTATATGATATTAAGTAGTACTACAAAAAAGTTAAATTGAAAACTGCTTGTAAAAGAGTTGTTTGGTGCTTATAGAGACTTCTGATTTGTTTTCTTTGCTTATGTTCTCCAATTCCTTGGGCAAGATCGCTCCTAGAGTCTATCACAGACTTTTTTCTTGCGACATCAAACCATCTTTCGTGGTGGGGGCCCAAGTCATTTCGCTACCTATTTCTGGGCAGGTCTATTTTCTTTTTTTGTAATCTTTTACCTATTAACCATCGAGATATAATAATATGTTTTAAAACCTTTATACTGCAAGATCAGCTTTCTAGTAAAGTATTCAGACGGCTTGACGACCAGTGTGGTTTTTTTGTTCATTTATTTACCATATAAACAGCTTTTACAGATTATACTTATCCTAATAACATTAATAAACCTAGTAAGTTTTCTCTAAATGCTATTGTGATTCTTCGTCAACAATAATCTTTCCCTATCCAATCTGTCCTTCTTTGGAATGCGCTTCCTCTCGAAATCAGGAAGTCCACTAACCGTTATGTGTTTAAAGTTAAAGTCCGGGAGTTATTATTATGCAAAAATAAGGCAGTTTCATCACACATATAAGTAATTATGTATTATTTTCCATTTACATGTGGATTATTTTATTATATGTATGTATATTATTATGTCATATTATTATATAATACTATATATATGTATTATTTATGTATATTATGCATATATATATATACATATATATATACATAATTAATTATAAAATATATCCTATCCTTTAACTTAAGTACTTTGCACCTACTTGATTGTCTCTGCATCACCCAATGGTAGACTGGTAGATAATGCCCCAGGCATTAAGTCCGCCTTTACATGTATGTGTATAAAGTTTTAAATAAATAAATAAAAAATAAATAATCTAAACAAACAATAAACTTAACAATAAACGGCAAAAATTCCATTTCAATGTGTATAAAAGCCAAAGGAACATACTAAGTCAATAATATTACACTCATAGGTTCGGTGGTACTGTGTACAGACTGCCACGCAGAGGTCGCGGGTTCGATTCCCGCTCAGTGCAAATTTTTGTGTGCATGAACATGTCTATTTGCATTGGTATGGATGTTTCTATGTAAAATAGGTACATATTTACAAAGAAAAAATATATTTAAGTATGTATATCCGTATCTAGAACCCATAACACACGCTATAATAATATATACGCTTACTTTGGGTCTAAGTAGATGGCGTTGTGTGTAGTTGTTGTGGTATTATGGCGTATCATACCTAGATCGTACCAGACATCTCTTTAGCGATTGTCTATCAATTTTCCAAACAATCAGAGTGAACACACCGCAAGACAACACAGTTTCCACGCTGTTGCGCAACCGTTGCGCTACGAAACTGACACCGTCTATTATAAGCATTTTACTTTGTTATGAACATCGACATATAGTTTACTAGCTGTTGCCCACAGCTCGGCCCGCGTGAATGTCGGTTATAGCTCTGTTTACGTTGACAATTTTTCATACAAAATTTCATCCCCTTAAAGAAATTTTTCCGCCATAAAAAATTGCTTATGTTGTTCTCCGAGATCTAATCTGTCTCTATACCAAATTTTATCAAAATCAGTTCAGTGGCTTAGGCGTGAAAGCGTAACAGACAGACAGACAGACAGAGTTACTTTCCCATTTATATTATTAGTATGGACTAGTTACATAGTATGATGCCATTTAGGACTGTAACAGTATGGCTTGCAAGATCAGTCGAGAGAAACGTGCATATGATGAGCCATTTTAAACACTGCAGTCATATTCTTAATATTAATTAGATAGGTGATCTGTTGACAAGCACCCGTAAACGATGTGTGTGATTATAATGTTATAGAGGCAAACTTAAACTCAAAGCATTTATTTCATTTTGATCATAAAGTATGATGCTTATAAAAAATTAACATTACATGAAGTCAGCCAATTATTGACCTACAGCCAATTCGCAGACGAGGCAAATGAGGTATTCTATAGTCTGCTTACCCCATTAATGGGTGAGAGGCGTTATGTATGTATGATTATAGACTGTCTAAAATTAGATAATAAGATGTATAAGGAATAAAATAAAGAGAGAGAGAAAGAGAGAGAGAGTACAAGATATTTCTAAGGATGGCATCTCTCAGGCTCTGGTCTGCTAGGGAGAAAATGAACACCATTCCTATTCTATAACTGACTGCACCGTTGGTCTAGTGGGTAGTGTAACTGACTGACGCCGGGTGTCGTGGGTTCGATTCCCGCGGAAGGCAAATATTTGTGTGATGAACATTTGTATTTGTCTTCAGTCTGGGTGTTACCTATGTATTCTAAGTATGTATTTACAAAAAAAAAGTATGTATATGTATTATATTTCAGTTATCTAGTACCCATAACACAAGCTCGGCTTAGCTTGAGACTAGGTGTCGGTGTGTGATAGTGTCCAAATATTAAAAAAAAGGACTAAATTTTTTTTTATGTTATCTGCCAAAAACACCCGCAATGGTTATCTTACTTGTCAAGAATACTTACATAGATATAACACTTCGATTCGATTGATACTTAACGTTTAGTGACTAGTTAAGTGTATATTATTTAACTAGCGACCCGCCCCGGCTTCGCACAGGTATTATACTGATACTAAATATACTACAGAATGTTATTTTAAACAACGTTCATAGCTTTTTTGTCATTAGGCAATACAAACATGTTATCTTTGGAGGCCGGCGGCTCCCGGCCGCAACCGCTATGTCCCTGCATTACATTCGAAACCTCTAAAATTACCAGTGTTTCTCTACTATATTTTGCACGTATTATACATATAAACCTTTCTCTTGAATCACTCTATCTATTAAAAAAAACCGCATCAAAGCTACCGCCAGAGCTTATGTCAATCTCATACATTTTTTAATCTATTCTATGAATAGAATAGAAATCTTTGACACTTGTCTAGGGCCTCAGAACAGTTACACCAAACACTACTTTTACAAGTATTTTCACACAAACAATATTTTACTGCCCATCTGTAATTTCATCATTAAATCAGCCCGTCAGTATACCACTGCAGGAGGAGGCCTCTTCTCATATAGATGCTTGGAAGAAATTGCTAACTGTAATTTATTATTATGAAGCTATATATTCAAATTCTTCTTACTTGTATATACTGGGTGGCGCAAAAGTACTGGCACTAAAGAAAATACTTTTTTTTTTTATATATGACATTTTCTGTCATTCTGTTGTTGAAAATTGTGTAGAGAACAAATGTAAAATACACTGAAAATAAACATGGACCGTTTTACTCCCCAAGAACGTGGAATAATTGTGTCAATGTTCTTACGGAATAATTCATCAGTGATAAGAACACAACGTGAATTTCGTCGACGATTTCCCCACCGTCCGGCACCGATTGGTCGCACAATTCGACGCTTTGCCACACGCCTTGAAGCAACTGGCTCAACATTGGATAGACCTAAGTCTGGGAGACCAAGAACAGGCCGTTCAGCTGAAAATATCGATGCTGTGCGCGAAGATGTGGAAGAGTGTCCAGAAACATCAACGAGGCGACGTGCCACGCAATTGGGCATTTCCAGACGGACCCTGCAGCGTATTTTGGTGAAAGACTTAAAGATGTTCCCGTATAAAACTCAAATGACTCATCAGCTGCTGCCTGCTGACCACCGAGCTCGTCTAGATTACTGCCAGCGCGTCATAAACCTCAACCTTGAAGAGGATGATTTTCCTTCAAAATTGGTTATGAGTGACGAAGCGCATTTCCATCTCTCAGGGCATGTCAATAAGCAGAATACTCGGTTCTGGGGCACTGATAATCCGCGCATTATTCAAGAAACACCTCTACACCCACTAAAAGTTACTGTATGGTGTGGCATCTGTGTTGACAGAGTGATCGGACCCTATTTTTTCGAAGACGCTGGAGGCAATGCGATTACTGTCACTGGAGAACGCTACAGAACCATGTTACGTGAGTTTTTGATACCCAGTTTGGACGAATTGGGGCTGGAGCACATCTGGTTTCAACAAGACGGCGCTACGGCACACACAGCGCGCGACACTATGGACTTAGTGAGGGACGCTTTTCCAGGCCGAGTTATCTCTCGTTTTGGCGATTTGCCTTGGCCTGCAAGATCACCCGATCTGACCAGTCCAGACTTCTTTCTTTGGAGTTTTTTGAAATCTCGGGTGTATGTGAACAAGCCACAGACTCTCGCAGCTCTAAAAGAAAACATTCGTCAAGAAATAACGAACATATCGCAGGAAGTGTTACGGCAAGTTATGCAAAATGTCATAAATAGGGCTCAAATGTGTATCAACTCTGGAGGTCACCATTTAAAAGACATCATCTTTAAATCCTAATGGTACGAAATTTAATGGCACAAATATACATTTAAAAAAATCTAAATCTAGTTTTCTAATTTAGAAAAAATGTTATAGCTGAACCAAATAGGGTCTTTACTTTTGCGCCACCCGTTACATATAACTAGCTTGCCGCGACACCTTTCATCCCCGTCTTACTGCTCTGCTATTGTCGCCAGTAGCATGATGTTACATAGTCTATACCCTTCCTCATGAACTGGGCTATCATAAAATTGAAACGATTCCGTTGGTAGTTCCAGAGAATAGCGCGTTCAATCAAACAAACAATCAAATTCTTCTGCTTTATAAATTAGTAATAGATTTCCGTGGCGTGATTTTACTCGCGTCTTTGCTTACTGCTATGCTCCAATCGCCAGCAGCGTGATGTAACATGCCTATAACCTTCCTCATGAACTGGGCTATCATCAGCATGGTAGTTCCAGAGAATAGCGCATTCAAACAAACAAACAAACTCTGCCGCTTTATTATAATATAGATAGTATAGATATGATATTATTATTTTAATGTCGTAATATTGACTTGTATATCAATTCCTACAATTATTCTTGATAATAATCAAATAGAGTAAAAACTATACCAATTTATGATCAGGAAATATTACAGCGATGAGCGAACATGATTACTTTCATCTTCATTTTACGCAAAAACCAAAACAATGGTTGCTTCTATCGTGAGAGTAAGGGCTTTTCACAGGCGTTTTGTAACCGTGATTATGAGGCATGGAGGTAATTTGTACGCTTGTCTGTAACTTAAACTATATAATGCTGTAAATACAAGTAATTAAGTACCAGTAATTAAGTGAGTTTTTAAGTTTTGTGCTTTTTAAGTTTGTTTTGTGCTACTATTTGCATTTTGGTTTTTGAAATCTTTTGTAGTATATTTTTGTGAAAGTTTAGGATTGTCTATGTTTTTAATTTTTCTTTTTATTAACAGATTACTAAGTAATTTTGTCACGCTGCCTCCGAAAGAGAGTCCTCCAGTTTACGCCTTTACAGATCTCTAGCTTTTCTATTAAAATAATTTTATTGAGGTCTCTCTCATCTCTCAATATTCTCAGATACTGTAACTAGGAGATCATGACTTAATAGATATATAAGACTTTCGTAATTGCGGTTGTAAATCGACAATTGTTTTGTAATGTACTGACAAGAATGAAATTACCAGACTGCACCTATCAAGCGTATATAAAGTGGCAAGTATGTTGTTTACGATGCGATCGTATATTTAACTTGCTAAATAATAACACTGGCACACTACTCTATGTCTAGACAAACGCTATTTTGTGGAAATGTTGCCTAACAAGCTATCCTAATTTTGCTGTAAGTTGCATCTTTGCTTTCTCACTGCTCCCGTGGCTTGTCGCTTTCTATTACATAGCCTATTCTTACTCATGAATTGGGATGTCAAATGCAAAAAATATTTTTTAAATCCAACTGGTAGATACCGAGATTTTTGCGCGTTCAAACAAAAAAAGCACTTAAATTACATATAGAACTCCACGAGTATCTTAACTTTGACAAGTCATGAGCCAAAGAATATATTCGTGATTTCATATGGCATGGGACTAATATTTGTGTGATCCATAAATTTATGTTTAGAGCCTTAGTGGCCTAACGATATACGATACTACGGAACGAACGAGGTTAAAAGTACAAACTCGCATGCGTGCATGCGTAAGCTTTCTTGCTCGAAACATGCCAAGGTGTTGTCTGCAAATATATAAATAATTATAGAGTTAAATTAATGTATTTGATGTTAATATTACAAACTTTAAACATGTGTTTATATAAAGTTATTGTGAGTGTTAGTAAGCCTGAATATTATCTAATTCTAACATGTTTATGACATTATCTGCGTAAGAGTGCATCATATAAATCCTTCTAATAAATTCTTACTATAATAAGAGTATTTTCAAATCATATAACACATAATACGGAGAAATCGTTCGCGATATACACTCGTGTGAACTCGGCCTATTATGACGTAATAGTGACGACCTATATTTCATTTTTAATAGGCGCAGGTGGCATTGTTTTCAGCCTCCACTGACAAGTGATGCCATCTCATTCAGTTGGTTTTTATAGTTTGTTTTATTTAAAGATTTTGGTACAACATATTGTAAAACGTAATTTCTCATGTATAAAGTGTCAGAGAATGACAGTTTTTTAATACAATTTTCTTATTTGGTCGACTCAGAAAAATGGGTAATGTATGTACTATTACATACAAGCATACATCAGTGTAAGAATTCCAAATCTACATACACACACACACACACGCACGCACGCACGCACGCACGCACGCCCGCACGCACGCACGCACGCCCGCACGCACGCCCGCACGCACGCAGGCACGCACGCACGCACGCACTCACGCACGCACGCACTCACGCACGCACGCATGCACACACACACACACACACACACACACACACACACACACACACACACACACACACACACACACACACATCACCATACACCTCTACAATTATTGAATTTCATCAGCAAATAATATGCATTCTTAAAATTTAAATTACCAGCACTAAATACTTAATTTCCACAATTATTGTTGATTGACATTCGGAATTTATTATAAGTGCCTATTTATTTAAATAATTGATTTTATTAACTTAAATAATTTTAACATTGGTTATGCAACAACACAAAACTTAATTCGAATTCTAAACTTATTTTTCTTATTTAGGTTAAAAACTAAAAACTACCATACGTATTGTACTCAATTGTACCAGTTATAACAATATTTTGATAAGGCTAATTTTATCTGAGTAGGTATTTAAGGTCACAAATCACATGCGGAATAATTCCGTATACAATACCAATCTGAATGCATAATCGTGTTTTGCATATAAGCAAAAAGTGCATGCGTATTCAATTTAAAAAATAACAAATTATTTGCCAAAATGATAATGTCATTAAAAACCATCTTCAAACTGCATCTTATAATTTTACAAAACCTTGAAATAAAATATTATTTAGTAAGTACCTAATCGTCTACCTTATGCCTGTTTATCTAATACAAAATTAATGTAGTATGCAAGCAGCGGCATGCATTATTTTTAGCCACTGCATGCATGTCTGCATGCTTAAATTAATACCCACGCATGTAATGTGGCTCAAGTACAATCTTTAAAGATGCAGTCATTAACGCCATTACAAGATCAATAAATAAGCGATTCAATTCACACTTCCTTACTGAATCATTGTGGAACGTGCAATAGTATGCTCATCCATCTTCTACATTGTTTAGTTCGTTGTGAGTGCCCACGTGGTTGAGAATTTGCAGGATTGATGATTCGGTGTGTAGTTTAGAACCAGTTGAATTAAATCCATCTTTTATAGCAACAATTTTACCAGTATTAAGTGAATTTGATGATTCCTAAGTAGGTCATCTGTAGATTGATGACTTTGACACAGTAATAAAATAGTGAGAAAGAAGAAAATGAGACATAAGATAAAGAATTTCAGAATGTAATTGGATTTCCAAAATTATATAGACATTCTTTAAATTGTAAAACACAAGCCGGCATTAACTGATTTTGGTATCATGAAAAGTCGTTAATTTATAATGCTATAGCCACTCAGACAGGCACATTCGTAGGGTCAAATTCACAATCTCAGAAAGCGATAAAGTACAGCATCACTCAGAGTCAACAAACAAAATGGACATAATACATTCTCTTCATTTAAGCAATCCTCTATAATCCAAACAAATGGTTACAGCTACTTGCCAACGAGGAAGTCGCTGTAACCCGATAGGTGTAAAGATCTGGAGCGATCTTACCATCCCCATCACTCTTATTAAGGTGACATTAAGGTTCTATTTAGCATAAGGCAAACACGTTTTGCATTTTGTTTGGCTAAGCCTACAATATAACTTATGCGGTTTAGTAAACCTTTAATTTTATTTGCATAGAGCTGAGTTTTGTGTGGCTTACTGTTGTTTAGAAGTAGGGTGCTAAGGCACGCGCTAAATGGCTTTACTCAGGTCGCGATAATGCTTTCGATTAGTCGGTACGATCTACAGGGCCAGCGGATTTGTTTGGGATTGGACTGCCAACTTTATTGCGTGTATAATATTGGCTTCTAATTGGGACTCAAGTTTTTATTGTGTTTAATATGTCTCACATTAAATGAAATTGAATTATAGAGTATGATCGATGGTACGCTTTGATTTTTGTGTTTCTATCATCATATTATTAGAATAATAAAACAGCTAACACATAGAACAAAATATTTTTGTTCGTTGTCTCTTTTTATTAATTGGCTTAAAAAGTTTATAGTTTAAATCCTCTAGTTTAACTTTATCTTTGCTGTAGCGGAGGGAAGTCAAAAAGTGAATATAATAATATATTGTTTCAATCTTCTAAACTTCTCATTAAAAACGTCCTAGTCCGTAACGTTCCTCAATAAAGTAGTTCTTATGATTAGTTCACTCAAACCTACCTAGAAAATGATACAAATACTAAATAGATTTATAATATTAAAAGATTGGGATTTTGACGGATGCATGATTTTATTAAACTGAAATATTCGAAATTAAGTTGTCATTCTTTACTAAAGAAATGATTGCATTAAATACACTATTGCCCTTCTTGACTTCGGCATTCGGGCAAAATTTTAAGCCATTATATTTTAAATACGCATATATACTAAAACATCCGAAATAATATGATTTGTTTCTACTACATATTTAGTATTTGCATACAATAGAATTCTATGCGCATTAAACAAAAAGAAATATGTATAAGTACACTGGAATGACGCACTGACACAAAAATATTCATAGAAAAAAAAATGAAATATAGGATACTAATAACTAATATTAACTTAATTTAAATAAAATTAAAACACATCACATCCTTATAAAAAATTATTATTGTTTAGTATTCTACTGTAGTACACAATTCATTATTATAAGTAATAATAACTCATTGTTTATTTAACTGTCGAAACCTTCAATATTACTTTTTAGCTAAGTAACTGTTGTAATTAAAACTAAAATAAATAATTAATATTTTATCTTTTTGTTTTATGCAACTAGGCTTAATGACTCTTTAAAAAAATGTATAAATAAAATATAAATTAAGTATAAAATCTTAACTGCAGGTTAATTGGCTGACGTTTATTTTTTTGTTATTTTGTCGTTTTATAAGTGTCACTAAAGTGATTAGAATAAAATAAAAAAAATATTTTATTATAAGCTGACGCGGCGAACTTTGTTCTGCCCAACAGCTTAATATCGTTGTTAGTATTTCTTTCAAAAATATTTTAAAACTATACAAATCGATTCAGACATTCTGAAGTTTTAGCGAGACAAACGAACAGCAATTTATTTTTATATAAAAGAAGATTACTGTTTCGGTGATGAGTGCGATTCGATTCCCACACGGGACAAAACTTTGTGCGATTCAAACACATCCGTCTGGGTGTACTTTGTATGTGTGTTTGAGTATTTCGTATCACAAGCCTTATACCTTGGTGTGGAAGTTACATATCTTAAAAAAAAAAAGCCGATTTTAGCTCCAAAATTCAACCTTATAAACCTTTCGAATATTATTTTCTTACACATTAAAGTTTAGAGTACAATAACAGGAATTTAAGTTTATGTTTATGAAGATATAAAGTATTTTCAATATATCGCACCTTTATGGGTAAAGAGGCATAAGAACAATTTACGATTTCAGAAATATTTCCTTAATCTCTGAGTAACAAAGTTCAGAATTGCAAAAAGGCAATTCTTTATATATTTTCCGTTGACGTAAACACTATGAAGTTGGCTTAAAATATTTTTTAATGGTAACAATGCCCTAAATTATATCACAAAGATTTATGTGTGACATTGGTGTCAAGTTGCAGTTGTGGCGTTTTGTACACGGCTGAGTAAAGTAGTGAATATTTGGCGTTCTTATCCGAGCTCGAAATTACATCTTATTGTGAAGTATCAAGATTTATTTTGAGAAACTGTGAATTTCAAGTTTTATTGTATCTTTTAGTTGTAAGGTTTAATAATTTAACGGCGACAAGCGGTAGTTATATTATTTAATATTTTTGTACACATATTATTGTGTAATATTACAATACTAGCTTTCCGCGGCGCGGTTTCATCCGCGTCCTAGCTTACTGCTTTGCTTCCGTCGCCAGTAGCGTGATGTTACATAGCCTATATTCTTCCTTAAGAGAATTTTTAAGAAGTTTTCAAATTCGAATGGTATTTTCAGAGATTAGAGCGTTCAAACACACAAACAAACAAACTCTGCCGCTTCATATAATAGTATAGATTGACTAGCTTTTTTCGTGTTTCTACAAAAAGAAAGCTCTGTATTAGCAATACAGAACAAAGCAAGCAAGCACCTTCTACATTATTCTTCTCTTTATTTTTAATCTGAACAAAAAAATTACGATAGTTTGTCACTGTTAAGGACTTGTATTGAGACTTTAAGATTAATGATCCATACTAATAATTATAAATGCGAAAGTAATTCTGTCTGTCTATCCGTCTGTCTGTTACGCTTTCAAATTTAAACCACTGAACCGATTTTGATGAAATTTGGTATAACCTCGGGGAAAAACATACGTTATGTTTTATTGAAAAAATGGCAAGAGGTTGAAATAGGAGATACAAGTTTGTATGAAAAATCGTCAATTTAAACAGGGACATAACTGACATTCTCGCAGGTGGAGCTGCGGGCAACAGCTAGTTCTCAATAAAGATGGAAAAAGAGTAATGGATCAATAAAAAAATTGACGAACTACATAAAGGATAGATGAGAATGGTAGAAAAAACCTTTTGTATCGGCATGTAACATCGAACCAGCTGAATCATGACCCATTTTGCTGATATTTCGCTTAAAACTGTCAACTTATCTATCGTGTATAATGCGCTTAGGACGTTTTGAATACTAACATATCAACAGTGTCCTCAATAAAATGTGAGTGTTTAATAAAACGATAACAAGCTCGTTGCGAAAAATATCTGTCTTCAGACGAATTTCGACCTAATTGCACTTAGATAGATTGGCTAAACGAGCTTATGGTGGGTCATGATTCACGTGGTTCGATATTAATATACATTTCTGGTTCTCCAGGGAAGGCAAAAGTAGAGTAAAATATCATTAAGAACGAACCAATGAATGAAAGCTCCACAACTACGACAGAATTATTAATTATTTTATCCATCAATCAATAAATGAAAGATGAATGGATAATATGAATTTGTCTTCAATTTAATTATAACTTCAATTTCATTTAATCCGTCATCACTGTATTAGTACGGTCTACAAGTTTAATAGTTAGGTTATATAGAGTCTTTTTGCATTGCTGCCATTATTTGCAAGAGATATTTTTGGAGTCAATTCATAATATTAAACCTGGTAGGAACCTAGTGAACTGAAACACAGGCTTCGTTCGAGCCTAATTTAGACACCAGTCTCCCACAATATATCAGCATATATGTTATTTAAACTTGTCAAAATCATTACTTTCTGTATATTGTGGTGAGAAATAAATAAACTGTCGTATTTTAGTGAACTTTCTGTATTATGTGTGCTGTCAATCAACTTAAATATATGTTTACTATAAACCTTTTCTGTACTACTCTTAAGCAAAGGTTTTCATCGTGATCTCGTGCCTTCTATCTCCAATTTGCCAAAAAAATGTGCATGTAGTCCCATTTCTTTCTTTGGTTTGCCACGATTTTTGACTTTATAGATAAAGACTATTCAAATAAAATTTTTTATGTACTTATAAACAGTAGTTACATGTCTTTCAATTAGCCATTCACTCACATGAGATTTTGTCCCGTTTATTGTTTACAAAAGTGTATTAGGAATTTAAATAGTATAATAATTTAGTACAATAGACTAGTCTATAAATTGTAGTCTAATTGTTTCAACAGTAACAATTATTATACAGTAGCTTTTAACTTAACATGCGCTTGTCTCGTTGGTTGAAAAGAAACAGCGCCCCTGGTATTTATATTGATAACTAAATATTTTATTACGCTGCGCGCTGTCATGTCAGCTACTAAAGTGCATGTTAACGCTCACAGTCTTACGGAAAACTTGAAAACTTATTATCATTTTATCAAACTATAGCAATGACAAAGAATGATGCAAAAGAGTGTTAGATTACAAACAAAACCTCTTCTCTTTGAGATCTAGTATAAACAAACAAATATAGTACGTATATTATAAAATAGCTTCCAGCAGTCAGTTGCTAGTCATTAGTCACCTGCGTCTTTAGTTACTGCTCTGCTTTCGTTGCCAGTAGCGTGATGTTAAATAGCCTATAGCCTTTCACAAGAACCGGGATATCATATGCAATAAGAATTATTTAATAGTTCTAGAGATTAGCGCGTTCAAACAAACAAACAAACAAACAAACTATTTCGCTTTATGTAATAGTATACATACATCTATACATCATATCAGCCGTAAGACGTTTAAACATAGACTTTATTTAAAGAGTTCGCAAAATTTTAAACATTTTTATTATGAAGTAAACTCAAGTAACCAGCTGATCGTGAAGCAATTTTTACATTTTCTATGTCAAAGGTCTTTTACATAATCGTACCAAATACTTGTGCTTCAAATACTTACCGTGAGTAAAAAACTAAACAATGAAGTTGACAAAGACGAAAACATTGCACCCAGTGTACGCAACCTTTAGATCGGTATCGAGCCTCAAGGCTGGCCATACTATCGTGTGAACCCACCATTATGTATAATTGTTTATTGTCTAATATGTTTAACAATCAGTTGGGAAATAGGAAACTTTAGAGTGACCCTATATGATGATTTTTATTAAATTTGTACTCATAAATTACATGCCTCTTGGCATCATCATTTAAAAAAAACTTCCACTGATGGGCATAGGTCTCCCCCAATTTTCCCAACCTTGGCTGGTTGTGATCTGCCCCAATCTATCGGTTGCCCACCACCCTTATGAGGTTATCGGTCCACCTTGTTCCATGCTGGGTTTTCCATCTTGGAGCTAATATGATGTGGTTTGTAGTAAACGATATGGCAATGTGGCCAGACCACTCTTTTACAGTTGAATCTAAAGGATCTTGAACCAAACGGTTTCAGGAATGGGCATCTTACTTCCAGGGGTGTTCATCTACATTTCATTTAGGAAAATTATGCATGCTCATTGCTTATAAAACGACTTCACCTGCGTCTTTGCTTACTGCTTTGCTCTCGTCACCAATAGCGTGATGTTACATAGCTTTAACATAACCTTCCTCGAGAATTGAGCTATCAAACGCAAAAAGAATTATTATAATCTGACCGGTAGTTCCAGAGATTTGCGCGTTCAAACAAACAAACTAACAAACTCTTCCATTGTGTATAATAGCATATATATAATAACAGGACAAAAATATATTTTCAAATGAAAGACTTCAATTACTATAGAAAATCTGAATATTTTCTAGTATTTTTCACTACAGGGGAGGGGGGGGGGGGGGGGGCAAGCGCACCTCCTTGCACTATGCTGTCGGCGCCCATGGGTTTAATACTTCATATTTGTGTCGCTCAAATAAAATTTGGAAGGTTTTACAGAAGTAGATCCACGCTGGTTTTAGCATGAATGGACCGAATCGTCCGGGAAAGTACTACCCTCTCATAGAAGATCGACTTAAGAGTAGTAGTATCCGTACTACTGCGTTTCGTTCGGTGAGTGAGAGCGCCGGATGCCCAATTTCCCTCCTTCCTCATCTCCCTCATTTCCTTCCCCTAACCCCATTCCCAGCCGCCATAATGGAGGCCACCATACCAGCAGTTTAAGACGATGGCTTTTGGTATGGTGGCCACCACTTCTAGATTACACTGACTGCTTACCAACAGGCGGGGTAGAGTCACTTTAGTAGGCTAATATAAAAAAACTCTACCAGCGCAAGTCTTTAAATTTGATTCCTTGGTTTCGAACCCACAAACCTCGCGGATACGAAGCGGGTGCCTTAACATGCTTAATTTTAACTATCTATTTAAGTATTTATAACAAAATATAATCTTGTACATATCATAAATCGTGAAAATTGCCATAAGATAACGCTTAATGAGTTGTTACAATTAAATTACAGTTAAAATTAATTCTGCTAAGAAATATTCTAACAATTGGTAAGCAATGTTAAAAACCCCAGATGTCTGTCTTATTTTCAATCGTTGAACACACCCCATGCCGATTTGAAAGAAAAAGTAAAGAAGATAAGAAAATTCACGCTACGGATGCATAAACGCAACGCTATTCATATGTGTACCTAAAATTGTATACAGTTAACTATGTAATATAACTTTTAAACGATAACCTTGTGATTTTGCAATAGGATTTATTATGTTTTGGGATCTACTAAATCGGCAATCGGCATTTCAATAAGTTGTCAAAAGTATTTGACATCTTATGTTAAATATTTACTTTTAAACTTTCGCGTTGCATGATATAGTAGAACTAAATATACGGGAATTCACGCGACCATGCATTAGGTATTTACATACCTTATTTTGCTTGACGTTTCGACCAGGTTACACCGGCCGTGGTCACAAGCAGACTGATGTGGCGATGTCACGGCTCCGTATGCGAAGTAGATTCTAGATCTACCCTCACATTTTTGTTTTTCCACGTACTATCACAAAACACACTGACAGTGTCCTTATTCTGTATAGTGTCCTAATGCATGGTCGCGTGAATTCCCGTATATTTAGTTCTACTATATCTTATGTTAAGTTTGTAACTGTTTTTACTTATGAAACAGTTGAGATTTGTAAAGAAGACAGTTGAATTCGATTGGTTCCAATAGTTCCATTAATTACTTTCATGAAAGAGCCAAAATTCTAAATAACAATAGTTGCCGTCTTTATAACCGTAAGGTCAGGCAAATAATAAAAGGTAAATAGATAAGATTACTACTAGAATTTCTTACAATAGTTTCATGGATTTGGCTACATAAGTTCGTTTTCGTAAAATATTTTAATTATCCAAATAAAAAATACTGGCAACAAGAAAAATTTTAATAAAAAACTCGTCCTTTAATTATAATTCTTCACAAGTCCCACTGAACAAGTAGTCCATAAAGCAGCATTATTATTCATACAAGAGTGTCATCCTTACGAATATGGGGAGTTGAGGTCAGCAGGCTTGTGGCCATTGCACGTGGTATAAGTTATAAGCACAGGCGATTGAAGCATTTGACAGCACACACGGCTCGTTCTCGCTCGCCACACGAAAGCGCTTTAAACACTTGAGTTTCGCACTAATTTCAATAGCGTTTAAACGACCAATCACAGCCGTGCTTTTGGTAAGGTTAATGTGCTATTCGAGCGATTTTTATATTAAACAGATATTGTTCCATAAGTACTCTATTTATTCTATGGTTATTGGTTATGAGATGTACCTATTGTGTTGTATGGGTTAGTTTAATACTTTTAGCTGAAAATTAAGGTTGCTTTTGCTGAGCTTGAATGCTATGGATTTCAAGTGTTTTACATACATATTATTGTAATGAAATATGTATAGGTATTATATATTGGTCCTATACTATTTAGTGTGTAGTGGTTCTCTTTAATAGGTCATAATCCTATGCAGATTAAGTGTGCTTGTTTGCTGCTTTGTAACGAAGACAAATTATTATGTTTTACTTGATAAACTTTTAATTAGATTTGTGACAATTGATTGTTGGTTTGTATACTAAATTACTAAGTTGAATGATTCTAGTTTAACGTACATTCATCATTTAATCTTCTAGTTTAATTTATAATTTGTTCTTGAATTCAAAAACTCTTAAAATATAGGTATTATTGATTAAAGAATAATCGCTACCGCTACCGCTTCTAACTTATTCACTAAATATTCAGAACATCAGGTACGGCGATCTTTATAAGGTATCATGTCACAAGGGCTTGTTACTATTTATTGTTATTTAAAAGTATCACAATACGACAAATTACCTACATTTGTTATATGCTTGCATAAAAAGTATTGCGATTGGTGTGAAAGGTACCCAAGGTACTGCCTCCGTTGGCATTCTAGATTTTTATTTCCATCTCATACGCATATAGATACCACCATTCAGTAATAAATGTAATCAACTAAAAACATATTTTATTCAATTCCAACTCGTTTTAGAACGAATGTATATGCGATATGAATTAAGTATATACACTTCTTTCTTTTCATTCTCCACCCTCATTCTCTTTTACGCTTTTGTTCGCGTTTCTTAGCATTAACAATCACAAATAATACAAATAAATTACAAAAACAAATATTTCAATACAAAATGTTACCTAACCACCTTTTTACATAAAGCCTGCGTTTAAAAATAATACAATGTAAATTTATAACAACTTGTTTTGCTAACGGTACTTAATGCGACTGTATGACCTTGAGACTGGTCAAAAATCTCTAAGGGGGCAAAAAATAGAGACTGGGTGTACAAGGAAAAATGCTAGACTTTGTGAGATTATATAGGGATTATTGTACAAGTTTTTAGATAGTTGGAATTTTGTGGCGGTGGAATTTTAAGATATAATCTTTTTTTGTACACAGTTGGTGATATCTATTTTCGGTTTGACGCGGTCCCTGTCCCTGTTAGTAGTAGTGCATGCTAACTTTACCGGCTACTTTAGCCTCTCTTGATGTACTTTTCTATTCTACCATGAAAGGATTTTATACCTTCGATAGACAGCAGTAACACAATAGTTGATTTTGTTTTGAAAGAGCGTATTTCTAATTTTGATACTTTTAAATTGAGAAGATTCTGAAAACTATTAAATCATGAAAGAAGCTGATTATCGGTATGAATCATCAAAGACTATCGAGTCATTTGATTACTGTCCAGTTAATATCGAGGTAATCTTTAAGCATTATAGCTTTTAGAACATAGTGTTTATGAAATATTTATGTATATATTGAATATTAAATTTGTTTAGTTGTCTATTTTGTTATTTATATTTAAGTACTCTAAACTTCTCACTACTTAAAGCACGTACTTGGTTTCATCTCTGCGTCACCCAAAGGTTTTGTGCATAAGAAGTAAATAAAACTAAGTAAAGTGCGTTTAGCCAGATGTCAAGTAATGTCTGAAGACACTGCAGGGTATAACTCCAGGATAGGTGCTGCTATAGTCAACACGGTCTCTTAGGCAGGAAGGCAGTGAGGTGTTTTTTATTAACTAGGTAGTAGCAATACCTGGTATTAATCGCCACTTACAATACCTGCGACAAAAGTTGGAATGAATTAATATTCTGGACTGGAAACGACAAGGCCAATTTTAATACATTTTAGATGATTCCAACAAATCTTATACTATTATAAAAAGCTGAAGAGTTTGTTTGCTTGTTTGTTTGAACGCACTAATCTCTGGAACTACTAGTCCGATTCGAATAATTCTTCTTGCGTATGATAGCCCAGTTTTTTAGGAAGGTTAAAGGCTATATAACATGCTATTGGCGACGAGAGTAAAGCAGTAACCAAAGATGTAACTTACCGCAGGTGAAACCGCACTGCGGGAAGCTAGTATAAATTAATTAATATTGTAAGTCTACACTATCGTTTTCAACTTAGAATTAATCTTGATTAATTTCTTAATAATAATCAAATTTAATCAACCTCCTACTTACTCTATACTTAAACTAACCTACGGATTAAATTTCATAATTAAGTTGAAGCCTTCGGAAGTTTCGTAATTAATCTTAGTCAAAATTGATACACCTCTTAAATTAAATAGTACAATGGTACAAAACACTAATACATCGATATATTAATAGATTATAAATATGTTTTTGTGTATGTTCTTACATATTAAATGATTTAAAAGAAAAAAAATCTTAAATAAAAAAACTCAATGTCATTTTTAGGAAGGTTACACACTGAGGTAACTTTAATTAGATTATCTAATAAGTAGTAGCATAGTATTCATGGTAGTGAAAGCAAGCAAGTATTTTTCTAGTCAATGAAAATGACTCAAACTCAACGTTTTTTTTAAAATATATTGATAATTGTATAAAGAAAATAGTTTCTTTTTGTAATATGAATTGACTAAGATTTTTTTTAGTTTCCGCTGGAGGCGCTAGTTGAAGATGCCAAATCCATCTCTTTGAAAACAAAATCTCGATTAGTAAGTACGTATTAGTAAATGTTAGCTTTTGCTGGAACTAGTTTCTTATTTATTTATTAAAAACTTCATATACAAAGTATATTGGCGAACTTAATGCCTGAGGCATTCTCTACCAGTCAACTATTACGGGTGATGCAGAGAACAACAAAATAGGTGTATCTGAAGACAGTGTGAAGCGATTATCACAAGGAGTTACAATACTAAATAAACATACATACAATCATACATACACATACATAGCTTTACGTTTAAAAATATACCTAAATAAATATAAAATATAAACATACACATGTACATAAACTTATTAATATATATTTGATCCAAATCATTGTGATGAGTGTTTTTCATTTTTCATTTATTAATTTATTTATTTTCCTCAATTAGTAACAAGCAATTTAAAATCTTGATGTAGTCAACTTTTCCACGCAGTTTTTCTTTACAATTATGTTATCAACGCCTAAAATTATATACATGTATTATACATAATAAATTATACATAATAATGAATATTCAATATTTGATCAGAATTTAAATTAAATGTGTTACATACCTTATCAACTCCTGCGCATGTTTAGTGACTCATACTGAACTTATTTATAAAAGATTTGAATCGTTTTTGCTTGTGAGAAAAAATAATTAGGTACTTGACATAATAATACGTATGTTCTATTTATTTTTTATTGGTTTATCTTTAATAGTTTGACAGGTATTAATAATACATTACATATAGTAGAACCAGGTGTAATAGCTTTAATAACTTCTGAATATATTTCTCTAATAAGCTATGTTATGCTATGTATGTGAAGTGTTTCTGACAAAAAACTGCTTTACCTGCTCCGGGGACTTCGATTCGACAGTTGTACAAGTAATATAAAATTTAGCAGTTTATGAATAAGAGTTTTCAAGGCGAAAAAAGATTTTTAACCCGGTCTGCAACTCGCTAGTGATAATCCTGGTGTTGCAAGCGTCCATAGGCTACTGTAACTGCTTACCATCAGGCGGGCTGTATGCTTGTTTGTCACCTTAGTAGAATAAAAAAAATTGGAGTATACTCCACTAGTCTATAATGGCACGGGATTTAATTTTTAAAATTAATTTGTAATTTAATTTTAAACGATTATTATTATTGCTCTTCTTCGTCATTTAGAGGACTACGGAGAGGGGTATCTCAGGTATTTCCCTGCGATATAAAAAACGAGGAACTAAAGTGATTTTTATATCTACGAGTAGAGTTACGGTAAACAAGTGGTGGTAGGCAGAAGAAGGCCGATAATATACATTCATTACAATTGAAAATATTAATAGACAACTCACTTCTATTAAGACTTAAATGCCTAAAGAAAACGAACAAATACTTTCATTCATTATTCCATTTCCTACTAATCAGCATAATAATGAAATCCATAAACCAGGTGTCTTCAAAGAGGTAGCCTTAAATTATGTAAACGTAACTTAATTCCCACACATAAAAGGACGTTCTCTATTACGCCATTGTTTATGGTAGGACCTTTACTCATGCCTTTACAACACACGTGTGCGGTTTGAATTTGGAAGGCTTTCTGACGTAAGCAGGTCCCCGACCTCTATGTTCTATAAATTCCTTTTTTTGTTTGATAAAGTGTCAATCATAGCTTAGTTTTTACTTGGAGGTACCAGGCGTGAAGAAAAGAAAAGAGGTATTATTTAAAGCTCTGAGATATACAAGATCCAAGTGAGGCTTTGTTTATTGTGCACAAGTATTTTTGTTCTGGGGTCCTATCACAACCTCTTAAAGCAATCTTAATATAACCTTTCTTTCTTGTTTTTAATGGTACAAAAGAAAAAGACAAAACATAAAGTAAGATAAAATAATACTACTCTAAGAGGTGAGGCCCCTGTATCTATGTAAATGCGTAGTTATGTAAAGTTGATGCCCTTTTATATTGATGTGTCTCCTTTTTTTCTCATTATAAATCAATCTCTGTTTTCTTTTGTCTTTTTCATGGATAACTTTTTTCTAAACCAAGCTACTGATTGTGATAAGTACGGTTATCACTATTCTTTAAACGTATAATATTCTTCTAGAAGATTTATATGTATATTTTATGTAGGTATATTAAAGTAGAAAAAGCCAAATAGATTTGAAATTTGAAGTCGATAATTTTTTTTAAGAATTTACATCCGTTAGGTTGACTTAAACTTATAAGATAAATCTAACTATAGTTTCTTAGGCGCTCATAGCACGTTGTGCTCACTGATCGGTAATCAATCTGCGGGTTAAGCAACTATTAGTGCGGCTGGCCCATGGATGGGTGACCGCATAGTGGTATTTGATCTGAGCGTTTCCGTGCTTCGGAGGGCACGTTAAAAGTCGGTCCCGGTTGTTACCAAGTTGATAACAGTCGTTAGGTCAAGTCGGATGCCTCCATAATAAATTACAGGTGACCTGAACAAATCCTGACACTAGGTTGACCACTAACCACTCGATAAGAAGAAGAAGAATATAGTACTATGGTCTTCTTCTTCTATAGAATTATAAATCTTAAAAAAAATCGTATGTCTTCTCCTTTGGTAAAAAACACATTAATACCCTTGTGCGAATCCGGGATGTGTCGCTAGTTCCCTAATGTTAAATCTAAAAAATCTCACTAAGGCACACACAACGATAGCACTCTAAAGCTAACCGTAGTATAATTCAGACAAACAAAAGCACTAAGGCTGTGTGAATGAACTTCGTGATATTAATGGTATGCCCAAATTGGGCTTGCTCTTAAAGAATTTGCCCGAACCACGACCGCTTGCGTCACGTTTTACTTAATACTTGGTTTGAGATTAATAGTTTATTTCTAGTAGATTTTTTAAGAAAACTATAAATAAAATAATAAAAATAACACAACTTTACAACGCTGTCTAGACCCAAAGTAAGTATATGTTGTAACTTGTTGTATGGGTTCTAGAATGCCAGTAAACATGAGAATAACTTTTTTTTATTTATTTGTCAGATTGACATTCTGCAGTTCTACCATTGATTGACAGTTGACAACGTGAATAGAATTTAGTTCTCGGAGTAAATACTAGAGGCGCTGCATTTTTACATCAAAATATTTCACACCACTTATTCGCGGCGCAATTTACCCGCGCTTAGTTCATTTTTACTGCTCTGCTCCCGTAATTTGGAGCGTGATGTTACCTTCCTCAAGAACTCGGCTCTCAAACTTAAGAAGTTTTAATATCGGTTCAGTAGATCTAGAGAATACTAGCCCTACAACCTTATAAACATTACCTTTTTTAAAGTATTAGTATAGATTGAAATTCTCATTATATAAACACTGGTACATGTGTGAAATACCATTTCTCATTTGTACCGCAATTCATCAGTATAAACCTCACGTACCGTAATTGAATTTCAAGATAGGTTTACTTATAACATCAACTATATGTCTTTTAACGGGCAGTCTATTAGCAGGCTATAGGAAAATCCTGTGAAGGCTTCTAAATAACAAGCCTCTGAACTGAAAACGATATATCATATCCAATTTATGTCTAACTCAAAAGGGAAATTTACGAGTTAATATCCCAGTGTTATTATGGGGCTGATAATAATTTTAATTATGAGAATACAATGGTGAGACGTAGCTAGTACTTGATAATCTTTAAGTACTCTATTGTGTTGGGAAAACATAAATTCTTACGTGATTTTACGATTATTTTGGATAATGGGTAGTTCAGTAATTAATTTAGGGGCCCAAGAATCTGTGTATTTGCGAACTATATGATTTTTTACTTCGTTTAACGCCTTTAAAAGCTAAATTAGCCTCTTTGGTTCTCTAATTTTTTTTTTGTTTTTGTACGATTTCGTAGAAAAACTAATCACCCTCTCATTGTTTTTGAGCCTTCTCAGAAGAATAAGAGTAATAATTAATGATTTTGAAGTATAATTCACGCCCAAACGAATTAAGTACCTAAATCGTTTGATAATAAAATCAATCTAGAGTTTGCCCAAATTATGATATACATGGAACGAAGAGAGTTATGGAAATATATGTAGAGGAATGAAAAGGGAGGGCGAGACTAAAGAAAAGATAGATGGATTGTGTAAAGGAGGACATAAAAGAAAAAAATACTGAGTCATCTGAACAATGACGACTGAGAAAAGAAACTGGAAGATGAAAAATATTGCACCAACTTCAATTAAAATGGAAGAAGTTTTATAACCTTCATATTTTATGTTATGTCTATTATAGTGTAATTACTTAGTAAAGTTATGTCTAACACATGAAAACGGCAATCACACAATAAGTTTATGAGTTCTTTGTCTCTTATATAATACCTTGTAAGAAAGATACCTAATCTATACATATAATAAAATTGAAGTGTCTGTTTGTAATATTGAAATAACCGTTTTTTACTACATGTATATGAATATAATAATAATAATAATAATATTCTACCACATGCACACAGCGCCATTTAGCCCCAAATTAAGCAATTATATTTGCTTGTGTTATGGGTACTAAACAACTGATATACTACTTATATACATTTTTTTTTGTAAATACATACATATTATGGATAAATTACACCCAGACATAGAACAAACAATCATGCTCATCACACAAAGGTTTGTCCTGGGTGGGAATCGAACCCACGACCTATATATGCGGTACTTACACCAAAATAACATTTTTTACAATTTTTGTCTGTCTGTTTGTACCGGCTAATCTCTGATATGGCTGAACTGATTTTGACGGGACTTTTATTGGCAGGTAGCTGATGTAATAAGAAGTAACTTAGGCTTACGTTTATTTTAGAAAAAATCTTTTATTTTAGAAAAATAAAGTAATGTTGATCGATTGTTAGGCGGAACGAAGTTCGCCGGGTCTGCTAGTTTTATAATAAACTCTTTAGTTAACTGAAAGACAATTTAAACTGCAAATATATACTTATGTTTCATTTATGTCAAATATCAAACGATTAGCGGGTTAAGCAAAAAAGAAGTTTAAGTAAGTTAAAAATCGGTGTCGGAAGTTACAATGTTGATAACAGTCGTTAGGTCAAGTCGCATGCCTCTATAATAAATTATGGGCGATCTGAACAAAGTCTGGCACTAGTTTGACCACTAATTACTCCAAAAGGAGAAGACTACCCGACCAGGAAAGAGAACGCAGTCCGTACTACTGAGCTACCAATGCAACCCATTTAATAAAAATTAGATAACTTCTTGGCTTATCAGATCAAAAAATAATTACTTTTAAACAACAAAAACCCTATTGTTACATCAGCATTTATAAAAAAAAACTAGAGCAATCGCCACCAAAAACCTGACAACGCAAAATGACCAACATGTTTTTACTGTTCAAAAACCTGCTGAGTAAGTTTTTATTTCATTATCGTAAAGGGTTATGACCGAAAACAGAACGAAATTGATTTTGACAGCTGTATTTTTAATGTTGTTTTGTTTATAAACTGTACTATTAGCATGTAAAGTATAATAAGTTTTATATCAATAGGCTAAAGTTCAGATTTAAATGTGGGTTTATCAACAGGTGCTTGGGCATTGGTCATCGAATTATGTTGGAAGGGACATTGGCTTATTTTGAGGTGCTGTTTCAATTAAGGTTTTTTGATTGAGTCGCGGGCATTTTTTAATATTAATATGTTGTTTAGATACTTTTATTTAGTAAGGAAGTAAAACGCTTGACCTTGTTTAATTTAGAAGCCCATTGTGATGTAGAATATTAATAATTTATGGTGTAACTAGCTCTTCGCAGTGCGGTTTCACCCGTGTTAACTTACATCTTTGGTTACTTAGCCGTGGCTCGTAGCGCGTTACATAGCCTATAACCTTCCTAGAGAATTGCGCTCAAACGCAAAAAAGATTTTTCCAACTTCTACTCATTTCTGATAGTCTTATGATGCGACAAGTTTTTCGTTAAGTTCTCCATGATGTAGACAAAATTGGTTACTCTGTAAGAATAAATATTATTCTCTACATAATATGTAGGGAAGTGTCTTCAATAGACTTTACAATCAGCCATGATCCCCATTTTTGTGTCGAGAACATTAAAGCTATAAAAATACATTTCATTATTAATTAATTTGATGTATTCATCACTTTATGCCTTTTTTCACTTTTTCTTTTTCGAGTGCATCCGAAAGCCCACATTCACAGATTTTTAAAGTAAAGTCCAAGTGTGGTCTGTTAATCTGGTCTTAGTCCTGGTCTCGCTCTATGCGATACTTAATATGATGAATGATAAATAGTACAAAAAAATAAATAATTTTAATACCAATCTTTGAGTTTAATTTCGAATGCTTTTGCTACTGACTGCACAAGGATTGAATTTCAACAATACATTTTTTTATCATATTTTAAGTGTCCCAGTCGCCCAAAGAATATCAATAAGAATATTCAATTAGGTAACTGACACCGCGGTCCCACTTTTAGTATGGGTCCAGTTGCCTCCCTACCCCAACTGGCTCCTGGATGGGACACAATAACACAAATCACTGATTCATACTATAATGTACTCTTATTTTTTTTATTGGCGATTGTGATTAGAGCTAACACGTACGTAATTGTATAATTTCATAATGCACAAAAAATACTGACATTTTCTTTATTTTGATTATAATTTATTTGACATTGTTTATCGATGCTTTGATAGACACTTCATCTATTTATTAGATACAATTTTTTGTTTGTTTTGAAGTATTTGCATGATACATTAATATTTCTACGCCGGCTACCGGTAGAATATGTGAGAATAACTCTAAATTAAGACCCATACTGTACCATATTATCAGAAATAAATTTGAATTTGAATTTAATGAGTTAATGATAGAAATCATTGACTGCTTCCATATTTAAGAACATTTTATTTTTCCTTTTATTGTGTTGAATGGGCACCGAGTAGCAGTTTTAATCGAGTGAAACTGATTATGACATATGCAATCCAGTATTCAAACAAATGATTGAAGCGCTTTTTCTGTTCTATTGTTATTTGTATTAGTAATATCCATGAGCGAGACCTGGGAATGGTTTAGGTTAATATATATGCTATTGTTTCGGTCTAACAGTATCGGACATTCACACCACAGTTGCGTAAATTGAATACATTTGTTTTGTATTCTGTAATCGATGTAATCTAAGTTAAGGGTTGAATGGATATAAATTAATATTTTATTGTAAATTGATTTCCGATGCGCTACGAAATTTACTTTACGATTGGCTTGCTAAAGTGAAAAGACCTAAACTTTTTGCTTAATAAAAAAATAAAAGTCTTAATTGACGTAGTCACTGAGCATACATCTTGCAACGTGGACCAGCAGTCTGATATGTCACCGGTAGCGGATAATCAACAGATAAATGTAGCTTAAGACCGATCAAAGTATTATTAAGGTAAATCATAAAACACGAATATTAATATACCTACTAGCTTTCTGCGGCGCGGTTTACCCGCGTCTTTGCTTACTGCTCTGCTCCCGTCGCCAGTAGCGTGATGTTACATAGTCTATAACCTTCCTCGAGAACAGGGCTATCATACGCAAAAAGAATTATTTAAATCCGACTGGTAGTTCTAGAGATTAGCGTTCATACAAACAAACAAATTTTTCTACTTTATATAATAGTATAGATTAAAACATACATACTTTGAGTGCCACTATGACAAGGGATGGTACTGGGTACTTCCTAAAATACTTCCTAAATCGCACTGACTGCTTCATAATAGGCAGAATGGAGTTAATTTTATAGACTAATATAAAAATAGCAAAACTCAAAATAGAGCCTTGAGTAATCTATACAATTATAAAAAGCGGAAGAGTTTGTTTGTTTGAATGCACTAATCTTTGGAACTACCAGTCGGATGATAGCCCAGTTCTCGAGGAAGGTTATATGCATCACGCTACTGGCGATAGTCACCAAAGACGTGGGTGAAACCGCGCCGCAGCGCGGTTTCACCCACGTCTTTGGTGACTATCGCTAGTACCTATATATAGTAGTGGTACTTATGAGACAGTATCATCAAACTGCTTATCTACTGCTTTTTATTGCTCGCTTTTTCTTTATATACAACATTAAACTTTATGGAAAACTAAGATAACCATTTATTAAAAGTGAAAATATTTAATTAATTAAACAAAAAGGAAAATACGATATGTGGTTTCACATAAAGATTAGTTTCTAGATATAATACATTACCACGCACGATTTATACCTATTTAATAATAAAAATGGTAGAAGATACAATAGTAATTGATGATCGTATCAAGTTATCTTAGAACTTATTGAGGTTATAAAATGGCAAATGAGAGAACTTGGAACTTGGACTTGAAAAATTAGTCTAAATTATAATCTAATCTTTTCAATTTATTATACGCCTCTTCAATAGAAAACTTGTGCTAAAGTGTAGCTATTTTATATCTTTAGGAAATTATTAAAACTACCAAAGTGACTTCACTCTGACGGTAAGCAGTCAGTGGAATCCAGAAGTGGTGGACTCCATTCTCTCAGTTCAAACTGCTGGTATGGTGGCTATGGCTGCTGAGAATGGGAGAGTGAAATTAAAAATTTGAATAGCTTTTCTTATTTCTTGTGTTTTTAATTCAATTAAGTAGGTACATGAAAACATTGAGTACTTTTCCAATTACGGATTTACTTTTCTTTTATTAAAAATGTAATGATTGATATTGCTCTTATTTTTCAATTAAAATTTGTGTTATATGGCTTTCATGTATGCAATTAACTGAGTTATTAGGTATTATCTACCTGTCAACACGTTCTTCTTCTTCTCCTTTTTTTTGGCAACAGAGCCGACGATTGTGTCAGCTATTTCTGCCAGCGTCAAGTGTAGAATAATATTCTTGTTGATGATATTAATGGTATATTACAATGATAAAAAATAGAAAAATGTGGATGAAATTAAATGTCAACCATCTTCCGTGAAAACAAAAGATGGACCTCTGTCAACACGTTGAAACATATGAAAAATGTTGATAGAATCAATTAGGATACGTGTCGTAGTGAAAAGGAAAAAGAATTTAAATTAGACTTTCAGTAGAAAAGTGAAGTAGTCTAGACTAAGTTAGATAATTTTACCTGAATAACATAAATTTATTTATTCATAAGTACCTGTTTGTATTTTTTGATAGTAGGTACTGACGGACTATGTGTGTCTCTGTGAAAATTCAACCTTAAAACTAGTAACTATTCATTTATTATTATAATAAAATAGATGACCAATATTCTTTGGCTTTTCTTACATTTTACGATGCAATTACATATTATGAAAACTGCGAATAGAGGAAAGAGACTTTTACATACAAACTCTTTAGTTCTTTATAATAAGACAAGACTACGTTAAACTTGATGTTAAAAAGTCCCAATATAGTTGATTCCTATAACAAGAATTGATAACATGCAATTATGTAATAATTATGTAAAGCATTAATTACGTAGGTACTAAATATTATTTGAAGTAAATTTAGAGAATGCTGAACTTACCCTTAACCTTGTTTTTAGGGGTTTTCCTCGAAGCGCACCAAAAGTATACTTCAAAACGCACCAGTTCGCCGCGCTAATAAAAAAATATTACCGAATACTACTGGTTCGTTTTGAGAAATACTTTTGGTACGTTTCAAAGTTGGTGCGCTTCGAGGAAACCCCGTGGTAGAAAAGCAAAAATATAATATTCACAATACTTAAATAATCTTCAAATTTTACTTTTGCCATCCATACAGCGCGTTGGGCTATCGGCGTGTGAAGATCGTTTATAAACATATATGTCCCTATGCCGATAGGAAAACACCTTTATATGGAGATTTCCAAGAAAATTGTACGTTTGCCCACTACGCCTGTTTTGCAATTAAATATCGGAAAATTGTTAGGTTGTAGAAGAAAAACAGCGGAAAAATCTCATTCCGTTTGATTGAGATATTGTTAAACTGTTTCATAAAGGAAGGCTGCATTTATGTAAATAAAGGAGTAACTAACAATTACTTAGAATTGCGTGATGTAATAGGCTAAAATAAATAAGGTCGTAAAGAGTTGTTCAATTAATAAGATAGTTAATTAAACGTTATTATAATTATTATTCCAAAGAATAACAAACCAAACAGTTCAGTGCTTCATACATTTGTCGCTCAATTAAAGTCTGGATTTCTTTACCAGCGTTTGTATTCTCATCTAATGTTAATCATGGGTTGTTTAAGCGCGGCGTGAAAAAGCATATATTGTGGAAGAAGATGGCTTCTACTAGGGATGCTTTTTCACGCTCCGCTAGCAGTTTGAAACGATAACTTTGGAATGGTGGCATCTCTGGATCCCAATGGCTTTTTATTATCAGTCAAAGTGGAGACACTTTGGTGGTCAACCTCATACACAGAAGGCAGAAGGCATGAGCATCCATAACCTAGAATAGTATTGACAACTTTTTTATGTAAATCTCTAGTCTTCTTGTCTTTTAAGTCTTTTTTAAAAACACAACTCGCGCACTAGGGAATAAGCTCTGTGTCGTGGGAGACTACAAACATACATTTATTGGACACGAAGTACACCCAGACTCAGAACAATTTTTTGTGGATCACACAAAATTTTGTCCCGTGTGGGGATCGAACCCATAACCTCGTGCACAGCAGTTGCATGCGCTCCCACTGCGCCACGGAGGCAGTCAAATCTAATGCTCAAGATGTTTTTCTTTGTCGTAAGTCAATAATGTTCAAGGTAAACTATTTTACGACAATTTAATTACAATATATATTTTTTTTTTATATTATAGCCTACCAAAGTGACTCCACCCCGCCTGATGGTAAGCAGTCAGTGGAATCCAGAAGTGGCGGCCACTATACCAAAAGCCATCGTCTTAAACTGCTGGTATAGTAGCCTCCACTATGGCTGCTGGGAATGGGGTTAAGCGAAGGGAATGAGGGAGGTGAGGAAAGAGGAAAGGGGAAAAATTAGGCCTCCGGCACTCTCACTCACCGAACGAAACGCAGTAGTACGGATACTACTACTCTCAAGTCGATCTTCTATGAGAGGGTAGTACTTTCCCGGACAATCCGGCCCATTCATGCTAAAACCAGCGTGGATCTACTACCGAAAAAATAATATAATAAAAAAATAGTTGTAATAGCGATTTCGGTAATTGGAAAACTATTTTAAAAATAAGCTATAAAGAATTACATAAAATGTGTTCGTTGCTGGCCACACAAGTCCAAAAGCACTATACGAAAAAAAATAAAGAAACATTTTAAAAAAAATTTTTACTCTCCTTGGAAGACTTGGAAGTAAAAAATGACGATGATGATGATGTCCATTACCAATATTGTGAAGTAGAACCTTTACTAACGTTAACGTGTGTATTCTCATCGTTCGACAGAGTAAAATATTTAGTAAGTAAAATAAAAGCACTATTAGTATACGTTGTAGTAGTTTTTGACTTAGACGCACATACTAATGTACGAATAATAACCCCAAGGTATGGTTTCTTAGAGCTCTTTTTTCCAGGTCACATCTTTCAGATGCGCCTTTCTTCCTAAGTACAGTTCCTAATACAGATGTATGTGTGTGAAATCTGAAATACGACGGAGTACGGTACTATTTTGTGCGCGATTACATCTTTAGAATCAGGTTGGCATGTCATGTGACGTAAAGTTGTTATTAAAATTATGAAACACTTCGTTATCGGGTCCAAGTTCAAATATTTATAGGTATTGGTTAATAATGTCGGTTCGTTAGATACATTGCGCTAGTTAATTAAAGCTACTGTTGGTTTAAAGCTTTGCAATAATAGGTTTACAGCTGGAATGGTTTCTAAAAAATTGTTATATTATGTAACAGGTTTAATTAATTATTGACTTGTAACTTCGAAACTGCGTACCTATATATCTACGTATTTGTTTGTTTATTAATTTCATACTGAATGCAACTATGTCTTATTGGTTAAGCCCAAGTTATTACTCTAAGTTTTAAAATCAATAATGTCGTTATCTGATCACTCATTCTTTAACAGCCATCGTGGTTCAAATGAAAAAGCAGTCTAAATATTATAGGGATTTAAAAATACAGTGAATCTTCAAAACGAAACAACTAGAGACAGACTTAATAATGCACTGTCGCAACTACTTTTATTACTTATAACAATATTGATAAATAAAATAGAAAACTAATCACTAAATTTCGTTGTTCCAGGTGGCGAGCACAACATCAATGGGCTGACACAATGTTCAGAACGGCGTCAGTCGAGGGCTCGGGGCCTAGGACGCCGCCAGCCTACGCCCCACACCCTCCTTACGTCCCACCTCGCTTCTTTCCCCCTCGCATCCGACCTCCTCCTCCCCAGTACTGCTTCGACGCCGCTAGGTTCGCCTGCGACGCTTCCAAACCACGTTACCTAGACGTAGAAAGAGAACGGCTAGTCACCAGATGGTTAGCAGAAGCAAACGAGGCTTTACTCAGACGGGACCGCCCTCCAAGGTACAAGCCTCGGAGTAGCGAACGAAGGCCTGATTTTCTGGATCGAAGACCAAACGCTCCAGAATGGGCCGACAATTTTCTTCTCGGGAGGAGAAATGGGTCCGTCGAGCCCGAGGACGATAGCAGTGAAGTGATGACTCTGAAAGATTTTATAGATAAGTTTTCTTTGCCTCGTGTGGTGAAGTTTGAGGGGGAGGATAGGCCAGTGCTTCTGTACAGAGTGCTGGAGGCGCATAGGAGAGTGGAGGCCGTGCCGTTGTCCGGCAAAAAGGGCAAGCTGGTCGGCAAGCCGCTGTACATTCCGGATTCTTATGATGGTATGTAGATGCTTACATTATTTTTATTTTTTTTATTTTGCTGTATTGTTTAATATGTAATAATATTCATCATTTATTGCTCAAATATCAATATTTTAAAAGATTAGAAGAGTACATTTATTTATCATAAACTATTAGATCTATATAATTTGAAAATACGAAATGTTTTGAAGTTGAACAGAAAAGTAATAAAATATACTACACTAGCTTTCCGCAGCGCGATTTTACTCGCGTTACATCTTTGGTTACTGCTCTGCTCTCGTCGCCATTAGCGTGATATTACATAACCTATAACCTTCTTCAAAAACTGTGCTATCAAACGCAAAAGAATTATTTAAATGCGATAGGTAGTTCCAGAGATTAACTAATTCAAACAAACAAACAAACTGTTCCGCTTTATACAATAGTAGGTGGGTATAGAAGTATAACAACCAGTTTCTGAAAGACTGATCAACGAATCTAATCACTTGTTAAATCTTATGTAAAGTACCTAAAAGCATGCGAATAATTAATTGATTATTCATGATTTTAGCAACCCAATTGATATCTACGTCACATGAGATTTAACAGGTGATTATTATATAATATTTTGTTGATTAGCCTTTCAGAAACTGGGGGTAAGATTTCTAAAACTAGCCGTATCATTATCACAAAGCTAATCAAAAGATAGCAACAAGTAGGTTAACCTATCACATTTCATCCGTAATGATTAAATAATCGAGTGGCGAGTACTCAACCAATGATAGTCTACTATAATTACGTCATTTGCCACGAACTCTTGCCGAGTCGGTCACAGAGAACATAAACCATTGTCAATTACGCCCATTGTTCATATTGAGTAATTTTTCTTTGATTATTGTTTGAATTAATCAATGTAACCCTTTTTATTCTGATTCATATAATGCGTAAATCGAATAACGACATACCAAAATTATTGATTTGAGTACCAGATATTGGTTGTAGTAAATGTACTTCAAGATTTTAATCTCAATAGGACCTTTTTATTTTAAAGTATTTTTTATTTTTTGTCGCTGAAAATAGAATAGAATATTCTTTATTGCAGATACAAAACAAAAAACAGGATAGCACAAAATATCACGATAAATAAAATATTATCAGAATTTTTCACAAATTAACTCTCCAGGTGAGAGTAATCATAAATTTGTGAAAAATCTATATATATATATATTATTAATATGTGAAGCAAAAATACCTGCCTCTTTTTACGTAAATATTTAAAAAAATATATATTTTTAAAATAATGCATTAAAATGAAATATATATATATATATTAATGGTCGAATTTCGACCACTAGGCGGTCGCCTAGTAATAATATGTGAGTAAAATAAACCGTTATATGTGTCATGACTCATGAAACAGGGACAAAAATTAAAAAGTAAAAATAAATTTACTTAGCACAAAGTAATTCGTATTTTGATTTAGTTAATCAGAAATGATTAAATATTTTATAATTTTGAAGTCGGTGCCAAGTAAAACAATATCTAGGTATAGGTATTATCTTCTTCTTCTACTTCTTCTTTTCTTTTGGCAACAGAGCCGACGATTGTTTCTGCCAGCGTCAAGTGTAGAATAATATTCTTGTTGATGATATTAATGGTATATTACAATGATAAAATAGAAAAAATGTGGATGAAATTAAATGACAACCATCTTCCGTGAAAACACAAGATGGACTGGACCATAGGTATTATCAATCTAAAATTTATATTGTTGTAAGGTTCATATACTTATTTATTTATTTTATAATGTCATCATATCGATTTCCAAAGAGGTCAATCAAAATAGCCTGTCTCCAGCGTCTTACATACTACCGGCTTTATCAGATCGTCCAGCATATTACTTGAAAATGTATTTATCTTATCAATTTATCAAAAAAAAAGTCTTAGCATGTTTTTTGATCTACATGAAATAGGTAGTTTTTTATACATTATGTATCTATTAAGCGTTATTTAATAGCCATTTTATATGCGATAATGCGAAAACTATAACATTTAGGTGAATTAAATAGAACATAAATGTTTAAAGGTTAAATTAACGAAAGAATAATTGAATTTATATGTATTAGATGTTTTATTAATTCACGTATGTTTAGATCAGTTTGCACCTCGTAGTTACAGTACAAAAGAGTTGTAACAAAAAATACTTGTCAAGGATATTCCAAAGTTTCATTATTTATTTAGTCAAAGTTAACTATTAAATAATTACGTGAGTTAATTAGCTTAACATGTTATTCAATTAGCAATACAATGGTATATCATACATGTACCTATAATTATGTTATATATGAACTAAAAACAACTTAATGCGGCCGATTCCCAGACATCTATAAAAATATTTGTACAAAAGATGTAAAAACTATATAAATTTGCGTTAAAAATAAAAATAAATTAAAAGATGAAAAATGTAATGCAGATTTTATTTATTCATTTTGCGAAAATAAAGACTGAATTAAAACTGTTAATGACTAGGTAATTTAATTTTAATCTATTTACATACTTAATTTTTTTGCTAGGGTATATTATAATAATTAATTTTGTCAACGTCCATGTTAAATTAGACATATTTTAGGACAGAATAAATTAGCATTAGCATTTGTTGAGTAAGTGAATATAAATCTTTATATAAAGCTCTAGAAGTCGCTGTTTCCTTCCATCTCTTCAAAACTACGCAACGAATGTTAATACGAGTACCGTTCAAAGAATTCTTACAGAAAGTTTATGGTATGACTAGCTGCGATCCACGGCTTCACCCGCGCATAAAATGAGTTTGTCTCCCTTCGAGAACCAGACCGATTTTCGGGATGAAAAGGAGTCTATGTCCGTCTCCGTCACCGAATCTATCTACATACCAATTTTCATCGAAATCGGTTTAGCTGTTTAGGCGTTGCGTGGTAACAAACACACATACATTCATACACAAACTTTCGCATTTATAATACTAACAGGATACATGCATATGAAAGTAGAAAAACTCTAGTATTTCAAAGATTTGTAATGATGTCGTAAACAACATAGAAGTACACCGTGCAAAACCATTTCGCTCGTTTCTTTATATTTTTAAACATATCTTGTTTTAAATCCTCATACATAACATGTATTACCTGCCTAACTTGGCATGTTTAGTTGGCACGGGAGCAACGTCCCATTAGAGTACCGTACAAGGCAGGTCGCGCCCTCAGACTTGCATACTCAGCGTATCTGATCTATCGTTATTACTTATCTGTGGGACTTTTTATGCGAATGACAAATGACAGTTTAGGCTGAATGTGTGCTGTCGGTGCTGTCAAAGGTTGATAAAAAAGTTAGATGTCATTACTGATGTAGAACTTCTAAGTTTGAAATTAGGAATGTTTAGTGCGTTCGAAATAAAACAAATCCTGAAAATTTCGCCGTAAAAATAAAGAGAAATAGAAATAATTTTGTTTAATAAAAGAACTATTATGTGTTCGACAAATTATTATGTGTATGACATGCAACATGACACTCAACGGTAAATTTAAGTTTGTCTCCAATATCTTCTCAGAGATGATCTTTCTCCAAAAAAAAGAAACAAAATCTCGCTCGATCATATAAGCTTGTGAATCATGCATTTACCCGTATTTTTATCAAATGCAAGTAATTCAAAAATCTTCAATAAACCTAAAATTTAATAGCTTCAAACATTTAATTGCTGTCGTTGAGGCCTATTCATCACGAGCCTTGGGCCTTCCGTGTGGGAGACCAGTCCTATTATCGGTAGGCCTTATTTAGAGCCATAAGCACAAGGTTACGACCTTACGAGTAGCTTTGAATGCTTGCCGCGAACTGGGTACTACTTGATATACGTAGGTGTAATTTTGTTCTGTAGATTAGAATTAATGATTTTAAGTTTGATTATTTTAATGCATTAAGGGAGTTTAGAGTTGAAATTTTAAAGTTTAATTTATCATAGATTGCTCCTTTTTAAAGAAACAAATTAAAAAAAATATATATCTATTTTTCGAACACATACGACGACCTCTGTGGTTTAGTGGTACTGTGTATGGACCGCCACGCAGCGGTCGCGGGTTCGGTTCCCGCTTAGTTTAAATATTTGTGTGCATGAACATGTTTGTTTGCTTTGGACTAGGTGTTTCTATGTATGTATTTACAAAAAAAAAACTTGTAGCACTTGGGGACTGCCGCGGTAAAGCTATTGCATAGCATTTTTATTAACTTATGCAATTATATTAATTTGCGGTGAGTGTGGGATTATAAAGATATGATAGATACCTATACACCTATATACTTTCTCACAAACAGCTGCTTACATATTCGTCGGATTTCGTAGCAGCTCGTCTCGATCCGTGCGAGCTTCGTACAGTCGTACCATATACATACACGTTAAGCGAACGCTCGGCCGAGCTACATGCTACTATTAGCGTAAAAAGTATAGCTCACTCACTTTTCGCGAGCTACCTACAAGGCCGTAAATAACAGGTTAAGATTAATACGCTCATCAGTAATGTATGGAGCGTCATTTACGGTGTACAACAGGGGTGCATTATAGGCCGTCTGTTTCTGACTTACATAAACGAGAATCAGCGGCAGATACATATTTTGCAATACGGAGAACGTAGCTGTTGTTTTAATAAACATAAAATGCACTCTAACTACCACTTTTCCCGATGTTTTAGGCAGAAGTCTAGGGTAAATAACACCATTGTTTGTTAGCTATATTGGGTCACATGTAACAGTTGGCGAATCAGTTGCCATTGTTGCCATTCAGCAGGATTCATTCTGGACGGCGGATAAATACAGGGCCAGACCGTGAGCTTACGGGGCCCTAGGCTAATACTACTTAGAACCCGCCTAATTACCTACTCAAAGTATAGGAAAAAAGTAAGACAATAAAGTATTTGATTTATATTATAATATATTATGCCTTGATAAATTGAATAAGTTTGATTAACCGCAGGATTAGCAGGGCTGCAAACCTAACAATCTATTTATTTTAATAAAATTATGAATATTTTCGCATTATAGTCTATTTTTGACTTAGATTTGACTTAGCTGGAGAATCCACGGGGCCTTGGGCTGTAGCCCAAAAGCCATAGGATAGATCCGGCCCTGGATAAATACTAAGGATTTCTTGACAGAAAATCCCAATATAATTTTAGCCAACTCTTTAAAACCGTCCTTTTAAAAACCTGTCACGTATACCACGGCCTTAAGGCAGGGCTTGTTGCTTGTTCCTTGTTCCCTAGTGTTGTGTTGGAGTTGTCATAACAAAGGACAGATCTGAGAGATCTCATTTAAACTGAAACCAGCGTAGTAGTTGCCCTAACAGTAAAAAAAAAAAGGAATCACTTCTTATGTTCAAAACCCAACAAAAGAAAATACTATAAAATCTTAAAAATTCTGCAGTAGCACAAGAGTGTCAATGCACACTGACTATTTAATTTATAATATATTTGCATACATACATTGTAGACACACATTTGATTTTTAAATCAGAGTGCATAGCGCATTGTCACTGCATACTAAGCACATCATAAATATTCTGTTTGCATAATTCCATGATTGATCGTTCATTTTGATGTCATTGCAACGGTTGATATACAAGGACAGTCTACTACAGGAACAAAGAGTGATGTTAAGTTTTCTGCGCTCCTAGTACTACCCCCACAATTTTCATAGAGAACGAAACTCCTTAGTTCTAAGCACAAACCGTATTTAGTTTCAGTAGAGCGTAGGCCAGGATTATTTAAAACTTCTTGTAAACTCATGCTACCCTGGTACCATTGCTTTGTTTTCAGTAGACTTACAGTACAGTATTTTTTTAAATTCTATTTTATACTGTAATACTAATTAATTAATTAAATTAAATATTCATATTTAATCAATAGTTAGCTTAAATATTTTCAGTGACAGTCCCTTTTCCAAATAAACTGGTTTAATAAATGGGTTGAACTACAGTAGTACCTTGGAGATGGGGTTATATGTATATTCTGGAATTAAGATAAAAACTTAAATCTCTGCTGACATCAATTGAAAGCAAAAGAACTCTGAAAATTATATACCATATAACAATAGTTTCACTTAAAACCAAGTATCGTCATCAAAATTTAATATCTTTAATAATATCCCACAATGAATCTATATTACCTTAGCACGTTTTATCTAACGGTGTGGCTAGCGATCAGTACCTATGAGGTCGCGAGTTCAATTCCCAGGATGTGCAGTTAATATTCTAAGCACAATAATACTGTACAAAATAGTACCTAATTACAGACATTTTAGATCTTTTATCTTAAACTAGCGGACTTATCTATGAATATTGATTTCGAATTGGTATAATTAAAAAAAAAAATTTTCAGAAATAAAGTAAAGAAATAGTTTAATATGGTGCTTAATTACTCTTAAATTTTCTAATTTTCTGCGCAATTTTCTTAATTTTGTCTTTCATAAGACCCTTCTACTGATAATAACAAACACAACAAAAAGAAGAATTAACGGAATCGGTCCAGCCACTCATGCGTGATGTCGTGACCAAGGGAAACAGGGATTTATTTTTGTTTAAATAGATGTAGGTACTCGATTTCATCTTTTATCAAAGTTATTATTATTTATTTTAAGAAACGCCTCTGTAAAACATATTTGTACTAGTGGATTACTAATGGCAGTTCCGGCATTGTAATCCACAGAACGCTGTCATCCCTCCACTCCTGACTGCCGTTCAAAGTCAAATTACCATAGAGAAATACACACCACGGATAGGTAGATTGGTCTCCTGCGATGGTAAAACTCTTCATTCGAGCTGCCTAATTTGAGCAACAAATATTTCAAGACAAAGTTTTGCACTACCATTTTACACGTTTTTTGGTTGCACCATTATTTTCTTATGTCTTTTATAATTATATCACTACAACTACACCCAACTCCATCTAGAGCCAAAGTAAGCATATAATATATAGCTTTGTGTTATGGGTTCTAGAATGCAGATATACATTTGCTTTGAGCGCGGCGACCGAATCCGAACACTCCCCTCAGCTGTTGTGTTTTTTAAAAGCAAGCGACATTAAACCTATTTCCTAGTGTGAGTCATTATTTTAAAAGAGGGAAAATTAAATCACCCACCTTTCTAAGAACACTTCGTCTCTCCCTGGACTTATACGTGAAGTTATGCACTATATGTATAAACGCAGTCTTTCTACAAAGTAGCGTTATTTTGACGGTAGATCAAAGTCGTAGTAATCAGGGTCTGAACAATCTGTTCTCATTAAGCACGTCACTACAACGTGAGCGACTTGTCAATGTAAAACGTTCGCTTTTCTTAGAAGAATAGGGTTGGCATGTCAGACATGAAGAAAAGTGTCTACTGGAGTGAGGTAGTGGGTTCGATTTCCACACGTGACAAAACTTTGTGTGATTCACAAATATTTGTTCTAAAAATGAAATAAAGAAAATCACTAATTGTAGCATAACGCATACTTTCAGCAATAGCATAATAATAATAAATAATAATTAAATTTTCCAACAAAATCTCGCAGCCCTAAGAACAATGACATTCTTTTGCCTATCATCAAACAATCTCAATCACGTGTGTAGCACCCTAAAACAAACTTATATTAATATTATTGTGAAGTATCTTCAACCTTATCTACTATGAAATAAACATACTATAGCAGCACTTTTATTGTTGTCGATGTCAGAACTAAAAAAGTATTTCGACGGTTGATCCAACCTATTAAAGTTCTAATGGCCTTTTTAATAAGATTAGTGGATAAGTTTCTCAGGTATAAAACTAGACTGTGGAACTAAAGTCGACATGTCCTAGCGTTGCATTGTGATTTAGTTAAATTATGTAACAAGCAAATATATATTATTAAAAAACAAAGAGGCCACCTGTCTAAAACAAAGTGAAAAGAAAGAAATACATTTTTTTCTTTTGTACTGACGCTACATTGTAATTTTATATACTTGTCACTCCCACAATCAATGCAAATCTAATAACACCTCATACGTTAAAATCCATCATGCCATTTAGGCTATAGAGCGTGCCAAAGAAATAGACATACATACATACATACATACGCTCAAAAAACATTAGCTCTTATGTTAGAATGACTTTGTACTGAGTTGTATTATGTTGATCGTAAATCCATTGTAGATAAGTTTCTTCTAGTTCATTTAGTAAAATAGAAAAGACTACCTGAGAGCGCCAGTAGCGCAACTATTACTCCATCGGTCTTCTTCATTTTTCCTTTTCCTTCTTCGTCCCCTTCGCCCAGAATTATTTTTGTAATGCCTAGAAAACACGGCCATGTCTGTAGGTTACGGTTATTACTTACCATCAGGTGGGTTGTATACTTGTTTGCTACTAATGTTGTATAAAAATATATTAGATAGGTGCACGGTGAAAATATTGAAGCCACATCTCGTTTCTGCAATTTAAATACAGTGTTAGACTTGGAAACTGAACTCAAATTATTAATAGATGCATAATCATTGTCATTATCATTAAATTGTTAAATTCTAAAGCATTCGGCAAGCCTTAAGAAATTAGTGACAAAGTTTCACGTAGACCAAAAAAGGATAATAATAATGCAAGCAGGTGAATACGTAGATGAGTGAAATATACAAAGCGAGTTACCTTATCCTACTTTAAAAAAATTAAAGAACCAAATTTAAATTTAAAAAAATTTCGCACTGGCAACAATGTTCAATTGCGCCGCATTCTCTGTGGACCAAGATAAAAATTCTTACAATGTATCTTTACCGCCAAGAACTCTCGCACAATTTTGGTTTTATTTTTTTTCGACGTTGATATTTTAATAGGCCATTCTAGAATGATCTACTGTAGTGATAATAAATTGAATAATTATATATTGTGGTTACTAAATTCGGTAATTGGTAGGTAAATTATGTAATTAGATGAACTAATACCTAAATGTTTCTGAACAACTGACAATACCTAAATAGGGTACATGTTTTTGCACGAAGAATGGCGCAGGAATATTGTGAAAAAGCTGTGATATTCAAACATATAAACCGAATTAAATTGAACATGATCTAACAATTAATTAACATATTGATAAAATTTTATTTGAAATATATACCAATTTTAATATCTAAATATTGTAAACTTCTTCAAAAAACATCTTCAACTTGCAGCTCTACAACCAAAGACTGTCGGCTAAAAAAAAAAGATTGCTAGTTTGATATTCTTATTTTAAGGCCTAGTTCTTAGACGAATTTTATAGCCTGATTATGTTAGGTACCAAAAATCATTTTTTGGTAACAAAATCAGATGTTTGCGCTTACGATGAGGACTTCGGATAGCTAACATCGTAAACGCAGTAATGTTTCAAGGTGTATAGTTGTACTAAAAAAAACCATATTTCCTAAATACTTACGTTTCCTAAGGAATTGCAACATTTCCTGTAAATCTATGGCGTTTCTAATAGGTTTTTCTACGGCATTATTATTTCGACGGGTCACTTCAAGGGCTTTGTAATCTTTTGATTAATCTATACATTTAAAATGCAATTAAGTTCTTTAGATTGCAATTTAGTATAATTTACGGTTTGTTGCTTAAAACTAAACAAATGTTTGTGTCATTAAATGAAATTTCATCGCGACAATACCACCGATACTACCGTGATATGAGTACAAGCTAGAATTGTAGTCACATTTGTGTGTAAAACCCTTACGAACACCAAGCTTTGACACTCGGAGATCTCTAGATTACTAAACTGTTTTGTGGACCCCGCAACGAATTTAATCAGAAGCAAAAAGTAGGACGACTTGATAACGGCAATTGATGAATGAAGGTGGCTCACGACCAGCCAAGTTATCGAACATTGAGGAAGACCTGTCCAGCAGTGGACGTCTTTTAGCTGATATGTTGAATAGAAGAGCCAGTAGTATATCATAATGTCTGGCATTGTCATCATATATTTTTTTTTAATCATTTACTTGACAATTGTTAATTAGGTTATTTTATTTCATAGATGAGACTGACATGCATTTTAATTTTAATTGAAATTATAATTCGTAAGTAACTCATTAATAATTCACAAACAATACTCACATATCAAAATATGAATTGGCAAAATAGATGGACTGTAAAAAAAAACACATGACTAACAACCTATGTAACTCTATTTACATGAATAAATTATCATTTCATTTCATTTAATTTCATTTCATGTCCGGGTAACTGCAATCGGGGATTGAGTCTTTGATTAACTAACAAAAGGTGTCGAGAATTATGATGATGACTCCTTTTAGCATTGCGTTTGTGTCGATTTGATTAAAATTGACAGTGCCGTCCACCAAGTACCTTCATTCATTACGCTTTATATAGATGGGCAACAAGATTAACTTAAATATGATATGATGAATATACAAGCTAGTTAGCTGCACAAAGAAAATCTAAACAGCTCTATCTTTAATATTAACTCTAAATCATTCTCCATAACACTAGAAATGAATGACAGACATTAAGGGCTATGATAAAGATGTCTTCCACTGCGGTCAGTGTGACCAGAATAACGCAAATAACCGAGCGAGCTACAGTTACGCGCGTTATTAGGAAATGGCATTAAGTGTGGAGCCGTAAGAACCGCGGAGATGAATGTTGATAGTTTATTGGTAAAAAGAAATCGAAAAAATATTTTAATGCAATTGTTAAATAGAGTAGGTTGCTTTTAAAGTTAGATGGGACGTAGAATAGTAGTTTGCCGCTACATTTCATATTATTATTAATACAAGTTCAAGCAATTCGCTCCGGCTTCGCATTAGGGTACTTACAAGCGAAATTCTCACGATATTGAAAACAGTGTTAAAAATCGTGGCATGATTAAGATGAAGTTAGCGTGGAAACAAACGATAGAAAAAAGCTACCATACTTTATACGAGTACCTACTATTTAGGAGATTATTGTTGATTATTTAATATTTTTTAGTTAGCTTCTGCACCATGTAACAAGCCTTTTTGCCCTACTGCCGAATTCAAGGAGGGTAATGTTTTTCGAGTATGTATATAATATGTATGTATGTGGGTATGTATGTCTATATCTTTGACACGCTCTACAGACTTAATAGCGTACTGGATTTTAACACATGAGGTGTCATTAGATTCTTATTAATTGTGGCATAGGGTACATAATATATCAATGTAGCGTCTCAGTAAAAAAAAAATGGGTTTTTTCTTTTTACTTTGTTTAAAGCAGACGGATTGTTTTATTAATAGTTCATATAATATAATTATCTTTAACTTTAACACGCCCAAACGGCCTACGATGCATGCCGCTAATTTAATTCTAATGATTCAATTTATTAACTTTTTCTATGGCCATACAATAAAGACGCGTGCACATGATTGTTATATTACACATAAGTGTACAGTTAGTATAATAATGATACGGTGATGTAACTAAACGGTTGACGCATCAACTTTTCATTTTCAAACGATTTAGGGAAAGAAAGTTTTCTCACTTTTTTTAAATCATTAACCTTGACGTACTGCGTAAGTATGAAATAGGTAATAGTTGTAATAGTTTGTTGAGGAGAAACTGACAGACAGTTTATTTTATATAACTTTGGTGGTAAACAAGCATTCCATGCCCCCCCCTTTCCTCTTTCCTCACCGCTCTCAATCCTTTCACGTACCCCACTCACTCCCTTTACGGTAGGCAGCGGCTTCGCAGAGTCCCTGGCAATGCAGGAACAATGCTAGGGACTCTGAGTCAGTGAGTCGTCTATGAGCGACAGTGACCACTTCCCATCACGTGGGATGTTTGCTTATCTGCCACTGTCGGTAAAATAAAAAGCAATCTTCAAAGTTTAAAAATGGAAAAAGAGTGTGTTTGAAATTAAATGACCGTTTTAAAATTCAGCTGGACTTCAGACAATCCCCATTTATCCGGATGAGTTTATAAAATGTTTGTGCGCATCGAAAATTGTCTTTAGAAATTTAAACTCATCCGGATGAGTGAGGAATTAACCAGTTTGTGTCGAATAGTGTAACTGGTGTAAACTGGTGTAATTAAAGATTTTCCTTAATTATAATCGCGAAGCCAAACAAAGAGTATATAATAACTATGAGTGCTATATAATAACGAGGTTGTCATCATGACTTATGGTACAGGAAAACTTCGCAAGACAACCTGGTCTAATAAATCTGCCCAGAGCAAAGTAATCAATGCTCATGCCTTTTCTTAGAAGAGGTGTGAACAACGACAACAATATTTGTTAATAGTATATTAGCTGAACCTAGTTCTGACGCTACAAGAAAAGTTTATGAAATTATCGTATTTAGTATGATGTACGTTTCATTATGATATTTCATAAGCTCTTTTATTTTTATATCTATAATATAAAAATTAATCGCTGAATGTGTTGCTAAGCGCAAATCTCGAGAGCAGCTGAACTGATTTCGCTAATTCTTTTTTAATAATATTCCTTGAAATACGAGAATGGTTCTTACGGAGAGAAAAATTTTAAAAATTGCCGGTAAAAAAAATTAAAGAATCGACGGTTAGGCGGTACGAAGTTCTCCGGGTCAGCTAAAATATATAATTAACTAATTAGTTAATTATATATTTTAAATGATGTTATGTGTTTGGTACAATAGGAATGACATATTTATAAAATAAAAGTCCTTAAAAGCAAAATTTGTTTTAGGTAAGAATCTAACTCACGAAAAACCACTTAATAAAGATGTACGTACGGCTTAATACTCGTAAAACGTACGGTAAATTTAATAAGTACAGAGGATAGATCACCATAACCTAGCGCTGCCGGCAGCTCAATTACTTACTCGCTTGTCTTCCTTTTCCCCTTTCCTTCCTCAACCCCTTCTGCCTGCATGATCGTTAACGTCTTGGATGTATTTTCAAAGCATGGTTTCTCGACATTCTACCTTAGATATATTTAATAGTAGTCTTAGCCAATTCAAAAGTGAAATTAGACGTATTCCATGTATCAGCAGTTCCAATTCCGGTTAATAAAGGACATATAATATTTTTGTATTATCAAAACTAGGTAATTTAATATTTGGAGCATCTGTGCACACATACGTAGAGTTACAAACTAGCTTTCTATTTTATACATTTACTGTATTTCTTTATGTTTGTATCTTGTTTTGTGAGCAAATAAATCAATAAATAAAGCATTACTTCTCCGATGCTTAAAAAACACAGCCATCTATATAGTTAAGTACGCTTATTTGCTACCAAAGTTGTATAAAACTTCTACACGCAGATTTCATTTGCTCTGCGGAGTTTACTATTACAGCTTTAATTAAAGGGAGTAAACACCCATCCATAAAATGACCTCAATAAACATTATTTAACTTTAATAATCCTAAATAATAATGACGAATCATTAACAAGATCCATTGAAGACTATGGTTTATGTAATAAGTACAATAAAGCCACGAATTACCATCGCATTGTTATGGTGTCGCAACGGTGGGGCGCTTGTCCCATAGACGACCATTGTTTGTGGTTTCGCAACCTTGCTGCCACCACATAATTAACTTGCCGGGTTTGGGGTTCCGTTCGTAAATTAGTAAAACCTAAAATTAAGCCGAAAAATTTGTAGTCGTCTTTTCATGATTTGGAAGTTGAGTTTAGAAAGAAAGTAAATACATATTTGGTAAAGCAGAACACATAAGAAAGGCAATAATAAGAAAAGAAGAAAGAAATAAAAGGAAAAAACATCTAATGTACAAAAAACACAGGCTATTTGGTGTAAAAGTATAACTATACTTATTGTTCTGGGTGTTTCTATATATCTAGGTATAATATGTCTTTACTTAGGTAGCAACAAAAAGATTATCTATATTTTTAGTTTAGATGGCGCTGTGTGATTGCTCTGTTATTATTATTTAAAAAACCGAGTAAACATGTTACACGAAAATAAATGATAATAATAGCACTAGCCTGTTTTACTATCCCACTGCAGGGCAAAGGCTTGTTCTCATATAGAGAGGGTATGAACATTAATCACCACGCTTGCTCAAGGCGGATTGGCAATTTTAGACTTTTAAGTCCAGGTTTTCTCACGGTGTTTTACAAAAACAACACTCTTTATTTTTCCTCTAAAAAAATTAAGAGTTAATTCTTATTTGTTTATTTAATTAATTAATTAATTTTTGTAATAAATTGTACGATCAAAACCCATACGGAACCATTACATTAAATTCGGTAGGCAATAAATTAGTTACTGATTTTCATGTGTATGTCAACATTCAAGGAACACAAAAGAATTTTTGACTTCATCACGTTCGTTTGGAAAGTTTAAAAGTTACAACTAGATACTTTAAAGTTTGTTTTTAAACTTCTAGAGATAACAATTGGTACTGCAAATAACGTATGAAGTTTCAGAACCCCGGAAAAGAAATCGAGTAAATTTTCTTCCTCTTTTTTTATACAACTTTGGTGGCAAACAAGCATTTGATCCACCTGATGGTAAGTGGTAACCGTAATCTATAGACATGGCTGTGTTTTCCAAGCATCGCACAAGTAATAATGGTTAGAAAACACAACCAAGCCGTTGCCGACCACGGAGAAGGGAATGAGGAAGCAAAAGGGAAACTGAAGAGGATCGAAAGGGTATTTGAGCTGCCGGCGCTCTCACTCACCGAGCGAAACACATTAGCATGTGAACTAATAATCTTACGTCGATCTTCTATGAGAGGGTAGGTAGTACTGCCCCGGTCGATCCGGCACATTCATGCTGAAACCAGCGTTGATCTACTACCGTCTTCTTTTCTCTTTTCATTTATATCCCCCCTCCCCCCTCCTTTTCACCTTACATGTTCGACAACGACTTGGTTATGTTTTTTAACATTGTGTCTACCTCTACAAGGCTTACAGCCATGTGTCATACATAGCGGTTGTCACTAACAATCAAATTCCTTGCTAATTTACCATCGAATAAATAATAAATAATTATTTTTGCGTATGATAGCCCAGTTCCCGAGGAAGGTACCGTATTTTTAATAGCAGTGATAAACCTTCAGGATGCGTTTAGCCATCTTTGCTATATCATTTATACCTACATAACTAGCTTTCCGCGGTGCGGTTTCACACGCGTCTTTGCTTACTGCTCTGCTCCGGTCGCCAGTAGCGCAATGTTACATAATCCATAACCTTCTTCAGAAACTGGGCTATCATAAGCAAAAAGAATTACTTAAATCCGACTGGTAGTTCTAGAGATTAGCGCGTTCAAACATGTAAACAAACAAATTCTATATATAATCTCTTTCACTTTATATAATAGTATAGATATTAATGTATTTACATAACATGTTGCTTGTGTCCTGAACAGGAATAAGAGATTTAAAAGGAATACAACTGATGATGTCAATTCAGACATATACTTAATATTTCATAAGAAAATGTAAATATATGTGATTCCTCTCTGCCTATCCTTCCAAGGACTGCGTGATGCATTTTCTACCGTTAGTAGGAATCGCCGAAGGTTGTTAGAACAACACATTAAGTTATAAACGGTGCTCAAGTGTGCGTGACGACCTCAAAGCGATTTCACTCGGCCTAACTTGATCATTCACATTACCTAATTAAACGTTTAATGGCTAATCTAATGCTGAAATTCTACTAATATTATAAATGCGAAAGTTTGTATATGTATGTGTGTGTTTGTTACCACTCAGAGCCTAAACGGCTGGCAATAGGCGAACCGATTTCGATGAAAATGAGTATGCGTTGATTTGGTGCCGGAGACGGACATAGGATACTTTTTATCCCGAAATCAGTATGGTTCCCGAGGGATACAAAAGATATTTTAAGCGCGGGCGAAGCTGTAGTGCGCAATTAGTACTTTAATAATGTGTGTACTTACTATTATACTTAGAAATATGAAGTTTCTTAGGTATTCTGTTTATTTTCGAGTCAATCTTAACGGTCTTAAACTTTGAGGTTATTTTGCATCGCTCAATGAGGGGCTTTTGGAAAATTTTCGACACGTGTTGGCGCCACTTAGGTAAAAGGGAATTCACAAAAATTCAAAATTAAAATTAAAATTCATTGACTTGGTTGATTGAAAGCGCTTTGATAAGTGCCTGGACTTGATGCCTCAGTGCTGCCACCTCGTGGGCGCTATTTTAAAAATCCTCATTGAAACCTGGCAGTCTTTACCAACGTAATAAAATTAAAATTAGGTCATTGAAATGCTAATCTAATCTCAACAACACCTCAATAGATTTGGAACAATTTTCACTGTTGATTATTGCGTTATTTGTAGAAGGTTTTTCTATACAGGCGCCGAGCAGCAACGCAAAACTAAATCGGAAACATTGCAACTTTTGATACATATGCGAAAAGCAGGCGGGTCGCTCGCTAGTCATTAATAAACTGTTAAAACACACTCATTCAATTAATCACGTATACAAAACAATGAGCAAGTAATTAGAGCTCATTAAATGAATGCTTATAGAGTATGCAGAAAAGATAGGAACACTTTCCATTTCATAGTGTGAACAACCGACCGTGACGGTACGATTGCCGCTATTAGTTAGTAATAATTACTAGAATTAGCGGGAGTGAGCTAGGAATTTTACGGGTTTATTTTTTTATTTATTATTAAGGATGTCCAACAAAGACTGTACACAATTGTAATTTAGAGTAAATAGGACACAAACATATTTCAGTGTACTTAGAGTAAATAGGACACAAATATATTTCAGTGTACTTAGAGTAAATAGGACACAAATATATTTCAGTGTACTTAGAGTAAATAGGACACAAATATATTTCAGTGTACTTAGAGTAAATAGGACACAAATATATTTCAGTGTACTTAGAGTAAATAGGACACAAATATATTTCAGTGTACTTAGAGTAAATAGGACACAAATATATTTCAGTGTACTTAGAGTAAATAGGACACAAATATATTTCAGTGTACTTAGAGTAAATAGGACACAAATATATTTCAGTGTACTTAGAGTAAATAGGACACAAACATATTTCAGTGTACTCTTTCAATTAGAGGAGACCACATCATGCAAATATTGGTAACAATTAATATTTAATTAATTAATTAAATCTATGTGTGTCTTACATACAATATTATAACAACAAATTGAACGTAAAGACATATAATTATTAAATTTATTTATTATTATTCGCTTTATTTAATTATATACACACAAAATTACATTTTTAAATATATATAAAAAATAATAGAAATATACATTTAAAAATATAAAAATATGGAGACCCACCGATATCGGGTACAGGGACCAAGCTACCGGTGGTTAGGGCTCCAGAGATAGGAACCGCCTCACAATGCGGGCCGTATCAAGGAGCACAGCCTTTTGCATCAGGCCCACGATCCAGCCACCTAACGCGAGCCTCGCGAGATGTTGATGGAGGCTCTTAGTAATCAGTCCATTAACTGATGTGACTATCGGAACAATGATCGCCGAATCCACATCCCACATGTCGACAACCTCGCGAGCCAAATCCAAATACTTTATCTGTTTATCTTTTTCTGCTTTCACGAGATTGTCATCATGTGGAATGGTGATATCGATGATCATTGCAAGGCGCTCTAATCGATCGATCACCACTATATCAGGTTTATTGGCAACAATAGTCCTATCAGTGATGATAGATCGATCCCAGTATATTGTGGCACGACCATTTGCGAGAACTGGGTCGGGCACATATCTGTAGTACGGCACCTCAGAGACTACAAGCTTGTACTTCAGAGCAAGTTGCTGGTGGACGATCCTAGCCACTTGGTTATTTGGTTATTTTAAAGTTGAAGTTCCAAATAGACTTTGGATATTGACCGTTGGGTTCTTTTATGCTATATTTTTGTTATAGGTCCAATTTCCCCCTTTTCCTTTTCCTCTCTTCCTCATTCCCTTCACCTATCTCACTCTCTTCACGGTAGTCAGCGGCTTCGCAGAGTCCCTGGTATTGCAGAAGTCCATAAGCGACCAGTTACTATTACCATTGGCTGATCTGCGACTGTCGAGACAAAAAAAATTAAAACCATAAAACAAATAATAATAAAGCGATTTTGCTAATAACTCACTTTATGCTAATGCGTGCATGCAAATAGCAAGCATTGGAATGTAAAACAAAGTAACGAAAGCTGATCGAGGTATGCAATTAGAATACTTACGTAGTTGTAGTTCCTCAGAATTCTTCAATAGCCACTGGGAATTCCCCGGAGGAACACAAATATTTCCTGTTTAAAGGTTAAATATTTTGTTTTATTATTTTCATTTTGTGAGTGTTTTGTATAGTGCTCTAAGATTTTTGTCGATTTCATCAGAAAATATAATAATTGACATAATAAGATAATTGTGTGGTTCTTCTAGGACCGGAATAACTCTCTTCTAGTAATTAAACACTCCTTTATTTTGCAGATATAACATTTTTTTTTGTTATTTTTCCTAGTTCAAATTTATATTTCAAATTAGACGATAGCTGCTGAAAAAAAACTCACTATCGCGGGGTAGCACTGACTTCAAACAGAAAACTAAAAAGTAGAATATTTGTCTGGAATGGCATCATCAGATCCTGCTTTCCTTATCATAGTACCACCCTTGAGATATCTCTTTTCTAACAAAAAAGAATCATTATAATCGGTTCATAAACGAGGAAGTTTTCGAACACACATAAAAAAAATATTTATATACCTGTACGGTCGAATAAAAAACTCTCCTCCTTTTTTAGTCGTTTAAATAATAATTAACGGTCACAAAGTAAATAAAAGCTCGGAACAAATACTCATGAATGACATTTTTTATTCTTTATCTTACGCAGTAAAATTGATAATAATTCAGACTAATAATTATTATGGCCTCCTTTATTATTAGCATTTTAAAAGGCACTATTACGTACTTGCCTGCTTTTAAGCCTAACACGTTTACCTTCAAGACGCCCAAACCAGTAGACCATTTACTTACTACACCATTTACTTAGATATAATGTCAGAATACGTTTTCGCAATTCTTTGGTCAATTTATTATTTTTTTGCATTAAATGTCTCAACAAAGGTTAAATTCGGTGGACAAACTGGCCCGTAGGTCAACGAAGGGATTTGTCATGTTTGCGACATCTTTGTGGCTGTAGCTTACGACAGTGGATCAAGTGTCGTTTGTTTGTATTACTTACTTAAATATTTGGTAAGAAAATATTGTAAACAAAAAGTTATAAGCCTGAAATCGCCAATCGGATTGGAGCAAGCGTGGTGATCAATGCGATGCTAGTGTAAGTAGAAATTTATTCTGCAGTGTGGATATAATAAGCTAAGACGAGTGCAAACTTGACTATAATAATACCAGCCTATTTACTGTCCCACTGCAGGTAAATACCTCTTCACATATAGAGAAGGCATGAGCATTAATCACCACGCTTGCTCAAGGCGGATTGACAATTTCAGACTTTTAAGTCCAGGTTTGCTTACATTGTTTCCCTTCACTGTCAGTTACAAATGTCTAAGATAAACTTAGAAAGTACATATGATTTGAAAAGTCACATTGGTACTTGCCCGGATTCGAACTCACTACCTCGTGTTTACGAAGCGTGTGCTTTCGTGTGCCTATCCAATGGGCTTTATTATTGAAATTCTTATTATCATAGGTAACATTCAATAATTCTCTCTGCTATGCTCTGAACCTGATCTCCAAACCTAAAATCTAGTGTTTTCTCGGTATTATTTAACAGGTAAACACTGAGTTTTATAGACTTGTAATAATTTCCAGTATATATCTCCATCGAAGTGACTTTGAGCCTTTTTAGAAGAGGCATAAAATTAATAATAATCATACACACATAACTTAACGCCTGTCTTATTAATGGGGTAAGCAGAGACTATTAAACGTCATTGTCTGCGATCCAAACATACATCCTTTGCCTTTTCAACATTCATTAATCTTTTCATACACACACGCCGGTAATAATTAATGATAAATCAATAATAATTTATTTAATAATAATATAATAATAATAATATTCTACCACATTCACACAGCGCCATATAGCCCCAAATTAAGCAATTATATTTGCTTGTGTTATGGGTACTAAACAACTGATATACTACTTATGTATATTTTTTTTTTTTTTTGTAAATACATACATATTATAGATAAATTACACCCAGACACAGAACAAACAATAATGCTCATCACACAAAGGTTTGTCCTGGGTGGGAATCGAACCCACGACCTCCGGCTTAGCAGTCAGGGTCACTAACCACTAGACCAACAGGCCAGCCATTTGACATAAAAAGTAAAATCAAATTAGCAACCACGTCTCCAGTTATAAAAATGAAGACATGCTATAAAAATAAGAGTTACCAACTATTGTAGGCTGTTCTTATAAAAGCTGAACCTTCACACGGCTTGTCATAGTATTATATACTACATCGTTAATTCTACTTATCATTAAATACTTGTTTTACCTGATTGGTTTAATATCGAGAATATAATCATTACTAAGCTTGAGTCCCGTCTAGCCTGGGATATGTTAATTTAAAATAGTAGGAAAATCGATGATTACGTATAGATTACTTGAAAAATTATTTTAACTGTATATATTTTAATATGAAGTTTTCTCTAACCAGTCTAAAATCTTATGATGTGTAGAGATTTGGGTGATTTCTCGGTATTTTTGTGCAATATTTAACCAACATAAACATGCTTATCTATATATATAAAAATGAATCCCTATTTCCCTTGGTCATGGCATCACGCGTGAACGGCTAGATCAATTTCGTTAATTTTTTTTTGTTGTGTTTGTTATTGTCAGGAGAAGGTTCTTATGAAAGAAAAACTAAGAAAATTGCGCGGTGATTTAAAAAGTTTAAGAATACTTAACCACCATATTAAATTTAAACCGCGTAACCGATTTCGGTGAAAATTGGTATGTAGATAGATTTGGTTTCGGGACATAGGCTACTTTTTATTCTGAAAATCACTCTGATTCCCGAGTTACATTATTTAAACACATAGCAATTTTCTCGCGGGCGAAGCCGCAGGGCGCAACTAGTACCTTATAAAAAAATCTTGATGTACGTCTAGAAATAACCAGTTACATCATGGAATTTTATAGCAAAAAGGACTGTGATACAAGTTTATGTCGCTCAGTTAAAAACTGGAACTCTAGCAGCTCATATTTTCGTCCAATATTGATCCTGGGTCTTTTCACTCGACGAAATCTACCTAATAGTATAAGCTAATACTTTACTCGTAATTCTGTAATACCCAAAACTTAGTGAATAAATAAATGATTGATTGATTGATTGAATGAGACTTCTATTTTCACTAGTTCAGTTGATATGATGGTTGGTTGGTTGGTTGGTTCGATTCCCACCCAGGACAAACCTTTGTGTGATGAGCATGATTGTTTGTTCTGTGTCTGGGTGTAATTTATCTATAATATGTATGTATTTACAAAAAAAAAATGTATATAAGTAGTATATCAGTTGTTTAGTACCCATAACACAAGCAAATATAATTGCTTAATTTGGGGCTAGATGGCGCTGTGTGAATGTGGTAGAATATTATTATTATTATTATTATTATTATTATTATTATTATTTTGTTTTTTGTTTTTATTTTTCTCGGCTAGCCGGTAAAACTGATGGCACGGGCCTAAGCCAAGTGTACATCAGTATCACTAATGGTTTGTGTAGGGTTAATGGGTATATCGTGTGGTGTTGGTGTGTTGTGTATGGGTGTGTTGTCGGCTGTGCACTGTAAAAATTTTCTAACTAATCTACACGTGTTCAGTATTACTGCTTTTTGTAGAAGGTGGTAGGTTTTAGGTGGAATGTTGAGAGTTTTGAGAGATTGGTGTAACTGTTTAGGTATAACTCCTGTTGCAGAGAGAACTATGGGAACGATTACTACTTTTTCAAGGTGCCAAAGTCGACTAATTTCATCTTTTAATTCTATGTATTTAGTTAATTTTTCTGCTATTGTTGTTTGAAGATTGTGTGTGTTTGGTACAGCAATATCTATAAGGTATCCGGTTTTATTTGTTTTGTTTACTAATGTAATGTCTGGTCTATTGTAATGAATTGTTCGATCTGTGAGGACGGCACGGTCAAAGTAAAGTTTTGTAGTGTGGTTCTCTAGAATAGTCTCTGGGTTATATTTATAATATGGTGGTGTAGGTGTGTCAATAAGTTTGAACTGTTGTGCAAGTTTTTGATGTATAACTTTAGCAACCTGGTCATGTCGATGTTTGTAATCGGTTTGGGCTATTGATTTGCATGCGCCTGTAATGTGCTGTATTGTTTCTGATGAACTATTACATTTTCTGCAGATATCTGTTGGTAAATTTTTAATAATATATTTTCTGTAGTTTTTGGTTTCAATAACTTGGTCTTGTATTGCTATCATAAAACCCTCAGTCTCTGGAAAAAGTTCACCTCGGTTTAGCCACGCGTTCGACGCCTCTTTGTCGACATTTAGGTTGCATAAATCTTGGCGATGTCTTCCATGTAGAGACTTTTGATTCCATTCGGTTAACTTAGTTTTATCATCTACAAGCGTTTCATTTTTCTGTTGTGTAGTATCTTTAAGGTTAAGTGGAGTGAGCTTATAATCGTTTTGTACTATTGATTTATGTAGTGTAGATGATTCAGTTTTGGTGTAGAAATATTGTCTAAGTGTAGTGATTTGCTTATTGTGTAGGTTTACAATGTCGATGAGTCCTCGACCTCCTTCTATTCTAGGCAGTGTCAATCTTTGCAAACATGATCTAGGGTGGTTTTTACGAAATTTTGTCATAGCTGTGTTAATTTTCCTTTGTAGTTGTTTAAGCTCGGTCTTGGTCCAGTTGATTACTCCAAAAGAATAAGTGAGTAGAGGAATGACAAAGGTGTTGATTGCTTTTATAGTGTTCCGTGAGTTGAGTTGTGTTTTTAAGATTGTGTTTAGTCTATGTTGAAATTGTTGTGTCAGCTGCAGTTTAGTTTCTTTGTGGTGTATTTGTAGGGACTGGTTATATCCTAAATATTTGTAGGCGTCTTGCTCATCTAGTGATTTTATATGTGCTCCTGTATCTAATGTATAATCATGTTTATAGTTCTGCCCTGCTTTAATTGAATTTATTTTGCATTTGTCTATACCAAATTCCATTTTTATATCGTTTGTAAATTGTTCTGTTATGGTAGCTAGTTCATACAATTGAGTTTCAGTTTTTGCGTATAGTTTTATGTCATCCATATAAAGAAGGTGATTTAACATGTTTTGGGTGTTGCTGTCCGTAATTTTTAAAGGGTATCCTATTAAAGTTGAATTAAGTATTTCAGAAAGAGGATTTAAAGCAAGACAAAACCATAGTGGGCTAAGGGTATCTCCTTGAAAAATACCTCTTTGTATTTCAATCGCATTTGTTTCTATTGTTAGGGACGGAGTAGAGAGTGTGAGTATGGTAGACCATTTGGTCATAACGGCTTTCAAAAAATTAACAATTAACGGATGAATTTTGTAAATTTCGAGAACTTTAACTAACCAAGAATGAGGAACAGAATCGTAAGCTTTTTTGTAGTCGATATACATACTGAAAAGGTCTGATCGCTCTCGCTGGACTTGTTTAAGAATAACAGAGTCGATAATTAATTGTTCTTTACATCCTTGACTAAATTTTCTGCATCCTTTTTGTTGTTCTGCTAATATATTATTGGTATTAATATGCTCATAAATTAAAGCTGAAATGCAAGCTGTTATGATTTTGTATAGAGTTTGTAAGCAAGTAATAGGTCTGTATTTAGCCGGGTTTGATAAGTCATTACTGTCTTTTGAAATCATGTATGTTCTGCCTAGTGTTAAGTATGTGGGTACTTTGGTGGGGTCTTGGATAAATAAATTTATATAATTGTGCAAGTAACTGTGTACAGATGTGAACTTTTTATACCAATAACTATGAATATAGTCTGAACCGGGTGATTTCCAATTGTGTAACTTTCGCAGTACTTCTAGAAAAGTTTTTACAGGAACATGCTCATATGTCATTGTGTGTATGTGTGAGTCAGTGTTTGAGGTTTGTGTATGTATCCAGTCAGCATCATCGTTGTGTTCAATGGGGTCTGTCCATATCCCTGCCCAGAAATTTTGTAATGTATCTGCTGTGGGGATGTTATGAACATCGTCATTCGTACTATTTCTCGGTGTGTTGGTGGTTGCTTGTTTGATGTTACGGTAGAAAAGTTTCTCATTTCGAGTGAATTGTATGTTTTGCTGTTTCCTTAATGTGCACGCCTTATATCTTTGTAATCTACCTGTTGTAACTGCAAGTTTTTGTTTCAGAGTGTCTAGTGTGTGTGTAATTTGTGTGTTTGGTTCTTCATGTACAGTATGACTTTTATATTGTTCTATAATCTTGTAAGCATGTCTAACTACATTTTTACTTCTGTTGCCATTACAAAATTGTGTGAGTCTGCCTATCTTTGTTCTTAGGTCTTCCAGTTTATTTTCTAATCGCTGTTGCCATTTTGGTTTATATTCTTTTATTGTTTGTTGTAGGGTTTCTCTGTTTTGAAGTGTTAACCTTGCTCCATTAACTTTAGCAGCGGTCCAAGCCGCACAATATATGACAGTTTGTAATGTATTAAAATTTGTGTATACATCAGTATTTTCAGGAAGAATTATTGTGTTTAAGTAATTAACAATGCTCGCAAGTTTTTTTGATGATTTTTGTTTGGGTATGTAGGTTCTATTTGTAGGTTCCGAATCTTTATAAAACTGTAATGCCTGTTGGAAAGTTTCATCTATCTGTGGTAGTCTTTCTAAGTTTACATTAGGATTTTGACCTAATTCTTGCCTATTATTTATGTTTAACGAGGTCTCAAAATTTTCATTGTTATATTCAATAATATTTAAATCGGTGTTAGAATCAATGTTGATAGTATTACCTAGATTGTTATTGCTTATTCCTAGTTCTACTATTACTTCTTCTTTTATTGCATTTAACCTGTCTTTACTAATATACCTGTTATTAATTATTACTCTCCTCTGATCTGCTATTCGTTGTTCACTTAAATGATTTAGGAAAGGAAATTTACTAATAAAATCTGCATGTAGTAGTGGTCTATAAGCTGTTTCATTAGTACCTAAGTTTGTTATTCGGTAGTACGACCGTATTATTGCTTCATTTTGTTCAGTCGTCCATTTTATTCGGGTTTGTTTTGTATTTTGTGTTTTTTGTGTTTCAGGTGTGTTATGGTGAGTTTGTGTCGGGTTACCAGTTGTCAGAACTCGTTCAGAATCGTTGTGCATTTGCTGTGAATAGGAGCTTAATTGTAACTGGCTTAATTCTGTCTTAATTTCGTTATATATCTGGTCTATTGTATCCTGCGGCAACAATTTATTGCGAACGATTGCTCTACGTTGATCTCCTATTCTTTGTCTGCTTACTTGCATATGGGGAAATTTTTCTATGAATTTAGTGTGTAGAGGTTCGAGATAATTTTTTGTATCCGTGTCAAGTGTAGTTAATTGAAGGTAAGTACGCATTATGAACTTATTCATTTCAGGTGTCCATCGTCTGCGCATCGAAGAATTGTTGTCCAAGGTGGGTGCAAATTGTGAGTCTAAATTGACACTTTGCACAACACTGTTAGACGTACTAGTGGACAAGGTAGATGTTCTTCTTGTCATATAGGAAGGGCGAGTAGAAGGAATCGATGAAAACAACGAACTACTATCCTCGCCTAAGTAGTCAGCTGTAACATGTTTGTCGATGGGAGCCCGCCGCCTGTTCAACTCCGCATCGCTGATGGTTCGCATGCTGAGACACTCAGCATCAGCTCCAAGTGTGCCCCGGCGACCCCCGGGCAGCGACCGTAAATTATATACTTTTTTACTCATCTCCATAAAGGGTTTACCTTTCCTTGTTAGCCGCGTAAGTTTTATAAGTACGCGTGTCCGCCCCCCACGTGAGTCTGATGTTCGATTCGGACGTAAGGTAGGATTTTAGGGGGCTTATTATTATTATTATTATATAGTTCAGTGAGTAAAACGCATGCCATATTCTGTTTGAAAAATACTACAATTACAGTAAATTTTTAAGTGTCATTTTTGCACGCGTTTTTCTATATACTATATCTAAGTAGTAAGTGTAAATTCGTTGTTTTTTCTTTTGTATCTTTTTTTTCAAGCTATGCAACGGATTTAGATACGATTTTCACAACTTTCACTATCTTTCGGCAAATTTCTTATGTAAAGTGTACATATATTATTAGAAAAGTCAAGAGTTTTAATTATATGTAATCATGTCCTAAAAACGTATTAAACTACGTGCGAAACCGAGGCAGATCGCTAGTTACTACATAATCGATTTCGTGATGACTTTACACTGTGTAATAAGCACAATAGTTACATTACTATATGTAACACATACACATCTAAACTAATCAAAATTGCTTGGTCATGCATGAAACACGTAAGCTTTCACCGTTATGTATTCTGTTGGCACTAAAAAGTACCATTCGATATAATATGGAACGTGATCAAGTGTCACTTTAACGTACACAGTACTTATACTGTTATATAGGTTTTCTTACATACACTTTGGTGCAGTGGTATGGTAGGTATAGTACCTACTCAGACCACTTGAAGGAGGTTGTTGTTTATTGTTCTGTATTATAGTATGATGTGCTGAAGTCTATGGTTTTATAGTTTTTTTTTGTTTATTCAACATAGAGCGGTAACGCGTCATAAGTGTTTCTTCATAAATCAGAGCTATTTTTTTAAAATATGCTCTGTTCAAATGCTAGAATTAGGTGAAAGCTGTATATAGAATAAGAAATCATTGCGTTTACAGTTCTATTTATATGCAAATAAAACATTTGAAAATTAAGTTGCGTTATTTTCATAGTAAAATAACTGTGAGCATTATGGTTACTTACTTTTTAAACAGCTTGTACCTAATTCTAGCATTTGTACAGAACATATTTTTTACATAAAGCTCCGATTAAATGATAAAAATTGAAAACCACGAAATATGTAACTAAATTGCGACGTTGGCACTTATGACGCGTAAACCCCTCCTAAGAAAAAATTAAGCCATGTAGGGACAAGGACATAAGAGAAGAAAAAGGAGTAGGACTAGTGGGTAATTGTAGTAAATGTCTTTTGTTTTTCACCTATTTAAAGTTTAATATATCAAGCAACAGAAATAGTTAAAACACAGACCGCCCCAAATTGCTTGACCTGCCGCAAACACTACGTTCTACACCACCAATACTCAACATACACTGGTAATATCTACCTAATTTCAAACAGACGTAAGTGAATATAGGCATATTTGAAGTTAAATTACTGAGGCGAGGTAGCCCAGTTCTGTTATCACATCGAGTTAGTTAACCAAAGGGACCGTTATTCGAAACTTGCGAAGAAGTAGGACAATGCGATGTGATAAATATTGGATAGGGCAGTTTTCATCAGTGTACTATATAGTATAAGTTTTCCTTATGTAAGAGTAAATTTCCGGATATAATAATAATAGTAATAATATATAATATAATAATAATATCATACAAAATACACACAATGCCATCTACAACCAAAGTAAGTATATTATATTAAAGCTGTTTTATAAATGCGGATATACATACTTAAATACTTTTATTTTGTAAATACATACATATTATACACATAGAAATACTTAGACCAATGCAAATAGACATGTTCATGCACACAAATATTATTTGCATGACAGAAATATGCGTGGCAGTCCGTACACAATTTCACCGAACCACATAGGGAGTTAAAAATATTTATGTTAATAAGATAGAAAGCAACAATTTATTGTTCCTCAGAATACTTAACTATAATTTAAACTAAGTGACAGAATTTCGACGATTGAAATCTTTGAACTGTATTTTTTTTTAATAGATATAAGTAGTGTAACTACAGACGGGACAAACTGGTCCCAAATAGCAGTAAATCTATTTGAAAGTACTAAAGGGATTTTTGCCATGCAGTAAGACAAAACAGGTTAAGATAAAAAGTATAACTAGATAATTTATATATTAACAGTAATGCGATTTGTCATTATCCAAGCTCGAAAGTGCTCGACACAATCGCAAACGTAGATTGTTTTAATAGAGCGTTTATATCTACTTGAAAATACGTAATATCTGCACCTCTAGTATAAACTTAACTTATGTACAAATACCACATCCACGGTCGCGTATATTTTCATAGATACTGATACTACCATACCTCGGGCTGAGATCCTAAACAGGTTCGCCCGATGCCTCTCCATTATTTGATTAAACTTACGCAACTGAAAACTAGCCGATACCGAATTACGCTTGCGTTTAACTACACAAATATTACTTAGATAGTAGGTATACAATATTATTATAGATTATGTTTGTTTTTATACAGAGTATGTACAAAAACGGTACACCTTTTGAAATGGGAAATCGAAAATGCTTCATAGATCAACATTTTTACAAGTTATAAACAAAGTTAAAACTTTGAGCAATATTTGTCATATTTTAGTATAAAAGTAGTTGCGTGTAAAGTAAAAATTGAAATCGTTTAAAGATTTTAAACGATACATATATTTTTTTTATTTTTATTTTTTATTTTCATTTAATTTCATATTTTTTTTAAGTCCAGGTTTATCACGATTTTTTTTGTTCAACGCACTTAAGTCAGCTATGTCTAAAATAAAAAGTACACTGTCCATAACTCTTTCATGGACACATAATCTACTGTCTACTATAGTACTATAGGCATAATAGATGTAATAAATATTGTCATCACGGTCTTATCTGTTTTACAGTCCCGAAAAGTGTTAAGGCTATTTATTTATTTTACTCCCTATAATGATTTATTTCCAACAGTCTTCAGATAAATGAGTTTATCATTTCCACTACACATTTAAACAATATAGTTATTAATAATACTAATAGTCGTTGTAACATGTCAGTTATAATTATTCATTAGCATATAATGGTGACAGCTTTAAGTATGTCGCAGTTTCATAATTGAATGTAGCTATCAGTTTAGCTCCTTCATTAGGATCGGTATGTTAAACATCTTACAATGGTAGATTGTTCAGTAAACAAGTACCGCACTAGGACACAAGCCGTGTGTCGGGGAACTTTAGAAGCATAGAGGGGTATAAAAGAAACTTCCTTGCACGTACCATATGGTTATACTAAACTTCCCATTAAGGTTACCTGAGAGATTACAACATTAAGTACTTTAAAAAAAGGTTTTACCAGGATTGGCAGAGCACGTTATACGCGCTCTGCCAATCCTGGTAAAACCTTTCAAGTCTATAATACCCTCAAAACCCTCAAAGTCTAAAATAGGCTACTGCAACTGTATATTATCAAGGGGGCCAAGACTCGTCGGACTAAGAGCGCCGGAGGCCCAGTTTTCCCTCCTTCCTTTTTTCTCACCTCCCTCAATTCCTTCACCTAGTCCACTCCCTTCACGGAATCCCTGGCATTGCAAGAGCAATGAGACTAGCTCGTCCATGAGCGACAGTTACCACTTACCATCACGTAAACTGTTTGCACGTCTGCCTCAAACGTGCCACGGTCGGCATTATAAAAAAAAATCGAGAAAAGAACACAAACTACTCAAGTGCGTATAGATATAGCTATACTTTTATATAAAGCAGAAGAGTTTGGTTGTTTGAACGTCCTAATCTTTGGAATAACCTGTCGGATTTAAATAATTGTTTTTGCGTATGATAGCCCAGGTCTCGAGGAAGGTTATAGGCTACGTAACATCACGCTATTGGCGAGGGGAGCAGAGCAGTAAGCAAAGACGCGAGTGAAATCGTGCCGCGGAAAGCTAGTAGATTTAATACGACGGAATCACATAAGACTTAAGCCCGTGTGTGCGTGTCGAATCAGGACAACCTTGAATCGGCTACAGCTTATTTACATTTTATGCCTTTTACATGGTTCTTTGTTATAGCAGACGCGTTTAGCTAATTTTCTGTCATTGTTTAAAAGGCTGGAACTACGGTTATTTAATAAATGAAGATGCTAAACATGGCTTTGTTAGGGTAAAGAGAGTTCACACAAAAGAGTGGCTACGTCGTAATTTAGTGACATAATTTCGTGGTTTTTAATTTTTATCATTTATTCGGAGCTATATTTTATAAATGTTTTCAGAAAACTTTTTAGAATTACGTTAAAGTTGTATAAAAAGTAAGTAACCATAACCATCATTTGTTTTGGAATACTTCTTATTTTTTTTTTAATTGGGGTTGATTTAGAGGGACGGAATTAGGGATGAAATATTATATGGAAAGATAGAGGGTAGAGGTAGAGGGAGGGGGAGGGAGGTAATAAGCGGAATGGGAGGAGTAGGGAAGAAGGGAGAGAGGAATAGGGGAAAGTAGTGAAAAGTTTACGGAGGATATCTGTAGGTAGGTGAAAGAGGGTTTGTAGCAAAGACGATAGATCCACTTGACTGCTAATACAGCGTACAAACGCTCGCCAAACATAAGGCATTTAGCGCTTATAACAAACCGCGACAGAGTTTACTCATTTAGTTCCGACATTCCGACCAAGTGTCAGATCTGTGCGCACATGTCAATACGCTACATTCTTAATTTTTTTACGAAAATGCCTTCCTGCTCTGATAAATGGTGTGGAAAATCCACTAAAATATCAAGTTATAACAAGGATGGTATAACTTTTCACCGGTAAAGTACGATTTTAGTTGAGTTATGATAAATATTTATTGTGATTGCAGGGCTCAAGTGATATTGGTTGTTTGACGTAAATACGTCACCATCACAGTTTGTCTCTCTTTCTCGCGCGAGACGATTGTCAATAGTTCCGTCTCTTTTTGTTTTTTTCTGTCACAGTAGCGCGGAAATAAAGTTGATATCGATAATTACTATTCATGATTCGGTTAACATTATTAATTAAAGATATTTTAAAATTAATTAATTATTTTAACATCTTAGTTTTTCGAAGAGCCCAGAAATAAAAGAAAAATGGATAAATGCTGTTAACAGGCAAAATTGGTACCCTAACAAATACAGCGTTATTTGTTCAAGGAATTTCACATTTGACATATTTGATTCTTTTGAAAATTTAAAAAACCGACGGCGTTTATTTAGTTCAGCAACGCCGACAATGTTTTCACCTGTTTTAGTACGCTTATAATTTACTTGATTATAAAATATTTAAAATTAATGTGAAAATAATAATTTTATTTTTGTCGTAATACGTAATTTTTGAAACTCTTATTAATAATAGCATTCTTAAATACTGTAATAAGAGGCTATAACCACGGTAATACTATCTATACAGTATTGTAACACGGGCAAATTTTTAAAAATAAATGCCTACACCCGCGCGGTACGTAAACATGCGATAGGGCGCCTCCAGCACTTTAATTACATTTGCCTACTTTGTTTTTCCATTTATTTTGTGATTGTAAATATACTATTTTATATAAACAAACTAAATACTCTGTGAATTGAATAGAAAGTGTTCAATAAAAATGCGTGTTGTTTTTTGACTGGAATTACAAAATTAATTTTTCTAGTATTATTTATACACACAGTACAATCAACAACTATTACTAATAATAAAATACCACGTATTTACTTGGTATTATACAAACTAAGAAAAAAAATACACACGCCCCGAGGTTTTAACACAAGCGTACCTATCGTATCATGATTCATAAACCGCTTATAACTACCTATTTCACTCGTGTCAATCACTTTCCTTTACTCTATTCACTTTATTTATTAATCCAGACATCTTTTTTTTCGAGAGATAAAAGGAAATATTTATCCATTAAAAAGACATACATTATGTACCTACCTACTAGTAAGTAAAATTATTTTATAGTCTTACCTTTCATTTATTGAAGACATTAAATCAATTGTAAAGATAAATGCAAATAAAATATTTATTTATTTATTATACTCATCAATTATGAATAACTTTTATAAATTCTACAATAAACTATTTACATACAAAAAATACCTATAATGTAAATTTATTAGTAAGACACAATAACCTCTTTCTATATTGTTTTCATATAGTTAAAATAATGCTGACATCCATGTATTCGGACATAGAATAAAAATTACTTTATCGATAACGATTTATTTTGGCACAATTATGTGGTACAACACTTAGTGAACTATGGGGCGGTGCAATATGATTGACATTTGTGCATTAACCAATCACTGTCGCGATAATTTCTTCGTCCCCCGACCCGCAGTGGTGAGTCCGCGTGTTTACTAGAAATCATATCATCGTCACTCAAGTGGTTATATACTCATTGGTTTGTAGAATGGGAGATTAGAAATATCTATCTATACATATAATAAAAATGTAACCGATCGCTGTCTGTACATGGAAGATATATGAGAAAAAATACTATTAGGACCTATATCAACGCAAATAGAACCCAAAACAATGATTGTTACAATTTTTGTCTGTTTGTCTGTTTGTCTGTGCGTTTGTTCACGCTAATCTCAGAAACGGCTTATCCGATTTAAATATGGTTTTCACTAATATATTGTGGTAAGCTTCACTTGCCATTTAGTGTTTGTTTCATGTCAATCGGTTCATAAATAAAAAAGTTATGCCAATTTAAAGAATCACATCAAACATTCGTTAATTTACTACGAAATCTTATAGAAGCAGAGATTTTGACAGGTTACGGAATAGCTGATAGTGTTTTTATTCCTCGGATTCCTATCATTCTAAACAATCTTTCGTTTAGTTTTAAACGAGTCCAGTTTCCAGTGAGCCTATGTTTTTCGATAACTAATTAATAAAGCCCAAGGTAAGACACTAAAAGTTGTGGGTGTGGATCTAAGTATTAGCTGTTTTTCGCACGGTCAGCTTTATTTGGCTCTATCACGTGTTAGCATTCCTAGCAGCCTGTATGCTTTGATCCCTGATGGCTATACGTCTAATCCATACATCATACATATTATAAAATGCTTTGTCCTGACTGACTGACTGACTGACTGACAGACAACGTACAGCCTAAACCGCTGGTCGTAGCGACTTGAAATTTGGAGGGTGTGTTTGTATTAATGTCTAGAACCCTCTCTTAGTACACTAAGAGAGGGTTTTTAAAAATTCAACCCTTAAGTATATGAAAAGGGATGAAAACGATTGCATGAAACGTCTTCATTTTTTAACTTACAGCTTAGAAATTTTGTTTTGGAAAAAAATTATTTAAATAAAAAATACTCTCATATTTTTTTTTAACTGGGGTGGATTTATATGGGTGAAATAAGGGATGAAATATTGTATGGAAAGATCTTTGCTTTTGAAGTTGGCGACTTGAATATTGGAGGGAGGGGGAAGGGTGGGGGAGGAAGAGAAAAGGAAGGAAGAAGTGAGGAGAAAGTGCGGGGGTAGTGAGGGGGAAGTCAGGGCAAAGGGAGGGGAAAGTCAGGGGGAAATCGACTGCCTCTGTATTTCGGTGGTGCTGTGTATGGACTGCCACGCAGAGGTTGCGGGTTCGATTCCCGCTCAGTGCAAATGTTTGTAGCATGAACATGTCTATTTGCATTGGTCTGGGTGTTTCTATGTATAATATGTATGTATTTACAAAAATAAAAGTATTTAAGTATGTTTATCCGTATTCTAGAACCCATAATACAAGCATATAATATGCTTACTTTGGGACTAGCAAGCGTTGTGTAAAAAAAAAAAAAAAGAAATAGGGAACTCAGGGGGATGTGAGGAGGCAGCAAGTGAGGGGCAAGTGAAGGGCAAGTGAGAGGTAAGTGAGGGGAAAGTGAGGGAGACGTAAGGGAAAGTGAGGGAAGTGAGGAGTCAGTGAGTGGTAAGTGAGGGGTGAGTGAGTGGGAAGTGAGGGAAACTGAGGAAAAGTGTGGGGAAAGTAAGGGGGATGGGAGGGGAAGGGAGGGGAAGAAGGAAAGGGGGAGAGGAAATAAGGGGAAGGGGAAAGTTATTGTAGTGAAAATTTGCCTTTGTGTATTGTATATTGTTTTACGGGGGATATCTTTAGGTTAGAAAGTGAGATTAGTAATCTAGAATCTAGAAAGAAAATAGTATGCAAAACAGTATTTAAACAATATATAAATGTCCATTGGAGAAACTATATTCATGCGAGCGAAGCCGCGGGCAGAAGCTATACATATATATAAAAACGAAAGGTCACTCACTCACTCACTCATCACGAAATCTCAGAAACTACAAGTGCTAGGAGTTTCAACCTTTGGAAATAGGTGCTCTCAAAGACGAGATTTTGCGAAATTCATTTCCCTGGAGTATAAAGGGGAACAAAATATGTATAAAGCTTCTATAGTTTTTAAACGGGAGTTTTGATAATACGATTTCCAAACTAGGAACTATTCTTATTAAGTGGGAAAATAGGAGTGGCAAGTTTCGTTAAATATCGCAAAATTTCGTCTGTTTTAGTGGTAGCGGGTGAATAGATTTAAATCGGATTCGCCTTAGAGACGGATTATACTGATATTTATTACTAATACAATGTACGATTGCCGATTGATAAGAAATATTCTCATACAGGCACACATCTGAATTTTCACGCGAACGAAGTCGCGGGCAACAGCTAGTCTATTTATATGAAAATAAATCCCTATTTCCCTTGGTCACGGCATCAGGCGTGAACGACTGGACCGATTCCGTCAATTCTTTTTTGTTGTGTTTGTTATTGTCAGGAGAAGGTTAAAAAATTGGATAATAATTAGGACAGGATAACGTCTGTCGGGTCCGCTAGTTTGCATATAAATGAAACTGTATTATTATTTCCAGCGGGGACGCCGGCAGCCGGATGGACGATCCACCCGCATTACTTGCGGGCCACTTCGTCCATTTCCCCAGTTCTCCCCTTGGGGAGGGTGTGGTTGATCCAGCCTTTTCACGGCACCCCATCAAACCTTCTTGTATCCTTGATAAATCTGATCATCTGTTCCACCTTCAGATTTCTTATGTCTTCCTCGTCCAGTCTGTCCGATCCCAGGAGTTCCCATCTGATCAGTGAGTACATGGGGCATTCTGCTAGCAGGTGGAAACTTGTTTCTTCGTTTTCCATGCACTCCGGGCATTTGGGATCGGTTTTTACTCCTATCACTGTCAGATGTCTGTTTAGTCGACAGTGTCCTGTTATAATCTCTATGGCGAGCCTCATGTTTCCTCTTGTGAGTTTCATGATGTGACTCGTCCTTTTCTTGTCCATGCCTTTGATGAAGATTTTCGACTGTCTCATTCCAGGCGAAGATCTCCATCTGCGGTTGGTATCTGTTTTAATACTATGGCTGATTACTCCTTTGGTGATTTTGTGCGCTATAGGCAGCCGGGGTTCCGGCCCCACCATGTTTTCATCAGCGCCTTCTCTGGCTAGTTCATCCGCCAGCTCGTTGCCCGTGTTTCCCTCGTGTCCGGGGACCCAGGCAATCGTCAGGTCGGTTTTCTGAGCCAGTCTGTCTAGTGACTTTTTGCATTCCTTGACTATTGCTGATGTTGTCTCCACTTTGTCAAGTGCTCTGAGCGCGGCCTGGCTGTCGCTGTAGATGGTTACCTTTCCCGTACTGGTCAGGTGTTCCACTATTTCCGCGCATTCCTATATCGCATATATCTCTGCTTGAAAGACACTTGCAAATCTTCCTAGAGGTATTGACTTGTTTATTTCTGTCCCGTCTACACTTTTAATGTGCACTCCGGAACCAGATAGCTTCGTCAGTTCTTTTCTTGAGCCGTCTGTGTAGCAGATAGTGCCACTGGAGTCTATCCGCCACTCATCTCGTGTGCCTATGTGTATTCTGTATTTCTTGTCAAAGATTTTCTCCTTCCTGATAAGGTCGTTATTGGATAGGATCATTGACAGTCTTTCTTCGTAGTTTTTGCTTATACGTGCGTGACCTACGTCCATGTAGTTTCCGGTCCATAGGTCAGTGCTTCTGAGTTTGAACCATTGTTCGGTTGCTTTTCTTTTAATTTCTAAGTCCAAGGGGTTTAGCCCTAATATGATCTCGAGTGCGGCTGTTGGTGTAGTCCTCATCGCGCCCGTGATCATGAGGGCTGCTAGCCTTTGTACTTTGTCTAGTTCTTGTTTATTTTTCCCTAGGGCAGCCTTGTGCCACCATACCAGGGCTACGTGTAGGATTCTTGGCAGAATTATTGCCTTGTATATCCATGTTACTATTGCTGGTTTAATTCCCCAGGTTCTTCCTATTATCCTTTTGCACTGCATCATTGCCATTTTGGCTTTTGCGCACGTGTTGCTGATGTGAGTCTTGAACGTTAGCTTACTGTCCAGTGTTACTCCTAGATATTTGACCTCCTTGACTTTTTCTAAGTCTTGGTTGTCTAGTCGCACTGGTCCAGCTCGTCCTATTTTTCTCTTGTTGGTGAACAAAACTAGTTTGGTTTTGTCAGGGTTCAGGTCGAGACCCTTGCTCCTGCACCATGCTAATGCTGCTCTTAGGCCTCTGTTCATGATTTCGCACATAATACTGAGGACTTTGCCTGTGACTAGGAGCACGCCGTCGTCAGAATAGACTTGCGTATATATATGCATCCCATTTATCTTGTTTATTAATTCATCTATTAGCAGGCACCACAGTAGTGGAGATAGGCATCCCCCCTGTGGAAAACCTCTTTTTGCCACCACTTTGTGGGTGATTCCTGCTAGGTCTGCTTGTATCTTCCGGTGTTGTATTTTTCCTTGTATTTTTCACCCAGCCTGATAAGTCTTTGTCAATGCCTTCGCGGTTTAGGGTGTCCTCTATTGATTCGGGGGTTGCTTTGTCGAATGCACCCTCAACGTCAAAGAAGCAGCCTAGTGCGTATTCTTGATTGGTTATTGATCTTTGCACTCTAATGACCAAATTATGTAGGGCCGTCTCGGTTGACTTGCCTTCCATGTACGCATGTTGGTTTAGGTGCAATGGAGATCCACTTTTCTCTATTTGTTCTCTTATTAGCCTATCTAAGATTTTCTCCAATGTCTTAAGTATGAATGAGGAGAGGCTGATGCATCTGAAGGATTTTGCCTCCTGATACGATGCCTTGAAGACCGCTCTCACCTCTCTCCATTTGCTTGGGATGTACTTGGTTTTGATGCTACTGTTGTATAGAGTTAGTAGATCTTTACTTATGTGTTTAATGGCTGTCTGTAACATTTTCGGGAAGATTTCGTCTGGTCCAGCAGCCTTGTATGGTTGGAAGGACCTCAGGCTCCACAATAAATGTTCTTCTGTGATGATTACCCTCGTCTCCTGTTCCACTATGGGATTTTGGGGAGTTGGTGTATTGTCTTTATCCTCTTAACTTCCTGGAAAGTGTGTGTCTAGCATTACTTCCAGTATCTTTTTAGGATCGGTGATTAATTCATCTCCGTCCTTTATGCTTCCTAGTTTGCAGGTGTTTCCCTTGGAGAAAATTTCCACTAGCCGTGCCGCGTCTGGATATTTTTCAACCCCTGCGCAGAATGATCACCAGCTATTCGTGTTTTCCCTCCTGCATGCTTTTTTATATATGTTCCTTTCTGTCCTATATTTATGCCAGCTCTCGTCATCGTCCCTATCCAGGGCTTTCCTGAGGGCTCGCCGTGTCTTTTTCCTCTGTTTTTCTAGAGCCTCTGTCCACCAGGGTTGACCCTTTCCTGGTTTTATCTCTTTCGGTGGGCATGCCTTATAGTAGGCTTCCCTTAGAGCGGCGTCTAGTCTGTTGGCTTCTTTTTCTATTTCTGTTGTGCTCCTTAGCAAGGTTTCTGACCCTGGGCTCCATTTCTCAATTTGAAAATGAAACTGTAAGCATTATGATTACTTACTTTTTATATAGCTTTCACGTAATTCTATAAAGTGTTCTGAAAACATTTATAAAATATAGCTCCGATTAAATGATAAAAATTGAAAACCACGAAAATATGACACTAAATTACGTCGTTGCCACTCTTTTGTGTGAACGCTCTTATGTATTGTATTTTTACTCTACATATAGTATAAACGGAGGAGAACCTTATACCCTATACTTATGCTTTATACTTAATAGAATATCGGCGGGAATACTTTTGGTGAGTAAAAGGCTCAACTTCGTCTATTTCCTTGTTCTGTCATAATCCCTTCTTCCTCAAGGACGGTAAAGACTAGTTCGTGTTTTTTGATTATACAATGCTAAGATAATACATGTCAACAGCCTTAACCTCTTCGTGGATACCTTTAGCCATGTTTGTTTGCCATAGCCATATTTGCATTTATCGAAAAACTAGCGGCCCGCCCCGGGTTCGCACGGGTGGACATTATTTTCAACATTTTGGGATAAATAAAGATACTTTTGTATGGGAATATAGAAAAGTGTTCTTTTTTTTCAGGCAATTTTAATTTTTCTTTCCGTAAGAACCATCCTCGTACTTCAAGGAATATTATAAAAAAAGAATTAGTGAAGTCGGTTTAGCTGCTCTCGAGATTTGCGCTTAGCAACACATTTAGCGATTCATTTTTATATATTGTCTATAGAAAATAAAATTAAAACTCATATTTTATTATTTTCACGTACATATTATTATATGCAAATATTAATAATTAATTATTTTTAATTAAACAGTTTTTAAAGTCATAAAATTACGAAATGTCCAGCTAAAAGCCAAATACGATACCTGTATACCACCAACCTTTCTAAACAACAACCTACCGTTTCTGTGTACTGATTTCCATATAAAACTATGTACACGCATGAACTACGGCCCATTACTGGACAATGTCTTGTAAGTTTGAGGCTCTCAGCTTAGTAACATTAGGAATTGTGGACCTTCTGTATTGTATGCCTACATTGCCAATTGAGCGTTAAATTAATTCATTGCTAGCTCCTTTGAACTTATGTTTTCCTGGTATCTAGATATAGTTTTAAATGTACCGTACCTACACCAATGTATTTAAAGTACGGATTGAACTCTTATGAGTTTCTGATATCCTAGTAACTCATAGTCGTTTATTAACAATAAAAATATAATAGCAGTCGGGCAAATAAAAAGGAATTACCTTTATGACGCACTCACGCACTGGCACACAAAGTATTATAAAGTAAACATTGTTGATTTAAAAAAAAAACAAGGAAACTGTTATTGGGCAACTACTTTTATTATCTAAGCATGTCCAAAAGTACACCGAAATGATATATCAAACAAAGCCATGTGATACAGATCACGCTTTCTCGGTTGCTCTGCAGTTAGCACGAGTAGCGAATATTTTGGGACAAATAATGACAGTAGTTGAGGGGTTACATGACTGACATTATGCTATATACAGATTAAAACTGTCTAAACTAAAATCCGTTAAAGTTAAAATCCGCAGAGTAAATTGCAAGCTATTAATTCTAATATTTTACAACCATTGCTATAATAATTAATAGTCGTATTTTCTGTTGCAGGTACGTAAACAATACGAGTACTCGGCGCACATAAACAACGTATGTATTAGCGTAAACAATAATTGTTAACTGTGTGTATAACTTTGAATATATTAACCTAAATGATCATAAAGCTGATCTCCTTTCCGTCTTCGTATAATATTTATTTTTAGCTAAGCGTGTACTGAATTCGGGTGTTTAATTCCGTAGATAAAACAGTTTGTTTGTGTTAATCTGTAGAATTACTACGCCGATTTTTAAAACGATTTAAATGTTTTAAAGAAGACTATTATTGAGTGACGCCAAATACTTTATTAACTTGTCAACTACTTAATAGATAGGTACCTATTTTAAACACTAGCTATGGGACTGTATATAATAATTTATACGAGTGCTTATATTTCGTTCTTTACATGCAAATAATATCACACTAGCTGTTGCGCGCCCGCGTGCATGTCGGTTATGTCGCATTGCATTTATTTCAACCCTTGTAAGCCATTTTTCGCGATAAAATGTAGCCTGTGTTGTCCTCCAATTTCATTAAAATCGGTCCAGTGGTTTAGGCATGACAGCGTAACAGACAGACAGACAGAGTTACTATCGCATTTATAATATTAGTATGGATTGTTCTGGATAAATAGTAATACCTCTTACTACTTTTATATATGCATATTTAGATCATTTGACTTATTTACCAGTGTACCCGTATAGCGGTGCTAATAATAAAATAATTTAATATGTAAAATAATTAAATACTTGCGCTTGTCTATCTACTACTAGCTATCCACAGCGCGTTTTCACTCGCGTTAAGTTAGGCACATATTTGGTTATTGCTCCGCTCCCGTAGGTCGTAGCGTAATGTTACAACCATTACATACCTTTAACCATCTTCGAGAATTGAGCTATCAAACACAAGAAGAGTTATTGAAATCCGACTAGTAGTTGCAGCAGAGATTAGCGCGTTCAAACAAACGAAAAAACTCTTCCGTTTCAAATAATGGTATAAAATAATAATATAGATACTACTACTACGACAAATCAATCAATATTAATAATGGCAATTTTTACAGAACCCTAAAAAAATCACGATTAGGCAATCAGGAAACCGAGGAGGTTCAATTTATATTACAACATATCTACACACAGATCTATTTCCTTCAGTAAATAATAACAGTTCAACAAACTTAATTTTATTGTTTGATATACAAATACGACTCTAAAACAATAGAGATAAAGCCTACACAATTACCATTAAACATTATCTACGCTATTAGAAATCATACGTTTGATGGACCACTTTGTAATCGTAAGTCATCAGGCAATAAAAAACTCTGTTACCTCGTGTTACGGTATATGATGATTACATACATGTTGTTACGTAGGCATGTAATGATCGATTAATTTCTTGCCTACCTATGCGCTCCTAGTACGTTAGAAAGTTTATGCCTACGAACGGAATCTATGGTTAAGTTTTTGGTTTTGCTGATATTTAGGAGTATTGTTCGACAGTGGACGTCATTATGCGTAAATTAATGAGCTCTTGCGTATATTACGCCGTCTCTGATGTAGATTTTGGAACTTTTTCATATCTGTTTAAAGTAGACTGGTAACGGCGATAAATATGCGCCTATCAAATACGGTGACTATAGCAAACATTTTTGTTGGCTTATGCCAGCAAGGCTTCAGGTCTTCTGATAGATATAAAATGTCGTTTTAACTAGTAAAATTTATGACTTTCCATTACCTACCAGTTTGGTTTGAAAAATGGACTTTGAGTTCTATTCATAAAGTTGAAATCTACTTAGTGCAAAAGAAACAAATAAATTTATATCTTTTGTGGAGTGAGTTATCTATCTGGCCAATAGTGACCCACATAGTAAGAAACACAAGTAAAGACGACGACTACGAAAGCAGTAGCACGCAAGGCACGATCACCTAGCCTGGTCGGAGGATCCTCCCTTTGCTTGGAGGTATATATATGGTCCGATACCTTCCTCCACACATTCAATTTAATTCTAAGAGACACTTGACGATGGTGTCGATATTTACAAAAGTTGTGACGTCACAACGCCGGCTATACCGTGACGGTCTCGCTCTGGTTACAACGGCTTTGAGACAAAGTCACTGCCTTCGTTCTGATATACATATAAACATCGCAAGGTTACTTGGTTCAGATTACAGAATATGTGTAAAAGAACTGTTAGAAATTGTCGTGAAAATTATATAAACGTGCTTAACTTTGCTGCTTCCCTAAGTACTCTTGCTTGCCTAATTAGTCAGCATGGGATAGGACATAACTTAAAAAATCTCACCTGTCCCATCATAGAACTAGAAATGGAACTAATGGGATATAAAGATTATATATGGGATAGAGAACAATGAGACATCTTCTAAAAATGTGGTATCTTCAGATGTATCATCACCCAAATGATTAATCTAGCCGAAACTGCAGATTGATTACGTACTTGACAAACAACTAATTTGTACTAGGACTTCTTAAGTTACTAGAGCACTGCCAATAAAGTCTGGCAGCTAAAATTAAATACGCACGTATTAGGTACGTAGTATTACGACATTGTAGTATAAATAAGTATTGTATAGATAGCAAGGGAAACTTTGTATCTGTAAGGACAGCGATTTCATTTTCATACCAAATGGCAAACAATAAAAAAAAAAGAGTGTGTGTACTCATGTACGCACGAAAGAAGTTATACTTCTTTGGCGTAACAATCCAAAAATACCAAATAATAACACAACGCATACATACATAAATATACATAAATAGCATGCAACAATAATGGAAAATCATAAAATATAATTAAAATAAAAGAAAACAAAAAAAAATATTTACTAGATAATAATGTAATAATTTATAATTTGCAATGTAAATAAATTATACATACCGACAGTTAACCTCAAATCTATAAATGCACTTAAAACAGTATATTAAAACCACTTTTACCACTAATATTCAAAATAAATATTTTTACTGATAAATGATCAATAAAAAATATCTATCACCGTCATAAATATCATTGAATTGATATAAACGCCAATATATTTTTTATTAATTCACACTGATTATTTGTACTGATACGACACACAAAGGTTCGCAACTAACTTCAGGGTGTAAAAGGTTCCAACTAACTTCAGGGTGTTGCTTTTTTCTGTCAGTGTGCGCGCGCATCGTAAAAATTCACTCGCATCATTTTTCTCAATCGCGCCAAAAGAAGTATAACTTCAAAAATGTGTTAATAATGCTTTTTCAGGAGTTGATCATAATAAGTAGATTCGTTGATGAAATAAAATAATTTTTAGAAAAAAAATAAAAACCGACTTCAAACAACACCTACATGTTCAATCCTTAACTAAAAAGTAGAAAATAATATTTTAATTACTTCATAGCAAAGAACATTAAAGGGGACTCAACGCAATCCTTGATACCTATAATACTTTACTATTTATAATTTTTAATTAGTTATTTTGGAGTCGGTGCCAGCCAAGAAGTACAAACATTAATAAATCAATTAATTGAAACCATAATACCTACTCAAAAGTAGAAATTACTTATCCCCTACAGCACACATATAGTATTTAAACAAATTATCTACACTCAAAAAACTAATTAAATAAATTAAAAACTAACATTCAAAATATTATAGTACTACTATTTAAATATAATTAGCGATTATTAGCTTCACTAATTTACTAGTTCTTATGATCATAATCTGAAGAATGAGTAGTGTCATCCGGTTTATCTATATTAATATAGATAGCTAAAGAGTTTGTTTGTTTGTTTAAACACGCTAATCTCTGGAACTATCAGTCAGTCAGATTTGAATAATTAATTTAGCGTTTAATAGCTTAGTTCTTAAAGAAGTTTATAGGCTATGTAACATCACGCTGCGAGCGACGGGAACAGAACAGTAACTAAAGATGTAACTTAACGCAGGCGGAAGGCTAGTAAGATATATTTCGAAACACAAAGTGTTAACGGTACCGTCGGGATATCAAAAAACTTTAACCGCAATGATCTACATCAGTTTATTGACTTTACAATTAACAACACAATACACAGGGAAAATCTAAAAATGTACTGTCCAGTCAGATTGTTACATCTGGGCATCGAACTCGCACCGCTACGTCTTGTCTTCATCGAGATAACGAACACAATTGAATCTAAAGAGAGATTTTTATCTTTTACGGAGAAGTGCTCTAGTTGTTTCTGGGCGCTTAGTACAAGAATAATCAGTTCATGAATTAGTTGGTACATAGCTCGAATTGTTCTCATCAACTGAACAGTGATCAGATTGTTTACTGATCGGTGATTTGGTGAACAATAAGGTTCTACAGTAGCTAAATAGACAAGTAGCTAAATAGAATAGACCAGCTAACGCAAATTGTAAATCAGTATAACCTAACCTAAAATTTTATTTTTTTCGGAAAAAGTACTAGGGTAGCCGAAGGTTGTAAGAGGTAATAAATAATTATGATAATTTTATTAAAAGTTTTAATAAAATTTATATATTTTATTCAACCTCCTGGATGTTTCTGCAGTCCTGGTAATTTTTATTTTGCTACTAGGGGGTCAGTGATTATAACTGATAAAGTAAGTAATAATGACACAATATTAATGTTCTGTCATTTACTGGTTCAGATAAAACTATGCCTATGCTCATTTTTGCTTTGAAATATTGCGCGTGTGGCTTGTGTCTATAAAGCTAAAGAGTTTATTCGTAGCAATCAGAATTGTTTTTTTTTTTGCATTTGATAGCCCTATTTTTAAGGAATCACACTACGACACACGGGAATTAATATTAAAAAGTAATTTAACGCAGAGTTTTAACAAGTTGATATACCTAATATTAATTATTAGTTTCGTCTTTTGTTGAAAGTTGGTTAAACTATGGCTATGGTTTATGTTATGGCAGCCAATACCGGTCCAGTTAGCATTTGTACGAATGATAAAACGATTTCTTTTGAAAACAGTTAAAACATGGTTTATCCACGGAAACGAGCCGGTTCTGCCGGTGTTTTATATTTTCATGGGATCTGGAAACATGTTAGAACTGTTAAAATGAACAAGCTTGTGCGTATAGCGATAACTATTTGTGGCAGATGTTTTGCCGGGTTCGTCATAAGCTGAAAGACGTCCAGTTCTCAATGCAGGCCTCTTAAGTATGTCCACTTGATCCTGAGTGGCCCTCAGGCTCGTTTTATAGTTACTTTTTTGGCTAGTCTATATTTCCAATAATGATAGGCATCACAAATGATGAAATGACCTTACAGCCGTTCTGATAATGTTAATTTTTTCTATTCGAATTACAAAAAACATTGGCCAAATTGTGGTGGATATTTTAAGAAGTTTTGTAAATACAGTTAACTGTCGTTTGGAAGGAATAATTATAAATGATGATAGAAACTATTTTGTACTAGATTATCCTGATATTTTCTAGAAAAAAGTTAGAACCAGTTTATGTCATTTAGAATTAATGTGAGCAAAATGTTTGTCGCATACTTTTCGCCTTGATAGTACTTAGACTACTTAGTTATGTTAAGAAATGCAGTTTATGCAGGTGTTGCGCAATATAAATGAACTACTAAGGAAACATAAAAAGAAAGATTATAAAATTCTGTGTCCGCTGAAGTAACTAATTACTATAATTATTATGGTGAGATGCCATTTAGAAATATTTATCCGCATGAGAAATGTAAAATGATAAGTTTAAGTTGCTGTCAACATTTTAAAAACAAATTATTTTAAGTACAACACTTATCGGTTGCCATTTAAAAGCAATTTAAGTTTATCTGTCCAATAAAAAGTGGCACGTCACAAAGGCAAGGTACTAGGAGAGCATAGCCGCGAACTAGTTAGATAAAACATTATCGCTACATATCCGGGTGTTTTCACCTACGGAGAACTGAGGTAACAATTACCTATCGTGTGTGAACGTCCCACTGCCTGCGCTTACATACTTTCCTGGTAATAGTAAACACTTTCTATGGTAGGTGTTAACTTTCCACTTGACGGCTTGAAGATTAATTGCTAATGGGGTGGAAAATTAAGAAAAAGATATCGGCATATAAACATTTAAAAATGTTTTATTTTCTTTTGAAGAGCTTGTCTTTTGAAGCAATCTTTTCGCTATTGTTTCATAATGAAGCGTGACGATGTGCCTTTTTGAATATTTAAAAGGAAAACTATTACATAAGCCACTTTTAATGTTTTAAAGTGAAAGGGATTCTTATCAGAAAAGCACAGAGTAGACAATTACTATTTGTAAACAATGAGAAAAGCCTACTTAATTAATCACATTAGTCTTCTCGTAATCGTCATGGTTTTATCTATGACAGTTTTAACGTTTATTTCTTACTGAAAATTTAATACAAAGCGACTGAAACTAAATATTCAGTTGTGGATGCTATCTGAAGTAAGTCACCAGATCATTTTTTTTTTTTTATTTATTAGCCTACCAAAGTGACTCCACCCCGCCTGATAGTAAGCAGTCAGTGGAATCCAGAAGTGGTGGCCACCATACCAAAAGCTATCGTCTTAAACTGCTGGTATGGTGGCCTCCACTATGGCGGCTGGGAATGGGGTTAGAGGAAGGGAATGAGGGAGGTGAGGAATGAGGAAAGGGGGGAAATTGGGCCTCCGACACTCTCACTCACCGAACGAAACGCAGTAGTAAGGATACTACTACTCTTAAGTCGATCTTCTATGAGAGGGTAGTAGTACTTCCCCGGACGATTCATGCTGAAACCAGCGTGGATCTACTACCGTCAATCACTAATCACTACTCAGATCCTGATTACCTACATATAATAATTACTATTATTTATTTATTTATCTATACTATGATATAAAGCGAAAGAGTTTGTTTGTTTAAACACGCTAATCTCTGAAACTACCAGTCGTATTTGAAAAAATATTTTTGCGTATGATAGTCTTTGAGGAAGGATAGAGCACTTATAGGCTATGTTATACGCTACTGGCGACGGGAGCAGAGCAGTAAACAAAGACGCGGGTGAAACCGCGCTGCGGAAAACTAGTAATAATTATATTTCAAGTAATAGTTTATGTAATGACAACCATTTTTCGATGGTTATACAGGGTGTATACGACGGTTTGATATTAAATGAAATGACAACTGTTACTAGTCCGTAAAATAATTTCAAATGAATCACAAAAATGATTTGACGAAATCAAAAATTTAATTTTCTAACAAAATAAATAATATTATAGTAGTAACAAAGTAATACACCATTTAATATGACAAGTTGACTGACCTATATTGAGCAGCAACGTTTATCCTTCGATGGATTATGACTTATGTCAGTGACCGTTTGACGTACTTACTTACAGAGTGTTTAGAATTAATGAAATTAAAAAAGTAGTCCTGTGTCTAAACTATTGAAGATATTTAGTTGTTTTTTTTTGTCATGTCACATACTATACGTAATTGCAGTTAATATCATACCGTCGTATACACTCTGTATATTTCTATTGGGTATAAGTAATGCTAAAATTACATGTCACTCATAGTCATAATCTGACATGAACTAGGTACAGTAGTAATTAAAAATAATATATTATCTAGTCGGTACTGTTGTACTGTTCTGTTAGTTGGTTTGTAAGTAATATGTTATGTGGTGTGCAAAGAAGTATCTATAACCTATCAATCAATTTACCGACTTCGCATTTCGGGTTAATAGTCAACAACAACTCATAGTGTCGCCGCACACGAGCCACTCGCCACAGCCACAAACGCCGCCACTAGAAGCTAGAAGCGGCTACAAAGGTAGCTGAAGCGCGCGACAGCCACTTGTGGCCGGTGGTCGACACTTGCGGTCGGTGGCTGCTACTTTTTTTTAACCCTTGCGTGCAGTATCATAATGGACTCTGACGAAGAAGGTTTAATTGCGCTACTTTTGATAAAAAGACGTCGTCGTAGAAGACGAAACCGTAGTTATTGGATACATCCAATTTTAACGAATGTAAACAAATGCAACGAACATTTCGATAATCTTCTAAACCATCCTAAAAAGTTTTTCAAACATTTTCGTTTAAGCATAGGTACGTTTTGGGAACTACATGCTCTATTATATGCTGGATTAAAGCACCACGATACCAACATGCGGAAAAGCATCGCACCTGCGGAAAGACTAGCTATCACATTAAGGTAAGTGGAAATAATCACTAGCATAAAACTCCACAGAACACTATGATAAAATAATCTATACTTTATTTATAATAGAAAAAACAATGCACATTGATTATAATAATCAATGTGCATTGTTTAAAATAATCAATGTGCATTGTTTTTTCTACTAGAGAATAGCTAGTTAACAAATAAAACACGTAGGTATTTGTATTTAGTTATTATGTCTTTATTATAATTTGGTATCACTCGTCATCATCACGGAACATGTTTTCGATAATAGAACTGTTGTCCATAGACTGGTCAGAATAATATGAATGAGTTGGAGAAGGCTGAATTATAGGTGAAGACGGGATAGATGTAGAAGCGTTTTGTGTAGAGTATGACATGTCAAGCATAGACTTGTCGGAATAATGTGAATGAAGTGGAGAAGGCTGAACAGATGTAGAAGCTTTTTGTGTCGAGTGTATGTTGGCATTTCCTGAAGAATAACCATAATATTGTGCCGAATAGGTTTCATAATTTTGATTATGCGTGTACTTTTTAATTAACTGTAATATTTCTGATTGAAAATCAAGTTTACAATTTTCGTCAATTTTTTTTACATGTGGAAGCAGCGACATCAGAAATTGCTTATCGGGGTCATTTTGGTCGCTTATTTGATCATGTTTACGTTTTAAATTTTCCGAAAGTGTTCTGAGAATTTCATTTTCTGATTTTTCGGCCCTTTTTATATTAATGTTTCTGTTTATTTTCGGGCGAGATGTTTCCGCATCATCAGTTGCATTAGTAACATCGGTAGGCGGTCTCACTTCTTTTAAGGAATTCAAGAACGATAGATGATTGAAATAAATGTACTGTTTACTGCTTGTTGCTGCCGAACCACTCGCAACGTTCTTGTTTTTTGCATGTTCTCTATTAAAACTGTCACGAAGACTCTTCCACTTTCTCTGTAATTTAGTTACTGTAACAACAAAAAATATGATTTTAATTTATTTTTAAAAACATATAATTTGTTTCAGGTATCTAGGAACTGGATGCTCGTTTGAGGATTTTGAACTCTCTTACCACCGTGGGGCCTCTACAGCAAGGAAAATAGTACAAGAAACATGTCAACTAATTTGGAACTATTTAAAAGCCGTTTGTATTCCAGAACCGACCCAAGACATGTGGAAAGAAATTGCCAGCGGATTTCTTCAAAATACTAATTTTCCTAATTGTTTAGGCGCCATAGATGGGAAACATATAAGAATTATTCATCCATTCGATACCGGCTCCTTGTACTTTAACTATAAAAAATTTTTTTCAATAGTACTTCTAGCAAGTTGCGACTCGAATTTACTTTTTACGTTCGTGGATGTTGGGGCATACGGTAAAGCATCCGATTCTACAATATTTAGAGAAAGTGAACTGTGTAATAAAATACACAGAAAGACATTAAATATCCCCTCACCACGACAGGTCGGTAATCGACAACCATTGAACTACACATTTGTTGGTGATGAAGCATTTGGCCTCAGTGAAAATATGATGAGGCCTTATGCTGGAAAATATTTGGACTTAGACAAAAAAGTTTTCAATTATAGGTTAAGCCGTGCCAGACGTTGCATTGAGTGTACCTTCGGCGTACTAGCAAACAAATGGAGAATATTACATCGCCCATTAAACACTTCTGTTCATTTCTCAGAAGACATTGTGAAAGCTTGTTGCATTTTGCACAACTTTATTCGCAAAAGGGATGGCTTCAATTTTCGGCATACTTTGAAAATAGTGGGACTCGAAAATATACAAAATACAGGCTGGCCAGTAACACGAGCGTCTACGGCAAGAGATACGTTAAAAGATTATTTTATGAATGAAGGAGCAATACCGTGGCAAGAAAATAGAATATAAATATATGGTTTTATATTATTTTATTAAACTTACCTTCAATGTTCTTTTCTTTGGCAGTTTTATTCGAAAAATCTCCCACAAACAATTCGCAGATTTCTTCCCAGGCCTTCACTTTTTCTCCTCTATTACTATAACTATCACTTTTTGAATCCCAAATCGCAGGACGGGATTGTATCTCTGATATAAATAATTCTATATCCATATTTATCTACCTATATGAACTACAGACTACGTGCGTGCGTTACCGTTGACTTACACAGGTTAACTGAGGCAAGGGAGAGAGGGGCGCGGAATCGCGCGAGTGGCGTGTGGCGGCTTTTTGTGTTGGCGTTTAGTGGCCGGTGCGAGCCACAAGATGCAAGCTGCGACGATTTGAAGCATGTGGCCGCCACCGGCGCCAACCGTGTGCGGCGAGTCCATATAAAATGTATGAAAATTACAGGAAATATGCCAGTGGCGGCGTTTTGTGGTTGTGGCCGGTGGCCCGTGTGCGGGAGCCCTAAGCATTTATTTCATTTTGATCATAAAGTATGATGCTTATGAAAAGTCAAAATTACATGAAGTCAGCCAATTAACCTACAGCCCCTCACCCATATTATGCCATCGCCTTTTTGAAACAAAATATGTAGCAGTAAGGCAAAAGGATCGCACTTCACAACTTCGTTAGTTTTACCAGCAAAATAAACTCCAAAGAACGTGAGCAACATCCTTAATATAATCCTATTAATATTAAAAATGCGAAAGTCTGTGTCTGTTCGACGCCGGAGACGGACATAGACTACCTTTATACCGAAAATCGGTCTGGTTTCCGAAGGATACAAAACACAGTTTTAGCGCGGACGAAGCCGTGGGGCGCAGCTAGTAACATCATATTTAGAAAGTAATACCTAAGTAGATACTTATTTTTAATACTTATTGTAAGAAAATAAATAATAAGTACAATTTTAATTATAAAACTCAGCGCTATAGTTGTGAAAGAACAAACGATCAATCTTATGGAGTTGTTGTATAGTCTAGGCGCTCGCTTTTTCTTTTTTACACTGTGTTAAGCTTTAAGTGATTATCGGTGATATACCTTACTAGGTATATATCCTAGGTATAAACAATATCAATATGTTAAATATAGACCAATTTAAGAAAACATTTAAAAAAACCTTAACTGAAAAATGTTACTATAGCATTGATGACTTCCTGAAAGACAAATGTTTACAAAAAATATTAAATTTTATTTGATACTACTTTGTCAACAGATTTATTTTACTATGTATGGATGAAAATTTGTAATCGATGACTATACCTATTTTTTCTGACATTGTTTTTCTATTTTGTTTGTTATTATTTATTGACATTTACTTAATTATGATTTATGAAATAATACTTTCAATGTTAATGATTTATTTAAGCTTTTATATTTGTACACCAGCAATGGTCAGACATGTTGATACAATTTATTTTATTCCACCTATAATAAGCATGCTATCAGTGTTTTTATTATGTACTACATGTGTCTTAGCAAATAAAAATCTCTTTATCTCTTTCTCTTTATCTCTTAATGCAGTATTACGTTTTTATCTTTAGTTTGGAAAGGATTTAAAAAGAGAAGCGACACATAATCCTCGTAAGACTACCTTATTGCTTAACATATTAACAATTATAATCTTGAGTTTATCACAAATCGAACAAGTTTATACAATATTTTTTTTCTTATCATTACCTGACAAAGATTAAGTCAGAATACTGTTACAGTAACCGATATCGAAACAATTATTAAATAGCGTACAAACTTCATAGGGTTCCGGACATGCTCCACTATGACATGATCTGTTTTCTATTTTACCACACACTTCGAGAAAGCTTATGTCCAGAAGTAGACGTCTAGCACAGTTACTGCTTAATTAATATTATTACTTACCTATGTTTTTGTTACTTTTTTATGTATATGTTTCTCTTGTTGGTAATCTTAATAAATAAATCAATAAATAAATAATATACTAGAGACAACAGCTGTGCTGTGACGTATTATGTCATACAGCTCTTAAACTACATGTTTGCCCATTGAACCACAAATCATTATACATTCAAAACTCACAGTGAAAGGCACGGTTCAAGGCAGATAAGTCAAGTTTGTGTTGTCGCTTACATACCAATTAATTTGTTTAAACCTCCTATAATATATCTTATATCCTGGTATAAAAGTAAAATTTCTTCGGAATTTGAGTTTAAGTATCTGATAAATATGCTGACCACCTAACACATACACGTCTATTCCACCAGGGGTCTAAGTCTGCTATCACAGTAGTGTCAGAATGGTCGATCATTGATCTCTTTTATTGGTTGAAACTGGTCAAAATCAACCAATAATCAATGATCGACCATTCTGACCCCTGCCAATTAGAGACAATGGGTGGCTTTACCATCTTACTGTAGTCACCAATCTATCTGTACGAGTATATCACATAATATAGGAATTGAAAAAGTCATTATGTTATTTAGGCTATACGAAGCACCAAAACATACACCTAAAGTAAAGCACATTACCCTCATTTACTCAGTTATGTAATTAACTTTAGAAAAGCATTAAATATAAATAGTATCCATTATAGAAGTAACTTATAATTGTATAGACATCTACGTTGTAGCGGTCAGTGGGACGGACTAACCTGTTGTGTTAGCATATGTAGGTATCTTACATACCTAATTTTATAACACTTTTGTCAATAGTTTTAATGAAAACCCCATAACCGAACATGTGATTTAATACACATTCTATGAAACGGGGCACTGAGGGAAAAAGACTTGTTTATTTATTATTGTATCGTATTAAAGTTGAAATCCCAAAAACATCGTGAGGAAACCTGGACTTAAAAGTCTGAGATTGCCCGTCTGCCTTGAGCAAGCGTGGTGATTAATACTTATGCCTTTTGTCTATGAGAAGAGTGTGAGTGAGAAGTGGGACAGTAAAGAGGCTGGTATTATTATTATAAAGGAAGTACCTATACCAACTGCTACGAGGCAAAGAAGTATTATTATGCCTGATAATAAACTGTTACCGTAGCCTATGGATGCCAGGGTCCAAGCAATACACCCGCTTCTCTAATTTTTAAATTGATTGCAGTAGGTATTTTAAAACAAAAACCATTTAAAACGTAAGAAAAAACAATTTGCAGCCTACAGATCACACACGTAACATGAATACCAGGTAAACATAAGCACTTAGAATGTCGAGTTACACCATTTAGCAATTAGCTGCAGTGTCTCAAGAGCTGGGAGCCTAGTACACTAACCCCACTAATTACCAGGGTGGCAGAGTTCACCAAGAGAATGTGTGTTATGCAGAAAGCACACGCAAATTACTTTTCTTACTTTAATTGGAGCTTGATTGGGAATGTGTAGCTATTTAGGGCAATTAATCGTTGGTGCCGATGACTTATACGGTACCTAATTATGTAATTGTAATTTATTAATAAACTAGCCTTCCGTGGCGCGGTTTTACCCACGATTTGCTTACTGCTTTGCTCCCGTCACCAGTAGCGTGATGTTACGTAGCCTATAACCTTCCTCGAGAACTGAGCTTTCATACGTAAAAAATAAATTTCAAATCCGACTGGTAGAGATTAGCGCGTTCAAACAAACAAACTTGTCCGCTTTAAAATATAGATTACCTACTTACTTATTAGTTTTGTCTATATCTGTGGTTTAGTGGTATTGTTCGACTGCTTAGTAAAGGTCTCGGGTTCGATCCTAGGATCGAGTAAAATATTCTTAAAATTAGTCCTGGGACTAGAATTGTAGCACGATCGCTATACTTGATATTATTGACGAAAAGTAAGTGTTATACACCTCTGCTTATCTCCTTCGGGAAAATATGCGTGATGTTAAACACTACAAAAATTTGAAAATCGAATGCTATAATAACTTTCACGCTCAAATTCGTAGGTATACATAGATACCTATCGATCTGTACAACAATGGTTTGATGCGTGGGCGTATGCAACACGTATTAATATATTTGTTGTTGTGTAAGCAGGATGTTCGATTTAGGTGTTAGATAGTACAAAATGTTACATTTTTTCGTATTTGGTTTCTGGTTATAATAAGCTGACTCAATGGTAGAGTCGAAAATCTAAATGTGTCTGCTGCAATTTTCATCTTTAAAGTTTTGTTGCTTAAGATATATATTTTACAATTTGTAGTCTTTTTCTAAGGGTGTGATAAAGATAGGTAGCCATTTTATTTGTAAAGTATATATATCTATATTTTGCTTATTAGCCTACTTAAAAAAAGGAGATTTTTTCAATTCGAGAATATATATATATATTATTTTACATAATACCATCCGGATTATATAAAAATACTCATAATATTTCAAAAACATTACTATAGCACGCAACACATTTCAGATTATATCTAGGTATAAACTAAAAAACGAACTTGCTATATAAATATTAATATACGTACATACCATAAACAACAATTACATTCATCTAAGAATAATAGTGAACGTACAATACAATCACATAAAACTCAAGCGCAATATATCGCAATCAGTGCGCACGCTCACGTATCATCGGGACGATTCGATGCGCGTGCGCAAATGACAGGTACAAGGCGCTACATCGGCTAAGGATATAGGTTCGAAATCATTGGTACTAAAATAGGAATAGATAGCCGTTGGTGATGATAAGTGGTTACTACTATTTATGGTCTTTAAAGTATCCGACGTTGTTGACTAACCCCCAGTTTCTGAAAGGCTGATCAATGAAAAATTAACTAACTAATCACCTGTTAAACCTCACGTGAAGTACTAATTGGGTTACTAAAAGCATGAATAATTATCAATCTAATATAATTAGTAACTAAATTTAACTGCTTCTTCATACTTCTAGCATGCTTTTAGGTACTTCACATGAGACTATAAAGATTAGTTAAGTTTTTGTTAATCAGCCAGGAATCTATCTACATACCACGTCTCTGCTCCGTACCTATATCATCACTGGCAATTACTGGTCAAAGACCCTTGGTCTGGAGCACTATATTATGACCGCAAAATTCAGTCATCACTTGCAGCTAGGGCGCGAGGAATCAAAGGAAAAGAAAGGAAACCGTGAAAATTTTAGTTCGTTCATAACCCTTATCGGCCCTTTATTATCCCACTGCAGAAAAAAGCCTCTTCTCATATAGAGAAGATATGAGCATTGATCGCCACGGTTGCTCAAGGCGGATTGGCAATTGGTTTCCTCACGATATTTTCCCTCACCGTAGGTCAATAATGTCCAGTTCAGATAAACTTAGAAAGTACATATTTAAAAACCCACATTGTTACTTGCTCGGATTCGAACCCTCGACCTAGTTTGATTTGGTAATAAATACATAATATCTCCGTCTTTGCTTATTGGAAGTATTTCTCTTTTATTGAATTTACTACCGTAAATAGGCTTCTACTTTGTCTAAATTCAAACAAAACTAAATCATTGTACAATAATTTAATTGTCTCAACAATATGACTGACTTATTTACTATTTGTCATATTACCGATTCGTTGTAGTCGTGTTTAAATGTAATAAGCAACATTATTTTGCAACTGTCTTAAAATAATCGATCTGTTAGACAACCTGTTACTATTAGGAATACAGAAGATCGTTTATTACTATTACATTTGTACGCTACTATGACCACATACCCCCATCGAAAAAAAATTATCGGTCAGGTTAGGTAAAAGTTCTTTGTATATCTATCACAGGTTTCACCCGCATCTTTGGTTACTGCTCTGCTCCCGTCGCCAAAAGCGTGATGTTACATAGCCTTTAACTTTTCTCAAGAACTAGGGGCTTACCACCATCTCCTTATACCAGTATTATTTTAATATTACTTTGTATTTTGTCTTTTTCTTTTGTACCACTAAAAACAAGGATGGAGACAAAGTAAGGTTTTAATATGCTATAATAGGCTGTGGTAGGGCCTCTGGGCTATTATACGCAAAAAGAATTATTCATATCCAACTGGTAATTTCAGAGATTAGCGATTAGTTGATAAGTAAAGAGTATAAATGATTTAATCACAGTGTCAGCAACCAGTGGATGAGGATGACTCTCAATCGGTAAAAGTGGTGGCCTCTGGGAGCAGTTCACGTCTTTCGGCTGAAATGATACTGTGAAAGTAAACGGGATTACCAAGTATGAGTGAAAACAATACTTTAACCTTCTTTAACCTTTATTGGCAGCAAAATACAAAACAAACATCCTAATTTCGTGGAAAGTGAACGTTTTACTACTGATTTAAATCCGTCAGTTAGCTCGACTGCTGAATACTAATATTATTACGAGAAAGTAGACATCGCAGACTTATTAATGATATAAATAGAGATGAGATTTGACAATTTTAAACTTTGTAACAAGTATTAAAAGGTAGACATTACCGAAAAAATGCGGTCGACTTGTGACGTTTTTGCAATGAAACACGAACTTTAACTTGATTATAAGTATTGAAATGTGAATGCTAAAAGTAAAACGTCATAACGAAATGTGTCTGCTGCAATTTTCATCTTTAAAGTTTTGTTGCTTAAGATATATATTTTACAATTTGTAGTCTTTTTCTAAGGGTGTGATAAAGATAGGTAGCCATTTTATTTGTAAAGTATATATATCTATATTTTGCTTATTAGCCTACTTAAAAAAAGGAGATTTTTTCAATTCGAGAATATATATATATATTATTTTACATAATACCATCCGGATTATATAAAAATACTCATAATATTTCAAAAACATTACTATAGCACGCAACACATTTCAGATTATATCTAGGTATAAACTAAAAAACGAACTTGCTATATAAATATTAATATACGTACATACCATAAACAACAATTACATTCATCTAAGAATAATAGTGAACGTACAATACAATCACATAAAACTCAAGCGCAATATATCGCAATCAGTATTAAAAGGTAGACATTACCGAAAAAATGCGGTCGACTTGTGACGTTTTTGCAATGAAACACGAACTTTAACTTGATTATAAGTATTGAAATGTGAATGCTAAAAGTAAAACGTCACTGATTGAGTTGTTCAGTGGTACTGTGACTGTCACGCAGTGGTCTCAAGTTAAACGAACTCTAATCAAATTGGGTGTACCATAAAATTCTCAGTATTTGCTTGGAGTCTGGAATAGTACCCGGTAAATGGCAACACTGCAACATGGACCACTGTTATATGGTACCTAGCAAAACACCTGCCTTACCCTTCGGAGAAAAAGCGTGATGCTTTTGTTATATTAGGTCTATATGTGTTCGACCTAGAATATTAATATTCCCTTTGCATGGTGATGGCCTATTCTCATATATAGAAGGCATGTATCCAGGTACTGGGCAGTAAACAAAACAAACCTTCAATACCGATGTCCATAATGGGAGATGTAAGACAATAAGACGCACCCATCTATGCTGAGCACGTTGAGATGTAAACAATAGGTTCACGCATTGCTGGACATCATGCCAAAGATTAGCAATAAACGCAGAACTGACAGCAGTATTATACCTAAGTAAATTCTCTTGCCACAAAAGCATAAGTACTCTGTTAAGAAATACTTGGACGCACTATATAAAATGTAATATAATATTATAATAATTATGTTTAGAATTCGATGATATGTTTAAATAAATATATTAGACATTGTATAATATTTTGCATGCTGTAGGGCTGAATATGGCGACAATACTATAATGTAACAACTTACGTATACCCATATTATGCAAATAAGTAAACTTTTTCAGTTTGAGTTTGATAGTCTTAAAACAACGACACAAAATATGGTACTACCTACATCTTTTTTCATCACTTGGTAAATACCTTGTATTAAGTGAAGTTGCTGTTCTTTCCTGTTTTTTCTGCTTTAAACCATGCAACGGATTTTGACAGTTTTCACTATCATCGTTTTTAACATTTCTTCAGGTGTATGAGTATGTAATATCTGCATATTATATATAGAAAAGCCGAGAGATTTAAAGATGTGAACTCATTAAAATTTTACAAGATATCTTTTTAAATCTTCATTCATTATCTTATTATCATATCAGCCAAAAGACGTCCACTGCTGGACATAGGCCTTTCCCAATTTTTGCTGGCGAGGCCGGTCGTTCGCCACCCTCAGCCATCGGTTGCCCGCCACCCTTATAAGGTCGTCGGTCCATCTTGTGAGGGATGCGTTTGTGGTCACCACTCTAGAACCTTTCTGCCTCAACGGGCGTCAGTTCTGCGAGCTATGTGTCCTGCCCATTGCCAATTCAGAGAAGCAACACTGCGAGCCACGTCAGTTATCTTGGTTCATAGTAAATCTTTAATATGACATAAAAATATAATATTTACTAGAGTCTGATATTTCATAAGATGTTGAAGCTCTGTATTAAGTGTCCACTCTCTACACATAATCTATGACGGAATCATAATGGATCAATAGGCTTTGATAAATTATATGTGTAGGTATATATTGCAGAATTATGTCATTAACTGAGTACGTACGTATATAACCGGATGGCCTTACCAATGTAATGTAATCAAAAGACAATTCTTTTGATTATAATTGTAACTGTGATAAATGCTGGGCCTTAAAGCACAAAAAACTTTAATGGTCTATTAAGAAGGAATCAAATAATGAGCTAAAATGAGAATGGAATAAAGATCCTTAACTATTCTACAGCTGATAAGATGTATAGGTTCAAAGCGGAATCTATAGGTTAAAATCTAGGTTATACTTACTAGAAATCTCTGATGTCTTTGTACAAAAACTTAAAGGGTTCTGTGACCTTTCAACTAGGTAGTTTCAAGTCGGTAAATACCTGATGCACCATAATGTGTGTATCAGAAGAAATGACTAGAAGAAAGACTAAAAAGAAATCTACTAAAAATCAAAGTCAGATTTTTGTGCTATGGCTTGCAATGTATCTATAGGTAGGTATAATTATGTCCAACAGAAGACCGAAATTTACTAAAACTAATATTCTATTAGCTTGTAACTTAATCCAAATTTAAGCTTTCGAAGTTGCTATAACATCTAGCTAAAATGTAGAATGCCGACACAAATATGACGACAATAAATATGTTACGAAACAGTACACCCACAGACAAGTAACAGCGAAAACAAGTACCTTTATAGGTACTGTATAGTACATAGCAGCGTCTACAAACCGCGGGTCAACATGGTGATAATAATTTGCATTGGCCCGAACCGGGAAGCATACTTATCAATGTTCCGAGACTACATCAGGGCTTTCTCCCAACATATCTCTGTTTTCACAAGCAAAATCCACCTTTATATCAACTGGATTAAGGTCCGGTATTGTGTGCTGGTATACAAAATATTTGCACACATAATTCTCACAAAACAGACCAAAAGCAGTCGATTATGCACCGGACGAGTTTTATCTAAGTACAGATAGTGGGCTACCCTTTTTGATGATATAACAGGACTATGGATTGTTGCGAAGATATTTGACATATAGGTATACCTTTGTTTTACAGCCTATTCTTAATAGTAGGTAGAGCCCTAGTAGAGCATATGTTTATTGACGAGATCATTGTTTGCTTTATTATAAAGGGCTATGAATTGATTGAAGAAATCGCAGATCATCAACGTAAATTCAAACTTACATGAAGTCAGCCATTTAATCTACAGCTAGTTCGCTGACGAGGTAGAGCCGTAAGAAGAAGTGGCAAGAAACTTAAGCCACTCTTTTCAATCGCCAGATACTTAATTACAGTTTTTTTATGAGTTACATTTTAAACATTCAACGCAACCAAACAACCACAACGTAGACTAAACGATGAACGAACAACGTAAAATATTTAATGCCTATCTATACGTGGATTTTGGTTTCTTTTCCTCACTCTCCCTTGTATTATTACCACGTGGTGGATCTGCTTTCCGGATCTTTTTCTGCTCTTCGCTCTGTCTGTAAACAATCTTTAGAGACTCAAATCTTTTTTTAACGCCGTTAATTTGTCTCTTTATGGGTCTTCCTCGTGTTTTAGATCCGAGAATGTTCATATCAATTATCTTGTTTTATAGAGAACGAAAGGATATAGAGAAAGAAGGTGGTCTTCATCTCATGTGCCATGAGGCTTGCAGTATTATTGTGTCAGACAAAGTGTTGGATCAATATTAAATTTTTGTTTGTTATAAACTCGCCATAACGTAAAATGATATGACATATTTTAAATTACTTAAAACGCAGTGGCTTCTGAGTTAGTGGGAATGCACTTTAATGTCAATAATCTAAATGTTTATCAACATCAACTCAGTTTAAGTAAACATTAGATTGCACTTACAAAAGTATTCCTATAAGGAATTGTATTACGCATTTTTATGCTTTATTCTTTTTATCTTAAGGTATATTTAAACGATGGTATATCTTCAGTATGTGATTCCTCTTTCTTCATACGTATTTGTTTTGAGAAAACACGGAATACGTTTAAGAGCGTATGCATCTTTATTTATACAATACGCAATATCTGAGGTTATATGCCATAATTGACCACTTTAATAGTTGTCAGAAAGGAACATTTCGGATGATTTTTCTGCTACAATTTACCTGATAGTAAATAATCAGTACAGCCCACAAGTGGTAACGACCACTCCAAAAGCCATCGTGTCAACCAGTGGTGCCCACAATGTTTAGTTGCCTTCATATTAGGGAGTGAAAAATTATTTCTCTTTCGTGGGGCTTTGTGACATGCTATTTCATCCCTTGCCAGATCAAAATTGGAAGAAAATAAAAGAGTTTCAGGTTTTAATTGTTCGACATGTTTGATAAAACATTAACTGATGACGAGATGTATCATTATGTTATATAACCATAGGTTACGCGCTGGAAGAAGCAGTATAAATAATAATAAATCAATCCATTAGGAATCAAATCAAGATAGTGACGGAGACGTACAAACTGCAGGATGGATTCTGTTGCGTTTCTAGACTTTAGTTGAGAAATTAACGTGTTTAGATAAATAAATAGAAGAGGTTTCTGTTTCTGAAGCCTAACCACCAATAGCTTTTTGTACCCGATGTCTCCAATAATTTTTTTTTATACTACTGTGGTTGCAAACAAGCATACAGCCCACAATGCCCCAAAATGATCGATAATTGATCTCTTATTGGTTGATTTTGACAAGTTTCAACCATTAAGAGATCAATGATCGACCATTCTGACCCTTGTGATAGCAGACTTAGGCCTCTGATGGTAAGTGGCAACCGTAACCTATAAAGATAGCTGTGTTTTCCAAGCATTACGAAAGTAATAATGCTTAGAAAACATAACCAAATCGTTGCCGACCACGGAGAAGGGGATGAAGAAGGAAAAGGCAAAAGGATCAGGACCGAGAGCGTATTTGGGCTGCCGGCGCTTTCACTCACCGAGCGAAACACATTAGCATGAAAACTAATATTCTTACGTCGATCTTCTATGAGAGGGTAGTACTGCCCCGGTCGATCCAACCCATTCATGCTGAAACAAGCGTGCATCTAATATCGTTAAATCTTTTTATTCTTGATTTAGGTATATATGTGTAGGTATTTTCTTATGAATAATCATAACTAAACAGTTTAACAATGATTATTATAATAGACCAACCTACCTAGTATATTAAATCAAATTACATGTTAATCGTACAAATAATTTTAATAATTCTTATCCGTAATTAAGATTAGGTAATAAACAACAAATGGAAATTATATCAATTTTAGAATAACCTCAATTACTAGCTTCCTGCAGCGCGGTTTCACCCGCGTTAAGTTACATCTTTAGTTACTGCTCTGCTCCTGTCGAGCCAATAGCGTGATGTTACATAGTCTATAACCTTCATTAAAAATTGCGCTATCAAACTCAAAAAGAATTATTCAAATACGACTTTTCACAGATTAGCGCGTTCAAAAACAAACAAACTTTTCCGCTTATATATTGGTAGGTATAGATGAAACTGAATATAATGAAGGTAAATGACCTTATTACTTACTTATTTAAGGATATTAGCAGAAACTCAGTTTCAATTTTGCAAGAATTTGCAATTTTACCTTCAAGTCTATCAGGGTTATTAACAGTGATGAACTCTTACGAACATTAGGCTATGGCGCCTGGGAGTCCCAGGGACTGTAAAATCTATTTTCACACATAGAACAACAACAATAAAAAAATATATAGAGAGACATAGAACCACAACAAATAAAAAAGTAAGAACGATGACCTAAAGAAAACAAAGATCCGTTTCTGCCTACAACCTACTGTAATTTATATTTCGTAAGATATTTTCAGCATTTGTAAGGGATATCGTCATGATCATGATACAAGATCGTAAACGTTTTAGACCTTGGGGCTTACCACCACCCTTATAGCAGGATTATTTTTTTGTCTTTTTCTTTTGTACCATTAAAAACAAGGATAGAGACAAAGTAAGGTTATTATAAGATTGCTATAAGTTTTGGTAATGACGAGAATAATATTAATATTTAAGGATGTGTGGGCGTGTGTGTGTATGTGTGTTTGTTAGGTATCGCTCAGCGTCTAAACGGCTGAATCGATTTCGATAAAAATTGGTACTTATGTAGATAGATTCGGTGCCGGGGACGGATATACGCTTTATTCCCGAAATTCGGCCTGGTTCCCGAGGGAGACAAAACACATTTTTAAGCGCGAGCGAAGTCGTGTTGTGTTTTCGAAGCATTATTACTTCTGCGATGCTTGTAAAACACAGCCATCTTTATAAGTTACGGTTACCACTTACCATCAGGTGGACCGAACCGTATGCTTTCTTGCCACCAAAGTTGTACAAAAAAATAAAAAACTACTTAGAAATTATATTATTTAGCCGTTCCGCTTTATGGACAATAATGCTAATTAAATATTTTACGATCTAGAGATCTTTACATTTTTTTTTAATAAATAAATAATCTTTATTTGTTTAAAGTGCATTACAAGAAATACCACATATTATACACAGATATACCATACAATTTGATGTTTACAGATCACCGGCGCAACAAAACTAGACGCCCGAGCTAAGATTAAACCTGTGTTACGGGTAGTCAAATGAATATTGCGGCAGTTTTCTTACAGCATCACGAAATACATTCACATAGGTATATTTATGCCTAACAGTGGCATTAAATACCAGTCCCTAAACTAGGCATATACTACTAGGGACCAGTAAAATAAAGAGAAATAAAAAATTAAAAAAAGATCTATGAAAAACGAGCAACTTATTAAGTTACTACTAAAATAAAAATGATTGTTTCTCAAGGATCTCAAGCAAGCCAAACGGTTATTCAAACTTAAAACTCTTGACCAGCGCATGTTTTTCTTTTAATTTTGATTATTAATATATATAATAAGTAATTTAAAGTGTTTCACGGTAGATCAATAGGCAATGTTTCTGATAAACTTAGAAAATAAATTATTTCTACTTGTTGAAAAACTGAAAACGTGTCCAATTTTCTAACTTTTAAACATATAATCAAGAAGCAGGTCATCACAACTAAAAAAAGCTAGGTTACTTAATATAATTAACACCGATCTACTGTTATGTCAATATCTACATATTACTCAATATTTCGTTGTTTGTGGAACTTTTTAGTCATTATTATGTAGTGTGGGCGCCTTACGGTGAATGAAAGTGTTACTACTAAATCAAACTGTAGATTTATGGCTTAAACATGTACATAACATGGTGTTCTTCTCACCCCCAGTTCCTGATAGGCTGATCAACGAAAAATTAACTAATAACCATCAAATCTCATGTGAGGTACCAATTGAGTTGCTAAAAGGATGAACATTCATTTTATTTTGATTAGTAAGTAACTAGATCAAATTAAACTAATTATCCATGCTTGTAGCATGCTTTTAGGTACTTGACATGATAGTTAATTTTTCGTTGATCAGCCTATCAGAAACTGGGGGTTAGTTTCTTAAAACGAACGAACTACCAGCCGTGGTGTTTCCTGAGCGCTATGCCATGTCCTCCTTCAAACGAGGTTTAAAGAGAGCTTTAACATCACGGTAGAAAGCAGCTTCGTAGAGCCCCTGGCTTTGCAGAAGTCTATGGGCGACAGTTGTCACTACCACCAGGTGGGCTGTGGACTTGTCTGTCACTATGCAATAAAGAAAAGTTGTGGTTGTGGTTTAAGTACTTATCTTACTACATACTGTGCTTACTTACAAGCAACGTCAATGCCCACGTAACTTAGTTGCTCGTACAACACTCATGGAGACATAAAGGTTTTATTATATTCTAAATTAAGACTAATATATTTTCATCATATATGCCAAATAGGTGCACTGCTTGCTGAAAATAGACCTGTCCCAAATATCTCGACTTTGTTAAGCAACGATATTTTGATATGGATAAAAAAATATACTTAACCAGAGCTTCTTTTTAGTGACATTTACTTACTAGCTTCCTGCGGTGCGGTTTCACCCGCGTCTGTGCTTACAGCCCTGCTCCTGTCGCCAGTAGCGTAATCTTCCACAGCCTAGATATAACCTTCCTCAAGAACTACGCTATCATACGCATTATTCGAATCCGAAGGATAGTTTTAGAGATAAGCGCGTTCAAACAACGAACAAACTTATCAGCTTTATACAATAGTATAGATTTTGTATACAGTTACTGGCAAAATTATTTTAAGTAAGCCTTCGAAATACTACTACACATTTCTATTCTCCTAGTACCTCTTAAATCAACTACAAAATTTGCATAAACATAAACCACCCTTATCAGTGGTGCATTCTTGAAATTCTTGTCCAGTTGAGTTGAATGACCTCGTTTGGTATCATAGTTTAATAAAAATAACAACCACTGACAGCTGGTTCACTTACAAACGCATTAAGAATTAAAATAGCGACATGAATAAAACAATAGGTCTAGGCATAATTAAGCATCTAAGTATGTTTTATTAAAACTGTTTTTAAGCTTTTTCTTGAAAATGCATCTCACCCTAGGGCAGACAGCCCGGTGTTGCGACTTTAGACGTTACAAATATGCAATTTACGAACTTTCATGTTATACCTATATTTTTTTTTTTTAATGTGTGTTGCAAAACAAAATATTCTGTAATTTTTTGTCTACGTTACAATTAATAAAGGTGTCTACTGAGTTTAAGCTAGCTCTCTATCAATTTTACCAGGAATTATAGCATAATTTAAATTAGTAAATTTGTTCATAAGTAAGCAGTGCTGTAATTACTATAAAATAACATCATAAATGACTTAGAAATATATTATGTTAATGACAGAAGCTCATGGTTCAACTAAAGGGACATAGAAGTCGGGTTTGCTCAATGCGCGTTAAGAAGCAGGTGCGATTATAAAATCATGCTTCGACTGGATATTTATATCTAGAACAAGATTACGAACCATTTAAACGTGTATTTTTATAAAGCAAAGATCTATAGTGGCCTAGTATCAATGCAATTCTAGCTATCACATTTTCACACCATTTTAAAGTAATATAAGTAAATAAGTACAATAGGTAATATCTGGTAATTTTCTTGTTAGCTTATCTTTTATGTACTGTGCAACAAAAATAACTGTTATTTTCTTTTGTTTACTTGTGACGTATTTAAGTGGCATTCGTTTGATATACGCTAATATATAAATAAAAGAGTTTAAATTTGTTTAATCTTATAAAACACCATGCATTTCCTATTCACTAGCTGTAATTGGATTAAACTGTGGTCTAACGATCTTAGATAGGGCGATATCGACGCGCGCGCATATCTAGCGACATGACGGCGAGAATTCAATTGATTCAAGCTTTTGATAACTGGGCCTTGGGTTTGTCTGAGCTAGTAAATTGTCTTACTTAAGTTAGGAGGAAATAATGATTACTTATTTCAACATAACATTACCCATTTTACCTTCAGGGGTAGGCAGAGTTGTACAACACTCACGTTTCGCTAGCTATATGTTGGTCTCATATGCTAGGGACACAATTTCTGACTGCGTGCTAAAATTCATTCTCACTTTACCCGACCCGAGAATCAAACCCGAATCCTCTGCGTAGGGACTGCCCCTACACAGAACCACTAATCCACTGAGTCAGCTTTACTTATCACAGTTACATGTTATATTTATAACTAGAACGACACGTGTAGGATTGAAGTCGCTCAATCAAACAAACCTAAGCTTAACTTGGGTCTAGATAGCGCTGTGTAGGTAGTTTTGTTATTTACATTATAATCAAAACTTGACAATTTCTGTAGTTTGGTGGTACTGTGTAAGGACTGCCACGAAGAGGTCACGGTTTCGATTCCCGTTCAGTGCAAATTTTTGGTACATGAACATGGCTATTTGCATTAGTCTAGGTGTTTCTCTATAATATGTATGTATTTACTAAAAAAGTATATAAGTATGTCAATATAATAATTATTTTGGGTCTATATGGCTTTGTATGGTTGTTGTGGTATTACCTAGGTATTTATTTATTAAACCTTGCACTCCTTGCAGTCTTTACCAGGGAATAGGTTTTACATCAATTTTGATCTCGGATTGAAGTTAGGAGAGAAGAAGTCTCGGAAAGCCGAAGATTGGATGACAAATCTTTACACATTTGTTTGCACTTTTGCAGTGCCTAAAGAATGACGCAATGGTTGCGTAACTGCACCGCACCTCTCATCCAGATTGTACAAGAATAGATAAAAAATATACTGTAAATTACATTGTTACACTTGTAGTAAATTAGTTGTATGATCGTGTACGTCGGTGGCAGTGTTGATTACCATCCTAGTAATTGATTGAACTCCGAGGGTGTGAATATGGAAGTGAAATAAAACAACCGTACTTTGAACTGTTACTGGTTCCATTTTTGAAAATAATTCTCTGCCCATTTATACAAGATATGTAACCAAAGAGACCTCAAACATTATTTATTAAGCTAACATTGTTTGTTCATAAACAGGCAGTCGACAGAGGGATCTGTACCTATGACGTAGTCCATTCAATATATATTGATAAGTGCTCAACGTGGACTAGGTTAGGTTCTATTCGCGCAGGTGCTCTTCGGATGGGTGCTCCTCGCACAGGTGCTCTGGGTGAACTACGTCTTATCTGTTTGTTAATTACTGGCGGTACAGCTTGGCACGAGGCCAGCGGTACTGTATAATATGTAAAGCATGTTGTATTATACATATTAACCATAATCTAAATAAAATTATCAATACCTATATCTACCCATTGCCGATGGACAGGTACACGTAATTGGCGGGCAACCGTTGTATAAAGTCGACTTTTTTTGTATTGCTTTTACTTTTATTTATTGCGACAATGGCAGACAAGCCAACAGTCCATGTGATGGTAAGTGGTGACTGTCGCTCATGAACTTCAGCAATGCCAGAGGCTCTAAAAAGCCGCTGCCTACCGTGATATTGATATTAATGCTCTCGTTAAACCTCGTTTGAAGAAGGACATGTCATACATAACGCTCGGGAAAGATTACGTTCGATCAAATCAATGTACACAGATACACTTATGGGACAACTAATACTGTCCTAGAGTAGAATATGAGAAATCAGAAAGATGTATCAGAAATATCTACCTAGTATCAATTACGATAAGGTTTATAGTTAAATTGCTAAGTTACATTTATCTTTTTATACTAGGTACTTTTATATTAAGCTTCGCTATATAAAAAGCGAACTTAATAGGCAATTATCGTAATACACAGTTATTATTAAGACAATGCATTTCACAATTTCACGTAATTCCAAGTATCTAAAGGGCGGTCGACCAGTCGTCCTTGGCAGAAGGACGCGCTGCCTGTGCCTGGTCGTTTACTTTTTTTAACCCATAAAAATCATCCATAATATGGCGGGACCACAGATTAATGAAACGAACAGGTAGCAATTGTTTATGAACGGTATAATTCATTTATAAAAATTATTTTACAATTTGATTTTTTGTTTTATTTATTTTTTTCAAGGTAAAAAGAGGTGGGATATATCAGTTCTGTAATTTGTAGATATATTGTACCTACTTTTGAATGTACATGGGACTTTACTGGTTTACGATGAAGGAAATCATTTGGAAACTTGGGGTTGTAAAGTATATGAATAACCCTTTACTCAGCAGTAGAAAAAATTTAAGGCTGTGAAGTTGTTTTTGTCAAGCGAAGTTATTATTAGGAACTTACTATTATTAGGTATATTTAATAAGTTATAAAGAGCAGTATGAAAATACATAGGTAGGTATTATTCAAATTACATTTATTTTTATAATTGTTATAATTAATTTTATTATTTTATATAGGTACCTTACTTCTTAACCAAATTTGACACTACTCCGACAACTTACCTGGATACTATTTACTAACATAAAAAGAATATAAAGCTTTTCATTCATTATTAAAATAGGTATGGCATCAAATCTGAAAGTAGTAGCATAAATACCGAATTCGATACATTACCTCTGTATCTCACACTACTCTGTACAAGTGAGAGTAGTTTGGAGTGGTTCCGATGTGAGTTGTTTTTGTGCGCGTCGGCTAACAACCGCTTTATATGCGAACGCATCGACGCGACGGACTGTCGCTCCCAAGTGCATCGAGACAAATTTTACCCCCCACGCCCCTCTGGCTAACTGTCCACGAGAAACGATCTTTACTTTGTATTATATTAAAACTTTGAATTTAAATTGTATACATACATAACTTCACGAATGTCTCCCATTAACGGGGTAAGCAGACTATAAAAGTATAGGTCGTATTTCTCCTCTAAATAGTTACATCTTTAAATGGAATTGAGTGTTAACATTGTAACTCATACAAAAACTGTAATTATCTGGCGATTGGAAAGAGTGCCCTGAGTTTCTTGACAGTTCTTACGGCTCTAACTCGTCAGCAAATTGGCTGTAGGTTAAGGGCGTTCCGTCACATATGACCTTGAGCGTTTCGCTTCCTCACCACCCCGCGCCTCACCCGAAAAAAACATTGCGTGCGAGTTCGCCCTCTAGCGGCAAGTAGCAGTAGCACAACTATAAGACAATGACCTTACTTGTCCGAAACCGCAGAGCTAAAATCTGATAGACGCGCCAATAATGAATTATTTTTTTAGTATCTTTTATTATTTCGTTTAGTAAGTATGTATATTTTTTAGTATATATTATTTATGTAGTAGCGAAAGCAAAGATAAGTGTTTAGAATCATGACGTTTGTTAAATATGTACCTAGTAGAAATAAAAATAACTACTGTGGGTTAATATTTTTTGAAGTCGCTTAAAAATTAAGTCCCAATGACAATACACTATTGTGATAAATTCCTATAATTGACAAGATGTGTATTTTTCAACTAATACTAGTACACTTTAGTTTAGTAACCCTGCCGAGTTTATACTTATTTAGTTATATATATATATATATATAGGTTTTTTGTACATGAACAAACTAAAACATTTTGATTTAAAAAATGTATTAACATCCTATTAATATTATAAATGCGAAAGTTTGTGTGTGTGCACGTATGAAACGTATGCGTACCTCATCTTCATTTATATTTTTACTATTTGCAATAGTGTCGCTAGTATCACGAAGCCGCTATGCTAGCAGTTTGAGACAATTTCTATTAAAATAGTGTCTTCACTTCTGGACTTCAATGGCTGCTTACCGTCAGGCAGAGGAGTGCGTTACCCCAGCAAAATGTTGATAAAAATGTGCTTATAAGAGGTGAGAGTATAACAGATAATTAGTGCGTCGTAAGGAGTAATTTGTTTGCCTATAGCAAAATTTGTTTGCATTATAGTTTTAAAGTTATTCGGAAAAAAACAGATTTTGCTGGGTTAACGTTTGAAACATTACCCCAGCAAAATGTCTTTTCTTTAAATTATCTAGGCAGAGTCACGTTGGTAGACCAGTATGAATAAAATAACTGTATCAATAGTACTAGTACATGACTTTTTAAAACAATACTGAAAAAATCAATCTTTATTTATTAACTCCACTGCGTCTTCATGGACTGATGATATGAGGTCCTGCTTCAATAATAAAAAAGCATCTCATAAAGACCACCTAGCCAGCAGTTTGAAACAATGACCTTTGGAATGGCGGCTACCACTTAGTCTTTTGGATCCCACTGACTGTATCATAAGGCAGAGTGAAGTCACTTCGATAGGCAATTGTACGGCACGGTTATATTGATGTATGTAAAGTAAGGTTTTGTGCAAGACAACTTTTTCTTGGTTCTATAGATACGTACCGCTACTAAACTCGAGTAACAAATCAGACTACACTTGTGCATTGTCCTTTCAATTCGGCCTCTATCATTAAATGGCAAATCTTGCGGAGTGTATAGGCTTGGAGCCTATTAAATGCAAAACAATTTTGAAGTGCTACAGACTGTGGACCTCCTAAACACTATTTAATTTCATCAGCCTTAGTACACGAGGTAGGAATAACAGGCACAGTCTGCCAAAAATGAACACAAAATAGTAGGACTGTGATAGCCACTCATGAGTTGGTGTTGTCTGATATCTGGTCCACTGCTTTTAGCGCTTTACAGTTTGCCATAGTAAATTCATCCTTTATAATAAGGCTTCTATCGCGCAGCCAAATCAGTAAAAGGATTATCAACTCTACGAACACGAATCTAATCGAAACAAAACGCTGTTCTGTCTCGAGCAAAGATGTATACAGAATATTATACTAAATTATTCATAATTTATTTCCATCCTGTAATCTCGCTTATTGATACATTTTGGCATAAAATGTTTTTTTTTGTATTAATTATATATTACATAATGCTCGAGCCATAATGGTACAGTTAAGTACACATTTTGTATTGTTTTGTTAAAATTGTATACTTAGTATTATAAAAATTATACATTGTGATTTGTGAAATAGAGGTGTAAATTAAGTTCATCTTACTTTATACTTATATCGAATATTAACAGTTTATATAATACTTACATAGAAACATTTATTACAGTTCACATGTTGCCTTTACCTTTTGTAGCAATATGAAAATTGAGGCAGCCTGTAAAGCACACATTTTACTTTTTATTTTTTCTTTGCAACATAGAAAGCTGTAAGTATTTAATTACCTATAGAGTTAACTACCCTCTCATAGAAGATCGTTGTAAGAGTAGTAGTATCCATATTATTGCGTTTCGTTCGGTAAGTGCGAGAGCCGGAGGCCTAACTGATGCAGAGATGACAATCCTCGCAGCATGTGTGGGACCAGCTGAGTATCCGTGGAGTCATTGTGTGGGTGGTGTGGGTCAACCCGCGGCCAGGGGGACCCATACAAACGGTGGTGCCGCTGGCCGCCCGCGGCATTGTACAGGCGCCCAATTAGACCTAACCGTAGGATTACGGTAGTAGATCCAAGCTGGTTTCAGCATGAATGGGCCGGATCGTCCGGGGAAGTACTACCCTCTCATAGAAGATCGACGTAAGAGTAGTAGTATTCGTACTACTGCGTTTCGTTCGGTGAGTGAGAGTCCCGGGGGCCCAATTTCTCCCTTTCCTCTTGAGTTTCCATCTAACTTTGATCCTGAGTCTTTTAAGCGGGGCGTGAAAAAGCATCTCACTAAGCCGCCATAGTGGATACCAGTAGTTTGGCTTTTGGAATGGTGTCCACCACTTCTGGATTCCACTGACTGCTTACCATCAGGCAAAGTAGAGTCACTTTGGCAGGCCATTATATAAAAAAAACCTTATAGCGTTTTTATTCCTTGGATTTCTCTCATTCCAAACAATTTCCCGTTTAGTTTAAACGAGTTCAGTTTCCAGTGAGCCTATGTTTCGCGATGACAATTAATAAAGCCTAAGGTCAGACACTAAATGTTGTGAGTGTGAATCTAAATATTAGCTGTTTTTAGCATGATCAGCTTTATGTGGATTTGTCACGTGTAAGTAATTCAAGCAGCCTGTATGGATTTGATCCCCGATGGCTATACGTCTAATATCGTATAAAGAGAAACATTTACTGTAAAGATTTTTCTTATTCACCTAAACGAAGATGTTTATAATTCAAAACAAACCAAAAGATATATCCAAAAAATGCTGCCCAAAATCACTATTCCACGCGGACGAAGTCGCGGGCACAGCTAGTGTATAATATAATGCAAAATCGGTAAAGTAGAATTAATGTCATATTACCGCTAAGTAACGGATCCATGCGGACGACGTCACATGGTAGTTTTACAGTACATACACTTATAATATAATATAATAAAGATACATACATACATACATAGAGTGCTAAAACATAATTCTTTTGCCTTTACCTAGTTAGGTAAAGACTGTACAAAAAAGAAGAGAATTCTTTATACTGTGCCACCGTGCCGGGTCTATTACTTTCTACATACACCTATCACTCGAAAAATACGGCATTAGTTTTGTTATGTCCAGTAGGCGCTTAACAATATATTATTTAATTTTAGGATTAAAAATTCATATAGTACGATAATAAAGGAACAGAGAGTAGGACTTTTAATTTACCTAATTGTGATAATTTCAGTCTTCAAATATTTTAGTTTGGTTAGAGACTAAGACGTTTTGTAAAGCCTTTTTTCTTCCTTTCTTGCAATCAAATAAATAAATCAAAATAAGATGCATTGAAAGTAGAAGGGTAGGTATTTACTTTAGCCTAGTATCTTATCACTGATTTTATCAGCTCATGAAAAAAAATCTAACCAGGTAAATACTTAAATATTATATCGGTATTACTTATCGATAGAATATTCAAGTACACACCGTATGTATAATTATAATTATGTAGAATGTATAGGTATTTATGCTCGTGCAAGATAACGTAGATAGTTAGGTACCTAACAGCAGCGTGTATGGTTGTTTTGTGTAGGTACCTAACTAGGTCGCAAACCGACGCATGTCACGTATAACCATTGTAATTTGAGTTCTATGCTAGTTGTACAACCGACGCCGGCGTTCGTGTTCCGACCGAAAAACCTCGTACCTACGCCGGCGTCGCCGTCGTCGTCGGTCGGAATCGGAAAGCGCCCTTGCCACTTGAGTAAATATCCAAGTTAGATATTTTACTCATGTGCCCACCTACCACACATCTAGTTCGAAATGATAGTAGACATAGACAATATTGTAGCAAGCTCATATTCATATCCCTAGGGTATATAACAGCAGAAATTTACTGATTCTTGAGGCCCGGTGTTGCCTTGATCTTATCACGAGCGACAATAGGCTCACCACCTGCTACCTAGTTTACGTGGAACTAAACATAATTAAAGGATATCCTAGGTAAGTATCTCAAAGAAGGTATTTTACTAAAAATATGAAGGTAGGTATATACCTACTTACAGGATATTCATGTGTTGAATCTTTTGCATTTGTATTTGTTTCAGTCGTGAAATTTTAGTCATTTTGATGAAAAATAATAATAAATATAGGTAAATACCTACGTATTTAATACACTAAAAAAATCTAAATAACTAATCTAATTTATTTGCAACACTAAATCTATCCACACAATATTTTTTTTTGATATTATTTATTTGCAATTATTGAATTACGTAAATATTTTTTTAAAAAACCGCATACGTCCGTCCGTCAGAAGGGCTTACGCCGCTCTGCCGCTCTGCCTCCCGTCGCCCGCGCAGAGCCCCTGCGACGCTGATTCAGCCAAATTATCAATAACTATTGAAACATTATCCTAATAAATGAAATAAATCTACAGAGTTGACATTTGGTTTATTCCGGTTGATTCAATATAACTTTTATATTTATAACTATAGTAATTACAAAGTAATATTTCGATATAAGTGAAATCACGTTGTTTTAATATCGTTAGTATAAGTTATATAATCAATTATTGTAAATAATTCTTCTACTATTCTAAAGTTCATGAATCAAAGTATATTGTAGGCAAAAAACAAAATGAATAAATAGCATTAAAATCTACTAAATATCGAGATGAAAGTCGCGGATTTCGGCGAAATTTCGTCGGAACCACCTTAATTGGCTGACTTTATGTATTTTTGACGTTCATAAGCATCATACTTTATGATCAAAATGAAATAAATGCTTTGAGTTTGAAGTAGCAATGTCGCTGTTATTTCTTGTTTGTTTCCGACGTTAGCTTCTTCTCAAACATGCAACAGATTTTAAAACGGTTTTTACTGTAAATTAGAATTTTTTATTTCCTAAATCTAATATCTAATAATATTAAAGCAGAAAAAGGTTAGTATTTCAAAGAACAAATTTTTTTTTTAACGTAAGTTTCAAGGTAACGTCATGAATAAGTTACCTTAACCACTAGTACATCACAACCATGTGAATTGCATTCGTTGCCTCAAATATAAAATAACTTTAATGACACTCACCTCACGACATTCAAACTTTTCATTATTCTTCAATCAAATTAAGAAAAAAGGTTTTACTACTAGGCAGAATGGTTTGCGTCCTTAGGCTTCAGCCAGATAAAAAGTTCGCAAATGTCAAGTCAAGTCATTAACGCGTAACCCTTGTAGCGCTGATGTAATTAAAGGTCGCGTGTAACTTGATGTATTAACCCTTCGAGGTTTTATAGACCGTAAGTTAATAGCTTTTACTTTTTGTGGATAGTTTAAATTGGAACTTGCCTTTAACTAGGTACGTTTTTGAAGTAAAAGTAGAATGGTCATATACACCTTGATGTATTATTTTCTGAAGTCTCAAATGTGAATTGAGGCCTTACCACAACCTCTAGCAATATTACTATAAATTTACTTTGTCTCTATCCTTGTTTTTAATGGTACTAAAGAAAACACAAAACACAACGTAACATTAAAATAATACTGCTGTAAGAGTTGGTGGTACTGTTACTTTCTATACAATTTTGACTCTTCATCGCCTTTATGAATGTTATCAAAATCAGATAGCTAATTTAGCTAATTTCTTATTTGTTATATTCATAATTGTCAGGACAAAGTTTGAAAGACGATGGGGAAATTCACCTGGAAAATGTTGGTCAGAAACAGCTCTAGCATTTTTTATAAACATTTACTCACGAGTCTTCAGTTATAGTTTTTTGTCACTACCTCATTTGGTATTATTTAGTCCAGTCCCGCTGTATGGTAAAGGCCACTGACTGAGACATAGTTGGCCTTTATGAAGTAGACATTATGGTCCTAAACGATTTGATTACCTAGAACAGGGCTGTCCAGACCGGATATGATCCCGGGCCATGTCAAAATACTAAATAAATTGGAGGGCCGCACACATTTTTTAAAGAAAAGATTTAATAGTTTTTTTTTGCCTATTGGGGTTTTTAGCTAGGTACCAATAAAATTTGAAAAAAGTAAAGAATTCATTCTTATATATTAAAAATATTTATACAGAGTGTATACGACGGTATGACATTAAATGCAATTACGTATAGTATGTGACATTATAAAGCGAGACAAAAAAAAATCTACTAAATATCTTCAATAGTTTAGACACAGGACAAATTTTTTAATTTCTTTAATTCTAAATTAACACTATTTAAGTACGTCAAACGGTCACTGACTTAAGTCATAGTCCACGTCGAAGGATAAACGTTGCCGTTCATTACAGTTCAGTGATCTTGTCATAATAAAATGGTGTATTACTTCTTTACTATTAAAATATTATTTATTTTGTTAGAAAATTTCAAATTTTTGTTTTTCGTCAAATTACTTTTGTGATTAATTAGAAATCATTCTATGGGCTAGTAACACCTGCCTTTTCATTTAATGTCAAACCGTCGTATACACTCTGTATATAAAAATTATAATTTATATTAAAATATTAAAACAACACTGCGGACTGCACAAAGATGAACCACGTGGGCCTTGCTTTGGACAGCCTGGTCTATATTATATATATATATATATATATATATATATATATATATATATATATTAGATATATTATGTCAATCTAATTCGAAACAAAAATCTGGTTTAGTTCTGGTGTATCAGGATAACATAACTATGTAAGAGATTTCGTACATCTTTTATTTATGCTTTAAGATCTTGGTTTTTAATTCTTTAGATGTAGTATGATTATGAATGACGTACCAGGACTTCATAACTATGTAAGAGTTTAGGTGCACCTAATGCTACAATCCCTCGATAGTTTGTTTTTATTGGTTTTCAATACTTTTCACAGGCACCTTATATCTAATTTGATTTTGGCGTACCAGGACATCAGAATTATATAAGAGGTTAGATATACCTACTATTCCAAATTCTTTTTTTAATAAATGGGTTCCAATAGCTATTACGTATTTACTGGTAACTTTATTTGATTTTGACGTCCCAGGGCATCATAACTATGGAAGGGATACTTTAATCTTTTTTGTTTGTTATAGGTTGGTTCTCAGCATGCGGCTGCCGGGGCGGAGCGCTGGCTGCAGCGCGAGGGTCGATAGCAGCTCTACTGAGGGCGAGGGCCTTTGCCCTTGTGTCACCACGTGCAATATCTGCTTATAGAGCGCGGCCGGCTTCTGGTAAGTAGACCTAAAAACGTAGTATAAAAGAAAGGTACCTGGTCAACGAAAATATGATATATGTAAATATAGAAAAATAGAAACAGTAATAAATAAAGTCTTTAACAGCAGGTCGGCAACGCGCAAGTAGGTAATAGGTACTCCTGGTGGTTGCAAGCGTCCCTAAGCTATGGTAACTGCTTTCAGTAACATAATTTAAATTTAAATTCTATAAACTTTTAATTTTTAAGTAATTGCTATGGTTCTTTTTAGAAGGATCAAATTCACCTCAAAAAGCGATAGACCCTTGCTGCGAATAACTCACAAAATTTCGTTACTGTAGTCGCAATTTATGGACACAATTTAACTTTCTGTCGACTATCTCTCTTGTTCCCTGGAGTATCAACCACGAACTACAAGAAAGATCGAAAAGAAATCGCTCACAATGTAGACGTAATATCGATATATTTTTATTTTATTTTAAATCATATAAATCCCATGTCCTACAGATAGCGGGCGCGTAGGCGCGCAATACGAGCGAGCGGCGGCGCGGCCTGGAACTCCTCTGCGACTGGCCGGAGTCTTCGCCGACGGCAGCAAGGCGAAGGCACCTAAATACGCGCAGTTGATAGATCCGCAGGGGAACGTAAGTAGATCTTTCTTACTTATGTTTTCCTGGTATCTAGACGAAGAATGTAAGCTGGTTTTTTTTGCCAGTATTAATTAACCCTACCTACGAATAACGACACATTCGTTTAACGACATTTCTGTGTAAATAAATTGTAACTGTAAGTTCATGCTTTTCGTTGGTATTTTTTGTGTTTTGCTTATACACTTTATATCTAACCTATTCATCGTAGTAGCCTGATTAACACTCGACTCCTGGGTCATGAAACCAGGCAAAAAATTTATAACCTGTTTTACCAAGAAGAACATTATGTATTGTAGGTAAAATACTACATAGAGTGTTTAATAGTCTTAAAAAGTGGTAAATAGATATTCATGAGTGAATAAGAAAATTTGACCTCATTTTACCAGCCACAAATAGTATTATACTAAGATAGCAGAAGATTGTAGGAGGTTAGATTTTTTAGAAAATTGTGGCTTACCATTTATAATATAAAAGTGCAAGCAAAAATACTCTAATTCATTTACTTAAAACTACCTACCAGGCGAACAGAAACTTTACATAAGTAAGACTAAAAATGTTTTAGTTCCTAATCGTAAATATACTGAACAGTTCAGTATATTTACGATTATACAAGCTAGAATTATAGAAGCCGTTTAAGAGGATTTATACCCCAATTGACCAAGTGACAAAATATAATTAGCACACAATAGGTAATAGACTAGTGGAAGGATCTAAAGCTGTCTTTAGTGCGGACGGACGGACAACAGGAGCGGTTTTATAGTCCGGCGATATAATGAATTGGTTGGCCTATGTGATAAGCGGGAGCGGAAAACGTATAGCGAATGTTAGCTTACAATATATCTAGAAATTAAGTAATGACTTTAAATAATGTTTATTTTAAGTTGAACTGAAACAAGTTTTCAAGTTATCTATACATACATACTAGTACAAAAAAATAATTCTTAACTAGTATACAAGTAAAAAAAGTCGCCGTAAAACGTCTGTTTGTTTGAATTTGCTAATCTCGAGAACAATGCAATGGATTTGGATGTGGTTTTCATTAGTATTATGCGTTTCTTAAGGTTTTGACATATAATATATTAACCTATCACATATAGGAGCCGAGCAGCAACGGTATTAGAGTGTACCAAGACGGATAATTGCAACTTTTGATATCGATACGAAGCGAGGGTGGATTGTTAGATAATAATCAATACTAAGTAATATTATAAATGCGAAAGTAACTCTGTTTGTCTGTCTGTTATACTTGCACGCCTAAACCACTGAACCGATTTTGATGAAATTTGATATAAAGATAGAATAGACCTTGGGGAAAGACATAGGCTATCTTTTATGAAAAAATGGCATGAAGGTGTTAAAATAAGAGATGAAAGTTTGTAGGTAAAATGCGATATAACCGACATTCACGCAGGCGGAGCTGCGGGTAACAGCTTGTAAAAAATAAAATATGGATCTTTCCGCTTTCTTTTTAAACTTGTACTACACACCATTCCCATACAGAGCATTTTCTTTATAACAGTAATAATATCGTTTAATCAAGCCTATCACGGGCGGCCGGTCCAACAATGCAAAAAGGATAGAGCCTTCACTCCCGTCAGTACTGATCGACAAGTTTATGTTCATAGCAGATTGACTAGAAGACTTTTATTATAATTAGCTACGTTTTATTGTCACTTAATACAGTTGGGTGAAGTTATTTGGAGCATAGTCGATTATCGCGCGATTTTAATACATATTTTCTAGAAGACATCACGTATTTTTGCCCGACTCGACTGGCGAAGTCAATGAGTAATAAGTACGTATGAATGTATGTATGTATGTACGTTTGTATGTATGTATGTATGTATGTATGTCTATTTCTTTGGCACGCTCTACAGCTTAAATGGCTTAATGGATTTTAACATATTTTAAGAGGTGTCATTAGATTTGTATGAATTGTGGGAGTGACTTAAGGTGTATATTATTGCAATATAGCGTCAGCACGATAAAAAAACACTTTTTAGAATTACGTGAAAGCTGTTTATAAAGTAAATAACCATAATGCTTACAAATTCAAATTCAAATTCAAATACTTTATTTTGTGGACAATAGGTAATTTTAACAGGTGTTGCTTAATACAAATATATACAGTACTTTCTACGTCCCACCTAAATAGGCATACAAAATTAAAATAAACAATAATCAAACCATGCTTAACAAAATTACAGTATTTCATAAAAAGCAATAAAATAAATGTCAAATAAATAAATCAATAATACGTATACATTACACAATAATCGCGTCATAAAATTGTACGATAGTATTGTTACAAATCATTCACATAATGTCAGAATTAATCAACTAACACCCAATTACAAAGAATTATCAATAAGAAAATCTTTCACTGAATAGTAAAATTTTTCAAATAGAAGTGTAGTTAGTTTCTGTTTAAAAAGCAGTTCTATTTATACGCAATAATACAGTGGAAACTCGCATAGCGTTTTTTTTAAATAACTGTAAGCATTATAGTTATTTACTTTATAAACAGCTTTCACATAATTCTAAAAAGTATTTAACTAGTATTTTTAAAATATAGCTCCGATTAAATGATGAAAATTGTTTTTATAATATTCCAGTTCCCTCATAAATTAAACAAATAAGAATATATAATTGTTTTTTACTTGCCATGTTTCTTTTTTATATGCATTTTAAAGCTGTCTAAAATTAATACTAAAATTACTGTATCCCATCTGGAAACTACTAATTCCCGCGTCTACCCAACATGATATTATATTCTATTCTTGAACACTATATTATTATACATTTAAAAAAAAAACCTTCTTTACACTCGAAAGAACATTAAACTCTTTGTCTATTTTTGTTCGACAACCTATAGTAACACGCCACAGGATCTGGACAGTAAAGATCTGACATTAACTGGACGAACACAAGCAAAATTCAACTTTATTTTATAAAGCACAAAAATTATATTACCTTTAGCTATTATAAATGGAATGCATAGACCCTAACAATTTTATTTTGAAAATAGTTTAAAGAAATATACGTCTTATGCAATTGTGTTAAGATATTATCGAAGTGGAGTATTATGTTGGTAGGTTTGTTCGTTGCGGGGCAGTGTCCTCCGTGAACCGTGTTGCTAGGACGTCTGCAAGGGTTGTCACGATTTCGAAATAAAACTTTTGTTGTTTAGTTTTTATTGGTGAAGTAGAATTATTGTTTGACGTCCCTTACAGAGGCTATTTCAGATATTGCGTGAAATATAGGCTTGTGGGACAGTTTGATAATAAAGACGTCGTTATAATGATGTTTATTTGATATCGAACGAAGGGAGTAAGCAGGGCACGTCAGTTAGTTATCGTTTCAATATTAATGTTAATTTAAATTTAGTACATTTAAGATTGATAAATGTACATTGTGTCCGTTTGCCTTCAACACAGAGGATAGTAAAAAAAATGGCTTATTACATATTTGCCAGCGACAGCTCTACTACGTCGTTGACGTTGATATTAGCTTCCCGCAGCGCGGTTTCATCCGCGTCTTTGCTTACTGCTCTGCCCCCATCGCCAGTAGCGTGATATTACATAGCCTATAACCTACCTTGAGAACTGGGCTATAAAACGGAAAAAGAATTAATCAAATCGGACTGGTGGTTCCAGAGGTTAGCTCGTTCAAACAAACAACACTTTTCCGCTTTAAAATAGTATAGATTTAGTTTTGTTATTTTAAAAATGACACTCTTGATCTCGACGGAAAATGTGTTTAAGTTTATTTTTAAAAGAATGGAACATAAAATAATAAAAGCATTTGTTTGTTATACATTGTATTGTTAGCTGACTTACGCTGTTTCATCTGTTGGATAAATGATGATGTGACTTGTGGTCTATATTTTGCAAAGATTACAATTGTGAATATTATAATTGACTAACTCGCCTAGGCACAAGGGATTATAATTTTAACGATATAAATACAAATATTTAATTTTATTAATATATATTTAAAAATATCCGCTTTTCTTTTAATATTAGCTTTATTGACTTATTTTTTTTACAATATGTTTTAGTATAACCCTGTCTCTTGCTGAAATACAAGAGACATAAACTTGATACACAAGTTTTTGTGTCGTGTGCGATAAAAAAAAATTAACATAGCAACACATGAATAAACATGTAATATACTTAAAAATCTTCCAGAAGAAATTCTCTGATTAACAGTGACATCGTATCAAAGTCTGTTGTGTGGTTTTGAAAAAGTTAGCGGAAAAACAGACAGAAGAAGTGGCATCCCCCTAATATTAATACAAAAGTTTGTGTGTGTGTGCATATTTGTTAACACTCAGCCTTAAATGGTTGAAACGATTTCGAAGAAAATTGGAATGCAGATAGATTCGGTGCGCCAATAGAGCGTTTTGACAGCTTGTAAAGAGTTACTTTACTCAAACAAATGTAATAATTCTTATATTTTTGACATAACTATTTCTAACTCATTATTAGACAACCCTAATGTTACTTACGCGAAAAATGACGCTTACGCCGCTTTTGTTTATGTGTATAATGAGAAGTTTAATTATGTAAGGAATGGGCTAGTCGTGAGGATTTATTTATAGATAGTCTGGCTCATAGGCTATAAAATAACGTTGACTTTGATCGGTATTGCAGTGAAAACTGAAGGTTGTATTAACCCGGTATTATATTGGTTTTAACTTGAAAGGAGTTTACTAAAATAATTTAATGTTATGAAATGTGTGGATGGTGTATAGCTGCGCCAGCGTTGACGTGTAGAAGTTATTGTTTTTGGAAGTGTGAGGTGTAGACGTTATTGATCCGGATTTTTTTTTTAATCAGTTAGGTAAAAAAGCTACACAGTAGATAATGTAGCTTTCTAATCTTCTTTTTCTTCTTATCGAGTGGTTAGTGGTGAACCTAATTTCAGGATTTGTTCAGATCGTCCTTAATTTAATCAGGCATCCGACTTGACCTTACGACTTTATCAACTTGGTAACCGCCGGGACCAACTTATAACGTGCTCACCGAAGCACGAAGACGCTCAGATCAAATTTGACTATGTGGTCACCCATCCATGGGCTAGCCGAACTCTTAGTTGCTTAACCCGCAGATCAATTACAGATCAGTGTGTGCAACGAGCTAGGAGTGCTTCTAAAATAAAAAAAAACGGTTAAGAAGTTTTAGGTGAATCCTTTTTAATTATAAAATTACAAACAGCCAAACGCTAAAATCTAATATTAAAAAAAAACAGCACACAATGCTGGAACGCGTTGGTGTCTAATGTATGGACAGAATATTGCAGTAACATAAATGCCATTTTCTTTCTTTGGTGAAATTTAAAACTGGTTTCTGTTCAATATTTAAAATCTCGGTCTTTTAAAAGGCCTACGCTGAGCATTGTCCTGCATGGTCCTTAATTTTTTTTTATGTGAAATAAGGTAAAGACACTTGTCTAAATCAGTGTGTGTAGGCTTAATGACGTTTTGGACACAAGTCATATATTATAGTATATTATCAAGCCTTTTATGAAATAACAAAAGAATATGCTGAAATAAAAATTCTATCAATATTACAAATGCGAAAAAAAACAGTTTGTGTGTGTCTATGTGTGTGTGTGTGTGTGTTTGGTTATGTTACCACTCAGCACCTAAACAGTTGAAGCGATTTCGATGAAAACTGGTATGTAGATAGAATCGGTGCTGGAGACGGACATATGGTACTTTTTATCACGAAAATCGGTCTGGTTCCCGAGGGATACAACAAAACATAATTTACGCGCGGACGAAGCCATGGGGCGCAGCTAGTATAATATAAAAACTTTATATTATACAATCAAACAAATTCTCCGAAAGATAGCTATCGCCTTACGGTATTTGTTAACATCTGAAGCATGTCGTATTCTAGGTAACTTAAAATCAAGTTAGCCTTTGTCAGGATTTACGGTACTTAAATAGATTCTTGCTGGTTTCATCATGACCGTAGGGTCGATCGGGCAAGTACCGAGTTACCTACCTCTTATAGAATATTGGAATTTATTTATATCTATACTATTTTAAAAAGCGAAGGGTTTGTTTGTTTGAACGCGCTAATCTCTAAAACTATCAGTCGGATTTGAATAATTCTTTTTGCGTATGATAGCCCAGTTCTCGAGGAAGATTATAGGCTATATAACATCACGCTACGGGCAAGAGGAGCAGAGCAGTAAGCAAAGACGCCGATGGAACCGCGCCGCGAAAAGCTTTTCTTAATTTAAAACAAATCATTATTATTATAATGTCTCATATTAAAAAAATATTAATATGTGTGTGTATATTTCATTGTATATGTTTCAATCTGCTTTACTACTAAACTTAGAGCCTTCCGTCAATTAGGACCAATTCGCACCGCGGGCCTAGTTGCCAGATCCATTTAATTTTAATATTTTCATACCGGCGACTGGGACTAACAATAAATGAATAAAAAATCTAATGTTTAAGTCAGAAAACAGGACAGTCAAACGTAAAAATGTTTAAGGTAATATTTAAAGAAAAACTGATTTCTTTAAGTAGGGGATGGAAGTTTGTATGAAAAATGCGATACCTAATTGACATTCACGCGGGCTAAGCTGTAGGCAAAAGCTAGTTTTTTATAACATTGTGTTTGCATTACTTAGAAAACACACTCCATAGGTTACCACTTTCCATCACATATATTTATTTATAACAAATAAGAAATGATTTTAGAGGTAGTCATTGACAAAGAAACGTAAAGTAAAAGTTAAACTTAACTTTTAGTTATGTTTTAATAATGAATTAACAGTTGTTGATATCATAATTTCAAGTTTTTAGATACTTATTTATTGCAGTATAGCTTGTTACTAAATACTTAATACAGCCAACTAAATGCCTTACATGTCATCTCCCTTTTGAACAAGAGTAATATATCTGTAAGCGTCATAAATCAAAAAGCTGTTAGCAAAACTGCGATAATTAAAACTTACTACATCACAGATAATAAATTTTCCACAATTATTAATTAAATCTTTCCCATTAGCGACGCACACGTATCATTAATCATCACCCCCTGGTGGTTCAGCTACTCATCAGAAGAACCTTTTAAGTTTAGTAACAGAATAACCAAAAATTGAATATTTACCAGTGCAGCAGAAAGCAGGTTGTAGGATTGAAATATTATAGCTAATCTACTAGTAGAAATATATTTATAAAAAGTACCAGGAACGCAGAAACATGCAGGAGGTTGAATTATAAAAAAATCCTATATCTACACATATTTAATTAAATTTTCCATACCTCATGCTAAGCTTTCCTACAATATCCTGCTACCCTGGTACTTTATGATTATGACTACTAAGTAATTATTTTCTTCTGCTGACATTCGCTTAATAAGGCGCACGGCGGGCCGCACCAACAAATAAAACATAAACAAAAACAAAAATATTCCTAAAACTCACTGAATACGCCACAGATAATTAACTTTCTACAATTATTCCATAAGCGTCGCACACGCATCGTTAATCACCACCCCCTGGGGATCTTAGCTAGCTCATCAGTGCCTTTCGAAATTAACTAACACCGTTAAAATGCTGTTTTCATAAATTAATTTTTCAATGTGTGCTATTTTGGTGATATTGTGGCAAATAAAGTGTTGTTTCAATAAATAACTAGATGTTGCCGCAGCTTCGCTCGTGTTGGTAGGTATACCACAAAAAATATACCCTAATATTACTCGTTAATATTGTAGCTTTCTATATCTACATATCAATATTCATTTAAATCGGTTCAGCCGTTTAGGTGCTGAGTAGTAACAAACACAGACACATTCATACACACAAACTTTCGCATTTATAATAATAATAGGATTAGTTTAGATGATTTTATTTCTAGATATTATAAAGTCGTTAGTTTTCCTGTCTGTTTCTTCGCAATTTCTTCTCAACCACGCAATTGATTTTGATACAGTTTTTAATAGAGAGATTTCTTTGGAAAGGTTTTTATGTAGAGAAAATCAATAATTTTAACAAGTTGTAAACGTATTGTAAAAAGCTTACTTAACTAAATTTATTTTATATCTGCTTTGTAATACCATAAAACTTAATATAAACTCATATTTCAACAATATAATTTACAGAAATAATATAGAATTTCCCGTGTGAAAGATAATAATTAAAATTATACGTTATAAATTACTAAGAATTTCATTTCCTCTGATCGTACTTATTAGCATTTACTCTTGTGCATATTAAACACATCACTTGGTACATACTATTCTAAAAGATCTGGTAAATATTACTAGCTTCAGTTAAGAAACAAATTTACCTTTTAAAGGCATTTAAGGTGTGTGTACTTATTATTAATTGGATTTATTCTTTTATTAGACTTTACAAACATACGAACGAACTTAATACCATAGACATTCTCTACCAGTCAACCGATATATTATTAGGTGGAGATACTTGAGAATTTACGAATCTCTAAATAAGTAGTATAACCGAAAGTAACCATAATGTGGTAAAAAAAAAACATATTATTAGCACCCGAACCGATACAGCAAGCCTTTTACAAATTGTCTATGAAATTTTGAACACCTGTAACTTACGATTTTCCCACAATTTTGACACACAATAACTTTTATTCGCAATAAAGATTCTTGTCAGAAAATAACAGTAGGTAGTTGCTGTATTTACCGACAGCGAAGGCGAGGTTGTTTGCTTGGGCTACTTATCAATTCGATTTTTATATTTAAGGCGCACCAAAAGTATTTCTCGAAACGCACCAGTTTAGTGCGTTGAAAGAAATATAACTACTACTGGTGCGTTTACTGTTAAAATTTACTTTATGACATTTTACATTTGTTGGTTGAGCTTTCTGATATGAAAGCTATTTTAAGTAGAAACACAAATAAAGTACCAGCTTATAAAAACTTGGAGAGATGTATAAATAAAGTACCTATTGGCGATAAAAGTCTTGACAGTTCGCTCTATCTTAGTGTCTGTTTATTTCATAAGGAATACCTCTACTTATCCTCCGAGAACAATATGAATTAATATGATGTAAGGTTAAGTACTAATTTCAAGTTATTATACAAAGATATATTATAAAGATTGCATCCATAGATAATAATCTTGCAGAGTAATAAAAGCTACTCTATTATTAAAGTTTGGTACTAAAAAGATATGAAAGATAGAACAAGATATTTCGGCACCTATTCTATGTACACCATTAAAGAAATATCAACTTTGTGCTTTCCAAATTAGAGTTTCTTTTACAATAGCAAATATAATATTAATTCATTAATATTCCATCAGAGTTTTTATTGTCAGAACAGCGTGCAACGTCGATTCGCACTGGCATAGTTTATTTTGAATTTCGAATGCGTCGAACGCACCAACTGTACCATATTTATTTACATTTGCAATCTTGAACCGCCTTAACAATCAAATTTGAATTTTAATTCGACGGAATTCTTTCTAAAAGAAATTTATACGACTGCAAATAAATTTGCCGGTTCGACAAAATTATTTATTAATTTGAATGAACAATACACTAAGGACTTTCAACTTAATATCAAGGGAATAAGTATTAGTTATAAGTGTTGTGGTTGTTTATTTATATTACTTATTAGGTCAATGCCATTGTATCGCTAAGTCACTCAACTTTGAACCGTTTATGAAAGCCAATAAGGCATACACACAGATAAGATTTGGGTCACATACATTGCACACCCGTTATAAAGGAAACTATAAAAAATATAAGTAAATACATATTAAATAATGCACCTTATTTACTTTGCATTGGAATTCATATTTGTGTGTATAATATATCCTAAAAGTGGCCAATTAACCTAGTGTGATATTTTTTGAGATACGAAACGGTTAAGTATATCCTAAGTACTCGGAGGTATAGTTACGGTAACATAGTTAGATATTAGGTAAAATAGTAAAACCTCCTTAAACCAAATTCATATGCAGACAAAATTAAATGTCCTTCTTCAAGTTTTGCCTTGACCCTTTACGAATTATATTACCAAAACCAGAAAACAGGATTACGTCACAAATAAAAAAAAATATATATTAAAAAAACACAATCAATCTGACAAATTTGTCAAATAAGTTCATTGTCAAGTAAAATAATAAAGAGAGAAATTTTTTTGTTGCCAAAAAAAAGGAGAAGAAAAAGAGAGAATTCTTGTCGAAATAAAAGTATAAAAAGCGAGAACTCAAAAAGAATGGATTTATGGCAATCACCCTTCCAAAAGCCTGCGACATCGAACGCAATGAAGCCTACCCCCGTGTTCTTTCCACCGTACAACTGGCTCGAAGAAACTTCATTATACAACAAACTCTTCGAAGAAATTCCATATTCGTGGCTCGTAAGAAACATAGACACAATCGTAGCCCTCTTCTCCGCCAAAGACGTAGATTATAAAGGATGTTTGATCAAATTCTATGAAATATTCGAAAACGCAAAAATAGTGAGAGTACCCATCGAAGTGATAAACATACCTATGGATGAAAACAGGCGAGATATGTTGAAAAGCTATGAAAACCAAGCAAATTGGTTCACTTTAAAATTTGGCGACAATATGATACCTTTGCTTAAGTATATGTACGGAGTATCTTCTTTACCACATTTGATCGTTTTAAGAGTGGATGGAACAGTCGTGAGTTGGAATGGGATACTCGATTTGGAAGAATATGGTAAAAATGCATTGATAAGTTGGTTATCAACTGGAGCTAATACTAAAACTCATAGAAGATTAAGTATGGATTTAAGGCATGGTCCTGATTGGCGTTATTTAACTGCCAGCTGTTCTATGTCTGAACAGGGAAAGTATTCAGGGCCTAAGGTTAAAAAGTATATGCCGACTAAGTCTAATACCGAACCCTCTACTGCAACTTCTTTAAGGGATTCGATTGCGGATCAAGAGCCGGCGAAGTCCACAGAAGCTGATACATCTTTTGATGAAAATCCTCCTGCACTGTTGCTATAAGATCTCAGAATAATTCGTCTAATTTAGTATGATGCTACTCCGATAATTTTATTTATCATGTATGTTATTCATAATATAATTATTATTATGATAATTGAAACTTTTATCTGAATCTGGTGTTTAAAAAACTTATTGTTTATTTAAGGATTTGATAGCTGATTTAAACGATACGCAGCGAATCACAGTAAGGAACTTTAGCAAACGGTAGTAAGAAATTTTGCGGTAGTAGATCCACGCAGGTTTTAGCATGAATGGATCGGATCGACTGGGGATGTAATACACTCTCATAGACGATCGACGTAAGAGTAGTAGTATGCATCTATTGCGTTTCGTTCGGTGAGTAAGAACGCCGGCGCGCGGCCCAATTTACCCCCTTTCTTTTTCCTCACTTTCATTTCCTTCATCTACTATAGGTACTTCCTCCGCGGTAGGCAACGATTTCGCAGAGTCTCTATCATTGAAGAAGTCCATGAGTAACTATTACCTCTTACTATCTGGTGGGCTGTTGGTAAGCACGTCTGCCACCACCGGCAACAAAAATTTAAAAATGCTATGCTAAATATTGTGCAAAAATTTTGTACACTGACATGTGTTTAAATAACAGAGGTCCACAAACGTAAAGTGGGTGTAAACCTGTGCTTAATATCATTATAAGTAGGTACCTATTACGCAACCGTGCATTTTTAAGTTTAGAACAAAGCAAATTTGTTTCTAACATTTGCGCTTTTTATCAATAGAGTTTGAATTGAACACATCAACCTCTACGAAATTTTTTTATACATATTTGGTGGCAAGCAAGCACTTCCTTACTCAATAGATTTGAGGCACGGTGGCAAGCTAGCATAACGGTCCACCAGTAAGTAGCAACCGTTACCTATGGACAATGACTATGTTTTCTAAGCATTGCAGAAATAGAAGAAGTTCGATCCATTGCCGACCATGAGGAAGAAGAAGATCGGGAAAGAAAATTAGGTATTTCAATGCGAAGTGACATCAATACTAAAATAGGTACTTATAATAAGAAACCAATGAATATTATTAGTAAGTGATTAACACAAGCTGAGAATGCATTGTTGGGACTTAATGAGGAGCACCTGTATGTACGACAATACTTGGTAGTCAGCAGGATTTGCATCTAATCTAAATGCAAAGAGGTTTGAGACCATCACTTTGGAGAAAAGATTATCTTCACGATCAATCCCGTATCATCTTAGATACCGAATGTCATACAATATTTAAAAAATGGAATCCTTTGAAATTGCGCCTGCAATATTCAATCCGTGTTTATCACCTTGATCTAGGTTATGTATGCGACCCGAAATACCCTACAGCTCACCTGGGTGTAACGATGTTGCTATTGAAAGACGACCTAGACGTGCCATAAGTTACTGAAGGAATCCTTTATCAGCTATCATTAGCATCTGCGTAATACAACAGTAAAAGGTCACTCATTCATATTCTGATGAATGCTCGAAAATTGCCTAAATCTGGTAGGTGGTATTGGTAGACGCCAGATAAAAATCTCTGATCTTGCAACGGGATCGAATAAACAAAGACAATGCCGTTGGTGAAATAGCGAGCTACTAGTACAATAAAATTCAAAAATCAAATGTGTCGTTTTGTATGATGCACAAGCATACATACCATCACGCTTTTTCCTATGAAGGAGTATGCAGATATTTATAGATACGAGCGAGACTGCAGAGCGAAGAAACGAAGAAATGAAGAAATAATATTAAATAAGATTACATAAAATCTTCTCTAGTGAACAAGACAAGCCTATGATATTAATATATTGCCATTTCAACTGCTTTAATTTCAGCTTCAGAGAATAGAAAAACCTAACCCAATAATTTTTTTATCCGAGCGACGCGACCAGGAGGATCAAAATCCGAATCCTTGGCATTGCATTGTATTTAAAAAATGCGGTTAATTTGTGCCTTAACCGTTTTGTGTGTTCCATCCTTGTCAAGGGGAGTGCTAACCGTCTCTCCTTTCAATAGACACAGTAAAGGTTCGCAATTTTTAGTATATATACTCATTTGCTGTGAAAACTTTGATAGCGCGATTCAGAACATTTTGTTATAACTTTATAAATAATAATTATAATAAAAAAATAAGACTGATATTATATAAAAAACATAAATTCAAATCATATAAATTAATTTAATAATACATTTATTGATCCAGATTACTAGATTTTTAGTTTTCATGGTGTCGCGCACGCGATTTTGCTTACACCGCCATCTATTATCAACTATAAAAAACTTTTAACTATATTTTAGTATTTTTTTTCAGAACGACCACTTTACTACAGCATTAATTTCTATAATAATTATAAATATTAATTATACTAGTTGGTTTTGGCTATATTATGGTAGATAAGTTTATTATGAAGTAATATAAAAAACAGCTTTATTTTCATGATTATCTTCATTAAATGTTTAAAATTAATAATCTTTTCGTTTAGAACGAAATTTGAATCATCATGATCGTGTAGGGACCTTTATAGATGGCACACAACGCACCCAACCTTGCCAAACCCTACACATCATTTCAGTTTTCGTCAATCTACTGTTACTGCTAGCCAGTTATGTAATAGTCGACTATTTTGCTATACCACTTTTAACAAAAACGTGATATAGCAAAATAGTCGACTATGACAACTGTTACTGTACTGAGGTAGATTGCAAGCAAAAATAGACACTATTGTTTTGTGATAATAATAATAATAATAAATGTGTTTTTTTTATATATTTATATTTAAAAATGTAATTTTGAGAATTGATTTAAATAAAGGAAATAATAATAATAATAATAATAAATCATTTATTTCAGGCATCTAAGGCCCATAACATGCCAATACATACATAAGAAAAATTATAAACTAATACATATTTTATATAAACTAAAACTAATTAACATGAATCATTTCGGCGTCATATTTCGCTGCGCGGTGTTGTGTAGCCTACCACGAAAACGTCGATATACAACACCTTTCGGCCAAAACTCTTGTTGAAGACAAGTTTCGAGATATTGCGTCGGCACTCGAACCACGAACGATTTAAAATTCGTGTTGTGACGCGACTCCAACCTCTCGACTCTTAGAGTGCAATTGGTCTTGGTTCGCACGTACTGTACGATCTCCTCTTCCTTCGTACTGTGGTGTAGCCGGGACAAGTACAGCAACGTTGTTGGGACTGCGGGACGTAGTAACATATTAGGTCCTGCTAGTCCGGTACCGCACTGGTTACGACAAGTAGGCTTCCTCTTCTTCTTCTCCACCTTTTTGAAGCCGTCCTTGTCGCACTTGCCCTTCTCTTGAGCCCTCTGTTGTATGATCTTAGTGGGCTCACAGTTTTGCTGATTCGTAGTTTGCCGCTTTGTATTAGTGACAAGCAAACGACATAAACTTTAGAATATAGCAATTTTATGGTCGAATACTACCATCACACTGCTGAGCAAAAGCTTTGCCCCATGACCTCCATACCTCAATGCCACCTTCTGTCTCCTACCTCAGCTCATAACCAATAACTAATAATATGAACTATTCCTATTTCCTATTAATTGTTCTGTCCGAATTATCCCGCCATCTTGCACTTGGTCTGCTGCGACATCTAGAAAATGCATATTAAATTATAGCCATATAGGTGTACATATTTAACGGTTATTACTATTATCAAGCAAGCTGTATTCTTGTTTTTCAACGAAGTTATATAAAAAGTATAATTGGAAAATAAGTCTAGTTAGTTTAATAGTCCCAGAGACGCTAGACCTTACTTATTTACTAATGAACAAATTGTATAGAATTATGTAGGTACTGTTAGTACGTACTTTGAGTGTATACCTGCTAGCTTGTCCCGACGGCCAATAGTTACCGGGTGCTAAAAGGTTTTATTCCCGAAGTACTCCAAAAAGAGTTTTCAAACAAGTCCATGTAAGAGCAGAACGGGGCAATACATTAAGCATTTTTAATATTAATAATTCAGCGCAGTAACTTGGGTAAAAATGTATTTTATGTATTAAATTCTTATCTTTTCAGAACCTATGTTTGCAACATTGCTAGCTTTACTTAAAAGTCTAGACTGATTTTTGTGTATGCTTAAAAGAGTAACTTATACCATTAAAACAATAAATTATCGATTAATACTTTTTTTAGTCACACTTGTGACAAGATACAAAAACAAGTGTCGTTTATGACAAAACTTGTGACATAAATCATCTCGCAAAAAATATATTATCATAAATAACTTGTTTTATTTTGGAGTGCTGCTAACAAGTTATTATTTAACTTGCTAATAGGTATTTTATATCAGTTAGGTGTCAAACAACAATGGCCAACTGTTAAAGCAAGTATATTTTTTATATCAGATATCAAACAGGCACAGTTACAGTCTATTTGGTGGGCGCAATTCTATGAATCAAGCTTGCATTATTATTATTTTTTTAATTATGCAACTGAAACAATTTTTTTTTTCGGTACAGATAGATAGGAGTTGATATTCATAATTTACATTAATAAAATATATATTTATCATCTAATATCAACCGAAAGACGTCCACTCAAGATCCATCAAGAGCCATCGGTTGCTCGCCACCCATAAAAAGTTGTTAGTCCACCTTGTAAGGGGTTCGACTGCCGGTTTGTGGTCGCCACTCAAGAACCTTTCTGCACCAACAGTCATCAGTTCTGCGAGCTATGATCTTAAGATAAATAAGCTATAAATAGAAAAATAGTTAATTAATAAGAAATAAAACAACGCGCGGCTTTGATGGAACCCGCATCTTACCCATAGACAAAGTTCATTTTTTTTATAACACAATAGTCGACACCCGCACTGCGCTGCGTTCAGCCAAGATCGATTATGTAATAAACCTGTATTAAATCTAGATAGACATTGCAGCATTGTTTGATGAAGCCTAGTTTTTATTTAGATTGTTTATAAACTGGTTGGTATATCTACTATTCTAGGTTATGGCGAGGATGAAATGCACCTTTGATTAGAATGTTCTACGGTGAGCAATCGAGACTGTTATTGGTTGGTGCAATAATGTAATGAATGCTAGTCGTTATCGGAGACTGTATATCAATCGATGTATTGTTTTAGCAATAATATTATGCACTTGTTTTGTTTTTCTGTGACTGCCGAAGTCAAGTGTAATGTTTTTCGAGCGTAGGTAAATGTATGTGAGTATGTATGTCTTTCTTTGGTACGCTCTCTAAAAATGGCTCATCAGATTTTAACAATGGGGTGTCATTAGATTTGTATTGATTGTGGGAGTGACATAGTGTATATAAAATTTTAATGTAGCGTCAGTGCAAAAAAAAATGTGTTTCTTCCTTTTCAGTTTGTTTAAGTCAGACGGATTTTTTGTATTTTAATAAAATATTTTAAAAATTCTTGCATTAGAAGATAAGCCCCAGCTCGCATTTTACAAATAAACAGAGGCTTAAAAGAAATATTTATGAATTACATAAATTATGTTCTCGTGTTATGGTAATCGAACCCATGACACAGTGTAACGGCTGTGATAAGATTACAACCTACATATTAAAATAACAAATTAATAATTATGTGACTAGTAACGCCACCTAGTATTGAGTAGATATACTAAACCAATATTGAAAATCAAAGAATTTGACACTTCCCACATGCTTTGTCATTCAATTATAACTCGTATACCTTTTATTTTGATTTTAGTCTTTAAACCAAGGCATAAAAAGCATCTCGGAAGCCCATTACTTCATATATATCACATTTGCCGTGATGCGATAATGGCAACCAACTATACTTGCTGTCTAATCCATGGAAAGTGACCCTTTCTAACGCCGAGAACGCTTAGGTACTATTCACAAACGCAAAATCTAAGTTATTTTACAGACCTATCGCAAACAAAAATCTTGTGTTTTTTAAAGGATTTGTAAAATATGTTTTTGAATCTAACGAAATGGCGAATACGAGTAAAGCAGCTGTAGGCACCTACTTTACTGACTGCTCACTGACTGCGTGCCATCAAAAGAGGATTCATGTTGGTAGGCTAGTATTAAAAAAACAGCAAATTGACCAAAGTAAGCTCACAAGTTGTAATTGTAGATTCGTAAGGCCAGCCGCCAGCGTATATGGAAAAGCATAAACTTTCGGTTTTGCGTGACACAGAATACATTAAATTGAATGGCGCGGAATAAACGGTCAATAAAGCTTACAGCGGACGATGTTGCTAGACTCAAATACGTTGTTTAAAGATAAGAGCAATAAAAGTACCTACTACTTAACTACGCATATTGATCATGTGTGCATCGAAAATTGATTAAGCTACCGTCTATAAAAGTTTTATACTAAGTAGATATGTATAATTTTATAGTATAATATTTCTTTATGTATTTACATAACTAAACAGTCGAATATGCTCGCTTAATAGATCACAAAAAGGTATCTTTATTTGTAATCAAATATTTGTAATCAAATAAATAATAATATCACAACCACTACATACAACGCCATCTGGACCCAAAGTAAACATTTATGTAAGCTTGTGTCCTAGAATTAATAAATTAGCGCGGGCAACACGATGCATTGTACTTACAAATTTACTATAATTTTTATGATTTCAGTCAAAAAACCTGACTAACTGTAATAAATCGTAGTAGTAATAGTAGTAGTCTACTGTCTACTCTTTACCAACGGGTTTTCCTTCCAATTTTCAGGGTCTTTTGAGTAAAGCATAATACTGTTATTGGTGCCGGCAACAGTTTACAACGATGACTTTTGTGATGGTGTCTATCACTTTCTGACCCCACTGCTTACCAGTAGACAGTGTTAAGTCACTACGATATGCTTGTAAAGGTACATAAAAAAGCCAGTAGGTATACTATCGCTACGCCATCGCGTCGCTGCCATGTCGTCCCCTATAAATAATACAAGAGACAGGGTAGAATATTAATGATGGCTTTAGTAACAATAATACGCGTTGACACCTCACGAGTTTTGAAGGCATTCAGTTTCTTGTGAATGTTGTTTGTCGGCACAAAGCTTTATGACGTATTTGAAAATAGGATTACATACGAATAATATAGAGTTCTATTTAATCGCAAAGATAATCTTAATTGTGATTTAATGTAGAAGCTAAATGTCGTTAAATGAGCTTAGAGAAAGTATGCTGAGATTTTCTGTGTGACAGAATCGGCATTGAGGATATTTACAGAAATCAGGGTTACTTGCATAGCTCACAGGCAATAGGTAAGTTACATCTCTCGTACTACAGGTAGATATCTACTTGGAAACCTTTTCGAGCACGAAGTTATGAAACAATACCTAATTACTATACGTAGGACTCCTACAAGATGGATTAACAATCTAATCTAGGCAGCCGTTGGCAATAGCAGAACGCACAGATAGAATCTGTATTAGTGGAATTGTTTGGAGGAGGCCCACTCATTCACTCACTCACACTTTAAGTCTTTCGTCATATTTGTTTGATGCTTAGACCTCGTGTCCCTTTAGAGTCTTATCCATTTGTATCCTCAAAACGCTGCAATAACTACATAATGGATTTTCGATATTTTTAAAATTGTGCTTCATTTTTGTTGTAGTCGTGTTTAATTTACCAGGCGTTTATAACATTCCAGGAGCTCTTCGTGCCTATCAATACAAAAGGGGAACTGTATGAGGTATGCCCGGAGGAGCTGTCACCGGCGGAGTGGGAGCCGGCGGGGGAAGGGCGCGTGGGGACACCGCCGCCAGAGGTTGCTGCTCGCGCGCATCGACTACCACATCTGCTCAGTATATGGCGGCTGCCGACACGCGTGAGGCTGCTCGCCGGCACCGTGCCGATAGAAATGGCACATGATGTTGGAGGTGATTATCACGCTTCTTTACTTTTTAGTAAAATAATTTTATCTCACCTGGGGCCCGAGTCTGCTATCATATAGTGTCAGAATGGTCAATCATTGATCTCATACTGGTTGATTTTGACAAGTTTGGTAATCTATGAACAGAATGGCGTCATTATGACTTTTCAATGGTCAACCATGGACACTTCATTTAAGGAAAGGGCTAAAATGGTAATCTCGTACTTAAAGTTGTATAGTTTTACATTTAACCGCGTTAAACATAAATTTATTGGATTTTGCTATTTACGTACTTTCAAGCGCTTTTTAAAAGTTAACCAAGGTGACATTTGAAGTGGATCCAACTGGTGGCGAAAATGTTCCTAAACACCCTCATTAGAAGGCTCTTTTTAAAAAACATAGCTTAAACATATTTCAATGCTGACTGTTCTCATTTTTAGACGACCTACTGCTGCGGGCAGCATCGACAGAACCAGTGCTCGTGATGTGCACACTGCCGGAGTATGGATCCATGCCGTCCAGTCCCAGCAAGCAGGTGGACCCGCGCTACCACGCCAAGGAGACCCTGCAGCTCCTCCCGCTCAACAGTCCTATCAAAGTGCGCCGCACACAGCTCGGCTTCGAAAACGAGAAGCGAATGTTCCTTTCCGCACGCCTCCAAAAAGCTCTAACTTTCTGTCAACTCAATGTTGACAACTGGATCAGGCAGATCTCCTACGCCAACTCAACTGTGATCGGGAAAGGAAAGACCGCCGAGGATCTCATCAAAGAAGACCACGAACCAGTCAAATTTGAAAAGGAACGCAAGTTCACGTTACAAGGTCTAAAAATTGACACATCAAGATTATTCGGCAAAAGTGAAAAGGTACTCAAGGACATTCCAGACGAAACAGAAGGATCAATCATATTTTTAAGTAAAAACGAACTCGAGCACATGAACTACGACGTATATAGCGACGACGAAAGTAAAGAAGAGAAACAGGATGAAAAAATAGAGCAGGAACAGTTCTCCAGTGATAAAATGCAGGTCTTTAGAGAAGATTCCGGACATAAAAAGAGCAAATGGTTCAAAAACTTGAAACTCTTAAAGAGCACAGAGAAGCTGACAGAAGGAAAAATAACAGCTATCGGAAATGGCGAGAAATTAAGAGATTTCAAAGATCCTTTCGATCCGCTAGGAGAAAAGCATAGTTCTATAGAAAGGTACCAAGACATGGCAAAGTTGATCGAAGACAGATTTGGAGGTACGCGAAAGAATGACGGAACAGCTGAAAAGAGTCATTCTTACAAGAGCCTCACTACGTCTTCATCAGAGATGGGAACAAGTCAATGTAGCTCTAACCATAAGAAACCAGTATTAACGAAGTCAGTGTCAGTGCAGACTGGAATGCCTGACAACTCTTACACGGAAGACAATAACATCAATATGAAACATGGTCGCAAAAATCTAAGCGTCGACCAAATCAATTATTGTGGTTCAATGGAGAGCGATACCAGTTCCGGCCGTAAACTTAAGAGTCTAGATGAAAATATGTTAAAGAAGTCTTCGGCTACTAAATCATCCACCAATCTTGAAAGGAGACAAAGGATACAACCTGATTTAATCCCAGAGAAAGCCATGGTCAAGTCCGAATCCTACAACAAGATCCAGAGCTGCGAAGATATTAATATGTTTGGTGTCGGATCTCTATATAACGATAGTGATTTCGAAATTAACTACAAACAGCATTCATTTATTACTGAAAAGCTTTGTTCTGAATTCCACGTGAAAACGAAGAGGGTGCTCAGCAAATCTACTTCGAATTTACTTCATCCTAAAAAGTCGAGCGATAAAAAAGAAGGCAGTAACAGTAATAGCATGCCAACTAAAACTGAAAGATCAACAGATAGTGAGAAAATTGTGAACTTTAGAAAGAAAATCGACAAGCCCAGGGCTCCTACTCCTAAATCTGAGATAGAAGATGATATCACACCCATAGATATCTCTGAAGAGGAGCCACAAAGGCAATTAAAAATACGCAGATCTATTTCATCTATACAGAAAAGAAAACTGCCAGTTATCGAAGATCTTCCTTATGGTCAAGTAGCTGATGCAGTTCATTTAGAAGAAGAGAAAATAGAGTCGGATTCAAGCTCTGACAACATATACGCAGAAATTTGCACACCACCCAACGGGACCAAATCTTGCGATGAAGAGATCGACGACGTTCTCGCAAATGATCCAATTATTTGTAACGTCAAAAAAGAAGTAATTATAAGAAACGATGAACGAGCGAGACAGATGATTGAGAATCAAGAAAATCCATTCAGACATATAGAAGTTGTAGTTATTGAAAAGACGACAGACTTCGATTTAGACAACTCTAGTATTACATCTAGTGAGGGTGACGATATGGGAAGTAATAATGATGTTTCCATTATAGATTCTTGGGAACGGGAGAAATCTGATAACAACATTCACGCAATTAGATTAGAAATTACTAGCAACATTGACGAATATCCAAACGAAAACGTTAATAATGTAGAAAAAACTGAAATATTTTTGAGTAAAGATAATTCGTTAAGATTTAGTAACAGCATACAATTGAATGGTACATATCCCAACGAAGCCATCTATGATACATTAAAATAGTTTTTAATCTAGTGTAGTTACACTGGCGGCCACAAAAAGTAGTCATATTCAATATACCAATAAAATTATAGCCTACAATGTCCGCTTAGTGTCCACTTCGGTGTGATGTTTGTTTTAGTTGATGTCGCTAAATGTGTATAGGCTTTACGATATTAAGTCACCTTGATAAATTCAACATTAAGTTTGTGATACGAGTAAAAGCGTGAAATAACATCGAACGAAGACGAATTACCTATTTCAATAAAATGTATGATCATTTAATTGATGAGTTAAATAAAATATTAGTTGTGCCAGAATTATATAATAAGTATGTCATTGCGAATTAAGGGGTTGTTTCTCGTGGTGCCACTTAGTAGAACCGAACTAGTACACTATAGTACTTATGATTAGTGGAACCATTATGAAAACATAATTAAAAAAATAGTGCTCCTCAATTTCGATGAGAGCGACTCAAAAAAAAAAGTACGGACTATTTCTTTCATGAGCCCGCTGATATCTCATTAGACCAAACTTGATTAGCCGCTACTAGGGTAGCAGAGGATTGTAGGAAGGTTCGTATAAACTTACTTATGTCGTCAAAATCTAACTATATATATATATATATATAAATGAATCTCTATTTCCCTTGGTCATGGCATCACGCGTGAACGGCTAGATCAATTTCGTTAATTCTTTTTTTGTTGTTTTTGTTATTGTCAGGAGAAGGTTCTTATGAAAGAAAAACTAAGAAAATTGCGAGGTGATTTAGAAAGTTTAAGAATATTTAACCACCATATTAAATTTAAACCGAATTATTTAATTTTCGATGAAAATTGGTATGTAGATAGATTTGGTTTCGGGACATACTCTACTTTTTATCCCGAAAATCGCTCTGTTGCCCGAATTACATTAATTAAACAAATAGCAATTTTCGCGCAGGCGAAGCGGCAGGGCGCAGCTAGTTTTAAATAAAAATCTCGAGATGTAGCATTTTCATATTAACCTTCTACAAACTTCTGCTACCTACCCTAATACCTGCCTACTATTTTAAAGAGGTTTTTTTTATTATTTTGCGTTAGAGCTACCACGAAGAAATATAGTTTTCCATGGACTCACCAGTAGCGTGGTACTACGAGCAATAGTCCCAATATGGAAATACTGTCCAAATAGAAATTAGAACCAATATATTTGCTTTGTGTTAAAAATGTCGCCGTGCGGATTATATATTTATTTACATGATTATTAAATTGCTCTCTTTAAATTACAAAAAATATAAAATTATATTGTACACGATTTTGGGTGATAATGTTGTAAAAATAGTTATAATTTTATTTTAATTACAGTGTATACTTATAATGACACGAAGTGTACCAGATAATGTAAAGCACATATTTACGCGATACTTTAGGGCACCTATTAATTTGTTTCTTAAATAAAAAAGATAAATTAGTATTATATTTGAGTGCGATAGAATTTTCGGACACCGATATTATTTTCAACATTACATATTTTATCGTCAGAATTTACAACGATCTGACATGATCAAACTGTTTTTTATAAGAAAGAGATCAAAATAATAATAAAATTAACAGTGAAAAATCGTGTCATTTGGGTTACAAAATATGTAAGCAACCTGTGCTGAAAATTGAAAGTCTTTGTTAAAAGCGCCATCTATGAAACAAATAAGAAAACCCAAAACATTTCAGCGCAATAATTAAAAATATCTGTGAACTTTAAATACTTAAATTAAAAATACTATCACAAGTTATGTAATATAAGTCCACGTGCGATTTACTATTGTATCTGATTAAATTATCTTTCGGCCTTCATTGTAAGCGAGTTTATATCGTACTGTAGTCTGTATAGATAAAAATATGTCTATCAAATGCGCTGTTGTGGATTTTCCAGTTATCAATAATATGATTAGCAATTCAATGTATTTTTTTACGATTACATGATCGTCCTAATAACATCACAATGTGAACCGAAGATTTAATAAAAATGGCGGGCAACCGATGCATGAAGACGGCTCACGATTGGCCATAGTGAAATTTAGTTAAACTGAATGATGGTAATTAATAATGTGGTGTTTAAATATTCTATTGCATTTGTAAACATCACAATAAATAGACTGTTTTCGTACGGAATCAATCACAATTGGTGCTATGCAGGGTGCTCAAGTAGACTAGATTCTTCGCTAGTTTCTCACTGCCAGTTACATAATAAAATAGTGTATAATCAAAATACCTACATCATTTAAAATTACAAAGTTAAACATTTAAAACTTTTTGAAAACAATTTGAATGAGGTTCATTTATGTATATTCTAAATTTAAAATATTTAGGGCTATTTTTCATACTCTTTTTATTAAAATAGTGTTGTCAGTTATCAATTACAATAATAATAACTGGCAACTGCAAATTCTATGATTAAAAATTAAGGTTTTATAACAGTACCTAACTATGGCTGTTTTCGAACAAATTTTATGGAGAATAAATTGTTCTGAGAGTGAGAAAGTAGTTTTTTTCGGTTTAACTACCAGATACATGACATAAATGTAAAAAGTGTTTGTATTATATAGTTTTAACATTGTATTATAATAATAAGCGAATGTGCTTTCGACGAAAAAATGTTAAATTGATTTTTTTTTCGGAATTATACAAATTATTGAAATTAAATTTTGATTTTTTTTTTATATTTAATTTTAAGTATCCTGTCAACAACTGAGTATTTATGGTGTAGTCTTCTCTACGTAGGCACCTTCAAATAAAAATGTCAAAACAAGCTCAGTAGTCACTGTTACGTCAACAGAGACTATTTACTGAGCAATAATGCTTCATCATAGACGCCGGCACCTACATCTAATATTTTGAAATACTTACCTATTAGATAAGAACTAAATAAGTTACAAGTTACATAAACTTGTGATAGCTGTATTATATTATAGTTAAAATTAATTCAGATTCGGGCGAGTAGGTAAATTTAGTTTTGGTAAATAAAATATCCATATAATATGACAAATATACTGTATTTAATCAAATAAATTATATTTAAAATTAAAAATAGTACCGACAAATAATTTCGTTAGTGTGGCGCGGATAAACAAATTCATTTATTTTACAATTACATATTTAAAATTCAACTAAAATCGATATAAATCAAAAACACCGCGACTTGTCGTTGGCAGAGTCGCTACAAATTGTGCGTCTTTCAACACTCGGTCTCAAATAAAATGTATAGGAATGAATTTTTCAACAATATTTTCTAAATGCTGTCGATTTTTCTCTTCACCTTAATATTAAATTCAATATTTTATAATATACAAGAATATACGTACAATCATGTTTATCTTTCACGATGATGAGATTATATGTTTATATCTGCGCTTAAATTACTAAACACAAAACGATGCAACTTCGAAAGCTACATAGAGATACGCGCAGTTGTGTGCACAGTAGAAGTTTTTGGTACTAAAACTTCTACCCTGAACATAGATATAAAAATTGTTTACTACGTGTCTCGTGGCTTGCATGGTTTCAATGTAAGAAATATATAATAAAATAATAGAATACAGCTTCGTAGATCGAAATATTAATGTAACTATTATTTCAAATATTAAAGCACTATATAAAATCTATGTATTATTTAAATACTCGTATCAAGTACCAGGCGAGTAAAACCAATGAAGAGATTATCCACCAGACTTTTAAGAATATTTCAATAAATACAAAATAGGAAACAATACAAGCCACAATAAGGTTCAGTCAGGGTAATGTCAAAGGGTATTCTGCCCTAGGCCAGTCTTATAGACTGGATGATTTGGAAAATTGCTGAGCCACACACTACGAAGATAAAGAGAGCGAGCAACCACGGCGCTACTGGGTACTGGTCGTCCTTTTCCTGCAACAATAATGACAATAATAAGTAAAAATATAATTGATATACAGAATAAAAGGTTTATAAAATGCCCCCTCCATTTTATTTCTGTAATAAGACTAGTATCCTCTGTGAGTGATCATGAGATCTTTTTATTCTGCATAAGTCAATCCTAGAAACACTTTTACATCTAGTTGGCAGCCATATAAATGAGGGTACTTATTCGCATAAATTACTAGTCATCTAGTGATTTGCTGCAAATAACAAAAGCTAAAGAAAGATTTTCTTTATAAATTTTTAGGTCAAAACATTCTGCACAAGCGCGGGTATCCGTACTACTGGGTAGTACTTTCTCGGACGATCCGACCCATTCATGCTGAAACCAGCGTGGATCTACTACCGTCTGCCATAGAAATATTTGCACAAAAATGTCCTATGTCACTATGACGTCATTCAAGTGACAATGTACAAATGCATTCGTCGCATTGTAGTAATAACTGCCAACTTTTGGGTACTGTTGTTCTATAAACATAGCAATTGACGTATCAAGAAAGCTCTTATCCGAAATTATTAAATCGCTACATTTCTGTTGTAATGTGAATAGTGAGCCTAAATAAATTAATAATTATTGCACTGCAAAGAAGTATGCAATGTCCATGCTGACGTTTGTTGCTACCTTTTTATATTAGCCCATCAAAATTATTTTATGTCTGATGGTAAGCAGTCAGTGGAGACTAAGAGCAGTGGACACCATCCCATTAGGTATAGCCATTGTGATCTGCTGGGATAGTGATTTGTGAGATGCAAGATTCTTAAGAATTACTGAAATTTTTAAAGATGTCTTAAACAAGGTGCGGTTTTACATATTGTAAAAAAGCAACCACTTTTGTTTTATTACTGTTAATTATTTACGTGCGTTATAGTCACCGTCACGTCGGTCATTTGTCGCTTTAACGTCAACAGGACCGTCACTGACGTAGATAACACAATCATGTCATCTACCGTAAATTACGCGTGGGAGACTTTCGCTCCTACACCTAGCAAGCTCATTCAAGACCGCGTGAAAACAAACTTTGTGTGATATACACAATCTCTCGCACAGCAGTCGCACACTCACTGCGCTACCGAGGCAGTCAATCAAAAGTCAAAATGAAATGAACTGAATGAGTATGAATTTGTGCCAAAAATATTTCGCGTATAAAGCGGAATAAGTCATTTATAGCCACGTTTAAAAGCATAATAAATTAATTAATACATAGCTAAGTTATAAACGTAACTAAATTGCATGATAAAAAATTTTCTCCTAGCATTGCCAATCAATTTCTTAATAGCAAGACCGTAAAGAAACACAACGCTCAATTTCCATTCATTAGTTTTGTTTTCATAACAGGACCACGGCTTTTATCCCTGAAAGCTGTAAGCAGAGGTGTTGAGACTAGTGTTTCGTTCTACAAATAATACAAATAAATGCAAAAGTAACTCTGTCTGTCTGTTACGCTTTCACTGCTAAACCACTAAACCGTTTTTGAAAAATTTGGTGCAGAGTTAGCTTGGTTGTATCCCATGAATGAAGTGGTGATAAAAACAAGTCCTAAGCTAGCGAAGCCACAGATAATATATCTAGTAGGTATTTTATAATTATTTAATTTTGGTTAGTTAACTTAAAGTACGTAATGTTGAAGCGTAAGATTCGCTTTAGTTCTGCAGAGAATTGCATAAAGTGAAACTTATTTAAACATCTAGATCATATTATACTTACTTACATAATACTTATAAAAGTTAGGAACGTAACGTCGCCGTCGTAAGCTAAAGATACTTATCTATCATTTAATTTGATACGCGACCGATTAGTTACCTAATGTAGCTCATTCCCAATGCGAGCTACGGCTGTGAATCAGATTTTGAGTTCGATTGGTAATAAATACCATAACAAGCACATAACGCCATCTAGACCCAAAGTAAGCATATATTAATAGCTTGTGATATGGTTCAAGAATGCTGATAAACATACTTATATTTTATTTTGTAAATACATATTATACATAAAAACATCCAGACCAATGCAAATAGTCATGTTCATGCACAGAAATATTTACACTGAGTGGGAATCGAACCGCGTTCTCTGCGTGGCAGTCTGTACACAGTACCACCGAATTACAGAGGTTGTTGAATCATTGTGTAATTCATAATATTTGCATGCAGTAGTAGTTGCGTGTTAACCGAACGGCGCTGCTCAAACGCGTGACTTTGAAACGCAAGTACTCATACATCTCCGAACGCGCGCGCTCCAATGGCGCTGCTGTAACGCGTAACGATAAAACCAGCTTCATAATACCATACTAGATAACTAACCAAGGTACGTAATCCCGAAAAGAAAAACAATATGATAATTCAAGTTGAAAACAACGCACTTCTAAGATAAAAAATAATAATAAAAAACAATGACCTCAATGAAATAACTTTCATTCTTACTTGTAGTAACGGTAACAAACTTTACTCAACTATTTAAACACGTGCACAAAAATGTGTTTCGAGGTTATCTACAGCGCACAATTTTTATTATTTCGACGCAATATTTTATTTTACAAAACGGAAGAGTTTGTTTGTTTGAACAGGCTAATCTCTGGAACTACTAGTCGGATTGGGCAAACTCTTTTTGCGTATTATAGCCTAGTTCTCGAAGAAGATTATAGGCTATGTAACATCACGCTACCGGCGGCGGGAGCAGAGCAGTAAGCAAGGACGCGGTTGAAACCGCGCAGCGGAAAGCTAGTTTGTTATGTAACGCTTAAAAAGTAACGCAATACTATCGTTAATAATAGCATTATTGTGTTATTAAATGCAGACTGCCTCTGTGGCGCAGTGGAAGCGCAAGCGATTGCTGAACACGTGGTTGTGGGTTCAATCCTCACAAAAATTTGTGTCATACAAAAATATTTGTTAAAAGTCTGGGTGTATATTGTGTCCGTTAATTGTAAGTTGGTAGTCTCCCGCCAAACATTGTTTCATTGCCTTTACAAAATGAAATGAAAAAAAATGTAGGTAATATTTTTTTATGTCCTATGTTATTCAGCCTAAAATAAAGGCGACTCTACTAATAACAGGTTGCAATGGCGTTATCTGCGTTCTATAGTACAATCGAACCAACTTTATCATGCCCCACTCTGCTGATAGTTCACTGAAAACTGTCAAACTTGTAAGATCTATCGTGTTATTACTAACATAACAACGGAGGTCCATCTTTTGTTTTTACAAAAGATGGTTGTCATTTAATTTTATCCGCATTTTTTCTATTTTATTATTGTAATATACCATTAATATCATCAACAAGAATATTATTCCACACTTGACGCTGGCAGAAATAGCTGACACAATCGTCGGCTCTGTTGCCAAAAAAAGGAGAAGAAGCAGAACATAACAACAGTGTACTCAATAAAATGTCAGTGTCTAATAAAATGATAACAAGCTGGTTGCCAAGAAAATCTTCAGGCGAATTCCGACCTAATTGCATTTAGATAGATTTGCAAAATGAGCTTAAAGTAGGTCATGATTCACTTAGGTCGATAGTACCTTAACCACCGCAGGCACAAATTCACCGCTCAAGGGTACTGGCCAAGAAAAATAAACTCTTTTTTTTTTCTTTCTCTTTTTAGCAGTAGACTTTATTGAAAGAAGATTAGAAGGTTTATCTACTACTTAAATTAATTTTTCATGCTTCGTAAATACGAAGTAGTAGGTTCGAATTCGAGCAAGTACCAAGGATATTTTTCAAATCTTAAGTACTTTCTAAGTTTATCTTGGACATTTCTGACTGACGGTGAAGGAATACATCGTGAGGAAACCTGGACTTACAAGTCTGAAAAAGCCAATCTGCCTTGAGCAAGCGTGGCGATTAATGCTCATACCTTCTCTAAATGAGAAGAGGCCTTTGCCCTGCAGTGGGACAGTAAAACAGGCTGGTATTATTACTCATTTTATAAACGTTTTGATTTGAATAGCCACTATAACATTCACTACAATAACTAATAATTTAATCTATAATATTAATCGAAACTAAATTTAGATAATAACCAGTTTTGCTCATTTAAAATTTAAATAATGGTCTCGTATCTCTGTCTTCATCATCATTGAATACGTAATACACACACCAAATGTTTTTAATAGTAATAATTATTATGAATGGGTAAGCCACAATTTAGGAATGGCTACTTACAGGGCCGGATCGTCAGGGGCTAATAATACGGGGCCCACCTAATTACTCCTACCTAATTCCTTACAAAATTATGTATATTTTCGCATTATCGCCTTTTTTTTTACTTGACTTAACTGGGAAATCCACGGGGCCCTGGGCTGAAGTCCAAAAAGCCATATGGTAGATCTGGCCCTGGCTACTTATAAATAGTAAAATATATGAATCGGTGGTATAAAATTAAATATTAAACTTGTATTGACACGGTTTAAATTAATAGTTTTTATTTCACTGAAACAATCAAACTTTTCTGAACAACTGTAAAAATTGAATCAAAATCTTTGCTTCGTTTAGGAGAAGTTAGCTGAAAAACAGACGAAAACGATCGTGCTTCACAGGTACCTACTATTTAAAATAGAGTAAAAATAATTTACTGATTAAATTGCATCTGTATCTATTGAAGCGTTGCTGCCCGCTTGAGTAATTATCATCTATTGTAATATTACATCACAATAGTGTCAGCAAATCATGAAAAGCTTGAAATTATTTGTGTAATAGCATTATTAGCAGTGTAGTATGGCATCACAGTTTTTCCTCGAAAGAATAGATATTCTTTTTTACTATTTTAGTTACCTATAACATAGCATTTGTAAACTATTAGATTTCTAATCATTGCTACAATTCAAAATTAATGATTAGTTAATTACATAAGACAAAATAAAATTTTATCATTCAGGGTTGTTCTTAAGGGAGTTTTATATCTTTAAAAATCAATTAATCTATATACATTGCAGTTTCTAATTGTCATGATTTAGTCAAGGGATTAGTTTTTATGCTTAAATAATGAACACTCAATGGGAACTGGCCCTTATCATGCTATTTTAGTAATTTTAAATTTCCAAGGAATTTTAAACTTAAAGTTCTTCAGAATTATTTTAACGATAGTCGCCTAAAAGTTTGAAACAAAAGAGCATCTCACGAAACCACCATGATAGCAGTTTACTTTTGCTATGATGTCTACCACTTCTAAAGCCTACTACTGACAGTTTACCAATAACAAAGCAAAAGTATTAAAAATTGTTTTTGTACATACACTTACCTTGGTGGTTTTTGGTACATTGCCTCTCATTGTGATGTTTTTGCTGGCAATCTCGTTAGCTATGCGCATTCTCTGTTTAGGAGCCATCTTTAATGATTAGCTGGTATATTTGTCCTGAAATGGTAAACAATATAATTTACTAAACACAAAAATAAATATTTGACACAGCTCATTCAACAAATAATCAAAAGAACATCTACATAGCTTATGATTGGTGTTCTAGAATTTCTTTCTTTTTTGGTAAATAGATACCTACATAGTATACATAAATATTAAACTCTGAGCTCATTCAATAACAATATTGTTTGATAGAGTACATTGTTTTATTTTATTGTCAGTTTGAGGCACATAAGTTGGCACAGGTGTCAGTTATTCAATAAACATAATAAGACAAGTTAATATCCATCTATACTATTATATTAAGGGGAAGAGTTTGTTTGTTTAAAGGCGCTAATCTCTGGCATTATCAGTCAGATTTGAATAATTCTTTCAGCGTATGATAGCCCAGTTCTTGAGGTACATATATACCTACATATTAAAGCTCAAAATTTACATTATATGCCTAAGTTTACATAGGAATGTTAGTAATAATATTTTAGTATAGATTAATATTAATCAACCATTGTTCAACACTATTAAACAATAGATAAATGTTTGAAAGATGATATACTTATACAAAAGTTTTTTAGTTAATTTTTAGTAATTATTTTTCGGGATGGAATTGGGCACTAGACGGAACAGACCGACTTGACAAAATGATAACTGGACCTAACAGCCCTGATGGTGAGATTATCTTTAGAAATTACCTATTTATTATTTAAAACAGCTTTTTATTTAATTGTTGCACATTTTTATAAGATAGCTATTAACAGCATTCTCAGTAAAAGTGATTTTGAAATACTATATGGTAACTTTGTAACATAATTTTTACTAATGTTATATTATCATTCAATTTCAATAAAAAATTTAAATAATAGAGATTCTGTAACAATTAGGTAAAATCTACTATAACATGTGTTTAAAGTTTAAATAAATGACTTAACATAGTCCACAGAGAATTCTATTTTAAAATTTCATTCTTTGACATAGAAAATATACTTTACCTATAAGTAGGTACACTAATACTGTTACTTTCTATTTAGTACGTTCTGATGTATCAACAGGTTTTATGATATTTCGTACTCAAAATATGTCATTAGGCTTCTGTTACCAACACAACTGTTACAAACTAATTTTACTCAAGACCATAATTTTAAACTAGAGGCGCATCTTTATGTTGTCACATAGCAAACTGTATTACAATATTGAAGTTATCAACTTTCCACGTTGGCTACGTGTCACTAAATCACGTTATCTACTAATAACAATACCAATCACTAACGTAATGATAATTATTTAATCACAACAATTATGTGAAGGACATTACAGTAATCACCACTAATCTACAAAGTTTCACCTCTTAATTACGCCGTAAGTTTGTCAAATCTTCTCAAAAACGACGACAAAATACGCAAAAACAGTTCTCTGTTGACACAGATGGACCCAAAATAATGCGTCGACAAACCTGTTTTCGTACAAGAATATGGAACCGAAATGCGTAATTTACAAAGTAATGAGCTTAATTCACGGTATTTAAGCGAATTTCACACTAAATCATCCGTTGTTATCAAGAAAAATGTCATACACGTAATTAAAAAACACCGTAAACAGGCCGACTGAGGGCGCTTATAAAAAAATATTTCTAAATGAAAAAAATACCAGCCAAATATGCACAATAATAACACAGACTTAATGTACAACAATATTAATAAAAATAAAATTTACTCACAATTAATTCCTAAAAATAAGGGCCGATATAGCCAAACGCGCAAGTTTGCTTGACACGTAAGTAAAAAGTGAGATGACAGAAATGTCAAACGCGTCATTTGAAAAGCTGTTGTGTTGCGCATGTACGCGACACGCGTCAAATAATGTTACAATAATAAAAAAAAGATAATCAAATTTTTATTTTTCAAATAATAGAAACAATATTTTACAATAATATTTAGGTGGTGAAAACGTAAATAAATTTCTATGATGATGAATTTTATCCCTCAAAGCTTGATTTAATTGATGAACGCACAGCGCCACCTAGTATCAAGCAGGCACACTATTTATAAATTTTTTGGCTATTAATACATCAGTTCGATGGCGTTGAAAAACTGCTTAATTCTACACTAGATGTCGCTATCAGTAATTGAAAGTATTTTTTTTTTTTAATTTAGAATTCATTATTATTATTTAATCAATGAATAGTACAAAATTAAACTATCTAATGTATTTCATTAATAAAGAATCAACCAGACCTTCAATCCTATATGAGTAATTAGCTACCTAGGTAGATAGAGCGATAGAGCCATTAGATACCTTGGTAGATAGTACTTTTTTTTTAGAACTAGGATAATTATTTAAATATCATATTCACGTAACGATCTTTTGTACCTAACCTACCCTAGTTAACTATTTCCAAATTACAGTAAGGTATGCAACCCTGTTGGATCCCTGGGATGTATTAATTAATATTGGATTTTTCTGTACCTAATTCTCATTACTATTACTCAAAGCCTGAAATTGTGCCCGGTAAGAAACTCGCTTCTTGTTTTATGCGACCAAACGTCTTGGAACGTAGGTGTTACGTAGGTACCTATAAGTATACCTACCACTGTCTACCTCTTCAGAGATAAAAGGCGTGAAACTAAAGGTAGAATAAGGTAAAGATAAAAATAAACACTTTCTAGGTTAGTAGTAGGTAGTAATCTACCTTTTTATTTATTTATATTATTTTTTTAAGTAACCAGTAAGCATGAGGCTCACCTGATGGGTAGTAGGTAGGTATTTAAGTGGTAACCGTAACCTAAGTGCCTACACAAGTGACATAAATGCTAATAGAATAGAATAGATTACAAAATGTATGCGATTGACATAAACTAACGACAACGCTGGCGTTAGCATATGTCACATGTCCCGTCTGAGGACATGGTTGTGTTTTCAAAGCATTGTAGAACAATTTTGTGTAGAAAATACTACAAAGCCGTAGCCGATCATGTAGGGAAAAGCAAATGAAGAAGGGAAAGAAAGAACCGGTGCGGTGGTAATTAGGCTGCCGACGCAGCGCTCTCATTCATCAAGCGAAACACTTACCCCCAGTTTCTAAAAGGCTGATCAACGAAAAATTTATTAATCACCGATTAAATCTAATGTGAAGTACCAGAGGCCCTAGACAAGTGTCAAAGATTTCTATTCTATTCATAGAATAGATAAAAAAATGTATGAGATTGACATAAGCGTTGGCGTTAGCTTATGTCAATCCAATATAGTTTGTAATCTATTCTATGAATAGAATAGAAATCTTTGGCACTTGTCTAGGACCTCTGTTGGGTTGTTATAAGCATAAATAATAATAATATATACTACCAGCCTGTTTACTGTCCAACTGCAGGGTAAAGGCCATCTTCCCATACATATAGAGAAGGATGAGCATTAATCACCACGCTTGCTCAAGGGGATTGGCAATTTCAGACTTTTAAGTCCAGGTTGCCAGACGATGTTTTTCTTTCACCGTCAGTCAGAAATGTCCAAGATAAACTTAGAAAGTACCTACATATAATTTGAAAATCACATTGGTACTAGCCCGGATTAGAACCCACTACCTAGTGTTTACGAAGCGGGTGCCTTATCCACTGGACCATTTTGACTTGCAGCATAAGTTAAGCATAAATAATTAGATGAATGTGATCTAGTTCCATCTCTGAGCATGCTTATAAGTACTTCACATGAGATTTAACAGGTGATTAGTTAATTTTTTGTTGATCAGCCTTTCAGAAATTGGGTGTTTAGTTATACTAAGTATGGTAGCTAATATTGTAACGTTCTTCGATATTCTATGACGTGGTTATGTTCCCAGTCAATGCGACAAGGATCTATCTACTAGGTAGTACCTACAGTCATGGACGCCGGTTGGATTAGGTACCTAATCCCTATATGTTTTTTTATTGTTCTGAAGTGTGGTCTTAGTGTTCATAAAAACATATATTTAGAAAAATTAAATTATTGACAAGGTTGAAAAACAAATTGGTCAGTAACTTATAAACGCTTTAACTTATCCACTTTCTAGCCTCTTAAAGAATGAATTTTAATAAAATACGGAACACATGTTTATGCAAAATTTGAAGTGGATTGTATCGATATCTACGTTTATATAGAAGATTAACTTAATATTTAATAAAGTTTTATTCTGTTCCACTTTCCAAACATTTTTCTCGACCAGGGGGGTGTAAGCGCATTTCCTTGCACCATGCTGTCGGCACCCATGACTACAGTAACAACCTTAAACTTAATACCAAGTCTAATGTTAGAATAAAAATTGACATAATAGGTACCTACGTAGCTAAAACGATAAAATTATGTGTGATATTACCAATCACACAACCCGCACATCACTGTTTTCGCTACTTACAAAAAACTATTTATTTAAATGCCGTTATTACAGCCTTAACCTGCGAGAAAGAGATAACCGGCTAAAGGATTCTCAGGACATCACTATCAAGTGTCAAAAAGCCGACCAATCACGTCCAACCGTTATCCTTGAAGGGTGATCCTTGCGTTCTGATTGGTTGGTATAGACAACGCCTTCGAACGATACGCCTACGGATAGAATCCATTTGAATTTGAATGTCGAAGGACGAACGTCAATAAATTGTAGAGCTTTTTGTTCCATTTTTAAATAGTTCACAGTTTGAAAATGGAGTCCTATTTTTATATTTATTTCGGTTTTAGTTTTAAATATCAGTAGTTGTCAGGCACTAAAAGATTTTAGACGATTTGCTTACCTAGGAGCAAATTCGCTGATAGTAGAGCCTTGAGATAAAATGGCAAGAAAAGCAGGTCACTGTTCTCTCATTACTTACCTACTCTCTTCTACAGTTTGATACAAGTCACAATTTCAGGTAGCTAGAGTTTGGAACGTAGTCAAATCATCAATTTCGTTTTACTTTATGGTTAGTGGTCAACCTAGTGTCAGGATTTGTTCAGGTACCTAACCCATAGAGGCATCCGACTTGATATAACGACTGTTAACAACTTGGTAACAACCGGGGCTGACTTTTAACGTGCCCTCCGCGGAGACGCTCAGATCAAAATACTTACCACTATGCGGTCACCCATCCATGGGCTAGCCGCACTCTTCATTGCTTAACCCGCTAATCGTTTACTGATCAGTGAGCGCAACGAGCTATGAGCGCCTTACTCTAATGTCCAGGATAAACTTGCTTGCTTAACAAAATTTTTTTAGGTAAGCACTTAATTAAGTAGATATGAATTTTAAAAAGTCGCATTGGCAAATTCTTGTCTGGATCACAGCCTGGGATTAAACATAGTAAGCTGGTACCTGCGCAACTGCGCACGTAGGTACTCGTATTAGAGAATTATATCTTTATATTTAGATGGGTCTAAGTTATTCGATCGAAAAGGAAACTTGTGATATTTTAATATACCTATGTACCTAAATACCAATTTTTCTAGATTACCTACAATAAAATGTAGAGTTACGATAGAACAGAGTTGTATATCTACATATTTAAGATACGTACCTTGACGTAGTCCACCCAGAGCACCCCTCCGAAGAGCACCTGTGCGTTGAACACCTAGCCTAGTCCATGTTGAGCACCAATTAGTATTTTTACCAAGGAGAGCACCTTCCAAAATCCTGTCAAGGGACGTATCTATCGTCCATCCCTTATTATTCGGTAAGAACAAAACTAACGTTTACCAAAAATAAAAACTAATTATAACAAAAAAGAAAGTAGTGTTATGTTAGGATGTGGTTGAGAAATATTTGCGATCTGGCGCCGAATGGTCAGTCACAGCCACTAAGCCGACCGGCCGAGGCTAAGCAAAAACTATAAGTGGATTTTATTATCTGTGGATTTTATTCTCTTTTATTTTTTTATTTCGAATATAAGGACCATGTTTCGCCTACGGGGCTATGTGCCGCCTATGAGGCTGTGTTTTGCCTACGGGGCTATGATTTGCCTACGGGGCTATAATTTGCCTACGGTGCTATGATTTGCATACATGGCTATAATACCTATGTATTCGAATAATCTGCGAGCGTCTGGAAGAATACCTTCAGGTATTAGATACCTACCAAATGTCTATGAATTATAAGGCTGATAGGTTTCTAGGTACCTACTTAGTATGTAGGTAATATATTAGCGATAATAAATATTTTTTATTTCATTATATGTACCAATCTAACTGTTCTTGTTTTGAATGTTTTTTTCATAAGGCAACGAAGCCGTACAGTGTTTAGTGTAAAATATATTTGCTGTTTGGGGTTAAAATAGGCAAGTCTTTTTGTATTTTACCCTACCTTCCGAAAGATAGAGTCCAAGGTCCTATTCTTCAAGCTGCCTGCCTCTGTGGCGTAGTAGCAGCGCTGTGACCAGGTTGTGGGTTCGATCCCCACTCGGGACAAAATTTGTGTGATTCATAAATTATATTTGCCCCTAGTCTTGGTGTACTTTGTGTCCGTTATATTTATCTATGGCCGTGTATGTTTGTACAATCCCCCGCGACATAGAGCTTGTTCCCTACTGCTAACTATTTCTCAGTAGGAATACCTACACTTACATATCTACCTACCCACTAAATTTATAAAATTCAGTTTTCATAGTCGTGATACATGGCCGCTCCTCACGTAGACACCCGAAACTACGACTATAGCTACATACATACCTATAGGTAAGTACCTACATTAATTAGGTCCATAATGAAGTGGGTATGCAGAGCTTATTAATTAATTATACATCGGTGTCTAATAACAGCTTAGCTAATTAGTACGAGACGTTATTCATGCTTAGAATATTTAACTAGATATAAGTAGGTATGGAAAGATAAGAAGTTTTTAAGCAGGTAGGTTCAGAAATTTATCCTGGCTGTACTGCCGTGCCGTGCCGTTAAAACCACTGTGTCTTCAGATACCCACAGTGTTTTGTGCTCACACGAATAAATCTATTTTCCGCACTTATTTAAGTTTACAAACACTTTCCAATCCTCGAGGTGATGATGATGTGTCCGCGTTGTGGCGTAGTTTTGACAAAATTTTGTGTGATCGATTAATATTTAATTTTGTTCTATGTCTGTGTATGTAGTTTTCTACAACATAGAGCTTTATTCCAAGAGAGCTGTCTTAAAAGAAACATAAAGAAGTAATATTTATTTATCTATCCATTAATCGTATACTGTCCTCATAAAAAATCGGCATTTTTTGACTACTGGGTGTATTTTAAACCGATTTTTCGCAAGTTTGCCTATATCCCCGTGATGCACAACAAACAATGTGTCTAACAAAAGAATAACGATGTTAAAACGTGCCTCAGTCTATGACAATGGGTTCTTGCTTTCATGTAGTCTCATGCACTGCAATGTTATTGTTATCTTATGTTAGATTGTAAGATAAGTCTAACATTTTAGATGTCTTTATGCGAGGAGATACTTACATCGCTTTAGTAGGTCACACTTACTAAACGGTATCAATTATTAATAATGAAGGTATTCGCAGTATTAGTAAAGAATAAATAATAGTACCTAAGCTACGGTATTAGCCTGGAGTCTGAAAATGTACCCAAAAAATGGCAACAGGCTTGCTTACCTACGTACCTATATGTTGAGATTGGTAGTTAAATATTCTTCAGATTTGTGAGATTTATGCTTAAACTTTCGCTTGAAGAAAGTTTTTCTGGCACTTGTGTCATATAAATAATAATAATACCAGCCTGTTTACTGTCCCACTGCAGGGCAAAGGCCTCTTCTCATATAGAGAAGATGAGCATTAATCGCCACACTTGTTCAGGCCGGATTGGCAATTTCAGACTTTTAAGTCCAGGTTTTTTTACGATGTTTTCCTGCACTGTCAGTTAGTTTTCCCATATACTTACTTACTAATGAATATCTTATAAAAATAACAGATAGTGCGCGTGTAATACACGCCACTTAATCCTGGTCACGTCGGATTTTCTTCGTCGTTTAGCCGTTTCGTCGGTTCGTAACTACCCAATATACGGCAATGGCTAACATAGCTGCTGAAACGAGGATTACGTCAACAAATTCAAAGGAGTAATGCAATAACTCAAAGCATTTATTTCATTTTGATCATAAAGTATGATGCTTATGAAGTCAGCCAATTGACCTACAGCCAGTTCGCTGTAGGTCAATGTAGCAATCTTTATAAAAGTCACATTTTGTCTATCAACTCTATCATGTGTCCGAAAAGAGTAGGTACAGAGACCGTGCTGGATTTTCATCTTAATCTGTCCTGAGTAGGCCTCATCCATTTGTTGCAATCTTTATCAGATCGTTAGTGCAGCTTGGAGGTGGCCTACCTACCAATGCAATCTTCTTTTGGTTTTATCTCTAAATAATTATTAACAGCCATTGATTTATAAAAAACCCAAATCACACATAAACCCGCAGTTCTAATCAATTCCAAACACCCGTCGACTCGTCAAAACTGCGTGAATTATATTAAAAAATATCAATATTTGTTCCGTTACACATGGCTTACTCACAAAGGGCTGCAGAAAATTGGATTTTAGTTAATATACGATAACCGTGTGGTTGTGTGGTCGCCAGTGTTGCCAGCTCCTTGCATTACGTCAAACCTCATCACGGGCCAAATCAGGCGGAATGCGCGTTGCCGTCGCCCGATAAAAAATAAAAATAAAAAATTATTAAGTATTTGCAATTCTGTGTTCCAATTTTAAAAGATGTAAAATTTATTTTTAATTGACAAGTTAATAATAAAAATCCTTTTGATTAAACTTTTTAATTAATGCAAACAGGTGTTTAGTTTTTATAGATGAAAGTTTTCTGCATTTCGGTATTATGTAATGTATGTTACAATAAAATTCATCAACGTAAAAGATAATTTTATTTGCACTTTTCACATAAAAATAGCCAAATTCCATCAAATAAATAAGTTAATAAGTAAGGTAGTCCGACGGGATGTAGAGAGACTCCCTTTTCAAATGACTCAGATAGTGCAACTTCTTATCTTCCGTCATCATGCTACATTTTAATTTAATAGATACGTGTACTAAATTTAATATAGCAGAAGAGTTTCTTTAAGTTTGAACCAGCTAATCTCTGGAAAAACAAGTTGCATTTGCAGTTTTTTTTGTTTTTGTAGTCTTATTTTGATAAAATTCTTGTAAAAATTCGTTGTTATGTAACATCACGCTATTATACCCACATGAGGAGAGCAGTAACCAAAGATGTAACTTAACGCGGCTGAATTCACGCCGCACACAACTAGTTCCTTAGATATTGGTAGGTACTCTACCTATATATTGTAAATTATCTTAATTGTATCTAAGTACCTAGCTACCTTTAGGCGTTAAGTTTACTTTTGCATCAATCAAACTGAGTAACTCTGTTATTTATACTGAACGATTTGATTTTTAAAGGGTAGAAACAATTTCTGTCTCCTTCAAACAGCCTATAATTTACTACAGAGTAAAAAAAACTTGCACATTTTGGCGCCCTTTCGCACGAGTACACAAAGGGATTAAGTAGGTACTTAAAATAAAAACCTTATTTGTTCAAATGTTCAGTAGAATGGCCATTGTGTTCATTTTAGGGTGATTTTTGGTGATTTGTGGATTTGTGACAGGTATGAGATAAATATTTAGCAGACGGCGCCAAAACTAAATTATTGATTTTCCAACCTAGTTAACAAATGCAATTTTATATTTTCTATTAGGATACGTTTAGAGTATGTAAAAGTTCGAAGAAAACAATAGTTTATAAATCTAGCATAAAATAGAAGAAAAATAAGTGCTTATGAAAATATTTCTTCATATTTTTATTCGCTCTGTTAATAGATTTAATTTTATTTATATTTATATTTTTTAACTTTCAAACTGTTCCTACCTACTTGTTATTTTTAGTACTTACACAGCGTTCATTCCTCACATGACGAGATTCGTGCAGGCTCTGGAATTAACTACCAGCTGCGGCATTTCCCGAGCGCTATGACTTGTCTTTCTTCAAACGAGTTTTATAAAAAATTCAATCCAGTATTACCTTGTCGTGCAATGTGACCAGGGGGTGCATTTACCAGTTTAATTAAAACACGTAGTCAAATTACCATACTAGATGAAACTAAATAATTGAAATCCTCTCTTTTCGTTCTTTAATCTTAGCATTATATTAATTGGTTAATTTGTAATAATTACTTTGTATGGTTCTTTGGTTGCGTTGAGTGTTTAAATTGTAACTCATTCAAATAACTGTAATTATCTGGCGATTGAAAAGAGTGGCGTGAGTTTCTTGCCAGTTCTTCTCACAGCTCTACCTCGTCAGCGAACTGGCTGTAGGTCAATTGGCTGACAAAATGTAATGTTGACTTTTCATAAGCATCATACTTTATGATCAAAATGAAATAAATGCTTTGACTTTGACTTTGACTTTGAGCATTAATATCACGGTAGGCAGCGGCTTCGTACAGTCCCTAGCATTGCTGAAGTCCATAAGCGACAGTTACCACTTACCATCAGGTGGGCTATTGGCTCGTCTGCTACTGTACGCAATAAAATACTCGCTCAATACTGTAAACTTCTATCCCTCTAACATATGAGTAGGTATCTCTATTTAACTGATATATCTAATTCATGAATAACTTATTGTCAGTACAGCTATAAAAATTGAAATTCTTGAATTAATTAAACGTTTAACTATACCTACCTACCATCTGCGATAAAAACAAAAGACAATCTAGTGTTTCTTAAAATATTTATTTTGTAGTTTCTCACAATTTCATAATTAAAATATAGAAATCAAATTTGTCATTAAAATTTAAGAAAATAACATTTATTTATTAAATAATTATAACAAATCTATAAAGGCGCTCGTTTAGGCTGTAAGTGCAGTAAGTAATGGATCGAGTAATTGTTTTCGCACAGTGTTGAGCCCAAACCTGAAAAATACTGAAATAGGTTGGCTGTGTCGTAAAGATCTGTAAAATAAACGTATCTAATCTATGTGCCTGTATGTCCTTGGAAACTGTGTTTTAACTGTATTTTACTCTATGTAGGTAAATGCTTTTCTGAAAAGCTACCTACATTGAACAGAATTTATTGAGTAGGTATTTGACAAAATTTCATTTCGAGCAACAGAAATGACAATACAATAACCTAAAAAATCGAAGCAGGCGTCAGCTTTAAATTTCTGATTTATCTTAGTTTTTAAGTGAAAAACAGAAGATCTCGCGATCCTGATTATTAATGTACAAAAATGTACCTACCAATAGTAAATATTAGGTATAATCTTAACTCCTTTAGAAGAACAGTCAGTCAATTATAATAATAATATAAATCAAAATCCATTCCAATTCGCGAGTAAAGCCGTCACCACTAACTATATTCATCATACTAGACTCATCTAAACTGGAACAGACAACCAGGAGAGCATGGGTAGGTAGGAGGTAGTCGTAACACGATACTGCACCCCTCCCGCCCCTCGCTACACCCTTCACACCCCTTCGTGCCCGCGAACGTATGCCGCCACTCGCTCAATACTGGATAGATAATGGATGGTGGTAAAATAGACAGTAGCAAGCTTTTATTGATGTCCTTCAGAAATACAAAGATAAAATAAATAGTAATTACCGCTAGTAGTTGGTGTATAGGGTAGAGATATCTACTTATACTGACGGTAATCGGTATCTATTTATTTTAAATAAGTAGCATTTAATAACATTAATTATTAAAATGGTTTGTGTGGTTCGCACCGGTCTGTACAGCCACCAAAAAAATTGCTTCACAGGCAGACACGCCATAGTTCGTCTACAATAGACGAAAAGGCCTGTAATTAAAATTATAAAAACAATTATTATTTGAAAGTGCTAAGAATATAAGAACGTAAGTACGACCAAGTGAATCATGACCCACCATAAGCTTATTTTCCAATTTATCTAAATGCAAGTAAGTCGAAATTCATCTGAAGACTGATTTTCTTGGCAATGACCTTGTTAACATTCTATTAAACACTGACATTTTACTGAGTACACTGTTGTTAGTGTCCAAAACATCCTAAGAGCATTAGTTATTTATGGTAGATCTGACAAGTTTGACAGTTTTAAGCGAAATATTAGCAAAATGGGTAATGATTCAGCTGGTTCGATTGTTAATGAATTTTCAACTCTGCATCAACTATAAATAATTGACCGATAGAAAATGCTTTTAGCATTACTTAATGTGACACTAGGCGACAACTTTGAATGTCGTGCTCGAAATTCAGACACATCATGCATTTGTAGTTTTAAAAAAAGAACATCGCTGCTTCCCTCCAACATAACCCTGCAAAAGGTGCAGATCCCGTCGGGCCTAACAATCACTTACGCAATTGTTTAAACAAAGCCCAGTAATAAAATATCGCATTACACCCGAATTGTGCTCGCCTCGCTCTAACTCGCCCAATACGGTGAATACTATTATATCATAGGGGCATATTGTACCCCTATGTTGTTTACGATGCGCTTTTCCCGTAGCGACGTTAGAAGGTTGGGGCAGTCAATTATTTCAGAATGTGAATATTAAATTTATTATGTGATGATTTGGTTGCAATAATACTAATTAAGTTTTATTATTTGCTATTGTTACAGTATTTTCTAATGCAATTCTACCGCTCGAAAAAGTTATTATGCGTTCGTGAGGAAAAAAAATCTTGCTTATTTAGCATAGTATATCTTCTGACAACTAACGTAACTTATGAAAATGGCTGTGTTCTCTACGCTCTAAGCATTGCAGAAATAATCCTGTTGCCGACGGTAGTGTTAAAAGAAGGGAATGGGAGAGGCAAAGGAAGAAGACCAAGGCGGTCATTGGGCTCTCTTAAAATACATATTTCCATAAATTCTGTGTGTCTATTAATTTAACAGTTTTTAATAAATTTGAATATAATAGACAAACTAAAAATAGAAAATCATTTGAAACAGTCTATTTCTTTTGATGTCGATTGCGCAAATCTTTCTATAAAATCAACAAATAAAATAGTTGTCGCATGCCCCATAGAAAAGAAAAGAAATAAAAGTGAAAATAAAATAGAATGCAATACAAAATTAATGTGGCATAAATTTGAAAAAAAAAGAAGAAAAAAGTCTTTTGGAAGGCAGATAAGCGAAAGTATGACGCCAAGTTTTGGCGCCAACGACAATGTAATTCGCCATCTTGGAATGCGTTTAGAGTACTTAGGTGCAATTATTGTATATTCTGGCTGAATGGCTTTACATGTGCCTGTATCGGGTGTCGTTCAAAAGTGCTTGAGTTACACTTTCCTTTGAGTGGAATAAAAAGTGTTTTGTCAGGAAATGATATGTGCTTAATGTGGTATTTGTAAGAATACAAGTGAATGTCACTTGATTTTATCTTGTATTTAAGTATTTGGGCGTTTGTCTACTATTGTACAAATTATGTAAGCTAGCATGTCAAGCTCTACGAAAACGGATAAGTAGGTAATCCGTAATGCCAAAAATGTTTAGTAATGTCATTGTAAGACAATGTGTAGTAGCAAAGGACACATTCAATTAAAACTATAACAGGGCATGTGTTCCCGTCTAATTTTGTTCTTTTAAGCGGGGCGTAAAAAAGCATCTCACAAAGTTGGCATAGCGGAGGCCACCATAACACAATTTCAGACGATGGTTTTTGGAATGGTGGCCATCACTTTACGATTCCACTGACTGCTTATCAATAGGCAGAGTAGATTCATGTTGGCAGGCTAACACATTCAGGATGTTTGACTCCGAACACCAGTATTTTGAAGCAAGTACCTAAGATGTAAGTAAGTACCTAATTTCACTAGACGTGTTAGTTTTCGTAGGGCTATAGTTTATTGGATAGGCTCATTAACAGATTCAGCCAAATTACCTACGACCGTACGACCAAATTACTGAAAATAGTGGAGTCGTACGAAAAAAAGCCCAAGTAGGTACGGTACTTACATGATTTTATACGTGCTAAAATTTAAGGTAAAATTATAAACAAACAATAAAAAAAACCATTTGTTTCCTAAAATAAATAAATTGCTGTTTTTTAAAAAGAAAAATTATGCTCTAAACTTCTAAGACCGTTTTACTGGTTTCTTAAACAAACTTTAAAAAAACATTTATTTACGAAAAACAAAGGGAGGGAAGTTATGCGGCTTCCCAACCCTTTCCTAAGGGAAGTTAGGGCAGGATAGAAAATACAAACAAACTGAAAATGTACACCGTCATGGAAACCTTTAAGGAAGCACCTCCCCTCGTAAAATAAAAAGCTTAAAAAATTGAGCAGTTGTTTTGTTTTTCTTAATGTTGACAGCTGGTGTGGTAAGAAGTAAAATATTATGGATATAAATTGGTCGAAGACAACCGTTTTTGATTTAGGAAAATGTTTAATTATACTTGCACGTTACTGTCTCTGCAAGGCAAAGCCTCTTCTCATACAGCAGATAATGTATGTAAGAGCATTAGCATCGCCACGTTTGCTCAAGGCATATTGGCGATTGCAGACTATTTTGTGCACAGTAGGTACCTAAACAGTTCAATGCACAGATTTAATTAGATGGACTCTTTTGATCAAATCACCAACCACTTTCAACTAAAAAGAAAAAAAACCTGTGGCACTCGGGAACTGCCGCGGTAAAGCTAGTGCATAGCATTTTTATCAACTTATGCAATTATAATTATTTTTTTATTTTTTATTTATGCAGTATTTTTTTTTTTGATATTAATTCAAGTTTTTTCTTGAGCGTGGTGACCGATAAGAAAACAATTTTTTTTCTTTTATTGAATAAATGAGAAGTTAATATCGTTGAAAATATTTTTATTATCTTACAATACATGTAGGTTATTCAGGAATTTTTATCATCCTACTAAGTATTTTGTATTTTTACTCCGAAAAAGAATAAAACTGAGATGTCACATTACATTGATGCATTATTACACGTTATTAAAATCTTAGTTTAATTTCTATAGTTCTACCAGATAAAATTTATCGCAAATGTGACAAAATATTTGGTTAATGTGTGGTAAAAATTAAATTAGTGTGCCACTAGTGTTTATCCTGAGAAATAAATTTTATGGTAGGCGGAGTGGGAGGTGTTAGGTTTTATTTTCGTTACGGAATTTCTTGATTTGGTCGCCGCGCTCAAGGCCCGCGATAAAAGCTATGCAATAGCTTAAAAAAATTCATCGGAGCTATGATAGTACGAAATGAACACAATTATTAACAACATCCCTCTCGTTTGGGGATTAAAAACTAACGTTATAATTTTTGAACAAAACCTTTATGCAACTTTAATATAAATTTCCATAGGACAAGCGTGATAATTAATGTCTACTCTACTCTTAAAGATTTTGTCCTGAAGTGTGACAGTAATAGTCTGGTAGTACACGATAATAAACGTCGTGAATGCATATCCATTAATTTTTAATGAGCGAGTTAATCTTAATGATGAGTATATAAATAAGTTCGGTTGACTGGTTGATCGGTTGACTGACTTGACTGCCACTCGAGACTCGTCTACTCGTTTGTGCACACACGGTTTGGACACAGACAAACATACAATACACGTACTTCAGTTTGGGCTTTTTAGGGGACGTTAATATTGCGCTTTTGGGTAGGTGCACATTGTTTCTCATAGTTATATACACATTTAAACACGCACATATATAATACACTAACTTGCCGTGGCGCAGTTTCACCTGCCTCTTTGCTTACTGCTCTGCTCCCGTCGCCAATAGCGTGATATAGCCTATAACCTTCCTCGAGAACTGGGCTATCATAAGCAGAAATATTTTTTCAAATTACACTGACAGTTCCAGAGATTAGCGCGTTTAAACAAGCAAACAAACTCTTCCTCTTTATATAACAGGATAGATTAGTATATATTTCATTTGTTTATTAGACACCTCTATATACTCGAAACCGTTTCAACTTGTTTCCTTGTCAAAGTTTCCTCAACGTATATTTAATGGCGATTGATGATCCGGGATTCTATCGGTAATTTACAATCCCTTCGTTTCGTTTAGATTTACTTAGGTAATATATAATTCAGAAATAACTTAAGATCAAAGTTCATAAAGAGGCAAATTACTACAGATAACTACGTATAATTAACTGAGTGATGTAATAAAATTTTTGCACGCCCTCCTATGAGACAAGGAGTAAGTAAACCTTCGTCGACAAGTCGTGACAAAAGTTAACGAAGGCTTATGTTCCTCCAAGAGACGTTTTTTTATATTATTATTATAAGCCAATGTGACTCCACTCTGCCTGATGGTAAGCAGTCAGTGGAATTTAGAAGTGGTGGACACCATTTTCAGATGCCCTTCAGAGTTCTCTTTATCATGCATTGGTGTTCAAAAGCGTCATTTTAACACACCCCAAAAACCGGTAACACTTAGCCGAAAGACACAAAGCTAAGTCGATCGTTATAATATTGACTGAGCTGGAGTCGAACGGCGACCGCAAACACAAGAGCAAACAGATTAACGATAGAACAATGGCCCCGATTGCGGCTTACACATTTTGAGAAATAAAATAATATTGGGAGTATGGAAGACTTGAAGAACTACCTGTGAGTGTTTGATGTTGTGTGTTTAGAGGTTAAGAGTACGCATAAGGTAGGTACTTGCCCTATTATAGGCGAAGTACCGGACAAGTACAAATGTTATTTTTATAAAAAAACTAGCTCTCACAGCGCGGTTTCACCCGCGTCTTTGGTTACTGCTCTGCTACCGGCGCCAGTAGTGTATAGCGTATAACCTTCCTCAAGATGAGTATCATATCCAAAAAGAATCATTAAAATCCGAGTTGTGGTTCCAGAGATTAGCGCGTTCAAACATTAAAACAAAAAAACTCTTTCGCTTTATTAATAGTATAGATTTTCTCTGTATGAGAAGTGGCCTTTCCCTGCAGTGGGATAGTAACGGGCTGTATGATGATAATCAAAGCTGTCTTAAGCTATACTGGGGTCCACGGACACAAAATAATTTGGGATCCTTTTAAAAGTAAAGAAAGTGAATTAGGATTGAACTACATCTGACGGCAAGGCACCGCATTTTTCAATGTTTCTATACTTTTCTGTCACTCAGAATCGTCATTTATTAGAGCAAGAAAAAGAGAGAACGCAACAGCATGCGAACGATGAAAGAGAAAAATTCTTTACACTTTCATTTTTCAACCGTTAAAAAAATAGGTAGGTAAGTATCTAAATTTGGGAATTATTTCGATTATTCGATTAAGAGCTGTGACTTTTTTGTAAATAAAATGTAATGTTCCCGACAAAAATGTTTTGAGAATAAATGCGTAAAAAAAAGTAGGCCCTCCGGGAGCCTTCCTGAGGATGAGGGCCTCGGGCACGTGCCCCGTGTGCCCTTAGGGTAAAGACGGTACTGATAATAATTGTTACAAATCAGTCACACAGACTCAGAGCGATAGAGCTTGCTATGGTCGTAGTCGTAGAAAAGAGACTGTATCAAAAAAGAAACGGGCGCCGGGAGCGGGGTACAAGTGGGCACTTGCACCCTCCTGTAAAAAAAAAGTAAGTAGAAAAGATTAGGATTTTTTAATACAATTTTTAATTAAGTTAGTCTTTAGATTGAAGCGTCTTTAAGGATGCTGTACAACCTTGTCAATAAACTGGATTATCCTATAAGTATATTTTTATGAACACAGAGCATGCACATCAGGTGTATCCCCTTGAAAGTCAGTTGCACTCTCCTGAAAGTAAACTTGGCAGGGCGTCCATTAATACACTTCTCACCCGGGGATAGACCATGAGATGTAAGTACGAGTATATACCTAGTTGTGAGGACGATTCTCTCATTATCTACTTCACGTTACACCGCGGTAATATAATACTCATTATCATACATATTGAGTAGAACTATTCTTATATAAATGTGTATTGGACTTCGCAGTAAAACGTCTATTAAAGTCTTAGCCTGAATATTTTTATTGCTAAAAATACATATATAATAATAATGGCCAAATCCAGAAGGCAGTGCTGCTCGACACGGCACGTAGTATTAGGAGCTTCCTCTGTCTGGAACCCTAAACGCCGGTGACTTGGACTCTAGTGTCGTTGCCGGTGGTAATCTATATTTTAATTTGTAAATGTTTATGTATTTAAAAATGTAATTAATCTGAAAAAAAAAATAAAGAGAATAATAATAATAATAGATTTATTCACTTTTTTTTTTCTACAATACGTTAAAGTATAACCCTGTCTCTTGCGCTAGTTTAAAACTGTATATTATTAAGAGATGTGTGAAAGGGCACTATTACAAGCACTCGTAACCGACGCAACGTGTGTGTATGAAAAGATTAATTAATGTTGAATAGGCAAAGGAGATAATAAGTGTGTCTGGATCGTAGAAAATGGCGTTCTGCTTACCTCATTAATGAGGGAGAAAGGCGTGAAGTTATGTATGTATAATTATGTATTTCTTTGGTAGCCTTTTATGACGCCCAACAGGAAGAGATGCTAATCCTGAAATCAAATACGATGTGATCTGGTCGTGCTCTGGCCTGTTTATAATAATTACTAAATTTAACTCTGTCTGTCTGTCTGTTACACGTCTAAACTACTGAACCGATTTTGATGAAATTTGGTAAGAAGATAGAGATAGATTAGACCTCGGAGAACAACATAGGCTATCATATCTTTTATTGCGAAAAAATACCGTAAAGGGGTTGAAATAGGGGATGAAAGTTTGTATGAAAAATCGTCAATGTAAACAGAACAATGATATAACCTAAATTCACACGAGCAACAGCTAGTAAGGATTATAATACTTACTATTAACGCAATAAGACATTGGCTGGACTAACATAAATACAGACAAAAGTTTAGATAGATAGAAGAATATTTTTTATTGTACACCAAGTAAAGTTTACATAACTTTAGACAATGCAATACACATGGTAGTGGTACAATGGGCGGTCTTATCGCTAAAAGCGATCTCTACCACACAACCTTTAGACTTTATATTTAACTAGGTACTAAACTAAAAACCATAACCAACTAAAGGCCATAAAAGTATGATAATCAATGAAAAAAATATGTAGGTAGGCATAAAGGTAGGCATATGTAAAATAAAGATTAAATATTACTCAATTCACCAGTTAATTGTCAGTGAGCGTGCAAACGATACCTACTGATATTTGCTTAAACAATATTTGTAAAAGATGGACAAAAAATATAAAAGTTAAACTTTACTTGCTAATGAGTTATTTTAAACGATGTTTTTTACTGAGCTTTGTATCGTATGTCGACAATAATGGTATTTATTTATATGTAACAAGTACCTATATTATATTTTTTCAATTAAAAAGTGTAGGCGTATGTGAATTATGCGATTTTACTGTACTTTATGGCGATTTATGAGATGATAAAACAATAAGTTTTTTTAAAGTACACAAATTTTAAAAGGCGTCATATTTTTTGTTTTTATTTCTTACTTTCATTGATTGGTAGTACCTAATAACTAATAATATATTATTTCTGAAACTACATAGAGCTAAATGTTTCAAGCAAAGATGCTGATCTAACCCTTCTTACGTTTTAAAGTACCCGGACATCAGGATCTATGAAGCGGTAAAACTTTATAATTTTATTGAGATATTAAATTATTTTTTATTTTATGCCATCAGGATACCAAAAAAATTTATTAATTATCAAGATTATATTGTTTTTATTAAGTACTTACATAATCTTATTAGAAACGGACAAAACATCCCTCCCATCTCTTCATTAAATGCCGAACATTAGGAATATAATGTTTGCCAGTAATTATGGGCCATTTCCGTATAATGGCCAAAGTCACGTGTCACTCCACTTTTATTTAACAACAAACTACCACTTCAATTTTACCCCTTAGAGACCATACTCACAGAAAAATGAACTTTATCCCTTTACATTAAAGCTTAAAATTCAAGCTTATGTGTTTTTCTAACTGTGGCACATCTCGACGTCACGCTGTCTTTCGCGCCAAATCACCTGTCAACGATTTAATGAAGAGGTCACGTGGCTAAACCTGTGGGAATTTAGATAACGAATAAAAGTTCACCTCTACAAGATTTCTGTTGTCCTGGTAGGTACTTACATTTAGATATTTTTAAATAATTCTAACCGTATCATTTTTAATCACACTGTGACTACTTATGGAGGCTGTGACAAACGTAAACGTCGTCTTGCAGCCGTGAAGTTCTGTAAATATGTACCTATTTAATTACGGTATAAATAAATAAAGTACCTATACCTAGTTATGTGTTAATTAAGCAAAAACTAAATACTTACCTAATAATCTTTTACTTTAAATTATTCAGCTTCAAATTCAACTTTTTAGGCTGCTAGAAGGACAGAGCAACATTACATTACTTGTATATTTCAAAGTCACAAAACTACAAAATTGTTTTAAGTTACGCATGTGCAGGTCTATTAAGTTCCATGCCAATCTACATGTTTTATTAATAACAAACATTTTGAATCATTACTTGTTAAGGTATAACCATAAATAACGTGTTAAGTAAACTTGTACTACAATGTTGTTGAAATAATCGCTAAGTTTATGTTATGGCTCACCCACGCGATTGAGACATCTAAGAGCCTACAATGTAAGGTATTTTAATATTGATAGCGATTCTGCAGAATTGATCCAACCTATAAATTGATGAAATGTAAAGAAGACATTAATAACCACCCATACTGTCACTCTCAGGAAATATATATTTTTATTGCCAACATTGACGAGCAAAGAGCCTACCGATGGTAAGTGGTAACTGTCGCTCATGGAAGACTTCATTCAGTCTTTGGTATTGCTCGAAAGGGAGGAAAATTGCCCTCCAGCGCTCTCAAAATTAATTTATTCTAAAAATTGTAAAATTTTGTAAAAGCAGTATTTGTACCTACTATGTACTTAAACTGTACACATTGTATACACATACTATACTGACAAATAAATACACAGTCATTTGTCCTGAATTGCTTAAAGATTATCGGATTTTCTATAGACTTCAAAAAGTTTTGATGTAACATACTCGTAGTATCACGCCTTTTTCACCTGTAGGCCCAAAGTTGTATAACAACCATATCTTGCCAGCTATTTAAGCACTACATATGGAATGAGCCGATTGTCATTTTTCGTGCACAATTTTAGCCAAGGACTAATTCTGAGAATTTTGCAAGGTTAAAAGCCAGATATAGACATTTCCTACCAATTTCAACAAGAACAATATTAATATTATGCTAAATAAAATATAATCATGATGCCACATTGACTTAGGTAGATAATGCATGAGGAGACCTATATCTAGCTGTTGGATAGTAGGTATAATTAAAATAAAGCCTTATCAATCATTAAGTATCTACCTCAATGTTGAATTCACCAGCACTATCTAAATGTAGAAAATATTTCATACAATGTACTAGGCTCGCATAAACTCTAACGAGTACACCAAATACAATTTCCTTTCATTTGTGCCTTTTCACCAGACAGGCAGATGTACGGTAACCTGATATACAGAATGTTTTTTATTCGTCCGTAGAAGCTTTCCGCTCCCGGTCGGGGATGAACGAGGCTTTTGAAAAGTACGTTTGCAAGTTCTTTTTTTTTCTTTTGTTGACACAGGCAATCACTTTAGTCATTTTGTTTTAATAGACACAAGATGGTTTTAAGCTGTCGTGTATATGAGTAAATGTTGATGTTTTTTAAGAATACTATACCTACACATTATATTTAATAATTGTTGATAACACAGCAGAACTTCCATTTAATAACTTAGTTTTCATTTTTAGTTTTATTTTTCATAGTAAGAAAAGGCAAACTATCTATACATATAATAAAAATGTAACCGGTCGCTGTCTGTACATGGAAGATATATGAGAAAAAATATTATTGGGACCTTTATAAACGCAAATAGAACCCAAAACAATGATTGTTAAAATTTTTGTCTGTTTGTCTGTTTGTCTGTTAGTCTGTTTGTCTGTTTGTCTGTTTGTCTGTGCGTTTGTTCACGCTAATCTCAAAAACGGCTTATCCGATTTAAATATGGTTTTCACCAATACATTGTGGTAAGCTTCACTTAACATTTAGTGTTTGTTTCATGTCAATCGGTTCATAAATAAAAAAAGTTATGCCAATTTAAACAATCACATCGAACATTCGTTAATTTACTACGAAATCCTATAGAAGCAGAGATTTTAACAGGTTGCGGAATAGCTGATAGTGTTTTTATTCCTCTCTAAACAATATTTTGTTTAGTTTTAAACGAGTCCAGTTTCTAGTGAGCCCATGTTTTGCGATGACTAATTAATAAAGCCCAAGGTAAGACACTAAAAGTTGTGGGTGTGGATCTAAATATTAGCTGTTTTTCGCATGGTCAGCTTTATGTGGCTCTATCACGTGTTAGCATTCCTAGCAGCCTGTATGCTTTGATCCCTGATGGCTATACGTCTAATCCATACATCCATACATATTATAAAAGGCTTTGTCCTGACTGACTGACTGACTGACTGACTGACAGACAAAGTACAGCCTAAACCGCTGGTCGTAGCGACTTGAAATTTGGAGAGTGTGTTTGTATTAAAGTCTAGAAGTGTACTAAGAAAGTGATTTTAAAAATTCAATCCTACAGTGTATGAAAAGGGATGAAAACGATTGTATGAAACGTCTTCATTTTTTAACTTACAGATTTGAAATTTTGTTTTGGAATAATTTTACTTAAATAAAAAACACTCTCATTTTATTTTTAACTGGGGTGGATTTATATGGGTGAAATAAGAGATGAAATATTGTATGGAAAGATCTTTGCTTTTGAAGTTGGCGACTTGAATATTGGAGGGAGGGGGAAGGGTGGGGGAGGAAGAGAAAAGGAAGGGAGAAGTGCGGGGGTAGTGAGGGGGAAGTCAGGGCAAAGGGAGGGGAAAGTCAGGGTGAAATCGACTGCCTCTGTATTTCGGTGGTGCTGTGTACGGACTGCCACGCAGAGGTTGCGGGTTCGATTCCCGCTCAGTGCAAATGTTTGTAGCATGAACATGTCTATTTGCTTCTGGGTGTTTCTATGTATAATATGTATGTATTTACAAAAATAAAAATGTTTAAGTATGTTTATCCGTATTCTAGAACCCATAATATAAGCATATAATATGCTTACTTTGAGACTAGATAGCGTTGTGTAAAAAAAAAAAAAAAGGGAACTCAGGGGGATGTGAGGAGGCAGTGTGAAGGGCAAGTGAGAGGTAAGTGAGAAGAAAGTGAGGGGGACGTAAGGGAAAGTGAGGAGTCAGTGAGTGGCAAGTGAGGGGTGAGTGAGTGGGAAGTGCGGGAAAGTGTGGGGAAAGTGAGGGAGATGGGAGGGAGACGGGAGGCGACGGGAAGGGGATGGGGAAAAGAGAGAAAAGGGGGAGAGGAAATGAGGGAAAGGGGAAAGTTATCGTAGTGAAAATTTGCCTTTGTGTATTGTATATTGTTTTACGCGGGATGTCTTTAGGTTAGAGAGTGAGATTAGAAATAGTATGCAAAACAGTATTTAAACAATATAAAAATGTCCATTGGAGAAACTATATTCATGCGAGCGAAGCCGCGGGCAGAAGCTATACATATATAAAAACGAAAGGTCACTCACTCACTCACTCATCACGAAATCTCAGAAACTACAAGTGCTAGGAGTTTCAAACTTTGGAAATAGGAGCTCTCAAAGACGGGATGTTGCGAAATTCATTTCCCTGGATTATAAAGGGGAACTAAATTTGTATAAAGCTTCTATAGTTTTTAAACGGGCGTTTTGATAATACGATTTCCAAACTAGGAACTATTCTTATTAAGTGGGAAAATAGGAGTGGCAAGTTTCGTTAAATATCGCAAAATTTCGTCTGTTTTAGTGGTAGCGGGTGAATAGATTTAAATCGGATTCGCCTTAGAGACGGATTATACTGATATTTATTACTAATACAATGTACGATTGCCGTAAGATTAGGTAAGAAATATTCTCATACAGGCCACATCTGAATTTTCACGCGAACGAAGTCGCGGGCAACAGCTAGTCTACAATATAATTACCTAACTGTAAAATTTGTAGCTATATCAAGAACTAACCCAAACTCTATTAGCCATACACTATCCTGCCACGGTCTACCAAATCCCAAAACTTGATGAATGATTCATTATTTTATGGTTAAGTACTATATCGAAGGTGTTATTTTAACAGAGCGGCTATCGAGGAACGAGTATTAATATCACCATGTAATAGGCTTGTAATCAGTAATTAGATGCGACAGTTACACTCGGTAATTGATTACCCAGTGAACATGGACCGGGTGTGATTATCTTAGGTAATGACAATGAGAAATTAGTGTCTAATATGATTACTTTAATTAATTAATATAATTTTTGCATGATTCTGCTTTATGGACTGTCTATTTCAGTGGTACCTATTATATAAGCAGTAAGAAACCACTGCATTGACTTTGATCCTTTTTTTTTTTACCGTGGGAAATGCATTACGCATACGCACCCGCCTGGGCAAGGCGGGGGTTATGTCGAACTCTCTGACAGCACTCAAAGCGCGGCCGGCATACCGACTAAAACCCACGGTGTTCCTCCAGACGGCCAGAGTGTCGGGGTCACGGGAAACGCTCGCGCATTCATCCGCGACACCGACGGGCCATGGCCCGCTCACCACACGCGAGCGGACCCCGTCCGATTTAAGGGGCCTAGCCCCCCCTCCCTTGAGAGGCGCGTGCGGAATACGCGCACTGCCGTCTCGGGCCCGTGCTGTTCGGGCGGCGACTGCCGGATCGCCACCCGCAGGCCACCTCCTAACTCGGCCGCAGAGGATAGGGAGAACGGCGCGTCGCAATACCGACACTCCACTGCGGCCCTACCGCGTCCGCAATCTGGCGGTTGCGGCCCCGTCGAGGCCGCGGAAGGTAGGGAGAGCGGCGCACCGTTATACCGGCACTCCTCTCCCGCCGCGGCCCCGCCACTCCTCAGCCGCAGTGTCGCCGAAGCAACACCGCAGCCCGACCCAGTTGCGGTGCCGCCCATACAGCACCGCAACCCACCTGAGCCGCTCCATCGTGGGCTTATCACCAAAGCCCAGAGGAGCGGCGCCTCCTTGGGGTTCCTCTTGGTTCGCCGTGGTTCTGCGTAACCACGATTACTAAGCCCCCCGCCGCGACAAGGCGAGAACCCCGGTTGGGGGGATTTGACTTTGATCCTAAGCTAAGTTATGTGATGTTGAGTTTTTCTGCCAAGAGTCTGAATTTGTCTGGTAAATATCAACAAGCTAGCCCTTTGTTACATGCAAAAAGTGAGATTTATACAATGATATAATCTCAGTCGACACTTTTGGGGCAAACAATCTCACTAATATTATAAAGTTTTTAAGGATGTTTGTTACTCTTACACGCAAAAACAACTACATAAATGGATTATAAAAAAAACTATACTTACATCAGAATAAAACATATATTTGGTAAATTTTTAAGTCACGTAAACGAAGCTTCAAGAGACAGCTAGTATTTAATATTAATGTAAGTCATGAGAAGTAAATATGACACGGTTCACAGCTACATGGCTGTCGCACAAGTGTGGTGGCTGAAGACAGCTTCGTGTTCAGATGCCGTGACTATCCGTTAACCTTTCGTTCATGCTCTGACTATCACTAGGAACTACATGGTGGAACGCCTGTGAAATTTGGAACCAGTTCTTTGAAAGTAGTTACTTTTTTGTGCGCCCACTGGCTTCATTGGCCATTACCTAAATTAGGTACCTAGGCATCATTTTTATATTATAGTTGGAGAATTATGTATTTGGAAAATACTTATAGCACCCTGGATCCAGTGATAGCTTAGTATTAGGCTGAGTGGAGTTTTAGTGTTAAATTCTGTTCTCTTTTAGTATTTTGTCTCGCCGGCGAAAGCATAAAATATTGATAATGATATGAGAAAATTTAGCACTTTTGTACCTACTAGAGTAAATCAAAGGTTGCGTAAATTTTTTATACAAACATTGTTCACTGATGAGAAAACCTGTATTGACTCTATCTTTGAGGTCACTAACCTAACTTACTATTTATAAACGATTTAATTAAGGTACTTAAACATTAAACTATGCCTAAGTCGTGTGACAGTTACTTGCCAGTTCGTCTTATCAAAACATATTACCATAAACTTGGTAGCATAGGAAGGATAGCGCTGAAAACAATACAAAAAGGAACATTTTCCACGATGGCAGGCAAGCAGTGAGCGTGTGACGTCTCGCTGCGGTTTCCGCGAGACAACGCCTTTGCGGTCGTCCGGTCAACCGCTCGCCCAGTGAAACTTAGAACTTATTTACTGTAGATGTACTTAACTTATGTTTATGCCTTTATTGTATGATCAATGATCATATTACTTGTATTATGTACTAATTATTACTATGATATATCTGTTAGTACTTGTAACTAACTACCAGCTATGTCATGTCTTTCATCAAACGAGGATTAAAACGGCTTCGCAAAGTACCTGTCATGAAAATATAAGCGACAGTTACCACTTACCTTCTGATGTACTGTTGGTTCATCTTCCAAAAGAGGTATAAAAACCGATTATTTTTTTACATTTTATTCACCGGTATTGACCACTGGCTGAAAGTATCGTATCCAATCCAAAAATTAAATCACTTTTTAGTGTTAAAATATTATTATCTATAACTATAAAATTTGTCAACACTTAGAAAAAGAATAACTCTACGCACTCTACATACGATGAACGAACTGTTTTTGAGCACCTAAAGAGAAAACTAAATACGAGTATAGTTTATTACTGTCGTATTATTTATTTTGGTTATTAGAAAGACATATAAATAATCATGTCGTTATGTTGTCGATCTAGAGTGAGAATGTGTTCAGAGAAGAGTAGGCGAAATAAAGGATCTAATCAAATTAACTAAATATTATTAGAGCTAACAAGGCACCTTTTATCTCGTCTCCAGGATTATCAAAACAGACGCAACATCACATCATATCACAAATACGTGGAGCGTGCCACTAATAATGCGTTCCGCAATTATCTGCCATTGCCATCTACCGCCACGCGCCACGCGGCGGGAAATGGAATTAATTATTCCAATTTTGAATCCTACTGTAGTACCTACTAATACTAATAATATGTTTTGACGAACTGCTGATGTTTCTGGCCGCTTGGTAGATTATTGTCGTAATTGTTATTTTAATTTCTCTTTTATCTTTTTATAATCTGTAAATAAGAATAATTATGATAACGACTACTAAATATCTCTATTTTTTTATTGATACACGGCTGATTTTACTAAATCTTTTTATATAACATTACGCCTTTTCCTAAAGGAGTTAGACATAGGTACATAGTTATATAACACCCACGTTTTAGCAAACCATTATTATGGCGGTTTGATACATACTATCTTTAAGTAATTTTGAACGTCTCGATCTTTTGAGTGACTATATTAATTTTAATGTTCAGAACATTAAGGAAACTTTATTTGTACAAATATTATTGACTTTATGGTTGCGTCTATTTATTTAAATACCTTGAGTGTCTCTAACTATTTGACGCTAACTGTACCAAAGGAAAGTTGGTTGCCATTTACCGGGCATAATTTCAGATCACGGGCTAATACTGAGAATTTTTGGACAGAAACTGTACCAAACCTGAGGATCGATTTTGAACCTCTGTATTCATACATAATAGCACGGAACCATTTAAGCAGTCCAAGTAATATACGTATAGTTAAAAAAAATCCCGTATTATTTTGTTGTTTTATTAACCAAAATTTCGAATCCTTCATGCCTAACTAAAAGTCGTCGCCCCATTTATTGAATGACGCCACATCCCTCAAGTGATGACCAAACAGAGGGCATCTTCCGAATTTGTTTGTTTCCACTGCCCCTTTTAATAGAACAAACATTTTAATAGCCCAGCCGCCGCCATTTTAGTGCTGATCGATGACGAAATATTGGCCATTAAATTAATGTTGTTTTCTTTGGCCGTGAAACAAATGAAATATCTAAGTAAGTACTTAGTTATCTACTAGTTTTTAACCCCAACGCAAAAACGTACAATTAAAAGCCTTTACGTTCAGGCTAAGAAATTATAACGGGTATTATTGTAGAAAGGGTAAATAAATAATAAGTGGTCTAACTCGAGTTGTACCCTTTTTGTGGTTTTAACATAGAATTAATAAGAAAGTTTTTGGTTTAACTTACGTTCTTCTATCCGCTATAGGTTCAAAAAAGTCGTGAATATAGATATAATTAAAGTTGAAGTAATCAACAGATTGTTTTTGTGCTTTTTGCTAACTGATGGATATAACTTGACTTGTACCATATATCACATAATTATTTCAAAAGAGAAATATTTTAGCAAACTGATACAATTCGGTTAAATTATGAACATAGGCACCTGTTATTTAAAAAAAATTTCTGGGGTAGTATCATTATCATTTGTTTGAGTAACATTGCGCTAGGAACATATTCTAATGAGTTATTACCTTGTTTTATTTCATGTATATCAGTTTACTCAAAGACAACTTATAGGTGCAATATAATTTAACTGTACTTGTATCATTTATCACGTAATTTTATCACAAATTAATTACTCATTTAACTCACAGGTTTTTCATGAATAATATTTAGCACGAAAATTTAAATGCACGTTAACAGTAAATGCTTTTTCTTCAAAAGAAGTTACTCAAGTAACACTTTGCCCACTTAAATTATAAAATAATTAATTCATTAATTAGTACTTAATTTTGGTAGATATTTAGTAGCTTTTGAAATATTTGTAATTTATTAATTTATTTCAAGTAAATGATAATAATACAAGTAAGTACATTAATATATTAATAATAATAAAATGTCTCTTGAAACTTCCGTATTAATTAATTTATTTGCAAATTTGCAACACACCCCTATTGCGAAATGTTTGCAGATCTGCCACAAAGTACCAGGGTAACATATCTCAAAAGGGATGTGTAATCAGTAGGCGCCAGTGAGACGCACAACCACCTGCCTGCACCCTTCAAGCTCCTTTGTGTACAAATCTCATGATTTTTGTAGAGGATGATGAACGCAATAATTATGTTGAATTTATTAAACCTTGTATTGTTAGTCATCGTACGTTAAGCTTGCAAATGAGATTGGTCTCTATCGTCGTCGTTAAAGCGGTACTAGCTTTTGTTACGAGTTCAGTTCTAAACTGTAAATAACTGCAAAAACAGAAAGAAAACAGTTTTATTCATATTACGGTGAACTTTTCGAGAAAAGTTTGACCCATCAACAAATAATAAAAAAGTTAGATCTTTTACAAATTGTCTCTAATTAAATAATAATATCACCTTTGACAAAGCCAATCATTTGCATTTTCTTCCAAGCAAGGCGTAAGAAACTTGACAAAAGTATGCGTATGCAAATGTCTTACAAACTACCAGGACTTCATAACTGCAAAGAGAACTTTCGCAACACGCTCTACTACGCATGCGCTTAGTACTTCGTAATGTTATAATTTGGGAGTAATTGCACATTGGTTGGTACTTGTAATAATTACTTTGTATGGTTCTTTGGTTGCGTTGAGTGTTTAAATTGTAACTCATTCAAATAACTGTAATTATCTGGCGATTGAAAAGAGTGGCGTGAGTTTCTTGCCAGTTCTTCTCACAGCTCTACCTCGTCAGCGAACTGGCTGATCAATTGGCTGACAAAATGTAATGTTGACTTTTCATAAGCATCATACTTTATGATCTAAATGAAATAAATGCTTTGACTTTGACTTTGACTTTGACTTGACTTACTACGCTCGTTCTAAGCGACGAACGAACCTGAAATATATTTGCTTAGTGGAAATAATTTTAGCCTTTGTTATATTTTCCTCTCTTTTGGACAACAAAACCTTAAAATAGGTACTTAATTACAAATACTACATTTATTCTTTTTTTTTAATTTTATTAAGTACTTATTTGTGTAAAAATTATAAAAGAATAGTATGAGATTGGTTGGTAGTAGTGTCTGTAAACTGTGCTTTGAACAAAGGAGAAAAATACGAAATTTCTGCGAACTACCAGGAGTTCAAAGCTGCACAGAGTTGTTTGCGAAACACTTGAATGTGTGTGCACAATGGCGCGCTTCCGTCCTGTGTACATTCGAAGGGACCGGGGTTGGATGTCAATACTTTCATTAGTTTTGTTTTTGAGCCTACTGAATATCGAAGAACATACAAAAGGCTTAAAAGTTAGTGATAGATACCTTTAGTTTAGTAAGTATCTAAGATTCTTACTCAACTATGGTTTTAAAGTTATACTTCTTTTGGCGCGATTGGGAAAAATGATGAGAGTGAATTTTTACAATGCGCGCGCACACCGACAGAAAAAAGCAACGCCCTGAAGTTAGTTGCGAACCTTTGTGTGTCGTATCAGTACGAATAATCATCAGTGTGAATAAATAAAAAATATATTGGCGTTTATATCAATTCAATTATATTTATGACGGTGATAGATATTTTTTAATTGATCATTTATCAGTAATAATATTTATTTTGAATATTAGTGTAGTAAAAGTGGTTTTAATATACTGTTTTAGGTGCATTTATAAATTTGAGGTTAACTGTCGGTATGTATAATTTATTTACATTGCAAATTATAAATTATTACATTATTATGTAATAAATATTTTTTTTTGTTTTCTTTTATTTTAATTATATTTTATGATTTTTATTATTGTTGCATGCTATTTATGTATATTTATGTATGTATGCGTTGTGTTATTATTTGGTATTTTTGGATTGTTACGCCAAAGAAGTATAACTTCTTACGTGCGTACATGAGTACACACACTCTTTTTATTTTTTATTTACAGTTAGTAGGTTCTGGTTGGTTTCAGCATGAACGATACTGATCGACCGTCTAAGTTTACTACCCTCTCACAGGATATCGTAAAGTGTTAGTTTCGTTATGTCATTCGAAGGCGGAGGTTCGGTTCTCTATAATATTCATCTCTGTTGACAATTTGCAACGGCTTAGTTTTGTCTTCTGTAATACTTAAAACACAGCCATGTCTAAATGTACCACTTACGATCAGAGTTTCATAATAAAGCTTGTTTGTTAAAAAAGTTTTATAAAAAGGAAAGGGTTAAACTTAACCCTTACTAACAAACTGAAAACATATGCTTGGGAATTTCTTAAATAAGTGTATTAATTTCTTAATTCTGTTCATTGTGCACTTTTTGCGAACTTTTTGTGACAAAACAGTATAAAATGTTCTTATATTTATTCCGTGAGAATTGGCAACAAAAAAGGGGTTAAGTAGGAATATATTTTTATACAATCGTGACCTTTTGTGTATTGATTAGTGAACTTTGACTTCACAAGAAAGATCATAACAAGATAGGGTGTGAACTACTTATTGTCGTGTTGTTTATTGGGTTAACATTCTGTAATTTTTTTTTTTTAACTTTTACTATCAAACTGCTAAGTAATGGTCCATAAGACATATTCTATAAATTTAACACTACTAAAGTGAAAAATGTGAATTTTTACTTTTTCTTGTGAATTATTGGGTAAAGAAATATCGGGAAGGTATTGTTAAAAAACTCAAAATTGTGTTAGTTCAGGTATCGAAAAGCTCTAATAAATGTTCTTTTCTATAAAAGCATTTATATACTCAGGTACATTTTGACTGTTATGTATACTACTGCAGTGGAAATTTTTTCCAAAGTATTGCTATTTCCCTCTAAGGTCTGGCTCGTATCATGTTAGCAGGGGCAGCAGGACAGCAGAAGTATTCGCAGCGAAATTAATCCTGAATTTAAGATTTTGGATTATAGGTAGCTGCCGTTTTACGTAGGCAGTAATTTGTTTTGAATTGTCATTTATTACTTTGTGACCATAAAGTTAATTTGTAATTTTCAAAAAGACGACGCTACTTGATTAGACACTGTCATTAGTTCATTACTGTAATTGTAATTATTAGTGAGAACGCATTAGACTACTCGAAAAAGCATAAATTGTAAAAAAAAAACTTACCGGTTTTGATAAAATATTTCTTTTAATTTAAATTGTTTTCATTTTATAACTTACTTAAATGGTAGGGTTAAGTGTAGGTAATTATTAATTGTGTACTAATCATTATTCTATAGGCACCCGTAAAAGCATTATGATTATATCTATTATTTTTGTGGTTATGGGTGAAAAATGAGATGTAAGTAGCATTTATTTGTGAGAATTCTTAATAATTATTTGTATAGGTACGTGAAATTTGGCTTAGTTATGCTTAGCTGTGTTAATATCCAAAGTTAAAATTTTCATGGCGTTTCTCTAATTCTATTTCATCAACATCCTCATCCTGAAGCCTGAAGATGTCTACTCCAGGACATAGATATGCCTCTACTTAAGTCTACTAGAGGTGTTTGTTAAAGTCACCAAGCTCGACAGCCTCGACGGTTTTTACTTAATTTATATAATGAATTCAGCAGGAACATATTTATGCTCGTAATATCTTTTAAATAATGTATGAATTCTTTTAAATAATGAATCTTTCTGTTTTTAGAATTTAAATATATTTATCAAAATTCCCTTTCACCCGACTCAATGTTTTGATTCAACTTGTAGAAACGACACCCAATGGTGGTCTCAAAAAAGTTATTAATATAAGCCTACAACGCTCGTTTTTCCTAAGAAATATTATAGTAGAATTTTATTGGAAACCAAACGATATCCGTGTGATTACAGGCGTGTGGTCAGTAGGTACCGCAGAGCCGCACTAAAATTATTATTTTATTGCTCCTAACTCGTTGACTTGTGGTTTTGTAGTACAAACTTGATACTGTCAATGTTTTTGATGATTTACTGTCACGGTATTATTATTCATGGACTAGGGCCTCATAAAATGTGAAGAGGTTTCACGTGAAATAATAAACGCAATGTTGAGTCGTCGAATCGAGCTAGGCGTTATTTGTAAGATATTGATAGATAAAAATTTACGCGTTATCGGAGATAGAATGACCCAATAAATGTAATATTTGTAATCTTGCAGTACATTTTCTTCGTTCTGCTTATGCAGAAAAATAAAAATGTACATATATTATTATGTACTTACATAATTTGTTTTCAGGTAGTAATGATTATTGTCAACTACTATATTTATATTTTGAGAGTAATTAATTAATTAAACCGTTGACAGCTACCACTCACCGCATTTTCGACATTTAAAATTAACAAGTTACATTTTTATTATTCAAAAATCATTCAACGCATTCTTAAAACATTTTAAAACTGACAGACGTACAGGAAAACATTTTTCAGTGTTAAAAAAGCAAGACAAATCCCAGTACATTACGTTTGGCAGTACCAGGAGAGTATACGAAGGCGGGACGTCGTTGACAGGTGATTGACATCTCACTCGCGTTAGCTCGCCATGTTTATCTCATTGCTTTCTACAAATTTATGTTTGCCTTGTTCAGAAAAAGTAGATATGCTTTATTTCAAAGTAATTAAAGGTGAGATTCGTGAAAAAATAATTACTTTTATGACATTATTAGGTATGTCAAACATTACTAATGTAATAAATGACTAACGAGACAAGACCAAACTAAATAGAGGCTAGAAACGGACCAGCTGTGTCCGGTGACGGATTGCTTTAGTTTTAATTCTAAATGGGTACTAATTGAAAACTGTCCACGGTCGTGAAGATGCAAGGTGTCGGAAAGCTTGTTAATTTTAAATTCAAAGACATCTTGCATGTAGCCACAATTAATTAATATAGCTATACCTAGAGAAACATGACTATCATTGTATTTTCCTACTTAAAAATGGCGGGGTATATGATACGCGGGATGTAGCAATTCGGTTAGTATGTCAATGTAGCGACTATTAAACTGTGTTTTCTATAGTAAATGAACATTTGCAATACGATCTCTAGCCTCGGGAAACTTGTAAAAGTTGTGTAAAATATTTTATTACTAATCATAGCAGTCGACCCACCTGTAAGTGGTAACTGTGGTAGTGGTGCACCCAAATCGCTGTTTATTGTGAGGTTAAATTTTATAAATCAAAGATCAATTTTGTTATGGTAACTAAAATGGACCATTGTTGCATTTTTTTGATAAATGTTATATTAAAGTAAACTTTTTTCGCAAAAGGAAAGGTCAATATAACAGTCATAAAAATTAACGACACCAAATTCCCAAAGGGTCAATCATTGAAAGGGTTAACAAAAGCGATTTAATTTTGACATTTATCAAAAAAAAGTTGACCCTTCCTCTGCGATCGGTTGTTCATATTTCAAGTGAAAAGGTGACAGGTAATAAAAATACTTTTTTTACCATTCGTTTGTAATTTAAAACCGCAATGCACATGCGGATGAATTGTAAGAAAAATAACAAAAAAATGTTTTTTTTTAACAATATTCCGTGATTTCATGCGAAAATATCGAGTTTCGTCTATTTCGGGGTTCTTTTCGTTAATTTTCGGTATTTTCGGTCGCCGATTTCGATTTCGGACATGTGTTACTGACGTAGGTAGTGTGTACATACTGTACAAATTATTTTCGGAAAACAAAAGGAAACATCCGTCAGGTCGTCGCGTTTTTAACCGAAACAGATATTTTGAGAAGTTTTTGTCTAAAATAGAGATGCAGCTTTACATTCTTTGTTGAGGATTGGTCTTGCATTTTAGATTTAAGTAGGTGACAACACATTATGATTGTAATAAAGGAGGGTGTTGTGCCGTAATTTGGAAGTGATCTATAATGACTAAGTATAACTACAAGTAGGTTAAAAATATACTAATTGATTATTATGTTATTATTATTTGACGGTAGTAGATCCATGCTGGTTTCAGCATGAATGGGCCGGATCGTCCGGGGAAGTACTACCCTCTCATAGAAGATCGACGTAAGAGTAGTAGTATCCGTACTATTGCGTTTCGCTCGGTGAGTGAGAGCGCCGGAGACCCAATTTCCCCCTTTCCTCTTTCCTCACCTCCCTCATTCCCTTCCCCTAACCCCATTCCCAGCCGCCATAGTGGAGGCCACCATATCAGCAGTTTAAGAAAATGGTATGATCGCCACCACTTCTAGATTCCACTGACTGCTTACCATCAGGCGGGGTGGAGTCACTTTGGTAGGCTAATATAAAAAAAAAGTATATTTATATATATATACCTACTATTATAATAAAGCTAAAGAGTTTGGTTTCGCGCTAATCTCAAGAACTACCAATCGTATTTCATAGTTTTTTTTTATGATAGCCCAGTTCTTGAAGAAGGTTATAGGCTATGTAACATCACGCTAAGGGCGACAGGAGCAGAGCAGTAGCTAAAGAGGCGGGTGAAACAGCGTCTTGGAAAGTTAGTAATTTTATATAATAGTATAAGTATCATACACTTTTTATGACAGTGGAATTACCAAGTAATATTTGTATGGTAGTGAACTATAGTAGCCATTGGGATGGCGACCACTACTCCTGGACTTCACACACTGCTTCATCATCTTGATAAGCTGGTGTAAAGCATCAGAATAATGGTAACATAAATACATAAGGGGTATAGGCAGAGGTGTTTTATCACCCACTTTTTGCCCAAGTTTTTATTTTGAAACAAGAAACAAGAAACAAGGGCCGAGCCTGTTGCTACTTATCAGACACAATTCCAGACGCCGAGCTAATATTTTCGATAGAAAAATTACCTAACCTGGGGATCGAACCCGAGAACTCTGCGTGATAATCCGTACACAGTACCACGGAACCACAGAGGTAGTCCAACTGGTAAATATATAATAATAATAATAATAATAATATTCTACTACATTCACACAGCGCCATCTAGCCCCAAATTAAGCAATTATATTTGCTTGTGTTATGGGTACTAAATAACTGATATACTACTTATATACATTTTTTTTTGTAAATACATACATATTATAGATAAATTACACCCAGACACAGAACAAACAATCATGCTCATCACACAAAGATTTGTCTTGGGTGGTAATCGAACCCACGACCTGCGGCATAGCAGTCAGGGTCACTAACCACCAGACCAACAGGCCAGTCATGGTTTATTAGCATATAAAAATGAGACACCGCTGTGCCTAATCACTTGCATACTTGCAACTTAGTAACTAGTAACAATTTTTCCATATATACTCGTAGTTACAAATGTTCAAGATCCGTATTTAACCCCTCGTAGTTAGTTGCCATTGCCATGTGACGGCCGGTGTAGGGTTACGGAAAATATTAGTGCTGTCAGTGAAAGGGTTAGTCCTGCTTTCTTCGGGTGACAGACAGATAAACAAATTATGATGAGTGTTTTTAAGTCGTAATAGCTTATGTTGAAACTTCATTTATATTTTTTTTGCAATGGGTAATAGACAGGCAATTTCATTATCGCCATCAAAGATTATACAATATGTACTGAGAATCGTCATAATTAAAAAGGTGAGGTAAGAGGCGTTTACTACTGGACATAAGTTTTCTCAAGTACCTTCAAAGATCAAAGAAGGTTCTAAAATGCATAATAATTTAATAGAAAATATGTTTTACTGTCAAAACTAAAACAGTTTTTGTATGGGCTGTCTTTAGGCAGTCCTTTGGAAGAGAATCCTTGGGGCTTAGTTTATTTATTCCTTTACAATACCGAAATATACTGGTCCACAATATACGCTAAAACTAAGTACCACCATAAAACAAAAACGAACACCCATCTATATCCAAACCTCAACACGGTTGCTTGCCACAATGACTTATCAACAAACAAACGTTATCGTTCAATCGCTCGTTACACGTCACCTATCGGATCACACACGTTACAAAAAGTGCCTCTTAAAAATAAAACACACAGTGTCCTGCTTACCCTCGATATGAATAATGGCGTAAGATCTTTTCTTATAAGTATAACTTCAGCACAAATTCCGTAATGAAGGCTTATAAATGGCAACAGTAAAATAACAATAGTTCAAGAAACAAATATTTATGGTAATTTGTTGTTTTAAGGGGAATTTAAAGCACGAAGACAGTGGACATCATTCCAATTCTGTTTTGTTGGCATGGCAGCCCATACCATGGTGGCTTCGCTTATCGGTACCTACGTGATTTTGGGTTTGAATGGTACTTTGACACTTACTTCGAACAGTCCTGCCAATTGTGTGCTTATCAGTGACTTGCCTACTCTACACACTGTACACAATTTGTTTTTTATATAGTAACCATCTTAACCGGTAGACCACAGGAGCAGACAAATCTTTAACGACCTTTTGCAGTACCACCGAAGTCTTGACGCCGTAGATAAAAACAAAAAAGAAAAATTAAAAAAGTAAACTTAAGGCCGCGCCATACTGTCTGCTATCCGGTTTCCCCAATATTAAGTTACGTTCGAACGATGGCTTTTATAAAAAATATATAATTTTCTTTATTGAAATATCTTGTTAGTGGCCACAGTTAATGGTGTGGTTTGCTATAAAAATATAAATGTAATTAAGTATATAGTTTTTTGGTGTAAAACACTTAACGAATGTGTAATAGATATTGTATTGATTTTGATAGTGAAAACAGAATAAATTAAAATTCTTAGGTATTGGTAACAAAAAAATCTAGTTGGAGATGGTATCCAACATTCTTATCAGCTGCGTTTTCAGCTATAGTATTTTACATGAAATGACTTGGCTTTTGAATATTAGGTGGCTAGACCAGTAGTATAATCACTATTTCTTTTAGAAAATGGTCACCAACCTACTGACAAATTTGTGCAAACTGACAATAATAATCTATCAATATAACTGTTAATTAACGACGAAAAGATGAGGTATTAAAAACTTGCTTTTTGAAGCATCCGTCCAAAACTTAACTGTCATTTACCTAACACCACACCAAAAAAAACATATTTTTTTGCTCCAATTTCTTACACTTTTGCCAAAGGTCTCATACTATAATAATACTATATTAATATTGATGACACTTGTAAAACGGCATAGAAACCACAAATTCAAGTAAAATGATCCTACTGTTTTTTTTTGTATGAAAAATCAACAACAATTCTACAAAGTACCAAGCGTGCATAAGTTAGTAGAAGTGATTCCTCTAATCTGAGTCAGCGTTGTTGTGCCGACGCGAGTGGCGCCTGCCCGCCGCCCGCGCGCCGCTGTATCAGCTAACACCTCATATTTATGATAGCCTGGTTCTTATTGTTAATTACAATTATTTAATAATTATTATAAACGTAAAATTGCGTACATAATAGTTAAATAATTTTTTCGTGACTATTAAAATTACGTCCAAATTACCAGCTAATTAAAGTTGGACTTAAAAGTAATTTTGTCGCCAAACTTCATAATTATTTAGGAGACAGAGAAGGGACCACTTAATTTATCGTTTCAGTATGTGTATACATAATCAAAATGTCATTATGTAAGTACGTAAATGGTCTTCACCTTGTCATACATTAAAAAGAAAATATCAGCATTTTTATGTTTAACATTCTTTTCTACGTGTTATTTAACACTTGCAGTACTTTTTCCTAGAATTCAGTTATTTATTAAGCGATGTACTTTCATGTGCCGGCTTGTAACCTAGTTTTGCAATAGTTTACATACAACAATCACGATTGTGGTGCTATTGTTAATGATAACCTTGACAATGGCCATTTGGTGACGCAAATTACATGTGATGAGAATAAAAGTTATAGAACTGACTGTTCTTTCAAAACGTAGTGTGGTCATTAAGTATTGTACCTATTGAGTCTTCTACTTTTTATCTAAGAGCTCGGCTCTTGTTGGAGCATCTGCCACCATTATTTGTCTTCTACTTGTTTTTGACCTCTTGATACGGCTCGACTTTAAGGTTTTGGCTAGTATGATTGATAAGTAATTAGGCATATTACAATAAGTATATAGCTAAGTTGAACTTATTTTATCACTGCAAAAGTAGTTTGCTTGGTTGCCGCATCCTCAGCAGAACATGCAATATTTAGGTACAACTTTCTGTATCAATGAAATAATGTTCTTAGTCGAATGTTTATAATCGCCGTAATGCAAAAGCGAAGCAAATTTTGATCATAGGAATTAGGTATCTGCCTGAAGACCTTGACATAGACCGTAAAAGAAGATTTATTTATTTATTTTAGTAGATGTTTGCTTAGAGTCACCAAGCATAGCAGACAGGTTAATGAGAGCAATAGGTAAATAATTTAGTCGCCTCTTAAGACAACTAAGGGAAAAATAAATTAATTCATGTTCTAAGCTACACGACCATTATAGGTATAAATATAAGCAAGTAATTTAATTCTGCAATTTAATTGTCTTTGCATGAAAACCGCTTGCAAGTACAAGAGTGAGTTATGTAGAGTCAGCACAACCGTGGGAATGAGCTGTTATCTTACTTCTAAATAGGCAATATTACATTAAAATTTATATATATATGTAAGTAATATTGTTGTTTATTCAATAGTTATTATTATCTGTTTACAAAATTGCTGTTTTTTGTTGGTTGTTATTTATCTTACGCTCAAAGAAGATTACAAACTGCTTTGCTGAAGACAGTTAGGGTGAATGACCAACATGGATGGGTAAAGTAGATTTGCAAATTCAATCTTTTTTGACAGGTCCAAGCTTCCTTACAATGTTTTTCTATAAATGACTATAATCTGCAAAGTAAACTTAGAAAGTAGGTATAAATCTGAAGGAATCCAAATGTCCGTTGCCCCGTTTCGAACCCACGACCACTGGGTTCGGACTTGGTACTTAACAATCCTTAACTTTAGGTAAACAAAGATAGGATGTAAGGGTGCTGATCCAGTACAAGTCAGGTTATGTTGAACCACAATGGCTCAGGTGTTCACTGACTGGAAACTGTAGCGGGGCTTCTCAAACAGGATGGGTCGGTTTTAACGCTACGATATTCCGAGACTTGGTTCAGTACTATAAAGTTAAATAATTTCATAATTAAATCACGTCTACTTCTAAAGGATGTGCACTCCTCTTCCTTATCGAGTGCTTAGTGGTTAGCATATTGTCAGGATCTCTTCAAATCGCCCAAAATTGATTATAAAGAAAGAAGAAAGAAAGAAAGAAAATTATTCATATTACTATTATATTTATATTATTTCGAAACAATTATACCGCGGCATGCCGCGGCACGTCACTCGTCGTGTCTTCGGGGAATGGCGCGCGGCCTGAGCGAGGCGCGGGGGCTAGAGTTTAATTGCTAAATAATTACTAGCTGACCCGGCGAACTTTGTTCCGCCTGACAGTCGATCAAAATCAATTTATTTTTCTAAAATAAAATAATTTTTCTAAAATAAACGTAGCCTAAGTTACTCCTCTATTACATCAGCTACCTGCCAATAAAAGTCTCGTCAAAATCGGTCCAGCCATTGCAGAAATTAGCCGGAACAAACAGATAGATAAACAGACAGACAGACAAAAATTGTAAAAATGTTATTTTGGTGTATGTACCGTATATATATTCATATACATGTAGTAAAAAACGGTTATTTCAATATTACAAACAGACACTCCAATTTTATTATATGTATAGATATGCTTTCTCTATATAAACGACGTGCTGCGGCCATGCTGAAGTGGGGTCAGTGGGCACCGGCGTTAATCCAGTGTTATCAAATAATTATCGGCGCTATCACTACCTTGAATGTTTAAAACCATTTCAACTCAATTAGTAATAAGTTGATTAATATAATTTATATTATTTCAATAACAGCTGGCCATGTCTCTTATCACTAAAGCCATGTGTTTCTGCCATCAATTATAGACAAACTGATGACATAGTTTATGCAGCATTCATGTCATATGCTAGCAGTTAGTTTTATCTAGACAGGAAAACCGTTTATTGCGATCATTCAAATTAGTATAAACCTTAGAACAAAGATAAACTATTTTATAATGGCTTTCTCTGTACAATCTTTACTACAAAATACGATTTTTCGTTCGGCGTTGTAGCGCTGTCAGTAATAGACATATTGACATATTGTAAAAGCGATTCAGCGCTGAACGATCTATTGCATAATCGGTTTCATATATAGATCTTTATAAATCTAGAATATAGAATTTCAAATCTAGAATACAATGAGATTCGTCGTCGAAATTTTTTTCAATTCGTTTTATCTGTAAAATATAATCTATGCATTAGGTATTAATCTATGTATCGCGGGGTATGTTACTCATTTTATACGTTGACGTTGCCCGCTACTTTTATTAGGTTCATTCCCGAACGTGTCAGCCAGCCCCAACGACAATCAGATCTGCAAGATATTAGTTTTTAAATTATTACTGCTGGCTGCATTCCATCAATTCTGCGAGCTTAATTTTAACTTATTACTGCTGGCTTTAACACTGGTGGTGTCATAAAGGCCTACGCTATCTGAATCTCGGCGCCACCAACAACGTCGATAAAGCGCGTGTAATTTATTTCCATATCGCTCGGTGTGAGGTTACATCCTATGTAGGTACGTTAGCTGACAAATCGTCGCCGGTGCTGCGAGGACGGTAATGTACGTGGTTCTGCGAAATGATATTAAAAACTTTTAGTCGCTGAGTACCTATTGTGATATGTATAGTTTATAACTTATCGTTCTACTTCTGTATGCCACTGAATGCTTACCTTCAAGCAGAGCGGAGACACTTTGGTTGCTAATAAAAAAAAGAAAATATTTTTATTAATATAAGTATGCGTACTTATTAAAGCTTACATATGTAGGTAGATTGGAAATATTCTATGTATCGCATATATATATTGCATGTGGGTGGTAATAAAGTTTAGTCTTTGCACGTTGTCCGGTGTTATCATTTCGTCTCCCTCACCCTGTATCCTTACAACATAAACTACTTGTATGCTAAAAAAGTATAGGTGTAGCGAGGTACGGGCAGAGAATGCTGCTGCTCCCTCCAAAAAGGATTATTGTAAAGGTTTTAACGAGCCCGCCCCCCTCTCAACAGAATCCTGGCTACGCCCTTGTAAGCAAGTATAAAGGCTAGTGTGTTGTCGTCCACGTGGAAATAAAAGAAGAGGAAGGTGATCGGTTTCTTCGTTTTTCGTAGATTGCTCGTATTCGCTTCTTCAACGCCATCACTTTCAATTGCTTCACGTAGAAATAGGAAGTAGATACTTAGTCTTTATTTGGCACATTCATGCTGAAACTAGTAGTTGCAACTGTCCTAAAAAGTCTCCACTGCACACAATTGATTGTATTTTGAGTCGCAAGAAATAAAAGCGACACGACAATTTTAATCAAAACAGTCGTATACTTTATGTACTAATAAATAATCATTTTACATAACAATACTTATGTATAATTTCAGCCGAAGAAAGCCAATTTTAAAAAAAGATCACTAGAAAAGTCGAAAACAATAGATTTTAAAATGTTTACTTATGTAACACAAGTATGCTATCATTCAGTTTCTAGCGTCCAATAGCGAAAAGGAAAAAATAAAACTTATGATAGTTTTGGTTTAGTGTACTTGTGACGGGACACGTCTGTATAGATATGAATCCCGCGCCCCATCAAAAGAGGAAGACAAATTTATTTGCGTTAAACATTAGAAAGGACATCTAATTAGTCTAATGCTCTTTTGTGCCATGTGATATTAGGTAATAAAATCTTCACTTTTTGGCGCTTTCTATCTATACCAGTCTTGTACTGTTTCATTGTAGAGCAAAAGGCTCTCATCATGGGCACCGGCAGCATAGTGCAAGAGGACGCACTTGCACACCTCTCTCAAGAAAATACATTAAAAAAAGGTTTTTTTACTAAGCGAGTCTTTCTGTTGAATCATCTGCAAGTTTCTCTGCAATTTGTTATTCAACTTTGTAAATAAATGTATTGTCCTCTAATATATTGTTTTATTAACATTGAGTAGGTATGCACAATTTACTTATGGTAATGCAGATGTACCCTCTGGAAGTAGATGATCGTGAGCCGCCGTCATCCATCAGTTTTTACTTGCTACCTATAATAAATAATAGCAGCCTGTTTTACAGTCCCACTGCAGGGCAAATGTCTCTTCTCATATAGAGAAAGCATGAGCATTAATCACCACGCTTGCTCAAGGCGGATTGGCAATTTCAGACATTTAAATCCAGGTTTCCTCAAGATGTTCTCCTTCACCGTCAGACAGAAATGTTCAAGATTACTTAGAAAGTACATATGATTTGAAATATAACATTGGTACTTTGGAAAAATTACGTTTACTTTACTTACAATTGGTAACCCACTACCTCGTGTTTACGAAGTGTGTGCACTGGAGCATTTCGACTTTATTTGCTACCTACACTTCGTGATAATACCAAATATGAAGCTATCATGTGTCAAATCCCATTAAATGAACACTAGTAACACCATAAGGTGAATGGTAATGAATTCCCACAGGTCGCGGTGCGCGGTTACAATAACACATCAAACTGATATGAGAGCTGACAAATCGTCGCATGCACTTGGGAGTTACACCCCTACTTATAACGTGCTGGGGACTCGGTGAACGTGGTAAGTGATATAATATAACATCTTAAAAGACAGTTTTATTAAAGTTATATGCAATCTAAACTAATATTATAAAGAAAAAAGATTAGATTTTTGTGTGTTTGCAATGATTTAACTAAAAATCTACGCTACCGATTTGAAACTTCTTTCACTTTTAGAAATCAATAAATTCAGCAGTAATTGCTATATTTTATTATGTTTAACAAATTATTTTCAGTGATTTTCAGAATTTCAGTATTATAAGCGCCTTCGTAAATCTAAATGATGCAATACGACACTGTTGCTATGATATTTTTCCGATGTTGTGAGATCGAAAGAAAATTTTAATACCGAAGTGAAGCAAAGACGGACCTCTAGTATCTCATAAAGAAAATCCTCTGAAACACTTTTTACCTAACCATCTTTACATAAACCTTTGATTTGAGAATAGGTTTTTACATTTCTTTTGGGTAATAATTTATTGCCAAATTTCCCAATTTCTTCAGTCAATTCTTTAAAAAAATGTGATATGTTTCGTTTAAATAGATATTATACAGACTAACCACCAAATTACTGCAACTAGCGATTTTTTTATTGTAATTTTAAGACTCAGTTTTTAAACTGTAGGTATTACCAATTTTAATGGCGTACATTAACTGCAAAAAAATACTATATCGATATCGGATTATTTTTGTACCGGTTCCCAAATAAAATACTTTTGTTATGGCAACTTTAATTTTCTTTATTCATAAGAGAAATATAGGAAATATGGTATGTTCTTTTTTAGTTTTCATTTAATAGTGACAAGTGCTATTGCCTTTTGCTCCACTGCCAACTTAGGCATGATAAATTTCACTTATATTGATGTAGCCTGATTAGAAATGTATCTTCATTCTACATAAGAATGCAGCAATTATCAGATACTGTTACTTATGTGCTTACAGCGCGAGATAAGTTATTATACCTACTGCAACATAATGCAACTGTGTCTCACTAAGGTCTCCATGTCTTCGTATTTGTCAGTTACCAAGTTCCTCAACCCTCAATTCAAAGCGAGGGCGTCATGACAGATAACATCTGAAAGGGGTGATAAAACACCGCGATAAGTCGTTATGGCCGTCAGCACTGAATATATTATGTCGTACATAATTGAGCAATTGTGTGGCTAATGTCATTACCACCCTCTTGTTTTAGGGTTGTTTTCAATCAATCTGTAGATGGTCGGTAGTTATTGACAGCAACACGATGACGTGAATTTGTTTAAATTTTTATTGTATTCTTAAAATAATTGAATTCCTCTCTTTTCATTCTTTAATCTTAGTAATTATATTAATTGGTTGGTTTTTAATAATTACTTTCTATGGTTCTTTGGTTGCGTTAAATGTAATTATCTGACGATTGCAAAGAGTGGCGTGATTTTCTTGCCAGTTCTTTGCACAGCTCTACCTCGTCAGCGAACTGGCCTTACGGTTAATTGGCTGACTTCATATAATTTTGACTTTCATAAGCATCATACTTTAAGATCAAAATGAAATAAATGCTTTGAGTTTGAGTTTAAGTCCAAAACACAATAAGTATCTAAAATTATGACCAAAAAGGGAAGCTAAGGAGTCGAAAAGTCAGAAATCACAAGAGAAACTTAATCCGTAGTTGCCTGTTACGACACTCACACAAAAACATGGAATGAATTTATATTCTATGCCAAACTACGGCTATGTTCATTCTCAACATTGATTAGTTTCAATTCATTTCTAGACAGCCAAAACTAATAATTCTTAAAACATCAACACCATCAACTTCTCCCTAGAGGCTACAGTTAAGGGTAGCTCGTTAAGTCCAACGATTGCAGGGGTGGTTATACCCCTGATTCCAAGGGTGTATCGCGCATATTGGATTACTGATGGTGTTTATTAATTTAGACTTATCTAGCTTTATTTTATGAGGGAGGAAAGATTATTGTAATTGTAATAAACTTCTTCTGATCGAGGTTGCGGGTATAAAATCAGTCATACCAATGCACTTTATCAAATAGTGCGTCTTGTAGGTATGTATATTTCAAGTTTGGTTTAAATATTACTGAAATACGAAATATAATATTTGAATATTATGAAAGTAAAACATCGTGAAGAAATCTGGACCTCATAGATGAGAGAAACAGTTTGAAACCAAGAGAAGAGAGCCACAGATTAAATTACGCTAATCTACTTTTAAGAAAAATTACATACCTACAACGTTAATAAATGTCTAAAAGATTCTAGTTTTTTAAATACAGATTAAAAACCATTTTTAATCTGCAAAAACAAATTTAAATTTAGAATACTAACAGTAGTAACTAGGGCTGTCAAAAGTCAGACATTGAACGAGTTATTAACAGTGACTTGTCCGGTCCCGGGTCTCGCGCGAAATGAAATAATTGAACGGAAGTGCTAATAACATTCATTTAACGCTACCGCCTTCCGATACGCTGACACTTGAGGTGAGATGATCTTACATCAACATCGGAGATGAATTAAATCCGGGACTTTATTTTATACTGCTCAGTTAATAATAATATTCTACCACATTTACACAGTGCCATCTAGCAAATTAAGCAATTATATTTGCTTGTGTTATGGGTAGTAAACAACTGATATACTACTTAAATACATTATTTTTTTGTAAATACATACATATTATAGATAAATTAGACCCAAACACAGAACAAACAATCATGTTCAACACACAAAGATTTGTCCTGGGTGGGAATCGAACCCACGACCTCCGGCTAAGCAGTCAGGGTCATTAACCACTAGGCCAACAGGCCAGTCAAGTTTTAAATATGACGTCGCTAAACTGATTGCCAGTATTGTCAATATGTTGAAAACTGTAAAAATGAAATTAATGTGTGTTATTAGTAGTAGCAAAAAAGGTGAGCGACTAATAAGTAGATGAGATCAGTTCACGGCCTGTCCAAGATAAGATGCTTGCTGAAGTGAAGCTGTACCTACAACCAACATGTCCAGCAATTAACGTTTTCTGGCTGAAAAGATGATAAAAAGTTTGTTAGTTTACTGTTAATAAATAGATATGAACTTAGGATTCTTAATGAAAATTACTCACGGCACGAAATGATTTTTAAGGTTTAAATGATTATTCCTGAAAGCAAACTCACATTGTATAAATGTGTAGAGTCTACTACAAAACCAATAAAATAATCACTTTATCTCAACACAGTTCAAGCTAAATGTCATTCACAAGTAAAAATAAAAATAATGTGAATAAGATTCAAACATTCTAAATTTGAATGTTTGAATGTCCGCTTCGAATGACAGCTGTCAAAGCGGTGTCATAGCGTCGCAAGATGGCGTCCGGTTACCGGTCTGGTGTGCAAGCCGTGACCGCGCCGGACATACACAAAATGACTATTAAATAATTTCCGATATTTTAAATAGAAAGCAAATAGACGATTCGTTTTCCATACTATATTAATGTCATGAAAAACAGTTCAGTTCATACGGCCCTAGACAATAGTTTTTATTTAACTACCCTCATAGAACTTTGAAAAGTCACATGCAGATGCAAACTTTGTTATTTTTTTATTTTGCGCTGAGAAAATCATTAGCCAGGCGTAATTGTTTAGTTCATGTAGTGATTAGTCAAAATACTAACGGTTCCATAAAAATTATTTTTAGAAAAAAAATGAAAACCGACTTCAAACAACACCTACATGTTCAATCCTTAACTAAAAAGTAGAAAATAATATTTTAATTACTTCATAGCAAAGAACATTAAAGGGGAATCAACGCAATCTTTGATACCTATAATACTTTACTATTTATAGTTTTTAATCAGTTATTTTGGAGTCGCCCGTTGCTGTTGTAATTTCTCACGACCATAAGACCTCCAACTTGGCTTAACGACTACCAAATTATAGTGATAATCATAGTCTACTGCTTCTAAAGAATAAAGACGCTGAAAATGAAATGACGCAAATGGTCACTCATCCAGGGCCACTTCGTTTCTAACAAAAAATGAATTTTGAAAATCACTTCGCACTTGTAGCATGGACATGTCAATGTCAGATAATTCGTCGCAAAAGACATCGACGTGTTGCTTTACACGTCTTCACTTCTTGCAAACGTTTTGTTACAAAATATTAAATTGAAGCCAAACTACTAAATCATTCTTTATAAAAAAAAACATGGGACCCCATTTCGGAGTATACCCTTTCAAATAAAAGAAGAATTTTCCAAATTGGTTTATAAATGACGGAGTTAAGTTGTAACAAACATACAACCACTGAACCATTTCTTATAATAAAAAAATGGGACCAATTTCAGAGTATACCCTCTCAAATAAAAATAAAATTTTTCAAATCGGTTCATAAATGACCGAGATATGAGGTAACAAACATACAAAAAAAAAAAAACATACGCCCCGAATTGATAACCTCCTCCTTTTTGAAGTCGGTTAAAAATACTTCAATAGTAAAAATATTACCTACATAAACAGTCTGAGAAATAAAAGGCAAAAAATTAATAGAATTTTAAACATTTTTATTGTAGCTAAGTGATCTGTTGTTAGATCATCTTTTCTACTGCCAATTCAGTGCTTTTATTACTTTGTAGATATTGGTACGTGGTAGATAGCAACACTATTATGTAGTTTGAAAATTTACGCGAATGGCATCAAACAAATAATTAAGTAAATAAAATACTTTAATTGTGTTTTAATTTCATTATTATTAATTCTATATCAATTTTAGAGATGATTAACGTGTCTAAAACAGCACAAATAGTAATTATTGTGAAATAGACTTGTAATATAATATAGTGAAGTTTTAGAAACCAACGGACGAAATCAAAGGATTCGAACCGTGACTGTAACTGATACGAGGCACAGACAACACTTCGTACAGCCTTTAGTTGACGAGTTGTCTACGAGTTTGCTTTACAATTTAGAAGTTTTAATTGAGATACCATTTTGATTTATGTTTGGTTATTTGATTAAACATTTTATCTTCTTGTTAGATAGCCATTTTATTTGTTATCTCTATCCACTCTGTTTTCCTGTTAGAAAGCTAATCATAAAATTATTTGTTACGTTAGTAGGATCCACGCTTTAGAATATGAATGGGCCGGATCGACCGAGGAAGTACTCCTTCTCATAGAAAATAGATGTAAGAGTAGTAATATCCGTAGGTACTATTGCATTTCGTTCGGTGAGTGAGAGCGCCGGAGGCCTAATTTGCCCCCTTTCCACTTTCCTCACCTTCCTCATTTCCTTTACCTATCCCAATCTCAGCCGCCATAGTGGAGCTACCATATCAGTAGTTTAACGATGGCTTATGTAGGAAAATATAAAAAAAATTATTATCACTAGTAAATTTTAAAGAAATAATCGTTACACTTTGGCCACTGCTGGACCTGGGAGCGCTTTGGTGATGTTGTTGTCGGTTACCTGCCGTTTATTACACTCATAAGAATACAACGATCTAAAAATCGCCAATCATACAAAATACCTCCGTAAAAGCAACTGTTCGCTACACCCCATTCATTCCGGATACCACAGAGTAAGCCGTACTACTTTGTGCTGATACATAATAGGTACTAACAAAATATGCAATCATCGTGCAGTTAATTACAACAATTAAAGCAATTGTATGGTAAGAATACGCCCCGCCCTTCATTTAAAATCTCATAAATTTGTAACACATACCGATGTAAGATTAAACATTTCTTTCAATTGCTTATCTGATTAAAATAAACATTAATGATGAACTTACGTGTTTACGATTTTGTTTATTGGAACTGCCCAGGCAACAGCTGCTTAAAGTGACTCTAGAAAGTGGTAAATAATTATGCTAATAAGGCAAGCTATAGCATTGACAGCATAGCCTTAAGTAGTGGGTAGAGTTTTCCCATAGATGTAGGTATTTACCCCATTTTACTAAATCTATGGATTTTCCATATTATACGACGACTTTCAGTATGATTCTGTGCTCCTGGTACTTCTAGAGTCGATCGACAGTGAGTCTGTGGTTACCACCTACTGTCATGTTTATCTTTTACAAATACTTTCACTGACATTATGTGCCCCTGGTACTTCCCTTTGTAAGTACTAGTTACTAGAAATTACTAGGTGGTACCAGTGGTACCAACTACTGTCAGGCAGATAACATCGCTTGCCATAGTTTACTAAAGCAATCCTTAGAAGCTACCAGTGTACCTATGTGTTTGTTTGCATTTTTGATTCCGGGTAAAATAGGTTAAAAAACATTACTTGTAGCATAAAGTTATATATAATAGAGGCATCGTGATAGTGTCAATGATTTTGGTAAGACAAGTTAAAAAAGCAATTAAAATTTTCGAGTAAAACCTTCAGTACCTTCTATTCAAATCTCATAATCATACACACGTTTATTGAGTCAACATGCGTGTTACTAAAAATTATAACATTTACAAACAAACGCTTTTAGGAGTCGATCGGCTTCCGCTAATAGCGGCGGCAAAAAGACCACGGCTTTCGCTAATTTGTTCATACTGCGAGTAATTGCACGACAATGTTAATTAGGGCTGGCGAGGAATTTGATTAAGCATTTGCAAATAAAAATTGACAATATAAAATAAAATATAAAAAGACCTTTTTTATGTCTTTTGACAAAAATGTTTATTTTTAAATGTGTATATATAAAGAGATTTTATTTTTTAATGTAAATACTGTTTGGAAGATTAAAATAGGTAAAGTATATTAGGAATGGACAAAATCATATATAATGTTTGTTTGTACATATTTTATGAATCGCCTCGTTCATACGATTGCTATTGTAATAGAACTCTGTCAACTTTTCGCATGTTAGGGCACTAAGGTAAAGAGGGGTGGTAGACCGCAGACAGATACAATACATACTTAGAAAGTACAAACCTTAATATCTTTTTTATAATAAACCCAAGCGATCTCGCTCTATTCGACGGCTCACGGTTGAAATTGAAAGAAAACAAACACATGGAGTTCTAGGTCAAATGTATGCACTGAATTTTCTGCATTGCAGAATTAATGTGTAAACTCAACCAAACCGTTACCGACCATGTAGGGAAAGGGGATGAGGAAGGAAAAGGTAGAGGACCGAGAGCATACTTAGTTGTGCTGCCGCATGCCGCGGGCGCTCTAGTCAAGTCTAGGCTACTTAAGCGCCAACCCTTTGGTCTAATACCAAATGTTATGTGTTTATCGATATTCTTGGTACTTAACACAATAACACATGCCAGCTGGTACACATCGGTATTAAGTTATTCATTGGTTAAATTAGAAGTAAGTTCACTTTTCTTTTAAACGACAAAGTTGTTGTCGGTTTGAAATAGTTTTGTTTTGTTTGTTGATTGTGTTTCAATAATTATGCCTGTAATAAGCTGAAAACCTAGGTATATTCAGTGAATAATTGCCCACGATACGCACAGATCTAAAGTGTCCTTGACCTTCTCATAGTGGAATCAAATGAATCTTAAACTAAACGGTTTGTCACTTGCGAACTGTTCCTAGAAAGACATATTTATTAGGTCAGTAGGTTTAATTATTTTTATAATTTCAAAACTGCTAGTGATTCGCGTCAAGTTACGCATATAATTAATTACCTACGTTTTCGATTTCCGTATTACATTGAGTCTGTGTAGAAAAGGAATATTTTTTTTAGGACGGCCAGTAACACAGAAATTAGTACCGGTATTACTAGTAGTAACACGGACAAGAATGGGTTCCTAGTTTTTATTAGTAGTATTAGGCAATAAATAAAACAAAACTAAAATGTTTAGTTGAGTACAAATTGAAAATATACATACATACTTGTAGCTACGTAGACAAATAAGTGCATCGTTTAATAGCAATTATTGCACGAGGACGAGAGCAGACATAATTAATTTATAGCTGTCTCACTCGACAGATGATGATTTGCATGTCAGCTGCATAACGAGAATGGTCATCCACTGGAAATACGCTACAGTTTTTACTATTATATAAAGCAGAAGAGTTTGTTTGTTTGAACGTGCTAATCTCTGAAATTACCAGTCGGACTTAAAAATTCTTTGCGTATGATAACACAGTTCTCGAGGAAGGTTGTTATATTAGGCTATACTGCAACATCACGCTATTGACGACGGTAGCAGAGCAGTAAGCAAATACGCGGGTGAGACCGCGCCGCGGAATTCTAGTATACTCATATATTTAGGTAGTAATTTATTTTTATTTACGTCATTTATGAGTATACGCCTAGGCAGAAGTTTATCACTTTAACAAAGTTGACAGGTGGATTCGTCTCTATAAACTACAGGAAGAGATGGATTTGCTCCTTTTTTAGATCGCAGGCTAGGGCACAAAGCCTAACTAATATAGCAACTATCAAAATAAATTAAAACCTACCTGGAAACTATATTTTTCGAGCCCGTCTGCAATGTTTTTATTTTTACAACTTTGGTGGCAAACAAACATACGGCCCACCTGATAGTAAGTGGTAACCTTAACCCATATAGATGACGTTGTTATTTTTAATCAATGCAGAATTATTAACGCTTAGAAAACACAACCAAGGCGTTACCGACCGCGGAGTAAGGCATGAGGAAGAAAAAGGGAAAACGGAAAAGGACCGAGAGGGTATTTGGGCTCTTCTTATAAATCGAGATAGTGTATTTTGCATGAACTATTTGTCATCTGATCGCCGTAACTCAATGCCTCTATCGATGTTCAAAAGTTAGCTAAAATTAACAAGTCGGCTCCTTAGTTTTTTAATCACTTGATGTATTAAAGTCTTAAACATATCAAGGTGATGATTAATTTTAGACCTGATGTTGAGATGAGCTACTTGTTGTCTAATAAACTAGTAGTAAACTCTTGACTCATAGCGTCTAGGCAAATTTTTAACAAATTTCACTCCATGTGTCGTCCAAAGAACATACCTGACCTCTCTGTTATTTAAGAAATCCAACATAATTAGCGAAATGTGGGTGTCTTACGCTGCCTAGTGCCTATCCCTTTAGATAGGCGTAATGCCATATCCTAATCAAATCGATGACATCATACAAATATTTGTCATCGGGTCACAACTATTAACTAAGTACCACAGACATGTAAGAGTACTAGGAGCACAGCACATATGAGGAAGCTGTGTAAATAGGTGTGAGACTGAGACCATCCGGCCCGACGCGCTAATGGCGTGAGTGTGGCCTAAGTTACGAGAAATAGCGGTGAAAACAAGGGCAATTGTGATTCGATGTCGATGTCTGTAATTATTTAGACTATAACTAAAAGGAAAGATAATACGAGTACAAAAGAATCGCTTAAAAAAAACACCACAATAAATATTAATATTGAAAAAAACCAGCATCGCACTGTTGCAGTTTTCAACAAAATTTGTAATTTGTAGATTTTGTTGTTGAGTAGCTAAACAGATCTTATTTACGGATGACATCGTAGCTATCGTGGGTAGACATGGATGAAACTAGCACAAGAACGACAAGTTTGGCACAAACTAAAAGTACCTTCTGCGCAGCTGTGTGTAATTTCTTGATGATAATGTATCTAGTTTAAACATTTAAAAAAGACATCGTACATTTTCCAAATTGTAAGCTCTTTAAAATCGCAACAGCTTATATCTTAAACCAGTTGATTCCCCAAATTAATCGCTCAGTGCAGCTTGATGAGGCGACTAGACGCGACCACAGACGATCACGTGCAATGCAAATGAAAACGGCCTTTACTGTTTTAATTTAAACTAATGTTTAGCTAGTTTAGCTGAATTTACGGCGCATGTGTAAATGCATTTTATACTGCGAATAAGTGCACTTGTGTTTGAATCGAATCAAATTGTAACATCCAGATTTCATACTAATGTTTATGATTTTTTTTTATGGTAACTCTTGATATCTTGTACCTACAGCAGTTGTAAGCACGGTGTAGCACAAAGCATCTAGAGATCTAGACCGTCAACCGACTAAACATAACTAGACTGAAAATACTCCGTTTTAATTTATAAAAAAATAGTAGTTTTTGTCTTTATATTAACATTGTTGAGACATTTAAATTAGTTCTATGGAGATTTGGGAAAAAAAATTACTACCTACTAGGTAAGACTGTGCTGAATGCTGATATTGCCAATCCGCCGCGCCCTGAGCAGGAGTGGCGATCAATGGTCCGCTCTCTTCTTTGTAAGAATAGGCTTTTCTTAGCAGTATAAAAGGCTATTAGTATGATGGATGATGATGACGATATTATGTAAGGTGGAGTATAGACAAGAAATAAATAAGCATTCTTTAAACATTTATAGCCAAAAAGAAACAAAATGATTGATGTTTTCTAAAACTACTAGGCATTCAGACTCAGTGGGAGATCGATACGACACCTGTGCGTTGCCATGACGACGCGAGGGCGCTACCCGACACCGGCGCGTAATTTGAAATTCGAACCGCGCCATAATGTCTGCGTTGGGAGGCGCGTGCCCACTATTTTCGACAAAATTACTCGTAATTTCGTGTAGGGATGGGTCTCTTCGAAATAATTAAGGGTGTATCCTGTCTGAGTTGATTTTGAAATAAACTGTGTGTAAAACGAGTCGAATGATATAAAACATATCACCAACCTTTGACGTTTGTTAGAGCGAGAAAATATTTAAGTGGGTTCGTAAATTATTGCGGTTGTCGTAAATAATTAATACTTATTTTATTTCAACTTAAAGGTTCACTTTAAAAACTGTGATAAGTAGTTCGTTGAACCCATTATATTGAGGAGTATTGTAGTAGTTCTGGGTTTCAAAATAATATTAATGGAACTGAAGACCATTTTCAACGCGTCTGCCGAATTTGTCCAAAAACTTGCTATAGAGTTCTTTCATTCTAGGTAGGTTTAACCGTTACTGCTGTTAGCGTTCCTGTGGTGGTATCTTAAAGAGTGCCAACTGCTGAAGGAAGATTGATAACAACGTAATTGGTGTTTCTACAAACGAACCGAGCCATCACGAATTCACGACTAAAAATATAACTGCTTTGTTGACATTATTTTGTTTGCAAAATTGTTTAATTAATTTGGCCTAAGTAAGTATAGCTGTTCATGTTATGGGTAGCGAATTAGCGATAAGAGTAGTGACGTCATTCGGTTGACATGGTGACGACAAGTGGCATAAATTCTATTATTAGAATAGAATAGATTAAAAATGAATGGGATTGACATAATTATATGCTAACGACAATGTTGGCGTTAGCTCAGAGCGAAAAATAATGTTTTGTATCCCTCGGGAACCAGATTGATTTTCGGTATAAAAATAACGTAAAAAATAATAAGTCTATGTCCTTCTCCGGCACCAAATATAACTTCATACTAATTTTCATCGAAATCAGTTTACCCGTTTAGGCGCTGAGTAGTAACAAACACATACACAAACTTTCGCATCTAAAATACCAGTATCAGTAGGACTAGTGAACCGTCTAAGCTTCGCACGAATATACTAATATATCTATATTAGTATTTTCGTGCGAAGCTACGTAAATATATCGTACAAGTACCTATCTAGGTACTTGTACGATATAATTACAAATATTTAAATTTTCGATTTGAGCAGTATCTATCTGTAATATATGCAGGTACCTATTACCCATAAATTTTCTTGAAGGAATCATCGATTTCGTTGCCATAACCAAACCAAGAAGAATACCTAAAATAAGGATAAATCTATCACAGAGTAATTAATAATTGCATTTTTTTCCTCCTTTCATTTTGCTAAAGCTTTATTATTATTTATTACCTACTCTATGTACCTAACTGTTATATTTTGACACTATCGTTGAATATTATCGAAGTAAAAATTTTGCTGACACAAACGTGAAAAATAAGAAAATACCATCTTAGTTACCAAAATAAAACCAGAAGAAAATATGGTGTTCATGGAATTTAGAATATTTTTTAGTAGACTAAACATTAACATCATGATCGCCAAGATGAGCTTTATATTCAGGTAATTGTTTTCAAACCTTTTTCTCTTCTTTCTTCTTCTACTTCTTCATCACTTGATTACCAGTTGATTACTACTTTTGCATCTGCGCACATGGAAACTAAATAATAATGCCAGGATTCAAAACATTTTGAGTATTTTGGGTACGTATGGGTATAACCACTTTTTAGAGTTAAAATATGTACTTGCATTACTGACCTGGTGAAGAAAATCATCATAAAAAGAAGCTAAACTTTAACAAAAACCAGTGTTTTAATCTTACTAAAATACAAAGTAAAGAAAAATCTGTTACACAGAAGAAAAGTTGACACAAGACAGATGCAGCCAATAGTTATGTACAGAGAAAGGAATACTAAGTCAAGTTCTTACATATCTACTTACTTTCATATTCTTCTCTTCGACTTGAAAGATTTGTATTTTTTTTCTTTTTGAAATCCGCATCATACTTTTTTGAACTTAAAGAAGTACTGATTTCTGGGATTAGTACTGTCGCTGTCGTAAGCTCGGGACAAGAAGCCTTGATGTAGGTAACTAGGTACTAAAAATACATATTAGTTTGCATTAATTGGGAGCTACCAGGACATCATAAATAACGACCAATTAACACTCCAGCACTCATTAATTGATTGTGCAGTTCGACAAATGAATGAGTATTTTGTCACACATTAAACGTTAACGCATTGAATGGAAAGATGAGAGGAGATGAACGAAGTATCGTAGTAACCGTATACTTACTTGTAATAATATGCCTCACCTTATATTTCTTGTAATAGTTGGTATTAGAAATTAGAAATAGGCAATTTTTTTTTAAAATTAAGTTAAAAAATTTTAAAATCTCCGACAAAACTTGGATTTGAAATTTAATGTAGTGTGTAGTATTCTACTACTCAAGTAGTATGTATGTATGTATGTCTAAGATAAAAACTAAATGCACATAGGGCGAACAGTCTTGTTTTTATTGAGTTTACTCTTTTCTATTAGCTTTAGCTTCAGTAGCTTTGGCATACATATATACGGTAGTAGATCCACGTTGGTTTCAGCATGAATGGGCCGGATCGTCCGGGGAAGTACTACCCTTTCATAGAAGATCGACGTAAGAGTAGTAGTATCCGTACTACTGCGTTTCGCTCGGTGAGTGAGAGCGCCGGAGGCCCAATTTTCCCCCTTTCCTCTTTCCTCACCTCCGTCATTCCCTTCCCCTAAACCCATTCCCAGCCGCCATAGTGGAGGCCACCATACCAGCAGTTTAAGAAGATGGTATGGTGGCCACCACTTCTAGATTCCACTGACTGCTTACCATCAGGCGGGGTGGTCATTTTAGTAGGCTAATATAAAAAAAAAAATACGCTCTAAAAAGCGTAAGTAAGCGACATATGGACATAAGTCACTGTAAACACTAAGATTTAATTCTTTACAACCATTTTTCTGCATCGTCTTCGATGTATGTAGTTACATTGTTATTTTAATTATGATGACATTCCTAAATATTAACAGACTGATATACCCTTAAAAAGACATCTCATTTTCGTATACCAAACAACTTTTTGACACAGGTAATTTTTATACAACTTTGGTGGCAAACAAGCATATGCCTGACCTGATGTTAAGTGGTAACCGTAACCTATAGAGATAGCTGTGTTTTGCAAGCATCGCAGAAGTAATAATGCTTATAAAACATAACCACACCGTTGCCGACCACGGAGAAGGAGGTGAGGAAGGAAAGGGAAACAGAAGAGGACCGAAGGACTATTTGGGATGTTAGCGCTCTCACTCACCGAGCGAAACACATTAGTATGAATACTAATATTCTTACGTCGATCTTCTATGAGAATTTATTTTAAAACGATAATTTATAGGTACACATCTCATCTTCACTCATCATCCACGCACACACAATGTGTTTATAGGCTAGAATTAATGACTACGATGCACCAATTAACTCTGCATCACACGAGCGGGTCAATTTTTATTAACGAATGACTTGTCTGTGCGATTAAATGGTAGACGTACTTAGGGACTAGGGTTAACACTCGATAGCTTGAAATGTTTTAATGTAAATTGACGAATCTTTATTTTGTACTTCGTTGTTTCAAACCATGGTAAGTAAAGTTATTGGAATAAACCAAAAATATCCGTCCCACTTAAGTGGTTTAGAGTCCTTTCTATATGAACCTTTTTACACAAATAACTGATCGGTTACTAGTTAGTATCCCGTCTGTATTGAGCAAGAGTGCCTGGTGGTCCGAAGGGCACACACCTCTTATATTAAATAATAATTATAATATACAAATTAATTTATAAATTCACGTCTTTTATTGGTCCTAATAGGTCATGATAGTGGTTTATTTTTCTAAGTCAAAAAGAGGAGGTACTTCATGCGATACATTACGGTTAATACGAGTATAAAGATTTTACATTACCCTTAGCCAGGTTGGGACCCGGGCATCGAAAATCCGTTCCGTACGGAATACAGTCAGCGTCAAATAGTTAGTGATACTTACTTAGTTTTTCAAATAAAAAGATGCAACCAAAAAGTCAATATTATCGATAAGTAATATAATATAATATCGGTGTACGATATATTTATGGCGGTTTGATTGAACCTATAGATTTTAAACGCCTCGCCTTTTTGAGCGACTAACCCCCAGTTTCTGAAAGTCTAATCAACGAAAAATTAACTAATTACCTTCAATCTCATGTGAAGTAGCTAAAAGCATGAATAATTAGTTTAATTTGATCTAAATAGTAACTAAATATTCATGCTTTTAGCAACCTAATTGGTACTTTACATGATATTTAATGGTGATTAGTTAATTTTTTCTTGATCAGCCTTTCAGAAACCTGGGTTACGTATATTGTTGACAACAATAAGGAAACTTTGTTTGTACCGATATGACTTTTTGGTTGCGTCTATTTATTTAAATATCATGCATGAGTGTCTTCTATTTAACGCTAACTGTACTTATTTGAAAGTATTGTTGTTCGTGGATGGCTCTATACTAACCTAACCTAACGTGTAACTGATAACAGGTCATTAATTTATTTTTGTACTGATAGAAAGGCGACGGACCAAATACATGATAAGGAGAAGTCAACCTAGTTAAAGTTAAAATGACGCAAAGATTATAGTAAGTAGATGTTCGAATTCTTTGTTTTTGTACTGTTAACTAGGTAAAGAGCATTGGTTTCTGCAATGATTAGAAAACCGGTTACCACTTACCATCAGGTGTAAAAAAAAATCAAAGTTGTATAACAGTCAAAAGTCAAAGATATTTATAATAGGTTATTGAAATTAACATTTGAATGTTAAAAATTACAAAATGTCAGCCAATCAACCAACAGCCAGTTCGCTGACGGAGCCCGGAGGGTATGGTATGAGAAGAACTGGCAAGAGACTCAGACCACTCTTTTTAATCGCCAGATAATTATAAATTACAATTTTGTTCTGAGTTACAATTTTAACATTCTACGTAACCAAAGCACCATACAAAAAAATTATATCAAGAAACTTACTAATAAATAACCTGTTTAATTATTTTTTATTTATGAAAAATCTACTCAATAAAAACCTGGAACTCTTTATCAGCGTTTTTCTTTCAAATTTGATGCCGCCCAGGACTATTAAACGGGGTGTGAAAAAGAATCGCACGATGCGATATTGCCACGATGACAATTAGTGGTACCTTGTGTCTACCACTCCTAGACCTGATTGCTTATTTAATTTTATTTATTTATTTATTAATACTTTCTAAAAATAACTTGCACAGGGCGGATTTAATGGCTAAAGCATGGTCTGTCAGTCAACCTTAAGGGTCATGCAGAAATAAACTAGACAGGTAATAAAATTGAGACCAAAAAAAACAGCGAAACACATTAGCATGGAAATTAATATTTTACATCAATATTCTATGAGAGGGCAGTACTTTCGCGGTAGATCCGTTCATGCTGACCCCATCGGCGATCTATTATCGTAGAACAAGTTGTTGGATGCCCCAGTTCAGTCTCTTTTGCGAGTAGAGCACATTGTTATAGCAAATAAGTCTGCTGTACCCGCTGGTATCTTTAGTAAACAACCACTACCACTACTGTGTTTTATCTAATCTATGGTCTACCTACTTCCATTGATTAGAAACGGATACTGTGTACATTCACGCTACTATCAGTATTTGTTACTACAAGTAGCAAAACTCACGTATTACATAAGTTAGTATAATATATTTAAATGTATTTTATACTAACTCGTGAAAAAAATAAGATTTTTTTGTATTAATTTAAACAAATTTATAAAAAAAATTTTTTTAATAATTTAGTAAAAGAACTAAGATTTTTGTGCTAGGTAGGTAGTGCGTCAAGCCAAGTTGTGTTTAGTGAAGTGTGATGACTTAATTAGTGACTATTTGAAATAGACGTGTGTTATTTTATTTTTGTTGCCATCGGTGACAGAAGAGTCCTATAAACAAGGTTTAAAAATAGCATTACCTTCACGGTAGACAACGTCTTTCCTTAACCCCCGGCGCGGCGTTGCAGAAGTTCATGATAGAAAACACTCTCCAAAAGGTGGGCTGTTGGATCCTGCCACTGGCGACAATAAACAAAGTTGTAACTGCATATGTATATGTATCGCAGAATAAGACACAAGCTTAATTAAAACACGTATCTACTGCCTACCCCTGCATCCCTATCTATGTTACAAATAGTGTTTTAAGTGTGTCGCAATTCGACGCTTATGATTCGCTGATGACACTTTTAACAGTTCAATTACTTCAAAATTTTATCCTTCAACGTATTCGTAAAATAACATAACAATATCAATTTGAATGTCACAGTATTAGATACCGTATAATTAACAACAGGCGATAAAAATGACATTAAGAACTTATTATGTGTTTTTTAACTTACAGTAATCTCATAATCCGTGTTTTATAAGTACTTATCTATCAATTTGTTTTCAGTGTCAATGATCCACAAGTTCAAAATAATAAAAGATTGTTGAAACTAAATCTATCAATATCGCAGTCCACTATAGACCTAAACCTTTTCCAATTTACGCTATTACACTTTTCGCACGCTACTTTTTTAAGTGTTATGTCCGAATTATGTATACATAAATCCAAATTTGGTTAATAAGAAACAACGGCAAAAGGCCACTACGTGTTGACCTTGACCTTGACTTTAGAGGTTCTTTAATTAAATAAAACCGTACGAACAGAATAGCGTTACTAGGTATATAATTAAGTAACTATTTCAAATTTTAATATTACATCTGTTGCGCTCTGCAAGTACTAGGACAATAGATTTAAGCAAGAGGTCTAAAAACTAAATACAGCTGTTTTCTCTACTTATTTTTTTACTAACTTCGTTGCTATTAAAGTATTTTGATACCAGCGAAGCTCGGGTAGGTCGCTAGTATACATATAAATTAACTTCTTTACATCAGTAATAATAAACAGTGAGAGTAGAAATCATCGATAAGATTTGCTTTTGCAAGCTTGTCCTTTCAAACAACTACTAGTAAAATTGTCTTAGTACCATCACTATCACAGTACCATGTATTGTTACTGCGATGGTACAGGCAACTCTTGGTGTTAAGAATATACCTATTATATATTTTACAATAAGAGATCATTGCAGGCTTAATATTAACACAGATTTAATTTATTTAATGCTTTCTACATATTACTATTTAGATGCTTGCTCTACGAGACACGCTACAATATAAAACAAACTTTCCGTGTCTATATTTAGCTAATCTCTCAAGGTCGTTTTTGCTTTGAGATTTGGGTAATATCATTAATATTTATTTCATAATATTTTTTATTTCCCAGTTACCTGTGCAAAGTGATGACGTTCAAAATGTTTACGTATAAGTATTTAAATAAAGAGCAATTAAGAGGATTAAATAAATATAAGGTAAGCATTTAAACTATTTTTATTACTTAGAATAATTGTAAAAGGATTTGGCTTGATACTTTATCTGCTATTGATTAATTTGCTTTGTGTAATCTTAATAGTAAATAACCTATCGTTTCTGTGCGCCTCGTATCAATTAAAAATAAGCTAAACATTTTTTCGCATTGTAAGTAGATATATTTATTATAATTATTGTTATTGATTTGGAATTTTAATATCTATCTAAAATCTATACTTATTTATAAAGCGGAAAAGTTTGTCTGTTTGAACGTGCTAATCTCTGGAACTACCAGTCAGATTTGAATGGCATTTAATTCATCATATCAGCCAAAAACCGTCCACTGCTGGACCTAGGCCTTCCCGAATTTACGCCAATTAATGAGTTTTATCTCAGTAGTAAAGTCCTATCGTTTCTGTGCGCCTAGTAACATTCACCGCTTCAGGTAAACTAATAACAGGTTTTTGTCTAAGCGCACTTAGTATTTAGCTTGGAGTCTAGAATTGTGAGCGGTAAATGGCATTTAGCACACTTCCATTTACATGGTACCTAACATAGCTGACGACACATATATGTAATACATTAAAATAAAAAGGATTTGGCTTGCTATCGACTATTGTATAATATTTTGATAATCTTAGCATTAAATAACCTATCGTTTCTGTGCGCCTAGTAACATTTAAATAATAGAATATAATTATATATAAACTATAATGAAAATTTTTACATGAACAAGGTAGAAATAATTTATTTTTTTACGAAGTGTAAAAAAGACCTTGCTATTTTATCGGCTACTGATTAATCTGATAATTTTATTGTTTTTTATGTCAGTTGTAGATAATATCCTACTGTTTCTGTGAGCCTGGTAACATTAAAAAAAATTATAATATCTATAGAATAATTCAATTACCTAATATAATGAACGATTATATATGAATTTGTCGTAGGTATTTTGCATTTTTATTAAAAGTGTAAAAGGATTTGGCTTGTTAATTAGCAACCATGTTTTAATTATTTGACATTGATGAGTTTTTATCTACGATTGTTACTCGTTGGTTTTATCTTAGAAATAATATCCTACCGTTTCTGTGCGCCTAGTAACATTGGATTTCAGATTGGTCTAAAATAATTTTATATAAAAAATATGTTTTTAATGGCTTTATTTTAGACCATTTTGCTCGTCTTATTTGTATGATAGAGTCACAGTTTAAGTGGCTTGATGACAAGACAGAAACTAGTTTCGATTTAAATCTCTTCCTTCTAAAGCCTGTATATAATACAATAATGTCGTCATACTCTCAGAATTCGGAAATGAATAATTTATGTCCAATTAAATATGACCTCCAATTTAATACTATTCAGTATCTAGTAGACGGGTCTGGTTGTTGAACTTATACCGATCATGTTATTCCTAAATACAGTACAACATCTACGAATATATATACTATGAAATTTGTCTTACTTCTGTTTAATATCATAACGATATACCTTCAACATCCCTTCTATGTCTATTCTCTACATAGTATAAAGTCGCGGTTTTTCCTGAGCGTTTTTCGATAACGTCTAAACCACCCAACGGATTTTGATGGGGTTTTCACTATCGCTTAGAGATTATTTCCCGGAATGTTTATGTGTATGTCAGAGAAAAGCCAAGAATTTTAAAGATTTGTAATTATGACGTAGGTAGCCGTCTTTAGATTGATGACGATAATCTTAGATTGCTGTTCTTTTTTTCAGTATAGTGCCATAGACACTAGTCCACTAAGTCAATATGTAATGCATCCTACATGGAACACCATAGTCAAAGTAAGTACTTACACAACTTAAGTTATTAAAACTTTAGTAAGTAGTGTCTAAAACGAACACAGTATACGACAACACCATCACACACCCTAAAACAAAAAATGTGGTATTACATGCACTAAAACATAATCGCCGCTTCGCTGCAATGGACGGACACTTTAGGAAATATTCATCCCCGGTGCGAGTGGGCAGTCTCGCTTCATTCATTTCCATTGACAAGCAGTAATGTTCTAAGTTACTAACTCCGTTGTTTAACCATGGTAATATTTCAGGTAATACCAAAATCCATAGCACCAAACCTAATAACATTCGCCGGTTTCGTCTGCATGCTCTTAGCGGTTCTACTCCTCACGGTATACGACTCTGAATGGTATGCAGCAGGTGGACGGTATAACATGAAGTATCCTAGTGAAATACCCAGCTGGGTGTACGTGGCCTGCGGAGTACTGATATTTGTGGCGTATAATTTAGGTAAGTGGATTTTATTAGCTAACTGTAGTAGACTATAGGATTATATCAGCTTTATTTTTTTTTTTGTATATTAACCTACCAAAGTGTCTGCACCCCGCCTGATGGTAAGCAGTCAGTAGAATCCAGAAGTGGTGGCCACCATACCAAAAGCCATAGTCTTAAACTGCTGGTATGGTGGCCTCCACTATGGCGGCTGGGAAAGGGGGTTAGGGGAAGAGAATGAGGGAGGTAAGGAAAGGGGAAAGGGGGGAAGTTGGGCCTCCGTCGCTCTCACTCACCGAGCGAAACGCAGTAGTACGGATACTACTACTCTTACGTCGATCTTCTATAGTACTTCCCCGGACGATCCGGCCCATTCATGCTGAAACCAGCGTGGATCTACCGTATAAAAGTAAGCTTACTTACTTGACGACTTCTCTGCCATAGCGGTAGAGCGATCAACTACTAAGTCAAGGGTCACGAGTTCGACTCGCGCTCTACGCAAATATATATATATATTACTAGATGTGCCCCACAGCTTCGTCCGCGCGTAAAGTATGATTTTTTGTATCCCTCGGGAACCAGACCGATTTTGGGATAAAAGTAGCCTATGTCCGGCACCGAATCTATCTACATACACGCACGCACTCACACACGCACACACACACACACACAAACTTTTGCATTTATAATATTAATAAGATATACCTTTGTGTATAAATATTACTACTCGCACTGGTCTGGGTGTTATTATGTTTAATATGAAGAAATATCCTTTTTAAGCATGTTTATCCGCCTTCTAGAATCTATCACAAGCTATAACAAATTACACTATCTTTAGGTTTAGATCGCACTGTTTAGTTGTATTATTATTATTATTGCAAATCGCATATTTATTACAAAAAGGAAGAAGAACGTTAGGAAGGCTGACACCACCACCATGTGGGATGAATAGTCAGGAAGAGATAGTGAGAATATTACAAAACAGAACGCAGCTTGGTTCACAAGGTTAATCGGTGACCTGATAAGGGTGAAGAGCAACCGAGATGTTTTCTTACTGTCCCGGAAAGTGTTAAAATATATTAAACATTTCAGATGGTGTGGATGGCAAACAAGCGCGGCGTATCGGAGTCTCTGGTCCTTTAGGCGAGTTGTTTGACCACGGGCTGGACTCTTACATCGTGTTCCTCATTCCATACGCCATCATATCTATATTTGGAAGAGATCCGGAGTTCTCCACGTCTATTATTAGGTGCGTTTTACTTTATTTTTTATATTAGCCTACCATAGTGACTCTACTCTGCGTTATGGTAAGCAGTCAGTGGGGTCCAAGAGTGGTGCTCATAACTCTGAGGGCTATCATCGTGAACTACTGGCATGGTGGTCTCCACTAAAGGCTTTATGAGAAACTTTTTCACGCCCCACTTAAAAGACCCATCATTAGTCCTATTCTTTCATTATCTTCGGTACGGTTCGTAAAGGCTTGGTTGTGTTTTCTTAGCGTGCTTATAAGACACAGCTATGTTCATACATACTTACATAAGTTCACGCCTGTCTATTATTGAGGTAAGCAGAGACTTATAAAACAGCATATGCTTCGATCTAAACATACCTCTTTTGCCTCTTCAACATTCATTAATCTTTTCATACACACACATCGGTTACGCGTGCTTGTAATTGTGCCCTTTGTCAACACATCTCCTATTTGGTTCGCGTGTTACAACTTTCATGCAACTTTCCCGGTCATTTCTGCTCCATAAATCTCTTTCGTTATCCTACTTCCATCCATCCTTTCCGCATGTCCAAACCATCTTAACATACTCCTTTCAATTTCAGTCATTTATCCTCATTCAATCCACATTATTTTCTAATCACGCTATTCCTTACTCTATCAGACAGTTATGTTCATAGGTTATATAAAATTCGATGGGTTTATCGTATTGAACCTACTTTTGTTTACAAAATAAGTAGTATAAAAATCGCTTGCATTTCAGAGGATTCTTAATAATAGTAAGCGTGGTATTCAACTTCTACATAAGTCATTGGGAGAAGTACACTACAGGCACCTTGTATTTACCGTGGGGGTACGACGTCAGTATGTGGGTAAGTACATGTATCTTTAAAATATTTAGATATACTTAACACCAGCTATACGCAACATGTTTAAGCCTGTACTGTATTAAATTAAGTATTCGGTTACTAAGTACTCTGTTCCCTAGCATGATGATAAAAAATACCTTGCTCAAAAATGGAGAGTTCAAATGCAAAAATATAGATTTTATTTATTTTTTTGCCATAATTGCTACACTTGGCAGGTGAATTGACGAGTACAGTAATGCATGGGGTCGGTCTTATTACAGGACGCGGTTGCACGTCTTTGTATAATTTTTCTGCCGCTGTTTTATTGATAGTTTGAATAACAACCTTCTTCTTCTTAGTCGTTTCGCTCTTGGCAGAGCGGTCGTGGTCCTTATTGTAGTGTTTGGTGAAAAGTGTGTGCTTTAAGAACGTTTCGCCAGTTCTTATTTAGCTTTTATTTGGTCGGTCCACTTTGTTATGCATAAAAATTGCCCAAAATCTGGATTTAGTTGCTTATATGTTTGTAAAGTTTGCCGCAATACAGGGCTTAATCCTTAATGTAGTTTATTTACAAAACAAAACTGTAAAATTCAAACATATAACAAACATAATATCAGCTAATATCATATTCTTTTTCTTTCCAGCTATCTTCAATGTTGTTCATCTTAGAGGGTGTATACGGCCCGGGCTACTTTAGGGTGTATACATTTAAACGATACAGTTTCCTGAACGTGTTCGAAGTGATCATACACCTCGTGGGCCTCCTTACGACTTTGCCGGTCGCTGTCTATAACGTCTTTTTGTAAGTACTAAACTATTATGTTTTTTAACGACTTACCATCATACGAGAGCGCCACAGTTTTGCCATAATGGCAATTGAGATAATATTCCAGGAGACCTGCTTAGTACCAAGCACTGTAGAAGTGTAGAGTCACTTTGGTGAGCAAAAACCAAACATATATGGATAATACTTTAGGTTAGGTTATATATTTGAGTAATTATGAAAGAACATAGTCACAGAATAATCTCAACTGTCACCCAAAGGGTGAAGCTAGCCGAGCGTAATTTTATTAGTTGTGAGTCGCAGAATTTCAGTCTCGTAATTTTAATAATGTAGGCTGACAGACAATTCATTTAGCGTCGCCGTGTGAACTAAACAGGACTTTTGTATGCAACCGAATGTAGCAGAAATTAAGAGACCAAAATTCTGCGACTCGCAATTCACAAAATTACGCTCGTCTAGCTTCATCCTAAGAGAACACTATAGATCGCCTCTGTCTACAATTCGAACATATCTATTGATTCTTCATTATTCATTAATCACTTCATCACGCTTGTCGATAAGTGGTGCTCGTAATTTGGCCCTTATCCGTGTATCAAATGTAAACTTTTTGACCGACTGACACAGTCAAGGAAGGTAATTAAAGAAATACACTGTTTATATTACTATATAAGGTACAAGCAGGTTGTTTGTAATTGAACACTTTAAAAATCGATGGAAGTGGCCAATGTTGAGCAATTTCAAATCTCTTATGTAATACTATAAAGGAGACGCTGTTTTGAGGGGAACCTTAAACTTAAACATAGAATAATTTCAGATCATACCAAAAGCGCACCGGCAGAATGCACTCATTGCTCGAAGTGTTCAGACCTCTGGTGTCGTTCAGCGCAGTCACCTGGGCCATGACCTTCTGGGCACTCAACTCACCGAACAACATCCTGAATCAGTACCCAAGAGCTTTTGTGTTCCTGTATGGCACTCTGTTCAGTAATGTTGCAGTGAGTATAATTATAATTACCTTTTATTAAGTACTTAAAGACATTAAAATTAAAACAAAAAAAGAAAATCGAAAAAAGGACAAAATAGCATTTGATTAGCAGGTAGATGACACAGATCGTATGGTATAGATCCTCGCTGATTTCAGTGTGAATATAGGATGGATTGACCGGAGAAGTAATACCCTCTCATTATGATGATGTAAAATATTAGTTTCCTTATTAATGTGTATCGTTTGGTAAGTAAGAACACCGGCAGCCCTAATTACTGCAGCAAGCAGCAGGGAAAAGGAAGAGATCTAAATCTCTTCCTTTTCCCTTTTCCTTCCTCATTCCTTCCCCTACATGGTCAGCAACGTCTTGGTTGTATTTTTAACTGACTTCAAAAAAAGGAGGAGGTTTCTCAAATCGACGGTAATTTTTTTTTTTTTATGTATTTTTTTTGCAATGCTTAGGAAACATACCTGACCATGTCTATGAACATGACTATTGTGCTATATTTTATTGTATACGGTTAATACTTACTATTAGATGGATATACTTGTTTGCCACCAAATTTGTAAAAAAAAGATACTTTAAAAAATGGACCATGGCAGCCGAAGTTCGGCCAGAAGCACTACATTAATTATTAACAATATATTTTTAGTCACCTTTGTAAATTGACCTACCTTTAAATAGTTTAAAAAATATATAATTTTAGTAACTAGTTGTAAAGATGCCAAAATATTTATTTTGACATTTGGCATTATTATGGCCTCGGGTTTCTGAACTGACTCATATACAAGTTCATAGGATACAACTTGAGACGGAACTGTCATGGTAAAGACAATGATTGTAAAACTATTTTGTCCGCATTAAATCATGTCGAAACAAATCAAAAATAAAAATCATTGTGATTTTTCATTTATTTGACTACCTTCGTGGTGCAGTGGGAGCGCAAGCGACTGTTGTGCACGAGGTTGTGGGTTCGATCCCCACACGGGACAAAACTTTGTGTGATCCATAAATATTAGCTCCGAGTCTGAGTGTACCTACTTTGTGTCTGTTAAATATATGTGTGTATAGTCCCATGCGACACAGGGCTTGTTCAATAGTACGGGAGTTATTTTAAATAAAAATGTGCAATAATTATTGAGAAATTGCAAGCACCCGTAACCAACATTTGTATATGAAAAGATTAATTAATGTTGAAGAGACAAAGGAGGTATGTTTGGATCGCAGCAAATGGCGATCTATAGTCTCTGCTTACCCTATTAATAGGAGACAGGCGTGAAGTTATGTATATATGTATGTATTTTGAGAGAGGCCAGTAACTGGTGATGACTGCGATAAGCTGATTGTTTATTTTTTTTTGTTTTTGCAAAGTTGAAGGGACCAGCCAAATGGTATGGAACTAGCCATTAAATGTGTAGTTTTAAGTTCTATTCCACGCTTGGGTGATATCACCTGTGTGTTCTTAAGCGACTCTTTATTGTCCTTTGATCACTCGCGAACATAATCACATGGGTGTTCATAGGCGACCCCAAAAAATCATTATTTTTCTATCCTACGTGTAAGATCACCTTTAAATAAATATTACAAACGCAACTTTTAAAAGGTTTTTCATTAATTTTATTTTATTTATTATTCTTTGGGAAACAAACAGATGCTACGTAACATAAAAACTATCACCATACATATAAAACATAATCCAAAGAAGTTTCCACACATTACTTTACAATTTGTGACGGTATTAGAATACTTTAATAGTAATAATTAAGAGAAAATAAAATAATAATAAAACAGATAATGGAACAATTTGGAAGTGATATGTATATGATACAAATTATTCACTCTTAAATATTATTTTTGTCATTGGAAATCGATCTTTTAAATTTAGCCAGAGATGTATGAAATATATCTACGTCATCACTACTACCGCCAATTTCAATTAGGCTGTTATAAGCGCGGCAAGCTCTTCGAGTAAAAGTGGTCATACCGTAATTGGTCCTAGCAGTGGGAATGTGAAAGACAGACTTCTTTCGTGCACAGAGTCGTGGGCATTCAAAACTTATTTTACTCAAAAGATAAGGGGAGTCCACATTATTGCTTATAATCTTATAAAGAAATACTAAGTCATGGTTCACACGTCGAGTTTCTAGGGTTGGGAAATTCGTCACAACTGATTTATTTGTGTGTGACGTAATTAGATGTTTTTGGTTTATTATAATAAAATTCATAAACAATAATATTTAAAACTACAATTATAGTGGATAAAGTACAATAGGGCTAGCGTATCTGTGTAGATACACTTTTCAAAGAATAAGAAATATATTTATTTAAAGGTGATCTTAGGATTCCAAAATAATCATTTTATTGGGGTCGCCTATGAACACCCAGGTGATATAACCCAGGCACAGCCAGGTAATCAAAGTGAAAAAGACTGTTTATTGTTTGCTATCCAAATTGTATATAATTAAACTGTGTTGGGTAAATATTGTATAGAGACTTTGAGAAGTATCTAAATAGATATTTCCTCATATAAATAAATAATAATACGTATTTCGCTGATGCACGATTCCCTTAAACATTCCGCTCTTACGGCGATATCTGATCGTGTGGTAGGTATTGTTTTATAATGTCACATGACCCGCATCTACGTACAAGGAGTTACGGGAATTTTTGATAGTAATAATATTTACGACGAGCCTGTTATTATCTTACTGTAGAATAAATAAAAACTTCTCATACAGAGAAGAGTAAGTGTTAATCACAAGCGGTTTGGCGAATTCAGACGTAACGTATACCTAATTCAGGTTTTCTAAGAATCTTTTCTTTGATCGTTATTTTCTAATATTCAAAGTAAACTTCGAAAGCAAATTTTAGTTTAATAAAGGGTTATTGGTTAGTGTCCAGTTTTGAGCCAACAAATGCGTATTTATGATACAAGTACGTACCTTAACTATTAGCACAGATTACAGAAAACTTACTATTAGACGATCGATTTTATAACCACTAGAACTTTTTATACTTACGAGTACAAAGCTACATAAAATCACAACACTTTCTGGTTGAACATTCACGAATCTTATATTGGGTTATAGAGGGTAGATACTTCTCCACTCAACCATCTTGCAGAAACCATGAAGTATTTACTACCTTCTAAAGTAACCTTTTTCCCTCCAGAGTCGCCTAATCATCGCCGAGATGTGCCACAGCCGATGCGAGGTCATCAACTGGTTTTTCTGGCCACTCATAGCTGGTATCACTGCCTCACTCATCCAGTCAAGCTTGGAAGGTACCACACTACATCTGCTGCTACTCCTTGCTATTGCTAGTCATGTGCATTATGGAGTCTGTGTGGTAAGTATCGCTCTTGTAGAGGCATCACACCTTACCTTTCTCAAAAAGGGAGTATGGGACCAGGCTGAGTGATCGTGCTTGGCAGGCAATTGCCCGATATTTGGCAGTCGATTGTGATGATATATAAGTTTTTTCCTTTTTTAATTCTATGCCGAAGGACAGCTGCCTTTTTTTAAATCGGTCGTCAAGTTTAAGAAATGCCGACTGTCGATCCTAGACATATTGAAAAACACTTTTTACAGATGGTGGAAGTTAGATATCCAGCCGTCAAAGTTTTAGGTTTCGGGTTTTTCTCGACAAACCATCGAAAAAACCTATTTCTAGATCCGCTAGAAATAGGTTTTTTCGATGGTTAAGAATAAGAAAGTGACGTTATATTGCTTGTTAAGAATATTGATTTTCATAGCAGAAAGTAATCTACTAAACGGACACCACGATTTATCGCCACAAGCAAGTACTTACTATAGCCCTGATAGATTTACTCAAGGTAAATCCAAAGCTTGTTAGACATTAAACAGTTCAATACTTTGGAGAAGACTAAGAGCATCATCTCTACTTATAGTGTTAAACTTGTGAAAGCTTTTTAATTATCTACATAGCTTATCTCTTGATGGAAAAACTACTCACGGACACGGACGAATATATTTTTTTTTTTAACTTGTTGATGTCTTCCCCTGTTGGGTTTCTTTTATCTTTCTCTCTTTCACCTTTATGTATAAGGTAGTTACGCCAAGGTATTAGCTAATATAATACGATCATCTTTTTCCTTTTTCAGGTCCGTCAAATTTGCCAACATTTAAAAATCCAATGCTTCACTGTACCTAAGCAGAAAAGAAAATAATGTATGTAGTATAAGAATTATTAAAGCCAAAAGATATTTTAATATTAATCAGTGTTTTTTGTAGCAATAAAATTATTATTTTTATACTAAACTTATTGTTGTCATTATGAGATATAGAAGATTAAACCAACCTGCTTCCTTATCCGCCCCGTTAAAATAACGCCAGGTAGAGAGTAAAATATGACACCGCGACACAATCTAATTCACAAAATAATACGTAATTCAATACTGAATAGGGAAAAAAATGAGCAATCCGACGACGCTGTGCGAAAAGCTGCGCAACCTTTTCTACGTGTGCGAGCGAGACGACTATAGGTACGAGAGTAGCCACACAGCTCCGTCTTTAAATTATACGTTCTCATAGCCTTGTACCGCGCTGGGAGTTTCGACGAATGTCCGATGTGTCGTTACGCGATCCTGCATTTTTACCTCTATATTGTATACTGTATAGTTTGTTTTAGAATGTCGTTGTCAGCGAGTTGAGACCTTTCACAACCAATACGAAATTTAGTAATGGGGGGTGCGCGACATGGACACCGAAGTCAGGGTTTAGAATTTCAGTACAGCTTCGGATAGCCGCGAAGCGCTGCTTTGTTAGATCTCCAATTGTTTACCGAACCAATTTTTTTTTTAATATTCACCGCGTCTATTATCGTACTATATACGAATTATAGGAACTGGATTTAAACAAACGAGATTCTCGTATAGTTTGTAAAGGGCTTTAAACGATACAACAGTATTGTATTACAAAAACAAATAATCCAAAAACTTGTGACTTGTGAATTAAAAAGTGTGTGGAAATAATTAAAAGTATAAACCTAATAGTGTACTACGAAGATTTAAATAAATATTAGGTAAGTGCTGTGTTTGGTAAAGAATGGCGATTAACAGAATTTAAAATCTTTGTGGTGGTGTGGCATAAACAAGGCATGTTTTTTTTTCTTAATAAAAATAAAACAAAAACGCATGCTGGATGATGTTATGTTCTGAGGAGATTGATTTTTTTCGAAAATATATGTTTTGTCGACGGATACATGATGAGAATTGAAGAGGTAAATATTTTCTGGAAACTTTAAGCAAAATCTTACCTATTTCTGTAGTTAACTACGACTTTCTACATTAAAGATAATAATTATGTATTTTTTTAAAAGAAATTAATATATGAGACACCCATAATTAAGTTTTTTATATGACAATAGTCATGACAATAGTGTCATGATGACTTTTTTAGAGATGGATACTATAATTCAGGGATAGACTTTTTGTAAAATAAGTGGTTCGTACTTAATTACGTACTAATCATATCTATTTTATATGTTGACATTAAAAATAGGTAAAATTAGTTAGAAATGCAATAAACACAATTAGGTTTTTTAGTTACTTATCTATAAAACCTTTTTATCAATTAAGCTACTTATAATTAATATAAAAAAATAGTAGGTACTATTAGAAATATTAATACAGTAATTATAAAATAATGTTATATTTCATTTTTATACTTTTTTTTAACTTAATCTATGTTGACAAGTAATATAAATAAAAATATATATATTTACGATAATTTTACAATAGGTACTTATTAGTAAAGTCGGTATCTACTTAACCAGACTGTTACGATACCGAGTCTAATTAGAATTGATGTAGTTAAACAGAATGTTAAAAAAATCGCAGGCCATAGCTTAAAGTATGTTAATATTAAATATAATTAGGCTAAGAATGTAAGCAATTAGGTATTTACTTACTTTAATTTCTGCAACGGCCGACGGATTACAACAATTGCCTAAAAATGGCTCGGTGACGCAGTGGAAGTGTGTGGGATTGGTGTACAAGAGGCTTTGGGATCAGTTCTCGGAAAAACTTTGTGTACCTATCCAAAAAAAAATGTTTCAAGTCTGTAATTCTGTCCGATAATTATATTTTTTTAATTCATACCCAATAATTACAGGACCGCCTAAAATAATACAACTCCTCCCCATCCATAAGAATTGCAAAAAACACGTATATTTTTTTATTAACAGTAACTATTAGAGCGAAAATTTAGTTTTTAATGTAAATACCAAGGGCGCTGTATATACATTAAAAACTTTTACATAAATTTCTCTGAGGTTTTGGAGCCACGATGGTTTCAGCATGAATGGGCTAGATCGTCCGGAGAAGTACTACTCTCTCATAGAAGATCGACGTAAGAATATTAGTTTTATGCTAATGTGCTCGGTGAGTGAGAGTGCCGGCAGCCCGAATACCCCCTCGGTCCTCTTCTTTTTCCCTTTTCCTTCCTTATCCCTTTCTCCGTGGTCGGCAACGGCTTGGTTATGATTTGTAAGCATTTACCTCTACAATTCTTTCAAAACACCGCCATCTCTATAAGTTACGTTTACCACTTTACACACACCATCAGGTGGGCCGTAGGTTTGTTTGTTTAAAAAAAATAAAAATTGGTTTTTATGGGCGACCTGAACAAATCCTGACGCTAGGTTGATGACCACTCAATAAGAAGAAGAATGTTTGACTAATTAATATCGTGATACTGCAATTTGATCTGAGCGTCTCCGTGCTTCGGAGGGCACGTTAAAAGTCGGTCCCGGTTGTTATCAAGTTGATAACAGTCGTTAGGTCAAGTCGGATGCCTGTATAATAAATTACGGGCGACCTGAACAAATACTGACACTAGGTTGACCACTAAACCACTCGATAAGAAGAAGAAGTGGTAACTGTCGCTCATGGACGAATCAAAGTTCCTAGCATTGCTCCTGCGATTCCAGGGACTCAGCAAAGCCACTGCCTACCGTGTAGGGAGTTGTGAAAGGATTGAGTGAGGTAAGGAAAAAAGAAAGAGTGGAAAATTGGGCCTCCGGCGCTCTCACTCACTGTACGAAACGTAATAGTACGGTTACTATTACTCTTACGTCGATCTTCTATGAGAGGGTCTATTTCCCCGGTCGATCCCATTTATGAAACCAGTGTGAATCTACTACTGTATCTGAACCCAGCGTGGATCTACTACCGACTGCCGTATATCTGTCTACTACCCTACCGTATCACCTTAGTCACGGTAATCCTTAGTCTAGTATTTCCTTAGTTTTATGAAACACTTTTTTAAGGTTCGCAAAACTGGATACAATTATTGAAAAACATACATTGACGGACGTAATGAGTAAACACTTAATTATACCCTGCAGTATACAAACACAGCATGCAATTATTATATTAAATTAGTGCATAGAAACATAACTATAATTACTAAGGTGGTTCCATAATCTAAGCCGAAAACCATACAGCCTACTCTAGATATTCTCATAGCATCAAAAACTGAAAAATAAAATTTTAACAAAATGTACGAAAGTATGTGGAAACAGTTAACAATTAAGTTAAAAAATATTTCACTTAATAGTAAATAAGCAACGAGTCTTTATTACTCATTTCCTTAGACTCCACTCGGCATGATTTATGTTTTGATTCCGTTTTTAGAGATACATAACATTAGTTAAGAAAGCGAACGGTTAGTCATTTTGTTAGGCTCAAACTATATTGAATTCTAAATTTTGTGTGTGTGGGTGTGTCTGTTACCACTCAGAATCTTAACTGCTAATTATTCGATTACGATTTCGATTAAAATTTCGATTTGTATGTAGATAGATTTGGCGCAGACAGCCCTAGACATACTTTTCATCTCCAAAATCGGTCTGGTTCTCGAGGAAGACATAACAGGCGCAGGCGAAGCTAGTTTGGCAAACTATTTTTAATAAGTATAAGATTTACCAACAAAAAAAAACATCTACCTACATTGGGTATCTTAAATCTAACTCCTAAGTAGTTCTGATTCACTTTTCATCATTTCAGTCAAAAAATCTGCCAATCGCCTAATTAGTCAGATTTATTTTCAATCGCAATATTAGTCTTACATAAAAACGCTATGTTGGATAATTTGCCTAACGTCTTTTTATATAATAGTTTTAGCATTATTTGATCAACTAGTTTCCCGCAACGCAGTTTCAACCGCTTCTTTACTTACTGCTCTGCTCCAGTCACCAGTAGCGTGATGTTACATTGCCTATAACCTTCCTAAAATCCTTCTTAAAAGAATTATTCAAATCTGACTGGTACTTCTAGAGAGTAGCGCATTCAAACAAACAAATTCTACCGCTTTATGTAATAGTACAGAGATAGATAGATGTAGCCATTGCATCGCAAAACTTTATTATGTACATCACCATCATCATTTCTGCGACATTGTTGACTGTTAGATAGGTGATACGTCGTCCACCATCTTGCCATTTTGACCGGCGCTGCTTCCATTACTTGGTCGCTAACCTTATCAGGTCGTAGGCTCTCTTGTGAGATCTGTTCTGCTTAGGCTGTCTTCTATTTCTTATTATCTACATAATATTAATAAACACACAATATTTCTGTATTAATTTAAACCACAATAGTGTAATTTCTCTTAAAAAATGTAACGTAATGTATGTTTATCAAATAACAACGCTTGTATTTTGGAAGTGGAACGTAGTTAGTGTAAAAACTAAAGCAATACCGATTTATAAACATAGCGGATGTAATTGTAAATGTGTTCGATGTGGGTAAAAGAATATTATTTGGTTAACCGATGTACTGAAGGAAGACATTGCGCGAATAGTACAAACACACTAAACAAATTTTAGTACTCAGATCAGATTGTATTGAATCTTTAGTAGGGTGTTCTGAGAAAATTAGTTTGTTGCCCAATCAATATAATAAAGGATTTTTTTCTTTATGCTTTACTTTACGTGGCATTGCAACGCATGCCGGGCAAAACTAATTTATATTAAAAATTATGCGATAAACACTCTTTATCTACACACATATGAAAAAAACTTCATGATTGGTGTGATAAGTTCTTTCTAGCACTCATTTAATCTAAATTGACAATAACTTTAAGGAGTTCGAAAATAGCTTGTAGTAATAAATATATAATAAAGCGATTAATATAAAACAAAGGGTTGCTAAGTGATTCGGGCCCGGTGGCGTGTTCTGCGAATCTCTTAAAGGTTTAGCTCGCCAAGTCGGGATTATTTAGCTCAGTCAACCGTGCTACGGGGCTAGGGATCGCCATCGATGTATATATCGATATTAAATTGTCATAGACAGTTAAAAGGTGGGTCATATCGCCTCAAAGATAGATTGTTAGTTTCATGTTCTTGATATTAGGTTTAATTTAAATAATGTGCATATTTAAATTAAAATACTTGATAGACTAAAATTGATATAAGGTAACTAATGTTTTTTTGTTACTGTACAAATATGACTCCACTCTGCGTGATGGTAAACAGACAGCTTCAGAAGTGGTGGAAGCCATCCCAAAAGCCATCGTTTTATCTGGTAGTCTACTGTGATGGCTTCGTGAAATACATTATTTACGCCCTCGGCTCAAAATAGGAAGGAAATTTATTCTCTAGTTGTTTCTGGTTATAATTAAGCGATATAAGTATGATGTATTAAACCTACAGCGTTCTATGAAGATATTTAACGTGTTTGCTTTGTAAATTACAATTTTAAATACAATCCCTTTCCACTGTGAAGTAATATTAACCACTTTACTTTGTACCGAATTAAAGCGCTTTCCAAGTATTAAAGCACATAAAACGGTATCATAGGGTACCTTATCAATTTAGACGCTAGTTAATTAAATATAAGGAAGAGAGTAATTATCCCGTTTGATGCCGGAACATCAATCTTAACTTTATTATAACCTGATAAGCTGCTCACCGAATCGTCGGTTATGACATTTCCTACCAATGTTGAACCATAAACCTTTTACACCGTAACTATTTTTTAAAACCACATCATAACGTACAAATTTAAAACATTCCAACAACATAAAATCTTAAAATAATTTATTACATTTTATTTCGGCGAATCTTTATAGTTTCATCTATTTGTCTCCCAAAAATAAAGCTATTATTTTTTTATATGTCCACACTATTACGATCTGTAGACGTATGTTAAAATGTGAATAAATCAAATTTTATGTTTGACTTTAGGAAAAGTAAGTAAGTTGCAGTATTTAGTAACGGAGTCTAAAATACGTATTAAATTCTTAATATTTAATAACCACAGGAAACATTAAGTATAATTTAAATACGAAAATAATTAAATTTCATATTCATTTTGCTATATTTTAGCAAATAAGCACTTTTATTACGACTATCTCTCTCTTTCCGACTGTGTCCCACATGGTGGTTGTAAGCTCAGACTTTCGTTATTCTTTTATATTTCGCTGTATTCTACGTCATCCACGGCAACTCCGAACAGGCTCATATCCTTTGAAACATCTTTATTGCAACATAAGATTATTATTAATTTCATGTGTATTACACCTATACAGTTGCAACAATGTTTAAATCTAAATTTTCTCAAAAATATTTAACTGATGTAAAAATTTATCGATATCATCGATACTATCAATGTCGCATCACTAGTGACTCGTGCCGTAAAAAGAGGACAATGCACACTTCATTAATAAAAGGTTAAATAAGTTGAGGAGTCGTTTGGGCGTGCACATCTCAGGAACAGTATTCGGTTTCATGGTGATGCTCCAGGGTACGTGGCTAGCAGCTTACTGGCACACTGTGTTACCTGCCTAATATTATATTGGTATAGGAAAGCGCGAAATAGGTAAAGTGTTCAGAGAAGTGGATAAGCCTTATAGGGAACCCTATAGAATACTGCTAATGCTGTATGATATTAGAAATCTTTTGAACAGGTATCATCCATGTCTTCTAACGAGTTAATAAAATCTAAAGATTTCTTCTAGCAAATTTCTCGCCTAAATTGACTCAGAATGACTGATTAAATCTTTTCTCCCGTAAAGAAGACATAAGATTGGCACATGCTGAGCAGTGTTGTGTTTTTGCTTATGTACTCGTTTAGCAGACCTTCAGTGCTAAAAAAAAATCTGTTCTAATACGAAGAAAGATTATGTTTAAGGCTGTAGGTTATTGAGAGACAATAAGCTCATCCAAATTTTTCTCTGGTGTTTTTAAAGACAATGAGCGCACTTACAATCAGACAGACAACTGTTCGCTTCATAGAAACATATTATTGAGTATCAAGAGTGAATTGTTCTGCTCGCTAAAGATATTTTTATGATATTATTTTAACTTAAATTAATAAGAACATTCGTAATTTTTTCCTTCAAACACCATAGTTAATAGAACCATCAACATCTCCCAATTCAAACATTAGGAATTAACCGAAAAGGTTTTTAGCAAACAGCCGACCGCATTCGTTCCTTCGCCTTTTTTTAAATTCGGAATTCGTGCTCACAACACCCGCATTGTACGCGCGTACGCTGGCCCCGGCACTTCCAAGAATGATTTCGTTGAGGAATCGAGACGGACATATAAAATTTAGAACTGTAAGAGAGGGAGAGGAGATATTAATTTTATTTTTCTTTTGGTTAATCTCCAGGCCACATGTGGCGATTGTTCTTGGACCTTATGGTCATTCCTTCTGATGGGTTCGCTCTTTTATTTTGTTTCAAAGGATATGGTTACTGAACTTTCTGGGGTGTTATTTTAATTAATATGTTGTACGCTGTTGTTTATGTAGGTGATGTCGAAGTATACAGATCAAGATATGGGATAGTTTATGGCGGCACGCGGATGTTTTTATTCGTCACTAAGTTTGGCGTGTGCGACAATTAGTTTTGAGGCGTGGGGTTTGATACATCGCAAGGATTGTTGAGCGGTTTCGAGCTGGGCATTTGTAATGTCTTGAATTTAATTTCTTGATTTATTTCATTTTTCGCTTTGAATTCTTTGTCATACATACAAATTACGTTAAAATTGCTGAAACTCTTGGAGTAGATAACAGTCCGTAGCAATATATTATCCCAGTATCCCAGCTATCCCGGTAGTAAAAGTGAGTATCTTGTGAAGGCATCGGTTCATTTGCATCATGCAACTTTGTATTAAATTTAGCTTTAGCTCGAAAAGTTGTCGCATGAAAGATGATGCGACTAGACTAAAACAAATGTTATTTTATCGGCCATAAATATTTTTCTAGCTTAAAAATCGAACCTATTAAGGTTTTTCTGATATTCACTTACAGTAGCTTTCAATATAAGAACTTTAGTTCCTTAAACCTTAAAATCTCGATTTTTTGTTCGTCACTGTGAAGCGCTGTCAATAATCTAGACATATATTGTAAAAGCGAATCAACACTAAACGATCCTTTGCATAAAATCGGATTTTCAAATATAGATTGTACCTATATAAGAAAACACTGTAAAGTCGTCTCTTACGGAAATTTTATTATAGTTAGAGATGATGGTGCTTACACATCATAATTTCAGATAAAATAGAAAGGAATAAAAAATGGCAGATTTTAGAATATGGAATCACTCTATCCCTATCACTGTTTGCTTGAAAGACTATAAAGCAAATGTTAGATTATAATTTAACCAAGTAGATGTACGCAATTTCACTTCGTACGTTACATTAATGTTAAACATTTGACTATGAAATTATTATTCGTTAAAACCGAGCGGATGTTATTCGGTGAGGCATTTAACAACGCAACTCGATTATTTTTGTGAGTAATCGTTATAATGTATTTATTCATTACTTACTATTACTCAGTTCCGGTTATTACTGTTCTACGGTTTTAGACAACTTACTAATTCTTAAATAGGTACGATAAATAGTCTGCCATAGTAGAGGCCACGATGTTAGCAGTTTGAGATGGCTTTTAATGGTGGCCACTTCTTCAACTTCACTGTTTTTGTAGAAGAAGGTGTCGCATAACTTACTAACGGTTGCTAAATAAAACTCACAAGGAATACTTACTCCACTCATTACGTACTATAAATTATTTAATTGCATAATATACTATTCGCCCACACCGACGTTGGTACTTTATATCAAAAAGCCTATCACAGTCTATTGGACTCCTCAATTTACGCCATAACACTCGGTCCTCCGCATCCAGTCTACACTCGTAACCTTTTGCAGGTCGTCTGTCCATAATAAATATCTTCTTATTTCTATAGTGTTGTTGAGCGTACTGAGTTATTATAACATTACATTCTTTTTTTAGCTCTTACGATGTTTCATTTTAGGCTTGACTTAGTTTATAATAATTTAGACAATATGTATTTCTCAAATATATTATTTTATTATTAGGTTAAACAACGATGAACAATGCAAATGAAATGAAAATGAAAATATATTTATTCATATAGGTTAATTAAATTAACACTTATGTACGTCAAAGTTTACAAAATATCAGCAAATTAACTTACAGCCAGTTCGCTGACGAAGTAGAGCCATGAGAAGAATTACTGGCAAGAAACTCAAGCCACTCATTTAAATCGCCAGGTTATTACAATTTTTGTAAGTTACAATTTCAAGTAGCATGCAAAGTGACACACAGGTAACACTTGAAAACCTTTCAAAAACAAATCAAATACAATTTATTTTCAAAGTATGTCAACAATAACAAAAATAGTTACCACATTTATCAATCTGGTAACATAAAATATTGTTGCCACTTTATTTATGACCCCTTCACCCACGACCATAATTCTTTTTTTTTTCTATCATACATTTTGTCGCATACACAAATTATAAATTCATGCAATGTACTAGGCTTCCATAACCGTGTAAGAGGTCGACGATTCAACGCTGATAAACATCTGGGTCCCTTTCAACATGTCTAGCTATCGTCAATCTGATTCATAGTTGTTTTTTTGACATACCTTTTGTATCTCGATCTATTTTATTATGTACGACGATAAGAATTAGATTAGTGTTGAATTAGCTTGATATTTCAAGTATCATGTTGATTATCTCTAAATAGTATAAAGCAAAATAAATTATTTTCTTTATTGGTAGGTACCCGTTCGAAGCAGGGGAAGTCACTAGTAATTGACTAATCTAAGTATTACAAGTATTTGAGTAGTAACCTACCTAGGTTACATACCTATCGTTATGTCCAAACTGCAGTCGAATAGGAAAACGATAAGCAATTCATAAAATGTAATGTTGGCTTGTTTGTATAAATACCATGAATTATACGGCAATTACAATATTCAGTTGTTCTATTATTCCTATAATAAGTTTTATTCGAAGATAAATTTTATTTGAGGCTTTACGAAGGAGGCGTTATATTGGCACGTAGGAGGTACCTCCTACTAGTACCTACAGAAAGCAGAAAGCATTTAATACAAATTGTTTGTTTCACAATAGATTCACATAGAATATGTAGTTAGACAAATATTTTGTTATTTATAGTAAGTCAATAATTTTCTTTTATCCTATAAATTGTGATTTTTAGTTTTCTAAAATAAAGTACAGTGTTTTAAATGTAATGAATAAACTCTTTAAAAAGACATTAGAGTTTCAAATTAGGTGCTGGTACAAACACAGCAAACTTAAGACCACCTAACACCATAGAACTTCATTATGTAATATTCATACGCCCTGATGCTAGAGACGTGCCAGATCTAAGAGGTATACTAGTTTTTTACCACCACCACCACTTAAGGTAGTAGATCCACGCTGGTTTCAGCATGAATGCGACGGATCGTCCGGGGAAGTACTACCCTGTCATAGAAGATCGACGTAAGAGTAGTAGTATCCGTACTACTGCGTTTCGCTCGGTGAGTGCGAGCGCCGGAGGTCCAAATTCTTCCATTTTCTCTTTCCTCACCTCCCTCATTCCCTTCCCCTGACCCCATTCCCAGCCGCCATAGTGGAGGCCACCATACCAGCAGTTTAAGACGATGTATGTTGGCCACCACTTCTGGATTCCACTGACATCAGGCAGGGTGGAGTCACTTTTGTAGACTAATATTATAAAACAAAAAAAAACCAAGCTGTTTCTGGTGAAATAAACGCTTTTCAAGTTACTAGGACTCTACTAGGGATTAGTAACTATAATATCTAAAAAGTAAAAAGTATATAAAAAAAAAGTGTGTGTACTCATGTACGCACGTAAGAAGTTATACTTCTTTAGCGTAACAATCCAAAAATACCAAATAATAACACAACGCATACATACATAACAGTTAACCTCAAATCTATAAATGCACTTAAAACAGTATATTAAAACCACTTTTACCACTAATATTCAAAATAAATATTTTTACTGATAAATGATCAATAAAAATATCTATCACCGTCATAAATATAATTGAATTGATATAAACGCCAATATATTTTTTATTTATTCACACTGATTATTTGTACTGATACGACACACAAAGGTTCGCAACTAACTTCAGGGTGTAAAAGGTTCGCAACTAACTTCAGGGTGTTGCTTTTTTCTGTCGGTGTGCGCGCGCATCGTAAAAATTCACTCTCATCATTTTTCCCAATCGCGCCAAAAGAAGTATAACTTCAAAAATACCTACGCGTCGACTTGAGTACCTCCTCCGTTTTTTCTTCGGTTAAAAATCCATACTAATATTATAAATGCAAAAGTAACTCTGACTGTCTGTCTGTCACACTATCACGCCCAAACCACTGAACCGATTTTGATGACATTTGGTATAGAAATAAATTAGACCTAAAGGAACAATATCTTTTATCGCGAAAAAATGGCTTGAAGGGGTCGAAATAGGGGATGAAAGTTTGTATGAAAAATCGTCACAGTAAAAAGAGATATAACCGAACATTCCCGCGGGCGGAGCTGCGGGCAACAGCTAGTTCTCGAGATTCGAAACCAAGCAAGTACCAACGTAACATTTCTAAATACAAATCTTACTTTCTAAGATTACATTGGCACATTACCGATTTACAGTGAAGGAAAACATCATAAAAGAAAACCTCCCAGAGCAATGTAACAGTAAATTTTCTCTATATGAGGAGAGGCCTTTTCCTGCAGTTGAATAATAACAGGCTGGTATTATTATCTTGCTTATACATACATTTCTAGAAATAGCACAGCAGCGATTCTTTTATAAGCAAACGCAATCGATTTGCTATCATGTTTAGTTTAATATTGTAGGTAGCTAGAGTCTAGACTTTATCCTGCCCTCTAGTAGATTGTTATGACTGTTCTAAATTATATACACATTTTATAGTACATTTTAATGGTACCTTTACTTTGCTAGTTTTAGCATTTAAGGCCGGATGGACCGGCTGCCTTACTCTCAACCGTCCGTAAAGTTCTCTCGTCTTATTTGATGTCAATTTCAGGTTTGCTGATTTAACAAATTTGAAGGCTACCTCTGTGGTTCCATGGTACTGTGTACAGATTACCACGCAGAGGTTGCAGGTTTGATCCCCGGATCGGGTAAAGAGATATTGGGCTTTTTTATTTTTCTGTCGAAAAATTCTGAGTTTTAGCTCGGAGTCTCCGGAGAACTCGCTTGGGAATTCGCTTGGGGGATAAAAGGCTGAATCTATGTATGTGTGAAAATACTTTTTAAAGATCTTGTCGGAAATTCACAAGGTCTCTAGAAGACCTGTCAAAAGTTTTAGATTCTTAGATTATCAATAGCAAACTTTTTCTTGGATTTGGATTGGGTCGTTGCCGTTTGATTGCGTTGCATTAGTGTGTTAGGTGTTCCTGCACTGGAGGTCAAATTACACACTCACATCTCGCATCTCTTCACACATTCTCACTTCACAGTAGACAACTTGGACCCTGCTCTGGCGATGGAAACCACGCAGGCCATATACCATCAGGCATTTTGTTTGCCACCTTATTTGTGTAAAAAAAACAATACCTACTGAATTTTTTTTTGGTTTTGTTGACATAAGCATCGATAAATTTCTAATGTTTTAACTTGATAAAGTAACTTGAATATAATTTTGACATTCAAAGTGTAACGCTTTTTGTTATTTCAATGTTTATACATGAATGTATAAGGTTAATTATATTGTTTTGTATAAGGATATACATAGTTTTATATTCTGCGCCTACTTCGTTTATCTCTGCACCACCTAAGGTTGACTGGTAGAGAATGCTTTTAGCGTTAAGTCCGCCTATGTACCTGTGTGCATTAAGTTTAAATAAATAAGTATATTCCTATAAATTATAAACTTTGTATTGTGTCAATATTAGTCGACAAAAAAAATACATTCCTTCGTTATTTTACATTCCCACTTACATTTATGATGATGTATGTAGAACGCATTACATACAATAACGGGATAAAGTATCATAGAAGCCGACTACATGACTCAAATGCCACACAAATCATACAAAGCCATACAAACAAATAGGTATTTTTCTTGTTGCAAAATAGTGACATCATCGAATTGCGACCACCAGGGTAGCAGAAAACATAAGCGTTAGGTGTCTTGCTTTATATGGGCTTGGTTATGTAAACATGTCGTGCAATAGTGCAGCTCTTGGCAGGTTATGATACCCTAGTATTTGGTATGAGCATAAATTAAAAATGTATGTGGCAAATTAAGTAGTTTTCTTCTAAACGAGGTATCCTTGTCCAATTTAATTGGCTTACCATGCAAAGAAAAACGCGTCGACGCGACGTATTTATGTAAATAAACACTGTTTACCAAATTGTTTATTTACTTAATATAACCCAAATTTCAACAAAAGAGTGCAAAATTATATAAATACAGCAACTCTAGCACTGCTTAATATTATATCGATTAATTAGTTTATTACGTTCTAACTATACGCAAAATCACATCAATTTTGAATCAGAACAAAACAAATAAAACCTAACTGCAGGGAAAACAAATGTACATCTTATCTTTTGGAAATAATCACTATTTCAGAGTTAAGAACATGATGATTTACGGCTACATCTGAAAAAACTTGAAGATAAGTAGTTGACATTTATAAATTCAAAGCGAGAAGAAATAAATTAAATGGTGTTTTTTTTTACATTTGCCAGTCCGCTACTGCAATATTAGCTACTTGTCTAGCGCATGTGTTGGCTTCTATTTTTGATAAAAAACTAGGCGTGAAAAGCATCATAAAAAGCTGCCATAGTAAATACAGCTATCGATTTGTCATAATTTTTGTCTTTGCGATCTGAACTTCGTTGACTACATCAGACAGAATGAACATTTTAGTATACAAATATTAAAAGAAAATAAGACCAGTCTTGTACACAGACCAAGTAACAATAAAGAGAGCATTTACGAAGCTTGTTTTACTACAATATTAAGTTGAAGTTCTTCAATAAACATTGCGAAACGACTTTTGTAAATTGTTGTTAAGCTAGCATATTTACATACATACAGAAAACATTCACGTCTTTATAGAATTAAGGCGTAATATAGTTTTGTATGTTTTTTTTTTAATTTAAGTAGGTAGGCTGTTCTTATTATTTTAAAGATCGAGACGCGTAGCATCTTTAGAACTAGTTAGGTATATTTTTACAGTTCAGTTGGATATCTTTTATTTCTAACTTTTCCATTCTACTTTTAATTAAATTTGCTGCGAACCTAAATTGTTTAACAGTCTTAGGGACTCCTAAATCTTATAATACAGTGTTCACAAAGGTTCTTTACTGTTAAGACCTAATTACGAGAGTTGTGGGTGGAAGGTCAGTTTCAATCATGATGTTTTCTTGAATATAATTATAACAGTAATTGCCATGTTAAACTTAAAAACTACATAAAACGTAATATACCATGTAAGTTCGAAAAAGTCACTTAAGAAGAAGGCTGTAGGATCACAAGCACTTTGACCGGTCCTAAACCGCTCTCAGTCCTCTATAGCTAATTTAAAATTAAAATCTCTGTTCCTTTCACTATAATAAGTAATGACGATGAATAACCTCTATTCAAAATCTATTGTTTGGGGGACGCCAAACTTTTAAAATTAGGAGCTTAAATAAAATAAATAGTTTAAAATAAATTCCACATTTATATTATTTAAATAGACCTTCTATGGTGACAATAAATAATAGCAATATCTGCCATTATGAACCAAACTCTTATTGGTGCCATAAGTAAATATGACCATTGTTATCGATTAGGCTGTATAGCGTAATGCCTTTGCCAAACGTCGATCATTCTTATTTAATCTGTAGTTAAATCTAAAGCTCTATGGTTCTTGAAATAGAATTTGAAATTTAGAAGTATGGTTTTAGGTGAAATTTGCTTTTGGTTTTCTTTTTGTGATGTGTCGTAAAATAATATTAGAATGCGCTATACTAAATTGGCGCGTTCAAGGAAACAAACAAACTTTTTCGCTGTATGTAATAGTATAGATTTGACAGCATTTTTTATTATATATTTATTACCTACTGTTATACAATAGGTACCTGTTGTACCTATTGTATAACAGTAGGTACAAGATTTAATATTTTTCTCGCAAAGCTACGCAGCTTTTCTCCGAGATGCTCGTTAACTTATATCAATTGTTAATGTTAAATACATGTATTTCTGCTTAAAGTTAAATGTTGTATGTGCTTCTATACATATCTAAAGCGGACTAGGTACCTATGAAGAAAAAATTCTAAATCTATGGATCGATTACATCGCGTGAATGCATCTCAAGGATAGTGATATCAAAATAGGCGAACTGGAGACCATTTAATTTAGGTTTTAAGAAAAGACGTTTATTGCAGAACATAAACCTCTTCAATTACGCGAGTTGAGACCGCAAGTAATATTTCGATTAGGTAACGCTGTTTTCCATTACCTGGTAGTTCTTTAATAGACCCACTGAAAGAGATGTCGTCGTTTCATATTTTAAGACGTTATTTTCGTCCTTTATAATTCCAGTTCTAACAAATTTATAAAACGTTTTATTTTTATAAATTTCACTATGATTTTAGGCTTTGACAAATAGCATAAGTAGGTATATATTACGAGTATATACCTATTACTGATAATACAACTTTACGGCAATATTGTACCAACCTTTACCTATTACGTCTGTAGAACCGGCGCACAAAAAAATCACGATCACGATGGTATGCCTGAATTTCTTGCTCTACTGTGACAGTGACACTACGGAAAATTTTGTTCTCAGAGAAAACACAAGGAGCGCTGATATTATTTCGTATTGTTTTTATCTTTTGCTTATTTTTGTATTAAGTACGTACTATATTTGTTGGTGGCCAGTTGTAAAACAGTCTAAATTACACCAATTATTAAATCTTAGATAGAAAATTCACAATAGACACACCAAATCTGCAAAAATATCTCAGAGATAAATTTATCGTATTTATAAAAAAGAAAACCCAAGTTAGAGAATTAAATACATATCCATACACTATAATTATTACAGGAAATACATTGTGTGGATGCCTATAGAATGCAAGAGATATGTTTTTGTATGGTGAGCTATTGTCAAAATTCGGATGGGCGGGCGATGGGCGGGGCGAGAGAGAGAGATGCACAACGGTACTCTACAAAAAGGATGCTCTGTACGAACAGATAGAGACAGATAGAGTAGGCTATTGTGATTTTCGGTTTGGAAATGATGGTATTTAATTTTACATTTCATTGTAATGGTTTTATAGTTAGATTTTGTACTTTTTATACACGTTTTTATGTTTACTATAGTGGGCTTTTGGAATTGAAATAAATGAGTGAAAATTATTTTGTTAGTTAATATTTTTTTAATAGAGACTAAAGATTTAAATATAAATACGTAACAAGAAGTATTTTATGAAATGAAATGAAATGAAATATATTATGTTTATTCATTTAAGTTAATTAAATTAACACTTATGAACGTCAAAGCTTACAAAATGTCAGCAAATTAACCTACAGCCAGTTCGCTGACGAAGTAGAGCCATGAGAATAACTGGCAAGAAACTCAGGCCACTCTTTTTAATCGCCAGGTTATTACAATTTTTGTAAGTTACAGTTTCAATTAGCATGCAAAGTGACGCAGGCAATACACTTAACTCTATAGATACTTAATTACTTACAGCTTTCTATGTTGTAAAGAAAAATTAAAAAGTAAAATGTGTGCTTTACAGGCTGCCTCATTGCATATTGCTACAAAAGGTAAAGGCAACATGTGAACTGTGATAAATGTTTCTATGTAGATATTATATAAACTGTTAATAGTATTTATTATATATAATTTAGTATCAATAACAATGAAATTATTATATCATACATTTATGATTGCACACATTTGTGGCATTAAATTTTCGAACTTAATAATTTCTCATCTAGCGAATTTAGATTAAGTTCAATAGTATGTAAATAAATAATGAAATGAAAATATGTTTATTCATATAATGTTAATTAAATTAACACTTATGAACGTCAAAGTTTACAAAATGTCAGCAAATTAACCTACAGCGAATTCGCTGACGAAGTAGAGTCATGAGAAGAACTGGCAAGAAACTCAGGCCACTCTTTTTAATCGCCAGGTAATGAATATTTTAACATATTATCTAGTCCTAAATTCATTTATTTTCAAAAATAGATTAAAAGAAAAATGAATGTTAATTAAATAGTTTATTTTGTTCTTAAAATGTATCAGAAAACAATAATAATTACGAATAATACCATATTAGGCTATTATAGTAACATAAATTCTCACGCAAAAACGACATTCTTGCTACTCATGCGATCCTAGTACCAACTTGACATTGACATTTCTACATCAGTAGCCTTTACTTACTGACTCCTATCAATCGATCGATTATTAAAAATTGACCACTACTGACCACAATTGACCATATCTTAAGCATGTTTTGACCACAACTTAAATATAGTTCATTCACATAGGTATTAATTACAAAAAATTTTTTGCTTATTTTTTTGACAGTGGGAGCCATTATGTCTGACAGTTCTCAGATTCTAGCCGTTTAGGCGCCTTCAAAGAAGTATTGCAACTAGTTCTATCAAAGATTTTTGATTTTATGATTCATAGATAATTAATTTTATGAGATAAAGATCTCGTATCTCATTACATCTCAAGTCTTAAAGCGTTCACTAATGGATATTACCTCTAAAATAGATGTGTTTAACCATCACTACAGGTTTTTTTTTTGATTCTTGACGATTTCAGCATTTCCTCAACCTTTCAGAATATCGATATAAAGTATTAGTTTCCATTTTGCAATACTAACTAATATTATGATTCGTATCTACCGTGAGAGTGGCAGGTGAGCAGGCACAGGCTCTACTCTCGGCTTAGGACTCGTTTGCGAGCTTTAAAATAGCTTAATCCATACTAATATCATAAATGCGAAAGTAACTCTGTCTGTCTATCTGACTGTTATGCTTTCACGCCTAAACCACTAAACCGATTTTGATAAAATTTTGTATAGATATAGAATAGACCTTGGAAACAAAATAGGTTATCTTTTATCTCGAAAAAATGGCTTGAAAGGGTTGAAATAGGGGATGAAAGTTTGTATGAAAAATGTGATAACCGTCATATACGCAGGTAACTCATAAAGTATTACTATGACTAAGGTAGCAGGAACTACAAGTAAATCTATTCTTCAAGTTTAGATGAGAAGTTCTGCAATTCGTCAATTTCAACCTGATATTACGACTCACAACGCGCCAAAGCCTCGATTGTAACAAGGTAGACTAAATAACTGTGTGTCGTCTGGTTGTTACGATCGATAATACGGTGATTCATAACATAATAGCGTAAATAATGTGCTTTATGTATCAGTGTAGAGCTATTTCTGAAAATGAAAATGAAAATGAAAATATATTTATTCATATAGGTTAATTAAATTAACACTTATGTACTTCTAAGTTTACAAAATGTCAGCAAACTAACCTACAGCCAGTTCGCTGACGAAGTAGAGCCATGAGAAGAACTGGCAAGAAACTCAGGCTACTCTTTTTAATCTCCAGGTTATTACAATTTTTGTAAGTTACAATTTCAAGTAGCATGCAAAGTACTGTTTGAAAAATAATACTCGCACTAAACTCGGTGACATCTAATATAGGTACTTAACTACATTTTGTCAGTGGACAACATTCAAAAAGCAATTTTCATAGGTAGCGAAAACTTTAATTTTAGGTATGGAAGTTAAGACAAAAGTTATCGCATTGACGTATCTGCTTTGGCGCCGGACCATTTGTACCATTGGAAAGTACCATTAAGGGTACAATTGGCAATGTTCCACTAGTACCATTGATGGTATAATTGGCACATCCAGGCAAATTCAAATAAACATGTTTATGCACACAAATATTTGCACTGAGCGGGAATCGAACCCGCGACCTTAGCGTGGCAGTCCGTACATATGGAAACATAGAGGCATTCATTTATTTATGAAACCCCGACCTAGTTGTGTTCCATGTTCTGCATTTAAGGTAAATTTTCTTGTAAGTTTTCATTTGTTGTAATAAGTTCGCCTTTACAGTGTATGTAGTTAATAAATTAATAAATTACGAAAATCAATGACAGATAAGCGGACAATTCTTAAATAAAAATAACAAGACATGTAGTACCTACCAGTAATTTCAACTTTTACCAAAAAAGTATGCTAATATTAGCTGTCATATTTTTATACGTAAAATCGACGACACAGCAAGACGCTGTCATTTTCTTTTTAAAATTATTATAATTGGCAACAACATTGTTTTCGGAGATTCCATCTTTTGTTTTCAGGGAAGATTGATGGATTTTTTTCTATTTAATCATGGTAATATACCATTATTATCATCAACAACAATATTATTCTACACTTGACGCTGGCAAAAATAGCTGACACAAATCGTCGGCTCTGTTGCCAAACGAAAAGGAGAAGAAGAAGAACATTGTTTTCAATAACGGTAGCGTTCAGCCTAATTGATCGCAATACTTATAATACCAATTTAAGTTCTTTTAAATAGAATGAAAAGTTTTCGATTATTGTAAGTAAGTACATAATTATTGTAGGGTTTAAATAACTTCTAACTGTCAAATATTTGGTAGCACTGGCCTATTTAATATACATTCTTATTAGTGACTTTTAATTATGAAATATTAGAGCAAACCTTCTTATTTTTACATTTATTAAGATATTAAGTAAGCTTTCTAAAGCTGCCAGTACAAAATTAAGTTCAATCAAATCATATTGCACACACTTGACTCCCCTTGACGAAAATATATTATTTAATATTTTGTCACCAATAAAATATAACCTTCTAAAGTTCGTTCGCAATTCAAAATTTCAAACAATTGAATTCTTAGAAAATATTTTTCCTCTATTCTTAAACGTATATAATCGATTAATTTATGGGTAATATCAACGAATTCTCGATGTTATCGTGTAATGCGACCGGTTAGTGACCCGTCTTAGGCCTCGGTTAGACGAGCATAGTGAACATGTTATATTTATGTTAACATGTCATGAGCGACAATAAAAATGCTGATCGTTATTTGTATTCTTTTAAAAACGACGTCAATTTTGTATAGGTATTTTTTTTCTTAAGTAGGTCAATGTCAAAAACATAATGATGATACGTTAAAAGGTTCATCTACTGATTAAATATTATAGAAAATATTAGTTATTTAATAACTAAGCTATAATAAGCTAAACTAAGTAATATTTTGTCGAGTCGATGCCAAAAATTGCAAGTTTCATTACGAGTCCGTCCACTCTTGTAACTGTTTGTTACGTGGTATTCTTGCATTTATATATTATTTCATATTATATATATTAACTAGCTGTTCTCCGCAGCTCCGCCCGCGTGAATGTCGATTACATCTCCGTTTACATTGACGATTTTTCATATAAACTTTTGGTTTTGTCGCGATAAAATATAGCCTGTTTTGTCCCTCGACGTCTAATCTATCTATTCCAAATTTTATCAAAATCAGTTTAGACGTGAAAGCGTAACAGACAGACAGACAGAGTTACCTTTGCATTTATAATATTAGTATGGAGTATGGGTTTTGAGAAAGTACTTATTCTTAAAGATAAATTAATATTCTGTACTAAATTCTTTTGTATTCTAAATAATTTTCTGATCTTTCTTCATTGGCTCGCAACAGTTTCACAATAAAATTATAAATGACGTCATAAATTTAAATAAATACACAATAGTGCATAATTTTTCTAGTCTACATTCTACATTGTAATACAAAATTATTAACATATTTTATCGATTAGGGCAAATCGATACTAACATCACTAAATCTGCCTAAACGAGCCTTTACACCGTGCTTGCAATACAAGCAATTGATTTTAATTCGATCGTAAACACCGTCACATAATCGATTCGAGAGGAACGTGTGACGGCACTACGATCATCGCCCGCTCTTGTCCGATTTTATTCGAATAATGAATATTCATAAAGATTTAAATTTTGAATATTATGCTGTAAGTTCAGATTTTAAAAAATGATTTGTTTGACAGTACATACGATGTTTATCAAATGAGGTTTTCGTAATGACGATTGCGTACCGGTGTCCTATCAAGCTCAATACTGAAATGACAGAACTGCTTAGCTTCGATGTGTGTTGAAAAATAAGCCTTGCTATCTTGTACACTTGGGTAACGTCCCTTAACGATCGTATAGTAGATATTTCGTCCTTTTTTATGAAAGGTAAGTAACTAGTATGTTTTGTCATTTAGTTTGGTTTCATTTCTATTTATAGTACCTACCTACTGTAAAATCATCAATAAGAAGCTGAAAATAGCTGACGCATCGTAATATTAGTTGTGTCCCTTTTTCTCATTTGTCTCTCTCTACAATTTGAAGTGCTCAGTACCTATTTCACCAAAAAAGCTTTATACATAAAGGCTATTATTGTTTCCATGAGCATTTGAAAACATACTTATCATAGTCCTACTTTTATCTTTAATCTATTTCATACACAGAAACACGATTTGTTTCTTATCTCGTACTCAACACTGAGATCTACAGGGGCTCTATGATTTGGGCAGTCACCATTAATATAAAATAAGCGTATAATTTACGACATCGCTACTGGTATCTTTACCCCACGCAGGCTTAACGCGAAGGAATTGTCTCACATTCTCCTTAACCTCTCCTAGGTCATAATGTCAACAATAAAAACTTCTTTAATCGTCTATAAAATTCTATGCTCTTTTCCATATTTAAATCCTTATAATTAAGAAAACCAATTGAATTTTTCTGTTGCCTGCAGCAAATGCATTCTAAATTCAACTCTATTCCATTCATACAATATGAATAAGATACGAAAGAAATAACTGTATTTTGACCGTAGTAATCTAAACGAATACCAAAATTGATATCAGACTTGTGATATACGAATTTAAACGTTATTTGTCATGACGTACGGATATATTGATTGTTAAATGTAAATTGGTTGAAGAAATAAAAACTGTCTGACGTTTCCGTAGAAGCGTTTACCCCCTGTTGCGAGGAGGCAAAGGCCACGCAAGTGGGTAACACTGACCATTAGTTTGAGACATAACGTGTTGTTAACGTTATTATATTTTATTTAATTATGTATGTTAGGAAATTGATGATTTTTCGAAATTAGCATATTGCTGCTTTTGTCCTTGCCGACTTAACTAACATAACTTAAATTTATGCAATTTATGTATATATTGATTTTTGTGAGAGACTAGCATAAGGCAGTAGTCATAATAATATATGTACTTATAGATAATAAATTCACAAGTTTATGTTAGTAAGTCTAACGTAATCAAAATTTTACTCTTTCGTATTTATATACTTCCTTACTTACCTATTACAACTAAAATTGCTCAATAAAATTGTAATAAATTAAGCTAATTTCCTCTAAAAGTCATGTTATAGGCGGAAACAAATTAGTAGAACCAGAGACTGGTCTATATTTTATTATTACATTGGCCACCCTGACGCCATGACGTTTCATTTCACGCAGCGAGACTACGCTACTGTTCAGCCCCCTGTTGATACAAACACACTTGTATTAAAATATTTTATTTTTACTAATGACCGCCCGCGACTTTGCTCGTATTTAATCGTTTTTATGTTAAGTATTTATTAATATTGATACGCATCGGGCTGTTTATTCAAAAATGATGGGACATAGATGAATTTATGATATTCATCGTTCAACATTATTATTTTACAAGCTATAAATTTGTGTTTAATTAACTGATTGACGGAACAGATTAACATTTAGTTCAATAACAGTTACTAATATAGGTATAAGCAACCGTATCTGGATAAATTAAAAGCCGGACACTATAAAATTGGAAGCTAGTCAATAAGTCGAGAGATTATCTCACGATGAGTGCTTCCAGTTCAGGAATACTATAATACACATACATACATACATAACTTCACACCTGTCTCCCATTACTGGGGTAAGCAGAGACTATAGAACGCCATTTGCTGCGATCCAATATACTTCCTTTGCCTCTTCAATATTCATTAAATCTTTTCATACACCCAAGTCGGTTACGCGTGCTTGTAATTGTGCCCTTTGTCAACACATCACCTATTTGGTCCGCATACGTCACGTCTAAGGTCACCCCTACCAACTAAATAACTAATTATAAATGTGAAAGTTTGTGTATGTGTGTGTGTACGTGTGTATGTGTGTGTACGTGTGTATGTGTGTGTATGTGTGTGTGTTTGTTATCACTCAGTGCCTAAACGGCTGAACCGATTTCAATGAAAATTTGGTATGTAGATAGATTCGGTGCCGGCGACGGACATAGGCTACTTTTATCCCGAAATTTGATCTGGTTCCTGAGGGGTACAATAACTAACCTAAGTAGTAATAGGATACAAATCTTAATAGGATAGTTATCATTGAATTTTACAAACATTTATTTAATTTACGGATATTTTTAGATCACACAAAAGTTTTTGTACATAATTTAATAATTGGGCCTACAACTTTTTGCATTGCAGTCGCACATACGCCTGCTGTATGATCTACTAGTACAAGTATGATCGCACAGTGCATACAACCTTCACTGAGCGACCTTTTTTTTATTGCTCTATCTGGTAAATGCTAACTGTCGCTCATGGACGACTCAGAGTCTCTGGCATTGCTCTCGTAATGCCAGGTACCGCTGCCTACCGTGAATGGAGTGGGGTAGGTGATGGGATTGAAGGAGGTGAGGTGAGGAAAAAGAAACGGCTATTCCAAGATTCCAACGCGTTGACCCGCTGTCTTTGTCGATATCTCCCCTTTGTCGCCCTGTAGCGGTACTGCTGCGGAAGGCAGGGAGGCTCTCACACATAGTTAAAATGGTCTCGAGCTCCGACTAGTTTTTAATATTACTCGTAATATTATTTACTATTTGAAGGTATCTGTCAATACGAGTATGTAATAAGTAAGTGTATTATCGTAATACCTACTCAACTAGACTTATGATTTTGCTTAATGTAATTCTTTTGTTTATAACATCAAAGTTAATTGTGTCAAAGTAGTTATTAGTGTATAAAAACTTGTGAAGGCGTTCAGCCTGGTAAAGTTATTTTCTAATGTTTAGGTTATCATAAACTTAACTTAGTTGTAAGTTTAATGTTTGTTAAAAATGAAATAAAGTTATTTGAAATGAAAAAATGAATGAAATGATACCTATTTACATAAAAAGGCAACAAGTAGTTTCATATCATATCTATTTACTGGAACAGAAGCCACAGATTATCAACGAATAATGATGAGATCCAACAAAAAAGGATCGTTCACAATTATGTCAAACTCAATTTGACAACTTGATGAACATGACTGTTCGACGTTTGACGTAACGTCGCGGGTGGTCCGTCCGGCATGCGTGTCATTTTTTTATTTTTATTTTATTTTTAAATATTATTTTTATTTCGACCACCGTAGGGCGATGACTAAGTGGCTCTCAATAACTAGCCACCGGCGAAGCGTTATAATTGTCTTGACTTTTTGGCGTAGTATATAGACACGTATTCAAACGATGAGTTACGGTACCTGATATCACAATAATGTTTGAAAAATTCATGCAACGTTACGTACTTTAATGTTAAGTTTAATAGGAACTATAGGTAGTAGGTGCCCTAATAATTTAACCGAAGTTCTGTTTTATTCCTATCTTAATGCCTTAGGTTTCAAATTGCTTGGAAAGGCAGAAAGGCATTGTCAGTCAACCACATCTAGTACCTATGTAAAAAGCTATCTGACGTTCTACAAATGCATATTTCACTCTTAGGTATAACAAGCTATGGATTGTGAAAAACCCAATAAAAACATACACCAAACCAAAGACACTGTGTGCCGTTCAAAAACAAAACGCTAAGCGCAAAATGACAGCACAACAAAAACTATTTCCCGCCGAAAGAGCTGTCAAAGTGATGTTGTGTGTGACATTACCGCGAGGGTAAAGGATGGTGACCCTGATGCCGTGTAGCTACCTCGGCGGGGGCGCCTCCCCGCGCTGCAGCTTGGACCACGCCGAGCCAAAGGTCAGATGACTTCTGATAGCCTCAAAAGTAAGAGCTGGGAGAATTTCCATTTGCGAATAACAGATCTACTTACTACTTTGATCTTATATGGTGATATTTGTCTATGGTATTTAATAAAACGCCTAGCGATAATCGTTTCCAAGGCGCGACGTGATCCATGGAAATTCTCTTTGTGCCCTATGAACTCAATAGCGGGTTGTAGCTCTGATTTGAGTAAGGTTAAGCACGATATGCACATATAATATATTCGCACACAAATGCACTGAATTTTGTAGTTTTTTAAATCTAAGTTAGCTCTAACTTTGATTGCACGGTATCTATCCTAACAAAATAATGCTTGCATGCTCTTAGAATTTTAATGAACGAATGCCTATCATAACACATTCATAGTTATTCATTCCACATTTTATTAGGTACCGTATTTTGAAGGACTTCGGTAAGTACTTTATTAATAAAATTATGCAATTCAAATTGGCTTTCAACATTATAAATAAAACTTTAAAAAGAAAGCGAGTCTCGACCAACCTCACATATTAAGTCTTTAAGCGCAACGTCGGTCACCGGTGAGCGCAAACAATAGATCTTCTATTGTGTCTGGTTGCATGGCGTTCAAAGTGATCATCACCAAATTATATCTACCTAAATCTAGACAAATTTCAAAGGTCTGACAACTGACGCTATTTAAGGTTAGTCAGAATTAGCACCAGGTCATATTATTTCTTTCCCCGAATATATTGACCATTCTTCAAAACCTAGTGACAAGATGAACAATATGGAACAAGCCGCCATGATTAATTAACACGAAGTGTTATCTGTCCATCGTAACTAAAACCAAATTTTATTGTTCTCATTGTACAAAACTGTTTATGTTTTCCAAGTGGTAAGGCATGGTGAGGCGTCAGATCTCATGTTACCCATTCATGGTGACCATTAAAAAGTCGTAATACATCGGGTCAGTACCTACGGGACAGAGCGTCGTTAGCCACTTGATACCAGGGTATCATAACTTCGAGGAGGTGTTCGCTTACATGATGGTTGATCGTTTCATTTTAGAATGCAGAAGATTAGCGTGTAACAATGCATAATTGCGCAGCTGATTGTAATGTTGTAATGCGTAGATAATTATTTCGTCGGAGAATCATAATAAACGTTGTCTCGGAGTATTATCTCAATAACTATTAGATAAAAATATTCTGTGTTGCTTTATAGCAGACCTTATTGCTATAAATAAATGATACTGGCGTTAAATAAAAGTGGACAAGTTAACCAACTGACCTTTACCTTCCTAACGTATTTAAAATACCTACAAATATTTCAAGGCGTCCACAAATAATTAAAGACGACCGTTCACCTCAGTTCACTGAACCATATTAATCCAAGAATATCCAAACAAATCATGTAAAATAATTGAGATATTAATTTAAATCAATGGACAATTTTTAACCAATCGTACGTTGCACATAAAATAGGTACTATAACAAAGAAACAAATAGAAGGCACAGACAACCAAACATAAAGCCACCCAGAGATAACACCAATAAAAACAAATTTGTCCAACTTGATAGCTGAACAAGGTGCGATTTATCGACCAAGATGTTTTTCTCGATACAACTTGTAAGTTCCCGAGTTAAATCGATTGGATTTTAACTCCGTTTTGTTTATGTAATCGAAAACAGATTTTGTCCTTTGACACCGTTCAGAGTTCTGGAGAACTTTAAATTATTATGCCTACGTTAAATGTTTCGACGGTAAAATAAATCAGGTTTTGATTAAATTTTTATAATTATTCATACATGTAATCTTTTCAATATTGATTGGTACTTACTTACGTTTTTGCTAAATTCTTACTACAGTCGATTTTAAAAGTTAGGTATCTCTATTTTTGTCACAAAGCTTAAATAACTCTCTGACATCTCTAACACATTTAAACTACATAATGATATGTCAAACGCATTCAAATTCGAACTTCAAATAAAGCATAAAATAAAAGACGCTCGTCGCTTAAAACAATACGAAACCAACCACACGTTTGAAAACTACAAAAGGATGAATACGGAACAACCCAAAATATGAATCATTAATTAAATTGACATTTCACGTAGGAAGTCAAAAAACTTTGGTAACTTATTAATAATCAGCAATATCAGCATTATCTGAGATAAAACATAAAATTTGTGGACAATAAATTGTATTTTTTATACGTTACGATGCGGGAGCGAGCCGAGCCCGATCGTAAACATGCACTCAGATAAAACAATAAACGAATTACGTTTAAATAAAGAAGCGTTTTGTCCTGAAGCTTGTTTAGGATACAGGCTGTTGCTACATTGAAAAGATGTTTTATTATTTTGATCAAAAATAGTAAATTTACGTCGCTCGCAGTCTAAAAGTGTGGGAGATAATTCTTACCCACCACCGCAATTTCTAAGATTGATCTATCACTGAAAAAGCTAAGTATTTAACGACAAGAACTTCTACAACTTAAATAATATTTAAACTTAAACGCGATATTAAAGCTTAAAGCTGTAAGTATAATATTAAGTACATTCGTACTTAATATTACGTGATATCTTGTTCATAAAATGTGTTCGAAATCTTAAATCAAATGTCTGAACAAATAAAACATGCTGTACTAACGAGGGCTGGTCGAAGCGCGTTGTCGCCGCGTAAAACGTATAAATTAGCCGCGCTATCTGGAGATCGGGCGGCCTCACACCTCGAGTGGAATGCGCCCGCTGATTTACGCCCTTTCTCACACGATACCTCCTCGGGGCTCATGCTCGCCTGGTGGCTACGATGTTAATGAGTGTTGTTTTTGATAATTTGAAAAAAAGTTTCTTTCAATTTAGGCGATATAAGCAAAAAGAAAATTTTGTTTGATGATGATAGACAACTCTTTATTGATAGTTTCGTAGCATATTAGATTCTTCAAAGCTAAACATTTTGTGATTCATAGAGACGAGATGGGTTAATAGATAGGAAGGTATGCCTGGTCAGATCAACACTAGGATAGACTAGAATAACATGCTAGATCCACAAAAAAGAGGGCAATTTTACTTTTACATTTTTCTTCCTTTTTATTTACATACTTTATGTTTAAAATATATTATATTTTACGTAAAGTAGATTGACAATGGCAGCATCATTTCGATAGATCACTACAGCACTTTCTACATCTCTTTCTCCAGTCTTTAATGTACCAGGGCACCGTAACATTTGAAGAGCAACGTGAAGGTATTTCAATTGTCACCATCCATCGAGCAACGAAATGTCCGTATATCATATAGACGAGATGGCGCCCGCTTGGAAAAGGATAGGGTAACATTACCGATTATCGATCCGTCTGGAGAATTTTGTTTTTATTATATTTTTCGACAAAGTGTAGATACGTCAAACTTTTAAAAGTTATTTATTGCATAAATATTACAGTAAAGTATTTCAAAATTAATTAACATTAAAAGATATGTCATACTAATTATGCATTTATGTTGCGATGTAACGCAGAATCTTAAAAAGCAAACCTCATTCAATATTATTTAAAGTCATATTCAGTAACATAAGAAATGAAGCAAAATAAATAATATAATTGATAAATAGATCTATAATACTTTCTCTTTGATTACTCAAATGTGTTAGTCTGCTGGCCTACCTCGAGGAGCTGGGATGGATCGAGTGATCGCCGCCCACCCACACGCAAAATACGCGCACAGTCGTGGAGTTGCGGAAAACAGCCCGTTTATACCTATACCTATACCTATATACTCAAATGTCGTAAACTTTATTGACAATAAGTTATGTATTAAACTACATTTACCATTTGCAAAAAAAAACAAAATAATATAGAAAATAAAATGCATTGCAAAATCTTAATCTACTTTAAAAATATGTAAATAAATTCCGTAACACATTCACATAAAACAAAATGTACATATTAAGTCCACACGGACGATAATTGCCTCAGACACCTTACATTTCGGTTCAGTTTTTATTAATGTTGTTAAGGTAATCTTGATCTACCAAGGCGACGTTTAGGAGTTTTATTATTTATACCTCCTGCTTATCTCTGATCGCCTGGTTAGGTATGACCGTTATACAAATAGGCAGACTATTTGATTGCTTGTTATTTGTGATATATGGCAAAGGAATAAAAACCTTATAATAGTAATTAAATGTTAAATTTTTAGAAATGATTAACTTTATTAAAATTGCAATTTTTATTATTTGTATGTCAATAAAAGTCTAATTAACATTATCAGGGAGCTTTATCGATTTTATCATCGATTAGAATCTAATAAAATTGTATAAAAGGAAACTAATAAAACATAACAAGAAGCAACAGGTATTCAATAGAGAGGCGTATATTAAATTAACAAATTTTGTTAGGTTCTCTTTTTGTACAACTTTTGTGACACGGTCCATTTGGTAAAAAAAAAAGTGAAATTACCTTTCACTCTGGTTTAAATACGTAAAAATACGACTTTTTTTTTTAATAGACATTGATACGCTGCACAAAGTTGCATCAAGCAAAATAAAGAAATAAATTTCAATAAGTTTTACAAACCGATTTAGCGGCTAATCGTAGGAGAAACATCGCTAAAGAAGCTCTACTAAATTTTTGCTGACAATGTAGGAAAAAGACCATAAGGAAATCGAAGAAAGGCCAAAAGTAAATTGGTCCCCGGCGCTTTCACTCACCGAAACCAAAGCACTAGTGTGAAAAGTAATACTTTATGGCGATACTAACTGTTGTCGGCAGCTCCGCTCGCGTCATCGTCGGATAAATCTCTATTTATACATTGACGATTTTTTATACATACTTTCATCCCCTATTTCAACACCTTAAAACCATTTCATCGCGATTAAACATACCCTATGTTGTTTACCGAGGTTTAACCCATCTCTATACAAAATTTGATCAAAATCGGTTTAGTGGTTTAGGCTTGAAAGCGTAACAGACAGACAGACAGAGTTACTTTCGCATTTTTATGTATGGATTTTATTAATATGTAGTCCCGGAGGCATTCAATGAAGATATTATTTTTTTAGTTTTTTATGTATACAAATTTGGTGACAAACAAGCATACGGCCTGATGGTAAGCAATTACCTTAGCCTATGAACGCATGCATCACCAAGAGTATCACTAGCACGCTGCTAACAATATTTATCAAATAAAATAACGATTAGCCTTTTTGATCAATGTCTAATCTACCAAAGTGACAGCGACACGGACATCAACAGTCCCCATTCTTTAACTACACAATGAATGGGTTCCGAGAAGGCAAGATGTTTGTGAAAAATGTCGCTAAATGGGATAAATATACAGCTACAGGATATAGAACCAAAACTGATAAAGATTATTATAATGACGTTATAATATAACAACACCTCTATCTCTAAATAAATAGGTAATCCATACTTATATTATAAATGCGAAAGTAACTCTGTCTGTCTGTTATGCTCACGCCTAAACCAATAACCAGATTTTGATGAAATTTGGTACAAAGATAGATTAGACCTCGGGGAATAGGGATATCTTTTATTGCGACAAATTAGCTTGAAATAGGAGATGAAAGTTTGTATGAAAAATCGTTAATGTAAACAGAGATATAACCGCCATTCACGCGGTTGGAGCTGCGTGCAACAGTTAGTATTTAATAAAATCCATGTTTTTTTCTTTCTGTTTCTCCGCTAATATTTTCTAAACCATGAAACTGATTTTGATACGGTATTTCTATCATACAGGGAATTTCTGTCGGAAGGTGCACATACATATTATTGTACTAGCTTTACGCGACGCAGTTTTACCCGAGTCTTTGCTTACTGCTCTGCTCCCGTCACCAGTAGCGTGATGTTACATAGCCTACCTTCCTTAAGAACTGGGCTATCAGTAGCGAAGAGTCACTTTTCCGAGGAGGGAAGTCGGTGGCACTAAAATATTTTGAGTTTCGGATGGCTAGTTAGTCTTTGAGTAGACACGCAAGCAGTGATAGGTCTATGGTGGTCAGGACATATTTTAAAAGGGAAGCCGGCAGGAATCGTGTTATATGGACGCTTCGCCACTGTGGGCTATCATACGCAAATTAATTTTCAAATCTGACTGGTAGTTCTAGATATTAGCGCATTCAAACAAACAAACAAGCTCTTCCGCTTTATATATTAGTATAGATTAGAGAAGAGCCTAAATTCTGAATTTTGTAATTATGTAGTAAAACATAAGTAGTACGAAGTCAAGCCGGGTCGCTGGTAAGATACAAAAAGAAATTAATTTTACTAACACCTCAATTTTCTGAAAGGCTCAGGTTTCTGAAAGGCTGTTCAACGAAAAATTAACTAATCACCTGTTAAATCTCATATGAAGTACCAGTTGGGTTGCTAAAAGCATGAATAATTAGTTTTATTTAATCTAGTTAGTAACTAATTAGATCAAATGAAACTAATTAGCCATGCATTTTACATGCTTTCAGGTACTTTACATGAGATTTAACAGCTAATTAGTTACTTTTTCGTTGATCAGCCTTTCAGAAACTGGGGGTATGTATGGGTAATTCCGTTTTGCATAACTTGCTTAGATCGATACAAGATAAGTATAAGATATAAAATTACCTCATTCTGAGCTCACATTGTAATTTAATGAATACCTTTTGTTATTACTTTCATTAATAGTTACAAAATGTAGCTTATTTTAACGGAGGCTGAGAAAAGTTTTAAATTATGAAATTTTAGTCAGGATGGCAGTGGTACAGCTCTGTGTACTACTTATCTATTACCTATAATATTTTACTATGGCAGTATTCTATCGCTTTTACCAATTAGAATTCCTGTAGAACGCAAACATTTTGAATACAGAGTTTAGAAAAATTGTCACCACTAGTTGGCGCCACTGTGGTAAAAGGTTTCCATTTTGTCAGCGAAGGTTTTCTAAAATGGCGCCCACGAGGTGGCAGCAGGTCTAGCTGTCAAGCGCTTTTTGAAAGTTAACCCCTGATTGCCCCAATGTGAAAGTTGAAGTGCCGCCAACTGATGGCGAACATTTTCCTAAACATCCTCATTGATTGCATTCTTTACCTTCCTATCTAAAACAACAAGTGCAGGTCCGAAGGTAAGAGAAGAACTTTTAAACTAAAAGGGCGGTCCTTTCAGTTTATAAGTTCTTCTCTTACCCGGCAATACTGAAACCACACATAATTTTGGCTTGGTCCCAATATAGCCTAGTCTTAACTAACCTATTTCTATCACATTAACATGAATTTAAGGAAAGAAATACATAAAGTTAACTTTCGCCATTTAATCTGTCAAAGTTCTGACGTCATCACAGTGCCCCCCGTACGCTTTTAGGAACACACCCGTAATATTTAGAAATTAGATTGTAGCACTTTGCATGATTGCTTTCATATTTTAAGTTTGTCCAAATATTGGTTATGTTGTGCCGAAATAAAATATACTGCGTGCTTTTTAAATACGATTGAATTTCCTTCTATAAAATATGGACCAAATAATGCCAATATTTGATCAAATGTATAATGTCGACTATCAATAAGGTATGGTAAACTTATTCGATTGTATGTTGTTACAGGCAAAACGGGCTAGAATTGACACAGGCACCGATGTGGCGGATCGGTAAGTAATAATCATTTAAAGTGTAATAAATTGTTTTTGTAGAAAAGTCTTGCTGTAGGTAGGTAATTAAGTAGGTAATAAGCCCTTTGCGCAGATATTTTCAAATATACAACTAAGGGATACAAGTTGCATTCAGACAGAACATTTTTAATGAATTGCACAAAGACCTTGTAAGTGGCTTGCCCAATTGCTCATGCTAAGTGCCGCGCACAAGGTAAACCTATGACTATGATAAAAGGAACGTGCAACGTGCCACTAATAAATCCGAGTGATTCAAAATCGGTAAAGGTGAAGTTTCCCCAACAGTTTACGTTTTTCGACTAATGATGACCACAAAAAGAGTTACCCCTTGTGTACCTACTTAAATCATACTCGTGCATAGTAATCATACGCAAATTTAAAGAAATCACACTGAAAACTGTCTTTAACGTTAACACGACAGAGACTAGGGACCATTTAAAACGATGCTTGTAATTGCTTTTGGAACAATAAATATTTATATACATACATACATACGTACATTACTTCACGTCTGTCTCCTATTAAAGGGGTAAGCAGAAAATATAGAACGCTATTTGCTGTGATCCAAACAAACCTCGTTTGCCTCTTCAACATTCATTAATCTTTACATACACGTTGGTCCCTGGTGCTTGTAATTGTACCTTTTGTCAACATATCACCTATTTGGTCTGCGTATGGTCTAGGGCGAACCCTACCAACATTCGCAGTTTATATACTTTAAGATTTATACTTTAAAAAACGGAATCTTTGATGTCCTTAACTGCCATAATAGCATAACCATTAATCATAAGCCACCAACTGCAATAAATAAAAACAATAATACATACAAAACTTATAAACAAACGTTGCAATCTCCTCAATTTAACACCAAATAAACAAAAATCACCACCGAAACTCAACTGCACTTATTCATTCAAATTAAAGCCCAACACCCGTCGATGGTACTTCAACAACAATACGAAGGGTCCTTAATCCCTCATAAGCCTCCTTTTTGAGTACACAATTGCCGTGAAAAGAGCTACTTTATACATGTTACTATTTGCTATCACGCGTTGATCAAAGGATGTAATACAATAGGTTTAAGGTTACTTGACGATTTTGGGTATATTGAACTGTTGGTTTTTGCAATGTGTGATGACTGATGACGGATTTTTTGTGGGTCAGGATTTATTTATGTAGGTAGATTTGCAGGTGAAAGTATAGGTGTAGTTACAGTACTAATGGTGCTCTGCCACTTAGGCCGCTATTAGACTATCATAGAAATATGATCAAAGATGTGTAAGTCATTTTTAAATAAAGAACATATGACGGTATAATAACTACATGTGATTATCTATGATCATAGTTTGAGGGTCGTCGAACTATGATCATAGAATTTGACAGATATGTAATCATATATATATGATAATGTAATACCGGCCTTAAGCATGAGGTCGAGGGTACGAAATCTACTAAACACGAATGTGACCTTTCAAACTCGCATGTGTCTTGCCTTTGGGAGAGGCCTATGTCCTACACATCCGTCTTCAGGCTGCAAATATATGATGACTTAGCATGAAATATCTCAGCGATCAATGCGGTCTAGCTTATTAAGAATAGCGTCAACAGTCAGGGTCGGACTGTGCGTTTAGGTGGCCTGCTTGGGCCCACCTAACTACTTAAAGTATAGGCAAAAATTTGCTTTGTTTATATTAAAAATTTGTTTTTAGGTGTATGCTAAATTTCTTTAGTGAAAATCAATTAAAAGAATAGAGTTTTCATTACGACTTCGCCGCCAATTTGGTCCTTATAACTACAGATTTAGAATAGCTATCTTCTGCTTAGGTCTTAATATAGGCTGACATATAGCCGCCGGCGCCAATAAAGCTAAACATCGATATTCGTTGGTCAAAGATTGCAGGACATTCTCATTCTGTACAAATAGTTATGACAATTTTTATCGTCATTATCGTCCACAAACACAACTCATAGGTACCCAGTTACCCACTGTTGTTATTAGGCCCTTGTGGATTCACTTATGCCGGTCATGTGCTGTGCCAAGCCACCAGGAGTTATCCGCGACCTGACCACGACCATCGGATGATCACAGCCTTATTATAGGTACATATATTAATATATTGATCACCATTCCACGGGTGTCGTTAAGTCTAAGTTTCGTATAAATTGAAAAGAATTCGGATTACCTACGTAAATAAAAAATAATCGTGACAAAATCCCTAATAACACCGTTCAGTTTTTACTTTTTTTTATTCGCACGTTTTCTCCGTGCCCAAAACACAGAATCGACGACATTTCAAGCATTTCCTTGTCTCGCGAACATTCCGAAAAAATATAACGATGTTCGGAATTCAACTGGCCACATTCCGCTTTACGCAGCATATTAGTTAGGTTAATTAAAGGTTAGCATGACATTCCAAACTTTTTAAATGTTGTCGAACTTTTCATAATGAATGGCTTATTACGTTTTGAGCTGTATAAATCATTTTTTGACACAATTCCGTTTCGTTACACGCTGTATTTTTTTAAATATGACAAGCAGGATCTGAAGTATCGTATATCTTCACTGCGAGTCTGTTGATGTTTGCTGTAGTTTTTTATTAATATCCTGTGGTAAATTTAAATAGGCTAAAGATGAATAGTCATTGGAGTTCTTTTGGTTAACTTTTTGTATAATTTGTTTAGATTTGCCACTGTAACTTTCTGGAGTATGAACCAGGAATCATTCAATATGTTTTGCAGGATGTTGTAGGTTTCTGTTTTCGACAGGCAGAACAAAACCGACAATCTACCATTTAGGTACCCTGTACAATTTTAATGAAGTCTAATCATCTATAGGTTGAGCACTTGATAAAAATAAATAAAATACCTATTTATCGAATATCGTAAGCTAATAATATCTTATAATAATAATATTAATAAAACTAAATTTATAAATTCAGTTTTACGATCGAAAAATAATACAGATCATATTTTATTTTAGCTACGTGTTTAGTTAATCACAAAACGGTTTACACTTTTTGCTCTACATTACTTACTGGCTACTGAAGTAATATTTAATTAAAATTAGCGAACCAACTACCATAGGTATATACACAAACTATTACAAATTTATCAACCATAGCTTTCATCAAATATTTAATTTCAAAGAAATTAAATGAAATCTACATCCATTGGAATAACAGACTAAAAAATACGATCACTTAATCTATGCCGAACGCGTTTAGACGACTAATAAATTAAAAAAGTTATTTTTAACCCTTGCATTACTCATTCGTATGCCATCTGTTTATTTTTTTTAATGTAAAAATTTTGGCAGCCGAAAAAAAAGCAATTAATAGATTTTGACGTTTGACTTGACACGTGGTTACCAAATGGAGGGAAGGGTCTACTGGTTTTGGGATCTGTGTTATTAAAAAAATCTTAACACTTACAAGTTACAATAATTATTAGAAATACTTTTGATGATGAATTTTGATGTATGTATGTGTCCGATTCTTATAATAAAATTTGTAGTATTTTTTTTAAACGCTGCATTCAGCCCACGTGATGGTAAGTGGTAATTGTTGCTCATAGACGACTCATAGTTCCTAGCATTGCTTCTGCAATGCCAGGGACTTTGCGAAGCCACCGCCTTCCGTGAAGGGAGTGGGGTAGGTGAAAAGAATAAGAGAGGTGAGCAAAAGAGAAAGGGGGGCAAGTAACATTACTTCTGAATCTCAGACACAGTTTATCAGATGACGATAAAATCATTTTAAAACTGAATAATAATCATAGCGATCTCTTTATAACACGTACTTGAAACTTATCATGAATCTCTTACGGAACCCAGATAGTTAAACAAAGAGGTCTTTTTTCTTCAGAGTGTGCCGTTCATTGTGCCCTTGTCAAAAGGGCACAGAGTAGGTATTGTTTCGTTGGTAAACTTCAAGCATTAGGGACGTTAAACTTCTCGTTATAATATGGAGGTCAATTGTTGTATCTACGTGTTTATTTTTAATTATGAAGTTTTGTTGTTTTACTAACAGAGGCGATTTTAAGATAGTGCTAAGTTTATACCTATTGTTAATTTTTCGCTAAACTTCAGGAGAATGCACTGGCTCGTGTAATACAGTTTTCAATTCATTTACGATTCAATTAATGTAAAATTAAGTTATCATTAAACATTATATAGATGAACGTTTGACTCTTCTTTCATTGCAATGAAAAGTCTATTACACAAGGTATATTTATATTACATACATCTTATTGATCCTGGAAATCATTATTCCGTCAGAGCAAGGCCTCTTACAAATCCATACTTATAATGCATGAACTGTAAAACAAACTAATTAATGTTTCTTTATTAACCTAATCACTAAATCAACGTTAGTCTGAATCAATTCGAAGTCATCTCACGAATCACTTGCAGAGCAGTCTGGAAGATGACATCAACATAATTACTCGAGTAAACACGGAGATGATGACTGACGACTCATTTACCACTGATTTATTAATTCAACCAATTTGTATAGGATTTATTTCTGTTTTAAACACAATTGGAGAACATTTCGTGGTAAACTGATTAAGGCAACTTTTTTTTCTCGTGCACCAGGTTAATTAACCAGGTCATGGAAATCGTCAAGTTAGGCACCAATATGTTTTCAAACTTTGCTGTCGCCTTATTCCGAATCCAAAATTTCATAGTTCTTTCTTCTTCTTTCTTTCTTTCTGAACTTTAAGGGTTGTGTTCAGTGTCTATTCTGCGTTACGACTACAAGAGGCTTTTGTCTTGCAAAAGACAAAAATGCACTGGTGCTTTACCTTTTTTATAAATTAATTAATCATTTGACAAAAATTGTTCTTTATTCAAAATAGCATAGAAGCAATAAACTCTATCGTTTAGGTATCTCTTAATCAAGCCTGCCACATATTTCAAACATCAATTCGTCCGGAACATAAAACTAAAAATGTGACAACTATCTCTGCACCATATGGAATGTCAAGAAGGCCTGACTATTAAACCGTTTGAAGTCTTTTGTTAGACAAAATTAACGACTTTTTACGATGACTACCGCGAGTAAAAAGAATCTCAACGAATAGACGAAAACATTAAAAAAGCTTTCAATTAAAAAGATAGTGACAATGCCAACATTGACTGTAAAAATGCTGGCTTTTGATATATGATAGTGTTGTTCCGATGTTTGAAATTTGAAAGTGACACTTGAAAAAGGCGCGAACAAATATAAACAAGGGCTTTTTTTCTAGACAAAGGTATCGGTATTCAGCCTCTTAACTTTATAAATGCTGTATTATTTACGTTTGCCGTTATTTATGTTCTTTAAAGATTAATTTATTCCTTAGGGCTTTGATGTAACTGTATCTTTAATATAAATAGATCGAGCTATTGTTTTATCGTTGGTATAAACTAATCGCAAAATAAAATAAACAAACTATGATTACGAGGAACACACGTTAAAAATATACAAATAGTTTGATAATTTGGCTTCAAGATAAAAATAAGTAGGTTAGGATATGTAAGTATATACATCGGTGATATCAGGCAGTTTTCTCTAACTAAGAACACTCCAAACTTTTGTTCAGCAGTGAAATCTTTTCTGATCCTTTTTTAAAAGTCTGAACGCTATGTCGTTCATCTGGTGTCCCCTAAACAATAGATTATTTATTGTGTTTGCCAGACGGCGTTGAAATTGTTTAAAATATTTAACAAGCTTCTTGACGTTGTTGCTCTCGTTAGAATTAGGTAAGTACTAATTAATCATCTTTTACGAAAAGTTTTGCACACATATCAAAGATCTCCATCATTATAATATTCGCTACGCAAATATAATTTTTCACTGCTTCCATATACCTACGAACAATTTAAATACTCATATCGCGCTCAATTAACATGGTAACTAATTTAACACATTGCAATTAATATGAATATTAAGAAGAACATACGATGCGTACATACAATTAAACCATTAAATACAGCTCTTAATTATAATAAGGAAGGACTATCGGCAGATAGCAGCAATGTTAAAATACACGACCCCCTATGGTTGTCTACAGGTTATAGGCAAACATTTTTGTTTTTAAACATCGGTCCCGCCAAATGAATATTACAAGACAATTAATCATAGACGTAATTTGATTTAAATATGCAAATATTCATATATAGAAATGAAACAGGTGTTATGCTAAAATACTATATTATCATATATTTGACTATAATATGGGTGTTTAAAATTAAAAGCACAAATTGTAAATGTTTGTAGGGTGTGGCCACGTACCACAGATTATGCTTTGTTTTATGATTTGTTAATAAATCGTTGCCATTAACATTTTATAAGTTGTATAGATATTATTTATGACATCGTTAGATAAAAAAGTGTGCCGTAGAGCTTTTCTATGCAACATTATTTTCTACGATTTATGGTACCTATTATTAGTTCTTATTTAATATAATAATTTATTTTATGAAGACTTTATAGGTAATAAGTAGTATACCACTAAGGATTTCAGTAAGTTGATCTATTTTGAATTGCAAAATAATTCTGAATTGCTCTACATTTTTACGTACTTAATGTTTATTATTGCCTGGCCTAGATTAATTATTTCTGCTTAATTTTTGCTCGTTAGATTACAGTAAATATTTTAATTAAAATGTTTGCTCGTGAACGTTTTTATCTGCCTTTTTGATGACAACATAATCTAATTTTATAAATATTTAATTATTATAATGATATGTTAATGATTTAATTATTCATTTTTTAATAAGTTGAACACAACTATTTCAAATGTTTGAAATTTATTGCATACGTAAAGATTATAAACTGTATACAATTTACTAAAACTTGTTGTACATTTTACCGTGAAAAATAAAATAGAAAATAAAAATGGCGTCAGCTGTCACTGTGACAGCGCGGGAATTGATAAAATAATGGCGGATGGTTTAGTTGCGTTCAGAAACGTTGATAAGAGAGTTAATTAATCGGAACACGTGTAAACATTTTGTTTGATAAATTTGTCCCCAGAGAGATAGGGGCCCTAAATTGAGGCATGTGTTATACGATTCTGGTGATTTGTTTTAATGATAGCAATTTAGTATAAACAGCGTGTGATTTCGTGTGTATAACATGATTTTAATTGGGGCAATATGTTAAATGTTATTTATTTCTCCTGTTATCATTATTTTTATATTACCATGCAATGATTAGTTAATTCATATGGAATAAATGTTTGAATTAAAAGGATTAAATTTGCTCTGATTTAAAGTTTATATTTTTTTGTCCTGGTAAAATTAATATTTTAATGCTTGAACTGCATAGATAATTCAACTGCTTGGTATCCACTATTCGTAAACCTCGGCAACTTCAAAATTAACTGTATACCAAAGGCCTACTCCTTCTACTAAAACCATATAAATAGAGAGTAAAGCTACGTACCGCCCCTAGGCCATTACTTTAGGTAGCTCTTACCGTAACTGCTAATAATTATTGCTCCGTAGCAAGAATACAACACTCCTACCTAAAAATAACTAAAGATACCTTCTAATATCAAGGTTCGATTCCCGCTCAGTGCAAATATTTGTGTGCATGAACATGTATATTTGCATTGGTCTGGGTGTTTCTGTATAATATGTATGTATTTACAAAAAAAAAGTATTTATGTATGTATATCCGCATGCTAGAACCCATAACACAAGCTTATAATATATGCTTACTTTAGGTATAGATGGCGTTGTGTCTAGTTGTTAAAATATTATTATTATTGAATTATTATTATTATTATTAATATACGATCAAGGCATTCTGATCTTGTTTTTCATGCCTTAAATAATTTTAGAAGTTTTGTTAGAGGAAACGTATATAGAATCAAAATCGAAACGTATCCTAAGTTAGTCATCAAAGTTAATCGTTTTCCGATTCATTAGTATCAGATTAAGACATAACAACAGTTATTTATAAAAGTGCGACCCGCAGTCAAGTAGCGGAAGGCACTTTACGGTTCTTTTACCCTTTGTTGTGATAACCATCAGCTATTTTGTTAGACCAGCTTAAAAAGCTGTTATTTCGTAAACAACTCCGTTTTAATTGTGCACTTTAAGCTTTAATTGACGTAAACAAACCAACGGCGGAGCGAGACTTTTTTATTTACATTTCAAGTACCGTAGCCATTGTTTAGCAATTTATGACCTTGTTTTTTTTTGCAGTTTGTCAGGCGAAGTCAACACAAGCCCGTGCGAATCAGAATCAACTTCGAATTCCCCGCCGTCTTTGCTGCAAGATGCAACGTTGCCAGCTCTCCTAGTGTCTGGAGCGTCAACACTGTTCCAGAACACGACGACGACCGCGAACACAACCCTGAGTTTGTCAGCTGTTGATAGTTTATGTCTCCCTGGTACTTCTGAGGTGGATAGTTGTAGTTTGGCGAACGGATGTTCGACGGGTACTTCACTAGGAGGCTTGGCACTGCCGTTGACGTCAACTGGAGGGTTGTGTTCGACCTCCTCGTCGGCTGCGGTCGCCTGGTTGATGAATGAGGATAGTGCGGGTATGTGAATGTACTAAATAAGCTTTTCTATATCATATTTACTTTTATTCATAATTCAGACTGAAAGCACTTAGTGAAACTAAAGTTAATGGAGACACCATCCTTATTAAAATAGCAGCATGGTGATAGCTAACATTGTGACACCCTAATGAAACGCTTTTTATGCCCGCTTTAAAAACCTAAATTCAAATTAAAAAGTCAATAGATGTGTGCTGGTAAAATATATGGAGTGCTTACCAAACCGTTTATTTTCAGATTCTTCATGAAATACATCGAGTAAGCAAATATCCTATGTTTGTATTGTTTGTTAGGTGGTGGTGTGAAGAGTGAGGTCCGTAGCCCGGGCCTGTGCGAGGCGGACGTGGCGCTGTACGGCGAAACGCTGCCGTACGACCAGTCCGCGCTGCCCTACCAGTATTATAATAGGTGAGAGAACCTCTTGCAGAAATGAAAAACGAGCAGCGTCCAATATACACTGTCTCTTTTCATCTGACACGCCAGGCAAAGATAACTACCCCAATTAAGCTTGGGAACGGCCTATGTCTTAGAATTGAATGATTTTAGCCCTGAAATGTACCCTGCTCTATCTACACTGACGAGCACTTCACAATAACGTGATCTTTATCTATTACTCGCCTTGCTAATGAAAAATACCATAACTGTATACTATATAATATATCGCGTTCCTTCTTTTGTTAGATTAGTGTATAACAAACTTGATTAGTCAGCACGTAATTTCTCTAATACATAACGACACAGCTACGTCAAACTGAAATACTTTAGCCGTTCGTTGAACTTAGGAAACTCTACAACTACCGACAAAAAGTATTAATTTATGAACCTTGCTTTCATAAGCTTAGGTATGTTACATCGGGCGGATTGGGGCGCAATCCTTAATATTGTTGTAGATTTACTAATTATATTATATATTTGCCAAGTTTTAAAGCGTATATTATAAAAACAAACAGCGAAATTCAAATCTTTACAATATGTTTTTTTGACACCTCTGCAACGCATCGCTAGTTTATGCAAATGTATATCCTTACCTGACTAGAATACATACTGTAGTCTATCTAAACCAGGAGGTTTAGATTATCCAGGCTCATTCGTCTTGTAGGAAACGAAATAAATAATTATGTTAAGATTATGACAGTTTCTCAAAAAATGTGCGGTTGCGTGTTTTGACAGCGTATATAATTAGTTCTCATAGTAAATACTAGAAGCGGTGTTCATTTCTCTTTTATTTTTCCCATTTGCAGTCTAAAGACATCTACGCAGGACATACATATCTCAAAGGGAGGTGTTTGGCATAGTGCCCACGGAAAGAAACGGCGCTTCCATATTATTCTAGACCGGACTGTATTTTTTGTAGCAAATTGCATACGACACAAACGATTTCTCTAATTCCTATTTCATGTTAACAGACTTTGATCGAATTCTCTCATCTTAGAACATGTCTCATACGTAAGTTTTATTCTATAATAATTGCTGAGACAAATGCAGGTTACTTTAGCCTTTACCTCTGAGATAGAACGACTTTAACGTCCGCTATCTCGCGTTATCCGTAGCTTTTAATAGAGAATATTTCAAATATGTCTACCGTTTCATTTCATCTTATCTTATAGTTGTATCTTGGTAACATACTACATTTCATACGAAAGCTTTATATGACTCTTATTATAAAAGGCTTAAAGTTGAAATTAAACATAAATAATCACACTAACTATGCCAGAATTCTTTTATTTACAATAGTTATAGTGTTTTAAATTATAATGACGTTTACTACTTTGGTAATGGCGTTAAAGGCTGTGTTTAATTTTAATGAACGATTTCTAGCCGGTTATACTCGTATATCTATGTATTATTTTTAACTGTAGATGTTATAAAGATTTGTTAACTAGTGTAGATCCAAATATTTATTTAATTAAGTAAACTAGTAATCATACAAAAAGTATATAGGTACACTGGCTTTCCGCAGCGGGATTTCACCCGCGTCTTTGCTTACTACTTTGCTCCCGTCGCCAGTAGCGTGATGTTACATAGCCAATAATCTTCCTCAACAATTGGGCTCTCATACACAAAAAGATTTTTCAAATCTGACTGGTAGTTCCAGAGATTAGCGCGTTCAAACAAACAAATAAACTCTTCCGCTTTACAACATCTTATAGATTTTCTGTATAAGTAATCAATGTACAACGAGATAAGAACGAATGTCAAATGAAAAGTGGGACAAACAAAAGAAAATAGCTTCCTTTTTGTATCACTGATGGTGGGAGTCGACAAAACAACCCAACTTGATGGTAAGTGGTAACAGCTATCGCTCACGACGACTTAGAGTCAGGCATTGCTCTTGCTAATGCTAGGGACTCTGCAAAGCCGCTGCCTAACGTGAAGGGAGTTGGGGTGGGTGAAGGTATAGAGGAAGCTGAGGAAAAAGGAAATGGGAGACACTAGGAAAATTAATGATGATAATAAATAATTATCGTCACTAACCATTAGCCAAAGGATGTGTACTGCTAAACATTTTTTTCTTCAAAAAAGTCCATCATAATCACACTACGCATAGCGAGAGGGTTGATGCCAATATCGTAGATACCTATCTTTTATTTACTGCAGATTTTGTTTACAATAAGGTTGTGAAATGTGTGAATGTGTCGGAGTCCTAAACGCAAGTCTTGGTTGCGGAACATCCGTAAATGAACGGGGATTTCAAGCACCGCCAAGCTATTTGGCATTGCAAGGAACAGGAACAAATAATCAGAGCTGAATGCCAACCTCCACTTGTTGGAGAGGCACCTTAGGGAGAAGAAGAATGTGAAATGAACTACCCAGTTAGGTATAAGAGACTACAACACGGAGTTGTTTAAGGTTAAAAGGTTTTTACAGAGAAGGCAACGCGCAAATGCGCTGTCTGATGGCGCTACCTTAGTGGTTTAAAACAATTACAGCCTACTAAAAATAGAAATTTGTCAGTCACCATGCTTGGCAAGCAGGTTGGCGACGCAGTAAAGCATCTAATACTTACTTACCCAAGATATCGAATATCGTTCCCTTAATCGCCTATTGCGACACCCAGGAATTGAGATATGGCGGTTCCATATTCACACCCGTAAACTACACTCCCAGTACTAAATAATGACCAATGATTATGTTCACAGCATGCAGCAGTATGGTAGTGGCAGCGCGGCTTCGTCGTACGTCAGCTCGACGTTGTACAACCAGCCGTATGGAGCGTACCCACCGCCGCACAACACTAACAATAGGTAATAACCCGGCTTACCTTAGATATAACTGACTTACGGTAAAGGAAAACATCGTGAGGGAACCTAGTTTTAAAGAAATGTCTGTCATCGCCAATTCTTTTTGAGCAAGCGTGGCGATCAAAGCTCATGTATGTGAAGAGAAATTTCCTTGCATTGATAAAATAATGTATCCCATAAGTACTATTATTCTGTAAAATAAGCATACACTGCCAGGATTTCTTTTAGGGGAGTGCATCTGACTTGCCAGCATCTGCATTTCATTAAGTAAACTGTGCGTACTCAGTGTTCATAAAAATATATAGGATAATAAATTTATTGACAATGTTGGAACAAATTGCACAGCAATCCATAGACGCTTCAACTCAAAGACTAACTTTTTTTTTTAATCTTAATATTTTCAATGTAATTTTTCTCGACCGCGATCACATAATATCGTACGGTACCGTACTATCGAATAATGTGCTCACAAATGCAATGGTAGTATTGATAGGTTAAGTCATCCACAATAGGTTATACCCTACTGTGGGCTATGTCTTCAGGACTTGTAGGTATACCTGTCAATCTGTCATCCTTATCAGTTTAAGGCAGTCGAAGCGTGCTATCTTACCCAGTATTTGGCTAAATGTAATCAGTTTTTGATTGTAAAATACACATAACAAATAAAATTACCTACAAAATAGATACAATAACTAGTTAATACGAAAATAAAACAAATATTATAACTCCAACAATTTCTCGAAGAGGATTCTATTGTTGTAGGTCGTCATGTAAAGCGACGCCGACATACCTCAGCGCGTACGGCGTCAGTGGAGTGAGTGGTGTCCCGAGCACCGGCTTTGGGACGCAACCCTCGCCTTACTACTCATCGTACAATGGAGGACTGGCGCAATCATTTCCTACGGCACAACAAGTAAGTGACTAACTGCTTTTAGAAAGTAAAATGTCCTGCTCGAATTCTGCATTTAATGCACTCTATAAGTCTCAGGTGATATCTCAGTTCTTCAAACCATATTAGCTACTTTAAATCCATTTCTATCTTATAAAATCAGTGTCAGAAAAAAAGAAAGCAAGAAATGAACCCATTTTTAGTGATTTATAATTTAAATTATATCTCTATTAAAATTTAGGTATGTCATGAAACTGAAAACACAGAAGTTCATTGAATAACTTGATAAATAAGTAAGTGATGTTAACTACCTTTGAAAAAACATTTGTCCAACTGTGGAATGACACAATGTAATTAGATAAACTGATGGTCTGGAAGTCTGGAGACTGGGTCAGGTTAACGATTTCCATAGGTACTTATCTCAATTTAATAGCAAAATGACAGTCATCAATATTTAAATTAATTGCAATACCAGCCTAGTTTACCATACACAGGGTATTTTTATAATATGTTGTACTTTTCATAGGATTATAGCAGTTACGCCGCGGGCTATGCGGACCACAATGTGGCTCAGTATAGCGGCTACTACGCTACACCTAGTTATTCTCCCTACGTCAGCTCGCCTAGTAGCAGCGGCAGTGCTGGCCATACATCATATCATTTAGGAGGAGCTTTATCAGGTACGTAAATAAACTTCTAAAGAAAAAAACGTAGGCGAAAAGGAAAATAGCCTCTACAAAGGATACTACTGCTGCCATCTACATTGTAACTCGAAAATCAAAACCGCGTGACGTAATGATGTTGCCAGCCAACAATAATTACATGTATTAAAGTATGCACAAATCAAATAATTTTAATTTAGTACATTTATGTATGTTTTTAATAAATCCATTAATTATTTAACTAAAAATTTTTACGTTGTTTATATTGCGTTATTTACATAATTTAATCACTGTTCTGTCTATCTTTATCTGTGTCATTCTGAGATTCTAAAAATTTCCAAACGTCAACCAAAGCAATGTCAATTTTGACAAAAACCGAAAGTCGTAAATCTAATTTCATTACTTGTTGCCGAATGATAATGTTTACAAAATAGTGTTTTCTAAGCAAATGCCTTACTTTAAAAAACTACAGTGTACAAATTGATGTGTTCAATAAAATCCGCTATCGATAAGACTGATTTTCATTCCATATTATTTAGACAGTGTAGTGTTTTAAAATGAATAAAGAAAACGAGAGTTGTCACAATAATAAACGAAGAAAAGTAGATGATGAAGATGCCCCAGAAACTCGTTTGGATGACTCTGATTACTGGCCAGATAGTAGTGATGATGGTATGATATGCAGCAGGCATTATTGTTTTATTTTTACTTTTTAATTTGTAGAGTGAATAGGCAGAGTTAGTATTTCCATTGCCTTGACATTGAACAAATTGTTTACTGGCTGAGATGCCTGTTTTTTTTTCTACGCACTTTAAAGCATCATTTTATGCAAAATATTTGGTTTTACTAGAATATTGCTGCAGAATTCTGTGCCTAAGTTTTTATTATACAACTTAGAATCATTGTAATACAAAATTAAGCATACTTAATATAAAATAATCTCACAATATTGTACCTGTGTAACTTTCACCACAGCTTGTTACCCAAATATTTCTATTTTTCAATAATTAATCATCTATAGTCATCTATTGTTTTTATTTTAATTATTAATCTAATATTAGTTTTGCCAACCTTTACTAACTTTAACTAAGTGTGTCATAAAACCTACATATTACTATTATTCAGTGATGTAATGCGTGTAGCATTAGAATCACTACCACTATCACCGCCTTATGTTTTCTGAATGTTCCTTTTGGGTGGAGGTCTTAATTAAATTCTCTCCTTTCCTGGCTATGGTGCCCCACATAGTGGTGAGAAAAGCCTTCCCTATCCGTCTCTTCCACTTCTCCCCAATATCACTATTGAAAATCCTCTACTCCCTCATATCCTTGGAAACTACAGTTTCCTACCAGTTATGTTATCTACCATCACAGCCTATTTTCTTAATTTTGTTAAGATTTGTTGGTAACTGCAAAAACAATTATGTATTCCATACTAATTCTTGTAACTTATCTGTGACACTACAGGGCAAAGACTGATTCTTTGAATTACAAAATCATTTTCCCCAGAAAAGGTAGATATTTAAAAAATGTTTGTTTGTTTCAGTCACCGTTTACAAACTATGTTATGTAATTGTGTCCTTAGTATTTGTTATTATCCATACTTCCATTTGATTTTGAACTGTCCACACAGCTCAGTGTGTTGTTTTTTAGTGTTTAATTTTTTGAACTGTGATTTAAATAGTGATTAGTGCTATCTCTATACATATCTAAATTCGGTCAGATTTGTAACTTCTTTTTTTATGTACTGTATTTGTGATGTACAGATAGACAGATGGATACCAATGTGCCTCAACTTTATTCTTTTAGTCCCTTGGGAAACTGCAATATTTATAATATATTGGCACATAACTTAAAGTTAACTGTAGGACCTTCATGTTTTCATGTCATGTTTTTTGAGAACAAATATCACATTTTATTAATTCAGTTTTGTATTAATAGTATTTAAAATGATTATATAAAAGTAGATTTGACTGATTAAATAATAATCAGTCAAATCTACTTTTATATAAGTTTGAAGTCTACAACTAAAGTAAAGTCCGATTGATGCTACTTGGAATCTTACTCCGGAGAAACTAACTTCAAAGTTGCCAAGTTGAAATAAATTGCGCACTCTCTTATTATGTACTTGAATAACTTAATATTACCTATAACGAGGTCAGTATATTAAGATGATCTTTTTCCCTCTAGAATCACCATCATCAATGTTGCCATCACTAAATGACACAAGTCCGCTGTCTCCTATCAAAACTGAAGTACATGCAGCCAGTCGAAGGTGTCGAGAGAACTCTGGGTAAGAATGTCATCAATAATATAATAACAATTTTAAGCAGTGGAACCTATAATAGATTGAAGAGTAATGTTTATGATCCTTTTACTGTATAGGTACCTTCACAAGCAAATTGTAGGCCAAATTAAATTGGTCATAAGCAAAGCATAAGCCAAGTTCAATTTATTTAAACCTAATCATATCATTTTTATTATCTGTTTCATTTCCACAATCTATATTAAGTACTTCTCTGTGTGTTGTCTTTAGTTATTACTTAACTCCCGTGAGTTGCAGCATGAAATTAAACAACCTATAACCTTCTTCAAGAATCTACCTATCGAATACAAAAAGTACATTCCAAATATGCCAGCAGTTTCAGACATATTAGGTCATACAAACAACCAAATTCTTCACCTATATCAAAAAATATTTCCTCTAGTGAAAGCACAGCATCACGTTCCCGTGGTCGAGGCAGACGCAACACATCCTCGTCACCAGCACAACATGTTCCTGAACCGGCCACAGACAGAGTGTTTATATGGGATCTGGATGAAACCATCATTATATTCCACTCGTTACTCACTGGGACATACGCTACTAAGTACAATAAGGTAACTATTCTTATAGTAATTACTAGCTGTCTGCAGCGCTATTTCACCAGCGTCTTTGGTTACTGCTCTGCTTACATCGACAGTAGTGTGATGTTTTATGGCTTATAACTCAAAATCCTCAAGATTTGGGCTATCATACGCAAAAATAATTATTTATAAGCGCGTTCAAACAAACCTATTATACTACGCTTTATATAAAAGTATAGATTATTTATATTGGATTTTTATATTATTCTACCTGATGTGGGGTTATGTGCAGCTGATGCGGTCAGTAAAGGGATGCGTGACCTGAACGATCGAAGTTTACTAAAAATAGAAGCAGAGATCTCTTTTTGGTCAGCAAAATACAAAAATAATGACAGTTTAGGGACAAAGACTTAATTAGTAAGTACTAAGTGGTCGAAATTCGAATATAATTAGTATTTTTTTATATGCATAATTAAAAAATATTAGCATTATGCACTCCTTCTCTATATAAACTATAAGTGTGCAAAATTTCATACTCCTCATGCCGTGCAATTTTCGTAAAAAGGAGTACAAAGTTTTTGCTTCACATATTATTTTTTCAAATATATAGATTTAGAAACCTTGTAGTTACATAAATTATGGTTTTCATGTTTATGGTTTTGTTTACAGGACACACAGCAGATAGTTCAATTGGGTTTTAGGATGGAGGAAATGATATTTAGCTTGGCAGACACGCATTTCTTCTTTAACGATGTTGAGGTAAGACACTTTTTTCCCTACTATATAAAATATTGATTTTTGATAGAATAATTGTGTATAGGGGTCGACATAAACGAAAACTGTGTTTGGGGGTCAATGAATTCTATAAATCGATCCCTATTAATATAAGAATGATTAGTGAATTAGTAGGAAGTTTTAAAGTAATTTAGCTATAGAACTAATTTAGCGAAAACAAACAGCAAGCGGCTTGCGTATGCTTTTTTAACAACTAAGTTGTATATAAAATACTTTAGTCTGTGGACTTGTGTCATTTAGTGATAGCAACATTGATGTAGGCGGTTCTAAAGGGAAAAAGATCATCTTAGATGAGTGTTTACGCGTAAGTAACTAATGCATACATTTATTTTACTATGAAAATAACGCAACTTAAGTTTCAAATGTATTATTTGCATATAAATAGAACTGTAAACGCAATGATATGTTACTTTTTATACAGCTTTCACCTAATTCTAGCCTAAAGACAGAACATATTTTTAAAATAGAAAACTACGAATTAAGACACTAAATTGCGACGATGCCGCTCATGACGCGTAAACGCTCTTAAGAATGTATGTAACAACCTAATAATATGTATGCGTCGTCAGGACTGTGACCAGGAGCACATAGACGCAGTAGCGGCCGACGACAACGGACAAGACCTGTCGTCGTACAACTTCGGCGCGGACGGGTTCCAGGCGGGCGCCGCCGCGCCGCAGGGACTGTGCGCGCCCGGCGTGCGCGGGGGCGTGGACTGGATGCGCAAGCTAGCCTTCCGGTACAGGAAGATCAAGGACACCTACAACAACTATAGGAATAGGTAAGGCTATAACATTTATTTATTTATTCAGAAAGTATTTACAATATCATTACAGATAAAAAACCCAATACGATACTATAAAAAGCTAAAATTAAAACTTATCCAAAACTATACATTTTTTGCAACTTTCCTGAATTTCGGCAAGGTTTTATGATTTCATCGGTCGATGCTAGCCATTGGTGTTAGAACCAAAGGTGGCATTGATCGAAAAATGACTAATTCTTTCCTTTTCCTTTCTGAAATTATCGCCAATAATACATCCCCTCAAATTGTCTTTCAATCAGTCAAGAGTCGCCCTCATGCAACGGAAATCTTGAGGGAAACTATGTCAAGCACTGCTAATGATGATATGATCCTCGCAAACTCCTCTTTGATTATTTTAAATTATGGACGCCATTTTGGATTTTACGAAACACTATTTAATTTAATACTTGCGCAACAATAATTCTAAAAATCTCAAGACGAAACTACGCACTTAAACTTTAAACGTAATTGCGCCTTTAAATTTGAATTGTTTTAATAACTAATAGTGTTTCTAGTCGCTCATAAAACTATAACAGCACAGATAACATTAAGCTTTGTCTGTATTACCTCCTCTAAAAGAAAATGACAGTTCCTACTTGTTGTCAAAGACATGTTTTCGAATCAGTAGCTTTAAAAATAATTTAAATCTTTCTTAAAATAGAACATTAACATTTTGATTTTTGATGTCTAAATTTAAGGCAAATAATTTACTTTTTTACAGCAATTTAAACGTCTAAACTGTATAATTACATATTTATATTATTTTCAGTGTGGGTGGCTTACTAGGTCCGGCTAAAAGAGAACAATGGCTACAATTACGAGCTGAATTGGAACAAGCTACAGACAACTGGCTGACACTAGCTTGCAAGTGTCTCAATATGATTAACTCTAGGTAAGTGTCTCAGTTCCACTCACAAGGTGCACTGACGACCTGATAGGGTGGTGGGCAACCGATGGGTGAGGCGACGTCCAGCTGAACGTCTTTTGACTGATATGATGAAGTACTTATGTTCATCCATTCTATAAAATTATAAATGCGAAAGAAACTTTGTCTGTCTGGTACGCTTTCTAGCCTAAACCAGTAAACCGATTTTGATGATATTTGCGATAGAGATAGATTAAACCTTGACACCAACTTAGGCTATCTTTTTTTGCGAAGAAATGGCGTAATGAGGTTAAAAATAGGATATGAAAGTTTGTATAAAGAATCTTCAATGTATAAACAGACATTTACGCGGCGGAGTATCTTTACACAAAATAGTGTTAATTAAAGTGAAACAGCTCATTTAAAATTCATGTCAAAAAGAAAATACATACATATTATTAAAAATTACATACAAAATAAGAAGCCAGATAGTCGGCGCTCTTGGCTAAATAATCGCTGACTAGTCGCCGACTACGATATTAGCCGAATTGTCGGCTTTACCGACTAGTTGCCGACTAATCGGCACATCTCTAGTGAATGTTTTCTACAACACTACAACTTCAGAATATGTGAATGTTCTTCTTTTGTTTTTATTTAAATTTCACGTATTTACATCAGAATTTATTATCATGAAAGTATTCTAAATATATTTTAATGTTGTGTTTCCAGAGAGAACTGTGTGAATGTGCTAGTGACGACAACGCAGCTGGTCCCAGCGCTGGCGAAAGTATTACTGTTTGGGCTTGGCGGCGTCTTTCCGATAGAAAACATATACTCTGCTACCAAAACTGGTAAGTAATAGAGCGAGCGTGGACTTACCTATCTTTTAGTATTTGTCCTGTCTTGTACTATTGGTCACAGATTAAAAATATTACTCAGCTTGTTACTTAAAGAGTAAAGTTGCCAACAAAAACTTCATCTAACATTTCGCTTAGAAATTAGGAGCAAGATGAAAAATATTTTTGTTAGATCATTTCAATTTTAACAAAATTTAGAAAACATTCGAAAAAAAAATACATAATATTAATCACCTTGGCAACATACTTAACTTTGTGTTAAATGTTAGCACCATGTAGAACAAATACACAAGAAACATTATACCCTCCTTGACTGTGTCAGTTAGACAAAATATCAAATATGAAATTTATGATTTTGATTTTAAGATTCATGATTGAGATAAAACACCGACATGTTTATAGATAACTTAAACCAAAATTCTTCTTTTCAGGCAAAGAAACCTGCTTTGAAAAAATAAAACAACGTTTCGGCGAAAGATGCACGTACGTAGTCATCGGGGACGGACAAGATGAAGAGGCGGCTGCTAAAGCGAAGAACTATCCTTTCTGGAGGATATCCAGCCACTCAGATATAGCTGCGTTGTACAACGCGTTGGACATGGGCTTCTTATGATCTGCTGCTACCCTGGTACTTGTTGAGCGAAGTAACTGTAGAAAGGGATAAAAATGTAGTTAGAGAGAGATAGATAAGGTTTCGGAGATATTATTTGAGGGCTAACAATGCAATTTTTCTTTTACACACAAAATAAATATTAACTTCAATTCAAACTACGAAAAACTATCCCTTTTGGAGGATATCCAGCCAATTTAACATAGCGGCATTGGATAACGCGTTAGACATGGGCTTCTTATGATCTGCTGCTACCCTGGTACTTGTTGAGCGAAGTAACTGTAGAAAGGGGTAAAAAATGTGGTTAGAAAGAGATAGATATGGGTTTGGAGATATTATTTGAAGGCTAATAATGCAATTTTTCTACACACAAAATAAATATTTATAATGTCAATAACTATAAACATTCAATCTACGAAGAACTATCCCTTCTGGAAGATATCCAGCCACTCAGACATTGTTGTGTTGTACAACGCGTTAGACATAGGCTTCTTATGATCTGCTGCTACCCTGGTACTTGTCGAGCGAAGTAACTGTATAATGAACAAAAAATGTAGTTAGTTAGAGAGAGATAGATAAGAAATTCGGAGATATTATTTGAGGGGCTAATAATGCAATTTTTTTCTACACCCAAACTAAATATAATTAATAATAATCCAATATAGACATTCAAGCTACAAATTATAATAGGCCGAGTTATATAAACACGCGTCCATAACAAAAGACACTGACAGGAATGCACTAGACATGAGCTTCTTAGGATCTGCTGTTACCCTGGTACTTGGCATGCAGTATTGCGTTCATAACTGTAGAAAGTCATTGTTTTATTCTATAAGTCGCACATGTTTTTGAGTTTATACATAGGCTCCTTAAAAGTACATTTTTCTTCAAAACGGAGCCGTCTATTTAAATATTAATTATTATTTTAGTTTAAAAGCTCAAAGTCAGCTCAAAAATCTATAAAACTAAAATAATTTTGTAAATATTTACTGAAAATAGTAGACGAATAGTTGTTTTTGTAAGTTCATTCCTATTGTATAAGTTTTATATATTCTATACAATGTACAGATTATATTTAGTGATGCATAGCAAATAAAACATTTTATTTTTCTTTTCTCGATGATTTTACAGACGACATTAAAAGCAATATTATTTATAGTTTGAACTTGCATGATTAGCTTATTAAAATAGTGACAGTTTACGACCACTTATTACCACATCACCGACTCAACTAAATCTGAAAAATAATCGTTGCAATAGGTACCTTTTCGCATCCTCTCTAGTCATTTTCAGGCTAACGCCAAGTTAGCATCCAAAAAGCTCAGTGTGCTCAATAGGGCGAAGCGGTACAGTGCGGGGCAAAGACTATTGCTTTACAAAGCTCAAGTTCGTCCCCACATGGAGTACTGCTGCCATCTTTAAGCGGGAGCACCCGGATACCAGCTTGGGCCCCTTGACGCGGTCCAAGGGCGTGCTGTAAGAGTTGTCAACAATCCCAGGCTAACAGACGGTATTGAATCACTAATCTTAAGGCGAGACGTTGCCTCCTTATGTGTATTCTATCGCCTGTACAATGGGCTGTGTTCTGAGGAATTGTTTAGGATGATGCCAACGGCCACTTTTTATCATCGCACCTCCCGCCATCGGATGGGAGTTTATCCTCAGACCTTAGAACCTCTTAGGTCCTATACAGTGAGGTTTCAGAGAAACTTTCTCCCTCGTACGATAAGGTTGTGGAATGAGCTCCCCGTCGAGGTTTTCCGGGGAGACTACAACATGGAGTTCTTCAAAAAAGGAGTTAAAAGGTTTTTAACAGGGTCGGCAACGCGCTAGTGATGCTCCTGGTGTTGCAAGCGTCCATAGGCTACGGTAACTGCTTACCATCAGGCGGGCCGTATGCTTGTTTGTCACTTTAGTCGTATAAAAAAAATCCTCATCATATTGTGTACATTTAAATCAATAACATATCGTTTGATTGCTTACATTATATTTCTGTAACATTATGGTCTCCTATTACCAACAAAATTTTATAATATTTTCTATTAGTGTATGTTGGTAAATAATTAAAAAAAAAGTCCAATCAGTTGAAGAACGTCCACTGCTGGACATAGGCCTTAAATTTTCGCCACTTAAACCGGTCGTTTGCCACCCTCATTTATCGGTTACCCGCCACCCCACCTGTCATCAGGTATACATTTCTACAGCAGGATAACAATGTAATATCACCGAAGCAGATATCGACTTCGGGACTAGCAGTCTTATACAGTTCTATTGTACCACTAAGCTACTTTAAAAATATATTTCTCAGATTTTGTTGTGCTCGAGTGTTACATAAAATATTATATTGATAATCGTGATCCTAAAACGTCTTCGCTTTTCTAAAACACATTCGAGGAACATAGATTGTTCCTGTTACTGTAAGCACAATTATTTTTATAATTTCTTTACAGACTCAATATTTTAAGCAATTAACGACGTCATCTTGTTTAATAACTTTACTTTTGTAATATTTACACTGGGCTATTTATAAAAAAGGCAATAGACAAAACTAAGAGCAGCTACATTGCTATTTTACTTTGATTGATAGAAGGGTATAGGTATTTACAAAATACCTACGTGAAGAGATCCTGAAGTTTAGTACATAAAGATATCTTTATTCTGTGATAAAATAATCTCAATAATGTCAGAACTTACAAACTTGAAAATTAATAAATATGATCCAATTTCGACTAGCAAAACATGTATTTATCTTTTTTGGCCACTGAGTTGACTAACGCTGCTATTACCTAATATTTAGTCGCCTCTTATGAAAAACACAGCAGGATATAGATTAAAAAGTAAAAAAAATAACAAATAAAGATATACAAGATGACGGCGTTTCGTTTATAAATGTGTTTGTATATCTATCCCAAAACTGTCCCTGTACTGCTGTACTCAAGACTATATTCATTTTACAAAACGTAGCAATATTATTAGCTATAATTAATTTAGACAAAATTGTAAATACAATGTTTAAATTAGATTAGATAAAGCTTATTAATCTAGTTCGAAAGTTATCATTATTCGATTTGTAAATAAAATTATATTATTTGACAATTGATTTGTTGTTTTATTAAAATCGATCTTTAGCCACCATGGTTACCCTGCGGTAACTTTGGTGAACCAAAATGAATGAAAAGAACGGGTTAACTACCAAGAAACTAAGGCTTCTGGGTATTAACCCTATGCAAGTTGGTAACCATGTCCAGCTGTTTGCCATTATGGCTATTAGGATGGTGTTCCACTCATTCCGACTGCTTACCATCAGTGAGAAAATTATTTTCGTTTCGCTTAGGAATAATAAACTAGCGTTCCGCAGCGCGGTTCCACCCGCTTCTTTGATTACTGCTCTGCTACCTTCGCTAGTAACGTGATGTTACATAGCCTATAACCTTCCTCAAGAACTAAGCTATCATACTCAAAAAGAATTTTCAAATCCGTCTAGTACATAGTTCGAGAAATTAGCACGTTTAAACAAACTGCCGCTTTATGTAATAGTTAGACTAGCATAAGCAAGCAAAGTTACATTTGATATAAATAAACATTCAAAGCATGTATAACAAAGTTCACAGCTATCTGTGAACTTTGTTATACATGCTTTGAATGTTTAGAAATTGAGGTAGTTACGACTATTCGTAACTACCTCAATTTCTAAACGCTTTACAGTTTAACATACTCTGTGTAATCTACTGTCAACTTTCAACCGCGGTTGCTAGGCAACAAAAACACAATCATTTCAAAGTACGTTGTATAAAAACAAACACTTCAAAGACGTAGAGTGCAAAATAAAAATAAAATCTAAGAATATAAGTGTAGTTAAATAATAAAATGAGATCAGTAAACACGGTGTTGTTTGATGTGTCCAAAAATGAGCAGTTCAAAATTACGGAGAACTACAAGTTGTTGCACAGAAAGTTGAAGACCACTTGGAAAGTTATGATGTGAGTATGTTGAAATATAGCATTACATTTTTATATTCAGATACTAGCGGCCCGCCCCGGCTTCGCACGGGTGGACATTTTTTAAACATTTTGGGACAAATTAAAATACTTTTGTTTGGGAATATAGAAAGTGTTCTTTTTTTCAGAATTTTTTTATAAAGTTTCTTTCCGTAAGAACCATCCTCGTTAGCGAGATCGGTTCAGCTGTTCTCGAGATTTGCGCTTAGCAACACATTCAGCGATTCATTTTTATATTATAGATACCGAGAACTAGTACCTACTTAGGTACATTTTACAACAAATATTTTCATCATCATATCATAACGGCCTATTATTGTCCCACTGCAGAGGAACGTCTCATACAGAGAAGGTATAAGTAAGCATTGATCGCCACGGCTGCTCCAGGCGGTTTGGTGATTTCAGAAGTCCAGGTTTCCTCACCATGTTTTCCTTCACCGTCAATAGTAATGTTCAGATAAACTTAGAAAGTACTTATAAGATTTGAAAAATCACTTTGGTACTTGCCCGGAACCCCCGACCTCGTGTGCATTCACCACTGGGCCATTACGACTTACTTACGTATTATAATTTTTTAAGTCTATTATTTTACCAGGCATTAATATATTTATCAGCTGCAGTTTATTGTAGCCTACTTGTTCTAGCTGCAGTCTAATTTCGAATGTTAAGCTTTCTCCTCTCTCTTAAGTACCTACCACGTTGTAAATTCTTAGTCAGTGTCATAACATTTTGCTCCAGACAGGTAGGCAGAGGCATATCACATCTACGTTTCAGTACCTGTGTTAGAGCCCACGTAATAAGTATATGCCTGTCACCACACAGGGTAGTCGTATCTACCTACGCACTGTTGTAAGTCACTGTGCAATGTGAAAAAACTGCTTGATTACCTTTCAACTAGCTTTTACGCAGCACGGTGTCATCCGCGTCTTTGGTTACTGCCCTGCTCTCGTCGCCAGTAGCGTGATGTTACATAGCCTATACCTAAGCTTTCTCAAGAGCTCGGCTATCAAACCCAAAAAGAATTATTAAAATCGGGCCTGTGGTTCCAGAGATTAGTGCGTTCAATCAAGCAAACTCTTCTGCTTTATATAATAGTATAAATATAAGGTGAAAATGCTAAGAACAATTAAAAAAAAATTGTCAAATTTCTAGAAATCGCGAGGAGATCTCACGCCACGTTCTGGAAGACATTCGTATCCTCGTGATAACTGGTCCTCAGAACGCTTTCACTGACGAGGAGCTGTCCTGTCTAAAGCACATGGTGGATCGAGGTGACTCTGTATTAGTGGCCATGTCTGACGGCGGCGAAGAACGCACTAATACTAATATCAACTTTTTTTTGGAGGAGTTTGGAATTGTAGTCAATAATGGTAAGTGGTACTTGAATGGTTTTGTTTAAATGTTATGTGGAGTTTCCAGCATGTCAAATATCGCAATGGCAATACCTCACGCAATTGCCGGTAGGAGCGATAATGCAGTATGGCTGAGACAAGTATTCGGCAGAGACAAAAGACTTTGATTGTAATGCCAAAAGCCTGCAAAATAAGTAGTTATTAGCAAAAACATGTTAGGAAGAGTATCTATCTATGAACCTATGTAAAGAAAGAAAAACATTAGGTATTTGTTCTCATAACAAATTAGTTTAAGTTAAGAAGATTATTAAAAGAAAAGGTAACAAATATTGAGAAACAAAAACACTTTAACTCAGCTTTGTGCCTTTATTTTTTTTTTTTTTTTTTTATATTATAGCCTACCAAAGTGACTCTATCGGCCCTCAAGTAGTTACAATAGAATGTGTGTAAGTATGGTTACATTTTCAGACTGTGTGGTCCGCGCCAAGTACCACAAGTTCTACCACCCTAAGGAGTGCCACATATCCAACGGTATACTGAACCGAGCCATCACCAAGTATCTCATGAAGATGCCCAACTACTGCAGTGAGTCCGATGACTTTCTGTAAGTTTTTTAGAAGCTATTTTCGTAAAGGTAGCGCGGCGGACAACCGAAAGATGAGAAGAAAGGAACGACCAATGTTAAAATGCTTCGAGAGGCCTATGTCTAGCAGTGCACGTCTTTTAGCTTAAATGATGATGTGATGACTATAATGGTTTTCAAAAAGTGCTATTAAATTAAAGTTAGGCACTTGTCTTAGCGCCGGCGAGTAAACGAGTAACTATCGGCTATTTTATCGTTCAAGAAACGTACAATAGACGTATAAATATATAACATTCCGTGTACGTGGCTGTGCACACTGCTGTTGCCGACGAAGACTTGTTTCCCTAGTTTGTTACTGAGCGACAAGAGCTATCAATGATGAGGACACAGTGTGGCTTTAAAAGTAATAAGTACCTATTGAGCGAGTGGTACTTATAGCCCAGCGACCAAACTATCTTATCCGAACTACACTCTCGTTGCTCGCCAACTCGTTTCTAGTTGATAGTTTTACTTGTTACTCGTTCATCGTGAGACAACTGCCTTAAGTAGATACTTACTTATATAGAAAAAAGGTAGGTAGAAGTACTAAAGCAAACCAATCAGAGAAAATAGTGTTAAACCACTTTATGTTGCACTAAATTCGAAAAAGTTATACATTGTCTCTTACATCTAGTGAGGATCCAGCGACACCCAATTTCGTATACCCGTACGGAGCGACGCTGACCGTGAAAAAACCAGCAGCCGCAGTACTGTCCAGCAGTGATATCTGCTACCCCGTTAAAAGACCTGTCGCCGCCATGTATACCTCGGAGAAGAGTGGAGGTAAGTAAAGGGTTGCCATTTCTAAAATTTGGCAACCAGGACAAGACGTGTGAAAACTCCGTGTTTTAGAGCCCAGAACCCGTACATGTCAACAGGTTTTTTTTAAACATAAAGTCTGTTTGTCGGTTGATCGCGGCGTACGGCGTGCACAGTGCATGTATCACGGGCGGTCCAAGACTTTAAATTTTTAAACCCGAACTACAAATGAAGCCCCGCCCAGACGCTCCCTGGATGCCCTCTAAACTAGGACAAAACCGGGGCAACCCGGACGAATGGCAGCCCCTTTAGGTGTCCCTGAAAATCCGCATAAGAAACAAAGTAGCTGATGTAGTTCGTAAAATTGCCTGAAGGGGTTATGGACAGGCAACATAGCTTTCAGACCTGGTAGTCGTTGGATCAGAGAAAGTTCTGGAGTAATGACCACGAACCAGAAAACGTAGTGTGGGCAGGCACCACACAATTTATGATTAAATATTGTGTATGATTAATGTGGACGGATCTGGAGGCCTATCACCACCTCTTAGAGCAGTATTATTTTTATTTTACTTTGTGTTTTGTCTTTTTCTTTTGTACCATTAAAACAAGGATAGAGACAAAGTATAAGACTATAATAAGATTGGTATAAGAGGTTGTTGTAGGGCCTCTGATAAAGATGGTTGGGAATCTATGGACCGGTTAAAGTAGACATGCTTTAGGTCTATGTGAAACAGCCTCTCGGCTAAAATGATAGAGCTGTTATTGTTGCAGCGATACAAATACGAATTCGCATGTGTTTCTACTATTTTTGTTTGTAGCTAAAACTTTCAATCAGGTTGTTTTTCACGACCCGATTGAATGTTTTAGCTAGAATCAATACATGCAATATCTCACAAAGCCACCATAGTGGAAACTACTAAAGAATAGGTACGAACGGTACAAAATTAAGTGAATATTCATGTTCTTTTTTCCTTCTAGGCAAGTTATTCGTAATAGGCTCAGGACTTTTCTTCGCGGACCAGTACCTTGAGTGCGAGTGCAACGATCCTATCAGAGAGATGGTGTTTAACTACCTCGGCGGGGTCATCGACTTGCATCTCAATCATGTCGATGTTGAAGATCCTGACGTATGTACAATTAATAATAATAAAGAGCAATTTTAACCGACTTCAAATAAGAGGAGTTTCTCGATTCTGGTCGTATGTTTTATTTATTGACAATTTTTTTGAGATGATGTTATAGTAACAGCATTATACGAGTGTTTTTTAAGTATAAGCGCTCTGTCGTCTTTTCCCTAAGTTGTATATTGGGTTTTTATTGAAAATTGTCTTCATTAGCTCTAAGCCTGGAATTTTGGATAGTGACAACTGTATCAATACAAGTTGCTCTATAAGAATGACTAAAACGCTACATTTGTTAGTGGTTTTGGAAGATCAGCGCTTACGTCATACTACTGGCGTACTGTTGTTAATGCATATTTAAATTATTTTATTTTATAAGATCTAATAAAATTCATTTACAAAGAAAATATATTTTTCCATTATTTTCTTTCTATGAATCTCGTGTCCTCAGATCAACGAATACCGCACTCTAGGTGACATGATGTGGCTCAGCACGTTGCCATTACCCGAGCCGGCGACCGCACCACCGCCTAGACTGGCACCTCTACATCCACACGCACTCTTTACGTGGAGACTGTTCTCTTTGAACCTAGCTCAACGTGAGTACTACCAGTAATTGCATGGATTGTCAAAGAATATCGCACTCTAGGTGATATGATGTAGCTCAGCACATTGCCTCTAGCCGGACCGGCGACAGCGCTACCGCTTAGCACTCTTTACGTGGAGACTGTTCTCGTTTAAATACTTCTCTTAGTAATAATAATAATAATATTTCAACAACTACACACAACGCCATCTAGACCCAATGTAAGCATACTATATGCTTCTGTTATGGGTTCTAGAATGCGGATACACATACTTAAATACTTTTTTTTTGTAAATACATACATATTATAAATAGAAACACCTAGCCCAATGCAAATAGACATGTTCATGCACACAAATATTTGCACTGAGCGGGAATCGAACCTGCGACCTCTGCGTGGCAGTTCATACACAGTACCACTGAACCACGGAGGCAGTCAAGTAATTAAATAAATTATCAATTTTATTACATAGTTCCTCCTGCGCAATTATTCCATCGAACAAAATGACATGGCCAACAAAAATGCAGTTTGTCGCTTGAAAGGTCATAAAGGCTTACATTATTCATATGCCTACCTTTATCTACTTATCTAGTTCATAAAGTTTAGCTATAGTTATTTTAAGAAACATGGGCTTGTAACTATTTTAACCCATTCACTCTCCAATAAGAGACACAATAGAAATTCAATTGTTATGAATCATAATATAATATGATACATGGGACAGGGCACCTGTTAAACTTAAGTTTATATTTTGTCATTGTAACAGGTATCACAAACACGCACTTTTAAATAAGCCTCTCAAGTAATTAAAACGATAGAGACAGTAAAAAGAAGCACATTTAAACAGGCGTTAGGAAATTCAAACGCTAAGTATTTTTCAGTGCCAGAAGTACTAGGACTGTATGGGGCGTTAGGAGTTAAACACGAACCACTGCGACTGATCGCGCCACAGTTCGAGACTCCGTTCCCGCCTTTACAGTTGGCAGTAAGTGCTGCATAACCATAAGTTAATATCCTTATTAATTGTTTTTAACAGCTAAAATTAACAAAATACACCCTACTATTTTAAGTAACATGTTTTATAAGCAAGATGCATAATATTTAAACAATCATCTCACCACCAAATAAAATCTGTATGTGATTTCAGCATCGCGCTTTTTCTAGCCGTCTCATTACTTACTTAAGTAACACAGTACTACTTAACAAATTATGCTACTCGTAGGTAATCTATATCGAGGTTCGAATTTCTCTACTATTTCACTCTAAAAAGATCTACTTTCCTATTTTTTTTTTTCAAATTCGATATTATAGGTACATTGGGGTAGTTACTTTACATTTGTCATAAAAAACTCAACTACTTAAAAAATTACAAAGAGCTAAGACTCGTATATTCGTCTGTCACAGGTATTTCCTCCTACATTCAGAGAGCCTCCTCCTCCGCCGCTAGAACTCTTCGACCTGGACGAGGCATTCAGCTCTGAAAAGTCGCAACTCGCACGACTGGCTAACAAATGCCTACAACCCGCCTCATCTAAACTAGGACAAGGTGAAATGACTTTCATGTCGTTGGACATACGACTTTTTACTTTGAATAATTCTTGAATTTTATTGTAGGCCATGCGCATAAAATGTTTTGTGTGCGAACGATATAGCAATAAATGCTGCGGTGCTATATACGTCTCTACAGTCATGAACGGCGATGCGAGCAACTGTGAACCCACTAGTGCTGCAACAATCACCTGCAACAGATGCTGTGGCCAATGAGCGCACCAAGTTTTAAATTTTAATTGCTTAAGAACAATCAAAGCATTTTCATGCCGGATGATTTTTTATTGCAATCATAATCAAATTAAATTTTGTAAAAATCTGCGACATAAAGTTAAGACTATATAGTATAGACGTATTATTAAAATAGTTATTATTAAACTAACTAGTATTATTAGTATACTAGTAACTATAGTAGTACCTAATATATTTTGCTTTTTGTTCTAACTGATGCGTTTCGAGGAATACTTTTAGTGCGCTTCTAGGAATATCCTAAATTTTGTTTGTGCAGGCGACGGTCGTCAACTCGAAAACGAGTTGGAGTACTTTGTCCGCGAGTGTGGCAGAGTAGTGCGTCTATCGAAGGCACTGCCACCGGACGACGGGCCGGCGGGCAAGAACATTCTGCACCAGCTCGCCGTACAACTAGCCACCTACAAGAAAATAGCGCCCAAGGACTAACTAAAAAATAAACTACTGTCAAATATATTTCTTGTTTTATTTCGTAAATATTGTTACATCGTCTTAAAACTAAAGGTATATAAATATCTCATTATAATGTAAAACAACTATTCGATAACACTGAAAACAATCGAAAAATTTATCGCACAATAAAACAAACTCATCTAAAAATACATGAAAAATGAAAGTAAAATTTAAATTAAATTATTTTACTTAACGTCTAGAACGACAGCGATGAAGTTGCTGTTGGCAATATTATTATTTTATATTAACTACGTCATATGTAACAGCGATACTCGTAAGTATGCCGTCAAGAGCTACCCGAAGAAAGTGAAGCCTTTCGGCGCCGGAAAAATATTGATTAATTCTGGGAAGTATGTGATCAACCCCGAGGGACGAAACAATACTTATGTAACGGTATCGCCCACAAACACATTTAATGACTTCTACACCGTATTCCAAATTGTTGGCAATTCTAAGATAGTTCATGGCGTACCTGACAGTCCGTACTTCCCAGTTGACCAGACTATAGAGCAAAAACCGAGAGTAAAAAAAGTCTTACCGCATTACGTTTGGTCGCGACACAAAAGATCTGCGGATGACCCAAAGAAAGAAGTAACGCTAGATCCCGTGACTATCAGTGACGATAAGAAAGAAAAATTAACTACAACGCCACAACCCAGTTCAACAACAGAAAAACCTACAATTGTAAATGAAACACCAAAATTTAGGTCTAGTAATAAAACCGAGGATAAAACCGGTGCGAAAAAAGAATTAATAAAAGTAACTAAAGGACATGTTAATCACACAACATCCAAAGCTCAGACTAAAAATGATAAAAAAGATGATAAAATTGATGCCATGGTAGCATTGAGTATTAAAGTCAGTAAACCAAACAATAAGGGGACGAAACAATCTAATAAAACAAATGAGACTCGATCTAAAACGAAATCCAAAAGTAAAAACGCAGGGAGGAACGGTACTGTCACGAAGAAACCTAAACATAAACAATCAGTGAAGAGGCAAGGCAGACCAAAGTCTAAAACTAAGCAGAGCAAGAAAAATGCTGCATCAAGACAGCCGAAGAGGAATCAATCTAATACGACAAAAGCCAAACACGCCAAGAAAGACAAAGCACCAAAGAAGCAGCCAGAAAGGAAAGGGAACTCAACAAATGTTAAAATCTCAAAAGGTAAACAGCCCAATAATGATAAGAAAGTTAAGAAAGTTTGAATAAAGTGTTGAATGTATAATTATTTTTCCTTTGACTCCTTTCCCATTGTCCTAGAGACGAGGAGGCTGACGTCGGCGCGAGAGGCGTTAATCGAAGACTATCCTTATGTGGTGTCGATACAGAAAAATGACATGCATTGGTGCTCCGGCGCTCTGCTCAACCCTCGCCTCGTCATTACCACGGCCAACTGCCTTTGGAAGTGAGTACTACGCTCATGTGCAATTAGGTATTATAGATAGAACAAGGTATAATAAGAATAAGCTATTGGTTGTCAATAATTTATTTCAACATGATTTTGATTCTTCAACAGTAAATGGTTTCGCTGGCAGCTTTGCTATACTTCTTTCGGCTTCTGCAATATAAATTCTACCCCATCTCCATACAAATTTTATAATAATTGTATTTATCAAATTAACTGCTCATGGTAAGCAGTCAGTAGACTCGCAAGAGTGATAGAGTGGTGTAGCCTCCGCCTACGGTGCGGTGATTTGTTTGCTTTATTTTTATTACATTCAAAGAAAACGCGAAATAGTGACATTTCTACAATTATTCGATAATAGTCTTAAACATGAAAGAACTTTAGACAATTTTTGTTGAAATGATTTTGTGTTAAATTGTATTTGTTATTTATTTTCCCAGCGATTTTATCTAGGTAATGTTATGTCACAGCTAATGTGTAAATTTAATACGTTTCGGCACATTTTGGCTTAGCAGTACCTATCTTGTGGTATGCTATAGAGCGGTGATTAAATAAAAATCATCCATACGTTTCTTACCACCTTACTTACTCTCATCGTACTACTTGACTAGCAATTTGTTCAGACCTTAAATAATTTACAATCAATCGGCTTGTATTTATGGGCCCTGCAGGGCAGCAGGCCGCCAGGCGCTATAACATCGGACGGTCTTTTTATTGAAATGAAAGAATACTATGGTATATTATAGAGTGGTGGGTGTATACATTGTCATAGTAATAAAATATAACGCGTATAAAAACTAATTAAAACAAAAAATACATAAAACAAAATACGAAGTAAAAATTTAAAATGACAAGTACTAAACGTTTTATATTTAAATATATAAATAGTTTTTTATGTTTCCATGCTGGATTCATCATAAATTGATTGGATCGAACGAAATAGTCCTCTCATTAGAATATCAACATAAATAGTATTAGTTTTCCTATTCTCTAGGTAAGCAAAAGCGCCGAAAGCCCTGTTATCCACTCGGTCCTCTTTTTTGTTTCGTCTCTCATTTCGTTCTCTTAACATTGTCAGCAACGGCTTGATGTTTTCTTAGGATTTTTTCTATAATGATTAGAAGATTTCCAGGCTACGATTACCACTTACCATCGTGATCCAAATGCCTGCTTGCCTTCGAAGTTGTATAAAAACCTAAATAATATGACTATTAGTCTAGAGACGAAGATAAAAACTTATTTTTTATATGAGTTTTTATAAAATAGTATCCTATTCTAATCCTACGGTTGTTACGAACAGAGTGTTCGTTTACAACTTAAAATTCAATTAGTGTTGAAACGCATCATTACTTAATAATTATTAAATAAGTACTTACTTCGTTTAATTAATTTTAAGCATTCTAGCGTTTGATGAATCGATGTACCTACCTACTGTGATATCGTTTCATTCTTCAATATTTTTTTGCTAATAAATATAAATTTTGTTACATGGAAACTTACATTACATTGCTGGCGAAATGAATGTATTATAGGTATATACTTCATAAGCCTACCCTTTTGTAGAAAGAAGGTGTGCCGGACGGGCGGTAATCGAACCCAACACGAATGTGTTGTGTAGATCTATGAACGACCCGCTGTCGTCCTACACCTATAGGTTCCGGATACAGCGCTGATCTTCGAAGACGTCGCGTAGGGCTTCACTATAGGGGCATACTGAAGTAAAACAAACGGTCTTGGTTTAATGCTTGAGGTGTTCTGCTTAGGCCATTAGGTGTTGAGGCTTGAAGAGTCTTCTATGGGTTACTGATTAACAGTGAACGTTCTGTGTCCGCGCGCGCGCGCTTATATACCATTTGCCTCGGTTAGTGCCGTGTGCAAAACACCTCGTACAAACTTTATTTTCATTATCAAAACATTACATTTCTGGTTATAATTACGTCATTTTTAATAATACAATAATTATCTAGGTACCGTTAGATAGGTATCGATGTTACCTAACATGAAATATCTATACTATAACTCTAAACTTTACGATTACCTAGATATCGTAGTATAAACCTAGAATTTTAGTGCCTCCTAGACGTACTTTGAACTTTATCTGCTTATATTTTCTAAACTACTGAATCTATTTTAATAAGATTTTACGTACATCTAGGGGACACCATTCTCTAAAATGAAACACCAAAGTAACTATTCTTTATTGATTAAAACCTAAGTTACAGACCAAATTATGACCTAAACATAAAAATATTTTTTTTTCTGCTACAACTTATAAACTATTTGTTTTATCTAAAAGGCAAATACATATTCGTGATTAGAACACTAAGGAGCACAATAAAAAGTGATTCTAAAGATTATAAATCTAGATTTTAGATTAGCACTAAAACAATTTCACCATAAGGTAAACAAAAAATAGTTCGCTATTAACTTTTACTAATGGCGGTAGACGAACGACGTTTTCGTTCTCGCTCTCATATATAAACGTGTGGCACTTAAAATCACTGTTCATTAAATTTTATGCTAGCACGCGCGTGCGATGTATTCTAGTTTTTAAATCTATCTAGGTTCTGTCTATCACTGTATGCACTGTTTTAACACTATTTTCACAGGTGTCGCGAACATTTCTCCCGCCGTGCAGCAACGCGTGGACACGTCGTGTTGGAGCGGTGCTGCAGTCCATCCGGTGAGCGACGTTACTTCGGCAGAGGCACCAGTTTCTTTGTGGGCCTCTTGAGCACTCCAGCTGATGTGCGCACCTCCGCTGTCCTGATCTGCCCGTCGGCGCCTGGATAGACGGCCACGATCCTGCCTCGCGGCCAAGTGTTGCGAGGTAGCTGGCCGTCGGCTATGAGTACGGGGTCGCCGACTTCGAAGAGGGGGCCCTTCCCATGAGGCTCCCGCCGGTTCTGTAGCTCGGGCAAGTACTCGCACACCCAGCGACGCCAAAATTCGTCGGCTAGGTACTGCGCGCGTCTCCAGTGCTTCTTGCTGATGCTGTCTGTCTCGCTGAACTCACCCAGAGAAGGCAAGCGGGCGGAGCCCCCAAACAGTATGTGGTTTGGGGTGATCGCCTCGGTGTCACCTACGTCTACAGAGACGTGGGTGAGGGGTCGACTGTTGACTGTGTACTCGACCTCGCACAGTAGCGTGGCAAGTACTTCTTCGTGCGGATACTTGTCGTGGAGAACGGTGTAAAGAGTGGTCTTTACACACCTGACTAGGCGCTCCCAGGCGCCCCCCATGAAAGGCGCTGAGGGCGTGATGAAAAGCCAGGCGATGCCACGGCGTCCTGCTTCGTGTTGCACTGCTTCCCGCATCTCTTTGTCGGCACCGTGCATGTTAGTGCCGTTGTCAGAGTATATTTCAGACGGGCAACCTCGCCGCGCGGCGAATCTGCGCAGCGCCAGGATCGCTGAGTCAGCGCTGAGATTGGCGGCGACCTCCAGGTGCACTGCCCTAGAGGTAAGGCAGGTAAACAGCGCCACATATCTTTTCTGATGTTGTCTTCCCACTGTCACGTAGAGTGGCCCGAAGTAATCAAGGCCGGTGAAAGTAAACTGTCTCTGGTGATGAGCGAGGCGTGCTTTAGGGTGGTCTCCGGTGCTCGGCTGCGGCGGTATCGCTTTACGAATCTTACACTGTAAACATTGATGCACTATTTTCTTAGTGGTCGGTCGTAAGCGCAATATCCAATAGTGTTGGCGTATTTCATTAATCACCAACTCTGTTCCACTGTGATGTAGGCTTCTATGAGTCCAATCTATATATAACTGTACTATACGATGATCACCGTCCAAGACAGGCGGCCTCTTTGTTTTCTCTGTAATATCTCGCACGGCGGCTATACGACTGCGCAGTGTAATCACGGCGTTATTCAGTTCTATGGGCAGTACACTTAAGCGGCTTCCCCTGGCGCCACTTCCACCTCGTCGCAGCTCGCGGAGGTCGGCGCTGAAGGAGGCTTCTTGTACCGCCTTCACAAGGAGGTCCTCAGCGCCGCGGGTGTGTTCTGCTGTGAGAAGCACGTACTTTGTCGAGTCAGCGGCGAGGCGGGATGTGTCGCCAGGCGCTGACTTGTTTTTCTGCTTCTGCTGTACGCGGCGCCAATCTGGATCCTCCAGAGTATTTTTCTGTGTTCTCTTGTACAAGACTTGCTTCTTAGTTTTCTTGCATAACTCTATAAACTGTAGAACTCTCGCTGTAGTTCGTAGAAGTCGTTCCCACTTAGAAAATCTGTTTACATCTGGTATGACTTCTGACACTTTCTGTGTCTCGCTATATGAATCTATAACTGTTGTGGTACGTTCCTCCCCTGTATCTGTGCAAATATTAGTCTTCTCCGCAGGCCATAACGACGGATCTTCGTATAAAAACGCAGGTCCATAATACCATTCATCTAACTGTTTCGATAGCACCTGCGAAAAAGTTAATAATATGCCGCGCGTAGCAATGTCCGAGCTGTTGCATTTAGTAGGCACCCAGCGCCATTGTTCCACTTTACTGTGCTCTTCTATCTCAGCAAGGCGATGTGCGACGAATGGTTTATATGATCTTGAGCCTTTCCTTATCCACGATAATACTGTTCTGCTGTCCGTCCAGTATATAACGGCCTCTGGCTTGATACGATGTTCTTGTATGACGCTTGAAACAACGCGAGTTCCCAACACAGCGGCTTGAAGTTCAAGACGTGGAATAGACACTATTTTCAGCGGTGCTACTCTCGCCTTTGCTGAGACGAGTGTCACATACACTCGGCCATCTGGTGTAGTTGTTCTCCAATACACAGCTGTCGCGTAGGCTGTCTCACTGGCGTCTGTAAACACGTGTACTTGTATTGAAGCTGCGTCGCTGTAGCCGGGATAGCACCGCGGTATGCTGACTGTTTTCAACTGTTGTAATTGTCGCTTCCACGATGTCCACTGTTGGGATAAGTCTTCATTTAGCTTATCATCCCAGTCTGTACCAAGTCGCCACGCTTCTTGCAGTATTTGTTTGGCTCTAATCGTGATAGGTGAGGCGAGTCCAAGAGGGTCATAAAGAGACATAACGATGCGTAACGCTTCTCGTTTGGTAGGCGTTTCCTTTTCTAATAAGTTGCAGGGGAGTCGAGCAAGCTTTAGGTTAAAACTCAGCTCGTCAGTACTCGGATTCCACATTAAGCCGAGTATCTTCTCTTCTGATCTATCGCTGGCGAGACTAACTGTTTCTATAGGGCTTGAACTTGGCTGTAACTTGTCTATAACTTCCACTGAGTTTGACACCCATCTTCGTAATTCAAAACAAGCTTTTCTATGTATATCGCGGACTTCTGTTGCTACGCGCGCCGCTTCGTGCTCATCCCTGAAGCTGTCCAAGTAGTCATCCATATAATGGTTCTCTATTATCGCTTCTGCCGCTTCAGGATGTAAGCACGCGTGTTTACGCGCGTTCCAATTCTTTGCGAATATCGCTGTACACGGTGAGCTTGCTGCGCCGAATATTAGTGACTTCATACGGTATTCTGTTGGTGGGCCCTCCCGCCGGTCACCTCTCCACAGGTTTCTAAGTGCATCTCTGTCTTCTGTTCTTACTTGCACTTGCATGAACATTTCTGCTATGTCGGCAGAGACGGCAACACGGTGGCGGCGAAACCTCATGAGCACACCAGGTAACGATTGCAGCAGGTCTGGTCCCGTAAGGAGGTAATCATTGAGCGACGCTCCCTTTGTTCGCGCGGCGGCGTCATGTACAATTCGTAGCTTCTCTGGCTTCGAGGGGTTGTATACGTCGAAGTGGGGAAGTACCAAGTCCTCCCAGGAGTTCTATATGATGGGGCCTCTTCTGCATAGCCCTTTTCTATTAATAAATTCATCTGTTCTATATATTTCTTTTTCAGTTCAACGTTCCTGTCAAGTTTCTTCTCTATTGAAGTAAGTCTGTTGATTGCTATTTCATAACTGTCAGGCATCTCGAACTCTTCTTTTCTCCACAGAAGAGCTGTTTCTATATGCCCATTTTCTATCTGTTTCGTGTGCTTTTCTAATATATCTTCTGCTTGCTTTTCAGGGTCGGAGCGCGGACGACGTGGGGTGATCATTAGCGATTCAAGTGCAAAATGTTCCTTCAACTGTGCGTCTATGTTTTCATTAACAGATGACATCTGATTCACGAAGTGTACGGTGTGTCCCAGTGTTCTAGTGGACGTGCCGTGTAGTACCCATCCTAACGGCGTCAGCGAGGCGACTGGCTGGTGGCTGGGTCCTCTTCTGGTGGCGCTAGCAACGAGGAGATGCCAGTTATCTTGTCCGATAAGTATCTTTGGTACGCCCGTGTTGTATACCAGCTTCTCCTTTATATCTTCCAAATGTTTGCAGTCCAACAGGTCACGTTCACTGACTGTTTGTGGTAACAGGTTTAAGCCTGGGTACGTGCGTGCACACAGCGGCGTCTCTCTGTTTTCTGTGCTCTTCAAGGTAACATTTATTCTTCTAGCACTTGATATAACCATCGCCGTATCGCCAATCGTTCGAATCGTGAGTGGATCAGATGTGCCTTCTGCACCGATTTCTTTCGCTATATCTTCGTCTATAAGTGACACGGTGGATCCATCGTCTAGCAGCGCGAACGTAGACGCTTCTCCCGCCGGTCCAACTACGTGCACGGAAACTATCTTCAAAAAGGCTTGAGTTTTCTCACAGACGCTCGAGCTGGCAACTATCTCCTGTTTTGCTTCTCCTTGCACGTTCCTCTTCTCGTAGTGCAGAAGATGATGATGGCGAGCTGTGCATTCTCCTATATTGCACTTCTTTGACTTGCATATGTGTCCCATGTAGCGCGGGCGAAGGCAGCCGAAGCACAGGCGATGTGTCTTCGCTAGTTCCCACCTTCTGTTTACGTCGGCAGACTTGAAAGCGTTGCATTCTGATGCGTGGTGACCATCCTTTTCGCATACTCTGCACTTCTGCGAGGAGGCGCGATCAGACGTGCGCTTCTCTGTAGCTGTATGCGTTCGCTGTACTGTTCGCCGCGTTGGTTGCTGTTCACTAATATTCTCCGCTGGGGCGAAAGCACTGCAGAACCTCGCATATTCTGTTACAAATTCACTGAAGCGGCTGAGATCCGGCAGAGATTCGTACTTTTCTGTGTACGTCTGGTACCACGTCACACGCAGAGAGTTCGGCAGCTTTTCAGTAAGCACTCGCAGTAATTCAGGGTTCACTAAATAATGTTCTTTCTTGAGTGCTTGCAGTGTAATAACGCTACTTCTAATCTTGCTGGCGAAAGTGCAAATATCCTTAGGTGCTTCTGTGCAGCGTGGCAATGTCTTCAGCTTGTCTGTCTCTGCCTGCGCTATGGAGTCTGGCCTTCCAAATTGTAATTCTAGTTCCTTCATAATTTCGTCCGGTCTTGCATTTCCTATTAGCTCTGAGCTGACTGCTTCCAGAGCTCGACCCTTTAAGCTTCTTCTTAGTCTTGCTGTATTTTCTATATCGTTGAAGTATCTTCTTGTGGTGTCATACAGTGCACGAAACGATAGCCATTCTGTATGTGCGCCGCTGAACGTCGGTAAAGTCATAATGACTTTAGAAACCGCCGGATGTGGAGACACTATCGATGTATCCAGAGGCTTCCTGTCGGCGAGTGCCGCTATAGCGGAGGTAAGTCCCGTGATGAGTGGTGTCATCAGGTCCTCTCCCTGGTGATGAGTTTCCTTCTTCTGAGGACCTTCATCTTCTGTACTGTTTTCTGTTCTATTCTGTTGATAAATATCCTTCCTTGGAGGCGCTTCATCTTGTTCTATTCTGTTCTGTGGATGAATTCCCTTTCTCGTAGGTCCTTCATCATGTTCTATTCTGTTCTGTGGATGAATTCCCTTTCTCGTAGGTACTTCATCATGTTCTATTCTATTCTGTGGATGAATTTCCTTTCTTGCAGGTTCTTCATCCTTTTCTATACTGTGTGCCATCCTAAATAACGGCTCTGGTGCCTCTTCAAGCCACGACTTGACGTATTCTATTTTGGAGTGTCCGTCTTCTTCATAGTCAGAGTCGGAGTCCTCCTCTTGAGCCCTCTGAAGAGCTAACTGCGCTAACTGTAATTTTATCTTCAACATTTCTTCCCGGGCCTTCAGCACCTTCCTTTTCGAGCGGCTGGTAGTAGCGGAGCGTCTGTCTTGTTCTTCTGCCGCACCACCTTCCTGGCTGGCTGTTCTCGATCGTGTCCGTTGCGATGGGCGTACTGTATCACTAGAGCCCTCTTCCGTGGCTGCGTGCATCGTAACAGGCGGTGTTCCCCCCCGCGTGGGACGCGGGGAGAGGGGCGGCTGCGGCGGCGGCGCGTTGTCGCTTGTAGACGGCGAGCGTGGCTGCGTCTGGTGTCGAAGTACAGGCGTACTTGTAGACGCACCCGCGTCAGTGTCCCGCTTCCAGGTTTCAGGAGCTCTTCTCTTTGAACGTGTGACCGGCATCTTCAGTTCTTCAGTATGATGTCTTCAAATTTCAGTTCTGCGATCCGGCTCGAAGGACCAGCAAATGTGCCGGACGGGCGGTAATCGAACCCAACACGAATGTGTTGTGTAGATCTATGAACGACCCGCTGTCGTCCTACACCTATAGGTTCCGGATACAGCGCTGATCTTCGAAGACGTCGCGTAGGGCTTCACTATAGGGGCATACTGAAGTAAAACAAACGGTCTTGGTTTAATGCTTGAGGTGTTCTGCTTAGGCCATTAGGTGTTGAGGCTTGAAGAGTCTTCTATGGGTTACTGATTAACAGTGAACGTTCTGTGTCCGCGCGCGCGCGCTTATATACCATTTGCCTCGGTTAGTGCCGTGTGCAAAACACCTCGTACAAACTTTATTTTCATTATCAAAACATTACATTTCTGGTTATAATTACGTCATTTTTAATAATACAATAATTATCTAGGTACCGTTAGATAGGTATCGATGTTACCTAACATGAAATATCTATACTATAACTCTAAACTTTACGATTACCTAGATATCGTAGTATAAACCTAGAATTTTAGTGCCTCCTAGACGTACTTTGAACTTTATCTGCTTATATTTTCTAAACTACTAATTCTATTTTAATAAGATTTTACGTACATCTAGGGGACACCATTCTCTAAAATGAAACACCAAAGTAACTATTCTTTATTGATTAAAACCTAAGTTACAGACCAAATTATGACCTAAACATAAAAATATTTTTTTTTCTGCTACAACTTATAAACTATTTGTTTTATCTAAAAGGCAAATACATATTCGTGATTAGAACACTAAGGAGCACAATAAAAAGTGATTCTAAACATTATAAATCTAGATTTTAGATTAGCACTAAAACAATTTCACCATAAGGTAAACAAAAAATAGTTCGCTATTAACTTTTACTAATGGCGGTAGACGAACGACGTTTTCGTTCTCGCTCTCATATATAAACGTGTGGCACTTAAAATCACTGTTCATTAAATTTTATGCTAGCACGCGCGTGCGATGTATTCTAGTTTTTAAATCTATCTAGGTTCTGTCTATCACTGTATGCACTGTTTTAACACTATTTTCACAGGTGTCGCGAACAGAAGGCAAGATTTTAACTATGGTGCTATAGCTTTCTCTAGAAATATCTTAAAATATTTAATGTTAGCGTGTATTGTAGAGCAAATCATGCTCTTTGAAACTCATCAAAATTTGTAATCAATGGGTTCAAATCTGGGCTAAACGAGGCACATTCTTAGAAAGTCCGGATCTTTTGCTGCAAGGTAGGCTGAAGTAGTTCGTGTTTTGTGATCAGATATAAAAGAAAGAAAGATGTAGGTATGTTTATGCTTGCTTAAAAGAACAGATAAATTTAATTCTCACAAAATAAAAGCAAGACAAAGATCGAAAAACAATATGATAAATATTTTGCTCTTAATTTTCAGTAGGCAACTTTCTGTTAAATGTTCTCATTTTTCAATATTTTTATGGCCATAAACAAAAAAATACAAGACGTTTACGTTTAAAAATAAACATTCAGTTTTACCTGATTTCGATTTTCGATTTTCTGAACTAATAATGTATACGAACGAGAACGATATAAGAATGAATGTTACCACTAACTAAACCTAGTTTAACATTCATTCTTTTTAACGCTTTTGAGGGTAGGTAGTAAATTTGTTAATCGACCACATGAATTTATTCGCGGAGTAAAGGACGCATACTTTGGTTATTTTATTTAAAAATAATGCGTACCTGCATACAGTTAAGTTGTGATTATTATTTAGTTAGTTATTTATTAGTTATAATGCCCACGGGCACGTCCACCCAACTCTCGGTGGTAAGTCCATTATTTATTAATTTCCTACTTACAGATATGTAGATATAATAAATAGTAAAAAGTTCTTGCTAGCTTCGGCCAAATCTGCGCGACCAAAGCGACTGCGAAGCGGGAGCGTCTGCCGCGCGGTGGTCGCTGCCGTATAATATCTATGGCGCTTTGCACACCTGCGCGACCGCAACGCGGGACTGCAACGTCCGTAGAGCGGGACGCACGCGTCTAGTGGTCAGACGTGTGTAGTAGTATGAATAAAGTACTACCCTCTCATAAAAGTTCAATGTAAGAGTAGTAGTATTACTTGCGTTCGGTAAGTGAGAGCGCCGGAGGCCCAATCTCTCCCCTTTCCTTTTTCCTCATTCCCTACTCCACTACCTTTGCCTACCTTACTCTCTGCACCTACACCACCTACTACTACCTTTACCTACCACATTCCATTCGCCTATTCCACCTCCTTCACCTAACCCACTCCCTTGCCGGTAGGCAGTGGCTTCGCAGACCGCAGAGCGACAGTTACTTACCATCAGGTGGGCTGTTGGCTAGTCTGCCACCGTCGGCTGTAAAGAAACCCTACCGATTCGTACTCTGTCAATCAAACCATTGAATCAGAGAGGTTGCCATTATTTGTCGCGTGGTTTATTCTGCAAAAGCAATAAAAGGTCTTTTTCATCAGAGTCAGAATTTGATGTTAAATACGAGAATGTCATCACCACAACAATTTAGTAGCCATCTATTATACATGCGAAAGATTGTGGGTGTGTTTGTTACCACTTAGCGCCTAAACGGCTAAACGGATTTCGATGAAAATTGGTATGTTAGAAAGGTTTGATGCCAGAGACAGACAAAGTATTTAAGGTTATTTTTATCCCGAAAATCGGTCTGATGCCCGAGGGAGACAAAACACATTTTAGGCCCGGGCGCAGCCGTGGGGTGCAGCTAGTACCAGACAAAGACACGCAGCTTTAGTGATTGTTTACAAAAAAATGAAGTTTGCAGTTCGCGTCGCAGTCGCGCAGGTGTGCACGTTAAGTTTCGCGTTCCAGACGCTACCGCGTCGCGTCCCGCGTCGCGGTCGCGCAGGTTTGGCCGAAGCTTAAAAGTCCGCGGTACCTACATTGCTATAAAATTTAGTTAGGGTTTTTACGTAATCTCATGCTAAAATGCCCAAACACCGGTTAACTATAAGCTTGATTAAAAGTCTGTTGCTAGGGAAGTGGGTGTGACGATCAGTTGATTTAATTTGACTGGTGTTCTATTTGGGTGTACGACAATCTTTTGTTCTTTCTTAAAATTAAGTTTTGTGGTTATAAGCCATACCTTCCACCGTCCACCAAACCATTAAATGATTTAAGATGATGTTAACATTGCTTCTTTCATCTACTTGCTGAGCTTCTTTATGACTATTAGTATACATTCTAGCCAAGATAGAAATAAAAAAAATCATATTTATACCTTCTTCTTATTCTAAACTAAAGACCACCCGGTTAAAGAATATAGGAATCATATGAGCACTGATCCCTATTGGCAAAAGAAGAGCAAAGTCAGTCGTTAACAAATAGTTATATTATTTTACAGATCTAATCGATTGTCTCGAATGTCCATCCGCGCCGGATCTTCGTTTACGGACCATGGCGGTCAACTTGCAAACATACAAGAAGTAATGAAGCATCCTCGCTGGGGGCTGCGGAAGAACCCTGATAATGACCTCGCGCTTTTGCTGCTGGATCGAAATATCAGGTGCGTAAACGTCGAGAATTTACAAACAATTAAACAATCTACTTGCACTAACCAATGCAGTTTTGACGAGTGTGTCGTACTATTCGACGATTCTAAAAGATTGACCAATATTTAAGCAGTTTTGACGAGTAAATATACAGAAATATGAACTTAACGAATCAACAGTAAATGTGAGGGTTTTACATCGTTTTACCAATAAGCAGTTTTGACGAGTGTGTCGTAGATCCCATATTAAAACATGGTGTGATTGGTAAGAACTTTTCAGTTCATGAATGTATGTATTTAAAGATGACTAAATACAAATACAAATACAAAATACAAAATACTTTATTTTCATGCACGCGTTAAACGGACAGCATCGATCTCCGCGATCCAAATGGGCTTCGACGTCGCACCTCACGATGTGAAGCGCGACTAGTAAAGTCACATTGTTTAGAGCCTCCCGACTCTCGGGGCTCCACAGTGTAAAAGTACATTAACGGGTACCACTATAATCTAACGAGTATTTATACCAGTTTGATACTGCAATCGGAGAAACGTACCGTAATACCCGTGCTAGGATTTAACCTGTATTACGGGTAGAGGGCAGTCTCAACGACAGCACATCCAACGGTAGCACAATGGCATCACTGTAATAAGAAATAGCAGTACAGAAAACTGTCACCCTAAGACTAGGCAAGCCTGTTTGCTTAGGGGCCAGGTTAACTTAAATTAGAATATAAATATAATGTGTGCCAAAGAGTGTACTAAGAAGTGTATTTGTGTTGAGTTTTTGTAAGTGATTGGTGAAAATGTGAGTGGTTGGTGAAAATGTTGTGATGTGTGTCAGGTGCCTAAGGAGTGTGTAGTGAGGGTGTAGATGTGTATTGTGTCGGTTGGTGTTGCCGAAATATTGTGGGGTTACTATTTTTTATTTTTTTAATTAATTATTTTATAAGGTTTTCAGTGACTAGATAATTTAGTGTCATGAGCCATGATTTGAGCTTGATTTTAGATTTGTAGTAATTTAAAGGATATAATTTTAATATTTTGTTAACTTTATTGTACAAATGGTTACTAATTACTTTGTTGTGTCGTTGAGCTAATGTTGTTTTGTGTTTAACAGGAGGGCAAACTTTATCTGAGCGCCGTTTGTTTCTAACCAAACTTGGGTTGTATACCAAAGACGTATGTTTTCTTAAAACCGTTTGTTGCACAAAGAGCTGCCTGACTGTAAGGACTTGAGTATCTCTATAAAGTGTTACTGTAGGATATCTAAATGGTTTTTTAGACATAACTTTCAAAACAGTTCTCTGTGCATGTACTAAAAATAAATCACTTACCATTAAGTGCTGTGACCGTGCTCGTTTGCCAAACTTGCCGCGAACATAGACATTTTTTGGCCGCGGCATCAGATCACCGCGTTTCCAAAAATAAATTTTGTATTGTGCCTTTTCTCGACATTCAAATTTGGTTACGCAAAAATAGAATACAACGTGTTATACTTGATTAATCTATCGTTTTTTTCACAGGTTCTCTCACAGTGTTCACGCCGTGGATCTTCCCAATCGTGTGATGATGCCTGCCTTCGAAGACGCTTGGGTCACCAGCTGGGGCGCTGAGAGAGTACCCTTTTCATCTTATCTACTTGTATCCTCTTTTTTACTTCTACACTATATTTTTATTATCATTGGTGCCTGCCGATGACCTTATAATAAGTGGTTACCAGCGCTCATGGACCTGAGAAACGCAGAGCACATTTGGCAGTGATATTAATTTAGCCTTGAACGTTGTGTTGTGGATCTTTAGCTTCTATAAATTCCATGTTCGTGTTGGCATAGTACTTGTTCCTAAGTCTGAATGTTATAATTGTCTAGTTGTTGAAGGTAGCAAAATCCTTTTTAACTTTTTAAACTAACGAATAGGTAATTTTACGATTGTGATTTGTTTTTGAAGACTATGACGCAAACCACAGAAAGGTAGAAGCTATGGTTTCCAGAAATATAATTATGAATCAATTTAGGTACGTACGTACCTACTCTTAAGGTACTATTACTGTTATCACAGCGTGACGGCATCTACACCCCCTACGAGAACGCGTTGCAAGTGTACCATGCTTATCTGATAAGCAGCGAGTCCTGCAACAACATCACTCGAAGGTTCGGCATCACTGTCTCACAGAACTTCGTGTGTTTCTCACAGTCCGGCAAAACAGCTCCTTGCACTGTTAGTATCCTGGTACTTTTATCTAAACTCTTTTACTAAGCTATACTCTCTTACTAGCTTTGATATTTTGTATTTTTGTTTGTGTTAACTCAAAATCTATGTAACCAATTTGAAAAATTCTTTCACATATAGAAAGCTACAATATTAGCGAGTAACATAAACTATATTTTTTGTTGTATACCTACCCACGCGAGCAAAGCCGCTGGCATAAGCTAGTATTTATACTTTTAGCTATGAGCCTGAGCGTTTCTCGCAGTCCAGTAAAACAGCTCCTTGCAGGGCTAGTATCCTGGTACTTTTGATACAATTTCATGTTGGTACTTAACTACTGCTGAATCGCTCTAGGGATAAGTAGCCATAGTCACTACGCTTGGCAGGCAGATTAGTAACAGCAGTAAAGTGACATTTAGAACACGGAATAGAGTTTTTTTCTGTGCCGTTATTTAGAATGTATGTGTATCTGAATGTGTGTATAAGTATCTATTTTTACCCGACTGCTGAAAGAAGATAATGTTTCTTTTATTATTTTATTAAACAGACAAACAAATTATTTGAAAATTAACTAATAAATTATTATTTATTGTGACCTTGACGTTTTTTCGCAGCGTGATACCGGAGCGCCAGCAGTCAGTGATGGTGTTTTATGGGGTCTCGCATCATGGGGTATTCGAAAACTGTAAGTAGAACAAATCCAAAACCAAACCGAATTATTTACAAATATGTAAGTGTGAATAATAATATTCCCAATATGAATTTTCGCAGTTGATTATGGAATACGAAAATTATCATTAATATGTTTAATTTTCCGTAAACAAATTAACTGTAATTTTTGTTTACGGAAAAATAGACATATCGCACACCTAGTTAAAGAGTCACGCAACTCGAAATAATTCGAAAATGATTTATTACCACTACGGGAATCTACGTTCAAAACTGCATAATCTCCAAAGACACCTGTAGAAATAGTTCCATAAATAACATAAAGATTGCGCTATAAACTACTATTCCTGACTCGCGTGGCCCATACCCCCCGCCAACAATTCCCGCGCAATACCAGTTGCAGCCTGTTAGCCAAAGGGATGGGTGCTGTCGGTGCAATTAAAGACCACATTATTTCGAATTAAGCGTTTATTCGGTTGACCGCGTATTTGAATACGTAAATTATTTTTAGTTAGACTAGTCTTCGTGGTTGAACTGGTGATAAAATAAGGCCGATTCTTTTACTATTTGGACTTAGTGGAGTGTTTGTCTACAAACGTAAGTATTTTTTTTTTACTAACTAAAATTAGCTTATTATTGTTGAATTTATTTCTTAATATTTGAATTAATCGTGTATTGTTGGTTAAATGAAAATCGCACTTATTATTGTACCTATAGCTGCTAGAGTTCATTTGAATATAGGAATATTTTGCATTGAAGTTTTATTAGTCCCAGTGATTCAAAAAATATTATTAAGAAGTATCGACTTCGAGATAAATGTGTTTTTTTGAGTTAGTGTAGTCTTTGTGGCTAAATTAACTTAGTGATATATTTTTCAGAAGGTGAAGGGTCGTGGTCAACTATTGCTAAAAAAGGCGATGGCATCTGGTTTAAGTGAATCCGACTGCAATGGTGTAGAACTGAAGCCTCAAGAGTGCACACCATTGCCTTCAATGAGCACCAAAGTGACAAAAAACCCATAGAAAATGAACCAGTGGGCAATGATAATGAGTTGGAGCCTCAGGAGAACAGACCGAATACGCCGTCACCTTCAAGAAGCCCCTCAATCATGAGAGAAATTATACCAAATGAACCAGAGGATACTAATATGGAAATAGAGCCGCAACAGAATACAACATCCCCTTCAACAAACACTAAGGTAATGGAAGATGTCTCAGCTTAGGAGAAAACTCAAAAACGCCGCAATCTACGTCAAATAGATCTCAGGTGAGACCATCCTATTATATTTCACCAGTGAACAGCGAGGGTAGCGATTTTGATGACTCTGATAAGGATTCGCATTACACTTTGCCTACCGAGAACGAAACTCACCGTCCACTCTTCCCCAGTACAAGGAAAAGGTCTCGCTCTTCTTCTTCTTCTAGCTCAAGTTCTAGCTCATCACCGGATAGTTCCAGCAGTTCATCCTCGGATAGTTCAAGCAGCACCAATAGCAGTAACAAAGAAACAGGTAATAACTCTGTGACCTCAGCTGTATCGAATATTAACTACCTTTCACGCAATGTTCATCTTGAAGCTTCCACATCTCAGTCAATTATTAATCCGCCATCTGCTGCCACTGACAACTTTCAAAGATGTAAGAAAAGAGTAAGAAACCCCATAAATGTTAAAAAGGCTTTACGAAATGCAAATGAAATGCAAAAGTCTGATTATAAGTATGATTACATAAAGTATGATTTATAGTTCATAGATCTTGATTACTATTTTATAGATTAAGTAAGTACCAAAGACAAAGTCTGATTAGTGTTATATTTTTATATTTTATATATTTATATTATATATTTATATGTTATATTTTTGATAGACGTGCCACTTTAATTTTAAGATGTAACATTGTTTAATTTAGAAGAAATTATGTTGTTTTATTATTTTCGTACTTATTTAAAAGATAATGCTAGTCCGAGCAATAATACTAAATAGTTGAATATAATTATCTTTAATCACAGTCATTCCTTTAATATGTTGTTAAAAGGAATTCTGTATTTTCCTAAATGTCTTTTTTGATACAACTAATGTTAAATATAACTATTTTTATCTTTTTACAAACCTATTCGTAGGTTTATAGAATTTTTATAGAGATATTTAAATGTGTTACTTTTTTGTTTCTTTGTAACCTAAATAAAGGTTTTTTTTTAAATATTTGTTTTATTTTGATAATCTTACTGAAAATAAATATAATGTAGATACAGTACTATTTATGGTTAATACTAGATACAAAAATACAGATTAATAGTACACTAATTCAAAAAAAGCCAGTAATATGAGTTCAATTCGACTTAGTAAAAATATTATACAATGATTTTGTCTTGAATATCAAGCTAACTCAAAAAACCGAAATTACAAAGTATTAGTGGAATTTAATGGAAAACCATTATCATAATAATTATCTGCGTAAAATTATATATAAGAACCGATAAGAATGTTTTTAATATACTAAATACTAATCAAATAAAACGTTTTTTTCGATTCCTGAAAAAAGTGATATTTGGAGTTGAGCTAGTCTTTAACTAGGTGTGCGATATGTTAATTTTTATATTACAAAATCAACCCTCGCACCAAAGTCGCGCTCTCTTTCTAACTCTAATAAATGACGATTCTGAGTGGCATAAAAGAACGAGTATAATGATAGGTTTTTTTTTTAAATATAGCTCCGATTAAATGATAAAAATTTAAAACCACGAAATAAGACACTAAATTGAGACGTTTCCACTCATGACGCGTAAACCCTCTTAAGAAGCTGTACTTAATCATACATTATCATCATATCAGCCGAAATACGACCACTGCTGGTCCACATAGGCCTCCCAGAATTTCGCCAACTTGACCGGTCGTGACTACATGCAACTGCAACTATACTTATGTGACCTTGGTACATATACTTAAAAATTATGTAATGTTTAGGTTGAAATTTACAGTAATTATGGTACGAAATCTTTTTAAATAATACATTATATATGTATTACTGTATATTTTTAGGTGTGGCACGGAGCGTTTCCCAGCAATGTTTTCCTATACGGCGTCTCACTCGAACATGGACTTTATAACCAACGCTACAAGCTATCTAATGTCCGAGCAGCGCCACTACCCTTTCATTGACCGAGCGCCGGCAGTTCGCAAGGACAGGACCACCACGACCAAAGCCACCACAGAATACAGATAGAAAGAGATGAGATAATATATCATTATAACTAACATTTTTGTTTCATTTCCTGATGCTTGTCCTAGATGGACTGTGTCAAAATTCATTAGATGGCCCGCTGTGATTTACCCTTTCATGGACACTACTATAGACACAATAAATGTTTTATTGTCATCACGGGTATATCAGCTTACTGTCCCGGAAAGTGTTAATCCGAAAGGAGGTGAGGGCTCCGTAAGCTTATTTACATTCCCGAGTTCAGTGGACTCAGTAGGAGGCAGAAAACACACGGGTTTGTTGCGCTAACTCTCTTTCCAAACTTCAAAATCAAGCATGGGTTTGCTTGCAACGCAAACTATTCTTCTCAAGTAACTTATGGACAAAGATAAGGTGTTTCTATTCTAAACCGCAGACACACGGCCTAAAATAGAAGTACTTATAATTTAAGTAGGTACCTATATTGAAATAAAACAAGAGCTTTCAGTATATGAGCATATTTAATATTTTCTTTTTCAAAATTGTAAAACTCACATTTTGAAATTGCAAAATTATAACTAAATTCTCATATCGATAATAGTAACAATCGCCATTTGTATTTTTTTTACCATTTTGTATTTCTCTCGAACTAATAATAATAATAATTGTAAACCATTTATACATCTCTAATAATAATATATTTTAATGTCTAACAAATTCATTTTCTCAACGTTTTACCACCATTTTCGTTTTTTTCTTTATTCCAACATCAACTTTCTCGTATTTCTAATCAACTTTTTTATATTCTAAACATACTTTTTACATTTTTTTCTTAAACAATGACTACTGCGTGTCTCTCTTCGCACCGATAGTGTCCACTTTAGAAAAATATTGGAATGACTTTTTCGAAAACAAAACTTAAACCTAAAATTATATACTTAAAATTTAAAATATTGTAATTATATTATGTAACTTATTCAGCAATTTCTCGTACATACATAAGTAATTCAATTACAAAAAATCAATTCGTTTCTTTGGCAATTTCAGTATTCAAAAGTGAATTTACAATTTTATTTAAAACTGGCGTCAAGCTAAGTCTATTGAGAAAAACTGGCAAAGTTGAGAAACTATTATACATTTATTTGCAGTATTCAAAATTTGCACCATTGTAGCAGAACCATGACAATTGATTGGCTAATAAAATCAGGTCATTATTGTATTATTGTATTGTTCAACCACTATTGGTCGAGTAACTCAACGAAGTGTGTTCTACAATGGTGCAAACATTTTGAAAGTACGAAATCAGTAGCAAAATAATAAGCGTTTATTTGACTTATTTGAATTATTCTATTGTATTTATTCTGTTTTAGCCTTATCAACGAAATTACAATATAGATTACAAAAATCGACTAAATCTGGCCAATATTTAAAACTAAGTTATAACAGAAATACGAGGTATACTCAAAACCCACATTTTGTCCAACAAAATTATGTTAGGCCAAAAATTAAAAACTCAATTATGAATAGGTTTAATTTGAAATAGATTTTTGTGGAACCTTATTTTGTACACCATAAGCGAGTAACTTATATTACAACTTACCTACAGTACTTGGCCATAAATCTATGGTAACAAATAGATACAGTCGAACATCGAGCCGTTGTACTGAGCAAAGCGATTACAAATAACTTAAACTACAAACATAAAAAATAGCAAAAAAAATATTTTGGATGGAGCCGATCATGATATATAAAGAGCTATAGATTCTTTTTAAATAATGAATAAGTAGTTTAAATTATAAATATATTACTCATTGTACAGCTAAAGCACTATTTTACAAAACAACAAATAAATTCGTGCCTCTTATTACTAAAATGCCACTTTAAATCTATAGAGCTGAGGGCTGACTTTGAAACGATGACATGTAACAGAAAGTGTCATAAACTTATTTACGTGTCTTAACAAAAGTACCACTTGCATAAGTACCGCGTACATTTACGATTTTTCGTTGTAGAGTCGACGATATCTTCGTTTCGAAGTCAACACATATTTTTAAGTATAAAGATGTCATTCGTCTCCAAAGTTTAGCCGCCTTTTAAGCAATTTTCGATGAGATAATCAATATTTCTATTCTATAAAACGCACCAGGCAAGAAATCGATTTTTTTAAATAATCTAACTCTAAAACTCCCTGATTTTTTCTCTTACAATCTAAATATACACAAAAATAATTTTGTACTCTCCGAACGAGTTTCAAATGGCAACATTTAGATTTTTACAATAATTAATTATGGCAGCTTTGTACGATCGCCGAAATAGATTTCTAGATTTATTCAACTTCAACACTGACAAAAAACATTTCGTCTGTTTTAATTATTTTATTTGTATATATCGATGAAGTTGTGTAATATTTTAATAAATCGAACCTAACTGAACACTTATAATTTTTTGTTAAGTTCGATTTATTAACACAAATTTAAGAGTCCGCTCACAGTCAACAATCGACAACTAAAACAACCCGATCGAAGTACACAATTAATTGCTAACTGTGCGCGTATCCTTACACATATGTATGACCAGTGGATAAAATTGTAATACTACTAAATATCTTGAAATCAAATTAGTTATGTTGGCAACATACAAAACAGTTGTAGGGAATAATAACAGGTACATAATTAGCTTTTAGTTTTATATCACTTAAAGCTAAACAACAGCCGAAACCAATAGAACTCAGATATGATCTATGATGTAAATTTTGAATTAATTACGAAAAATTTTGCACAATAATAATTAGTAGGTATTTCACTGACAGTATACAATGGTACACTGCTCATAGGATTTGACGTTTAATAATGTTGCCAGCATAAAAATCGTAAAAAAACTATTGTACGTGTTCTTGTTATTTTAGATATATTGTATAAGCAGTATGAAACATCTATTAAAAATGGAATTAGTCTATTTCGAGGTACTAAACCAATTGATGGCATTTTCTACCATCAAATAGTCGCCTACGGTATTATTGTACTATTTAAATAAAAAAATGATTAAGTACCTATTTAAACACGCAGAAACTATTAAAACGTTGTAGTTAAAATTGGCATGATTCAGTCACAAATCGTTTAAACCTTGACATTTGCAATTTAGCTAATCTGTATCGAGTCTATAATTCAGAATTTTTAATCTGTGCTATCGTAATTTGACATTAACGTTAAGGTACTGTACACACTTGAAATGTTTTGCTGATCGAATCTACTGACAATTGAATTCGTTGATCAGCAAAAGTATCGTGTATACCTAGAAAACACGAACGAAACCACTTCACACGTTCATAAAAGTTTTTGTTTGGATTTTAGAAATATCCAAATCTAAATCCCAAAACATCGGTAAGGGGTTTCATTGAATCCTAGGGTTGGTTCAGGAGTAGTGCCTCTAGCTCGTCAGCGGACCGGAGGAGGAATGCTGCGGACTCACGGTAGCCGGTGATCAGCTGTCGAACGGCCCCCACTTCGGCTCCAGACAGCTTGTGAGAGAGCAATGGCTTTGATTGGCTGGATCCAGTGGATGCAAGGCTGGATGCAGTCGATGTTACGTGGAGGGATGTTGGAGTTGTGTTCTTCAAAGATAAGTCTGTTGGAGCTAGAATACAAAATGCAATCATTGTTTAGTTAGAGTATTCAGTCTTCCTAATAAAAAAATAGTACTGCCAACTACAAATATCCATACAACATTATGAGTTTTTTATCCATAGGTATTTTATTATTAGTAAATACATCTATACTAATATAATATATACAGCGAAAGAGTTTGTTTGCTTGTTTGTTTGAACGCTCTAATCTCTGGAACTACTAGTCGGATTTGAAAAATTGTTTCGTATGATAGCCCAGTTCTCGAGAAAGGTTATAGGCTATACATCACGCTACTGGCGACGGGAGCAGAGCAGTAACCAAATATGTAACTTAGCGCGGGTGAAACCGCACCACGCAAAGGTAGTTATAACAATATAATGCAAAAGATCCCTAAATTTTTTAAAGAAATTAAAATTCCAAAGAATAACCAAATATGTAACTTAGCGCGGGTGAAACCGCACCACGCAAAGCTAGTTATAACAATATAATGCAAAAGATCTCTAAATTTTTTAAAGAAATTAAAATTCCAAAGAATATAGACATATTACGAACCGCTGAGACTGGTAGGAAAGGTGTGCGTGTGCGCAGCCATAGCCGACAACAGAGCGCTCTGGTAAGCGGCCATTGCAGCGTTCACTCCCACACCTGTAGAGACACAACACCTTATGCATAAGTGGTAGGTTCAGATAGAATATAACATTAGAATTGGAACAATTTAGAATTATAAAAATCAATGTTTGTCCCATATGTGAGACGAAACCAATGTTCACATTGTGATGAAACTTTGCAAAGGTATTATTCGGAATCCCTAAACGGTTCCTAGACCAAAAAATTTTTTTTTTTTATAAATTAGGTACGTAGCATTGCAACGCATGCCGGGTGCATCTAGTTAGAAATATAACTCGCAATAGGTACTTAGATACCTACACAGTATTTTCCGTCGTAGGTTAAAGTAGGTACAGTATCAAATAGTACAAGAACTCACCGGTAGGAGGCAGTGCCGTCAAAGTAGACAAAAGGGCGCTGCTAGACAGCGCTGACGTAGCAGAGTTTGTGTTTGAGCTAGAAATAACAATACATTCTGTTATTTATGTTTTCCTGGTACATTATTATTATTTCGTTTTACATTGCAATTGAAAATGCATATTTTGAGAAATAGCATCAATTCGAGACAAAAAATGTTTTAGTAAAATGTCGTACCTAGATAGATATTAACTTAATTTTCATGTACTTCATTGTTTAATATTGACCAGTATTGAAAATAGACAATTCCATAGGTAAGGATCACGATATAGCGAGATTTTATCGCATGCAATCTTAAAAAACTCTAGACAGAGTTTAATCTATCGCTGATCGTAAGCAACAATATTCTTCTGTGTTATTGCAGGTTACTATCAAGTAAAACTAAATACTTACTTTTGTCTGCCGAAAGTCTGCGGAGTTCCGAATGTATTCGGGAATGAGGGTCTGAACAGCGGTGCTGGCGATGAAGCAGGGCTGCAAATGTACATTAAGAAATTAAAACACCCAAAGACGCTAAAAATATGTCAACAAGTAACAACGTATTAGTTTAGTTAGAAGTGAGAGTAAATTATTACACACACACACACACACACACACACACACACACACACACCGTTATTTTAGAAAATAGGCAGATTCACTGCTTGCCCGCCCCAACTTTAATAACATTTTAGACACCCCAATTAACGCAAATCCACAAAACAACACAATATTAGAACTTTAAATAATTTATAACACGCAAAATTCTATTAATTAACATTAATTAATAAAATCGTCGCAGATTGCGACGCTTGCCAGTCAAGGGGCGCGCTACTTGCGCCACAGACAGTTTATTATTATTTTTTTTAATTTTCGGCTATCGCACTTTAGTGTTGTTACTTTTTTAGTGTAGAAAAATATGCAAAAAATCGCAACCACATCTTTTTAAAATGAAAATTTGACGCCGTGTCAACGCACGCGCAAAAAGGGACTGTACTGATCCCCTTCGGGCACTCTACTTTCAAATGTAAAAAGGGCCTCAAGCGGAAGGCTCAAAATTAGATGACTTATAAAGTGCTTTCTAGATACCAGGCGCACATAACTCACCTAGCAGTCTTACTACCAGCGTTGCCATTAGCGTTATCAAGCTTCAGATTATTGTTGTTGAGCAGCGGATTATCCATGGTTGGGCTTGCTGATGGCCTGGTAGTATCAGCAGCGGCCTTGCTGTGCCCAGCAGTGGGCAGTGACGTAGTGGACGTAGTTGTGGCCGGAGTGGACGCTGGGCTACTGATGGCACCACTGTACAAGCCCAAGAATGATGAAGCAACGGCTGATGTGGCGGTAGTGTCGATAACCTAGAAAAAAAAGAGGTTTAATTGATTTCTTTTTATAAAATGGAAATATAAATCAATTCCCCGTGCAATTTGCTATTTAATAGATAATGACAGAGATGAATGTAATAGTCATCGTTTGGAAGCTACGATGCAACAGACAGACACACATACAGACACGTCAAACTATACTATATACACTTACACGTCAATTTTCAACCTCGTCGTTTTTGCGTTGGGAGTTAAAAGTTGACGTGTCTTTTGTTTAACTTTTCATAAACTTTTTTCTATTTACATAATTGTATAAATACTGAAACACCAGTAAACTGTAAGTTAGATTAAAAGTAATTCTATCGCTAAAATAGGATAACCTGGATTGTTTAGGAAAAGAAAGCTTAAAACTAACTAAAGAAATAAGTTTCAGTATCTATGAATAAACCTGTGTTAAGGAATAAAGAAATAAGTAACTAATGATCAATGAATATATGAACCCTATTATATACCTAATAAAGAACTTTAAAACGGTTTGAGCATGTCGGTCAATAAAAGCAAGTGCAAAAAGTCAAAAGGCTCCTATCCTTGTCCTGCAAACAGCTTACTTAGAACTCTTGGTATTTTATGAAGTCCTTAAGCTAGTTTTTACTGAAAACACGTACCATAGGAGTGGGTACGGTCGGCATAGGCTGACTGACGGGATCGAGCCCGAGGCGCATACGCTTAGCGTTCAGGCTCTCGTTTTCACACGCCTGCGCTAGAATGTGCTCCGCTTGCACTGACGTCAGGTGAGCTGGAGTGGGCCGAACCTGAAGCAAAGGATAACTCTTTTAGTTTTATACTATCCTAGTACCTCGACCCATTTGATTTAGATAAGTTTGAGGTTTTTGATCATAGTTATCAATCGTTTTAATATATTGTTAATGTACTATGTATTATTCGGGTTATATCGAACATAAAAAAAACTTTTTCTGTGATATTTGATTGCATCTACAATGCATCTACTTTCAAGAACATGATGATGAATGCACCATAACACTAAAAGTATAATAAACAATGAAAAGAAATCACTAACAAAAAGCGGTTTACTTATACTTAATAACATGGTAATGAGTGAAGAAGAATAGATGAGGTAGTGTCAGCCGATACGGACAGATATTAAGTTTATATATCTTTCTTTAAATTTACAGTGAAGTAACGCTGCTGCCAGTTTCAGGTCTTCTCTTGCGACTTTTATTCTGAAAGTACCATGAAAATTATGATAACCACTGGCTATGCTAAAGTTCTTCTAAAATTGTCGATTTACCTGTGTCATGTGAATACTAAATTACCAAGAGTACATAAATCAAACGAGATCAGACCCTCACCGCGGTATCCCAGGCATTCCCTGTACCAGGAGTACTGCCTCCGTTGCCTGTAGTAGGCCCCTCTCCTCGCACTTTCTTGTTCCGCCTGCAGCTCTTCAAGTAAGTTCGTATGCGCTTTCGGGCGCGCTCGGCAAACTCCGGGAACTGTCGGGTGCAGGAGTCGATTATTGCCTGAATCTTTTCCTTTGGCTGCTTCGAAATAGGAACTATCCTGTCCAAGTTTTCGTCGACGAACAAACGGACGAACATCTGAAAGAAATATATTTTTTTTAAATTGCAATATTAAAATGCAAGTAGAGTAGGTTTGGTTTTAATTTTCCATTTTTAGTCAATTTGAAACCGTGTGGCTACAGCCAATGTTCCAAATTTTGCGCCAATATCACAGCTTGAGTAAAAGAAGGCGGTGACTTTAAAGAAAATAATATCAAGTAACAACACAGTCTCATAGAAAGGACCTGCCAAACTGCCCGACATGTTCTAGAGAGGCAGACAATGCGAAACATTGGCTATTAGATTACTAGATAATAGAGTTACTACTAGCTCCGTAGTAGAATAAGATTTAGGCTCTGGGCAGCGCAGTTAGGCTATTTCTGGGTCATCAGTATGCAACCCGCACAGTTTCTGCCCGATATGGAAACCCTATAACGCACACTTATTCATACAAGTCAAAAGACGTCAAGTTCCAGATAAAGGACGTCGGTATAATAGCCACACGGATTCGCGATAAGAGTTTTCTTAATAACAGAACGCTGCTTGCCCGTTCAGTGTCGAACGATTTGATGGTTTTATACTAGTTCAATGGTTTAATCACCATGATTCGGTTATTAGATTGCATCACTTAAGTAAAACCAACTACTTGACGTCAAACAACATTTTTGTTCAACTTGGGTGGCAAACTCGAATGTAGCCCACGTAATGGTAAGTGTTATTGTAACCTAGAGACATGGTTGTATTTTCTAAGGATTATTTCTTTAAAGCAAGTCAAGTCGTTGCCGACCATGGAGAAAGGGATGAGGAAAAGGAAAAGGAAGATGGACGAGGGGTGATTAGGCTGCCAGAACGGTACTTACATTAAAAGCTTTCAGCCTCTCAGGATCATGATGTTGTGGGTCGACACGGTCATCAGAGTCATCATCAGACGCGCCACCGTCATCATCATCCTTAGTCCGATCAGACGACGAGGTCTCGTCGTGAGTGGACGCGGGTTCCACGCCAGGAGTAGCTGAGCCAAGGTGAATGGGACTCTGTGCCAAAATGTAAGCTTTAGTTCTAATATCCATGTTGATTAAGTTATATTTGAGTAAATTCACTCTGTAATCTACTAGTATTTAAAACAAAAAGTTCTGTTTCCTTTCAAGCAGGACAAAAATGTCTTCTCATAGCCTATACGCCTACTTTTATGGTAGTTCGCTTCACATTCAAGTTAAGGTACTAGGATAGCAAAAGATTATAAGAAGTTATTAAAAAATGAAACCTACCAAACTTGCAGATTTTATTAGAGAGTGATCTTAGGTACGTAGTTTTCAGTATTTTTATTTGAGGAAGATTACTAAAACTGTTAACAAATGAACAAGAGCGTGGTTAAATTATAATATTATCAATATTCTTTTAATGATTTTAAAAGCTTTACAAGCCATATTTTATTAAAGGATGTTCGGCAAGCTTATTTCGAGAGTTTATTGTTATATAAAAGCTTGAAAACGAAATTACGCGTCCTAGTTTGTTAGATAAAATCTCTGAGTGAAATAACATAGAAAAGCAAAAATAAAAGTACATTTTTGTACTCGTACCTACCAGGGGAACATGAGTATGAAGCAATTAAAAACTAAGTAATATGAAACGCTGCTCAACCTTAAAACTCACCGAGTGGCCAGTGGCCAGGGGTGTGGGTGGTTTAGGTGGTTTGCTGCCGAGGCCAAGAGCGCTGTGGTATGATGCCCAGAGATCTGCCATGCTGTCTCCACCGGTCTCGGTTATATCGCCGTTGCGGCCTGCAAGTACCAGGACAACAGATTTTAGCAAAGGGTCTAAAAACAAAATACAATACTGTTATGTACCAAAGGAATATATTATATTGTGCATTTCATTACATTTTGCTCTGAACTCATTAATTTGTAGAATAATTTTACAGTCTAAGACGTTCCTAGTAATGTGCAAAATATTATTATCCTTGTGAATTCTCTTGGGTCAACTAGATTTATTCATCCAGACTGTTCTTCCCTGGAAAGACCTACCGTTCAACATACAAGCTGAAAGCTCGAGCTTCCCTGTTCCAGAAATTATTAGAATTGTCATGTTAATTGTATCATTTTTCTAGTAAATACATATAGGACGTGTGCATGTTTATAGACTGCAATTTCTAACATATTTATGTCCTGTGTGTATTTGCAGCGCATCTACTTCGTTTATTTGTGCATCACTTTGTATAATGGTACTTATAAAATATGTATGTACGCTATTTTTAAAATAATTATATTAATGTGATAAGTCTGAGCCATATCAAATGTATATAGTTATTAGCTTGGTTCGTAAGACGAATAGCTTGATGGGGCTTGTTAGATGTTGATATTAACGATAGTCAATATACTGTCAATTAATCAGAATAAAATTAACAATGACAAACGAGGTACAAGACCGATATACTAAGATTAAAGGTGTTACTGACTTACGGTAAAGGAACATCAACAAAAAAGTCTTAAATTGGCAATCAGCCTTGAGCAAGCGTGGCTATCAATGCTTATGCCCTCTCTATATAATTGAAGAGGCCTTTCCCAGCAGTGGGATAGTAACGGGCTGGTATGATAATGATGATTACAAACAGCTACATAGTCATAACTGGTGGCTCACAGCCGCTTCAATTATTCCTAAGCCTGGCTTTTAGGTATCAGTGTGATATGTGTACAGTACCATAATATATGTACAAATATATATTGGTAACTACAAGAATTGTAAAAGAAAAATAACGATTCGTGCAAATGGTGTTGCTGAAGCACATTTTCAACAAAAAAAGCACATTTGGTTACGACGCTTTGATTTGCTGGAAAATACTATGATATATAAATAGTGTTTCCTAATAAATAAAATTTAAAAAAAAGACCTATAACAAGGATATTATTAAAAACTAAAAGCCTGCCTAAAATTAAGTGAAAAGTAAGAAACCGTTATCAAACGTTAAAATCCATCAAGCCATTTAGGCTGTAGAGCGTGCCTAAGAAATAGACTCACATACATACATACATACAAACATACATACATGCATACATACATAAATACGCCAGAAAACATTACCCTCCTTGACTGGGTCAGTCAGGCATAAATTTGCTTCAAGTACAATACTATTCATAAAACGTAAAGTTTTAAACAAAAAAAACACTCGTTAAACAAATTAAGATCAAGAAAAAGGGCTATAGAAATACAGACTACAAATATCGCTTCTTAGTGAACGTTACTATGTAGTTAATGACCTCAAGTATAAGTAACTGCCATCCCTAGTCCACGGTTATAAACGCATGTATTTATGAACCGAGCAATGTCCTACAAGGCTACAACTCATTTGCCAGCTCATTAAAACTATGTGAGTAACCATTACAGCACACGATTTATAGGCATCCTAAATTTTGTACCCTTAGCTTAATGTTGGTACATTTCCGTTAATCATTTTCTACGCTAGCACTATAATAATGTGCAGTGTGTCAGGAATAGTCCAAGATCAATATAAAAAAGTAGGGTAATTGACCATGTGGTTTACTGGAATAACATGTCTTTTTTTAGGATTTCGTACCCAAATGGTAAAACAGGACCCTATTAATAAGACTCAGCTGTCCGTCCGTTCGGTCAGTCCGAGGACTGTCCGACAGTTTAACATTTAACAGATGATGAACTGTTGCCGTTATAACAACAAATACTAATAAAAACAGAATAAAAAAAATATTTCTGGATTCCCGGATACCAGCTTGGGCCCCTTGACGCGGTCCAAGGGCGTACTGTAAGAGTTGTCGACAATCCCAGGCTAACAGGCGGTATTGAATCACTAGGCTTAAGGAGAGACGTTGCCTCCTTATGTGTATTCTATCGCCTGTACAATGGGCTGTGTTCTGAGGAATTGTTTAGGATGGTGCCAACGGCCACTTTTTATCATCGCACCTCCCGCCATCGGCTGGGAGTTCATCCTCACACCTTAGAACCTCTTAGGTCAGTCATCAGTTTCGTGGCAAACAAGTATACGACTCTGTTTTCTAAGCATTGCAAAAATTATGCTTAGAAAACACAACTCAAGCTGTTTGCCGACCATGTTGGGAGAAGACGATAAGGAAGGAAAAGGGAAAGGAAGAGAACCGTGGATGTAATAGGGCTACGGAGGCTGTCGCTAAGAGACGTCTAAGGAGTACCAGGAAATGGCCAAGCAGCGTTTAGCGCACTAAAATTCAGTTTACTGTGGCACCAATGCACCTGCCAACCGTAGTAAATACTTTTTTTACGATTTCTCAGTCTGCTTGGACATCAATTATGATGGTTGCGCCCCCACGACAGTCAGTTATGCCAGCATTTGGTTAAAAACCCGTCTATAGTTTTGTCTAAACAAAACCTTAAGAGGCATGTAATATGTATCAATTATTTAATATTTTTATAAACATGATGACAGTCCAATATACAGATGCTGTTTCCACCCAATAAGTGCTATAGAAAAAATAATAAGCACTTAAAGCAAGTCACTTCGTTACCCTTCATTTTATTTGAAAATAAATTATCATAGTCATTAAAAAAAAAGGAAGCCTTTAATGTGCGAATGAAGTAATATTTTTTTAACTAACAACGATGCATTTAATACTTTTTGTGGCAAATAACTGGAAATACATTCCCAGAGCCACGTAATTCCACAATATTATTTAGTGATCCTACAGTTACCAAGGCGGCAAAAATTAATGAGGGTGTTCAGAACGCAAGGGACCGGTGCATCTGCCTCTAAATGTCAACGCGTACAAGCCCCCTTGGATATAAATAATTTGAGAAGGTGTCTGCGTCGTCTGTGCCCCTGGTACTCGATATGGCTTCTGTAATAAAAATAGCCGATGTACGTCCTACTCGACAAGAAAATAATGCAATCGATAAACTGCTCGCCTTAAAAGAAAAGTGGGTTCTGATATGAGTAGCAAGCCGAAAAATTTAAGTTATAAATGACCAGTTATATTATGGGCTGAGGTATCGGGTTTAATTCAATCCCTAATCGTAGATTTTTCTGATGTTAAATAAGGTAGTATAGAATGAGTTGTCATTTATTACCTATAAAACCAAATTCTTCTACCATTTAGATTAAGAAAATATGCGAGATTGCTGCGTATTATCTGTAAAAGGTTAACTAGTAAATGTGAGCTATCGATCAAGCAACTGCGTTGACGTTGAGTAGCCATTATTATATTACCATACAAACTTCTACCCAATAAAGTGGCTTTCAACCCGCCTGCTTCGAAAAGTCTTTTGTGATTAGAGGATAGGTCATCCAAACAAAGAAACACGTACCTACTCGTAATTTTATTAGTTTTCATATTATTGAGTCATATTTTAATTAAGTTCCGATGTCGATTTCAATGACTACCGAAAAGGCTCAACTAATACAACCTATATATACATAGTTCGTAAAGTTACCGATTAACGATTCCGCAGTTTCGAAGACACTTTTTACATTAACGAAAAGAAACAGATCTTCGGCAAGACTTAGATTCCAACGGCTAAAAAGGCAGCTGTACGTATACTTTTTTGTATCAGTATTGTACATTTTGACGTTTAATCTTGAATGAATAGCCAACATGGTGCAGGCCCAACAATATGCAAAGATAATCAATAAGGTATCTATAGCATTGATATAATATGTAATAGGTATACGGGACTGATCTGTCACGATTAATCAACCATTGTATTACATAATGTATGTACTTAAATCTAGGTTGATACATACTACTAGGTATATAATGGTGATGGTATCAAACTATAGATATAGAATGACCAAATTGCATGTTTCGCGCTTATAATATGCATTCTTTGCACCGGGTTAATTCTTTCAAAAACTTCATGACAATATCTACCAACTGGTATTAAAAGATTTTTAGGTCCTCTTTCACCACTTTCTGATAAAGTGCGTGATAACCTATTCGAAACTTAACTGATGTTTCATCTGTTAGATATAAATCAGACACTTAAGCAGCTAGTGGTGAAACAGGTCCTTAGATTTGTTATTTATAACAAAAGATGATGACAAAATTCAACAAATTTTTCATTTATTTAAAATCGATTTGACTGCACAGGTGCAGGACATGTATAGAATTAAGATGCGTTGATTTCTTTCGATATATTTATTCATCATCATGATCATTTCGGCCTCAAAATGTACTCTGCTGATCATATAGACATCCCTCAAGTATGATGCAGTCCACTTGAGCCCCGTGTCGCCACTTCGACCGTGAGCTCCACTCTACGGCTATGACGTGTACGAAAATTTTGATTCAGATTTTTAACCAAAAGTCAAGTTATGTGGCGTTTGATAATCAACCTTAAGGCGTGGACAATACAACATAAAAACGTATATACATAAAGAAACATACGCCGTATTAGGTTTGTACGTGACATTTAAACGTGGGCGTCTTAATTATGTGCGTTTAAACGCAGGCGTGCACATGTCACTGTCGTTTTTACATAATTTCTAACTTTATCACCTATGGATGTCCGTTATTGATAATATAGCCCGGTATTAGATTGTTCTTTCAAAGTTAATCTTGGAAATTACTGACTGACGGTGAAATCATGAGGAAACCTTTTCTTACAAAAAAAGTCAGAAATCGCCATCCACATTAAACAAGCGTGGGATAGTAAAGGGGCTGGTGTGATGACGATGAGATTGTTCAGGAAAATTTATATAATCAAAAGAACAGCTGTCTTATTTTTAGCCGTCTCGTAGAAAACAACCCCATTCCAATCCGGGAGAAAAGTTTTAACATCAGTATAAAGTCATTTATTGCAAGACATAGCATCTCCCAAAAAGAGGTGTTTAGGTTTTTGCCATAATCACTACGTATGGCAAGCTAATTGGTAGCTGCAGAACTGTGAACGGGCAACGTTGCCTACAGACTTCTTATAAAGGGCCAGACCATGAGGGTAGGGAACCCTGGGCTATTACTACTTAGGGGCCCAGCTAATTAAAATTAAATAAATAAGGAATATTATCGCATTATCGTCTATTTTTGACTTTGACTTGACTTAGCAGGGGAATCTACGGGGCCTGGGCTGAAGTCCAAAAAGTCATATGGTAGATCCGGCTCTCTTCTTATACCAAATAAAAAAACAAAAACATACGCATATCTAACTTTGTTGCCCGTTATAAATAGGTAAAAGTAATATGAAATGAAATGAAATATGTTTATTCATATAGGTTAATTAAATTAACACTTAAGAACGTCAAATCGTTTACGGTTATCTATCAACGATTGAAAGCGCTATGACAAGTGCCTGGATCTGACGCACCAATGCTGCCACCTCGCGGGCGCCATTTTTGAAAACCCTCTTATTGAGTTCTCTATTTGTCTAGTATAATTTTATTCTAGTTACATGAAATAAAGAAAAAATAATTCTTCTTTATTTTATAGTACTTATAGGAGTATCATATTTCTGTAGCGTAGAAATCATATTGCCAATTAGCACAGTATATTTTTTATATAAATTCTTCATGATTAACTCTTTGATGTCAGGGTATCATTATTAATAGAAATTTGAAGAAATATTATTTCAAGCCAATTCTTGTTTTGAATGTTGTATTTGCTCACAAGCATTTTTATATAATAGGAATATTGAGAAAATACAAGTCACAAGGTAGGTTAATGGTTTCCATAATATTTGAAGATAGTACATAGCATCACTTCTTCAAAGCTTAAGTTCCTTAACTTATATACCTAAGCAATCATATTTTGTTACAATTTATTCTATTTAAATAAGGTTCGTCTTTCGTATCATACCAAAATGGCTCCACTGTGCTTGATGGTAAACAGTCAGTGGGATCTAAAAATGGTGAACCACTACCTACGCATTTTAGGAACCTTTACTTACCGATGATTGCTGTCACAGCAACATAATATAATAGTAACATTTCTCAACCGCTCAAAATCAATAGTGGATTTTTATATAATTTTAAATTATTTTCAGATCTGATGAATCAAAGAAATGTCATTATTACAGTAATAATTTTGTCTAATAAACAAAACAATTGGTTTACCTTGAGGTTGACTGTGGTAATTCCATGCAAGCAACATCATTTTCAACTTCTCAGCATCTTTCGCGAGGCCTTGACCTGCATCAGATCATATTCGCCAATCAATCCAAAAATTTTGCTTTTTAACACATAATTCAATTTAATTATTTAGCCAATTGGTGAGTAGTTTATGCTTGTTTTAAACTTTTTAGCATAAATACTCTTTAGTTTTAAATTGATTTGATGCAAGTGTTGTATGAATGAATAAAATGATTTTCATTGATTTGATACTCACTAGAAAAGTTGTCATCATCGGTCATATCTGCAGGTTCAGGTGTCAAGTTATCCTGCAACAATGGACAATATATCCGTTAAAAACAATGCCTATGATTAATAATTTATTTAATTTATTTAAAACCGGATAAAGCAACGGCAGATTCCGGTGAAAAATAATTTTGTATTTCGTAAAAGTTACATTTTTGATGCATTTTTTACTAAAATATTAAAAAAACTATCAAAGAAAAATTAAGATTTGCGAATGATTCGGGAAAACGCATGCTCCCAGTACCAGGGCATCATATGTGTTCGCAAGTTTAAATAATTAATAAATTAGCGAAACGGTCGGCCAGTTGTGCAGGGCGGGTCAACGCACCGACCCGCGGACACAAATCGATAGTGCTTCAAATGGACAAGGTACTAAATATAGCTGGACGTACCCAGCACGTATGGCCTCTGGTACCTTAGCCATGCGGGCAAGTTGTTGTCAAAGTAGGCGCCCCGAAACCCAACGTGAAGTTGTGGTCGGACAGTGCAAATATAAACTTTAGGAGGTCCATTCTCTTAACTTGCTGTTTCACCAGTATCAAACTTTTAAATATAATGTGTGAGTATCTGTATTTAATTTCTTTTTATTTAGTTTATGTTACGCAACTTTGGCATAAAAGTTCTTTGATGTAACCTTTACTACAAAGTTACAAAGATTGTCATTAGAGTCATTCATTACACACATACGTTTGTCTGCTTAATCCTGCTAGGCACTCAACATAGTTATGTACAGGTGGCAAAGTTAATTATAGGCTTCCTCTGTACATTTATAAACAACAGTGGTTAAAAAATAACCTCACGAAGGACTCGTCTTCATTTACACAGTTTTCCAATTAACATTATCCAAATAAGCGAAATACGTCCACAATGAGCAGGTTCATTAAATTACTGCGTGGAATGAACTTAGGATATGCCGTTAGATTAAACTTAAAACAAAACTGCTGTCTTGTTTACTGTTCAATTACTTAATATAACTAAACAATAAATACTCATGCAAATTAAAACAATTTTGATAAAAATCTACAAAGCAGACACAGGACGTAAACACAATTGTACTAGGGCATCATAATGACTTAGAAGTTAGTCTAATGAAAATGTAAAAGTAATTCAACATACTCGCCGTACTGAATGAAGAGGGAATATATCCTGTGAGTTCTAACATTCGTATTGTGAATGACGCATTTCACATTGTTACGCACATGAGCGCTAAAATATCGCACAGATTATTATTATACGAAGTATTAAACTAGTAAAACTTATTAAAGTAGTAGCCTTCTTTACTCATATTTTTATGAAAACAGTATTTTTTTTTTGATTTTATACATTATTTAAAACATTCAGTAAGTAATAATGAAAAGTAAAGACTTTCAAGACACGATTTCTAGACGTTTTATACCTACATTTTATATTGATACTATTTAACAAGAATATAGAGACGCACGAGTGAGCCTTCATAATAAAAATATACGCAAATACTTCAAGACAAATATAGTACTTGGAATAAATCGCCGCGAACAATCAAACTTGTTCATTTTATAATGGATACCAAAAGTTCGCGAAAAAGTTACACGAAAATCGCAGCGGCATTTTCCCGCTTTTCAACAGCTGATGTCGGCGTAGACTTACGAAAACATACGAAGATTTTCATTCAACAAGTGGCCGCTATCCCATGCAAAGCGTCATCAATCCACCACTACACTTACAACTAAGTTTTGGAACGCGAAAAAGTGCTCAAATATTGAACTTTATTTGAACTTCGTGCGCGTCTACGTTCTTTTCATTATTCTTTTTTATTTGAAATCGGGTGTAGTTGGCCAGTTTAATTTAAAGTGAGTTGCGTGCTTAGTAGTGTTGTCCTTTTGTTTGAACGTAAAATAGTATGATTGCAGAACGTCGACCTATTGAATATCAGCTAAAATTATGGTTTGCAACTAATTAAGTACTTGACTACAAGTTAAGTTGCTTTTCAAACATAATAAAACTACAAAGTACAAAGATTACTTCCACGACATAACACTATATTTAGTTTTAGCCAGTCTTTTTACGTTTTAATTCCTTTAATGCCGCGTAAGGCCGGCGAGGCATTTACTGCAATTTATTTAACTAAGCGAAATGCTAAACTTATTTTTAAAGTTTCAAGAATTAAAATGCTTGTCTTACTACATTTACATAAGTAGTAAGTGCTGACTAAGTGTCTTCAAGTTATTATGAATATAATTTATACAATTCTTAAATATTGTCCCCATTTTCATACTTTGATTTCCTGAGAATAATTTCGCTTTAGTACCTTCAACACTTTGAAGTTTGAATTATTATTCCAACCAAAATGTGGAACGCTACGACTAGTACTTGAGCCGTCTAAGTATCAGGTGTACATAGCCAGTTAGGAGTTAGGTGGGGTGACAAGCTAGATATCGACCGTCTTCAGGGCGGTGGCCAAGGACCGCATCTGCTATGCGGACACTAAATATCCGTTGACCCTTCGTCGGTTATGTGCGCCTAGTATAGGTAGGTTGATTCCATTGAAATTTAGTAGGTAATTAATTACACCTCAATGACAGATAAGGTGCAGTGGTGCGTGGACATGTATATTTATACCTAACTAGCTGCGCTCTGCGGCTTAGCCCGCGCGAATATTGCTATATGTTTAATTAATGTAACTCGGGAATCAGAGCGATTTTCAGGATAAAAAGTAGCCTATGTCCCGAAACCAAATCTATCTACATACCAATTTTCACCGAAATCGGTTTAGCGGTTTAAATTTAACATGGTGGTTAAGTATCTTAAACTTTCTAAGTCACCGCGCAATTTATTAGTTTTCTTTCATAAGAACCTTCTCCTGACAATAACAAACACAACAAAAAAAGAATTAACGAAATTGATCTAGCCGTTCACGCGTGATGCCATGACCAAGGGAAATAGGTATTCATTTTTATATATTATAGATATGCGTAAGTACAAACATATTTATCAATTAGCAAAAGGTTAACCTACTCAATTAGTTACTCAATTTAACGATCATTCTGCTAACTGATTCCTATAAATGAGTTGGATACCTAATTGTGTCTTTCTTCCATAGAAATAAACGGCACAGGTCAAAAATTACATAATTTTTATATTTCTGCTCATTTCGTATGTGCAAAAATGACGTTAATATGCTATATGAATATGCTAAGGAAAATTTGCTAATCTCAGTGAAATTTGAAATCTTTGTCTTACAGAGCATTTATTTTAATGGCGCAACGAACTGGCTGCTCTGGCATCAAATAAACTGCGTCGAAACGACATCACTCGCCCGGTCATCTGCCGATAGACGAATAAATCGCGGAATAACCTAGTTTTCCATACAAAATAACGGCAAAATTTCGGGAATCCACCAACGGTTATGTGCTGAGGGCCTGGTATGTACTGATACATGGGCTATGTACTGCGGTGTACCCCCCTCGGCCCGCGCCCGCACCGCGCCAGCACACTCCGCGTGTTACCCGTGTAGTGCTTGCCACCCCGCGAGTGATCGCGCTGCGACAGTGCGGCCGTGACGTGAAACACTTTATCGATAGTCGGCAAAAATAATGTGTGGCAAATAGTTCTACGATAGTTGGCGAAAATAGTTTCAAGTCGGTACACTTACATAAGTCGAATCACATATCATAATTATATGCACAAAGGAAGACATAACTTTTGATAGTATTTTAAGTTGAACATCATAACATAAATATGATTAATTTTAGAACTTAAAGGCTTTGTCGTGGTGGTAATATTCGAACACATTTATGAAAGCTTTTTAATAGGACATAAGGATATGTGAACATGTCTTTATTTATAAAGATCTGCTACTGGTATTAAAAAAACAATCCACTTCATTGTATATCAACAAAGGAAGGTTATCTATCCACTCTAACATCAAAAATAAATCGAAAATCTCCGTCCCATATCAATCAATTCATCGATAACAAGTAATCATCGATAGCGCGTCGGAGTGCCAGCAATCAGGTGGCAGTCAGCGTATAATCATTAAATACCCACGCGAAGGGGTGCGATGACGCCCGCGGCGCCACCCAGCGCCCCTGCCCACCCTCGCCCAATTATGAAAATACGAACAAAATACAAATTTGGAACGTTTTCCGAACGTCAAAGGACGTTAAACACGGAGTCGCCATGATTATCGATAATGAGCACGGCAGCCGCGGTCACATCCTTGCTGTGGCCGCTTTCTTACGTAGGTACTTATATGGAGATGTGACGTGTATTGATTGACTTTTCGGCAAGAATGCTGATACTTCGGTCATACCCCTATAACAATAAGAAACATGGTAAACACTCTTGAATACCTAGTCAATTTCGTCATTTTATGTAAATAGCTAATTGAAAACCTTTACAATTTTACTCTAAATTTTCCTTACTCTATCCGATCTAAATGCAGTGTCATTTTAAAAAGTAAAAAATGTTGATCATTCCTTGCGATTGCCAACTGAAACTTAAGATTTAAAACTTTGCGACAAGCACTCTGCTCAAACTGCCCGGTTTCATGAGCCAAAAACATTTTTGCAAGCGCGCGGCTAATAGCTACAACGGGGTTCGCATTTTTTTATTCGCCATTTTTAGTACTTTTTACCCGTCTCAACCAGGAGCGCAGAGGCGAGTTGAAAGTCTTCGGTCTTTCAAAATAAACGGCTTCCTTTAGCATTCTGCTTGCTCGGTAGTTTCGCCCGCCGCTTGCGCCCCAGTATTTTTAAAGCGGACAGCGCCCCCCTGCGGCACTCGCGGGGCCCGCGCTCCCTCTGAGCCCCACACACCCCCTCGCCCACACACAGTAATACCATAACGGGTGCGAGCTATGACGAGATTATCTACGTACACGCGTATCCACTATACCAATACATACGAAGGCATATGTACTAGGAGTACATAGGCACATAAGCGATGACTGCTGTACATAGCAGGCATTGATTTACCGGACCGGACGCTACCTGTCATCGGACACAATGACGATTACACGGGCGGTGGCAAAAATTTACTTGAATAACGGAATCACTAGAATAAGCTACGCAGAACAGAAAATAGGGAGGTCTTAAACGAACTAGCATCTCTACATACAATTGTATTTTTATAACTCATAAGATCATTGAAAAAAAGATAAAAGTATTCACTTAACATAATAATACAAGGCCTGTTTAAATTCTCTACGTCAATCAATCAAATAAACTTGCCTCATCAGTTTTCAATGTAGGTGTATTTATACAATTTGCAAAAATCACACAATAACTAAAAAAACATAAACCTTTAAAGCATGTTTTCTCCTAATGCACTTAGCTGTATTAAGAGTGGTATTAAAGGTAAATATAACCCCCACCATTAAAATACCATAATCTATCTAAAACATAATGTATCATTCTTCAAAATAGTTGCTTCTTTCTTGCATATTTATGTATCGGTGAGACATTGAAAACCAAAATCATCCATAATTTCAAAAGTGAATTTATTGTGTCAGCAACGTTTAATTTGCATTAAAGCAATAGTCTCAAATTCTCTCTGGCCACATCGGCAACTGAGATAAATCAATATTACATGAAGAAGTATCCTCAAAGTATTTAGATACTTCAATATAAGCGAGAAAACTAAAGAAAACGTTAATTGCAACAGCCGTCTGAAAGGTCACTACACAGTTTTGTTACATGTATTGTCTGACCAGAAAGAAAATACGATAAGGCAGCTAAAAGGAATGATGATTACAAGCAAAGAATTTGAAATAATAAAAACATTTGTCTAAAGAATTGCCATTGTCAGAGATTTATTCAATTAAGCAACATTGTAGAACTAGATTTATTGAAAACTAGCGGATCCCACGCGGTTTCACCCTCGTGGTTCACGTTCCCATGGGAGTACGAGGATAAAATATAGCCTATGTTACTCAGTGATAATGTAGCTTTCTAATGGTAAAAGACTTTTTGAAATCGGTCTAGTAGTTTTTGAGTTTATTCGTTGCATACAAAAATATAAATCTTTCCTCTTTATAATATTATTAATGTTGACTAGCTTTCCACGACGCTGTTTCACTCGCGCTAAGATACATCTTTAGTTACTGCTCTGCGCCCGTCACAAGTAGCGTGATGTTATATAGCGTATAACTTTCCTCAAATGGGCTATCAAACGCAAAAAGAATTATTCAAATGCGACTGGTACCTAGTCACAGAGATTAGCTCGTTCAAACAAACAAACTCTTCTGCTTTACATAATAATATAGATAGATAAAGTTAGCTATTTGATTTTAAAAGCTATAACTTTATATCTTTGTATTTTCATAGAAAATCTTCAAAAGAGTAATAGTATTGATTTATTTGTCACCATCCATAATCATCACATATCTAAAAAGTTTTTTATTCTATTTAAATGACACAGCATAACTTCAAGACTTTTCTCTTATTGGATATGCGATTAAATTTCGTTTCGTTATCATGTTAATTCCCATAGTACGGTTAATGCACATGTGACATAGTTGGCTAGGTATATTGCCCATGCCTTCGCCATGGATATCGCGTAAAGAGTTGACTCAATCCAAACACACGAATAGTGGTGTAGCTCACTATTCGTGTGTTTGGATAGTACAAATAGCTATTCCAAGTCAGGATATATTTACGCATATTATATTTGTAAAGCTTAAATTTAAACCAATAAAAATTGAATCCTGCAGTCAGATTTCTTGGCTTTGAACTATTTGTAACGATTGGACAATTGAAACCGAATACTTATTCAACAGTTGTAGTAGTACTAATCTATTATTTTCTAATTGCAGGGTAAAGAGCGCGCTGATTTATGCCCATGCCTTCTATGCAAGAGAAGAGGCCTTTAGCTTGTAACATAATATCGAGCTGGTATTATTACTCTTCTTCTTGGACCGAAACTTATTTGTTTATTTACAAAATATATTTTAGAGACTTGTCCAGATTCGAATTCGACAACTTCACAAGAGCGCTACGATCAGAATTCAGACAATTACGACTAACTTCTTGTCAATATAATATAAAGTCTAACTTACACAAACGGATACTATTTACTACACCCTGCGGATATACCTTAGGGCGTTTATGTAAATAAATGTACTACACACGTAAGTAGACAGCTCTTACAGTTGAAAGCGTAGAGCTAAGAAGATACTGGGATATGTATACATCGATAGTATTATTTAATTGTCTGATGTCTCCTATTTTCTGCAGCAACGGCCTCTTTTCCAATTCAAGAGGAACGTTTACACATCGAATACATAAATGCTTTTCATAAATCCAAAATCTAAAACTTTGAAGGTTCTACCCAAACCAAGAACAAGTAACATAAGGATCAATCTTGTGTCAACTAGAGTGAATTTCGTGCGTTTAAACGTTTCTGCCATACATATTACTGAAATGAGGATACAGCTCACATAGATGTCTTAATAACTTTTGCCGTGTTGCCTTCTTTTAATAGGCCATAATTCTAAACAATAATTTGGTTAAAACTATTAACTATTTAAAACGAAAAGTTTGTAAGTATTAAGTATCCGACAGGATCTATAAATTGTGTTTTTAAATCTGTCAAACTGCATGTGCGTTGTTGTGTCATTAGGAACACGTATTCGAGATGGTGTATCTAGTTGTGCATACATAGTCATGAGGAAAGCCTGAGTACAATATAGCCAGTTCGATGCATTTAATAAATTAAATGACGTTAGAAAATCGAGAAAACAGTACGAAGACCATAAACTGAAACATTGTAACTTCAAAATTGAATTTCGTAAGTATTATAAGCAAAACGATATGTTAATCTGATTGAATTTTGGCAGCAAAGCTAGACGGAGAGTGTAAGATGTAAAGTGAATAGTTACAATAGTACAAGAGAGAATTTTCAAACTTATTTTGGTCATATTTCGCAATGTAGAAGCGTAGTCACATTAGTTCATTCTGTTTTCGTATTGGGCCACTTATTTCATTGTCGGATTTCACAGACACTAAACTCATAAACTAAAGGTGTTGACCATATTAAAGTTAGGAAAACTTGGAAACTGAATATCAAAAGTTTGTTGATTTTACAATACTAAAAGTGAAGAATTACTAAATCATTTCTCGGATTAATAAACAATATTATAATGACAATCATAAATTTAGCATGATTGCTCAAAAATTCGATTACAACTAGGTATAACGGGGGCACGCGTTGCAAAAAATCCTATAACATAGTGAATAAATTATTAAATACCCACATACACTCTGAGTTTAGTGAGAAACTAGGTGCAGAAACCGCGTTGTTACCGCGTGTTAAGTATCAGGGTAGTAGAACCGACGCGGAGGCAGATACTCGCATTATGTGAGGGGGAAACGGGCCGACCTCGAAAAACCGAATGGGGGTCGCGTCTACGTCGAAAAGCATCGCGAATTTCACAAAGCGGCTTCCTAGTTACTGGGGTATCGCTGGGGAGACGCGGTTACAAGTCGGCGCTTACTCGTGCGCTTTGAAGTGTGATAAACTGAGCGAGTGGAGCCACTAAATATGGATAGGTACGTCGGAGTGCGTGCCGCGTTTCGCCTAGAGACTCCTTCCTCCGCCTGCTCCCCTAGTCACCGAGATTTATAAACGCGGTTAAATTTACTGTTCTATATCTCACTGTAATGTAAGTAGCGGTAGTGTTTACGTCGCAACACATTCCGATAGTAACATTATGATAATACATACCCACGTGGTTACTATATACATTCTAATCAAATTTTGAAAATCACACAAATGCAATCATCTTAATTATCTGCACGTATCTAGCTTTTAATGTGAACTGTCTAAACTTAAATAGTAAACTGTCCAACGCATTTTGTAGCGATGCGTATTCAGTCGTCACTGTAATAGACTTCGTGTAACTATTGAGTAATGACACGAAACAATGGTAGCAAGCAAGTACCCGTCCCTCATGGATCTCAGAATCGTCAGAATCATCGCTTTAAAGTTTCTTAGTTTAATTGCGGTGTTTCTAAATACAAATTTTGCAGAACTCAACAATGACTCGACGTTAGACAATGATTACTAGTGGGCAAGTAACCGAAAGCAAACAATTTCGCAGTGCACACACAAAATGGCATGCATTATAATTGATAATAGCGCTGAACTTTGCAAAATGCCTTTTTATGTGTTTACCAGCGTAAACAGGGGCAAATATTATAAGCAAAATTAAAGATAGCTGCAGGAGCAAGGTAAGTATGTCAATTGGTCCAAGGCTCGCATACGAAGGCCTCAGTTAGAAACCTTTCAGCTCTCTAGATAAAAGACATCCCCTTTACACAGAATCTTCTCATTTGTCCAGTAAGACATTAAATTACAAATTATAACACAAAGCATGTTTGAGTGAAGGTCATGGTAGCAAATCCCATAAGATTAGTCAACTCCGTAAGAGATAGAATGCAAGTTTAACTAGATACAATTTTGAAATATTTTGGCAGAATTTCAGAATATCGAAACCACATCGAAACTAAAAGTTAACTGTCGTATGAGTGCAGTTTTAAAAAGAATAAAATGGACTTTTTTAATTAAATTCAAACTTGATACGGTACTTACCTAATTACTTTTATTTTACTTTAATTGGTTATCAGATTGATTTATATACCAGGTTCCATCGAGATTTTATACAACACGATTTCTAAAGTACTAGGCGCCTATGAATTAGCATAGGTCATGTCAAGGAATTGCCTTACACGCGTTCACAGCATACAAACGCTGAATTAACTAACAATCTACATCTTAGTATAGTTGTTTCGACTCACAACCACAAAATAACCTCGTGTTACTGTATTAATTCTACATAACGAAGGATATATTGCACAATTTCTATATATTCTATTCTTAAAGCTGGATAATAAGGTCTGCAATGTGATAATATTAATTTAATAAAACTGGTGTGAATACAAACTGGGCATGGGCCATCTTTTTTAATAGCGAATGATAAGGCAACTGCCGTAATGGGAGATTGGGATACTTTGATAAACATCGGTTGACTGATTATGATAGTGTACTCGTAGTAGTATATAGGTCCGTTACGTTGCATATACTTCGGTAGTGGCCGATAGTTCTGCCTACGCAATACAGTAGGAACTGACATAGCTGGTAAGACGTAGGTGTCATACACTTATTCGCCAATTCCTTCGAAGTAAACGAAGTTATTTTATTTGCGATGGGATATTCACTGCCCGCCAGTATTTATAATATTACAGGCTTCCCGCAGCGCGGTTTCACCCGCGTTAAGTTACATCTTTAGTTACTGCTTTGCGCCCGTCACCAGTAGCGTGATGTTATTTAGCCTATAATCTTCTTCAAGAACTGGGCTATCAAACACAAAAAAAACCGACTGGTAGTTCCAGAAATTAACACGTTTAAATAAACAAACTCTTCCGCTTTATATATTAGTATAGATTATAGATAATTTAGAATTAAGAAACTATTGTTTTAACTTTTTAAAATCAAACTAATGAAACCAAACGGATTGGTATGTCATAAATAATTATTAAAACTTTACCATAAAACTTTTCCAGCGCTAGTGTTTCATTCTAAGATTTTGGATCTTTTAAACGAAGAATTTTATAAAAATATCAATTTCCTATGATAGCAATCGCGACGGTGACTATTCACCTGCACTCCGCTGAATGCTTGCGATCAACACTGACGATATTTTGGTAGGCTTATACATATATAACGTAGGTAAATAAGGCAATATATGTAAAGGAAAAAGCCCGCAAAGATCCCTTCGTAGAACGTACATACAGCGGATTAAGAAAAATTCTCTAGCATCACAAAAAGCGAAGGCTGCTTGCGGGCAAACCTCCGTTAGTAATTTCAGCCCCCACGGAGCGTCTCACAGCGTCTGGCTGCTCAAGTAATTACGCCCCCTTGTCCCCTCCAGGGGGTGTAATACCCCCACCCAGCAGGGATAAGTAAAAACAATATTTTTACGCGCCGCGTCCACGGCACCAAAAGTGACAGATATAAATTGGGGGTGAAAATGGAATTAATGCCGGCTTGTCTTCTATCTGTGACTTTCTTGTGGATGCTACATCTACATCGTATAGTTGGCGATTGTCTGTGGTGCATGCATTCAGTCAGTTTTGACTATGAAATGTAGTATTTTATTATTTATTGTATACAACAGAATTATAAAAAAATATAAACAGATGCTTATAAATGGTTTTCTAGAGAAGAGCTAAAACTTTTCATAAACTCAACTTTTCTTGACTGCACCGTTGGTCTAGTGGTTAGTGTAACTGACTGCGACGCCGGGTGTCGTGGGTTCGATTCCCGCGGAAGGCAAATATTTGTGTGATGAACATTTGTATTTGTCTTTAGTCTGGGTGTTTCCTATGTATTATAAGTATGTATTTACAAAAAAAAAGTATGTATATGTATTATATTTCAGTTATCTAGTACCCAGGAAACACCCAGACTGAAGACAAATACAAATGTTCATCACACAAATATTTGCCTTCCGTGGGAATCGAACCCACGACACCCGGCGTTGCAGTCAGTTACACTAACCACTAGACCAACGGTGCAGTCTCAGTTGGATTTGAATAATTCTTTTTGCGTTTGATAACCCAGTTTTTGAGGAAGGTTATTAGGCCATACACATATAACATACATTAGGAGCAACGGGAGCAGAGCAGTAATCAAAGATATAACTTAACTAAAACTGCGCCGCGGAAAACTATTTTTGATGTTTCTTATTGTAAGCTTAGTTTAAGATTTTCATATAGGTAAGTGAATTATGGTAATATATAAAAAGAGTGTGTGTACTCATGTACGCACGTAAGAAGTTATACTTCTTTAGTGTAACAATCCAAAAATACCAAATAATAACACAACGCATACATACATAACAGTTACCCTAAAATCTATAAATACACTTAAAACAGTATATTAAAACCTTTTACTACTAATATTCAAAATAAATATTTTCACTGATAAATGATCAATAAAAAATATCTATCACCGTCATAAATATAATTGAATTGATATAAACGCCGAAATATTTTTTATTTATTCACACTGATTATTTGTACTGATACGACACACAAAGGTTCGCAACTAACTTCAGGGTGTAAAAGGTTCGCAACTAACTTCAAAGTGTTGCTTTTTTCTGTCGGTGTGCGCGCGCATCGTAAAAATTCACTCTCATCATTTTTCCCAATCGCGCCAAAAGAAGTATAACTTCAAAAAATTAAGATGTTTTATTAGGGAGTCAAAGTTTTATCTCTATTATTCATTATTGCAGTTATTACAGAATTTATTTAACTACCTTTAACCACAATTTCGTTAGCGCAAATTACACAATGTAATTAATTCACCCCGTAGATTCCGATCTTTATTGATATTTTTTTATCGAGACAGTAGTTTTTAAGTTTATTCATCACAAAGAAATATATATATAAATCAAACGTTTATAATATTAAGTATAGAATCTTAGTAAAGACTATAAGTACATACGCATAAGTAGCCTACCTACTCATTTCAAAACAAGCGCTGATTCAACCTTTATACGAAATAAAGACTCAGCAATATTTTGATGACTGTATAATTACCCAAGTAGGTTGCATATCAGCAAGAAGAATAAATAATTAAACGATGGCGAAATCGTGATAGCCAGTGGTTTAACTAGGAACCTATTTTCTGTATAAGGTCATGGGTTCAAAACCGAGCAAGAATCAATGTACCTAAGCCATACGGCTTTAAACAAGAAAAGAAAAAGAGCTCGCAGAACTGACGGCCGTTGGGGCAGAAAGGTTCTGAAGTGGCGACCACGAACCGGCAGACGCAGCGTGAGCAGACTCACAAGGTAGACCAACGACCTTATAAGGGCGGCGAACGACCTACTACGGTGGCAAAAATTTGGGGAGGCCTACGTTCAGCAGTGGACGTCTTTTGACTGATATGATGATGATGACTCCGTAAGTTCACCTGATTGCCAGTGTAAGGAAACATCGTTAGAGCAGAGAAAACTTTACCTTATATCTAAGCCTGAAATCACCAATTTCAAGTAATCGTGGTAGTTAATGCCCTTCTTTGTATAAGATGCCTTCACTCTGCAGGAGGAATATAATCTATTCTGTGCAATCTAAATTTTTTTGCCACCAGTTGGCGCCACTTAGGTGAAAGGTCTTCCAATCACAAATATTTAAAATTAAAATTCAAAATTTATTCTCAGTTTGAAATCAATAGAATCGGTCACGGTTGATTGAAAGCGTTTTGACAGGCGCCTGGACCTGACGCCTCAGTGCTGCTACCTCGTGGCCGCCATTTTAGAAAAACCTCATTGATATGGCGCTCACAGTGGAAAAAGGGACAATAAGGCCGACCGCACATTCGCAGACCCGATAGTCCACCGACTTACTGTCATGTTGTTTGGACACTAGGGCCAGACAATTTTCGTGCCCTGTAATGTGCGACCTTATATACATTGTAATGTTATGGCTTATAAATTAAAGTCAAAACTATCTTCAAGGTTCTACATTTCATAATTGTATTTAGCGTGTTCAACTAGACACGGCATTATTCTATTAAAATAACAAGCAAACCTACTCGCTGTCAAGAATATAATACTCAACAAAATTGAAGTTATTTCGCTGACGTCCAAATAGTCGGAGTAGGTCATTGTTTAGAGCTGAGACTAACAATCTACAGTTTACTCTGTCTATGTATATTTATGTGTGATGCGATTACAATTTACGATAAACGCATTGCTATAAACGTTTTTGCACAGATGTTTTACCTTATGGCCTTTAAGTGTACGAGTAGTAAAGAAAAATGCTAACTTCTTCCGCCGTTCATTTTATAGTTAACGTATACAGCAACATTATTATTATTCCCCATAAATGTATTATAGGTATAGGTACTGTGTCCGGTTATTCTTGAATTCATGTGCAAAGTTTAGGCAGCAAGTCTTGCATGGATATCAGGTGGACATACAAACAATGCGGGTAGGTATACGGAATGCAGGCGAGCGCGGGAGCGCGCGTTGAATAATGTACGCGCTGTCTCAGCGGACACCGCCTAGGTGTTATAATACCCTGGTACTCGAAAAGGTTTTAAGGAGTTTTAATTATTAAGAAAAGGCCCCATCATGTTAATTGGTTTTGTTGGGCTTCCATAAAATAAGGATTCGTACATTTTATAGCAGTAAACTTTTGTTATCATAGAAAAATCTTGATTTTTGTAAAGGAGGTTTGGTTTTATTTGCAAAAAATACACACATCGGCAAAGTATTCCGGTCGCACTCGTTCACGTGTCGATGTAATGACCAACTTCAGACCAGTTCCACTTATTATTCAAAGCAGTATCTTCAAACATCGATCAGAAAGTTAAGTTCTGCTTTTTTGTTTTATTTAAAATATTTCTATTAAGCAGTTGAGTAGTATTCACATGGTCAGCGGGCAATCAAATAAACTGTAGGTGGACGTTATTTATATGATAAATGCAATAAAGGCACTATTTGAATGAAACTGTATGTAGGAATATAGAATATTATTTTAGAGTAGGTAATTTATTAAGTAACCATGTAGGTTATTTATAATTGTATTGAAATTTCATATTTTCTATCATTCCCGAAATTTCTAGATAATCCATAAATATGAGAAATACGTTTTAATTAATAATCAAAAAACTCGGCAACTAATTCTATTTGATTTAGTTTTTAATATCAGCGAGTTGGGCGGATGATATCACAGCCGTCGCAGGCCGAACATAGATGAGACTGGCACAAGATTGTGGAGTTTGGCACAAACGAAGAGAGGCCAGCAGTTGGTAGATTCGGGCTGTGGATAATGATGATGATATAATAAACCTTTTAAATTAAAAAAGAATCAATTATCAAAAATTGGACGTTCGATTTTCAAAAATATAACTTACCACGTCGCTACAGTGTGATGACAATTGTTGCTATTGCCTACACGTGTACTTTAAACAGTAAGACGATTTAATTAAACAAATCATTGCATTTTAAATGATGTTACTTTAAGCATAACAGTGAAGGTTATTTTACAATATTTACTTGTAAGCATTTCGGTGTAGACTAAAATTTAATTATCTTGTGCAACGTGTCAAAAAGAGCAAATTGTAAATAAGTACATAAGCAATATTACACATCGAATGAAGCAATAAAGTAGTTTTATTAATTATTGTCATAATCAACACACTTATAAAAACAAGACGATTATCATCGATTAAAACATCAAAGCGCGGTTTCCATTATCCTGTTACGAATTGAATGTTCTAGTCATCGATTTTTAGTTTTTTTAGTCATATCTGACAGCTGTCAATTTTTTTTTAATTTTTTACAACATTTTACATACGCGTCTATACATTTCTGAATACCTCTTAGTATTCACATTTAGCTAGCTACAACATATTGAATCCATCTTGTTACAGTTATATAACCCTGGTACGTAAACACGTCGGACGGTAACATCGTCCCCGAAACATCTTGACAGCTAATAGTTTAATCCTACCCCGATCTCTTGGCTGCCTCTGACTGCCTGGTAGTTCGTCCCTGAGGACTTGCCAAGTCCTATTGATTTTCACCCATTTAAGAAAATTGGTATCTTGTGTTGCATTAAGGTTAAGTGATAATTGAAATGAAGATTATACAAATGGACGGCAAATATGAAACACAATTGCTTAGTAATTATCTCTAAAAAGTTTATACCAGTCACTGATTTTTTTGTCTATTTCTCCATTACTTTCTTTTAAAAGATTTTACTACAGTATTCACTATATTTAAGAACATTTCAACCGGATGGTCTATAAGTAATACATGCATATCACAGTAGGAAAAAGGTCAGTTCCGAATTCTATATTTATCTGTGTGTTTAAAATTCAGTCGGAAATTAGCTACACATGGAAGGCGGAACACAATCTCTTAAATATCTAAGATAATCTGCCACTCGATGGTAACTGGTACCTAAACGTAACTTATGGACATGGCTCTGATCTCTTAGCATTGCAAAAATAATGAAAACAACAAGCCGTTGCCGTCCGTGTAAGAAAGGAATGATAAAGAAAGAGGGAAAGAGAAGCCTTAAGCATTTTCACACACCGACAGGAACACATTTGTTTGGAAGCTAATATTTTACGTATTTATAACATCAAGGTAAGCACTAATTTTTAAACCTTGAAAGCAGCTTAAAAAGAACTTTCTTTCTATTATATAACATTCATTCTATTCTATTAAAGAGTATTTATTGCTCTTGCCGGTGCGGTTCCTTCCGATTCCTTACGTCCAACCCTAATTTGTTTTAAAAACTATCCGACTGTCGACCACGATCTCTTCTTCCGTCTATTTTTCTCCTATAATTTTAATTTAAAGTGTTGTAAGTATCAAAAACGTAAAAATGAACCTTACTTATGTTAAACTGATCACAAATGGTCAAGTTATTTCTGTTAGTTGCATCGTTGTAAGTACTAAACTGGCTACCTATTACCTATGTTTAGATATAGGGTGGACAGTCGGCTGTACCGCTCATGCAAGGTCGCCCGGCGCCTCATTGCTCACAGATAGCTTATAGTGGACCTGTCTATTGCTACGTATTTAATAAGCGTTTGATTTTCATGTTAAATTTATATTTTGAAATTATTCTTTATTAGGTAGATGTACGGCTTATGTCTAACTGTGAAAACCTTTTGGCTATCGTGGTGATGATTTGTGAGCATAATGTGGGTTTAACCTAAACCATGTCATAAAGGTTTTAGCCCCGATCATTACATGTGTAAGACTTATAGCTAATTTTGTTAAAATAAACTTGATAATTACAGTATGAGAAAATTGCCTTTTCAATGTATCTAAATTGTACAAGACAATTCTAATAAATTTAACAACAACATTAACATTTTTTTTTATATCGTAACTTAAAACACAAGAATGCACTGAATTCTTTGAATAACTATTGCAACAATTATAAGCTGGACTTAACCTAACCTAAAAGTGGATTAGAAAAAAACCATAAAGACGATTTTCCTGTAGCCTAATGTACGCACTTACAGTGTCTTGCCTTGGTACAGATACTGTAATAAACTAATGACACCGTTAACTCATTCTATGGTTTACCAATTTGATGACCGATAATATCTTATAATCTATCTATATCTATACATATAATAAAATTGAGTTGTTGGGAGTTGTCTTTTTATAAAAGAAAAATAAAAGTTTTATCCTCTAAAATCTCGAATATAAGTAATAACAATACTTGTATTGCCACCGTCGAAAGCCTGTTCCATCTCGCACTAGAGAGAGACGAATTCAAAGAGCTAGCGGTCAATAATGAAGAAGCACATTAAGAAGAAGAAAAATAAATCGTTAACATAGGCATGTCCATTCTAATACCATTACCGCTAGACGCGTGTCACTTGAGACGACGCCATTTTGCAAGGCGAACCGCCCGCGGCGGGAAAACTGACTTTGGCGCCAATTTCGATGCGGCCAGTACTAACCGACCACATCCGGATGATCTGACACTAACACTACCATCACCCTTTAGATGTTCAATGCATTTTTGCCGTTTATAATAGGTGTCATTATAAATTCTTCTAATTATACCATTTTTACTGCTTTTATAGAGCCTTGTGCATTGGTACTTGGTTTAAAGTACAATTGCCGAGCTCTCAAGCCAAGACTGGTATAATTTAACCGATTTAAAATAACTGCTTCCTTTCCATATACCCACCTAATAATTAGGAGAAATAGAATAATAAAAAAGATAAGTAATCACAGTATTTATGCATGAAAAATATATGTACTAACTTATCTTTCTATTTTTTTTTATAATGACAACTTGTACTCCATGTGGCTATCCAGCCAGTGTAAGGTCTTCATAGAGATGAATTAATTATATAATCTGAATCCACATATTGTACTCCCAAAACGTCTAAATAATCTATCCTTATTCTTGTAATTACTACCTATAAAAGTTACCAAATTCAGTAAATTTAGTCATCGGTATTTGAGAATATATTCGAACCGAAAAAAAAACGATTTATTTATGAATTATAGGAACATGTTACAATCCTAAAATTGCAATAGTTTGGTCCAGCTCCGGTGGGTTCATTATAACTATGTACTCATGAACCTTCCTCGATAATCAGACTATTCAATGATGAATACCACATCCATATCCATTTAGCGATTGTTAATTGCTTTTAAACAAACCAACAAACACGGCTGGAAAAATATTGAGTTATTCTAAAAATTACACATTTCAGATAAACAATCATCATTATAATCACTTCAGCCAGAAGACGACCACTGCTGGACATAGGCCTCACCTAAGTTTCGCTACCTTGAGCGGTCATGAGCCGCCCTTGTTATGACATGCAGCAGTTTCCACGTTTATCATGTGTCTAAAAATGAACTAATACTAAAATTTACCTTTGGCAGGACATGTTGAAGAAGTGCCCCAGCTTTCCTTTTGGCGGCCATCTTTTTATTTTGACAGTTCACACAGCACTTTTGTCTTTGGTTTCGTTATATTACTGCTTCAGTAGGATTCAGTTTATGGACCCCATCTCAGGGTGACTAGAAAGAGAATACACGATGCTTCGAATACGTTTCTATTTTCCATAAATTTATTATTTATATATTTATTAGTATGATTTTTTTAAACCAACAAATTTAAAAAGTAGAATATCCTTACTCCATTAAATTTGCTAAAAAATAATAATTTGTTTTCAATATTCTTTTATAACAAATTAAAATATTGTGTATTCACTTGACATAATACTTTTTACACTAAGATTACAGTGAGTACCTACACTTTAGAATAACATTTTTAGTTTCCAAAGCCCTCAAATCAATCTGGATAATTATATTTTATTAGGGACGTTGCAAAAAACTAGTTGTTTTACAAAGACCTGAAACTAAATATAAGTATGTTGATATAAAAATAACCTAACAGAATACTGACATTATAAAATCTAAGACTACATGTAATATAATGGTTGAAGTTGCAATCACCGGCGAGAACAACAGGTCGCATAGAAAATCGTTAACCTATCAATTGCACGTTTCTTATAAATTAATAATGATAAGATAATAAATTAAATTCTCTGGAACGCTTGAAATCAGGACGTCCACTCACAGAACAAGTACATACATAGAAGGAGTGTTAATCGCCCTCATATAGTTGTCCTATTTTTCCAAATAAGCCGGATACATTGAAAAGAAAGAGACAAATAATTTTGCTAAGGACGCCCGGTGTACACTGTAGAAACGTCAATTTGGTTACCTTTGGTTACCTTTGGATGCCGAATTAAAAAGTGAACTAATGTCAAATGTTCCAACTTGTCAAGGCCTCTAGACAATTTAGTCGGATTAAACCGCCGCTCGTAATTTTCATTGTTGTTTATCTGTTTTGTGAAATAATATATGTTATTTAATAATTACATAGTACTATTGTGAAGTAAAATTAAGCCCATTGGATAAGCAATGTCCTGCGTTATTGTAGGTTGTAAATTACATTCTTTTCGCAAAGAAAATCAAGTTTAAATCGTCAACTTCCATCGGTGAGTAGATAACAAACCAATAATATATACTAAAAACCTATATATACGTGCAAAATACCTAAGTGATTTATACTTTACTATACTGCAATCATATTATAATCGTCTGTTTGCCATTCGATTCAGTAATTTTTAAGTATTTTACATTTTTACCAATTTGTGTAGTCATGTTCAATAGTGTTGTGACTTGTGCTGCATATTTTATCGATGACAAAAATATTACTATAATTTGTGTTAACGATTTTGTGGTAAAGAACTATCTTTGTACCTTTCATAGTGTTTCATACATTGTGTTCTTTTGCAGGTTTCCGAAAGATCAGACCGGAAGATCCATGAAGCAAATTAAGAGAGAATTATGTTATATATTATATTGTTACACGTTTAACGTTCCAGCGGTGAGGACGAATCTACTCAAATTTGCTCCATTGTAAAAACAAACAATATAAGAACACGCACGCTCGCACTACGCTCCGTGATGCGAGGTAGTGTGTGGATCGATCATGTATATTTCAATTTTCAATTTATTTAATTTATTCATATACAATTTACATTGTGTTTGAACTTACACCATGAAACATGAATATAAACTTAAAAATTATTTCACATTGAAAGTGCTCCTGGCGCCGCTGCCGGCCTATGCCATTCCGGTGAGGTGTAAAACGGCCGTTTGTTTCTTGTAGTTCGCTTACGAGAGCTTTTATGCAACCAGACCTCATTTGATATTAGCATGTCTGTTAATTTACCATAGCCCATAGACAAATTTCATCTATCGATATCAATAAACTATCAGAAGGTATCGTAGCACTATTAAACTTCTATTTGTCTCTGAGTGTGTACGCTTTATTCTCTTAATAGTACTTCTATGCTTTAGAACTTGTTCTGTGCGTCCACTAGCCGTCAAGCGTTTGACATCTATATTTAAACTCTTAATTTATCATTTATCAGTTCCCAGTACTTTCAGGATTTGTACGTATTATTCATTTAAACACAAAATTTATTTATGCACCTACTTCGTCACATCTCTGTATCACTCTATGGTAGACTAGTACAGAATGCCTAAGGCATTAAGTTCGCCAATAGATCTCTATTGTATGAAGTTCTAAATAAATAAAAAAATAACTATTCGATTATCATAAAATCAATAATAAAAATAATAATACTCGTAACACCTTGTTAAAATTCTCTGTGTTCGTGTAATTTTAAAATTATTAACGTCAAACAAAATTGTGTCGTTTTTATAGCTCAGAATAATTATGCACTTAGGGGAATGCGGACGCCTTAGTATGAACATGGCTTGTCCATTATTATTAGAGGTCTGCAGCTAGCTAAGTGTATTAATTAAGGTATTACCAAATGAAAAGTCTGAAATCGAATAAACTGAATGATATGCAGTACATGTACAGTGCAGTATAGAACACCAATTTATACTACCGACAGAGTTTGTTTGTTTGAACCGTCTAATCTATGGATATATTTTTGAATAATTCCTTTTTGCGTTTGATAGCCTTGTTCTCGAGGAAGATATACGCTACTTACTGACGACGACAGCAGAATAGTAACCAAGCAACCAAGATGTAACTTAACGCATTTTGAATCTCGCTGCGGGCAGCTAGTGTAGTATAAGTACGTACTCATAAGTACGGCAATATTTAAATAGTTAAATTTAGTTATAGTACGGAATTCTTTACGTTCTTTATGTTTTTTTTACTTCATTACGCCAAATGGGTAGCTTATATTACTCGTATATCTTTTACCCCAAACATGAATAAACAAATAACAAATTTAATCCACATCAAATTAAAGATAACAAAACTTTATAAAAACGCCAGAACAAACTACCACCGCTCCCATATTACGTTGAGTAAGGTCAGTGTAGGCTCACAGAATGTATTTCAAACAACAATTTTCGAAAAGAGGCTACTTTTTACGGCGCATCGTGCTCCCCTATTTGCACAATACTTTTCAATGAACTCAGCCCATTGTTTGCAACTCCTGTACTTGGCTCTCAGTATTTTGTTGGAATAGAAATAGGGTGAATACGCGCAAATTACGGCTTTGAAATGACCATTACTGTTGAAACCAGTTTGTTTGCTACCCTATAGCTTTGTACTATTGATGGATCCCTAGGAAAGAAACTTGATGTTTTCGATTCTATAGCAAATAGAACAAATTATCTTTGTGTTCATAATATAGTCAAACTTTTGACTAATTCCTGTTTATAAATAAAATCTGAAAGACACAATTTCTTGGTCAAGTTTCTGAAGTTTAGATTTCATAGATTTCTTTTTTAACAAAAAAATACATTTGTTATAAAATAACTTCTACCCATGTAAAGTTATGTAGGCACGAACAGAGTGGACTAACCCTTTATTTTTTATATTAAATATTTATTTTCTAGAGATTTATTCTACCAGGCTCACAGATGAGTAAAGAGCTACAGGCGACTGTTAAGCCAATATAGCTTTCGTGTAAATAAAACGTGGCAAAGTTTAAACAGATCATTCAGATGAGTCGTTGCTTCTTTAATGAGATGTTTATTTAAAAAATCTAGAAACACTTTGAATGTAGCGACGAGGACAAATTCACATGACAGTAAAAAGTACAGAAAATACTACAGTTTAGAGAACGTCGCAATTTTTTTAGCAATGGTAACAGGTACTTACAGCAAAAGACCAATTTGATGGTAAGTGTAAACTGTCGCTCATAGACATCAGAAGATACAGAAATTCAGAGCTGTATCTGCCCCACAGCGTATTGGCCATGTAAAAAGAAAATACTATAGGCACTTCGAGATGAAGGTGCTAGGTGTAAATAAATTCAGTGCACAATAATAAAATTGAAATTGGTCGTTGAAAAAATCTTTTTTTACTTAAAATTTTCTAACATTTTAAACCTGAAATTTTACACCTTGTCGCTACTTTCCATTTTTGTCGCTTCTCGTAATCTAAAATTGTGATCAGTGAAGAATGACAAGTAGGTAGTAGATGCGTCTATAGCTGAGCTACGGTAATAGCTGACCGTCAAGCAAACTGAACAGAACCCCAAATAATTTCGTTTTTAAGTAAAAAAAACAAAAGAAACTGTCTTTGAATCCTCTACCCAATAAAATGTAAAATCCGTGTGTGGAATGGAACTGGATTAGGTTTAACAAGATCTGAATTAGCGATGGACAATAATGGAACTGAACGGAAGCGAGCTGTGGTATTATTTATATTGCCTTTTACTACGGGTGGAAATGCACACCAAAACAAAAACTTAAGCAATGAGCTGGAGCCTACTATGGTAGAATGTAGTGTAGAGAATCATTATAAAATATCTAGTAAATATTTATTAACCGAGCAAAGAAATATTTGATTGTGGAAATAGGTTTATTGAGCACACTTGGTGAGGTGTTGCATACAGCATAAGTCATAGTGATCGTGGAGCTCGTAAAATTGGGTGATTATTGTTGACGCTGCAATTCAGAACGAATAAAAGAATCAAAATTGTCTTGTTACCTAATTATTTTGTTTGAACAGTTTTTGATGGTAACATCAGTAAACAAACGATTTCAGCGAAAACAAGACCAGGAGTGCAAAGGTGCAATGGAGCTTTGAACAGATTAAATCGCAAAGGCTCTCATTCTCATGCTGCGATAACAGCGCAGGCCATTTTCATTTGTAGGCACCGGGCTTACGTGCTGATTCGTATCTCAGAATAAAATCACATCTGCTATTATTGCCTATTACTGAAGTTCTCCTGGTATTGCAAATATAGTTTAGTCAAATTTTGTTTAAGTTTTTCTTCGGTCCATTAATTTGAACTAATCATAAACGATTACTAATATAAATAAAAACTATGTGTTATTTTTAAAACTCTTTATAAAGTCGGGCATTATAATGAGAAACGTAATCTGTTACAAATGTATCGCCCACGTTGTAATTTCAACTTAAATAGATACTGGTACTAGAGTGAATTCTTCGTATAAATACTACAAGAGATAAGGTAGGTACCTACGTTATAAAAAAATTTACCTTGTTATATTTAAGCGAATTAATTGCCTGGATTTCACTCATTCAATTCGCTCAGTCATGAGAATTATTAGCAATTGACCTGAAAGTAAACTGTATTATAATACTTTTCGAGGAATTGGTATTGAGTCACTTTAGTAGGTTAATATAAAAAAATATATTAAAAAAATGGGTCAACACACCATAAGACTAGTTAAGTAGATTTCCCCTTTGTTTGTGTACGCCATCACTAAAGTGGTTATATTTTTCTATTTTATACCTATGCATGACGATTTATAAACATGCAATTAAATTTCATCCCTTAAATCCCTATCTTTATCAGATGCTTCTTGCTTCTTCGTAAGCCCTTGCAATCATCAATAATTATTGTTCAGTTTTCAATAAAATAATTAATATAAATAACATAATAGGCACCACGTCTGTTTCCAAAGACAGAAGTGTGATTGCTAACCCACGTTTAACCAGCTAAGTTTGGTTCCATGTAATTGGTACCTACTACCATACCTGGCGCTGGGCTAATACTAAGTAATTACATAACTCAATACTACTCTGCTTTATCGGGATGCCAATCTTTATTTATTTATTTCACACTTCTTATACAGAAACAACAAAGACTTAATGCAAGGCATTCTCTGACAGTCAATCTATTGGGTGATGCAGAGATGAAGCAAGGTAGATGTATAAATTTGAAGATTATATCCTTAAAACTCCGTGCAACACAAGTAACCACTGAACTATCGAGTAACACTACCGTTTTATTAAAATTTATAGCTAAATTATGGACAAAATTAAGAGAACTTTCGACATTCACACATTTTGATTAATTACTTCATTTTTCAAATACAAGAGTAGTAAAAATTCAACAATTATATTTATCACTTGAGTCTTGATGCTTCAACAAACATAAAGAGAAGTTAGATTTAATTTCATCAATCATCATTTGCGCCATTCCCTGCAAGAGACATAGGCCTACCCTACCCTGTACCACCATGTTGATCGGATGTGAGCATCCCTCGGTTTCATACATAATTTAAGATTATATTATTTAATTCAAGATTATTATCACAAAACAGTATTAAAGAGCATTTAAGATCAACCCATAGGTATAAGATTATTTTCGTCTCAATTCTCAATGACCACCGATATACAGAATTGCGTTTTAGTACAGACGACAAGGTGCGACACAGAACAGTAGTTGAAAACAACTTCGTAAGTCCGTGCCTCGGTCAGTGTACTACTAGCTATTTTCTTTTTAGCGATAACAACAAGGCCACTTTAATAGCTTTGGGTACGGTGGTCTGTAACTTTTTTTATTAACTGCCTAGTTTGCGAATTAGCTTCCACATTTACAATACCGTGTAACTAACTCGAAAACATATAAGATTTTTCAACGTCTTTGCAGATGATTTAATTTTATCTACATAAATGTTTTAAAAAAATGACAGCCTAATTACAATACTTAAATGATGGCAAATAGTTGCAAATCTGTATTAAGAGCTTACTTGTTATTAGTTTGTTTACACAATGAAGTGTCACAAGGGCAAAGATGCCTTGATATCAGTTTTCCATGCAAACGAGACAAAGAGATCATAAAAATATATTTATTTGCAAAACTTGCATGTACGGTTACATTCAATGCGTTCTAAGATAAAGACAGAAATAATTTTTATAATATACTTAACAATAAAAAAAAAAGATGAAGTGCGTTGTAGAAGAACACCAATCACTATTGTATAATCATCTTCATTTCAGCCAAAAGGCTTCCATTGCTGCAGATAGGCCTTTCCAAGTGTCGCTTTGACCGATTGTATGCCGTACTTATACACCGGTTAAGGAATTTTTAAGTGGTCTTAAAAAACATGTTATTAAAATAATCATTTTATCGTGGTTTTGCTACGCGTCGGTGTGAGAGTCGACCAACCGGCCCTTGCACGTTATTCCCGGCTAGTCGAATGTGAGGGGCTCATTACCCGAGTAACGGTCCTCTACTCTTACTGTCCCCACCCATACCCAGCAGTTTGTGCCTTTTTTCATGAATATACTAATTAAACGTACAGAGATGCTTACGATAAAAGTTATCAATACATACATAAGTTGGAATTAGTGTCACTAGAGCTGATTGATGCTCTAGAGAAAGACTAAAACTCAAAGTAAGAGTAAAGTCTCGAAGTTTTGTCTAAACAAAAACGTATAAATAAAGAAGAAAACAGTTTGAAAATTTGTCAGTAATAATTAAACGGTAAGGAATTTTCTGAAAATTCTATAATATTTTTTAAACGCATGAAAAATATGTAGGTACAAAGGCTATAAAAAGTTGCACAGTTACTAGAGCAACATAACAGTGTAGGTAGTGTTATCAGCGAAGTAAGGACCGTGAACGATTTGATTAGTTCGACGCGCGCTTGCACTCCAAAATTACTTTCAAACTTTGCTGCGTTCTAACATTGAAACTTCTGTATTTATCTGCGAGCCTGGTATCGTTAAGTAAATTTATGTAGAGTTCAGATAGCCCTGGTAAGTTACTTAACTAGCGTACATATAATAAATAATTGTACAACCTACCATGAAATTCATAAATAGTTAAAAAACTAAAATAAAAAAGTACATGCTTAAGAGTAAATTCAAAACTGTTTACCTATAATATAAAAACGAAAAATATTCGTGGCACCATAAATTAGTGAAGTCCTACCTATAGAATAAAAATCAATTAATTGAACTCAAGATAAATCTTAGTAGGAAATTACTTAGAACAATCTATGATTACATCGATAGGTACATAAGTGTCAGTTAGGCTAATAAATTCACTAAAACAATGCCCAGTCTTACACAAACTGGCGTGACAAAGGAAACTTAGCGACACGAACCAGCGATGGACTAATTGCATTTTTTTGCTGTCACCATGTACTAATGCCAAGGCTTACTTACTCATCGAGTTCCTATGTCCATTCCTGACGGTCTATGCAAACCTGCATTCGTGCAAAAACTAGTATGTCAAGATGATAAAACTTCGCGCGTAGACGCCTAATTGCAGCTTTTTTATGGAAAATTGAAACAATCTAAGCACATGTGCAACCAACCTATTTCGGACACAGAAGCTAATTTTTCGGCAATAGAATTTGCGATGTTTGGTCTCAAATCGTTCGTGTTTCGCGAGGAAGTTGTGTACGGGCGCGACGCGCGTGTTCGCTCCTCAGAGTTTCAACGCACACTGGCACGGCACGAATCCGTAGTCGAGGTGCGTTCGGTCGGTTCGCTCTGTCCGGCCGCCTGCCCCCATCGCCCCCTGTCCCCATACCGAAATGCATCAATGACACTTGAAACACACGCACATTCTGAACAGTGGGGACAATCGATAGGTAAAAAATGTTTGTCAATTCATTAGGTGCCCTAAGGCGTACTAGCCAGGGACGAATAGCTCCCGAACAAGTTTCATCATAAATCTGATCTGACTCAGTGTTTTTAAAGTAATTTTATCTTTGCAATTACAACTTAGGCGATTTTCTCTAGAAGTATTTTGTTATTGACACATTTAATCAAATGTCAAAAAGCTATTCTTTTATTTCAGGTCCTAACTGAAAGCTGGCGAAATAAAATAATTGTAGTCCGAGACTAATCTAATATTAGTTAAGTTAATAAAAGGGATTCAGGGAATTTAAGATCACGAAAACAGATTCTCAAATTAGGTCACCAACCAACCGTTAACTAATAAGGTCTAAATTGGAATAGGCACATTGTCTCCGCTGTGGTACTTATCTTGCTTGTCTCTAACCTCCAGATGCCTAGCTTCATCTTAATTAGGAAAATCAATTTAACCAATGTTGCATGACTATAAACTGATAATGATGATGTAATTATACAATGATTACGCACACTCTGACAGACAGATAGATAGATACAGGTAGTTATATACACAACCTTTATCGATTACATACATACAAATAAAGGTGGTATGTATGTGTTAATACATAAATACATACATAGCGAGGTATCAGGGTTTCATGAAATACGAAGCAATAGCCGAGTATTATATGCGGGTGTTTAATGCACCAATGTCGCTAAAAAACTGTACGATAGTTTTGATTCTTTGTTTAAACAAATGAAAACTAAATTTAGATGCATAAAAAGTGAATAGACAAAATAATAGGCAACTTATTTGACTCTTGTTAGTTACCAGTTTTATAAATTATAAATATGTACGAGTACATTAAGATTGCTTTTATTGTAGGGTTTACGTTTTACATATTTAGGTTTTGTGCAGAATCCGCCTGATGATGTTGCTGATGTTTTCTCCCTTTGCAGCCTAATATTTCTGTACAAACTATTAATCCATGACTCCATTTAATTTAACAGCTAGAACAACAATTAAAACCTCTTTCGCAAAAACGGCATCTAAAGATAGAAGCCGATTAGTAAAAATTATTGGGAAAGGCTGCAGAGAAATCGCTGATAACGAATTTTACACGAATGAATCCTAATTATGACAATTATGAAGAGTTGCAACTACTTTCGCTGTAGTAGATATTTTTTGGTTTTAAAATTGCGCTGGATCGAAAGAAGAAGTATCTACTGATTCATAGAATATCGACGGTAAGACATCGCCATAAACGGTTTCAGGAATAATTGGGACAGAGAGTGTTGGTTACGGAACCAATGGAACATGCGTAGAATTCCGAAGAAACCAGCTTCAGAGCGGTAAAGTTCAGTACGCTCTATCTAAAAACACAACTGGAACTTTCCCTAGATTCGAACCCTCAAAATCGTGCATATGAAGCGGGTATGGCAACTATCTATGTTACCACGACTATATTTTTGTTTTCTAATGATCTAATTTAAAACTAATCCTGTTCATTCAGCTACCAGGGCATCATAACTGTTTAAGAAGCTGAACTCAAGTATTCAACTAATCATAAAACATAAATGTGATAAGCAAACAAGCGATATGTATTATTACAAAACAAAAAGCTCGCCTGCCTAAAACAAAGTAAAAAGAAAGAACCCCTTATTTCTGGTGCAAATCTAATGAAACCTTATACGTTAAAATCCATCAAGCCATTTAGGCTGTAGAGCGTGCCAAAGAAATAGACATACATACTCAGATACATCATCATATCAGGCGAAAGACGTCCAATGCTGGACTGCTCACATACATAAATATTTACCTACATACATACAAAAATATTACCCTGTTTAACTGCATCAGTCGGCAAATACAAGGGCAATACATCATACCAGCCCGTTTTATCCTACATCAGGGAAAGGTATCTTCTGTTAGAGAAAAGCAAGGAGAGAAAAAGCATCTCACTAAGCCGCCATAGTGGAGGCCACCATACCAGTAGTTTGGCTTTTGGAATGGTGTCCGCCACTTCTGGATTAAACTTACTGCTTACCATCAGGCAGAGTGGAGTCACTTTGGTAGACTAAAATAAAAAAAATAATAAAAAATGAGAAGACACGTCACGCTTGCTCAATGCGGATTGGCGATATCAGATTTTTTTTTATAAGCCGTTTCCTCGCAATGTTTTCCTCCACCGTAAGTCAGTAATGTTTAAGGTTAACTGTCCAACAATGCAACACCTAGATTGTTCCTTGGTGTCAAAGTTTTGTTTTGTAATCATATAACATCATGACGCGTTTTCAGAGAGTGGGCAGACAGAGGTGTATATTATAACACCCACGTGTTGTCATTTATTTTAGGTTTTATATAACAGGAAGCGCGTATTTTGCCATTTGCCGGTCACAATTCCAGTTTACGAGCTTATAATGAGAATTTCTTGACAGAAAAACACTAGCCGTTCAGAATAATAATAATAATAATAATATTATAATAATATTCTACCACATTCACACAGCGCCATCTAGCCCCAAATTAAGCAATTATATTTGCTTGTGTTATGGGTACTAAACAACTGATATACTACTTATATACATTTCTTATTTTGTAAATACATACTTAATATAGATAAATTACACCAGACACAGAACAAACAATCATGCTCATCACACAAAGGTTTGTCCTGGGTGGGAATCGAACCCACGACCTCCGGCTTAGCAGTCAGGGTCACTATCCACTAAACCAACAGGCCAGTCTATCAGAATATCAGCGCTATGGTATAACAACCATAGCTCAGTGCTGAGAAAGGTCCCTTTTCTGTCTCACCTGTAATTTTTACTTCATCCTGTACATTTGTTTTACTACTTTGTGAGCACAGAATAATTTTTTTTTTTCTTTCTTTCTTTACCCAGCTTTGAGATCGAACCCGAGACTTTTTCGTGACAGGCCTTATAACAAAGTAGTCTTTTAAATCTAAATTTATACAAATCCCGTTTAATAACCTACCAAGGCATCATAACTCTTTATGAGGCTGAAACCAACCTTTAGGGCTGTCAAAGTCAAAGTCAAAGTCAAAGCATTTATTTCATTTAGATCATAAAGTATGATGCTTATGAAAAGTCAACATTACATTTTGTCAGCCAATTGACCTACAGCCAGTTCGCTGACGAGGTAGAGCTGTGAGAAGAACTGGCAAGAAACTCACGCCACTCTTTTCAATCGCCAGATAATTACAGTTATTTGAATGAGTTACAATTTAAACACTCAACGCAACCAAAGAACCATACAAAGTAATTATTACAAATTAACTAATTAATATAATACTAAGATTAAAGAAAGAAAACAAGGAATTCAATTATTTAGTTTCAACTAGTATGGTAATTTGACTACGTATTTTAATTAAACTGGTAAATGCACCCCCTGGTCACATTGAACGACAAGGTAATACTGGATTGAATATTAAATGTAAGCCATGCCAAGATTGACCAGTCATCCCAAGTAGCACCCGTTCACGAGCATGACGCACGGGCCAGCCATCATCACCCTCGCCATATTAGAGGGAAGGTGATGACCCGGCCAATACGACACCACAAGCAATGACATTTTAGTGAGCATGACAATGCAGGGCATGGGTGGTAAAAGAACCCTAATAAAATGTATTATGCCTTACGAACTCGTAATGATCATGATATGCATCCACTTCACATTAAACTTTTACTACAATAGTCAACATAATTACAATAATAGTCAATATAATTACTATAATAATAATCAATATACTGAATGATAATAATAGTCAATATAAGTACAATAATAAAAATATCAATATACTTAATGATAATAATAGTCAATATAGCTACAACAATAATAATCAATATAACATTAATCTTGCATTAAACGAGCAACTATACCCATGCTGCTTTATCATTTAAATAATCATTAATAGTATAATAACCCTTTAGAATAAGGCGGTTTTTAACAGCTTGTTTGAATTTTTGTAGGGGTAGATTCATAATGTCAATGGGTAATTTGTTATAGAAACGTACACCTAGACCCGCAAATGAGTTGTTTACTTTATGTAGGCGATAATATGTACCAACTAATTTATGTTTACCTCGAGTATTCACAGAGTGCATGTCACAGTTTCTGGAATACAAGTCTATATTTTTCTTGATAAACATAATATTGGCGAAGATATACTGAGACGCTACCGTCAGAATACCTATTTCTTTAAAAATCTCTCTTAGTGAAACCCTAGGGCCCAAATTGTAAATAGATCGCACTGCTCGTTTTTGAATTATAAAAATTGACTCAATATCCGCAGACTTGCCCCAGAGCAGTATACCGTATGACATCACGCTATGGAAATAGCTGAAATAGACAAGTCTAGCTGTTTCTATGTCGGTAAACTGTCTTACCTTTCTTAACGCAAAGGCTGCGGAACTGAGTTTACCAGCAAGACACGATATTTGGGTACCCCATTGAAGCTTGTTATCTAAAGTTAAACCCAAAAAAACTGTAGACTCAACAAAGCTCAAAGTTTCATTATTTAAACTTATATTAATAGCTAGGCTTTTAGTATTGGGCATAGTAAATTTAACACATTTAGTTTTCTTTGAATTAAGCAGTAGGTTATTCGCACTAAACCAGTCCAGAACTTTCACTAGTGAGCTATTCACTTTATCAATGTTAGTTTCCTTACGATCCACTTTAAATAAAAGAGATGTGTCATCAGCGAACAGTACAATGTCGCAAAAATTCTGAATATGGAATGGCAAATCATTGATATAAATCAGAAAAAGAAAAGGGCCTAAAATGGAACCCTGTGGCACGCCCATAGCTACAGGTAATCCGGTAGACCTACTTCCGTTTATATCAACATATTGTATTCTATTGCTTAAGTAAGTGGCAACTAGATTGAGTGCAGCATCCCTAATACCATAATGACTGAGTTTTCGTAGAAGCGTATTGTGTTCGACGCAATCAAAGGCTTTTGAAAGGTCACAGAAGACACCAATAGCATCCATCGAATTTTCCCAGGCACTATAAATATGCTTAATCAATGTAATACCTGCATCTATTGTAGAACGACCTTTAGTAAAGCCATATTGCTCTTTGTGTAACAATTTATTTGAGACAAAGTGACTTTCTAATTGCTGCAAAATTATTTTCTCAAACACTTTGCTAATAGCTGGCAATATGGAAATCGGTCTAAAGTTAGTTGCGTCACTTTTTGATCCATTTTTGAATAAAGGTATTACTTTACTGTGTTTCATCAGATCAGGAAACACGCCTGTGTCCACACATCTATTAAATATTGTGGCAAGGTGTGGAGCTATACTAGATATTATATTATTAATTAGATTCGTTGAAATACCCCATAAGTCAGCAGTTCTTTTTGAGTTAAGTGACTTAAACACTTTTATCACATCATTGGGGTTAATATACTTGAAACTAAATAAAACGCTGCACTCTCCCACGCTAACCCTAGCTAAAGTTTCGGCTTTGACTGGGTAAGAATCTAAAGACCTGGTTGCATTAACAGGTATGTTTATAAAGAAATTATTAAATGTTTGTGCTACATCTAAATTATCTGAAATAATTTTATTATTTACGTTAAGTTCAAAGTTAGTATCCCGCAATGTGGTTCGTCCAGTTTCATTGTTAATGATACTCCAAGTTGTTTTGATTTTATTGTCAGATTCTTTAATTTTATTACTTATGTATAAAGATTTGGCTGTGGTACAAGCCTTTTTAAAAATTTTTGAATAAGTCCTAACGTAATCTACAAAGTTCGGATTTGTATTATATTTTTTCATACCATATAGTTCAAACAGTTTAGTTCTACTTTTATAGATGCCTGTTGTTGCCCAGTCACAAAATTTAATTTTAATATTTTTATTGAAAGTCTTGGGTTTAAAAATATTTTCATATTCTACCTTAATTAAATTAAACAAAGATAGGTAGAGGCTGTCAGGATCGTCGCGACTAAGATCTATATTGGTAACTTTAGTACTAATGTTCTCGCTAAAGTGTTTCAGGCGTTCAGAGGTCACTGGCCTACATGTGATCTTATAATTAACTTTAGGTATTTTAATTACAGGCAATTCAACCTTTTGCCCATAGTGATCAGATGTTAAATCATTCAATATAGAACTATTTCTGAATTCTGCCCACCTATTATCTAAATATCGCGATAGCATGACCGGGGCAAGCCGTGTGTCGGGTAAGACAACGCTTCTCAATAGTACATAATATGTACATACCTAGTACATATAACCACATGTATTCTGCACAGCTGTACAATGAAGCAGGCAGTAGTAGTAATTCAGACGTTTTGAGAACCGACTAAAAATCATATATTTATTATTTAACTTGATGATATTTCGCATTTTCTACTCTTACACCCACTTATGGGCAGAGATGGTGGTTTTCTATTCTTATAATATATTTTTTTAATTGACTTTTGGCAATGTCGACGATATATTTCCAAATCAAAATGTCTATTATTCCCCGATATTTACGCTGAAACCAAGCATTTTAATACTCGCTAAAACCTATAATTCATTCATAGGGCTGAGGATCGTAAAATTTGGGTTCACCCTCCCTATCCAAATACACTAAATGTAAAGAGGAACATTCACTACACATATTCGCTTTAGAAATAATGGCCTTTATGCTTTATAGTAAGGCACAATGCCGTAAGTACACGAACAGACTACAGGATAATCATTTCTAAAGCTAGTAACCTTAGGTCCATTTTCGTAAAACCTTTGTAACACCATTACGGCGCTCTAGATTAGCAGGGCAGTATCGGTTATGAAATGTATGCCTTGAGTGCAGGATTACAAAATTGGGTCATGGATATGATATTGATTTGCAAGCTACTAGTTCATTAACAACCGCGTGGATCGATACATTTGTGTGGTTAAATATACCTATTATGGTAAATTCAATGATAGGTGACCCGATCACATAAGACGTTAAGTTGACAGTTACGACTGTTGTACACTATGCTGTGTATGGATAGCAAAAAATCTGAAAATGTTGCTGAAGAAAGTTGCCAACTACTGGACAAAGGTTCGCCCTAAACATTACATACATAATTGCGGTATGGCAGCTACTACTTGCCATCAGATGGGCTGCTCGTAATAATAAAAATATAGATAAAACACAATTAAAAAATACTTTTATTTATACAGACTTAAGTTGTTTTTTTTACTGTAAGCTATAGGCGCTTACAACGAAACAAATGCAATAAAAAGATAGTCGAACTAGTTAGGTAGCTACGTTTCTGTAAATACTGGATTAATCTAGATTATTACTTTACTAAGTAATTACTGTTCCAAAATAACTTGGTATTACTTGACTATAGCTTTAATCTGAAGAAGTACGATCTATAATTGTAAGCGTTTTTGTAGCCTATGGTCATTTACAATTTGCAATACTAATATTACAATACACTATTATATACTTAAATCTTGAGAACCCTGTGATTTTCTTAAAATAAATGTTACAATTCTAACATGTAAGACTAAAACCGTCACTCAAGATGTCGTAGTAGTCCACTACTAACTATACTAATGGAGGTTAATATATTTTTTTTGCGTCATCAAGCTGAGGTTATTACACTACCTGGCAGTAGTCTTTTGTTATTCAGTTAAGTAATGGGCACTAATCGTCACTATCGAAATCGAATCAAAACAAGTTGGTAATTTAAGACATATATTTTTATAATACCTAAATTTATTTGGAATATTTTCCTTCATAGTACGTCAGTAATCGCCAAGACAAACTAAGAAAGTAGATGAACTTACTTAAAAACCACGACTGTAAAACAAGAGGAGGCTCCTTATCTACTACGTCAATGTATCTAATATTTAAGCCGTATCTACTTGTATATTGATTTGACTATTCGAATATTGGCAATAGACCCTGTAACATAGTTTTTAATCTACCTACAACCTACATATACGTAGCACACATCAAAACCTAGACGTCAAAGTCAGAGGTATTTATTCATTTGGGTTGATTGAATTCACATTTAACACTAATGAACGTTAAAATTACAAAATATCAGCCAATTAACCTACAGCCAGTTCGGTGACGTAAGGTAAGGCCATGAGAAGAACTGGCAAGAACCTCAGGCCACTCTTCTGATTCGCCAGGTTATTAAATTTTTTGTAAGTTACAATTTCAAGTAGCATGCCAAGTGACGCAGGCAATACACGTAATTCTATAGGTAATTACTAGTTTCTATGTTGTGAAGAATAAAAAGTAAAATGTGTGTTTTACAGACTGCCTCAATTTGTATATTGATGAAATACTAAATCTATATAACAATGAAAAGTTGTGTCTATCATATAAACACATCATCTGCAGTTGCATAATACAGTATTATACACAGAAATGAAGAAGATACTTTGAGGAGACTAGAATTAATTTTTTTAAATTTTCAATTTTAGTGAAGAAAAATATTTTGAGAACTTGCCAAATTTGTCTTCCGTTTTTCATTTTTTTATGTTATGTTAAAGAGTATCTCTTAGCAATATCTCACTTAAAATACAAAACACACAATTGAAATTAATAGTCTTATTAATATTTGGCCGGTTTCGAAACTTTAACCTCATTAATTTGTTCGTATAGTAAACACCATTCAAATTCATCACTATATTTAAAATAACTGCAAAAATATAGTAGATAAATCGGCAAAAACTAATTAAAAAAATTATTTTATCACTAAAAGCATACTATTCTCAAACTGCCCTAATTTATAGTTTACCTACAACACACGACAAACTGATCATAATAATTAACTACTAAACAGGTACGTATAAGGGATACCATTATCCTATTATCTATCTTAAGGATATAACAACAAGGTGTAATATTTAATGACAGTCGTGTATTATAAATAATGGTAGTGACGATTAGGTAGTGGGCTGAAGACATGCCAATGCGAAGGTCTAAGAGTCATATCCAAGTTGTGTTCTGCGCTATTAAGTCGACAAGGAGAATTATCATTAATTTGGTCATACAAAACATGGGCTAAGATAAGAAAACTTACTCATATGAAAAAGATATACAAAGAAAAAGAGAGTTTACGTATGGTCCAGGGATAAAGAGGTCGCCGTGCTTTAAGTGTGATGTGTCGCGGGTTCGATTCTCACCAGGGACTGCACAAATAGTTTGCCACAACACGTAAATAGATTATTCTTTATTCTACGCCAATTTAATATTTACATAGTTTTATGTAATATATCAACATAATTATATATATGTATACCAGCAGTTACCCGCAACTGCATTCGCGTGAGAATTCAGATGTGGGCCTTTATGAGAATATTGCCTGCCTGATCTTACGCCAATCGTATATTGTATCAGTAATAATCAGTATAATCCGTCTATATGGCGAATCTCATGCCGTTACCACTAAAACTAACGAAGCCTAATTTTAGTAAAGTGTACAAATATGTGAGTTTGGAATCGATAGCTTTAAAACTAAAAGATTTTCCATACAAACCTATAGCCTCTATTTCACCCATTTGTAAAAGTTAAATGTCAATTCTAAATAATAATGAGTATTTTCTAGTCATTTGGAAATATTACTATCAAAAGTATGGAAGTTTCATACAAAATTTGCCACCCTTTTTATCCCCTTAGAGGATAAATTTCGCAAAATTCCATCTTAGCGAACACCTATGTCCTAAAAGGAACCCCTAAACAAAATTTGAGACTCCTAGCACATACCTACTTATAGTTTCTGAGCTTTCGTGGTGAGTGAGTGGGTGAGTGACTGACCATTCGCTTTATATACATACATATATAGACAGTAGCTATACAATAAGGGGTCTTACCGCTAAAAGTGATCTCTTCTAGACAACCTTAATACATAGGCCTCCCTCAAAAGCTGGATAGCGACAATAGAACATAATACGTAGTAGGTATCTATAGTAAAGATTAAAAATATACCTGATTCTGAGTCCAGCAGTGGGTAAATTCGGGTTGTGTATGAAAATAAATGGGTTATTGTAAATTCGCCATATTTTCCATTAACATTTTGTGAAATGTGAATCGAAAATGTAGCGAATTTGCAACAACCCAAAATAAATAAATGCCATTAAACAATTGAATTTCATTCGATGATATCGGTATTTAGAGAGTCATGCTTATTTCCTATTAATATACGTGAGTTTTCAGTAAGTACTACATATTATAGTTTAGCTTTCCGCGGTGCGGTTTCACCCGCTTCTTTGCTTACTGTTCTGCTCCCGTCGCCGATGTTACATGCGTATGATAACGCAAAAAGAATTATTCAAATCCGACTAGTATTTTCATTGATAATTGAAAAAATAATTTAATAAAAAAAATCTCACTAGTGCCTAAATAACTAAAATGTCTAACCGCCAACCGAAATAATACATTACATAAGATAAAATTTCTAAAGTTCTTAATAGGTAAAAAAATAATAATATTGTAGGTATGGCTAGTTAATAAGTCTTTTTGCAGCAATAAGATATTTTCATTTTTCTTTTTCATTTTCTAATAATCACTGCTAATAATCACTGACAAAATAATCTTTTGACAGTCAAAATTAAAATAGGCGGCTCATGAGATGACCCACTATGTAAGGAAATAATAAATGCCAATTTTGAAATGCTTTTTCTCACTAATAGTTTTAGTAAGCTTGTGTAATCTCTTTGTTTCAAGTACTGTCAAATATATTTTTTAATTACCTACGTACTATATTATAGCGTATGACGTTCTCTATTATTGAGAATGCACCTTTTACATTATTATTTAACACAATCTTGAGAAGGTAGTATAATTATTACTGTAAAAGAAAATATGCAGAGAGCTGTGTTCAAACCTATATTAGTTTCTAGGAGAACTTGTATGTTGTTAGTATTGTTATTCCATTTCGGCATTATTATGTTAAAGGTCAAGCTGTCAACCTCCAGACAAAAAAAAATTGAACACCGCCCTACTAACAGGGGTACCAGGGTGACATAACCGCGTGGCAGTTAATTAGTACCGGAGGGCGCGGCGAGACAGGCGCGGGCGCGGGTGCGGCGCGCGTTTAGAGGAAATTGTCGTTTTTATATGGTTTCCACCCTGTCCCTGCCACCCGAACCCTCCGACATTCGAATAATGAAACAACATAGTTACCTTCATCTTATAACTTCTATACGCACATGTCGCCCTGGTAATAAAGAGAAATTAATATCTTGAGGTTAAAATCTCTTCCCATAAAGCAAGACTGGGCACAAAGGAAGGACTTTACTTACTACGCCTAAATTTTACCAAAATATACAAAGGCATACTTTTTAATCCCTAAAAAGTGTTTGGATGCAAGCTATTGAATTTACTATCATGCAAAAAGAGATCTTAAGGCAAATCAAACTATGAGTTGGTACGAAATTATTTTATTTGACGGCTTTTGGTAGCGCAGTGGAAAATGGAAACACGTGCGACGTGCGTGCAAGAAGTTGTGTGTTCGATTTCCTAATGGAACAAATAGTGTGATCGATTCATTTAGGGTTTGAGTGAACGAAGTATTTGGTAATTGTATCTACGTTTGTAAAGCAACACAAAGAGCTGTCATTTTAACTTATACTAATTTTTTATTAGTTCATTTCCTATAGCAGATTTCTTTGCTTAGTCTTTTATTTCTCTCCAATACGATACCGTTTAATGCAACATTACAGGATGATAATAAATTTGCTCTTAACTTTTATTTAAAATATCTACGAAATAGATGGTAGATTCATTCATTGATTTAAAGTTTGGAAGGCACAAAAAGTAATAAACACTTACAAAAACAACTAGGACATTGGCCACCACATTTTTTTTTGGCTAATTTCCGTTTACTTCAGAGCCTTCAACATTTTATTGACCGTTCCAAACGCCAGACTAATAAATGAGCGAAGCCATCGTCTAAACATTGTATATAAGTACCGGGGCACCATAGCCACATCAGATATAGTCTCGTTTCGTCGGCATAATGCGACCGCCGCCGCCGGCCCCGATCGTAACACTCTAGCACAGCTAAAACCGGGCGATTCGGTTTTATACACACCCCCTATAAAAGCAAAAGGACCGGGTATGGTCCCGGGATAAGTGGGGGCCTGTATCTTTATATCTGCTCCCCCTGCCGCCCCCACTAGGGCATTATGACCGGGGGGTTCTTTGGACAGCTAAAAGAAATATCCGGTTGCCTTACCCGGCCAGTGGCGAGCAGCCGGTAATTCTTCTTCCAGTATTACTTTGCTTATTTACGAAGTAGTTAATCGCACCTCCCGCGGTTTGCTACTGCCCTAGTAGCCATGAAAGTAACGCGTTCTCATCTTAATTAAATGAAAAAAAAAACTCAGCTACTTTTGCTTTTTTCTTTTAATTTCGTACTACTCGTACTTATTAAAGAAATTCATACATAATATATGGTCTAAAATGATTTTTGTTATTAAATTAGACTATTGCTATCAATATCAATCAACGGTTATACAAAGTACGAAGGCATTATTATTCTATTGTTTAAAACCAGAAAACAATTATTACCAAATATACTTTAAGTGTACCTACCTAACCCAATCTTAACTTGGGCGATCGTAAACACGAGATAGCTTTGCTTTCTCGCCCCAGGCTGTAGGCATTTCGAAAATAATAAAAAACCCTTTTCCCCTTTTAGCCGCAGTTTATATTCTATCATAAAACTCATTTAATATCTTATTATAATTTATGAAAAGTGGTAACTAACTTCCTACTGAATGTCGAAGGATAATAAAATGCATAAAAAATAATAAGGTAGTAATTATTTAAAGACGACGTTATAAAGCGTGCTTTCTAAGCTATTTAAACGAATAATTTCAATTTATTCCTAGTAGTTTTTCATACCTACATTTAAAATGAAGATACTCCACTCCTACTTAAAGAATCTATAAAAATAAAACACGCTTTTACTCCACACCTACTGAAATCACACCCGTAATCCCGAAATAAACATTATGCCTAGTACTGTAAGATCACGCAACGCTATTTTTGTTTATACCTCCTGCGGCTTTTGTTATTCTGGTGATATTATCGTCCTTTACGCCTGGTCATTTCTGGTACTTTGAAAATCAGTGACACCTCCTACTCGATCTGTGCTCCTCGTGTTGAGAAATATGTACTCCTGGTATTGAAAAATCCAGGTAGAGAACAAAAGAAAATTACTGACATTTTCGCACAAGTTTAAAAAAACTAGTTCAAAAAATAATTTGAACATCTTACAGTTTTGTATTTGATCCACACAACAAATTGTTCTAATGATCAAAAACATGTTTATATATGTGTTTAATGAATACTAATGAATTGATTATCAAGAAAAGCAAATTACCTATGTTAAATTTATGTACTGCACGGAAGTACTTTTGTGTATCTCGGGTATTTTTTCGCACCTCGTTGCAAAAAAAAGGTCACATCGTCCATTTTTGTAAATTTTGTGTAAGTTAAAGAAAACGGTAAATGAACAAGCTCTAATGTAAAACCCGTTTCAACTTAATTTTTTGTAATCCGTTTTTGCACTACAACATAAAAACTATGTAAGATTTTGAAACCTCTTTCTTTTTATGGCGGTAAAACTCAAAAAATATACAAGTATAAATAACAGTGCTCTTTAACGTATTCTTCTAAGTAAAAAGCATAAATATAGAATGTATTTTATATAAGTCTAGTTATTTCAAGATGAAATGAAAAGTAAAGTGAAATTTTAAAATAATCAAACTCGTAAGCCGCACGTTGATGTCTTTTATTTGACACTGCTTCCTCTTGAGAAAACTTGCTGGTTATTTGTAAGAGTGCTCATTGCACGCTAAAGTTAGTACAATTAATTTGGCTTTTCTTGTTACAGTTATTTGACACGAGAAATTATTGTAACTGATATTGTTATAACATTTGGTCAATTTATTATTGAAATGAAATTTTGTTATAATAGAATTATCTACCTAATTTAAAGTTCGCTCATCAATATTTTGGAATCTAAAGTTTGCAAGTATACTTACATAGAAGAATAACCATAAGCGTATCACGATGATATGGCAAGGATTCTTTTAAAATTTTATGGTTAAAACTAGCCTATCACTATAACAATATTGGAATATTAATATATTATATCTATTTATATGAACTCTAATATAATTTTCTTTACGAAAAACTCAATACGTACCTACCTAGTAGATAAAAACTGTGCCCGTGCTACCAGGAGACCAGAAAATTTGAAAAGATATCGCCAACTCGTAATCGGGGACGTGGGCCAACTTGAATTTTGGGGTTTTCTCTGCTAAAGTTGGGCTCAAAGACGTCCTCAAAGCCCCGCAGTGGGTGGGTCGGGTACCAGGGAGGCATAACGCGGGTGGAGGTTTTAGGGTATCAAAGTTTACCCCCGTGGCGCGCGGCGGCTATACTTCGTGTAGGAGGGTACAGCCTCTGCTACTTTGTTCGCCTTTTGGCTCGTGACAGTGGCACTTAAGGGAGGTACACACAGTCGCAGCGCTATATTAAAGTAGTATAATCCTTACTAAGTTGGCGGGCGCTTACGACTGACTTGGCAAAGTTGCTTGGTAATCTCAGAGTTGAAATGTCAAATGTACGATTACACTCGTATCTCGCGGACGTTGAATTACAGTGATGTCAAAAGCCTTGCCGGGTCGGTCGACGACGATTCGGCAGATAGTGAAGTATTTTATTTTCCGAAAAATAAAAGTCGTATAACACTTTTTAAAGGATACGGAAGCTGATTTCCTCTTTTTGATATTTTTTTTATATTATAGGCGGCCCTTACACTGTACAACGCAAGAATAATAGATATAGGTATAATAATATATTTTGAGTTTCCTTAATAATCTATAGTCAACTGAGCCGTGTCACGAGGTTTGAATCCGGGTTTGACATCCATATGTATTTGGCACACGTAAAATAAAAATCACCGTACCTATATCCTTGAAAAACGGGACATATGGGATACATCCAAAAGGTTTATTATGTCACTAAATATGAAGTACCATGTAAAGAACAAATGCTTGCCATTTGTTCAGGATTAACCACTGCATGTTTGACTACGGTAAAAATATCGGTATTAAATAAAGAAAGACGGATAGCTCAGTAATAGTTAAACCCTAACAGTAAACTAACCTACTAACAGTGAATAAACCAAGCAATTAGTTATTATTTTTCGTTATTAAACGCTCTTTTCAATGCTTTTATAGCTCCACAATTTTATCGTTATAAAGTTTTGAGGTTAAAATGCTAGTAGCTTAACTTATTTAATAAGTAGTATGGCAACTTATTCTTTTACGGGTTTCTACATTGATACATAAACTGCCACACGAATAATAGTTCAGCATTTTAGTGATTAAAACAGAACAAATAACCTTACACTTTGACATGCATAACCATGCATGCATCTAAAATGCTGGTTCAGCAGTTGTGTGTTGTACGAACTGCTACGCAGAGGTCTCGGGTTTGATCCACAGGTTGGGTAAAGTTATATTAGCCCTTGTTACATGGAACCTAACTTAGATGGTGATAAGAGGGTCTCATATACCTCTGTCTACCCCTTTGGGAAAAGGCGTGATACTATGTATGTTTATGTGTTGTTGTAAATGTAATATGTGAACCTCTCTCAATAACTTTCATCCTGAATATTAACATCGATTACCGATTCCAAAAAATTATAACGATTAATCGATTATAATAGCTCTCTAGTGTAATCAAATTCTGAACAATATTTAAAAATCAGTGATGTGAATTAATATTGATTCTAATTTATAACTCGAAGGCTATTTACGATGACATTATCGATAAAAAATATGTTCCAATCGCAGTTGTTTAAGGGGGTGTTATGGAATTTTATGACGTAAGTACATATATTTTATTTTTAATATAGGTAAGTAGGTAGTAATTAGAAAGACAATTTACGTTCAAAACAGAATTTTCGTATTATGTTTTGTCAATATACCAAAGTATATAAGTAGGTACCTATTGACTTTTTATGTAACATTTTATACACTCTCAATAGAAAAGGCATATGTAATTGAAAAAATAGTGTCTGTATTGTTTGCACGTGTGGCGTAGCAATTAAAGAGATCGGGAGAACTGTCATAAGTTCAATTTCCACCAGAGACAAAATACTAGTACCAATGTATTTAGCTCACATTTATTTGATTCAGGGCTAAGTACACAGAAAAATACAAAAAAGCCCTCTGCTGCACATAGCTCGCTCTCTAGTGCGAAACGAAACATGACTTTAAAACCTCTCCGGTCGACTTCTTCCATTTAAATTATTTAAATAATTGAAAGTATTATAATAATATCGTTACTAAAAACTATAACGTAAGCCTTTAATAATTAAAATCGTGTAATATGTCGACGATACCATAATTATCTACTATATCTTCCTGACGATTTAAAAAGATTAGCCGGGAGCGAAGTTTGTTAACACTTCGTTTTTCTATATTAGACTTTCTTTCGTAAACTTGCAAAATAATTTGGACATCTAACGTAATCGATTAACCACCTTTATAATTATGATCTCCTAGTACTGAATTTGCTTACGATACTTTCTTTCTGCTACAATTAAGTTTACTCAACAAAGTCAGAGTCAACCTTTTAGATCATCTACAATCTAAATTATAAATTATTATAACATAATAATCAAAATACGATGTCAACTAATTTGCTTGCAGCCAACTTGCTGAACAAAGTCGAGTCATGAAAAGAACTTGTTTAGAAACTCAGACCACAATAAATATATCTAACACAACACAAGTCTTGCGACAGTCAGTCAACTTTTTGCGAGACAGTTCTTTGTTTTATGCCATCTCCTATGTCCCACAAGTCATCAAAATTTAAATCTTAAAAAATTTAAATATAGTAGGATTCAGGAACTCATTCACATTTCTCACAAAACTATTTTTACTTAAAGTTTTTCAAAAGATCTTTATTTAATTAAATACCACAAATTAATTAAGCGTTCTACATCGAATTACATTTACTACATTACTGATATACCTACATAGAAGCTTCGAACACGGTAAAGCTTCTGAAATTGCCTATTTCTGGATAGTATAGAAATTGAGATCTCATTGATATGGCAGTATTTAACCATCAACAATCAACTATTCATAAAACATTCAAAGCCTAAATCTGTTATCGAAACATAAATATTATCAATCATCTCTTCAACGCGCTATTCTCCTGGTATCTTGAGGTGAAAAACTTTGTAAAATCATACGGAACCATTGAGACAAATATTAAAAAAAAAGTTGGTTCCAAACTTCTTAAAGTTATTACAAATAATATTGATGTTTATATTTAATTAATGCATTACATATTTAGGTGCCAAGAAAACTGATTAATAAATAATGAAAAACTGAAAAACCATATTCGTAACTTTAGTAGCTAATTAAATGCTTCATAAACTTTCTCCTGTGTTGTGTCATCGCCAAATACTTTTTATAATAGGTACTAAACTAGTACAAAAACTTAGCCACTTTATCGATTTGTAGCAGCTTTAGCTACTTTAAAAAAGTCAATAATTTTAATAAAGTGCATAAGAAGAGTCATACATTTTAAAGTCTTTGGTTACACGAGTTTTCAGTTAAGATGGAAATTATATCTCAAATTCAAATGCTGCAGGATTTCGGTTGATACTACTCTGAAGATTTAAAAACAGTTTAAATAGATATCAAAACCTTACGTTCTTGTGCGTATTTCCACAAAGTTTAATGAAACCATAGTTAGTAAATAACAAAAAATCACACATCGTATGTGTCAACAACATTCGTTACTAAGAGAAATCTGAAACTTTTACATAATACATAATAAGGATGAAACAACGCGGCCTAAACCTACAAAGGTCAAAAAGGACCTGAAAAGGGAATATGTAGGTCCCTAACTCGAGAGAAAGGCCTCAAAGGGTCTGACCGACCCTAAAAAAGTATATAACCCGAGCGGTGGGTACCAGGGTTTCATATAAGCGAAGCGTCTTCCTTCTGTGCCTCCGAGCCAGGGAAATGTTAAGAAGGGTCCGGGAGGGACAGGAAGCCTCCTCCCCATCCGGTGGGGTATGGGGTGTTAGGGAAAAAATTCAGCCGAGAGGACCGTGTACCCTTGGCTCGACCCGGCGCCGCCGTCTGCGCCCGTAATTAGTGATGCGGCCTGAGGCGGGCTGCTGCCCTGTCGATAATTTTACACTCGATATTTTTGGATGTTTGTTTATGAAAACATAAAAGGTTTTAGATTGGCAGTGCCCTTTTAATTTAACGTTGTTATGAAACTGTTATTGTGTGTGTATGCAAGTCTGTAGTACAAAAATACTGAATGTCCGAGGAATTCATCCAACAATGTCAGCTATTTAGACCCAATTAGTGCTTAATTACTAAGTATCGTGCTCTCTTTATCACTTTAATAAAAAGTTTGAAGTATTGGGAAAATATGTATGTCTAACTAATATTCGTAATTAACTGGCGTTGGACTATTTCGAAGATGCTGATATAAAAATGATTTTAAATAAGTACTTAGTCAGTAGCTTATTATTGATTTTCATTACATTGCACAATTGAAGCAAAAATAAACATACCTACTTTATTGCTTAAAATGTTTTGTGCGTTTTTAATCTCTATTCAAATTCAGAATCCCATAATCAACGTACTCGACGTTAGATACAGAAACAAATTTTATCGACATATCAAAAAACTATCGATATTCTTGCACATCACAAAAAGATTATGACATGATACAGAGCACAGGGCTGCTAACGACGACCGGCGAGCTGTCAAAAGAACCTACATTAATGTTATTATAACTTTTTCTCCGACACTCCTGTATGTACTTTTAGCATCCTGTATTCGGCGAAGAGCTGTGAAGTACTAACACAAATTGTACATAAAATATGCCGATGTTTTAAGGTTTTGTGTGGAATCTTAGTAAGGTAAATAGGTTAATTATTGTGAAACAGTTTTGAAATAAGTTTATAAATATTTTTATACTTCTATTGCCCGTAACGGTTGACGTGAGGCCTCGTGTAATCGTTTAGCGATAAATAGTACTTTACGAAAAACGGGTTTAAAGATTTGGTTTTGATTTGGTGTCTCTTTTCGTTGTACTCAAGATACTAGGTATGGCAATTAGTTTCGAGAGTTTATGTGTATATTGTCCCTAGTATGTGAATGTGGTAAAAAAAATGTGATTTGATTACCTTTCAACAGTTCTATAGCAAAATAAAGTATGGTGATTTACCTGAAACAGAAAAACAGTGCATTAGTTCATCAAATTTATGTTTGAAAACGAAGAGTTGTGACAGCCTAGGCCACTACCGCCTGCGGCAGACAAATTCTACTGGGTATGCGGTAATACTACTGTTCACACCAATGCGATATTCGCTATCCCTATGGATAGAATATCGCGTGAGTTTCGCTTACGAAGGTATGAACTTTTCGCCAGTTCGAGTGAGTATACGGTATTCCGCTCTAGCCGCGGAATGTCATACTCAATACCTATAGCGGCAGCGAATACCGCTTATATTTGAATAGACCTTAATGGCTAAATCAACTTCTAAACACGTGGTTATGGGTTCGAAACCAGCAAGTATCAATGTAACTTTTACATGTAGGTCAGTCGTAAATTCTGACATTACTGACTTACGTTTAATGAAAACATCGTGAAATCTGAACTTATAAAAATAAAATAAGTCTAAATCTATACTAGTATATAAAGCGTAAGAGTTTGTTTGTTTAATCTCTGGATCTACCAGTATGATTTGAATAATTATTTTTGCGTTTAATAGGTCAGTTCTTGAGGAAGGTTTTAGGCTATGTAAAATATGAATTGATTGTGAATAAACTTGATTGTGATTCTATTGACTAGGACATTAGATTACCGAAGTGTTTTTTTTATACATAAATAAATATTCTTTTACACCACGCACCCTCTGACGAAAAAGAACATAAGTCGAGAAGTATTAATAATACTGTATTTAACTATAGACTAATTATAATAACATGAAAATTGCCGAAGCAGGTATTATGTGGTCCGACTATTTTCCACTAAATACAATATTATTTATTGTTCTTTAGTTTAAAGTGACAGTGATGCTTAAAGACTGTGACGGACATCAGAGGTTGAGTGTCATGTTAATTAAAAAAAAATTTTCAAGGGGTCGGTTGATACAATAAATCTAGCTAATGTCAATATACTGAGCCTCATTATGTCTAGCGATTGCTTGACGATTGCTAAGCATATGTATAATCCGCTAAGGCCATGTAAAACGTTAAGCCCCGATAAGGACTAATGGTGTAATCCTGTCAATTACAGTTGACCCTAATATTATGAGGACTGCTTATCGTAGACATTGATAGATTATCACTACTTAATTACAACATAGCGTTCTTCAAGAAAAGAGTTTTAAAGAGTCGGTAATGCGCGAGTGACTCTTTGCGTTGCAAGCGTCCATAGGCACCGGTAAATGTTAACATCAGGCACTTGCACCTGACTTTTGACATAAAGAATGCGATCTCAGGAACATCCCTTATAACATTTCTAAGTCGGAAAAAGGTTAATTATGACGTCAATTATTTCTATGCCATTAAGTTAAAGCAACTAGCAAGTGATTGCTGAGATTGCGGTCTCAACTGACAACCACTTACATAATAGATCATTGGTTGGGTAACAAACTTGTATGTTTACGTCCACAAGGCTAGCTACCTCCGCCGAACCCCTGAGGGTTCGCAGGGCGGGCTCATATTGGACATTTTGTATAAGTGTAGGGCCGAATGCTCCGATCCCAAGGCAAATCCCTTTCGGTGGACCCTTTTCCAAAAGGTCTAGCGACCGTGCCGGAGCCCCGAATTTGCGGATTTTTAAGGTAAAATTTATATACGGGTCGGGTATGTGAAATGTTGCGGATGGTAGCATTATATTTTTAAGTTTAGGCGTTACCCGATTAATGTACGAGCTCCGCATCTTTATGAAGTCCTAGTCGATTTTGTCAGTCTACAATAGCTATAATAATACGGAAATTTATACATGTATGCAACTATTTTTGTGTATGTACTTGTAAGTAAGTTGATAGACAATCTGAAACATAGATGCTATAATTGGTTATAAAAAAAATTACAATATCTACCTATTGACGTGTTTTAGTTGTTATTGTGGTGTTAGCTACAGTTTCTTAGTGCCTATAATAGGTAACTGATAAAAGAAAGAAAATGGCAAAGTATGTGTTTTGATTACGGTAGTAACAATAATTATTTTTTATATAGAAGTCACCGCCAGCTACCGTTCACAATTGTAAATAAGACGAATTCTTTCGGTTTAAATTAAATTTTTTTCTTAAACAGAAACTATAACTAAATACAATTAATTACATGAAATATACCAGGATCATAAGCTCTAATTGGTTTCAGCGTGCGCGAACACAATCCCTCACTGGCATTGCGTAGTGCGAGCGTTTATAAATAGTCTTGGCGGGTGTGGGGCAGGCATCACGCGAGCCTCCTACCTACCTATGCGGTCCTGGTACTTAGTCCGGACCCTTCGGACCCTCGTCGACCCGGGCTAACTAGATAACGACGATATCGGGTGAAACGAAACTAAAGGAAAAGTATTTGTAGCTCTGCTAGTGTGGAAACTGCACGGAATTAGGATGGGGGAATTGGGTCGCGTGGTAAATTAACATGTTTGCGCGCTGACTCGGCCCTTTCAAACTTATAGCGGGCTTTATAAGCATTTTAGTTCAGCGGTCTGTTTGATAATCACCGAATCGACGACAAATTCGGAATGTTTTAAATAAGTAATGTACCTACATCTCTGTGCTGCGTTAAAGTTACAAGAGTAATAATTTGAATTCGCCCACCTGGATGAGATACGTAACGTTAACACTTTTAATGTCACGTTCTGAGCACTTGCCTATGTGTTTTTATATGACATTCAAATCAATTATTCTGAAAATGAAAATTAATTACGACATGATTCATTTTGGACCAGACTGAATATTTTTGCATGCCTAGCTAGTATGTCATTTAAATAATAACCTGCGACAAACAAACACATTTTCTTAGTTGGTTTATGGATACAAGCAATATAATTATTAAAAAACAAAAAGCCCGCATGTCTAAAACAAAGTGAAAAGAAAGAAACCCATTTTTTTTCTCGTGTTGACGTTACATTGAAATATAATGTACCCTATGTCACTCTCACAATAAGTACGAATCTAATAACACCTCTTATGTAAAAATCCATTAGGACATTAAGACTATAGAGCGTGCCAAAGAAATAGACATACATTTATACATACATATGCTCGAAAAACATTACCCTCCTTGACTGCGGCAGTCGAGCAAAAAGGGACTGAATTTCTTTTCACGACTTCAAATACCATAGACATTAAAATACCAACCCTTTGGATAAGTTTCAGATAGTACTGCAATGTATTTTTGATTCGTCGACTTTCTTAATCAAATTAAAAAGGATTATACTTCGCGTTAGAAATTTTAATAATTGTAAAATTCCTACGATCCGGACATAGGTATTAAAAAAAAACAAGATAAAATAACACAAGTCATTTGAAGTTACTAAACGTCAGACAAAGCTTTTTTCTTAATTAATTAAGTCGCAAATTGATTACTTTCGACGGGCAGGAAGGTATAAAAAGCGGGTGTAGGCACCAGGAGCACAGCGGGCGGTGGGGTGTACCGTTATACCCCGCCTTACGTTGCGAGTGGGAAATGTGAAAGCAGACACACGAACCCCGCTGCTGCCCCAGTACTGACTGCATCAAAAATATTGTTAATTTGCCGATAAAGCGCAATAATAATATTGAATTTGCGAAAACTTTAGGTATATTTAAGACACCATTTGGTCACCATGCTAATTTGGAAAGATTTTTCCTCTATTTTCTAATAACAATAATATTGTAAAGAGAAAAGATTTGATTTCTTGTGTATATGTTTGTTTGTTTACAACGATTTAACTAAAAATCGACGTTACTTATTTTAGAAAAATCTTTCACCTTCTGAAATTAATAAATTCAGCGGACATCATGGGCATGAACATTTCATACATTTTATATGTTTAACATTATTTTCAGTCATTTTCAGAATTTAAATATTTTAAGCGCATTCGTAAATCTAAACGATGCAATACGACACTATGGCTATGATATTTTCCGTAGGAGTTTGTTGTAAGATCGAATTAAACTTATGACATCGAAGCAAAGCGAGGGCGGCTCTCTATTAGTATATAATTTGACTGGAAAAGTTGTAAGTAATATGTAAGCCTATTGGACTTTGTTATACTGTGCATACTTCAGATGTTGCGCTAAAGCTAAATAAACAATACTCGATACAAATGCTAATATTAATTTTAACATTTTTAATGACCAACTCGAACTTTGAATATGGCTTCAGACATTGGAAAATGACCCAACCATGAACCGCGCATTCAGTCACCCTACTAATGACGGTCAAATTATTACCAACCATCAGAATGCGACAAAAAAATCCTATAATACAGAAAGTAAAGGTGAATTTGAAAGCGTTAGGTATAATCAACCACATCGTATTTGCTTTACCATTTTTAACAAAAAATTCTATCAAAATTAAAACTCAATATGACTCATTATGACAGTGACAACTGTCACTATACTGAGATAATTTGCAAGCAAAAATAGACATTATGGTTTTACTCTAGGGGTGGCAAAGCAATTTTATGGTCGACTATACTTAACCAGGTACAGGTAAAATACCAGCTGCTTTTGCTGCGATGTAATACTGTAACCATTGTAGGATATTTCCTCCTCACTAATTACAACGACAAATCAATCTCAAAGTGCATCTCGTAAAAAAATGAAACAACCTAATATTCAAAATAAAACAAATTTGAAATATATAACACTATTACTTGATACATCATTTGTTCTGCAGCTAGTACATTAGACGGCCGTGCCCGGCGTACTACTAGTTATTATTTACCGGCTTTATCATTTCGAAAATTTCATATTCCCCGCACTTGGACGCTTGAGGTTTAAAAGCGTGAGCGGGGTGGTGGGGGAAGTATAGGGAAACTCTACTTTTTGCCTACAAACAGTCCGCTTAGTACTTAGCACGACTAGGGGGACATGGGGTGCAAGAGCTAAGAAATAATAACTGTGGAGCATGCAAGAGGTAGGGGCGACTGGACATACTTTTTGTGAGTGATGGAATCCTAATGACTGCTCGCTGCTCGCCTAGTAGCTGCACACATACATATAGTTTAGATTAATTTCGTATTTAGGTTGCTGTATAAATAAATAATTTTGTGGTCATATGTCAAATGTTCTGAAGTGAATTACGTTAATAGGTATTTATATAACTAGCTGTTGCCAGTAGCTCCGCCCGCGTAAATGTCAATCGTCGCATTTTTCATACAAACTTTCCTTCACTATTGCAACCTCTTCCAGTAGTATTTTCGCGACAAAAAGCCTATGTTGTTCCCCAAGGTTTATTCTATCTCAATACCAAATATCATAAAAATCGGTTCAGTTGTTCTGCGGTTCGTGAAAACGTAACAGACAGACAAAGTTTCTTCGCATTTATAATATTAGTATGGATAATAAATTAATAATTTATGGAAGTATGTATTAGTATGGATAATAATATATATAGACGTGAATGTCAATAATAATTTGGCGTGAAAAACAAATAAAGTGACAGGAAAGTATGATTTACATATTTACATATTTACATTTATTCATAAAATCTAACATCATAACTAATAAAAGTAGTTTCACCATAATATGAGTGACGTCATACACGTAACTGCTACCCAAGTCATTTATATCGCTCGCGCTCGTAGACCTTACGTAGCGCACCCTCCTTACAAATATGCGAACGTGCTACGCGCTCAGTAGCAATAATCAACCAATCATCCATCGTGCCAGTACAAAAGAAAGTTAGATACGCACAAACATAGTTCACACAGCAGGCCTCCCCTGCCCTCTAGGGCACCATGAAGCACTAAGAAATAATTCTGTTAGGTCGAACGTACGTATATTATTACATTAAATTTACTTAGAAGAATTCTCTATCTTCGTACAAAACTCACATACTCTACAAAATAAAAGAAAATGCCGACATTCATTCTAGTGGAACGCGTTCTGAGTAAAACCGCAGACGGCGCCCTATAGCGGCACTAGTCTGCAAGTTTGCCAGCTAACCCATCAGGGTCCCAGTATTTTTAATGAAAGCTGCGGCGTCGGGCGGTCGTACTGTACCGTATTAATCTTGGCGGACGGTAACCTCCTACGCACCCCTACTTTCCTAGTAGGTGGTGCCCAAGGAACCCCGTCGAGGGGGCGAAATTTTCCCCGATTTTTCTCTATTTTCCCTACTTTTTCGCTGCATGCATTATGCAGGGTGGTACGAAACCCGGCTACGAAAATTTATCGATACCAAAATAAAAGTAATGTGCTTACGTTCACATACGAGACTTGCCGAGAATTCCCTTCGACATTCAATATAATCGGTAAAAACTGTTTACAGAAATATGAAGTTCATTTAATTTTAATTAACGTACGCAAAATATTTTTATTTCGGAATAATTTGCAATCAAAGCGAAAAAAATCGACGTATGAAAATAACGTTACTCATTAATGACCCATACTTAAGTAATGTAGAAAATGACGTACCTTAAATGAAAAAACCTTGTAAAATGAAACTAGATTATTCGCGTTTGTGTGAATGATGACAAGATGAACTGAAATATACGTATTTTGTCTTACGTTTATTATATTCAATGAAGGTGTGATAAATAAAAGTTTGTTCACTTCTATTTATAATCATCTAAAAAAATAAAATACAAGAGTTTCGGCAACCATTAACCGGATTTCTGCTAAATATATCTGTCTGTTGCCTCCTTGCACCTGTCATCAGCACCTGGTAAGCGAAACCCATTAAATTGTATCACTGAGATGTGCATATTTTGTCCTGATACAAAAAATGATACGGTACTTATGTCGTTTTGAATTCTTAATAATAAATGTATAATGTCTACTTTATTGTTCTGTACTCCTAGTATTCTCCATTCTATTCCTGTCCTGCACGCCTAGTACCGTAAAATGACATACAACCACAGTGTGTTAAAAAATATATTTTATATCGTCATCGTCTTTGGCTAATAAAAAATTAAATTACGCGTTGTTTCGCATTTCAATTTTCAACCTAAACTCAATATTGTCCAATTCACTACCTATCTAATGTCCCAATTGTTAAAGTAACCACTTCGTATTCGTCGGGTTTAAAACCTGGCAAGTACCAAAATTACATTTTCTCGTTCTTTAAAATTCCACAGTACCTATAAAGCAGTCGTTGTGTTCTTTTCTGTTACTCTGACTTCTTCGTAAGTAAATCTTTAGCGTTCACAGAAAAGAGTGGCACAGTCGCAATTTAGTGTCATAATTTTGTGGTTTTAAATTTTAATCATTTAATCGGTGCTATGTTTTCAGTTGTCCCTTAAGCCGTGTGGTTTAGCCTAGAATATAGAACCTTATTTCTTTCCATGTTGTAAGAGGCGGGTAAGAGATACTAGATAACGAGCAGCACCATAGCACTAGAACTGTATAAGATTGTACTATCATCATCCTCATACCAGCCCGCTATTATCCCAATGCAGGGAAAGACCACTTCTCACACAGAGGAACCCGAGCATCGCCACGCTTGCTCATTGCGCGCTATTGGCGATTTCAGACTTTGTTTTTAACACAATACTGTACGTAATTATAGCTGATTTTAACCATGGAATCACGATATTTTGTAAAATATCACATCCCCACTGCCAATTGCAACTGTACCTGTGGCCTAGCGATTAAGGTGGTCGCTTCTTTTATTATGATTTAATTTCGTTCGTATCTCAGTAACGATGGGTCTCACTTCATTTCATCCTACCTAATACGAAGTTTCATTTCGAGAGTCTAATGTGCAAAAATAATCTTAATTTCCTTTTTCTATGCTTTTATTTTTTAATTATGCTTATGACGAGAACGAGTCATGAGTGTTATACGTGTAAAAAAAATTACAACACTCCAAAAAGTTACACCAAATTCATTTTCTGGCAATTAGTTTAAATAATCGTTAGGTACTTTAATTGTTCTATCGTGACTGTTACGTGGTCACACCTCAACTTTGCCGACACTTACATAAACATAATATAGCTTACGGCATCGTCATCATCCGACGATCGGCCAACCTAAAAATCATACGTCAATAGAAAAATCTGACCGTTTATTTTTCATTTCGGGAGGAAACGAGGAAATTACAAGTGAGTAAAAAATACGTCTCGATCTTCGGCAGTGAAAAAAAATCTGCCGAAAAGGAAGCAAGCGACCATTAGGGTATTATCGGGTAAAAAGGGTGGGGGCAAAATCAAAAAAAATTGCTAGAACCACCCTTTCCTTTTCGTGAGCGTCGCTTGCCACCCCTGGCCTTACATTAGACACCCCGCGGCCAGAGGGTGCATGTATGGGGTGAATTACATAAACGCCAGGTGAATTTGGAAAATTAAAGTTGCCATTACGTGGGTATTCGGTGGACCAAGCCCCAGTTTAATTGTAGATGCTACACGACAACTACTTATGAATAAAATTTAGATATGAACGAAGTTATCATGAGACCCGAATACTATTAACTAAATTTGGTTCTGAATAACATAATGCTTTAGCTATATAATTTAAAGTTCAATACATATTTGTCATAGGTACTAAATACTGTTATGAAATCCGTAGCTCTACGTGTTTTTGTCTCAGTAATTGCCTATACTTACTTAAATTTTCTCATACAAATATTTTTTTTACGGTAGTAGATCCACGCTGATTTCAGCATGAATGGGCCGGACCGTCCGGGGAAGTACTACCCTCTCATAGAAGATCGACTTAAGAGTAGTAGTATCCGTACTACTGCGTTTCGTTCGGTGAGTGAGAGCGCCGGAGGCCCAATTTCCCCCCTTTCCTCTTTCCTCACGTCCCTCATTTCCTTCCCCTAACCCCATTCCCAGCCGCCATAGTGGAGGCCACCATACCAGCAGTTTAAAACGATAGCTTTTGGTATAGTGGCCGCCACTTCTGGATTCCACTGACTGCTTACCATCAGGCGGGGTGGAGTCACTTTGGTAGGCTATACTATAAAAAAAAAAAAAAAAAAAAAAAAAAAAAAAAATGCACCCAACGATAAGACAAATGCACGTTAAGCTACAGTTTAGAAAAAGCTTTTATTATACCTAACTTATAACTGTGTTTTATATTAGCCTAGGACCCGAACCTTCGAACTTTGGCATTTTTTGTTTGTAAAGGTTTAATACCAATTTTAAATCTATTTTTTTTACGCTTAGGATAAAAACTTTATTTAAATAAAAATTTCAACAGCAACCTAGAAATAAAACTACAAAAATGTTAGATAATGACTAAACAAGTTTCTAAACAGAAGTACTAGGCGAGCATTCGCAGAGCTTTCAAAAGAAACCCGAAGGGACGCTAACGAGAGGAGGTCGAGACGCGCGTCAATATCAAAATAATTCATATGTGACAATAATTAAGAGGTTTCGTCCCTCCCACGCGCCCCTTGGGGCAAGAGGGGGGCAAGGCAAGGGGGACAAAACCCGCTATGACTCGATACGTATCCGACCCTACCCGGCAACTGTAAGTAGGTAGATTGGAATCCGAATTGAAGATTATTTTTAGTAAAATTCTGTTTAAAACCTTGTTACTTGTTAACAATCATCCTTGTTATCTATAAACCACCGACTTGATTTACACAAGTACAGTATTATATCTTAAAACTTCCCAACCATTTTAGATTTCAAAAGTACAGAAGTAGATTTAAAACTTTGCGATTAGGGTGATGATAATAAATTTAAATAAGTAAGTCCTCTTCATAATTTCTTGTAATTCAGTAATGATCGTTATATTTACAAGTTTTGTTGACACATGTATAATACCTAAGTAGATGCTTTTCCTTGTTCTTTTCCACAGCGTGATAGTTACACAATTTGATCAGACACTAGGCTCTCATAAAACATGAGGAGTAACTAATTTGCACAATTAATAGTGGGCGCACCTACGACGGTACCGAAATGATTATTTAATAGAAAGCCTCCCTACGGACTGTAGGGTACGAGACCCTAGAAAAAGTTTTGCAGCCACGTCTATCAAACTAAGAGACTGGACAAGGAAAACCGTGGAGTCATGCTGTTTAAAATGTTACGAAAGTCATAATTTAAAGATGTGTACAAGTGTACTGTTAAAGGTAAACTAAAGGTAAATTCGACATAAATTGTAAACCAAGTACTGGAAATCGCCACCATGTGATATTTCTTTGTCATTCGAGATTACTTAATTTTCTGCTTTGGCGCCAATAATTATGATGTTCGAAACATACAGATTCCTTTATTTTTCTGCTCTAATCTTAAAAAGTTTAATTACAAATTGGTCTAAGTGACTAGATACTCTTTTTTTAATTTTTGCCTGATTTTGCTTTTCTTCAAAGCATGGCAATATCGAATCAAATATTAACTTATATAAGCTTAGATATTATGCAATATCTAAGCTAATACTGCAATACTAAATTCAAGAAAGTATTTGTATTGAGTAGGTATATAGAAAATTTGAAATAAATTAAACTTAAACCATTTATTGTTTGCACTACAAAAAAAAAGAACATTTTTAGTCATTATCCAAAATTTTGCTATTGGGAAATTTGGCAGATTCACTATCTAGTTAAATCTTTAGATGCTTACATATCTACCTAATTTGTTACACCTGCCTTTCTACAAAAGGTAAGACGACTACAAATACGAATAACCTATATTATTATTCGTAGATAGATGATAAATAGGTGATAGATAGTGTCATCACCATCTTACGGCACTTTCATAACCAGGAATAAAAAATCGCTGTATTTAAACTTAACAAGGAGGTTGGAAAATTTTTAGTGTCGGCGCAATGCCCAACACTTTTTAAAACTAATACGTTGTACTTGTATGTATGCTGTTTATAATAACAAGTTATAACAAATGATTAATGCAAAATTCAGGTGCACGGCCATTGCACTAAATATTCAGTCAGGTTACGTAAAAGAAATACTAGGAGATACTAGAAGTACATACGTAACTGTAGAAGTCTTTATAGGGCTTTAATGCTTCGTAATTAGAATAAATTATAAGTTGCCAAGTGGCATGAAACGAAAGATATTTCAAAAGGGACAAACAGAAAGGCAAATGAAATTTTCTCGGAAAAAGGATTATTATGAAATGCCGAAAACTAGTCTTAGCAGTAGTTATTAAGCAAGTTTAAATTTTAAGCTATGCAAATAAAACAGGTATGTCGTAATGTATGACATTTTAAAGTATTTTATTTAAACGAGTGCTAAGATGTTTCTACAAAACCACAATAAAATTAAGTTTATGATTGAGACATTCTTAATTAGTCGCTATTAGGTATAAGTTTAACAATAACTATGTAGCAATTTAACAATATCGTTATTGAAATACCAAGGCATCATGAGATATATGAAGATAATGCGTACATAACGGGAGGGTTCGGCTGTCAGTGCAGATTATATAGGGTTGTGCGTCGCAAGGACTCCCGCGGGTGATACCCTGGGCTCAACGCGCTTTTCTACCAGGATGTCATAAATTAAATACACATTATAGTTATGTACTATTTTCATAAATTATAACATTATGTTTGGCATAAATAAACGTAGGTATAACTTTAATTGTCGAGCGATGTTTGACGAAGAAAGTTACTTGCTTGCTTTGTTTTTCTTATTAAGTAATTAGCAAATCGCTTCAACAATTTGAAGTTTTTGATATAACTGGATTAGGTACTCTTAGGTATATTATTATCTTTTAAAAAGCTGATTATAAACACAGAAACAGAACTTTAGACTAGTATCTACGGTAACTTCTATATCATTTTACTTCACACAAAATTAACTGCATCGTTTTCTTCAAACTGTCTATGTATAAAATTATTTTCCTCTACTAAAAATATGCCTCATCCATTATTTCATCCCTCACGAACCCGTCCTTTGCCCATCCCAGGGTAGCGGGTTCAGTAATGATTTACGCACCCTTAAAACATTTATTGGGACCTCCAGATAACTTATGCAAGGTTGTTTTTTTACTCTGCCCACTCCGTAAATATATAAAATGGATGGTCTGTATCTGTACCCGGCCTACGTACTGCATTGATTTTGAGAATTATTTAAATTATACCATTTTCTGAGTAAGTGCCTACACATAACCGTCGCAAGTCAATGGTTAAAACTTCTTTAGAAGAGTAGAATACGACGGACATGAAATTATTTCTTTTTTTTATTTAAAGTAAGTACCAACATTATGTACTTCTTTGTATTGAACATGAAATTATCCACTCTGCAACAGCATAAACTTAATTCGAACGAGTATTTTGAAAAACTATTTAAAATATTCAGTGAAACCTTTAATAGTATTATCGCCAGGATATCAGGCGCACATTAGACCTGAACAGATTTTCTTTAAAACGCATATGCACTATATGCGTTATAAAGAAAATCTGTTCAGGTCTAATGTGCATGCTGACGCTGCTGTTAACCTAAGTTAACAGCAGCGTCAGCATGTGACATTGGATTAGCTATATAATTTAAATTTAATTACAGTATTACTTGTTTGCGCTTCTGTGCGCCTAATACAAAATAGTAGGTAATAAATAAAAACTAATTAGGAGCATCCATTTTATAAGTTTTTTAATTACAATGCCATAGGTGTTAAGCAATCATTATAAATCGATTTCTGTAGGTACTGTTTCAGGGTTTAATTTAATATGATCTTAACAAGATAAAGTAGAAACTAATGGCCGAATGTCGAAGACGCGCTTATACCAGCAATTTCATAACTAGGTATCATGTGTTGTGCTTCAGTATTCTTGGGTCGTAATGGCTTGGGTACGTAATGTACAGTAGTTAAAAAAATGCCTTCAGTTAATATTGTTTTTGCGGCATTGCGTGTAGACACCTCGTGCACGAGTTACTAGGCGCTAAAACTAGGCGTGGAGGTGGGTGGCAGGCGCTCTTACCCTTCGCCTTACGTTTCTAGGTACATGTGTGAATTTACTATGGCGCCCTGCAGGCGGCGAGCAGCCTCGCGACTAATTCCGTTAAAATTCTCTGCTGTTATGCTTCCCTGGTAGCGACGGCGACGGTAAGTAGGGTAAATGACAACGGGGGTGGTTGCCAGTTGGCTGGCACCCGCCCCCGTGGCGCAAAGGCTTTAAGCTCGCGTTTATTTGCGACTAGCTCTTCAACCCGACTTGGCACAGTGTGTGGGGTAAATTCAACTTGGTTGATTTAAACGTGTTGCCAGAATACACTCAAATTCCACTTTTTCCGCGTCTACAAATGCTTTTAGCACACAGTTACCATATTTCTGAAGCAAAACGCAAACGAGCCAGTATTTTAGTCATACGAGTAACTCAAGTAAGCCAAATGCCTTTGTTTATGGTAATAGTTAGTAGAGTGACATCGATGAGTGTGTACTGACCTACTAACTAGCATACACATCATCCTAACCGATTTCAAAACACGTGGTACATAATCACTTATTTTCAAATTAAAAACTTCTAATAGATTATATAATTCAATGAAATATCAACCGAATTACAATATTAATAACAATTAAAATCATTTGCGCGCAATGTGTTTTACGTCTGTTGAACTTTGGAAGGGACAACCCCATGATGCACGCGTGTGTCTCACGGACCCTCATGGTAATGAAACGCAGAATCGATTGCTGGGGGACCAAACTTAATTATGTCACCGCTCAAGGTCGCGATGCACACGCATTCGTTTTGCACATAATATATATTCGTTTGTAGACGAATAAGTTTTAAACAACATTGTAATTGTCATCTTGAGGCATTGAATGAGTATCCGAGGAGATTTTAAAGTAATTTTGAAAGTGGATTTTTAGTGTGGTTAGTGTATATTATAGAATAGAATATGCTTTATTGTACACCATATGTAACTTACATTAGATATTTAAAAATATTTAATAATAAATAGTGACAATGGGCGGTCATATCGCTAAAAGCAATCTCTTCCAGACAACCTTTGGATGGACATGAAGTTAGAAGTTAATCCGTAGTTAATGGCGCACAGGTATTTCTAAAATATATTTAAATAAATATATATATTATATATAATATATATATATGTGTCTTATTTGAATCATAATATATTCATTATTTTTATTATTCAATTATATGGTCAACAATACTACGCTAAAAATACTAGTAATCTAGAATACCAAACTCTGCCAAAACTAAGTTAGGCACTGGTCTTATACAATAGAACTAGAAGTTACAAACTTTCAAGCAAACTTTAAACAATCACGGGTAGCTCATGAATAGACGAGCTTTTTAAGACTAAGGCGTACATTATGCCAAAGCCTTCTGCATCGGGCAATTACAAAACAACAAAAGAATTAAAATAGAATATAATAAATAATATAATTAATTTGATTGTTATCGTCGCACGGACTAGTCTTAATTTACGATAAAAACCACAATCATTTTTAATCTTTTAAAAATATAAACAGAATCTGTTTCTTTATCTATCATGTCTAAGATACTATAGATAGCACAAGGTATAACAAACTAGATCTAAATTGTTATGTTACAGAAACTATAGTGATTAACCATTTGCCTGAAGCGAAAACATTGGCCCGAAGGGATCTCTACAAGTACAACTTGATGTACCTCCTGAAATACTTAGAAAAATTTCCTGGAGGACTTAGTGATAGTAATTTATGTCGTCTTCAAACATTAAAAACTGAGAAGTAATGTGAATTTGCCGAACTATTTGCCATGGACATTACTGACACAGGGTGAAAAAAAACATTCAGAAAAACTGAACTATAACATAATAAAGGAACAAAATGCTCCGTTCTGATAAGAAAAATATCTTTTTTCTATTATTTACACTCATATGCTTGCGGTACTTAAAGGTATGTAGGTACACAGGTACACGATATGTAAGGTAGGTCTTTCACCTCTATTTACAAATTTGTGTTAAACCCAACGCTATTTTTTCCTATTTTTATACATCCCACATCCTAGCAAATGAACTAGTCGTATATCTCAGTATATCTTACTTAATTTAGGTTAATATTCAAAACGCGTACACATATGTAACATACAGATTTGCTACGTCGTCGTATAACTAAACCGAGTTCTAATCTCTGACATCAAAGCTCGCGCACGGCTCGCAAGTGGCGGTCCACGAATAAAATAGCCTGTTGTGTTATTAACAGCGCCCGGCGAGAAAAAAGAGGGTGGTGGTTAAAGCTGCCTAGAAGTGACATAATGCGTTGTTTTGTTTTTTTGGTAGGTAAATAGAAACTATTTGTTTTAAGAATTTTTTTTTTAATTTAATTTAGGTAAGGGTACATTTTGTTATTAAAATTATAAAAAAATATCGGCAATACTCAAAAATCGTCAATTTATTAGATTTTAGTAGACCTCCAGCTTCAAAATCGATCATGAGATTCTTATTTTTACTTGATTTATATTTAAATATAATCTTAAGATTCGTTATATTTAATGCTTTTTTTGTAAAACTTTAGTTTTTTTATAAATATAATAATTTCAAATAAACTGAAGCGAAAACTAGACGGTTGTTATCCTATGAAATTAGAATAAAAAAAAATTTATGATCATTACTTGGCAAATTTTTTGGATTTTCAGCGAAAACCAGTACATCACCTTTTCCACAGGTGGCGCCGTGCTTAAATTTAGCACATAGCCTAACAAATGTATGGAGTCCTGAATCGCGCTATGAAAGTTTTCGTGCTGATTACGCATCTAATCACCAATTTCAACATAATTGTTGTACTTGCTTCGGCAGTACTTATACTAAAATTGGAACGATACAGAGAGGATTAGCATGGCCCCTGCGCATGGATGACACGCTAAATCATGAAGCGTTCTACATTTTTTGAGAAAATGTATTTTATTTAGAATATTTAAATATTTTTATTTTTTTTAATATGAGTATTTGATTTGAGTATTTTTTTAATTGAAACAAGTTTCATAATAGTAAATAGTAAGTAAACACTCATAAGTAATAAAGCAATCAGCTCATCGTATAGTACTATCGGGAACAAATATTGAAAAATTTGGTTAAAGTCGAAAAGTTTCGAACTTCAATTAAAACAGAATAATCAGTACTTATCACTATATTCAGGCAACTGAATGATGAGAGTCACATTAAATACAATATAAATACTGAAAACCTACTACAAAATTTTGTTATTTATTTATTTGCTCTAGTTTCTTTAAAATTGCCAGCAATAACTACTGAAAAGTTACAAAAACTACAACTTTTAACAAAAATTAAATTCAACGCCTCAGAATAATTGTATTAAAAGACCCTAACGGTCTGGGAGAGTCGTGTAAAATAAAACCGTTCCATCTAATCTATATCTTAGTGGCAAGTACCCGAGAAAAAAGGGGGGAGGGTCGAATATCCCGCAAGGGTGGTCGGCAATGGACTGAAGGAGCCCCAATCAATCTTACAAGTCGCAGTGCGATGCGGGGGCTGAGGGGGGGATAAGGCACTTTTGGGAGGTCGAAGGGACGATACCCTCTTATGGACGGGCCCGACTGACCCTTCGGGAGGCTCCACACGAAAAAGGTCAAACATAAACTTTTTGTTAGTAGGATATTTTGTGCGTTAGGTCGCATCATAATATGAGCTTTATATGGTTATAGCAATTAATGTGGACTCTATTACCAACCGAAAATTTTTCAGCAAAAATATAAAATAATTAATTCGCCAAAATGTACAGCGAAGCATAGAATTTATTATTGTAAACTAAACATCTAGTACGCACAGATGTTACCTTGTTTACAAAAATATAATAACAAGCACGACACTAGTTTATACTTGAAACGCTACGTTGAAATAATCAAACTTGTAAATATCATAGACATCCTAAAAAAATCCCAAAATATATTATTACGCTCTTCTACGAAACTCTGTCTTATGTAACACAGTATTAACACTGAAAAACCTATTATATAAAAGATATAGCAAATATAACCGTCATCAGAAAACTTACTTGCCCACTTCTCCGTCGGGCATCGTTTTTGTGTCTTGTCTAATACCGTGACGCCCCCTCAGGCTGATGAAACCTTCCACCCACCACCCTCGCCCGTTCGCCCCAAGCGAGAAAAATGAGTTAGAAAAGATGCGGCGCCCGATTATGGCGTGACGCCCTGTAGTCCTTTGTAAGGGACATTCGTCTGAATCAATCGGGTCGAGTGGGACACCGCGAGCATTGCATGGTTATGTGTCAGGTACGCGCTAACGCCTATCAATTCTGAGAGCCTGATATAATGTAATACGTATTTCAGAAAAGTAAGGTATATTTTTGTAGTAAAAAGAGGGTATTTATTTTTGCCCAACTGCCGAAGTCAAGGAGGGTAAAGTTTTTAAAGAAAGATTTCTATGTTACAAAAATTAAGAATATTACAATATTTAAACTGGGTTTTAAACACTACAAGTGAAATATAAAAAATAGTTCACTTATCGAAAGCATAATTGACAAGTGAAGCCTTCTTTATCAACAAGCTAAGCAACGCAAGTAGCTAGATTATAAATTACGAGCATAGTAACGGTAGAATATAGTTTTCATTTGTCATTATTGAATTTGAGCAGCTAACTTTATAGGTTACACCTAAAGAAAACCCTAGATTTAAGTACAATTCTTTATGTTTAAAAAAGAACATACATAGCAGGTACCGAATAAGATTGTCATTCTACGTTTATTGAACTTGGGTTTAATTACCAAATATCAAACTAATTATTAGTATCATGATAAGTACCTATAGTCAAGTCGAAAATTGGCCAGCCAGTTTCGAAAATCGGCCGGCCACTGTGACTCAAAGTGATTATGTAGATACTCTATCTAAATTTAAAACAGGGTGACATGTAAAAGTATTACCGTTTGCCAATTTTTATAGTTTAAGGTATCCTAAGGGAATTCAAAATAAATTTTTTAAACACAATCGGAAGAACAAAGCACTATCGTCATTTGTAATTTGTTACACAAAACCTAACAAAAGTACTAGAGAATTCTTTTTATATTTTTATCTGTGTGTATGGCCAAAATATATTTTGTAATCCGCTTGGTCTAGACAGACAAGCTGGTAGCTTAGATAAAGCGTCGAACGATAGATTTGCAATGTCACATGAGTGACCGATTTTTAAAACGTGCCTAGAGGCTAGATGTTTCATCGTCGACGTGCGTCATTGCGTGTCGGTTATAATTTTAACTACAGTATGCCTCATAATTACCCGAACAATATAAAAATATTATAGTCTTGAAAACGATTAACTTAATATTTGTGCCATTCATAATGATTTCGTTATTCTTATGTTAAAAGAAGTTTGGTAATCGTAAAACTGAATTAAAAACAATCGATTAAGTAATTTTTTATTTGTGTTTATTAATTTAACAACATGATTTTTATTCTCTAATAACAGTAAAGAACTTTTAATATTATCTGATACCAAATGAACTTAAATGAACTCCACCGATGCTAAGAACGAGAGTAAAATAACTGGAACATTATGAATATATGTGTATATGAATATATTGTTGAATAACTCATGTTATTAAACATCATATTGTGCCTAACAATGTCCTCCTTACGATCCGCGGACCCTTAAACATAATACCGATCTCCAATTTTTATGTTAACATCAAATGCGAGCCTACGAAATCATAACAAGGGGTATAAAGGACCCGTACAAAGGCGAGCTTGGGGTCGAACCGACCGCCGCAGCTTTTGCCAGTTTGTTGCCAAAAGTTTAAGCTAGGGGTTAAGCGAGCTAAATCATATGTTTATTTTATATTGTAAATTATTTGTTTGGACAAAAATAAATTCATCAGATGCGGTTACACCTTCGCTTGTCTATGTTGTGGTGTTGTAACAGTTTTGTATCGAGTTCCGCTCAAAATATTTTATAGACAGATTTTGGAGAACTAGTTAAGCGCTGTTTACACTTGTGTATTTTATGAAGCTACCACTTTTTTTTTTAAAATGACTAGGCATTTCACGAGTACCTAATAATTATCAGAGCTGTGATACTAATAATATTTAGCATGACGACCTCATCACAACATTCATCATCAGAAAGTCTGTACCAACGTTGCACCGACCGAATGGCATAAGTTCAATAAGGATAATTACCTCAGTTATAAAATTACTAACGACGGGTAAAATAATGCAAAAGACTAACCTTGCTCTCCGTATCCATGCGCTCCTGGTACGCCATACTCCTCATATGCTTCAGATATGCCGTTGTGATAGGAACGCTATAGTCCATCTCTTCTCCTCCGTAAAAAACTCCTCCGTCAGGTCTCCAAGGCTTTGGAAACCTACTAGCTCCAAACGAATTATATTCTAAACTTGAAGGTAACAATTTTTTTCTAGGCGGTGATCTCGATTTAGGCGGATCTTTTGAGGTTAAATTGGCTACATCAAGTGGATTGTACTTCTTCTTAGCTTCAGTCTTTTCTTTAGCTCCTTCATTTTCTGATAGCCTTGTACTTTCACTTTCAGATTTTGTCTCATCATCCCTAAGTGATGATAGAGGCGGTTCAGAGTTAACATCTTCTACATCTATGAGGCTGTTATCATCTTTGTCTATTTCAGGATCTGTTCTGACTGGTTCCTCCTCCCTAAATGGTGGTTCGACAGGTGAACTTCTACTTAAAATCGGCGTTCGGTCAAACCCATTAGTTTTCTTTGAGGTAAGTTCTATATATGTCGGTTCTTGGTCTTCAGATTCTGTAGGCTTTGGACTTTCAACTTTCTTTAGAGGTTGAAGATCTGTGAAATCGAATTTCGGTTCGTAATAGTTGGAATGTGCGGCGTCTATCTCTGATTCCCAGTTTCGTGTGTAATCAGGCACGTTGTGGGGTATGAAGGGGAGGTAGGTAGGGTGGCGCGTGGGCGAGGGGGAGGGCGTGGGCAGGGGCGGCGGGGAGGCACTGCGCGGGCGCCGCGCGCACTCGGCACATCCGGTAAGGAAGCGCGTGACTGCCTCCCGCGGCAGGAACGCGTACGTCTCCGTGATCTGTTGGCAAAAACATCCGTGATTAAGGGAAAACGTATTTCTTTTGTTGTGTTTGTAAAGTTGAGCTTAGATAATGAGTTTGAATTGATAGCACGGTTTCTGTATTTCTGTTGTAATAAACGTAAATATTGAACTTGTCAACGTTTTAACTTGCACGTATTGCCATGTGCAAAGGAAATTATAGACAAATGTATGGTAAATTGACTTCTAGGGATGTAGTAGATAAATTAATACTATTTCTAAGGGTCGACAGAACAGATATTTAATTTGTAGACAATTGTATAACATAGGATTACACCTGGTCGCCGTGAAGATAGGCAGAGCTAGAGGTCTAACTTCTTTTGAAACCATACTCCAAATAGGTAGTTTCTCCAAATGGGTACAACATCGGGTTATATATATTATATCGTGTGAGTTTGTTACCACTCAGCGCCTACACGGCTGAACCGATTCCGTTGAAAATTGGTATGTAGAAAGGTTCGGTTCTGGAGACGGACATAGGCTACTTTTTATCCTGAAAATCGGTCTGTTCCTGAGGGATACAAAACAATTTAATTTAAATAAAGATTTAAATACAAAACTTTGTCACAAGCGGCCGCGCTGTGTGTGTTTAAAAGTTAGATCTATGAACATAATTGTCATTGTCATTCCACTGTGCAATTGTATTGCTGAAAATAAATATTTTTTCTTTCTTTTCTTTCTATAAATTACGCGAGGACAAAGTCTGTGGGGCGCAGTTAGTCTTAAATATTTGTACTTTCAAGTTGATATTAATTTGAATATTTTAGCAGTTTAGTTAAACCTAGTAGGTAAGTGCAAAACACTATTTATATGAAAAACTTGAAATAAACAGGTGCTCTATTAAATAGTACTTACGCTCTGTAATCTGTGGTAGAACCTAGGTAATTTATGAAGATAGGTAGCTACTTGTCTAATAGTATTGAATTCGGCAGAAAGCGCTTATAAATAGAGATATGTTCAACATAAAGACAATTATTGCATTATTTATTATCTTTGGGTAGGTGGTAATTAATATAATGTTATTGTTTGTCTTTAAAAGACATTAGATGATATGTAGATGTGTGTACCTATCCTTAAGTAGGCATGTCTTGTATAAAATGAAATAACAACAACGGGATTATGTTCGTCGATGCGTGCGAGCTGATTACCAATATCACGGGAGATTTTAGCTCATGGTCGGCACCACTTATCGCCATCTTAATTCATGATAAAGCTAGTAGATACTAGTTAATGTTCTCTGTGCTCTGAAATGGAAAGACATGAACATGATTGTATATGGCCACGAGATTTCAGCTAGCTACCTAGTTAGTACCTACCTATAAATTAATGATCAAATTTATTTTGTTGTAATGCCGTTTACAACTTCAATTCTGATTATTATCTTCCAATGTTTGACGAATAGGTAGGTACCTACCTAATCAGTATAGCGAACCCACATAATACTTTGTGTAATTTAGGTACCTAGGTACCCACTGTTCTAACAAAAGAGTGGATGAGGGCGTCTCACGATCCATTCAAAGTGAAAATGCTTAGAGAAATGATTTTAATTCCAACAAAATAAGTGCTAAGTAAAGACTACTGGCACAGATTACAGAACCTTCTGGTATCAGAGCTAAGAAAAATCATAAATACGTAATTAGGTAATTACTAATATTTTAACAATGCTCTTCAACCTACCTACATTCAATGAGTATTAATAAAGAACCTAGATATGTAGTAAAGATATGTTACTGAATAAAACATGCAGTGAATAATCATGAGAAATATTGCGAACTGGACAGTACTTTACTGTGTACTATTATTATAAGACCTAAGACTGAATGTGAAAATAGCACCGAGCGCCATCTGCTGGTTCCCATCATAAGGTATTTAGAGACACGGCTTAATGTGCTCTTAGTGTTGCAATAATTTTGATAGCTTGCCGCTAGATGGCGCTTTATGGATATTTTATAGAATTGAATATATTTTGAAAAATATATTACAGTTGTTCATTGTAAAGTTTATCCTATGAAACACATTATTAATATTATTATCATTTCAACTCACCGTTCTATAAGTTCGCTTTTGCCCAGCATGTTTTCCCGGTCGCCCTTCAAGCTCCACGTGAACAGTATAGATGATATCAAAGAAATTTTCTACAATAGCCACCTTCCTGTAGACTGGTTCCTGGTTCGGCGCGTTCTGTAAGAAATCACAAACAATTTTTTTAATAAAATTTATATAATTTATTCATAGAGCCTATCGACCTATTTTGTAAACGAGTTATCTAGTGGCACAATATGAAATTTTTAATTTGTCAGTATTGCTACTAGATGGCGTGACGGTACAAAATGTTATCAAAGGAGAGAACTCCTTTAGAACTTCAGCATCATGCGTAGTTATTTACAAATTAACACAGAGGGCGCATGCCAAAATTGGCAGTAAGTATTACTTATAATTTTTTTTTTTTTCGACTTTGTTGGCGAACAAGCATACGGCCCACATGATGGTAAGTGGCAACCGTAACCTATAGATATGGCTGTGTTTTCCAAGCATTACGAAAGAATAATGCTTAGAAAACACAACCAAATCGTTGGCGACCACGGAGAAGAGGATGAGGAAGGAAAAGGGAAATGGATCAGGACCGAGGGGGTATTTGGGCTGCACATGCCGCGGCGCGGTGGCGATGGCGCTCCCACTCACCGAGCGAAACACATTAGCATGAAAACTAATATTCTTACGTCGATCTTCAATGAGAGGGTAGTATCTGCCCCGGTCGATTTGGCCCATTCATGTTGAAACCAGCGTGGATCTACTACCGTTAAAGTTTAAAAAAAAATCCAAAACAAAAACTAAAATAACTTGAAACTGTATTGATAAATTAAACTTAATATGATGCTTGAATAAATTAGATCATAATATTCACAATTCAGAAATGACCAAAACCAAAGTGAATCATATAATTTGTTTCATAAATTATCCGCGGTGCGTAATTAGGCTCGCGATCGCGGGTGGACCGTAATTAGGCGGTCCCGGGAGCACGGTCAACTGCAATTAGCCGGACGCGAATGGGCCTGGGACTACCTTCGGTAATTACGGCATCTGTTGCGAGCCTATACGACATACGACAGACAAACTACCCACGGCTGTATAAAGGTCCGCCGGAGATGCTGTGACTTGCAGCTTGCAATAATACATTTAAAGGAGTACCTACCTAAGTAAAATAGAGTGCCATTCGCCCCTTGGTATCTTACCTTCGTGTTAAAGAGACATCACGCATTAAGCAATCTAATGCTTACCTACATAGTTTTCCCAAATTTAAGAGTAAAAACAGTCTCTGATTTCACTAAAATGTACTGATTATAAACATTGGAATATACCGACTTAAAAAAAATAAAAGCTAACATCAGGGTTCGAACGGGATTGATATTGATACTAAATGAACGCTAGAATGACGGTAGGGTTTTAAAAAAAAATGGATACCTACCTATTAACAAAATATTTTTGTACAATCAAAACCTACGTGTACGTGGTTCCACTAAGTTTAGATGGACATGATTAAGTTTAGCTGCATTTAAAGTTACCAGACCAGACATCGTATCAGATTTCGCGTAACATTTTTATGCACGTCTGGATCCGAGCCCGGAGGTCAGGAGTCATCGAAATGTCATTACAAACTCTGTTTTTAAATTACTCTGTGTTACAAAATCAATAATTAACAAAACGTTAGGTACCTAAACTCAAAACTGCAACATTAAAATTTAATAAAATATTAACCTACGTACATACGACTTTTAAACAGTTAGGTGCATTTATGTATTCAAGTATAAAATATATTGTGGTATAAGCAGTACATTAGACGGGTGGCGAGTCGGCGAGTGCGGCGACGAAACAGCGGTATCATCAGAGATCCTTATCCCGCGGTCTGAAAGTGGCCCGGGGCAGGACTAATGGCCCCGGCAATTACATGGGCGAAGCGCGCCATCCGCTTGCTAGTGATGGGAATAAGCGTTGTCGAAACTCGTTCGTATCTTCGTAATGTTGTTTTTACTTTGGTTAATATTATTTAAAAGCAAGTTGTGATCGATTGACTCATCATAGTATAATTCCAATCAAAGTTCAAGCCACACCGCACCGCAATAGAATTTATACTACTAAAATAATATTGAAAGCTACTAAGTTTTTCTTGTAATTTTCATTTAAAAGGAAGATAGCAGGTTTTTCACAAATAGGTTTTTCACGAAAAATTATAAATAACTTTTTCATACACATTATCGTTTTACCTTAAAACAAGCCTAAACTCGGTGCTTCGTAAACAATCTTTAACATGTTGTAAATTGGTTTTACCACTTATTTTTACTTAGTAGGTAGATTATAAAGAAAAAGACTTAAATTTACTAAATTCAGTGTGATCGCATATTTCCCATCCCTATTGTGTCAGGCGCGCCAATTAGCAACGAGCCCGCCCGCGCCATTCGCGCGCCGAGACAATTCCCGCGCCAAATAAAAATAAATTGTACGAAATATCGTCGAACGCCTCACGCCTCCTGCCACCCTGGTAGCTTGAGTACAAAACTGACTTTATAAAGCAACCAACCACTTTGATGAAATTATATCGTGAGCTTGATATTTTATCAAAAATTCTGGAAGCAGGAACATACTACATTTTCCGTAAAAATAATTAATTAATAAATGATCATGTATGTAACTCTATTGCCACACAACACGAGACAAATATTATGAATCTGGGCGAACTCTGTGTTCGTAGTTTCTGAAGTTCTTACATTCATTTTCAAAACAATGTTTGGAAAAGTAGGATTCCAAATTGTAGGCAGTGTTCTCCTCTTATGATTTGCCAACACTAGTTGATATAGGTAGGTCATTATCTTAGCAAAAGAGAAATTCAACAGCAGCAGCCTCATCATCTATTTTAGCAACTTGTTTACAAGAATCAACATAAATCTTTTTCACGACTTATTTACTTTTCTCATTATGTTAATGTGTTCACTCAGGAATTAACTGTGTGTCAGGTAGAATAATTATAAAAGTTAAGTCTTTTTTGTCGCTTTAAAATAAAATTTCCAGTCATTTTACTGTTTCTGAAAATAAATTGTGATAAAAAGTCTTTATTAATTTAAATAATACTTAAGTTAAAGTTGTAAACAAACTAATTTTTGTGTTCCTTTTCGTTTCTGTTTGACTTTTCGTTTAACTGACGTGCCTCATCAAACCTGGACCAAAAAGTTCTGATCAATTTTTTGAGTTTGGTTTTTAAAGCACCTACTGCTTAGCTTAAACCATGATGTTATAAGAACCTACAACAAATATGTAAGTAAGTGGACAGTGACACTCATACTATCAGATCAGGATAATGAGTTTTTATTGACACAATGAATAGGTATCTACCTATACCTATTCAATGATGTCCCGTAGCACGGGCCGGGCGGTACACAGGAGCTAGCCGCGCGCAGCCCGCGGCATAGAGATCAATTGATAACGATCGAACATTTTGTCCGCTCAATATATTCTGCGCCTTATTTTTTCTACAACGAAAAAGAAAATGCATAAATTTAACAGATCAAATGCTTTGATCATAAAGTGTAAATACGGGTTTCATAGAGTGCCATGTTGTCATTAATATGCATTATTATTTATTCAGAAATTAAAATATTGTGTAGTAATTTTTATTTTAGTTTCAATAGAATATTTTTTAGTTTTTCCTCTAATCAGCATAGCCCGCTACCGCACAAGTTTTTATTGATGGCAAGTACATGAATACATACGCGTTAAATTTGAAATTCCGACAAAAGTCAGGCTTAAACTTACAATGTTTACAAGGAATGAAATAAATCAAACATGACGTCTCGATCAGCAAGTATCTCCAAATCTGTTTTCCCCAAAGCAAAAATAAGATGACTTTAAAAGGAGTACATGTTGAGATAAACATCGCAAGTACCGGGCTAGCAGCAACAGGTGGAAGGTGTGAAGAGCAATACTTTATTTGCTCACACCTGCGCGTTCGATACCATTACTTAGATCGCCACTTATATTTCCTTGCAAAGGATTGTTTAAATACCAATTTTGAAAAATGAGTTGCTGTTTTTACGACTTAAACTGTAGTAAATTCCTTTTTTTTTACAAAGTTTAATACATAGGTAGTTAAATTTTGTAAAACACTTTTCTATGGCGATATTAAACAGAGGTCTAAAATCTCGAAATGACTGGGTTTCGTATGGGTCTGGGCCGATAAACGATATTTTGTTGTCAATAGCTTTTAGTTGGAGTTGTCTTTAGTAACCCCAGCAAACTAAATTGCACAAACTAAGTCTCAAAACTGTATTCCAAAAGAACAAACAAGTAATTTTTATAACATTAGCTTGTAATGGAACCTCAATGGAACGTTGTAAACGCCAAATGTCCTACAAATTCTAAAACCACCTCGAACTGCAGCTAAAACTTGAAATAAAACGAACTAAGTTCTTAAGTCAGCATTGAAAATAATTCCGAACAATTTAAAACAGGCGAAGCTCTCACCTCCCCGGCGATATGCTACTCTCTGGTACTTGTGTGGGGTGGACGGGCGCCGGATGTGGGAAGAAGTAGACAGTGGGGAATATCCGGTCGGTCTTGTACACCGATAAGCGGATATGACGCCGTCGACATTATTATACGGACATAAGTACTCTGCGAATGGTAGGACGGTATAATATTGAACAGTATTCGCTCCAGCCCATTTAGCATGGCGGAATGAACACGGCGTATGTTGGCTGTATTATAGAAATTGTCAAAATAGTTCCCTTGTTAATAGAGTAATTAATATTTTATTATGTCTATGAGCACCAAGGCCAAAACAAGGACCCTAGTTTAATATCAATTAAAGGTGTTTGAACACGTTAACACTTTTCAATACATGCCAAAATTATTTTGCGTGAACCTTTAGTTGATAAAATATAAAGCACTTTGCTTAATTTCTAAAGTCTAAAAAACAGTAGGTAAGTAAGTACATAAATAGCTGCATGTTCAAATTATTCTCTTAATTAATTATGATATAACCGACTTCATCATTAGCAGAATGACACAAAAAACTTTAATCGACGATTAACTATTCTCAGCTTTTTAAGAGATAATGATGAACAAGATCATCTGTTGCCGCAACACCTGGTACCTAACTAGCATCACTCCATTTATGTTCTAAAGAGATAGATAGGCAGACATATAAACACTCATGTCAACAGAGCTAACATAGCCGCAGCTCCATAGCATATCAACATAGCTGTCGATACCTTTAACGGAAATAGACTTCAGCATATACCGAGCACAATTCCAGACTTCGCCTTCCGGGCTAGAATTGAACCCGCACTTAAGAGGATACGTAAGGAAAAAGAAAAAGGTAAAAGGAGGTTTTTGTTTATCAGGGTAATAACTACTAATAACACAAATATTCGCGATAAGAATAAACCTATGCTTATACATGCTATTTCACTATGCAGAGATGTTACACTAAAGTTAACCCAATAACAATGATACTGCTGGGTATTTTTGGGCGAAAATTCATGCGGACATGATTGTCATTCTCATGGGGAATTGAGGTCGCATGGTTCAAGCGACCGTAAGCTAATCATATCATGTCATTGCCATGATATGTTAGTTATATGATTAGCGGAATATTTAGGCCAAGAACTATTCAAATTCACTTCACATATAGTATTCTAATATTATTTTTGAGAGAGTTTTATCAAGACGTTTACTGCTGTATATTATTCCCCATACAGTTCTACTCTGAACGGTCCTCATCATCCATCAACATCCATCGATTGTCCACCTGTATCAGTATCGACCCATATTGTGATGAATCTACACTACATCTTGCAGTTTGTGGTTGCTACTCCAGATCAACCATTACTGCAATCCTTACCGAATTTATTTTCAGATTCTGAATGTACTTTGTGTCCTGTCACTACACAGAACTCGTTTGGGCGTTGTCGTACACGTCATAGCGAAATGTATAATCAATCAATATGATTAAGAAGCGATCAACGGGCCCCACGCCGCCGTATCGCCGCGTCGCTGCCGCCGGGCCCGCTAGATGTAGCTCGTTAACTGCTCGTGCCCGACTCCTAATGTTGCAAGCGTGGCTTGAATAGGGTTGTCGGACACTTTATTAAAGATTTTTTATATAATTTCGGTGGTAAGTGATAAAAGTAACCTACTTTTTCAATAACCTATGTACATGTCTAAGCACTGCAAGAACAATGTTTAGTCACAACACCAGAAAGAATCACTACAGTTTATTGATATATATATATATTTTTGTTATATCGCGACTGGCCAAGTTGCTGACTGTCAAAAGACAATACCTCTGATATTAGGTCCGTCCTCAAAATAGTATACACTGGTCGAAGTCAAATGACCTTGACCAATGTTGCCCAAGGAAAGGGATGGTGTCTTTATAATCATCCTCATCAAACTTTTCAGTACAGAATATTTTAAATATACCCTATTTTAAATATAACCTCATGTTTACCACCCCTACGAATCCCTATCTCCGCGACACTTGATCCAAGATCCCCAGCGACATGCCGCTCAAGACTCGCCATTACCACGCCATACATAACTGTATATGTACGTATGTAAGAGATAGTGTCACTACATCTGTGTGTGTAGATTGATCGCATCGTGTAAACTTGTTGATTTGTTGTTTGTTTCATGTTTCGTGAGCTTCTAAATATCTTCATTGAATCTATTTTTTGAATGAAACTTTTTTTATAAGTATACTCTTTGTAGTTTATATTTTATTAGCTTTCCGCAAAGGGTTAAGTAAAATTTTTGGTTACTGCTCTGCTTCCGTGAATCGTAGCGTGATATTACATCTATGATAGTATAGATTTATCTATGACGCATAAACCAAACCAGTGTCTCATTTTAATTGTTAGTAGATACAACTATAACACCATGGTTTGACTGTATAACAGCTATGGTTTGGCTATGTGGTGGTTATATTCTAATATGGAATCACTCTTGACTCGTACAACCAGCAGCCTTACATACATACCTAATGCGTACACATTACTAGTCACAGTCACCAATTCATCTATCAAGTTAGTGACTATGGCCAATTCTTCTCTATAAAAATGTCTAGCAGTGGATGAATAAGTTTAAAATTTATAATATTATTCAAGTTTTAACACCAACCCTATTTCAAACAGTGGATGCTGCGATCGCTGCAGCTACCTATGTCACGTCCGCGTCCCGTCAAATGTACAGACGTGTTGAACTATGTGTACACGGAATATTGCAGGTTTGACACGCTATATACATAATGCTAAACAGGTCGTTCTAAATTCATGTTACCCTGGTACCTACATCATTTTAAAGGTTCATTTACGGCAATTTTTTATAAAAAACTAGCTGCGCCCTGCGGCTTCGCCCGCGCGAAAATTTCTATGTATTTAATGAATGTAACTCGGGAATCAGAGCGATTTTCGAGATAAAAAGTATGTCCCGAAACCAAATCTATTTACATACCAATTTTCATCGAAATCGGAATAGCGGTTTAAATTTAACATGGTAATAAGTATTCTTAAACTTTCTAAATCACAGCGCAATTTTGTTAGTTTTTCTTTCATAAGAACCTTCTCCTGATAATAACAAACACAACAAAAAAATAATTAACGAAATTGATCTAGCCGTTCACGCGTGATGCCATGACCAAGGGAAATAAGGATTCATTTTTATATATATAGATTAAAAAGCAAAGAAATCCAAGTAACAAATAAAACATTTTAATATTAGTTGTAAACTTTAAATTTTTGTCATCTTTTAATATGTATAGGAAATCCATGGAAAGGGCCAAGTCCAGCAGTGAGTGTATTGTGTTGGATTTTTTCCATTAAACGTTGATTCTCCTTTTTCAAACATTCTAGTATTTTTAGAGATCTTTGTGCTATATTTTTCTTACGATGTTTTCCTATACATAGGAACTACAGTATTGTCGTCGGGCACAACCGCGAATGCCCGTATATATTATTCGAAGGTCTAAAAGAACTGTGTTAGCGACCCGCAGCTCTCATCGCCACCGTCCAGTTTGTTTGCTCACCGACACTTTCATCTGCTTGCCAAGAGAAACTACTGACTACTGTGACCACGTAATGTCGTCACTGCAGAACGTCAGTATTTTGAATGATGAATTGCTGTTGACAGAGATGCGAAAGCGAGTTATTTTTGCAAGATTTTGATCTCGATAGACTAAATTTAGAATTAACTCCTCAATATACTCTAGTAAAATAAAATTAACTTGCGTAATTGGTAAATATAATTTAGGTATTCTGTTAACAGTTTACATCCATATTTGCAAAATATCTATCTGTATCCATATCCTTGCATTTGTACGGTGTAGTCATAAACGATTGAAATGTTAACATACTTAAATTTTAAGATAAAATCCTGAAATAAAAAACTAGGAAACTGATGTAATCTGCTAGTCTTTACCTATGGAGCTCAAATTTGAACTTTGACCAAGGCTTAAAAGTGCAATATCCGGATTTGTCAAAGGAATATAAAATGAAAATTACAGGCCACATACATAGTAATGTCAAACTCAAACTCAAACTCAAACTCAAAACGTCATGACATCACCAGCAGGTATCATGGACATAGATCAACAAAATTGAATTGATCGGGCAGGACACATTTGCTGAATGCATTCCAATTTGCATAGAATGGGCTGTACTCAACATGCCATGAGGGTCATAGCAGTAAAACATTCTCGTAACATTAGCTTCTGTTAGGTCTCCGTAAACAAACAGCCAAAACCCTGTCCCAAGTATTCTGTACTCCTGGTCAATCCCCGCCATGTTCAATAGCGCTTTTTATTAAGACTTGGTCTAATACTGACAGTTTTGTGAGCCAGCAAAGTGGGGAGTGGGGCGATCAAACAACTTTGTGGCGGGCTTGCAACCGATTTGATTCTACAATTAGTTTACACAGAGGAAGGAACTCGCTTAAATGTTTCAAAGTGCTATACCTAGTTGTACTAAACTCGGCTTTTCTAACATTGGGTTTTTTGCTCTTCGAGTTAGTAAGGACGGTTATTTTACATTTGGTTGACAAAATGAATCCTCGACGACGGTGGATATTGCATATAGGCAACAAAGAAGTGCGCACTACTTATTCTGCCTGCCCTAATCCCGTACTTTGGGATCAGAGAAATCATTCTACATAAATTAATTGTACCTATATTACAATACCAGGGCAACATATATATGTAGCATATAATAACACCCATTTCTCCGAAAATGTCAGATTCCATTTAAAAAATTCTAAATAAAGTCACGTTCAAAATCTCAGCGTGCACCGAAATCACCCAGAAAGCACTCATAAGTAACCCTCATAAAGAATCCGGTCCTTTCCATTGTTGAGCGACGATTTTTACCTGTCAAGTATCACTGTGACCCGGATTAGCGGTGGAGGGTTGAATGAGTACGACCCACCCAACACTGAGCTCGGAAACTTGAAAACAAGGTATGGTTAAATTATAAATACTTGTAAGAAAAGCTTTAAAAACTGGGTTAAAGGCACAACCAAACTTAATCTGTAGTAACCAATCTATACAATCTATGTTAAAAAATTTGACACAGCTGATAGAGACATAGGACCACTAGCACATTCTTCTGTACCTGATTAGTATTTAAAACTAAATCTATACTAATGTATAAAGCGGAATAGTTTTGTTTGCTTGTTTGCACGCACTAATCTCTGGAACCACCAGTCGGAAGTAGAAAATTATTTTTGCGTCTAATAGCCCAGTTCTTGAGGAAGGTTATGGCTATGTAACATTACGCTACTGTCGACGGGAGCAGATCAGTAAGGAAAGACACAGATGAAACCTTACCGCGTAAAACTAGTACAAATAATTAGATTCGGTTACTCTAATAGCACATTTGAAAATACCAAGCATTCACGAAGCAAGAGTGTTAAAATTACTCACATATTTTATAAATCTCCCATCTCCCCTAATAATAGTATACATAAGTACTAGGCGCTCAGGCAAAGGCAGGAGGCGATTATATTCAGAATACACGCGCCCGGCTCCCGAGTCCCGCATCAGTCATGAAAACCGCATACCGGAGGCAGTTCACAGTCGTAAAAAATAACCGACGTATTGTGGAATATATTGCGGTAACGTTAAAGTCTTTTATGCTTAGGAGAGATACTCATTCGTCTACCTACAACACAGGAATGTATTTCTACTAGCTGCGCCCTGCGGCATCGCCCGCGCGTTTTTTTTTTTTTTTTTTTTTTATATTAGCCTACCAAAGTGACTCGTAAATTGCAATGTGTTTAATTAATGTAACTTGGGAATCAGAGCGATTTTCGAAAAGCCTAAGTAGCCTATGTCCTGAAACCAAATCTATCTGCATACCAATTCTCACTGAAATCGGTTTAGCGGTTTAAATTTAATATGGTGGTTAAGTATTCTTAAACTTTCTAAATCACCGCGCAATTTTCTTAGTTTTTCTTTCATAAGAATCTTCTCCTGACAATAACAAACACATCAAAAAAAGAATTAGCGTAATTGATCTAGCCGTTCACGCGTGATGCCATGACCAAGGGAAATAGGGATTCATTTTTATATATATAGATTAAGTACTTTTACTTTCACGAAACTTCGATTTCAATATCAAAATAATGTTAAGTACTTCAATATAGAAATAATAATATTACCTAGGTAATTTATAAACTACATACTTTTATATGTATACTATTGTATACATACATCGGATATTCAGTTCGATAAGAAAATGATGAAATCAAAGGTTTACCGGTGAGTATAATGATACTGTCGACTGTATCTGTATGACCCCGAGCGTACTTGCAATGCTCTTCGAATCCTGATGTCCACTTACTTGGTCTGATCTTGGTCTAGGGCATAAAAAGAACCTTCTGAAAAGAATCCCAGATTTGAACCTGAACCGGTTTGGATCAAAAACATATAGGTACGGTATTTTTCATTTCTCATACTCGGAAAGTAGTGTTGTTTTGATTTGATTATTGGGTGGAAGATGCTGCTTTCCTTTCATAGAGAGGGAAAAACTCATACAAATTCATCCCGACCCTCGAAGCGAAATGAACTTTAAAAATAGAACTGCTGTCAGCTGTGAAGCGTTATATGTAACTACCTCGGGAATTGATTCTTTTCAACCCTAGGCTAACAATCTACTGTTCTTTCATAATTTTCTCAATAGCCATGGAATTAAAATGCAATTTTCTTCTGAACATTTTTGGACGCCACTTGCAAGAAGTTTTCTGCTAGTTCTGGTACGCCATTTGGTTTCTCTATTCTATATCTATATAAATATTATAAATGCAAAAGTAACTCTGTCTGTCTGCCTGTTACGCTTACACGCCTGAAACACAGAACCGATTTCAATGAAATTTAGCATACAAATACACTAGACCTTGGGGAACAACATAGACTATATTTTGTCACAAAAAATGGCTTGAACGGGTTTAAAATAGCGGATAAAAGCTGCAGCCAATTCTGTCGTTGTGGGTTGGGAGGCAGCACGGGACCCTTTCCTTCCGGCTGGTGTTGACCGGGCAAGGTAGCTTCGGTAATTGTGAGTGGCGGGTAGGTGAGCGGGGGCTATCACCCTTATGCGCAACCTTCCGCGTAGGGACAACGTTCCCAGTGCACCCGGACGCTGTCACCGGTGTTGATGCCAGCGCGGTGCGGGCTTTTGCTGAGTGGGCCACTGATGTAGTATCAAGTTTCGGCGGCCCATCCGTTAAAGCAAGAGTAGGTGCACAGAGGGGTTTTAGTCGGTATTTCGGCCGCCTACTATCTCAGGGCAGCGAGCCCGACATAGCCACGTCGTTTCCGCGGACAGGGTGGAATGCGTAAACGCATTTCCCTTCTACAAGAAAAAGAAGATAAGTTTATACAAAAAAATAGTCAATATATAAATAATATATTATGCAATATAGCCGACATTCAAGTGTGCGGAGCTGCGGCAGCTAGTATTACCACATGAGTTGTGGTATTACTATATAGATCTGGGGGATCAGACCGGAATAACTCCTATATTAGACGATAATCTGTCAGATCGAATAATTTCCACAAAGCATATTTAAACCAACATAAACGAATTCCTTCTTTCTTTGAAAAGAGTTAAAATAATTATATCCTTTCGTCTGGATGTCACAACCAATTGCCAAGACAATCGTGGTGTCAGCATTAAATTAAATCTTGTTAAATTATGTAAATTGCAGCTTAAGTCCTAGACAAATAAGTTAACGTTTAAAAAGGCTGATGGATATGTGATTGGCGAATGAGCAAGATACATTTTAGCTTTATTTGGAATTTGTCTTGGGCAAGTACAGATTCAAGTTTTGCCGATAATGTTGCGGTAGGTTTGGTAAGTGATTGTAATTAAATATCGATTAGTAGCTACGTGTTTCATCTCAGCGGAAAAATATGAAACAAAGAAAATGTTCATAATTTCACTACCACGACCACAGGAAAAATACTAAACTATAGAAGACAGCCGCAATTAACAAAGACAAGAAACTGGTAAACAGGAGCAAACGAGAACGTGACGTAATAAAAGAACATGCAAACTACCAGGGGAGTAGCACTAGGGAGGAGGTCGGGGGAGCCTCGGGGCGTAAACAAGCGGGCCGGCGAGCATAGCGCGGGAATGACAATAGCCGCCCGTGTCGATACTCGGGCGCTTAACAGTGCGGCAAAACGTCAGATATACACACTCCACTGGTTTTTACGCTTTATATTTACATCGCAACTGAAAACTAAAGTATTTTTACTTTGAATCGATGTATTTACTACATAAAAAACGTACCTACGCTTAATTTAATATTACCGTGTCCAGTATTTAGACAGTTATTTACGGCCAAATAGTCAAATGCTACACAAAACTTACAAATTTACTAACCAGCTTAGTTATACGCCACATATCAAAATGTAACCTACATTCAAACGAGAGATTTTCAATGTGTATCTTAACCTACCAAATTAGGTCCAAAACGGCCTGTGAACTTATCCGGTTGCAAATACGTCATCCGTCACCCAATGCTATTGGCGATAACCGATATCCGTTGTTCTCGGTGGCTTTACGACTCACACTTGATTAACAGCTGACGTTTTATGTTTTCCTGTTACTTCAAGGTCATGAAAACTATTGTACTGACTTTGCAGTTGCACTGCAAGTTAATGTATTGTTGCAATGTACAGATATATTGCATTAAAAATAGTATGTGAAGCTCAGTTTTAACGTTAAAAGCATCAAAGTTACTTCGTAGAAGTATCAGCTTATCATCGTTATTGTAGTTCCAAACCTAGTAGTAATTAGGTGCTTATAGTTTTTGAATATTTATCCTGTAAGTTGACAAGCATTGGGACTTGAGAGAAAATTTTGATATCATGTCTAGAGCTTTCAGTTGATTCCTTACAATAGCTTGATATTATTTTCAATGTTCTCTTTATTTCATGTGCACACACAGGCCATTTCGTCTATTGCAGATGTGTCTGCCTGTTGATCAGTTCTTTTCATGACTGTACAGACGCGACACAGCCTACCACAGATTCGACAAGAGAAATCACCGTTGGTTGGTGCCAAGCCGCCTATGTGACGTTTCTGTCTCTTGTCGCCAAGTGTTTCAAACCAGGCGTCATAGCAAAACTTGCGACTCTCCACCACATTTCATAATTCAATAGAACAGTTAAATGAACAATTTATTTGATTCCTAGTAACAGATCACTCAGCAGTCATATTAGATTAAATGGCCTTTGATATAACAACTGTGGCACGCAAATAGCCAGACATTTAAGTGATTTGAGAATCCTACTAATATTATAAATGTTTTATGTGTGTGTGTTTGTTACCACTCAGCACCTAAACGGCTGAACCGATTTCGATGAAAATTGGTATGTAGATAGATTCGGTGCCGGAGACGGACATAGGCTCCTTTTTATCCCGAATATCGAAAAAGCCTGTGTAGAGCGTCCTTCTCTGTAGTTTAAGACATTTGCTCTGCAATAAGGCAAAAATGAGCTGCTAGCTATACTTTTGTTCCATTCATCTGTCAGAAAACAAAAAATAACAGTACAGAAAATATTTTTCCTCATTACAAAATACCCGCACAAAATGAACCATCCCTAATAAGAATCAGTGCTAGTGTTGCACCCACTGAATTATGAATGTTATCGATATATGTCGATAAGTCACGTACCGCTCGCGTTGCTCCTCGATAATAGAATTAGTGGATCTAACGGGCCACGCCGCGTTTATTACGGTTTCCTTTCTAGAGTAAAACACAAGCGCGTCTTAGTTCACAATATTATTCTTTTAAGCTCTTTTCTGAGCTTTGGGTACGTGACGTGTATCTAACAATGTCCGTTAAAAATCGTTGAGATTAAATGAAATATTCTGTGGGTATGTATTACAGTGACTGCTTTGGTCATTTAGTGTGAACTGAGTACGGAATACCACGAAGGGGATTATTAGGCTTTCTATCGAAAAACTCCAAGTATTGCCTAATACTGAGAAATTTTCTCTGGAATTGTGCTCCGTGAATAGCAACCGGCTTGTCGTGAGTTACAAGGGACCTACTTATCTTATTAGCTGACAAAATGTAGGTTAAATCTTTACCTATTCCTTTATATGTGATGCTTTGTATATTAATAGAAATATATACCGATTATAAAGAAATTAAAAAGATTTGTGACAAAAAATAATAAAATTTTCTATTAGATTTCGATACATACTTAAGTATACGTATGTATATAGCATCACGCCGTTATCCCCGAAAGGGTAGGCTGTTGTATGAGACCCACGTTTCGCCAACTACATATATTAGGTTAAATGTAATAAGGGACAAGCCTATTGTACCCGGCATACGTCCGGGCATTTCAAAGGATTGATGTACTTTCCCCGACATAATTATCCTTAGCCTCCTTGTACGACATCCATAGATTGAGAGGGTTACGGGTAAATGCTTACCCGACCACCGCACCATGCGAAGTCTAAGTGAAGTTCTTTCATTACCTACTTACTATTCTTTACTAAGTCTTTTTTTTATTGGTAAACCGACGAGAGCGGCTCACGACCGGCAACTTTCCAAGTTTCGCCACCTTGCTCTGCTTGCTGCTGGCTCTAACGGCGAAAATGATATTTTTTCTTATTTAAAAAGAGAAGTGTAGATTTCTCAAACTCAAACGAGGTCTTTATTGTGAGTAGTGTCTAAGCTGCCAAGGCACTTCGATAGGGCTTGCCTATATTACGCAGAAGTCAAGACATGACCCAGTGTAATTTAACGGATGATGGTTAGACGTTCAATTCTATTTTTAACTATAGTGTTATTTATATTTACACTACATGCCAGTCTCTTGTTGATTTTGTGATAAATATACACTGACTTTATCTGTAGTGAGATGAATATTTTATTTCAAAGGAAATTCAGCCGAGCGGCTTCAAAAATTGAGTTGAGTACATATTTATGTAAACCACATAGGCTCCAATACTTTCATATATTGGAAGTACTACGGTAACTCCCTACGCCCCAAATTGAATTTGTCTATTTTTTATTTTTATACGTAAAAAGCTGATCAAAAAGTACCAGGAGAGCATAATGGTCAAAGAGCGCGTTTTTGAAAATAAGTTTTTATTTTTCTGTTTTGAAATCACGATAATTGTATGACAAAAACAAAATAATCTCTTTTAGTAAAGAAAGCCATAATATTTGTGTAATAAAACGATATAACACTAACTACAAACTTTTATAGACAGTTAGGTAACGGAAAATATTTATTTTATAAAATATGTATTCTCTCTTTAAGAGGCCTTTGCCTTGCCCTGCAGTAGGACAGTAAACAGGCTGGTATTATTATTTATTATAAATAGTGAACCATTTACCATCGTATGTTTAGTTACCACCATAGTTGTATAAAAAAAATTGAAGTAGTTTAGGACTGCATTAAGATAATCTTAAATTATTAGAAATAAAATAAATTGTTTCTGTAACTGTACCTAAACTTATGTTTTGGTACTCGTTGGGAATAGACTATGTAGATACTTCATTCAAATGTTTAGATATTATGTACTTGTTAAAACGTGTTATAACAATAAATGAATACAATTGGTATTAGAACGAAATAGATCAAATCGAACGGCTTCGATCAAAATAAATTATATAAAAAGCATGCATGTACGTTTGTAGATGTTTAAATAATAATCACAAAGTAAACGCAATTTCTTATTGCTGTACCAAGATATCAGAAAATTAAAAGAGCCATTTGAATTTGGAAAAACTCAGCTTGTCATGTCATGTAGGTAATAAGATGACGTAAGCTAAGTGACGTGCCCCTGCCGTGTAACACATGTGCCTCGGGCATCACTCACCTCGATGTCCCTGCGCGATGTGCCTCTGACGATGCAGTTTAGGGTTGACGCTACGTTCTACATTTAAATACTTACATATCTACCTACAAGATAATATCCTACCGTTTATGCATACCTAGTAACTAAACCATTTGTACTGTTCATATAACGAAGTTATCGAGCGAAATGTTAAATAAACTTCATCAAAAGTCTTAAAGATCATATTATAAGAACGTTTCATTTTGCCATTTATTACGAATGCCGAAAACTGCATACTATATTACCTATTCAGAATAAAGCTAATGTCGAGTTCTGTTTTCCATCGAGTACCATCTATTTATAACTGCTACTGAATTCTAATAAACATTTTCTCCGACGAAATAAATTATGAAAGGGAATAAGTGTTGGCTTCGTCAACCCTAACCGCGACGGGAGCAACTGCTCTAGGGGTGAGGCTGTGGCGCGGTGGGGGCGGAAGTGTCGTGCGTGCGATTTAATTCCATCGTCGGCGCGCCCGGGACGATGGCCCGAGCACACTTGAGGCGTAGAGATGTGTAGTGTATCGATATTATTTATCGATAAATAAATTGGGTTTATTTTTTTTATATTCTACCATCAACTAGCAAGTTGCTGAGTAAATCTGAATCAACACAGGGCGGCACAGTGACCTGTGATAAGTCCGTCACTACTGCGATCACCAATCCGCCAAGGGTGGTGACGCCAATGACGGTCATGGTAAACATACCCCAACTGTGTTACTTAATGCGGCCTTTCGGCTAAAACTATGACAAATCTTGGCGACACAGTAGTAGTGATATAATTAAAATCTGTCAATATTCGTCATCTTACTGTAAATTATACATTTTCATTATTATTATTACGACAATACGACACTAAACAAAAATTAAATTAATTACTCATTGTGACAACTTATATAACATGTATACTTAGTTATTGTATTATGTCATTATAGTAGCCCATTATTTAGATTATTATTTATAAAACTTTTGTCAATATTTTGTGCACCTTATGAATTAAATAACATTATTTGATTTGATTTGATTGCAGTGAGCTAACAATTCAAAGTTAAAACGTAAAGAGTTTTTGGAAACTAAAACCATAGGTAGTACAATTAAAGTTACAATTACTAAACTTTACATTTACCCAGAACTTAGCAGTAATTTGAACGCCACCAAATGAATATAAGAGGAGGTTTAACATTAGATATTAGTATATTTTATTTGAGATGAAAATAATAATAATAATACTACAAACAATTTATCGATAACTTTAGATGACAGCACTACGCTCGTGAAAGGCGGTGGAAGTGGCGGGCTGGTCGTAAAATTGCGAGACCAGGTGATTCTGTCGGCGGCACTACACAGCACACCTACATGTAGCTACACTATACAACCGTAGACACTATGTACTTAGCGCAGGGCTGCCACTACGACGAAATATTTTACACATTTTATTTTTGGGAAAAAGTATTTTCTTATGTATGTTTTTTGTATGTGGTAAGGCACAATCGATTTATAAGATGGAAGAGGTCCACTGCAAAACATCAGCCTCTTAAAAGTCAAATATTTGCCGGCGGTTTTTGGCAGATTAGTGACCGCATTAAGATAAAATATGTGCCTAATAGGAAGATAACACAGCTGCCCGTACTTTTACAATACCCATGGGAAGAGAAAGAGTATTTCCTTATAGACTGGAGACCACAAGGACAAAACTCTACACTAATGTATAAAGCGGAAGAGTTTGTTAGTTTGTTTGAACGCGCTAATCTGTAGAGCTACAATTCGGATTTAAATAATTATTTTTGCGTTTGATATCTCAGTTCTTGAGGAAGGTTATAGGGTATGTATACCATATCAGTGGTTTTGCTTTTGGAATGGTGTCCGCCACTTCTGAATTCCACTGACTGCTTACCATCAAGCAGAGTGGAGTAATTTTGGTAGGCTAATATAAAAAAAAACCTACTGGCGACTGGACCGGAGCAGTAGTGAAAAATATAACTTAAATGTGCTAGTTAGATCATAAAATCGTTTAACTTTTTTTGTAATCTCATGGTCCTGTTTTAGTTTTGAGCAACTGTTTAACCAATTTTAAAGAGATCGGCAAAGAAAAATTGCTCTTAGGTGTATTTTTTAATCAAGTTAAAGCAAGCTGACTTGAAATAATTGCCGGTAATGAGTACTTTTATTGAACCTTGACAAAACTATTATATTTTCGGGCGAAACTATTACAAAAGATTTAAGCACCCTTAATTCCGCTCCTTTATAAAAATCAGATCTTATAAAACGATATTTTATTACTTTTCTGTTATTACAATATATTAAATAAAATTATAAAATATACGATAATAATTAATTATAAATTAAAGCGGCCTATGACAGCAATGAACGTATTTTCTTTCTTTCGGTTGAAATTATGATAAAATGGCACAGGAATTCTCCCTTGTGTCCCATAAATTAATTATTAGTGTTATTATTACTTCTGCCTACCTCTTCGGGGAAAGAATCGTGATGCTAATAACAATTGCTTCTGAAATAAATAGAGCAGAAACGTTTATCGCGTTGAATAACTAGCTTCCCACGACGCGGTTTCATCTGTGTCTTTGCTTACTGCTCTGCTCCCGTCGCCAGTAGCGTGATGTTACATAGTCTATAACCTTTCACAAGAACAGGACTATCATACGCACAAAGAAATATTCAAATCCGACTGGTAGTTCCAGAGATTAGCGCGTACAAAGAAACAAACTCTTTAATAATATCAAATCAAATAATGACTTGTGCCAACCCTACGGTTGTAAACATGGTATCCGACAGTACTTATCTACGTGTCAGAGTACGTGCGACGGAACAAACTTGTGCTACACGTCAACTGTACATATACCTACCTATATACCTATAACCTATATACATTGTATCATACCAACATGGCACAGCGGTAAGTGATCTTAAGCATTGAGACTTTGCCGTAATGCGGAGACGTAGGTAATAATCTTTCTTTCTAATTCATCAGCCTTTTAAAACCGCCATGATGGGTACCACCATATCAGCAGTTTCAAACGATGGTTTGGAATGGTGGCCGCCACTTCTGGTTTTTCAGGCGCTCATAGCTTGTAGCGCTCACTGATCGGTAAACGATTAGCAAGCTAAGCAACCTAGAGTGCGGCTGGCCTATAGATGGATGACCGCATAGTGGTATTTGATCTGAGGGCCTCCGTGCTTCGGAGTTTTAAAAGTCGGTTCCGGTTGTTACCAAGTTGGTAATAGTCGTTAGGTCAAGTCGGATGCCTCTATAATAAATTATGGGTGACCACAAATCCTGAAAATAGGTTGACTACTAACTACTCAATATTTGATTTATGAGTAAATTCTACTGAGTGCAGATTTAATCAGATTTCAGGTAATAAAAAAACATTTTCTTTTTTCAGCTGAACTTTGGCTTACGCTGCTTTGGCATCTCCTCAGAGGTTTGATCTAAGTACTAAGGATGTAAGTTCCTTATCATGGTTAGAAGTTACTACACACACTAGCAATACATGATACAACAATCGTTATAAGTCTATATAAAGGAAAGCTCCGTTTGGAATATGTTTATGGGACATAGGTTATGGTTATGAGTGCGAGCCCCTTCTCTATTATATTATTTACAATCATTATTATATGTTACTGTGGTCATCCCTACTAAGACCCTTGTGATAGTTGTGATATAAGACCTACCAAGAGATCACACGTCATATTTTCTCGAAAACGGTTCTCTACTGGACATAGCCTTATCCTATGCATTTCTAATTAGACAGGTCATGTGCCATACTCGATATACTCATGTCTTGGTTGCCTGTCACTATTTTTGGTCCAGGTACGAGACTGCCTTCTCCTCCACTGATAGATATACCACCTTTTGGTTATAAATTCAAAACATTCCTGCCCGAACCGCTACAATACACATTCACATCATAGTATCACGCTTTTTTCCTGAAGCGTTAGGCAGAGGTGGAACACGTACGTTTCGCTATGTTAAGTCATATGCACCAGGGGGCGAGCCTTTTACTATTTACCGGGTTTAATTACAGATTTCAGATCCAGAATAATATTATCATTATCGCTAAGAAGTTATTTACAGAAAGGCCCAATATCACTACCCGATCTGGCAATAGAACAAAAAATACAAAAGAAAGAAAAAGAGAACTGCACTTTGCAGTTCGTACAAAGTATTACTGAACCTCCAAAGCGGTCAGGAATAGGTAAACATAATATAAACTACAATACAAACAAACTGAAAGTGACTATAATCACTTAGCACAACTCTATAAGTAACCGATATCCGTGTGTACGTGTTGTGACTGTGTAAAAAACCGTCAAAATCTGCGATATTTAATATTACAGCGAGCGTTCTCACTAGCTTACTAGAAATAACGCCATGGCACCCATACTAGGTACTGGTATACTCTAGATATTATAAAAAGAAAAATAAAATTTAATATAACGAACTTTCAAAAAAATTAAATGATGAGAACGCGCCAGCTGCCATTCAGGTACAATTTTAGACTCTAGACTAATGCTGAGAATTTTTCGACCTGATCCGGGAATCGAAACTGAGACCGTTGCGTGACAGTCCAAGTATGTACAATGCAACTTGGCGGTCTTCAGTTGGCCGAATCAATTCGGCAACTCCTTTTGGTATTGACATCTAAGTACGACTTGGCGCGTAACATTTTTATGATGTTTTAGCGTAATGCATTGGCGTAATGCGCATTTTTTATTAATCCATTTTGTATCCAGTGACTTTCTTCTCTGTACCTATTTCTTTTTATATGATGCTACCATAAGAATAGAATCATACCTCGCGAGATTTATAGACACAAAAGTTTTGTTTTGAAGATCGAAACAAAGTTCTATAGATATCGGACAGAAAGGGCACCCAGATTCGGGATATTTAACATACGATTTTTTGTCTCAGGTAGGCCATGACTTTGAGTAGAAAACTAATTGCCAACACGACTGTTACATCTCTTTTTATTACCGTGTGTATCTACAGTAACGAATACATTATTTGTAATAAGACTCTAAATAAATTTAGACGTAAAATATGCATTCCAAATAGTCAATTTCAGACTTTGTTTTAATGACCACAGAATATATTTTTAAATGTAAGTTATTTGTACTGAAGGAAAGACTAGATGTTTTGTGTCATCGTTTTGTAGTTTCGTGCAAAATACAATTCCCGCGAAGTACCACTTTGTCTTTTCTTAGCTGTAGAGTAGTGTACTTATATACAAAAAATAAGTTTCACAACTTCGTGTTGATATTCAGCAAACAATAAATGTTCTTGTATATGAAAATAATAATTACAGTACTAGGTAGGTAGTTAGTTAAATGAGATATCGGTAAAACTGTGCAACATTATAATTAATTTTCAAGTGTGAGTAGCTTGACCCTCTGATCTAAGCGAGCTTAAAACACTTCGTAAAACGTGCAGCAGGCATTAAGATGCGCTTTATGCCATTCATGACAAACTGTGACTGTGACGGACTGACGGTGGCCTCCACTAGTCCCACTTTATGAGATGCTTTTTCAAGACCCGCTTATGAACGTTTAATTTACTTATATAAATTATACGCTAACCTTTTGTTGAGGAGACAACCTTGAGTGAGTTTTTGTGGTACAATTAAATTCTGCATGAAATCCGGCTTACAAGTACCAGGCGCGCAGAATGTATGGACAGGTATGAGGTAAATAAGCACTTATACCTACACTGCATACATACATGAATTACTAAATAAACAGGGAACTAGAACAGTGGCGTGTTCGGTTTATGGCAATCCATCAGGTACATTACCTTCATGATTTCAAAGTAATGTACATGCAAATTTGTATCTTTGAGGTTGAGAAGGTATCGCGGTTCAGACATATCTACTCTAAAACTTATGAGAGAATTATAAATGTTATATGTACAAATTTGTCTATTAGTAAATAATTTTTTTAAATAAAAGATTACGACTATAATTATTATTAATTGATGAAGTTTCCACGAAACTGTTTAAGTACAAGTAGCAATAAACATGATAACTATTGATAACACCTCAGATTTTATTAATAATTATTATGTAATTCTGAAACAAACCTGCCTTGTAGTAAAAATAATAAATAATCTTATGTGATAAAAAATACACTAATACTAACCTAAGTACATCAAATCATTGATGTCGATAAACCACATACCCATCTCTATCGTACGCCGAGTAGCCGAGAGAGATTTATGAGCGCGCGACAAGTCGCAAACAAACTGGTGCAAGCCCAGGTGACCGGCGCGACCGCTTCATAGTTCAAACAAGCGGCCCGCCAGAGGTATGGTATACCTTACCGCACGGGACAGGCGCGTAGGCGGTAAAATAGCTGAAACGGTGGGTGATTCGGTGATAGCTACCTCGCGCGGCCCACACGGAGCATCCGTACTATCACACGCCTATCCCCAATGACTAGGCGAACATAGATACATCAGAGTAATCTACTCATTTTTATACGCGCCTGTATATTTTGTATCTGTATTTTTGTATACCTACCTCTATCAGTTTTATAATGCTAGGTAGTCATCGCTATGGACTTATTGCTATTATTATGTTGTACATACGCGATTTAATTGTGAATAGGAAATTCTGTGTTTTATTTTTCAGATTAATATTGTGTCCACCTAAAAACGAAGTATTTCTTCAATTTTTTTAGTTATTTTAACTTATATCATCCAATTGTAAGATCTTTTTACTTTCGCTTCATGCTTCAGGTATACATATTATATTTTACCAAAGCTAATTAATTCCAATTACTACTTTACTAATTTGACTGCTAAAACCCATAACTATAATGAAACCAAATCCAAAAACGTGTAGCTTACTAAGACTTTAGATAATCAAAGCCTGAGGGAAAATACACCGACTTGAAACCTACCTACAATTAATATGGCTACAGGCGTGTGAGCCAGACTGCTATCTATAAAAGCGTACCTCTTGCTCCGACTCGGATTTCTATACAACCTACTTGTACAAATGTAGGTACGTAGGCTTTACAGACACGAGGCACAGCGTCAAAACTTCACCATGAAGGTCGGAGCAGTTTTGATAATTTGCGGATTTTTAGCAAAAAAATTAAAAACCTTTCGTGGATCTGGAAAATCAACTCGTACATGGAGAAAATTATGCGAAACTTATATTTTTTTAGTAAGTAATTCAATCTGCCAGACAATATAATTACTAAAAGCTACCTATTCAATCAAGCTATCTAGCTAGGTACTAGTAGCTAGTAGCTAATATTATAGTCTACTACACTAACTACTTTTTTTTCTCACATGGAAAATGCCTATCGCATGTCACGCCGGTTTGGGGACTTGGACGTGGTTAAGTGGTCGCAGCCACTAAAACTCCTTCGGTGGCCGACCTCTGATGCGTTACGGGAGACTCGTGGAACGCGGGTGTGGTGCCTCCAGGGCCCCCTATTACATCACATCTCGTGAGGAGACGCTTCCCGGGAAGAGCCTCTCATGGCCCTCCCGTTAAGACACACGTGCTGTGCTGGTTGGTCTGTGTGCAGCAGACTGTGAGATGTAGTGACTGCTACTATTTACTTAAAGTTTAAATAGGCGGAAGCAGGTAGAAGCTTGCGATTGTAAGATTTATATAACCCTAGCTTTTGCCCACGACTTTGCTCGCGTGGATATCAATTTTCCCCATACATTTTATGTTATTTACATTTATATTTAAGAGACGCTATGTGCAGGGCAAATCTGTTCAAAGCACTTTATTGTAAATGATTGACTGATTTTTAAAACCCTTTCTTTATACGCGTCTAGACTAGACATTAAGACAAAACACTCTCCAAATTTCAAGACGCTAACGTCAAGAGCAATTTCCATACAAAAATTACATCCCTAACTTTACTTTTCTAAAGCCACCTCTGTCAAAAATATTAATGAGGACATTTTTTTTATTTTATTAGAAGTCTTCCAAAACAAAATTTCAAAATATCGTTCATACAATCGGTTTCACCCCTTTTCACAAACTTAGGGGTTGAATTTTAAAAGACCCTTTCTTAAACACCTACATACACCCCAAATTTCAAATCGCCACGACCAGCGATTTAGGCCGTGCGTTGTCTCAGTTGTCTGTCAGTCAGTCAGGACAGACTTTTATAATAAATGTACATTATGTATGGATGAATATTATAAGCACAAATTTTGATAAAATTATTCTTGAGGTTAACCCCGACTTAGTTGCGACGAACCACTTGACTTAGCATTAGGTGTTATAATTATAAATGAAGCTCTGATTCTGAACTCGTTACTGCTAGTTAGTTAGTAACAGTGGATGGATCTCAACAAAAACTGATCGGTATTTAATAAATTTAATATTAGTTGATAATTACGGTCGGCTCATACTAGGAGTACATAGGTATAAAGGCATTATATAACTCCGATAAATTTCATCGGCGCGCCCGCCAGGCGTCGCGTTACAAGCATCACTCGACGCTAATGACGCACTTGTTACCACCTGTGCGATCTCGCCATCTCGCCCCTTCTCTTTCTCATCAGCCCGCTGTTCAAGATTCCTCGCGATTGCCCGATGGCACATCACACGCCAAGTAAAGTTGTAGTGCTAGTTGTTGAACTGATGTAGGCAGCACCTTTGACCGTGCCTTTGATGACAGGTATATAATCAAAGGGCAGCACCTTATTTACCTATAAGCTAAGTAGCATAATAACTATCTGCTTTATTTGCAATCCTTTAGTTGCACAACAAGCTGTATGAAACAAAGATTAGTTTTTCTACACTTAGCACATTGCTATATTGCAATACAAAATATTTTGATTTCAGTAAATGGCGGTCTATAATCTCTGTATACCCAACTAATGGAAGACAGGCGTGAAGTTATGTATGTAAGTATGTATGATTTCATTGATTTCAGAATTAAAATAACTGATTTAATACTAGATTGGAGAATAAATTGAACGGACAAGGGCAGGGGCGTGTTGCGCAAAGTTCAGTTCACGTGTTTCACTACACAAGGAGCACATAAATTGAAGAAGGTACGCTACAGTGTCTCGCGGTCGAGTTGCGGGCCGACAGCGACCATGGCAGCGCGGCGCGCTCCTCAAGAACAATGCGCTTTGCGCTTCATGCCACGCACGACGTCGTCGTCGCACGCTTCCACTTCACCGCGCCGAAATACCCGCCGCGCGCGCCGCCTCCATCCATTATTATTTATTTTAGCCCGCGTTTTATTTAATTCCTTTTATATTTATAGCAACTTGTTGAGAATGTTTCGCCATATGCGGACCGTGTCTCTTGCTTGATTACTTGTCTCAACTTTTGTTGATAATTTGCTTTGACAGTTACCTGCTGACTATTTCACCTTCTCATTCTCGAAAAAAAATAATATTAATGAATAAATTATTGTCCAGTCGTCGCAGACTGCAAAAATTACCTGTATGTTTGATGGATAAACTATCTTTAAACACTCTTAGCTTTTTTAACCATACTAGAAAGAAAAGAAAGAAAGAAAGAAAAACTTTTATTGTGATATAAAAGACGACGTACATAGATACCTATAAAAAATAAAAATACATTTTTAAAAAAAAAACAAATACTTCATATTATCATTAAACAATTTTTTTTTTTAAATAATTACGACTAATATGTCCAACAAATAATTTCTAATACAATTAAAGTAGCAGTGTACTAGTTGTAACTGCTAAAGAATGTTTACGTACAGAAAACGCAGAACGTAAACGACTCCAGGAAACTATAAAATAGGCCATCCATTTTACACATAAAACTTAATCTAATCTAGAAAAGTGTTTCCTGAAAAAAAAATAGTGACCACTTGGACCGCTCGACCGGTGACGACATTTACAGGCGCGGTGGTACCAGGCTATCATAAATTACAAGCTAGCGGCATTGCACTAGCGGTCGCTCGGTAATTACGATTCTGCAAACTTAGTCGTACAGCTGGATTGTACAAACCTCAACCTAATGTGCATTACCCACGAGTGTTTGCTATTGTAAAATCACATGTCAAAGACTGAGGACCGGGCATGGGCGGCGCATGCAGGCGCGGGGACGGTGATGATGACGCGTAATTAGAACGCGGTTTGAAGCACTCGAATTTCGGAATCGTGTGAATAAGGTGCAGTCGCATCGTATTTCGATTTGCTGGTATAGGGTGTTATAGGATGACTTCAGCCGATTGTCTTGACAAAACACCTATTAAAATTCAAACGTTTTTTTGTACTGTATGGAACTGAAAAATGATAATTTATCTGACAGTTATTCAGTAAATAAAAACAGTAAATCCTTGAATCAATAAAGTGCGGCACAAGTAGTGTATAATTAATAAACACACTAACTCGCACAGTACCACGACAGACACCGCCTACAATCTCACCCACACAGTTTAATTATTCGCTCCCAACGTAATTATCAACGCGCCTCTAATTATAAGGCGCAGGCGGCCTCGCTGGAACGCTTCGACATGCCTGAGGCAGGCTCGATCCGCCTCGCCTCGCCTCGCCTGGCCCTGCTCGCTTGGGAGTCCGGTTACCGCCCTCAGTACACATATCTTTCGTGATTACCTTATAAGAGGGGTAAGGTTATCACGGAGCTGAAATCTGTGCGACTGAAATAATTATGTTTGTTTGTAGTTTAATGTTCTGTTAGTGCCTCAGTTCTAACTTATACAACATATTCTAACTACGCAAGTATTATTTATTATTCTAACGGACCTAAGAAAATATGATCAAAGCAGTCAGACAGGCTTGTGACGGATTATGTTATTTGCAAGGCAGTAAATAAGTACCGATACCGACCCCATGTAACTTTCCAAGCAAATATTGCATCAAAGAGGGTGCGGTGCAATGCCGAACGCATAAATTTATTTGATGCAAAATGGGATTTTTGGTTTAAGTATACTTACAAATATAATTATGTACTAAATTATCTAACAAATAGAAAAGAGGGTCTCATTTTTAAATAACATAGATACTAAATAAACCTATGTCAAGGTAAATTATTTCTTTGATTTCAAAAATCACGGCTTTTATTAGTTTGTTTTTCAGTTTTGTGTGCAAAATAAAAGTGTCTCTATCAAGCAGTGGATTAGCATAATAATAAAAATGTTTTTAGACTTAAATTTTATTTAACACATAAATAAGAAACATGCTTTGTAAAACGTAGAAACAAACTTGAAACTTAGCTCCACGCCTGCAGGGTAACAGCATCACACCAATCAGTGTATCTGATACAGCTTTTTTCATACAGATAAGAAAAAAAGTGCTTCAAAATACAAAAAGGCAGTAAGAGCCTTCGTGGCCAAAACACTTTTATCATTACCATCGTTCAGCACAATACCGTGGGTCCGATAATGGCGCACTTTACCGCCATGAGATACGCCGTATCTGCCATAAACCGGTAACAATTCACCATCGTAAACCGACCACGTCAACTGTTCCCATAAATAACAACCGTAAAGATGTTTTCAACCGATTTTGGGTTGTTTCGGTAAATATTTTTGCGTGAGAGTTTAATGTAGCCAAGACCTTTGTAAATTTTGAGTAGGTGGGTATAATGCTTGTTTTTCGGTGGTACTGTGAAGTAATTGCCACAGAAAGTGCGCGGGTAATTTGTACTGAAAAGTAAAACCAAACTTTTCTTTTAAATTTTACTTTTACCTATCTGAATATTTCAATTCTCATTGTTTGTTTAAATTTGGTTAATTTTTACGTGTCTTTTCAAATCATTGGTGGTTAGTTACTTTAAATGTATTCGTAAACAGAAAAAAAACTTTGTGATTATAATAGAAAAGTAAATAATATGAAGTAGGTAGGTACCTATGTTGAAGGACGCCTAGGTACTTCCAGCAGTCTTGGACATTTTTCGGCTGATTTCCTTTTCAAAATAAACTTACTAAGACAACCAACTAAATTCTCTTAACAACAAAAACCAGCGTAAGCGTTATACAATCCGCACCAAAATTACTAGGCGCGCAGACTTGATAACAAGCTAAACTGAGCACTTATCGTTACGGGCCGCGCGAATGAATCAATCAATCAGCGTGGTGGAAGGAAAGTGGCGCGAGTAATGAGTAGGGAGCGCCGCGCGTCGGTAGGTGGCGCTACGACGCCATTACTGAGAGATGTAGCATAGTGAGACAGACGTTGGGGCGCAGTAGTTATAATTTTGAAAATATTGTCGTTGAAATAAATATTCTTTTTGTCATTGCGTAAGCGTATGTGTAGTCTCGACTGTAAATGTAAGTTGGTTATTTATTATTTACTTAATAAATAAATTTTAGACATCTTAAAAATTAATAGGTAGATGTTTGAGTTCTATCTAAGACATTCAGTAGATAAGTGGCTAATTTTATTTAAATCACATAGTAAAGTGATGTTAACTAAATCTTGAAGGCGAAGTTTTAATCATCAATTCATCATGCTGTTATTTTTTTTACCGTCAAATAGTTACAATAGTGGAGAAACTAACAAGTAAAACAACCTAAGACAATAGACTAACTAAGAAAATGATACGAACGAAAACATGATGTAAATCGATCTACGCTTATCATTACAAGTCGTAAAGCTTAATGGAGTTAAAAAAGATTAGGTAACTGTCTGTTGATAACGTTCAAGTGGAACATTCTTTAGCCAAGGCCAAGAAATCTGTTCATCAGGACATTTCGTTGTCAACCGAAAAGTTAAATTATTTAAGCTTTACACACACACGCGTTAAATTTGTAAGAAAAGGCAGCGGCTTGGCAGAACCTCTGGTATTGGAGAAGTCCATGAGTGTATGTAGTCATTTTGGTAGGCTATAGTAATATTGGTAGGCACATACCTACTTAGTATCCAATTCTTAAAGTTGCATGAAATTTGAATTTGAGAGATGATTGTATTGTGAATAGTGTGAATTCATACCTATCTCATATTCTCCATACCGTCCATTGCTAGCTAGTGTTCCTAGAACAAAAAATTCGTCAATCGCCACTTGGTAGGCGGATTAGCGGTCGCAGCGGTGACAGTCTTATCACAGAACTTTACTGTCTCGAGATTAATGATTCCCAACTTTTTTTGTGATAGCTTTAACCGCTTATTTTTATCATACAGTTACTGATTTAATAATAATAAAAAAAAACTGTCCTACGAAATAGCGGAAATCCGTCGACTTTTGACAATACAACATCAAAATTGCTTTGCCTCGTCCGCCGTGGTGTTAAATAGCAAATTCATAAAAAAAACATTACGATTCGTCATCGTCATTATGCCAGACACGTTTAACACTGAATCTTTGAAATGACTAACTAAAAAATTGATAGAGACGTAATGATGACATAGTGTAAGTAGTAAATACCTATACATTTATGATCTCCTGGTACTATGTTAGACGAAATGCGATGTCGAAAAATAATATAATGTATATAATAAATAAATAATTATGTCTTCTACAAACATGACATTTCGATTAACAAATTGTTGAGCTCGGTATGGATTTATGGAATAAGTATTAAATAATCGAATAGCGCTTCTTGATGTGGAACAAATAAAGGTTGTGAATATTATGTACAGAGATACACTTATCAACAAAAACAAAACAATAAAAAATAGTTAGACAAGGTACAAAAACACTACATGAGACAAACAGTTATTGCTGAAAGTCAAAATCTCATTTTGCATAATTTTTATTGTCACCACTGCACACTGATGCTCGTAATGAGTTGATTAATCCATCGCAAAATTTGCTCAAGTTAATTGAACTTGCCTTGCTCTTTTTATCATAAAACAAACCATCAAAATGTTTTTCAAACTCGCCAATTTCAACTCAGTTAAAAATTCAATTTTGCTGACTAAAATAATTCATTAATTTCAAAACGCCCTTACGTTTCATGTTTGCAATGGTCGGTAACTGGTACCCCTATGAATTAGTTACAAAAATTTATGTAATGCATAAGCTGTAATTGTCTCATTCTGAAGTGTATGGTGACAATTGGGTGACAATAATTATAAGACTTTTGAATCGTCTCACCGCCACATACAAAAAACTATGCAATAAAATACAGTTAAATATACTAGAAACTGACAAACATCTAAACAGACATTGTTTAAAGCGCGCACTTAGTCCTATCAAAATAAAACCAATCTTAATATTAGTAAAAGCACTTTAACTTTATATAGGTAGATAAACACTAAAATGATGTAACAGACAACTAGCACCTAACTAAAGGTGTTACAACAATCCGTCACGCTTCAATCCTTATCTCCGTAAATGTACAATACCAAAAAACAGAAGCATCTAACTAAAGTCATGTCGAGTGTTCCCTCGACGAGGGATGAACAGGGGGAACACCGAACAAGTGGCCGGAAAAATGCAGAGGGGAGGTATCACGGAGCGATGTCGGCTATTAAACTGTTTAGGAGTACCACCTCACTTGTTATGTCCCAGTTCTCAACAATCGATACGGTGTAGTCGATTTTTTGTCGAAACAAACCCTAATCGAGTTCGTATGAGCATTTTGATCAGTGCAACACAATTTCATAGAGCGTAATTCAAAAATGGAATACATGACAAATGTACGCTGTTACGCGTTAAGTTAGGGTTCAGCTAGCAAAAGCTACAAAACGCATTCGTTCAAATCAATCAATTGAAAACTGGTGTCAGGCCATTATTATTTCACTTATCAACTGCTGCGTTCGTAAGAGAATAATAACTATCTTTCATGGAAACCAATCTACAAAATATGTACTAATATTTTAAACATTAATATATCCTACCGCTGCGCTTTTTTTTAAAGTGAGGGAAGACTATGTCACAGTAGTCGTGTCGCGTCGTGATCATCTGACAGACGTCTACTTAAGCACGTCTGTACGAAAGCGAGGCTATTTCGAAAGCTTTTTCTTAATAAATTGCAGGGGTGAGATAAGGACGCTGTAGCCTGCCTGCTCTGGAGTGTCGTAAATGTTTATTGTTGTAAACTTGTTGTACATTTAGAAACATAATTATGTACATAACATCGCCCTTCCTACGCTACATGTTTTAAAACATACATAGATTTAATCATTTATGTACTCATTTACTCGAAAACTATATGCACGCATACGATAAATATATAACAACGTACATATAGGTACTAGGTATGTAGCAACGCGCTAAAGTTATATCGCTGTATGTAGGTACGGCGCGGATTCACACGACGCGCGACGTCGACGTAGGTAGTCAGCACCTAATGGCCCGGGAGGTAACGAGCGCTCCGTCATTATAACTAAATTATGTACGTGCCGCGGCGGCATCCCGCCTCGCTAATGCGAATGCGACACAGGCCGAGCGCGCACCGGCCACCTCTCTTTGTTCATGCGCTCTTAGTAATTCAGTCATATTTGGAATGGAGGTAGGTTGTTGCTTGTTGCACAATTTTGGTGACGACAGTATGTAGAAAATTATTATAAAGAACAAAAAGGTTACATTTTCGACATACTTACCTACCTAGGAAAACAAAAGGCAAAATACTGAGATTATAAGTCCGTTTATTACTTATTGCATATTTTATTATTTTGGTACCGTTATATTTATTTTAGTTTCACGAGAGCAACAAAATAGTTATAAACAAAATAAAATATGTGTGTAAGCACCTACCTATTTTATTTTAATAATATTCTAATAAATAATGTGAACGAATAAAGAACACAAGCGAGTTTGATTTAATCTGCACAATTCTGTAAGAAATAGAAACATTTTTTTATCAAATTTCTATTGAATTGAACGATAGCCTAAAGTAAAAATTGATCAAACTCTTCTTACGATAATCTTAATTGTCAGCGTGAAAATATTTCCTAAAATTGGTATAAATAAATAAAATCTGTGACGACTTTCTTAGATTATAAATGTAGTTCTTGATCACTAATGATCGATCACTCAATGACTGAGCAGTGAGCATTTATTTATATTGCAAAATTACAATAAATACTAGGCAATCATAAGTTAGGTGCTAACACTTTCAGTTTTAATTTAACTGTGCGATTTAACTGATCATTCGAACTGTACAGATAAATCGTTAGGTGTAAGGGTGTAACAAACAATTGAACTGGTACAGTTTATGTCTCCGGAGCAAAATGTCATAAAATTAAAACGTAGCAAAATATCAAAACTTTAAAACGACAAAAACGTCGTAGTCGCACCTAACTAAAATATGATTATTAGATAAAACTTTAACTGTACAGTTCGACTGTTCCAATGACTGGAAACAAAGCAATAGGCAAAAACGCGAGTGAAACCGTACCGCGAGCTAGTTGATTTATAAAAGTGAAAGAATTTTTCAATCGGATATTGATCGTTGCAAACAAACTTAAAAAAACTTACAAAAAGAAACAAATATTTTCTCTATACAATATTAGTTTAGTTTAAAATTTCTACGCCTCAAATAACATAGTTATTATTTAGTTATTATATTATTTTGTGTTGTTGGTTAAAGGTTTTATCTCAGAAACATGCGGATCTATCTATGACTATATGACTTTAGAGAGAAATACATGAAAAATTTAAAAAGTGCACAAGGTTTTAATTTTATTTTTATAAAGTCTGAAAAAAGTACTAAAAATGTATCTAAATCACAAACCAATAAAATAAAATAGCATACATTTTCAGCACTTAATTTATTTACCAAACAATGCTTGCTCATCGTCACGAAAATGCAGATAAGAGGAGGGAGATACGTCTTTTTACACTACAAATTTTTAACAAGTACCAGGGTAGCATGAGATAGTAGGAGTTTGTGGCGCGGCAATATCCGCGGCGGAATCGAATGCGGGAGATACTTGAACGACGCGACTTAAAAATATGAGATAAATCGTGCGAGCGAGACTCATGCTGAAGATTGACTCGGTGCAAGAAATTTTTGTCGCTTGCAGTAATTGTTAGGGTTGTCGCGTGATTTTAATTGTATTATTTGCAGCAATCGCTGCGGTGTTGGTAGCTTTATATTTTTCGTGTTTTACTTTTTAAAGTACAAGTAAAACTATTTACAAGTATTAAAGCGTAAGCGTACAATAATACGCTTACCTTATGACTAACAACTTTTAATACCCTACACAAAACTGTTTAATCATGTTTTTTAAAGTAAAACTAACTTTACGTTCAAGTTGATTATGCTGAACGTTGAATATTTTAATCATACGAAATTCGCTACACTCTGTGTCACTCACGGAGACGACTTCATGACAAAACGTAGGTTAAAACCCTATACACTAATATTTTTAGATCATTTGTCGCGGATGGCAATTAAACACTTGGTGTGACTGTAGTGGCGTAGGAGACGACTTCATGACAAAACGTAGGTCAAAACCCTATACACTAATATTTTTAGATCATTTGTCGCGGATGGCAATTAAACACTTGGTGTGACTGTAGTGGCGTATAATTGTAATCAGTACCTATTATTCGTTAAATAATTATTAACTTCTTATCAACTATTCTTAACCCATGTTTGATTTCTGTAATCCTGGTACTACATTCGATTAACACAAGCATTGAAGACATTGGGTAACAGTTGAGTTGAACTGTAGACTGTGGCTGTGGTATGACGGCGAACCTGTCTGGCGCAATGCCAGCAAACACCAGACAATCCACCCCAGTCTATCCGGAGTAACATGTGACCAGTCCGTTCGGCCCGGGACCGAACTCTACTACAACTGACATCACTCGATACTTTACGTTATATCTAATGATTATGTATATAGTGCACTTTGCCAAAGACCATTTCCAAATATTGGGGCGCATACCATAACTATGTATGAGAAAGTTATAGATGTTATATTGCTGGGATAATTAATGCAATTTTGATGTGTTTTGAAAATAGGCAAAATCTGTCTGTTTTAGGTTTAGGTTTAAAGATCTTTATTATCACTTAAGACAAAACAATATCTTTCTGTTTTAGGTAACAAAATGATACTTTTGACTGAAAAAAAGTCGATCTTGTCATAGTTTTTCTTTTATTCGCAATCATCTTATTTTTTACTGTGCAGGATATAAAATTATAAACGTTTGTAAATAAGTAGGTACATACGATTAAAATAATATGTTTCAGTGGGTTTAACAGCTTATTCTTGTCTTACTGCAAGACAAGAATTATTTTCGCATACAAAGAAGGTTTCACATTTGCTAATGCGGGTTGGTCATTTAAAGGTCGTCAGCGCGACACAATAGACTTGCCCTCACAACATTTTTCCTATTAATTAAAGGCAAGTAATTTCTAGCTCCTGTCCATTCTCAATCTCGTAATTAAAAAGCGCGTGTCCTACGCATAAGGCTGTCTAAATTAACAATAATAAATATTCGACAACCTTAATAAAATCGAGTCTAGAGTTCTTGACGTATAGGCCACACCGGTAGGTACCAATCATTTGATTATTTAGCATGAGTCGTGCCGCAAGCGGGTCTCGCGACGATACGGACAAGGCGACAACTCTCACTCGAACCGGGGTTGTGTGCTCGTGTGGAATCGCACTATATTATAGCTTACTCAGAACGAATGGTTTTGATACTTGCGTATATATTTTTGTAATGAACATTTTTGTTAAAACAAAATGCAGATCAGAATAGGGTGAGCAAGTCGCGGGAAAGGCAACCAGATGGAAGGTGAGATAAAAGGCTCAAAAACACAAGACGTTTTCCAATAACGATGACGGCTAGTAGACCACGCGCTGATTGCAAAGCAATGTTGTCACAATGCTAATTAGTGTCATGTAGTAGAGAATTTTATACAAGGGTAACTCTACGGCTCGAATTGTAGAGGTGATGACCTGTTTCGGGGTCGATATGTACGCGTCAACTGTGGCGTCAACCTTATTTGTTCGGGACATTTCCGGCCGCTTCATTTGATACGCGAAATTTAATGTCTCCAAATATAATAACATCGGCTCATAAGTAGGTCTGCAAGTATATCATAATCTATATTTTCTAATATAATAAAGATACATGTTAACAAGTATTGTAATGAAAGCGCTGAAATTAGAAAACTATCTTCTAAAAATCGAATCAAATTAATTTTCTAGAAATAAAGTATGAGTAAGTAGGTATTCGAACATTCAAAACCACGCTCTTTAAAACAAACGTTTAAAATCGAGCCGTAATTTATGTACCGCGCGTCAACGAAGTGCTACAGTCAAGTCAGCTATTATTAAAACATTCAAGTCGCTAACTACGCTCAAACACCTAGCACGCAAATTGGTGTGTTTCAAAAATTTAACAGAACGACTGTAGGCTAGTCTAAGTACCTATCCTATAGTATCTCCATCCGACGTCAAAATTCTCACAGAATCTTTCTAATTATTGGCGATTTACGATAGTCATAATATGACACAGTCGGTATAAAACGCAGATACAATAAAGGAGCGTAGCCAGCCGTGCGGTAATCCAACGAAAGTACCAGGCTTCCATAGCATGTATAGATAGATACTCAAATATTGAACGAGGCAGGCGGGCGAGCATCACTGTTAGGGCTGCGAACGTTGATAATAATAATTCTATCAATATTTTGCGAATTTTACATTTAATGATATTATTATTTACTATTATAAATTTAGATTAATCGAATATACCTAACACAATAAGAATCCTATATATAGAAACCTATCGAAATCATCACATATTTTGTTACCTCATCGACTATAAGTACCTAATCTGTAGATAAGATTGTATATAAGCGGCAGATTGTTTTAATTAGGTTTAAATGTTATTATCAATGTTAATCAATTATTCACCGATATACAAGATGACGACATTCTTGATGCTTCAATTTAAAGACTAGATTAATTTAATATTATTATTAATTAACTACGAATACATAGTTTAGTTACATACATTCGCAATAAATACAAATTTATCTACAAACTCAAAAGCGTGGGACAATGAAAATGGTAAAAGAAAGTTTGTTAAGGCAACCCTAGTTGGCACGACATAGGATACGGGCCGCGTTATCGCGCCCCCGCGGCGGGCACGTCACCTTGTCACCGAGCCGGTTTAATGGGCTGCCGTGTACGCCGCCCGCTCCAGCTTGATGCTTCTTTGATTTATGACACCCCAGTACCAACGCGTGCGCTCTGTGATAAATGTGTTTATTAGTTTGTCATTCATTATAATAGGCAAAATTTGTATGAGGAGAGCTCATATCGAAATGATTGTAGATTAAGTAACAAATACTTTTGATCAAAATACTGTCTGGTGAATAAATCACAAGGTTTTCAGTCATCGATCATTAAGTGCCTTGTCATCATTACTGATAGAAAAGTTCAGTAGCTCTGGGTATAAAGACAGGTTGAATGATGTCTGCGGTAAACAAAAATAATTTAAATGCAGCTGTACCAAAGATAGGAACGGCACATCGTTATAAAACAGTTAAAATATAATTCTACAAAGCGTGAAATGCATGTTCGGTGCGGTGTACGTGGGTAGCATGGCAACGTACAGTTAAGCTTGTGGCCGGTGAGCGCCGAGTGGTGAGCCATCGCCACAGGCGAGAGGGCCGCGCCCACCGCGCCACCGTCGGGCCCGACCACTCCGCACGGGATGTAGGACTCTCTTTGTTTTTTCAGGCCACTCACGCCACGCAACACGATAACTTACGCTTGCAAGTTTTTCTTGAATACTAAAGACACGCACTGCAATCGTAACTTTCTGAAGGATACATTGAATAGTGACTAGAAGGGCGTCTCTTTGATTCTAAAATATTATATTATATAAATATACCTTACGCAACGGGTAATTTAGCCTAATGTAAAACTCACAAAGTAACATTGTCATGAAGATCAACGCATGTCAAAAAGGAATTCATTAATGTCAAAACTTTTCGTTTAATTTCAGAAATATTCGACTAATAAAAGATGAAATGAGTTTAAAGTATATTATGTATTATTTACTTCTAGATATTGAGATTGTACAAATTTGGAATAGTTTGAAATGTTAATGACATTCGAGTCGGTCTAAACGAAATTAAGAATTAATTAAAACATTAAAATACATCCTGAATTCAACACAAACGTCAATGTTAGTTCGTATTATCATAATTATTCTCATTATCTAATCTATATAATTAAGGAGTACTAGATCAGACCACCCATCTCAGTAATGGGTGTCGTGAAGGCACGTCTCGTATTATGACTTACTAATGTATTTCATCATTAGCGGCATTAGCGCTCAAGGTGGCGAATACTTATTGTGCTTATATTGCCTTTTAACCGGTCCTCGTCTACTTTGCAACATAGCATACCTTTTTTTTTGTTTAACTAGTTTTTCATATACAATTTTGGCGGCATCAAGTTCAAGCATACGGCCTAATTAATGGCAAATGGTAACCATAACTCATGGTTACTTACTAAGTAATCTACACATTGCAAAAACAATGAAGAAAACAACGAAGCCGTGTACCGTGTAGGAAGAAGGGGAGAAAGGAAAAGGTAAAAGGAAGAGAACCGATGGCATAATTTGATCTTCAGCGCTCTTAATCACCGAACGAAATGCATTGGCACGAAAACTAGTATAAAAATCATGTAGATTTTCAACATTCAGAAAACCGATTCATGAGTATGACATATTATGTAGATACCATTTCTAGGATCTAGAAGCTACCAACATTATATGATACAAGCATTTCACGTCTGGTTACCATCTATAGCCTGAAGTGAAATGCTCTCGTTAAAAATACATTTGAAACTAAGCTTAGAGAACATTCGAATAACCTATTTAATCCAAGTTTAGAATTTAAAATCTTTTTCTTGATCGTTCCCTTACTGCTGAGGATTCTCATATCGTGAATCTCTTCGAACAGCTGTCGCCATCGGTTTCGTTCCGTCGCTTGGTGGAGTGCAGCGCTGACAGTAATTAGAAGAACGCGAGATTCATCATTATATGTATAACAAAAAAAACTTTAGGAGTAATAATTTAACGTGGCATCTACACGAGTGCTTGTGTTGGTGTCGAAAACCGACGGTTGGCGGCGGCGCGGCGCGGCGTGTAGTGGGCTGCATAAAAAATGTCTGGCTGGCGGCGCGGGTCGCTAACGCCGACTCTAATGACGGCGCGCTCGACGAGCGATTTGTACGTAGGGTTGTACGGTACCGGGCCAATAAATTTAGGCATTTGTTAAGTCTTTCTCAGAGAAATATGCATAAGGATCTAGAAATTGGTCAGGTTAAGTGCTCGCAGCGGTTAGTCTATAGAACGCTTTTCTAAAACAATTAATAAGTTTTGATAGTAGAATTTATCGCAATCATTAAAAACTGCCGAACGTCAAACGGATTTAAATGACAGCAGTTACTATTACTCAACAGCGTGAGAAATATGACTACTGGTACTGTTGAAAATTAGCCTGTGGGGTAATTGAATTCCGGACATCAGGATGACAGTCACTCCATGTCAGATACTCACTTATAGTATATTAGAGAAGAGTTTTGAGAAGATCTTATTGAACTTGCTTTAATTTTCAGTAGGTATATTGTGTTGAAATATCAAGCAATTACACAAATTTTAATATCTATGACTTCTTAAAGCGTAAATTACTACAAATTCTGAACAAAACTGACTTATATAACTGCAATAGTCACAAACGAAATTACATCTCAAAAAGAAATTCTTTGTCATAAATATGAAATAGATGTGTACAAATTAAAAAGTCTGCGCGTAGCAGCCCTATCGCGGGCCGTGTGGGTGCGAGCTCGCCTCCTACATATTTAATTTGCCAGGACTGGTTTCTGTCCGGGCGCCGCGCCGTGCCGCACCGCTTCGCTTTGTGTTTCGTTATGGCTCTATCGCTCGCTCCGCAGGGCTGCCTGATGAGGAATCGCTACTTTATTGGCGAGTGGGCGTGTTGAATACGGACGAAGCCACCGATTTATGTTTTGACGTATAGTTAAATCGTTTTGTCGTCAACGTCTGTCGGCTATTTTCTCTATCTTACTATATTACACTACGGCTTGATTTAATGGTGAAATATAAATCGTTTGACTGAGAGAGCTTAAAGTTTTAAGAATTTTATCTTATCAAATCTTACATAAACTTTGACTATTTCTTCGAAAGCACAACATAGAAAGCATTACAATAGATAAATCAACAATAATATAAAAATGTATGACATGGTTTAAATCCACTATAAATGACCATAATATGTCACGCGATACATTTTTTTTTTTTTTTTAGTTTTCAAAGCGAATAGTTTGCGGTCCTGCTTTTTGTACCGCGTAATAAACACCTACACGTATATGTCAGAGGCCGAGCCTCTAATGTTTACTCTACTTGACGCCATCGAGGGTGTTATGTACCTATTATGATTATGGGTGTCTACTATTGTGTATAGTTTGTTAGGCATTTTAAACGTTTGAACTGTGCTATCAAATCTTAAATTGGCAGATCCGTGGCAGACAAACAAGCAGCTCACCGAATGTTGAATGGCAACCGCTATATATCAACCTCAGATATACGGTTGGCAATATTTTATGTCGCTGCCACCAACTGAAAACACAGATCAACCGAAAGACTGGATTTGAAAAATTCTTCGTACGGAAGATTTGTAAGTTTCCTTAAAAATACTAAGTCAGTCTCCTGATTTTTTGGCAAGATAAGAAACATTATTTCATAGACCGAGAGAGAATTTTACTTGACGTTGTATTTCGAACTAAGGCGGGGTGTCAAGTCCCTAAGCCGAAAAATGTAATCCCCGTCACGAACTCTTGAAAAGTTAAGAATATCCGTACGAAAGAATAGGAAAGTTTGTCTTCTCATGGAATATTTAAACTGTGGAAGGGTCAACCGAGCTTTTTTGTCTATTGAGTGTCGAGACCTCAAGTAGTGTTGAATATTGCAACGGTGTAAGCTTTGCCCCAGGACTACTTTCAAGGTCTGAAATCGTGACTTTTGTTACGACTTTGTTTTTGTCAAATAATGAGTAGTTACTTATTTGAAATGAAATGAAATGAAATGAAATATATGTTTATTCATTTAAGTTAATTAAATTAAATTAACACTTATGAACGTCAAAGTTTACAAAATGTCAGCAAATTAACCTACAGCCAGTTCGCTGACGAAGTAGAGCCATGAGAAGAACTGGCAAGAAACTCAGGCCACTCTTTTTAATCGCCAGGTTATTACAATTTTTGTAAGTTACAGTTTCAAGCAGCATGCAAAGTGACGCAGGCAATACACTTAACTCTATAGATACTTAATTACTTACAGCTTACTATGTTGTAAAGAAAAATTAAAAAGTAAAATGTGTGCTTTACAGGCTGCCTCAATTTGCATATTGCTACAAAAGGTAAAGGCAACATGTGAACTGTGATAAATGTTTCTATGTAGATATTATATAAACTGTTAATTTTTGGTATAAGTATAAAGTAAGATGAACTTAATTTACCACAGAAGTTCACAATGTACCTCTATTTCACAAATCACAATGTAAAAAAATTTAACATTTTTTTACATTGTGATTTGGATTTTTTTTTCAAATTTCTTAGGAAAAGTGATGGTTGCATAGCGAATTTAAGCAATATGTTAACGTAGCTATTTGTAAGTAAAAATAATAACATGAGAAGAACCGGCAAGTACTTAACTTCTAGATCAGATATTTAGGATTAGATATATCTGAGACGCTGAACGCAGCCTTTCAACCGGTCCTTACGGAAATTGATGGTCGAAGACCTGTATTCAACAGTAGAACCTACGGCATAAGTTATTATATCAATAACAATTTGTGATAATATAGAACGGATCATTACGTTTTAGACTTACTAATTTAAAAATCATTTTTATTATCCTCCGGTTAATGCTAACCGTCATTGAAAAATAAATGTATTAACGAATTTCGATGAAATGTCATGAAATGGAGTCTATAGGTACTAGAAATACTTGTACTTTTATTTAAACTGATTAAATGATTTGATTTGATTTGATTTGAAATAGGTACAAAGAAAGACCTTAACACACTTCAAACTTTAATAGAAAACCTCTATAAAACGTTTCGATTTAAGTCCTTAAAACAATGTATAAAACACTGAAGTTAGCGTAACATGTAGCACAAAGTGTCATAACAACAAACTTTGTAAGCGAGCCTTCTACCGCAGCATCCGAGGCCAACGTAAAACGCCTTAAACAGCTAGCTTCATATCTTAATTCATAATTCAATATTCACTACGCTTCTGTGGCAAAGTGCAAGCGCGCGGGAAAAAAGCCAGCAGGGCAAAAGAGGGTGAAAATAGCCCCCTAGCCACCTCTTTTTGTAGAGGGGGAGTCCGTAATCCCTTATCGCGGACGCCGACCGCGCATCGACAATTATTATAAAGAGCCTGATGTAAACTACTTGTAGTGAAGAAAAGGGGGAATGATTTGTGGAGTGCGTGTTAGTTCAACACGTTTACTGTTCAACCTTTGCTTTGTTACGTGGCTATTATAATTATGTCATTTTGTTTTTCTTTAGTTAAAATAGAATTAAACTTATTAAGAACTCAACCGGTGATACACTTTCAAGTATTCATTTCTTTAAGAATAAGAATAATAAAAGGAATAGAGATTCTGCAAACAATCATATGGTTGTGCCAATGGTCTAAATGTTATTCCTTCTGAATGGTAAAGGTCTCTTCTAAACAGAGAAAGAGCGTTGATGACCAATGTTCATTAACTTGCTTAAACATATAAATTTAAAAAAAAATACGATAGAAAGGATGGCTGTTAAAGTAAAACTATTTTAATATAAATTGTCCTATTAGAAAATGCTTAAAAACTTTTTACAAAATATTAAAATAATGTCTTATTTGTCGTATGAACTCTTACAACTTTATCATAATACAACTGTTTACGGTAGGCAGCAATTTTACTGAATACTTGACATCACAAAATTCCGTGAATGGAGATTATCACACTATCTCGTTGACTTGTCTGCCTCAATAGGTAGGTAGGTAATAATAAAAATAAACTTTGACGTTAAATATGCAAGTACTACTTAACTTAAACAGAAATTATCTTAAAATGTACGATTCATGTTAAAATGTAAAACTTTAGCGTTGTGTGACATTTTTAAACGGATATAAAATATTAAAAGTCGATTGTAAGTAAGTATCTTATTTTCCAAATCATATTTTTTTCTTTAATGAAATGACTGACACACCATAACGTACAATAAGTTCTACTAACTTAATTTATTGAAAAATATCAAGTATCAAAACGTTTGACCTGTGCTATACGATCGCGGTCAACATGAGACGTGAGCTACCGTCCTGCACCCGTCCCGTACCGAGACCCGCATAACTGTCGCAGTCCCCCTCGCACGTACGACCTCTCGCTCCGACATAGAACGGGGAACGGCGGGAATCGCGACTTGTCGAAACTTTGTGGAGTATAATCGGATTTGTTTAGAGGCTAAAACGTCACGTGTACGGATTTGTAATGGTTGGAATATATTGTCAGTTGGATTAGTTTGCGAAGCTAGGTATTCAAATTTGACGTAGGTAGGTAACTGTATTTTGTTTTTAACTAACTAGGTAGGTACATATCTCTAGCGATAGACCTTTTTCATTTGACCCTATCGCAAAATCTTATTTTAAGAAGTGACGTCTCCTGACTATATGCGCAGCTACCACCATAATATCTGCCATATAAATGACACGGGGCCTTGGCTACAGATGCCCCGACCTTCTTTAGGCTTTAAAAGCCCCCCAAGAAGAGCCACCGATGATATATTTTGATACAGAGCCCATCCGTAGCAAACTAGCGTAACTTGAACGTAACTGTCGTTTCCTGCCGACAAACTATCTATCTACTAAATTTTAGCTCAATTTGGTCAAGGAAAACCCTAGTTTTTCGAAACCCTAAAGAAAATTTTTGCACTACAACTTTTTTTTAAGTCTCGCAAGACTTTACGGAGCTAAAATTTGGTGCTAGGTTTTTAAGCTAATGACGATTACTTATTATTACTTAAAAACGAATCAGGAAAATCTAACGACTCTAACACGCGGTTGCTCGCAAAACTAAACTACAAATCCTTCATATGGGAGTTGTCTTTCAAAACATCAAAAATCACGCCTTTTACTACAAGGAGATACGATATGAGTTGTGCGTTAGGTATACCGTATACCTTCCTTACACCCACAACTATTGCCATATTCACCCTACAATAATACCTGAACAGCACATCAAACTGGAGACATCAATACTTCAGCCATAACCTCATACTGCTACTGTTTCCCCTTTTCCTAAAAACACGACATTTTATATTCCCCCATGAATAAAGGCACATGTACACTGGCAGCGAGTGTATTATCATAATAATAGTCGCTCACGGTGCACGTTGATCGCGACGAATAATAATAAACCGTAATGGGGCGAGACGCGACTTCAATCTGTGACTCGAACTGTACTGTTCGTGATATTGAGATAGAGAATATTGTTGTTATAGAAAACGTACAGTTGTCATATTTTGCGCTTGATAACTATAGGTGCTGGTTGCATTAACCTGAATATTTGTATTGTCTTTAACAACCGGGTCTGGGAAAGACGCCCTGCCTTAGTTGCTCTCTTAGAAATTTAGTTCTGTTTTGGAAACCGATGACAGTCATTAACGTAACGAAGTACATGTTTACATGTCTCAGTTCATAAACCAGAAAAATAAATCAATTTGATTGTTTAGAAAAAATATTTCGGTCTCTCTGACAACACTTTATAAGGAAAAGGCGTGATATTCTAAATTACTTCAACATGTAAGCCAACCCCGAATTGCAGCTTGAATTTCAACATTTCGCATCACTATTTACCATTCTCTGTCTTCTTCTTCTTCTCCTTTTTTTTTTGGCAACAGAGCCGACGATTGTGTCAGCTATTTCTGCCAGCGTCAAGTTTAGAATAATATTCTTGTTGATGATATTAATGGTATATTACAATGATAAAAAATAGAAAAAATGTGGTTGAAATTAAATGACAACCATCTTCCGTGAAAACAAAAGATGGACTCACCATTCTCTGTCTATTTACCATTCCGTTCGCGCCATTTCTAGCTGTCAAATGGTGCGCGCTGTCAAACACAACGATGAGACAAGGCGCGGGTTTCTAGACGACGACAGAGCTCATTAATTTTAAAGTAATTACCCTATACTGGGTAACGAACAGTCTGGTATTTCTTTACGAGAGATAATGAATATTCGTTACCTATCGATTTAAATTTCATAGGACAACTAGATATAGAGCATGCTTGCCATTATTATAAGTAGTAAATAATTAATTAAATACTTATACAATTCTTTTAATTCCAAATTAAAAATAAATTTTTTTGATCAATTTGTTATCCGTCTGTTCTGTCTATCAAGACACTTTTTTCTACCTATAATAATGATGCAGTTTTTTAAAAGTTTTAGTTTATCGTGTATACCACAGGAACCAAGAAATGCACTAATTTAAAACAATACTTACGTACATAGATGTAGTTGTTAATTACATAAAAAAATCAAAGTACCTACTTATAATCATTAATACAATAAACGCTCATAGTAAAACCTCAAACATAGATGAGATTAAAACAAAGAACAATAAGTCTGCATTCAGTTCAACTCTACGTAACGTAATTATGAGAGACTGATGCGTGTTGCGGTATAGTTCACAATTTCACATAACTACCGAATAACGTACAGACTTCTGTAGAGCTACATACTAGGACTACAGACTTGAAGCACAAACAACTAATCAATAATTATTGTACGTAGGCAAAGTTGCATGCGTCAACTTTGAGGTACAGGTATTATTAGTTTAGAAAGTAGATTTACGAAATAATTAGTTCTTTTTTTAAATCATATAATGGAGGTTTATTTAAATTTAATAAGTGTACATAGTTAAAACCTATGTAATTAAATATCTGGTCTGATTTTAACCACATTTTCCGAAACAGAAATAAAATTCAAGAATAACTTTACATTACAAGACAAATATGATAAAATTAAGCTTTTTTGTACTACAACAAGTAAAATAAATAATAATAATAGCAGACTTATGATCCCAATTCCAAGCAAACGCCTCTCAGTAGAGAGACTAAAGACCAAGACGAACTCGGGATTTTCGGGGTTTCTTACGATATTGAATAGGACAAATAAAACTCATAAATATTATGACATTTATAAAATATTTATTTTTCAATAAATCACATTCTTTATACAATCTAATTGTGGCACATAGAACAACAAATATATAATAATATAATATATTCCAAATGGTAAACTGTATTAAAAGGTACTGTCACTATTCTGAGGTATTTTATTTCATATTATTAACATGCATATTGCATACTTATTCTAACTAAGGTGTGTTGTTACCTGGCCAATTTCGACACTGCCTGTATTGAAATTGCCTGGGTAATATTTGCGTTGGGTAAAAATTTCACCGGGTAAAGTTGACAATGGCCAAGAACATGGTATCTCTTTAATAATCACATTTATAACACATATATCTACTATTTTAAACCTATCACAATCAAAATAAATTCGTAAAGTTGGCAACATTAAAATTCGGGGACACGACTACTTAAAATATTTGAAAAAAAAAGTAAAATGGTAACCTTATGTTCATTTTCAGTAAATTACAATAACACAGCCGAAACATCGAGATCTACGTCACACCGAAATGACTAGTTAACAAAAAGAACTACATTTGTTTTTTTCTTTTCTTAATAGAAAATAGTTTTAGATATTTTTTTAATACTACACATCGATCACAATATCTCATCTAAAACACGTATAAATAACGACATTAATATTTTACCCAAATCACCGGGAAGTGACCAAATTGTGCGTCGGACGCATGCATAATACCACGTATAAATTTATGAGCAACATTCTCAAATCGAGAACTGAGGTACTTTAGGTTATGTGTGAGCAAAAACAGGTGTTAAAAATTATTTATTGCAAGTTTAATCTTCAGCTTCTGAACCCAAAGAATACTCCGTCTTTAAATCCCTATTCATATCGTCGGGAGAATCGTTCCTTAAGCCCAAGGAGCGAGAAGCGTACGAGCTCTGAGTTGCCATACTGGCAAGAATCCCATTAGACAACGCTTGTACAGACAAAGTCTCCTGTGACGGTCCAGCGTAGCTGTACTGCTGATAGACAGCTTGTATTCTAGCAGCATTAACCAAAGTCTGTATTTTCAACTGCGTGTCCAGAGCTAAGCTGAGCGGCAGTTTCCTTAGCTGACTAGCGATTAGTTTCCCAAACATCTCAAACTCATTCTCATTCCCGTTCTCTGAATGTTGACTTAAATCTTGCGGGAGATCAGTATGATCACCGCTATCCGAATTGCCCTTCTTTTGTTTCGCAGGCATTGGATAAATAGTTGCAAGAGAGGTAGTCAATGGTGTAGCGATACCTACAGGGGGATTAAGAAAAGGCGCTGACGTGAGAGGTGGGAGGCTACCAAACGACCCCTGGTTTAAGCCAAACGGTGTGCCAGGCCGCGGAGACGGCGTGTTGAGCACGTACGGAGTCGACGAACGCGTTGAACTACGACGCTTTCGAGGACTTTTCTTTTCCGGCGATTTACGCTCGCTCAGATCCTGCACCGCGTCGCTATCGTCGCTCGCAGGTATCTCCAACAGGCTGTTGTCCACCTACCGAACAAATATTCAACACCTTAGCGTCAAATCGGACGTGTAAACATAACATGAGCATCGTAAACAATATTATACTCACCGAGCTCGGTGTGACAATCGCCCGAAGAAACCTGTCTGCGTGTTCGAACCACGTGACGCTCGGGCGGTACGCATGCGCGCCAGCCTTTCTCGCCGCGCGAATCTTCTTTAACTCGACGCTGTATGACGACCGTATGTTCTTTATTTTATTTTTCAATTCTTTAACGCTGACGTCGACCAAACTGAGCGCATTTATTATCTCGATGTATCCTTGCTCTCTTATTTTCTTGTTCTTGTAATGTTCCGACACCGGGTTCCAGAGATACTCGCGCCTTTCGTACTCGATTATCATTTGGATGGTCAGGTCCTCGCTCCACTTAGGGTTGGCCAGGATCGCGACCATTTTGTTTCTACAGCATGCTATTTAGCACGGTGCTTTTGTATTTATTTAGTAGCGATTTGTTATTTAATTTCGCGAGTTTACTATCGTAAGTACTAGGAGCGCAGAAGGGTGCGGGCGGTTCGCATGCGCGCAGCATACTAAAAGCACGTCGATGGGCCGGCACCCCGCGCGGGGGGTCTATTTCGGGAGTAGCCGGTATCACGCAGCCGCGTGCTTTGGAGCGTGCTGTTTCCTCTTCTCACCGCTCGGAGGCTGGGCACGAGTGAAACGGAAGATTTGTGACCGCCGCCGGCGGACGGCCGCCTGCTCGTACGTACTACGTGCACTGGCGTTAAGTCTCGCGCATGGGGCGATTTGCAAACTATTGTCACGTGTATTTCTATTGGAACCTTTACTATTTGTGGCGATATTGAAATTTAGATTTTCCTTAGTCGCTGAGAATATGTACTTATGAATAATAATCTAAAGAGATGTACACACTATATTAGAATTTATTTGTACCTATATAATTATAAGTAGGTACTGGATGAATAAGATAGGTATTTTATCAAATTACATAATAATATTATATAAGTATTTTGTAAATATTAAAAGTCCGTAAATTTAAATTAAAAAAAAAAAACAATAAGTGACTTCAAAACTATTACCTTATGTACAACCTCAATATAACTTGAACGAACCAAACCATCATAATATGTAAGTACATAAGTATAATATATATTTTATGTTTTTGTTGAATTTTCAAAAAGCGCTGAACCAATTACCTATTTACTATAATTTTTTTATGGGTACACGTCCGAAACATGATCTACCTTGCAAAGAATCTTTAAAATACATTCATAATTAGCGGCGAAATCGCGTAACTAACAACCATACAAAAACATACAACCCGAATTAAGAACCTTCTTATATTTGATGTCCGTTAAAAAGAATTAAATTAAAAAACATTTATTTTATTCTATAATAATTTATTTAAATCAATTTTATTAAATCGAACGCCGAATTCTTGAAATATGTACGCTGTTCAAACGTCCGTAATCCTTCGGTCGTGGCCGTCATCATCGGCCGGGGAGGCGCGCGGGCCATTTACTCGCGCCGCTCGACCATGGCACGGTGTCGGCTGTATGTCGCCCTGTCACAAGTGTCACACTACGCCCGGCACAGCGTTCATGCCGCCCCAACGCAACGTTTGCACATGTTTGGTTGGACTGTGATAGATAACTGACAATGATAACCCACAATCAACACTCACTGTCTCAACTCAAGACACTTGTAAAGTTATGTCTAGTATTTTAATAAGCTGGGTCAAACAAACTGCTTATTTAATTATCAATTAATGATATCTATAAAATTTAATTATTTGGATAATTTTATTAAAACAGTCCTGAGGCCCTAGACAAGTGTCAAAGATTTCTATTCTATTCACAGAATAGATAAAAAAATGTATGAGATTGACATATGCGTTAGCGTTAGCTTATGTCAATCCAATACATTTTATAATCTATTTTATGAATAGAATAGAAATCTTTGCCACTTGTCTAGGGCCTTAGATTACGTAAAAAAAAATGTTGAAATGACTTTCAACTGTTCTTGTGTTCTGTTTTAAGATCTGCGTGAACTTTATGCTTGCTGTAAAGGCTTTTGTGTGAGTAGTAGGTACTTACATGTCTTTTTAAAGAAATAAATCGAAGCAATAGATTTTAAAGTGAAATTTTACTAATGCGCTTGTTATAGTCAATTTCAGTACCTAATGGGGGAATATAGGGAATTTTCGGAAAATTGATCTCAAATAATTTGCGTCTAAAAATATTCCCTTATTGCTGGAGGTAGGTAAAAGCTATCATCGTGATCTTAAAAATACGAGTTTTTGACACTAGGTGCTACATTTCTAAATGTCGTCTTTGGTAATATATAAACCTAGCACACCAAAAAGATATTTAGCCGGATGATATGCAGTCTGAGGAGTCCAGGAGTGATCATGGCAAATAAGCTGCATTTTCACCTCACTAATGATTGGTTTCGTAATTGTAGTTGATTGTATTGTAAATAATGTATGAAGAAAGAAAGAAAAACATTTATAGACGTTAGAGAATAAAAATACTTAATTTTAAAAAAAGAAAAATAAAAATATGTTATTTCTAAAATATTATGATCAAATAATACATTATTATGTAATTTTTAAAATAAGTTAAACTAGCAGTGGTAACACTAAACAATAATTGTGTTCTGGGACTGCGTCAAACTGTCAAATGAGATTTGATGACTCATGTTGAATTTATCCTTTGTGTTGTTGAATTTATAAATTATTTTATTTGACGTGGCACCACACCACGTGCTACATTAATGTAAGAAAAATTATGCAAAAAATTAAACAAATATAATGCGGTAAACGTTTCGATCGCGTTAACGTAAAACAAACTCGCACTAGGCCCTCTGTATTTAGTTTATAATTTATTTTGTAAGACTTACCTATAAACAGTAAAAACTGTACAAAATGTCTATAGGTTATTATTATTAATACAAAAAATATTATAAATAAAATATATTATTATTATAGCTTCACACCAGTATACTCTTATAGACAGGCAGAAGTGTGTGTATGGAGTGTATCAGATTGTGCCGGTTATAGTAGGTCCAATCTAACAAAGGGCGAGACTTCCAAAGGATTGATATATTTTTCCAACATAATTATCCTTAGACGCCTTGTCCTACCCGCAGACTGAAAGATTAAAAGAAAACCTTACCCAGCCTTCTCACAAAGATACTTATAAATATATGTCTGAAATTACCAATTCTATTGAGAAAGCGTGGTGATCAATGCTCATGCATTCTCCGTTAAGAAAAGGCTTTTCTTCGGTAGTTACAATAACTGCCTAGTACTTTACTTGGTTAGGTTTTCACTACAATATTTCTGTCCTAAGAAAAACGTAATAATTTCCTGTAAAGACACTTGTAAAGTGTCAAACTTAAGAGCCATTTTTCCAAAACTGGTGTTACGCAGTTATGGTATTATCAGCAAGGCAGATTTAGACGCGTCTATCATGTATAACATTAATTCACAACACTTTTTCCCCAATTTAATTAAACAGAACTATTACCAAACAATTGTACGATAATAAAAGCCAAGTGGCAATTTTAGTGCGACGTCTGACAGTGTCGGTGGAAACGACAAGGTCTCAGATAAGATGCCAAGCGGGAGGCAAGGGAGACGAATCCGGGGAAAATCTCGGCGATGTGAGCCAGTGAAATATGTCCTGGAAATGTGTGCCGTGGCGCACTACGCTTAAATATTGCCCCGGTTCAACGTTATGAGATCAACGCTGAATGGAATTGTTGTCATATTGCAGGTTGTTCCAGGAAAATGTTTATTGTATATTTGAAGGTGTGCTTTTGTTTTTGACGTTAGCGACGGTAGGGTTAAAAAGAAAATAAAAAAATAAATGAAATGCAAAACGACTTTTCTTACTAAATTAGATTTGCTTAGAAATGCCTAAATATAGTATGAAGTGGGTCATTAAAAATTGTCTTTCTAAAAATTCTAATAGAGAATAAGAATATTTAGAACTATGCAGGCACTTAAACGTTATTTATTTAAGTATTTATCTATCTTTCCTTTAAGCACCTACAATAGAGGAAGGAGAGAAAATAAGAAAATATTACGAATATTCTTGGAAAACTTAGAATTTGAATGTACGTATGTACTTATTAATTACATAGAAAGGTATAATGACTAGAGAATTATGAAAATTTTATTAGAAATGACCTAGTAAAAATAATCATACGCTTAATAAACATAGCTAAAGTTTATACGTATGATTAGTTGATTACTTTATATGGGCCCAAAATAGAAAACTTGATATAAATTACATAGAACTGTACGTCATACGACACTGTCAGGAACTCAGAACAGTGAAGTATACAGTCCTTATATTATTTATTCTGTGGTTAGGTAGAATGTCCAGACTCGTAAGAACTACACATTTTTGTAAACAAATCTTCATGTAGCTCATTAAGATTATACACTGCGGGTGGTATGACGACACAAAAGCTATAAAATATTAATGAACAGAAATAAGTACATGGCTAAGCAAAACCTAGTTCTAAACACATCTTGCATTTTTACTAAGCATCATTACATACTTAGATGTCAAGCGGTCCCGTCCCGAGTTGCGTCACAGCGTCACTGCACGCGAACATCTATCTACAGTGCTATAATTCCACAAACTATATGTACAGCAGAAAAGTAAGCAAAAATAGACTTAATGCTGTAATGATAAGGTTGGTATGAATGGTAAAACAGAGCTTGTGGCAACCGACTTGATAGATGCCAGTGCCGGCGAGGCCAAGAGACAGATAAATATCGCTTTATACTCATCGCTTCGCTTTGAAGCGGTGCGGTCAGTAATTTTCTCGCTCTCACTGCTGCGGTGTTAGCAGCCCCGTGTATATTTATCACGAAGGCGACGGCGCCGGCGATGGCTTTTACGATTATTGTGCCATATTGTATGGTAAGATTTTAACTTAAGCAGGCACTGCCTCATGAAAACTATTATTAGATGTCATATAACTGGTCAAAACAGGAGCAACAAGATTTTGGAGGCATATTTTACGAGTGTCACCGAAGTCTTATTAAAAAGGTAAAGTTAAAAATTACAATGACACATTATCTACTTTAAGATCGAAGATTTTGATCTGTCTAAATAAAATAAATACTTTACTTCGGCTTGAACTGTGTTCGTTATAGCGCTAAACTTCCGTCTTACGTCATATGTAGTCACATAGAATGTACATTGCATAGAATGTATAAATTAACTGACGAAACGTGAACATGACATGTCTTCGCCTGAATTTGACATTATCGGCACCATAAGCAACGTAATTGTAAATAAATACCTACCTACTTAAATAAAAATTGTAATACATTCAAAAGAAATAGTTATTAATGGTATGTAGCAGGATCGGTATGAACAATAAAGAAATACCGCAACTTTTATGGAAGACACATAGTTAGAAATGCGTTTATTCCGAATTGTTTATCTTGTAGGTAATATTTGCGCAAAGTATAAAATTCTCCAATTGCATTTCATTTCATTTTGTTTTTTTACTGAGAATGTAATAATTTTTTTTTTAATTAATGCGAATTTGAATCAAAATTAAGTACAGTGAAGCTATTCTAAATCACATAACATGAGAGTAAATAGAATATCATCTCAAAGCTCGTATTATTTTAGCTTATTTCATCAAGAGAACGATTTTACCAGACTTCAAAAATAGTTCTCTATTTTTGCTAGTTTATTGGTCGCGACGGGACATCTCATAAGACGTCTCAAACTCTCGACTTTAATAAGTTATTTCTCACGTACCCGTGTTACTAAATAAGAAGTAAGAAAAAAAAAATAGAAATTCTGAGTTACTTTTTATAGTTTCGCATAGTTAGGTCTCTAAGATTTAGATTTTTTGCATTTATAATCCTTTTGCTAGATGCTTAAATAGAAGTTATTTTAAAATTTAACTGGAAATACCTAGTACTTAGTGCAGTCTGTTTAAGATGTCTTGCTTATTTTTAATGGCTAAGATAAACTAAACAAAATATGTATAATAAAAGCCAATGGTAAAGAAGTGAGAGAAATAAAAATATTTTATATTTATTTATATCTTATTAATAACTATGAGACAAAATAAGAAAAAAATCAGATCATCATTATGCACCAAGCGCGCTGCTTACTTGCAAATGTTAAAAGTAGTTTTTAGAACTTGAACTGCTTTCGATAGATATGCATACACTTTTATCAAATTTTAATAATTTATAATATTGTTTCATTAAATTTTACCATAGTACTTAATGCTAACATGCTTTATAACTTAAGTGTTCCAAAAACTTATACAACAACCTAGAAAAGGTTGGAAATTAATTAATTGCACGATATACGAATACGTTGGATTGTTGAGGATGTGTCAAAAGCTGTTTAGCAACACTTGGGGCGTGAAATGTTTTGCAGTTAATGTCTTATACCTAACTAAAATGATGAAAGAAAATATAGGTTATAAATTAATAATATTGATAGTTGATCTTGAAAACGACAATATGTAGAAGGTAGAAGCTATTAGGCTCAGGCGACAACGCCTAAAGCATTTTAATTTTAACCGACTTAAAAAAGTAGGTTTCTCAATTCGACCGTATATATTTTTACATGTCTACGTAATATGAATTACAAATGATTTGTGTGTGGTCTCCACTGTAAATTTGTGATAGATCTCTATAAGACTCGTCTTTCGCTCTTCACCCGTCTTGTGTCTGGAGGGATATTTATTTATTTATAACTTTATATACAGAGTATATATAGGCGGACTTAATGCCAAAGGCATTCTCAACCAGTCAACCTCACAGGGAGATGCAGAGATAAAACAAAGTAGGTGCATTTGAAGTATCAATCAAACTGAAAATATTAATACTAGATACATATAAGTATAAGATGTACATATAAAGAAAGTATATTAATACATAATCCTAACAATAAAAAAATATCTATCAATATATACATACATAAATAAATACTAAGCTATTGTGATGATTCTGCCAATTTTTTTGCAAGGAATAATACTTAAAGAACGTACGTATGTCTCGGTACGTACTATTGGTAATATGGTTATATTCCATTTGTAACATTTTTACCTGGTAATCGCTATAATAATTTTGATTGCTAAAAGGAGTTTGGAGCAAATCATCTGAGAAAGTACGCTGTCATAGCACCACTACTTGAATATTCTTACTTTCAATTAATATTTACCTACCTACCTAGAATTAATTCGTATACACGAACATGGTTCGATTAACTTTATACAAATAAAAAACAAAATACACAAAATTACAACCGAAGACGCGTTAGTTAACTACGAAACGAATCCAGTACAAATGTTGAGTGTTATAAATTGTCAAGACTACGTAGTACGTAGCATTACCCTGTGGCAAAGCGCCATTTTGCTGAATGTATCGCGCGGTAACATAATGAGGGTGACAGTACGGGCGGCGTTGGCGTGGGAGGCTAACAGGCACGAGCCCCCTGGCCCTTTGACGAGCCACAGACCGCACATACTATATACTTGATCGTTATGTACAGATATAGTATATATTTTGATTATATACACTCAAAATAAATTGTACTTAATTTTAGTACAAAATTGTAAATTAAATAGTCATGATGGTTTCGTAATGTGGATATACATTACATGTATTATGTTGTTCACATTGTGGGTTCAAAACTGGGCAAGTATCAATTGCAATGTGTCTTTTTCAAATTCATAATTTTCTTTCATAAACTGACGTATATAAAAAAAATGTCTGAAATGCAGGCTTTGTTGTAATTGTTCGATTATTTAGTTGGCACTTCAAGATGCCAGTCTTTCTATTTGATTTAGTTCAGTAAATTTTAAAATCTAAAAAATAAAAAGTAAGCCAACTATTTTCACGAATTCATAAATAATGTAATAAACTAATAATAGAACTGATCTTAAAATGCATAGCAATTGCAGTATAAAAGTACTAAATGTTATAAAAAATAAATTAATAAATACAGTGCAAGTATCAAGTATGTTCACGTGGTATAAGCCCGTCAGCGCTGGCACTCGACACTACTCGACAGACGCGAGGCGCGGCCCGAGGCGCGGCGACCTCCTACCATGACACGAGCGATGCATACCGCCAGCCTACTACGTACGTACTGCTATAAGTTCAACATTGTACATCTGTCACTATACTTACTACTATCAGACTGTGCTACTATAGCTATATAATTTATCTATAATATGTATGTATTTACAAAAAAAAAAAAAAATGTATATTTGTAGTATATCAGTTGTTTAGTTCCCATAACACAAGCAAATATAATTGCTTAATTTGGGACTAGATGGCGCTGTGTGAATGTGGTAGAATATTATTATATTATTATATTATTATTATTATTATAGAATATATATACCTACATTATAATTTTATATTTTATCACTGTGTATTTGGGGTAAACACACCAAATGAGGCGCACCAAAAATATCGTTCGAAACGCACCACTAACAAACAACAAAAACGCTTCGAGAAATACTTTTAGTGCGCCTCATTTGGTGCGTTTCAAAGTTGCTACGCTTCGACGAATACCCCGTGCATTTGTCTCATAGTATTTAAAGTGATGGCCGCGACGACGGCGACTCAGACACCGCGCAAGGCAGATAACCTGCTATGGGTGATAACTGATAAGCTAACGATGGATGAGGGCAATTTACGGATACAGAGGCGATATTTGGAACAGGTCGTTGCTCAGTTCTTGGACGTCTTTCGGTTGATATGAGTATAATCAATGTCTCGGTTCTTCTGTGGTGTAAACGTACTACCGTTCAGTATATCGTTTCAGAAGTTAGCAATAAAACCTAGTGTTTTTTTGCTAACTAAAGAGAGACAAAAAAAAAGACTAGCTAAAAGAGACAGAAAAAATCAGCGATATTAAAAAGAGATATATTAAGAATTATAATTATATCGAAGAAAACATATTATTAAAAGGCACTCTCGTGACAAACCGGGGAGAGACCTTGGTTCTACTTACATAATTTTATTCTTAACCAACGTCTACATCTATTATAGGACAAGAAATTCATCACACCTACGGAAATGTTTTTTTTAAATAAATACGATTAAAAAAGATACTTATAAATACAAAACAAAAAATTTTTGTGCATTGTTTGAATTTTTATAATTAGACAGAGACGTTATCGTTTAGTGAAGACATTTGTCGCGAGTGCCACCAGTAGACCCCACCACAGATAAAAGAACCTATAGTACCTACTTTAACTATGTTAACTAAGACACGTGTTCTTTAAGGTTACAAGGCCTTTAGGTATCACAAATTATTTATTTTGCTTTTTAGAGGCTTGATATATGAGTTTCAGAACTCATGAGTTTTATGACATTACCTTTGTAAGTACTACAAGTTTAATGCTTCGGATAAAATCTGGAGTGAGTCTCTACTTATAATGATTTATCAAACTTTGAAAATACATAGTTAAAATTGCACAACATTGGTAAACAACAGAAAATTGCGTGTAAAAGCTATTTACTGCATAATTAAGATTATATATTATTATTATATATATTATTAGTAGTCTAGTTGATAACATTCATCAGCTATTGATATAAGTTTATTCTAGTAACCTATATTCAGTCAGTTTCTATTTATGAACGCACTGCAAAAACAGCTGTCATCGTAGTTTTCTTGAGGTACTGAACAAATATGCTGAAAGCCTTTCGTCGGAAAAACAAAATAGCGAAACATGAACATAACAAGCAGCTGAGCAAGACCTCTGGAAATAATAATGGTATAAAAAAATCTGTGAAAAGAAAAAAAGAAAAATCGTCACCCAGGGAGCGAGGGCTAACGAGCGTCGGGTACCAGGGTGGCATGACATTATAGAGGCACGCGCCATTAGACGAACGTCGGGCGGCGGGCGCGGGCGCCCCGGAACGGGCCCTATTTCCGGAAGGAAGCGCGCCCGGAAGCCGCACCGCGTCCGCCTCGCCTGTCGCTAAGTTACTTCCCTCCTACTACCTAATAAGTTATATGCGCCTGGTGTCTGCACTAGATTTTGATACGGGTATGCTACGCCTAGTAAGTACCGCACCGCGGCGAAATAACTAGTTATTTCGCCGCGGTGCGGTTTACATACTCCGTTTCGCTTGCTTTTAGCTATGCTTTTAGTTTAAAATTGAAACTTATATATTAACTTATATGACAATTTTGCTAAAAGTTTGTTCAACAAGGACTTACATGCTTAGGTACTTACTTTACATTATGGTGATTATAACATGTGAGACATACCTGAAAATAAAACAAAAATTTAATTTTAAGAAATTCATCAATTTAGTCATGTTTTGACTAAATACGCGTACCTAACCTACGTAGTTGCCAAAAATCAGTTGGCAATTCCATTAGCGCTTATGGTAATCACCGTAGTTTTTTTTTATTTTTAACGTTATGTCTCAAAATTGGATAGGTACATGGTGATGGCAAATGTTGACAGTTAAAACAAAAATATTGTAATTGCCACAAAAATCTTTACAACTCTTTTTTTTATAGCAACAAAGCTACCACAGAGCAGTGGCACCAGGAGAACATAAAAACGAAACAGTGCGGGAACTCTAATTGGCCAGTCACCTAATTTAGTATTAGGTAGGTACTCGTTTGGCCGAGAACATAACACGGTTAGGGGCGCATTAATCAAAATTAAAAGTGAATTACAAGGCACGCAGTGACTTTCGCAGCAAATTTTTTATTCTGGCAGGGAGAGGGAGTATTTTGGGTTACAATAGCTTCGCTGCAGCTTTACAGGGATTATAAGATAGGTTTCTTTGAGAAATTGGTAGTTTGTTTATTAAAGATTTTTTTTAGATTTAAGTAATTTTAACTGAAAAGGGAAAATACTTGATTCATATTTTGTATCAAAGTGTAGCGATAATAAGTTCCCGAAAGGTTAGACATTCTGAGGGATTAGTATAATCGGTAAAGTGGTCTTAGACTTTTCTGTCTACAAATACCGAAGTCTGGAATAGTGCCCAGTAAATGGCAGTAGTTAAGCTCGCCTCCTACCAACATAGCTGGTGAAAACTAGATATTTTATTTAAACATTTACACCACTGCCTTGTCCTTCGGGAAAAGGCATTATGTTATGTAATCTTCTATCTATCAGTAGTAAAACAGAACTTCTATTTTAGGATAAGGTGATAAACCGATCTCACTACCGGCCACCGCTACCAAATGTGCAAAACTAAAAATTTTACGCTCCAACGTCAAACAGTAAATCACACTCACACATGTAAAGAACAGAACTCGACGTACAAAGGATCGCCTCCTTCCTGGACATATGGCGGGCGGGCCAAATTGATAACTTGATAACGTCCTGGGATCCGCAATCCCGCGACCCGGGAACCCACAATCCCGGCCCGCAGCTTATCCGGGAGTAAAAGATATGGTTTTTAGTGGCGGCTTCGTTCGCTGTTTATTATTTTTATGTAAATCGTAATTCTACGGAATGAAACGATAACATTCTGGTCGCGTATGTATTGTGCCTATGTATGTGAGGGCTTAGTTCTAATGGCGAGTTTATTTTTCACTGTTCGTGTTATGTTCGCTAGTTGAAATGATTTATTTAGGTTTGAAATACAGAGATAACGCTCAGTCAGTTGCCGAAGCAGACAAAAAATAAAATATTTTTCGAACTTATAGCAATCCAATTAAATCCTATGGTGTAAGTAGTGTCAAGAACGTTTATAGAGAAAAAAATACGAGAGCAATAATATAAAAAGCACAGAATTAAGCTGGTACAGGTTTGTAAGTTAACTATTTTCACAACAACGGGGTAACGTCTATCTAGCCTTTGTAGGGTTTTTGTATAGGACCTCACTTATTTGAACCGCGACAAAAAGAAAATAATAGTCGCTACCTGTCGTGTTGACCAGGTGGACTAAATTTTTAACGAATATACTCCATTTTAGACCCCTCACGAGGTAGACTGATGACCTAATAAAGGCGACCGATGACCTTTAGCTCAATCAAGACCAGGTTAGTTCAGCATTCAAGCACTAAAATAAAACCTACTGATTTTGCACAAAATCACCAGTAGGTACTAGGAGCACAGGAACAGGTGGATACATCATTTTACAGTTGTAATATCTCATTAAGCCGTCGGCGAGTCCTCAGGAAGGCGGGACGGAATGGAATTAAACGCCGTCGAGACCACCCGTCCCGGGGATATGCGCCTTGGGACTAGGGCCATAGAATTAAAATTAAGTGCTGTACTAGATATGGCACTACATCATTTTATTTGAATTTGAACATTTTATTTTGGTAATAATAATTCATTTGTTTCTTGAATACATTTTACTTCATACATATAAAAGTAAACACTTTTAATAAATAAGTAAGTAGTAAGAAATGATTTTGTTTGGTAATTTCCATTTTTATAAAATGTATCATGTGCAATAAGTAAACAGTTAGCAGTACATTATTTAATTAAATACAAAAAGTTTTTATAGTATTCACGGATGTCAAATCAGACAGAAGTGAAGACACAATGCTTTTTACTACAAGATTACAAATTATTGAAAATCTCCTCTTTTCTCTACCATAATAATATGTAGGTAAGTATTCTTCATATAAGCCTGGCAAAAAATGCTCTTAACTATACTGAAAACCGTTTTAAAATCCGTTGTGTAGGTAGTTAAGAAAAATGAGCAGCGAAACAGACAAGGAAAAAGCGACTTCATATTATTTGGAGATATTCCTTCTGGTACAGTTCGCTATCTTCGATAAAGGGTCGGAGCGTGGTCGTTCGCAAGTTCGATCAGACACTAATTGGGGTGTGAATTTGCCTTGAGGCCCAACGTCACGTCTCAGGGACCCGGGCTGCATGATTTATCTGCTTGTATACCGTCTTGTTGCAGGGAGATCTCAACTTTGTTTATGCGTTTGAGTTTCAAAGGACATTTACAGTTCTAATTTTAGTTCGCGTTTCAATTTAAGAAAAAGTAATTAATGGTTCAAAGGATCCGCAAAAGTCGATAGTAAGTATGTGATACCTATCTGTTAGTTATGCCCGTGTCGTGCCGTAAATTTTATTACATTGTAAATATTTATACATAGATCATAGATATAATAATAAGAGCCTAAAGGGCGTAATACTTTATGTTCGTTAATTTGATTTTAGGTTTGACGACCTGACTGAGTAATGTGTACCTACTATCTACTATCAATATCATTGTTATGTTCAGAAACCATAATTCCCGCCATTCAAAATTTATTATTAAATTTGGAACGTCTTCGTATTTAATTTCGATGAAATGACTATAAATACTTAAGTTCGGATAAGACTATAAATACTTAAGTTCCGACTATAAGTACTTAAAACATTCCAAATTCAAAAAAAATTCATAGTCAGTACTTCAGTAGGTAGGTTTAAACATGTATAGTGATGTGCAATGCAAATACATAATGTGTGCAGGCCGTCGTCGTCGGTCGGCGTCGCTCGGCGGGCGGCACGATCGCCATTTTACGTAGCGTTTTTACGATGTACCCGATAACGTTTACGAGCCGCGTTGAGTGGCGTCGCCGCGGCTCGCCCCGACTGATTGCCAGCGAGGGCACCACTATAGGGCTTGAATATTAAATTATATATATCGATAGTTTTATAAATAAATAAAAAAATAAAATCATGCCATATTTTTTTCAGCCGCTAGACGTAGAAGCCTTTCGCAAAGGTAGCAGAGCTACGATAAAGGCAGCCAAACTTCTTGCTGCCTTTATCGTATCTCTGCTCCCTCAGAACACACTGGAGGCATGAAGCTTCCAATCCAATCATTTAGAACTCGATGCAGGAGGTCTCTGTTCTACAGTGGACAGCTTAGTCACTTCTTATCTTGCGATACCCATCGAAAGACATGAATGGTTTCAAATTACAGACCGGGCAGCACACAGCCAGCTACATTGGACACAAATATAATACAATAAAAAATAGTTAAGGTAAACATGATTATACCTGGACTATAACAAATATAGCACAAACGGCCCTTATAGTATGGAGAACTTCCCACTAACTTTTAAAATAAAATACATCGACATCGACTTACCAGAGCTACATCCCTACCCGGGTCGTGTATCCGTGACACATCGTGTAGTGTACCCGACGACATCGCGCGTTGTATTTTATGCGCCACACCGCGCGGCCCCGGCCGCGCCCGAATCACACCGTTATGGTGGCCGAAGGGCTACCACTACCGACACTTATTTTAAGTCCTTACCTACTTACTATAAGACGGGTGCTAATAGTCTATGAAAAATTAGAAACCACGGAAAGTCATTACCAGCGCTTGTGTTTACTACCAATATTCGGCTCGGGGGGAAGCGTGAAAAAGTACCTCATAAATTCAGCAACAGTGGAGGCAACCAAGGCAGCAGTTTGCTATGATTGCTTTTGGCATGCTGTACAATGTAAATCACTCCTGAATCCCACTGACTGCTTGCCATCAGAAAAAGTGAATTTATACAAATAATAATACAAGCCCGTTACTATCCTACTGCAGGGCAAAGACCTCTTCTCACACAGAGAAGGCATGAGAGCATTGATCGGCAAGCTTACTCAAAGCGGATTGGCAATTTCAGACTCAGGTTTCCTCACGATGTTCTCTTTCATCATGTCAATGATATCCAAAATACAATTTTGTTATATGGAGTTATAAATAATAAAAAACATCATTTTTATTTTTCTGATACTTTCCAAACTTCAAACAGTAGTTGAGTGAGATATTTCATATTGTTGACCGTAAGAAAAATAATGCGCCGTCAAAAATTTTCTATTTCATAGATTTGGTGTTTATTATTATCAAGTTTCTATTTGTGTACATAGTTAAAATAAAATAAGAATGTCCAAAATTCAAAAAACAAAAGAATATTCAAAAACTTGAAATTCGAATTGCCAGCCCTACAATAATCCGACCTCGGCTTGCAGTGCGCACGACTAATGACCGTCACCAAGCATCAAGCAAGCGGAACACAGCCCTACGAATTATAATAAGATGATGTTTTTGTTCTCTTTTAATTCATGTTCAGATTTTGATCACTGTTTTCGCAGTTGGCATCTGATGCGTTACGTTCAAAAACTATATTTTTCTGAAATCAATAGCAGTTATAAAATTTTAGAAATAAATGTGTGTCAAAATGACGCGTGCATTGATGACAGTACATGACAGTTTGCGGCTAATAGTGCTAAGGAGATACTTTTAACTTGCAAGGACAAGCTAATTTTAACTTGGTTGGCATAGGTTTAGAAATAAAACGTTCAAACCGGACTGAGATATGGTATTACATTTTGCGTTTTAATTTTAAATATAAGCTATCGAAATTTTAATACATATATAACACTGAACAAATGTTTAAAAATCACGTTCATTTACGATAACTGCTTATCACTGCATAATAATGTGTACCTAAATAGATTTTAAAAAAATACATAATTGTATTTATTCTTTATTGTACACACACATAGAACATATTACATAATTGGTAAGAAATATCATGTACAAAGGCGAGCTTAACTCAAAAGTGAGTTTTCTTCCAGCAAACCTCAGAGTGGAAGAGGAAAAATATCAAGTGTGAGAACAAATGCAGTGTACAAACAGACAGAAAGGAAATTAAATGAAATATAGTACCTATTAATTTATTTTATACCTAGTGTATACATAATTTAAACAAATAAACTTACATATTAATAATACACACATAATATATTAAAATATATAAATGCATAAACTTACATAATTATAATAAATATATCTACTTATATATACCTATTATTTAACCAAAGATAGGAAATGTTCTCTTGTTCTTCTCTTAAACACATCCACAGAAGTACTCTCATGAATGACGTGAGGAAGAGAATTCCACAACCTAACCGCGTGCACAGTAAAAGAGCCGTAATAACGGCTAGTACTATGAAGAGGAGTACGGAGTAGAAGAGAGGATGAAGACCGACAAGGTTTACCACGAGGTACAAGATACTCAAAGCGTTCACTCAAGTAGGATGGAGAACTTGAGGATTGAGGTGTTCCTCCTTAGCATCAAGAAAGCAGACATCTGCATAGTCTAAGAGTGGTAGTAGAAGGGACTGTGCAAGAGTAAAGTTACTCTTGCACAGTCCCTTCTACTACCACTCTGTTTGAAAAGGTAAGAATTTCTGAAGTCGCTTGAGTGCCTGAAACGAGCAGAACACCCTCCGGCTTACCTCTGCAATGTGGATATCCCATGATAGATACGGATCCATAATAACACCCAGATTCTTAACGCTTTTTGCTAGCGAGATGGCAGTAGAGTTGTAAGTTATAGACGGAAGAGACTGGTGACTTATTGAGTTAATCATGTACCTACTACCAATAATAATTGCTTGTGATTTTACTGGATTAACGAGTAGCCCAAAAGACTGAGCCCAGTTTCTAATTTTTGCGAGATCTTTGTTGATTTCAGTAATAGTCTCAGCCAAGTCACTTACTTTAGAATGCCGATATAGCTGCAGGTCGTCTGCGTAGAGATGAAAGTTCGAAGTAATAACTTTAGGGAGTTCATTTATAAAAATGGAGAAGAGAAGAGGAGAAAGGACGCCACCTTGGGGTACACCCGCAGTAAGATCACACCATGCAGAGGACTTCTCCTCAAAGTGTACAGACTGCAAGCGACCCTGAAGATAACATTTGAACCACTCAGTTGCAGGCAAAGAGACATTAAGTGAGGAAAGGATGCCTTGTATTGTGTTAGCATAAGCTAAATTTTTAAGATTTTGTCTGCCATGTCACGATTTTACCCTCAAACAATAGATATTCTATTGTGTCTGCATTTGTGACATTGAAAGTGACAACTCACAAGGGTAGAGTAGAATAAAGCGGGGTTCTTTACGTTTCTATTCACGAACAAAAAAGTATTCTCGAACTCGTGAATACTTTATTTAGTACTCCAGCGGGGTCTAGGCGTGGTGAACACCATCCCAAAAGTCATTGTGAACTGCTGGCATGGTGGCCTATACTGAAGCGGTTTATGAGATACTTTTTTATCCGCATAAAAGACACATGGGGTACACGGGATCAAAATTGGATGTAAAGCAACGCTGGTAGAGCGACAGAAGTATGAAGTACTGAACCGTTTAGTTGAAAATTTCAATTTCATAAACATATTGTCCTTTGTGGGGATTTAAGCCACAACGTATGCTGAGTCACTATATTGACCACCAGACGACACTTTATTATTAAATTTGTAACCGACTTTAAAAAAGGAGGAGGTTCTCAATTCGTCGGAACATTTTTATTTTATATAGTTATTTAAGTCGAAATGGCCCAGTGGATCAGGCACCGGCTTCGTTAACACGAGGTAGTGGCTCCGAATCCGGGCAAGTACCAATGTGTTTTTTAAATCATATGTAGGTACTTTCTAAGTTTATCTTGGACATTTCAGACTGACGGTGAAGGTGAAAGGTTCTTGAGGAAACCTAAACTTAAAAGAGTGAAATTGTCAATCCGCCTTGAGCAAGCTTGGTGATTAATGCTCATGCCTTCTCTATATGAGAAGAGGACTTTGCCCTGCAGTGGGACAGTAAACAGGATGGTATTATATATAGTGATTATAATCTGTAAAGTCAGCCCACAGATTTGGAACTGTGATAGCCGTTTTCATACCTTTGATGGTAATAGCCTAGTAAAAAGTAAGACGCTGTGCACATAATGCTTTGATTTACGATACTATAACGTTTAGAACGAGGCTGCCATCGGTTGGTGTAGTTTATTACTTGTGTATACAGTATACACCTACTATATTTGTATATATAGCGAAGTTATAATATCTATCTGTTTCTCTTTACTGTCAGCATTTCAACGGATTAATGTTCTCTACTAGGACACAAGCCTCCTCAAAACTTTTATTTTGAAATGGTTTTTATAAAGGAAGAGTGACTAATGTTTAGCTTACTCACAGGTTCAGGTTGTATGATGTAGAATGTAGACGATAAGTTTAGTAGATGAAGAAATAAAGTTGCTTTTAAGTAGATAACAAAGCTGCAAAGTTATTATATTATGAAGTTCTGAAGACACTCAATGCAATGATACTATTTTTTTCTGAATTCGGTTACAGACTAACAGTGACTTTTTATATACGATCTTTCCCAGTCTTTACAATCTCTTATCCGATTTTTTGCAATTGATCATTCAGCGCTGAATCGCTTTTACAATCTGTCAATATGTCCATTTTTGACAGCACTTCAGCGCCGAACGAAAAATCAAGATTTTCAAGAATCTTGGATTGAATTGTATACCTATAGAAAGCTACTGTTAGTCAATTTATCATAGAGATATTCAGAATATTGCTATACACCATTTTTGCTCTATCTAAACGATACAATCTTTAGTGTCCCAAGGGTTCATCTTGGTTCATGAAGAACATTTTTACGTCAATCGCACACTTATTCTAATACCTTACGAACAATAAAATTTACGACGTGTGTACCTAAACTGGTAATAAAACAAGCAACTTTGGCGCAAAATGTTAACTTTTCAGTAGAGAGAGGTAACGACATGGCACTCGATATACCGAACGAGTGTGCTAGGTATACATTATGTGTGCAGAGGTGTTCGGAGCTCGTGGCGGGCGGTAGCGCCGTGTCGGTCGGATGTATAAAGTGGCGCGCCGGTGGCCGCATGACATAGCTATAACTCCGCGGTAGCATGACAAACAGCCGTCGAGGATTCCATGGAGACGACACTGTTTTATTTTATTGTTTTACTTTATTTGTTCGACTAAATTACGCTTTACTCAATTTATGCATCCGTTAATATATCGTCAATGTAGAAGTTATGTTGAAGTAGCCGAAGTAGGTGGTTTTGATTATGAAAATTTATCTACCGAAATTGCTTTATTTTATTAGGAATATACTAATTCCTACTTTATCAGACATCTTGATTGTCATCTTAATATCAAAGTCATTATTAGGTTAATCTATTAACTATGTAAGTAGTTTAATGCATGAATTTATTAACTTTTAATTTAACATAATATTAACTAATAATATCTGAACGCAAAGTAGGCGATAGGATTTTTTTGAAAATTGATTTATAAACCACTTTTATTGTTAATTGTAACTAATATCTATTAACAACAGTATAGTGCGAAATATCATTATTATACCTTCTTAATCTAAAATCGTTTTATTGAAAGCTGAAATTAACAAAAATTAAATTAAAACATCTAGCTTCAATTCGACTCCATGCTCGTCATGTGCGCGCTCGACACCGGAGGGCGCCGTCGCTAAAGCGCGATACTACGGGCTCGCCTCGGGCGGCGCGAACCAATTACCCGCCGCCGCCGCGCGGGCATTTACCCCCCTCCCTCTGTCCCCCCACTTCACACACTCGCCCGCCTCGCCCCCGACGCGCCGCAGAATTACTTATCTCCTCGCGCCGCTGCGGTCCTGGTACTCTGCCGCCAGCCGTACGCCCGCAATGCGAATGCGCCGCAGCTTTTTGTCGCACGATCATCATGTGCGTACCCCTTTTTGCATTTACCCCAACATGCGACACGAAAGCACATGGGAAATATTACCTACTCATTACAAAATATTTGCATGTTTACCGATACTGAACAAAATTCCGTGCGTTTCGTTTGAATAATTTAAAAAATATTGCCACGATTCGCGATACATCCATCCGTCCGTCGCGTCGGTTCCTAACGATAAAATCAGAGTAAATTATAATAAACTTGAAGACTATATACATATTTATTTCTGTAACAATAAAACACAAGTTAACACTTAAAATTTAAGTGTTTTCAATATTAGTAGCAGTACCGATAAATACAAAACTGAAAACGTGCGAAACTACCATTCTAGACGTCTCGCAAGAAGTAAAATATATATATTTTATACGGTCTTGAGAAAAATGAAGAAGGAATTGGGAAACTTTCTCCTTTTTTTTAAAGTCGGTCAATAATGTAATGAGTCTGATGGGTTTGGAACTCGGTAATTTTAAATTAGGAAGTTTTTTTTTGTATACTCTGTGGCCACTTATGAGTAACACGTAAATTACTAATCTATTTGTATTGATATTCGAAAATTAAGTAAAATTTCTCTACCTTAATATTGAAATATATGAATTAGAACGATCATTCATTGCCTAAACATCAACGGATTTTCACATACCTACTTTACTTTACCTAGCTTAATGCGGCGCGGTTTCACCCGTTATAAATTACATCTTTGGTTACTGCTCTACTCCCGGGCTATCAAACGCAAAAAGAATTATTGCAATCCGATTGAAAGTTACAGAGATTAGTGCGTTTAAACAAACAAACTCTTCCGCTTTATAAAATAGTACTAGCTTTCCGCGGCGTGTTTTTAACCGCGTTTTGGTTTACTGCTCTGCTCCCGTCGCCCGTAGCGTGATTTTACGTAGCCTATAACCTTCCTCAAGAACTGGGCTATCATACGCAAAAATAATTATTCAAATCTGACTGGTAGTTCCAGAGAGTAGCGCGTTCAAACAAACAAACAAACTCTTACGCTTTATATAACAAGAAGTATAGATTCGTGCATAGACGGACTCATATGATATTTGAGGTCTAGATAAGTTAAGTTAGTCATTCACATTTTAGACTACGGTGTATTGACTTAGTCCTATCTTGTAACTCAGGGAAGTCCAAAGCAAGTTCATCTTTGTGCTGCAGTGTGCTTTTAATATTTTAACAAAAGTATCAATACTTCATTTTTCCAAATTTTATTGGTACTTACCTAGATATAAACCCCTTCAGACTAAAAAAAAAATATTTGTGCGGCCCTGCAATCTATTTAGTATTTTCGTATTATAGTATTTAGACATTCGAAACAACGCTTTGGTACTACAGTTACTGATACACATTAGATTAACCGTTTTAAAATCCTACAGTTATGTGTGGGCTTCTAACGCTGTCCTTTGCATAAAAATAAACACATTACGACTTAACAGTCCTTATCTTCAGGGTTTTCTTTTATAGCTGTAAGCATGATGATTGATGACATATTGTACGAATTCAAAACACCTTTCAATATGTAATAATAATTACCTAATAAATAATCATTTGTATTAGACAGAAATCGTTTAGTTACTTAGCGAGACACGACGACGACGACTTATTAATATTATTTTTACAGAAGTCGATATTTATCAATGTACCCTGACGAAATTCAATATAAAAATGTATACTTAGTACTGGATAAGTAGGTAAGTATATTAAAATTAACTAATCACCTGTTTAATCTCATGTGAAGTACCCATTGGGTTGCTAAAAACATGAATCAAGTTTAATTTGATTTAATTAGTATAAAATATCCATGCTTTTAACATGCTTTTAGGTACTTCACATGAGATTTAACAGGTGAGTAGTTATTTTTTCGTTGATTAGCCTTTCAGAAACTGGTGGTTAGATTAAGGTATTGCACCACTATAGAAACGAGTGTTAATAGTACCTAACCGCAAAGTGGCATACGGCATGTCAATTCGTTATCGACATCTCGCCCCTGCGGGTGTCAGGACACCTCTAAAACTTATGTCAGAAAAATCAACCGGTTTGCGGCATAGTGGCTTCAAAACTTTTGTGTTTTTGTATTTAGTGCATAACTTCTACCCGTGTTCCCTCTTAAGCTAACAACGAAAAGCATGGAAGCCTATAGATTACGCCAATGTTAAGGTAAAACAAACAAATAATAAAATAGCCTTCCTCAATATTTCTCCGTCGTAGTTTGATTTTTAAAAATACGTCTTTACATATTTAATATGTCTAAGATTCAATTATTTACAGAGATCAAGCTGTTGTTATGTTATTAGAATTCATGTTTGTTTACCTATTTATAAACAAGTCTAGTACCTATAGAGACAAATAGATAGCTGAAATAACGTGAAAGAACCAATGAAATAGTACAAACACAACTGAATCGAACAGCACATTATTTTAAATTTTCTTTCCGATGCTTTACTACGGAATGACATAGCTCGATAGTCTGTTTTGAGTTGGACTGGCTTTACAAACTATTTGTTGTTTCTTCGAGTATCTCGCGTGGAGTTAATATCGTGTTGGCATTCCGAATTACACAGTTTTGAAATACTTCTGTCCTTAAGCGACAAAATCTGTTAAATTCTGTTTCTGGAATTACTGTAGTTTTTCTTAATGGGTCCTATGATAGTGCCTAGAAGGAAACCGAGTCTACAACACTAGTATTACTTTTGCAATTACTTTAATATGCGTAGGATTTTCGAATATTAGAATCAAGTATCTATAAGAAATAACACGCATAGCAGTTCTAAATTTAATTGCTTTTAACGAATATAAAGCGTAAAGTGACGGTCAACAGTGTCAAACGCTATCTCAATGATCAGGGCCCTAAACAACATACGCACAGCCGTCACAGTTCGTGCACTCAACACGTAGCCACACTGTTATCTATATTTTTTCGCCGCGCCTTTGTAATGTCGCACCCGCCCGTTTCGCTTGCCAGGGCTGGTACTACCGAAATGAAATTAATCTAATATTATGTATGTACGTAGTAAGTTCTATTTTTATTATTCTCTTCTTCTTTAACAAAAAAATCAACTCGAAATTGTCCAACTCGAAATTCGAGTTGATTTTTTGTTGTAAACATTACTATATTAATGTAACGTACTTACAACAATAACTAAACCCTATGAGCAGAAATTTACGTACGCATGTAGTTGGCACGAAAACAGCCAAGTGTTTAGTAGCCAAGTGGTCACAGTATGTACCCTACTTAGATGACGTCACAAATCTTGCACTTAACATGTGGCTACGTTGCGCCTCGTTTATAGTAGTTTTTTGCCTCATCCTGTAAAGTGCCCGCGCCTGCCGCTTGTCTTGTATCTTAAGATATAGGGCTGGTCAACACTAAGTCTCAGGACATTTTTTCGTATACCTATACTATTAACTATCTCCACAGATAATTACAGTTTAGTATTCAGTTCAGATACTTATAGCAAAGTATTTGAAACTCGCTTGATACCAAACCTTTTCATCTCTTGCTTTAAAATGATTGATTCAAGTCTAGGACTAATTTAGTTAAAAGAAAATAAAACAAATATTGTAATCTAATCATATGCCAACAATTCCGTAACAAAAACAAAACTGAAATGCAGACTTAAAATATACGTAGTTGGTTAGTGGCAGCCCTGGCCATAATTTACGACCGGGGCCGCGTCGGCCCGTCGTCGGGCGCGAGCCGGGCCCAATTTATAGCGTAATTTTTACAATGGCCCACCGACCTATGCCGGGATTATACAGTTCTTGACCGTTCTGCGGTGCATAGAATAATGTATTGTTCCATGCGTTATGTAACCAAGCTCTTTAGGAGTTATGGTGCCCTGATATCTCATGGCGTGTGTGCTTTGTATTGTGACGTAACCGGTAATTAGATACGTCACTTTGATTTTTACACCAAAATTTTTTTTTTATTTAGAATAAAAAAGTGTTTTCTTGGAATAATTATTGTATTCGGATACGAATGAAAGTATCCCTACAAATCCAACTTACGAGTAGGTTAAGGATAGCGCTAGAAAATTAATAGTGTCTAAAAAATCTAGAAGCAATTTTACTCCACTATGTGAATTAGTGACTTCAATTTATTTTAGTAGGGTGGCAGCAGCGCGTCTTGATGCTCTTAGAATTGCGAGCTCCGAGACTTGGAGCTACGGACACGGCTAACAAGGACAGAGACTTATCAGTGCCAAGTGGGAACATATTAATAACTTATGTGAAAAAGTGACTCTGTCTGCTGTTTTTATGAATATAACCTTACTCAACTCGATATTACATGCCCTGTAGAAGGGACATAGATTGAACTTTTACAAAGTCTACATAGTTTGTTGATCGTTCAATGGCTCACAGTGCACGGTTGGGTTTTTAACGCAATACAAAAGCCGAATATAACGAATAATACCAGCTCAATCAACATCAAATATCGATTTTGCTCTCCAAGTGTTAATTACATTTCGTACAAAAAGAACTTCACAAAAAGCGTCAGATATTAATTACTATTGAGTCGAATTACAAAGAGAACATAATGAGAATTTATTGACAAACAAATCAACTTGAAGGTGTTTGAATTACAAATAATAATATGTTTTATATGTTTATTTTTGGGTATTAACATTCCAGTAGAATAAACAATTATAACGTAGAACTAAGCACGTAGATTATAATGTAGTTGAAGGAAAAAGAACAAGGTATGACGCGTTGAGAAGGGAGTCGTCAAAAATTATTGAGAAGGCTAACAAAATAAAGAATTGCCATTGCCACAGCACCGTATCCTGAAAGTCATCTAATTTTAATTCTAAATGTTGATTTCTTTAGTGCATTTAAGATTAAGATTTAAGAAATCATTAATATTCATCCAAGGATTATTGCTTGTGATGTATCTAACTACAGTTTTTAAGTTAAATTTAGAAACTTTGGTCCCTTCAGATCCAAACTAAGCGAAGTTGGAGTATGAGTTGAATCAAGATTATCAGTAGTTTTGAAGATACCAAAATAATTTTGTAAAGTCTTTGAGTAGTTTGTTTTGAGTTTTTGAAGAAGCAGTTTTTACTTCAACTTTAAGTAGTAGTTTAGTTTTATACAATACGCTGTCATGTTTTTGTTGATCTAGAGAAGAACTTTATTTTCAGTTAATAAGAAATGGTTTGCAAAAAACATTTAAGTCTTACTTAAAATTGCGTATGTGTCTTTGGACATAAGCGTTGTTGTAAATAAACACTCATTTACGAGTCGGAACTCGAGCAATTAGTGTCCCGTACTGACTTTTTCGACGTACGTACCTACCTAAACCTTATAACTTTTATTCAATCTATTCATTACCAATGTTTTTGTATATTTTGAAATGGATGACACAGTGAAATATTATGTAGTATGCTATGATCACTTCTTAGAGCGGAAATAAGCGGAATTAAAGTCTTGTTCCAAAAATGTTTTAGAACAAAATTAGTTTCAATAATCGTAATTTTCACGTTTCGTCATATTCTGTGTGCTCTAAATACTAGTAATGGTACACGTGAGTGATTAGCGTTCCCTCGGTTCCCAAAACTTGCCGTTACGCAAGGGTAGATTGAATTGTTTACTATTTCTTATGTAACTAGATGAGGAAATGCCACATTTACGAGAGCCACTTAATTTGGTATCCGTTTTTTTTGTTTATATATACTTAGCGCACTGCATTCTATTCCTGAGCGACATTGAATAATAAAAATATAGAAAAGAGATAGGAATAAGGTTATTTTATATCTACGTGAAAATCGTCCTTTTCTAAAATAAGATGTAGTATTATTTGGATGGATTAGTATTTATTATTTAACATTTAACCATATGTATTTTACATAATCTGTCCGAATTTTATTGCCATTCAATTCTCTAGTATATAAATAGGTATCTTCCTCATTCAAACGTTTTAAATTGTATTATTGTACTGTAGAATAGTGAGAATCTGTAGCCTATAAACCATCGACAAGTTACAAAATTTTTTTTTGTAATACGCAGCGATTCTTGCACTTGCTTGGCTCACAGCCCCGGCTCAAGTGTGATCATGTGGAATAATTTAATTGCCGAGCGAGCACCACCACTGCATCCGCCATTGCGCCGCCGAGCGGTGTTTTGGTTTTTTTTTTTATTTTATGTGCCAGCCATGCAATATACAGCCAGTCTTGTTTTGTGTAAAATTGATGTTCATCTTAGCTAGCGCTAGTTGTCTGTTGTTTTGGATATTACAGTGTTGTAAAATGTTTAAATATGAGTATTAAATAATCATAATAATTATGTAAAACTCTTTGAATATGCTTGCGACTTATTTGCCTTAGTGAATTGATTTACTTTTAATTAGCTATGCGGTTTAGGCTTAGCAACAAGACTGTCGCATTTATAAATAATCTCTTTAGGAAAATTATTAAATCATGCATGACATTTTATTAATTGTCGTTATGAACATAGGTGAAAAAGGACATCATCATTTTAATTTCGCTAAAAAGGCCATGACCAAGAGACATAAGATTTATCTTTATTAGCAAAAGGATTAGGAAACTCATAAATTATAGAAATTTAAAAGGTCTTTGCTGCTAATAAGCGTTTAATTCTGTGCGCAGGTAAAAACGGACAAGGCTTGGTCGCGATTTAGCATTCATTTTAATCAAGTGTGTCAGGCCGAACCGCCCCGATTGCCAGATGAATTATACTACCACGGCTTTGTTTTATTAACGTTGGCAATGCGACGCTTGATTTTTAAATTTTGTTCTACAAACTTTTTTACTTGACGTCTTCATTTGAAATTCCAGTCGCATTCTGTAAATAAATCGTTAAAATACAATTATCGAACAATTTCGTTTACTTTATGTTTCGCACCTAATTTTACTATTTGCCCGTTCTGTATGTATGTTTCATTTTCTGTTTTAGAGATTTGCCACAGTTGATAAAATATTTTTATTATTAAATAAAATTATGCTAATTAGCTATATTATTCCGTTGTTTAAAGTTGGCAAACGTAGTAGTCTCGTTTGAAAATGATTGAAAATATGAGTGTTAAGGCAAGGTGTTGTTGATAAGGGGAGTAGGTACCTCTGAGTTTCAACAGTTCTTTATTTCGACAATTCTCAACTTCGAAAATACGTAGTTTAATGGCACTGCACAAACAACAGAAAACAGTGCCGGCCGCGCCCTGCCATGCGCCAGAATGAGCCGAACATTTATACCACGACGATAAAATATCCAATGCAGCATTGCACACGTAGGCCAAAACAACTGGCCTGCAGTCACCGAAGTGGACAGAATAAATTGCCACTCAATGGTGCCCTGGGACACTTGAGTGTCGGATTCGTATCCACTGAACAACAGAACAACTGCGCTTTACTCATTAATCGTAAATTTTGTCCGATTGCCGAAGTCAAGGAGGGTAATGTTATTAACAGTTTACTTATGGATTGATAGAAAAATGTCGTGATTTATCTTATGTTACTGATATCGAATTATAGTCGCGTCCCCAAAAGACCTGTCAAGACAATCACAACAATTGATCGATACATTCGATACCAATCACCAGGGCGACATAACGTAACAAGAAGTTGCGATCAAGTCGAACAAGCGTAGTGTGGAATCGATCGCTGTTATCGCCCACACAATATCAGCGGTGGCATCTATGTGTGGTCGCCGCGACCGCCCATTGTTCTCAGCGTTTTTGCTAAACCGTGCGCCTGGAGCGCCCGGTGAATATAAATTGAATGTGAGCGTTTGTTTAAAATTTCACACCGCGTCCGTATTGTCATGTGCGCATAGATATGGTAGAAATGTCCCGCAACGCGTTGTTTTTACAAGCCTCCTGATATTGAATGCTTGTGTGGCAGATCAACTCGTAAATTCACCTACAGTTGACCTCAAAAGAATACAACAACTGGCATGCGTTACGTCAAACTTACTCAAATTAGGTGTAAACATAATCTGTAGATAACTTGTACAGGACAAGAGTCGACTGTCACCATAATTTGGATATTTAGTGGACAATCGAGCAGGCAAGTTAATTTATGGCAAAAGTGATACAGAAATAAAATATAAAAAGGTGCTAAATGGTCTAATGACATGGCTTTACAGCTCCTATAAATTCGAGAGTTGAGATCGAAAGATTACCAACTGACATGAACTGAACATAAACCAATTTCTTTAAAGGCACAGTTATGCACTATCATCATCATATCAGTCAAAAGACATCCACTGCTGGACATAGGCCTATCCTATGTTGTTTAGTATTTTCGGTACTGGCATAATTTTCTTAATGAACTCTGTTTATCTGACTTGTTATTCTTTTAATCTGTCTATTGGAGTCATAATCACATTATTACGTTTTCCGGCAAGCTTAATACGTTTTCAACTTGTAAGTACGAACGAAATATTAATAATAAGCGGATCTTTGAGCCGCAGTGAGTTCAGGTGAGGGCTGGCTCGCGGGATAGCTGACTCTTTAATAAACATGAGGCGGCAGGCTGGGCCGCTAATAATAAATGAGCGAGCGAGCGGCCGGCACGTCTGCACACCCGGCGCGGGTACCAGGAGCGCATAACTACGCCTTATAACTAATGTTGCTCGCATTACGATTTGATGAAACCCTAGTAGATGTAGCTACACTGTTTTTAGAATATTATTTTGTTGTGCTGTGATTCTGGTACTTTTAACTAAGCTTAACAGTGCTAAGGGATGGTTTTTGGATATGAAAAATGTGCAATACTCAAGTATTTTTCTAAGGTGGCAAACTAGCATACAGCTTGCCTGATAGTAAGTAGTTAGATAGTTACCAGTTTATGTACATGGACGCTTGCAACATCAGAAGAAACATTCACGCGTTCCCAAACGTGATGTTTTATAAAGGTTAAAAAAAGACAATCGTAGTAACCGGCTGATTTTGGCACAAGATTATTTAAGATTTAAGATTACGGTAGTAGATTCACGCTGATTTCAGCATGAATGGGCCGGATCGTCTGGGGAAGTACTACCCTCTTATAGAAGATCGACTTAAGAGTAGTAGTATCCATACTACTGCGTTTTGTTCGGTGAGTGAGCGCCGGAGGCCCAATTTCCCACCTTTCCTCTTTCCTCACTTCTCTCATTCCCTTCAACCCCATTCCCAACGGCCATAGTGGAGGCCACCATACTGCTGGTATGGTGGCCTCCACTATGGCCGTTGGGAGTTTAAGACGATGGCTTTTGGTATAGTGGCCGCCACTTCTGGATTCCACTGACTGCTTACCATCAGGCAGGGTGGCGTTTGGTAGGTTTGGCAGGTATATAAAAAAAGAGCCACTAATTGCTGGGTATTATCATTTTCTCTTAAATATTTACTACCAAAGACACAATACTACCCTGTTACCTATATTGTAGCTGTCTGTAGAGTGAAGACAATTTTTGAGCCCTAGTAATGACATTAGGGCATAGTAAATAACAGCAACGGCATTAAACAACCAAGCCAAATTTCCTTGCTTTAGCGATAAAACACTTAATCGCGAAAGAATTTTTATTGGCTTACTACTTGAACAAATTCGCCTGTGTACTAGTAGACTGACCAAACGGTTTAGTACTTCACACTTATGTCGCGCAATTTAAAACCTAGAACTTTTTACTAGATCATGTTTCCTTTCAATTTAGATCGCAGGTCTTAGGCGAGGCGTCAAAAATAAAAGACAAAGCCGCCGTACCTATAGCCGCCACAGTTGAGGGGTTAAGGGCCAATATGCCAGTATTTTATTAGTATAGCTATTAGGATGATGTCTACCACTTCTGAACTCCACTGACTGTTTACCATCAGACATAATTAAGTCATTGTAAAAGACTAATAAACCCGCTCATAGTCATAACATAACATATTCATCACTAGAATATTTGTAAGTTTTGTAACCCTCTTACAAATAGTAATAATGCAGCTAATTAACTCCATGTTTTGTCTCTTTTCCTTACTACCGTTTTTGAACATAAAAGGGAATAAATACTGAAAGTTTTCTGTCACTATCCTGTTTATAGTAGACTCTAACAATGCGGTTTTATTGTAAATGCATATTTACCTGATAAGGCCTAGTTAATAGAGTTGTTAATTAACAACGCTACTGTTCAATACAGTAACATACAACTGATTTGCAAAAAAGATTTATGTTCCGGAACAATTTTAATGATTTCAGTATGTTTCTAATGAGAGATTCCAACTTTAAGACCTTCCTAGACGATAAATAACCAACAAACGCAACCGACCGAATAGTATTTGCCATAAGGGCTACGCTTAGCAGGCTATTTCTTCTAATTCTTCTGTGACGTATCTAATTTTAACATTAGAACGTTATGAAGTCCAATAAAAAAAACTGCCGCCATTTTACAAAATAGGTAAATAAAGAGCCAAATTCTGACGACTAACTGCCGCCATTTTACAAAATAGGTAAATAAAGAGCCAAATTCTGACGACTAACTGCCGCCATTTTACAAAATAGGTAAATAAAGAGCCAAATTCTGACGACTAACTGCCGTCATTTTACAAAATAGGTAAATAAAGAGCAAAATTCTGACGACTCGGGAATTGGTCCGGAAATGCAGTAGAGTCCGGCAGTTGCAGATTTCTTTGTCAAAATGAAGGTTTTAATAATACATTCAGTTCATCATGTATTGTAGCCTAGCTTAAGATTGTTTAAACATCTATGAAATAATTAATATCGTAAATTTTAAGATCGTAAAAATTTATGTGCGCTGGAAGAAGGGCCAGCCTAACTGATGTTAGATGTGGAACGTAAACCGGCACTACCAGATTGCTAGTATAGCATAGCATACAAGTTAAATGAGTCGCATGCCTCCGCTGTAATGACGTTCTCATCATTTATGTTCACCTGGTACCGTAGTGGTACGAATCACCTGTTCTATGATATAAGGTTGATGATCCCTTCTTCTATTATTTCAGCGATGATTAACAAATCAGCATTCATTGAATGAAATGTTTACATTTCTGCTTTCATTCATACATGTAAATATCAGTGTTTTGTTTCATATTTTATTATAAAATACGCGGATACTATTGTTTAGATTAAACTAAATGTCTTAATATTGAATGAATAGCGAAGTAGTACAACTTACATTTCGATCAACCTCCTAAAGACTTATGTTGCTCTGGTAAAATAGTAACCGAAATCACCTGTTTCTGATTACGTAGGTAGGTACATAATGAGTATAATGACCAACACAAGAACAACTGAACAACTGAACAACCGAACGCTACCAGCACGAAAATTAAATTTAAATCCTTTCCAGTTCTTATTGTCTATGCATGCAAGCTGAAATGAAAAATAGATATTTAACAAATAAAAATACATAGACTATACATAAAGGTAGGTAAACAAACTACAAATAGAGAAAAATGCATATATTTGATGAAAAGTGAAAACATTCTCACCTTAACTGGCGGCGTAGGTATATACAGGGGTGGATCATTTTGAGAGCCAGAGTATATCTCCTGACCATCGATCCCCACCTTGCACCCTTCCGCATCGTGCACGCTGTATCTGCCCACGATCCCGTCAGCCGGTTTCGCATCGTACCCGGGCGGCTTCCCCACATGGAAGCCCTTCGCTTTCACCCAAAAACGGAACTTTGAACTGTCCGAACTATTGCATTCCTCCCCTCGCAACGTGCGCAGGATTCGCGCATACTTTTTCAAAGTTATTGTTTTCGTTTTGGCCAAATCTCCGTAAGTCTGAATCACCCACGGCTGGTATGTCGAGAATAGATCTAATTTCGGATCCCCCGTATGTATCTTAGGTCTTTTGTTGTTGTTTTGCTCGTTTTTCTTATCCGCCTTCGAACAACCCGCAGTAGATTTGCGTTTCGATGGCTTTCGCGGCGTTTTTTCCGGAATGGCTTCTTGAGTCAACTTTTTACGAAGTCCCCGGTCACTAATCATTGCAGCAGCCATGATCGATAAGTTTTAATAGCACTGCACTTATAAGTTAGCTCCTCATAGTCTAGTTAACTGTTTAATTTGTCTCTGATATGATCACAAAGTCACTGTACGTCTCTAGTACTCTTTTGTTTTCCATTAGGGCAAACGCAACTCGTTCTAAGAAACAGTTGGAGAATAATTGTTTTCGCGGAAAGTTGTCGAACTGAAAAGTTGCCGACTACGACTCTCGTGCGTATAACTTCGAGAACACGAACTTTTGACTGCGAAGTTCGCATCGACCTATTAGTACTTTGTGTAGAGGAAAAGTTTTCCCGACGGGTGCCGATCGGGACTTCAGTGGTGGAAAGAAGTCGCTCGCCCTTTCAGTATTTTTTATTTTTACAGCAACGACTCTGGATGACGGTCCAAAGAGTGATGATTAACATACCTACCCTAATGTATTTACCTTCGTCAATAGGAATAAAATGTACCAAAATATTGGAAATTAAATTTAGATTTTATTGTTGGTAAACAGTCCGGCTAGCAACAGGTGTCAGCGATCGAAGTTGAAATGTAGAAAAAAAATGTGGCGAAACAAAAAAGTACCGGATGGTGCGGGACAGTAGCCGTCCCGTACGGAGTTCGCGCAGCGGGCGCAGGCCTGAGCGACACAGATCCCACCGTAGCGGCCGCTCGCGTACAGCGCGCGCGGAGTACTGAAGCACGGCGCGTCGGAGCGCGGTACGCGGCACGTGCGGGACGGGCCGACGACGCTAATTGCCCGCAAAACAATCGGGCCGATATCGTCGGCCGCGGGGCGCCCGCCTCGATACGATACACCGATAATGCTCGCACTTGTGCCCGTCCTTCGCGTAGATAACGCCGCAGCTATTGTTCCATAGATAACTTCACACGCGCGGCTAGCTGTGTGTACAGTGTACTCGCCTACCTACTTGAGTTGCTAGTATTGTTCGATGTTGCGTTCCGACGTCGTTCAAATACAAATAGCATCAAATACTTAATTATATCTGTACTAAATGCACAGGTTGTTATTGTTATTACTTATTATTGTCTCAGAGATTAGACGGCAAGTTAGGTAGGTACATTGTTTAGTACTTATACCTACGTAGGTATTAGGTATTGTATTTAGATAAGAATGCAACACTTACAACTTAAAACTTAGGTAACACAGTTAAGTACTGACTAGATATACCTATATGTACCCACTGCTTTAGTATTAGTTCTTTGATACCCACGTAATTTAAAAATTACTAGAAAATATTTGTGATTCTTTGTAAATCTCAAGTACCTACCTACAAGCTAATTGTAATTTTAAATCTTCAGCGTCAGACTAGCTTTCTTATGTACCTACAGACTGGTCGACACAGGCGTGTATAGTTTTTACGATCTGCCTTAACGCTTAACGACCACCGCGTTTAGACCTCCTTGGTGTAAGTAGTGTTAGTACAGGCAGATGCATAAAGCAGACGGGTCCCTTTCAATTGTTTGTACTTACCTATTTCAGTTTTTGGGTACATAGGTACAACGATGACAGTTAAGATTAAAGAATACCTTTATTTGTGATTTTACTATTTATATATATATATAATGGGTAGGTAGTTAGGTACTATATATATATTGTATGTGTATACTATTGATACCCCTGTAATTGTTTACTAAATTTTTAGAAACCATCCAGCTGTCACGTTTGGTTAAAAGTGACACATAGGTAATATAATTTTATAGTAGGTACTTAGTCCTAGTCTCCGATCTACATTAAGGAACCAGTTTCTAAACTTACTACATATACTATATTATTCATACTATATAATATTATAGTAAGTTTTCAATTATAGTAAATTTTATACTCTTTGACTCCATCTTTTACATTGCCTTGATGATGATGCCTCCAGTGTTTCTTTAGCAGAGGCATCAAATAATAATGCCCAATGTTAATATAATAATTTAATAATATTTATTAAAGTGGACACTTACTATTACATAGAACTTACCTTGATAATTTTACAAGACCTGAAAAAATATAAAATCTGGCAAAATACTTATTACATATCCTTCATTGTTTTGGGTAGTCGAGTAAAAAACGAAACGTTGCTGCTATTTTATAATTAGTAATTACCCAACCCAACAATTATACGGTATAATTGGCGGGTTATGTAATTATATAATAGGAAATGCGCGGGCAAAGCAGTATAATTTATACCGCGATGCCCGCGCGCACGGGAGACATACTATCTTTTCGACAGGGACATTGAGTGAATAATGATACTGTTGAATGACACGGCCCAGCACCGAACGTGAGTCGCAGTCGAGCCTAGTGTATAATCTATGCGTTGAGTGCCTGCCGACACCGACAGGCGCAAAGCAGCCAGTCCGCCTGTGCGCGCGCGCACACTCTTGATCAAAATGTAACATTTTATAACATTTTATCATTGTTATCCATTGCAATCTACACCTTATTTCCACAAAGGTAAAGTTTATATTAAATTTATTTAATAAAAAAATTACAGCATTTTAAACATAGCCAGAAGTAGTGCTGCGCGCGCATCGAGCAACGAATCCAGTGCGCACGAGCCCGCACTCTTGCGCGAAATGTGCGCATGTTACTAGGCGCACATAAAGTTAGAAGAGTCGTAAATATGGTCAGTCAGACCACCGCCGCGCGATGGTGATGCTGGCGCGCGCGCATGCTTGTTGACTGCCCCTTTTAAACAGTTACCTTGTAATAAAGACTCAATGGCAGTTGCGTAGGGTGTCTTTTCTATTACTACGCGAACTATGTAGTAAGTAGATGGCTGCCAAAAGTTTGACTTTGTTCTTTGTGCTGCTGTGGTTTGTCTCAACATTCAGCCTGATGTTAAATAAAAATTCTTCGCTTTTATGAAGCCCTGTGAACTTGATGAACACGTTAGCCATGATTTCAATTCATTATTTTTTTTGTTACTTTACTGATTTACTAGATCGATCGTTATGGATCATTCTATCCGAATATTAAAACTACTTAAGTTTTCTACAGAATAATTATTTTTTATAAAAATGTGAATAAAAGCAGCTTGTTAGCCTTTAAATAATCAGCTCTTTTTACATGTTTTCTCTTAATTATGTAGGTATTTTTTATTAGATTAAATAAAAAAAAGGATAAAGGAAATAAAATAGTCGCGAAATTTAAATAAACCCATATATTTGACCTAACTAGAGGAATCGATGTTGCTTCATTGAACGAATTTCTACTAGGGAAACATGGTGGTAATAGAGGTTTGTAGAATTTATTTCATTTTGTAAAACAGGTGTACTTGAGCTTGTTTTGGTTCATACGTAAAATAATAGATGGCACTACTCGTAAGTTGTACCGTGTTCATTCTTCATTATTTTTAAAATTTCAAAAACAAATAAGTAAACAACAATTAGTTACTCTTGCGACACTTAGTAGTTTTCTTTGTATTTTACAAAGAAATTATATATTTCATGGAACTATTTCCTAAGTCCAATCTCTTAACTGTTACTTGTACTCAACACTCAACTGTTCCTCTAAAATTCATATAAAAATACTTTTAATAATGTTTTAATACGTAATAAAATTATCTGTGACTATGACACCAAAGCAAGAAGACTATTTTTTTATTACAAAAATATTAAAACAAAGCGGGATAGTCCATGTTTGTAATATTTTCTAGGTTTAACAAATCCAATGTTATAAAAATAAACTACCTATTAATTCTTTCGTCTTTTTGTTATCATCAGTAGTAATTACTAGTAATGCATATTCATTCATTCATTGACTATTCTTTGCTTACTTGATTTTCATTTTGTTGAGTAGCCTTTACACCAAGGAACCATAAGCTAGCAAGAAAACAAGGCCGCATTGAAGCCGGTGTAGCCGGTACTACCTGCTTCTATACATTTATGCGCTCCTAGTACCTGTATTTCTAAAGAAACTCGAAAACCGCGTAACTGCATCGGAAGTCCAAAAAGCTTTCGCAAAATAACTGCTGAGCTGATGATTGATTGATGAGAAGATTTGAAACATTTTTTGAGCATTTTTTATATCTGTCTCTTTTTTTAACAAGAAAATCATTGTGAGAGCAACATTATACATTAATCGATGGCGCAGTTTCAATGTAACTCTTTTGATCGATTCATAAATTTCATATGATATGTATCATTCATTTTACAGTTCTTTCGTATTAGTCGTCTATCATGAACATGATCATAATTTCAATAATTTCATACATCATATTGATTAACTATTCGCCTTAAATTAAAATTTAATTGATTAATTATTTTTTTTAAAGATATCACGTCAAACATCCTAACGCTAATAAATACTCAGACTTGAAGCAAAATATAGTTTAGATCACAAAAATATATTACAGACACAGTGAATAGTGTATAATCTAGTATGATGAGCAAAAATAATCGAACGCCGGCGCGCCGCCCGCGCGCCCCTGTGCCATAGGAGCAGTCTATTTTTATAATAATTACCTATGTATATTTATGCCTAAAATTGCTAACCCGCCTTGAGCAAGTGTCGTGATCAATGCGCATGTTTTCTCACCGAGGTCCAAGGTAACTGAGAAGAGACCTTACCTCTTGTAGATACTTTCTATTCTAGGTATATTTTATATTATAAATACATCAATAAATAAAAGTAAGTCGCCGGAAAGCGACCTATGGCCTGCGTATGAAACTTTTTTTTTTATATTCTACCACATTCACACAGCACCATTTAGCCCCAAATTAAGCAATTATATTTGCTTGCGTTAAGGGTACTAAACAACTGATATACTACTTACATATTTTTTTTTTTTGTAAATTCATATTATAGATAAATTACACCCAGACACAGAACAAACAATTATGCTCATCACACAAAGGTTTGTCCTGGGTGGGAATCGAACCCACGACCTCCGGCTTAGCAGTCAGGGTCACTAGACCAACAGGCCAGTCAATAATTAATTAAGTTTTAAATATTTAATCAAATCGCATTTTATTACTTATTAGGTCTATCATCAAATGGATTTGGATGCTGTTTTTATTGTTATATTGTGTTTCTCATGGAAAAGGTTTTGGTACATAATGTATAAATTTATTATCTTTCGGAGCCGAGCAGTAATGGTAATAGTGAACCAAGCCGGGAACCCGCACCTTTTAATACCGATGATGCGAAGCGAAAATTGGTTTGATGTAGTTACCTATTTGATGCCTATTCGATTTTAGTGTTGGCATTTATAAATTTTGTTAGTTTGCATTGTACATGTTCTCTACGTTAGCAACTATCATCAATGGTAAGTACTAGGATACCATAACACAGAACAGTTTGTCACAAAGTAGATAAACGGTTTATCTACTCATACGTTCTCTTTCATCCGCTAAATGCGCCTGCCACAAGACATCAGGTACATTTGCGGATTTTGCCATAGATAATCGTACTTATTTCAACTAGGCTACCATTTGTTCCTAATCCTAAGAGACCTGTAAGTGCTAGATATATATCTACTATATAATATGTGAGTGTTTCAGCAACATGGTATAATAGCAACAACGTTGGTACTATCGAGTCGTTCGCTAATGCGGGCCTTTCGTCGCGCCCGGCGCTACTGGCGGCGCATGGCGCCCGCCACCACACTTCACGACCGCGCGCCGCTCAACAGCCGACAACTAGTGATGTGCTACAATAACAGCAGATTCATTACATGTCGATAAAAAATTCAATTTAGTTATATGTACTAACATAGAATTCAGTTGTAATATCGTTGATTGATTTTAAAACACAACGTATTGTGTACTTATTGGTTTTAAAACAAAACCCTGAATCTTTAAATCATAAAAGTTTATAATCTTTATAGATTGATTGATTCTTTATAAATATTTTACAGATTGAGGTAAATTAACAAGCTGACCAATTAAAGCAGCTTATTATTTACTAAAAACATGTTGACTTTGTCTAATGCTAGCCAAATTTTTAAATAAGTATTTATTGCTGTTTATGTTAAGTGAATTATAGTGATAATTATACGGTTAGCCCTAATGTTAATGAAAGTATAAAGCTAAAAGCACTTGCATGTGTTATTAAGCAGTCGCTGGCTGTGCATCAGCAGAAGAGGAACACAACTTGTACCATAAATGAATATAAATTATTTTACTTCCAATATATGTATAGAACTACATTTAAAATTAATAACAAAGACGATAAATAATGTTTTGACACTTTTACTTTTTAAATTAATCCACTCTGCCATGTAATGCCACTCTGAATGATACCTAAGCAGTCAGTTAAGTTCAGAAATGTGTATATTATAACCAATGTTATGAAAAAATATCATGCATGAGTGAAGATAATGATAATTTTTTGTATCGACAACAGAATAAAAAATTAAAAATACTACCTCCTCACTATCGACACCTACTTAACTGGCCGAGCCGGTGCCGCGCGGTTTGATCGCTCTCCCCCTACACCACCCTCTCAGCCCGAAGCTTATCTGACGCGGAAGCGACCAGCTAGATATATTTCATCTCGCCACTCGACAGTTTTTCTGCTCTCAACGCGAGTTCACTACTCCCATTGCTGGCGATGCTACTTCATCATAATTTTGTTAAAAGTAAAGGAATTAGGTATTTCTACTGCTATCTGTTTAGTTCGGTGTTTACAATGGCATAATCCTAGCTTACGAGAGGAGTTACAGAGACGGGCGTGTGTGGGTATGATTGCCCTGTATTCCAAGAATAAGAACCACCTCGACAACTCTATACCAGGTTGAAATTGTAACTTAATATTTTGAACAATAAAATATATACCTATTACTAGCGATCCGTTCCACCTTCGCATGAGAGTACTAGAGCTTTATCGCTCTTAATCGTGGCTATGGCGTTATGGGAAAAAATGATATAGCTCCGTATTGTTGGACTTCTTTTATGTGCGTTTATGAAAATCATCTCGAATCATATAAGTTTCAAAACCATCACGTTTACGTTTCATACACTTTCTGTTCTCCTGATAACATGTAACACTACCACCTAAAACATAAATACGCTTATTATTTATTACTACTACTACCACCGTACACAGGGCGATAAAAATGATTTCTCGGGTTCCTTTGACCCAGATCTCCGCCCTGTGGCTTACTTACAGCCTTTAATTAAAAATGTACCCACCTACAGACACTTTAGAAGTACAATACTTACTTAATTAGAATTTGACCTCGTCGCATAGATTGGCTACAAACATAAACAAGCAAAATATATGAGAATATTGAATATTATAAAATAAAAACCCGACTGCCCAAAACAAACTGATTCTTTTTCGTGCCGACACTACACTGCAATTATACCCTATATATTACTCTCTTAATAACATCTCATATTTTTAAATCCAATAAGGCATGCCAAAGAAACAGACATACTTAGTTGCTCAAAAAACATTACACTCCTTGACACTTCGGCAATAACAGGCATAACAGCTGTATGAAACAAATTACTAATTATTCTGTTTCTTGTCAGAAATATAGAAAATGTCAGATTGCCTTACATCACACCATAAAATTTTTTACATTTCCAATCCAACTGTTTCAAAGTTTAATTTTTAGATAATTTTAATTCGCGGCGTTCTATGGTCTCTGCTTACCCCATTAATGGGAGACAGGCGTGAAGATAAGTATAAATCCACGTTTCTTTTGTTTCGCAAAAGTGCGGTCTAGTAGGTGATGGTGATGTCAAATTATAATTATAGTCATTGCAGTGCTATTTTTCTATACTTTAAGTACTAACAGAAAACCTACACCCAGATAAACTAGCCGCAGTAAATACAAACATTTTGCTGTTTTTTTGTTGATTTCCTACCTAGTAATACTGTTTTAATACAAAATTATAACAGCTGTGGATTATTTATTAATTAAATAAAGGCACATATGTTTAATATCAATTGGCTAAAATTTTTGTCATCCAAACTTGTTTTGACCCCGGCCATTCTCCGGCATTGCTACGTAAAAAATGATTAAAATGCAAGAAAGCGAGTGTTGGCGTGTCGTTGGTACCAGGGCCGCAGCGCGCGCTGAGAGTAAATTAGGCGGCGGACACTCGACTCGACGCGAGCCTGACGCGACGCGCGCACTCAGCGATATTGTTATCGGCCCGCCCCGGTTCATGGCAAGGATGGCACTACGCAAGATATTTTAATTTTCATGTAAAGATAAAATGTTTAAATGTAAGATGAAATTTCTAAATTTTATCTTCTTATTTTATCTACAAAATACATACCAAAACTTCGATCATACTTCTACAGCCAAGTAATGAAGTAAAGCTAGATATCAACATAATTCTTTATTTTAAAACATCACTATTTACAAACAATGATTTTATGGATGATGAAACCTCTTATCTGATCTTGGCTTTGTCCTATATTATGCTATGAAGTATCATTGAAGTAACATTGAATCATTGAAGAATTATAATGTTACGTTGGTTCACTTTGGTCAAGACCGGTAATGAGAATATGAAAAAAATTTAGAGTTTTTGCAAATAAACTCCCAGATGTCATAAACAACGTATAATATTTGTTTACATAATATTTTGTTGACGTTATATATATCGTGTATCTAATCTTTACCTTATCGCCTGCCTAAGTACCTAGACTACACTTGCAATAAACTTTACTAACTAGACTATTTGCTTATAGTTATTGCTAAAGTTAAACTCATTTGTTTATTTAGCTGATAATGATTACATGGTTTTCATTGTGAGTGCAAATATCACTGTGACATAACTTAAGTTGAAATAAATAAATAAATAATTATGTAAGTTTTTTATTGCCGGCAGTGGCAGACGAGCAAACAGCCCACGTGATGGCAAGTGGCAACCACCGCCCATGGACGAGTTAGAGTCCCTAGCATCGCTCCCACAATGTCTGGGACTCCGCGACGCCGCTGCATACCGTGAAGGGATAGGTGAAAGGATCGAGGGAGACGAGGAAAAACAAAAGGGGAGAAATTGTTTACAACCGAAGGAAATAATAGTGCCATGTGAATATGTGGCAGAAACTTGACGAAATAATAAGCGAGTGAAGCCTTGGGCAGAACTTAGTCAATGAATAAAAATAAACCTGCAATTTTTTGGATCAGCCCTGTGTATCGCTGGGGCGGAGCGCGGCGCGTCGGCTGCCAGCCCGGGAACAAAGCAGCCGCGCCGAGCGCCACTCACCGCGCACAGCCGTGATATTGCGACCTGATCATCTTGATACTGATCAAATTTGTTTTTATTTTTTATTTTGTTGTGTTAAAATGGTTATAGTATTTATAAGGCCAAAAAAGTAATAAGAATAGGTCACATTTTAATCATTCCAAGTCCGAAGGTTTAGTATTTGCCAACATCTACCTACGTTGTAGGTACACGAGATTGATTAACGTGAAAAAATAAGCTAATAAATACAATATTTTCTCCATTCCAAGTCCGAGTTCTCAGGTTTATATATTGAAAACGATTATCATAGATTATATGTAGTGTAGCAACCGAGATTGATAGAAGACATTGAGAAGACTAGGTATATTTTAAAAATAACACTTTAACCCGTTTAGGGATTGGTTGCCGTAACTGGACCTAACCAATATTATTCGGCTGTGAACCTCACTTACTACCAAACTTTTATCTTATCAATTGTATTGCTTGGATAATTCCTTATCTAAAAATGATAGCAAAATGTAATGTTATTATCAATATTCTCACCACTCTCACGATATTATTATAGCTATCTAGTTATCAAAGTGATTATCAGTGATAGTGATAACTTTCAAATGGTTTTAACCATAACAACACCGACTTGATTGTATAATTTTTTATTCATATATTTTTATTGATGGACAAGAGCGCTTCGCGGCTGGGACTTGGGAAAAGTTATGTTTGTCTCACATTATACGTCTTTTAATTTAAATAATTATGTCCATACTTGGAAACAAATTTTGTACGTATTATTTTCATAAATACAGCTGTTACATTCAATATTCTCTAGTTACATGGACTCGGTTAAAATGAGTACAAAAATATATCTCAAAACAAATCCAAGTATCAAAACGCTTTAATCTTGTTACCAGCACATTACCCAATGATTCACCGGAGGCGCGGCACGGCTCGGTCGCACGCCGCATCGACATCATACGTACCGTATACAATCATACCTATATACACACATCACTATATACGTGCTATACATATATATACCTATGTGTCTGTTGTCGCGTACTTTTATAATGAACAGCCACATAACGCTCAGAGAATGCTTCGAATATTAACTGATGTATTTGCTGGGTGCTGCTGTTGATGTACAATAAAACTAAATATCTGCATGGGCAAATGGGAAGTACAAGTATTTAGTATAAGTATAGTGTTATATTAATGTTCTTTTTGGTCTAATACACTACAAGTGGTTAACAACCAAGGTGCACAAACTGTTAATTAACTAATAGCCGAAGGTAATTCAGAGGATAGTCTATCTGAAATCTGAACGTCTGGAAGAGGTACGCTTTTAACGATAAGGCCACCCATTGTCACTATTTTTTGTAAGATAATTTAAATATCTAATGTAAGTTAAACGTGGTGTACTACAAAGCATATTTCTATCTATCTATCTATGTATGTTGAGCTTTGAACAGAATTTAGCTGAAAGACTTAGTGGTGTAGTAGGAGTGAGTCCTATAATTAAAATAAAATCGTATGGTATCCAAATAATTTTAGAACAGTCGAGAATCATTGGCATTCTTTTCACAATTCCAATACAACAAGGTACCTTACATATTATCTAGGTTTTAGTCGTTGCAAAAATGTACGGTGACTACTGAAACATATTATTTCCTCTGGGACACAACAGATCGCAATAATGTATAGATACATAGCAATGTACTTAAACGTGCAGCTAATTAGCGGCTGTTGAAAGTAACCGCACAAGTCAGAATAGATCATGCATTTAGCATTATTAGTGTTCGATACTGACACGTCTGTTTATTCGTATTAATTATTGATTATTTGAAGAAATGATCTGAATCTGGAGAGTTGCGAATCTGGTAAACTTCTCCTGTGCCCTCAAATCGCTTATAATATAATTAAAGTCGATAAATTTTCAATTTATTTAAACCGTTTTTAGTATAATAGAGATTAAGATTATCTATCGAACAATCATCGAAGCTATGGTGCAGATGAAACAACCGGAGATTGTCCAACATTATGGGAATTCCACATTTTGGGAATTCAAATTTTCAACTCCACGTGGTCAAAGATCCAGAGGCAGACCCAAGACTACGTGGAAGAATGTTGTGCCGAGGGACATGAGAGAGTGCGAGCTTTCCGATGACGTCGTCCCAGATAGAGCGAAGTGCAGGAGAAAAAGTAGGAAGGCTGACCCTACCACCATGTGGGATGATTAGCTGGGAAGAGAGAGAGGGAATTCAACTTTTCTAAAAGAGAACAATATGCAAAAACTATATTTATGAAACGGGTCTACTCGTGTTAGAAAATTATTATAAGGTGTCATACCTCTTTACCCATTATGTGTACAAATCGTGTGAGTTTAAAATATTTAATATGCAAAAAGTGATAAATGGTGTAGCAATATTAACAGTGTGACAAACAGGAAAAAAAAATCTGTTATTCACACTGGTATTACAACCTGGTGTGACTACGAGTCCGCAATTAAAAAATAGTGATCACGTTCAAATGCTGATAAAAGCAATACTTACACTAGGGAACAAGTCCAGGCACTAGGGCGCAGGTGTTGACCGGGCATGGTTGCTTCGGTCATTACCTGCACAAAGTTGCGAGGAGGGAGAGGTGTTCTGCCTGCCACCACTGTGACTGCGACGACGACTCGGCGCAGCACACACTGGAGTCTTGTCCGGCGTGGGCGTCTCAGCATCGGGACCTCGTCGCAGTCATCGGCGTCGATCTGTCGCTGCCGGCCGTGCTTCGCTCCATGGCCGGTAGCGATAGATGTTGGAGTGCGATCGCATCCTTCTGTGAGGACGTCATCTCGCAGAAGGAGGTGGCGGAGCGGCTCAGGGAGGAAAGTCTTCTCGCTGATCCGATCCGCCGCCGGCGAACGGGGCGCCGTCGGCGCGCATACGCGCACGCGATGCCGCCTTAGTGGGGTTGCCGGTGGGGGAGCGGGGCCTATCACCCCTATCCGCAACCTTCCATGTAGGGACAGCGTTCCTGGTGCACCCGGACGCTGTCACAGGTGTTGGTGCCCGCACGGTGTGGGCTGGCGCTGGGTAGGCCGCTGATGTAGTATCAAGTTCCGGCGGCCTATCCGTTAAGGCGAAAGCAGGTGCACAGGGGGGTTTTAGTCGGTATTTCGGCCACCTACCATCTTAGGCCAGCGAGTCCGACATAGCCGCCTCGTTTCCCCGGACGAGGAGGTATGCGTAAATGCATTTCCCCTCTTAAAAAAAAAAAAAAAAGGGAACAAGTCCTGTTTCGCATTGTTATATACCCAATATGTACATAGAAATGCCAACCGCGACTTGCTCATTATCGCAAGTCAGCATATTGTAGTCTTTATTATACAGTGAAGACCAAGAGAACCTCAGTCTGCGCTGAACTCTTGAACCGTGTCGTAACGCTTGCGGTCTGACCCTAGTTTCTGTAATTATCGTAATAAACGGCCTTCAAATCTAAAAAGTGTTTTTTAAAAAGTCTTTTGAAAGGGTCCCTATAACATTTGGTGGCAGCGGTGGGATACGAAAATCCCCAGTGCTAATACGCGGTGTGAAAGTGTTTCCTATATAATAACCGAAACCTCGCTGTATCCAGAATTCTCGTGTTTTATTAAAGCTTTCGCCGCGCAGTGCAGACTCATTTACCTGAAAGAATAGAAACAAAATCGTTATACTTACCTGTGAAGTGCTAAAAGTGTACTTACCGTTCATCATCCAACTGCAAGCATCCATACGTATCGACTAGTGTATCTCGCCAATCATCGTATCCGAATTCCTAAATCCAGTCCGGGTGCCTAAAATCAGGCAGCCTTGGGCTACTCGCAGCCGTCGCGCCGCCCGTTTCCTGTGTCGCAGACGTGCTTATCGCATTGGAATGTATTCTCCGCTCGGACTCGCCGTTATCGTCTTCGCCTACGCAACTTTGTGAGTCTTTGGTCATTGTTTAAGAACAACAGGCATTATATTAAATATTTGCATTGTTCATTATACTATTCGATTCCCTTTTTAAAAAACTACTAAACCACATCATATTTAATCTAACGCCTGTAATATTTTATGAATTGAATGTCAACTTAACTATAACTTATCCTACTGTTTATTTAGATTCTTTGTACTGTGTGTGTAATAATACTTTACTCTTGAATATTTTGTACTGATCGTGGTAACATTTAAACAATCATGTCTAAATCCGAAACCAAAATAAATGTCGATATACCTATAACAAGCGATAAAAATCCATCGCCTAATGTTGCCCAATCAGATCCTAAGCCAAATAAAGCCAAACAAGGGGTGTCAGAAACCCCGGTGTTCGAAATCAATACCCTTCTAAAATTTGTAAAACCATATAATGGCGATAGGGAAACCCTAAACGCCTTTATAGTTAACTGTAATAATGCTTATGAGATGGCAACCGAATTTCAAAAACCTATGATATTTAAATATATTTTATGCCAGTTACAAGGAAAAGCTGAAACCGCCTGCTCTATTAAAGATTTTAATAACTGGGAACAATTAAAAGAATTCCTTAAAACGCAATTCAGTGAGAGGAAACATTACTCACATTTACTTACCGAATTACAAGAGAGCAAACAAGGTTCCACTGAGAGCGTCGCCCAATACGCCTTACGCGTGGAGACGTCTCTATCGCAACTTTTAGTAGAAATCTCGATATCCAATACCAAACAGAAAGAATTAGCCGGTCGCATTGCAGCCATAGAAGACTTGGCCATGCACCATTTCCTTATGGGGTTAACCCCAAGAATTTCTAATATAGTTAGATGTAAATCGCTTAAGAACCTTAACGATGCTATCAACACAGCCGTATCAGAAGAACGTATCCAACAAAGTTTATATAAGCGCAATCCAAACCCTGAATATAAGGGTAAATCAGCTAATAACATACAAAGGTATTCTCAAAAATCTCCTCAGACTGTCCGACCACAAGTAAACGCCGACAGTACTATTTGCAGATACTGCAAGGCATACGGACACGACATCCGCGATTGTAAGAAACGCGAATATAATAATAATCGTTTCCAAAAATCTAATAATAACTCTTCAAAATCCGGTAATACTAGTTCCAACCATGCCCAACCACGCGTCAACTTCGCTTTCGAAAGCCCATCCGCATCTGAAGGACGCGATGAAGTAGACGCTAATCAACTAAACGACGATCACGATTTAAACAACCAAACGTCTTGTCAGGGTGTCGCACGAGACGTCTGTTAAAAGCCGACACCAAAACCACTGTTTCCGCTGTATCCGTTTCTGAGAGGATTACACGACAGGGTAACCAGCCCCAAAAGGGAACTTCCTTCAGAACCACTGTTTCCGCTGTATCCATTCCTAAAGGAATTACACAACAGGGTAACCAGCCCCAAAAAGGAAATTCCTCTAGAACCACTGTTTCCGCTGCATCCATTCATCAAGGAATTACACAACAGGGTAACCAGCCCCAAAAAGGAAATTCCTCTAGAACCACTGTTTCCGCTGCATCCATTCCTCAAGGAATTACACAACAGGGTAACCAGCCCCAAAAAGGAAATTCCTCCAGAACCACTGTTTCCGCTGTATCCAATCCTAAAGGAATTACACAACATGGTAACCAGCCCCAAAAAGGAAATTCCATCAGAACCACTGTTTCCACTGTATCCATTTCTAAAGGAATTACACAACAGGGTAACCAGCCCCAAAAAGAAAATTCCTTCAGAACCACTGTTTCCGCTGTATCCAATCCTAAAGGAATTAAACAACAGAGTAACCAGCCTCAAAAGAAAAATTCTTTCAGAGCCACTGTTTCCGCTGTATCCAATCCCAAAGGAATTACACAACAGGGTAACCAGTCCCAAAACGGAAATTCCTTTAGTACCTTTGTTTCCACCACTGTTCCCACTGTGTCGAAAATACAAACTCCTAAACCCAATCTTGATAACTTAGAAGTTTACGAAATCTCTATCGAACTAACCAGGTCACTCCCGCATATTGCCCTGAAAACCTCTGTATCTAATATTCCTCTAACCTTCCTCATTGATTCCGGTTCTGCTATATCGCTGCTCAAACAATCCTCTATTCAGATCCCTCCAAATATAACCAAGAAACCTGTAAACCTTAAAGGAATCGATGCTAGTGATCAACTAACACCAACCATAGGTCATTTCGAATTAAAATTAATACTACACAAACGTGAAGCAATAGCTCATAAATTTCATGTAGTTCAAAATATTAGCTTACCGTATGATGGTATCATAGGCTCCGACCTTCTTATGGCCTTTGGTTGCAATATCAATTATAATTCAGACACACTGAAGATAGGTACCTTGACGTTAGAACTTAGCTTCATGGATCCCTTCTATGTCATTCCACCTCGAACCGAAACGGTCATCGAATCGACAGTACAGAATCCCGAAATAAAAGAAGGTATAATAGTCGATCAACATATTTCTGATCAAGTTTTCGTTGCTAACTGCATCACTGCAGTCAAAGATAATAAACGTATCAATATTACTGTCGTGAACACATCAGAAAGCCCTATTACTATAAATTCTAATCTCCGGTTAAAAATTGAACCAATAGATATCAAGACGTGTATCTCTGAATCTATAATCTCACGTAACTCTTCAGACCGTACTAGAGAAGTACTAAATCAACTCAGGACTTCCCATTTAAACGATGAAGAGAAATCTGCCCTCTTTGAAATCTGTTCTAAGTATTCAGATATCTTCTACCTCCCGGGCGACAATCTTTCCTTTACCAATGCAATACAACATGAAATTCGTACAACAAGCTCTGTTCCTATACATACTAAGTCCTATCGATTCCCAGAATGCCACAAAAAGGAAGTGGATTCGCAAATCAATAAGATGATTGATCAGGGAATCATTGAACCCTCTGTCTCTCCCTGGTCAGCACCCATTTGGGTAGTACCTAAGAAAATCGACGCCTCAGGGCAACGCAAATGGCGCATCGTAATAGACTATCGTAAATTAAACGATATTACAATCGGCGAAGTCTATCCTATCCCACAGATATCAGAAATTCTAGACCAATTAGGAAAAAGTAAATATTTCTCAACCCTCGATTTGACTTCAGGGTTCCACCAAGTAAGGGTAGCTCCTCAAGACGCAGAGAAAACTGCATTTTCCGTGCCTCAAGGCCATTTCCAATTTACACGTATGCCATTCGGCCTAAAAAATGCGCCTTCCACATTTCAAAAATTAATGAATACTTGCCTGTCTGGACTGCAAGGTATACGCTGTTTTGTTTATTTAGACGATATTGTCTGTTATTCCGTGGACATTCCCGGGCATGTTAATAGCCTCACTTCTATTTTCCAGAGACTTAGGTCTTTTAACCTCAAATTACAACCCGATAAATGCGAGTTTTTCCGCAAAGAAGTCGGCTATCTTGGGCACATCATAAGTGAAGAAGGGGTCAAACCAAACCCAGAAAAACTTAAAGCGGTGTCAGATTTTCCTATTCCTAAATCCGCCAAAGATATAAAATCTTTCTTAGGACTTGTCTCATACTATAGACGATTTATCCCTAACTTCTCCAAATTAGCCAAACCTCTAACGAGTCTCCTAAAGAAAGATACACAATTCCTCTGGCAAAACGAACAGCAATTTGCATTTGATTCTCTTAAAGAAAAACTAATCACAGCTCCTGTTCTAATTTACCCTGACTTCTCACAACCATTCGTCTTAACCTGCGACGCTTCTAACTATGCCATCTCTGCAATCCTTTCCCAAGGCGTTATAGGACAAGATCGTCCTATTGCATTCGCTTCCCGTACTCTGAACAAGGCAGAGTGCAATTACAGCGTTACCGAAAAAGAATGCCTTGCCATTATTTTCGGTACCAAAGCTTTCCGACCGTACTTATACGGCTATCGTTTCAAAATCGTAACTGATCATAAGCCATTGCAATGGCTTTTTAATTGCAAAGACCCTGGTTCCAGACTCGTCCGATGGCGATTAAAACTCGAGGAATTTGACTATGAAATTCAATATAAAAAGGGCAAAACAAATGTCAACGCCGATGCCTTATCGCGTTTTCCTGTCAACCCTATCCTAAGAACAAATGTACCCAATAATCCGGGTACTGTCCCTTATCAAAACCCTAGTCCATACAATGTTGATAGAGACCTGATGGACCTTTTTAACTCATCATCATCTTTCGACCTTAACGAGATCGAACCATTCAATCCTGACGACGACGACTCTGAAACCGAATCACAACCAATTCCTTCGAACTTACCTTTCGAGATAACTGAAATACCATTAGATGATGGCTCTGCTCCTCCTGTAAATGAAAATGATTACTTACCTCTTGATCCTCCAACTGATCCACTAGCCAACCTTAGTCCCAATCCTGGATCGCCGTCTAGTGACTACACCATATTCCTGAAATCAATTGCAAATAAAAATACAACTTACGATACCATAATTATAGAGCATAACGAAAGCTTACTTAAGTCTACTTCTAAAATAATCATCGTACCTACATCAATTGATCTTGATGAATCTAACCCTTATGTCCAAGAAATCGTTAGTAACATTGAGAACGCCACTGACATACTCAATAAAGAAAGAGAATTACATACCTCCCAACGAATCATGTCAGGTAACAAAGTCTATTATCTCCTGTTCACAAAAGTAAACCACTTCGATGAAGCAACTTATCCCGAAATTTTCAAGACATTAACAAGTGTTAAAAATGAAATCCTAGTCATCGAAAACAGTAACGAAGTTGCAATTTCCGACTTTAAAAACCCATTTGAAAAACATTCCTTTATTAAAATATATAACATGCTTACCTTTCTATTTCATGGAACATCTATAAATATTAATGTATATCATAATAAAATAATATACCCTTCTCCCACTGAAATCAAAAATATCCTGCATGACAATCATGATATCCCAATTGCAGGACATCTAGGATCTACTCGTATGTATAATAGGATCAAGGAATCTTATTATTGGAAAGGGATGCGCAGTGACATAGAATGCTATGTAAAACAGTGTAAAGCCTGTCAAGAAAACAAAGCCTTAAGAAAGGTCAATCGTAGTCCTATGCAAATAACAAGTACGTCTACTGCTCCCTGTCAACGCATTGCCATGGATATCGTAGGACCTCTTCCAGAAGCCGGCAATGCCAAACTAAAATATATCCTTACCATACAAGATGACCTTACCAAATTTTCCACTGGTTATCCTCTCAGAACTATTACAGCAGAAGAAACAAGTGAATGCTTAATACACTTCATATCCATCTTTGGCATTCCTAAAACTATACTTACGGATCAAGGTACAAACTTTACCGCCGAATTATTTAAGAAAACATGTGAATTCCTTAAAATCAAACAGTTGTGGTCCTCTCCTTATCATCCCCAAACTCAAGGTGCTCTTGAAAGAAGCCACTCGACCTTGAAGGAATATCTTAAATCATACGTCAATGAAGACCAGACTAACTGGCCTCGATATGTTTATACCGCTATGTTGGCATATAACTGTTCAATTCACTGCACCACACATTATTCTCCTTACGAACTTATGTTTGGTCACAAACCATATATACCAAATTCAGTATTCAATGAAAATACTAGTGTTACATATCCCGAATATGTCAAAATGCTCCAGAACCGTCTGAAACACACTCGAGAGAAGGCTCTGGAATACATTCAACAATCCAAATTCAATTCAAAGAACTATTATGACACTCGTAGTCGAGTAGTACAGTACAAAACTGGTGACTATGTCTATCTTAAAAATCACCTCAGATCACGTAAAGCTCTATCACCAATTTGGAAAGGACCTTACAAGGTGGTGAAAGTGCATGGTAACAATACGCTATCTTTACTTATTAATAGACGTCACGTTCGACACCACTTTGACGAGGTCAAACTAGCCGAACAGCATAACGAAGCTTAAAATATAGATATAAAATATTAAGTACTTATGTACAAATCATAATCTACATAATATATGTAGGTATACCTTAGGCATAAGAACTAGAGATAGGACAACGTTAGATTAGTATTATTAATAGTATAGATAAATACAACAGGAGACATAAATAGGTAATATTAACAGAACTTCGTAATTACTTACAGCGCTATTACAAGAAGTCAAGCAACCTATGTAAAACCCATCCCAATGAGCTCAGGCCTTTACTTTGACCACTTGGGAGAACTAAAAATTTACCGTAGCCAGCTGGACGTGCTGATGCCATTGGATATCTCGAACTTTGGTACCCATATTCAAAACATTGAATCTACAATAACTAAGTCCAAGGACTTGTTTGAAAAATCACTCATATTAGACAGATCAGCACCAGAACACATGTTAGAACCCCTAATTGCTCGACACCGTGACGTTAAAAAGGAATACGCATCCATTTCTTACCTAATAGAGAATAGATCCAAACGCAGTGCTTGGATAGGTGGTATGGGCACTGTGTTAAAGACAATTTTTGGAACTCTAGACGAAGATGACGGATTGAGGTATGATGAAGCCTTAGAATCAGTACAGAATAACCAAGTGAAGTTAGCTTCGTTGATGAAAGAAAACATTCTTGTGTTAACCTCTACTATTGTATCATATAATAACACGCTAAACAAAATTAAATCCAATGAAAACTTGTTATCAAAGGCCATCGACAACCTTTCGGTAGAATTACAGAATATCTCGTCCTCGATGAACGAACTACACTTACAAACATTTACTAATATAATTTTAGACAGATTATCAACCTCAATATTTACTTTATCATGCCAATTAGAAGACATCACAAACGCTATCTTGTTTAGCAGTCAAAATATTCTGCATCCTGCTGTTATAACACCATTTGAACTCTACCGAGAACTTGTCGACAACCATAGACACTTACCTAATGATATCGAATTACCTATACCATTGGAACTGAATCATATGCACAATTTACTTAATGTTTCCAAATTAGTTTGTTATTTTTCCAATGGAAAAATAATATTTGTGTTACAAATTCCATTAGTTCATGTTAACGAGCTCACTCTGTTTCATGTATTCGCTTTACCTATACCGCATAATGTTAAGAAACCAGATTCCTTCAGTTTTATTGTACCAGACACTAAATATATTGCAATGACCAAAGACAAAACTCAATATTGTATTTTACAAGACTTAAAACTATGTCAAACAGTATCTTCCGAAACGTTCATATGTGAAATAACAAGTGTTTTCAACAGTGACGCGAAACCAACCTGTGAAAGTGAATTAATTTCAAAAGTTATTAACGAAGTTCCAAAACAGTGTAAAACTATGCTAGTTTATGGTAATTTAGATATATGGAAAATTTTATCCAATAATCAGTGGCTTTTTATACAATCAGAACCTACAAAAGTATCGTTGGACTGCCCGAATTTAGGGTCATCTGAAATTAATATAAATGGTACAGGAATATTAACTTTTCCAACTGGTTGTACGGGCTACTGTAAATCCACTATCCTGAATTCAAGGAATAATGTAATCAACATAACAGCTCCAATAGTAATGTCAGAATTTAGTCTCATAAATGATTCCTGTTGTAACATAGATGTATTCAATAAGTATAAAAATAATGTATCTCCTGTTTATCTCCAAAACATCGATTTAGATAACATAAATACAAATAAAGATATCTTAACCAATTCCATTAATACATTAGACAAAATTATAGAAACACCGCACATAGTTAAATATGGGATACATTACTCTAGCTTAAGTTTATTTACTATTTTTATTGTCATAACTTTAATTGCTTGTAATCTCTATTATTATTGTAAATCAGACAGCAAGCGCATACAATCATTATTTTGTAAAACTCAATCGGCAACTAGCAATGTCAATAATATTGAATTAGGTGAAATCTCAGTATCTAGCTCTGATACAATGGAGGAAACCCCACAACCAAATATTAGAAGTCAGTTCTAAAATATAGTTTTTAAATGAACTTAGATTCTTTATAAAACGCTAAGTTCATTCTTAAAGGGGGAGGTGTTATATACCCAATATGTACATAGAAATGCCAACCGCGACTTGCTCATTATCGCAAGTCAGCATATTGTAGTCTTTATTATACAGTGAAGACCAAGAGAACCTCAGTCTGCGCTGAACTCTTGAACCGTGTCGTAACGCTTGCGGTCTGACCCTAGTTTCTGTAATTATCGTAATAAACGGCCTTCAAATCTAAAAAGTGTTTTTTAAAAAGTCTTTTGAAAGGGTCCCTATAACAGCATGAAACTTTACAAACATAAAAATTAAGTTATCGAACACAAAATACAACGCAAGACATTAAATAATGTACTATTATTATAAAGCGGAAGAGTTTGTTTGTTTGTTTGCGCTAATCTCTGGAACTACCAGTCGGATTTGAAATTATTTTTTTGCGTATGGATAGCACACTTCTTGAGGTAGGTTATAGGCTATGTAACATTACGCTATTGGCGACGTGAGCTGTGCAGTAAGCAAAAACGCAGATGAAAACGCGACGCGAAAAGGTAGTAGGTATTTTAATAAAAATTGAAAAAAGAAAAGTATATAGTTTAATAAATTAGGGTTATCATTACGAGATTACGCTAATCTCGTAATGATAACCCTAATTTATTCGGTCATTCATAACATAATGTTATTATGATAATAAAAGCGCCAATAACATTTTAAGTTTTGTTTTTTTTTCACACGACCTCTCTGTCTCGCATTGCGTGCCAGCTGAATATTGACCTTAGATCTCATGTTTGCCTAGTACTAAATGTCTGTGTAGGTGAATGTTACGGGACAAACGCGTCTAGATAGATAGTTTAAAAAATAAATAAATCCATCCCGACAGCGTGTTTAATAAAACATTCAAATTTGATTCGGTCAGGAATAAAGTATGAACGTACCACTTGTGTCGCAAATTCGAGTGGCACACGATGATACTACTTAGCGGCCCACCAGCACCCAACAGGCATCGTACTTACAGTTGTTGGCCATGCTCGTACGGTTGCTGGTGCCTTCACTTCGTCTGCAGTTGCCGACAAGTAGGGTGTAAAAAGTAGAAAACGCTGAAAATTAAATCTCAATATATACCCATTTCTCTAGAAGGCAAAAATTGTTCCGTCCTTTCCTCGAAGAGAAACAGTGGGCAGAAACAGTCAGTCTTCATCATAAACCTCTGTCGGTTTGCCCGCATTATAATATTTTACGGTAGTATGTAGATCTACGCTGGTTTCAGCATGAATGGGCTTGATCGACCGGGGAAGTAACTACCCTCACGTCACGTAAATACGTCGATCTTCTATGAAGAAGATCGACGTGTTTCGTTCGGTGAGTGAGAGCGCCGGCAGCCAAAATACCCCCTCGGTCCTCTTCCTTTTCTTTTTTCCTTCCTCATCCCCTACACCGTGGTCGGCAATGGCTTGATTGTGTTTTCTAAGCATTATTACTACTGCGATGCTTAGAAAACACAGCCATGTCTATAGGTTGTTAGTTTGTTACGGTTAGCACTTTACAATCAGGTGGCCCGGTCGTATGCTTGTTTGCCACAAAAGTTATATATATAAATAAAAAATTATTTATCTACATTTTATTCAATGACCCAAAATTTTTTAGTTATGACATAATAATATCCATGATACTGTTAATATGTAATTATCATAATCTAAATAAAGTTGTTTTGTTTGAAAATTACGGTAGTAGATCCACGCTGATTTCAGCATGAATGGGCCGGACCGTCCGGGGAAGTACTACCCTCTCATAGAAGATCGACGAGTAGTAGTATCCGTACTACTGCGTTTCGTTCGGTGAGTGAGAGCGCCGGAGGCCCAATTTCCCCCCTTTCCTCTTTCCTCACGTCCCTCATTTCCTTCCCCTAACCCCATTCCCAGCCGCCATAGTGGAGGCCACCATACCAGCAGTTTAAAACGATAGCTTTTGGTATAGTGGCCGCCACTTCTGGATTCCACTGACTGCTTACCATCAGGCGGGGTTGAGTCACTTTGGTAGGCTATACTATAAAAAAAAAAAAAAAAAAAATCTAATGTAGGTTTGTAATACATTGTGTTTTCACGTATTTTTTATTTCTTTCTCGCTATCTCTTTCTTGTCTTTGTTACACGGCGCACGGCGCGAAACTGCAGTCACGTCATTATTTTAAATAAATTATTTTTATATAACGGCTCTACATTCATGTTTGCCTAGTACTCACCGTGTCCGTGGGCCAATGTTACGGGGTAAATCCGGATGGATTCAGAATCAGAAAGACTTCTTGATTATTATTTATTTATTTTATATTCTTTAAGATTCGACAACATTTTCAAACGTGTGATTACATTACGTTTACTATAAATAATCGAAGTTTTAATTTCCTTTAAGTACATCGTGAAAATTTCGTGAAATAAAGCATAATATTTTATTTATTCAGTTTGTGAGGCAAACACGGGTTAAGAACATGGGAACACTTTGCTCAGAGCTGTCCCGCGTAACAAGCTGGCACAATAATTGCATTAAAGTAATTTGGAAAAATTCTGCAAATCTGACACTACAATGAATTTACCTAGTTATATTGTTTTATTTATATTGTGTGAATTATGTGACGCAGACGAGAAAGCCTACCTACGTAAGCTACTCTGTGTTACTACAAGCTACAATACTTTACAACCAGTCGTCAATGACTCGCGTATGTATGTTGAGTATTGCTTCCTCGCCGTATACCTAGCAGCGTTATGTTCGCCTGGTACTCAACGTTTGTGTGGACAAAATATGTGGGGGTAAAATGGTCCGCTCAAATGATTTATGATGGGATGGATGGATATAATAAATAAATAATATAAACCTGGCGTTTTCTTATTGAGAAATAATAGAAATAATCCGGTAATCATCATAGCGAATGTTTAGGTGTCTGTTTAAAGTGCATTTGAGTTCTTTTCGGCGTGTGGGGTGTGTGATTTAATTTGAACCGCACTACCAGTTAGTTATTCATAAACCAATATAGGTAATTAGGTACACAGAAGACCATTGAAATCGCGTTAGAAAGATATGAAAAATTTGCAACGCAAAATAAGCCAAAAAAAAAAAAAAGAAGTATACATATTTGCTTCTTATTTCAAGTGTTTCTTACAAGTCTCGTACAGAAAATCAATCGTGATTCTAATTTGAACTATCTGCACATATCCGTACCGCTTAGGCTTTTTTTTTGGAATTGCACACTCGTACTTGCAGAAGATATGAAATAAGACTTTAAAACAAATTTACTAATACAGTCTAGGTATACTCCACGCAACAAAAAAGAACACGAATGCTCAACAATCATACTGTACAATCACTATTTTATTAATTTATAATTTTACTAGCTGCGCCCCACGGCTTCCCTCGAAAATCAAACCGTCCGTCTCCGGCACCGAATCTATCTAATTACAAATTTTCATCAAAATCGGTTCATCGGTTCACTCGGCTCCGAGTGGTAACAAACACACACACACACACACACGTATATATACACACACACACACACACATATACATACACACACACACACACACACACACACACAAACTTTAGCATTTATAATATTATTATTATTAGGATAAGTTTGTACTCTTCACTTTTATCTTTCCATCTAACAAAACACATAGGAGATGACACTATTGAAATCGCCTTTGAATTTTAACCGTCTACACATTTCTGTACGCCTGGTACCGATAGCTGTTAACCGACACAATGTGTCGGGGTCAATTGACAAACAGAATGCGCGCGACACGACGTCAACACTGTCTGTGCCTGTTGATGTCGCTGGCTGCGAGTGTTATGTTGACGTTTGCTGTCAGTTTATAGGGAGCCGTGCCGGAAACAATAGATCAGATGACAAAAAAAATCTAAATAATTATACAGGTCGAATTATAACCTCTTTTTAAGGTGGTTCCGACGAAATTTCGCCGAAATCCGCGACTTTCATCTCGATATTTAGTAGATTTTAATGCTATTTATTCATTTTTCTTTTTGCCTACAATATACTTTGATTCATGAACTTTAGAATAGTAGAAGAATTATTTACAATAATTGATTATATAACTTATACCAACGATATTAAAACAACGTGATTTCACTTATATCGAAATATTACTTTGTAATTACTATAGTTATAAATATAAAAGTTATATTGAATCAACCGGAATAAACCAAATGTCAACTCTGTAGATTTATTTCATTTATTAGGATAATGTTTCAATAGTTATTGATAATTTGGCTGAATCAGCGTCGCAGGGGCTCTGCGCGGGCGACGGGAGGCAGAGCGGCAGAGCGGCGTAAGCCCTTCTGACGGACGGACGTATGCGGTTTTTTAAAAAAATATTTACGTAATTCAATAATTGCAAATAAATAATATCAAAAAAAAAATATTGTGTGGATAGATTTAGTGTTGCAAATAAATTAGATTAGTTATTTAGATTTTTTAGTGTATTAAATACGTAGGTATTTACCTATATTTATTATTGTTTTTCATCAAAATGACTAAAATTTCACGACTGAAACAAATACAAATGCAAAAGATTCAACACATGAATATCCTGTAAGTAGGTATATACCTACCTTCATATTTTTAGTAAAATACCTTCTTTGAGATATTTACCTAGGATATCCTTTAATTATGTTTAGTTCCACGTAAACTAGGTAGCAGGTGGTGAGCCTATTATCGCTCGTGATAAGATCAAGGCAACACCAGGCCTCAAGAATCAGTAAATTTCTGCTGTTATATACCCTAGGGATATGAATATGAGCTTGCTACAATATTGTCTATGTCTACTATCATTTCGAACTAGGTGTGTGGTAGGTGGGCACATGAGTAAAATATCTAACTTGGATATTTACTCATGTGGCAAGGGCGCTTTCCGATTCCGACCGACGACGACGGCGACGCCGGCGTAGGTACGAGGTGTTTCGGTCGGAACACGAACGTCGGCGTCGGTTGTACAACTAGCATAGAACTCAAATTACAATGATTTTATGTGACATGCGTCGGTTTGCGACCTAGTTAGGTACCTACACAAAACAACCATACACGCTGCTGTTAGGTACCTAACTATCTACGTTATCTTGCACGAGCATAAATACCTATACATTCTATATAATTATACATACGGTGTGTACTTGAATATTCTATCGGTAAGTAATACCGATAAAATATTCAAGTATTTACCTGGTTAGATTTTTTTTCATGAGCTGATAAAATCAGTGATAAGATACTAGGCTAAAGTAAATACCTACCCTTCTACTTTTAATGCATCTTATTTTGATTTATTTATTTGATTGCAAGAAAGGAAGAAAAAAAGGCTTTACAAAACGTCTTAGTCTCTAACCAAACTAAAATATTTGAAGACTGAAATTATCACAATTAGGTAAATTAAAAATCCTACTCTCTGTTCCTTTATTATCGTACTATATGAATTTTTAATCCTAAAATTAAATAATATATTGTTGAGCGCCTACTGGACATAACAAAACTAATGCCGTATTTTTCGAGTGATAGGTGTATGTAGAAAGTAATAGACCCGGCACGGTGGCACAGTATAAAGAATTCTCTTCTTTTTTGTACAGTCTTTACCTAACTAGGTAAAGGCAAAAGAATTATGTTTTAGCACTCTATGTATGTATGTATGTATCTTTATTATATTATATTATAAGTGTATGTACTGTAAATCTACCCCGTGACGTCGTCCGCATGGATCCGTTACTTAGCGATAATATGACATTAGTTCTACTTTACCGATTTTGCATTATATTATACACTAGCTGTGCCCGCGACTTCGTCCGCGTGGAATAGTGATTTTGGGCAGCATTTTTTGGATATATCTTTTGGTTTGTTTTGAATTATAAACATCTTCGTTTAGGTGAATAAGAAAAATCTTTACAGTAAATGCTTCTCTTTATACGATATTAGACGTATAGCCATCGGGGATCAAAGCCATACAGGCTGCTTGAATTACCTACACGTGACAAATCCACATAAAGCTGATCATGCTAAGAACAGCTAATATTTAGATTCACACTCACAACATTTAGTGTCTGACCTTAGGCTTTATTAATTGTCATCGCGAAACATAGGCTCACTGGAAACTGAACTCGTTTAAACTAAACGGGAAATTGTTTGGAATGAGAGAAATCCGAGGAATAAAAACGCTATAAGGTTTTTTTTTTATATAATAGCCTGCCAAAGTGACTCTACTCTGCCTGATGGTAAGCAGTCAGTGGAATCCAGAAGTGGTGGACACCATTCCAAACTACTGATATCCACTATGGCGGCTTAGTGAGATGCTTTTTCACGCCCCGCTTAAAAGACTCAGGATCAAAGTTAGATGGAAACTCAAGAGGAAAAAGAGAAATTGGGCCCCCGGCACTCTCACTCACCAAACGAAACGCAGTAGTACGAATACTACTACTCTTACGTCGATCTTCTATGAGAGGGTAGTACTTCTCTGGTCGATCCGATCCCTTCATGCTGAAACCAGCGTAAATCGACTACTACTATTTCGTAATTCACTTTAATTCCACCTATTCCGTAATGAGACGTGTTAACAAACATGTTTTTATCACAAAAAATAAAAAGAAAATAAGTCCAGAAAAATATACATCTAACTTTTATTTACATTTTAACTGACAAAGTATTTACATTTTGATAAAGAAATAAGACGTGTTAACCTAACTTAAAAACACACAAAACTAAGCTAAATACATACCACATGTATGACGTGATTATTTAAATTGGCATAACTTTTTTATTTATGAACCGATTGACATGAAACAAACACTTAATGTTAAGTGAAGCTTACCACAATGTATTAGTGAAAACCATATTTAAATCGGATAAGCCGTTTCTGAGATTAGCGTGAACAAACGCACAGACAAACAGACAAATAGACAAAAATTGTAACAATAATTGTTTTGGGTTCTATTTGCGTTGATAAAGGTCCCAATAATATTTTTTCTCATATATCTTCCATGTACAGACAGCGACCGGTTACATTTTTATTATATGTATAGAGTATAGATTTACAATACTGCAATATGTACGTACATACAAATATATGTATGTACACATATATTTGTATGTACATACAAATATATGTATGTACATATATATTTGTATGTACATATTGCAGTAATCTATACTTATAATGAATCTCTAGCGAGGTAATTTTCACGGTACATCCAAATCACTCAAACTGTGGGTACAATGCGTCTACTTTGGCAATTGTTCGTGTTACTTATTTTGCTAAGGGTACATGATATTGTGTACCTTACGTACGGGCACTTACTAGAAGATAATCAACATAGGAATGATGACGCTTTGTTTAAAGCATGTGTAACTGAAAATCCTTATCAGTTCCATCATTTGAATTCAGTTTTGCTGGCGTATGGTGCTGTTTCAAATTCAGTGCAGTGGTGGCCATACAGAGTAAAGATACTGTGGGAGAAAAAAGGAAATAAAGAGGACCGAGGTGGTAACTATGCCTTCGGACCACTGATTTTCAGACAAAACTTACACTTTACGTCGTTATGTACATGTTAAATGCACATCTCCAGCCAAACCGTCCCGCTTATTCTAAAAGATCTACTTCCGTAAAATGTTTGCTGGCTATACAATATACAGAACGATTTACTGAAGTTATATTTGTGATATCCAGATGAACCGAAAATAAATAAGGAAAATGAAAATATGTTAATTCATATAGGTTAATTAAATTAACACTTATGAACGTCAAAATTTACAAAATGTCAGCAAATTAACCTACAACCAGTTCGCTGACAAAGTAGAGCCATGAGAAGAACTGGCAAGAAACTCAGGCCACTCTTTTTAATCGCCAGGTTATTACAATTTTTGTAAGTTACAGTTTCAAGTAGCATGCAAAGTGACACAGGCAATACACTTAACTCTATAGGTAATTAAATACTTACAGCTTTCTATGTTGCAAAGAAAAAATAAAAAGTAAAATGTGTGCTTTACAGGCTGCCTCAATTTGCATATTGCTACAAAAGGTAAAGGCAACATGTGAACTGTAATAAATGTTTCTATGTAAGTATTATATAAACTGTTAATTTTCGATATAAGTATAAAGTAAGATGAACTTAATTTACACCTCTATTTCACAAATCACAATGTAAAATTTTTATAATACTAAGTATACAATTTTAACAAAACAATACAAAATGTGTACTTAACTGTACAATTATGGCTCGAGCATTATGTAATATATAATTAATACAAAAAAAACATTTTATGCCAAAATGTATCAATAAGCGAGATTACAGGATGGAAATAAATTATGAATAATTTAGTATAATATTCTGTATACATCTTTGCTCGAGACAGAACAGCGTTTTGTTTCGATTAGATTCGTGTTCGTAGAGTAGATAATCCTTTTACTGATTTGGCTGCGCGATAGAAGCCTTATTATAAAGGATGAATTTACTATGGCAAACTGTAAAGCGCTAAAAGCAGTGGACCAGATATCAGACAACACCAACTCATGAGTGGCTATCACAGTCCTACTATTTTGTGTTCATTTTTGGCAGACTGTGCCTGTTATTCCTACCTCATGGACTAAGGCTGATGAAATTAAATAGTGTTTAGGAGGTCCACAGTCTGTAGCACTTCAAAATTGTTTTGCATTTAATAGGCTCCAAGCCTATACACTCCGCAAGATTTGCCATTTAATGATAGAGGCCGAATTGAAAGGAGAATGCACAAGTGTAGTCTGATTTGTTACTCGAGTTTGGTAGCGGTACGTATCTACAGAACCAAGAAAAAGTTTTCTTGCACAAAACCTTACTTTACATACATCAATATAACCGTGCCGTACAATTGCCTATCGAAGTGACTTCACTCTGCCTTATGATACAGTCAGTGGGATCCAAAAGACTAAGTGGTAGCCGCCATTCCAAAGGTCATTGTTTCAAACTGCTGGCTAGGTGGTCTTTATGAGATGCTTTTTTATTATTGATGCAGGACCTCATATCATCAGTCCATGAAGACGCAGTGGAGTTAATAAATAAAGATTGAATTTTTCAGTATTGTTTTAAAAAGTCATGTACTAGTACTATTGATACAGTTATTTTATTCATACTGGTCTACCAACGTGACTCTGCCTAGATAATTTAAAGAAAAGACATTTTGCTGGGGTAATGTTTCAAACGTTACCCCAGCAAAATCTGTTTTTTTCCGAATAACTTTAAAACTATAATGCAAACAAATTTTGCTATAGGCAAACAAATTACTCCTTACGACGCACTAATTATCTGTTATACTCTCACCTCTTATAAGCACATTTTTATCAACATTTTGCTGGGGTAACGCACTCCTCTGCCTGACGGTAAGCAGCCAATGAAGTCCAGAAGTGGAAGACACTATTTTAATAGAAATTGTCTCAAACTGCTAGCATAGCGGCTTCATGATACTAGCGACACTATTGCAAATAGTAAAAATATAAATGAAGATGAGGTACGCATACGTTTCATACGTGCACACACACAAACTTTCGCATTTATAATATTAATAGGATGTTAATACATTTTTTAAGTCAAAATGTTTTAGTTTGTTCATGTACAAAAAACCTATATATATATATCTAACTAAATAAGTATAAACTCGGCAGGGTTACTAAACTAAAGTGTACTAGTATTAGTTGAAAAATACACATCTTGTCAATTATAGGAATTTATCACAATGGTGTATTGTAATTGGGACTTAATTTTTAAGCGACTTCAAAAAATATTAACCCACAGTAGTTATTTTTATTTCTACTAGGTACATATTTAACAAACGTCATGATTCTAAACACTTATCTTTGCTTTCGGTACTATATAAATAATATATACTAAAAAATATACATACTTACTAAACGAAATAATAAAAGATACTAAAAAAATAATTCATTATTGGCGCGTCTATCAGAATTTAGCTCTGCGGTTTCGGACAAGTAAGGTCATTGTCTTATAGTTGTGCTACTGCTACTTGCCGCTAGAGGGCGAACTCGCACGCAATGTTTTTTTCGGGTGAGGCGCGGGGTGGTGAGGAAGCGAAACGCTCAAGGTCATATGTGACGGAACGCCCTTAAGTCGCCGGTATGTTACCTTTGAAAGTTCTTCCTTGAAACAGTATTGATTTGATTTAGTTTAAAAAATTGTGTTTGATTTAGGCTTATATCCATATCCTGCAGTGAACGCCTACAAGGTGGTGATAGTGAGAATGCCGTGGTCTGCCTGGAACAAAATGTGGTCGAAACTTTAACTTTATGATTGCCTAGTCTCACTATGGTACGTGAGACAATATCGCGGGGTAAATCCGAACAAATGGGAAATAGTCCGTACAAGTTAATATAATAAGCAAGCTCGAAATATAGAGGGCAGAGGGAGGCATGAATGTTAGAACAGCAAATGCGTATAAAAAACTGAATCAAAATCACAGAATAGGTATTTGAGTATTTATAATTTTTTTGTCTATGTAACAATATCACAATCCTCACTTTTATGTATTCCTGATACTTCGTAGTTAGTTGACGACGTATTCCGTAAAAGCGGCTAGCAAGTCTAGTCAGTGCGAACGTAGCATCCCTCCGCACAGAAAGCCGTTATTTAATATACAATATACATATAAAAACCTCTTGTGATGCTATTGTCGCCTGGTGTTCGAAGTTTGCGAGGATAAAATATGTCCGGGCAAGACGAACCCCCGAGAAATATGAATGAATTATTAACGAATTTACTTGCAAATGTTTTGTCATTTTGAAAGACAATTTTTATCATCTTGCAAACCATTTTTTTTGGTTTACTGCACAATTCATATCTTAAGGTTAGGACTTGACAGTGGAACTGATGCAATGCCGGCCACTTCTCTCTGTCTATAGCCATCTCCTTAACCTCGTCAGCACTTTTCTTTATCTGACTCATGTAGCTAATCCGTGGTCTTCCCCTACCTCGCCTTCCTTCTATCTACCCTTATATATCGTTTTTTATAAATCTGTCATCTATAGTATCTATACTAGTCTTTAAATTAATATTATACTAGTACTAATTAATTACTAATAGTATTATATAGCGGAAATATTTGTATTTTTGTATGCAACGAATAAACTCAAAAACTATATAAATATATATGTATATATACTAGAAAAATTAGAGATCCTTAGAAATTCCTACTAAAACCAACCCAAGGTGTAAAAATAAATTGCCAAAAAATGTCTTTCATCGCATGCGCTGTGGAAAGTATGATAAAACAAAAAATGTTCTACATTTTATGAACATATCAATATCTACAAAAAACTTCACGAGACCATACGTCCAACTATTCAACTATTGTAGTTATGTCACTATAATATAACTACGTTTTTACCTTTTAAAAGTTGATAGAAATGCCGACCAAAATCAAACGATGTTATCCCACCATTTTAATAATACTTATCCAAATAAATTATTTTGTATTCAAGACTGTTTCAATACCTGTTAACTACCTACTTTTAGAAATATTGAAATCGGACATTCCATCCAAAAGATATTACGGAATTAAAATGTCAATTAAACAAAAAGTACACGCCGCGCCGCGCCAGTGTGGCTCCACGCAGCGCAGTGAGCAACGCGACGAGAGAGATTATCTTTATTTATCCCAAAATGTTTGAAAATATGACTAATAGTATTGTACAATGTGGTCCATCATCTTTTCTCTTCTGCTTTCTATTATCTAGAGCAAGGTCCGCTTTTCTTTCACTCTTCTCAACACCTCTTCGTTTGTGGTCCTCTCTGCCCAACTTATCTTCTCCATCCTCCTCCAGCACCACATTTTAAATGCCTCTAACATAATATCTCATTCTCGTTGTGTCATTGCCCACGTTTAATAAAAAAAAACCTTTTTTTTTAAATATGTTGTTTATGGGGTGTTTAAAAGTTCCTGTAGGTTATTTTGTGACTCTGCAATGTAATCAGCAAATCGTATAAACTTGATTGTTTCTCCATTAAACTTTGCCCTTACCTGATGTTTCTGAGATTTTCTTCGTGGCTGATTCTATAAAAATATTAAAAGTGAGTGGTGAAAGTGAACAACCATGTCTTACTCCCCGTTTGATTCTTGCTCTTCCTTTCTCATTTCCGATTTCTATAATAGTTTCTTGGTTCTTATATAATTCAAATATATTTCTTCTATCTATAAAATCTAATCAAGTTTCTTTAAATATTCTTATCATCTTCTTCCATTGTCGAAAGCCTCCTCTAAATCTATAAATCCTATCTAATCCTGTTCATTCTTCTTTCTGTGATTAGTCTTAGAACCAAAATTGCTTCTCTAGTTCTCCTGTCCAACTGATATTTTCCATCCTTCTTCAACACCACATCTCAAATGCCTCCAGTTTATCTCTCTCTCCCTTTGGTTTAGCGTCCACGTTTCACAAATGAGAAAGTCCTAGAACTAGTTAAAGAGAAAAGACAGTTGTTGGGAACTGTAGTTAATAAAAGAGGAAAACTGATTGGCCACTTGATACAAAACGATAATTTATTTAAGACCATTTTAGAGGGCAAAATTGAAGGTAAACGAGGAAGAGGAAGACCAAGACGGAGTTTTATAAAACAAATTAAAGCAAACCTAAAAGTCGAGTCGTACCAAGAGGTTAAAATTAAAGCAAAAGACAGAGAACAATGGCGGATGCTCCACCCACAAGAGCTGAGCTCTTAAGTCAAGAAGAAAAAGAAGTTCTCCTGTCTTTTCTAAAACCGTATTGGTCGTTTCCTAAATTATTTTTATTTTATCTCTAGCTCTGTTTTAGATGACTTAAAGTATAATTTTTGAAGCTTGTGAATCTAAACTTATAGTTTTATGGTCTTCGCATTTTAATGTCTTAGTTGTAGTGAAATCCTTTGGTATTTGTCCAGTAGAATAAGTAAACTTTATTTTAAATATCTCCTCTAATACTTAATCATTGCTGGCGTATTTTATTTTTCTATGTATATATCATCATCACTTGCTGCTGCCTTGCCATTTTTGATATTGTTTAGAGTTCTGTCGAATTCTTCTCTCATTATATCAGGATCTGGATTTTTTCTTCTACTTCTTGTTCATTATCTCCATGTGATAATCCCTTACCGTTGTACAAGTTTCCTATTTAATTCATCCATCTTTCTAATATAATAAAATTATCTTCATTACTTATCAATATTTTATCATTTTCCTTTAGTATAGCTTTAGATTTCGTTTTGTGTTTCTTATTTATGTTTCTAATAATGCTGTATGCTATGTTCATGCTTTCTTTCTTCATTAAATAATCTGTACTCTCGCAGTCTTTCTCTACTTCTTTTTCCTTTCCTAAGATTTTATTCGTAACTTTTCTATATATTTTAATAGAAAGAAAGAAAGAAAGAAAGAAAGAAACATTTATTTGGTGCAAAGTAATACATTTGAAAAACTAAGTTTATAGATAATTATGTATAAACAGGAAGTTTTATTTAGGTATATTCATCACACATTATACAAAACAAGTGATACCTCGTTTTTGCACCAAACGGGTGTCCAGTTCAGCATGTGCTAGGCCTATGTAATCAGGACCTAGCGCTGGTTTTCAACTGGAGCCCAGAAGTAGTGACACACAACACCAACATAGGTGTGTGTGTGTGTGTGGGTGTGTGTGTGTGTGTTTGTGTGTGTGTGTGTGTGTGTGTGTGTGTGTGTGTGCGCGTATGTGTGCGCGTATGTGTGTGTGTGTGTGTGTGTGTGTGTGTTTGTGTGTGTGTGTGATAAACATAATAGGTATAAGATAATTGTATAAAATTGATTATGAATTAACTAATTATTAAAAAAGTCATTACTTACATTATAGTATCATAGTGTAAAAAAAAAAAAAAAAACTCATAAAATTGAAATATTAGCATTTATATTTTCTAGCTTCCGTTGCGCATCCAAAAGATATTGCCGTAAAGATTTTTTAAAGTTTATTGTGGACTTTATGTTTCTTATTGGTGGGGGTAGGACATTCCAAATTTTGGACGCTGCGTAACGGAAGCTGCCCTTGAAGGATGCAGATTTATGTGGATGGATCGCGAGTTGTTTCGAACATTGTCTAGCCTCAGCCTCGCGACTGCCAGTTACCCATCTAAACTTGTCGTGTAGGTATTGCGGTTGCCTAAACCTGATCACACCAAAAAGGAGGCATGCCACATGCAACTTATATCTTGACTTCATTTTAAGTAACGAATGGGCATTCAGAAATGGCGTGACATGACCTCTGGCCGGTACCGAAAAGCAAAACCGCGCACAGGCATTTTGCACTCGTTGGATGAGGCGATCAGTTCGGGCAAGCAAACGCGGGCCATAGACAACATCTGCATAATTTAGCTTAGATAACACTAGAGATTCTACCAATTGTACCCTCATTTCCTCAGATAGATACGGTCTTATTCTGTACAAAACTTTGAGTCGATAGAAGCAGTTTTGGACTGACTGTGCTACATGTTCTTCAAACCTTAAACTTGAATCTAAATAAAGTCCAAGATTACGAGCAGCATACACCCTATCTATTGGCTCACCAATAAGAGTGAGATTAAATGTTGTTGGTAGCTTACTAATCTGACATTTGGTACCAAATATTATATATTTTGTTTTAAGTGGGTTTAAAACTAGGCAGTTCGTTTTTGACCATTCTTCTATCCTGTTAAGATCATCATTAAGTTCGCTAATAGCTCTTCTGTATTCATTTGGCTTAAATGACAAATATACCTGCACATCATCAGCGTATATATATTTTGAATTTTTAAAACAGTGAACAATATCCGTGCAGTATAATATAAACAGAATAGGGCCTAAAATTGAGCCCTGTGGTACGCCTCTATTTAGGGTGGCAGTAGGCGAACTTATACAGGAACCATCACTAAGCTTAAGTTCTACAAACTGCTTTCGGTTATCTAGGTAACTGTGAAACCAGGACACGGATTTTTGGTCGAATCCATAATGGCGAAGCTTAGACAACAATAGACCCGTATGTATCGAATCGAAGGCGCGTGAAAAATCCAGTAGCACCAGCAGTATACACATGCCTTCATCTTGTGCCTTTAATATATTGTCCGTTACATCTAGTAGTGCCGTAGAGGTGCTATGTTTTTTTCTGAACCCAGACTGTAGTTGTGGCAGAATCTGTTGTTTCTCCAAATATTCGGTCAGTTGATTACCTACAACCTTCTCCAGAACTTTAGAACAACATGGCAGGATGCTGATCGGTCGAAGATCTTTTGCCACAGCAGGGTTTGTCTTTTTTGGCAAAGGACGGACAACAGCGGTTTTCCAAATGACAGGAAATGTGGACGTTTCTATTGACCAGTTAATTATTTCAGTTAGGTATGGTAATGTATAAGGCAAGGTTAAAATAAGCATGTTAAGGTATATGTTGTCAAACCCTTCGGCATTCGACTTTAGCTGCATAATGAGCCGTGCAACAGTGTTTTGTGTAACAGGTGCGATAGTAAAAGTTGTAGCGTAAGGGTGTGTATAAAATTCAAAATATGTCATGGTTGAAATGCTAGTTGTCGCGTTGCCAGGTATATCAAGAAAGTGGTTATTTATAAGTGTTGGATCTGTAAAATGGTGGAGAAGATCTTTACTGTGATTTTGCCGAAAAACAGTGGTTTTTAAATTGTGCCATAATGATGCGGGGTTATTGATTTTATTGTTAATATAGTGTTTATAATAGGCGGATTTTTCTTTATATAAGGAAGAGGTTACAAGAGACTTGAGTTGTTTGTAGTACTCCTTTTTCGACTCAGACCTTTCGCACCGATAGTTGGCAAGTGCGTCATCTCGCAACCTCATCATTAGTTTTATAGTATCAGTTATCCAGGGATAAGAAGGTTCCTTAATGAGGCTGCGTTTCTGTGGTGCATGAACATCAAACACTGCGAGAACATTTCTATTGAAGGTGTTGACCATAGAGTCCACCTTGCTTGCAGTAATAAAGTCGCTCCAGTTTAATTTTGATAAATCTGATAGTATGTCATCTCTATTTACATCTTTTATAGGTCTGTACGTCACAAAGAATGGCTTACACTTATCTTTCCTGATGTTAAGCTCACAAATAATTACAGAGTGGCCACATACAGTTCTGAAAGGAATCACATCTATTTTCCTAGCACGGAGATCAGTGCATACTAAGTCAATAAGGCTTTCACTGTTATCTGTGTTATGAGTAGGAGTAGTCACTAATTGTTTCAGGCTCAGGCAGCTCAGCGTGTTAATTACCTTTTGAGATTTTTCATTTTGCTGCATCATATTCACGTTAAAGTCGCCTAGTAATATAATATTATCACAGCAGCTCAACGCACCTATAGTATCGGTAACGGCATCAAGAAACAGCTCTAAGTTTAGCCATGGTGGTCTATATGCAGTGCCCACTGCGATTTTTTTACTGTTTACATTGAGTGTCAACCACATTTGTTCAACAGAATCGTACCTAGGGTCTTTAGGGTGTGCCCAGACGCGAGCATTTAACCCGCATCTAACATAAAACCCTACACCGCCACCACGACCGGCGCGTACACTGATCGGGCGCGGCGTTTGTCGCAGCTGGTACCCAGGAACAACAGGAGCGCGCCCCTCCTCTCCCAAACGCAGCCATGTCTCATTGATGGCAAAAATGTCCATACAGCCGTCGTCACCTCTGTGATTTTCAAATAATGCTATAAAATCATCATGGTACGTTCCCAATGAGCCTGCATTGTGAAAACCAACTTTCAAAAACTTATCAGTAGTCATGTCTGACGATAATGTGACAAACTTGCGATACTATATTATTGTATATTAATTTACTATTTAAATAAATAGGGTAACTGTTTAATTGATTAAAATTACTAAATAGTAGCAATCGTTTAATATTAAGTATATAATTTATATTTAAAGAGTAGTGGTTAATTAAAAGTAATGTTTTGTATGATATATATGTGCGTTTGTTTTGTTGACGTCTGGTGTTATTGATGGTGTAATGTGTAAGTGTGACAAGAGTTTTAAGTACCTGTGTAGTTGGCGTAGCTGCGTGATGACGATGAGTTACAAAGTGAGTCACACGGACTATTATTATCTTTGCGAGGTACAAAAATATACAGAATTTCTGCTTGCTGTACAAATAATAAATAAATACATAATATAGTAACATTTTACAACAGTATAATGAGGTGTGCATGGGAGTAGAATACAGAACGAATATTAATAACCTTAAGTAACCACATTGAAATGTGTAAGCATTTAAAAGTGCAGAAATAACAATTTTGTAAGGTACTATGGACAAACAGAGCTCGAGCCAAAAATCTTCGTAAGGTCTTTATCTATACGTATACGTTCTACCAATTTGCCATCATCCTTACGTGCAAGGATTTTACCATCACGCGTCCATATATACTTCCACTGATGCTGTAGAGCAGCTCGTCTCGCCTGGTAGAACAGGCGCCTGTTAGTCGGGGTTAGGCGCTCATTGATATAGATGCGGCGTGGCGCCGGCGGGCCGCGGCCAGCCTCGACCACGTCCGCCGACGTTATGGTGCGTCGCACGCGCGCCTCACGCAGTAAACAGTCGCGAGTCGTGCGCCGCGCAAACCTCACGGCGATGGGACGGTGGGGATTAGCAGTTGCGGTGCCGGCGTTGTTTACATCGACTCGGTTGCGTCGAGTCGACCCGACGCGTTCGACATGAACTATGTCCTTAGGATCGATGTCGATGCCCATTTTGGCAGACAGTAATTTCACCAAATGTAGTGGGCTTTCTTCCTTGTATTCTGGTATTCCGACTATCTCGATGTCATTCAGTAGCGTATCCTGATCGCGTTCATTAATCTGACATTTTAATTCTGCAATAGTGTCTTCCAAAATGTCAATTTTCTCAGGTACAATTCGCTCGAATTTTGTTTCGATTGCGGTTATTCTCGAGTCCATTACATTTAAGCCCTCATTCACATCTGATTTAAAGTCTGTACTCTCCTCTCTATACTCATGAAACTCAGCCCTTAAGGCACTTAACTCATTTCTGATAGCACGAATTTCCAAAGCCAAGTCGATTTTAAGTTCCTCGGTCTTATTGTTAGAGGTGTCGTGGGAGTTTACGGAACTGGGACTTACTCGTTGCTCCGGAGTACAGAACTCTGTTGTTCCTTCAGGGGGACTGAGGGAGTTATTTTTACATCCCGGACAAATCCATTTGTTACTTACTGTGCTTTTTTCGGGTAAATTGGTACAACCACGGTGGTACGTCATTGAGCATCTGCTGCATTTGACGCCAGTATTTGCTGTCATAAATTTGGCACATCCGCCACATTTAACCATTTTTATGTATTTAATTTACGAAATTATTTATTTTTTTTTTTTTTTCTTTAAACCTGAGCCGATAGTCGATTTCTTTACGTGCGCCGTGCGTTAGATATTAATACGCGGGGTCAGAGCGTAGTACGGAGATAGACTTAAAGATGGCGCTGTAAAAACAAAAAGGTATTTTGGCAATTTCTTTTATTTATGAGCGACTAGAACACCATTATGATTGACAGTTTTTTTGCAATTCCTCACACACTATACCGTTATCACACTGGATGTTAATAGTTCACTGAGTTTACACTTTTCTTTTATTTTTTTTATGCTATAGGGTAGGTTTATATCTTGAACATGAGTAAGTTTTAGTTATTTGTGTTTAACTAATTTAATATTGAGTACTGACACTGAATAACAATGTATAAAACGCCACACACTGAGATTAATACTATGGTACCAAACTAGCTATTAAAAACTTTAGTTGATTTTTAAAACTGAGTACAAAAAATAGGTCCGCACAGTTATGTTGAGGAGAATGAACTTGTAATACTATTTTCATCTTCTTTATTGCGATATTTTCCTCTTTCTAGTAATAGATCTATAACTTCTGCATCTATAATTTTTTTCCTACATTTAATTTTTATTTTTCTGAGACATTCTTCTGCGCTAGTCTTTGTAGTATCTCTTATGTTGCACCATTTCTCATAATTATAGATTATTATTATATGTCCTTATTATTAAGTTCTACTATATTCCTCCTGTAACTTATTACTATATTGCACTCTTGTTACATTTCCTGCTGGTAAGATTGTCCTAACATTCCAGGTTCCTATTTTACAAGGGTTTCACTGGATGACAATCAGTCAGTCACCTACTCCTGCCGGACTCCGCCACGGCATGTTATATCGTAAAAGCCCGTTTGTCAAGAACGTTCCTTCCTCTTTGTTCCATTTGCATCAGTTTCGGTTTTTAGAATATTGTGCAGTGGTCTTCCATTGCTTTCTGCACCGCTGTTCAAATATCGAATAAATGTCGGATTTGAAGAGTATGATAGCCCAGTTCTCGAAGAAGGTTATAGGTTATGTATTATCACGCTACTGGCGACGGGAGGAGAGCAGTATGCAAAGATGCGGGTGAAACCGCACCGCGGAAAGCTAGAGCATGATAAAACTAGAGACAACTGTGCTCTCCTTTATGAATAAATGAAGCTTTTATTGTTTGTTTTAAATTTCTAAGGTAGGTATTCGAAACCATCAAATTAGGGATAGCCGACAAAAAAATTTGTGAAATAAATTATACAGTACTTTCTAAGAGTACTTTGGAACACATTCCGAGGTACTGTGCTAGTTTCAATCATCTACTCAGTTCTGTTTGCCTGGTACTAAACGCTGTTATTTATCACAGGTTTGGATTAGAGGCCGACCACCATCTCAGTATCCGCCAAGTCGAGCAAAAAAAGCGGAACCATCCTTTTCTCGAAGCAGTTTGGGCCATTTTCGACCCCATATAACTTCGTTGTGGATAAAAGTAGAAGCCTGAATTTTCAGTAACCTAGCAGACATTGTATAAACACGGTATATTTCAAATTTCATTCAATTTAAACCAATAGTTTAAGAATTATAACTAACCAAAATTCGTAATTTTGTCACTCACTGACTGACCGATAATCGAAACTCTAAAGCTAAACAATCTAATTTATTACGTGTAATACTTGTGAGATACATTGTGTTTTCATGCGATGGCCTAGTCAATCTATTTATTTAATACATAAAAGATTTTTAATATTGATATGGTCACTTTAAGATGTTAGGTTAGCTAATTATGTAATTGACTTAAGACAGAAGGTCCCATAAGTAGGGGCTAAATATCTAGCCGACTTGGTTATATTACATGGATCTTACAAGATGCCACGGTACAAGAAATACGTTGCGCGACTTGGTTTTTTTTATACCAATTTTCATCAAAATCGGTTCAACCGTATAGGCGCTGAGTGGTAACAAACACACACCCGACCTTTTTATTTTGAAAATTGGTCTAGTTACCGAGATAGACAAAACTCATTTTACACGCGGACTAAGTCGTGAGCGGACAGCTAAAATAATGTATTTACAAAAGTTTACTTTGGGTCTAAAATATAGTTGTTGTGATATTGTAGGTAGGGCAAAGGTCTTCTTCTATCCTATTTCCTACTTCTAGTTCTGTCTGTTCAAAGCAAAATATATTGTTTTTCTCTTTATTTAAGAACTTTTATTATAAAACATGTCTGTCCGTCCGTCTGTCATAATCATAACTTTATCTTCAAAATATAAATAAAAATAATTAAAAAATAATTATTTATTTGCAGACTCATAAAGAAGAAGAATCTCTCTCTTCTTTTCATTATTGGTGTGGTCAATCCACAGAGCAAATATACATAAATCTCAGTGTATTTATTGCATATAATTGCTTAGGCCGCCGGTCTACCTGTATTTATAATATTTTGCTCCGTGGCTGGGTCAAGCTTACCCGCACATATTTCGTCCTAGGAAACTATGAGTACTAGGCGAACATAATAAAGACGGCGGTGGTAAAATTGTTCGTTGCGCGATGATGCAACTGGGCCATCTTACCCGCACATATTTTATCCTGTCTAACTATGAGTACTAGGCGAACATAAAATAGGTGGCGATGGTAAAATTGTTCAGAGCGCGGGCGCCGCACGCCGCTCGTGCCGCGCCACGCTGCAGCCAGAGCGCGTTAGCATGGTGGAGATGACGTAAACACTGCTCCATCTTACCCGCTTACATTTTATCCTGCCAAATTATGAGTACTAGGCAAACATAGCTTAGGCGGCAGTGGTAAAACCTTCAGCGGGCCATGGTTATCTTGAAGATATTGCTGCTAGCGATTCAGCGATAAAGCCGCCAATGTAAATAAAATAAATAAAGTAAAGAAAATGCAAAAAAAAAAAATCTATTGTAGGTACTTACCTACTTTTCTTCATTGAGCGTGATGCTCAAGTTAGCATAGAATGTTTTTTAGAAAAGGAATAGAAGTAAATAGTATAAATAACTTTCTTTAAAATTATTTACCTATTATATTCGATTCATTATGAATGAGTTAAGGATATTTTGTTCAATTTTGATTATAATAATACTCATATTATTTTTCTTTCATATTTTTATTATTAAGTTTTATATTAATATGAAATAAGGACGACATTAGTATACAAATTAATCCTTTCATGGACACTACTGTAGACACAATAAGTAGATGTTTTATTGTGATCACGGCCTTACTTTTACCTCGGTAATATTATCCTTTTACTGTCCTGGCAAGTGTTAATCCATTGTTAAAAACAAAAGTCCTTCAATCCCATGCACGTGTTCGAAGTAAGTTTATTTTTAATTTTCAATGAAACGGTTATATATAATGAAAAAAAAATAGCTCAGACCAAAATCTTAGGTGCACATTTATACAAAGTTGACCTTATCTACCAGTTTTCTTCCTAATTTAAAGGTAAATTATTAGAACAATAAATGCTTAAAAACTGATTCAAAATCACAGAATAGGTGGATAATTCAATTTAAAAAAAAATATAAGTAACAATATCACAATATTGTAATACATATTATATAAACTTTTATGTATTCCTGATACTCCGAAGTTAGTCGACGGTTGACGTGTTCCGTCCGATGCGGCTAGCAAATCGGTGCGAACGTAGCATCTCTCCGCAAACAAAGCACTTCGTACTATTGGCATATTTAAAACCTCCTGAGATGTTATTGTCGCCTGGTATTCGAAGTTTGCGAGGACGAAATATATGTGCGGGCAAAATGAACAAACCCCCCTGAGAGGCAGGTGAGTAATGAAGAATGAATCCTATAACTCTATCTATTTACATTTGACTGGCCTGTTGGTCTAGTGGTTAGTGACTCTGACTGCTAAGCCGGCGGTCGTGGGTTCGATTTCTACCCAGGACAAACCTTTGTGTGATGAGCATAAGTGTTTTTGTAATTTATCTACAATATGTAAGTTTTAACAAAAAAAATGTATATAAGTAGTTTATCCGTTGTTTAGTAACCATTACACAAGCAAATATAATTGCTTATTATTATATATTATTATTATTATTATTTATACATTATTAATTAAAGTCGAGGAGTTTGTTTGTTTTTGTTAGAACGCGCTAATCTCTGGAACTACTAGGCGGATTTGAATATCTAGGTATTTTTGCGTATGATAGTTCTTGAGGAAAGTTACAGGCTATGTAACATCACGCTACTGGCGACGGAAGCAGAGCAGTAAGCAAAGACGCGGGTGAAACCGCGCCGCGGAAAGTACTATATGATAAAACCAGAGACAACAACTGTGCTCTCCTCTATGACTAAATAAAGCTGCTAGTTTGTTTTAAATTTCTAAGGTATTCGAAACCAACAAAAGAATTTGTAAAATAAATATATTCAATTTTATTTTATACCAGCTTTTCGCAGCGCAGTTTCATCCACGTCTTTGCTTACTGTTCTGCTCCCGTCGCCAGTAGCGTGTTGTTACATAGCCATAGAACCTTCCTCGAGAACAGGGCTATCATAAACAAAACGAATTTTCAAATCCGACTAGTACCTAGTAAGTTCCAGAGATTAGCGCGTTCAAACAAACAAACAAAGAAACTCTTCCTCTTTATACAAGAGTAGTAATTAGTATACTTAGATATATTATAGATTATACAAAGAAATAGAAACTCACAGACCAATGCAAATATTCATGTTCATGCACACAAATTAAATATTTGCACTGTGCGGTAATGGAATCCACGACCTCTGTGTGGCAGTCCGTACACAGTACCACCCATAGAAATCATAATACCACAAAAGTAGGGATTTTAATTCAGCGTGATCAATAGGATCCCGCATCTTTTCAATTAAGTTCTTATAAAATCAAATTGAAACTACAGGTGCTATACAAATCTTGTTCTCTACTTAGTCTGTGCTACAAGATTTTGTGTAAAAATCAAACTAGCTGCTGCGCTCTGCGCGGAAAATGGTATGTGTATAATTTATATTATAAGTTATTGAAGTAGGTCTGTAAGTATTTTTATCCGTATTCTCGAATCCATACAAGCTATTTTATTTAAAATATTAATGGGTTAATAAATATTAGCGTTTGTAGTTTCTTCGTAGTTGTGTGATGATTGCCCGCACATATTTTGTCCTGCTAAACTAAGAGTACTAGGCGAACATAACATAGGCGGAGGTAGTAAAATCGTTTAGCGAACCATGGTTATGCTATGTTCGCCTAGTACTCATAGTAAGACACGACAAAATATGTGCGGGTAAGATGGCCCAGTCGCATCATCGCGCCCTGAAAACAATTTTATCTACCACCTCTGTATTTAAAGTTCGGCAAAGAAATTGGGTCGCGATTCAGCGATAAAGCCGCCAATGTAAAATAAAGTAGGTATTGTACAATAAAAAAAAACTATTCTATTATAGATATCTAGACCTACTTTTCTTCATTGAGTGTGCAAGTTAGCGTGAAATGTTTTTTTGGAAAAGTTCGATTTACTTAGAAAGAATTACTAGAAAGTTAATTATAACTTTTTGTAAAGAAATTTATTCATAACTAACTAACTGTTAACTGGGTTTAAAGCTATATTATAGGTACTCATAAACATAATAATGACAGAATGTCAATACAATAGAAACAGACGCAAACCGATGTAAGTAGTACCCACACGAACACAGACAGACTCACAGCATTTTTACAGTACCTAGTACAAAAAATAAGATAATGAACCCCATCAGTCTGAAAAAGACACTGCTGTACACAGGCCTGCCCGAGTACCTATCTACCTACTATTTACACACAAATATGCTGAGCTGTCTACATCTAAAACCACAGTAGATACCGATACTTATGTGCCAAAACTAGACTTTCTTGCTTTAATTTCGTAAATAATAAATAACAAAATAAGTAACGTTAATTTGTTGAAAGATTCATTACCTCTAATGTAACAAAAAACTAGCACGATTTACATAAGTACCTCCTGATTTCATAATTTAATATTAGAATTTATTAGATTGTAAGTACCAAGCACAGAACGGATCAGTTGTTTTTTTTTTTTTTTTATATTATAGCTTACTAAAGTGACTACCATCAGGCAGGGTGGACCTGCCTGATGGTAAGCAGTCATTGGAATCTAAAAGTGGCGGCCACTATACCAAAAGCCATCGTGTAAAACTTGTGGCCTCCACTATGGGGGCTGGGAATGGGGTTAGGGGAAGGGAATGAGGGAGGTGAGGAAAGAGGAAAGGGGGGAAATTGGGCCTCCGGCGCTCTCACTCACCGAACGAAACGCAGTAGTACGGATACTACTACTCTTAAGTCGATCTTCTATGAGAGGGTAGTACTTCCCCGCACGATCCGGCACATTCATGATGTAATCAGCGTGGATCTACTACCGAAAATAATAATACTGAAGAATCACAAGCACAGAATAGATAAATGCAGGCAGTAAAAGATTTAATTAGATTTAAATTTTTCTACATTTCGAAGTATTTAATTATCAAATCTACAAATAAATAAATAGGTAAGTAGGTATATGAAGAAAATCGGGAAGGCGTTCGCGCGTCATAAACAGTTTTAATACCTCCAGTAGTTTCATGTCCCCCTAGTACTTAAAGCCTGCGAGGACGAAATATGTGCCCGTCGCGTGAAGTTTTTTTTAATTTTACCACCTCTGGATGTGTTATGTTCGCCTATTATAGTTCTCAAAATTTGTAATGACAAAATTTGTGGGGTAAGATTGACACACTACGTTGAGTAATTATTACTTAAAAAATAATTTATGTTTGCTGCGTACTAAAGAATACATAATAAAAATAATACAAACAATAATAAAATGTGTGTACAAAAAGTGGTTCCCACTTGTGTCAGTTGTGGGATACTGCTGATAAGTCCGTCACCGACTAGTGCATTGCATATATGTGACAATAGTAAATATTGCAAATAATAATTTTAAAAAAGCGTGGAGTCCCTTTGCGCGGAAGAAGTGAAACTTCGTAACGTGAAAATGAAAATAGGAAGGAGACTTTTAGTGAACTCATATTGTTTCCTTTATTAACATTATTTGTTCTTTTTCTCTCTCCTACTTTCTACCTTTGTTTATCTTTCTTTCTCTCTCCCTCTTGCGTTGGAATATTGGACGCTAGGTACTCGTTGCGATCGCAACAGTGCTTTCCTTGTTGGAAGTCGCATTAGAAGTTTCACTTCAAAAAAATATTCTCCTCAAACTCAAGCCTAACTGAAAAAATATTAAATTAATTACTATGAATTATAATTATATTATTATATTATTTTTAGTTAAACTTTATCACACACCCAAACAACTACCTATAATATCTATCAGCAAAAATGACTGCATTCTCATAACACAAGATATACAATCAAAGTCTAGAAAAACAACCAAGCCATTGATTGCTAACTGTGAGAAAAAGGAATAAGAAGAAGGAAGAGGACCGTCCGAGATTGTTAAACTCCCACTCAACGTCCTAATACTTCATGTTATGAAAAGTATCTCAAACCTTTAAAATAACGGTGATAAGAATCATATCATCAATATTTTACCGTTATTCACGCTGAAACCAGCAAGGGTTTACTACTACCGGGATCTTCTCATTTACAACGAGTTTTCAATGAGAAATCTGTTCAAGGAACAAGGCCTGTGTCGCGTAAATTAAATAAATTAAATTAAAATTAAATTAATTAAATTAATGTAAAAAAAAGCCTGACCAGAAAAATAAAAACCCTGCTCTGGGGGCGCTAAATTAACTATAATTATGGCAACATTCAGTAGAGTAATGCACATGCGGATTGGTCAGTGTACATAATTATATTTTATTAGAATATAGATTATTGCAGAAATAAAGTTTAATTTACAAGAGATTATTTAAATTACATTTATATAAATATTAAAGTAGAGCGAAGTAAACTTCCAAAGTAAAACTAAAGTCGGGTTAAAAAAACAAAAATTTATATTGTCATTTTTTACATCACCACAAACAAACCATAAATACTGTTGCCAGTCAAAGAAATTAGTTCCAATAGTTTTCCGCAATATGGCGAAGGTTTTTATTTTTCTGGTCAGGCTATAATTATGTTTGTAAAGTACCCCGCGACTCGCGCGGACTTTACGGACACAAAGTACACCCAGACTCGGCAAAAATATTTATGGATCACACAAAGTTTTGTCCCGTGGGGATCGATCCCACCCACAATCTCGTGCACAGCAGTCGCTTATTAATATAATATGTGAGTCGTTCGCGCCTTGCACTCCCACCTTCTTGTCACAAGTTCACTGGAAAAAAATTGCGTGCGAATTTAATTAACATCCCACCAAATTCTGTATGCCTGGTAACGGTATCAGTTATAGACACAGCTGGGACGGGGTCAATAGAAACAAAAAAATTTTGCTTGCTTACATCACGGTAATACTATCGTGCTTACATTATGCTCACATGGCTATTTGGAGGTTTTTTTCTCTTTCTATAGAGGAACCGAGTCACAAAACTTTTGGTAGGATTGAGTACCTACTTATCCATCAATTAACATCGACGTCTTCTGTTTCATCTAGTGTTCTTCACCTATATTAGTGTTGTTTATTTACACATAGGATTCATCGATAGGAAACGATAAGTTGCATTAATTGTTTACAAAGAAAAATTAACTGATAGTGTTGTCTGTTAATATTATTGATTAATTAGAAAGATACCAAAGATACTGAGAAACTTTTTTGTACCTCCAACCCTGTTCTGTTCGCCTGGTACAAAGCAACGTTTGCTACCGTTATAGCGCTATTAGGGACGGACTAACTCGCCGGCAAGTGCGGGGCGGCCCAAAAATGCTCGCATGTCGCATCTATCGATTTGGCGCTGACATTGACGGCGAGTGGATGGTTGAAAGATAGAAAGAAAAACCGTTTATTTAATACTAGCTGTTGCCCGCGACTTCGTTCGCATGAAAATTCAGATGGGTGCCTCTATGAGAATATTGCGTGCCTGATTTTATGGCAATCGTACATTGTATCGGTATTATCCGTCTCTATGGCGAATCCAGTTTAAGCCCGCTACCGCTAAAACTGACAAACCACTTTCACACAAACTTGCGACTCTTATTTGCCCATTTAATAAGGGGGTTGCTGAATAATAAAAAAAGAGTATTTTCTAGTAATTTGGTAATCCTACTATAAAAACTATAGAAATTTTATACATACTTTGCCACCCCTTTATACCCCCTTAGGGGATGGATTTCGCAAAATTCCGTCTAAGTGAGCACCTATATCCTAATAGGAACGACAATGCAAAGTTTGAGATTCCTAGCACTTGTTATTTCTGAGATTTCGTGATAAGTGAGTGAGTGACCTTTTGCTTTTATGTATATAGATAGCATTTTTATATTGTTTAAATACTGTTTTTCATACTATTTTTAATCTCCCATTCATACAAATCCTCTTTCACCTACCTAAAGATATCCCTCGTAAAAACAATATACAATACACAAAGGCAAATTTTCACTACAATAACTTTCCCCTTCCCCTTCTTCCCTATTGCACTTTTTCTCCACTCTCCACAGTTTCCTCCTTCCTCTCTTCCCCTCCCCCTTCTCCTCTTTACCTCCTTCAGCATTTCTTGCCCCTCCTCCAGCATTTCTTGCCCTTTCCTCCACTTCCCTTTACCTTGCCTCCTCGTTTTCCCCTCTCTTCTCCCTTCCTTCTCCTTTCTTTACCTCCTGTCCTCTCCCTTCCTATCGCTTACTATCCCTTCCCCTCTCTTTTTCCACCATTCGAGAACTCCTTTCTTTCCGCGTTCCTTCCCCCTCCCTTCATCTACTGTCGCCCTCACTTCCCTCTCACTTTCCTCTCATTTTCCCCTCATTCACCCCTCACTTAACCCTCACTCCCCCTCACTTCCCCTCTCACTTCCCTCTCACTTCCCCCTCACTGCCCCCTCACGCAACTCACTTCCCCCTCAATTCCCCCTCACTTCTCCCTCACTTCCCCGTTTCTTCTCCGTCACTATCCCCTTACTTCCCCTCACTTTCCTCTTACTTTCCTCTAACATTCCCCTCACTTTCCCCTCACTTCTCCTTGGCTTTCCCCTGACTTCCCTCTGACTTCTTCCTGACTTTCTCCTCACTTCTCCCGCATTTCTCCCACACTTCCCCCTCACTTCCCCCTCACTTCCCCATCACTTTCCTCTCACTCCCCCATCACTTTCCTCTCACTCCCCCATCACTTCCCTCTCACTTTCCCTCTCACTTTCCCCTCCCTTCCTCCTCCTCAATTCCTCCTTTTCCTCCCTCCTTACCCTCCCTCCCCCTCTCTGTAAATTTCAAAAGCTAAAGATTTTGTTTAGAATATTTCATCCCTAATTTCACCCCTCTAAATCCACCCCTGTTAAAATAAAATTATAAGTATATTTTTATTTAAATAGAAGTATTCCAAAACAAAATTTCAAAACTGTAAGTTAAAAAATGAAGATAATTCATACAATCGATTTCATCTCTTTTCACACACTTAGGAATTAAATTTTAAAAACCCTTTTTTAGTACAACCTCTAGACATTTAGACAACACACACCCTCCAAATTTTAGGCCAGCAGTTTAGGCTGTGCGTTGTCTGTTAGTCAGTCAGTCAGTCAGGACAAAGCCTTATATAATATGTATGGGTTTATATAAAATGGATGTATGGATTAGACGTGATCAAAGCATACAGGCTGCTAGGAATGATAACACGTGATAGAGCCACATAAAGCTGACCGTGTGAAAAACAGCTAATACTTAGATCCACGCCCACAACTTTTAGTTGTGTCTGACCTTGGGCTTTATTAATTGTCATCGCGAAACATAGGCTCACTGGAAACTGGACTCATTTAAAACTAAATGGACGATTGTTTAGAATGAGAGGAATCCAAAAAATAAAAACGCTATCAGCTATTCCGTAACCTGTTAGTCTCTATTTCTATCAGAAAATGTTCGACGTGATTCTTTAAATTGGCATAATTTTTTTATTTATGAACCGATTGACATGAAACAAACACTAAATGTTAAGTGAAGCTTACCACAACGTATTAGTGAAAACCATATCTAAATCGGATAAGCCGTTTCTGAGATTAGCGTGAACAAACGCACAGACAAACAGACAAACAGACTAACAGACAAACAGACAAACAGACAAAAATTGTAACAATCATTGTTTTGGGTTCTATTTGCGTTGATAAAGGCCCCAGTAATTTTTTTTCTCATATATTTTCCATGTACAGACAGCGATCGGTTACATTTTTATTATATGTATATAGATGGTGTGCACTTCGCTGAGTGTATTAATAAGGTTTTAAGTAATCGTGTAGAAAAAAAAAACCGTTTTTTTAAAGTTGCAAGCTAGATATGAATTATATATCACCACCCTCGCCAGGGCTGTTAGACGTTAGTATTTTTATTAATTTAACAAAGAAGAAGAATTACTACTTATTTTGGAATCTTTGATTATGCGTGTCGTGTGCAAACTATTCTTCTCTCCTTTCCTCGTCGTCAGAATCATCCGAAAAGTAACATCTGTATTTTTATACCATCAGACGTTAGTAGGGTCACGGTAATACATTACCGTGGTAGAGTCATTCTATCTTCTGGCCCAAATGTTTAATTAAATTGAAGGAAAAATAAGATATCAATGAAGGAAAACCATACATTTGAAGAATGTTATTTTAATTGAAAGAAAATTATCGACGGTTAAATTCGTCCTTAACTTTCATAAGTTTAAATTGCATGGTTGTTTTTATTTTAATAGCTACTTTCCTACTTTAGCTCCGTGTGCTATCGCCGCGCCTGGGATATGCCTGAGAAACCCCCAGTTTCTAAAATCTAAAATCTGGCTGATTGACGAAAAATTACCTAATCACCTGTTAAATCTCATGTGAAGTACCAATTGGGTTGCTAAAAGCATGAATATTTAGTTTAATTTGATCTAAATAATAATAATAATACCAGCCTGTTTACTGTCCCACTGCAGGGCAAAGGCCTCTTCTCAAAGAGAAGGAATGAGCATTAATCACCACGCTTGTTCAAGGCGGATTGGCAATTTCAGACTTTTAAGTCCAGGTTTCCTCACGATGTTTTCCTTCACCGTCAGTCAGAAATGTCCAAGATAAACTTAGAAAGTACATATGATTTGAAAATCACATTGGTACTTGCCCGGATTCGAACCCACTACCTCGTGTTTACGAATGGGGTGCCTTATCCACAGGGCCATTTCGACTTTAATTTGATCTAATTAGTAACTAATTAAGTAGCTCAAATTAAACTATTTATCCATGCGTATATAATTATGCTTATAGTTTTTCAGAAACTGGGGGTAATAATTGTAAACAGAAGAAAATTCAATATATGTACATAGGTTTTTCAAATAACTCAGTCAAGCACTCTTGAGATCTTGCTAAATTGTATGGAAATAAAGTTAGCGGCTGCGGCTGTTAGATTTTATTTATTACACATCTAGCTTTCCGCGGTGCGGTTTCACCCGCCTCTTTGCTTACTGCTCTGCTCCCGTCGCCAGTAGCGTGATGTTATATAGTCTTATAACCTTCCTCAAGAACTGGGCTATTTATACGCAAAAAGAGTTATTCAAATCCAACTGGTAGTGCCAGAGATTAGCGCGCACAAACAAACAAAGATACTCTTCCGCTTTATGTAATAGTATTAGCACTACTAGCTGAGCCCAACGGCTTCGCCCGCGCCTAAGCTTTGTTTTGTCTTCCTCAGAACAAGACCAATTTTCGGGATAAAAAGTAGCCTAGGGCGCATTCACACGGGATACGTCTTTGACGATTCGGTATAAAACACGATTCGCCTTGACGGATAGATGTTCACATTGAATACGGAATCGTGTTTTTTCACGATTCGTCAAAATATCCGAATTGATGTTCACATGTTGTTTCGTGATTGTGTTCAGTTGAGAGTAACTACCAAAGACAATGGACGTGAATACTTTAATTTTGTACTGGTATTATCGTCGATCTAAAAAAAGAAAAACAAGAAGAATACACTGGGTGCATCCAATTTTAAGGCAAAGACAAAGTGTTGGGGATTTTTATACTTTGATGAGCTCGTTACGAGAAGATGATACCAAATTTTACACTTATTTTAGAATGTCTAAAGATACCTTTGACTTCCTTCTCCAAAGGTTGGATACGGATTTGAGAAAACAGGATACATGTATGAGAAAGGCCATTAGCCCTGAAGAAAAGTTGGCGATAACTATAAGGCAAGAAAAACTAATTATATTATTTATTATTCTTATTTATTGGTTATATTTATGATAATTTAGAACATGTTTTTAGAAATTTGATAGATCCAGATAATCACTTAATTGACTTAGAGCTGTAGATAGTGCCGGTGATGCACTTGGATCATCGCGATGGATCAGCGATGTTCCAGGTTGTAGAGGGGTGGGCGTTTCTGCAGACACTTCTGCATTTACTATCGATGAACTTTCAGGAAGAGGCCGAGTATTATTATTATTAGACGTTCCTCCCGGTGATTCTTGAGGCTTAGTATAATAACCACCACTATTATAGTTGTGATGATGTGAATTGTAATAATTTTGATGCCAATTCGAATAGTTTCGTCCAGTTTTAATACTCTGTATTAGGTTAATGACCCCAGATTGGAATTCCAGTATTTGATCATCATCAAAATGCCGAAGGGATGGCAGAACCCCCTTAAAAAAATTCATGTTACGGTCATCACTTCCAATTGTGTTTAATTGATGATCAACAAGTTTCATCATTTTATCATCCAATACGCTGCCACTATCCATTCTTTTCTTTTTTGATGATGATTCTAAGTGTTTCTCTTTCTGATTTTCTTGTTGATCTGCATTTTCTCTTTGGGCTTCATCTCTTGTATTTGGATTATTGTCATATGTTTCACCTGGCTTAATAATTGGCTTCAAAAAGCTCATCTCTTGATTATATTTGTAGGGCTTAGATTTTGTACCAGACCCAGATTTTTTTGTTTCTTTGTTTTCATCTAATGATTTCCTCCAAGTGTCTCTCAATTGTGTCCACCTTTTCATCACTGAACTTCCTGAAACAATAATTCATAAAACTGTATGAACGGTTTTATAAGAAGATTTTTATTTACATCGCATTATTCCCAATATTACAAAACAACCACAGATGAATATATATATACTAGAAAACAACTGTAATAATAAGGACACGGTTTCGAAACACGTCACGACAAGACGAGCGGTCTGTTGTCGGGCGAATATCTATTCACAAACGCCGTTCGCTGTCCGTCTGTGTATTTATGAATTATTATACATAAATAAAATATACAGGGACCTGATCTGTGGTTGTTTTGTACGGGCTACGCCCCATACGTTTTATAACGGTTTTTGCTTTCGTAAAAAGAGGATGCTTAGTAAGCTGAATTTGTATAATTGAAGAAGCGCTTGAAGAAGTTGTATTTTCATTTAGACTAATCTATCCCACTAGGCAGCCAGTCAAACATATGAAATCGTTTGGGTGCCTAGTGGGAACGCTTATTCTGAATGAAAATACGACTTCTTCATCCCACTAATTTGGTTTTAATGAAATATTTTTTTAGGTATTTGGCGTCAGGACTTTCCTATGAAGATCTTCATTTTAGTTATCGAATTGGCAAATCAACCATTTCCACCATCGTAGTAGAAGTGACGCAAAGTATATGGAATAATTTATATGAAGAATTTATGCCACTTCCTAATAAGGAAGAAGAGTGGTTAAAGATAGCAAGTGGATTTAATGAAAAGGCCAATTTCCCTCACTGCCTTGGAGCAGTTGACGGGAAGCATATTAGGCTTCGAAAGCCGTCAAATAGTGGTTCAGTATATATGAACTACAAAGATTTCTTTTCAATAGTGTTATTAGCAGTCGTAGATTCAGATTATCGATTCGTTTACGTCAGTGTAGGTTCCTATGGAAAAGAATGCGACTCATCAATATTTAAAGAGTCAAGTTTTTGGAAAATGTTGACAGAAGGCCGTTTGAATATACCCGAACCAAGGCCTTTATTTACAGAATCAGAAGTTCAAGTTCCTTACGTAATTATTGGCGACGAGGGATTTGGTTTACACACACATTTATTAAGACCTTTTGGTGGAACGCATCTTGACAGAGGTAAACGAATATTTAATTATCGTTTAACCAGAGCGAGAAGATACGTTGAATGTGCGTTTGGCATTCTAGCAAATAAGTGGAGAATTTTACATAGACCCATAGACCTTAAACGAGAAACAGCTATTTCAGTAGTGAAAGCTTGTACTGTCCTCCACAATTTGATTATAAAAAAGGAGGGAATTGAATTAGAAAAAGAATTTAATTTTGAAAATTTACTACCCCAGGAAGTATCACCGAGTGTCGGAACTGGCAATTCAATGAGAAATGAATTTATGACCTACTTTCTATCAGAAACTGGATCAGTACCATGGCAAGACAACAAAATATAGGCAGTATAGATTTGTATTTAAAATTTTCTCAATAAAAACTTACCAAACAACTGTCGGTCCTTTTGATCCATTTCTTCAAAATCTTCTTTCAAAATTATGCATATTTCCCGCCATGCTGCTGTTTTAGCGGTTTTGTCCTTATAAATTTCCAAAAATTTATTCCATAAAACTGGCCTGTCTTTGATTGCAGCAATCAAAACTTCGCGATTTATTTGTTGGTCATACAATTTTTCTTTTTCTTTTTTCGACATGATTTTATTGAAGCGCAGCGCTACACGTCTTAACAAGTCAAAGGAATGTACTGAATTGAGCGGGCGCGCGGCGGGTGGGGCAGACAGGCGGGCGGAGCAGGCAGGCGCGCGGGGCGCGAGCGCCAATCACGATTCGAGATTTTTAACGAATCGTCATTCTAATGACCGTAGTGACCGACGTATCCGTCTACGTCTTTTTTCACGATTCGTGAAGCGTGTGAACATGGGTATATAAAAAGCATTGCTCCCGTCAAAAAAAATAACGAATCGTTTTAAAACACGATTCGTGAAAAATCACGATTCGTCTTCGTGTGAATGAGCTGTCCGTCTCTGGCATCGAATCTATCTACATACCAATTTTCATCGAAATCGGTTCAGCCGTTTAGGCGCTGAGTGCTAACAAACACACACACACATACACAAACTTTTGCATTTATAATAATAAGATAGATAAGGCTTTATAAAAAGGATAAGTTGCATTGTTTACAAAGAAAAATATGAACGATAACAAGTAAGATTCAGCACGACAACAATCGGAGTACCTCCAACACTGTTCTGTTCGCCTGGTACAAAGCAACGCTTGCGACCGCTATGTGACGGGGTAAATAGGGACAGCCTGTAAGTCCAACTGCTTGCCACTCGGCGACCAAAAAATATAATTTTATCGTCTGACCTGACGGCAAGTCGTAGGGGTCTTTGTGTCTTTGGTGCTGAGGAACTTCGCTGAGGAACAGGAAGTGTATTTTTAGATACCTGCCTGTCATATTTATGATAAACTCCTTGACAAATACCTAGTTGTGAAGATTAAAATAACAAACTCAAATGACAAAATAATAATAATTGAGTGTGTGTGAGAAATATTTGCACCGTCATAATATTATGTGCTCCTAGTAACAAGCATCATTTTAAGCGCTATGTAATGGGGTGAAATTAAAACAGACGGAACGCGAATGTTGTGCTAACATGTTTCACAATCACAACAAGGCAAGTGTAGTTTTAGCATCACCTATGCGGTTCTGTGAGCCTGGTACTAAACAACATTTAGACACAATGTGACGGGGTAAAAAGAAACGTTTCTGTGTGAAGCAATATTTATTGCGCGTACAGCGCGGCGCGTACGGAAAGGAAGACTGTAAGATTGGCATAGAAAATTTGTCTTTATGGAGTGCAGAAAGATAAAATTATTTATGTAAATAATAAAAACTGTAATGCCGAAATCAAACATTGCTCATTTACATAATTACAACTTTCATACCCCCAGTTAATAACTGAGGGTTAATGATTCTCGCGTGACTCGTGTGTTGTTATCATTATTATTTAAAACCTGTTCAAAAATAACTTGTATTGGTACAAAGATCAATCAATGGTGCATACTATACGCTAAACGCCTGTTACAATACTAGCTCACCCGAGAGACGCAGACATTGTGTCTAAAGTCTAAATTTTAATAAATAATCCATGCCAAAGAATTTTTTTAAAGTGTTAATCGCTTTAAACTTTTTTAATTGTATTTGTAATCTATATCTATACTATTATATGAAGCAGAAGAGTTTGTTTGTTTGAACGCGCTAATCTCTGGAACCACCTACTTTGAAATTTTAAAATTATTTTTGCGTAAGTATGTTTTGCGGCACTTAGCTTGAACCGGACCTAGTGGAGTGAGCCCTTACAGCGACGACATCCCGATGCATATTTGGATTTGCTTTTATAAAATATTTTCTGAGGTTACGCACCTCACGTTTGTGGAGTCTTGGCAGATAGAAAGCCAATTATTATTATAAATAATAATAATAATAATAAACAATTTAATAATTATTATTAAGTATTAGTAGATTATAGACATAAAAATTTAAAATAAAACTTTATAACAATAAAATTAATCCGTCGAAAAATTTGAAAAGAAAAAAAAATAATAAACCTTTATTTTATTAACTTTATTAACTAAGTTCTTCAACTAATGTTGTATACCTAAGTAATATTAAGTCGGCGCTAAACAACCAGTGATCAGAGATCACTAAATTACCTTAAATTTAAAGAAATAACCAAATTACGTTTTTTTTTTTTTTTTTCTTTATAATTATTAGCCTACCAAAGTGACTCTACTCTCTCTACGTAACAATTTAAGTAATTTGCTTGTTAGGCGCCGAACCACATAATTACTTAGGTAGTTATAAGTAAGTACTTACATTAGTTGAAGAACTTAGTCATTAAGGTTAGTAAAATAAATAAATTAATAATTTTCAGTTTTTTCGGCAGTTTAATATTTTATTAAAAGGTTTTATTTTTCAATATATGTGGTGATTTGCAACTAATGGAATAAAGGATAAATGTGAACAACTTGTAGTAGTTTCAGTACCTACTACCTAGTTAGATGTACCTATATTACATTTATTGTTGGATGTAGCGTTTTTTTTTTTTATATATTAGCCTTCCAAAGTGACTCCACCCCGCCTAATGGTAAGCAGTCAGTAGAATCCAGAAGTGGTGGCCACCATACCAAAAGCCATCGTTTTAAACTGCTGGTATGGTGGCCTGCACTATGGCGGCTGGGAATGGGGTTAGGAGAAGGGAGTGAAGGAGGTCAGCAAAGAGGAAAGGGGGAAAATTGGGCCTCCGGCTCTCCCACTCACCAAACGAAACGCAGTAGTAAGAATACTACTACTCTTACGTAGATCTTCTATGAGAGGGTAGTACTTCCCCGGACGGAAACCAGCTTGGATCTACTACCGTACTACAATGCGTTTTAGTACATATATTAATAGCATACTCTGTGATGTAGAGCTTGTGATGAAGACAGTCTGTTTTCTGACTACGATTAGATAAAAACTGGAAAAAAGTGAGATGTGATAGTAACTCTGTCTGTCAATTACACTTTCACGCCTACACCAGTGAACGGATTTTGATAAAATTTGTTATAGAGATAGACTAGACCTTGGGGAACAACATAGGATATTTATCGCGAATAAATGACTCGAAGAGATTTAAATAGGGGACGAAAGTTTGTATGAAAAATCGTCAATGTATAAATATTTAAATGTCGAATGTTAATTTTCTACTAACCATTAGTTTGTAAGATTCTACTAACAATTTATGGATTTTATTATCTGAAATAAATAATTTGAATTGAATTGAATAAATAGAGACATGTTCATGATTAGTAAAAATGTAATTATTATGCGATAACCGGCATTCACGTGGGCGAAGCTGCGGGCAACAGCTAGTTAAATATATAATTTTCAACGTCTTCCAAAATATAAATCACAACATCGAACTAGTTTTTGGGGATAGATGTTATTCTAAACTTCCATCTTACTGAGGCATGTTCTTGATTTTCTCATTTAATATTTTTTCGTAATCTCCTAGTAATTTCATGACTTCTAGTTTTGTTACTCTTGCCCTTTGTTCATTGGGATCGATCTTTTCCAATATATTTAAACCTATTTTAATATGAGAGAACGCTTCTGTTAAGCTGTCGACGATAATAGTCCTCTCACCAAGTAAAGGGTCTTCATCTATTTCTTCATTTGTACTGTATTCCTGCATTTCTATAAGCTCTTCAAACGTAGGCTCCTTATTATGTGAATCAAGTAGTTCACAAACATCTTTGCCGTCAATTTTAACATCTAGTTCTAATGCCAGTTTGATAATAGTTTCAATAATGTCAGCCATCGCATTAGATTCTACTGATGTATCTTCACCGATACCAAAGTATGGGCACAGTTTATTCCACGCCAGTATCCAATTATTCACCGGTATTTTAGACCACGAATCTACCATGATTCTAATTGCATCTAAAATACTAAAATCTTTCCATAACTCTTCAGCGGTTGTGAAATCATGTTTGGTACTTTCGATGAGATGTTGAAATGTACCACGAAGATATATAACTTTAAATATGGTTGAAATATCTTGCATCGGTTGTGTGGTACAGGCTTCTTCAGGAGACAGAAAGACAACGTTCACGCGATGATCAAAATCAAGGAGTGTTGAAGGAGGATGGTATACAGCGTTGTCAATAACTAGGAGCACTTTGCAAGGAATTTTGTTTGCATAGCAGTAGCGTTCCACTTCTGGTATAAAGTAGTTCGCAAACCAGTCCTCAAACAGACAGGCTGTCATGCTGGCTTTTGAATTTGACTTCCACACAACGGGTAGTCCACCTTTACATTTATTACGCAAAGCTTTCGGATTCTCCTGGTGATATATCGCAAAAGGTTTTAATTTCAAATCACCCGCTGCATTACCGCCTAACAAAATTGTAAGACGATGTTTTGAATCGTCAAATACGGTATAACGATCATGTCGAACCAAATGGCATTTTTCAGGCATTCTCTTCCAATATAAATTTATTTCATCTACATTAAATACGGTTTGTGAAGTATAACCACTTTCTATTACTGTTTTCAAATAATTACAGAATGTTGATTTTTCATGCACTTTATTATTGTCTACTGTTTTGTCTTCTTTTCTTTCTCTTTTTACATCTAATGTTTGATTTTCGTCCTCTTGGCTTTCTTCCTCGGGCTCAGTAAAACGGTTTTCTTCACAACGTTGTTTAAAACGATAGTACCAGCCCTTGCTCGCTAAAAACGTTTCACCATCAGCGGCTTCTCCATAGTTTTTTTTAATTGTTTCAAAGATTAATTTGGCTTGACCACATATATCACTTCTTGTAAAACTTATGTTCTGTTCGGCTTGTTGTTCACACCATGTTTTCAACTTACACTCCATTTGCGCAATGATGGCATGACGTTTTCGTATTACAGTGCTAGAATTTAATACAGAATGTTTAGTAGCCGCCAAAATACGTTTTCTGTCTCGTACAATGGTACTCACTGTAGAGTTATGTAAATTAAGCCTTTTCGAAATGTCACTAATTTTTTCACCATTTTCAAACTTATTTATAATGTAAACTTTTGTTTTTAACGTTAATATTTTCCGTTTTCTACTGGATGTCGACTGATCAATGTTTATTGCCCCTTTATTTCCACTGGTAGACATTTTTGGGTTAATTTATCGTTTGAAGTGCGACAAATGGCATACATTTGACTCGACGCACGCGGTAAAACGAGGCCGTGTGAAACGAAACTACAAAAGCGTAGGGAGGGAGCCGTATCGACCAATAGCGCATCTCGAGGTTGCGAGACGTAAGTTGAGACAGAGACGGAGAATCAAGCTGAATGCGTAATCCACATAGCTAAATTATTTATTTCGGATTAGAGAGAGCCTAGACAAGACAAAACAGCGGCATAAATTCTAATAGAATATAATAAATAAATTAAAAAACGTATGGTACCTACTGATAAGCAGCTACGACGGTGTGGCGTTAGCATATATTATGTCAATTCAATACATTTTTTAATCTATTCTATTCTATTAGCATTTATGCCACTTGTATGACCCCTGGGTCCATAGAGTGTTAGTAACAAACTTAACAAAAATTAACTTATCCAAGTTTCGAGTTTCGGAGACCGGTTTCAGCATCGAATATTAAATAATCATTGACGCCTACGATAAAAGAATTTGCAATGTCTCGTATTTACATATATTCGCGGTCTTTGTTTGTGGTTTTTTAATTTTTTTTTTTAACTCTAGCAGAACGACAGTGTTTCAATAACACTTACTAAACTAATATACATTTAAACAGTAAGTCTAGCACACACAAGAACATTGTAACCTTAGAATATTTATGTGATACAAATAAAAACAAAGATAAAGACAAAACTAAGAACCTATTAAACATCTCTCTCACAAAACTTCAAACATGCGAACAGTATCTGCGCCCATCCATCTGCAAACAAATCGATAGTTGGGTCTGAATCCAGGAGATTGTTAAGAGCAGCAAGTGTTCGTGGAATAGGAGATTTGGCTCTGGCAACAGTACGGCAATTAGGCACAGCAAACAGTTTATGTTTTCTACCGCGACAGTAGGTAGTTGTTAGGGGTAAAGAGCCGAGACAGCTCGCTGAGAAGATCAGGAGAGTCTATTTTGCCACGGAAAATTTAGCACGCAGTAACCATTTGGTTACACGCTCTTCTCGTTTCTAGCGAGTTATAGTTAAGACATCCTAGCAGTAACTTAGTAGGATAAAGAAAGGGGTAATATCCGTTAACATGCTTATAAATCTTAGAAAAGCTTTCTGTACCTTTTCCAGTAAGAGAGTGTAGGTTTTTTCATGGGGATTCCACACGGCAGCACTAGTTTCTAACTTAGTTCTGACCAACGCATTATATATAATTTTCATAACATTTACGTTATTAAATTCACGTGCATTTCTCAAGATAAACCCCAACCTTTGAAATGATTCTTTAGCCAATATAATAATATGCTCATGGAAAGTGAGTTTCTGATCAAATGTGACACCCAAATCCCTGATGATTATTGCTGTAGTTAAAGCGTTTGTGTTTAATTTATATTCAAACCTTATGGGGCGTCTCATTCGACCAAATGTCATCACTCAGCACTTGGCTAAGTTAAATTCTGTTTTGTTCTTAATGCTCCATTTGTGCACAGCGTCAATATCACGTTGGAGTGCTAAACAGTCCGCCTCACTGTTAACTACAAAAAACAACTTTAGGCCATAATTATGTAGGTGCTTGACTTAATATACCAATTACCAAATCTATCTACAAATTGGACGCGAAGTGTAAAGATGCAGTTAAGTACTTCAAGAAATCTACTATTTATTATGACAAGCACCTCCTTTGTAAGATGTCTATGAATGAAGTCTCATAGTCTTTTAAACAGTAGGCATCATTATCATTTTAGCGGAAAGACGTCCACTGCTGGACTTAGGCCTCCTCCACGTTTCGCCACCGTGGCCGGTCAAGAACCGCCTTCATCCATCGGTTGCCCGCCACCCTTTGTCGTCGGTCTTGCTGTTAGTCGCCTCAAACAGAATTTTGTCCCAACAGCCAACACTTCTGCTATGGTGACATTTGTTTATAGAGTGTATACGACGGTTTGACATTAAATGAAAAGGCAGGTGTTACTAGCCCATATAATGATTTCTAATTAATCACAAAAGTAATTTGACGAAAAACAAAAATTTGAAATTTTCTAACAAAATAACAACAAGTTCACTGAACTGTAATGAACGGCAACGTTTATCCTTCGACGTGGACTATGACTTAAGTCAGTGACCGTTTGACGTACTTACATAGTGTTAATTTAGAATTAAAGAAATTAAAAAATTTGTCCTGTGTCTAAACTATTTTTTTTGTCTCGCTTTATAATGTCACATACTATACGTAATTGCATTTAATGTCATACCGTCGTATACACTCTGTAAAGCCTGTAGTTTATAGCTGGCAGAAGTATATGGTAAATAATAATAAATTTCACATCTACACTTATATTATAAAGAGGAAAGATTTGTATTTTTGTATGCAACAAATAAACTCAAAAACTACTGCAACGATTTCAAAAATTCTTTTACCATTAGAAAGCTACATTATCACTGAGTAACATACGCTATATTTTATCCTCGTACTGCCACGGGAACGTGAACCAAGCGTCCGTTAGTGTTTAAATAAAACAACAGAAATTATAAAACGGCGTATATTTACCACCACAAATTAAAAACAAAATAAAAGACACTGTATTGAGAACTAAACAAAAATAAAAGATACACTTCATTTGTTGTGGATGTTGGACTGTGATACATTTTGAAAGCAATCATAATGTACGGCATGACTTACATTACAAAAAGTTATAACTTCATAGCTTTAAGAATAAAATGTAGTAATACGTAGGCTTATTCAAAACTAATCGACGTCGCGGCAGACTAACTACGGCTACTGACATTGCATATAGACGGCTAGATTGCATGTGAACGGCTAGATTAATTTCGTTAATTCTTTTTTGTTGTGTTTGTTATTGTCAGGAGAAGGTTCTTATGTAAGAAAAACTAAGAAAACTGCTAAACCGATTTCGATGAAAATTGGTATGTAGACAGATTTGGTTTCGGGACATACGCTACTTTTTATCCCGAAAATTGCTCTGTTTCCCGAGTTACATTAATTAAACACATAGCAATTTTCGCGCGGGCGATGCCGCAGGGCGCAGCTAGTCCACCAATAAAATGTTGTTTAGTAACTGGTATACATATAGTGTATAATGGTTTACATTATCACAGGATTAGCTATACCTTTATGTAGTTACGATAGGCAAAGAGCTTGTAAGTCCGCCAATATACTCCTATATGTATCTGAAGTGTTAATAAGTAAATAAATAAAATCAAGTTAATGTTACATTTACTTATATGAATGTAAACAGTGCTTTGAAGTATTACTCTGCAGAATATCCACAGTATTTAATATAAAATTCAAACAAATTACAATATTTCATACCTACATGCAAATATACAACTCTTAGACCCTGTTTCACCACTTGCTGATAAAGTGCGTGATAATCTATTCGAAACTTAACTGACAGATAATACTCAAAAACCAGTTCCACAAGTGCCTGATAACCTTAACTGACAAATAAACTCTTTAAACATATAAGACTTATATAACTACAAGATGTTTTATCTGTTAGATAAATATCAGACACTTTAGCAGCTAGTGGTAAAACAGGCCCTTAACAATATTAAAACAAGTCATATTTTATCAATATATCATACATGCTAACGTAATATTATTTATACTTAAATAACTGAAATACAACAACTTATACTAATAAACTAATTCAGTGGTAGAGGCATAAGGTACAAAAAACTTCGCCTCGCGCACCGACCGAGGGTGCCGTACAAACTTGTAGTCAATATAGATAACATGAATGGCGATATTATATTTTATTTAGCCATATTATAGCTTTATGAGGTTGCAGACAAAAGTATCCTACTAATATATTATAAATGCAAAAGTTTGTATGTGTGTGTGTGTGTGTTTGTTACCACTCAGCTCCTAAACGGCTGAAGCGATTTTAATGAAAATTGGTATGTATATAGATTTAGTGCTTTTTGTCCCGAAAATCGGTTTGTTCCCGAGGGAGACATAACTCATTTAACGCGCGGGCGAAGCCGCGAGACGCAGGCATATTAGGATATATACCTATAAATTTGTTTTAGCTTTAGTCTCAATTAAAAAGTACTTACAATAGACTTATTCCATAATATATAACTAAGACTTTTTACGTTTTGGAGTTTGTATAAAATCCGACTTATCACTGGCATGAATTCTTCTTAAATGAAGATGCAGGTTATATTTTATTTTGAATTTCCTTGGACAAAGTGGACAACTATACTTTAGTTCCTTTGAATGAAATAATTGGTGAGTCCGTAAGTGAGTTTTTGTCTTAAACCGATTATTGCACAGCTCACACGGATATGGTCTCTCGTTTGTGTGTACACGTTCATGCATTGTCAACTTCGCACCACTTGTGAAACGTTTCCGACAGATACTGCACTCAAATCGCTTCATTTTATCACCACTGTATTTTACATGTGTCGTTTGTATGTGTAGCTGTAGCTCACGTTTATTGGATAAGACCTCCCCACAGTCATAGCACTGAGGATTGTCTTTGGGACGAGGTTTTCTCTTTTGAGGCTTAGCATCTGGATATTTCTTCGGCCTACCTCTTATGTTTGGTTGTTTTATTGACAATGATTCGTCTAGTTTCCGCTCAGATTTAATACATCCCTCATTTTTGTGTTCATTCAACAGAGTCCTATTCAAAAACGTTTTATCGCACTGAAAGCAATAATATGGATGTGTGTGAATTAACCGATGCATCTGCATATAACTTTTTTTTTTAAATATTTTGTTGCAAAGATCACATTCAAATTCCTTAAGGGTTTTATCTTTGTGGATTGCCATGTGACGTTTCAAGTGACTTGATGTGGAAAATGTCTTGAAGCAGACGGTACAAGAAGGCCTTACATTAATGTGACCAGTTCTGATATGCATAATTAAAGCATTGCGTTTAATAGGTTGCTGGCAGTATGGACAATCAACTAACAGTCCTGAGCTACTATGCAGCAATGTATGCCCTGTTAAAATTTCAGCGGATTCAAAATATTTTCCGCAAAGTTTGCAAGAATGTCCTCCAGTTTTATCTTTCTTAATTTCACTCTCGTCATAATCAGATAAATCATCAGACTGATAGCTACATTCACTCAAGTACTCTTCTTCTTCATCTGAATACTCTTCTAGTACCTCAATTTTAAAATTATCATCTACAGAACTTTCATCTTTTGAAACAAATTTTGTAACAGCCTTATTTTTTGGATTGCCGATAACCAAAACATAATAATTATCATCATCACTATCTAAAATATTCTTCTTAACAGTGGTTTCTATCTGTTTCATGGCATCATTATGCATTATAGTATCGGAAAGAATGTTTGAATCCATGCTGACATCAAATTTGTCATCACTTTGCAGTTCATCATCAAATGAAACATCAACCTGCGATTTTAATTCTTTATCAGTTTTTATGCACATTTTGCGGAAATTGTACGCAATGATCATAACATTATAACAGTCCTCACATAGCTTGAATGGCAAATCTTCAACCTCTTTTACCTGAAATTGTTAATTTCAAAAATTTAAAAAGGTGTAGCGACGGAGGATCATGGCGAGATGGACTCTCCGTACATATAGGAATTATGGTAAGTTGGTTTTTAAATTATTCTGTATTTATTAATGATACACAAAAAGGGTTCCACATTCCCAAATATCATTTTACAGTAAAGAACTCCAAGCTAAATTTGATTATTAAATTCTGTAGTTTTAAAAATAAATACTAACAAAATCTATACTAACAAAGTGTTTGTTTGAATGCACTAATCTCTGTAACAACTACTCGGATTTGAATAATTATTTTTGCATTTGATAGCTCAGTTCTTAATTAAGGTTATAGGCTATGTAATTAACATCACGCTACTGGCGACAGAAGCAGTACCCTAAAATGTAAATTTACACGGGTGAAACCATACTGATGAAAGCTAGTAATACCTACCATGAAATCAGTATTAATATAACTTTGTATAAACGTAGAATGATCTAAAATAATATTATAAAGAGAATTTTTTTTTTTTTTGTAAATGTGTTTGTAATGATTGAACTAAAATCTATCTTTACTATACTATATATTTCAAAAACTCTTTCACCTTTAGTAATCAATAAATGTAGCGGGTAACATGGCTTCATTTAATTTTTACCATGATTTCTGTTGCAATTTTTTGAATGTCAATATTTGTTAATTTCCAATATAAAAGACAGCAAAAGTAAATTTGCAGTATAGCAATAATATTTTGCAAACATAGGTAATATTGCAATCATCAATTGAAACTTTGATATTGAAGTGAAGCAAGGGTGTAACAAGTTATTAATATTGTTTAGTGCCTTAGAAGATCATTGATCTGATACATGCATAACAATAATTGTCAACTATAACTGGATAGATAGAATTTTCATTACAGCACATCACTTAAAAACTAAAGACATCACAGCCCACAGTACATTATTGTAATTCTAATATGTTATTATAGCTCTAAATTTTGTAGTACAATTTGAATGCTGTTTGTTTTGCACTTAAAAGTAGAGCAAAAGCTGCTTTTGCGTAGCTAACACAATGTAAACATTATAGCTTTTTAAAATGTGACGGAAACAGTGAAATTTGGTAAGAATAAAAATATGAGATATTGGCAAATAGAATAGTTATTTTGTTGAATGATAAATGGAAAATTTATGGACAAATTTTAAGCAATATTGCATTTTTACAAACCTTTGGCAATGCAAGCCAATTTACGGTATTTTGTTCCTTAAATTAAACAATTTAGGTTATGTTCCTTGTCAACAATTCACAGATTTACATGTAATTTAATCTTAGGAAAACCGTGTTTCACAACTTGTTCCACTACTATTTTATATATTTTAGGATATAGATAAACATTTTTTATTACCTCTATATTAGTGAGCTCAAGAAACTTTTCCCTTAAATTCAATTCTGGGTCTAACAATGATACTTTGCAATCGGCTGACATACAACAACGACAGTGTTTCGACCACATATCCATTTTAGTAGCTGCATCTAATTATCCAACTTGTAAAATCTGTAATTATTTAAAAACACTTTTTATTTAATATTATTTTGACCGGTCTTGACAGTTATGTATCAGACTTCAGAGCAAAGAGATTTAGAGGCCAGGCCACTTGCCAAGTAAAACCAAATATAGGTACTACCTGACCATCAAAGCAAAGAGCAAAGACGCCTCTAATTTAACAAAGTGGAACGGAGCAAGCAAAATGGAGGCAACTGATTTTGTGTTATTGACCTCTAAGTCCTCTAATAACCTCTACTCTTTAATAAAAAGGTCAGTGGTGTGGCCAGAACAAATTCATAACTACCATTAATACTCCTTGTTAGTTCATAAATAAAATAGTGGGTATATTAGATGAACAATGAATGTATCTAAAAATGAATAGGTACTATACTACTAGATTAAGAATTAAAAGGCCGAATCGTATGTAGGTTAGGTACTGAACAGCACTAGGCGGCTCAAGCTACCTCAAACACATCTGACTCCTCTCGTAAGAAATTATATAATTATGCTTTTAATGTAGGTAGGTATACCTTGCAAACCTAAACCTTCCCTGGTGAGATCAAGCCTCCCTAAGCCCAAAAACTATATCCGTTATTGCACTAAAGGCAAGCAAATGCAATGAAGAATATTTAAGACACGCCGCGCGCAGTCTTTGAGTGTCGTTTTTGAAATAAAAAGCTTAGCAAATATTATTTGAAATCTGGTTTAAGTATGTCTTTGTTATGCTGGATACCTAGGATACTTTTTGCATCCCAATTAGATATCTCAGATCTGTCAGATCTGTGCTCTTACTTTCTGACATTTGTTATTTACAATTTCCCCAAAAAAAGCATAAGTACATATGTACAAATAAAATGGAAATATCTTTATCATGAAAAATAAAATGGCAATCAAAAACACAAATAAAGCATCAGTAACATAATGTACTACAATAACAATAGCATCATCCTTAAAAATGTCTAACTTCATAATAAGAGTATGTATAAAAAGTTAATTTAAATAATTAAGTATAATTAAGTCTATACCTAAACTTTAGTGTTTGCATCCTCAAACTATTTGCAGCGTTAACTTTTTACAGAAACTGATGCAAATCGTAAACGACAATAGGCAGAATAGAGAAATTTACTCAGTGGCTTCCGACTCTCAAATTGCGAAGAAAAGACGGGTTTTTCATACAAAGTGCTCAATAGAGAATTGTCTAAAGAATATTCAGTACCTGCAACTAAAGATCTTTGCTTATCTGACGAAGCATATTACATAGTCAAAGTTAGGACTGCAAAACTTAGAAATCTTCAACCTGACCAGAGACTATTTGCTGAGAAAGCGAAACACGACATTTTGTTTGAAGCTCAGTTAGGAAATTTACACAAGTCGTCAGTGAAAGTAAACGGCAGCACGGCATGCTGTATAAAACGAAAAGAAACACTAAGAGAAACAAGTAGCGCGATTTCACCTACTCACAGCTATACTTACTTACTAAAGTCATGCTCAGAGTTTGAACAAAACAACATATTGACTTCAGATGCTTCTAGATTATCTAGCATTGACCGCTCATCATCAGATTTTATTTTAACTAAGGCATTTCGAACCGTGAATGAAGCCATTACATCGTTATCCTTATCAGAGAACGATGACAATAGTTTTAAATCTTTCGTGCTGAATACTGCGGATCTCAATAATCCGCAAAACTTCATTATTGCTTCTTCTCTCACACAAATGAGATAATAATAATAGTTAATAATACTCATAAAACGGCTTTTCAAATAGTGTGCATTACCCTAGCAGGAAAGTGTCTCCTAGAGTGATATGAGTAGCACGAATACTTAGTGCCTAAATTGCTGTAAATGTGCATCGCATAAAAAGTTTGTGCGTGTTGTTGTTTTGATATAATACGCAAAAAACGATTCCTGCTAGGGTAATGTTTTTCTAGCAGGAAAATTCTAAACGAATGATCGGAGAGAGAAAAGTTTTACTTCGCCAGAGAGCTTACATTTGTGCTTAAATGTGCGCCGAAAATATAATTTGTGCGTCTTTAGGTTTTCGAGATATTTCACTTCCTGCTGGAGTAATGTTTTGCAGAATCGCGTATCTCGAAAACCATTATATGTGCGACTGTAGAATAAACGCACATCGAGTAGCCCTTCGTTTGTGCCTATTTGTGCAAAATTAGATTTAAGAAAATATCTATAGTTTTTAAGAAATCGCGCTTTCTCAAAAAATCGAAAAATAATCGTAGCAAATATATATGATGAAACTTACAAGCTCACTGAAAACTGTCTTCGTTCCTGCTTGACTCATAGAATAACCACAAAAAGTTTCAGAAGTGTAAGTACATGGTCTATTGAATAATAATACTAAAAGTCAAAATGACGCGATGACGGTGGCAGAACTTTGACGTCAATATATAAGAAACTGGCTCAACCCAGAAGGTGTGTATTTATACCAAAAGCTTGTGCATTTATTCAATTAATATATTGCAAAGTTTCAGCTTGGAATGCTTTATATTTAAAAAGATATAAACAAAAATCAAAACTTGTAAACAACGGCAGGTTAACCGACCGAATTCGAATGAATACAAAAAGCGACGGTTTCATACTTATCGGTATCCTTCTTAACTTTACTCACAAACCGGTTGACACATGTTGGGCCTTAGTACACTGACGTAGAAAATGACAAGTGAAAAATTAACTTTAAGCATTGAAATATTCTACTAGCTGTTTTCATGAATTTGCACATTATTAATTACTATAATATTGTGTGCTTATCGTAAGTGCTATTCCAAGGTAATAAATAACTAATATAGTATCTTCCTTGCCATTTAATTGAAGTAAATTTACCTAGTACCAGAACGAAGAACAAATATCCAGACATACATATCTATAATATCAGTAGAAAAAAGTACCTATTTACAAATACCAATAAATCGATTTAGGGTAAAAAAAGACAAAATACCTAAATACATAACTTATTGTTTTATGTTATAGCCATGTAGGATAATAGAAAATTTCCAATTGCCGCCGCGCCACGCGCTGCCGCGTTTCCGCTGCCGCCGGCTAGTGCTAGGGATGCCAGTACGATATGATATATGGTAATATTGATATTTAATGCAATATTCGGGCCATACGATATGTTTTTTATTTATTTATTTATATGCACACACAAAACTTATAAATATAGTACATAAAATAACAAGAGCACAAAGGTACTGCTTATTTCATCAGAAATTTCTTCCAGCAGACCTGCGACAGGAAAATTGATAAGAAACATAGACACAGTGTGTAGATACATTAAATATAGATAACTAAACTAAAACAAAAACCGCAAAAATAAAATTAAATATAAATACACATACATATAAACAATATATTAAATGAACGTACTTAAATAATATATATATATATATATATATATATATATATATATATATATATATATATATATATACATACATACATAAATATAAATGAAGATAATCACTGTAGTGTTAAAAGGTAATGTTCTTTGACCCGTTTTTTAAAGATAGAGATGGTGTTGGAATCTCGTATGTTAAGCGGAAGTAAATTCCACAACCGAACTGCATGCACAGAAAAGGAATAGGAATAAAAATCAGTTTTATGGGAAGGGATATTAAGAAGAGTTCTAAGATGGAAACTGCAAGGAGCATCGGAAGGGCGAGCAAACGAAAAATGCTCGCGCAAATACGCAGGATAGTTAGGATTGAAAAGAATGTTGAAAAGTAGACATAATATTCGAGTGTTCCTGCGAAGGCGGATAGGGAGCCACTTGAGTTCGCTGCGAAAGTGGGAAACATGGTCGTATTTTCTCAGACCAAAAACAAAACGGATGCATAAGTTTTGCAGGCGCTCAAGCTTTTTTAAGAGCTCCTCAGTGGCATCCAGATAGCAGGCATCGGCGTAATCAATTATCGGCTGAATGAGCGTTTGGGCTAGAGAGATTTTAGTTTTAAAGGGCAAGACGCTTTGGAGGCATTTTAACGAGTGATATGCTTAATATAATCATAATCCTGTAAAAAATATCGCAATATCGTATCGTATTGTAAATAAATCTGACAATCAAAACCGTAAGAAGATACCTAAATGTTGGCCTAGTGGTTAGTGACCCTGACTGCTAAGCCGGAGAACGTGGGTTGGATTCCCACCCAGGACAAATCTTTGTGTGATGAGCATGATTGTTTGTTCTGTGTCTGGATGTAATTTATCTATATGAATAATTAAGTATGTATTTACAAAAAAAAATATATATAAATAGTATATCAGTTGTTTAGTAGGTAGTAGTATATTATTATATTATTTTTAGTTAAACTTTATCATATCACACACCCAAACAACTACCTATAATATCTATCAGCAAAAATGACTGCATTCTCATAACTCATCATAACACAAGATATACAATCAAAGTCTAGAAAAACAACCAAGCCATTGATTGCTAACTGTGAGAAAAAGGAATAAGAAGAAGGAAGAGGACCGTCCGAGATTGTTAAACTCCCACTCAACGTCCTAATACTTCATGTAATACTTTGACTGGCCTGTTGGTCTAGTGGTTAGTGACCCTGACTGGTAAGCCGGAGGTCGTGGGTTCGATTCCCACCCAGGACAAACCTTTGTGTGATGAGCATGATTGTTTGTACTGTGTCTGGGTGTAATTTATCTATAATATGTATGTATTTAAAAAAAAATGTATATAAGTAGTATATCAGTTGTTTAGTACCCATAACACAAGCAAATATAATTACTTAATTTGGAGCTAGATGGCGCTGTGTGAATGTAGTAGAATATTATTATTATTATTATTAATGTTACCGTTACGTCGTGCTATGTTTGATATTTATATATTATTTACCCTTCATCCTATTTAGGTACCTAAATATTAAAGGTTATGTCATGTAGCATAATGACATTATTTTAATTTGGCGGCTTTTTGGATGTTTATGTGTCATTCAACAGTCTGATGAATTATGATATTGTTGTTACGTATTCATAATTATATTGTTAAGTAACTACCTATATTATTATTTATATACCAGCCAAATACCATATCATTGTAATAATTTGTGAACCTTCGATGTTTACAGTCAAATCAAGAAAATTATTAATCTGTGATTGGGGTTGACATGTCCGCTCAGATAAAAACCCCTAAATAAATGTACATTAAAAAAAACTTATGTAGGTAATAATGACTACACAATAATTACAAATAATTTAATTTTGATTACACTATTAGTGTTTTAAGATTTATAGGTAGGTAATTTGATTTGTGATATGATACCATAATTACTTTAAGAATAAAGATAATAATTTTCACATCAATAACCTCTTTCATTTGATATGGTCACAATTAGCCCCTAAAATTAAGTCATCATATAGATAGGCATAAATTGCAAACAAGCGTTTGATCGCGACTGTACGGGCTACAATTCAGGTGCAATACGTTAAATTAAGAAGGTCAGCAATATGTATGAAACCGTCGCTTTTTTGTATTCATTCGAATTCGGTCAGTTAACCTGCCGTAGTTTACAAGTTTTGATTTTTGTTTATATCTTTTTAAATATAAATCATTCCAAGCTGAAACTTTGCAGTATATTAATTGAATAAATGCACAAGCTTTTGGTATAATAAATCCACACCTTCTGGGTTGAGCCAGTTTCTTGTATATTGACGTCAAAGTTCTGCCACCGTCATCGCGTCATTTTGACTTTTAGTATTATTATTCAATAGATCATGTACTTACACTTTGAAACTTTTTGTGGTTATTCTATGAGTCAAGCAGGAACGAAGACAGTTTTCAGTGAGCTTGTAAGTTTCATCATATATTTGCTACGATTATTTTTCGATTTTTTGAGAAAGCGCGATTTCTTAAAAACTATAGATATTTTCTTAAATCTAATTTTGCACAAATAGGCACAAACGAAGGGCTACTCGATGTGCGTTTATTCTACAGTCGCACATATAATGGTTTTCGAGATACGCGATTCTGCAAAACATTACTCCAGCAGGAAGTGAAATATCTCGAAAACCTAAAGACGCACAAATTATATTTTCGGCGCACATTTAAGCACAAATGTAAGCTCTCTGGCGAAATAAAACTTTTCTCTCTCCGATCATTCGTTTAGAATTTTCCTGCTAGAAAAACATTACCCTAGCAGGAATCGTTTTTTGCGTATTATATCAAAACAACAACACGCACAAACTTTATATGCGACGCACATTTACAGCAATTTAGGCACTAAGTATTCGTGCTACTCATATCACTCTAGGAGACACTTTCCTGCTAGGGTAACGCACACTTTCAAATAAAGTTAACAGTATGTAAGTAAGTAGGTAAGTACTCCAAATTGTTTAAAGACTTATTTGAGTAGGTATTAAGACTGATATGATTCTTATAAAAATAAATATTTATAATGCCATAATCAGTAATTCAAAGGTAGGTAAACATCAAATCAAAGGGGTCCTTAATCAACAAGGTAAGAATCTCTTTGATTTTAATATAACCTAAGGATTAAAATTGAAAAGAAAACATGAGATGGAATGTCGGATTCTTATTATAGGCCACCAAACTCAGACATCGGTTCCAAATTTTTTTTGGTAGGTAGGTAGGTACTATCCTCAGAACAAGAACTACAGCATCCTTGTTTTGAGGTACTATCGAACCAAGTAAACCGTGACCCACCTTGCTCATTTTGGCAATCCATCTAAATGCAAATAAGTCGAAATTCACCTGATGACAGATTTCCTTGACAACAAGCTTGTCATTTTATTAGACACTAACATTTATCTTAATTTATTGTTGATATGTTAGTATTAAAAACGTCCTAAGTGCATTATACACGATATTCCTATCGGACCAACAAAAAAGTTGTACCGATAAGAAAAACAAATAGGTGATCCGTTTTAAGTTGTGTGGATGGGAATAAACTTGAATTAAAAAAATATTCCTATCAGACCAACTACAAAGTTGTGTCGTTGAGAAAGAAAAATAGTTGATCTGTTTCAGTTGGTCAGTTTAGTTGGTCAGAGTGGAAAGACAGGATAGATCTTACAAGTTTTACAGTTTCAAGGGAAATATCAGCAAAATGGGTCATGATTCAGTTGGTTCGATAGTACTTACATAATAAACTAGCTTGCCGGCCGCGGCGCGGTTATACCCGTGTCTTTAGTAGCGTGATGTTACATAGCCTATAACCTTCCTTGAGAACTGGGCTATTATACGCAAAAAGAATTATTTAAATCCAACTGGTAGTTCCAGATAATCGCGTTCAAACAAACAAACAAACAAAAAACTCTTCTGCTATATAAAATAGTAATAAATTCATGAGTGGGCTTGGCAACTCCAATTTGATGACACAACAGATGAGATAATATAAGTTTAGTAATTAAAGTTTTATCAGCTAACGTATTTTCTAATGCTAAAACTAACTATAAATCATTATCATTACAATATACTTGCTTTTCTTGATTTTAATTGTTTACTCCATTTTCACCTGTAATTTCGCATTTTACGGTGGCAAACAAACCTCTAAGACTAGAGCACAGTTGGCCAATATTTACTTGTCAAACACACCAGCCGCTGTAGATAAAAAAAAGTAAAAGTATAGTTAAAATACTTAAAATACTGTAGACGTAGACTAGTCTCTTGGTCAGCATTTGCAAACATTCAATAATAGCTAAGTAGTGGTGTACTATCGCTGTGGCTCTCTGTGCGATGAAACTATTTATTAAATCTCGTTGGACTCCATTAAATCTAGCACAATACTTTATAAATATAATTCTTTATTTTTTGTCGCTAATAATTATTTTCATGCTGTGATGTTTTTTGCAGATACAAATAACTTACAGGTACAAGCACGACTAAAATCTTTTTTTAAAAGGCAACATTTAACTTTCAAAATATGTAATACAAATAAATTTTGTGATCTTTAAAAAGCTTTATTATTTTATTTCATACCATTACTTACCTTCTACCATTCTAATAAAGCGATTAATATCTCTAAAAACTATTTAAGAAAGGCGTCCAATATGCATGAGCATCACAGATCGTTACTCTACTCTTTGATAGATCGGTTCAGATCAGCTAAAGAAAGTTACTTTCGGTAAAATATTTATTTTTGAAATGGATATCTTTTTGGTAATACGAACAATTTTTTTATCGCATAAAACTAAACGTTTTCGTATCAAATGACGTAGGGTCATTGTTGCCAGGTCCAGTTTTCACTTTACCCCACTCATGGTCTCAATTTACCCTGGAATCTGTGTTACCTATTTTAATGAAATTTTCTTTCCAGTAATTTATATGACTGCCCAAAAATGGATCGTAACATGTTCAGTGTCCATGTATAGTGAGTTTCTTTATTACAAAATAACTTTTTCCTTCTCTACAAAATAAAATAAGTTACTAAGTAACAAACAAAATATACTATTAATGACACAGTGGTAACAGTAAAATAATCTTATTCATTACAATCTTTTTAGTCATTGATGTTAGTATAAAATTAACAACTTCACATTGTTCTTAACTTTACTGCTGTTATAGTTCTGTAGATAAATGAGAATGGACATTGTATTGTGCATTGAGGGTAGAGAGCAGAGCTGAGCAGTCGTGATAATATTATTGCCATACTACATAATGTATAAACTTTGGTAGACAATGTTCGGGGTTGCTAACTTTCATTTTTGTTTTCCATGTTTGACTAGGGAGAACACGCTAAACTCTAAGGCTGGTTTTACAGTAACGCTTACCGTCCGCGCGGAAGGTAAGCGCGGCCCGTACGCCAAGTATCAATTTAATTATTTTTGCGTTTTACTATGCTCGTGTCCGCGCCGTTTACCAACCGCGCTGGCGAAAGCGTCAACCACACTAAGAAAATAATAATTGTTTGTTTTGATAGAGGTACCTTCCCTACTATAATTTATACAAGAAAAAATAAAACAAATTAATTGATATTTTATTTCATTGCCTTACTATGTTGAAAACAAACTTTCTGTCATTATAATCCACTATCTACAATTACAACTTGAATAATTATTACGTTTCATACAAAGTTTTTCAAGTATCAACTTAGGTATTACTTTTGTAACATTAAAAAAAATAAGTCTGTCTGATACAGTTCACTTGCACAGCATACAATAAAAAAATCGTAATACGGGCACAGGATGTAAAATCCATGTATAAAGAAAAAAAAAATCATGTATTTGGTTTCGTGAGCTATGTCCACTGACAAAACATTTAGATGTTGTTTTTGCCAACAAAACTAATGGGAATAAAAAGTCCCACTAATAAAACAAACATAATAAACCATATCTATACTATTATAAGCGGAAGAGTTTGTTTGTTTGAACGCGCTAATCTATGGAACTACCAGTCGGATTTGAAAAATCTTTTTGCGTATGATAGCTCAGTTCTGCAGGAAGGTTATAGGCTATGTTATCACGCTACAGGCGACGGGAGCAAAGCAGTAAGCAAAGACGCTTGTGAAACCTCGCCGCGGAAAGCTAGTTTTAAATGAAGGTAATTTATACTGTCAATAGGCTGTACACTGCTAATAAAAAAACTAGTCGATTTAAATAAAAAAAGAAACATGGACTTTACAAAATAAATAATGTTGTACTGTTACAATAAATACAAAAATTTACTTGTGAGAAAGACAAGTTTAAAATAATATTAAAATTGCGCAATGGCCGCCCAGAAATTACTGCAAGTGGCGTCGCAGTAATGTTTTTTAAAACTAAATAGTAACAGGAGGTCAGAAGAGACCGTTATATAACAATGACATGCACTATCTTAAAAGTAGCAGAGTTAAAATGCGCTAACGTATTAATGTTTGGTCAGTGGATAGACAAAAATAAACAATATTTTCACTTATTTGTATTCAATAATACACCCACTTGCAATGAAGTAAAATTGAAAAATACCTATCTGACAATGACCAGTTATTGTCATTCATAGCAATGTGTAGTATTAGACTAAAACTATATTTACAATTAAATAATTACACTTAAAACATGCCATAAATTAATGCAACTTTCTTTTTAGTTGAGTTTAAGGTTGATAGAATAGCGATTTAGTGCTAATTTACCTTAAAGCATTAAATTAGGATTCTTTTGCGCGTATCTCATTAAGTAAAGTACATGACAATTTTTGTCTTCTGTTTTTTATTTGTAAGTGAGATAGCTTTTATGTGGTTAAGACGGGACACAACATTTTGTTTTTAAATTGGGTGTGATGGCAAATTTGTTCGCGTCAAACATAAAGCATACCTAGTTTAACCCTCTAAGACAGATTGCTTTGTTGCTATTGTTGTCTGCTTAATATTCAATCAACAACGTTGATTAGCGCGTCGAATATGCCGATTGCGAAAAGTAAAACAAAATTATGTACTATCGAAATTAATAAAAATAAACTACTGCTTTTTCACTCTAGTCTAACAGTGGATGTTCGACCCGCTAACTGTACGTTATACGAATAATTCATGTTAAAAAACTTTTTGCGAAACGTCTGTTTAACAGCAATTGAGTTGTTACTTGTAAGGAACAATATTCGAAACACATAACCACGTTTTCTACAAAATACAGCATCAAATAAATTTGAAAGGTACATTACAGCCTCTGTTCTGATATGATCTAGTTCACAGCTACTAGTGAAAAGTAGTTGTAAACAACGACACATACATCTCTATTTTTTTATGAACAAAATGTATAAAGTTTTAGAATAGTTTCATACATTTGATACTGACTTAATAAGTAAGAGTGACTAACCCCCAGTTTTTGAAAAACTGATCAACAAAAAATTAACTAATCGCCTGTTAAATTATATGTAAAGTACTAATTGGGTTGCTAAAAGCATGAATAATTAGTTTAATTTTATCTAATTAGATCAAATTTAATAAACTATCCATGCTTTTAGCTTGCTTTTAGGTACTTCACATGAGATTTAACAGGTGATTAGTTAATTTTTCATTGATCAACCATTCAGAAACTGGGGGTCAATCTCAGAAGTTTATGTAACAGGTTTGAGTAATTTGATGACATATCTACTCCTGACATAAAATTACATTTCAAAACATATAAAATATGCAGCATATTTAATATGGAGCACTTAATATTGATTCCACGGAACATTATCTATAGCATGCTTCTTTAGCTTGTGTTTCTTCAAATATTTAGAGTCTATAAATGCTTCGTCGCACAAAGAACATATGTACGGTCGTTCACCCGTGTGTGTCCGCAAATGAACAACTAAGTTACCTTTCAACGCAAAGAATTTCATACAAATTGAACAACCAAACTTCTTTTCCCTAGTATGAGTTAACTGATGGGTCCTTAAATGAGTCTTTGTTTTGAACCGTAGAGAGCATAGTTGGCAAGGAAACGGTCTCTCATTTGTATGAACACGTTCATGCATCAACAACATCGCTTGACTTGAACACCCTTTACCGCAAATACTACATTCAAACCTCTTTGCATTCTTTGCTTTTAGGTTCTTGTGTGTTAAAACGTGAGCTTGCATGTCCCGCTTATTCGGTAACACTTCACCACATTCAGAACATAATAAGTCTGATGGATACACAATGTGAGTGCTTTCAACATGCTGCTCTAAAGCGGATTCCACAGAAAACATTTTCTTGCATAACGAACAAGCATAACCTAACAATTTGCCAAGATTTGTAGTAATTTCTTGCTTCACTGTCTTCATAAGCTCTTCCTTTACTTTAACCACTTTAGATTTTGAACAGTCATTAGATTCTTTGTGAGCGGTTAAAGCAGTCTTATTCTGAAACGTCTTGTCACACTGGTTGCAAAAGTAAGGGTGCATGTGTGTAAGTCTATGTGTCTGCATAGTAATCTTTTGGTGGAAACGTTTAAAGCAAATATCGCATTCAAACTCCCTAACACCGCTATGTATCATCATGTGACGTTTCAAATTGTTAGAATTCGCAAATGTCTTAAAACAAAGATTGCAACGTGGCTTAATGTTATTGTGTCCATATTTGATATGCTGCGTAAGTGCATTACGTCTGATAAGTTGGTTGCAGAACGGACAACTGATTAACAGTCCGGTGCTACTGTGTAGTAACATGTGTCCTGTTAGTATTTCTGCAGACTCAAAGCCTTTACCACAAAGGTTACATAAATGTTCCCCAGCAGGATTATGTTTATATTGATGTTTCTCATATTCAGCCAAGTCCTCAAACTGTTCACCACAATCACAAAGGAATGTGCCATCATCTTGTTGTAGAACTGTTGCAATATGACCTTCATCAGCATACTCTATAACTAATTCTGATCCATCATATTTTAATATTTGGAACTGTGAAGAATCATCTCCTTCACAAAATATTACTTCTTGAGACATTTCATCTCCATCTTCATCTTCATTTGTGACTAACTGCGTATCAGTTAGGTACTGGATTCTATCATTACCTTTCAAAAGGATAGTGCCATTGGAATCTGTAGATGTCAATATTTTTAAAAAATTCTTATTTGGAAGATTTTTGATGGCATCAACCGATATAGTTTCAATTATTTGATTATTTTGCGAGTCTACTATTTGCGCTAACGTTTGATCTTGTGATGCATTGTCTTCTGTTTCATCTATGTTCATTGCATCGTCTAAATCATCATTCTCTTGGCTTTCTTCTTCATTTTCTAAAATAGTAGCGGGTACATTTGCCGGCACTTTTGTATTAGACATTAAGAAGGCGTCAATTGAGTCTTCAAATTGCCTTTGTGGAGTTGTCTGTGCCTCCACAGGCTCAAAGACCTCAGCTGGTTGTTCATCTTCAATCTTAATTTTATCTACAGGAATTATAGGTCCATTTTCTATTTCCTCTTTCTTAACTTTGGGATCATCTATCACCAATACATAATAGTAATCATCATCACTGTCTGTTGGCTCTCTTTTTAGAATAGATTCTAGCTGTTTTACAGGATCGTTTGCAATGTCATCATCTTCACAAGGAACTCCATTCAAATTTTTAAGATTCTCTTCAATTTTCTCAGTTGTTTGTTCTTCTTCTAGTAAAGCAGTAAGTTGTAATTTCAAATCGTTATTCATTTTGATACACTGTTTACGGAACTGGTGCGCAGAATTCATAATAGCATAGCAGTCGTTACACAGCTTCTGGGGTAGACCATCATCTGATTTTACCTGAAAGTGTGAATTTTGTTCTATTAAAATAATGAAGAATTATTGAAATAATGATGTATAATATATCATAATTAATATTTATTTATTGGCTCACACAACAACATACAATCATAAAGAATCAAAATAAATATATAGAACTAGCTGCCCAAAGTGCAGTTTCACCCACATTAAGTTACTTATTTGGTTACTGCTCTGCTCTCGTCGCTTGTAGCATGATGATTTTTATTTTTTTATTTAAGCTTCTCACACACATAATGTATAATGGCGGACTTAATGCCAACGGCATTCTCTACCAGTCAACCGGGTGATGCAGAGTTGAACCACAGTAGGTGCATGATAGCCATGATAGTTAATTGTTAATACTAATATTGAATATGTTACTAAATAAGACCATAACTATTACTATACATATGATAATGATGTTCTATAGCCTCTAACAAACCTCAAGAACTGGGCTATCAAACGCAAAAAGAAATATTCAAATCCGCCTGGTAGTTCCTGAGATTAGTGCATTCACACAAACAAACTAACTCTTCTGCTTTATATATTAGCATGGAAGTATAGATAGAAAGCTAGGTATTAATTTAGCAGAAGAACTGATATATCAAAATACTAGCTGCGCCCCATGTCTTCGCCCGCATGTAAAATATGTTTTGTTCTCTTCCTCGGGAACCAGACCAATTTTCAGAATCAAAAGTAGCTTATGTATCTCCAGCACCAAATCTATCTACATACCAATTTTCATTGAAATCGGTTCAGCATTTGGTTCAGCGTATTTCATGGTATTACAACATGAAATAAATTTAAAATTTGGGAGTAAAACTAAGTATTTAAGTTTTGACGAACTATCAACTAAAATATATTCAAGTAGGTTTTGTGATGATGCTATATTATAAATTTTAGCAACATTAGCAAACGTAGATGCAAAAGTTTGTTTGATAGTGAGTGATTAGAGTGTGATAAAGAGATAAAAGTATTTCTCAAAATTCAAGATGTTAAAATTTATCTATTAGCATACTGGCTAACAAAATTAGTTTTGGAGGGAATTATCTTTATTATAAATACCACATTCTAAATAGAGTTATGGAACATTGGGCTCTATTATAATAATGAAAAGTGATGACACACAGAGAAGTGGCAATACACACTCTTACTCATATTATAGTGGACAAGGTGAAGTATTCACTAGAAATGATAAATTAATACCTTAATATGGTATCATGATGATTTGGTCTTTTGTGTGAGACATTGGTACATAATATATCAAGCCATTGTTCAAAGGGAGGTCTTCTCAGATAGAGATATGCCACAATCTTGTTATACCAGTTGTTACATGATTATTTCAAATTTTGTAGAAGTTACGAAAGATCTAGACTACATTCTCAAATGACTGATTTTTCAACAGTGGAACTGAGTGGCGGTGGCAAGTACTATATCTGTCCTCCAGGGATAGACTTAATAGAAAATCTATGCCATATAGACAGTCACTGAAAATATAACATTTATTTTTATAAAACAACTATTTATCTATAAAACATAAGTTGTTAAGAGTTTTATGCTATAGTTGGGCAGTAAATGATATGTAAGGAATACACTTACTTAAATCCAGATTTAAAGCTCTGCTTAAATCATAATTGGCGGTGTATTAAGTAAAGTGAAAATTTTGTTTTGGAACAATAGATGTTATTTAATTTTGTGTACATATACAGACCGACGGCAGACAATTACAATTAACATACAGTTTGTACAAAAAAGTTTAACATTTAACTACGTATGATGTTTTTATATAAAATTATTAGTACCAATTTACAATGTCATAAATTCGCGGCGTTTTCAACTACAGATTGAGGTTATACTTCATGTCACTATTTGTTGAAATTGACATAATTGCATGACAATATCAGGATAAATATACGCTTTAAACTACATTTAATTTTGTCCTATTTAATACTTGTATATATTTTACTTACCTCGATAGTAGTGATCTCAAAAAACTTTTCATTAACATTTTCTTCCGTATCTAGCAATGACACTTCGCAGTTGGTCGACAAACAGCACCGACATAAATCGGACCACGTATCCATTTCATATGACGCACATAATTATCCAACCCGTAAAACCTGGAAATAATAATATACACATTAAAGAAATGCATTGTTTTGACAGCTAGTAAATAGTAATCAAAGATCACAATAATGGTATCCAAAGAGTAAAAATTATCTACGGACCATGCCCATAAAGACGATCTATTGGAAATTATAGACAAGAGACGAGCGTACAAAATGGAGGCAACTGCAAAAGCGGATGAAGCGTCACTGTCAGTCACAGTACAAATTTAGTCCCGGTGAAAATGCGTTTCGATGTCTTCGATGCTCAAGCAAGATGGCGCTGCCCTTGACAATTTAGTACGAGTTCCGGTCAAATTGAAGATTTTAATAATTGATTATGTTTGAAAGTATTCTAAAGATGTAAAAAAAAAATTAGATTTGATAAAAGAAAATTTTGTTCTATTTCAAAGAAGGTAAGTTGCAGTTTGGCAATCAACTTGTTATCCAACCAATCCAAATCCAAAAATTACGGTCGCGTTATTTTTTTTTTTATATATATTAGCCTACCAAAGTGACTCCACCCCGCCTGATGGTAAGCAGTCAGTGGAATCCAGAAGTGGTGGCCACCATACCAAAAGTTATCGTCTTAAACTGCTGGTATGGTGGCCTCCACTATGGCGGCTGGGAATGGGGTTCGAGGAAGGGAATGAGGGAGGTGAGGAAAGAGGAAAGGGGGGAAATTGAGCCTCCGGCACTCTCACTCACCGAACGAAACGCAGTAGTACGGATACTACTACTCTTACGTCGATCTTCTATGAGAGGGTAGTACTTCCCCGGACGATCCGGCCCATTCATGCTGAAACCAGCGTGGATCTACTACCGTCTAAATTATATTAGTGATGATTTTTGTTGTTTGGTACCTTTTTAGTTGTATTTTTTTATAGTTATTTTCAATAATATTATCACCTGGTTATTAGAAATTAATAATTTTAAATATTATTATTTTATTGGTTTAAAATATGGGTTTTGTTTGATTAAAATCCCTTTTGCCAAAACTTGAAATGTTTGTGGTATGTATTAGTGGTTACAAATTCTTTGGTGTGTAAGTATTGTAAAATTTAAAATAAATGTTCTAAAATAATACGTATTTGATTATTTTATGCAATTTTTAACGATTTATCTTAATTTGATTCCCCAAGGCCCAACTTCTTAACTGTTGGTGGCGCAGTGGAAATGCGAATAATAAGCAACATGTACCTACCTAGTGGTTTCGATTTTCAAATCGAATAAAAATTTGTAAAATTAAGTGTTCTAAACATAAACAATCTCTCTGCCATTGAAACCACGTTTGACAAGCGGATTGATGTCGATGACTCCGGGAGACCGGGTACAAAAGTAACGACGGGTCAAAAGCAATAAATGCTCTAGATTTATCCAATAGACAAACACCGCTTTTCCGCCATCAGGTGATAGCCGAGAGCGCCCCTCTCCCTTGCATTCAATCGCCACGTGCGCCACGCGCTTGTGTGCGTCAGAATGGCTGGTTGTCTGTGGTGTTGGTCTATGAGAATTTATTAAAAAATTGCTACATAATTGCTTATATTTGTTACATATAATAAATAATTGCAACATAGGATATATATGACGGCAGCTTATGCGAGATTGGTGTGGCCCTCAGACAGCTCAAGAACAACAAGGCGCCGGGTGAGGATGGAATCACAGCCAAGCTACTGAAGACAGGCGGAAATCCTGTCCTGAAGGCCCTTCAGAGGTTCTTTAGTGCCGCCCTCCTTGAGGGCAAAACGCCACAGACATGGCACAGGGGTGTGGTGGAGCTGTTCTTCAAGAAGGGCGATAAAACCCTTCTGAAGAATTACAGACCTATCACACTCCTGAGTCACGTCTACAAGCTGTTCTCGAGGGTCATCACTAATCGTCTCGCGAACAGGTTCGACGACTTCCAGCCTCCCGAACAAGCGGGTTGCCGAAAGGTTTTAGTACCATAGACCACAACCACATACATACGCTGCAGCAGGTTATACATAAGTCCACAGAGTATAACCATCCCCTGTACTTAGCGTTTGTGGACTATGAGAAAGCCTTTGATTCGATCGAGACCTGGGCCGTGCTGCAGTCTCTCCAACGGTGCCATATTGACTATCGATATATCGAAGTGCTGAAGTGTTTGTATGAAAACGCCACCATGTCAGTACGAATTAATGGTCAGAGCTCAAGGCCTATCCAGGTGCGGCGAGGAGTACGACAGGGAGATGTTATATCTCCGAAACTGTTCACCGCTACACTGGAGGACGTGTTCAAGCTTCTGACCTGGAATGGACTTAGCATCAACATAAACGGCGAGTACATCACTCACCTTCGATTCGCGGACGATATCGTGGTCATGGCTGAGACCGTGGAGGAGCTCAGTGCAATGCTCGATGACCTCAGTAGAGTCTCTCGACAAGTGGGCCAAAAAATGAACATGGACAAGACTAAAGTCATAACCAATGTCCATGTTACACCCAATCCTATTACGGTCGGAGGCTCGATGCTTGAATTCGTTGACGAGTACATATACCTGGGACAAACAGTCCGATTTCGAGAAAGAGGTCACTTGTCGAATCCAACTCGGCTGGGCAGCGTTCGGGAAGTTACAACATATCTTCTCGTCCGTCTCAAGACCAAGGTCTTTGACCAGTGTGTGTTGCCAGTGATGACATACGAAGCAGAGACTTATCCGAAGGCTCAAAGTCGCTCAGAGGGCGATGGAGCGGGCTATGTTAGGCGTCTCCCTGCGCAATCGTTTGAGAAACGAAGAAATCCGCAGGCGAACCAAAGTAACTGACGTGGCTCGCAGAGTTGCTTCTCTGAAGTGGCAATGGGCAGGACATATAGCTCGCAGAACTGACGGCCGCTGGGGCAGAAAGGTTCTAGAGTGGCGACCACGAACCGGAAGACGCAGCGTGGGCAGACCCCTCACAAGGTGGACCGACGACCTTATAAGGGTGGCGGGCAACCGATGGATGCCATGGCAACCGATGGGGCGGCGAACGACCGGCCACGGTGGCGAAAATTGGGGGAGGCCTATGTCCAGCAGTGGACGTCTTTTGGCTGATATGATGATGATGATGAGGATATATATTCAGAAATAAAATATATTTTTTTACCAGCAATCCTGATGTTTGGTTGGCTGGTCACCTCCTAGTTTAAAGTCAAGCATGCAGAGTTTCCCGAAATGTATTGCGTCAATAATTGTTACATATTTACTTCATTTATCTAATTTAGTTGTAACTTCAAACATATGTTAAATAAGGAATGTAGCAATTATTATTATTATTATATTATTATTAGTATTATCAATTCTAATTTGCTATTGTAGTAAGGTTCTTATATTCGTAGTATTTGCTTGGCACCAACTTCAAAATTATAAAATACTTCTTTAATCAATTTTGATGAACTAAATCAAAATACGTATTACTTTCTGTTAAGTAAAACTTATTTTTAATTTTTTAGTTTGAAGTCAGTGTTTTTTTATTTAAAATTATTTTATTTTTTAATTTCCAGTGATGGGTACACCTGACCTTGCTTAAGTATTATTTTTGTACGAACTAAACATTTTGGAATATTGAACCGTAGGAAGTAAGCCCGACATGACACTGCTGTTAAGGAATTCCCTCGACTGTCTATGGTCACCTGTAATGGCACTTAAAACCCATATGGGTGCAAAGTTCTCATCATTACAAATGAATTAAGTCCAAACATCAAGTAATTGCTCTAAATCGTTGTCGAGTTCTCTGGGCTCTCTTTCGGCTCTATCATCAGATCGACTCCAAACCTTCACTAAATAATAGTGCATTAAAATACTTATTGAAAAAATAACAAATACACTAGTCGCCAGTACGATTTTCGAAAGTTCCTCTCGATGTCCCTGGGATGCTATCATCAGATCCTGGTTTCCTTATCATGGTACCACACTTGGGATTTCTACTTACCAACAAAAAAATAATTACAGAATCAAATCAAATCATTTAATCAGTTTAAATAGAAGTACAATTTTTAGTTGGTTAATATTAATACAAAACAGGTATAATAATGTTAGGTGCCTGTACTAGGAGTATTCCTGTATCACAGGCGGTTTATGTGCTAATTTTATAGTAACGGATACATGTACCTACACTTAAATTGTTTAGCAATGAAATATATATTATATACATTACAATAAAATTAAAGATATGTATTAACTTAATTATCTATTGTAAAAAAGTCTATGTCTGATTATTTTGAAGTCTTATAATATTGAACTTACTACTAAGTATACTAAATTATCTTACAAAATAAAAATAATTAGGATCTTAATATTACTAATTTTAAAAGAAAGAGTTATATAAATTTATTGATTGCGAATTATTATTTACATAAGTGAATTATGGAAGTGTAGTCATCTTCAGTATTTTATAATGTAGGTTAAAGCAAATAATGTGTATGTCACGTCTGAGGCTACTCATTCTGATATGATAAGTTAGTAGGTATGTCACAAGTAACAAGTTGAATACATATAGTTTTTAGGTTTCCGTACACAAAGAGTAAAACGGGACCCTATTACTGAGAATCCACTGTCCCTCTGTCCGTCTGTCACCAGGCTGTATCTCATGAACCGTGATAATTAGACAGTTGAAATTTTCACAGATGATGTATTTCTCTTGCCGTTATAACAACAAATAATTACTAAAAACAGAATAAAATAATAAATATTTAAGGGACCTTCCATAAGATAAACGTGTTTTTTTCTTGTTTTCGCTTGATATTGATAACGACAACAGGTAGACGCTTGAAATATTTACAGAATATTTAGTTATTGTATACCTATTCACTTAAAAAAAAAATTAAACAAATATTTGAGAAGAAGAAATATTAAGTACCCTGTGTCACTCCCACAATCAATACGAATCTATTGACACCTCAGACGTTAAAATCCATCAAGCATCAAGATTTTAGAGCCGTAGAGCGTGCCAAAGAAATAGACATTACATACCCACATACATATGTATATTATACATACATACACTCGAAAAAAATTACCCTCCTTAACTTCGGTAGTCGGGCAAAAAAGACCAGCAATTAAAACAAAAGCTAAGGGATAACACGAGTGACCTGACTGGGGCCCTACCACAACCTCATATAGCAATCTTATAACCTTACTTTGTCTCCATCCTTGTTTTAAATGATACAAAAAAAAGAAGATAAAACACAAAGTAACATTAAAATAACACTGCTGTAAGAGGTGGTGGTAAGGGCCCTGAGATTATCATTTCGGTCGAAACACGTCCAGTGCTGGACATGTCTAAGACTATTTCAAGTATCGCTACTTTGATCCTTCATGAGTTTTGGGTCGCCGTGGGTCTGTGGTCGACACTCTAAAACTTGTCTACTCCAGCGGTCAACAGTTATGCACGCTATGTGTCGGTCTAATGTGTCCTGTCCGTATTAGTATTAGTACGTAGGTAGTTAGAAAACGTGGTTCAGTGCTTGAACGAAACGTTTCTTAGTAATCCTAGTAGATAAATACAGTATAAAAGCTACTTAAAAATAAGGATTTTTATTTTTATTACGTATCTACTTACTTACCCTAAAGGCCGATTTACATTGATATAGTGTTTAGTTAAGTGAATAAGTACAGTGGCGTAAACCAATCGGACAACTTGGTTTGCAAGTTGCCTTGCCAGTGGATCGAAATAGAATCACCTTCTTTTTTTAGTCACGCGCATTTCAAATCCCCGTGCGACACTTGACTCGCTAATTGGCGCCGTGTGTCCATTTCGCCGCAGGAATGCCACTTGACTCTGACTGGCCATAGTGTAAACAGTCAACTGTCTTGACACTAGCAACTCGGCACTGTACTTGGACTTGCCACTTCGCTAATCGCTTGACCAATGTAAATCGAGCATAACAGACCAATCTGGTCCAATGTTGAGAGGTCGGTGAAGTCGGGTACACGATAACCAAGTAATAGTCTCTTAGAATAATTCTTCGATAAAATGGACCGAGGCCGCAATACGTTCCCAATGTGATTGATTACTTACTTTCCCGAGGAAAATGAATTGATTTGGCATCTTCTGATATGTGAATAAGTCATGCACTATGATAGTAGACTTCATGTTTGCTAAATGTACGATAATATGAGAAAAAGGTTTGTTAGAGATCGAGCGATTGATGCCATAATTTTTAAAATTTTAAAGTACTGAGTTGGTACCTATAGACACTTAAATATACTCAAAACAAATATGTTTTGATTACCCAAATATTGATTTTGTGTGAGTGTGATCTAACCTTGTTTACAGACAATGAATAGATAATTATTTAAAATGTTTTTATTAATTGGACTTGTACCTCGATATCCCTCAATATCTGTGCTCCGTCACCGTCTGGATTCAGATAAAATAGTAAGTAGTTTCAAACACTTTTAGAAGTGCTTGGCAGAAGTCTATGTTGTTTTCAGTATAATTGATGACTGATGATTATTATGATGTCCGCTGTGCCAAGGAAAGGTTTGGGTTTTAATAAAATTATGAACTACGTTTTATGCAATCTCGCCTTTTTTATATGAAAATAAGCAATCCAAAAACCCAAACATCTTAAATCAGTAAGCAAATTTTATTTAAGTTATAAAATTGAGGTAGATGAACATTAATATAGAATAACGGCTGAATAAACCGTCGATGGCGATACTCCAGTGATGGATGGAGTCTGAAGGGATCGTTCAATCAAGCGCTTGGGAAAATGCCCTCTCACGATGTCTTGCCCCTACCTTTGTTGATAACAAGTTAATAACACAACAAAGTGCCTCAGATTTCATGTGTATTAAGTTGATACAAAAATAATTGTATGTACGTATTTCTAGGTTTATTACAAAAGATTTAAAAGAAGATTATCAGTGCTATCTAACTTAGAGTATTTTTATACTAAACTAGAAGTATCTAATACACAAAGCTACTTACGCTAAATATCATTAAACACTATATAATATGAATATTGTAATTAAAACCATTTTCATTTTCAAAATAGTAGTTTTACCTTGTAACTGCCCTAGCCCAGTTATTTTGTAAAATGATTAGTGTAAATGAATAACTATATTCGTTAACGATAAATGAATAAATCGAGATTGAACGGTGTGTAGTCGATACGATCCTACTAAAAGAGAATAATAGTAAGGGCTAACTGAAAATAGATTTAAATGAAAAGGTTTAGTAAGCACATTCGTTTAGGATAAATCCCTCTGTTACAACTTACGAGTATTTACGACGGGATCAATCTATAAAACATTGTTATTCGGTACCTGAGACTTTTGGTTTGCAATTATTACTATTTTCTTTAGGTATTTTACATTAGTTTTTAATACCATGCTTGAAGAATTGACAAATTTATTTCATACTTTACCGGTTTTAATACAACTTTGGTTAATGCTGAAATTTGAAACAACCAAAACATTACCGATCATGAAAATGTAATTTCTAACAGTGGCTTATTATATACGATCTTAGGCAATGGATCGGAAAACCCGATTTTATGCAATGGATCGTTCAGCGCTGAATCGCTTTTACAATATTATTGACAGCTCTTTAGCGATTTTATAAATTTCAGGGATTTTAAAGAATCTTGGATTAAAGTTTGTATATAGAAAGCCACTGTAGGGCGATATTATATTATTATTAGATAGGCCATCACGACAGGTTGTAACACATTGTATATTTTATTTGGTGATTTGTGTTGGCTTAGCAAAATAACTAAAGACTAGAGACTAGTTAGAACTCGCGAAGCTATCTGTAAGTTAGTTTAAGTACCAGGAGAACAGATGATGCTAAGAGAGACTCGAATTCATTATGTACTTGGAGCGCATCTTCTTCACATCGACTATTTAAATATCAAAGCTTGTAACTGAGATATTAACCAAAACTAACTTAGAACAGAGCTATAAACGGTATTTAACATGTAAATTTATATGCTAATATCGGATTTACTATTCTACCAGGCTAGCATAACATTGCAGGAATTATATACATATTATAGAAAGAAAACACAATAAGAATTAAAAAAATGTTCAAACACTATTGCATGCAGTCAATTGTAGTAAATACAGACAATAATAATAAAAAAAAGATTTTTGTTATGTTTTATAACCTTTATGACTGTTTTCTAAACGAAATGAGGATTAACTTTAGTCTATCAGTTAAAGACAGTAAGTATGGTTTTACAGTAACGCTTACCGTCCGCGCGGGAGGTAAGCGCGGCCCGTACGCCAGGGAACCATTTAATTATTTTTTCGTTTTACTATGTAACGATACAAGTGACGCTAAGCTCGTGGCCCGCACCAGCGAAAGCGTCACTGTAAAATCATACTGATACAGTTAGTCAAGGCAATGTAAGAAGAGGCCTAAATTTCACCTCGACGGAATCAAGACTCACTTATCCTTGTTTCAATGTCCATACGTTGTTAAGATGACTTTGTCCAGCAGTTGACGTCTCTATCAGCTAAAATGATAATAATATTTTCGAAGGGATACTCACTGTCAAGTTGCCAGTTCATTCTGCTAGAGACTTAGTACGCTGCATTGCCGACCAAGAAGAAAATATAAGAGGCAGAAAATATACCTATAGGAAAGGTTATTGGGTCTACGGTGTTGTCATTCATCGAAAAAAGCGCTACTTATATTATAATACGGAAACCTTACGTCCATATTTGAGCCGAGTCGACAAGGTACTATCTTTATTCTAATGTAACCACAATTACCTATGTTTTAGTAATAAGTTGAGTTTCTTGCTAGTTCTGCAGTCAGTGTTATGACGAAGTGTTTATGTCATTTATAATCATCCTAATTGCAGTCAAAACGCTGAAATTGGCTATAAAAAAGTAAATTAAATATATAACATTGCTTTACTCATCTTGTAATATTTTCGTTAGTTACTACTTACTTTACATTTTCTTCTCCACAAATTCAGCGATAAGGAAAAGAATAGTATTTTTGAACATTTTCGATTGTAAATAGAGAATAATGAGTCATAAAACGAAATAAAAAGAACTTTAGACTATCCAAAGACTATCCAAAAAATCCTTTTATGCAAAACCTTAACTCATTTTAGAATCGTCATTGTCTACATATTAATTACTAGCTTCCTGCGGCGTGGTTTTACCCGCGTCTTTGCTTACTGCTTCGTTCCCGTTGCCAGTAGCGTGATGTTACATAGCCTATATTCTTCCTCAAGAACTGGGCTAACATACGAAAAAGAATTGGTGGTTCCAGAGATCAGCGCGTTCAAACAAATAAACAAACAACCAAACAAACTCTTCCGCTTTATATAGTATATATAATAGTATAGGTAGATTAATTAATTATATACATACATAGTCTGTTTAATTCATAAGTTCATAACCCTCCGTTTGGCTTCGCCATAGTCGGGTCAAAAATACACTTAGCCTTCAATAGTGTATTGTTGACCGAAGATACTAGCACACTGCACCGACTTTGTCCGGGTTGAACTAAACGTAAAATGTAGCTTATATCTATCTATATATCTTTTTGCTGAAACCTTTAGATATTGGTCGTTTCTATGTGTCACTCATTTAATCTAAATTAATTAATAAGGTTGAATATGAGCTCTCGATGCTATGAGCGGCATTTACCATTTGCAGCCGAGCTCCAAGCTCATCTGCCACTGCAATTTGGTACATTTTAGAAGTCAATTCAGCTACGGAATCTACGCTCAAGCGTCCCACAGGCATTTGCTTTATTTAATTAAATTTAGAGAGCTCTAAGGGGTGGGACAAGATTTGTTGCTCTTGCTGAACAACTAGTCTAGGGAAGTACTCCTCGACTCCTCGAGGCTAAGTGACTATAATTGGTTAGCTCGGATTATTGCCTTAATCTATTTAAATTTACTTTTCGTTTAATAAAATCTATAAGTACTTTCTTGTTGGTTTTGTTACTGTAAAACTGGAATGCCGTGATTGTTTAAAGCTAGGTCTTTCGAAATGCTGTACGAAATTTAAAAAGAAATCCTGCAGGTTCTCTTCCCTCTTTGCATTATAATTATTTATACACGGGTAGACATTTTTTTAAACATTTTGGGATAAAAAAAGATACTTTGTAAGGAAATATAGAAAAGTGTTTTTTTGGGCAAATTTTTTAAATTTTCTATCCGTAAGAACCATCCTCATACTTCAAGGAATATTATAGAAAAAGAATTAGCGAAATCGATTCAGCTGCTCTCGAGATTTGCGCTCAGCAACTCATTCAGCGATTCATTTTTATATTATGTGTAGATTATCTCGCCGTTTGTATATTGTTTTTTGATAATTGCTGCACTCGTTGTAGGTAACGATTACCAGCATACTTGCTATTGCAGTTGCATAGCAGCTTAAACAGCATTTGATAATCGTAGCATAAAGAAATTGACGATCATTAATTGATATTGATATTAAATTTGTGCTTCAAATAAATGAAGTATTGGGTACATAATGTTGATTACTGCTTGTTCTGTAAAGTATTATCAGGTTGAGTTATCCGGCATTTCCTTTGCGAATGTGATAAATCTCCGGACGATTAGACGCATATATTAAATATGCTAATGCGTCTTGAGTACCAGGAGAACAGAACATGAGAGGAGGAATTAAGTGGAAAACAGATGTGACGTATTTTATTGAAGGGGGTTAAACGTGGCGCAGAACATTTCTCTAAAATCATAAACTTGTTATTATTATGTATTAAATATTTTGTATACCTTTGCCTTCCTTTAAAAAATAAATAATACAAAATATTAAAGAGAAAAAAAGAGTGTGTGTACCCATGTACGCACGCAAGAAGTTATACTTCTTTGGCGTAACAATAAAAAAATACCAAATAATAACACAACGCATACATACATAAATATTTGAATTGATATAAACGCCAATATATTTTTTATTTATTCACACTGATTATTTGTACTGATACGACACACAAAGATTCGCAACTAACTTCAGGGTGTAAAAGGTTCGCAACTAACTTCAGGGAGTTGCTATTTTCTGTCGGTGTGCGCGCGCATCGTAAAAATTCACGCTCATCATTTTTCCCAATCGCGCCAAAAGAAGTATAACTTCAAAAAGGTTGGTAAGCACCTAAATAATAAAACCTCAATATTAAAATTACAACTATTCCTCGTTCAAACATTCAACTTACAAAAATTACGGAGTAACATTAGAAGATCTAGTTTAATTATCTAAAACTTCCTGATTTCCAGAAAATGTTAGCGTTATCTACTAAAGCAACTGTGACACCAGACGACAAATTATTTTTCACCATTTTAAAAACCCTAAAAATTCTAAATGTCAACGACGTAAACTTTGTAAAAATGTCCAGTGTTCGTTTACATTTTACGTCTAATCTTTTATCGTTTCATTCAAGGACTCTGGAGTGACGATAAGGCCCTTTTCAGCTGTGACATGTTAGGGCCGGCATTCAAAACTTTCAGACAATGCGGTTCCGAATTGTTTTAACAATCCTTTGTTGGTATGTTAATTTAATTTGAGGAGGGCTTCGCGTAAGTGTTGAAATTAAAATGGGGAAAGTTAAAAGTTTGTCGATGATGGTTGTAATGGAATTTCAGATTCGATTTTGTATTGTTCGTAATTTAGATTAGGAATTTATTTGTGATTTAGTTAGATAGATAGAATATTGTTTATGGCACACCACATTTAGATTACAAAATATAATTTTAAGAAATGAGTTATAATTTTTTTAATGATAAACAAATAACGAAAAAAAATTAGTTACCATCACAACAGATGGTTAGTCTGCAGTATTCGACGTTCAAACCATAAACTTTTTAAAATGACAACAGATAAAAACAATAAATTTGTTACTGTTGTGTTAAATATTAAGACGATGAAGGTCCATTGCTTACTATTTGATAAAAAACATATTCTGTGTTACGTGCAACACATTTTTGCATGATTAACGATGAGAGAACAAATGGGTAAACAAGTTAATGTATAAGACGATAGTTTTATTTCTTCGCTGAGATTTACTTGTATCAATAACAGTTCACTATTAAGATACGTGGGTAGTGAGAATTAAGATTGAATGTATGTGTGGTGTGATTCTAGTTGTCTCCTTGTTAGTAATAATAATAATATATTTCAGAATTAATTTCAGTATTTCATAATTTAGTTAGTACACAATAATACTTATAAACTAGGTTAGTACTATCCTATGTGTAGATGAATTAGGCACATCAAAATCTCCCCCAACGGGGTTCTCGCCTTGTCGCGGCGGGGGGGCTTAGTAGCCGTGGTTACCAAGGACCACGGTGAACCAAGAGGAACCCCAAGGAGGCGCCGCTCCTCTGGGCTTTGCCGGTAAGCCCACGATGGAGCGGCTCTGGTGGGTTGCGGTGCTGTTTGGGCGGCACCGCAACTGGGTCGGGCTGCAGTGTTGCTTCGGCGACACTGCGGCTGAGGAGTGGCGGGGCCGCGGCGAGAGAGGAGTGCCGGTATAACGGTGCGCCGCTCTCCCTACCTTCCGCGGCCTCGGCGGGGCCGCAACCGCCAGATTGCGGACGCGGTGGGGCCGCAAGGGAAGAGGAGTGTCGGTATTGCGATGCGCCGTTCTCCCTATCCTCTGCGGCCGAGTTGGCCTGCGGGCGGCGATCGGGCAGTCGCCGCCCGAACAGCACGGGCCCGAGACGGCAGTGCGCGTGTTCCGCACGCACCTCTCAAAGGAGGGGGGGCTAGGCCCCTAAATCGGACGGGGCCCGCTTGCGGTGAGCGGGCCATGGCCCGTCGGGGTCGCGGATGAATGCGCAAGCGACTCCCGTGACCCCGACACTCTGGCCGTCTGGAGGAACACGGTGGGTTTTAGTCGGTATGCTGGCCGCGCTTTGAGTGCGGTCGGAGAGTCCGACATAACCCCGCCTTGCCCGGGCGGGTGCGTATGCGTAATGCATTTTCCACGTAAAAAAAAAAAAGGCACATCAAAATAGGACAATCCAATTTGTTCGCAATGACGTTCAGGTGACTATTGATACTGGCATGCACTCTGAGCAGTAGAGACGCAGCTCGCTTGCGTCTAATTGCCGCGAAGTCATCATGTGCGTCCGCGAACGTGCCCGACGCATTACAAAAACGCGGCACCCTCAACAGCATCCAGAATCCTGAACGCATACTGGATGCGACGAGTTAATGGTCTTTTCATTTCGTGTACATTCAATAATGTACACAGAAAGTAATGCAGCAGTGTTGTGGGGTTTGATTTCTGAACACGAAGCTTAAGATGGTTATTGCTGGATAGGCCTCTCACAAGGAGTTTACCATAGTCTCCTTGGTGGATGGGTTAATGACAGGTAATTAGTAGGTAGATACCTAACGCTTCCGTCCGTTTTTTGTATTTTTAAGTCGGCTTTTAACGGCAGGTCGTTCTCGAGATCTATATTTTACTACATAAATTAATTAACTACTAGTGCTCTTATGTTTCAATCGTGGTAACAATTTATGGTAACCAATTGGTAGGACTATGCACAAAATACAGGGTTACGCATAAATTTACATTGATAAAGCCATTCAAAATAGCCATCATCCCCTGCTCTAAGGTAATATGTAAAGGATTCGTAATGAAAACAGTTTGGATTAAATGGTCCAACCTTATTGTCATATTAGTATTGTTATTACCACAGAATTATTAAAATTAAATATGCAACACCGAAAGATAAACTAACACCCAGTTTCTAAAAGGCTGATCAACGAACAATTTACTTATCACCTGTTAAAAGCATAAATAATTACTATTAGTTTAATTTGATCTAATTAGTAATAATTAGATCAAGTTAAACTAATAGGGATTCCGGGATTTTGGAGGAGGTATAATCAACTCTATGTTACTTCCTTCCTCGAACTTTAGGTAAATATACTCTACCTATTCCGATCTCTGTTAATAATAGACGTTTGAATCTCTAATATAAAAGTCTCCATTACTCATAAAGTTCCTTTTTTCTCGTATTCAATCAATCCTACCAATAAACTATTGGTTTCTTTGATTCAAATTTAGCGAACAGTTGAACCGAGTAACTAGAAGAGTTTCAATCATACTCGTAAAGCTTGAAACCTACAAATTTTTTCATGTGTAAAATGTGAAATATTGGCTTGAAGATTTGCAAGAAGTGCCTTCAAGCAAACTGTTTTGAGTTTTCAGTTTTCTGTATTGAAAAGTGTATTACAAATTGTAAGCTAAGAGATTTTGGGTATGGTTTAATATTCTTAGTAGATTATTAAAAAAGAAGGCAACTTTAGTCAAAGATAAAATATTTGATGTTCTTTTTCTGTTCAATAGTTAAGCAGCAAGTTTTTTCTTACTAAGTTGTGTTCTAGGTGAGATATAATGAATAAGATAATAATGAAGATAAACAAAAAAAAACATTACCCTACTTGACTTCGGCAGTCGGGCAGTAAGTAAAAGCAGTTCAGAGGAAATAGGGGCACCATATTCAGTCAGTCTGCTAGCTGAAATCATGACGAATATTAAAGAAAATTCAATGTACAGCATGTCGTACCACATCACTCCAAATACTTCACACATTTTTAATATACTAGCTGCGCCCTACGGCTGTGCCCGCGCGCAAATTGCTATGTGTTTAAATAATATAACTAGAAAATCAGAGCGATTTTCGGGATGAAAAGTAGCCTATTTCTCGAAACCAAATCTATCTACATACCAATTTTCATCGAAATCGGTTTAGCGGTTTAAATTTAATATGGTGGTTAAGTATTCTTAAACTTTTTAAATCACCGCTTAGTTTTTCTTTCATAAGAACCTTTTCCTGACAATAAAAAACACAACAAAAAAAGAATTAACGAAATTGATCTAGCCGTTCACGCGTGATGCCGTGACCAAGGGAAATAGGGATTCATATTTATATATATAGATTACCTGTACAATATTTTTATGCTTCAAACATCGAACCTGACAGCCACTCCGAAGGGAACACGCGCAATTTATACTACAGATTAGATTTTGTTACGGTTAGGGTTGATTTTGTTTAGTTTCTCGAGGGAATCGCCTGAACTCCTTTCCAAGCAAACATAATCATCAATCATCATCAGCATAACCCTAATCTTATTCTTCTTATTATTAGGAATTGGCGCACAAAATTTTGTCATCAAATATTTTACGCACCTGGATAACAAACACTATCCTAAAACCTACAGCACCTACTGGCAGTCTAAACCTATTACTGAATATTTATCTAACTTTAACCTTTTCTAAGCACTATACTACAAAATCGAACCCTTTTAGATTTATAAAAGCAAGACAAAGCTTCATTAAGTTGTATTCAGAAAGGCAATGTTCATGAAATGGACATGTACTAATCTATATGACTGAACATTATTGTACTCGCTTGATGAAATAGTTGAGAGATGAACGAATGGAATAGCAGGTCATAGAGTAGAATGAGTTTCTGTCAAATTTGAATTTGGAATTATTACGTTCTGAACACAGAACAAGTACTAAAGCATAGAAGGACTATTAGGAGAATAAAGCGTACACACTCAGAGACAAATAGAAGTTTAATAGTGCTACGATACCTTCTGACAGTTTATCGATATCGATAGATGAAATTTGTCTATGGGCTATGGTAAATTAACAGACATGCTAATAAAATGAGGTCTGGTTCCATAAAAGCTCTCGTAAACGAACTACAAGAAACAAACGGCCGTTTTACACCTCACCGGAATGGCATAGGCCGGCAGCAGCGCCAGGAGCACTTTCAATGTGAAATAATTTTGAAGTTTTTATTCATGTTTCATGCTGTAAGTTCAAACACAATGTAAACTGTATATGAATAAATTAAATAAATTGAAAATTGAAATATACATGATCGATCCACACACTGCCTCGCATCACGGATCGTAGTGCGAGCGTGCGTGTTCTTGTATTGTTTGTAAGTATCTCTCTTTGTATAGAAATCACGCGTGGTGCAACACTGAAAACGCATTTAAGCGCTGTGTTACTGATCACACGCTTACATGCAGAGAAACACGTACTCACGCGCGTGGGTTCGAGGCCAGACGGTATGGACACCGTGTTCTGCAGTAACGTGCGTGATTGATGATGCAGACCAGCACTCTCGCATCTGCACGCGTGGCACCGTCACCGCGTCGCCACGCTCCCGCAGCGTAGTGCGGGGCAGTGTGTGGATCGCCAAAATACCGGTATCGGCCCTCTGTTCTTTTCTGACTTTCTTAGTATAGCATCAAAACAGATACCCCAAGGTAAAAATAAAACACAGCTGTAAGATTCATGTCACAAATGTATGATTATATTTCCAATAATATTGAAACACATTATTACTGTCCCTTAAAATTACAGTTTTGTTTAGGAATGTCCTGATTATTTGTGCATAAGCTAAAATATTTTTTGTTATGTTATGAATTGGTACTATTAGAAATTTTTCCCGATCAATTTTATCAATAAATTTCTGTAGTCATCTAGAACATTTATTTATTTATTTATTGAATACAATATCATTACAGATAAAAAATCCAATACGATATCATAAAAAAAACCTAAAAAAATTACTAAATAAATATACCCATTTATCCAATACTATACATTTTTGTGCAACATCTTTGAATTTTGACAGGGTACATTGAAAATATTAATTTCTATAGAAATAATATTATTAAGTCGTATGGCGCGTGACAATGAAGCAAATTTGAGTAGATTCGTCCTCACCGCTGGAACGTTAATTTAAGACTCTGCATTAGTTATTTTAAGATGTATCTATGGTTTCTGAATAAATTATTATTATTATTATTATATGTTAAACGTGTAACAATATAATATATAACATAATTCTCTCTTAATTTGCTTCATGGATCTTCCGGTCTGATCTTTCGGAAACCTGCAAAAGAACACAATGTATGAAACACTATGAAAGGTACAAAGATAGTTACCACAAAATCGTTAACACAAATTATAGTAATATTTTTGTCATCGATAAAATATGCAGCACAAGTCACAACACTATTGAACATGACTACACAAATTGGTAAAAATGTAAAATACTTAAAAATTACTGAATCGAATGGCAAACAGACGATTATAATATGATTGCAGTATAGTAAAGTATAAATCACTTAGGTATTTTGCACGTTTATATAGGTTTTTAGAATATATTATTGGTTTGTTATCTACTCACCGATGGAAGTTGACGATTTAAACTTGATTTTCTTTGCGAAAAGAATGTAATTTACAACCTACAATAACGCAGGACATTGCTTATCCAATGGGCTTAATTTTACTTCACAATAGCACTATGTAATTATTAAATAACATATATTATTTCACAAAACAGATAAATAACAATGAAAATTACGAGCGGCGGTTTAATCCGACTAAATTGTCTAGAGGCCTTGACAAGTTGGAACATTTGACATTAGTTCACTTTTTAATTCGGCATCCAAAGGTAACCAAAGGTAACCAAATTGACGTTTCTACAGTGTACACCGGGCGTCCTTAGCAAAATTATTTGTCTCTTTCTTTTTAATGTATCCGGCTTATTTGGAAAAATAGGACAAGTATATGAGGGCGATTAACACTCCTTCTATGTATGTACTTGTTCTGTGGTTCTGAATGTTATTTAACGCTGCTGATAGTTCTATACCGGCTGTCTGTTGTTTGTTTTGTTTTCATTTTTGTGTTGAGGCGATTTGATTTTATTATCTTGTTGGCAGCCCGACCCGACTCGGCCTGAATTTATACATAATCCATACTTCCATACTAATATTGTAAATGCGAAAGTAACTATGCCTGTCTGTATATCTGTTACGCTTTTACGCCTACACCACTCAACCGATTTTGATGAAATTTGGGTATAGAGATTGATTAGACCTCGGCGACAATATAGGCTTATGCCAATGTTTTATTGCGATAAAAGGACTGAAAGGGGTTGAAATAAGGATGAAAGTTTGTATGAAAAATCGACAGTGTATAAACAGAGATATACCGACATTCACGAGGGCGGAGCTGCGGGCAACAGCTAGTATAATATATTTACACACACACACACACACACACACACACACACACACACACACACACACACACACACACACACACACACACACAGACACACATATAACCTAATGCAACAAACAACAGACTGTAACTTCACAAAGAATACGAACATCTACATTTTCTAATCTATAGTAATAAATGTATAAAGCGTAAGAGTTTGTTTGTTTGTTTGAACGCGCTTAACTCTGGAACTACCAGTCAGATTTGAATTTTTTTTTGCGTATGATAGCAAAGACGCGGGTGAATCCGCGTCGCGGGAAGCTAGTTTCTATAATACATTCCAGCACTTTGTTACGGCAATCGCCAGCGTCTACCAACAGTTTAATTACCCTTTCGTTTTTCTTCCTTTTTCTCGCTTATCCTCTTCTTACTGCAAGGTCGGCAACGGCTTAGTTGCGTTTTTTCAGCTCTGTTTCTGAAATATTTAGAGAACAGTCATGTTCAGGTTACGGTTGCCACTAATATGATGATGATGACGATGAGAAGTATGCTTCTTTGCCACCGAAATAAATAAAAATACTTGATATAAATTCTTTTGGTGCTGTTGGAGTAAGTTTAGCTTCCAGCCAGTATATATATCAACGAGAAAAGGCGTCAGTTCACTGTGCAGTAGATACTTATACGACAGCTCCCTATATATCAAAGTAATAAAGCCCTTAAGGCAAACTGTAAATCGAATACTTTACATTTTTCAATTTATATCTTTCAATTTCGAATTCAAATAGAATACAAGAAGGTAAATCAAAGTCTGTGGAGAACGGTTTTCGAGTTAATTTCCTTTATAGGCATTATCGTTGACATTCCTTCGCCTTTCGGAAGTGACACAGGGCGAAAACGTAAAACCGGGATATGTAGGTACGTATTTTAATCTGTAGGTCGGGGCGAATTAGGAAACTTGAACAACATACTTCTTTTTCGTTTCATTTCCTCGGCTACTCATCTTTATCAAATTATCGGATTTAAAGCAACATCTGCTAATTTAATTTGAAAAGAGAATATAGAAATTGAATATTTTTAATGACATTTTTATTTTTCCTACTGAATTATTTTTATGGTAACATTAAAATTGGAATTAAATACATCTATATAATCGTGATAGGTGAGTCAGTGAGTGACTTTTCGCTTTTATATATTATATAAAAGCGAAAAGTCACTCACTGACTCACCTATCACGATATCTCAGAAACTACAAGTATAACGGGTCTCAAATTTTGGGATGGCGATTCCTTTTAGGACGTAGGTGCTCGCTAAGACGGGATTATGCGAAATTCATTTCCTAAGAGTGTAAAAAGGGGTGGCAGAGTTTGTATGAAACTTCTATAGAATGCTATATTTTCAAAAAATAAAATAAATGACATCTCAGATTAAGGGTCTCAAATTTTGCATGGGGATTCCTTTTAGGACGTAGGTGCTCGCTAAGACGGGATTTTGCTGCCTTTGTCGCCAGGACGAGCAGCATCTAATTTTTCAGCCTCCTAAATGACGTGTTTCTGGTGATTTTGTAATAGAAGTCTGGTAAGAGTCTGGCATTTTGGAAGTAATATTTCTTGAAACAAATTGTTTTCGAGTAAATATATAATCATTTTTTACTTTTCTTCATCTGGATGTTATTTTGGACATAAGAAGTTTTTGTTTATAGTTTTTTGTAAAAAATCCTTTAGTGATAATTTTTTTTATGATGACGATGAGAAGTATGCTTCTTTGCCACCGAAATAAACAAAAATACTTGATATAAATTCTTTTAGTGCTGTTGGAGTAAGTTTAGCTTCCAGCCAGTATACATATCAACGAGAAAAGACGTCAGTTCACTGTGCAGTAGATACTTATACGACAGCTTCCTATATACCAAATTTATTTCCTTAGTAGCTGAGTACCTAAAAAGCAGGTTTTATAAGTTACTAGCTGCGCCCCACGGCTTCGCTCGGGAATCAGACCGAATTTCCGGATAAAAGTAGCCTATGTCCGTCTCCGGCACCAATTCTATCTACATACCAATTTTCAACGAAATCGGTTAAGCCGTTAAAGTGCTGAGTGGCAACAAACACACACACATACATACACACTAAAGCTTTCAAATTTATAATATTAGTAGGATTTAAACTTTCGTTTGCTTGAAAAAAAAAGACGAAGATATTGTAACAGTCGACGAAGTCGCGGGCAACAGCTAGTAATAATATGTATATATTCATGTTATGCACATAAGCAGTCAATGATGGCGTACAAATTTTTATAGCTCGTTTTTCGTATAGGTCAATCGAATGAATCTAATCTTCTTTATATTTTATTATTTTAAGCAATTGAACCCACAAATGTGTCAGCTGTTTTGCTCTCGTCAAGTGTATAAATGGTATAAATTAATCTCGTCAATGCCATAAATAGAAAAATGTGGGATATACTTAATAAAATTATGACAACCGTTTTTAGCAAAAACAAAAGATGATCCAAATCAACACGGTCAAATACTGTAGAACAACGTGTAGAAGACTGTGATGAAACGTCATAATCATGTCAAATTGTTACCTAAATAAAGTAGCTACAATAACTCCCAGCCGCCATATTTGTGGCCACCATACCAGCAGTTTAAGACGATGGTATGGTGGCCACCACTTCTTGATTCCACTGACTGCTTACCATCAGGCGGGGTGGCGTCACTTTGTTAGGCTTGATATACACAAAATTCATACCTCACAAATCTGTCATCTTATGTCGGCTAGGACTCATGGAAATAAAACAAAGAGGTTATGATTAAGACACGTCACTTTACAGACAAACGTTGACATCTTTGAAGTATCGCTATTTTTCATTTTTAACTTGTAAAAAGAGGCTGGTCCATCTTTTGTTTTCACGAAAGATGGTTGTCATTTAGTTTCATTCACATTTTTCTATTTTTTATCATTGTAATATACCATTAATATCATCAACAAGAATATTATTCTAAACTTGACGCTGGCAGAAATAGCTGACACAATCGTCGGCTCTGTTGCCAAAAAAAAGGAGAAGAAGAAGAACTCGTAAAAAGGCGCCATTTGAAAAATGCATTGACGATGACATTTATTTCGTCTTACGAGTTTACGACCCTTTTCTTTGCACAAACTGTTAAACTTTGATGCAAACAGCTCGAAGCAGAATAGTACAGCAACATAATCTATATTTATAAAACGAAAGACTACATTTGTGTAATAAGCAACTACGAGTAAAAGTACTGAGGCAAAATGTTTGTTTAAACATCGAAGCGGTTTTGTTTGTTTGGTAAATAGATTTTGTTTAATTCTAGGTAGTCTAAATAACGTGTTTCGTAAACTTTGTTCTGCGGTTTCTGTAGTCTTCTGTAGGTATTTTATTTTTCTGTGGCAGCTTTGCTAACGAATGTATTTTTATACACTCGTTTTATTTTCTTTAAAAACTGCCATTTAAAGCAAAGGTTGAGGCAACCGCGGTTACTGAGAGAAGTCTGCTGATGGGTGATCCAAATATAATTTATTGGTGACAGCTTTCAAACGTATTATTGAAGTTATACTTCTTTTGGCGCGATTGGGAAAAATTATGAGAGTGAATTTTTACGATGCGCGCGCACACCGACAGAAAAGAGCAACACCCTGAAGTTAGTTGCGAACCTTTTACACCCTGAAGTTAGTTGCGAACCTTTGTGTGTCGTATCAGTACAAATAATCAGTGTGAATAAATAAAAAATATATTGGCGTTTATATCAATTCAATTATATTTATGACGGTGATAGATATTTCTATTGATCATTTATCAGTAAAAATATTTATTTGAAAATATGCATTTATAGATTTGAGGTTAACTGTTATTTATGTATGTATGCGTTGTGTTATTATTTGGTATTTTTGAATTGTTACGCTAAAGAAGTATAACTTCTTACGTGCGTACATGAGTACACACACTCTTTTTTATATCCACTTTATAATCGATGAGCTTGGGCAGCATACTCTGTAAAACAGTTCCATCTTGAAACAGAACTTGAATTTCCAAAACTTACCAAACAATGTAGTGATTTAGTACTGCTGGTAAATTGGATCTTCAAGCAAGTGATGTAAGCGAAGCACAAAGATTTGAGCTTTTCTACAATCTGAGTATCCTTAGATATAAGTATTCTATGTTTGTTAAGTCCACCGCAATTTGGGCTGGTTTCTTAAGGAAACAGATTAAGACTGTCAAACTTTGTCACTGGATCTTACCAGTTATGTGTAATGCCAGCAAACACCAGGGCCGCATAAATGACCAGTAGAACTCCCAAAACTTTTTGTTTCTTAACAACTTCATTCATTTCTAAATATACAAAAAGCTTGTAACATTGCTTTCATAAATAAGTTTCTACATCAGTGACCTATATTATGTATATACTCATACGTTAACGGGCATACATAATAGGTTATTACAAATGATTTGTTTAACAAGTTGTGAGATGTGTGAATGAGATGCACTTATCTGGCGCAGCATGCGAGCGATAGTAACAAAAAACAATAGAGCGTTGAAGGCATGCTCGCAGTTTGTGAATCGCACAAAGGATTCGGGGTCACTAGGCTAAGAGGGAATAAATTACCATTGTTTTAGGGAAAATATTTAAATACTTGTATGTGATAATTATAGTGAACTGGGTCTTATCTATATCACAAACATACTGTAGAAGGTTCTACTTCGTAATTATAAAATACTCAATAAGTAACACTAATTCAGAAGGTATGTGCGGTTCATACTATCGTAAATCATTATTTAATGGAAAATTTTGTTCCAAGTGTGTTCGGTTTGACACAAAATCAATTATTGTTAATGTTAAAAGGTTGTGTTTGTACAATAACCAAATAAACATAGTTTATTATTACGAAAATAATGTTTTTACAAATAATAACGCTTGCATAATAAGCGTTATTATTTGTAAAAACTTCATTTTATTTTACAAAGGTTTTGATAGGTATACTCATCTGATTGAATTATCTTCATGTATCTTCATCTTGTAAAATGATCAGGGAAATAAATTTCTGGAGTCGGCAACACTACGCTGAAAGAAAACCACCGGGAATAGGGGAGCTTGCCCGTGCGTGCTTCAGCAGCTTCAGTCGGTCGCGAGAGCTCGGCCTAGCCAGACGGGCCGGAGCGTCGATCTTCTCACTCGAACAATCGCATTCAAAACGAACATTAAATTAAAACAATAACCTCACACAAAATTACGTTATTTTGTGTTTCAAACTCAAATATTCAAAGTGACAGTTCAAGTGTTCCATTTATAAAATGTAACTAGGTTGTGAAGTGCACAGGATCGGGTAGCGAAACAGGGATATTATTAAAAATAGGCTGTTTGCACACTGTTGTTGTAGGGCCAAGGCAGGTGAGTCCTCGTTTATTATTTATAGAAGTTTTTTCTTGATGCTCTGAGCAAATTGCCTAGGGGCCTACTCTATAAGGACACTGTTTTCCACAGTAAATAAGCAAAAACTATCTTCGCGTATTCAGTTCAATGATCTTATGTGTACGAATGTTTTTAGAATACTTTACATAGCGATTTTAAATTTAAAACGAACCTCTTATGATACCGCGAACAAATGTTAGGTAAACGTAAAACGCGACTTACTTACCCGAGTTACGGATAGACACTTACATAAAATTTTATTACAGACTCGCCAAAGAGTAAATTTGTTTTCGTTGTTCCCTCTAAATTGATTATACTTCAGCTAAAATAAGAAACACTGAAAACCTTTTTGGTTAGATCGTGAAACAAATAGGCAATAATGTAAATAGTATCTTAATTTTCTTTATAAAATCTGTGGTAGAATCTACAAAATAACATAAAATAATTTTTGAGACCAACATGACATATCATCACGCGTTTATCCACAAATGTATTTACAGTGGCGTATAACACTCACCCATTTGATCGCATGTAACAAAGAGCCTGTTGCCATGACCATGCCAGACAATGCCAGACTTCGGTCTTATACTGAGGTTTTAACAAAAAAAAAACATTATTACTTTGCCCATCCCGAAAATTGGAATCGAGACTTAAGTGAAAAGTCCATACACAGTTCCACTGAACCACCTGTCTAGTTAAAACTAACATGACTATTAACCCTTTCATGTACACTACTGTAGACACAATAGATATTTTATTGTCATCACGGCCATATACGTTTTCTGTCCCGGAAAGTGTTAAATTCCGCTAACATGTTGTAAGACAAGCATTTTCTAATAAATTAAACTGGACTCTACTAATAGAAAATCTGATAAATGGATGCAACGTAAACGCAAAGGAATACTCTCAGCCTTTCAGTATAAAATATTCTATACCGTAGATCTTTTGAATGAAAACTGCTGTAATTAATTTTATCTCTGAAGCCTTCTTTTCAGAGAACATCATAATTTTAAAGTCTCCTTTTGACGTTCTACTAATTTCACAGCAGCAGTTTGATGTGTTTAAGTATTATTTTGTAGAAAGAAGGTATGATATTTTTTTCCAATTAATCATGCTCTAAATATGTTCAAATAACATATTTTTTAACCTATTACGCCAATTAAGTCATGCATCTTGTATAATAGTGGTACTAGTTTCAAGTATACGGAAACACAAGTACCAGGGTGGCAGAAATTATAAGAATTCAAAGCTCAAACCTGGCTCGTGTACGGTGTGCGAGCCGTAATTGTTTCCTGTGGGGAAACTCGGCGCGTAAGGAACGACCTTTCTCCACCCTGTTGCTACCAGGTTGCCGTAAATTCAAGAAGGAGATGTAATTAAGCATACTCAAATGTCATCGGGTTTGAAGCGTTTGCCTTTACGGTTCATTTTAAATTTATTTATGCTATTTAGTCAACTGCTCTATGTATACTATGTTTATCGAAGATATATGAATGATACAGTAGGTAGAGTTTGTTTGCAGTCATTAGTTGATACTCGTAGTACCGCTTCGTAGTTTTTATGTTCCTGGTATTACGAAATAGCAATTCTATCAGTTTATTGCTTGTGTGTTCCGGCCTGAGTGTTAATCGGCGAAGATAAATATATATTTAGGTCAATAGATATTGAAATTCTAAGCCTAAAGGTAAAATTACAATTATAATTTCATGGTTTTTCAATTTCAAAGCTTTTTATTTACCGACAAACAAATGTACTTGAAAACGTAACCATATTTTTTATTTATCTAAATATTTTTGCAATTTCAATAGACTTACGTAATTATTATTATTTTTGGCTTAAAACCTTCAAGAGTTTCTTCGAAAAGGGGTCTCAACGAACAGACTTAATCTAGGACTAACAATGAACTCTGAACTTCACTTTAAAGCCTTTCTATTATTAATATTGTAAGTAATGAATACTACATATTGATAGTGTATGTACGACAATTCACAATGTTTTTGTCTAACATTTTCGAAGTTAAATTACTGTGACACGGTATACGGGCAACATTAACGAGTCAAGAACAGGATGCCTTATACACAGTTTTAAAAATGCTTGTGCTTGTACTTTATTGTACACTAGCAACCCGCCCTCGCTTTGCTTCAAATCGGTGTCAAAAGTGTCAGTTTTTTGGTTCACTATTTATCGTTGCTGCTAGATTATAGTCCTGTAGGTTAATGTATTACGTACCAAAAGCTTTTTATTACAATGCCATAGAAAAGAATTAAGTACCTATGTAATTCTGGCATAAGCATACTCCTATATTCATAAATGAAACAAATTGCCAACAAGTACAGGTGTAGGCTCAACATTGAACAAGAAAAGGTCAACAACTCAGCCAAATCCCGCCATTTTATTTTATACATCATAGAGTAAAGTTGTCCCTACAGAGTTTTCTAAAACTGTATACATTTTCCTCTATATTTTCCTTTTATTATTGCAAGTACACGTTTTTCACGTGTAAAACACTCATCGTCAGTGTAAAGGACACAATAAAGCTTGTCTTTCGCAGTGGCCAATACTTACGTGACCTTTTGAAGGACTTTTTTAAATTATCTGAAAAGATTGAACACTATTAAAGCTTGTCTATATCTAAGAAGGAAAAAAAGGCGATCTGCCTTATGGAAAGCAGTTACTGTTACCGCTTAATACGCAGCATCTAGATTATCAGGTACGCTTATTTGACGACTTCAGTCGTATCAATAATTAGCGATCCATAAAATATAGCAAGGTCCGAAGTAGCCCCATTATTGCACTGCAGGCGAAAGTTCAGAGTCTTCTTTTTGTGCGCAATACACACGAGCATCGATCACCACGCCTGTTCTAAGCGACTTTAAACATACATAAGTAAAAAAAGGTCGTCACACAGTAGTTGCCGTAGGACGACTTGGATGCCTTTGCTGACGACTGGACCATATCACCGTTTAACAGACAGCTGTGGAGCACCACGGAGGAACACCTTTGGCCAGCAGTGGGGTGGAATAGATAAAAAAAAATCTACATAAGTACCTACTTTGTAATGAGTTCCAGGTTTTCTTACAATGTCTTACTTCACCCAATCTTGGAGTTAAGACAGACTATCGGCCGAAATTATAACCCTATCTCTAGAGATAGATAGGACTATCTGAGATAGTTGCCTAAGATACTGGTTGCGTTACCTAGCAACCGTCGTTATTTTGGTCATCCAAAAAAATCCTAAGCTAATCTATCTCTAAAGATAGGTTATTAATTTCGAGTGTAAGTAAGCTAGTACTATTGTATTAATTAGCTTACTTACGTGACAGTCATTTAAGTCATATTTTTTATTTTAGTGACCGTGATGTCTATACATATTCATGCTGAAGACATTACACTTGTAAATAAGCTTTTCCTTAGCTCGCATTAAGCATGCTCCATATATAACGTCAATGTGGATGACGTTGGTTCAAGCAGTTTGTACTGCATAAAGTCAGATCTGTTTAAATACTTACATTTTACTATTTGTTTATTTATACTAGCACATGTATTACAAATTTTGATCCCGGTTCGTTTTAGCGGAGCGTGTAAAAGTTATCAGATTGAATGTCCACCTTCTGAGGGGTCTGCCCACGCCGCATCTTCCGGTTCGTGGTCACCACTTAAAAACCGTTGCCAATTTACCTACGACCAACAAAGGTAGCCCCGAATAGAACTAGTAAGAAGCTCAGGCTACAAAGCGGTAATACTTTATTGAAGATGTTTTAAAGTAACATCAATCTTATATCTTATAGCTTTTTTTAACTAGCATCGTTTGCAGTTCATTGCAGTATCCATCGTAAAAGTTTTAATGTCGTGCCAACCTCTCGACCACCAATAAAAATATAATATAACAAAGTTTTAGTACTTTGAAGGACTTCAAACAAACACAGTTAGTGCCGTTCTGTTTTATGAGGACAATGTGTTTGAGGTTATTATAGGTTTAGGTTCCATTGTTTACTCATACAGTACTCGTTTATACATCTAACGACTGTATACTTTATTTGCGCATCAGTCGATCGGAATCAACAAATAGGATGGCAAAAAACCATTAAAAACAGAACGACTAGCATAAATTTAATAGGTTTTTAACAATGTCGGCAACGCGCTAGTGTTGCTCCTGGTGTTGCAAGCGTCCATAGGCTACGGTAACTGCTTACCATCAGGCGGGCCGTATGCTTGTTTGTCACCTTAGTCGTATAAAAAAAAAATTGCGATTGCCAATGTGTTAAACGTGGCGAACATGGCAAACACTTTCAATTCTTGGAAGAAATCTGTATGCAGTAGGCTAAAGCTACTTAATTTGTCTTACTGACATAAAATAAACGAAGAAATAGTGATAAGTATAGAAGTAAATACCACAAAAAACAGCCCTAAACAGGTAAAGACAATATATTATACCAATAATAAGTTTAAATAAAATTAAGTATTATTATAAAACAGACGTAACGTATCGTCTTCTTTGCCTATACACACATACATAGACGAAAAGATTACATAAGTTCCTTTCGCAAAATTTTCTTCTATCACAATGTAAGACAGAATATTACTTGTTTAAATGAGTCTTTAGAGAGTCCTTGCTTTCTACATCGCTAGGTCTAAGAAAACTTTAGCGATTAACATAGCGCAAGAACGATGTAAGGAATTCTGTTATTACGTCTTGTACTTATTGAATATTCTAGTTATAGTAAAATCACCTGTATGATTGACTGCGAAAAATAGCTGTAATTAATTGTTATAATATTAATAGTAAATTAATAGTTTAGTTGATAATGTTAATAGTTATAAATGTTGAAATGTTTTTGCATCGTGAAATTCAGAATTAAGTTGTAAGTAAAAGCTGATACTTAAAAGCTCAGCCTCGATCTTTGGAAAAAATATAATAATAGGTTATAGGTAGGCAGAACCAGAATTGTTAAAACAGAATTGTTTCAACCTCAAATCTGAAGTCGCTTCGGCAATGCATGAATAGAGAACTTAGTATAGGTTTTAGATACCCAAAAAGGGACTTGACATTTGCTCATTCCCTAAAAAAAAAAGCCTTAAGTTATGTTTACAATTAATTTATATTACTTCGTCTGTGTTATAAGAGTAGTTGTTGTTAATTTTAGCTGAAGCTAAGGTTGGAATATGGCTGACATCGATGTAGTTTCGTTTAACGTTTAGTATAAAAATAGATTGAACTTTAGAAACAATCAGGACAGCGTTGGTTGGTTCATTTTCATTCAAATATTGAATGAAAAGAAAATGGGAACGCTGTCAGAACTAGTAGCCTGACATCGATATTGTATGCGTTTATATACATTTGTTGAAAATCTACTAATAATAAAAAGTAGAGGTAAGAATTATGTATCGACAAAAATTATTATGAACATGGAGCTATTACTTTTATACTGTGTACTCTGGGTTTGTTTCGAGATTCTCAATTTTGTTTTATCTGTAAAGAATAGTTCGATAGTCCATACCCGATGTAATGGGACTAATGATTTCAAATTCTTTTGTCTCACCGTTGAAATGAAAAAATGAAAATGAACAGCGCCTTTAGTATATACTCCGAGAACTAAATTTTAATGCAAATTTGTATTTCACACGGTAGAGGCTATCTTCTACGTTAGCTATCGTGCGAAGTGCTTACTTGAATTGCAAAATACGAGTACTGCACTTGCCAGATGGTAACCATTTTAAAAATGCAGCTTATGCGAGAGTTCGTTTTGGCTCTACTACTGCTGTAGCAGGAAATCAAACTCCTGATCGTGACATGAAATTAATTACATAGATTAAAATAAATCAAGCTTGCTATTCATAGAACAGTTCGTCTTGCTCAAATATCTTTCTAGAAAATCATTTATCTACTGGTTTATTACTGTTACTGTAAGTTGGTAAACAAATAATGAGTATTGTGCGTCAACATTACTACTACAATTGCAATTATTTTGCATTTATTTGACAGTATGGGTAATGTTACTCAACAACCTGATGCTGGTGTACAACAGCTATCATACTTTACATCTCTGTTAACTATTCTTTAGAAATAAGCACATCTGTGATAATTACAATACTTGTTACATTCTTAATCGTCCGTAAAGTTTCTACGACGTCGTACTCGTATTTGTTAGCTAATTCAAATACCGATTTCAGGTCAACAGATACGACAAAACTATTCACAAATCCTATCAGAAACTGCCTTCTCTGTATAAGAAATGTCCTTTCCTTGCAGTGGGGTAATATAGTATAACTGATGATTCGAAGATCACAAGGTTTCTAATGTCTAACTATCAAAAGTTTTAGATGTCGGGCTTATGAATAAGTAACGCATTTGATGCGTTCTTTTCTTGCGGATTTGGAAAGGCCAGGTACGACATGTAGTTTAAAATATTCTTTTATCATTTTTGCAACTACTTTCAGACTGTACTTTTTAATAAAACTGTCAAGAAGTTTCTAGTGTTGCGCACTGTAGTTTTTAATTTAAGATTAAATTGTAGTTATACTCATAAATTTTCTTTGCAAGAAAATTGTGTTAATTTGTAGGTTTTGTAAACATCAATGTTTAGATTACGTTGGTTAATTCATATTCTGATCATAATTAATTTCGGTCAGATGACCTAGAATATTCCCTAATATCGAAGTCGACCGGCATTAAGATTAATTAATTTAAATTTTTATAAATTTATCAGTAATTTCCTTTTGTGCAGATTTTCGTCTATCCTTTTACAAAAGTCTCTCTCAAAAAAAGAAAGATGGCTGCCTTGCGGGGTGACTATGGTAGTATTATTATTATTTTATTATATAACTATACGACCAAAATTACTTTTATATACATTATCAATTTAATATAATAAGATTATAGCTATAAAGTTTGTAACGGGTGGCGCAAAAGTAAAGACCCTATTTGGTTCAGCTATAACATTTTTTCTAAATTAGAAAACTAGATTTAGATTTTTTTAAATGTATATTTGTGCCATTAAATTTCGTACCATTAGGATTTAAAGATGATGTCTTTTAAATGGTGACCTCCAGAGTTGATACACATTTGAGCCCTATTTATGACATTTTGCATAACTTGCCGTAACACTTCCTGCGATATGTTCGTTATTTCTTGACGAATGTTTTCTTTTAGAGCTGCGAGAGTCTGTGGCTTGTTCACATACACCCGAGATTTCAAAAAACCCCAAAGAAAGAAGTCTGGACTGGTCAGATCGGGTGATCTTGCAGGCCAAGGCAAATCGCCAAAACGAGAGATAACTCGGCCTGGAAAAGCGTCCCTCACTAAGTCCATAGTGTCGCGCGCTGTGTGTGCCGTAGCGCCGTCTTGTTGAAACCAGATGTGCTCCAGCCCCAATTCGTCCAAACTGGGTATCAAAAACTCACGTAACATGGTTCTGTAGCGTTCTCCAGTGACAGTAATCGCATTGCCTCCAGCGTCTTCGAAAAAATAGGGTCCGATCACTCTGTCAACACAGATGCCACACCATACAGTAACTTTTAGTGGGTGTAGAGGTGTTTCTTGAATAATGCGCGGATTATCAGTGCCCCAGAACCGAGTATTCTGCTTATTGACATGCCCTGAGAGATGGAAATGCGCTTCGTCACTCATAACCAATTTTGAAGGAAAATCATCCTCTTCAAGGTTGAGGTTTATGACGCGCTGGCAGTAATCTAGACGAGCTCGGTGGTCAGCAGGCAGCAGCTGATGAGTCATTTGAGTTTTATACGGGAACATCTTTAAGTCTTTCACCAAAATACGCTGCAGGGTCCGTCTGGAAATGCCCAATTGCGTGGCACGTCGCCTCGTTGATGTTTCTGGACACTCTTCCACATCTTCGCGCACAGCATCGATATTTTCAGCTGAACGGCCTGTTCTTGGTCTCCCAGACTTAGGTCTATCCAATGTTGAGCCAGTTGCTTCAAGGCGTGTGGCAAAGCGTCGAATTGTGCGACCAATCGGTGCCGGACGGTGGGGAAATCGTCGACGAAATTCACGTTGTGTTCTTATCACTGATGAATTATTCCGTAAGAACATTGACACAATTATTCGACGTTCTTGGGGAGTAAAACGGTCCATGTTTATTTTCAGTGTATTTTACATTTGTTCTCTACACAATTTTCAACAACAGAATGACAGAAAATGTCATATATAAAAAAAAAAGTATTTTCTTTAGTGCCAGTACTTTTGCGCCACCCAGTATATTTGATGCGTTAATCTCAAAAATCTATTAAAGATCTATCAATATATTACGATTCAAGACAGCGGCGCAATAACCAAAAATATAACGTAGCGCGGAATGAAACTGCGCTACCAAAAATATAACCTATCGCGACTAAAACCACGCTTAGTGCAGCCAGTACTAAAATATATACGATGTAGGCTGCATTCAGTGTATACAGAAAACGTCAAGTTTCTTACAACATATGAATGAAAGCGCAAAGAGATTTTATCCTACATTTTGCACGTCCCATACACCTTTGCAACTCGCTCGAGTTCATTATGTGAATATACTTTGTAGCAATTTATCTGCACCTTTATTTTTTGTACATTTGCAATTGAATTGAATTGAAAAGTATGTATGTTATTCTGCAGGTAATAAAAATACAAGTACATCAAGTATTTTTAAGGTATATCGTGTTTTAGAATTTACTTACCATCAGGTTGGCTACCTGATGGTAAGTAAATTCTGTTCATAGACGCCGTTATTTAGAATCTCGTCAGTGCTAAGTGCACTTTATAGACATAGGTGGCTATATGCAGTTGTGCTCGTATCATTGTGTATCTGATGCAAAAATACAAATTAAAAGTAAAAAATAATAACTGATAGGGCACGACAACAAAAAGCGGTTGTACTGGATGTGACAATGCAACTAAATACAATAGAAACGGTGCAAGAAAAATGCATTTATTTATTTACAGAACTATGTAGGTACAGAAATGCGGAATTAAGTAATACGGTTTTTCAGTAGGTATTAATAAATATTTTTGCATTTTATTCAACACTAGTGTTGCCGGCAGCTCCACCGGCGTTAATGTCGGTAATATCTCTGTTTATACATTGACGATTTTTCATACAAATTTTCATTCAATATTTCAATCCCTTTTAGACAATTTTACGCGAGATATAGTCTATGTTATTCCTCGAGTTCTTATCTATTTTTGTATCAAACATCATCAAAATCGGTTTCGGTTTAGTCCTAAAAGCGTAACAGACAGGAAGACAGATAAGTAGACATACAGAGTTACTTTCGCATTTATAAAATTAGTGTGGATTATAGTGCTAACCATCATCTATAAACACCTGTATATATACCAGAGATATTTATTGTTAGATACTTTAAAGACTATGCTATAAAGTTTTAAAATTAAACTATCTGTATAAAACAAAGCATAGTCTATACAATATAGTCAGCCGACTCAGTGCTAGTCGATGATACAGAAATATAATGTACACACTACCTAGGTAAATTAAAGAATAATTTTCAATTTGAGCCATTTATCCTAGACTCAGTTTGTGAATATCGAGTACAATGACGAGCTCGATCGACACTTGATCCACAGGTAGGTAGTACTCTCGGCTTGTGTATAAATATATTCTATTCAGGTATCGATATACCCATGTAAATTGTAAGTTTTTAATAATATAGTTAAGGAGTATAGTCAAAGTCAGATTTATTTATTCAAAATAATTAGAATAAGACATCTGTTATTTTATCTCCAGCCAATTCGCTGACTACTCTTTTTAAACGCTGGATAATTACTAGTTATAAATTGTCATAATATGACACTAAATTATCTCAAGTAAAATACAATAAAAATCATCATTTATTTACCTACATATCTAAATTACTAAATTGATAATGTAACATCTTACTAAAAGTAAAATGTAAAGGCGTAGTGTGGTCATCTTGCATAGGAAGAGACTTTAAACTAAAGTACGTAGTATACCAAAACCGTCTGAAATTAAAACAGTATTACAGTTTTTCTTAAACATTAATAAATTAAAATATTTATTAGAATCCAAGCTATTTGCTTCGTCAGACCCCACTGTCAAACCGACGATGGAATATCATGATTCATCGATGTTTCTACTACCTCCTTTGTAAGCTTTATTTTTATTTTTCATCGGTCAGGGTCATACTCTATTTACAGTCCATTAATCAATCAGGGAAGCTTATTATTGTTACTCGCAGGATAAACTTTTAAAGGTACAAAGAGGATGATACCGATGAAAAAACTTGGTAGAAAATACATAATTTAAATCTCTTTGGTTTTCTGCTGCCCTGGTAGCAATAATTGAAAATTGAGTGTTATTCCGGTCGGATTGATACCTTTTTTCTTGTTTTTTTTTTCTAGGAATCTGGATTAGTTTTTCTTTTATAAATGTTATTTTTTAATGGTTTTTCTTTTCCACTTTGATCACCTGGGCGTTTATAAGCGACTCTAGTGTCCTTTGATCACTTATGTAGTACATACATAATTTAAATCTTTTTAATTCTGAAAATTTAATAATACCCAAATTAGAATAGCTGTAAGGTGTAATGCTCTGTTACCTAGAAAGAAGGAAAAGAAAGAAAAATATTTAATCTGTGCTCACAAAATCGTAAAACTTTTAATATAAAAGTGTAAAACAAAAACAAGATTGAGACTAAAAAGGGACCTTTCTCAGCACTAAGCTATGGTTGTTATAGCCATACCTCATGTTTCTAGTATTTTATTAGGTATTAGTATTCATTAGTTTGCAATTCTCTTTTGTTATTTTAGTGAAATATTAGCAAGTCGAAGAAATTCAAAAAAGTATAAAGCTGTCGCTGTTTTGTTTGGTCTATTGCACTGCTAGCTAACAGCGAAAGTGTGCCTTTTTCGACTGATATAGTGATGATGATGATGATTATTATGTCGTAAAAACTATGTAAGTACCTACCCTTTGTGCGAAGCCAGGACGGAACGCTAGTACGCGTTCGTTATATTATGTAAATATCATGAGCCAATATAATATTAATATATAATTAGTCGTAACATTTATAAAACGACATTCAAAATTAACTGCTTGTACTGGCAAGATGCCAGCGTAATTGTCATACTATGAACTCTATTGTATAATTAACAATCACGAGCTGCATATAAATAAGATGTTTTAATGGAGATCAAATAAAGTTGGCGTGAATGTTGAAAAGTGTTTTAATGTTGAGCTAGATTTCAGAAATGACTTGCAGCTTTACTCGCAAGCTAGGGCAGATAGTATATATACAGCAATAAATTACATTAATAATGACCTGGACCACATTAAAAATTGGTCAAATAGATTTGGTCTTGCTGTAAATCCAGATAAGTGTCAGGCCATACTGATAGGCAGCCAACACATGGTGCGCTTACTAGACACTAAAAATATTCCATCAATCGTCTATGATGGTTCCACTATTGAATTAAGTGCCAATGTCAATGATCTTGGCATATACATTGACTCTACTTTTAACTGGCAAGCTCAAGTAACTAGTGTGAGCCAAAGAGTCATCGGAACTTTGCGCGCACTCTATCGCCTGAAAAACTTCCTCCCATCCAAGACAAAGGTAACGCTTGTGCAAGCTTTAGTTTTCCCGCTAATTGACTATGGTGACGTGTGCTATTTAGACCTGAATGCAGATCTCCTAAACAAATATGACCGTCTTTTCAATAACCGCATTCGATTTATTTTTAATCTTCGCAAGTATGACCACGTGTCTACATATCGCTCCCAGCTAACTTGGTTAACTATTCGCCAGCGCCGTAGTCTGCGCACTCTCACTACCCTCTACTCCTTCCTAACGTCTCCCACTCCCCCCTCCTACTTACTGGATTATTTTCAGTATTTATGTTCTAATCATAACAGAGTTCTTCGTTCTTCCAATAACCTACTTCTTCAGTGTCCTTCCCATAGTTCTAATTTTGTAGGGTCTTCCTTCTCTGTCCAATCTGTACGTCTTTGGAATGCGCTCCCTCTCGGAATCAGGATGTCAACCAATCGTTTGGCGTTTAAGTTCAAGGTAAAGGAACTCCTCGTGAGTAGGCAGGCAGATACACCACAATGATATCGATCATTTACGTATATTATGTTATGTTTATGTATGTATGTATGGTTATATAAGTATTTATATAATTATGTATATGTATTGTAGGCTTTGTATGTATGTTTATTTTTATATTGTATGCATATTTATATATTTTGTTCTGTAAAGTTGTCTCTACTGTTCTTCAGATGCACCTACTTTGTTTTTCTCTGCATCACCTGTACTGGTTGACTGGTAGATAATGCCTCAGGCATTAAGTCCGCCAATATACTCCTGTATGTATATGAAGTATTAAATAAATAAATGCAGCATCAAGCTGGTTGGGTTAAGAAAGATCTACGTCCTGCAATGGGACACTTGTAATGGACAACTTTAGATCTCTGTCTGATGTCCATGATAATGATGTTGTCATTTCATCATTATTAGCAGTAAAAAACGGCAAAGGTACTGCATAGTGTCATGAAAATTAGTTTTAGAGCTATCTTTGTCTATGTGTACTTATTAGATATTTGACTACCTCTTCCAAGAAAACAGTTGATGATTATGGTTTTTGTGGCCGTTGCAGTTTCTTGGTCCGAAAACATTCTTTTATACAAAAGTTTCAATGAGTGTTCCAGATTTTGCAAATCACGCTAAGTTTTTACACTCCCATGTCCCGAAAGGCATTCAAAGCTGTTGGTTGTATGCTTGATCTTTTGCCGGTCGTGTCGGATTACCGTCCTATAGGATTATAAGAAAAGGTATAGGAGCTCCCTGTGTTTGCGTATACATTTGGGAATTGTATTTTGTGCGCAGTTGGCAAGTCCCAAGAGATTAGATAACATAGTGTAACTTCAGAACATATTACATAGTAAAAGTCATCTTGATGTAGGTGATAAGTTAAGATTTTAAAACTGGCTTATTATGAATTGATTTGCCTAGAGAGATAACAGCAGTTTAAGGTTTAGCTGCTGTTTTATCTGCTTCACTCTTTAGCAGTTATACTACTAACGAGAACATTCCCAACAAAGATTTGTGTCTAGCAAGCGGCCGGCCTCAAAATGCTTGTTCGCCAAAACCTCGTACAAAATGTCAAACAAGCCACATATATTATTAAAAAACAAAAAGGCCGCCTGCTTAAAACAAATTAAAAACAAAGAAACCCATTTCTTGTTTGTGCGCTACATTGCAATATTATATACCATATGTCACTCCCATCTCATATATTATGTTAAAATCCATTATGACATTCAGGCTGTAAAGAAATAGACATACATACATACAAAGATCCATACATACATACATATTACGCTCGAAAAACATTACCCTCTTTGACTTCAGCAGTCGGTAAAGAAGGCGGTTCGCACTACCCTCATGTAATATAAGCTAGGGCAGGCAGAAGAAGATGTAACGTGGTATAAGTTTAACGTTATTGTAAAATTTTAACAACGAATACTTACGTGTTGCCAAACTCTTTGCCAGGAGCTTCAGTTAGCTTTTAGCTCATGCATTAAGGCACTGGTATTATTAAACTTAAGGATGTTATTACAACTTCTAATGTTTTTGGCATCTCATTCGAAACAAGTCTCAAACATTTTGAAATTTAAACCATAGGTCTGTACCAGGGTATGCGAATGTGAGACTAACATACACTAGATATAAGTGTTAGAAAGGGACAATAGATTCTTAAATAATTCATACATTGTGATTCAGTGCACAACGATGTCATTGCCGTTACGTATTTCAAATGTTTTATTCAATGAATTGTTAAACTGTAGCATTTTTTGTATTGTTTTGATTTATGAGGCTGCAGTAAATAGGGTTGTTATTTTGGAATATATTTTCACTAGTTTAGTTGGAAGTTACTGAGTTACGGTGAAGGAAAGCTCTCCGTATATGAAAAAATGTAAAAATCCGTCTTGAGCAAGCGCGGCGATCAGTGTTCAGGCATTCTCAGTGAATAAAGATATTTTCAGCCGGAAGTGAGAAGTATAATGTGTTGATACCTGAACACTATCCGTGAGTCGAGAAATCGAGATCTTGTGTTGACATTTCGTTCTGTATACCCGTTGCATATTTATCAGTCTTCATTCCCAAATTTGTAAACGGTGGTCATATACTCCAAGTTTTTTTTAAATTCATTATACGTCAATGAATCACTCTTTGAAAAATAGTCATTGTAATTTTGATTAGGATGCGAAGTATTAGATCGGTGTACAACTCATTGGTGTACAATGAAACTGATTAGGTCGTAAATTTCATACAAATCAATATCTAAATTTGGGTCGAGTGCAACGAGCTTTGTTACATTACCGTACGATATCGTTGTTATATTTCATATATTTTGTTTTCTTATGCCGTGAAGTGAATCCGGAAAGATAGTGCACTTTAGGAGAGGCCTATGCCGAGCAGTGGACTCCTGTAGGCTGATGATGATGATGCCGAGTAATTTGTAGTCTAAAAATAGAACTTTTCTATCTCTCTCTAGTCTCTACTCTATCGATTTCCGGATGTTTCTTATGTGAGAATCTTTATGAAAAGATAAATCTCTAACGAAGGATTTAGAAAAGACAGATGCGCTATTCGCGTACTAAGTATTACCATATTGCGGTCATCAATCTGCACTTTAAACGTGATGACTTCATAACATTCATTATTATTTAGCTGAAACAAAGTTCTCCAGTAACTGGCCACTCAAAGTTTGTCCACTGCGATTAGAGGAATGAATATTTAGCTCGTGAATAAAACTGTTGTACATTTAGTACATGACGTTGTCAGAATATTTGTATTGGTTTTACAATAGTTAAACTTAGGTTAATATAAACAAAGGCAACCGTTTTATATTGAACCTTATATTGTGCAGTATAAGCAGTTGGAGGTATTTAATATGATTTGCATAGTTAGACATGTTTAAAGATAAACTTTTTTACCAATAAATATAAAATAATTACGCATAAGCTACGCCGTGTTTTCTGTTTTTTTTAACTTAATAAAAAGGTACCCTGAAAAATTACTGAAAGATGCTTGATGCAGGCCGCTATATTTTGCTACGACATGCGACATCACCAAGATGCAATGGAGCCTATAGATAGGCAGCGACTGCTGAACTTCGGGCATTGCAGTCTATATGGGACAGTTGGCGTTTACTATTAGAAGGGCAGTTGCTCATTATATGCTACACTAACCCAAGCCAGATATGTTTTTCGTTGTCGTCGTCTCAGCAATTACATTCTCAGTCAAGGTTGTAAGCCTCTTTTCATACACAGAGATGTACAAAATGGTTTTAAAAAAGCATTTAAATACAAAATGCAAAATACTTTTCAGATTTACTATTTCAAATGCAAAATACCAGATAATTTTGCGTTTTGTATCTAGCATGACTAGCAGGCGCCTCTATTGGTCAAATTCGGCAATACGCTTGTATTGCCGAATTGCCAATTTGACTGATAGATGCGCCTGCTGTCTTGCATTGTCATGCTCACTAAAATGTCATGGCTTGTGGTGTCGTATTGGCCGGGTCATCACCTTCCCTCTAATATGGCGAAGGTGATGATGGCTGGTCTGTGCGTCATGCTCGTGAACGGGTGCTACCTGGGATGACTGGTCAATCTTGGCATGGCATACATTTAATACTTAATTCAATATTACCTTGTAGTTCAATATGACTGAGAAATGCATTTACTATTTTTTAATTTTAATTAAAATACGTAGTCAAATTACCATACTAGATGAAACTAAATAATTGTAATCCTCTATTTTCGTTTCTTATCTTTTCTTTTTTCAAAAATGTTATTAAATAATTAGTTATTTTGTAATAATTACTTTGTATGGTTCTTTGGTTGCGTTGATGTGTTAAAATTGTTAACTCATACAAAAAATTGTAATGATCTGGCGATTGAAAAGAGTGGCGTGAGTTTCTTGCCAGTTCTTCTCACAGCTCTACCTCGTCAGCGAACTGGCTGTAGGTTAATTAGCTGACTTCATGTAATTTGACTTTTCATAAGTATCATTCTGTGATCAAAATGAAATAAATACTTTGACTTTGACTTTGACTTTGATTCGTTTATTTTGTTTGACTGGTAATGTTGCCAATGTTGCTAAACATAATCACAAAGTATTTTGCATTTTGAAATGAATATTAAAAATGCAATATACATCTTGAAAGGTATTTGAAATAAAATACAAAATGTTTTTTACTAAAAGGCATTTAAATGCAAAATACAAAATAGATATTTTGCATTTTGTATTTGCATTTTAAATAGAAGTATTTCAAATAAATCGCAACTCTGTTCATACAACGAAGGCATGGGCCACATCACGCTTGCACAAGGCGGATTGGCGATTTAATCTTGCCGATAAAAGTCACTCTTTTAGTAAGTTTGACAGTAATTTATATTATGTAAATGGACTTCAAAGTAAACAAAGAGCTTAACAAAAATGAAAATTATTAACAAAATTTATTCTTTTTCTCAAGGATGACGCGCATTTTCCAACCCAACATTGAATAGGTACACTTTTCAATATTTCATAGCATTAAAACGCGAGTAAGTATTCTTTGTTCATACCGTTTTCATCGCAATTTATGAGTATAAAAATGAGTTTCTCTTGTAAATCTAATGTTTACGCACTCATTGAGTCGATTCAATCAAGCGATGGTTCACCAAATGGTTTTCTATTTAAATTCTATAACGGACCAACAAGCTTAAAACGTTCACTGATTTGTGTTTTTTGGAATTGATGTTTTTGTGTATTTATTATAAATTTTAATGTGAAATAAAAATGATCTGAAACAAAAAAAGATTACTGATTTTCGATTATTACGGAAAACGTAGATTAATTAGGTATAGTTTTGATGAGGTAGCTTCGATATGTCGATTAATAATAGTAGTGGTGGACCTTAATTTCGCTCCGAATCATATTGCTTAGTGATATTAAAAAAATAAGCTATTAAGTTGCCATATAAACGATCAAATGTCACAAAAACAAAGCATTGAAACGGCATTATCACCAAACTTTACGCGTCATAACTCCGGAGATATAAAACATATTTCAATGACCATCATTACCGCTCCGGAATGTGACGCACCCGTCCTCCCTCACTTGCTCTCTGTTGAAGTATAGTTATAGGTAAGACGTACTCAGCAGTCATACGTCACACTTTACTGGAATAATTGGCCGTCAAACTATCACATAAGAAGGCGGCAAAACAATTACATAACTCAAGAAGAGCAGCAGCTTCCAGAAACAACTGCTAACACTGCGACCTCTAACCTACCTGTTATTTGTGGTGATAATGACGAAATCCTCGGAAATGTACTTACCTAGTTACTGGAATTGTCACTTACCGACACCTTTATTACTCTTATAATTACAAAACTATAACCTTTGTCATAAACCCTACAATATCTCTCCTCCACTCTTCTGTCACACAATGACGTAATGTTCGTACCTGCCACCGCAAGGGTCTTTTACTATTCCCTTTGCACTAATCGCAAACTAAACCTTCATCGATTCGCTACCATGAATAATAGAATACAACCCACATTCTATGAAAGAGTATTTGTTTAATTTTATTATTATTTTGCCCTATCAAATTTACATGTTTATGCTCGCAATTCACGAAGTAGCACGCAATAGCATTTTATCATAAAACAGAAAAGATGAGGTTTATAGCACCGTGAAAATAATAGTATGAAAAGAGTAATAGAGTACTACATAGAGTTAATGTATATTATAATGTTTTAGTACTTAACAATAAGAAGAACTTTTCTAGTCAACTGTTCTCCTAGTACTTATACCTTGCTATTTACCTCCAATATAGAGAAGCGAGAGGAAGTGATAGAGGCAAATATACAAAGTGTATACGACAGTATGATATTAAATGCAATTACGTATATAATGTGACATTATAAAGCGAGACAAAAAAAAGCAACCAAATATCTTCAATAGTTTAGACACAGAGCTACTTTTTTAATTTCTTTAATTCTAAACACTGTAAGTACGTTAAACAGTCACTGACTAGTCATAATCCACGTCGAAGGATAAACGTTGCCTCTCATTACAGGTCAGTGAACTTTTCATAATAAATGGTGTATTACTTTGTAAAATATTATTTATTATGTTAGAAAATTTTTTTGTTTCTCACAAATCATTTTTGTGAATAATTTGAAATCATTATACGGACTAATACACTCTGTATACCTACGGTCAAATTGAGAAATCTGCTCCTTTTTTGAAGTCGGTTAAAAAGAGAAAACGAGACAATGTTTATTGGGAAAAGATTATAGTCTAGGAGTGGATGTGTTTAGACTAATAGCGAGTTATTCTGCTATTATAAGAGTGAAAATAACAATAATATGTTTTCAGTGATCAGCTATGTTTAAGTATATATACTATTATATCAGTCACAATATATTTGTAGGTTCTGTGAAATTTAAGCCTCTTGCCTAATCCGGATTAAAGGATAACCTTTAAAAATGGTACGGACAAATTGCGTAAGGTTAGTAATATTTAAGGAACCATTAGCAGGGATTGCCAGGGATACGGTATAAACTAAAATAACCTGAAGGCTCAGAAAATATTTATTTCTTTATTATATAACTACTTACTTGATAAAGGTAGATTCAAATTGATACAACGTAAGGAAACAATAACCAAGATTGAAACGAGGACTGAAGGAGAAAATAACGGGCACTGCAAAAGAAATAAGTAAGAACAGTTTATAACAGACTACAGACTGAAAGAGTTATTAGGTCTGCTCGGCACAAAACAAGACGGGCCGCACCAGGCTGCATCGCAACGCACTGCTAATACTACTAATTTTGCAATGCGGCCGTAGTATGCGCTAGCCTTTAATGTTTACATCGATCTTGAATAAGCCGCTATTCTACTAATGGCGCAACAATTGTACATAACTTTTCAGCTTATATAATACAAGTTTAGCCAAAATTCCTGTCAATACAACTATTATCTTCTTCGTCGACATCTCATGACTGAGAGTCGTGATCACCATAAGTTGCCCTCGATTGCAGTGCTCTCCAAGCTGGTCGAGCTTCTGCCTTCATAATAGAGACTTAAAGTTTGGCGCGTGTGATCTCTTGGTCACATATAAACTATACGATTAACTATAAAAAACGTAAAGTAGCAAGAAAATGTAATTCTTGTCTTGTCTTCTTGTAAAATGTTAATGTATATCTTGTGTTAAAATATTGCTAATGACAAATAAGACTCACAGCTCTGCTTTTCTAGCTTCTATATGCCGTCATTAAAGGATAACAAATGATATGCCGTACATTAATTGCGTGTTTAACGTGTTGTTTGTTAAGCAATCCATTAACGTTCATATTAAGATATATACTTCAAACGCTACTAGAATGTGAAACTGGATTTATGATATGTTTAAACATTAATTAATAGTAGTTTTAGATTTATTATCTGAAATACCGCCAGTTCATAGTTACTACTGCCAAACGTGTGAATAAAAACGAAGAAATGGGCGAATTTGATACAAGTGGGCGAAAAGAAACTAGTAGGTGAGTATAAACGGGTGAAAAGAAACAAAAAGTCTGAAATTGCCAATCCGCCTTGAGCAAGCGTGGTGATTAATGCTCATGCCTTCTCTATACGAGAAGAAGCCTTTGCCTTGCGGTGGGACAATAAACAGGCTGGTATTATTATTTATTATTATAGCTTTGAAAATCTGAGAATTTCTATCATGTCGTAACACATATTAGTACTATTGTGAGAAGACGTTCCTATTATAAGATAAATAAATAAAGTCTACGCCTACTATAGGCAATAGGCTCCATGTTTACACGCACTATGGTCGGTTCTGAGGTGCCCATTGTTTGCTCGCCACCTATACCAGATCGTAAATATATAATCAATCCTAATGCCATGTTTCCCTTAGGAATACTGAAAACCGCATCACTATTAACTTAGTAACAGTCTCTAAGTGAAATGAATATTATATACGGAGTGATAGTAAGGTCCATGAGGTCACGTGATAAGTTCAAATGTATTGTGGCTGTGTGGTCTAAGATGTGGAATATAGAAACATTACATGTTCCTTCTTTTCTATGTTCTTTCTTTCTTTCACATCCTTTACCTTCCATGGCTATTGTAAGAGGCTACTAAAGGAATACAGAAAGGGTAGCATTTAAATATCATCTTATTGGGGCCACCTTGCCAAGGATAGTAAATATGGAAAATCTCTCCCATTCCTAATATTTTTTTTATAAACCAAGGTAGCAAACAATCATACGACTATTTTTTAAGCATAGCAGCAAAAATGCTTGGTAAATAATAAGCCGTTATCGACCGTCCAAGAAGAACGGGATTCCAGAGAAAAATTAAGAAGAACGAGGAAGTAATTGAACCTCGGGCACTCTAATTGTGACAGTTATAAGACGGCTAGGTTGTATATCGGTGGGGATTATCACTTCTTTTAGCTCAATATAGTCTTTCCATATTTTATATCCTTGCGTATATAATATATTCATCGAGTTTGCTTGATCTATTGCTTATAAACGGATTATGCATAGCGGATTCTCTGGCAAATATTTATGATTTGTAGGGATCTGTTTAAATTTCAACATTCGACGGATTTATAAAGATAAGAACGACTAGAATGCTGTAGAAGAAAGAAAGTCGCATGTGATTGATAAAAGTTGCGGCAAAAACGCATTTATAACGCTCAACATTAGATGCGCTTTTCTAAAAAAATATTTTGAAAATATTTTATATGAAAAAAATACGTACTTGTGGATTTTTTTCGGTCACGGTTGGTCCCGGCGCACTATCAACTAGGCTATTGGAGTCCTTAAGAATCGAAATAGTCTAACTTCTTGTACATTTTGTTAGCTATGACATCATGGTTTCTTCACCAGCAATCCATAAAGATCTATGATCAACATATATTTCGATTTGATGAATTACTGTTGTAAAGAATGAATTGACCATAGCAAGAAGTTGGTAGTGCTCTGAAACGGTACCACTAAAGTTGTAGGTTCTAGTCCCATTTCAAGGTTGAAATATTTTCACCTCTATTTCATTGTGATATGCAGTTATGGCGTTATTAATTATAAGAGCAGAATGATTATAGTGAGTTAGTGATTTATGTTAGGCATGGACCCTGTTTCGGTCATTTCTTTTACCCCATTTTAGTAAAAATGGGGCGATTTATCAGTAAGAGTTATTAAGTTATCGGTAATGCTAGGGTTTCATAAATTACGGGTGAAGTGACGGTGTAAAACCGTATTAGATGCTATTTGTCAGGTTAGACAGTAGGTAAATCTTACTTATCGATTCAGGTAGATTTGGTAAAATATTGTCTATTATCCGTAACAATATAAAAAGATGGTAAGTGTGATAAGTAAAAGGCTATTGGTGTAAATTGACAAATAACATTGTTTTCGTTTATTCTCATTAATAATTTTGTAGTGTCGGAGGCCCAATTTCCTTCCTTTTCTCGCCTCCCTCAATCCTTTCACCTACCCCACTACCTTCACGGTAGGCAGCGGCTTTGCGGTGTCCCTGTTAGAGACTCTGGGTAGTCCATGAGCGACAGGTACCACTTACCATCACCTGGGCTGTTTGCTCACCTGTCACTGAAAAAAAAACTATATCAACTAAATTATGTTATTTTAGATGATCATATATATTTATCTGTTGAGTCTGAGCGTACCTACTTTATTTTCGTTAAAAGTATGTTTGTAAAGTCCTTTTACACAGAGGTTTGTCTCCTAGTGCAGGAATTGCTTATAATAAATATCAAGGATTCGTTTCGCTGTCTGAAGTAAACGTATCTCGTATTATAAAAGACTTGATTTGTCATGAAATTAGAGTTATGATCGTATACGTGCCTCAAAATTTTAAAGGAAAACGTAAAGCTAGTTCCGTAATATGCCATGTGAGTTGAAGTATGATATAGTGGGCTGTTCACTAGCCAGACAGCGCCCGAGTGAAGAAGTGAGTTACTCGTAGGTACATAGCCTAGATATGCTACTAAATTTAATGCCTACTTGTTAATTTTCTAGTACGTCTTATAATAAGTTTTGTTTTATTGTGAAGCTGAAAGTATCAAAGTATAACCAATAGCAAATATTGCAACTGTACTAGTTACTAGTATCATGACCGTATTTTCTTCGGTCTAGAATATGGAGACTATGTAACCAACTCTTCCCGTGGCTGTTGAAAGAGAAGGCTAAAGAAATATCAAGTAATAGACGCCTGCCAAACTACTATGAAAAACTTCTAACACTCCTTCTTATATCAAGACTAATCTAGAGGGAACGTATTTCACATTAAAATGTAATTTATTAGAAGTTAATAATTATTTTTATAAAAGGAAAACGGAAGAAACGAAAGATTTCTCATTTCAACCGCATTTTTTTTTAAATAAATTGACTGATTGATCTTGAATAAAAAGTCCTAAAAACAAATGACAATTTTACGCGAGGTTAAATCATTCATTGAACAAAAGAAAACCGTTACGGTACCAGGGAAGTAGAAGTGTAGAAGGGGTTACGCGAGATTGTAACTACTTAGCGAAATGAAAATTCCAATACGACTGTTCGTTCGATTTGTTATTATTCAAAACTGGTTTGCGATGAGAATTTTGAAAATGAGCAATGATTATGAAAACGTATAATTATAATTGGAGTTCTCAGTTTGTACTTTGTGTACTGGGTGTACTTTGTGTTCAATAATTAAAATATTACTTCGGGAATAGAACATTTTTCCTAGTGCTGATCTAGGGACATTAATGTTACAGCCTATATAATTTTAAGTTCTGTCATATAATGCACAGCACAAGCACATTCATATATTGGCACTTTACAGAAGATTGCATTTTGGCAACACGAGTAAGAAAGTGATGTGTTTCTGTAGGTACTTAATAATTGGCACTTTATGAAATACTAGCTTTCCTTGGCGTGGTTTCACCCGCGTCTTTGCTTACTGCTCTGCTTCCGTTGCCAGTAGCGTGATGTTATATAGCGTATAACCTTTCTCGAGAACTGGGCTATCATACGCCAAAATAATTATTCAAACCCGACTGGTAGTTACAGAGATTAGCACTTTCAAACAAAGAAATTCTGCCGCTTTATATAATAGTATTGATTGTGTTTCACCTGGTTTACTACTTACAAGGTTTTCCAATATTTTATGATAACTACGACATTTAAGCATCTTAGAAGCGTAACTTACTACACCGCTGAATATAAAAACAAAATATCAACATTTCGCAATCTATTTTAGTTAAATTTTATGTAAATGAAATTAAAACTTTTCATCATAACTAAACATTAAATCATAGCTGACCTCTAATTATGTTTCCAAATACGCGCGCTTTTATTATACAAAGTTGAGGTTTAAAACAGTAATTATTTCTACTAATCAGAGTAGTTATACCTAGTTTAAACGACCGTGGATTTATTACTAACGTTTTGCTTACTGTTCTGCTCCCGTCACCAGTAGCGTAATGTTATATAGCCTATATCCTTCCTCCAGAGCTGGGCTATCATACGCAAAAGGAATTTTCAAATACGACTGGTAGTTCCAGAGATGAGCGCGTTCAAACAAACAAACATACAAAAAAACTCTGCTGATTTGTACGACTATACTATGTAGATATATATGTCTATTAATTACATATTTATTTGATGAGCTTTTTACACATATATCATATACATATCGTCAAATTATGAGGCGACACAGTTGATATTTTAAATATATTTTTGTAAGTTTAAATATCTTTCTTCATCCAGATCCGCAATTTTACAACTTTATCACCTCTAAATTAAGATACCGTCTACACTAATATTATTTTGATCTTTGTCTCGCTTCATTTAAAAAAAAGCATCTATTTACCTAGTTAAGTCGGCCATATTTTTATTTTCCTGCGTTAATGTAATTAAATCTCGGCGCTCAGTTCATGATATTTTGTTACCTATAACGTTTATGTTGAATTCAACAGTTGTATTCGAAGTTTAATTAATTAAAATTAAAATTTATAGAATGCTAGCGACCCGTGTTCACATTCGCACGTGGGAGTGAATTAGTTTTTCGTTTGATTTGTAAATTAGTAATCAGTGTAATTGACTATTTTTGTAAAGTTTTTTAATGACAGCGCTCGAGCTAGAGCTCAAATGTCATATTTTAGTTTAGGTTTGAGTCATGTTTGTAGGTTGGCCACATGTAGGTACTCCATTAGTTTAACTAGTTTAAAGCTAATTGCAATAAAATATTTTCAATTAAATAAGAGTGTTACATTATCGAGTTAATTATTTTTTTAAACTGTTAACCAAACTGTTACAAACATTACTGCCAGCCAACATTAAACAAACATTTTTCTGTCGTCGTATACCAAATTATTTAATTAGTGTGCTTCAATTCTACTCTAATACTCGATCAGGTTCAGCAAAATAGATATACATTGTATTGCTTTCAGTTAAGGTTTATTTTACATTATTTTTGTACCTTTAAGAATTTTATATTCGAGAGGAGCGAGCAGGTGGAAAACAAGTAATGAAAGGATTTAATATTATTAATCGCGTTTCAGTGAAGCAACTCGTCGGAGTTGCTTCACTTACACACTGACCTTAGAAGGGTGGCGGGCAACCGATGGATGAGGGTGGCTCACGACCGGTCAAGGCGACGAAATTTGGGTGAGGCCTATGTCCAGCAGTGGACAACTTAAGCGTATGGATGAAAAAAAAAACAATCAATACTATTATATAAAGCGGAAATGTTTGTTTGTTTGTTTGAACGCGCTAATCTCTGGAACTACTATTCGAATTTGAAAAAATATTTTTGTCTATGAAATCTCAGTTCTCGAGGAAGAAGGCTATATAACATCACGCTACTGGCGATGGGAGCAGAGCTGTAACCAAAGACGAGGGTGAAACCGCGCCACGAAAAGGTAGTATTCAATAAACATGTATCAAAAAGCTCACAATACCTTTTCCAATCTATTTTTACCCCAGACATAATATTAACTTCTGTCAAAGCTGACAGGAAAATATACACATTGAAACGTATTCACGGTGTTTTTATGTATTGTGTATTGTACCTACCTGTCATTAAAGAATACAATATTACAACAATACGTATGGGTATGTAACGGTAGAATTACGAAGTTTGTCAAGATTGCTGGCTTACAATGTTTATGCGTTACGCTTTTTAGGCGCTCGCTGCTGTGTTGTAAGGACCTTGAATTTGTAAAATACATACAGTTTCATTTTAAAATCTACAGAATTTTAAACGGAACAGAAAATAATTATCATATATCATCATATCAGACCGTTATAATCCCACAGCAGAGAAAGGCCTCTTCTCATAGAGAGAAGGCATGAGCATTGATCGCAACTCTTGATCAATGGGTATTGGTGATTTCAAACATTTTTAAGTCCAGGTTTCCTCGCGATGTAAAAATGCTAAAATAATAGTAAACTTAAAGTTCACGAACCAATCTAGAGGTTTCAATTTTAATCTGTATAGAAAGTTTGCATACTTGGTTAAAATATTTATTTCAAAGTCGTCTATTACTTTGATGCAGTTTATGAGTCCGTCAGTGTAGTAATTTTATTAAGGTCCATTCGTTAAAATATTAATTATACTACTTTTTAAACATAATGTACAAACTTCATCACAGATTCATATTCGCAACGTGGAACAATCTAGATTTTATCCGATATTAAGATTTGCATAAATATTGAACTCTCATGAATAGCCGATTAAGTAAATATTTTTATAATCCCATATATTACAGATATCGTTAAACCAGCAATGAAACTCTGATCAAATAATATTGTGAAATATTTAATTAAAGTAGTAGGTTATTAACCCCCCTACAACCTCTCAAAATTTACCTCTTTTTAATATTAGTATAGTTAAGAAAGGGAACGTCGACGAAAAGATGTACCTAACGTAGTTTTCCGTACGCTGTCCAGCCGAGTTGAATACTTCAATTGACCTATTTGTTGAAGTTGAACTTACCTGGATTGAGTATTCCAGACACACACTTAATCAACAACCCCGAATGCACAGTTCCAAACATTTTCTGGCATCTGATAATTTTTATCTTCATTTTAAGTCCTACCTGTTGAAAGACGAAAGACTGCTTTTTGCAAATGTTCTTTTCATATTATTTCTTTATGAAGACAATGTCTTTGAAATGTCATTTTGTTTGTAACGGCCACATTAATTGCATTGTCAGAAGCAGCCATCAAATCATCCCGCATGCAGGTGTTATTGCAAGCAGTATGGTTTTACGAAAGGTCGCTCAACTACAGATGCAGGCGTTACACTAATAAAACATATTTTTAACGCCTGGGAAAATAAAATGGATGCTATTGGTGTTTTTTGTGATCTCTCTAAAGCATTTGACTGCGTCGAGCACAATACGCTCTTGAGAAAACTCAGTCACTATGGGATCAGGGATGTTGCACTTAATCTAGTTTCCACCTATCTAAGTGATAGAGTGCAATACGTTGATGTAAATGGAAATAGGTCCTTAGGGTTACCTGTTGCTATGGGCGTCCCACAGGGCTCCATTCTTGGTCCTTTTCTATTTTTGGTGTATGTAAATGATTTGCCGTACTTTGTACAGGATTTCTGCGATATAGTGCTATTTGCAGACGATACGTCTCTTATTTTTAAAGTTAACCGTAAAGACCCTAATTTCGACGTTGTAAATGGTTCGCTCGCGCAAGTCCTGAACTGGTTCACGGTAAACAATCTTCTACTTAATTCCAAGAAGACAAAATGTATAAAATTTTCTATGCCAAATGTCAAAAGTGCAGGTATAAACCTGGTTTTAAATAATGAGTCAGTTTCAATCGTAGAGTCCACAGTTTTCTTGGGCTTAACTTTAGATTGCAAACTTCACTGGGAAGCCCATATTTCGTGTCTCGCAGGTAAACTCAGCTCAGCGGCTTTTGCTATCAGGAAAGTTAGGCAACTTACTGATGTGGCAACCGCCAGACTAGTCTACTTTAGTTATTTTCACAGCGTTATGTCTTACGGCATATTGTTGTGGGGTAGGGCTGCTGACATTGAAACCGTTTTTATTATTCAAAAACGAGCTATACGTTCTATCTACAACCTAGGTTCACGAGACTCCCTGAGAGAGCGATTCAAAGAGATAGGTATATTGACAGTTGCATCTCAATATATATATGCTAATGTTGTTTATGTTAAGAGTAACATTAGTCTATATACTAGGAATTGCGATGTGCATGAGATTAACACCAGGGGTAAGCATAAACTGGTTGGCTCACACTATCGCTTACATAAAGTCCATAATTCGTTTACGGGACTTGGTGTACGTTTATTTAATAAATTACCTATCGACATAATGGATAAACCCTTAGACAAATTTAAACAAATTGTCAAAAAACATTTAATACTTAAGGGTTACTACACTGTTAATGAGTATCTGAACGATAAAAGTCATGGGATGCTCGCTTGACGAAGGAGTAAATTAATTTTACTCTTAATTTTAATGACATAATACTTTAAAGGACATATTTTTGTTAATTATTGTATGAATGACATTTTTTATGATTATTATGAATGACATGCTTTAACAAATAATTTTTTGACATTAATTTATTGATACATTTTGACATAATTTATAAAATGTTTTTTTTTTGTATTAATTTTAAATGACATGATGCCCGAGCCATATTTGAACAGTTAAGTACACATTTTGTATTGTTTTGTTAAAATTGTATACTTAGTATTGTTAAATTTTTTTACATTGTGATTTGTGAAATAGAGGTACATTGTGAACTCCTGTGGTAAATTAAGTTCATCTTACTTTATACTTATACCAAAAATTAACTGTTTATATAATATCTACATAGAAACATTTATCACAGTTCACATGTTGCCTTTACCTTTTGTAGCAATATGCAAATTGAGGCAGCCTGTAAAGCACACATTTTACTTTTTAATTTTTCTTTACAACATAGAAAGCTGTAAGTAATTAAGTATCTATAGAGTTAAGTGTATTGCCTGCGTCACTTTGCATGCTACTTGAAACTGTAACTTACAAAAATTGTAATAACCTGGCGATTAAAAAGAGTGGCCTGAGTTTCTTGCCGGTTCTTCTCATGGCTCTACTTCGTCAGCGAACTGGCTGTAGGTTAATTTGCTGACATTTTGTAAACTTTGACGTTCATAAGTGTTAATTTAATTAACTTAAATGAATAAACATATATTTCATTTCATTTATTTCATTTCATTTCATTTCATTTCATTTCATTTCATTTCATTTCATTTCAAGCAGGGCACGACGTTAAGTGGGACATCATTTGTGGTACACCACACATACACTCCAAATTGATACCATCTGTGAAACTCCATCTAAACATGTTCTTCTTAATAGCTTGGTTTGAAAATGGGTCATACTTGACTATGTTCAGACACAAATTCGTATCATGGACGCTTTTTCACACACCGAGCTTGTTTCCTAAAACTCAAATTATATTTTAAAAAAAAACTGCTATTTTCTTTCGATTTGTTAACGTTACAACACTTCTCACTGCGTCTTTTAGTATTCTCTTTGATCACAATTTGAAGGTACTTATCTCTGCTTATACGTAGTGAAGGCGCGTCGTGTAGTAAGCATTGAAATTGCGCCTTAGTCGCACTGTTCACATCGTATGAATACCTATACCCTTTTGCTTTGTACACGCTAGCCTTTTATACAGAGCTAGTCTGACATACTTTTTAAGATTTAGTACTTCCTAAATATCAAAACAACCTTCTAACATTAGGCGAATCCTTTCAGTGTAACCTTTATGTAATTTAATAAAGAGTTGTTAACACTTTCACACACAAAGTACGTAAGTAGTAGAATCGTCGAAAACTACGTAAAATAGCTCATTTATTGAGGTAGGTTAAAGGTTGTAACAACAAGTTTAAATATTTGTGATTGTTTTTTCGTATAAACTTTGGTACTGTTTTTTTTTTTTATTGCCTACAGTGGCAGACGAGGCAACAGCTCACCTGATGGTAAGTGGTAACTGTCGCTCATAGTCTTCTGCAATGCCAGGGGCTCTGCGAAGCCGCTGCCTACCGTCATATTAATGCTCTCTTTAAACCTCGTTTGAAGAAGGACATGTCATAGCGCTCGGGAAACGTTCTAGACGTTCCAAAACGTTCCAAACTTCGTTCCAGAGCCTGCACGTACGTGGGAGAAATGAACGCTGAAAACGAACCGTGCTAGACGAGATCGTGTCCAGGTAGTATGGATGAACTTTGCTGCGATGTCGAGTGGTGCGATGATAGAAAAGAGACGATGGCCTCAAGTCAAACAGTTCCTCAGAGCACTCCCCGTTAAAGATACGATAGAGCACGCATAGAGAGCCAAAGTCCCTCCGCTGCTCCAGTGACTCCAATTTGTCTGTGAGATTGGGATCGTCGACGATTCGAACAGCTCGCCGTTGGAGGGAGTCAAGTGGGTCGAGCTGGTATTTGGGGGCTCCTGCCCACAGGTGAGAACAGTACTCCACTTGCGGTTGGACTTGTGCTTTGTATAGCACAAGCCGTTGAGATGACGTAAAGTACCGTCTCGCTCTATTCAGGACGCCCAGCTTTTTACTCGCCAGTTTGGCTTTGTCTTCCAAATGACTCCCAAATTGGACCTTGCTGGATATTTGAACGCCGAGGATCTCAATGTCATCGGAGATACGGAGAGAAACTCCTTGGAACTGAGGCGCTATAACAAAAGGGTCCTTCTTCGCAGTGAACGCGCATACTTGTGTCTTCGTGGGGTTGAAATGAACTAAGTTCTTCTCACCCCATTCGAGAGCCCGCCCGAGAGAGCCCTCAACTTCAGACAAAAGTTGTAACAGTCTCTCATGCACGGAGCTCCTAGGCACATTCTGTTGGCTAGTGTACCGCGCGTCACCCGTGCTGTCATCTGCATAGCAATGCATGTTCTCAATGGTTAACATGTCATTGATATGCAGAATAAACAGCGTTGGGGAGAGCACTGAGCCTTGTGGTACGCCAGCATTAACCATCATGGTATCGGAGCAAGCACCATCAACAACGACCTTAATGCTCCGACCATCCAGGAAGCTGGCGATCCAACTGCAGAGTCCTTCGGGGATTCCATAGGATGGTAGCTTCGATAGAAGTGCTTTGTGCCAGACCCTGTCAAACGCCTTGGCAATATCAAGGCTGACAGCCAGAGCTTCACCCTTGCCCTCCAAGGCTTCTGCCCAACACAGTACTAGATCCTTGCTAATCGCAGCATGAATGCTGAATCGACCAAGAAAGCACTAGCCTCTCACAGAATATCGGAATAAATTATTTGTTTCTATAATAGTAGTATAAAAAGTAATGCATAACATTCATAAAGCCGCCATACTAGCAGTTTGAGACAATGGCTTTTGGAATGGCCACCACTTCTGGATCGCACTGACTGCTTACCATCAGGCAGAAGGAAAGTCACTTTAGTAGTCTAATATAAATAAAACATTACGTTTATGCCGCCTCAAATAGAGGTTCAATGCCAAAAATTAACAGATACATACATACATACATACATAACTTCACAATTGTCTTCCATTAATGGGCTAAGCATTCTTAGATACTATAGAACGCCATTAGCTGCTCTCCAAACATACCTCCTTTGCGTTGCCTAATAACAGATACAAAATCTGTAATTTCAATCATTGTGGTACTGATAGGTATTTATCTTCAATTTTCAATTAATACAGATTCGACTGAGACTTGGTAGGGCGGTTGTTTTAGAACTAATTACCTAAGCTTTGATAATTGTATGAAACAATTATGATTAAGCATTGTTAATTTATTAATTAAAGGTAAATTTGGGTAAGGATCTGGTTAGAACTGAAGTTTGTTCTTGAACTTAATACTTAATTATACAAAGATAGGAATCTCTGTATAGTATACAGTAAAGCTGTTTTCTTTAGTATGTTTTGCCGCTAACTTCTTCTAAATCACGCTATTGATTTTGACACGATTTTCATTTAGAGAATTTTTTACAGAAGGAACGATCGACCCTGGGTACGCACAAAGGTTCTATCTTCTTTCGGAAACCTCGACTAGTCTTTATTATAATAATATAAACATTATCTATACTATTATATAAAGCGGAAGAGTTTGTTGGTTTGTTTGTTTGTTTGAACGCGCTTAACTCTGGAACTACCTACCAGTCGGATTTGAATAACTATTTTTGTGTATGATAGCCAAATAATAGTAAAAAACGTATCAAAACATAAAACATAAAATAACTGAGAACTAGACCGAATAAAACAGCGACTTAGCTGTATACTAAGTATTTATCAAAGACGATAGATATATTTATATTTCTCGGCTTTAACCCAACCTTCTGTTGCATCAATGAGTAAGTACCTAATAAACGCTGGTCCGATCTTATTATCTGCCCGCAATAAACCACACTAGGTATCTCATTAAGCTCTCCAAACGACCAACACTTGTTCATCAAAGAGTTCAAACGACCTTCTATCACAAATGTCAGATAAACGAGTGAATGAATTATTGAACGAATGATAAATGAACTATGAATGAATCATAGATAGGCATTGAAGTAAGGCTGTAGAAGGGACTGAATACTTTTGAAAGAAAACTGATTAAATCTATCGATTATTGAAAAACTGCTTAAAAAGAAGTAATTTAAACTATGGGTAGAAAGATTAGACAATATTATATCTACTTGTAAATACTACAGGAATAATATAATTATGTAAAAAATCCACGCGTTTTACGCGTAGGTACCTAGTTCAATTTCATTCATCAATAAAATTAAAAAGATAAAAAATCAAATGTATCAATACTTTGATAATTTAATTTCATATTATTTTTGTACATAGGTAATGTAACATCGTAACAATCATAATCTTTACGATTATGAATTCGTCTTTTAGATCAAATCTCTAGTCTAAGATTTTTAAGATTGAGCCTCGGAATATATTTAGTCCGTTTTCCAATAACACTGATAAGAACTAGACTCTTTAAATAGACTCTCGTACTAAAAATATATAAATACAGTGCATCAGTAAATACCTTTTAATCATACATACTTGCATTTTACACGCTAACTTTTACTTTATAACACGCTTAGCTTTCATGACTGCGACCGCGTGGTATGTCGATAAAAACGTTAATATTCCACCAGCTGTGTACCAATCAAAGAATTTTAGTAGTAGCGAAGAAATTCATGTTTGCATTTGTAACGAATTTTAGGATTTATATGAAACTAGCTGTTGCCCGCAGCTCCGCCCGCGTGAATGTCTGTTATATCCCTTAGTTCAACCCTTCAAGCTATTTTTTCGCGATAAAAGATAGCCCATGTTGTTCCCTTAGGTATATCCTATCTTTATACCAAATTGTATTTAAATTATTATTTAGGCGTGAGAGCGTAACAGACAGACAGACAGAGTTACTTTCGCATTTATAATGTATGGATTAGATTACCTCTGGTGTTGTATGGATTGCGATGTCGAATCTTCAGTCGGACAAAGTGATATTGCATTGTTTTATTGAAACATTTTCAGTACAGTATTTTATTTTGCCTGGGTGCCTGCTTAAATTGCAATAGACTATCCTCCTAAGTCCTACTACATGGGATTCAAAATTGCTAGCGAAACACGAACTTTATACCATTCTTTCATTTTAGACGGTAGTAGATCTTCGCTGGTTTCAGCATGGGCATGGGCCGGATCGTCCAGGGAAGTACTACCCTCTCATAGAAGATCGACGTAAGAGTAGTAGTATCCGTACTACTGCGTTTCGCTCGGTGAGTGAGAGGGCTGGAGGCCAAATTTCCCCCCCTTTCCTCTTTCCTTACCTCCCTCATTCCCTTCCCCTAACCCCATTCCAAGCGGCCATAGTGGAGGCCACCATACCAGCAGTTTAACAAGATGGTATGGTGGCCACCACTTCTAGATTCCACTGACTGGTTACCATCAGGCGGGTGGAGTCACTGGTAGGCTAATATAAAAAAAACTGCCATTACTGACTACTCTTTTGGGTAAAAAAAATGGTTAGGCGCTATGTAAAAAAACAGTTGCTCATCGTTTCTACATTACTGTTACTGATGTCTATGCAATCCCAGCGAACAAATAAAATGTTTGTGATCGGGAACGTTACCTACACTTTGTTTTTATTACTGACCTCCATTTAGTTCGCCGAATGTTATGTATGTCGAGATACTGGAACACACGACTTGTTGGATAGTTTCCACTAATTTCGGACCAAGAATTTAGGATTTTTTTTTATTTCAGGATTGCATTTTTGTTTTATTTTGAGATTTAATTTTTCTTTTAATTTGGTCTTTGTTTAGGGCTTCTTCTAAAAGTTTACATTAATTCCATACTGATACTGTCCTACTGCAGCTTGTATTGATCACCAAGCTTGTTAGGGTGTATTGGCAATTTCAGACTTTTTTTAGTAAGTCCACGTTTCCTCACGATGGTTTTATTTATATACAGACTAACATAGCCGTAATTACAAGTAACTTTAAAAATCAGGTAAAAATGGGAAATATTCATATGCAATAATTCTTCTTACGACTAAACTAAAACAAACCTAATATCATCACATTCTCTGTTATATTAAAAAACCGTTACAACTTTTCGTATACAAGTTTCTCGAAAATGAAACAATCGACAAGTAGGCTTTAATAAATTGTGAGAACGATCGTGACGCCACCTGTCGCCTCGTATGAGTTATTGAACTTAGTTCATGTGGAACAACACGATATTGACATGTTCTGAAGTGAACGACTAGAAAATTGTACTTACTTTTAGGTGACTATCTCTAAATAGTAAGAAAAGTCGTTGTTCTTTCTGTCTGTTTCTCAAATTACTTTTTCTAAACCTTGTTGTCTTTCAAGACCTGTTTCTAAGTAACGTGTAAAGATATCGAGCTAAAATTTATATCATGTGTCTGCAACCTCTTCAAGCTGAAAGGAAATCAAAGTTCTATGACAATGCAATCAAAAGATATATGACCGTTTAAACTTGTCAATATCTATTGATATTGACAAGTTTGTACAGAGACTTCCTCTGTGCCAAGTCCGACTCGCATTTGACCGGTTTTTTAATATTATCCATTTTATTCAGTACACATAACTACCTATACATACATAATTACAAACCTTCTCAGCATCTAACTAACTCTGAACAAAGTTAGAAGCCATAATGTTGTTTGTTAGTCAAGATACGTAGTTCCACTCTATATAGCTGTGTATTGTAAGTGGGCAACTAGCATCACTTCATTAGTACGAGTTTGTCTCATTATCGTCCGAGCAATACTAATGATTGCTTTGATCTGATATTGTTGCTTCTACTTGATTAAACAATATGAAGAGGTTTTTTAGTAGTGTATATATCCCAGGCATAATATCCGTATGTCGCAAGCTATGTATAATAGATCTAATGTGGTTTTAATAGGGGAGTATATAACTTATTTTATTACTAGATTCCCGCGGCGCGGTCTCACCCGCGTCTTTGTTTACTGCTCTGCTCCCGTCGCCAGTAGCGTGATAGCCTACAACCATTCTCAAGAACTGGGGTATCATACCTACGCAAAAAGAATTATTAAAATCCGTCCGGTAGTTCCAAAGTTTAGCGCGTTTGAACAAACAAACAAACAAAACCGCTTTGTATAATTGTATATATGGTATAAACAATTTATTTCGTTTACTAACTTAAAAATATGTTACCACCAATATTGGTAATGCAATTAATTAGGTGTCTACAATCTAATGGACTGAAAAATGTACAGCGTCATAAATTTTAGTCTTATCGACTGTTTCATTGCTATGATTTCCTTAATACCATCTTTTAGTAAACTCACTATTATTATTTCCTAATGCGTATTAAAAATATTATTTAGTAATAGCCCCAAATATAATATAGAATACTCGATTACCTATCCCTGCGCGCTTAAAGTTTAGGAACTAGGGTCACATAATTGAACAGGCGTAATGTTATTTAGCTTTGGGACGAATTAAGATATCTTCCGCGTCATGAACCCCTGGTAACTATCCTGTCAGTTCATTACGAGATAGCTGACAAGTTAGAGTGTGCATGTTAATTACCTATAGGTACTAGAATGTTCTGTAGTTTTTAAGTGAGCTCTTATGTGTTTATGTCAGCCTGGTAGTAGCGTGTTGACATTGTTTGGATCGGATAAGTGAAATTGCTTCTGAAATTATAAAGTTAGAAAATTAATAAAGTAGATTCATCTTCTTCATATACGTTTAATACAAAAAGTTTTAGCAACAATTTTAATTTCATAGAAGTTGGAAGCGTGGAGAACTGGCGACAAAGTGCTGTGAGAAGTCTATAGGTACTTATGTAAGCCATGATTATAATGCAATGGCAATCTAGTACCTTCGTCAAAGCTTGTTATCTTGCCTGCAAATGTTCGCCAAATCTTTTGAAATTCATCCTCAGTATATCAGTTAAAAAATAAGGATACAATTTATATTATTTTTTTTATTAGGCAATTACAGTTAACGAAAAAGAATTCATTATGAATAGGTTTTGATTTCTTTACAATTCTTTTTTTCTTCATGCCTTTATAAAATACGTAAATCGTATAGGTAGGTACTTATACAGAGCTATGACATTTTACAAAAGAATTCTCCTTCGAAGAGCCTTTGCCTATTATAAACTAAATGTGAATATGTTTTTAAATATCTGTAAAAACGACTAATATAGGTAATCGATATAAAATCGTTATTGTATTGTGTATAATGTGACCAACGATTATAAATAGTTGTAGGTATATCAAGCTAAGCATGCCCTGCAGTCTCCAGTCTAGGACATTTCATTCACCCGTCTCTTCCCGTGGGCATCGTAAGAGAATATACTCATCGAATGTAATTAAATCTCCTCTCTAATATTATAACTGAAGTAATAACTTTTTAATTACCAAGACTTCTAACTTCTCATATACCTATCCCTATTCAATTTAGTTCTATTTCGTAGGACGATGACAGTTCAAGTTCGTGTCGCCTCCACAAGTCGAAGTTTATGCAGTACACCTGCAGAGAAAATTAATATCGGAAGCTGCATTGAAATGTCTTTATTATTCATAACTTATACTGTACAAGAGAATTGTATTAAAATGTATTGAATTTCAATAAATTTCAATGATTACGCAACTCATGTTCACTATCTATTCAAATGAAGTAAATGTTTAGGTGAAAGGAATATGCTAAATAAAATATTAAAGTGATGATGGGTTTTCCTAACGAGAAATTCGAATTAAGAGGGTCTACAGTTATGCTAGGTTACTGACATACTACCTACTTGGTGTAAACGTGGTTGTTATGAACACATCTGTTTATCCCTTCGGAGGAAGAAAGCTTAATGTTATAATTTAAAGAATATTGAACAAAGAATTTTGATCCTGGGTCTTTTAAGCGGGGTGTGAAAAAGCATCTCACTAAGCCGCCATAGTGGAGGCCACCATACCAGTAGTTTAGCTTTTGGAATGGTGTCCGCCACTTCTGGATTCCACTTACTGCTTACCATCAGGCAGAGTGGAGTCACTTTGGTAGGCTAATATATAAAAAAAAAGATGCATTGAAGACATTGTTTAATATTGTAGCTCGATTACAAGTCTACAATGTCGCATGTCGCTCATCATCATCATATCAGACGAAAAATATCTCTGAATAGCCTAAAATAAAGTCGTTGTTTTCCTGTCTGTTTTTTTTAACTAACTTTTCTAAACCACACAACGGATTTAAGTATTAACGGAACTTCGCAAAATCCGCATCAGTACCTGATGTCTTGTGGCAGGCGCATTTAGCGGATGAAAGAGAACGTATGAGTAGATAAACCGTTTATCTACTTTGTGACAAACTGTTCTGTGTTATGGTATCCTAGTACTTACCACTGATGATAGTTGCTAACGTAGAGAACATGTACAATGCAAACTAACAAAATTTATAAATGCCAACACTAAAATCGAATAGGCATCAAATAGGTAACTACATCAAACCAATTTTCGCTTCGCATCATCGGTATCAAAAGGTGCGGGTTCCCGGCTTGGTTCACTATTACCATTACTGCTCGGCTCCGAAAGATAATAGATTTATACATTATGTACCAAAACCTTCCATGAGAAACACACAATATAACAATAAAAACAGCATACAAATCCATTTGATGATAGACCTAATAAGTAATAAAATGCGATTTGATTAAATATTTAAAACTTAATTAATTATTGACTGGCCTGTTGGTCTAGTGGTTAGTGACCCTGACTGCTAAGCCGGAGGTCGTGGGTTCGATTCCCACCCAGGACAAACCTTTGTGTGATGAGCATGATTGTTTGTTCTGTGTCTGGGTGTAATTTATCTATAATATGTATATATTTACAAAAAAAAAAAGGGTATATATGTAGTATATCAGTTGTTTAGTACCCATAACACAAGCAAATATAATTGCTTAATTTGGGGCTAGATGGCGCTGTGTGAATGTGGTAGAATATTATTATTATTATTATTTTATTAACTACTAAATCGTTAAAATTTCAAGGATTTGTAGACATGTAATAAAACATAGATATTAGTGCAAGCAGAAGCGGATCGTACTTACATAAAATATGACTCAAAGTACCGTTGTACGTTATTCCAATTTCGTCCAGTGCATCAGGTGGTGTTTGCCAACATCGCTCGAGTTGACTTGTTGAGTGCTTACACTACGAGGTTTTCTAATAAATTGCTTATTTTAAGTGTTTTGTATGTGGCAGAATACACACAGTAATGAACTTTTACTGACGCTATCTGAATAAAAAAGAAGGTATGTTTGAATCCTAGCAAATATTAACATTATGTTTATTATTAAACACTATTAGCTTTCTTTATTTATTCATCATTTGTAGATGGAACAAGGTAGTATCCAACTCTCTTCCTTGCTTCATCTACAAATGATAAGTAAATAAAGAAAGCTTAAATTATTTTCTTGAAGAAATACAGTAGAAGATAAAAAATAAAACTGTAATAGTTTAGTGTAGTTTTCAAGTTTTAACAAGTTTCTGTATGTATAACGTGATCTCATTTTAATACTGCAGATAGATCGTAGTTGGAACAACTTTTAATTTGGTGCGCAACTTATACAGGCCGGGTTGGGGCAGTATATTTTTTTTGTAGTCTCAGTGGAAGAAAGGGTTAGATTCGTTTATTCTGTTTGTTATATGCTATATTGTTTTAATTAACTTAAGTACTAAAGTAGTAGCAATTTAAGGAACCCTACTCCTTAAATTGCTACTACTTTAGTACGTAAGTAAGATTTCTTCTTGGATTTTTTTTTATTTTAAAAAGGCAACAACCACGCTAAGGTCCCGGACGAATTAAATATTTGGGCTCAAAAAATTGTTAAAATCATATAACAAAATATTTAATTGTATATTACGCACACATATTTGTACTAAGTACATAACCAATACATCACATACGCAGACAAAATTAATTTATTCAATAAATATTTTTTTAGAACTTGGTAATTATAAAAAGTATCTTAACACATAAATGTGTGAAATATTATATCAGTCCATTTCTCTGTGCGATCTCACATTGACCAAACACATACGTTTCCTGCCAATCCACAAAAACATTGATCAAACAAGAAAATAGATGGAACATTATTTTACAGTTAGAATAAACAAAATCGAACCCTGTATCTTATAGCACAAGAACTTTTTGCTACGTATAAAAGTTGCGAGGAAAGTTTTCTTCGGCTAATGGTTTTCCAACAGGCGTTTGTTTCTTGTTGATATGATCTTGCGGGTCTGTATGTGTGAATAGTATTGGATCGCCTTCGAAATATTGAAAAAGTATTATTGAAATAGTTTCATGGTTATTTACGAAAGATTGAAGTATTATTATTATCTTATTTTGATTTCAACGTTAGAAACCACGAACAGTCTGCAGTATCGCCACTTGGACCCGTTGTGAGTTGCATCCATCATCGCATACATACATCGGTTCCTTGCTACCTTTGTCAAGTCGTGTCAGTCTACCTTGTAACAACAACATTAAGGTTTTCACCTCTTAAATACTCCAATTAAGAGATGACAACCTTAATTTTTCAGTCCTTAATCCTTTACACAGATGGCATGACAGTCAGTTCTCTAATAAAGCTGCTGACGCTGACATATATCCTCAAAAAATATTGCTTGAAGAAGTTTGTTCAGCATTGAACATTTTTGTGCTGAAGTTTCTCATCACTGAAGACTGGGGGTCTGCTCACGCTGCGGCGAAATTTCTATACTGCTATAATTTCACACGGTCTATCTAAGCTTATTAAATGGGCAACAAGCGCAGAGGCTTTATATAACCAATCCATCTCTTTACCCTGAATTAACGATCAGCGACTACAGTTTAACTAATCGTAAACAATTTACCACGTCTTTATTGATAAAGGTTTTATGGCATCATTCAAAGAAAACCAATTTTTATTCCATTTGGTTCAATATTATTGATTGTGACAAATCGTTTACCAATAACTTCTAACCAACCCTTATAATGCCGCTACGTCGTTATAAGGGTTAGTATGCTCTTTAGTGACTGTCGTTTGATTTAAAACACATTTTTTTTTATCATTGTAAAATTACAACATTGAAATTTTATCATTAACTAATTAAAATGACACTTTCGCCATAATTAAATAATTTTTGCGGGCTTAGTTTTTTTAACAGCGAAATATCAATGAAATACCAAGTATTACTGTTAGTTTGATTTGCCCATTGCTGGGCCACTGCTCAAAAATTTTGGGGTTTTCTGTATTATTATTATACCTACGACACCCGAAAAAATTATCCAAGCCTTTACTACAAGGCTACAACAATTTACAATCCATGAAATACAATTGCGTATTCCAAATCACCGAAAGTACCTATTCAGAATAGTTTTAGCACCACTATGTAATTTAACTTAACAGAAAATTGCTGTTACTGATTGCGACACTACAATCAGGGTGACACAATTATAGTCAGCATACTAATTGCGATCACGCGGCGCCTTATAATTTGGTTACACTATTATTGGGTTACAGGCTGGTTACAATCATCACGTGATGGACATTTATTATTATGAAGTACTAGCTGCGCCCCACGGCTTCTAGCCTATGTCTGTCTCCGGCATCGAATCTATCTACATCCCAATTTTCATCGAAAACGGTTTAGCCGTTTAGGCGCTGAGTGGTAACAAACACACACAGACATACACACATACAAACTATCGCGTTTATAATATTAATAGGATGTGTGTGAATTCAAATAAAAGAGTTCTATCCTGAACTAGGAAAACTTATTGCGATTGATGTGTTAAAAAAAAATATTGGTAAGATCGATCGGGGAAGTACCTGTATCCACCCCTACAAAATAGAATATTGTCGCAAGGTATTAGTTATGTATACTATAGCTTTTAATTCGATGAGTGAGTGTGCCCGAGGATCAGTCAACTCCGCAATCCTCCCTCCTATCCTAGTTAGGTACCTAGGTAAATTAAATTATCAACATTTATAAACCTGGCAGCAAACTCGCTCCATAAACAAATCAAAATCGAAAATGAAAAAACAAAAAACATTTTGACACGTAAATGAGAGCTATAAAATCCTTTAGTGCTCCCGCAAGCGGCGCCCTAACGACACGTATTCCTAAGTCTTTTTAATTAAATTTCTCCGTATTTAATCCCCTGCTTTGTGCAAACTCTTAAATTAATTTTCTCTGGTTTATTTTAAGGTATACATTTACTTGTTATAAATATTAGAACTTTATACTTTCACCTGTATTTTTAAATAGAACGTGATTTTTGTAATGCTTAGGTAGGTCACAGGTATACAAAACAGAAGATACTTGAAGTTGTATTCTCTGAGCATTGCAAAAACAACAAGAGACAACCAAGGCTTTGCCGACCGTGCAGGGGAAACATAATGGGGAAACTACGCTAAAAAGACGCAAAAAAGGAAATGAGGACGGAGAAAAAAACACACATCTCCTAGGTTATAATTGGGCCTTTAGTACTTTCTATGAATGAGCGGAATTCTGTCAGAGTAGGTAATATTGCTCATTTGATAAGAGAAAGCGGGTTTTATAATTTTTCGTCTTTCTTTATTTCCTGGCGGTCAGACTTCGAGAACATGGCTGTGACAACTTCCCTGTTTGTGCGTGATTACTATAAAGTCTATATTATATCTGTAGCAGAGGTTCGCATACTAACATTAGATATATTTTCGATGTGTCATTGTCAAAACATATTTTAAGTAAAATTGTTACTAACATAATGAGTCTTAGTTGCTTAATAAAGATTTATTTATTATTATTATTATATTACACCTACCACTTGCTATGAAGTTAATTTGTTATCTACTACTAAAGTTGTAAGTAGGTATATAAAAGCACTTTAGGAAACACAATATAATGCTATAAATTATATTATGGTTTATGTCTATATTATAGCTTGATAGAAATATTATTTATCGTTAAAGTGCCTGGTCCATTGGTTGAAATCTGCACCCTCTTTTCGCATTATGATGGGATGATTGATGACAGGTGGTAATGCATCCAACGAAGAGAGTCTAGTTACTGTTGCTGCCAGAATTTTTGTGATAATGTTATCAGTTTCTATAAAATATTATACTTATGAACTCAAAACATTATTATCAACTTAATTTCATTGCAGAAATGTTGACACGATAGAATGAGAAATATAGAGTAGGCAGAGTAGGTACTTATCTACGTTTAGATACATTTGGTTTGGTGTATAGGTACTACTTGTTTTAAACTAAAATAAATTTATGTATTTAGCTACCTGTGTAATGTAACATTATGGCGGCGACTTTGTCATATTCTTACAGAGTTCCTTCTTTTTCACTTTCATCACAAATCTCTTCCATCTAAAGGTTGTCTGGAAGAGATTTCTTTTAGATATAAGATCGCCCATTGTAAGTAACTACCTAATGTTGTGCTTACCTGTTATTTGTTTTGTATGTGGCGTGCAATAAAGAATAATCCATTCAGTCTATTTCAGTCACAGCATTAAAGGTTCAAACAAGTAGGTTCACGAAGTATCTACTTGTTTAAACCTTTTTTGGAATATTTACTTAGGTAGGTTTATAGATAGTGAATAAACTAAGTAAATAATCCTTTGACAATCATTAATAATAATAATAATATGTGGACACTATCACACATCGTCATCTAGTCCCAAGCTAACCAGAACTTGTGTTATGGGTACTAGATAATTGAAATATAGTACATATAAGTACTTTTTTTTTGTAAATACATACTTAAAATACATAGAAACACCTAAACTGAAGACAAATATAAATGTTCATCACACAAATATTTGCCTTCCGCGGGAATCGAACCCACAACACCTGGCGTCGCAGTCAGTTACACTAACCACTAGACCAACGGTGCAGTTAATTTAATTAGATGCGTGTTGATTGAAATGTGGTTAAGTACCGTACAGCAGTCAAGTTGAGGATGTGGAATGCTTAAATTTTACATAAACTAGACTGTGTCAGTACTAAAGTACTTTTTATTGTTTCAAATAGTCCGAATTTTAGTTCAATTTTTCAATATTTTCATGACTAGTAACTAACTATGTTTTATAAGTCTAGTCATTACAATCATCATATCAGCTGAATGAATGCTTAAGTTTCACCACCACCTGAGTGAACCGCGCTCATCCATTGGTTGCCTGCACCGATATTAAGTCGCCGGTTCACCTTGTGACCGTTTGCCCACGCCGCAACTTGTAGTTGTCTCATAATTTTGTCCAAGAGAAATTTTTAGGCCCCGTTTTATAAGACTTACTTGTTTATTAACATTTATGTACTTTGTTTCAGGTTGAATAGTAGCTGTGTTAGTACCTATGTGACAAGTGCAAGTGTTTGTGATAGTGACATCTGGCGGCGGTGCTTAACAACACAACATGGCCGACCCCGACGCGTTTGACGACGAGGTAATTATTGTTACATTTTGTTTTGGTAAACAATATAATTATTTTGCTTGTGAAGAGATATGTAGCCTATGCTGATACCCTCAAAGTTTAAATTTTCATATTGTTTTCCTCATGTTTAGTACACCATTTTCCGGGATTGCAATACTAAGAACCTCTAAAAAGCAAAGTCGCTTTTCTTATGTCTGTTTTCCCGCTTACTTCATAACTACGCTATTGATTTTGATAGGTACAATTCCACTATAGTTTAAAAAAATTCTTGCAACATGTTTATAATTATGTAGGTAGTAGATATACTGCATACTTTATAGTAGTGTTGTAAAAGTTAACTATAAAAGTGAGTGGTAAAAGGTAAGAATTTGAACGATACGATATGTAAAAAAAAAAAATAGTAGAATTTCAACGACTTGTTACAATCAGTACACATGCCCGTAAGTAACGTATTTATTATATTATTACTAACGTCTAATTTCATTTCAAGAATCCCCTAATTTAATTTGATTGATTATGTAGGTACACTTACCTAAGTCTGACAGACCAGCTTGTTTAACATAGGTAAGTCAGACAAGCTTGTCTTCTGGACAATGTGGACTCACGCTCCCACCTGTAGAATTCTCTTTGCGCGTACCATGGCAGATTTACGTTGTGTAAATTTTCATTTACACAACGTAAATCTACCATTCAGATCCATTAAATCAGCTGTAACATTCAGATCGAAAACTGAAAATAGATCTGAAGTATGCATCATGTGGCGTATTATTTGAATTAAAATTTAATTATTTACTAATAAACCTGGGTACTAGGTAATTTGGGTACGCAAATATGTTTGAATGGATTAGATATATAAATAATAAGTATTTTATATATGTAGGTAATAAAATTGCCAGTTTTTAATTCAGTACAACTGTACTGAAAATAACATAATAAATAAAACATAATGAATAAAAAAAAAGACAATTTATAAAACTTTATAAATTGTTTTTTTTTTATTAAAGTTACGTCAAATTCAATTATAATCCTAGTATAGAACTCTTTTGTTAAAAAAAATATACCTACAATTCAACCGCGTTCGAAATTCGAACAAATTTTGCCAGAAGAGCGCCCAGTGGAGCGCGCGTGGCTATTATTTTGGCGGTTTTTTGTTTACCATGTAAAATATTTTCGCTTTTTATTTGTATTTAGATATAAATAAGTTTTATTTAGCGAGCGTTTTTTGCAACTTTAATAAAGTCAGTCTAACATTACGACTAAACATTGTTATTTTCGTGCTGACTGTCTTCTAATCTAAACCAAACCAGTATTCTGATATTTCAGTTTTATTTTATAGAGATTACGTATCAGCCTAATACAAAATTATTTTAGTTCCAGAACATACATGAATCAAATACTTATTTTCATTTCGTGGTCGACCACACGACATAGGTACCTACATAAAAACGGTATACCGATTACAATGTAATTTTATAGAGCTGTATGCTTTCGAAGAGATAACATCGCTTATTGATTGAAAAGTTATATTGTGACCGAACTGTGACGTTTATGTTAAAACGGTGACTTGCCGGCACGCGACTGATGTTTTATATTATAGACTATTATCTCAAGCTACTGTATATCTAATCGGTACTGTCTACTTATAAGTTTTACACTAACGGTAGTAGTACACTTTAATAAAATGCCTGCCACATTTATGTGTCCTGTATGTTTTCAAGAACTTGCCCAATCAGTATTAGCAAATTACTCGCCAGTACTGCACCATGTAGGTACCTATGTTAGGTGCTGTTGTTGCTATGATTGCAATCTTTTGTAGCGTGGTCGTGTTACTAGTTAGCTAGTTGCAGTGGTTGTACTGAAAAGTGTGCTAATAAAAATCTAAGTATTTTGTTTTGGCCATTACTTTTTGTCATCGAATCTGGTGTATCGCATCAGCTTTTTTATAACGAATAGTTCTAGAACTTTCCTCGCATTCTTGTTGCGATAAGATAAATAAATTTTGTAATATCGTGCCTTCTTATCAGATCAGCTTGCCTGTCTATTGGTCATTCTCATTAATTAAGTGAATTAATCTATATTTCAAGTTGAAATATCTTTCGCCCAAGCGTAATAAATCGATAAATATAATCAATGGGGTAGGCAGTATACGTGTTAAGAGTGACATTATAATGATTTTGAGGTTTCCATTAAATTCGCCCTGTTTCCAACTATAACTCATGCCTGAGAGACAGTTTTATGAACCGCAATATGTGTACTTAACCGGGTATAATTAAATTCGAAGGTGTGCTTGACGTTTAGAATACCGACAGAAAAATTTATCACTTGGTATGATAATCAAAACGAATTATATTGTCATATTATCACATAATGCATATACCTACCTCGCGCACTCCATATAGGCAGAAAGGCACTGTCTATTTTAATAATTGCCTGAAATCTCAATTTTAGCTACATAATTAAATAATGCCTTCCCTGTCAAAAATCCCTGTCCACGCTACATATCGTACGTACGTATCGCTGTGTAGCGTTCATACTCATAAGTGACATAATAATAGTGTGCCTTATGTTCTTTTTAGTAAAATTACACTGATTTTATCGCCTCGATTATGATTTGAGTGCTTGTAACTTACAACAACCATTCTGCAGTGAAATTAATTATTCACTCAAAGGTATTATTAAAAAATCTTAATAAAAGTTAGGTGCTCAACAAAAAAAATTGAGTTTTTGCAATGGTCATCTCGCTTCGTAGACGACGGCTATAGTAGAGACGGCAGTTTTATAACATTATCATTGTCATTATAATATTACAATAAAGATACCTACAGTCTAGCGTTAGTATAACAGTCAAATAAATTAAAGTGGTCTATACAGTAAGTAAATGGCAGGCATTTAACACGGCACGGGCGGGATAGTCGGTATTCTTGCAAAAAACCAATTTGTTTATTTATATTCGGGTAAGCTGGAACAAATACCGATATTTTTTCTAAATTCACTTGTAACTGTGTTTTGATCGCCAGCTTTGGCTTCCCTAAATAATAAACGATGACAGGGGCCCGCCAAATTTTACACATTGAATATGGTTTTTGTTTATATACCATGTGAAAATATCGGGCTGTTGATGCTTGTAACTGTATTGTATGTTAAATTTGTGATGAAAGATAAACTACTCGTATCATACATTAAGTTTCCACTTTATATGAGAAGCGTTTTCTCGCTCCAAGAAGAGAAATACGAATAGGCAAGGTACTTCCATTCTAGAGACTATCGCAGGCTACTTTGACTTCTCGGCCTGTTTGCTGGTCATCTTTGTGTAGTGTGTGTTTTTTCTCGTTTAAATAGGACAAACATGATTGGGAAAGGTATCGCCATTATAGAAGATACTGATGCCATAGACGCTACTTTGTGTATTTTTCTATGTACCTAAATAAACGATTTCTTTCGTCTAATTTTTATTGCGAAGTTGTTAATGAAGGATAGATTAAAATACATACAAAATATTAAACAAACTTTTCCAAACTCACTTAAATTTCCCTTGTTTTAATTATCCCCTCACCTCAAAGCTACACAATGGAATAACGACGTGTACTTCATACGTATGTTTGTATGATTGTACACAATTTGCGGGAACACCTATTGTTACCTGTTTGTCGAGTAAAATGGAAAATGTATTAGCTTTGTGAGTTTCAAAATGTCGAGTTTGTGTGCCGTTTTTGAGTATTGTACTAAATTGTTTTGTTATGTGGTTGTATGAGACAATGCTCTGCGTTGTTAAGATGTTCACGGTTCATTGCTATCCTCCGTCATTCTGCTGCACTGCTGGGCAAAGACTCTATAACTTGCCGACTTTTCGATCTAATCATGACTAGTTTACTTTTGATGTTTAATTGCTATTATCTTAAACTTGCATTGTTTTTTCATCTTTTGCCTGTTACCTTAGTGTAATCGATAGTTCTTCTCTGTATTAAAAATACAAATCAAAGGTTTGCCATTCTCAAGCGGTAGAAATTAATACCAACTCGCTAGTACTTTAAATGTAGCAATTCAAAAGATTAACTTTAGCAGTACACTTTTTACAAAAACTAATTAAAAGCCAAACGAATTTAATTTATCCAGCTCGCAACTTGTAGAGAATGTTCTCTTTAGAAATCTTTTGAAACCGTTTCCAAACTAATTTTCTTTTGTAGTGCACTGCTTGCGCCCTCTAGGAAGCTTCTCTGTAATGATATGTTGGCAGTCGGACGCGGCAGTGAACGATAAAATTTTAATTACCGCGTTTTTAAGTTTTCTCGTGTACCTCTTTCTGTCTAAAGTAGCGTGTATTAATTACTGAAATTAAATTGTGCGTTTAAAAAGGAAAGGAATGTCATGATGTATTTTTGTTGTGAATAAAACGTTTGATGTTAAATGGTTCAACCTTTACCTTAGTAAAGGTTGAACCATTTAACATCAGGCTACAGCGGTGTGTATTAATTGTAAATGTATATTAGGCGTTTTTGATACGAATACTAAGGGTGCGTTTCCACTGACGCGGAGCTTGTAGGAGTGGAAAGGAGCGGACCGTCAATTGGCCAATCACAGTCCGCATCAGTGGAAATGGTATGATTGGCCAATTCACGGTACGCTACTCTCCACTTCGCCCAGCTCCGCATTAGTGGAAACGCACCCTAATACTACATACGCTCGATAAACATTACCCGTCTTGACTTCGTCACTCGGGTAAAAAAATACAATTGAAAAGAATATAAAAAACTGTCAACAAACAGTCAGTCAGTTAAACTACAGATACATAAATTCTCGCTAGTTTCATAATGAACAAATCGGATCGACCAGAGAAGCTTTTCATAAAATATCTACGTAAATTACTAGTATTCCATATTAAGTAGTAGTTTACAGTAGTAGATCCACGCTGGTTTCAGCATGAATGGGCCGGATCGTCCGGGGAAGTACTACCCTCTCGTAGAAGATCGACGTAAGAGTAGTAATATCCGTACTACTGCGTTTCGCTTGGTGAATGAGAGCGCCGGAGGCCCAACTTTCCCCCCTTTCCTCTTCCCTTACCTCCCTCATTCCCTTCCCCTAACCCCATTCCCAGAAGCCATAGTGGAGGCCACCATACCAGCAGTTTAAGACTAAGGCTTTTGGTATGGTGGCCACCACTTCTGGATTTCACTGACTGCTTACCATCAGGCGGTTTGGAGTCACTTTGGTAGACTAAATAATAATAAAAAAAAAGTTTCGTAATTATCAAATCAATAACTTGATTTTGTTTTTAAGCATTGTTTCTGTGTTTTTTAATACATTTGCAGTCCACTACATATGTCGTATCTCTTTCTAACATTTAATATCAGACGTAAAGTACCTATATTGTTGTTTCATTTGTAATATCGCGGTAGCCTCGAGCCTCTTAATGCGAATGAATGAATTTAATTTTGTACGAGATTTACTGAGTTTCTTACTTTTGCATTACTATACCTGTTTTACTTATTATAAATAGGGGATTATGGAGGATCTTTTAATGTAAACAAAATATTTACTTATTTTTTTAAAGGATGGCTTTCGTTACCGTATTCTCTTTTACATTTTAATGAAATATTATGTCGACTTAAACTAAGAAGAAAAATGCGGACATTTTTGTTGGCCATTTTATGCATTCGTAATCTATATATGGTACTTTCTATTAACACAAAACCATGAAGTTTGGAGCAAAAAAGCAGAAACAGTGCAAATAAATAAATAATACGAAAATTTATGAATCAAATTTACTACAAACTATTCGTGTTTTGTTAACAAACTTATAGTTGTAACTAGATAACTTATCCAGACGTAAGTTCATCAATCCGTGAGAGATATTTTTTTCAATTGTAGTTAACATTGTCTGACAATTACACTTTTTCCGTTAATTTTCGTTCTCGCCAAAAAGTAGAAAATTTCGATGTTTGATTCCTATGAAAAACGACTTACTACATACAAGTTTGCATAAAACTTTCGCATCTTGAGTCTAACTTCGTAGGTATCTATGAGATGCAGTGGAATAATAACGGGCTGATATACAGAACTAGCTTGCCGTAGCGCGGTTTCACACGCGTCTTCGGTTACTGCTTTGCTCCCGTTGCCAGTAGCATAATGTTACATAGCCTATAACCTTCCTCAAGAACTGGGCTATCATACCCAAAAAATAATTATTAAAATCCAACTGGTAGTTCCAGAGATTAGCGCGTACAAACAAACAAACTCTTCCGTTTGATATAATAGTATAGGTTATATAGAAGATGTGAGCCAATAAACTAACAAATAAAGCTAGCGTATAATTAGTATTTAACGAGAGTTGGCAACACCTACCTGTTCTATAATTTCTATAATTGCCGTATCAAACCATAGATATGCTTATTTTAAAGCAGTATATAGAATATTCATGGCCAGTATTGTAATAATGCAGAAGTGAACGTATACAAGCGTTAATTTTATAGCCCAATATAAATAAAGTAGGTACTTTAGAGTAGAGGTTTTAACGCTCCCGGTATTATGGTTAACTAGCTGTTGCCCGCAGCTCCGCCTGCGTGAATGTCGGTTATCGCATAATATATTTCTACTAATCATGAACATTATATCTCTGTTTGTACATTGAGGATTTTTCATACAAACTTTTATCCCCTTTGAGTAATTTTTTCGTGATAAAAGATAGCCTATGTTGTTCCGCAAGCTAAAAGTAGCTATCTCTGTCTATCTGTCTATCTGTCTATTACTCTTTTACGCCTAAACCACGAATCCGATTTTGATTAAATTTATGAGACCTTAAGAAACAACATAGGCTATCTTTTATCGCGCAAAATGGCTTGAAAGACTTAAAAAAGGAGATTAAAGTTTGTATGAAAAATGCCATAACAGATATTCTCACGAGCGTAGCTGCGGGCAACAGCTAGCAGATCATGAAAATAGACTTTAAGTTGAGAATAGTATTTAAGTTGGTTTGATGTTAACAAATTCGGGAAGATTTGCTTAAAATACGTAATTAATTTGTGCCTCTCAGTTTGGTAGAACATGAAAATCTTTGAGCAAAATGTTACAACTTACTTTGGTTACGAATAAGTTCTATTATTTAATTTTGCAACATGTTGGAACTTGGAGCCTACAACGTCTGTGAAAACATGCTTAAATGTATGTTTTACATACTAGCGGCCCGCCCCAGCTTTACACGGGTTGGCATTTTTTTAAACATTTTGGGATAAATAAAGATACTTTTGTATGGGAATATAGAAAAGTGCTTTTCTTTTAGGTAATTTTTTAATTTTTATCTCCATAAGAACCATCCTCGTACTTCATGGAATATTATAAAAAAAGAATTAGCGAAATCGCTTCAGCTGCTCTCGAGATTGGTGCTTAGCAACACATTCAGCGATTTTTTGTTTATATTATAGATGTAGTGTATTTATGCTATACACATGACATTTTGTTCTCCATCTGAAGCAGTTTTCCTGATACTTCGTCATATCATATATCTTTGTCGTCAAGTGAAATTTTCTTCAAAACCAATTACCGAATATTGCGTAGTCGTTTTGCGTTATTTATTTTTATTGTTTTAAATTTATTTAAGTTAACATAAACGTAACAAGCTAAAAGAGTGTCATGGTAAATAAAGATTGACATAAATATTGGCTTTTAATAATATGAAGCAAGTAGTAGTATATATATAAGGCTCACGACATGCCAGATAATGGATTATTCCAAATATGAAAACAGCGTCACAGAAAGCCGCCGTAGTGCCACGAGACAGTTAGTGGAATGATGTCCATCACTCTTGGGTTCCACTAACTGTTTACCATCAGACAGAGTCTTTTGTTGGTATTTAAAAAGCATTACCTACTACCTATTAAGAGCATTTATGATATGACCGACAGCTGTGACAAGGTCAGAGTTAATTTTTTTTATTTTGATACGTATTTCTAAAAGAAAGGGATTTGTACTGTGGGAAATAGTTTTTCTGAATACCAGGCTGTCATGCGGCTGTAAGAGGTTTTACGTAAATCCGTCGCAAATCTACCACGTACGTGAATAAATCCTCCGACGTTATTTACTACTACTTTTTTGCTATGTTCCCCTGGTAGCTATAGATAAGTATTATAGGATGGTTTGTTGTTTTTATAGCAATCAAGTTGCCATTTGTCTCCCCGTGGCTGTTGCGATGATATATCATGTTAGTTTATTAAGTTATGTGAAAATTAATTTAAATTAAAAAAAATTAAAATACACAACTAAGCAGAGTTGTGTATTTTAATTTAGTTATCAAAGAACCATAAAAGTTTTAGTAGTTCAAGTTGTGACACTAGTTGTATGTACCAAATATCTGTGACGAACTTTGGAGACCACGAGTCCGTAGGGCTATAAAGGCTAATAAAATTGATGATCTTAAACATCATTATTTCAGCCAAAACTGGATCCACTGGCCACTGCTGAACAAAGGACTCTCCGAACGCACGAAAGAATCACACGTACATCGTAGTGAGACAACAGAGTAGCCGTACAGAGGCAAAGCTTTCTAAGAAAGTGCAAAATTGTTACCTATTCTGGTAGGGTTGTCACAATACAAACAAAACATTTGTTAAATAGTTTATATATGGAGTTATTCCGGTCCGATCCCCCAGATCTCATCCCCTAGGGTTATAATTATTCTTTAATGCCGTTCTGATTCTCTGCAAATTTAGTAATACCGGCCTGATCCCCTCAGAGTTTTTGATAGGTAAGTACATTCAAGAGAAAAGCAGTTTATGTAACAATGAATTAAAAACGTAAAAATAATAAACACACTTGTATAGTCTCTGCTTACCCCATTAATGGAAGGCAGGCGTGAAGTTATTGTATGTATTTTCTCGAAAATCTGTCAAAGATAACTAGGAGATACGACTGGAATAAAATATTTAAATATATTTAGGTTTTGTTTCTGATCTCCTACGCGATCAGAACTGAATAGAAAATAACAAAAAGTAAAGCAATCCCCAGTGTATGAGATTCAGGTGATCAGACCGGAATAACTCTATATATGTACCTACTGATTTTGATATCTCATTAAAACGAATAGGATTAACATAGTGAATAGGAAAACATCTGTCGTTTTGCCTTTTTAATTAGCTAAATTCGATATATTTTAGTGTTTTAAGCTGATAATATTATAAAAGTTTTGTTGCCAATGTGATTTTTCATTCGTGATTGTTGAACATTGTCATTCGTGTATATTTCAATTAAGTAGGTACAAATCTAAACCTACCTACAAACTTAGAAAGAATTTGATGAACCTGTTATATATGAAGGTAAGTTCACAGAGGTAAACTTATAACGCGTTAAAATAAACAATCATTCTTATTAAATATCATTAACATCATTTAATTTTTACTTTTAAACTTTCGCGTTGCATGATTTAATAGAACTAAATATACGGGAATTCACGCGATCATGCATTAGGTATTTACATACCTTATTTTCCCGTATATTTAGTTCTATTAACATCATTTAATTTTAATCAAACTTTTCATGAATATAAGTATTAACATATTTAATATAGTTTCAACGATTAAAATTAACCGATAAAATAATTAACAATTAACTTTAACGTGCGTCGCACTGACCCTGAGATTGTCAACTGGCTATGCCGCCGGTCAACCGGTTTTTTCCAGTCTCGCCGTGTACGTGACAAGCGGCCAGTGGACACGCACACATGCCCTGCGTGCTTGTAGTAGTGCCACCGATTTGCGCGTTTGTAGGAAGCTTTCTCTCTGTACGTATCTACTTTGTGGTGAGACGCTGCACAGTCTAAATGAAGTCTCTCGAGATTTATTTTTAGGAGATCGGAATCTGAAGCGAAATCATCTTAAATAAATATGTTGAGACTTAGGTACATTCTTTCATAAAAACTTATAAACATATTAACACTACCCTAAATACAGAATTTAGTAACCTATTTGCCCTTAATTTATCAAGTTTATTGCTGTGTGCGACAACTTAGCTATTAAGTTATGAAATATAGGCAAGGCACATGCAGGTATTTCTAAATCGTTTATTACTTACGTTTAATTACACATCTCACGATATTTGTTAAAGTTATATAACAAGCCATATTGTTTTATTTCTTTAGACTTAAACGGCAGTTTTATTCGGTACATAGCATGGGCCATACATGTTCTGTGTCAAGAAAGGTTATACCTACTGAAGTGAAATTAGATTTTGTGAAACAATTAAATGTCTTCGACTTCGGCTACGTCAACAGCGGATAATGATGAGGTGCGATATAGATAAGAAAAATCATAATCATATCATAAAATAGTTTTAAGCTGTTTTTAACATTGCCTCTGTGATTAAGAGCGCCATCGTCATCACCGTGGCTGCTTTTTCCAAAAATAATAGATTATTGACTTTTCTATAGGTATGAAATTTACTATCAAAAAGAATAACATTACCCTCCTTGACTTCGGCAGTCGAACAAAAATATATTTTTAATGAGTTAATTACCAAGTGTTCAATATTTTTTTTTTTTTGCTATACGAGTAAACTTGAAACGCTTAGTAAAGAGAAAATAAATCATTATTCTTCTTCAAAATCCGCGCATGAAGTTTAGAATGTGTAAGTCTCGGCAACTGAATAAATGATGGTCACTCGCTGTCTTACGTTGACAAAACGTGACGAAAAAACGTTTCTTATAATAAATAATAAAAACAGATAATTTTTTTTTGTAATATAACATGTGAATATTTGTGTGCAAATATAGATGCCAAATGGGCTGGATATCTTATAATGTTATAACCAACCTGAAAACCACAAAACTCAAACTCAAAGCATTTATTTCATTTTGATCATAAAGTATGATGCTTATGGAAAGTCAAAATAAGATGAAGTCACATAATTGACCTACAGGCAGTTCGCACATTTAGACACATTTAGACCTTTTTTAAACATCATACAACTTTCCGAAATATAAGGGAATCGCACTTTTTCGAACTCGACTTGAAATCGGAGCCTACACTACTGGAGCAAACGAAGAGACATTTCCAATGTCAAAACTCGAAAAATATGTCAGTTCACTCAACTCACATTTAAACGTACGTATACGAGGTTAGTATATAAATGAAACTCTACTACAAATTTGTAAAGAAAGAAGCAAAAAGGTATAGAATATTTCAGATATTGGTAATTACTTCTTCAAACTTCTACTACCCTAGTACTTTAGAATTTAAACTACCATATTTTTAAAGTAGGACAAACAGTACATCACTTTTTATTCTTCTACCAGTAGAACTTTGTTAATACAGCATTGGCTAACTCCTAAATTTCAGCTTTGTAAATCACACGGTTTTCAAAATGTACTGTTTAGTCAGTAACAGATCTTTTATTAATACACACATCAATGTACAAAATGCATGCATCTAACCATCCAATCACGGATATCCCCAATCTATCTTGCGATCTCGATACCATTACACATTCGGCCACATTAAACCTAAGTGTAATTTACCCTATCTCTTCATACAATGTCGATCGAATATCTAAAATAGGCCTTGAAGCCGGCGGATACCCTAATTTGCATAGTGAGTAATTCCAGCCTTATGCTGAGATTGTCCCATATCCATATTGGTGAGGTCGCCTATCTGCGGATTTGTTGGGATAAGTTTTTTACGATAGCTTTCAAGATACATAGCATATTGTGGAACATTTTGGCGGCAACTGTAATACAAAAAGCATTGAGTTTGAGCGTTTACTTAAACACACTGTTCATGTTTTTAAAATGAAGCTCACTCTCTGTATTAGCGTTGAAGGGAATACAACCTAATTTAATAGTTTCACAATACATGTTGTACTTGTGTATCATGTATCAGATTTATATAAATGCTTATATGCTCTTGCCGCCTTCGATCCAGAATATCTAATTATCTATAATATGAATATATACTCCATCACTCCCGGTTAGTGTTTTAAGTGGCGACTATTTTTTTTTTTTTTTTTTTTATTTCTGTGATGCGGCTGTAATGTCACTGCGACCATGAATGGTCTATTGTGATCGCCGCTTTATCAAGCTAGAGTTCACCACTAAACCCTGCAGCTATGATATATTGCAGTATTTGCTTAGGGGTGAGCTCCTTAATTTCTTCAGGGCCCAGAGTGTGTTTCCCTAGAAGAAACTGACGCCTGTGTATGAGCGGGCCACATTCCCCCAGAAGATGGAGGGGCGTTTCATCTGCCTCTTTACATCGCCTGCAGGTGCGTGTTTCGCTTAGCCTTAGATTATGCATGTGCTTGTTTAAGCAACAATGACCTGTCAAGGCTCTTGACACAATGCGTAGATTGTTCCTACTCAACGCAAGGATAAGGTTATTGTACCTTCTGTTAAAGCCTTTGATCAGGGCTTTAGAGTGGTTCATTTCTGGCGATTCCGACCAGAGTTTGATGGCTGTTTCGATGCATGAGTTTGTAAGGGCATTTTGAGCTAGGCTTTCTGGTATTCCACAGAAGGGCTCTGGGCCCTGCTGAGTTCCATTAGCTCCCGCTCTCGCAAGTTCATCGGCGCACTCATTACCGATGACACCTGCATGACCTGGTACCCATCTGAGAACTACTCTATTCATATTACCTAGAGAGTTTAAACGATCCATGCACTCTTCAACTAGTTTCGATGTTACTACGTTCGAATCCAGTGCTAGTAGAGCGGCTTGGCTATCAGAATTTATATATATAGTCTGATTGGTGTAGCGCTTTTGCAGATTGGCTTCCGCGCATTCCACAATGGCGTATACTTCTGCTTGGAAGATGGAGGCGTTTTGTCCCAAAAACACGCTTTTTTTGAGCTTTGGTCGCTCCCCATATATTCCACAGCCTACTTTTTGTCCTATTTTGGAGCCATCGGTATACCATACTAGGCAACCAGACTCAAAAGATATCTGGTCTTCGAGCCAGTTTTCCCTAGATGGCAATTCTATTGTGTATTGTTTTCCAAATACAAACCGGGGTAGGGTGGCATCCGTAGGCATGCAAAGTATTGGTATTTCCAGTATTGAGTTCTGTAAAGTCCTCAACTTCTGGGAGATCCAATTGCTTCTGCCTTGGATATGAGCCCTGTACATGCTAGCTTTCGCCTCTTTTTGTATGAATACATGAAGAGGCGGTAATCCAAGCAAAGCATTTAGCGCCATTCCGGGGCTAGTCGACATAGCTCCCGAGGCCATGAGGCAGACAGTTCTCTGTAAGCTGTCTAATTTCTTTATGGTGGTCGTTTGACGCGTCTTGTTATACCACACAACTGATGCGTACGTAATGATCGGCCTCACAATGGCAGTGTACAGCCAAATAGTTGTTCTAGGGGTTATGCCCCAATTGCTGCCCATCATACGGCCGCTAATTCCCATCGTCATCTTGGCTTTCTTTAGTACATTGTCCAAGTGTGAATTCCAAGTCAACTTTTGGTCGATTGTGACGCCCAAGTATTTGACTTCTGTGGAAAACGCAATCGTTTTACCATTAAGCTTTGGCATTTTTAGTTTATCCAATCGCTTCTTTTGTGTAAAAGGTACGATTACTGTTTTGTCAGCATTAACGGAGAGGTCGCTTTTGACACACCACCTGCTAACAGTGTTCAGTCCCTTTTGCATAATACATGAGATGGTTGATTGACAAAATCCTCTGACTATAATTACCAAGTCATCTGTATAGGCTTGCGCATCAATCTAAAGTTTTGCCAAATCAACTAGGAGTTCGTCCACAGCAAGGGTCCAGAGTAGTGGCGATAGAACTCCACCTTGTGGACAACCCCTTGCTGTAGATACTACAATTGCGATTTCATGAAGGGCTATTTTTGCACTCCTATGTGCAAGCATTGAATTCACCCATTTCACCGTTGTAGGCTCGACATCTTTACTTATCAGCCCATTCACCAACAGTGTGGTTGGTGAGTTATCAAAAGCTCCTTCAATGTCGAGGAATGCGCATAGTGCTATTTCCTTGTCCTCTGTAGCCTTTTCCACCCTGTCGATGAGGCAGGTGATGGCAGTCTCTGTCGACTTTCCCTTGCGATAGGCGTGTTGGGTGTGATGGATTGGGTATTTATCCAAAGCTACATCTCTAATATACCTGTCTATAACCTTCTCCATTGTCTTTAGTAGAAATGATGAGAGGCTTATTGGTCTGAAAGACTTTGGCTGGCTATAATCTTTCCTTCCATTTTTAGGTATAAATATGACTTTGACCAAAGTCCATTGTTCTGGTACGTATCCCCAGGCGAGGCTCGTCCTGTAGATTTTGATCAGATAGGGGTAAGGATGTCAATCCCTTGTTGTAGGAACATAGGTTTTATTCCATCCTCACCACACGCTTTATTTGGTTTAAAGGAGTCAACGGCCCACTGGACTTGCCTGGGTCTTACGACTTTTGCAGCCATGCGCCAGTCCTCATTGCGAGGTTTACTGTGAGGCACTGGCTGCTGACATGTCGAGTCCCTTACACTAGACCCAGGAAAGTGGGTCGTGGCCAGCAACTCTAAGGTCTCCTTCACGTTATTCGTAAAGGAGCCATCGTCCTTTTTAAGGAGCCCAATCTGATTAGGTTTCGTTTTTGAGAGCAGTTTATGAAGTCTTGCTGCTTGTGGGAGACTATTGATCTCTTCACAGAGCTTCCTCAAAGATTCTCTCTTCGCTTTCCTAATCTCTTTATTGTATTCCGTCAAGGCTTTACTGTAGATCTCCCACATATGAGTCTGTTTAGCCTTGTTAAATAATTTCCTGGTTTTATCTCGAAGCTTCGTCAGCTTTGAGTTCCACCAAGGTACCTTCCTTACTGAGGTCTTTGTCTTGAGCGGACAACTCTCTTCATAGGCTTTAAGTATGCCTTCTGTCAAGATTGTCACAGCAATCTCTAGACTCTCAGTTGATCTGATGGCTTTGGGAAAGGATTCAAGATGAAGCCTGAGTTGACTCCTGAAGTCAACCCAGTCTGTTAATTTGGGATCCCTGTATGTTGTGATTTGGGTGTCTAGAGCAGCCCTAATCTCAAACTTTAAATGCCTATGATCTGACATTGAGTTTTCACTACTGACTTGCCAGTTTTTAATGTGTCTGGCTAAGTTAGTCGTAGCGATCGTGATATCTAATACTTCCTGCCTAGTACGGGTAACAAAGGTTGGTTTACAACCTACGTTTAGCGTTATTAGATGGTTAGAGATAAGGAAGTCAAAAAGTAACTCACCCCTTCTGTTGATGTCTGTGCTGCCCCAAGATGTGTGGTGGGCGTTGGCATCACATCCGATTAGTAGCTCGGCGTTGTGTTTGGTGGCATAATCTACCACTTTCGCCAAATCTTCTGTCGGGTTGTCTCTCTCTCCAGATAGATAGGCAGAGCACATTATCACCCTAGCCCCATTCCATCCTTTGAGGTTGACAAAAGCAGCTACCAAGTCGTCATTGCAAACTTCTGTAATCGGTAAAAAGTCAACAAGGTTATTGAATAAAATACAGGCTCTAGGTCTATTGCCATTGTTATGACTGAGAATCTTACCAGCAGCACTGAGTCCTAAAACCTGAGTATTTGCTACCCAAGGTTCCTGGATCAAGGCGAGGCTAGCTTTGCCCTCAACAAGACAACACTCCATTACCGCAGTTGCTGCCACAGCATGGTGGAGGTTGGCTTGCAGGACCCTCACCACTCCCACCTGGGTAGCCGCTAGCAGTTTCCCGCCGGCTTGGTGCGTACAGGCTTAGGACGCGACCGTCCTCGGCTCGTACGCCAAGCGTTTTCTGATTCGCCTTGGGAAACTGCTACCCTAGGCTTATGTCCGCCTCTACCCCGATGCACTGTCCTTTGAGACCCCCTAGCCACAGCAGACTGCGGCGTGGTCGCGACTCTCTCCTGCCTCACAAGGACTGGGCACCTGTTTGATGTGCTCGGCTGTGGTTCCACAGGCCTTTCATTGCTCCGAGGCGCTGGTTTGGGCGTCTCCTTGGCCGCGGCTGACCGCACTTCAGGATTCGCCCTGTCTTGCCTCTCAGAGCCCCTCGATGTAGAAGGCTGTGGTCCCACAGGAGCAGTTGTTGAAGGGCCAACCATTGGGTCGTTCCTGATCTTAAAAACAACCTTCTTAAAACCAAGAGCCACCTCAAAGTTCCTAGCCCGGAGAGCCGAGACAGAGGGTTCATCCAGGAAGAAGGACACCACATGTCCATTTCCCTCAACCCTACTGTGCGCGACCCTCCAAAGCTCGGCAAAGTGGCGACTAAGGGAATAAAGACATCATTACGAGAGTTATTCCAGTCTGATGTCCCAGATCTGATCCCCTCGGGTTATTATTATTTGGTCCACTCAGTCTTTTTGACAGGTAAGCACAGTCAAGAGAAAATCAGTATATGTAATAATGCAGCAGTGTTATCTGCCTAGCTGCCTACTAAGTGTCACCTGACAAAGACTATTCCTTCCTTTACGACAGGCCTATTTCCAGCAGTGCATATTTAAGCTGATGATGAATACAATATTAATTTATGCATAAAAATAACATTTAACAAAGTATTATGCTTACGCTTACCTTTATTCAGAAGATGAATAATAAAGCTCTTTTATGTGGTAATTTATATTTTATCTTAATTTTTATTCATAGAATACGGACTCACAAATTCATATCAATCTGTAATTTTATTTTTAAAGTTATAAATAAAAGCTTCAAGCAAACGATTTTTTCGTTGGACGGTCAGACTAAAGTGTCTACACATTTTTAAGTAGGTATGCCATATTGTAGTAAGCCAAGACATGAAGACTGCATGTAATTTGCTCATAAAAACACGCATACATATATCTTACACATACACATACATATACATGAAATATATGTACACCTATATATATATTTCACATATACATATTTATTTAAGTATAAGTTTTAATTATTTCTGAGAATTTTAATGAGCTGTGTGAATTTTGTGATAGGAAGAATGATGTGTATTATTCTGTTATTCAAATAAGGATCAAATATATTCTTAAACTAGCTTCCTGCAGCGCGGTTTCATCCGCGTCTTTGTTTACTGCTGTGCTCCCGTCGCCAGTAGCGTGATGTTACATAATATAATCTTTTACCTTACTTTTTTTTGCACATTATAATATGCAATATTAAATGCAAAGAGATTATTCAAATCCGTTTGCTAGTTTTAGAGATTAGCGCGTTCAAACGAACAAGCAAACTTTTATAGTATAGATTACAATTAAAATAATGTAATTAGGAGGTAAGTATATTTGTCATAGCATTTTACAATATCTTATAATAATTAAAATATTTACAGATATTAAATAAAAATAAAATAATCATATTTTAAATTCAGCGTGTAAGTTTTGTTAATTTTTTTTATTAATATTGTTTTAAAAACAATATCGCTCTAGGTACGTCTACCTCTTTTTACTGACGATATAGTGACATTGAATAAAAATTGTATATTAAGAAAAAGATTAACCCACGCCAGACTAATATATGCGTCATCATTAATATATGTCAAAAACATAAATTCAATTTCAAAGTGAAACTATTAACATAAACTATAAATCTTAAACTAGTCAAAACCAAAGCAAGTTTGATTTATCTTGCAGACTGAATAAATTTACGGTCAGAGTGAATACGCTAATTAAAGCATACGTGACGGATTTTTAAACGAACGCCACGGGAAATATTGGAAATATCGTTTCAAAATGTACATAAGTATTTGTAAGAGCATAAATACATATGTCACGAAGACACGGACGAAAAGAGAACCATTTTTTTCTTATACTAGCTGCGCCCTGCGGCTGTTTAATTAATGTAACTCGGAAATCAGAGCGATTTTCGGGATAAAAAGTAGCCTATGTCCCGAAACCAAATCTATCTGCATACCAATTTTCATCGAAATCGGTTTAGCGGTTTAAATTTAATATGGTGATAAGTATTCTTAAACTTTCTAAATCAGCGCGCAATTTTCTCTATTTTTCTTTTATAAGAACCATCTCCTGATAATAACAAACACAACAAAAAAAGGATTAACAAAATCGGTCCAGCCGTTCACGCGTGATGCCGTGACCAAGGGAAATCGGGATTAATTTTTATATATATAGATTAGCCTACCAAAGTGACTCCACTCTGCCTGATGGTAAGCAGTCAGTGGAATCCAGAAGTAGTGGACACCATTCCAAAAGCCAAACTACTAGTATGGTGGCCTCCACTATGACGGCTCAGTGAGATGCTTTTTTACGCCCCGCTTAAAAGACTCAATATCATAATGAGAACACATGCTCTCGCAAAGAGTTCCAGGCTTTAATTGAGCGATAAAAGAATGAAGTGCTGAAACGTTTGGTTCGAGACCCTTAAGATTCCACTGTTAAAGGATGGCACTTAGGAAAAATCTGTTTAAAACACGTTGTGATCATTGTAAAATATCCACAGCACGCATTTAGTGTTATGGCTGGAATGAAAACGCTTACGATGCATGGCAATTACAAAAATACCACATAAGATAATTCCGTAGCTATCATGATAGACGTTTACCTATGCATTTGTGGCTTTTATTCATTGCCACAACGCGTTGTGAGCTGTTTTTTCGTTTAATTACCGGAATAAATTGACATTTGGGAAAAACGCCGCAATGATCCAAACTTACCAATAATTTTATTGTACAAGTTGTGACGTCTACTGCTGGACGTAGACCAACTAACTAAAGTTAATAACTTTAGTTAGTTGGTCTACGTCCAGCAGTGGACGTCTTTTAGCTAATATGATGAATTATAATAAGATATAAAAGGCTGAATTGTATTTCAACTTTAATAAGTTACTCTCTTTTCGTCGAATATGCGGCAAAGAAACAAGAGATACACAAATCAATATGAAAAAAAAAGAGAACAATATATTCAGAATATTGTAATTACGAGTATAATAAATAATTCCTCATTTAGTTGATCAAGTTGCTGTCTATACAAAATGAGACTGTTTTGTTATCTTAATTGCTTATACTATAGGTATGCGATTACTGAGAGCTATATAGTACGTGTCGAGATGATGGATCGAGCATATCCAATATTATCTTTGCGACTTTTAGCAGCTTACACAATGTAGGTGTCACCGTCCTTTCGATTTTGGCTTTATCTACTAATAATAGCTTTAGTAGAAAGATATTTACCACTGGACAGACGTCTCTCCCAAGTTTCGCCACTGCTACCGACTTTTATGTTAAACTGCCAACCTCATACACTGCAGTCAGTCGCACGTGGAATAGAATAGAATTTTCTTTATTGCATACCACATAATTGTTACAAAACAAATGTACGTACATATTTCTGCTGCGCCACCGAGAGAGCGAATAATATACAAAATTTACAAAAGAAAAAAAACTGTGTGGTAGTGACAATCTTAATGGTTAGTGACAATGACGGTTGTACCGCTAAAAGCAATTATTTTAGCCTGTAACAAAAGGAAGCACGTTGCCATTAACTAAGATAATTTCAGGCTCCGTGCTAATACTGAGTATTTCTCGACAGAAAAGCAAAATACCACTGAAACCGACTACAACTTATCATTCCCAACTTTCCCGTTAACCTCGTACTGACTGGCGCCTTCTCTATAAATCAACACAGAACTTCAGTAGATAAGCGATGTACAAATATTAACGTTTTACTACGTCAGCTCTTAAGTTTAACTTGCTTATAAATCTTAGTTCGAACTCGTACAACTTAGCGTATGAGTGAGTTTGTCTTTTAAAAACTAAAGTTGAATGAGTTACTTTTAAACACTGACTTTATACAATACGATTTTTTGCAACTGAAAGGTTATTTTTTTATAAATATAGCGTTTGAGTATTTAGGTATCAGAAAATTAATCTTTATAAAATAAAAAATAATGCTTCGGTGTGAGACTCCTGTTCAAAGGGTTACAAATTCAACCCTCACATGGGGTAAAACTTTGTATGATCTATAAATATTTGTTCTGAGTTTTAATGTTCTTTGCGCTAATAAATAAGTTCGATAATAAGATCTTTATATAGATCTTTCTGGTATAGAACTTTTTTGCTAGGGTAGAGGTAGTCTTATAATACTTATTTTCGAGTACTCGTTAAATGTTACACATTTTATTATGAAATTTATGGCAAAAAAAAAGTTTGATAAAGTTTGGTCTTAGTTCCCTTGAAATAATTAAAGAAAATATTATTTAGAGGCGATCTTCAATCAAGAGTATGTCTTATTGGGCTAACTCCAGTAACAAATGTCTTCAGGCTGTTGAAACTAGATCTATAAAACATTCTTTAAAAAACAATTCTTAATTAATGTACTTTAGAATTGAATGTAGAAAACTTGTGGGAGCTAAGGAATAACAATTGAAAAGTCCATCGATTTTATGTCGGCACTGCCATTAGCGTCCGTCGCCGTCGCGTCGTAAGCAATTTGCTGCAAAATCTTGTTGGCGGAGAGTTCAGGACTTTTAAGAACCTTGTTGCTTTATATTGTCATATTAATTATGTCCTTGACAATTCTTATATACCTTATTGTCAAGCTGCACTCGGCATGCGTTACAATTCAACGTAATTAAAATGATTAAAAAAAATATTTTTTGACCTAGGAATCGTCTCGGATGCCCCCAAAATATCCTCGCAAACTTTCATCACAATCTGATCGATATTCATATTACCTACCTATTATTAGTATAATAAATAAAAACATTGATTTTTATGTATAAGACTTAGATACACTGGTTTCAAAGCTGCTTCCAATCTTAGTAAGCAAAGAAAGTAGGCATTAGTTAATGATCCATAAACGTAAGAGGGACAGGGGTGCTCTTCTGTTGTAATAGGCATTATCATCAATCAGTTTGAAGACGTCCAAGAATATTCCTACGGTGCCACTACTTGCTTCTAGGAGATTATAATTAAATAAAAAACGTATAAGAAATCTTGAAACAAGTAAAATTTTTTCAAATGACTGCATTTCAAGCATTACTTTCATCATCGTCGTTAAATTTTACAATATGTATTAGCATCTTTATGTATGTATATGTTTCCGTACTTCATTATTTTCTCATCCCATTCACGAAGCTTTGTTCTTTAGTCTTGCTTCCTACACAGACGTATAATTATTCGGTCGGTTAGTGACCGTCAAAATCAGAAGAAATAAAAAAATATTCTATTGATGTTGGACCTCAAATAGATCAAAGCACAAATGGGACCGATGGGTCTGTCTTTTTATTATAAAACTTATTTAAATAAATTGAGTTCGCCAAACCTTGTAATTATCCTTTTTTTCATACTTATGTACAAATAAAATTGATGCTGAATCCGCTGACGATATTAAGTATGAAGTATCAAGTAATATGTGATTTATGATACAACTTCTGAGCTTTTGTTGGAAGTATTGTGAAATGGAAAATTTATAATAAGACTTTGTCAGGTCTTTCTTGTTATTTTACAAATTTTTTTTTTTAATTTATATGGCTAGGTGACATGTCGCGGAGACATATCACCCAAAATTTACGTGTTTTGTCTTTGTGACTTTTGGGTGATATACATGTTTCCGCGACATGTCGCCTAGTGAAAATAAGGCTTTATTAGTGGTCTAATGGAGGATAGTCAAGAAAGAGTCACCGCAAACTACCAAACTTGCGTCAAAAGTATTAGGCGGGCATAACTAGCTAAGAGAACAATATACTTGTTTATCAAACTCTTAAGACGCCGATTGACAGTCAAGAGTCATCACCGCTTAATTACCAAACTTGCGTCAAAACTACCAGGCGAGCTTAAGTGGCAAAGAGTACACACTAAATAACTACATAGTGAACAAAATTTAAAAGTTTGTTTGTACCTTCGTTCAAAACATTTACTAATAACGTCCAACTCAATTATTTTTGAATATTTGATCGGTGTGTATTAATAATTTATGCAATAAATATAATAATTGTTTACTTTGTAGACACGAAAAATGTATTTGCTGTAATAAATACTCTGTGAGCAATCAATAAAATTTGTTTGTATTTTGTGACTCTTATGATAGTTATTTGAGTTTATAATGATTAAAAAGTTGTAGACGAAGTTGACTTGTTGTGAACAGTTTATATAATTAATGTAATAATTAAAATTGTGAAATTACAAAATTTGATAACTGACTTCAAGGACAATTTGTAACTTTCTTAATTGTTCTTTCTTTTGTGTATACGAAAGATTTTAAAATTTACGATGTTTTTTACTTTACATATTTCCTCGTTTTTACCTTTGCAAGGGCTATCAAGGTGTTCGATAATAAGGGCAAGAAATTTACAGTTGTTATCATTAAGGCAACACAAGCCTTCAAGCGCGCGCTTTGCACTAACTCTTCTTACTTCTTCTATCCTGGTACATTATACAACATATTGATTACTTTTGTATCGAAGGTATAATAAATGTTGTTGAAATATGGTTCGGTAACAATTATCAAAGAAAGCAAAAAAAGTATAAAGCTAATTCCTGGAATTTTTTGTCTGTTTCTCGGGTAACTTCTTGATTTCGAATCCATGTAACGGATCTAGATTCGGTTTTTACTATTGTTCAGAATATTTCTACTAAAAAAACTGTAATGGTTCGTTAGTGTGTTATAATTAACAAACATGTACATCAATACAGCCATGTTTGGCTGGCAGCCAGACGGCTATCGTGCTAAATGCCAATAGTATTTTACATTGCCACAAGTTAATACCCACATTTTAATCGTTACATACGGCTGAGGTCGAACCTTTAATTGACAATATTCCACCTACTGTTTTATTTTTTGATATAATCTTTGTCTGATTGGTTAAACTTCAGTGAATAATTTTAGTGGACAATACGAGTATAGTTCGGAGTTGCTGTACTATATGCAGGAATGGGCAGATAGCTCTCAGAACTGATTTTATATAAGCATAGTATTGCAATTGATAAATTTAAAGTTATTTTATGAAATATGTCCTTTGTTGTTCTCTTTATATTTGTTTCTTTTCAATGTTCATGTGCTGTGTGCTTTCATTCCGGGTCTTTTAAGCAGAGTAATTCAAAAATCGTACATTATAAGGGCCGCTAATGTATGATATTTCTTATCGAATTTATTTTAAAATAAATAAATATAAAATATAAATAAAATAGTGAATATTTTAAATGAACATTTTGTAAATATTTGGTACACACGCACAAATTGTACTATTTAGGTTTAAGGCTTGAATTATGTTATCAATATTATTATATTTTAATCATTCCACGAATATAAGAAATCTTAGAAATCATGGGTGGGTTGCATGCGTATCCATAATTAAGTTCAAGTTTATTTTTATAGTTTAATGTCTGAGTGCCAGTTTTGATAAGAACACGCAGAGATCTAGGTGTAATGACCTTTACACCATATTGCCAGTTTAGAAAAATAAGTATTTAAACCATGTCGATGAACCAAATGTTGGTAATGTAAAAATAAAGTGAAATTATGGAATAAATATAGTAAATTTGTTTTCGGGTCTAAGTAAGGCGTGAATATTAATCCACAAAACCGCCATAGTGAAGGCAAAGAAGACAAAATTTCCAAAGAACAAAATTAGATATTGTTTTCCTTCTAACTTCGATTTCGTGTCTTATAAATGAGGCGTAAAAACAAAGTAGCAATAGTAAATGGTTATGCTTTCAATTTACCGTAAAAAACCGAGCCTCTAAAAATGAACTAGTGGTAACACCAAAAACCGCACACAATAGAGTTATTTACAATTATTAAAACCAAGGCTTGAACGTTATAGTACTAGGTATTTGCTGGATTCAGCATGGATGAACTATGAATGTACCTACCTGTATAACTTTTCATAGGACGTAGACATACACTCAGTTTCTGAAAGACTGATCAACGAAAAATTAACTAATCACGTGTTAAATCCCATGTGAAGTACCTAAAAGCATGCAAAAAAGCGTGCTAAAATCATGGATAATTAGATCTAATTACTTAATTATTTGATCTTAATTGTTAATGCTTTTAGCAACCCAATTGGTACTTCACATGAGATTAACAGGTGATTAGTTAAATTTTTCGTTGAACAGTCTCAGAAACTGGGTGTTTCTATTCAACTATTCAATCGGTATTTCGTTCGGCGAGTGAAAGCGTCTGAAGCTCCTGTTCCACATATCCCTACTGGTAGGGAAGAAAGGATTTTTTTCCACATTTAGCTACTAGGATAGAATACTTTTTCGCTTATCTCTGCTGATAAAATAATTCAGGTAATTGGTATCATCATATTGAAAAGTGCTTCTTTAAGTGTTTTGTTTATTAAATTGATTTTATTTCAAAAGTATATAAACTCCTTTATTATGAGAGGTGGACCTTTTTGATTGTCCATTTTTCATTATCTATTTATTTCAAGTAATTAAAGTAGTTAATTCAATTTAAATAAATAAGAAAAAAAATTTTAATGCTGATTTCAAAGAAGATTAATTATTAATTTCTGTACCGATGTAATATCGAGGATGGTTCTTTAAGGTACCTACAATAAATAATTTTTCTCTCTACTTGTACTTTATATTAGTAAAATTTACTAGAAATATGTGGAAGTAAAATATCAATATAAATCCCCCCTAGTAGCTAAATGACAAAAAAAAATCCTTTCTTCCCTAGTAGGGATAACAGTAGGGATATGTGGAACAGGGCTGGGGGTCTGACGATCTATTACTATTTCCATTCCCCTACGTTATCCTTCTTCTTTTTCTATGCCCTTTTCTTTACGCTTTACGCCTGGCTGTGATTCTACTTACAGAAAACAACAATGCCTATAGGATGTACTCGTACATCAGTAGAAACAAACTGTATACACTTTAGTACGCGTGTCTCTGGAGGCGTAATGTCATTTTAACATACATGTATGTAGGTATATGTATGTATGTCAGTTTAATATTTAATATTGCAGATGTTTGTTGAGTTCACACGCTCTCTGGAGAATGCGTTCATTAATGTATGCTGTATGTATTGGAATTTCATTTGTAACCATTAATATTTTTGAAATTTTGGATATTAAGTAACTCGATCAGAGATTTACATTAAATTTATTTGTATAGTGTTTTCGTCATCCTTTGGTCATTCTTATTTACATGTTGTTTCTTCTATTTTTACTTTAAGAACTTATTAAATTTTTGAACATTCTTAGAAACAGTAAATATGTTGGTAAGATAAATAAAAAAACATTCTGTAAGTATATTCAGTTTCAAATTTACACTGACAATATATTCAAATGTATGTAATTGTGTGTCAGACAGGAACTGCCGTCTGAGAAATAGCTCGGTCTAGCTTAGACATAACGGGTGGCGCAAAAGTAAAGACCCTATTTGGTTCAGCTATAACATTTTTTCTAAATTAGAAAACTAGATTTAGATTTTTTTAAATGTATATTTGTGCCATTAAATTTCGTACCATTAGGATTTAAAGATGATGTCTTTTAAATGGTGACCTCCAGAGTTGATACACATTTGAGCCCTATTTATGACATTTTGCATAACTTGCCGTAACACTTCCTGCGATATGTTCGTTATTTCTTGACGAATGTTTTCTTTTAGAGCTGCGAGAGTCTGTGGCTTGTTCACATACACCCGAGATTTCAAAAAACCCCAAAGAAAGAAGTCTGGACTGGTCAGATCGGGTGATCTTGTAGGCCAAGGCAAATCGCCAAAACGAGAGATAACTCGGCCTGGAAAAGCGTCCCTCACTAAGTCCATAGTGTCGCGCGCTGTGTGTGCCGTAGCGCCGTCTTGTTGAAACCAGATGTGCTCCAGCCCCAATTCGTCCAAACTGGGTATCAAAAACTCACGTAACATGGTTCTGTAGCGTTCTCCAGTGACAGTAATCGCATTGCCTCCAGCGTCTTCGAAAAAATAGGGTCCGATCACTCTGTCAACACAGATGCCACACCATACAGTAACTTTTAGTGGGTGTAGAGGTGTTTCTTGAATAATGCGCGGATTATCAGTGCCCCAGAACCGAGTATTCTGCTTATTGACATGCCCTGAGAGATGGAAATGGAAACGCAGGAAGTGTTACGGCAAGTTATGCAAAATGTCATAAATAGGGCTCAAATGTGTATCAACTCTGGAGGTCACCATTTAAAAGACATCATCTTTAAATCCTAATGGTACGAAATTTAATGGCACAAATATACATTTAAAAAAATCTAAATCTAGTTTTCTAATTTAGAAAAAATGTTATAGCTGAACCAAATAGGGTCTTTACTTTTGCGCCACCCGTTATAAAAACACAATACAACATACCCTTATTCTTGAACGTTGAGTTTACATCGACCCCTCACTGGGAAAAGGCTTGACGGTATGATATAGATAAACAAATAAAACAAACACTATGTTCCCAAAGAGTTTCCATTATATATCAAAAGCTTACATCAATCTTAATTATATTCGAAGTCATATTTTTTAGGGATCATTCTATACATCTGCATGGCAGATTTGGGACTACCTTTCTTCGTTGACGTCATCACCGCCGTAGTCGTAGGCACTGTCTTTTCTGACTGGCCTTGGCGAGCTTTATTCAAACTCTGCAAGTAGGACTCATAGAGACTCATTCTTGGCAATACAGAGTTGTCTTCAGCTGGTTCAAGAGGCACGTTAATAGGATCGAAAGGTAACGTTAGCATATATCTACTCGGGTCGGCATAATAAGGAGCGTTGTTAATCCCTTCAGTAGCATTTGATTGTGATTTAGTCGATGGCGATGTTGAAATAAGTGTTGTAGTAGTCAGTTCTGTGGTGGTAGGTTTGGTGTCCTCATCCCATATGATGGCGTCCAACCAGCGCGTGAATGTAGCGGCTTTTGGGAACGCGTGTGTTTTGGAATAGAGGGCGCATGTGTTGATGAAAGAGGATATTGCGATGAGTGTGTTGTTCTGGATTACTGCACCGCCGTTGTCTCTCTGAAATAGTTAATTTATTTATTATTACTGTTAGTACACGAGCATAGATTAACTGATGCGATCTCTAAGAATATAAAAAGAAATAGGTATGTCATATCTACCCTTATCAGCTTGAAGAAGATATCTGCTCAACATTAAGCTTTTCAAAGAGAGAAGTTTAGCATAGCCACCACGCCATAGTTAAGGCTGTGTCTGCTATACGCTTAGTTGCATCTTACATCATATGCAGAAGCCCTACCATCTCTTATAGCAATCTTATTACTCGTATAACCTTACTTTGTATCTATCTTTGTTTTTAATGGTACAAAAGAAAAAGAAAAACACAAAGTAAGATTAAAATAATACTGCTACTGGTGGTGGTAGGTCCCCAGGAAGAGATTAGTGGTTCCATATTTTATACTGAAGCCCACACGGCACTATCTCTTATAGCCATGCTTATCACCTTTTTAGAATAAAAACTGAACTTTTAGCTACCTAATTAAGTGCATAAACAATTGGAAGCTTGAATCCCAAATTTAATAATTCATCGACTGAATAACTAGCGATAAATCTTCTTAGGAATAACGTGACGTCACAGTCTTGCTATTCTTACCCTTTAATCTGTAGCTCCCTGGGGTGAATGAAATATGATCTGTTTTTTGTTATTCAATCAGTCAATAGTAAGTATCTAAGTGAGTGAGTAATGAAGCATATTGTGATATTTTTATATAAAAGGTGAAATTTATATATTTTGGTATAAATACATAGTTTCACGCCTTGTATCCCCAAAGGGGTAGACAGAGGTGTTTAACCACCCACTTTCTGCCATATTTTTTATTATTTTTGGTCATATGACATTTATCTGGCACAATTCCAGACGCCGCGCTAATACTGAAATTTTTTTAACAGAAAAACCCAATATCACTTTACCCGACCCGAGGATTGAACCCGAAATCTCTGCGTGGTAATCCGTACACAGTACCACCAAACCACAGAGGCTGACTTTGGTATAAAAATATTTTTAAATAATATAGCTTAAAATATAAAAATTATAATTAGGAATGCAGTTAATTCAATTCCTCAACTTTGTACATAATATGGCGAGTATAAACGACGTGCCGTAATCTTTTACTGGAAAATATAGCTATTTTGTTCTTCAGTTCTCTTCATTGATTTAATGCTGCTCATACTTTTCTTCCACCCACTAGAAATAAAGTTAATTCTTAGTTCTTTACCCTGCAAAAGTGTCTGTCAGGATCCTGAACTCCTCCTATACAGATATAGTGGCCAGGTAGCATCTTGGCGTTCTTCTCACATATTGCAGGCTCGATTACAGGAGCATTCACTACCCGCATGTGCTGCAACAAAATGCCCAATATGTAATCCATCAGGATCATAATCGAAGAAGATTTTTTTAAATTTCATTTTATGGTTTAATAATGACACTTAAAGTTCATGGTTTAGAAACGCCTTTAGGATTACCCACAAATGGGTTTATAGTAGGTAGCGATTTCGTAGCGCTCATTGTATGTTGAAGTCACGGTTTGAACTTAGAATCAAGTACGCAGTAGCCTGTTGAGAGCCCATTACAAATTTACATAAAGTTGCAGCTGTGGCTACGCTGCCGCTGTAGCAGTTAAGCTACGCCGTAGCAAGTTTGCTACACACCTCGTAGTGTAAGGCTCGTTAGTTAGTAAGGCCTGAACATAACAAACATAATGACAAGCAAACACAATATGTACTATTTATTAATATTCAGTAAAAGGGTTAATACTTTAATGCCTATGCTAAGTAAGTTATCCTATGTCATTCTAAATGAGGGTAGATACGTTTTTCATTGTAAGATAAAACTATCCTAAATTGTGTATACGGAAATTCACAGCGTTTTCTGTCCATTGTTTGCTTATAATCCAACCTTTTCTTCATATTTTTATATCTCGTAAAGGAAAGTAAAAACATCTCGAATTATTTCCTACGTGTTAAATTTTTTTGTTTATATTTTTAGACTCCTTGGCCAAACACTGTTCAGCCACGGCACTGATGTAGTAATACTTTTTTATTATAGTTATCGATAGACGTATATAGCCTACTTTAGTGCGCTGCTTCTATCAATATATCTTGTAGGAACACTGGATAGTTTTTAGTTCAGAAGAAAGTGCTGGTAGCGGCTCACCATAGGCTGATTATTTTAAAAACCAATTACTTAACTAATGCATTCGTTAATCTATACTATGTATTCTAATTTAAAAATGGAAGAGTTTGTTTGTTTGAACGCGCTAATCTCTAAAACTACCAGTCGGATTTGAATAATTCTTTTTACGTTTGATAGCCCAGTTCTTGAAGCAGGTTATAGGGCATAGAACATCACGCTCACGAGCAGTAACCAAATACGTAATTTAGCGCGGGTGATACTGCGCCGCGGAAAGCTAGTTATTTATAAAACCTCTATATTGAAAAAGATCTTTTGTGAAATGGTGATAATGACATTTATTTACAAAAATGTTTGACTAAGGCTTTGTTTAAGACATTGCGAATACACGCACATATGCCATTTTTTACACTAACAGTAAATCAACAGTCTATCCTAAATAACCTGAGTGAACTTACTCCATTAGGAGTCCACGCAACAATGGACGCGAGGTACCCCAGCGATACTTCCTCGTCAGACTCCGGCAGCCTCACGTTCTGCAGCTGTGAGCTGTACTCCAAAGCTTTCTCTACCTTCAGAGCAGTGACGTGGTAGTCGAAGTTGTTAATTATAGTTTTAACCTGAAATAGAACCAGACGTTAGCAAACTTCTCTGAATAAAACTCACCGGGACCACGAGTAACGACTCCTTCTTACGCGATGGTTTCCCTTCTAGATTACTCCTAGCCTAGTTCACAAGATATATCTTACAAGCATTAGTGATCTTACTACGTCATCAACATTAACGTATTAAATTACGCTGGTTTTAGCATAAATGGGCCGAATCGACCGAGGAAATACTACTACCCTCTCATAGAAGATCGACGTAAGAGTAGTAGTATTCTTACTACTGCGTTTTGTTCGGTGAGTGAGAGTGCCGGAGGCCCAATTACCCGTTCCTCTTTCCTTACTTCCCTCTTTCCCTTCCCCTACCCCATTCCCAGCCGCCATAATGGAGGCCACCATACCAGCAGTTTAAGACGATGTCTTTTGGTATGGTGGCCACCACTTCTGGCTTCCAGTGACTGCTTATCATTAGGCGGGATGGAGTCACTTTGGTAGGCTAATATATAAAAAAAAATACAAACGTACTTGATAAATGCCTCCTCCTTTATTGTTGTATGAGCTGCCAGTACGTATCGTGATATTGTCCAAGTTCTTGTGCTCGACGTACGAGGACAAAAGTTCACTGTAAAGTCAAATTCATAGTTTAAGTGACTATGGTACGATAGTTCCTTGCTGGATTCAGTATGAGGGGGCTAGTTTGACTGGGAAAGTACTACCTTATGACAGATTATCGGTGTATAATATTAGTCTTCATATTAATGCGTTTCGTTCGGTGAGTTAGAGATTTTCCTTCTCTTTTCTTAACCCTTACTTTACAGTCTGTAAAGACATAAAGGGTTAAAATGTTCCATACAGTACAATTGCAGTCGGCTACGACTTACTTGGAACGCTAAGAAGATACAGTTCATATATATACTGCTCTGGGGCAAGTCTGCGGATATTGAATCAATTTTTATAATTCAAAAACGAGCAGTGCGATCTATTTACAATTTGGGCCCTAGGGTTTCACTAAGAGAGATTTTTAAAGAAATAGGTATTCTGACGGTGGCGTCTCAGTATATCTTCGCCAATATTATGTTTATCAAGAAAAATATAGACTTGTATTCCAGAAACTGTGACATGCACTCTGTGAATACTCGAGGTAAACATAAATTAGTTGGTACATATTATCGCCTACATAAAGTAAACAACTCATTTGCGGGTCTTGGTGTACGTTTCTATAACAAATTACCCATTGACATTATGAATCTACCCCTACAAAAATTCAAACAAGCTGTTAAAAACCGCCTTATTCTAAAGGGTTATTATACTATTAATGATTATTTAAATGATAAAGCAGCATGGGTATAGTTGCTCGTTTAATGCAAGATTAATGTTATATTGATTATTCATGGTGCATTTACCAGTTTAATTAAAATACGTAGTCAAATTACCATACTAGTTGAAACTAAATAATTGAAATCCTCGTTTTCTTTCTTTAATCTTAGTATTATATTAATTAGTTAATTTGTAATAATTACTTTGTATGGTTCTTTGGTTGCGTTGAGTGTTTAAATTGTAACTCATTTAAATAACTGTAATTATCTGGCGATTAAAAAGAGTGTCGTGAGTTTCTTGCCAGTTCTTCTCACAGCTCTACCTCGTCAGCGAACTGGCTGTAGGTCAATTGGCTGACAAAATGTAATGTTGACTTTTCATAAGCATCATACTTTATGATCTAAATGAAATAAATGCTTTGACTTTGACTTTGACTTTATAAGTTACAGTACACTTAATTGTTTGTCAGCTAAGGTGTATAAAAACACTCAATTTTCTTTTGTTAGAAAATCGAACTTATTACCTTTTGCAAAGCAGTTGTTTGAATTCACACTACACACGCTTTAACCCACAAAATTATTCTATGGATTATTCAGTGAAAGGTTACGATATAAATAGAGATCTAAAATTAGTACACGTCATGTATATTTGTTAACCGCCGATTTGTTCTACATTGTGCCCTTTTACGTTTATTTATATAACATGACGTCTTTTACGTATCTATTGCATTCTTGTTGATGAGACCGGGCTTAGACAGCTCTTTCGCTTTTTTGTTTTTAAAAATAAGCAGAATTAATAAAGCAGAAGAGTTTATTTGTTTGTTTGAACGCACTAATCTCTGGAACTTCTGTGTTTGATAGTCCAGTTCTCGAAGAAGGTTATAGGCTATGTAGCATCACGCTACTAGCGACGGGAGCAAAGCAGTAAGCAAAGACGCGGGTGTAACCGCGCCGCTTAAAGCTAGTTAATTAGACACCCGCCCTCGCTTCGGTATCAATAGTTTTAAACTCAAAACAAACGCTTACTTAAAATATCATAGCAATAGTGACGTATTGCATCACTAAGATTTTCCTCAGACATTTTCAAAATTTCAATAGGTATTTTAAGCGCCTTTGTAAAAATATGTTAAACATAATAAAATATGTCCTATTTGTAGCTTTCTAAAGGTTTAAGAATTTTTTTTAATCGGTTACGTAGATCTTGAGTTAGAAAAAATGTAATTTTTCTCTTATATTATTAGTTTTATAATATTAGTTTAGACTACTCCAGAAAGAGATATGATGGTTACGTAATATATTAGACAGCTGGCTACATTGCTAATAAAAAGTGATATACAATCACTTTTCATGAAAAAGTTATTTTATTACTCTCTTTTACAATAACTTTATGAAAAAAATATAACAAAAGCTATTTCATATTATAACTAGCTGTCCTCGGTGCGGTCTACGGTCACCAGTAGCGTGATGTTACATATCCTATATCCTTCCTCGAGAACTATCATACGCAAAAAGGTTTATTCAAATCCGTCTGATACTTTCAGAGATTAGTGCGTACAAACAATAAAAACTCTTGAGCTTTATATAATAGTATTGACATTTTACAACATACTACCTAACTTAAGTGAATTAAGTTGTAACTATTGTTTTAAAAATAATAGCTGTGCCATTTATAAGCCGCTATTGCCAAGACATTTAGCTGTTACACATAAAAGTAACCTACGTTTTTAATTTATAGAGTAATGCCGTGGCGTTGCCTGTAATGTTTTAATTTATTTGTTTTTATTATTTAGACGAAGGTATTATGCCAAGGCAAACATATTAAAAGTAGTATAAAAATTGAATGATGTTGAAAAATTCGATTTTTGAATATAGTCTGTACATAATATAGCATAGTGGTAAAATTCCGGCAATACCGCTCCGTTCGTTCCACAATCATTCTGCCAATTCATAGTCAACACTAACCACCAAAGACAGGTGTTGAATTAAGTTTCATGACTTAAATTACCACAGGTACACAAATCAATGGACTGCGATAGATAGATTGTTAGTAGTACTTTATCAATTGGATACCAGCGTAATGTGTTTAAGCTCGAAAGTTACGGTATCCAGTATCTGTACATATTAGACTTGATAACAAGTGCGTCAGGGCCTTGAAAGTGATTGTTTTTATATTGCAAATGGTTATAGAAAACTATTGTCTGCCTCTGTGGTTCGGTTCCGAAAGACTTCCACTGCTGGTCATAGGCCGCCCTTATCCATCGGTTGCCCGCCACCCTAACAAGGTCGTCGGTCCACATTGTGAGGGATCTGCCCACGCTGCGTCTTCTGGTTCGTGGTCGCCACTCTAGAACCTTTTTGCCCCAACGGCCGTCAGTACTCAGAGCCATCTACGACGATGTAAGAGATGAGGAATATTTTAGGTACGTTTAAAGTGCGTGCTGCTACAAATACCATGGACAGCGTTCCGCACTAACAATTCTATCCTCAAAGAACTTCACATTCAAGAAAGACTTTCGTCGATTGTGCAGCTGCGGATACTGAAGTTCTTTGGGCACATCTCGAGGAAAGAAGACTCGATGGAAAAACTCGTTGTGCAGGGTCATGTAGAAGGCAAGCGAGCACGTGGTCGGTCACCAACTCGCTGGACAGACTCCATCACCAAAGCCACGCAATTCACCATCACGCAATGTGCTCGCAGTGCAGCGAGCCGCCACAATTGGAGAGACATCGCGCGCCGTGCAACCCACACATCAACCACGACCACTCTGACAAGAGTGCCCGATTAAGAAGAAGAAAGTGCGTGGTTGCAGTGGAAGAAAAGCATTGCGAGGAAACCTAAACTATAGGTACTTATATAGCACAAATAATATAAAAATTCTACGGGTACATTAAGAAAAACACCTTAAAATCATGACAAACAAACAAATATTAACTCTATCAAAGCCATTACCGGTTTTATCTCGTACTACTCACACCTATAGTATACATAGGCACCTATGCGTATAGCTATAGGTGATTTGTCCAGAGAGCCCTTCCGCGCGATTTGTGGCCTTGTAAAGCTATTATTGTCAGCCTTTGCGGCAATTCCCTGGTTTATTATACTACATAAATCTTGAGTTTGGTAGTAAATGATTTCGGAAATGTGTTCAGTAATTTGTACTGTATATGGTTGATTGTGATTTTAATAATTAGGTAGCGATAAATAGATAGAAATTTGGCAAGGCGTTACCCGTGGTCACAATAATTTTCTTAAATTTAAGTTGTTGAGGTTCTTTTGTCAAAGAATTATAAGCTTCCATATATCATACTATGTAGTTCATTTTGTGTATATGTTATTTTGACTATTATTTTTTTTAATATGATGTTATTTATTTTTACATTTTATCTTTCTGAAATTTATCTGTATATCACATTTAACATAACCATTAACTAATGTCAGGTACGCTGACTACAATAATCCAAAGAACCTTTCCTAAAACATTGTATGAAAACACGTTTCATCTCTTTCTTTGTTGAAATTTCACGGTATCAACGTAACATTAACCTCTTTCAATTTCGATGTTTACAAGATTTCAGGAACATTTATTTATTTATTTGGTTCGCTATCAGTTGATACATTGTTGATTATAATTTTACAAACAATGGTATTATAGACAAATGTTCAACCAAGCAAACACCTCATGCACCACTATAAGGCTGTGACAAGTAGTATGAAATGTTACAAGTTTTCAATGATTGACTTAATACGACTAGTCTAAGAACAATGTTAAGTACTTATAAATATTATTTGTTACAATGCTTTAGTTTAATTATTATCGCTTTATTGTCATAACAAACATGAACATAACAATATTTTATTGATTGTGGGAACTTTTTGAACTGTTTTTGTAGGTAATTTGCCTAGGAGTGCAAAATGTATGTATGTTGTAATATAGAACAGCAAGAAATTTACTGTATGATTTTTTGTGTAGGTACCATATCTAAATATTTCAGAAGAAATCCGTTGCGTGATTTAGAAGTTAGGGAAAGAAAACAACGACTTTTTTATACTATTTGGAGATTAGTTTAATAAATGGTATACCATTTTATAACAAGCTTGTTAGATTAATTACAGATACAGAAAAAAATATTTATCAATAAGTATAGCTTTTTAAACAGATAGTTAACGTAATTTATAAACGTCATATTATAATCTGTTATTAATCCTTTTACTAACCAAAATCAACTTTTCCCAGTGTCATATGCAACAAAAACATATTACGCGAGCAAGACCGTGAACAAAAGGCAGATATTATCGTAAAAAATCACAGACCTATGCCAGCTCAGCAATAAAAATTACAAACCATGTTAAACAGAGCAAAAACAGAACAAACTGTGCAAATATTTGTTAACATTACTTTATCACACACACCAATAGTCAAGGTAAATTGGTTCGCAATGCGTAACTTGAAGCCTCTGTAAATACACCCGTCCTTTTCCTTCCTACTAAGTAAACAGTGTGCGAAAGAGAAAGGTATATTGTAGTATTTGCATAACTGAAGGATTCGTAATCTGTAGTTAATTTTACGTAAACAGTATCGTTTGTTTGAGAATTAACAGTTTAGATAAACGGTATAATGGACTTGTTTGTAGCACAATGCTATTCGCTTTTACTGAATTACCAGGAGATTTCGATAGCCGCTTTTTAACAACGGAGTCTCAAGATTTTCCTGTATAACGATGGATAAAGGCTGTATTCAGGCTATATTATTATCCATAAAGGTAGAGTCTATTATTTTGTAATGATTTGTTATGTTATACTCAAATAGCATAGCGGTTACAGACGTTGCAATGATTATTTCGGCATGAATCACTAAGCAAAGGGTTAAGACTTACTTTATGTCCGTGGTTATTAATGTTTAAAATTTTTTGATTATTTTCTAGTGCAGGAGTTGTATATAAAAACTAGTTTCCTGTAGCGCGGTTTTAACCGTGTCTTTGCTTACTGCTCTGCTACCGTCACAAGTAGCGTGATGTTACATAGCCTATAACTTTCCTAGAATTTTCAAATCCGACTGGTAGTTCTAGAGATTCAAACAAAACAAACAAACGCTTCCGTTTTATATATATATATATTTTTTTTATACGACTAAGGTGACAAACAAGCATACGGCCCGCCTGATGGTAAGCAGTTACCGTAGCCTATATAGGTATAGACAATTATATTCATACATAGCATTGTTATACTCATAGTGTTTAAGCGGCAAATAAATACACCGTGGTTAATGTTGTTCAAGGACACATTTATATCAAACTACTAATAGGACTGGGTGGAATAAACTAGAAATACTGCCGGGGCCGACAGTGAAGATTCAAAAAATTCAAAATCAGGAGAATGTACCAGGCTTACAAATAATCAAGGAGGTGTACTCACGGTTGTGCTTCCAAACATTTGGAGAGTGTTAGTAGCCAGAATTTGTTCAGAACGACTGCGCTGCAGATGTAGGAGTTGTTTAATAGTAGTGCGGCGGCGAATGGGAACTGATAGACCTGAGCCACAGAGGCTCCTATGTGCTCCACACTGTCCTCTTCACCTGGAATAATAAGAAAGGAATTTTTACAAACGCGTTGAAAAGATTAAAAACAATTCTAGATGAAAGGAAAGGAAATTTATTGTTTCTTACTATTAATTAATGCAGGAATTTTGGTAGGCAATACAAATAATGAAATCCCGGGATCTTACCAGTCTACGGCATTTAGATATATCAGAATAGAGATAGCCGCTTACGAAACACTGAATCTAAAAAATCAGTTTCTGAACTATTTAGTTTGTATTATTATGTCAGTCAACGGTGGTAACACTAGCAATGTAATAACAGATACAAGAATATCGGTGGTTCCACCATCTGCTACTACAATACCTAGGTACATGCTAAAACCACCTTTTGCTCTATTGGGATAAGATATAAATTAGTCTGTTCTATTTTACCTAATATGTAGTTTCTGAGACAACCAAAATCAGCAGTTTGTTATTATACCTGGGGGCCTACCAACACCTCATATAGCTGTATTATTTTAATGTTACTTTGTGTTTTGTCTTTTTCTTTTGTACCATTATAAACAAGGATAGAGACAAAGTAAGGTTATAATAACACTGGTATAAGAAGTTGTGGTAGGGTGGTAGCCCCTGTTTTTAAATATGATTATGACTATGCCTGAAGGTGCATGTAAAAGGCGCAAACCTAATGTTAATTGAAAGAAGTCTCAGTGGAATGCACTACAGCAACTGATTGTTGTGAAAACATTAAATGCTATGATTTAGATTTTAGATTATATTATCCACGGTTATGTAAACCATTAACGTGTGTAGAATAATAATATTAGATATTTTCTAAATATTAAACTTTAATAGCTACCTCGTTTGTGGTATTCCATACTAATATCATAAATACGAAAGTAACTTTTTTCGTCTGTCTGTTAGGCTTTTACGTCTAAATCACTAAACCGATTTTGATGAAATTTAGTATAGAGATGGAATAGACTTTGGACAACAACAAAGGCAACAACAATTAAAAGAGTTGAAATGGGGGGTAAAAGATTATATCAAAAATGCGCTAAACCGACATTCACGCGGGCGGAGTTGCGGACAACAGCTAGTTCTAAATACTTTTATTGCTTTTAAACCACAATTTCTCCTTTTGGAAATGATCTACCTGCCCGCTCTGTAACCGCTTGATATATGTAGTTGTGCGAATATATACCTGATCTATTTATTATAGCTTGTCCAAAACTTAACATAGTCATCTCCTAATTCACCATTGTCTAACTGTATATCCTAAAGTTGTCAAAGGGTACAAATAACAAACACACAACAACACCTTTAACAAGGAGATTATCTATAATACAATAACTAACCCATATATTACTACTACCTACCAGTGGCGTGCACAGATATTTTAGACAGGGTAGGCATTATAGATTTTTAACAGGGTAGGCATTATTTAATTATGTTGCTAAAATTGTGATTTCAAGTAATTATTAGGGTAGGCAGTGCCTTTCTGCCTATATGGAGTGCACGCCACTGCTACCTACCTATCCATTACATAAATGAATAAGTATGCATGACCTGTTTCAAAAAACTATTAATTTATAAATAGTTAACAAAAACACTTTCTAAGAACTAGTAGCATGAATACTAAAATAACAAAAATATAACTCAAACAATATAGTAATTAAAAAAGTGTCACGAACAGTTTCATGGGAAAATCTAGTGAAAATTGTAAGAATATTTCGGTGAGCGAAGTTAAAGAAAGATTTAACCAGAATATTTATAGCGAACATTCTCGAATAGTTCTTAATTTTCGTATCTGTATGTATATACTTCACTTAACCCGAGTTATATTTATTTTATTTTAGTTATGAATGGAACTAATAATAATAATAACTATTACTTTTTTAATTAATAATTAAAATAATCAATTTATTAAAAATTAATTAATAATAACTAATTTTAATTATTTGACTATTTTTTTTTATTATTACGGAATATAAATTAATTGAGTTGTTACCTATTACTGCTTTAGCTAAGGCACAAAATATTTATCTTACAACGAGTTTTCTATCCATCTGTTTATCTAGTAGATATATAATAATTGTGCTGGATAAGCCACTTCTAAAGGCAGGAGTTTTAGATAGTTGTTTGATAGGTAGATTGGTGACTGAAGTAAGATGTGACACCTATTTAGAACGCAGATAACGGTATTACCCATTACTTAATTAATTCGTCGTTAATACTTACGATACATACGGCAAAAGATAAGATGTTTCGACGACTTAAACCATCTTTAAATTAAAGAAATTTAAATAACATTTGTGACGTTTATGAAACTAATAAACTCGTAGAAGTTTTTGGTAGTAACAGCTGGCATAACAAAGATAATTATGAGTTGGGGATGCGTGTTCTGAAATTACTGTTTGTGATAGTACGTACGTACAGCGGTTTATTAAATTTTGCTTCTGATGTTGGTTTCTATATTTAGTTAGGTAGTTATACATAATATAATATTGCTATCATTATCACCAAATAGAGGCGCGGCGATAGTGAGTACGGATTTATAGAGCGCGAAAATAATATTAATAAACAAAGACCCTCGATCAACATCTAAAGAGGCTCGCATTAGGTGGATGATTTAAGAGCCTAATGCAGAAGACAGTGCTGCTCGACACGGCACGTTTTGTGAGAAGGTTCGTTTCTCTGGAATCCTAACCGCCGCGCTGGTAGCTTAGACTCTAGTCTCGATGCCCGTGGTACCTAATCTATCTTTTATATTTTCTAATGTGTATTTTTTTACATATTTGTAAATTATGTATTTAAAATGTAAATAATAAGCAAGAACATAAATAAAGAGAATACTAATAATTCTCACAACTACACAACGCCATCTAGACCCAAAGTAAATTTATATATAAAAGCTTGTGATATGGGTTCTCGAGTTGGATGAATCTACACAATTTTTTTTTGTAAATACATACATGTTGTACATAGAGTCACCCAAACCAAAGTAAATATTCATTTTCATGCACAAATATTTACACTGAGCGGTAATCGAATCCGCGACCTCTGCGTGGCAGTGCGTGCACAGTACCACCCAAATAATAATATCAATTGTAATGGTAATGGTATCTGAAGATTCGAAGCTAAATCACTGTTAACTCGATTGACATTGACCTTTAAAGTTTTAACTAAGATGAATCAAAAGGATCTCACTTAATAACCTTAATCTGTTTTGGAATTTGATCGTTACAAACGATAATACCGAATGATGGGTTGTGATCTATCGAAAGATATAAAAAGAAAAAAATTAAACTAATTTTCCTTTATAGTAAGAATAATCCAACCTTGCTAGCAAAACGTAGGTAAGTATGATACAACTTTGTCTGGCCCCATCTATCACTTACATCATCAGCAAAAACACAATACTACTTATACATTTAGTTTTGTACCTATTCTACTCTGTGTGTGCTGCCTTCTCTTTAAAATTTGGATCGTCTTATAGCATAGTAAGAGTGCTTACGAACGTTAAGGAATTAAGCTAAAACCGCTTACAAACATGTATAACGAACACAAATTAAATTCAAATGTTTTTGGACCACACGTTCTTCCTTGTAAAAATCTAACCCATAAGTGCAGAGTTGTCGATTGCCTTCAACTGAGGTACTACCACAGCCTTACTGTTACAGTGGTATATAAGTCTATCAAACTATTATTGTAATGACAAAGTGCCAAACTAGCCGAAAATTATGGAGCGAGAATTGATCAATAATGCTATTCACGGTTGAAGCTAAAGTTTGTTAAACTAAGTTCCATGTATTAGTGGTCTATGTGTTTAGTTATGTAAATTATATAGGGGTGTGTAGCTGTTGTAGTATCAAGTTTCTCCTTCAGTTCTCTTCCTTTTCCCTTTTCCTTATTTATCCGCTTCTCCCTACATGGTCGGCAACGGCCCTGCAGGGAGAACCCTGTAAGGAGGCCTACATGCTCTCACTCACCGAACGAAACGCAGTAGTATGGATACTACTATTCTTACATCGATCTTCTATGAGAGGGTAGTACTTCCCCGGTCATACTGAAACCAGCGTGGATCTACTACCGTAAAAAGTTTATATAATCGCTTTGCTTTTCCGGTATGCGTAATATATTACTAATTGTTAAAGTCTTAGGGATTCAAGAAATATATTTAAAAAGAAATATATTTAAAAGAAATTAATACAAGTTGCAGGAATTCAATGCAGTTTTCATCGCTGTGTTAAGGTGTAACTTAAAGTATAGGCTCCATTTTACCACAGACAAATGATACTTGATTCTTGATTTCATACGACGCAATGTACGAAGTAGGCAATAGCAAGTTATAAACATTTTTGTCTTCTGTCTTCTTATTTTAATTTAAAACAAACGAGTTCCGAGTTGTATATGAGTTGCAAGTGTGTAAACGTAACAAAATCTAACAAAAACTGAGGCTACTTATCCAATAGGTTTGCATAAAATCTGCGCTCCGTTCCCATGAAGAGTCACTTATTTCTCTTTTTTTCGCTCCGTAACCTCACTTCGCTTCTATGGACAGACTTATACATTGCGGGTTTCGATTTTAGAAGAAAATTATTTGCCCAACCTTTCTGTTAATCAACGTATCTGATCAGCGTTTATTGATTAAGACGCAAACTATTTAGGTTCTTTTGATATAGGAAACTTGCTCGGCATTAATTGAGTTGCTTGTTTCCCACAATGAAGGTATTTTCGTTCATTTTGTTTTTGTGCTTCGAATGACATAGCAATAACGGTGATAATGTTTATTTTCTTCCTCAATAAAAGGCTGATTTGTTGGTGCAGAAGTTTGAGTAACATACTCTGATTTATGTTGTAAAAAGGAACTATTAGGTATATATCGTTATACCGCACTATTAGTAAGAAAGGTATGTAAATAGTATCATGCAATATTTGACGTTAATCTAACAGCGACAAGGTACAATATTCTGTACATATACAATTTATAAAAAATGAAATAAAACAAACTCATTGCAATTTAAATTGCTATCGTAAAATATTTGTATGAAGAATGTCTTGGTTAGACTGCCATCATTAGGTTAGTGATTGCTTTAGCTTAGTACGAACAGCCTAGCAGTGGTACATATTTGGCTAGTGCGCAGTCGGTGCCCAAAAAACGACACCTAATATCTTTCTCAGCTACATGAAAAAGGGTAAAAAATCAACTCATGAAGCCGCCAAAGGACCAGTATGGTAGTAGTTTACCACGATGTCATCTGTATGCACCTTGCCTGTATTCCACTTTTTACCGCGACGCAATCATTTTGGTACCCTAATATGCAAAATCTTACCAGAAGAATCCATAGCATCCTTATCTTCTACGTCCAGCTTAGCACTGATCCCGCTAATACAGAGTACTAACAGCAGCTTCCACATTGTACTGTCTACTAACACGCTAACAGGTATTACACTGACTGAGAAGTAATTAGAGTTTAGATTAGAAGGTTTTGGATGTAGATCTACTAATACGTAGAGGTGACAGTTTGTACTATTTGTACTATTTAGTCTCTGGGTTAGATAATGCGATATTATCTTTTTCTGTTGAAAAAATCTCTAGCCCGGACTCTACAATTGTGTTCGGTTAGTGGCAGGATTGAGCCCTGTTACAGGAAAACTAACATACTAAAATAAAATAGCTTCAGTCCGGTATTCTCCGAAAAGGAAAGCGTAGATATATATAGCAACCACGTTTTGCCAGTTATGCGGGGTTCTATAGAACAGAAGATTTCTTGGCAGAAAAACTCAGTACCATTATAAGCAACCTGGGATTAAGCCCGAAACCTGTGTGTCAAACCATTACCATTGAACTAACAACATTTTTGCCACATCTAAAACAAAATTATTCATAGGTTTACCAGGACGTCAGTAACGACAGGATGTTTTCCTTTAACTATAAATGTTTGTGTCAACAACCTACGATACGCGTGTAGTTAATCAAATGAACAGCGATATGTAATTCCTATGTAATGCCTATTGTACGTTTACCTCATTGACGTAACTTGTACAAAAATGCTTAAAAACTATCACAAAATAATTGTAGTTTTAAATGTAATTAATGTGCCTTATTAGAGAACATGATTATAAAGTGCAATGGTAGCTTAATAAAAACTTTTTTATTCAATTTAGGAGATAAATAAGTATTAGTAAATGTTCACCTTTACTTACGGACATGACTATGTTTTCTAAACATTGCAAAAATAATAATAAGAAAATACTATCAAGCGATTATTGACCTTGTTTGTGGAGAAGGAACAAGGAGGGAATCTTAAGAGCTGACGGGTTTCCGCAGTTTACACTAACGAAAAGAAACGCAAATATATAAATGCTACTGATTTACAATACGAATATTCTATGGTTCGGTAAAACCGACTAAGATCAGATGTCAAAAAAAAATTACAACATAATTTTGCATCTAGGAATGTGTTTCATATTAATTTACTTCTGAACGAGGTAAATGAAATAGTTATTTGAGTGATTATTAAAACCTTTACATGATAACACATTTTAGTTTGTATTTTTAATTAAGTTAACTTCCTTTCTAGATACAAATTTCCAAGGTTTTAAACGAATAAGGACGATTAATCGCCCACGAGCTATTAAACAAATAGGTGTTTGAAAACTCCATTACCTTTTAATTGCATAGAGATAGCCCGGTTCCAGGTAATTTTAGTTATTAATCAGTTAGATATTGTCAAAGAATTTGCATGCAATAATGACAAGCAAAAAATATCAAACCGCTGTAATTAAACAGCTTAGACAGGGTGCAAAGTGTATTTGTAGGTCAAAATAGAATCTCCATTGCTACGGATACTCAGTAGAAACTGCTCACCAGCAAGAATACAGTCCTACTTATGTCTTTTGTTATGACTACAGTCTTCTGTCGCCAGGAAATAAAGTACCACACCCCACTATTGTAAAGGCATATGAATTACCAAGCTAGATGATCGTGTCTGGCGGAGCAATCTTCAACGAACGAATGATTGTTGGGGGTTAGCTTTAAACCTAATTCGTATTACTTTCATATTACATTTCAGACTTGCATTATGTTTAAAAAAATATAAAATTCTGTGAATAATAACATTTTTTTTACATTTATTTTTTTATAAAAAGGTATCTTCCGCACTAGGGAACAAGCCGCGCGGGACTTTACAAACTTAGAATAACGGACAGAAAGTACACCCAGACTCGAAACAAATATTTATGGATCACCCAAAGTTTTGTTTCGTGTGGGGATCGAACCCACAACCTCGTGCACAACAGTCACTCGCGCTCCCACTGCGCCACGGAGGCAGTTACATCTACTATGTTTTCTATGTCGTATTAATTCGTCATCTTTTATTATTGTTTTCGCCATTGACTTGGTGTATACCCATTGTCGTAATAGGTGTCACTACACTGTCATTTTAGTAATCGGTCTGCAATTTAGAACAAAATTTTTCGATAAAATCTCGCGCTTCTCTAAATCGTCTTCGTTGGTCGGAAATGTTGGTACTTTAGCTAATAGCATTTTGTACAGCCAAGTATTTCCTTTACGACGTCAGACCAACTTTTATGCTTACTGACGTTATGGCGATTCTATGGCGTTGGTAAAAGTTTATGAGATTAATACAAATTCAAATTCAAATTCAAATTCAAATTTTATTCATGAACAATTTTCACATTGTGTTTGAACATAATTATTACATAATCATAAAGAAAAAGAATATAAGATAAAATTATAGTAATGACATGCCATAATAGAAAATACAATCAATTAGCAGTACCTACCATACACTATTATAAAAATACATGTAAAGAGGGTTTATCCTTAAGCATTAAAATCATAATAAATTAAAATTAATGTCAAAGAGGTCAATAGAAAACTAAAATTACTTAATATGTCAAAGTGTGTAATGAAATTAGAATAAATATGTCAACTGGTGAATATTTTAAAATAAAGATAAAATGATAAAATAAAAGAATTCTGACAATAAATAAAACCTTTAGTATCAATTATAATTTGTCATTGTACTGCCCTATCACGATAAGTACAGAGCTTGATGCGGATGTATTGTAGATAATGGAATCGGTTGGTAATGTGTATGTTTACCCTTTAGCCGTAGTAGTTAAATTTTTTAGGTATGATGTTTTTATTTAAGTTAAGGGAAGACTTTTTTTAGTCTGACCGACAAAATAATAAATGTTTCTTTCATAAAGAACATCTTTTATAAGTATACATTTTCAAAATTAAAATTGATCATAATGTTATGTATGTTTAATTTTATTTCCTTAAATATTTTAGGCAATTTCATTAAACATTAATACCACCATCACCAGTAAACACGAGGTCGTGGTTTCGAATCCGGGCTAGTACCGATGTGACTAAATCATATGTACTTTCTAAGTTTATCTTGGACATGTCTGACTAACGGTGAAGAAAAACATTGCGAGGAAACCTAGACTTCTAATGCAGTCTGAAATTACCAATCCGCTTTGAGCAAGCGTGGCGATGAATGCTCATGCCTTCTCTATATGAGAAGAGGCCTTGCAGTGGAATAATAATGAGCTGATATGATGAATAATACCATCATCACTTTAGCCGAAAGACACCTACTACTGGATGTATGTCTCCTTCCCATAACCACTTACTTTATAGAAACCTGCCTTGGTTGGCTCGCCATAAAAATGTAAACATAATAATAATATCACAATACATATTGCCATATCAACCCTAAAATACCCGGGCTATTTCAGGCAGCGCGATAGTTAAGATAACCCTGTAATTGTGACATCGGAGCGGCACTTGTTAAGATATCGCGCCATTAACGACCACAAGTGGCTATTAAGTTGGAGTTAGTTACACACTATTATAACATTCACTTTTGGCGTGTGTAAAGTCTTTTAGAATAGTGATGTGTATTCTGGACAACTTTGGTGGCAAAGCTCACTTGTTGATAAGTGGTGGTCGTAACCTTGCACATGGGTGATTTCTATAAGCATTGCAGAAATAATTTTTGAAACATAGTGTTGCCGACCTTGAAGGATAAAAGAATAAGGTAAAGAAGGAAGTTGAAGAGAAACTGAGAGACCTGCGGCGCTCTCGTTTACCCTACGAAAATATTGTGAATACTAGCGGACGTCACGAGGTTTCAACCGCGTGGTTCACGTTCCCGTGGGAGTACGAGGATAATATATAGCCTATGTTACTCAGTGATAAAGTAGCTTTCTAATGGTAAAATATTTTTTTAAATCGGTCTAGTAGTTTTTGAGATTATTCGTTGCATACAAAAATACAAACTATAATTCTACCGTATAATTAAAAATAATAAATATTTGAATAACTTATTTATTTATTACAACAACCATTATCGCAAACTGATTGAAGAAGCAATGTATAAAACCTGACCGCACTAACACCTGTATATTACAAAATGCATCACTAGCACTGAGTAAGAAAAGCTAAGCTTCCACAGCTCGTCCAATTATATTATCTTCATATCAAACACATACAATGCCGTCTAACCCCTCAGTGCGAACAATTTAGCAGATAATCGTTAGACACGCCAGTAATCGGGTCGATAAAGGCCCACATGACACCTGGCTAGCTTGTGTCAGACAGTTTGTGTACAGCAAATTAGGGTTAAATCTTATTTGAAGCTTGTAGTTTGGTCCTTAGGGCTATCATTATTTAAATTTTGAAATTACTTGACTTTAGTAAAGTGAAGAAATGCTTTACATTAACACGAATTTTTATCCTCATTTCTCAACACCGCAATTCAACTTGTGCTGCGCATTTTATAGTTTTTTTACGATCTGGAAAAAAAATATTACTAGCTTTCCGTGGCGCGGTTTTACCCGCGTCTTTTTGGCTCATTGCTCTGCTCCCGTCGCCAGTAGCATGATGTAACATAGCCTATAACCTTCCTCGAGAACTGGGCTATCATACGCAAAAATGCTTTTCAAATTCGACTGGTAGTTCCAGAGAATAGTGCGTTCAAACAGACAAACAACTCTTTCGCATTATATATTACAACATAACACAGCTATAGCAGATAACAATGCTTGCACTGTCGTCCTCTGAGTAACTTTGTACCTTCTCACAAAACCTTTAGTAAAAGACCATGTATCTTGTTTGACACCTTTGATAATAAATTGGAAAGGGGAACAGGAAATATAGGGAAAATAATGAAAATATCCATTGCTATATTGACAAGATGCGGTTCATCAAATAAAGTATTTAAAAGATTTTTACAGAGTCCACAACGCTGGGCGAGTCATAATATACTTGTTTGCTACATTAGTAGCAATAAAAACACGCACAACCAACTCACATTTACCCCCTCGGTCCTCGTCCTTTTCCCTTTTCCTTCCTCATCCTCTTCTCCCTACATGGTCAGCAACGGATTGGTGTGTTTTCTTATTTCGGCAATGCTTTGAAAACATAGCTATGTCTAATGTCCATATGTAACGCATATTACGTACCATCAGGTGAGCCGTGTGCTTTTTGCCACCAAAAAATACATGATCTTCCTAATATTACAAAGCCAACAACAAAATAGGAAGGTAGTAGTATAAAAATAACAAATCACGTTTGGATCATTAACAACGTGTTCCCTTCAAACTATCAAAAACCTTTTCATCGTGAAAATGTCTACCTGAACCTAGATTCGTAACAGATTACCGGCTATTATCCCGGAACCTATTGCTCTGATTACCCCCTGTGAGTGCGTGAGACCTCGTCCCTACGTGCAAACTTTGTGAGAAGCAATTGATCATTTTACATTGACGCTCAAACCCCTTATTGCGTATACGTGACGACGCAAAATTTGAAATAGGGTTCTGTTAATTATTTTGTAAAATTATGTAGACTATTTATTTATTCATATCGTGATGTAATGAGGAGATAAAATAATGTAAGTCAAAGACTTGACAAAAATATAAGTTTATATTCGCTATTTATATATATTTAATTCGTCCTACAAATGTATAAGAATAAACTTTTTTTACTTTAACACGGATGGCTAGTCAATTTAATAATTTAGTAAAAACAATTAATTACTGGATATTTTTGATCATAACTTTAATGCATTTATTAAAACTGTGAAAAACATCCTCCATAGCAGCTTAACCTTCTTAGAGGTGTCCAAGTCTAACGTGATACTTGTAACATTATTCACAGTGTAGAGCTGTTGTGTACGCAGCCATATTTTTTGCGTTATAATTCAGTTTAAAACATTGTATTTATTTTAGGTAGTATATTTATGATTGTATGCATTTTAATAAAAAAAACGTCTGTCTGAACAAGCATGATGATCAATTGTAAGTAAGTAGAAGACAGAGTTAGTATTTATCAATGTACACTTGATTCACGTGAGTACAAGAAAGGGTATAACTGTGTGTGTTGTATAATGAATAAATAATCTCCCTAAAACCTCACGATACTTTTGATATATATTTGCAGACTCGACCAGTGTGTGACTGTGAAGGGAATGTAAATTCACCAGAGTCATTAGAATGCTATTGTGGCTACCACGCAATTTGCAGATCATTGATCGAGATGCAGAGCATAGGTATTACATATCTTAAAATGGCTGCCTTTCATATAGCACATTTTTTATGACTCCTTATACAATAATGTACTATATGAAGGGCATAGCGGGCATGTATAGGGAGTTTAAGAGAGCCTTTAGAGTAAAATAATCACAACAAATAAAAGAAAACTATTACTTTCTTATTTGCTTAATGCTCTGCTCCCGTCGCCAGTAGCATGATGTTACATAGCTTATAACCTTCCTCGAGAACTGGGCTATCAAAGGCAAAGAGATTTTTTTAAATCCGACTGGTGGTTTCAGAGATTAGCGCGTTCAAACAAACAAACAAACAACCTCTTCCGCTTTATTTGTTTGTTTTTAGCTATTTTCATAAGAATTGGGCTATTATACGCTAAAAGAAGTATTCAAATCCGATTGGTAGTTCCAAAGATTAGCGCGTTCAAACAAACAAACAAGCAAACTTCCGCTTTATATAATAGTATAAATAGATTAATTCTTTTCCTTTTTATCACTGAAATTTATATTTAAAATTTAATAGTCCACTAGAGATTGACTAAGTCTGTGTAGTCCACCTTTAACGTAAATGTATAGAAAGAGCACACAACTCAAATTGGTATGGAATCCGATTAGGCTTAGCCGTAGCGGTTTCAATATAATCCGCACAAATACTACCACTGCTTTCTGTAATCCTGGTACTCAGTGACAAACTGAGAGGTTTTTACAGGAGAGAATAAAAATATTTTGATTACTATGTTTATCAAAAACCTCGTTGTTACTAAATCTGAATCTTTTTATCATAATATGTTCCGTGGTTGGTTACCCCATTTTGTTCGTGTGATCTTCGGTGTAGGATATGGAACCACCCATTTTTACCCATAGGTTAAGAGGCGACAAAGTAAAATGACAGACAAGCAGCAGCGTATCTGCGTACTAAAAGTCACCTTACGGTTCCTAATCTGCTGCCAAGTTTAGTGGCTATGGCAAACATCTTTCTTTGAGAGAATCTAGTGATGCATGATTTGATTAGTTCTTACAAAAGCTATTAGATGCGCTCTTTATCTTACATACAAATGTTTCACGCTGGTCGTACACAAAGCTCGGAGTACTAATTTCGAGTTCTATAAACAATCTAATCTGCAAGATCCTTGATACAACATTCTCTAGTACCTACGGAATCCATAATTCTTTGTTAAATTTTACTTAACATCTTCTATTTAATGCTTTTAAAAACTTTTCGTTACTAAGCTTAATAATAAGGTTTAGTAACAAAAAGTTTTTAAATATGTGAGCACAAATTTTTAAAAGTTTCGTTGTATATTACATTTTTTATTTGACGATCATCTCTAGAGACAATATCAAAGTCTTAAATGAATTAGGAACTTTCACGCGTTACACATTTTTCGTATCGTTATTTTGATATGAAGAATGTTGTAGACTATGTTCCTTAGATTATAGTGAGTGATAAGGTTGTTACTTTTAATGATTATATACCTAATATTTCGTCATACGAGACTCATATCAGTAGACTCCAAATTAAGTTTACATGTAAATAAAAATGTGAAAATCTCTGACAATTTTAAAATTCAGGAAATCCTGAACGGTCACTTACGATTTAAAGATAGATAATTATGTGTATTTTCTTGTCGTTTATGGTTATAAAATAGTCGACAGAATAGGAAATAAAATTTGAACAAGACTACGTTTGTCAGGTCAGCTAGTATCTAAAGTGTAATAAAACATGCTTTTCCCGGTCTATTTTAATACGGATCAAAGCCTGGACCATGTCTTTCATCAGTATCACCGCACATTGTGTTACTGATGATGAGAGAAATGTAATAACTTGACGCACTGTACTGATTGTAGCAGAGACTTACTCCCAGTTTCTAAAAGGCTGATCAACGAAAAATTACCTAATCAACTGTTAAATCTCATGTAAGGTCAGTAGGTACCATTTAGGTTGCTAAAAACATGAATTATTAGTTAAATTTGATCTAATTCGTAACTAATTAGATCAAATTAAGCCAAATATCCATGCTTTTAGCATGATTAGGTTACTTTCATATGAAATTTATCAGTTGATTAGTTAATTTTTCGTTGATTAGCCTTTCAGAAACTGAGGGTTAGTCTCTCAAGCATAGAATAGAATGTGTGATCGGCATACCGTTATAATATAAGATAAAGACCTATTTATGTAACAGCTAAAAGCATGTTTATTTAAATAATCCCATTCATGCCTGTTTTATGTATAAAACAGACATAAATGGGAGTGTCCTTTTATAAATTATATTGTCATTTATCGTGATGTATTTACTTACCCATGTCATTTCAGACGATATTGGGACTTTTACAGTATGAGTGTGTGCGTAAATATGTAATCGATTACCGGTTTCGCTTCCTGACCACTTACCTTAAAATACATAAGTTTTTTACATCTACTACTTAAATATTACAATTTAGAATATTAAGCAGTCTGTTTATTCTTTAAAAAAAAAAGACAAAATATGCAAAACACCTTTGTGAGTAGTTTATCGTGACGAGTTTAACTAAGACGTGATACGCCTCCCCATCATCAGCTAGAGCTATTCAGGCTTTGTGTAATACTAGCTTGCCGCGGCGCGTTTTCACTCGCGTCTATGCTTACTGCTTTGCTCCCGTTGCCAGTAGCGTGATGTTACATAGCCTGTAACCATCCTCGAGAACTGGGCTCCGATCAGACTGGTAGTTCCAGAGATTAGCGCGTTCAAACAAACAAACAAACAAACTCTTCCGCTTTATACTGGGTGGCGCAAAAGTACTGGCACTAAAGAAAATACTTTTTTTTTTTATATATGACATTTTCTGTCATTCTGTTGTTGAAAATTGTGTAGAGAACAAATGTAAAATACACTGAAAATAAACATGGACCGTTTTACTCCCCAAGAACGTGGAATAATTGTGTCAATGTTCTCACGGAATAATTCATCAGTGATAAGAACACAACGTGAATTTCGTCGACGATTTCCCCACCGTCCGGCACCGATTGGTCGCACAATTCGACGGTTTGCCACACGCCTTGAAGCAACTGGCTCAACATTGGATAGACCTAAGTCTGGGAGACCAAGAACAGGCTGTTCAGCTGAAAATATCGATGCTGTGCGCGAAGATGTGGAAGAGTGTCCAGAAACATCAACGAGGCGACGTGCCACGCAATTGGGCATTTCCAGACGGACCCTGCAGCGTATTTTGGTGAAAGACTTAAAGATGTTCCCGTATAAAACTCAAATGACTCATCAGCTGCTGCCTGCTGACCACCGAGCTCGTCTAGATTACTGCCAGCGCGTCATAAACCTCAACCTTGAAGAGGATGATTTTCCTTCAAAATTGGTTATGAGTGACGAAGCGCATTTCCATCTCTCAGGGCATGTCAATAAGCAGAATACTCGGTTCTGGGGCACTGATAATCCGCGCATTATTCAAGAAACACCTCTACACCCACTAAAAGTTACTGTATGGTGTGGCATCTGTGTTGACAGAGTGATCGGACCCTATTTTTTCGAAGACGCTGGAGGCAATGCGATTACTGTCACTGGAGAACGCTACAGAACCATGTTACGTGAGTTTTTGATACCCAGTTTGGACGAATTGGGGCTGGAGCACATCTGGTTTCAACAAGACGGCGCTACGGCACACACAGCGCGCGACACTATGGACTTAGTGAGGGACGCTTTTCCAGGCCGAGTTATCTCTCGTTTTGGCGATTTGCCTTGGCCTGCAAGATCACCCGATCTGACCAGTCCAGACTTCTTTCTTTGGGGTTTTTTGAAATCTCGGGTGTATGTGAACAAGCCACAGACTCTCGCAGCTCTAAAAGAAAACATTCGTCAAGAAATAACGAACATATCGCAGGAAGTGTTACGGCAAGTTATGCAAAATGTCATAAATAGGGCTCAAATGTGTATCAACTCTGGAGGTCACCATTTAAAAGACATCATCTTTAAATCCTAATGGTACGAAATTTAATGGCACAAATATACATTTAAAAAAATCTAAATCTAGTTTTCTAATTTAGAAATAATGTTATAGCTGAACCAAATAGGGTCTTTACTTTTGCGCCACCCGTTATTATAGTATAGATAGATAATAATATATAAAAGTCGCTTCTCAATACGCCGCTTCATAACTGACTTAGGTGTGTTCGCGGCACAATTCCAAACGATTCGTGTACTTTTCCTTACATAATAACTCTTAGTCGTCTTGGAACTTGCGCCTTGGTCTGATTCGGTACTCTTCTTTTTCTGCTTCATCCCCTTCCCGACAGTCGAAAACGACTTGGTTGTGTTTTAAGGTGATTAGAGGACACAACCACTTCCATACACTTCCATAAGTTACGGTAATCACGTACTACCAGCTCGACCGCTTGCTTGTGTCACCGAATTTTTTTACAACTTCGTTACCAAAAACCATACGCGTTAACAGAAGGTTATCGTAATCGTACAAAGTGTATTTCGGCACTGAACCCTAAAACAACTGTTATGAAATTATACTTTTATTCCCTTCGCAGAACCTTAACATGAAAGTTTATAGCCGAAAATAAAAAGTTAAGTAAGTTAGCTCTCTTGAGGTCAAGCAATCTAATTAGGTATTTTTGTGGACAAGAAAATAAACTAAGACTCGGTTATGTGTTTATAACATGAAGATTTAATTTAGGTTACTATAGTATTGTGTCGTTTTAGTCAAAATTAAATAAATGGCAACAGGCTTGTCTTCTGCTTTATGGGACTGAACATAGATGGTAAAACAAGTCTGCTAATACCTTCTGAAAAAAGACATAAAGCTGTGTTTACTAAGTTAATTCCTTGATAATGTCCGTTTTTTAGAATCCAATCCAAAATTGCGTCGCTTTCATCCAATCTATAGCTTATTAAAATATTGTACGAGTTTATAATAATGAAGTGTACTTTCTATTGACAGTCCCAAAATGGCGAGCTCATTAGTTATTAAATTCAATTTGGTGTTTGATGTAGATTATAAATCCAAAACAGCAATTATTTATTATAATATGACTTTCCGACGATCGCACCGAACAAGTAAATGTGAAAGCAAATGCTAAACAAAGTGTTCGATAAATAAACGAAAACGTTTAACGGATAAGCTTAATACTTACAAAAAAGTACTGTGGCGTAGAAAATTGTGGACCGTATAAAACTAAATAAGTGCCCCTCTACGTTATGACTGGAACAACACTAAACTCGCTGAAATGGCGACCATTTTGGCGGGCAAATTGCCTCGCGCCTCATATCCTTTTAAAATCAACCGAATATATTATAAATTTTTACTTAATTAATGATGTAGATTAAATAATTTAAGATAACATGAAAAGGTTTTTCGTTTTAATTGGAAATTTGATACAAACATACATACTTAGGGAAAGCATCGCATAAAGCCGCCATAGAAGGGCTAGTTAGTAATTTGTAACCATGACTTTTGAAATAGTTGCTACTGGAGCAGTACTGTTTAGGCCGTGTAGAGTTAATTTTGTAAACTAGTATGTAAATTTAAAAAAAAAAATATAAGTATGTAAAATGCATACACATATTAGCTTGAGAGCAATTACATTGATTTTATTAAAAAAATGTATTAAAAAAAAGAAATTAAATATTTCTATAGCAAGTTGCTCGAACAATTGGCCTAAAAATTTGAATTAACCGAATGTTTATGTTCCCTGTGAGGTGTCTTTATGAATTCAAGACCAAGAATAAGATGGATAGGTATCAATTACTCTATATTTGTTTTCCTAATTTATTGTTCTTGAGAAGTTTTCAGGATAATATCATGCCTAAATAAAAATTTAGAAAATGTTGGTAAAGTTGATTTTTATATGTATGCTTCCATATTTTGCTTTTCCGGATGCTGTTTTAAAATAAAATAACTTTTAAACTTGGTTTTACTTCTTATATAAATATTTCACTACGTTCCCAAATTTTAATAGTGTTGGTTGGATGAACTGTCAAATTGAGAATGAAGGCAATCTGTCAAATAATATAACCACAACATTTATGCAATCTGTTGCATATATACCTAGTAATGAACTGCATCAATTATAGTTGTATGTAATATTATATTCGATTTTTTCTCTAGAAAATGTCAGTATTATCCCGGAGGCCCCCTATAACATGCGTTCTATCATAGCTAGCGAAACGTACTTGTTTATACCTCTTTGAAAAAAAAAACATTGTATTATATCGGTAACTAGAAGCAGTTAATCTATCATGTGGCCGAACAGAGCTGGTGTCAGATAGAACCCTTTTCAAGTTACCAATGGTCCGAAATGACGTGTCGGATTTTTATCGACACCGATACTTATATTTTATATTTTTCCTCGTGATGGTCCATTTTATAAACGATTTTGTTACAATAGTATCGTATTTACAGACCGACCGACAATATTAATTGTATATTGTATAGAGTATCCGTATAAATAATAGGTTTTATATCTGTTAACTCTTCTGTTGGCTGCGTGATTGGGTGACTGTTAATATAGTGTAGATTAATTCGGGTAGCTACAGTTATTTGTAATTGCCCATTATTATCGAATTACGAGTCTAGCTTTTGATCTTCAATGTGATATGCCTTTCATATATGAATAAAGGTGATATTCGTAGGTGTATAACCACACAAGCTCAAACTCAAAGCATTTATTTCATTTTGATCATAAAGTATGATGTTTATGAAAGTCAAAATTACATGAAGTCAGCTAATTAACTTTCTAGTTTGCTGACGAGGTAGAGCCGTGAGAAGAACTGGCAAGAAACTCACGCCACACACGCTCAAGGGAAATTATCATTTTCTGACTTATATTTGTTATGAGTCTAGGTTTTCCCACGAAGTTTATCGTTACCGTTTATCCATATCCAAATGTAACTTGAAAAATCTTTTTAACGCATCTAATCATGTTCCACTTGTTCTCAGAAGCTGGTGGTTGGAAGTCCGAACCAGCGCAACTGGCGCGGGATCCTGATTGCTCTCCTGGTGATCGTGGCTGTTTTAGCACTGATCGTGACATCCGTGGTCCTCCTCACGCCTCCCGACGAAGGCCCCAGGGTCAAGGGAAGGAGGTTGCGTATTCAAGATCTGCTGACTGAGGAGCTGGAACCTGTTAGATGGAATGGCACGTGGATTTCTGGTGAGTAGTTTTTTATTCGGTGTTTATATATTTAATTACAACCTATTGTTATCTTTCTTTCCACTAAAAAAAATTATAACATTTTAGGTGAGTTTCGGGACCGCGGTACCGATTCTAAAAGCCACTCGACGTGTATGTTTAATATATACTGTTAGTCTACCATGAGCAAATGAATAAATTAAATCTACAGAATAATTTAAGTAACGCCAATCGTCATTCACCAGTGGCTTATCCAATCATCAGCCTTTAGACATCTATTGTAGGACATAGGCCTTTCGCAAAAGGTAGTATATCCTTTAGTTACCTTGCTCTAGTCAAATGACAGTACTATATTAAGTACGCAGGTGACTCTGCAGTTTGTTACCGGGTATAAGTCCCGGGTATTGCCATAGTTACCTCTACCACACCCATGGGAAAATATGAAGTTGCATGCAAAACTCAGATTGGACAGCGAGCGGCACAAATGAAGATTGTTGTATGTCTTCCTGTACAGTAGTGTATTTCTTTAAAATAATGCAATAAACGATTCTATTAGCGATATATTCTTTCCAATAACATGGCATTGACATAAATATAAATAGATACTTAAACAATGTAGGTAATATTGCGTTTTAAGAAAAGCATTTCGTTTAACAAACATTTGCTTGGGTCACATTATATAACAAACTCATTACCATATTAAATACAAAGTAATTCTGCAAAGTAATTACTCTCATGCAAAGAAAGGCACGTTCTATTTATTTTTCTCTCGTGTTAAGGATTCCATAAAGTACAGTTTAATACAATGAGAATTAGGGTTTAATTCCATTAATCCTCTAATAAAACAAAGTTGTTTTTATGTCTGTGTTTCCGTTAATATCTTCTAAACCACGCGACTAATTTTGATACAATATTCACTGTCGTTTAGAGCGTTTCTTCCGAAAGATTTATAAGTATAATACATGCATAATATAGTAAAGAAAACTGAGAAATTTAATAATTTGTAATCATATCGTAAAACGTCAAAAATTACCCACGGACGAAGCAAGGGCGGGTCACTAGTATCTTATATACAAAACATAGATAAGGCTTCAGTATCTGTGGTTATGTTAATTAGTTCTTGTTTATCGATATCGTGTTTATTCCGTACAACTGTATTACTATAGCAATAAAATATACCCTACTAGCTATAGATATACTATTACGCATGTGGTCTTGCTTTGGGTTTAGATAGCGTGAAACACTCAAATGCGTAAGTAATCATGTCATATTCATGCACAAAAATATTTGCAATCGAAACCACATAAACTGCTTTTCTCTTGACTGACTTACCTGTCAAAAAGACTGAGGGTTCAGACCGAGATGACAAAATATGCAGGGGATCAGAACGGAATGAAAGAATAATAATAATCCTAGGGGATCAGATTTGGGGAATCAGACCGGAATAACTCCTTGACTTGGCAGTCAATCGCTCTAACTCTACAGCGATAGACGAAACAATTAACAAACATTAAAAAAAGAAACCAGCTCACAAAGCAGACTGCATTTAACACGGTCATAACATTTTGTATCAAGATGTTTTACGAGCCAATTCTATTCCGACAATCTTAGCATAAAGATAAAGCAGCTTAGTGAATAATAAATAACACTCAACAAAGATGATCTCGGAACTGCGATGGAACAAGAGTCATATTAGAGCAGAAAGAAATGTTAAATGGTTGAAATAGTAAAGAATAAATCAATGAAAATATAAACATATTATCTAGTCTATCTATATCCAATTATCCTATTAATATTATAAATGCGAAAAGTGTGTGTGTGTGCGTGCGTGCGTGCGTGCGTGCGTGCGTGCGTGCGTGAGTGCGTGCGTGTGTGTGTGTGTCTCTGTCTGTTTGTTACCACTCAGCACCTAAATGGCTGAACCGATTTCGATGAAAATTGATATGTAGATAGATTCGGTGCCGGAGACAGCCATAGGCAATTTTTTGGAAATCAGTCTTGTTCCGGATACAATAAAACATATTTTACGCGCAGGCGAAGCCATGGGGCGCAGCTAGTATCTATAGTATAAATCATTAACGCTGTTTTCTTTTGTTTGTTTCTCCGCTAACTTATAAACAGTAATTGAAATGAGTAGAGGTATTTTTGGTGCTTGTGGTATAGGCATGCCACGTTCCGGCATTTAAAAATTAATCCACCAATTTTCACCATATAAAGTGCAACAGAACGAACCGATCGCAGTCTACGATTTTTTTATTTTTACATCTCGTGATTGTAGTCAAAATCCCGGGGTATGCCCTTATTTAACATTATAATAATATGTTTGCGGTCAATGAACCGAAATAGCTGTATCTATTTCTACCTCTGCACATGCAACGGATATTGATGCAGTTCTCACTATCGAGAAGAACATTTCCTTTGGAAAGCTTATATGTATAATATATGCATGTTATATTTGAGAAAATAACAAAAACCGACTTCAAAACGATACCTACATGTTTAATCCATAACTAAAAATAATAATTTAATTATATATAAATATAATACTATACTATTTACAATTTATAATCAGTTATTTTGCAGTCGGTACCAGCCTTATAGCCATAACTTCCTCCTTTTTGAAGTCGGTTAATAATTGAGATTTCCAACGTTTATCAACATGTGTCATAAAAAGATATTAGTACCTACTCATGTGCAAAGCATGAGCGTGCCGTAGCTTATAGATAACCAACATAAGATAGGTCAAAATGTTTTTTTATTTATATTTTTTATATTTATATTTCCTTTAAAAAAAGCGGAGGCCCAATTTCCCCACTTCCCTCTTTCCTCACCTCTCTCATTTCCTTCCCCTAACCTCATTTTCAGCCGCCATAGTGGAGCCCTCCATACCAGCAGTTCAAGATGATGGCTTTTGGTATAGTAGCCACCACTTCTGGATTCCACTGACTATTTATTTACCATCAGGCGGGGTGAAGTCACTTTGATAGATTAACATAAAAAAGAAAATAGTAAAATATATTTTTTTGTTTTTTCTATTGCCATAAATAACATAAATTTAACCTAGCTTTAAAAAGGTCCGCTTTCTTATTGTTACAAGCCCCTGTTTTAATTTTACATTTTTCCTTTAATCCTCTGTTCTACTTCATGCACCTTTACACGCCGCGATCCTTCCCACAACTTCTAAGTGGGTTCTGTTGACTCTCTTGAAGTCTGAGTCTCTCGGTGTATTTCGTGAAATAAGACTTGCATTTCAAGAGACTTCGTTTTAAAATGTTACAGTTCGTATAATGTAGTGTGGGGACTTGAAATATTTGTTTTAAGTCTGGTTTTGTTACAAAATGTGACTTTTACTCTTGAATCACGAAGTAAAACGGTTTAAAGAATACTTCGTTTATTCAGCGTTTGAGCTTTGCAGTTCTTTTTGAAGTAGATTTGAAAGTATAAAATTTGTTTATACCTAATAGCAAGTTTTTATTGTGTAACTTCATGGCTACATATATTTTTCTGCTTAGTAATAGTTGCAAGTTGTATAATAGTATTATGTTTGTTGTTTGACGTTGAAAAATTAAGACCACACCGCTCAATACTGCTAGTACTACTACTTTACTAGCACAATAAAATTAGTCATTCTACTGATGGCTGCAAATAGAGATATTTCTTTTCTAACTTCTCCCACTCCTCCCTCTTACCTAATGGACTCCTTTCAGTATTTATGCAGTAACCATCATAAAAACCTTCGTTCTTCTAATAATTTACTTCTACAATGTCCATCCCACTGTTCTAATTTCGTAGACTCTTCCTTTCCTGTCCAATCTATCCGTCTGTGGAATGCGCGCCCTCTTGAAATCAGGATGTCCACTAACCGTTTTACATTTAAGGTGAAGGTGCGTGAACTTCTTTTAAATAAAAAAGGAGACTCATCACAATGATTCAGATCAAATATATATTATTAAGTTTATGTATATGTGTATATTTATATTTTATATTTATGTAGGTATATTTTTTGAACGTAAGGCTATGTATGTGTATGTATGATTGTATGTACGTTCATTTAGTATTGTAACTCCTTGTGATAATCTCTTCATACTGTCTTCAGATACACTATTTTGTTGTTCTCTGCATTACCCGTAATGGTCGACTGGTAGAGAATGCCTCAGGCATTAAGTCCGCCAATATACTTTGTATATGAAGTTTTTAATAAATAATAAATAAATAAAAAGTTTACCGAAATATTTATTATTTAATAAATAAATAAATATTTCGGTAAACTTTTAAATATCTATTTCTTTTTTTTTAAATAAAACTACATCTTTATCGCGTGAGAATAACTCACCAAAACTTAAATGTTTTAGTAATTTTTGACATTATAATTATAAACCTTCATTATAATAAAAACAATTATTGTTTATACAAAGATGCGTAATCATCAGGTGACCGATCGATCACCCTTAACCCCCAGGTGGTGTGTTTCCAGTACACATTCATTATCGTATTTAATCGCCGGTCGTACGTACCCTTGCGTATGATTTATGAACATCGATAATTTTGTAATTTATCTTTAACTCGCCGGGTTATTTTAGACCATTTATCTTGGCTAGCGTTAGCGGGTTAATGCGTAAATATTTGAGTGTTTTATTTCCGTAATTCTTTGTAGTTTTTATTGTTTTGTTTAGAAATTTTATGATCGAATTGTAAACGGGCCAAATTTACGTCAATTAACCGTAAATGTTTATATTCTTTTGTTGTTGCTGTGTGGTTCATTTTGATTAAAAATCAGCGGTAATTACTGTGTTGCCTTTAACACACGCCTATGACACATGCGATGGAGACCACACCTGAATTCATTGGCAACAAGATCTGAACATTCTCGGGTCTAGAAGACAACGAAGACCGAAAGTGAGATGGACAGAAGACATTAAAAAAGATCTCTGTGCTTGCAATGTTTTCGCAGACACATCTAGCAAAGTGAAGTAGAGAAGAAAGACGCTAAAAGCAGATCCCACCACCATGTAGAAATAATGCTAGGAAAAGAGGGAGAGACTGTGACGCCTGTAAGCTAGCCTTAATAGCTATGAAATTCTTGCAAACCTAAAACTGTGATACTCGTCAGTCTAGAGAACTACTAATCTATGTATTTGAACAATTTTATCTTATTTTGCGATTACCGAAATTTATTTCCAAGATTCATAAATGTGACTTCAAATGTCATAATAGGTATTTTCTAAATTTGGCACAGGTTTAATGACGTCATGCCACTGGTAATGCGAAAGAGGTGAGCCGAAGTGTGTTATCCACATTTCACCTATATTATGTTCCACTACCGCAGTGTCTCAAGACCAAAGTCTTTGACCAGTGTGTGTTGCCAGTGATGACATACGGAGCAGAGACGTGGTCGCTAACTATGGATCTTATCCGAAAGCTCAAAGTCGCTCAGAGGGCGATGGAGCGGACTATGTTAGGCGTCTCCCAGCGCGATCGTTTGGGAAACGAAGAAATCCGCAGGCATACAAAAGTAACTGACGTAGCTGGCAGAGTTGCTTCTATGAAGTGGCAATGGGCAGGACAGATAGCTCGCAGAACTGACGGCCGCTAGGGCAGAAAGGTTCTAGAGGGGTGACTATGAATCGGAAGACGCAGCGTGGGCAGACCCCTCACAAGGTGGACCGACGTCCTTATAAGGGTGGCGGGCAACCGATGAATGAGGGCAGCGAACGACCAGCCTCGGTCGAGTAAATTGAGGGAGGCCTGTGTCCAGCAGTGGACGTCTTTTCACTGATATGATGATGATGATGTTCCACGTAATAGAAGACAAGCCAATTGCCAAGTTCCGGGCATATTGCCAAAGAAATGATGTATTTTTGCAGACATAAGTATACTTGTACAACGTCTACAGACTAAAATATTTGGGGATAACTCTCAAAACACCATTAATTTAGTTATAATTACAATTTATCTTTCTCTAACATTATTTCTAATTCTTGAACTTACATTATACTGGCATAATATTCCACAAATTAGATTTATAACTTTGTTTCATTAAATACCTATTTCTCACAGTCTTTTTACAACATTTTCAACTTGTATGGTTTAGACATTATGTACTTTCATATTTTAGGGTAATTATAGCATTTTTGCCGTCGTGTCGGACGAATTTATGCACTAAGCTTGCAGGACGGCACCGGTCCTGCTGTCGTGCATGGGCCGTAAATTGTATGGAAAAAAACGACCGGCCGTGCACAGTACGACAAACGCACCGCTGCGGTGCGGCAGCAGTCCGACACGAAACGTCTAAATTGAAAGCGATCTAAGTCTTCTCATTGTTACCTATCAACCTTATGATCGGCCACGTTTGTTCAGTTTTGTGTTCGTAATTATTCGAGAATACAATTATGTAATTAAATTAAAGAACATCAACACATTTTTGGGGTTGTTAAGTATCATCAAATGACATAAACCTTAAATGTAATGCTTTAAAATATTAGTTGTTGTTCCTAATTGACACAACAAAGAGTTTTTTGCATAAAAGATAACAAGACCAGGCCAAAACTAGAGAACAAACCACGTATCATGGGCAAGCTTACAGACATAATTAACGTACACAATATACCCGTACCTAACAGTTGTGGCTGTGACGACTCCAACCTCTAAGCCACAGCACTTATGTGCAGTTAAAAAAAGTCAAGTAAAGTACATAAATACATATTTATAACTTCACGCTATCTCCCATTACTGAGGTAAGCAGAGACTATAGAAACCTATTTTCTGCCATCCAAACATACTTCCTTTGCCTCTTTAACATTCATTAATCTTTTCATACAAGTAAAGTATAACAATCGTAACTACAATTGTCATCATCATCTTCATATCAGACGTAAAATGTCAACTACTGGACATATGCCTCCCTCAATTTTCGCCACCTTGGTCAGTTGTGAGCCGTCCTCATCCATCGGTTGCCCACCACCCTTATAAGGTCGTCGGACCACCTTGTGAGGGGTCTGCCCACGCTGCATTTTTCGGTTCGTGGTCGCCACTCTAGAACCTTTCTGCCCCAACAGCCGTCAGTTCCGCGAACTATGTGTCCTGCCCATTGCCACTTCAGAGAAGTGAAGTGGCATTGGACTACAATTTTAAATAGAATAACTTAAAGTTGCTATTTACTCCTGTCTGATACTCCGCTAACTTCTTCTTAGCCATGTAACGAGTTTCTGATACTTTTATCACTACAGTTAAAAACATCTCTTTTAGAAGTTCTGCAAGTAGGTTATAGTAGAAACAAGCAATCATATTAAATATTTTTTAATAATAAATATTAAAATCAAAAAGCCCGCCTGTCTAACACAATGTAAAACGATAGAAACCCATTTTTCTCGTGCTGACGCTACATTGAAATATTATTATACCCTATGTCACTTCCACAATCATTACGAATCTAATGACGTTTCATCATGGCATTTAGGCGTAGAGCGTGCCAAAAAATAGACATATATAGATACGAGTATAAACATACATACGTACATGCGCTCAAAAAACATTTTCCTACAAGACTTCGGCAGTCGGACAAAAAGCAAGAAATTCAACAATTTATAATCAAATCGTAAAAAGCATAAAAGTCGCTACTTTTGACCGCTATCTTAGGTTCGAAGGTACGAGTTGCTAGTTGACTATAACATGCTTTGTACACAACTCTATGCTAATGTCCCTTATGCTAATGACTATACTCCCCGGTCTGGAATATTAAACCACCTTATCTCTTCCCGTGGGTGTTGTAAGCGACGTCTAAAGGAAAGCCAGGAAACAGCAGCTTAACTTGTGTACTAAGTTATACCTCACTGCGATCACTAAGACAAAAGCCAAATGTGGTGACCGTGACAAATATAATTATACTATTACCTATATAAAGCGGAAGAGTCTGTTTCTTTGTTTGAACGCGCTAATCTCACAAACTACCAGTCGGATTTCAAAAGTTCTTTTGCGTATCATAGCCCAGTTCTCGAGGAAGGTTATAGGCTATGTTACATCACGCTACTGGCAACAAGAGCAGAGCAGTAACCAAAGACGCGGGTGAAACTGCGTTGCGGGAAGCTCTGATTTTAGTCTATACTATTAACGTGATTGTCTTGACACCCGCTTCATGTACACGAAGTTGTGAGTTTAAAATTCATATGTACGTTGTAAGTTTACATTGGACATTACTGATAGCAAACATCGTAAGAAAACGTAAGCATATGAAAATAAGTCTGCTATTTAAATACGTTAAATACGGTTTTTACGGTAGTAGATCCACGCTGATTTCAGCATGAATGGGCCGGATCGTCCGGGGAAGTACTACCCTCTCATAAAAGATCGACTTAAAAGTAGTAGTATATGTACTACTGCGTTTCGTTCGGTGAGTGAGAGCGCCGGAGGCTCGATTTCCCCCCTTTCCTCTTTCCTCACCTCTCTTATTCCCTTCCCCTGACCCCATTCCCAGCCGCCATAGTGGAGGCCACCATACCAGCAGTTTAAGACGATGGCTTTTGGTATAGTGGCCGCCACTTCTGGATTCCACTGACTGCTTACCATTAGGCGGGGTGGAGTCACTTTGGTAGGCTATAATATAAAAAAAAAAAAAAAAAAACGTCTTGAGCAATCATAGCTAATATCAACGCTCATGCCTCTTTAGGAGAAGAGGCCTTTGCGTTGCAGTGGGACTATAACAAGCTAGTTTTAATTTATTTATTTGGTAAGGCAACAATTATGTTAGTTAAGCAATTAAATAAATTTTCTTCCTTCTAAAATGTCTATATCTATCAGCGGTCGTCTTCAGGCTGAAAATAATGCTAATAAAATTCGATACAAAAAACCGTCAAGCCTCATTGATTATTTAAGTGTCTTTTCACAAAATTACCCTAATTTCGTTTGAACAAACTTATTTATTAAAAAGACATTTCAAAGTTTTGAAAATATAAAAAAGTTTAAGCTCGGTTGTTTCAATTTCTTACACTGAAGTTTTGATATCAAAATTACGAAAAGGCCGTATAAACTCCAAGGAGTTACCTGGTACTTATGACCTTGTACTTAGTTAACTTAACATCTACTTAGAAAGGCAAAAAAACGTGCCACTCTGCAAAATTTTGTAAATACACTTAAAATAACATAGTATTGCATAACGTATTTTTACCGAAGGGGTAGGCAGCGGTGGCACCTACGTTTTGCTAGCTGGGAGCCAACCCATTGCAATTTATCAAGTGATTTTTTTTTTTTATTCTTTGGAAGAGACATGTATCCTGTATGGGCGTTTTTAAAATGATAATGTGAAACAATCAAACAATTACAATTGACATTGCTTTACTACTAAAAAAAATATTGAACCTACTTAATTAGTCGTCAATTTCAAACAAAATATGCATATCAACAGAAGCTCTCAGTTTTTTAAATCTCCACTCTTGGTAGCTGAATTTATCATCGCAGTTATATTTAGAACACTGGTGACCATTCCGTGTTGAATAAGTTCTCCTTTGCTTTTGATATTAACAGTCAATAACAGTCAACCAATAGTTGTTATGCCAATTAGCGCAGCCAGTCAATCAACTCGGTTGACTGAATGCTCTTCTGAAATATGTACAACAAAAAGGTAATATGCGTCGCTGGCGGCTGGTGAAACCTATAAAAGCATGTATTTAAAGTTTATTAATAAGAAATAAAATAATAGTATTCACTAACTGTTTTATTATAACAGATTGCATTAAAATTTACGATGACGATATTGTAGTACATTTTATAAGTCTAACAATGCTTTTATTTTATGGTATGGTACTTCTAGTATGTCTGATAGAAAGCAGTGGGTACTAGCTTATTAGCAAACGGCTAGCATGGTGGCCCTCACTATGGTTTTATAAGACCCTTTATCACGCCCTCTTTAAAAGACCCAAGATTAAAATTAGTAGAAGCGAATGTAAAACAATGCGTTTGGCAATAATAAGAAGTATAATATTAGTCTGACAACAAACTTTAAACAGCACTTAGCTGCGGTAGGAAACAATGACAGAGTGTATTTATTTTATCTCTGTCTGTGACGTAAATATAATTAATTCTCGAAGTTAGTATTCATTCGCCATTGGAGTAACAAGTTCGCCTGTTGAATGGGAAATAAAGTCGTTATTTGTCTTGCAGTCTTTCGACTGCTTCGGAGGTCCGGTCGGGTAAAATTAACGGTACCTATATATTGAAACGAAATTGGCATTGTGACCGGTAAAGCGCAACGAGCTCACTCTGTTACTTGCGACCTAACATAGATGTTAAAACGTCGGTACTATACACCTCTACTTACCCCTTCAAGGATAAAAATGACGGTAATAAGTGTAATAAAAAAATAAAACGACGTTTATAACACAGGGCAAACAAAATAAATTTCAACTAAAGATGGTTAACAGAATCTGCTCAACAAAAGAATACGAAGATAAAGGAAACTAGTAAATAATTACATTTTAAGTCTCTAAAGATTATGTAACTATCAGACTGTTTGCTAGTTCGTGACTCTTCGGCATACTCGTATACTTATGAATCTTAAGAAGGTTATATATGTATAGGTAAAGTCTAAAGAAGCTATGACCGGGCCAGACAAAAAAGAAGTAATAGTGGCAAAGTGCGAACAGTACAAGAATCCATATAATAAACAGCGGAGACCGCGACTTGTCACGTGACACGATTTATATAACAATAAATTTGTAAATTTGTTCAGCTTAAAGTCTGACTCAAGTCTTAACTGCATAATAAACATAGTACAGCAACGCAAAATCAATAGAGCATGAGACGACCCACACGTCTTTCACTGTGACTTTTGTAAGCCAAGATTAACAGCGAAGACACGTTACAATCATCGAATTAACAATCATGGCGACTTCGAAATGTCTATTTGGAAGTCCCCAGGACTCTTACACCTATACTGTCTTAGACTTCACTCGGTACAGGCCAGGATCTGTATAAGTCCATAATTTCAGCCACGGATATACCTTGCCAACAGTGTTGGTCGACTTTGTGTACATTATAATTGTTTCAACTATAACATCTTATCTAAATTCCTCTAGAAATTGGTTTGAGTTATTATAAGGCTGCAGTGTTCATTTTTAATTATAGCTCGACGGTACTAGGTTCTCATAATATTGCAGAAGGTACATAATTTATATCGCACGTCCGATCTCACGAAACATGGTAATATAATCATCACGGTTAAATTTAAGGGTCTTTAAGTAGTTTCTTAAAGAAAACCTAGATATTCACCATTAAAAATGAATAAGGCTACAAATAAAAAAATAAAAAACAGGTAGTATAATATGTTTAGCCAAGTCACATACCTGCCTTGCCTTGTTAACATAAAATGGCTCGTATATGTCCCATCGCTTAAAATTCATATTTTCCTAATATTTTTTTGGCTACTATTCTTTTCTACATTCTATATCATGCGATAGTCGTATTTATTTATCTAGTTAGGTAACAGTAGGTACTTCCAACTTAGTCCAAACCTTAAATGTAAGTCTAACTAACCTTGAAACTTTTACATTAACTAGAAAGGGAGAATTTAACTTATTTTCATTAACTATTCTGATAGATTATAACTTAGAACATGATTAGGCTTTTAGATTATTTGCTGGTTACTTATATTTATTATTAATTTATTTAAATTAAGCAACAGCTTCGTTACGACTTTATGGTTGTTAACTTCAGTAATTTTTTTTTTTTTCTGAATTAATATAGGTATAGTGAATAGTGCGTGTCACATAGGTACCTTTGCCTATCCTTCCAAAATAATGGCGTGCCGCTATGTATGTATGTAGATGTAGATAAAGCATTCAAGGATACGCCACAAGCATTGCAATTCGCCATTGCAATGCATCGACATAATTTGGCTCAACCGAGCTGTTTCTGTTGTTGTTTGACTTGCTATTAGCGTTAGTTTTCGGGTATGTTAAAGATATTCATGTTTATAGCTATTGTATGTTTATATAAAAACAAAATTCATGAAATGAAACGTCGACAGTTCACGTAAATATACCTATTACTCTATGATACAATAGTTGCCTTAATTCAACAATTTTAAAAACATTTGTTTTTAGTTTGGGTATAGGTACTTTTGTTCGGCAAATGGTCTGTTAATAAAAAGCGCCAGTAACTTTTAAACGACTTAGTTAAAATGTTATTAAAATAATAACTTTACTCCGGATGTAATAGCTAGATGAAATTTTAAAACATGTTATATAAAAATTGGAATTATAACTGGATTCTAAATTAAAAAGTATAAAACAATAGACAATCGAGTTCTATTGTTTGTTGACCTTTTTAATATGTTAACAGCATTCAATAAAACGTACGAATATGCAAAATAAAAAGTAAGAAGAAAACATTTTAATCACACTTGTGTATTATCCAAATTTAAATACTTACAGTGAAATAAAGCATTTTGGTGAAACATTGACATGATAAATTTGTCTTAAAGTCGATTAAAAGTAAATCCAATATTGAAAATATTTTAAAACTCAATAAATCATTTACAATATGTAAGTCTTCAAAATTCAGTTTTCGATCCACAAAAGTCTTTTCTGTATCTATACAAAAGATATCCTTCACGAAGTTTATAACACAGAGAAAACAAAATAAATTGCAATTAAAGATTGTTTAACAGAATCTGCTTATTATAAAGATACGAAAGAAAGGGTAATAGGTTAATATTTACATTTCAACTCTGTAAAGATTATGTTAAAAACCAATATGCGAACCTTTTAATATTACAATGTATGAATGTATTAAAAGGTCCGTTTCCCGTTTGCAAAATGATGATATAGCCATTCTCAATTTTCTCCAATTAAGAATATGAAATCACACCATTTGTTTTCTGGAAAGTAAAAGGCAACTAAAGACTAGGTTACGAAGTTTCGAGTTGTTAACTCATTTAGTGACATTTTGTCATATTATGTCTATCAACTAGAATTTTGTCCTCGGGTCATTTAATCCATGTTAGATTATGAAATGTCAACTAAATTTAAGGCTCTCAAAAGTTGAGCCTATAGTTTTACGTGCCTTTAAGTCAAGCTGAATTCTCTTAGAAAAGGATTCATACAATACTTACAATTATTATCAAAAAAATAACTTTAAATGAGCTTATTATTGGTAAAGCCCTTTACATATATTTAGAGATAGCATTGATTACCATGCTTGCTCAAGGCGGAGTTAAAATCCGAAAACAAATATGCGTTTAAAAATTACATCGATAATTTTAATCACCCGTGCCCAAAAGACGGATGCCTTTACTTTACCACTAAGCTATGTTATAATTATAACCAATCTTAAATGATTTTTTTTTATCTAAGCTGGCATTACACTATGTGAACCAAAGAAAGACCGATTGTCTTATCACTTTAGAAAAATAAACATAAGATAAAATATGTGTCATAAGAAATATCTATCGTGTATTGTTTGGCATAAAGTTTAAAACCGCTTGCTTTTCTAATTTTATATTACTTATCAACAGAAGATACACTTTGTATATAAAACGATATTTAGTTTATGTTTTATATACACGTGTATTCTTTGACAATAATATTAGAAGTCGCCAGGCTTGTCAGACTCCGTAGAAAGCACCTACAAAGAATTTAATAAATAACGAAGGCTCGCCGGCTGTCAGAAGGCTCTAATTTCTACGTCACTTGCTAACATTAATTTTGTTTTAGGCGACGATACGACAGCTCAAGGGTCCACGGCTGTTATTATTTCATTTTTGTCATCACATACGTAAATATAAAATGTTTATGTATACTTGAGTTTTAAAGAAGAATTTTCGAACAAAAAATGGATATTCAATTTTGTTGGTATTTTAAGCTTGTAGGTATAAAACTAATTTATTTATCCTTAAGTAGATTATAGATACGTAAGTAGACAGAAAAAGCCGAAAAGGCCCAGCGGATAAGGCAACTGGGTTCGAATCCAGCTAAGTTACCAATGAGGTTTTTCAAATCATATCTACTTTCTAAGTTTATCTTGGACATTTCTGACTTACGGTAAAGGAAAACATCGTGATAAAACCTGGAAACAAAGTCTAAAATTGCCAATCCGCCTTGAGTTAGCGTGGTGATTAATGCTCATGCCTTCTCTGTATGAGGAGAGGCATTTGCTCTGCAGTGGGACAATAAACTGTAGATTACGTACGTAAAAATGTAGTAATGTAGAATCTCAGCGTTTTTACGATCTTTGAAGGTTTCATTATCACTTCGTTGTCGTTAGTCTCATTGTTGAGAGTCGTGACCACATACTCTATTCTTGACCATCCAGATGAGTTTGTGAATATTATCGCTGTACCACATTACCACATAATAAAAAGAGATCATAAACCTGGGGGCAGTATTATTTTAATGTTGTTTTGTCATTGTCTTTCGTGGAAAGAAAACCAAGGAAGGAGACAAAGTAAGGTTCTAATAAGATTGCTACAAGAGGTTGTAGTAGAGCCCCTGATATCACCAATCTGCCTTGAGCAAGATTAATTATCGATGCTCGTGTCTTCTCTGTAAAAGAAGAACCTTAACATTGTATTGAGAACTAGCTTTCCGTAGCGCGGTTTCACCCGCGTCTTTGGCTCCTACTCTGCTGCCGTCGTCAGTACCGTGATGCTACATAGCCTATAACCTCCTTCAAGAACTGGGCTATCATACGCAAAAAGAATTATTCAAATTTGACAGGTGATTCCAGAGGTTAGCGCGTTTAAAGAGACATAGATATAATGGGTTGGAACTACAACGACTATAATTGTAATTTCTAAAATAAAAATGTATTTTAAGTAGAAGAACTAGCAATAAAACAAATTGAAAACTAAATATTTTCGATATTTCAGTGTATCAGATACCACAAAACGGCTGCAAAGTGCTCTTAAAATGACAAGCGTAAACTTTACTTCATATCATTCCATTTTATTGATTTTAAACAATAAACACTGTACTCTAAGGTTTTATTTAAATTGAAACAGTTCAAGAGAAAGTAGCTGTTTATTACTTTGTATAGATACCATTTTTATTTAAAAGCGCGGACTTTATAAATGGAAAGATAAGAGCGTTAGTTTATTTGTAGTTCTCAGAAGAGTAACTAACTAAAAATATATATACAGTCGAATTGAGAAACGTCCTCCTTTTTTTGAAGTCGGTTAAAAATATGATGTTCACATACTAATTTTTATAGTTATGATATACTAACTGTTTCCCGCGGATCCGCAAGCGTTATTATCAGTTATATCTTTGTTTATACATTGATGATTTTTCATACAAACTTTCATCCCCTATTTCAACCCCATTAAGCCATTGTTGTTGTGCCCTAGGTCGTTCCTCTAAGTCAAATCTATGTCTACACCAAATTTCATCAAAGTTGGTTAAGTGGTTTAGGCGTGAAAGCGTAACAAACAGACAGACAGACAGTCAGAGTTACTTTCGCATTTATATTATTAGGTTTGTGACAGCATAATGGGTAAGAAATACCAAATACCGATTTATTCCTAACCTACCCCGTATATATTTGATTTAGGTTTGATATCAAGTAAGTAGATACGTGACTTTTTTAACTTTCAGTCGACTACTGTATATTCGTTTGTGAATATTCCTGGCATACGGTGAAAGATGTACCTTGAGGAAACTTAAAGTATAACATAAAAAGATAAGCAAGGATCGAAATGGTGCCTTTATTATTAATATCTACAACACAGTAGTAGTAGATCCACGCTGATTTCAGCAAGAATGGGCCGTATCGTCCAAGGAAGTACTACCCTCTCATAGAAGATCGACTTAAGAGTAGTAGTATCCGTACTACTGCGTTTCGGTCGGTGAGTGCGAGCGACGGAGGCCCAAATTTTTCATTCCCTTCCCCTAACCCCATTCCCAGCTGCCATAGTGGAGGCCACCATACCAGCAGTTTAAGACGATGGCTTTTAGTATAGTGGCCGCCAATTCTGGATTCCACTGACTGCTTACCATCAGGCGGGGTGGAGTCACTTTGGTAGGCTATAATATAAAAAAAAAAAACTACTATACACAACTTTTTGTGTAGTTGTTGGGATATTATTAACAGGTCAATCATCGAGGCAGACAAATTCTATCAAATTAATACAACCATTACTTACCAAATTTACTATCCATACGAATATTATTAATGCAAAAGTAACTCTGTCTGTTACTTACGCTTTCACGCCTAAATCACTGAACCGACTTTGATGAAATTTGGTATCGAGATAGAATAAACCTCGGGGAACACAACAACTTCTTTTTTTATCGCGAAAAAATGGATACCTAATAAATGAAATAGGATATGTAAATGCGATATAACTGACATTCAAAACATAGTCAACCTCTGTGGTTCGGTGGTACTATGTATGGACTGCCACGCAGAAGTCGCGGGTTCGATTCCCGCTCAGTGCAAACATTTGTGTGCATGAACATGGTTATTTGAATTGGTCTGGGTATTACTATGTATAATATGTAAGTATACACGAAAAAGAAAGATTTTAAGTTAGTTAACGCATTAATATATGCTTACTTTGGGTCTAGATGGCGTTGTGTAGTTATTGTGGCATTATTTATTTATTATTTACTAGCTGCCCGCGGCGCGGTTTCACCCTCGTCTTTGCTTAATGCTCTGCTCCCGTCACCAGTAGCATGATGTTACATAGGAATATAGAAAAACCTTTATTTTTCTGCAAGGAATATTATAGAAAAAGAATAAGCGAAATCGGTTCTGCTGCTCTCGAGATTTGCGCTTAGCAACACATTCAGCGATTCATTTTTATATTATAGATTTACGTGGGCGGAGCTGCGGTCAACAGCTAGTATTAGTCAGCTCAGCTAAAAAAATCTGCTCATTTCTCGTTCCATTTCGCTTACTCAAAATTCTTTTGACAGGTTAACTAGCGTATGCTTACCCATGTATGTAATCTGCAATACTTAACTTTCAATCGTACATTTGCAGCGGAAAAAGGTCAAGTATATTGCGGTATTTTTTATAACGAACTATATTTTGCTGTTAAATTCCTATATACTCGTAGCTGTGACGTTAGAGTTAATGCTAGAAAGCTAATGTTTAAGACTGCAGTAAACTTATAGTTCCTAGTTGTACTATTATTACAACAGTAAATATTTTGACAATGAATTACACGGACGGCATACAAAATAAGGACACTGTGAGTGTTTTTTGTGATAGTACGTGGAAAGGCAAAAATGTGAGGGTAGATCTAGAATCTACTTCGCATGCGGAGCCGTGACATCGCCTCACCAGTCTGCTTGTGACCACGGCCGGTGTAACCTAGTCGAAACGTCAAGCAAAATAAGGTATGTACCTAAATACCTAATGCATGATCGCGTGAATTCCCGTATATTTAATAATAGTAATAATAAATCATTTAATCTCAGGTTGCATAGACCCATAGATAAATACCTTATACACTAGCATACATAATTATAATATTATCTTATAAACTACACTTAACATATTGCACTACGTTGTTGTGCGTTCGTGTGGCACTTGTCCCCGGAAGCGACGGTACACTACACCTTGCGGCCAAAAGGTTTCTTCCATGACGGGGTGCAGATAGCACGTTGGTACTCGCACCACAAACGCCCTAAAATTGATTTAGTTTTACTAAAATGAATTGCACTTTGTAACTTCTTTTAGGCATACCAATTGTTTGCACATAAACAAGGTACCGTAAATGAATCTTCGTAGTAGCATACCGTTTGTGTTTGTTCCTAGACGACGCTGCAGCGCATAGGACATTTTAATAAAGACATATACTCAATAGAACAGATGTTGGCTGGAATTATGATGTAAGGTCGTACACTTAGAACATAACGACTAGCACAATAGCAGTGTTTTTACCTTACCCTATAAAAAAGCCCATTTTGCTTTATAGTAAGCAGTCAATATATTTATGGATTGGTGCACATAATCTGAAAAGCCGTATTTTAATTTTAGTCGATTAATACAGAAAAAAAAGTTCGCAGTAATAAGCAACAGTACATTGCAAGAAGCAATTGAAATAGTATTGATACAGTAGCCAATAAGTTCGCTAAAGTAAAAAGAAATAAAGTTTCTAGAAAAGTCTTAAGAATTGTGTCAGTTTTGTAGACTTTATATTGAAAATTGATGAACAATCGAACTAACTGAATCATGATCCCTTTTCCAGCTAGTTCGTTTTAAACTGTCAAACTTGTAAGATGTATTCTGTAAAATGCACTTAGGACGTTTTTAATACTAACATAACAACAGTGTACTCAGTAAAATGTCAGTGTCTAATAAAATGATAACAAGCTCGTTGCCAAGAAAATCTGTATTCAGGCGAATTTCGACCTACTTGCATTTAGATGAATTGACAAAATGAGCTTATGGTGGGGCATGATTCAGTTGGTTCGATGGTATGATGGAAAAACGTACTAATAACCATTTTGAATGCCATGGTAACGTCGATGTAAAATATTTAAAAAGCTTGCTTGTCATTCAAAAATGAGAGTTAAAACTCCATTGCTCGAAGTTTTTGTTATAGCGCATTTCATGTGTAAATATACTTTTAGATATATCTCAAAATCAAAATTACTTTAAAGTTTTTTTTAGTATCTTAGTCTACCAAAATGACAACTCTGTTGATAAGCTGTCAGAGAAGGACAGCATCATTGTCATGATGAGATATACTATTGACGCGGTGGCTCTATAACCGCATTATAAGATGCTCACACGCTACAAAAATGAAACGAAACACAGGCGGTTCCAAGTTTGAATTGAGTAAAAGGAACTTTTTGTTTCAGACTCTTTAGATTTCACTGTAAAAGATGCACTTCAGTGTCACATTTGTCCGACTGCTTATAATTATAATAGTTCTGAAAGAAGCAATCGCTCAAATTCTTTGACCAACACAACATAAAATATTTTTGAAGAAAATCATAAAAGCTTTTAATATTTTCTCTTTTGTAGGTTAACAAACAAGCGGTTACGTAGCAATATTGCTACGAGTTACGCCGTAGCACAAACGTAGCATAGCTACGATTTACTGTTTTATTTATTTTCCTTGTTTATTTGGCGACAAATAAAGACTGGCTTTGGTTTATCTAATAAATTACTTGTACGCAACGCTATGGAGGTAATGAACTCGTACCGCAAACAGGTATTTTATTTTTATTCCATTGGTATTTTATTTGAGCATGTGAGTTTTGAGCAAGATGTTATAGATTCGATTTTCATATTTTATATCAATATTTTTTGTTAATTATTGTATGTTTATAAAGTTTTCGCGACATTTTTTTATTTCTTAGTGCCAGAGTCTTTAAAAAAAGCACGCTTTTCATCTTTTTTGTTGATTATACAAAAGGTGAACATTAATCACCGAGTTTCCTGAAGGCGGATTGCTAGTCCGCGATTAGCAATTTAAAATAAACACAGTAATATATTTATACGAGCTTAGCATTTGTTTATTGCCCGACTGCCGCAGTCAAGGAGGGTAATGTTTTTCGAGCGCATGTATGTAAGTATGTATGTATATACTGGGTGGCGCAAAAGTAAAGACCCTATTTGGTTCAGCTATAACATTTTTTCTAAATTAGAAAACTAGATTTAGATTTTTTTAAATGTATATTTGTGCCATTAAATTTCGTACCATTAGGATTTAAAGATGATGTCTTTTAAATGGTGACCTCCAGAGTTGATACACATTTGAGCCCTATTTATGACATTTTGCATAACTTGCCGTAACACTTCCTGCGTTTCCATTTCCATCTCTCAGGGCATGTCAATAAGCAGAATACTCGGTTCTGGGGCACTGATAATCCGCGCATTATTCAAGAAACACCTCTACACCCACTAAAAGTTACTGTATGGTGTGGCATCTGTGTTGACAGAGTGATCGGACCCTATTTTTTCGAAGACGCTGGAGGCAATGCGATTACTGTCACTGGAGAACGCTACAGAACCATGTTACGTGAGTTTTTGATACCCAGTTTGGACGAATTGGGGCTGGAGCACATCTGGTTTCAACAAGACGGCGCTACGGCACACACAGCGCGCGACACTATGGACTTAGTGAGGGACGCTTTTCCAGGCCGAGTTATCTCTCGTTTTGGCGATTTGCCTTGGCCTGCAAGATCACCCGATCTGACCAGTCCAGACTTCTTTCTTTGGGGTTTTTTGAAATCTCGGGTGTATGTGAACAAGCCACAGACTCTCGCAGCTCTAAAAGAAAACATTCGTCAAGAAATAACGAACATATCGCAGGAAGTGTTACGGCAAGTTATGCAAAATGTCATAAATAGGGCTCAAATGTGTATCAACTCTGGAGGTCACCATTTAAAAGACATCATCTTTAAATCCTAATGGTACGAAATTTAATGGCACAAATATACATTTAAAAAAATCTAAATCTAGTTTTCTAATTTAGAAAAAATTTTATAGCTGAACCAAATAGGGTCTTTACTTTTGCGCCACCCGTTATGTATGTGAGTATGTATGTATATTTCTTTGTCACGCTCTACAGCCTAAATAGTTTGATGGATTTTAACGTATGAGGTGTCATTAGATTCGTATTAATTGTAGGAGTGACATAGGGTACATAACATTTCAATGTAGCGTCAGCACGAGAAAAAAATGGATTTCTTTCTTTTCACTTTGTTTTAGGCAGGCGGGCTTTTGTTTTTTTTATTACTATATATTGCTTGTTATTATTTGCCACTCATCAAGCGTAAGCCCTTTTAACTCAAGATCTACGTAACCATTTAAACAATTCTTTCACCTTTAGAAAGCACAAAAGCGCAACATTGGCTATATTTTATTATGATTATCATATTTTGTCTACTCCTTCCTTTTTTCTTTTCTATATAAGAAGAGGCCTCTGCCCTGCAGTAGGACAGGCTGGTGTTATTATAATTTTTCAGTTATTTTTAAAATTTCAGTATTTTAAGCACCTTTGTAAATCTGAATGATGCAATACGTCACTATTGCTATAATATTTTTCGTAGGCGTTTGTTGTAAGACCGAATGAAACTTTTGATACCGAAGCGAAGCAATGACAGACGTCTAGTTTTATACCGAATAAAACAGTGCATCTTCAGTCAACATAAAGTCAGCCTGCACCTCGTTACCTCTCGGCACATAACTCAGTTGGCAGTCATTAAGTTAATTTCCACTATTGCGACTACCCATCGGATGCATCTGTTCCGGTCACGGGACTACTATCTACCTAGTACTAGGGTTGCCACTTATTTATTTCAGTATTTATACTTCATAGAACCTCTAAGGAAAATATGATATTTGGTTATCATAGTCGTTTAACATGATGGTCGCATCATATCATATTTGCGGAACAATCTATATCAATATAACTCAAACTCAACCCCAAAGCATTTATTTCATTTTGATCTTAGTATGATGCTTATGAAAACCCAACATTACATGAAGTCAGCCAATTGACCTACAGCCAGTTCGCTGACGAGGTAGACTTGTGAGAAGAACTGGCAAGAAACTCACGCCACTCTTTTCAATCGCGAGATAATTACAGTTATTTGTATGAGTTATAATTTAAACACTCAACGCAACCAAAGAACCATACAAAGTAATTATTACAAATTAACCAATTAATATAATTACTAAGATTAAAGAATGTGTTCCGGACGGCACGAAGTAACGTTAGTTTTAGTTTATTATATTCAGTATATTTTCTGTATTGTTAGTTAATAGAAACAAGGACCAGATGTTTTACAGGACGGTACGAAGTAACGTTAGTTTTAGTTCATTATATTCAGTATATTTTCTGTATTGTTAGTTAATAGAAACAAGGACCAGATGTTTTACCGTTTAGCGTAATGCAGTACCTGCAAATTCCTGTTCTCACGTCTTGTTCCGTTAGGTAATAATTAAGTTTTGTAGACAATAGTGTTAACCATTTTTGTTATTTGTATAGGTTTGCAAAGCTATAAACAATTGTATAACACCGCCTTTTTGCGCTAGGGTTTATGACACTATAAAGTGTTCTTTAATGTTAGAATGTTACAAAATGTACTGTTACCTTATGTTTTGTATTGTTTAACGTATAACCGTTACCCTATTAGGTACCTTAGTTGTGTTAAGAAAAACTACACCCCTCCCATGTCGGAGCCGAGACCCTTATAAAATCGAGTCTTGGGCTATCCAGGACAGTCTTGACTACGCATAGCCAGAGCACGAGCACATCTCGTCTCCGACATCTTATAGTATAGTTGATAGCATTGTTATAGTTGGTACGTTGTATGTACTTATTGTCTCTGGAATAGACTTGTTTGCCAAACAGTTGTAAAGTCTCTTCTTTACCCCACGAACCATTCGACGCATCGGGAACACTCGTCCCGAACAGAATGAAAAGAGAGGATTTCAATTAACTAGTTTCATCTAGTATGGTAATTTGACTACGTATTTTAATTAAAATGGTAAATGCACCTACTGGTCACATTGAACGACAAGGTAATACTGGATTGAATTTTAAATGTATGCCATGCCAAGATTGACCAGTCATCCCAAGTAGCACCCGTTCACGAGCATGACACACGGGCCAGCCATCATCACCCTCGCCATATTAGAGGGAAGGTGATGACCCGGCCAATACGACACCACAAGCAATGACATTTTAGTGAGCATGACAATGCAGGGCATGGGTGGTAAAAGAACCATAATAAAATGTATTATGCCTTACGAACTCAGATTTGATTGATCAGTCATCCCAAGTAGCACCCGTTTACGAGCATGACGCACGGGCAGGTGATGACCCGGCCAATACGACACCACAAGCAATGACATTTTAGTGAGCATGATATTATACTAATATAATAAAGCTTAGTGGGACCAAAGGGAAACTATCTATATTGTATATTATATGTAGATAACTTATATTTACTAATTGTCTTCCCGAGCTGTTTTTTTTTTAGTTTAAACACTCTAATCTCTAGAACTACCAGATGGAATGAAAGTCCAATTCTTAAGGTTATAGGTTGTGTAATATGGCTATGATCCACGAAAGTGGAGTAAAATCCAAAAGCGGGGATGAAACCGCGCTACAGAAAGCTGCGCTTATAATATGACTTGTGGTTTCACCCGCGTCTTTCCTTGCTGCTCTACTCCCATCACCAGTAGAGCGATGTAATATAAACTATAACCTTCCTCGAGAAATGGGCGGCTATTATACACAAAAATAATTATTCAAATCCGACTGGTAGTTCTAGAGATTAGCGCGTCCAAACAAACAAACAAACAAACAAACTCTTCCTCTTTATATAATAGTATAAATATCAATATGTTTTAGTTTTGTCCAAACGCTAACAATTCACATACCACTGAAGTGCATATTACAAATATAAATTAAATTATTAATACCATGAAATACTTATTGCTCTTGGAAGTGAAGGATACTTCATAAAATTCATTCATGTGTATAATCGAGTTAATGAAAAGTGAATGTAATTAAATATACAAGGAACAAAGCTAATAACTAGCATTTTAATTTTATTTCAAATTCATTTAATAATTTTATTAAAACTTTTCAAATCTAGAGTTAATTTTCCATCTCTAGATTTGACTTTCAAATTGTAGTACAATAACTTTAATCAATATAATACATACATAATTATGTATATATAAATTATTAATGGGGTAAGCAGAGACTGTAGGAGTGAGGACCTTTTACTTTAAAATCAAATACAATATACCAACATATCACTAAAAATAATTACTCGTATCAACGCATCACTAAACTCTAGTTTTACAAAACGACAGAAATGCTAAAATATTTCACATACAGCAACGCTGGCAGTGTTTTTATACCAAAGCACATGCATACTGAGGCCAAGTGACATACATTCCTATTGTATTCATAGAATAGATTTAAAAAAGTATTGGATTGACATACGCTAACGTCAATGTTGGCGTTAAATCTACTATTTAAATATTTCACACATTTGCCAACCCTAGCCTAGTTATTTGTGATACATAGTTCGCTCGTAAATCCCCGATTCCGTCCAAGTTTTTTCCATCACCATCTGGGAAATAAGTGCAGTTATAAATGAGTTTAATGTCTTTTTGGAAACAAGTAGTTTTACTTTATGTCACTTTAAGATGAGTTGTGATAAAACTTTGAGAAAACGGTATTAAGGACAACCTTTTAAATGGAGGCGATAATACAACCACTAAGTGGACTTTTTAGTGTGTAGTTAACTTCAGACACCAGCTTTTGTTTTTTCAAGCACAATTCCAAAAGACTCTTGCATCATTATATTTAGTCGCCTTGTATGCTAACAATAGACTGAAATAATATGTTTTTTTTTTGCTCCATTCTTAATCAGTAGTTGGTTACGTTGGCTAGTAGATTCAAGTGGTTAATCCACAAAATATGATGAAGACAATTCATAAGTTGAAGTTGATAATGTATTTATTTATATAGGTTACTTAAATTAACACTTATGAACGTAAAAAAATACAAAATGTCAGCCAATTAACCTACAGCCAGTTCGCTAACCTAGGGTAGGGCATGAGAAGGACTGGCAAGAAACTCAGGCCACTCTTTGTAATCGCCAGGTTATTACATTTTGTAAGTTACAATTTTAAGTAGCATGCAAAGTGACACAGGCAATACATTTAACTCTATAGGTAAGTAATCACAGCTTTCTATGTTGTAAAGAAAAATAAAAAGTAAAATGTGTGCTTTACAGGCTTGCAGATGATATTATTACAAATATTACAGTAAAATATTTTTAGCAAAAATAGCCCAATAGTCATAAGCAATCTGAAGTATTTTTATATTTTTTTTAAAGATTGTAATTCTTAAAGTAAACATATTGAGGCGACAAGGCAGACCCAAAGACCTTAGCTTAAATACACTTTGAAGGTCGCTCGTACAACAAATTATGTCAAATACTTTACTACAAAAGAGGCCGACTATTTCAAGTATTTACTAGCCCATACATTACTTCGTTCCTTTCTATCCCAAAGTTCATAAAATATTCTAAAAGAATGTGTCAATGTACCCCTTACTATATGGTTCGAGCTCGAAATATTTTAACAGTTTATTGCTCGACTGCTGAAGTAAAGAAGAGTAATGTTTCTAAGCGTATGTATGTATGTCTATTTCTTTAGCACTCTCTACAGCCTAAATAGTTTAAAGGAATTAATAGGAATAGGAAACGTATTAATTGTGGGAGTGTACATAATATTGCAATGTAGCGTCAGCACAAAAAAAATGTTTTTCTTTTAGTTTATTTTAGGCAGGCGGGCTTTTTGTTTTTTAATAATATTTATAATAATGTCCTTCTTTATATTTTTTTTTATACGACGAAGGTGACAAACAAGCATACGGCCCGCCTGATGGTAAGCAGTTACCGTAGCCTATGGACGCTTGCAACACCAGGAGCATCACTAGCGCGTTGCCGACCCTGTTAAAAATCTTTTAACTCCTTTCTTGAAGAACTCCATGTTGTAGTCTCTCGAGAAAACCTCGACGGGGAGCTCATTCCACAACCTTATCGTACGAGGGAGAAAGTTTCTCTGAAACCTCACTGTACGGGACCTAAGAGGTTCTAAGGTGTGAGGATGAACTACTAGCCGATGGCGGGAGGTGCGATGATAAAAAGTGGCCGTTGGCACCATCCTAAACAATTCCTGAGAACACAGCCCATTGTACAGGCGATAGAATACACATAAGGATGCAACGTCTCTCCTTAAGCCTAGTGATTCAATACCGCCTGTTAGCCTGGGATTGTCGACAACTTTTACAGCACGCCCTTGGACCGCGTCAAGGGGCCCAAGCTGGTATCCGGGTGCTCCCGCCCAAAGATGGCAGCAGTACTCCATGTGGGGACGAACTTGAGCTTTGTAAAGCAATAGTCTTTGCCCCGCACTGAAGTACTGCTTCGCCCTGTATATAGAATATAGTCGCCGCATTTCCCGTCTGTTTCACCGCTAATGTACTCTAAACCACGCAATTAATTTTAATCGAGGCAAAACGCCTAGAACTTGTCGCTGAGCTCGACCAAGTATTATACCGCATTTCTAAATGGGGTTGTGAGAATTTGGTCAAGTTCAATGCCAAGAAAACACAGGTGTGCGCGTTCTCTGCAAAAAAATCTCCGTTCCTTCCCCTTCCCTCTCTTCAGAACACAGCGTTACCACTACAGGATAGCCTTAGTATCCTGGGTATGGACATCAGCCGAGATCTCAACTCCAAGAACTACATCGAGTGCGTTATTAAAACCGCCTCCTGTAAACTCGGTGTCCTGAACAGGGTGAGGCGGTACTTCACGCCCGAGCAGCTCTGTCTTCTTTATAAGACACAGGTTCATTCCTGCGTGGAGTACTGCTCTTATCTTTGGGATGGCTCCGCACAGTACTTACTGGATACACTCGATAGGTTGCAGCGGCGAGCAGTCCGTATCATTGGAAGCCCGGAGGCCACTAAGACCCTTGAGCCTTTACAGCTGCGAAGAGACTTCCCCTCAATGGTTGTCTTCTATCGCCTTTACCATGGAGAGTGTTCTGAAGAGCTCTTTGAATTAGTCGCACCCTCTCCCTTTTTATCCAGAACGACACGTGCGGGACTAAAGTGCCATCCTTTCACAGTGGAATATAAAGGGTCTCGAACCAAACAGTTCAGCACTTTATACTTTTCTCGCTCAATTAAAGCCTGGAACTCTTTGCCAGCGCATGTGTTCCCATATAATTTTGATCCTGGGTCTTTTAAGCGGGGCGTGAAAAAGCATCTCACTAAGCCGCCATAGTGGAGGCCACGATACCAGTAGTTTGGCTTTTGGAATGGTGTCTGCCACTTCTGAATTCCACTTACTGCTTACCATCAGGCAGAGAGGAGTCACTTTGGTAGGCTAATATATATAATATAAAACGGTATTCACCATCATTTACAGCATTTCTTCGGGAAGGTTTATAAGTATAATATATGTATATTGTAGTAAACAAAAGTCGAGAATATCAACCATATCTGTACTCTCTGGAACTACCAGTCGGATTTGTATAATTCTTTTTGCTTATGATAGCCCAGTTTTTGAGGAATGTTAAAGGCTATGTAACATTACGCTACCGGCGACGGGAGCAGAGCTGTAAGTAAAGACGTGGATGGAACCGCGCCGCGGTGAGCTTCATATTAAAAAATGAGAGAAATTCTCCGTACGAAACATGAGTGGGTCGCTAGTATTTAAATACGTATGTTCTTTACATAATAAAATCAAGGTTTCCGTATGATATAGGCTATGTTTAACGGAACTCGAGTTAATAATTAAGAGCTGTTTATGAAAATTCATGCGTCGTAAAACTGCTAAAGCTTGGAGTTCTAAGAAATATTTTTAGGTTTTTGACTGTTTTACATCTAGCTGTTTGTGCCTGCCATTATTTTAAATGATTTTCTCGTCAAGCTTTTCAAAAATACTCTTCCTTTTGGCAAATACGAATATGGCCAAAAATAAATTAGTCACATCGTTCGACCTATTCTTAAATATTGAACTATGTGGTAATGGATTTGTATTTGTAAGATGGTGATAATAACCGCCCAAATCTTCTTTGGTCTCCTTTCTATGCTTTGTCACAATCACAAATTTTATCCTGTTATAGCAACGAAATCATCTTATCCCATTTTTAATATAATAAAAGAAGTAAAACCAGAATATTAATACGCTAATATTTACCTTATTATATTTAGCAAAGAGTTTAATTTAACGTAGCGTAATCCTACGACTGTTACTTAGGATACATAAAACTCGTGACAATATTACGTAACCGTTTCGGATGCAATTCATTTACTAAGCGTATAAGCTAAATGTTTTGTTAAGACGTTAATCCCACCTATTTCGCCTAATTTGACCTAAGACCTCTCTTTGCAGGGTTTGACATAGTCTGACTTAATTAGGATTGTATATTTTGCAGTATAGAGCATGCAATAAGAAAATCTTTGTCTCTTGAGGCATGTAAAAGACTTACTAAACATAATAAAATGTAGTGCGATATGGGTTCTATTTATTTTTTACTGACCAATGAGTGTCTATCGCTTGTCCATCTTGACTTTAGTGTCTCTTATTTCTTCACATCATTTGCTTCGGCTTTAAAGTGGGCAACGACATATGATTCTTTTTACTGTTTTCTCGATGCTTAAATAATTCTGGCATCTCTCTAGAACACGAAAATCACTTGTCATCAATGAGGGCATTCTTTTTAAGCATCTAAGTTGTCTAAAAACCTTTAACGTCTCGTGTTTACTTAAAATAACCGTAGTTACATCACTTAAACCTACATAAAATCGATGATAATTCCGTTACCGAGGCCTTGTGTTCTAAGTTTAGGACGCCAAACCACAAGTTTTCCTTCCCTTAAGGGATTCACAACTAAAACTAAACTATACTAACTTAAATATTTGCGATTTAAACTTAACAGCTTGGCTTAAGCCTAAGTATATATGCTTTATAAGATTTGGTAAGTGCGTAAGCTGATTTATGTAATAAGAAAATGTTCTGCAGATCTCTTTGAATGGATCCCACCTCCTACCTATCTAGAACAATACTTGGCGAACAGAAGTGACAACCCATTTGCGGTGGAGTATAAAGAGTCACAAACCAAACCATTCATTACTTCATATTTATGTCGAAATCTGGAACTCTTTACCAGCGCATGTGTTTCCATACAATTTTATTATTGCTTAAAATGTGTGGGTATATAGGTGTTTCATATACAAGTGTATCATCATTTTATGGATATTATAAAAACCGTAATGGCCCAGTGGTGAAGGCACCCGCTTCGCAAACACGAGGTCGGGGGTTTGAATCCGGGCAAGTACCGATGAACATCGTGAGGAAACCTGGACTTGCGAGGAAGTCTGAAATTGCCAATCTTTCTTGAGCAAACGTGGCGCTCAATGCTTATACCTTTTCAGTATGAGAAGAGGCCTTTCCCTGCAGTGGGATAATAATGGACCTCTATGATGATAGTGGTATTGACCTACTGAAGTGATGTAGGAGAATTTTTGATGATATCGATACCTACTATTCAGTTTTCATCGACGCGGTTATAAACATATTTTAACCAAATTACCTCATTATAGGATCTTTATTGCGGTCCACAACCCATCTCATATACCCTGAATATACAAAAAACATTAAATAAGCCATAATTTTTCATGCTACAAAATTATATAGTTAGGTAAGCAAGTTTTATAAAACTGTTTTACTCCACTGGCCGTGGGCATTCAACTGTTATGGCCAACTTCGTCGTATGAGTGCCAAATGATAGCAAGGTTCAAAAAAATGAATTGAAGGTTATCTTTTATAATAATAATTCTCTTTTAATTAAACTTTTTATTGCCTCTGTGCCAAAAGTCCAGGGTTTGATCTCTGGTCCGAGTAAATAAATTTTTGATTCATAAATTGTTATTTCTTACTTATTAATGTTAATAATATTTAAACAACTACTTATCGTTAATCAGACGCTAAGTAAGCATATATTTAGCTTGAAAAGGAGTGATGACATATTATGCTATGAAAGAAAGATAGAAACATTTATTGCTATGAAGCTTTTACGATGTCTTTAAAATTATTATGAAATTATTATTAGAATAGATTTTCTAATGTGTCTGCTTTATGGTATTCAAAGTTTAGTCTAAAGTAATGAACATTCGTATTGAAGCAATAATCAAAAATCAATATTTATTAAAATAGTTTGAAATTGTTGAGAATTTTCTGAATAAACGCATTTGATATTTTGTATCCATAAACATACAGCTAAAAATCACCACCTGTTGATAAAAACTAAATAAAAATAGTTCAGATCCGATGTAATAACGGAAACGTACTGCCGTAAGCCTTTAATCAATATAGGATACATTTCAATTATCTTTATTCATAACGCGAGCGCCCAACTACCCACAAACCGCCCCGTATACCTGCAAGGCACCCTATACCCGCGAAGCGCCTCATAAACAGCGCTTTTAACGACATTGAAATCGGTAATTCTTCTTTCATTCACCATTATACTACAAAGAGTTGCAATAAAATAAAAGATGTCATTAAAATAAGATTACATTTAATGGCTGTTGTATAAATTGGCGAGCGTTGCAAAGCTATAAACATTGTTTATGTGACAATTATACAAATGATGGTCGTGTATTGAATTTAGTTATCCGATTTTGGATTTCAGTCATTATTACAATGGTATTGATGATCAAAAAAATGTTTTACATTATAAAGCTTATTTATTGTTACAATCTAGTGATATTTGGAAGGTGATTTGAGTGTTTTAGGGGTAAAATATTTGTATGAAAATCAATAATTTTAAACATCTACCAGAAGAGATACAGGACTTTCATATCCTAGATCGAACACTACACATTACCACACACCAAACATGAAAAAATAGGTAATACTATTCTTACATCATTTTCGACCGTTATAACAATGAAACCACTTATTATTATTCTTTTATATGACACGATAATTATTGTTGCCTTTGTTATTTTTAAATTGGTTTAAGACACGTAAAATCGAATAGGCCTATTTAAAAACCAGCGCCGTGCACTATTTGGTACATTCATGAGACTGCTTCTTTTGTATACAGAGTGTATACGACGGTATGACATTAAATGCAATTACGTATAGTATGTGACATTATAAAGCGAGACAAAAAAAAATCTACTAAATATCTTCAATAGTTTAGACACAGGACAAATTTTTTAATTTCTTTAATTCTAAATTAACACTATGTAAGTACGTCAAACGGTCACTGACTTAAGTCATAGTCCACGTCGAAGGATAAACGTTGCCGTTCATTACAGTTCAGTGAACTTGTCATAATAAAATGGTGTATTACTTCGTTACTATTAAAATATTATTTATTTTGTTAGAAAATTTCAAATTTTTGTTTTTCGTCAAATTACTTTTGTGATTAATTAGAAATCATTATATGGGCTAGTAACACCTGCCTTTTCATTTAATGTCAAACCGTCGTATACACTCTGTATTGTTACTTGTCCTGTGTTTACTTATATTTTATTTTGTTATTCAGTATGTCTCGGTATGTCTTGTACCAAATAAACGTTTAATTTTTCTCTTTCTACGTAGCATTTGAATAAAAGTTAAAAATTGAACTCACATCCAAGCTATTGAATACATAACTTTGCTATACCAAGTTGAGCAGTGATAGTATAAAATGGATCGTAAGATCGCTGTTTGAGTTCAGATCACATGTTTGACTTGTCTGTTCCGTACTCAGCACCTAGCTAAAAAGCATATACGTTCTTGTTTAAAATTCGTATAAAATTTTACTTTTCTTTTAGTGACCACTTATGTACCTATTTTATATGGTAATCTATACTTATTATATAAAGCGGAAAAAAGTTTGTTTGTTTGTTTAAACGCGCTAATCTCTGGAACTACCAGTCGGATTTTAAAAATTATTTTTGCGTATGATAGCCCGGTTTTCAAAGAAGGTTTAGGTTATGTAACATCACGCTACTGGCGACAGGAACAGAGCAGTAAGCAAAGACGTGTGTGAAACCGCGCTGCGGAAAGCTAGTGTGATAATATTTCTTCCTATTTTATTATCATAAGGTATAAAATATTTGAAATTTGACTTTTTATCAATAAACTGAATTGCCATTGTTATTTTGCCCAGGTTACCTATGCAAATATTTTTAGTGACTTTTTTATTTATTTATTTCATATTAAACAGAACGGTGTTAACCAATTACACTATTTAATGATACATAATTATAAATTATAAATACTTACAAAAAAACTAAAACTACTTTTTCACTCACACTTTCATCTCACAGTACTTTATACATTCCGACAATAACACATTCCAGCCATCCGCAAATAAATCACATTCTGGGTTTAGGTCCAGAAGAGAGTTAAGCTCTTTTAGTGAACGCTGTAGAGGAGAATTAGAGCCAGCAATTGTTCGGCACGACGAAACCGCAAGCAATCTATGACTCCTGCCACGACAATAGTTATCAGGCACAGACAGCCTGCAGGTTTTATCGTGAAGATCCGGCGCATCAATCATCCCATTTAGGATCTTACAAGTTACAGTCATCTGATCACACAAGCGTCTCACCTATAGTTAAAACCGAGACATCCAAGCAAAAACTGTGTAGGATATAGGTAAGGGTAATATCCATATAGCTTATTATACAAATAACGCAGAAAAGCTTTTTGGATCTTTTCTAACATTAGAGCATATTTCTTTTCTTAAACATACCAGACTCGAGTTTACTCCGGACCAATGCTCCAAACACCAGTTTAACAACGTGAGGGATGTTAAAATAACGACAGTTTCTGAAAACAGAACCAAGGCGTCTAAAGGACTCCTTGGAGACGGACATTATATGTTCGTGAAATGTAAGCCTTCGGTCAAACGCGACTCCCAGATCCACTATAGAATCGTTTCTTGTGACAGTATTACCATTTAGTTTGTAAGTAAAGTGGATTGAGTGTCGCACTCGACCGAAAGACATTACATAGCATTTAGTAGTATTAAACTCCATTTCATTTTCACAACCGAGTCTACATCAAATTGAAGAGTAGCGCAGTCAGTTTCCGATTTAACTTCATAATACAGTTCATATAATTACTATCAAAATAAGTAATAATTAAGTACATTATTGAATTGATTGATATAATGTATAGAAAACATGAACATTTAAAACACGCAAGGTATCATGTCGACCTATATAAATCACATTCGGCTCATCAAAAAAGCTGATCACACCCTACTATTACTACTAAATATTATAAATATAAATAATTTTCGTGGTGGCTGATCGCGTAATAGCCAAATCACCCGCTTCACGAACAAGGTTCTGTTTTCGTAAACTAGCAAGTACCACTGTCACTTTTTCACAAAATCAAAATATTTATTTAATTAAGTAATGACAATGGGTTGTCTTAGCTTCGCTAAGGCGAGGTTATTTGTACGTTCTGCTAATTTACGGTGAAGTAAAACATTATTTTTGTATAAAAACCCTAAAAACGTTTTAACCATCACCTCATCTTAAAAACAATCTTAAAATGTAGCGATTTATTCATAAAAAGTTCACATAAAGTGCGTAAAAATACTTAAGTTCGAGTCAAAGCACGCAATTCCACTATTAATTCGAACCTATAGCCTTTTTCCTGTATCGTTGGGCTATCTGACAAGCTGTCACGAGCGATTTTACTTAACTGCTAAATATTGGAATACTATTGTATATGTAATAGAATGGAATAATTAAAATTAATTATCGATAGGTTTTATGCGAACAGTTTTTCGATTTGATTATTGTTCGATATTCGATAGATTTCATATACACTTGTTGACGAAGTAAATATGGATAGATAGAATATTGAATAGCTTCGAAGAATGCGTTAAAATAATCTTAGATAGCAAAAGTTGTATTAGAGTAGTCTAAAACGGACGTAAATCAAATAACTTTTATATAATACACTAGTTATCCGCAGCACTATTTCACCCGCGTTTTTGCTTACTACTCTACTCCCGTCGCCAGTAGCGTGATTTTACATAACCTTTCCCGAGAATTGGGCTATCATACGCAAAAATAGTAGTTCAAATCCGACTGTTAGTTCTAGAGATTAGTGCATTCAAACAAACAAACAAACTCTTCCGCTTTATATAATAGTATAGATATATAAATTGCCTTTAGTACCCTAAAGCGTATTTATTGTCTCTGTATTGGTACAGTAGTCCCTTATAATCCTTGTCTGACAGTTGGAGTGTAGCGGCATTACTGCATATTGTATGGTTTCGATGTTTTGGTAGTAATATTTGCGTAATCCATAAATGTTTCGTAAGTTAGCGTGTACTAACTTTGTGGCCACCACTATTGCTTACTTTATATATACTTTGTATATATCAATTTTTTGTTTCTTGCTTTAAATAAAGTCGCTGATTCCTTTTTTAAGTTTATTTGCCTATATCTTATAAACTACGCAGCAAATTTTAATTTTATTTTGACTATAAATCAAAATCGTAATAAAGCATTCAGGAAGCTACATGTCTTTACGTTTAAAGTCTTTGACCAATGATTGACATACGAAGCAGACGTGGTCACTATTGTTGCATTTCGATTTGGATTTTAGATTTAATTTGAGTTTTTACAATTATAACAGTTGATTTTATTGTTTTTCATCTTGAGAAAGCCCAATGGTTTTATTCGTCAAAAAATTGATAAATAAGTTTCTATTATAATGTCCTGCTCAGAATAACAAATATATCTAAATACTCAACAAACTGAAAGCTGGCATAATTTTACGTAATTCCTGTAATTACATTTGATTGGCCCGATAATAATGAAATTGGCGTGCCACCCATCAGACCGTATCGATTTACGTTCGCGTGCCGAACGTAATAAACAAATATTGTTTGGTGGCCGCACGTAATCATATTTTATTGACGTCGCTAATATGTGTCGTGTTATTGGTGATTTTGTGTGTGTCTACTGTTTGTTAAGAGAGTGTATGCTACATGATCATTTTAAGAAGTATTTTCTGTATACAACACGCATTGTTCTTCATGAGACTGAATAAAATTAACGTTCGCTTAGTAATAGATACCTCTCCTAACTATATCAAATCTATGTTTCTAACCAATCTGAAAAAATATCTAGATAACAATAAATGGTAGAACTAGATTATAGTAGAAGAACCTTGCTGGTTTCATGAATGAGCCGGAACGATTGGTGAAGTGCTATTTTTGCATATAAGTAATGTGTTTCATTCGCGACCGAGAGCGCCGAAGAGCCTCCTTTTTCTAAAATATTTACAAAAAGAACAGTTTATCTTTTTGTCGCATGACAAAAAGAATCGTACTTTATTAAACGTCAAGCTAAACTTTGTATAAACAAGGTTGTAAGTCCAAGTATATTGCAGTACATTTGGTATTTTGAAATGAACTCACTATTAATGCAAAGTTTTGAATTAGTTACAAAAGTTTGCATGAATTCCTGCAAGTATAATGGCTCTGTGATAGTATTGTTTGAAGAGATTTTCCGCAAATAATAATAATTAACAATGCAAATAATAAAGAAAAATGCAAAAGGTATCAGTAGCGAAGAGTCACTTTTCCGAGGACGGAAGCCGGTGGGACTAAAATATTTTATGTTGCGGAAGGCTAGTTAGTCTTTGAGTAGACACGCATATATATTTATATATTTATATAGATATAACAATAGAATCGTTTTTCTAAAGCTTTTCCCAGGCAGTTATACCATTTTTGATAAAAATGACATACCTTTGATAACTCTCGAACTAAGCTACTACATTTATTGCGTTTTAATTACACCTGCCTATTATATTCTGTAAATCACTAACTGCAATATACTCAAGCAATAATCAACATAAGCTCATGCTTTGGTAACAGTGCTTAGGTAATAAAAAAAGAGTGTGTGTACTCATGTACGCACGTAAGAAGTTATAATTCTTTGGCGTAACAATCCAAAAATACCAAAAAATAACACAACGCATACATACATAAATATACATCTGATAATTGTACTGATACGACACACAAAGGTTCGCAACTAACTTCAGGGTGTAAAAGGTTCGCAACTAACTTCAAGATGTAACTTTTTCCTGCCGGTGTGCGCGCGCGTCGTAAAAATTCACTCTCATCATTTTTCCCAATCGCGCCAAAAGAAGTATAACTTCAAAATTGACTGAAAATATGGCATCAAAGAAAAGGAATTATTATGACAAAATACGCCAATTATAAAGTGTGTCTTGTTCTCATTGTTTCAAAGTTTGAAATTGCTAAATTGCTAATTTCATATTATATCTCTAAATCTTAATTATTAATTATAATCTTACAGCAAATTCAATTAGAAGTGAGTCTGCATTCCGTGACACGGTTACAATATACCTGACTACAGGCTAACTGCCCCAACGCCAACGTCATTTACCTACTGCAAATATGGGTGTCGATTTTATTTGATTTGTGTATGAATAAGAAGTATTTAAAAGTTATGTGTTTTGCTTCTTTAAACCGTTTAATTTGTAGCCATTGGCGCCTTGACATAAAAGTACCATCACCACTAATATTAAGACGTTTACTGATTGATATAGACTTCCTCCAAGCATCTCCACTTTGATCAGTCGCCAATTTGATCGGTCACGGAATGCATCCATCGATACAAAAGTACTAGGGTAACATAAACTAAGAAGAACACGTATTCAATTTATTTTCAAAACAAAAAAAGAATTCCGTTTTATCGCTTGTTTTGCTTTTGCTTCGACGATTCGTAGCCATTTGTTCTTTCACACAAAAGTACCAGGCTAGTATATATTCTGTGGAGGTTTACCATGAATTCTAGTACTATTTACAATTAGTGTTCTTGAACCATTAGGTGAAAGTTGCAACAGGCAATACAAGCTAATGATACTTACGACATTATCCAGGACATTTAACCACCCAACTGTGTGCTTATGTGGCTGAAATTTACGGTAATGACACTTAGCTGTAGTAGTAACACATATATTACTTTTTTTCGAGGGTAGGTGCAAAAAAGTGTAGACGTAATTTTCCAAATCCGTATATTTAATTAATTAAATAATCACATATATACAAGTTTATACAGTAAATAAGTTTACTTACATTATATTTGGCATTCATGTAAGTGAATGTAAACATTGCAATCACCACCTACCAGCGCAACACATTTCACAACACTTATAGAAGAACTTGCGGTCTAGTCAAAGTACACAATGGCACAACTGGCAACAATCCAGGACACTCAACATAAGCTGGAGGAGTCCTTCACGAAGCGAATGGCTGAACTCGAGGTGCAGCTTCATAACGGCGGTCCATCAAAAGATACGGTGGCAAAAGTCGCTGAAGAATTTCGGACATTTCGTGAGCTGATATTTGGCATTTTGAAGTTGCTTCGCCAGCAGATCGCCCAATGTTCCAATATGTCAGACGTCATGGAAACCAGGCACCGAAGGAAAGCGCTTATCTTCGTTGGAGTCGACGAGTCTGACAGTGAAGACTGTGCTTCTGTGGTCCACAATATTATGTCGAAGATGTCAATAAAGGACACTCACACCATCAGGGCCTGTCATAGACTTGGCTCTTCGAACAAGGACCAGCGCCGACCAATTCTCGTGTGGTTCAACAGCGCAGAGTCCAGATCCACTGTATGGAGGGCAAAAACGAGGCTCAAGGGGTCACCTGTAGCTGTTAAGGAGTTCCTTACTAAACCCCGACAGGTTCTATTCAGTAAGGCCAGACAGCACTTCGGCATGCGTGCGTGCTGGTCGCAAGACGGTATTGTCATAGTGAAGACTCCTGATGGAAACCGCCAAAAATTATTCACCATGAATGTTCTCGATGTGCTGATGAAGAAGTTCCCTAAGGCATCAGAAAGCTCCTCGTCAACGTCTAGTGCTGGTAACGGCGGCAATGCGAGTGCTTCGGGTGCGAATAACAAGCTGCGTAAGATCTGATTGACTGTTACTTTTATGCGAACGCCATGTCTCGCTTTGTTTTGTTATTGTCTTTAATTAGCTCATTCCAAGTCTACTAATGTGTATTGTAATGACCCAATGACAAACTTACAATTCGTGTCGTGTGACAAGTTGACAACAATGAAGTTGAAAGGTTTGTTGAAGTGACAGTTAAGTGTGCGTTCCGAAACTGTTTGTCGATCAATTTACGTTTCGTTTTACTTTAATTATTGGTTTTGTGTACTGTTTTCTATTAATTTGTTTATCTTTATTTTTTTGTCCATCTGCTGGTGGGTGGTGCAGTGATGAATATTGGCATAGCACAGTGTGTATGTATAATATATATCTATATAATATATATTTTTCTTACATTATATTTTAAATTTATATTTATTTTATATTTTATTTATGGATATTGATGACTCTTATTATTCTGCCAATGAGTCTATAAATTGTTCCAGTGACGAAAGCTTCTGTTCTATAGGTGATGCCACTTTAGGTGATTCCCTGCGACAGATTTTCGACCAACGTTCTCGGTTGCTCTTTAATGTGTGTCACATTAATGCGCAAAGCATTCCTTGCCACCACAGTGAGTTACTGGATACGTTTTCCGACACTCACGTTCATGCCATCTTGATTTCGGAGAGTTGGCTCAATCCTAGTCTTCTTTCCACTTCTTATTCTCTCCCTGGTTTCGTGCTTATTCGTAATGATCGAATTGGACGAAGGGGGGGTGGAGTCGCAATCTATCTACGTAGTTGTTTTTCTTACAAAATTATTTTTTCTTCCACTCCTAACCTTTCTTCGTCAGCTGAGTATCTCTTCCTTGAGGTTAATGTTAAGGGGGCAAAAATGGTGCTTGGCGTTGTTTATTGTCCTCCGTCTGTTGATTATTTCTCTAGTCTCGAACCGATTCTAGAATCTTTAGGGTCAGAATATTCACATCACGTCATCATGGGCGATTTCAATACCGATCTCCTTTGTCCTCGTTCCCATCGATCCTGTAAACTTCTTGAGATTGTTGAGTCTGTCTGCCTCCGTGTGCTACCGCTACAAGCTACTCATCACAATGTTCAGGGGCAGGACACATGGCTTGACCTCATTCTCACTTCCTCTCCTAATCTAGTCTCGTCCCATGGCCAACTCCTTGCTTCTGGATTTTCTCATCACGACCTTATTTTCCTTTCCTACACCCTAAAACCTCCGAAACTCCAACCTAAAGTTCTGCACAGGCGCTGTTTTAGTCGTATAGATAGTGAGGCGCTAAGTAAGGACGCCTCGAAGATCAACTGGGACGATTTATACTCGGCTGCCTCAGTGGATGCGAAAGTTGATCATCTGAAAAACAAAATTATAGAGCTTTTCGATAAGCATGCTCCGATAAAGAAAGTGAGACAAAAGCGCCTACCTGCACCTTGGATTACAGCAGGAGTTCAAATGGCCATGAGGCGTAGAAATCGGGCTTTTCGGAGATACAAAAGGGACCGTAGTGACGAAAACTGGTCACTTTTCAAGTCTGCAAGAAATCGCTGCAATCAGATGATACGTAACGCCAAACGCCGACATATTCTTAGTAACATAGATTCCTCGTCCCCTGTCGATATTTGGAAGTTTCTTGGGACTCTAGGTATCGGCAGACAGCGTCGTGTTGATTTGCAGATGACACTTGGTTTGGAGGATATTAATCGTTATTTCATCACTACTACTCCGCTAGATCACCAAACCAAGTGCCAAACTGTTGATTACTTAGCTGGTCTACCTCATCCTAATATTGAATCCTTTTATTTTTCTCCAGTAGCATCGGATGAGATCAAAAAAGTCATCCTTTCCATTAAATCGAATGCCGTGGGCTGTGATGATGTCAGTCGTCGCATGGTCATGGCAATCCTTGAGCACCTCCTTTTTCCTATTACCCATATTATTAATTTTTCCCTTTTCTCTGGAATCTTTCCATCCTCGTGGCGTAACGCATACGTTATCCCATTACCCAAAACTCAAAATCCCACACTACCCAATCATTTCCGTCCTATATCCATTCTTCCCTTCTTATCCAAAGTGCTTGAGGCTTGCGTGCACAAGCAACTCTCCCATTTTGTGTACCGCAATCAGCTACTTAGTCCCATGCAGTCTGGGTTTAGACCCGGACATAGCACTGTATCCGCGCTCCTTAAAGTGACTGGCGATATTAGGGAGGGCATGGAGAGTACCAAAGTCACAGTCCTGGCTTTGGTCGATTTCTCGAATGCCTTCGATACCGTCAGTCACGATATCCTTCTGTCTATCCTTTCCCACTATAAGGTCTCCTCCGAAGCTCTGGAATGGTTCTCAAGTTACATTCGAGGTCGTCAGCAGTCTGTCCGCTTCGAAGATTCATCTTCAAGTTGGGGTGACATTGACTCTGGCGTCCCTCAAGGCGGTATTTTATCTCCTTTGTTATTTTCAATTTTTATAAATCTTTTAACACCTAATCTTCAGTGTGCGTATCATCTGTATGCTGATGACTTGCAGATTTATTCTCAAGCAAGTATTGACTGCATCTCAACTGCGGTTGACATGGTGAACCGGGATCTGGAGCACATTAAAAACTGGTCTGACAGATTTGGTTTGATTATAAACCCTTCAAAGTGCCAAGCCACCATCGTTGGCAGCCAACGCCTTATAAGCAGACTAAACTGGACTACTCTTCCGTCAATCATATTTAACGGGGCTATCATAGATTTGTGTCCAAGTATTAAAGATCTAGGGCTACACATCGACACTACATTGAATTGGAGAGCCCAAGTTACGCAAGTCAGCCAGAAAGTCACCGGTACCCTGCGTACTCTGTATAGGCTAAAGAATTTTCTACCTTGTGAGACTAAGGCAATGCTTGTGCAGACTTTAGTCTTTCCTTTGATTGACTATGGTGACGTGTGTTATTTTGACCTGAATGCAGATCTTCTCAACAAATTGGACCGTCTTCTCAATAACTGCATTCGATTCGTTTTTTGTCTTCGCAAGTATGACCATGTGTCTACCTATAGATCCCAATTGAACTGGCTTCCCATTCGTCAGCGTCGTAGTCTGCGCGCACTCTCTACACTTTATTCCATCCTTGCTAATCCTAATGCTCCCACATATTTGACCTCCCAATTTAAATACCTCTGCTCTTTACACGAAAGGCCTCTTCGCTCCTCCAACAATCTCCTCCTTGCCTGTCCTTCTCATAAATCCGGTTTCATCCACTCCTCTTTTCCTGTCCAATCAATATTACTCTGGAATGCCCTCCCTCTGGAAATCAGGATGGCAACTAATAGAAGCACGTTTAAGATAAAGGTTCGGACACTTCTCATGGATAAATTGGCAAAATCAACCCAATAGTTTACATTTATTGTTATATATATATATATATATATATATATACATATATATTTATGTGTAATAATGTAGTATTAGTACTATATGTATGATTTTTATGTATGTTTATCATTATATTTATACGTACGTATGTGTATTGTTATGGTCTTATTTAGTAAAATATTCAACATAAGTATTAACAATTTTACTACATTTACTATCTGCTATCATGCACCTACTGTGGTTCAACTCTGCATTACCCGGTTGACTGGTAGAGAATGCCGTTGGCATTAAGTCCGCCGTTATACATTCTGTGTGTAAGAAGCTTAAATAAATAAATAAATAAATAAATATTAAGGCTAAATTACCCTCAATCTGTTTCATAGGTTTTTTAAATAAAGTTGGCAATTGTATGTCCTATGCTAAGTATCTAAAGTATCCGACGTATGGTACAAATGGCTCACAGGACGAAAATTTGCTTCAGTGGCGCAGTAGGAACTTGGAGTGCATGCAAGATGTTGTGCGTAAGATAAATATTGTGTACGATAAATTTCGATGAATAGTTCTTTTAGACAATGGGGCGTATTATTCAGCAGCTAAATCCTACGCCTGATATGACAGTGATGTTAAAGATAAGGCCGTTACTCCAGAGGTGTTAAATAACATGTGCTAATTAAAAATAAACATGTAAAGTTGTATGCATGTAAAGCTAAAAATACTTTTTATATTGATAACCATCTAAATTGAAACGTATATTGTGTGCTGTTTCTCATTGATAAAAATAATAGAAGTTGTACCCACCACGCAAGATTGATTGCGGTTTCATTTGTCAATTGTTTGCTCTCGACATGTTTGCAACTGTGATTGCATTGAGTTTCTTATATTTAATTGAGTTTACCTACTGGACTCTATGTGTCGAATATAGCTAGTTGATTGAGATTGATTTATTGAATTGTGGATTCAACTACATTAGTTGTGTATTCATTCTTTGACTAACTGATACTCGGCCTATTGTATCGTTACGTAATCGATTGCTAAATGACAACCGATGGATGAAGACCTTGATCAAAATGAAGGTGATTCTTTGAGCATACCTCCGTTAAACAAGGAGTTTTTCGGCTAATTATGATTAAAGAGAGAAATATTGATATATATAAATATTAGCTGTTTCATTTTTGCTGTCAAGCTCAGCTAATATAAAACAACGAATGAACTTTTGACTTAGTTAAATTTATATAGTTCTTATACATTAATATCAAAATAAGCCTTTCAGAATACTTATGTTAAATATGAATATATGGTATACGAATATGCCTTTACTTTTTGTAGTAATATGCAAATTGAGGCAGTCGTAAAGCACACATTTTACTTTTTATATTTTCTTTACACGATAGAAAGCTGTAATTAATTACCTATAGAGTTAAGTGTATTGCCTGTGTCACTTTGCATGCTACTTGAAAATGTAACGTTCTAAAATTGTAATAATCTGGCGATTAAAAAGAGTGGCGTGAGTTTCTTGCCAGTTCTTCTCATGGCTTTACTTCGTCAGCGAACTGGCTGTAGGTTAATTTGCTGACATTGTGTAAATTTTGACGTTTAATTAACCTAAATTAATAAATATATTTTCATTTCAGTTTTCATAAACGTCTACTTCTGAAGGTGTGTTGAATTCCTCATAATATTTCCAAATTTAAATGTAGGACATTACTTCACACTCTAAGTAAAAAGTTTTACCTTGAAATCATTCAGTCCTCAGCAAAACGAACTCCAATATTAATGCAGCATCTGCTAACAACGAGTAACCTAGATCTCAAATGAAAGAAACACTTAATAAATATACCATTTATCTTTCTTGTCTCGATGACCTCAATACGACCTTGCCTTTCACATATAAACACTATCTCCAAAAGTTATACAACTTACGTCTTCACAAAAGTTCGAAGCTTCCCGAAATAATTTTCCTATGAGTAGTTATCGCTCTAAGATAGTGGATCTGCCAACCTGCCACACGTGCAGACAAAATTGACAGTAAGTGTGACCAAAATAGATGGTTCTTCATTCCCTAAAAATGATGTCAAATTAATTTCCTTATTGCACATGACATATCTTAAAACACACTTGACAAATATAAGTATTGAACTGCGTTCACCAATCCACGTACCAAGCGTGGTGACCCATGTAGACATGGGTCACCACGCTCAGCATGGACATCTTTTTGAAAAGATACAATGTGAAAGACAAGTGTTTTAATTTGTTCATGAATAAATTCTACTTATTAAGTTCTAAAATCGTTGGAATCTCCAGCAAATATTTTGAAACAAATAAATATTTACAGCTGCAATATTAGCGTAGGTATAGAGTATTAAGTAAATTGGCCGACAAAGCTGGCCTCTTTCAGTGATTGCGCTGAATATTTTATTGTAGCAATTCGATTAGTGAACGAGTTAGAAGTGCGCTGCCAGCTCAAATAAATATAGGATATAGGTTGCTGTGGCGAAATAATTAAACAGTTTTGTGGAAACGAGTTTTTACTGAGAAACTTTAAAATATATTACTTACTTTTCGAGGAAGACTAGATTTAAAAGAATAATGAAGGGCATTAAGATTATCAATAAAAAACGATCAAAAGCTAATGTCTGCAATAAGGCTATAAAAGGTCAAGCTTTGTAATAACTTAATGTAATTAATAAATACGGTTATATTTGTCGTATGATCTCCAGCCTACAATTTAAGACTAGCCCATCTCTCATCTTGCTGTAAGTATTGTAAGCGGCGACGACTGAATAAAACCACCAAAGATTTACTTGTCTTCACCAGTATTTTTAGAGTTTGTAGACGTTAACTGATTTAAACTACTAACTATCAATTATTATTCGTTGTAAAATGAACGTTTCCTGAAGTTGCAAATTTTGTCTTTAATAAAAGAAGGGAATTAAATTAACAAATACGTTACGTACGGCTATCTTATTTTTACTTCTAAGTAAATAAAATTATATTTATATGGAGCTACAAAAACTGGTTGCACTCAGTCAAAAATCGGGAAAGATTGTTTTAAGAGAGACCTATTACCAGCAACTCCGTAGACCTCCGTAGGCTGATGATGTTGAAATAAAATATGTTTTTGAAACTGGCTTTCTTGTTATACTCGGGGTTAATTTTCATCATATCAGCCTAAAGACGTTCACTGCTGTATGGGCCTCCCCCAATTTACACCACCTTGGTTGGACAAGAGCCGTCCTCATCATACTCGGGTTTCATATAAACAATTTTTAACCCAACGTTAAATTTACGGAGAATGTTTGCTTGTTACAGGCGACGAGTTCGTATTCCACGACACTTGGGGCGGCATCAGCCTCATGTTCGCCGCCAATCAAACTCACAAGACACTTATGCCAAACACTACATATGTAAGTATCTCTTTTATATAGTAACTAGCTTTCCGTGACGCGGATTCATGCGCGTCTTTGCTTACTGCTCTGTTTCTGTCGCCAGTAGCGTGATGTTTCATAGTCTATAACTTTTCTCGAGAGCTAGGCTATCATATGCAAAAATAATTTTTCTCATTCGCTTTGTACTTCCAGAGATTAGGGCGTTCAAACAAAAAAACAAACTCTTTCGCTTTAATATAATATTATAGATTATTGTGTTTTGTAAACTTTCGTGATGGTTGTGGGTTCACAACCGGACAAGTACTTCTTCAAATTCATATGCACCTACTTTTTTAAGTTCGTCTTGAAAATTGCTGTCTTGCAGTGAAAAATCATTGTGAGAGGCTGCACTTAGAATAAAGAGTGGTTGTAAGTAATAGACGATTAAGCGTGATTATCATTGTAGAGTAATCACTTTTTTTAACTTTATTGTTAAACTCATTTTTGTAATTTACAATTATTTTTAAGCATATTTAATACTTAAAATACTACACAAATAAAAACACCCATCATCATGACTTTTAAATGAGTTTGCACAGAAAATTCAACATTACACCAGTATAATTCTAACTTTATCAGACGAACGTGACAGCACTTTGCCGCTCGATGTTCCCAAATCGCGGGCTTTCCAAATGAGAATAAGCCACAATTGCCGTCAGGGATATTTCCTTGAATGAATTTCGTGTCATCTCCTAGAGGACACTTTGAGATACTACACAGGGGAATAATATTAAGGTTAAAAGTCTAGATAGAACAATGTCAAAATAGGGGTAGGCAGAAGTGTATTATACATACGCGTAATGTTATATGGTATATTATTATGTGAAAGTAAATAGACGAAAACACTTTTTACAAATATTTGAATTGATTCCACTCTCACTAGAACGACACTTGCAGGATTAAAGTGAAATCTAACTACATTTGGCGTTCGTTAACCTAAAACTCATTACTAGTACATGTGTTTTTCTATAATTTTGATCTTGAAACCATTAGGAGGCGTTTAATAGCAGTTTATAAAGCCGCCATAGTGCCAGCGCAAACACTGAAGCGTCTCTCAATTTGTGAAGTGACTCTTAAGTTAATCTCTGTCACTTATAACTGAATTTTAGCGATGAAAAGACTTAAGTGTTATTTAAGTTAACTGGCGTGTCAGTATTTAGGTTTAACCTATTTGGCACCATATGTCTAGAAGTGGATGTCTACTTAACTGCCACTTTGGTTCAGCGGTACTGTGTACAGACTGCCACACAGAGGTCTCGGGTTTGATTATAGCTCAGTGCAAATATGCATGAACGTTTGTCTATTTGCATTGGTCTCGGTTTTTCTATGTATAATATGTATGTATTTACAAAAAGTATTTAATTATGTTTATCTGCATTCTAGAACCCATAAAACAAGCTATAATATATGCTTACTATGGGTCTAGATGGCGTTGTGTGTAGTTATTGTGATATTAATCCTGATTCATAGATACATTAATTACATACATGTTTGCTTACAATGCTTTTCATCACCCTCTCGGCGCATAATGTCACGTTCTCAAAGTATCGCAATAATGTTTTTCACCGAATGCCATTAATGTCTAAGGTCCTTTTAAAAAGCATACATAAATTTTCTCATACATAGGTGAGTGCAATAACCACTTCGTGTTCCAATTCGTAGAAGATAAAAACATATTTATACCTACTGTCGAATGATACGTAGATAACACCACGGTTCTCCAACAGTCAATCAATGTATAACAAAGGCAAAGTCCGTCTAGTCAACATGTTAAGTCAATCGCGCTCCAAATCTAAGTCGCCTATCGTAGGGAGGCAATGAATCGAAACCTCCCCACTTGTTGACTGGACATCAAACTTGTTTTGCTATTGACGTGCAGTGTATTTGCGGAGTAGACTCTCATCTCGTCTCGGTTTAACTAATTTATGGCAGTTTTTAATAAAGATTATTATTTCTTATATTAATGGTTTAGCTATAACAGTTTTTATTCTGTGTTAATTTGTTTGTACATATTACTGGCAAGGCTAGCAAGTTAGCGTTTGGGCCACTTGATGGTAAATGTTTTTATAATATTGCTATTTTATGGGGCTTATTATTAAACTTTTTAGCGTTTAAAAGCATTGTATTATATATAAAATAAAGTCCTTTGTTTTTACATGATGTAGTGGAATCAATTGGGACGTTCAAAGTTTGAAAGTACTCGGGGTCCTTGATTATCTTGCAAATGTATAAAATATGCAAGGAAAATGTTTAAATTTTTTTACTCGGCGTTTGTTTTTTATATTAGCACGGGTACTACGCCCCAAAATAGTCTTTTCGATTATACTTTTCAGAACAGAGTAGAATTAACGAATTGATTCCACTAGGATCCTTTCTTTTCATTAAAATACGAAATCCTTTAAACATGAACAAATAGACTTTTGACAAAACATAAATAATTATAAACTTCGTAGACAGACGGCTAAACAGATCATATCTAATTCAAATTGGCTGATACAAAGTTGTATTAAACTTGAGTTCTCATTGCAGTCTTATGTTAAGGGATTTTATCTATTGGCTTGACAACGTTTTTCCTAGAACTTAGGACAAGTATAAACCTCGAACAAAAATAAGTTTGAAGCAATAAAACTTAGCTTGATTAGCAAATATTTAATTACTTTATGTTTGAGCTTTATTTAAGTTTTGAATAGAATTTTCTTTTTGTATTTTATACGGTGGTATACTTATATTTAAGAGGTATATGAGTAAGTTGTATAATATGTTTGATGATTACGACACCTGTCCTGCACAGGCGGATCTAGGGGTAGGCTAGGGTGCTCAAGCCCAAACGCTTTCGCAAATGTATGTGCTTATAGTGTCCGTGGTAAAATCCGGTAGACACTATAAGCATATATATATATTCTTATATTTTTTACGGTAGTAGATCCACGCTGGTTTCAGCATGAATGGGCCGGATCGTCCGGGGAAGTACTACCCTCTCATAGAAGATCGACGTAAGAGTAGTAGTATCCGTACTACTGCGTTTCGCTCGGTGAGTGAGAGCGCCGGAAACCCAACTTTCCCCCTTTCACCTTTCCTTACCTCCCTCATTCCCTTCCCTTAACCCCATTTCCAGCCGCCATAGTGGAGGCCATCATACCAGCAGTTTAAGACTATGGCTTTTGGTATGGTGGCCACCACTTCTGGATTCCACTGACTGCTTACCATCAGGCGGAGTGGAGTCACTTTGGTAGGCTAATATAAAAAAAAAAAAAAATCCTATCCCAGGTAGCGTCAAGTCCCTCCCAAACTCAAATCCTGAATCAGCCACTGCTCTGTCAAGAAATTCTTAATACCTGGCGAAACATATTTTTTATTGTAGGTATACTATACCGTACCTACGCCATCAAAAAAAGAGAAGAAGATAAATGTGGATGATAGTAATGATTACATCAATAAAAAACATACAGTACAAAAACCAACACCTCCACCTCCGCATTCGACGCGGCGAGAGCCTCGCTCGACCGCCGCGTCCATCCCAAGAAACAGCGTAGTCGTCGCCATGCTACTGCTACTCCAAGCAATACCACAATGCAGAAAATACTGTAGATCGCTACGTAGTGATGAATATCATGGAACCTCACGTCTTCTATTATTGGAGTACTCTGCTTGATTACATCCAATTGGTTCCTGATATTTGACAGCTCTTGTTGTCGTAATTTCATGTCGCTGATATTGTTATTTAATTGATATGGTGTTGGTGTCAAATTGACTATGTTGTTGATAGGTGCCATCTCAAATGTTTGTATTTCTGGTAAGACCTCAGTTCTGCTGGATCCTTGTTGTGACTGTAAATACTTAAGTTTTCTGATTTGATAATGCATCCTTGACCTATATTAAATAGGCCTGCATGTGACAATTGTAGTACGGTAACTTGATCGGGGCACAATAACCTTATTCGGCATATTTCACAAGAAGAATAAAAATTATGATTCATTTTATTTGTTTCTGTAAATTTATTTATACACGGCTCGGTAATTGTTTGACAGGTTCTAGTGTCTTGCGAGATCAAGTAGTAGCTTTTGTCATTTTTAATATTGTATATAGGCTTCTGTAAGCTACATAAGACAGTTCCTGGACTTTGCTGTAAGCACGAATTTATATCGTTCTCAGTCAGTGACAGTAGGGTGTCCGTGTTAAGGTTGATAGCGACATATTCCGATACGGGAACTATCGCAAACATTTGAGAGTCGACTCGATGAGGTATGGGAATGATCTTGAGCATCTCATACGTATCTCTGGTGTTCAATGGAATTTTTACTTAAATTAAGAGGTAGTGTTCTGATATCTTGGCGCGTACTCTGAGTAAATGATAGATCTCTATAAACTGCATTCCATCCACTGGTGACGAAAGATCATTTGGAAGATGACTTGAAATGACATCTAGCTCGTGTTTTAGTTGCTGGGGTGATATCATGTGTAAGTTGAATTTGATATATATCAGTAATAGTTTCGGTCAAAAAGATTGTTAGCAATTAACGCCGACAAATTAAAGTCAGTGATGACTGTGCAATTTTGTAACGCAGATTTTAAGTTGCTTATGGAATTTTTCAAACTAAGTAACTTTTGATTTATAGCTTTATGTTGCTTATCCACAACAGATTCCGTTCTTATCAACAAATTATATTCGGCTACAACAATAGAGGTTTGGTTTTTCCAAAGCATGGCCATATGATTTTGATTTGTTCTAATCGCACATATTTAAGCTAAGGCCGGAGTATGCGCATTCGTCAGGGCGGATGTTTGCGTTCGCCGTCTGCGCTGCCTAGAGGACCCATCCTACCCCATCCTTTGGCTTCACGTTGATCTTGGTTCTCTGAGCCGGGTCTACGCGTGCCTTTACCGTTCCCACTCCGGAGATTTGGAGACAACTCGACTCTTTGACCACCTGAGTCAGGCGGCAGACTTAGCGCAGGAGCGGTTTCCGAACGCGGAACTGGTGTTTCTGGGAGACTTTAACGCCCACCACGAGACCTGGTTGGGTTCTCTCAGAACAGACCATGCGGGACGAGCCGCCCATGCATTCGCTCTCACGCATGACCTGACGCAACTGGTAATCCATCCCACCAGGATACCAGATATTCCAGGTCAAGCGCCCTCTTTGCTAGACCTACTGCTGACGAGTCACCCAGACCAATACAGTGTTTCGGTCCACGCCCCACTGGGTAATTCCGACCACTGTTTGGTCTGCGCCTCAGTGTCTCTTGTTGCTCCCCCACGACGTGCGGAGGTAAAGCGACGACTATGGCACTACTCGTCAGCAGACTGGGATGGTATGCGGGAGTACTTTGCTTCCGTCCCATGGGCATTACGCTGCTTTAAAAACAGGGATCCGTCGCAAAGTGCTACTGCTGTCGCTGGTGAAATCTTGTTAGGTATGGAATATTACATTCCATCCTCAGATGTCACCAGTGCCGGCAAAACGCGTCCCTGGTTCAACCGTGAGTGCGCCGATACTGTTAAACAAAAGGAATCGGCGTACCGCGCTTGGATCAGGGCCCGAGCACGGCGCGACCCTAGCTTGGATCGCCTAAAAGCAGCGTACAATAAAGCCACTAGGGAATGCAAGAGGGCTTACATCAGAGCGGATGCCCAGCGCATTGCACGGATTGGGCAAGAACTGATTTCGCATCCTACGGGTAGCCGTAGCTACTGGCGACTAGCCAAGGCCGTGCAATCCAACTTCTGCAAGCCTTCGCTGCCCCCCTTGAAATGTCCTGATGGATCGCTGGCCCACGAGCCGCAAGAGAAAGCAAACTTGCTTGTAGAACTCTTTGCGGCTAACTCCCGAATCGACGACCGTGACTTGCACCCGCCGACTATATCTGGCTGCGACTCCGTTATGCCTAATATCCGTATTAGGCATCGTGATGTCCGTGCGGAACTAAGGTCGCTCGATGTTCGGAAAGCCAGCGGACCGGATGGTATTCCAGCGGTGGTTCTCAAGAAATGCGCAGCGGAGTTGTCTCCTGCATTGACGCGCCTATACCGCCTATCTTATTCCTCGGGAATTGTGCCGGAGGCTTGGAGAGAGGCGAATGTTCAACCGATTCCCAAAAAAGGGGATAGGTCCGAGCCAGGCAACTATCGACCCATAGCTGTCACCTCAGTTCTCTGCAAGGTGCTTGAGCGGATAATAAACGCCCAACTAGTCCGCTACCTAGAGGGTCACTCGTTAATTAGTGACCGACAATATGGCTTCAGGTCAAAACGGTCTACGGGTGACCTTCTAGCATATATCACGCACCAATGGGGTGAAGCTATGGACAGGCATGGAGAGTCCTTGGCCATCAGCCTTGACATAACCAAAGCCTTCGATAGAGTCTGGCACCGTTCGCTTCTGTCCAAGCTTCCAGCATATGGTCTGCCACCCCAGCTGTGCAACTGGATTGCCGCATTCCTGCGTGAGCGCCGCATTAGAGTCCTTTGTGACGGATCGGCCTCCGATTATTTGCAGGTCAACGCTGGGGTGCCTCAGGGGTCCGTCCTGTCGCCCACCCTGTATCTTCTGCATGTCAATGACATGTTGTCCCTTGGCAACATTCATTGCTATATATCTCGGACATCCTGCGGCTAAACAGACTGACATCGAGGCAAAACGCCTAGAACTTGTCGCTGAGCTCGACCAAGTATTATACCGCATTTCTAAATGGGGTTGTGAGAATTTGGTCGAGTTCAATGCCAAGAAAACACAGGTGTGCGCGTTCTCTGCAAAAAAATCTCCGTTCCTTCCCCTTCCCTCTCTTCAGAACACAGTGTTACCACTACAGGATAGCCTAAGTATCCTGGGTATGGACATCAGCCGAGATCTCAACCCCAAGAACTACATCGAGTGCGTCATTAAAACCGCCTCCTGTAAACTCGGTGTCCTGAACAGGGTGAGGCGGTACTTCACGCCCGAGCAGCTCTGTCTTCTTTATAAGACACAGGTTCGTTCCTGCGTGGAGTACTGCTCTCATCTTTGGGATGGCTCCGCACAGTATTTACTGGATGCACTCGATAGGTTGCAGCGGCGAGCAGTCCGTATCATCGGAAGCCCGGAGGCTACTAAGACCCTTGAGCCTTTACAACTGCGAAGAGACATCGCCTCAATGGCCGTCTTCTATCGCCTTTACCATGGAGAGTGTTCTGAAGAGCTCTTTGAATTAATCCCACCCTCTCCCTTTTTATCCAGAACGACACGTGCGGGACTAAAGTGCCACCCTTTCACAGTGGAATCTAAAGGGTCTCGAACCAAACGGTTCAGCACTTCATACTTTTGTCGCTCAATTAAAGCCTGGAACTCTTTGCCAGCGCATGTGTTCCCATCTAATTTTGATCCTGGGTCTTTTAAGCGGGGCGTGAAAAAGCATCTCACTAAGCCGCCATAGTGGAGGCCACCATACCAGTAGTTTGGCTTTTGGAATGGTGTCCGCCACTTCTGGATTCCACTTACTGCTTACCATCAGGCAAAGTGGAGTCACTTTGGTAGGCTAATATAAAAAAAAAAAAAAAAAAAAAAAAAAATTTCTCTGCGAAGCGGTCATCTAACACGCCGAACAATGTGTTGGCTAGATATCCGACACCGTTTATGATACCGCGTTTGTATCGCGAACTGGCAAAGGGCGTCAATCTGCTGATTCGACAATACACGGTTGTTATGTTGAATTTCTTGGTAGTCGTGACTTAACTGAGTGAGGATTCCCTCGCAATGTGACATTGTGTTTATTTTTATACATACTCTTTCTAAGTAGTCGATATTCTTTGATAGAGCTTTAAGACCGTCCCAGTGTGGATTCTTATCGAAATAAACCACTAAATTCCAATCTTCTCGAATCAAACGCATAATATTAATTTTATCATAGTATCGTGATTGATTATTCGGAAAGCTTATGAAATTATATGATGCCTGTGACGAGGTTAGTAGCGTCATAAAAAATAGTAGAAATGTGATAGCCATTGATGTAAAATTAAATTTGTTACTAGTAGGTTTATTCGATTATTTACATTTTATATCTGTTTTTTGCTGATTATCCAATTGTGTAGTCTGATGAACTGGTAATACTTATAGTTTTACAATGGGTCGTTTTACGAATCCATTTTTTAGTTTTGATAGTAACGACTCGTACGTGACCATCTTGTCCAGGGCGAAGCTCCGTAACTCTTCCCATAGCCCACTTGCCCGGGGATACATTTAGGTCATTTATTAAGACTACGTCGTTAATTTTGATCTCCCTTTGTGCTTGTTTCCACTTAGTTCTTGCGTTGAGTTGACTAAGATACTCTGATTGCCACCTAACCTAAATGTCATGATATATTTTTTGTGTTAACTGTCACCTAATTGGAAGATTAGTTTGAGAATCATATATTGTAAGGTTTGGACTACTGACTAGAAAATGTGAAGGTGTCAGTACGTCAAGATGTTCTGGGTCTTCTGACATAGGGCAAAGAGATTTCGAGTTTAGGCAGGCTTCTATTTGTGCTAGTATGGTGGTTAACTCTTTATACGTGAGTTTTTGATCGCCAATTACCCTTCTCATGTGATATTTCAGGCTCTTGACGACTGCTTCCTAGATTCCTCCTACTGATGGCCAAGAGGGAGCATTAAAATGCCATTCTATTTCCACCGCTGTTATTCCTGGAATAGCTTGCTCTTGAAGATTTTTAAATTGCTGCTGTAATACGTGGTTTGCTCCTAAGAAGTTAGTGCCGTTATCACTAAATATGTGTCGTGGTGTATCTCTTCTGGCAGCCATCCGATGCAATGCTGCTTAAAGCGCTGTTGTGGTTAGGTCTGAGACCAACTCTAAATATACGGCTTTGGTCGCCATACAGACAAAGAGGGCCACGTAACCTTTCGTGGTCGTGACTCCACGATCTTTGTTTGTCTTTACATCAATAAATCCTGTGTAATCTATGTATAATTATAGAATGGTCTTGATCGATTACATCTGGCTTCTGGCAGGTCACCCATAAGCTAGTAGCGCTTGTCAGGATTGTGCCGCCTGAAAGTGACACACAAACGTACTTGCTTCTTGATAGCTCTGTTCCCGCCCACGATCCGGAAATCTTCTTTTTAAAAATGCTGATGTCAATTTTGGACCTCCGTGCAATGTAGATTCATGTTCAAAATTAATTATTAAATTGGTTAAACTAGTGTTATTAGGCAATATTATGGGATGTTTCATCTCCTCGCTAATAATAATAAATAATAAATAAAATTCATTTAATTCAGATAATTACATCCATATTAGGTAAGTAGGTACCTACATCATTAAAATTATTATATTTCAATTATAAATTATTAAATACAAAGTAACATAAATAAATTAACACATAACATTAACTAATTATACAATAATAAATAAAATAAAATAAAAATCACATTAAATAATATTATAGACATCTAGTAACAATAATAAATAAATAATTGAAATATACAACCGTTCTCTCGAATCTAATATATGTGCAGTCCACCCGAGCTGCGATCATTGCTAGCTGCATTGGCGCTGGCCCTCCCCCTGCGCACAAAGGACGCGTACCGCTTGCGCATGGGGCGTAGAATCAGTCGGTGCGCGCTTTCGTGACCATGCCTGAGGCGCTGCAGAAGCGAGGCAACCCCAACATCGCCCTGAACGCATTATTCTACTGGACACGGAGGACGCTGTAGGTAGCTTGCGTGTAGTTTGCCCACAAGCTGCACGTGTAAAATGAAGTGCAATAGGCTTTAAACAGCATGACCTTAATATGATTAGTACTACGCGCAAACCTGCGAGCAATCATATTAGCCCGTTTCGACAACGCCCTCCGTTCCCGTTCGATGTCAACATGATCCTTCAGTCGAATGTTAACCAGTGCCCCAGGTATTTAAATTGTTTCACCCTCAAAATGTAAGCTTTCCTGAGGCTACCACCCACTCTCAATATACCTTGACTGGCCTGTTGGTCTAGTGGTTAGTGACCCTGACTGCTAAGCCGGCGGTCGTGGGTTCGATTCCCACCCAGGACAAATCTTTGTGTGATGAGCATGATTGTTTGTTCTGTGTCTGGGTGTAATTTATCTATAATATGTATGTATTTACAAAAAAAAATGTATATAAGTAGTATATCAGTTGTTTAGTACCCATAACACAAGCAAATAGAATTGCTTAATTTGGGGCTAGATGGCGCTGTGTGAATGTGGTAGAATATTATTATTATTATTATTCTTATTATTACCTTCTTCGTCAATATAGGGATTGACGATGAAATGATGTACGGTTGCACCGTACATTGCAAAGAGAGAGGAAAGAGGAAGGAGAAAGGAGAGAGGGCATGCTGCTATATGTTACAATTGTCACAACTCTGGGTACCATAGGTTATCTAGTTTATTTATTTACTTTTTCTAAATCCCTACTTGCCACGTTTATTTTAGACATTACTGATGTACGTATACCAGTATACGGTAAACGAAAGTTCAGTTTCATTTAAAGCTTTCTAAAAACTAAAGAGAAAACAAAAATAATTTCCACATACGAGTATACTTAATAGTTGTCAACAAATCTGTTCAAAATATTCCTTTAAATTCTCTCTTGAAACTTGAATCAACGTAGTTCTTTTCTAGACAAAGAAGTAAAATATGCCAACACAAATTCATTAGGTACGTTTTCTTAGTAAATTCTTGTTCCAACCAACGGAGAGTTAATGAACCGACGAGGTGGGCGATTTGTTATTGTCAATGAAAGAAAGAAATGGTCTGGATACTCGGAATTGTTAAAGAAATCTTCGTTAGTCTAGCCATCTGGAATTTACGTAAATAGTATTCATAGAGAACAGTTCTTTTAATGCCAGTTCAGTGGTATTATGTACTGACTCGCAGAAGTTACGAGTTCAATTCAGTGTTTTGGGTTTTTCTGTTAATAAATTTACAGTCTGGAATCGTGTTCGGTAGCTACGCTTATTTTATATTACATAGCTGATAAAATGTGGGTGCTATACAGTATATAGTTCATCTGTATATACCTCTATCTACCGGAGAAAAATGATGTGATGGAATGTAGATAAGTTTTCTTTTCATATCGGAGAGCAGTATTAACTGCGTATTATATACATCACTTTACGACAGTCACCAATCCGCCTTGCCAAGCGTGGTGAATATTGAAAACTCCATCTTTATTAGGAGACTATATCCAGCAATGAACGTTGGCGTGTAAATAAACAGTCATGTCTATAAATAAACAGGTAGATCTATAAAATCGTAAATGACATTTTCACTCAAGAAACATCATAATATTCCATAACATATTTTATTACAATCACGAATCGATTGCGCATCTAATTCGATACTATCATAATAATATCGATGCCTTTTTTACGAGAGTCGTTATGTTAAAGTCTGATCGGTTGTAATTCGATACTCTAATATGGGGATCGCGTGATGATACGAGAATTACCGTTAAGGTTATATTGTTTGGCAGAAAATGGATAATGGTATTTCCGATGTTTTACTATATTTTAGGTTTCTTTACCCAATTATTCCGATGGTGTAATGTATGTGCAAGTTTAACGCGCTCGTGCTGAGGTCCCGCGAGCGCTTCTCGAATTTAATAAAATTTTGAACCTTATTACTAAATGGCATTACAACGAATACTCAATTTCTTCATGAATACAGTTAGGTAGTGTTTTCCTTATAGGTATTTTCTTGTAATTTAACTTTGCGATCAACCACCACATAACCCTAAATAATGGAAATCGATAGCGAGACTTAAGTTCAGCAATGAACGTCGGATAATAACAAAGTCATAGAAAAACAATGAAGAGTAAAAAAACCATTATATAATTAGTTTTTTTTCTATAACCACCAAACAACACAATTGGTTGATTGGCAATTGCAATGGCAGTTTTATCACAGGACGCCATTATCAGCCCCATATTAGATTGTTTAAAGCCACCTTTTCGTATGATGGTTATTTTTCGGTTCACTGAGCGTACAGTTTTATATTTGTTTTCGAAGTCTACTTTTTACTATGATTACGATTTAATTTATTTAAATTAACTTAGTTTTATTTATTTTTACAATTAAACAGAACGGTGTTAACCAATAACACTATTTACCTAATGATACAATTATTATAGGTATACTTAAATACATTTTTTATGATAATAATAATAATAATAATACCAGCCTGTATACTGTCCCACTGCAGGGCAAAGGCCTCTTCTCATAGAGAAGGAATGAGCATTAATCACCACGCTTGCTCAAGGCGGATTGGCAATTTCAGACTTTTTAAGTCCAGGTTTCCTCACGATGTTTTCCTTCACCGTCAGTCAGAAATGTCCAAGATAAACTTAGAAAGTACATATGATTTGAAAAATCACATTGGTACTTGCCCGGATTCGAACCCACTACCTCGTGTTTACGAATCGGGTGCCTTATCCACAGGGCCATTTCGGCTATATTTTTTTATGATACTCGATTGTAAATACCCTTGAGCACTACTCTAATATAATATTTTGTTCACAGCGGGTGCTAGAACCAGCCTCATTCTCCCTGTCTGCTGACCGTCGGTTTCTCCTGCTAGCTCAGAATGTGCGCAAGATACACCGGCATTCCTACCTCGCTAGATACACCGTCTACGATATATTAACCACGTAAGTACAGTATACGTTACATCTTTTAATTATGTAATAATAGTATGAGCTGTGGAGAGAACTCCATAAATACATTTGACGGCTAGTGAGCTATGTTTGAGCAAACGTTCCGAGAAAAAAACATAACGTACTCGTAGTCCTGAGTGCCGAGTGCGAGTATGTTTTACGTTAACACAATCGACAAGTTTATGACGTCTTGTGCTCCGATTGGCCCGCTCCATGCTCTGAACCAATCCAGAGAGCCAAACGCGGTAAACGTCCTAATCGCGTTAACGTAAAACAAACTCGCACTAGGCACACAGCAGTGTAGGAAAATGACAGCTATGAATCATATTTTACGCACATTTAAAACGCATAGATTTTAGGTGATTAGGAACATATAACAAAGAGACATTACAATGCATTTTAATCTTGATAAATCGGGCAATTTGACCTAACAGTCTAACACGCCGATATTGGCGTTGGAAGGTCACTCGGTAGTTGGTTGGTATAGGTCAGTTGACGGAGGCCGCTGATGTAGTATCAAGTTCCAGCAGCTACTCTCTTAGTGGACTGTAGAAGGACAGGGGTGTTTAGGTTGGTATTCGGGTCGCTTACCATGTCAGGCCAGCACGTCAGCCATAACCGCGACGTTTCTCCAGAAGGTGCGGTATGAGAAATTGTACTTCCTTTCTCAAAAAGAAAACATGCGATGTTTGATTTTGAGGGAGGTCCATTCATACAAATGGTTGGACAATATGTTTTGACGAGTGTGTCGTAAATCTTTAAAATGTATACTTTACACTGTTGACACTAAATATGTTAAAGTTAATAATGTATATTGTTGTTATTTCACTACAACTTACTTACATTTTCATTTTCTTATAAAAACATGGTCGAGTAAAAAACTAAAATAAACTCCTGAACAACGAACTTCTTTCTATGCCAGTCGCACTCTTGCCGTATTTGCTAACTGGAAACACTTGTTATTTTTTAACTCAGAACTTAGTAACTTCGTATGTAATAGACTGTAGAAATATGAGAGTATTGCGAAGCTTAAACATTCTTTGAACTTAAGTATACGCACCAAGTACTTAGCGGATCGTTAGTACTAGGAGCTCTGTTAACTGTATTTCTGGTTAGGTACTTACGTAAACAAAAAGCAAAGCCCCCTTTTATGCTTTTAATTTACCTGCATTAAATACATAACAGTAGTTTAACATAACAATAGGCAGTTTTTGCACTTTCAATGAACCTTATATCTGCGAATTTAATATTAAATTCAGTTTTATACCACTGCACGTTCAGCGTCGCAGTATGACATTAACAAAGTAATACTATAAAAATTCCGTATTTTCAATAGCTGTACGGAACTCTTAAAATGTCTCTGTTATCTCAGTTAAAAGGCCACTACCAAAATATGCATGCAAATGTTTGCAAGCAACCAACCCATTACTCGCACTGTTAATTTAAAAATTAAAACGGAAAACCAACTCCCGTTACTGGAGCTGTTTACCTTTATTCCTCTATTATTTATGTATAATTAATCCACGTGAATACGTACAACTTAATACTGGAGCTAAACAAATAAGGAGGTTTACACATTTACTTAATAAATAATATTCCAGCCTGATTATTAGTACTCACTGAAAGGGAAAGCCTTCTTATCCAGAGAAAGTAAAACCATTGAATACCACGCTTGCTCAAGATGGATTGGCAATTTTAGTATTCAGTCCAGATTGCATCACGACGAAAGTCGGAAAGATTAATTTTACTACACACTATAGCTGGACTACATCCGTTTACTTATTAATTGCTTCGGAGTCGCAGTGGGAGTGCATACTACATAAGCAACTTACACGGGATGCCAGCTGCTAGAAAAAAAAAAGAAGTCATTGCGGACATTGTAGGGAAAAGGAGACATACAAAGGATAAGGCATATAATCGAGTGCGTATTTAGGCCTCAGGCTCTAACATTCACTGAACGAAACGCAATGGCAACTAAAACTTTGTGTCGATTCTTTTCTATACCATTTATGCTGAAACCAGCAAGGATCTAATATGGTAAATCATTATATTACATAGACCTACAAGCATCTCTACCTTGACCATTAACAGTAAATATTATTCGTCCAAGCATAAACAATGTGTTCAGTCCTTACATGAATGTTGTATTCCAACTGCGTATTGTTGCTGCGTAATTAATTATTAAACTAAATTAACAAAGAGTTACGATTCACAAAGATGAAGGTCGGCCGAAAAACTTCAGGTTAATTGTAGTGTAATCACTCTGTTTTTAATATTATACTACACGGTAACGTCACGACTGAAATAACATTTTAAAACATCGAAGTATCTGCGTGTTTTTTTCAACACAATACCGTCATCATTTAAACTGTGTTTCATGTTATCATTGCCACTTACCTAAATAAATTAAAATCATTGCTAAACAAAAATACTTTCAAATAACGCATTTTACGATTGCAGGACAAAAACATATTATATATAGACGTATATAATTAACATATAATAATTATGTAATCAGACCAAAATATTCCGGATTTCAAAAATTAAATAATCGTGTATTGAAAAAGACTTTCAAATAATATTTTCTTTTTGTTTTGTTTTAATAATAGTCACGTTATCGATTAAGTTATATTCACATACTCAGATTCACTAGTAGACGAGTATATCAGTGAATCAAGTATTCATAAATTGCTATTCTTTTATATTTTAGTTAAAACAAAAGGTAAAACCTTTTGTTTAATCAATACCTATACCATGTTTATTTATCTGTAATTATAAAAAGATTATTTATTAGATTGCCTAATGAAGATGTGTTGAATTTCAGATTGCCATTCGATCACCGAGTCGGATAAGTAAAATTGAATTTCATCGTCGAAAAGTTTTCAGTAATTAGTCCGGAATCTCAATAAGTGCCCGGCAGACTTTATGTTTGTTATTGTGTATACAGATTCTGATAAAATAGAAAAATGGCTTCCGTGATTCTCTGATAGTGCCGATCTAGATATCGTGCCCTGCGTGTAGGAACAACTGCATGCAGGAGAATTCAATGAATGTTGCTAAAGAATGAAGTAATCGTAGCTGAGTTTTGGGCTGACACCATATAAAATGATTTGCTGTCGACACGAAAAAAAAATGAATGAATCCCGTTACATGGGACCCGACATAGCTGGCAAACGTTGGTGTTATACAATTCTATCCTATTCCCGCCAAGAAAAATGTTTCAGTACTGGTTATAAACGTCAGAGATCAACATCTCTAAATAATATAAGAGTGTCATTCCGTAAAAGCTGCAATGTGGGTTACGTAACGGGGTAGATAGTGGTCTATCTGAGCAAGAGCAAATCAAATTTATTTGTTTACAGTGGTCAAAATTGTAACGTGTTTCACATTATTTGGGTATAAAAAAGTGTCTACTCTATAGAGAAGGAGGGCCTGTACTGCAGTGAAATAATAACGGGCTAGAGTACTAGTATTATTCTTTAGAGGCTATTTTTATACGTTATTGAGGTTCTTTTGTCAAATAGATTTACCTCTTTAATACTGGAATAAAAAATATTTCAGTCAAGACGTCCACTACCAGAGTTAAATCTCCTCCAAGTATCAAGTATCTTCTTTGGTCGGTCGTGAACCGTTCTTATCTATCGTTTGTGTGAAAGTTGTTTATAACTGAGTCGGATTTATATCTCACAAGCTGACCGGTCCATTCCGGTCAAATCAATTATGCACAATAATTGATTTACGAACTGGTAAAAAACGTTGAAATGTTTTTATGTGATTTGATGTTTTAGTGCAAAGGTACTTCGTATGTATATCGTTCATTGAAGTCGTCTAACTATATGGACCAAAAATATAATAACGTTATTTCGATAAAATTTAAATGGAATTGATAGACAAATAAAGGCGCCCTATTATAACAATCAAATGTCAAAAGTATAACGCTCATAGAGGTATAACGAACCTAGATATCAACTAAAATAAAGTATAGTCGACCATAAAATTGACCACCCTTAGAGTAAATGTAATTTGCATATGACAAAACAATAATGTCTATTTTTGCTTGCAACTTACCTCAGTACAGTGACAGTTGTCTCTGTCATATTAAATCTTATTAAGTTTAAATTTTGATAGATTTTGTTCCTAAAAATGATAAAGCAAGTATGTGGTCGACTAAACAAACAAACCCGCCGGTAACTGGAATATACAGCCACCTAGATACGTACAATATCAATATCTCTTTGTGCCTAACAGCCCCTATTTCCTCTTTAGTGTCTGCATGAACGACTACCTTCGTATCACGTCATTATAATGTTATTCGCAGCAAAATAAACATATCTTTTTACGATGTGCGGTATGCTGAAGTGAACTTGACGATCTTTCTTTGGTTTGTGAAGGTAGAACACATTCATATACAAATTTTGATTCTTTTATTTTTTTGTATTTTCGGTAAAGATGTTTAGGATAATAGCCTCGAATATAAGGTGCCCGTTTTTAAAGAGATAGAGTAAGCTGGATACTACTTATTTTTAAATGTATTACATATTGTGCTTCTTTCTTTCCTTTTTTATTTAAGTGATAGTAATGTGATTGCTAGTCAATCCGTCAACCATAAACCTAAACAAAAATGCTTGCTAACTTAATTATTTGCTCAATCTTTATCTACATTAAAGCCTGCTTTCAGTCTAATTCCTTGAAATTAAATCTCAAAAATAAAACAATATTTTACAAGCAGCAACTGTTAACTGACTTGCATTGCTCAAAAATATATCACTAGGCAAGACTATTATTATATTCGTTAACGTAACGACTACCAAATTTAGGATTCGTTTAACTACCGTGACCGAATGGTTTCAAACATAAAAGGGCTTTGATGTGTTTAGAAATCATTAATCAATGGGCTGGCCGAAACAACCTTGTCAATTGACTGTTACTTAAATAGAAGCCACCAACTTCAATATTGCCAAACCTAAGGGTCGAAACACTAAATTGCGAGATGACGAAGCGAAATCGCACCGCTGTGATACGATTTCGTACAGTAAGAATCTTCTTCTTCTTTACCCGCACACTACGTGCGATCTTCTTGCAAAAGTTGGCAATCACTATGGCAATTGTCGCAAGGTTTTGATCTATGATATCCTTCTGCGGCCAGGCCTCCTTTTGCCTGCCACTTTACCCTGCATTTACCATCCATCTTTAAAAATATGGTGTGAATGAATTTGCTAGTTTTTGCAATGCGAGCTTATATTTTTACGATGCGACATTGCGTCGCACCCTAAAGCTTCCAGAATCTATTCCTTTAATCTCTAAACAATGATTATTATTCTGTCAGTAGTTAGTTTGTCACTAGTTGATCGCTTGTTCATTGTTCGGGTCTCTTCAATTTAATGTTAAGTTTGTGCCCGGCCTTGTACTAATTTGTATATTGTTTGCTATTGTTCTATCACAAAGGAGAAGTTTTTGTTCGCAATCTGCGGTTTTGGCTTATTGTATCGGGCTTCGATTCGCCTTTGAGAATTCGAATTTTCAATTTACGAATGTTTGAGACCAGTAATTACTGCCAATGCAAGACTTTGGCTTTTGTTTTTGGCTTCTTTGCAATTAAAGAACTATTATTATATACTTTCCTATGTATAAAACTGTTGAATGAAGAATCAGTATTCTGAAAAAGTAGTAAATTATATAAAATATTTCTCGTCTCTACTAATGTTCAATATCTTCTTCTCATGACTACTATTTACTACTGTAATAACTCAGATAAACTAAAAAGTCAGCTGAACTGGCTGCAACTAAATTGTAAGTACAAAGCAAAGTCATTGTTTTCTGTCTGCTTTACCGCCAACAGTTTTTATTATCGTTAAAGTATTTTCTCCCAAAGATTCATATAATATATGCATAATATGGTAGAGAAAAGCCGATAATTTGAATCCTATTGTAATTTTTTTAATATATGGTCTTGTGTTATTATTATTTATGTTTGTGCTAGTGTTAACCTTCTACATTGTGCTTGCGTGTATTTCTGTCTGTGTCAAATAAATGTATTTTCTTTAATAATAATAATTATATCACAAAAACTACACACTACGACTAGACCCAAAGTAAGCATATACTTATTATAGCTTGTGGTTCTATAATGCGAATACACATACCTACATAAATACTTTTTTTGTAAATACATACATATTATAATAATATTTTCAACAACTGCACACAACGCCATCTAGACCCATAACACAAGCATATAATATAAAGTAAGCATATTATATGCTTGTATTATGGGTTCTAGAAAGCGGATATACATACTTAAATACTTTTTTTTTGTAAATACATACATATTATAGATAGAAACACCTAGACCAATGCAAATAGACATGTTTATGCACACAATCATTTGCACTGAGCGGGAATCGAACCTGCCATACACAGTACCACTGAACCACAGAGGCAGTCAATCATCTTTCTATTGGTATTCTATTCTACCCTCGTGGGCCACTTCTTCTAAATCAACATCATATCGGCCTGTTATTATCTCACTGCAGGGAAAGGCCTCTTCCCATACTGAGAAGGCATGAGTATTAATCGCCATGCTTGCTCAAATAAATTTATTTATTATAAATAAATAAGGTAGCTGTTTTATTATTCGATGTCGTACTTTATGGTAATGATTTTTATCGCTCGTTCAAACGTCAGCCCGTTATTTATTGTTATGTTCCTGAAAATTTTTGATGTCATTCGCAAACTGCTCTTATTTCAATAAATTTTAATGACAGAAATATAGCTTACATTAAATTTAAATCCTGCTTCGATAAATCGCGTATTTCAGAGAATAACGATCGCACGTTTTAATTTTATTTTTATACTAGCAACATGCCCCAGTTCCGTACGTAGGTATTAATATTATTTAATTTGAAAATGTATACACTATCATTACAGACTCATTGCACCTAATGCGATAGCTAATAACTACACTCTAACTTACAGCTAATAGTTTTTTTTATTGTCGGCTTTTCTTTAATATGGTATCCATATGCGAGTATCATGTATATAATAAACCTTTCGTAAGAAATATTCTTAAATACTACAGTGAAAACCGTAATAAAATCCGTCGCGTGGTTTACAATAGGTAAGCGAAAAGACAAATAGAATAGGTTAAACAGCGACTTGTATTTTGCAATCTAGGAAATAGCTATTTGATTTTGTAAAATATTTGGTGATATAACTACGTAGAACGAAAATAGGAAATAGAAATGAAGGAAATATAATTTAAGAACTACTCTTACGTGGCTGATACCATTCACCTACAAATTTATTTTTTTATTAATTTCTAACTTCTTTCTTATTGATTTTAGCATGACGTTTCTACAGAAAAGCAACGCAACGGCAAACGAACAAAGCCATTGTTCTCGGTTACTTTCCTTTAACCTATTGTTAAAAAATAAAAATATTTTCACCATTGGAAGTAAAAACAAGTCCTTGGAGCTAACGACCTGTTGTTCAGTTTGGTGTAAAAATTTTTAGTTCCTTTAGTTTTGTTTTTATTGTTTTGTAGTGTTTTGGTGTTCATTTAGTAGCAATGGTAGGTCTTTTCTCTATTGTGTGGTTTCCAGTAAAAATATGGAATCGCGGCATCTATTGCCGTGTCGTGGATGTCATAAGGAGTAACTTAGGGAATAACTCTGGCAAAACAAAAAATACCTATGATTAAAAATTGTTTACTTTACACTTTTATACCAAAATATTAGGAAAATTGCTCAAACTTTGAATAGGTACCTATAACTTTTAAAATATTTTTTTAATTCTTGTTGTATTAGAAACATGCTTTATTTCCCACTTTAAAAGGTCTTCCTTTTTTATGCGCCCTGTATACAACACTGGACGTTTTACTGCTGATAGAAAGTGATAAATGTGGACGGCGATAGTTCGACATATAAAAGAAAACATTTCGAATTTTTAACCCGAAATCTGCAAAAATTTTCTGTATATACAAAAAGCTTCACTAGGTATGAAAACAGCAAGTTGTATTGCAAAAGCCGAACCTAAAATTGGTTTATCTTCGTTGTCCATTCGGCTGACAATTGTGGGTATTCTATCAACAACAATTGAATAGTTTCGATAATTAAGTTACCACTCGAATGCGCCCACGGGCAAGAATGTTTCGTCTCTGTTTTTTCTCCTGTTAACCAAATATACTATTAATCATTAAGCACTTCATTTACGTTATTGCAGATATAATAATTTTTTTTTCCTATGTTTTGTTTTATTTGTAGTTTTGGTTATGTTTCTTTTATTCCACCACAAAAAAAATGATTCTACCTCTTGCTAGTTAATTATTTTTTGGAATACTGTAATCTCATCTGCATTATTGTTATCTGCAAAGGGTTTCAGATCCTTGATTTTTATAACATTGTTTGGGTTTCATTTTAATTCTTTCATAATAATAAAATTTAAATTCTTTCATAATAATAAATAAAAATAATTTATTTTATTTATCTCTAATGTATCTGTAAATTATTTGACGTCTTATTAAACATTGATTCAATGGTAGGACGTCTACTACTACTATACGAATTTTGGCAGAATCGTCATGATTGGCAGCACTTTGAGCACGTTAACAAGACAAGTTGATGTCTGACCTGTATTGAATAAGTTTCCTGTCACCTTCTGTGACCATTCTGTTGACTGCTGTCACTAGTTGAATTTATACGAGCTTTAGATTGTATATACTTCAAAGGGCGACTGTTATAAGCGGATAAGCAGGGATTACGCAGTAAAAAGTAAACGTCTTTACATTTTGATAATGGTATATTGAATGAAGAGGTGACAACAGAGCTTTATGCATGCCGTATGAACTGTTAAAATATATTAATAGTGTTTTTGTAAATGATTTTCACTTTCCAACAGCAACGGTATCGAGCTACTTCATCTGTATACTTCAATCGCATAAATAAATTACAAACCAAAATTACTTTTATACTCTAATCCTAATGTAATTGCTTTCCAAATAAGAAAAATATAGGCCAAATGTCGGGAAGGGTTGCCACAAAGGTTACATAAATGATTCAATAACAAAGAGATTAGTCGAAGCCTAATGATCTGAAATTCAATTAGAGGTACCATTTTAACATTAAATGACCTACTATTTATTGTCCACAGTCGTCGACTTTTTTGTAAGGGCCGAGGTGACTTGTAGGCAGTTTTATGGGTTGCATTAGTGGGTAGTAGTATGTATTAATGTTTTATTCGGCTGGGGAACCGCTAGTGTTTTTATTGACCATATATTTAACAACCTGTGTGGTTCGGTGGTACTGGGTACGGACTGTCACGCAGAGGTCACGGATTCGGTTCCCGCTCAGTGCAAATATTTGTGTGCATGAACATTTCTATTTGCATTGGTCTGGGTGTTTCTATTTACAAAAAAAAAAGTATATAAGTATGTTTATCCGCATTCTAGAACTCATAACACAAGCTATTAATATATGCTTATGGGTCTAGGTGGCGTTGCGTACCCTTTTGATCGAGTTATCTTAAACGCAAGATGCCAATAATGGTGATGGTTTTGGGGTATAATTATTATAAAAAAATTTACATAGATGAATAACAAATACAATACATTACGTAGTGACATGTGGTCTTATGTTAGAAGATTTTAAACAAAAAGGTTCTAAATATATTTTTACTATGAAAAAAGTTTAAGTTTGATGATATGCTGTATGCAGTACATTATCTACTTCGTTCGTTAATGTTCTTCACTTTAGTAAAAGCTAAGAAAATGTTTTACCTTCTAAGTTGGTATCTATGTAAGTTTTAAGTAAAAAGAAACGCTATAAGTAATACTACTTTGTTATACTTAGACTGCTAACTAGCATACATCAGATGTATAGTCGACAATAAAATAGGTTTACCACCCTTAGAGTAAATGTCGTTTGCATCTCACAAAACAATAATGTCTATTTTTGCTTGCAAGTTACATTAGCACAGTGACAGTTGTCGCTGTCATAATGAGTCTTATTGAAAAGTGGTAAAGCAAATATGTGGTTCACTATACTTTTGTAAAGTATGCCAATGACTATTATCTCTAAGCAATAATTTTAGTAGTGCTACTGATTCTTGATAGATATTAGACATCAAAAAAGTACTAACTGTTTCTCATAAATCTATAATTCATACTTCTAAAACCTTCAACATATCTGTCTGTAGAATAAAGCAACGTAATTATAATAAGACATTTAATTTATCCCTCCAAAAAAAAACCAAGTATACATGCATGCTCATATTACACAAGTACCGTATCCTTTATATTGCTTGCTTTCTACTCAAGAATTTCTTCTAACATGTTATTCTATTGTTCTCAGCGAATCATACCCACTCACGCCACTACCCGACGAGGTTGGAGGGGGTGTGATCACCGAAGGACCCTCCCTACTCCTCGCAGCATGGACTCCCAAAGGCCATGGTCTTATCACGGTCAAAGACTACGATATATACTACAGACCAGCGCCGAGGTCCTCTACTGGGTACCGTGTGACCGATACTGGGGTTCCAGGAACTATACATAATGGAGTACCGGATTGGTTGTATGAAGGTTAGCGATCTTTATCATTTTCCTCTTATAATCTTTGTTGAGAACATGCGGTTACAAAGTGGCGACTAAACGCCTAAAAACTAAAAAAGTAAAGTGTGATTTAAATTTTATTACACACGCATAAGTTTTAATTTCGTTTGATGAAATTGTAAACTTTTGTAATTTAGTCATCGTAATGAAATGACGACAACATAATCTAAGAGGAAAGCTTAGTAAAATCTTAAAACTACTTCCAAACTTATCAGTATTAAAAATGCATCAAAAAGGATCGACGTTAACGACACGATCCAAGAAAATTTACTTTGTAGAAAATCATAAAATCAACTCACTATACATAAGTTTAGTTCATAAAACAACAGAGTCACACAATGGAAGTTTTGCAATGCTAGAATTTTACGAATATTCCCTTAAAGCACTTCAATTTCACGGTCCGAAGCGGGCACAATACCGGCAGCGTCATAACTGTTCACAAAGGAAAATCTCAAGTCTACAGAACGTTGCTAGTCAATTTTAATTTTGTACGGCGCCAATGCCACTTGGCGTGCCATACAGAAGGATAACTATTAAATGTGTTTGAAGTCATTCTTTTTCTGTTTAGCTGCACGACTGAATTGTTTTCTAGATTACTTATATTACGTTTTTTGTTATCAATTACGAGCTTTGCGGTTTCTATAAATATTAAGGAGTCTCACAGATACTTGTACTGAATATTAGTGTTAAAAAAATCTCGGGCGATGCAACTTATAATCTATTGACATATATCCATCCATTACATTAGCCTGAGTGGACGAATCAAAATAACTAATCTTCATACAAACCAAATTTTAATTACTGTTTCTTCACTGCATTGTGACTTTGAAATGTGATATTTATCAACGGTTCGCTTTTTTAATATGCCGCACTTTCAGTTTGTAGATATTTTAGTAGTAATAACAGTTGTGAAAGCTTTGTCCCTTTCGAACCCAATGCTTAAGACTCCAGGCAAAAGAATATCAATAATGCTACGTTTTTATTGATATGAGAGATGAAATAATATTCAGTAACGTAGATTCGTAGATATCTTGTTACATTTTACAAGATTTGTCAGATAGGTGATAAAGAAAGAGTATTCTTACATGTGGTTTTATCGTTTCAATGTGTTCATATAGATAAATACTTTTTAGCTTTTGCCTGCAAATTCGCTTGCGTGAATTAATAATTTACGCATTTATATATTATACACTATGCGTATTCAGATGTCTGAGCTTATTACTGTAAAGTTTAATTAAAATGCGTTCAGTAGTTTTTGCGTGAAAGAGTAACAAACCATCCATACAAACTTTCACGTTTATGATATTAGTAGCATTCTCTTGTCGCATTTGTAACGTAATAAAGAAGAAAAGCCAAAATGGCATTTTCCTAGTATGGAACTCATAACCTCATGAACACTATGAATACGAGACGAGTACCTCAACCACTAGACTTTTACCACAGACAAGGTAATATTATCACCATCCTGTATGATGTTAAATTAATAGACAAGTAACATATATTAATATAACATAATAAGACCCAACCTATTCCACTGCAGGGCAAAGGCTTCTTGTCTTAAAGAGAAGGTATGAGCATTAATCACCACGCTTGCTCAAGGCAGATTGGCAATTTCAGACTTTTAAGTCCAGATTTCCTCACGATGTTTTCATTCACCGTCAGTCAGAAATGTCCAAGATAAACTTTAAAGTACATAATAATATGATTAGAAAAAATATCACATTGGTACTTGCACGGATTCGAACCCACTACCTCGTGTTTACGAAGCGGGTGCCTTAACCACTGGGCCTTTTCGACTTTCGAATATAACTTATATATCATTATTCATTACTTATTTATATTTCCACATAAATCCAGAAACCAAGTCGATGAGTAATATTTAGATTCAAAGAAGGCTTTTGACGGGTCGATTAATAACAATATTTAGCTGCTCAAACTCAGTGCATCAATTCTCTTCACTTGTAATTAAAAATTTTAAGCACTCTTTTATTGGCAGGCAGTAAAATTTGAAAGCAAAGTAGGATAACATAAAGCAACTATGTTTAATAAAACAGTTTTTAGTGTATCACAGGGTTCTCTATTAGGACCTCTGTTGTTATTGATATTTCACAACTGTTACTATTTTCTAAGTATTTATTAGGTAGTGCATTGCGTGCGTGTATTACAATTATAATTAGAATGTGAATTACAGTAACATAGAGTTTTTTTATATCAAGCAAAATGGAATCAAAACTAAAAGATGTTGTCTGAAGGGTTACGACCAACATTTTAGCCAATTATATTAGGACCCATGTAATAGAAGATGAATCTAAACGTGCTCTATAATACTTTGTGACAGACGTTGAGGCGTAAATTTCAGAGTAGTCGTATCTTATATAGTATAAAACATTTACGCTTAGATCTTCTAAACTACTCAACAAATTTTAGTAGAATTTTCACTGTAATTCAGAGGTTTTTTTCGCAAGGTTTATAATCTATACTATTATGTAAATCAAAAGAGTTTATTTGTATGTTTAAACGCGCTAAACTACCAGTCGGATTTGCATAATTATTGCGTATGAGAGCCCAGTTCTCAAACAAGGCTATAAGCTATGAAACATCACGCTACTAGCGACGGGAGTGAAGCGGGTGAAATCGCATCGCGGAAGGCTAGTGTATGCAATTTATAATTTAAGATAATTTGTACACGAGCGAAGTAGGGGCGTGTCGCTAGTAGGTTTATAAAGGCAACATTAATTTTCCTCTCACAATGTCTTAAAACTGTCTTGCTGTTAACTATTTTTCAAGACAGTAGTAAGAAAACTTACCCTGGTATTATATTTGTAAGCACACACATTTACTTTGAGAACTGCATTAAAACTTTCAAAGCTTTCAAGTCATAACTTCTATTGACGACAATTTTGTGTTCACTAACTACTTTTGTTTACCATATCGACTTTATCGACCTTTGATACAAATGTGATTTTAATTGTACTTCATATACTTTTGATTATAATGTTAAAGTCAATAGTCATCATCGTTTTGTTAATAACATTTATTTGAATTTTATCGAAAATATATTGATATTTGATATATGAATTTGTATAATTTAGTTGATTGAGAAACTTAGTAGTTTGTTTAGGTACATATGTTAACATTTTATATCTAAGATAAGGCTAGACTGGAATTGAGGAAAGGTTATGATGATGAAGCTAAGGCACGATGACCAACGACCGCTTTCAAAAAAAAATTATTGAATATAAACTTTTTATACCATTTTTCGTTTAGCGCTAAATCGCTATTTCAATATATTTATAGGTATGTTAAATTGAAATTGCGATGATGAAATAACGATAGGTAGAGTACTTATTAAGAAATAAACTCACTCGTGACTATCCTCTAGTTTAAGAAAGGTATTAAATTCTACACGTATGTCGTTAAGTTATTCAAAATATTATTATAAGGTCATGTTTTGATTCACTGGAGCTCCAAAATCCGAAAGAAATCAAAGTTGTTAATTTGTATTAAATTTTAAATTAATTACGTAATTGTTTCAAATAACATTTTACAAACACAAATTGATTTGACAGTAGCGTTAACTTTATAACTGCGTTTGTTAAACCTGTTGTGTAAAGTATAAAATATACAAATTAATCTTGAACTCTTCGTTTTTGTCATCTTTGTTTATTTATTTAGAACAAGTAACTTTGTTGTTGAGAACTTCAGAAAAACTAAAGGATTTAACTTAAGAAACAAAATTTCGTGTGATTGTTACCGGCTTTTTTTTATTGCCGACTGTGGCAGACGAGCATACAGCCCACGTGATGGTAAGTGGTAACTGTCGCTCACGGACGACACAGAGTCCTCCTGCAATGCCAGATGCTCTGCGAAGCGCTGCGGCGCTCTCACTCACCAAATGAAACGCAACAGTATGGATACTACTACTCATAAGTCGATATTTTATGAGAGGTTAGTGCTTCCGCGGTCGATCTGAAACCAGCTTGTATCTACTACCGTACCAAAGCTTGCCAGAAACGTTGTCAAATATTTTGTTATCTACACCAATATTGCAGATATACCAAAAATTATGATATAAAAATTTCTAAAAATCACGTCATTGTTGTTTAAGAATAAACAAGATTTTTTCCGAAAAATTACGTCAACGTTACAATCTAATACGATTCTCCTTTTATTATTAAGTTCAAAACTCGAGTACGGCAAACTGGACACAAGCAATAGTGTGCTGCATATAGCTGAGTATAGCAATTTTTACGAAAATCATACGAATATGTGTAAATAAATCACTATATTTTTAGTTCAGTACATACCTATACGTCAATAATCATTAAATTTCATGGCACGATAATTTAATTTTATCAATTACAAATTTAGTTAGATCAGAAAATATATAAATTTTATGAACTTGTTGTATATTAACGAATATACTGTACAAAGAAGTAGTAGTTACCTAGTACTAAACTTCATACTAAGACTCTTTTATGTTCTTTATTAGTTCCTAAAATACTGTTCTATAACTTTCGAAGAAAGAATACATCTACATTCTCATAACTTAAGCATAAATTTAACCGTTACAACTTCAGTCGCCAAAAATTCACATTTAACACGTTCCTTCACTCCAAACGCATTGCAAGTGCCAGAATCTGGTAACTGGCATTGGCAGGCGAGTGGCAAAACCTGCCGTCTGGTACGTAAATGAGGCCGTCATTAAGATAAAGTCAGGTACAAGTTGCTCGTTTACAAGCCGCCTAACAGAATAAAATGAACATTCCACCCCAGTTGTAAAATTAGAACGAATTGCGTGAGGTATTTTGAGGTTTTGACGTTCCGTAAAGATGGAGGAACGGTGAAAAATTTTATCATTTATGGTTTTTGAGCAGCCGTGCAGATTGATAGCTCTGTGATGTTGCAATGCATTCTTTTCTATGGATATACGCACGTGTTTTAAAATATATAAAGAAAATAACTCATTTGTGCACATACATACATAATGTATGTATACATAATGAACAAACATAATGTGCACCCAAGGGGTGCACATTATGTATGTTCAAACAGACAGATGATTTCCAGCGACTTTCTTTTATGCTATGTTGTATAGATATTTTCCAATTTGTTACAATCTCTTAAATATGCATATATCATCTTTTATATCCATTATATTCACCGATTTGTATAGTTTTATCATCATTCACTTACCAACAACATACAAAACTATTACAATCATAGTCTCGAGGTACTTCATCTCTCACAGCTGTCGGAGCTACTTATCACGATACTGTAATCATATTTTTACAAACCTACCATAATGACATGTAGTACTTTAAAGGAATAATGGTGAATAAACACCATTTCAAATTACTCTTCTCGGGCTACAATTTGAAAAGCCCAAAAAGGTAAATTGTCAAAATAGTAAATACTTTTAATAAAAAATTTAACAGCACAACACAATATTTTTTTTTTACATATATATATATATATATATATATATGTGTATATGTGTGAGTCTAAAAGTGTCAAAACTGCCTTGAGAATTCGTAATAATTAATGCTCATTTACCATATCTTTATAAGAAAAGCCTTTGAATATAATGAATTAAAACAATTATAATTAGATATCAATATCACAGATATTTCAGTCGTCGTCGTTATATTCACGACCAGTGAAATGAAAACCTTTACTGATATTAAAATTAATATTTCATAGATACCCTAGTTAACAAAATAATAGATAATGTATTCTCTAAACAAATAAAGACGTTCGTACATTTTTTTTCTAGCACAAAAGCTTCCAAAGGTTTAAAATACTTTAGACACAAGAAGTCAGTTTTGCTATAGGGTTTTTTTTTTGCTTTTGAAGAAGATTGCAATGCTGTTGTGTCAGTGCTCACTGACACAACATCTTTAAGCATTGTATTTCGTGTAGTCTCAATTATTTTTAGCTTTACATAGAACATAACATAACAAGTTTTTTGTATAGTGGCCGCCACTTCTGGGTGACACTGACTGCTTACCATCAGGCGGGGTGAAGTCACTTTGGTAGGCTATAATATAAAGAAAAAAAAAAGAACCTGCAATATAGAATCCAAGATGAAGATGCCATACCGAAAGTATTGCTCAATTTTCTATCATTCGTAAAGCTACCGCGTAGTTTTTAAGAACCCATTCGTATGCATCCGGTAATCGACAGATTCGAAAACACTTTTTACTGATACTATCAATGTGAATTGTCAAAAGTTTTACATATTGGGTTTATCATTAGCGTTTGAATCCGTGCGAAAATTTTTCTCTTACTTTTGGAAAAGTCGTTTTCGACGCTAAGATTTAAAAAAGAAGCTTTTATTGCTACTACTTTACTATTCTGCTATTGTATACGAAACAATTAAATCCTTTCTCAATAGGATTTATCCTAAAAAGTAACATAATAATATACCTTTTTGTAGCTTACATCAAAGATTGTTTGTTTATTAAACCAGAGCTCTGAGCTCAAAGGGTCTAAGCCCAAGATAACAAATGTTTATATAAATGTAACAAACGGGAATCGGATTTGGATTTTAAATTGTTACTGCTGAAGTAGATATTCTGTGACACAAAGTATCTACAGCTTATCTCATTGTGACTTACTCATTTATACTAGACTCTGTCTCAAGTTTTTTTGCATTACTTGATTATAAATTTCATAATAATCACAAATGCACCTAGTAGCTATAATATATAGTCCGGGCAAGTTTTTTGTTATTAATTTAAAAAAAAAACAAACAATGTCTCACCTTATTTAAAAAAAAGGTGCTGTTTCGCACTTTTTTTATGTATCTGTTATGTTATTCAATATTATAATAAAACAGCCAGCTAGCCCCGTTATCAATTCTCATGCCAATTTTTAACCACAATCCCTATAATCTACCCATAATAAAACAAAGCATCAATCCATCCCCTCAAAGCTTAACCTCATGTACAACTTACCTAAGCGAAATTACACATGCACAGTTTACCAAGCAACATGCATAATTTACCTTAGTGACGAGTTACCTCGGACGTTCAGTCAGCTATACAAAATACCAAGATAGGTAATATTAATGGTCGCCGCGCTAGGCCCGGCCGGTCCGACGCAAAGTAAGCAGATTTATGGCTTTTAGTATAACTTATTTATAAAATACTATACGACTATCTTTCCCCTGCTTTACTCGTTCAGTGGTACTGTAATTTTTATACAATTTTACGGTAGTAGATCCACGCTGGTTTCAGCATGAATGGGCTGGATCGACCGAAGAAGTACTACCCTCTCATAGAAGATCGACGTAAGAATATTAGTTTTCATGCGAATGTGTTACGTTTGGGGAGTGAGAGCGCTAGCAGCCCAAATATCCTTTCGGTCCTCTTCCTTTTCCCTTTTCCTTCCTCTTCCCTTTCTCCGTGGTCGGCAACGACTTGGTTGTGTTTTCTAAGCGTTATTACTACTGCAATGCTTGGAAAACACAGCCATGACTATAGGTGACGGTTACTACTTACCATTCAGGTATGCTTGTTTGCCACCAGTTGTATAAAAAAAAACTGTACAGATTTACTATGTCTAAGAATTCTCGAATTCAATCAAAAACTGAACCTCACTTTACGAGATATTGGGTTTTCCATCGTAAAATTTACCGAAAAGTGAAAAAAATGGTATCCAGCTAGCCCCCTGTTATATAGGTCGTAATATAGCCTGCAAACCATGGTTGCTAAATACCTTTGCCTACCTTTTCTCAGAAAAATGCGTGATGCCGTTTTGTTATGACTATCACTTTGCTGGTCGTAGCTATTATCTCAAAGTTTCAACGCGATAGTTTTAAAAGTTTCATAAATTATGACGTAATTTCTCCATCATTCAAAGGTTTGTCCTGGGTGGGAATCGAACCCACGACCTCCGGCTTAGCAGTCAGGGTCACTAACCACTAGACCAACAGGCCAGTCTTTTATTTATATTACTACCAATTGTTATTGTATATTCTATATTATGTTTATAGCTGTTGCCCGCAGCTCCGCCCGCGTAAATGTCAGGTATATCTCTGTTTTCACTGACGATTTTTCATACAAACTTTCATCCCCTATTTCAACCCTTTTAAGTCATTTTTTGCGATAAAAGATATGTTGTTTGCCGAGGTAGGTTCAGTGGTTTAGGCGTGAAAGCGTAACGGACAAACAGAGTTACTTTCGCATTTATAATATTAGTATGGATTAAGATATGTGATACTCAGCTAAAAAAATCTCATAATATTATGATTGACTTAGACAATGAGGTTGCTGCCCGTGACTATTATTTCAGACTCCTCTTTCAACCCTCAAGAGAAAAGATGGTGTTTTTCGATAGTGTAGACCGTTACCATTACCGGCCAAATAGCACACAAAGAAATTTATGATTTACTGGCTGCCTCAATCAACAGATAACTTGTTAGTATATACGATTATGTTCGTTCTTAATATATCGTATATGGGTCTAATGTTACTTTTATTGTATTAAAATCGTTTTTATACAATAAAAGTAACATGTGACCCATGGTAAATTCAAGTCAAACATTAATATTTCATTTAAGTAAATGGTGAAAGCCAAAGTCACATTGACTTTGCCCAAAACAACACTTTCGTGAAGTATTTTTATTATCGCCAGTTATTTTGTATATAAAGCGTATATTTTTTATTTATGGTCGGCATACTACATTCTATTATAAGAATGGGGTTGCTCGCGTTGAGCAAACACTGCTCCTGACCTTTACACGACCTAGGTACTGACGGCATAAAAAGCTTTTTTTGACGCTACCGAATATATTTGAAAAAATATAATATGTTTGGCAAAATTAACGTATATTTATATAGTAGTTATATGGTCATTAATTAGTTTATAAATTTTTCTTTTAAAAGTAAATATACTTAACTTCAAATTTAGCCACAAATCTTTTAATCGCCATACAACTTAAACAGACCAATGTTTGTTGATCTGATACAATCAGCGATCGACGTGGTCATTAAAAAAATGTTTTAGTCTATTCTCCAACTGCACGATCAAAGTCAGGAGATGGCATGAGCGTTTAATCACTACGTTTACACTAGACTAATTGCTAATTTCAAACATTATAAACCCAGCTTTTTTTCTTACTGTAAGTATGTCCAAAACAAATTTTAAAGCATATGACTCTCATATTTATCTTCACCTTAAACATATTTATTTAATCACAATATTTAATATTTAATCTTACGTGAGTAAGTATAAGCTCACTTAAATCAACGTTTAATTGTTATTTTATTATTCACCTTTTTTGCTGACACTACCAAACATTTGTACTGTTTTCGAGGTAGTTTTATGTAAGCAGAGAAAAACGCGCTGAAATTATGCGCCTTTGTATTTATACAAGCGTTAGTGAACAATGTCAGTTTTTTGCACACCGTACACGAGTATGTTTTTAACTTTATAACATTTTGTTCTCCGTATAATCAAGGTAGTACTAGACGTAAAAAACTAGTATTTTTGACTGGAATAAAACCACGAATATTTTTGCAAACTTGGCTTGGTTTTTATGTATTAACTCTTTATTCTACATGATGTAGATACATTTAAAGATAAAGGACAATGCTCTTCAAAAAATAATAAAAGAATGAGGTCTATCAACTTACGCTATTCTTCGGGTATCACATTACAAACCATGATCACGGCAGAGACGTGTGTTTTGGTTTTTATATTAGACCTACTTATACCATTAACATTTTTTGTTTTATTACGTTTTCCCTTCAATGAAATATTACTATAAATAATTAATTACGGGGCAACATCGGTACGGCAAACATAAATCCTATCACATATTCTCTAACATTCCAAGTTTACCCAAAACTTGTAATTTATTTTCTCATCTGGAGAAAGTAAGAAACCATTTACATAAATAATCTCCTTAGGAAACGGCCCAAAAGTTTGACCCGTAAAGAATTACAAATTTTGTACACGAAATTTATATTTGATTGCTTTGAACACCTGTTCTGGAAGCTATTGTTAGCATACAGATCTGTTGATCAGCGGGGTAACATTTTAAAAGAAGCCTTTCATGTTCTATTATTAACTTCGATTTAGTTTTTTTGGACTTTGGTTTTTTTGACGGAAAAACAAACATGTATGATTTGTCTGATGATATTTTCAGTAGCCAGTACCTATAAATCGATAGGAATTTGTAGGAATGTCATAAATCCATACTTCCATACTAATCCATACTAATATTATAAAGGCGAAAGTAACTCTGCAATATGACCAACATTCACGCGGGAGGAGCTGCGGGTAACAGTTAGTATATAATATAGAAACCGAGTATGCTGACATTGCAGAAACCCATAGGCAACAGGTAGCCATTTACCATTATGTTGTTTACTTGTACGTATAAGCAATATATATATGCAGAGCAATAAATATACAATAATGCAGTAGATATTCATAGGTAAACCTGTAATAAAAAAAAACTGAGTCATAATTTTCGTCTAAAAATCGAAATTATTTCAATAAAGGTTGAAATAATTAATTAGGTATAGTGAGTGACTGCGACGGGTCACCGAAGCGTTGCATCACATCTGCAAGGTATTATTAGATAGGCAGCGATATAGGGTGTTATCGAGTTATAATGCAATTAATGAAATCATAAAAAATATTTACTATTCAAAGATCGTTGAAATTGGTTCTGGTGATAAAGTAAAATGAAAGATAATGATATATATATATACGGTCGAATTGAGAAACCTCCTCCTTTTTTTGAAGTCGGTTAAAAAAAGGTTGTTTTATTGTGTAAATATTTAATGTCTATACTCCAACGATAGTTAATTTTAAGTTAGACTTAAAAGTTTTTCTAAAAACGCTATACGGACAAAGATAGCACGAGACAAACATTTAAAATTAAGTGACATGTCAGTATTTAAAGGTAAATATATAATAACTTACGTAAATAATGTAAAAATAATTGGTGTACAATAAAGGCTACTCTATTCACATCTCGACATTCAAACAGAATTTTGTGGCTATAATTTTTGTGTACATTAATTGTAAATTTATGAAGTTGCAACACAGGTCCTATTTTTTTCAAATAAATTGTTGAAAAATAAAAAACAACACAAGCTTAAAACTAATATTTTGCGACACAAAAGGTTGAACCGTGGGCAAATCAAGGTAACACAAGCTTTGTTAACACAGTCGGGCGCAATTGTACTGATGCATTTAGGTTAGAATTTCTAGTGTAGGTATCGCTTGTAAAGATAGACATAATACAAAAACAAATGATAATAAATACTTTATCAAGCTGTTTGTGAATTTTTATTCAGATGTTGAAAATAATTGATCGATGTTTCGCGTGACAGATAATTTGCGATGCTATTCAACGTAATATTTGCTATTGTTTTTCGTAGCATGTTACCAATCAACAATGAAACTACAGACTGTTTTGTTGGAGCTCAAAAAACAGATACAAATACTCTCATGATCACATTAAACATTAAATTTTATTTTATTTAATAATAGCACTCTTCACCGCAAGCAATGTTATTAATATTTTTACTATACAATGATGATGAATAACATGGCAGTTTTTATATTTGCGTATTCAAAAATGTCTCCATTATGTCTGATGACAAGCTATTAAAAACTATAAACACTATCATTATAATTACAAAAATCAATCTTGACTTTAATTATCATCATATTTATATTGACCAAGCAACTAATTCTATGCCTTTTTCAATCAGCCTGTATATAGCACTCGGTCTATATTGGCACGGTACAACACGCACTGACGCAGGTCCACAGTGCGATGCACTCGATGCGACGATATGATGTCACAAAACACGACATCGCTTGAGTAATATACGAAGCGTCGCCGTCGCAAATGAGCTATGAAGAAATTAGATGGACAGATAAAATCGCGATTTACTTTTGCTATCGGTGCAATTATACTGCGTAAATAAAAGTATAAGTAACTTATTAATGATGGTTTGTTGACAATGTATACATACATCGCATTTTTTAAAAACATAGGCAACGATATACGTCTCTACGGCAATGTCTATCTTGAATGGTTGACAAAAAAATGTCAAATCGTTTCATACCTTACCATAAAATTATATATTAAATCAACATATTAATTTTATAAAGCAATAGCTGCAAAATATTATTAATAATATCAGTTATAAATTGTAAACATAATTTACAGTAAATGCGTGAAATTCAACGACTTACACTTTGGTTTCGATTTACACACGGGGTAAAACTTTATGTGATTCATAAATATTTGTCCGAATCGCTGCGTAATTTGAATCCATAAAAGTCGCCTATCGTTTTCAAAAATAAAAATAATAAATACTATGTTATTGTTACAGAAGAAATCCTAGATTCTCGAACAGCACTATGGATGTCAGCAGACGGCCACATGGTGCTCTACGCAACCTTCAACGACAGCCTCGTATACGAACAGAAGTATCCCTGGTATGGAGTCGCACTAGACACTGATGATCCTGCCAAGGTTAATTGAGCTCTGTTTATATTAAGAATAAGATTCATATATTTTTTTAGGATAGTTATTTAGGCTCTTTTAGGATAAAGCTACTCTAAAATCTCTAAACTAAGTTTCCTTATAACTTTCCATATACCTATTGAGCGTGAATTTTGGAGACTGTCCAAAAAAGTTTTGGTCTCCTGTGTTATTTCAAAGATGAGTTAAGTGTACAGCATCAATAGTCATATATTTGTTTGCAGTTAGTTAATCTAGATATGCTTTTTTTTCTTTTGTTACAATTGCCAATCTTTTGTAGGCTGCAAAAACAAGGCGAGAAATGTTTTGGGCTTTTTCATTCAACCTTGTGGATGTTAGTAATTTCGTTATATTTATTTTATAGGTATAATATCAGTAATCGAATACATTTTCGTTCGTCGGGCAAGAATTATCTTAAGCTTGCCTTTCAGCTTGTAGGTGTCTTTCAAAGTTACTAAGGATAATAACAAACAAAAACAACAATCCTTTGGCATTGTTGCCGGAAGATAGCAATAGGTTCGCTATCTAATACTTGGAGTTTAACTACTAAAACATGAATGCAGCAGTATATTTCTCTCTACCTCTTCCGCAAAAACAGCTTGATGTTTTTTTATAATATTTACATTTATACAATTGTACAGACGTATCCAGAAATCCGAAGCGTCCGGTACCCAAAACCGGGTACTAACAACCCGACAGTGACCTTGACAGTGGCGGACATCGCAGACCCTAAACATATCCGCACTAGGCACCTGACGCCACCCAAAGTTATTATAGAAGAAGGGTGAGTGGATATTGTTTTAAATGCCAAAAACAATATGTGAATGTGGTATAATTACATTCGACCTAAGATAACATGTGGTACAGTACAGTAGCTTTGAAAGAGCTAACGTGCCTAGTTATTACAAATGAACAGCGCCACGCGGTGTTTACTCCTCGTACAAGAATTTTAACTCACTGTAGAGTAGAGCTCCTTTTGACCATCATCGCAACTGAGTTTCTCAACCAATTTCAAAAGACGAATTCGTCTTTCGAAATTGGTTACATTTTTTGTGGCAATTAGTTGCGTTAGAAGAATATTTTTTAATTTGGTTCGTATAGTTCTACCGTTCAGTTCTACTAGTAGGACTTCCTAGTACACAGCCAGTTGCTAACAAGGAATAGCTTATTTAATAATTTGTCTTATAAAGTCAGCACGCTTTAGTTAAGCCCGAAACCGAGTTCAATCCAAAGAAATAACCAATTCTCAGGCAAAGAAAGCATGAACATCGCAAAGCTTGCCCAAAGTGGATTGGCGGTTTCTGACTTTGAGTTTTCTATAGCACAACGAAAATAAAACTAACATCACTTTGTCACAGAGACTACTACTTCACGAGCGCGCAATGGGTGTCACTCACCGAGGTCTGCGTGGTGTGGCTAACGAGAATGCAGAATTTATCTGTAGTGTCTGTCTGCAAGAGCCCTATGTGGTACTGTCAAGAGGTAAAGCATTCTATCATATAGTTACTTGAATAGAATAAAGAACCATCACTTATTTATATAGGCGTTGCAAATAAGAGATTGTTAAGAACGGCGTTATCTACAGGTTTTTTTTATATTAGCGTACCAAAGTGACTCCACTTTGCCTGATGGTAAGCAGTCAGTGGGATCCAGAAGTTGTAGCCACCATTCCAAAAGCCTTCTTTTCAATCTTTTGTTATAATTGATTTTTAACTTGAAAATTGCCGCAAATGAGTGTTTGGTGACGTTATTTCTTGTCTTTAATGATTTGAGGAGAACTTGGAAGTACCAATAAATAAAATGTTATATTAAAACACTAAAAACTGAAGGTCACCCTTGAGTTTGTAATTCTCGATATACTTACATTCCCACGGTATTTAAAACGAACTATAAGTAGATGTACGTATTAAGAAATACTATAAAAATGTCTACAGAGATCGTAATTCAACAAAATAATTTAGATCTTAAAAACACACAAAACTAATGGTTACACTTAAGCTCAACATCCCAAAAAGGACGTTCTTTTGATCTCATACTTGTCCCGTTTTTTAAATAAATAGATATTATAATGACACCCTACTCGACCCTACGTTTTCAATTTTAAGGGTATAATAAAATTTTATACGATGAATATTGCCGAGCGTTTTTTTGTAGGCTTGTAAATTTCCACTTCGTGAAATCCTTTTCAAGATTTTTGACGGACATAATACTGCCCTCCAAATTATAAATAATTGACATATCTTTAAAAGACAAATTTTAGGAAAATGTCCCTAAAGATACTATACCATAAGGTACTTTTTTAGTAAGTGTTGCGTTTTATATTACAAAGTGAATAATAAATTCAAGTTTTAAACAGGACTTAAGTTGATTTCAGTTCGTTTTTACGGTTCAAGTTATTACGCTACAATAAAATGTAAAAGATACTTAGAACTGATAAAATGTATAGTCAAAGTAAGGTGGTTTTACTCCGTGTCCGTGCTTCGTTGGGCACTTTTAAAGTAAGTCCCGGCTGTAACCATGTTGATAACTGTCAGTATTTCAAGTCATATTCCTCTATAATAAATAAAATTATGGTCGACCCGAACAAATCCTGACACTAGGTTGTCCATTAACCATTCAATAAAATAAGATCGGTGTGGCGTGACGTATAGTTCATAAATCAAAATCATTTTTATCATTTTACACCGAATCTTTATCTCTATCTCTCTCTAAAAAATTGCTATACTAATTTTGGAAATTTACATAGGTACAAATTTAAACATAGCCAATTTGTCTGGAAGAGATCGCTTCTAGTGTTATGACGGCTCATTGTCACACCATAATGTTCTGCTGTTATATATTTTAAAATAAGTAGGTATGTCGTGTGCAAAAAAAAAACATTCTATCTATCTATCAAAAATCTGTGAGACTCGTCGGTGTAAAGCCACTTTAAAGCTTAACTAAACGATTAAGTATTTTTTTATTTAGGTGTACAGAATATCATCAGGATCAGACGGGTGGGTAGAATCCGCTCCGTCGCCGCTCTGGTCTGCCGGTGGAGGAGCTCTCGTGACCCTGGCTCCAGTAAGGGATGGACCGGCAGGGCTGTTTCGACATATAGTGAGAACGGAACATAACGCACATGGACCAAGAGCACTACCATTGACACATGGGAGTTTTGATGTCGTGGAACTGTTAGCGTGGGATCATGCTAATCAACATATGTGAGAATTTTATTTAAAAATAGGGTGCTTTTTAGAATCCATACGAGAAATACAAGAAGAAATAATCGCGATCGGGTGGATGATTAGACTGACGCCGACAGTTTTCAGAGGATGTTCCATGATAAATCATTTTCCCGTCTCCTTTTCGTGTAAAAGTTCGACCGTTATCGATACACTCGCAGACAATTTCAATCAATTAATCATTCAAGATTTACCATATCTCGTATCTTTTATACATATACCTTTTTAAATATAACTTTAAATAACGTTTCTATACGTCTGACGTTTGTATGCGTCCTTGTATCTAAAACAGGATTCAATCTTATTAAAAGCTTCTGCAGTACTCGGTACATCGGAAACCATTTCAGTATATACTTGCAACGTTAAAGGAATATACTGATAATAGTCGTGAATTTTGATGTTGCTGCAAAACGGTTTAAACGACACTTAAATTTAATATCAAGTTTATAGATAAGTTTCAATTTAGAGCGTGCGGGTTGTTTAAATTTTAACCTTATGCTAAAGTGCATAAAGTTCATACATTGTTTATGATGCAAGAACTATGGAAAAAGTTATTGCTTGAAAATGCATATTTGAAATTCATTGATACTTCATATTTACTTTTACTAGCTGTGTAGTCCTCGATTTAATCGCCCCATTTCTTCCCGCGGTGTCGTAAATGTCGGTGAGATTATGAAGGGTAACTATGAGGGGTTAATTTTTGTAACGGATACCTGCGAACTAAATACTACTTTACTATGGTTACTAATTGGTCTGTCAAGTACAAGACTATGCACAATAATTATTCTTGAGAAAGGCTTAGGTCCACCAGCACATTAAGTTGACAATGAGTACAAAGGTAATGTTGCTGCCAGTTAACTGGTATTTTTGATCGCCTCTAACGACACTCACGGGACAAGATAAGGTGACCGGAGACCACACATACATCCGTATTAATTTATTATTGATGTGGAAAAATCTCTTTGAGTCTACTTCCCCAATTACTAGAAACGTATCGCTATACACTACGTATCAGCTCTTTGATATCACTTGTATCTTCACAGCTACTACTTGGGTATACCAGAAGGCAAGCCAGGCCAACAGCACCTATACAGGGTATCCTCAGAAGCTCCACGGCCAGGTTCACCACAGAAGTTACCTTACTGTGTCACGTGTAACTCGCAGGTCAGTAAACAACAAATACAACTATTGCTGTCAATACACTTTTGTTTCGGTAGTTCTGTGGTACTTACTACAGTAAGTACACAGCCTGTCAATCAGTTGTATCCGATTCGCTGCCTGGTAGAGAAATTTACATGAGTCAGGTATTGTATATGTATGTATTTGAAAAAGTAAAAAGTATTTTAAGTATGTATATCCGCATTCTAGAACCCATAACACAAGCTATTTGCTAAGCATTTCTACAACTTGCCAATTTCACATAAACTACTCTTCAGTTTAGATAATATTATTATGATGTGGCAGATCGCCAGAATACTGTACGCTTTGGTAAACAGCTGCTGCATAGGTCCGGTCACCGCAATTTGTCATAGCCAATGTCGGTAATATAAGCAATATGGACATACCGAAAACGTCGTTTAGACAAATGTGTTACAATACCATTAACTTTGAGAAGCGTGGTGTAAACGCTCATCTTTAGCTGAAACACATTTACTTCTAGGTATAGGTAGGCTTTCCCCGCGAGAGCATCGGAGGCTCTCTATCCTGCCTTTCCTATGTCTCACCACCCTCCTGCTCTTCACCTACCCAACTCTCTTCACGGTAGGCAGCGGCTTCGCAGAGTTTCTGGCATTTCAGAGAACTCCATAAGCGACAATTACCTCTTACCATTAGGTGGGCTGTTGGCTCGTCTGCACTTGTTGGTAATAAAAAACATCTTCAACTTAACCGGTCCTAAGCTACTTTCATCCAACGGTTGAGTGACTGCTTCGGTAGCGTTGTTACGTGCGGTAGCTATGTAAGAGGTTTTTCTATTCCCTTGCGAAACAAAACTTTACGTGATCCATAAAAAATTTTCGCCATAAATGTATTTTTATCCGTAAATTTAACATTCTAATATTTTTAAATACGCCGCAGTGCCGCACATGTTTTATTCTTTCCTGTGGCAGTTGTCTTTTTAAAATAATTATATCACCTTATTGGACAACCTAGTGCTTAAATATACCCACACAATATTCGGAACGACACGTGCGGGACTGAAGTGCTACCCTTTCACAGTGGAATCCAAAGGGTCTCGAACCAAACATTTCAGCACTTCATACTTTTGTCGCTCAATTTAAGCCAGGAACTCTTTACCAGCGCATGTGTTCCCATCTAATTATGATCCTGGGTCTTTCGAGCGGGGCGTGAAAAAGCATCTCACTAAGCCGCCACAGTAGAGGCAGAGTGGAGTCACTTTGGTAGGCTAAAAAAAAACAAAGAAAAAACTATATCAACAATATTTAATATGGATAACCTAAGGCATCAAATCATGAATCACCTTGAACATTACCATATACAAGTAATATCTTACTTACGTGTTCTACCTATAACAGTAACTCGTATGGTAAACAGAGTCATATAAAATAATAACGCCATGAAATAATATTGGTCTTTGTATAAAAATTGCCTGTGATGAAAATGTCTAGTAATTGGAAATTTGGAGATACTTTTGTCTCTTTTGTTCTATAGGTAGAACGAAGAAAGTTTATACAATAGAAAAACACAACGATACATCATTTAGTTGGGTGATGCCTAGTTGTCTAAGATGTCTTTTCTTACTCAACTTGAATTAGTCAGACCGATAAAATATCTGTATTATTTTATACCTTAGTCATAGTAACAGTGCCTGGGAACTGTAGAATTTGTGCTGGTATTTTTACAAATATAATTATGCTTATTCGTGCGACACTCACAGACTGAATGGGTTGGGATAATTATTACACAGCTATCTACAGAGACTTAAAGTGAGCATACCCTGACAGTGCAGAAGTCCATGAGCGGCAATTAAAAATTTAAAATTATACTTAAGTGTGAATTAATTAAATAAATATTTGTAATAAAAGTTTTTGCTTCAGCCATCTCCATCAATAAACCTGGAGTACTACGGCAACTTAGCGTCTTCTGGTGACAGCACATGGGACACCGACTGGGAGGAGGAACTGCCTGCCACATCGCCCTCACCTAACAAGAAGAAAAAGAAGAAGTACCCTGGTAAGCATACAGAAGTTGTGCAGAATCTTTTGAATATTTTATCTCGTTATTACGAATCAATATTAATATTTAGATATAGTAGTTTTCATGTCAAAATGCAATAAAATTAAGCTGACTCACTGATTGACTTCAAAATATAATATTTCTGCAAAATAGTGTTAGATAAAAATCTTAAGAAATGCAAACCTTGTTTTCTTTTGTCTGTCCGCTTACTTCTTCCAAACGGGTCCCGTACGTAGTTTCAAAAAACTACACACCAGATTTGTGATACGATTTCACTATCGTTCACAGAGTTTCTTTCAAACTCAAACTCAAACTCAAATTTATTTCATTTTGATCATAAAGTATGATGCTTATGAAAAGTCAACATTACATAAAGTCAGCCAATTGACCTACAGCCAGTTCGCTGACGAAGTAGAGCTGTGAGAAGAACTGGCAAGAAACTCACGCCACTCTTTTCAATTGCCAGATAATTACAATTTTTTGTATGAGTTACAATTTAAACACTCAACGCAACCAAAGAACCATACAAATTAATTTTTACAAATTAACCAATTAATGTAATTACTAAGATTAAAGAAACAAAAGAGAGGATTTCAATTATTTAGTTTTATCTAGTATAGTAATTTGTCTACGTATTTTAATTAAAATGGTAAATGCTCCTCCTGGTCACATTGAACGACAAGGTAATATTGGATTAAATATTAAATGTATGCTATGCCAAGATTGACCAGTCATCCCAAGTAGCACCCGTTCACGAGCATGAGGCACGGACCAGCCATCATCACCCTTGCCATATTAGAGGGAAGGTGATAACCCGGCCAATACGACACCACAAGCAATGAAATTTTAGTGAGCAGGACAATGCAGGGCATGGGGGGTAAAAGAATCATAATAAAAAGTAGCAAGCCTTACGAACTTATAATGATCATGATAAGCATCCACTTCACATCAAACTTTTACTACAATAGTCAACATAATTACAATAATAGTCAATATAATTACTATAATATTAATCAATATAGTTAATTATAATAATAGTCAATTTAACTACAACAATAACAATCAATATAACATTAATCTTGCATTAAACGAGCAACTATACCCATGCTGTTTTATCACTTAAATAATCATTAATAGTATAATAACCCTTTATAGGATAAGGCGGTTTTTAACAGATTGTTTGAATTTGTGTAGGGATAGATTCATAATGTCAATGGGTAATTTGTTATAGAAGCGTACACCTAGACCCGCAAATGAGTTGTTTACTTAATGTAGGCGATGATATGTACCAACTAATTTATGTTTACCTCTTTCGAAAGATTCAATGTATAGAGAAATGCAGATATTTTAAATTAGGTCATAAAAATATATATTAGTACCCACGAGCGAAGACGGGACGGTAAATCCTTTACTTAAACTAAATCGCCAGACACGTAATATTGTACATTCATATATTATTTATTTTTCTTCTCAGACGGTCTTCCACAAAACCTGCCATGTCTCTACCATGAGGCCCACTTCAGTCCATCATCAGCGTACTTCGTACTGGAGTGCCTTGGTCCAGGAGTACCCACCTTCAGTCTCCACAAGACTGCACTACCAGACCCAAGGATACTAGCACATTTAGAGAACAACACTTCTATTAAGGTAAGCTTAAAAGATTTCATCATACCACCCCGTTACTATCCCACTGCAGGGAAAAGCCTCTGATTTTGAGAGGAAACATTTACTACACTAACAGTAAAAGAAGGTACGGTGCCACAAAAGAGTTAAAAATATTGAATAATTTATAACCATAATCGGAAAAAAAAAACATAATATTTTTTCCAAGCGACATCAGCACTTCTCATTCAACAGCCAACAGTACTCATGCTTTCTCTGTTTGAGGAGACCTCTCCATGCAGTGGAATAATAATGGACATATATAATGATGATAAGATAATTTTATGTTTCATTACATTATAGTCATACATTAAAACTCAAAGTTGAATACCGCCCACTTATATACTGTTTGACTTGGTGCCATCGTCTCCTTTCTATCATCGCACCACTCGACATCGCAGCAAAGTTCATCCATACTACCTGGACACGATCTCGTCTAGCACGGTTCGTTTTCAGCGTTCATTTCTCCCACGTACGTGCAGGCTCTGGAACGAACTACCAGCTGCGGTGTTTCCCGAGCGCTATGACATGTCCTTCTTCAAACGAGGTTTAAAGAGAGCATTAATATCACCGCAGGCAGCGGCTTCGCAGAGCCCCTGGCATTGCAGAAGTCTATGAGCGACAGTTACCACTTACCATCAGGTGGGCTGTTGGCTCGTCTGCCACTGTAGGCAATAAAAAAAAAAAAAATATCACGTTTAACTTTAGTTCTACTTTCTCAAAACTAGTATATAATGTAACGATACGAATACTTATATATAGAATTCAGCTACGTGAACATCGACAAGTTTCAGCTAAAACTTTAGCTACAAGGCGTTTTTGAGTTTTTAACACTGTATTAAACATTTCGGTATTATAGTTATGAACATACGGTAAATAATTCTGTTTATATCGTGTAAGCTTTAGTGCGTCTTCACCCGAATAAGCCATCCATAACTGGCTCTGTGGCAAATCCACTGAAGAACTACTCATCAACATCATATCAGCCGAAAGACGTTCACTGTTGGACATAGGTATTCCCCAATTTACGTCACCTAGGCTGGTCGTGAGCCGCCCTCATCCATTGGTTGCCCTTCACTCTCATCAGGTGTCAGTTTACCTTATTATAATCAAAATTATAATAATTTGTCTTATCATGAAACAGAAAGATGTCTATTAAATAAAAAACAAAAATACTTTCAGTTTTCATGTTCATATCTGCTCTTATTTCATGTGTTCGTAACCTGTATTATAAAGCAATTACAATTCGCACATACAATCTCAAAATAGATCACTTTTATTATTTTAATTTCTCATTTTCAAGCTCAATATTGGCAGGAACTCAAAAGTTTATTACACATCGTATACTGAATGAAACGGCGAAATGAAATGAAAACAATAAACTTGAAATAAACCAAGTTAGCTTTATGGGTTTTGAAATTATTTAATAGAATAGTTTATACCTACTTTACTGTTATGGTCCATGGCCGTGTTTTATTCGGTCTTAAATATTTATTTATTCAATCTTACATCTATTATAAAAGGTGAGTAGCTAATGCAATAAGTAGAGTAACAACATTAAAATAATGATGGCTAGCTTAAAAGATACGAGCGAACAGATGAATATAGATACATACTTACATACATACATACATACATACATACATACATACATACATACATACATACATAGCCAGTCAAATTCATAACCCTCCGTTTAGCTTCGCCGTAGTCGGGTAATTAACTGTTTATCGAACCAAGCCAATCATGACCTACCATAAGCATACCCAATTCTTCTAATTGCAAGTAGGTCGAAATTCCCCTGAAAACTGAATTCCTTTGCAACGAGCTTTTTATCATTTAATTAGACACCGGCAATTTACTGAGTACACTGTTGATAAGTTAGAATTAAAAACGTCCTAAGTGCATTGGACACATAGATCTTACTAGTTTGACAGTTTTAAGCGAAATACCAACAAACACACACATTAACGATGTATTGATGTGTACGTACGCAGGTTCATACTACGAATTCTCACTCCTTCTAGTTTTATTGCGAGTATTGGCACAATTTAGTTTTATTTTTATTTAATTTTACTGTTTAACCTGGACATATGTTTAGTATAACTGATTGCTATTACCCAGAAAAGTTTGTAAAACCACTAAAATTTCTCAGTGTATAATAATAATAATAACACAATGTACCTACACAACACACAACAACAATTCAATAACTACCTGGTACACAGGTTACTACATCTACTACTCATACACGTTCAACTAGTTACACCTAGTTGTTTTTTTTTTATTTTTTTTTTATTTTTTTTTTATATTAGCCTACCAAAGTGACTCCACTCTGCCTGATGGTAAGCAGTAAGTGGAATCCAGAAGCGGCGGATACCATTCTTACTTTAAAATCACAGCCTTAAATATAAAGGCTTATTAAAATATCGTAGTTTTTCTCAATATAAGTGTTGTATTGCTCTTTTTTGCGGAAATATAGGAATATCTTTAAACCGAAAGCATTTCATTTTGATCATGGCAGAGACAACAGTGTTGCCTTCGTACCAAATATCATGTTGCTGAGGTCATTAGCCCGTCTGACAAGTGTGACGAGTTGATGACTATGAAAAACACATCTGACATACACAGGTTTATGATAATGTGATGTTATGGCTCAAACGCTCAAGCAATCTCTTCGATTTCGTTTGGTTTAAATTTTTTTTAACCGACTTGAAAAAAGGAGGAGTTTTCTCAATTCGATCATATTAATTTTTTTTATATGTGTTCGCGGATAACTCCGTCATTTATGAACCGATTTTGATGATTCTTTTTTTGTTAGAAAGGAGATATCCCAAGGGTAGTACCATTATAAGGAAACCAGGATCTGATGATGGCATCCCAGAGAAATCGAGAGGAACTTTTGAAAATCGTACTGACGTCTAGTGCATTTGTTATGTTTTTCATTATGTATTTTAGGGCACTACTATTCAGTGAAGGTTTGGAGTCGATCTGATGATGGACCATAAAGACAGTCGAGGGAACTCCTCAACGATTTAAAGCAATTACTTGGTGTTTGGACTTAATTCATTTCTAATGATGAGAACTTTGCTCCCATATGGGTTATAAGTGCCATTCCAGGTGACCATAGACAGTCGAGGGAATTCCTCAACAGCAGTCAAGTCGGGCTTACTTCATACGGTTCAATATGCCAAAATGTTTAGTGTTTACAAAAATAATACCTAAGTAAGATTTATGTCTACCCATCACTAAAAATTGTAAAATAAATAATTTTTAACAAAAGAAAACCGACTTCAACCAGGAAGGAAACTAAAAAGTAAAAAATAAATTTACATAGCATATAGTAATTCGTATTTTGACTCAATTAATCAAAAATATTTAAATAAGTATTTTATAATTTTGAAGTTGGTGCCAAGTAAATACTCAATAACTAAATACTATAAAAATCTTACTACAATATCAAATTAAGATTGATAATACCTATAAGTACCAGTGGCGTGCACTCCATATAGGCAGAAAGGCACTGCCTACCTTAATAATTGTCTGAAATCAGAATTTTAGCAACATAATTAAATAATGCCTACCCTGTCAAAAATCTATAATGCCTACCCTGTCAAAAATCTCTATGCACGCCACTGATAAGTACCTAGTTATTGTTTTACTTGGCACCAACTTAAAATTATAAAATACTTATTTAATTATTTTTGAATAATTGAATCAAAATACGAATTACTATGTGCTATGTAAATTTATTTTTTACTTTTTAGTTTCCTTCCTGGTTGAAGTCGGTTTTTTTGTTCTTTTTTATATTACAGCCTACCAAAGTGACTCCACCCCGCCTGATGGTAAGCAGTCAGTGGAATCCAGAAGTGGCGGCCACTATACCAAAAGCCATCGTCTTAAACAGCTAGTATGGTGGCCTTCACTATGGCGGCTGGCAATGGGGTTAGAGGAAGGGAAAGAGGGAGGTGAGGAAAGAGGAAAGGGGGAAATTTGGGCCACCGGCGCTCTCACTCACCGAACGAAACGCAGTAGTACGGATACTACTACTCTTAAGTCGATCTTCTATGAGAGGGTAGTACTTCCCCGGACGATCCGGCCCCATTCATGCTGAAATCAGCGTGGATCTACTACCGTATTTTTTTTTTGTTAAAAAATATTTTATTAGTAAATAGCTTTCTGCGCGTTTCACTCGCATCTTTGGCTACTGCTATGCTACCGTCGCAAGTAGCGTGATGTTACATAGTTTTATAACCTTCCTCTAATCCGATTGGTAGTTCCAAAAATTAGGTATCACTATTACTACATAGTATAAAACAAAGTCGCTTCTCGCTGTCTGTCTCTATGTGTGCTTAAATCTTTAAAACTACGCAAAGGATTTTGATTCGGTTTTTTTTAATAGATAGAGTGATTCAAGAGGAAGGTTTATATGTATAATACGTGCAAAATATAGTAGAGAAACACTGGTAATTTTAGAGATTTCTAATGTAATGCAGGGACATAGCGGTTGCGGTGGTATTTACCGGCTGGGTGCTGCCGGCCTCTAAAGAAAATTATGTATATATACAAACGAACTGACAAAATTCGCGCTTTCTCATTATAATATTATATAGATAGATTAAGTTACGTATTGTGCTAGCTTACATAGGAGCCTTTACAATTCTCATGATTAATAAGAGCTTACAGATCATAATTGATATAAATGTGTGATAAGGAGACACATAATTGGTGAAGCTTTTCATGTAGATAATATAATGGTTCTTATAATGTTGTTACATTATAATATAAATTTATATATTACTAGCTGTTGCCCGATGCTCTGCCCGCGTGAATGTCGGTTATACATGTTATATACAAACTTTCATCACATATTTCAACTCTTTCCAGCCTTGATGAGTCTTTCACTTGATCGGTCCATCTGGTTGGTTAACGACCACGCGATCGTTTGCCTTCGGTGTTCCCAATGACAGTCAGTTTTTCCCAGACTTTCATCGTCTCTGCGCACTGTGTGGCCGAAATACAATATAGATTTTACAAACCGTAGACGAAGTATATATACAAGCGTCACAAACATACAATTAAAGTACACAAAGTACACCCAGCTTATTGCTATTAAAAAAAAAAACACACCAAGACCACACACTTCATAATGCACTATTGCACTCCTTCCAATTCCAGCTTACGGGTATTTCTAATTGACATTCTACTTTTGCCACCAGGAGAAGCTTGCAACAATAGCATTACCCACACCACGAACATTCTCCGTTCAGCTGTCAAGCGGACATACGGCCAGAGTGAGGCTGCTTCTACCTCCAGGACTAAGAGAAGACGAGGTCACCAAGTATCCGCTCGTACTTAAAGTGTAAGTAGAATTTAATTTGCTATGTTAAACTTATTATTAAAACTGTCTGAAATTGCAAGAGTGGCGATCAATAAAGAAAAAAAAGATAAGAAAAACATTTATTTTAAATTCACACAAAGGTAATTCTAATCCATGTATAGGTACGTATAATACACAAAGGTATGTCTTTTTGTGAAATTATAATAATACTAGCTTGTTTACTGTCCCACTGCAGGGCAAAGGCCTCTTCTCATATAGAGAAGACATGAGCATTAATCACCACGCTTGCTCAAGGTGAATTAGCAATTTCAGACTTTTAAGTCCAGGTTTCCTCACGATGTTTTTCTTCACCGTCAGTCAGAAATGTCCATGATAAACTTAGAAGTGCGATTTGAAAAATCACATTGATACTTGACCGGATTCGAACTCAATACCTCGTGTTTACGAAGCGGGTGCCTTATACACTAGGCAACGACAATTTTTTTTATTTATTTATTAAAATACTTTAAAAACATTTACCCCTGTGTGGTTAGAAAATGGTCCTTAGCGCAGCATAGTGCCGCTTGTAATAATTAAAGCGGCGTTGGTATTCTGCTGAAGCCAAAAATAACATCACAGACAATAAGCAAGACAATGCTCGTGCCTTCTCTATATTAAGTACCTACCTAAGCTATACAACAGAGGACTCATGGTTCATAATCTATAATCATCATTAAAGAGATAAATACAATTCGTAAATACTTTCCCGGTCTAATTATCAGTATTTCTTATTTCTACGAGTACTTATACCTACTTTACACAAGATAATAAGTTTCTTCTTTACTTAGTACGAGTATATTCAAAATATTCTAAATGTTAAAATTTTTCTATTATCACACACGCAAATTATACTTAACTATTATGTTTTTGAAACTGGTTCAACAGTAAGATATATTTGAAAATGTAATTTCCATTCTCTAATGCCTGGCTTACACAAGGCCAGTTTTCAAGCCAGAACTGCAAGCCAGTTTCAGTAAGCCAGCAAGCTAGTACTTCTGGCTTCGTGTAGACAGAACTAGATTAATTTCTAAGTCAGTACGCTAGTTGACAAGCGCGGACAGTTTTTAATAGGATGTAGTTCTATTTTTGAGGCTTTTGAGGTCAGTAGCGCCCACTGATTTTACTATCCTGGGTTGTATACTAGCTTTATGTGGCCGGCGAAGCTAGTTTTGAGTTTGTAAATAGGAACCACAAGTTTCATTTGTTATTTTAACAGCGACGAGTTTTGAGATTCTAAGATGCCCAAACTAAGTAAGTAGATTAATTTAATGTTTGTACAGTTGTACCGTGACCATGAATGTCTCTGGAACGCCACCCTTCCAAGTTATAATGAAAAAAGTAAATTAAAAATTTAAGAGCAACGTATTCCCAAGATCTGACAAAAATTAATGGTCACCTCAGTCACTCCAAAAATACTAGCCTCATGTAAACAGAACTAGCTTGTTCCAAGCCAGGTCAGCAAGGTATAGATACAGTATAGAAAGTCAAAGTCAAAGTCAAAGTCAAAGCATTTATTTCATTTAGATCATAAAGTATGATGCTTATGAAAAGTCAACATTACATTTTGTCAGCCAATTGACCTACAGCCAGTTCGCTGACGAGGTAGAGCTGTGAGAAGAACTGGCAAGAAAACTCACGCCACTCTTTTCAATCGACAGATAATTACAGTTATTTGAATGAGTTACAATTTAAACACTCAACGCAACCAAAGAACCATACAAAGTAATTATTACAAATTAACTAATTAATATGATACTAAGATTAAAGAAAGAAAACGAGGATTTCAATTATTTAGTTTCAACTAGTATGGTAATGAAGAAAAATGGCTTGCTGTCCTGGTTGGAAAACTGGCCTCATTTAATCCAGGCATAACTGTTTCTATAACGCAGGCTCTGTACGTGACTTATTAACAAGATCTACTGATTGTCTATTAGGTATCTAGTTGAGATGTCGTCCATACCCTGATTGTAATAAAAGAGGAATATTTTTTTATATTTTGTCAGTATAAAATTGTCTGAATTTGATTCGAATACGATGAAAAGCTGACATTACTAAAAAGAAAGAAAATTAAAATGAATGAAACATCCAAAAATATAATATTTATTTATTCAATAATATTCTTTTTTAAGATTAAACAATATCTGCCTAAAAATGCGTTAAATGTTTTAAAATACCTAATGGCTAAATCCTGACGGGTTACACACCATTCGCGTTTCATTAAATAAAATCAGTAAAAGATTTATAACCTTTTTCGGAGAACGTCAGCTAAAATAATGTGGCTGAATCTTTTCATAGCGACTAAACAGGCCGGTTAACAAGGAGGCTGTTCATTTTATGAGTTCGTTAAATGCTGTTCGTGTCTCTAAGGACACGAAGCGAAAATGCGAAGGAAGGCAAAAGAAGCGAAATGTCGGTGTTAAAAGACTGCTTGTTCTGTGAAGACTGTCAATATGTTATGACACTTATGACTGACGATTACAATAGGTAACATTTTATAGAAAAACTACTGTTGACAACATCATTGACAAATTAAAGTTAAGGAAAGATTTTAGGTATAAGTGGTTTTTTATAATGCGATGAATTGTTTCAACCTTGATCTTAAGTTTCTGGTGTTTAGTATAAGCTAAGGATGTTTTTTTAAATATGCCAAAAAATGCCAATAGCAACTATATTTCGATAGATGATTATTTTTACTTTCCGAAATAGAAAATAGTAACTGTTTGTAAACTAGCAGCACAATAACCTCTTAGTTGTACCACGAGACGTTACGAGTGTATTAATAAATTGTAAAAAATAGTATCCTGACAGCTAAACCATATTAACAAAACCACGCGATGGAACTAAAATTAACAATTATAAAATAAAGAAAATAGATACCATTGAAGCTGTACCTATTTATACTTACTAAAAATATTCGCGAAGATACACATACCGGATTATTCTACCTCATTGCCTATACAATAAGAAACTGGTCCTCAATAGCGATGTGTAGGTGGTTGAAGAACGAATAATAAATATGATACTTTTATAAAATTTATCATGTTGTGAACATTGAGCTCATTGATATAGATGTATTACTGAATGTTTTCTAAAAATAAGATATCGCTTCGTCGCCCTTAGCAACCGTGGAAATACAAGCTTTGATTTCGTCAAAATTCTACTACCTACCTTTGGATACTTTTGTGTTAAAAATTTGACGATATGAAACAGGAATAAGCAGCATAAACATAATGGACACACAAAAAATACGAAATAAAAATGGTTCTCTTATAACGTATTCGAATGAAAGTACTAAAAGGTTTTTAAAGAGACTCGTGTAACTTAGAATTGTAAGAATGGCGAGCCTTGATTAAAAAATAAAAATATAGGGATCGTTTTATAACATTATTTTATTATTTATTTTTTAAGAATAAATGTTATATTAATAAACAGGCCCTGAACTCAGTTCCAGATTCAGGATTCAGTTCCAGATGGAACCTTATCTTCGTATATATTAATTAGTTTTGATACAAAAAAGTTCAGTGGTAACAGATCTCTTATTTACATACCTACATACTGAAGCAACAAATGCGACTAAGGACCGATATGTTTCGGTTTTTTACCGATCTACAAACATTTCATATCGCTTTCCACAATGTCTTTTATTTTTGCGATGCAAACTAATACGCAAATCGTCAAACAACCAAAGAATCTAAAATAAATTTGGCAGCAAGTATCAAAAACTAACCTAATAATTATAGTTACTTTTAATAACAGCAGAGCAGTTATGTATAATAGTAATATATAAGATTACTTTTGCAACAATGAACATAACCGTAGCCAAAATCATAGCCTATGTTAGAAAACTAATAACAACTATTAATGGTCAGAAAGCAGATTTATTTGTTAGTTTTCTGTTCATCGGAAATTATTACTTCATTAGTTCTATCTTGTTTTTTATTAGTTTAGAATTAAATTATATCATATGTGACACATTGTATTGCTTTTCGGGACAGTATGTTAAAATAAATGAGAGTTTATGATAGTTATCACTATTAATCTGTAGTCATAAAGTCCTTATTCCTATCTATATAAGACCGATTTTTATTCCGTACGTGAGTAAATCCTTTGGACATTTTTACTTCTGATTGAAATCGTTACGAGGTAGGTACAAGGCAGTAAAATTAGCAGTCGTAGATTACTAGATTACGTAGTGTCACAGCTTAGTATCCGTAATGGTCCTCACTGTTAACGCTGGATTAAAGGAGTCACAGTGATGGACATGTGGGTGGAATTCTCCAAAAAAGTAATATTGAACTTTCCTATATTAAATGCGTTCTTACATTTTGTAACTAAAATTTGTTATATAAGTTCCAACACTGATTCAGCAGTGTATATCCACAATATTAACATCACAGAGTTTGTTTGCTTTAAATCACTCACAAGAAACTTGCTATCTTGCGTCCAAAAATTTTACGAAACTTAATACATAGTAGGTACATTAAGTACGTAAGTTACTAGTATAATTTATATTTGTCTAAACCAACAGCAATATACTTATTATCCTGCCTTACTTAAACATGAAGCAGGAACGTTAAAGCTAGATCAAACTACAAGTTACACTGGTCATTACTCACGTTCATTTATTAAATTACTAAACCACATTTTCTTCCAACAGTCACGGTGCTCCCGGCACTCAGCTGGTAACAGAACGATGGTCACTAGACTGGGGTTCTCTAGCTGCTGGAGCAGGAGCTATCCTCGCGTCTGTGGATGCGAGAGGCGCCGGTGGTAGAGGCCTCGGTGCGCATCACGCGTTACATCGACGGCTTGGCACCGTCGAGCTGGCTGATCAGCTGGAAGTTGCAGAGTAAGTGAGAATTATCGAGATATTTGAAATTGTGCGATGAAAAAGGATCGACTAATTTTTCTCCATTCAAAATCTAACCGTAAATTTAGTTAGACCTTTTCTGAAATTATGTACTGTAGAATAATATAGTACAGTGTAGAGTTTCCGGCCTTACTTATATACAAAATCGTGAGATCAAGTTATTTACTTGAATAATCGCATTACATATTCCTTGTATGCTTTACTGTCATGTCCATATCTTAATAAATTCCACTCTCAGGTATCTCCGCGACTCTCTCCACTTCATAGACACCCGTCGCGTAGCGGTGTGGGGCCGGGGTCACGGTGGTTTCCTAGCAGCGCTCGCGTTAGCTAGTCCACTCAATGTGTTCCACTGCGGCATCGCGCTCACGCCTATTGTGCGCTGGCGGTACTACGGTTAGTAATTTGAATGGAATAGTTTACTATGTTTGAATCAAATCAGCACATGGTCAACCTAAAGACGTCAACTACTAGCCATAACTACCAATGAGATTTTGCATAGTCACCACGCTTCGCAGCGCTGGTGACCGTAGTAAGGTGAATTGTGTATCAACTACGTTAGTAATGCTGCTATACTGGTTTCCTGGTATATTCTCTAGTCGTCTTCTAAGAGTATGCGTTCCCATTGAGTGATCACATCTGAATTTTAAGCTTTTAAATGCGACAGCCTTTAGTAAAAGTTCTCAAACGATTGTAAATTCAGTCTTTCATTTGTAAAAGTAGGCACTCAAAAGTTACAAGCGGTCAAAGGTGGTCCCTCAATCGTGACCGACAGGCATCCATATCTCAAAACCTTGTTAAAATTTACAACTGCTATTAATGACTACTCTTAGTAAAAGATTTGTTACACTACACTACTTTAATAAATATCAGCCTTGCCGTTCATTATATAAAAAGAACTGGTGATCCCTCAATCGATCACCATAAGTTCACATAAGTGGAGACCACAGTGGAATTTGGACATTTCGTATGGCTCTAGCGTCAGTTAAAGTATTTAAATGGTTGTAAACTCAATCTCTAGTTTGTAAAAGAAGCCCTTTAAAAGTTACAACAGGTAAAAGGTGGTTCCTCAGTAGAAACGCTTCCCACAAGAAACGATCAAGTTACTTAGCATTCGGCAGTCAAATAGCCCATTGCTACTGCCTTTAGTAAATGTTTTTTACTAATGTTTACTTTTTACTAAACAATATCAAGAAACCTACAAGTTTTGCCTTAAACAATAAACAAATTCCTGCAAAGAAATCTAGCAGCGAGGTGACCACACAGCAGGCTTTTTTTGGAATAAATAAAAACGAATAAACGTTTGGTTTTATAAATTTTAATCATATTTTACATTACCTAGCTATTTTTAGTAAGCTAAGTAATGTAAAATATGATTTAAATTAAATAAAAAGAGACTCACGGGCTGAGATTGGTGGCTTTGTCTTCTAGATCGGAAACCACTCGATCCTATAATAACATATATCTACTTATTGTTTTTTTTTCTTTTCCTTTTAACTTTTAGGCTTGTACATATTCTTAGATTAATTAAAGTGGCAAAGAACGACCAAGAGGTCACAGTAAAAAAACAAAAGTCCTTTAACGTAAATCTAATGACTGAATATTTTATTATTGAGACTGACTTAGGTCAATAAGCAAACATGGTTTTTAATAATCTCATTAAATTTTCGTGTTTAACGATTAATTACTTACTAAAATACCCTCGAAGCATGTTACGAGAGAATAAACCCCTACTTGTGTCAGATGTCGAGAGCAAATTTAGGTTGACCTTCGTCTGGAGTGAGGATCGAACGCTCGATTCCATTAAAGACACAGAGGTACTCGTTTAGTGCAAAGTAGACTTAGATTGGAAAAGCGTGTAATGACTCTTAAGAAACGCTTCTTGGACAAAGCATGGAACATATTACAATACGCGAGAGTTCCAACCACATCTTAAATCGCATCATTTCGTACGGACATGGTCGGCCGGAGAAACGAAGCAAACACGCGAAATATATCATTTCGTTAGGCATGTTATAGGATATGGTTTAGCGAAATGAATTTTCTTCGAGCGTCACGAGATATGATTAATTACACTTCAATTGACTGCACCGCTGGTCTAGTGGTTAGTGTAACTGACTGCGACGCCGGGTGTCGTGGGTTCGATTCCCGCGGAAGGCAAATATTTGTGTGATGAACATTTGTATTTGTCTTCAGTTTGGGTGTTTTCTATGTATTCTAAGTATGTATTTACAAAAAAAAAGTATGTATAAGTATTATATTTCAATTATCTAGTACCCATAACACAAGCTCTGCTTAGCTTGGGACTAGATGACGATGTGTGATAGTGTCCACATATTATTATTATTATTATAATGTATTGCATAACTCTTAAATGGAATACAATAATATATCGTAACATCTCAATTTCCAGAACTAGCTATTCATGTTTCCAAAAGTATTGAGTGTCGCTGTCAAAATTCTATACTAGGTTTAATTTAGACAAAATCAAATAAGCGAACAAAAAAGTGCGCTGTTTTCAAAATGGTTTAGCGATATTTGAAGGTCTTTCAATGATTTATGTTTTATAAAGTACTGTCTACCTGCACATTGAGTTTTAGTATGTGGTTCGATGATTAAGCTGGTAAAAATCATGTCATGTGATGGATAAATAAATCTATAAGCAAAGTACCACAGTAGGCAATGAAAATGAAAATGAAAATATGTTTATTAATATAGGTTAATTAAATTAACACTTGTGAACGTCAAAGTTCACAAAATATCAGCAAATTAACCTACAGCCAGTTCGCTGACAAAGTAGAGCCATGAGAAGAACTGGCAAAAAAATCAGGCCACTCTATTCAATCGCCAGGTTATTACAATTTTTGTAAGTTACAATTTCAAGTAGTATGCAAAGTGACACAGACAATACACTTAACTCTATAGGTAATTAATTACTTACAGCTTTCTATGTTGTAAAGAAAAAATAAAAAGTAAAATGTGTGCTTTAAAGGCTGCCTCAATTTGCATATTGCTACAAAAGGTAAAGGCAACATGTGAACTGTGATAAATGTTTCTATGTAGGTATTATATAAACTGTTAATATTTCCTATAAGTATAAAGTAAGATGAACTTAATTTACCACAGGAGTTCACAATGTACCTCTATTTCACAAATCATAATGTATAATTTTAACAATACTAAGTATACAACTTTAACAAAACAATACAAAATGTGTACTTAACTGTTCAGTTATGGCTCGTCCATCATATCATTTAGTGCTTATGTTATACCATTCGTATTGCTTACCATTAGATATTTGTAATTTACTTACCAATAAGTATTTCGCTCCCTCGTGTGACGACAGAAAAATTGCTTGGTGGATATTCAGACACCGTGATAAATGTCATGAGGTAAAAAAATGTGGTTTATTGTGGTGTGCAATAAAGAATAGAATATTCTTTATTGCACACCACATATTACATAATAAAATAAATAAATAACAGGAAAGCACAATATTAGGTAGTTACGATAGGCGGTCTCGCTAAAAGCAAAATCTCCCAGACAACGTTTGGACAGACCTAAATATAAAGAAAAATTTTAACTTATTTTCATATTCAGAAGCAGGACAAAAGAACCGTCTGTGAAGGTAAAATTTTTCCTTTATGGAAATTGAACGCACACAGTTCATTAATGCGGATAAATATGTTGGAGCAATCACGGTACCTTATGATGTTCGTTCTCTTGTAAAAAATTCATTGATTATTTTGCTATTTTTAGAGCACGTCGCGCTTTACTTGTACGATTTGAGTAATAACATAATTTTAGCTAATTCCTCTTTTGCCTTGTGCCTAGCTAAATATAGAAGATTAGAGAGACATCTTACCAAATGCTTTTAATAAATCATTAACGACGCCGAAAAGTGATTGTGTTTTAGATATAAGTTTATTAATATGTATTTTCGATTAAGGTATTTATTGTGCCTTGATGCCTGAAATAAATGTTTTATACTCACTAATCTACTCACATTAAATATTGACAAAACCAAAAACATCATTTTCACTTTGACAAATGCACACACCACACTCAATCCTCACCACCACATAATTGCTCACACATGTAATAATTTTACTTCTATCAATTGCACTTGCCCTACACTTATGAACGTAGATGAAATTAAATACCTTGGCGTTATAATTGATAAAAACCTCAACTTCAGCAGTCATATCGACCTTTTATCCAAACGTATAAGAAAACTCATATATATTTTTAAAAATCTCCGCCACGCTGCTGATTGGGCAGTCCTGAAAACGGTTTACTATGCAATGTGCCAATCGCTTCTTAACTACTGCATTTCCACCTGGGGTGGCGCCCCTAAAACTCACATACTCAAAGTCGAACGAGCCCAGAGAGCTGTGCTCAAGGTAGCCCTTTCCCTTCCATTCTATTATTCGACGTATGAGCTGTATGCTAAGTGTAAGGTACTAACCGTTAGGCAACTGTTCATCAGGGAAATCATACTTCACAAGCACTCACACTTGACCTATGACCCTAACCTACATTCCCATAAGCGAAACAAAGCTAAAGTATGCGAATCCAATTATATAAAACGAAACTGTCGCACCAAAGTTATTGTTTTCTCAGTAGTTATTTATATAATAAATTAAACGCATCGTTAAATTTATACCATTGCCACAAGGCTAAGTGCAAGCACCTGCTAACATCTTTCCTATTAAACCTAGACTATGACACCACTGAAAAGTTACTAGACATTCCAAAATAACAATAACACATACATACACCATCACACATTCACAAACAGCCACGCACACACACACACACACACACACACGCAAGCACACGCACACACACACACACACACACATATACAAACATAAGTACTTATATACCTTATATAAATTTTTCCGCTTTTATATCTAATCAATTAAAACTAGTTATATACAGTAAACTATATGTGAAAATGTTCAAGGGGGGCCTGGTACTCTGCGTGACAGGGAATCCTAGTGCAGATACCAGTCTCTCACAAAGGATTGAAACTTACTTTATAACACTAGATTTTTAAGTTACCTTTGTGGAAGAGAAAATAAATATTTTTATTATTTTTTATTATTAACAAATGAGAGGCGAGCTCTAAAATTTTAAACCTTTATTCTCTTTTTTCAAAATATTTGTGGTTAAGTTGTAAACTTCGTAATCTACAGACAAATCAGTTTGTGATAAAAATGCACCAAGATATAGGTAGATAGGATTTTATGTATTTAGATGTAATGTTATGTATGTAAGACGTATGATTATTAAATTTATTATGCACTCTAGTATGTTAGAAAGATTTTACATTGTGTCTTAGTTTCTGTCAGTTACGTATAAACGTGTTGATTAAACTGCAGCAATTTTTTTTAACATTGTTCTTATTAACACTTTCCGGGACGGCAAACGTAATGACCGTGATGACAATAATACATCTATTGTGTCTACAGTATGAATGAAGAAAGGGTAAAGAAGATTTTTGTTATTCTGAAATGCAAGAAAGAATTGCAGTGCTGAATTTGTGTGTGAGATGGTCCCAATAGAAACAACAGTCTGAATAAATCTAACATCTATCTTCTTGTTCATATAGCATCAGCATACGCGGAACGCTACATGGGCTTCCCGAATGCGACGGGCAACTACCGAGGGTACGCAGACGCTGACGTCACCAAGCAGGCAGCAGCACTCCATGATAAGATGCTGCTCCTGGTACACGGGACGGCAGACACCAATGTCCATGTACAACAGAGCATGGCATTAGCAAGAGCTCTCACTGACCAGGGTAGCATGTTCCGACAGCAGGTATGTTGTTTAGTGTAGGTACCGATGGTCAAACGCTTATGTCACCAAACTGGCAGCAGCGCTTCATGACAAAATGTTGCTCCTGGTACACGGCCATATGCAATAGAGAAAGGGCGCTGGCTGACCAGGGTAGCATGTTCCAACAGCAGGTATCTTGTTTAGTGTAGATACCGATAGTCAGACGCAAACGTCACTAGCAGAAATGCTTCATAAACAGATGTTATTATTGGTGCACGGTAGTCATGGTACTGCAGCAAATCATGGCATTAGCTTATCAGGGTAGCATGTTCCGACAGCAGATATATTCAGTGTAGCTGATTTTGACACTGAAAATGTAAACACAAAATAGTTTGCATCCAAACTGACAGATAATGTTTTAATCACACGTGATAATTTTACACGACTCCGGGTTTTATTGTTTACTCGGGTAAAGTGATATTGGTTTTTTGCCGCGTTTCGGGATTGATTGATACTCCACGACATGCCAGTATATAAGGTTCAAAATGGCGACTATGTGCAAAACCTGACCTAAGCACGGCATTATAAATCTGTTATATACTGACCGCTCTGAATTGGTCTTCGTTGCAGCTCTTAAAATGAGCCTATTCGGTTGAGTCTAACGATAATGATAACAAGAAAATAATAGCATCCTTATCATATAGGTTAGAAATAGCTATAGCTAAATACAGTTTTGCATATCCTCAAATAAGTTAGGTAATAGATTTAAAACATACAAAACAAAAAGCATGCAACAAATTAAGAAAGACTGATTTTATTACTTGATAAAAATCACAATACAAATCCGAGTATCCATTTTGTTTGCGAACCTGTAGTGTTCCTTGTTTTTCCGTAATGGCCTCGCACCGAACTCTCGGAACAATCCATTTTAGTAATTACACACGGATACGCGGCGCATAATTGATGCTCAAATAAAGTGGATGCCCATACCTTTCATACTAAAATATCTTGATCAAATTAACATAGATATATGTAGTATGGCAGATGTATGTAACACTATTCACTATACTATACCACCTGGACTAGATGACGGTGTGTGATAGTGTCCACATATTATTATTATTACCTATACTCTGGGCTAATAAGTACTAAGAATTTCTCAACAGAAAAACTCAAGTCTACTTTACCCGAGCCGGGGATCGAACCCGAGACCTCTACGTAGTATCCTGTATCCTTTCTTTACGCTTTTTCACCAGATCTATCCTGATGAAGGCCACAACTTGGATGGCGTTAAGCGTCACCTATTCCGAACTATGTCTGCATTCTTGGATGACTGCTTCCGCAAGCAGGTGCCCCCCGAGACCAAGGCGGGGTTGCGGAATGGCGGAAACCTGGACTGAGACTCGTGGAGAGACGAGGAGTTGTGGTCTTGGTGAGTGTTATTCGAAATTGTAGCTTTAGATGAGGCTTTAAGGATTAATTTTGCTTGTAAGTTTAAATTTCTTACATTAGTTGCCCCGTTAGATAGAATGAAGCTTAATGACGACGTAAAACGTGCAGATTTGTGTTTTAAGACAAAGTTAAATATACTCAAAATAGATAATTCTAGAAAGTCCCCGAGGACTTATCCTAAGCCTATAATAAATCAATGAATGGTGAATGAGCCATTAATCCTTCTAAGACATCGCTTTATAGCACAGTAGGGATTAGTGTGTCATGCTACGGTTTATCTACAACTATACGAAGGCGGTTATACCCGTAGACGTCAGTCAGTGTGCAGTGATTTCAAATTTTAGTTCTATTTTTATGCTCATGGAGCGCTGCGCTTTTTTTATACTTTAACTAGTGTAATATGATATTGATTACTATGATGGTCAAAAATTAAATTAATAAGAAAATCAAGCTCTTGAAAAGGAGGTTCCTATTCATTTAACAGATTGTCAACATTACGGCGAGTTTGAAAATCATGCGGTTCTAAAATAGTTTCGTCATTATTTTCCTACTTTAATTTAATTGTTAGTTATCGTGTTTTATTTTTGGCAAGAGTAATTGTATTTTTAAATACCAATATTTTGAACAATAAAGATAGTATTGTGAAGAGTCCAATAGCATTGAAAACCACTTACAAATTCAATAGACAGTCTTGCTGATAGCCCAGTTCAAAGTAATTGCATTGAAAAATTTCATTATAAATAGGACGATAAACCAATTTTAAATCTTTGTATGAAATAATGTGAGATTTGGAACTTGGACGCAGCGCTCCTAACCAGAGTGAAGACAACTCCGAGCATACCTCCGACTCGAGGTGCGTAAGAAACCCTAAATCCACCTTAACAAGACATAGACATTTCTTTCACAGTGACAACATTCTTATCCCAGAATGCTCCGACCGTCCTGTGTTATTCTTTCCAGCAAGGAAAGAGTCGTCATCATCATTCGACTGATTGAACTTGCTCTACTGTGTCAGTGGGTACTTTCCAACCACGTTTCTAAATTTCAATAGTGTCCTTATTGCCAGCGCATGTATTTTCTTCTAATTTTGATCCTGGGTATATTAAACAGCATTTTAAGAAGTATTTGAAAAGGCTGACATTAAATTTGCTATAATAATTGGAGCTTACCGTTAGAAAGAGTAAAGACATTATGGCATAAAAACTGCTGCCATCTCTTATAAATAAAATAAAAAAAAAATAAGAAATTATGAAATTTATCATCTTTTACGATATGTTTGGATCGATGCGGTATCTACTGTTTAAATACTCAAACGTTAGTTAACTTAAGTTTATGACTTTAACTTTGTTACTAAGTTAGAAGACTTTTTCTTCTATTTCGTTGCCAGAATTAGTCGATTATATTATCGGTTCGGTATGTCTAAAATTCATATTCAAGGTTAGCATTTACTATGACCTAGCTAGTTAAGTGATTGGTTTATTCTACTAACAAATATTTTTTCTGTCCTCAGGTAATAAATAAAATATGTGAAGAAACAACTTAGTGATACATAAGTAAACCCGTAGTACAATTCTCGTCATATCCAACGTGTAACTGCCATCGTCACAATTGATCGTTTTAGCGTCACTTATACTGATACAAGCATTGATTAAGTTGACATTACCAAGATAGACATTGTCAGTGTTATTAAGGTGGGTAGAATTCACACTGGACTTAATTTGTAACCGCGTAAACGCACGGTGTGGTGATCTTCAGTGACAAATAAGGGGACACAATCGATGAAACGTTTATATATTTGTGTAGTGACAAGTATTGATAGAAACTATTTTACAGGTGGAAGCAGATCTTAAGACTGGAAAGTAATCAAGTATTATTAAATAATACTTTTAAATAAATGCTATGAAGTGTAATTGCGGCGTTTGTGACGGACATAAAGGTTTTTACTTAACAATAGTATCGGCAAACCGTGAAAACTAATAAGAAAGTGTTAAATTTTATTATCAGTGAAAATAATGACACCAATTATTATTTAAGTATAACAATATTTACATCAAAACTATTTATTTACATAAACACATATCGATATCAAGATAAAATTACGAATATTATCTACGAGAACTCTTAATAATTCTATTAAAATATTCAATTTCTAAACGCCTTGTTTATCTCAAAAACATATTATTAAATTTACCACAAACTCTTTCAGTGCATGTAATATATTCGCATTCTGATCTACGCCATTTAATGGCCTAAACACACTAGCTGTTAAAATTCGAACGTTTCAGTGAGCGCAATGAATGACGGACAATAAGGAATCGCTGAATCGAGCGGGTTGCGAAGTGATTGGTGTGTTTGAGGCTTTAATTATACGCAAAGTTTCATCTAGTGACAAATAAAGGAATTGATAACTAGTTCTTTAGTCAATGAGTTTGTGATCTAGTAGTAAATTGT